>CAKJTW010000063.1:2852500-5352500 GCA_917880005.1 Nanger dama | reverse complement strand
CCCAGCACGTGATGGAGGTGGCGTGGAGACAGTTTAATTGCTCTCTGGTCTGTGTCCATTTTTCTGGGATAGTTATTTGTTGACCAGTCTCTGTTCTGCTAGGTAGGGAGCCCTAAGGTTAGGAAGGTCACAGTGTCTGGCCCAGAAGATGCTTAGTAACATCTTGTTGAATTTAATGGAAGGTTTGTTAGCTTTAAACTCTGTGTCATCTAAATTCAAATGAGTCACATATCACATCTTAGGGGGATCATATGTGTTTTTTCAGGTGTCCAGCACCACTGTTTCACAACCCAAGACTCAAAAAGATCATGATACAATTTCCTTCCAGACTTAAGAGACTCTGCTGAAGCTCCTTTAATCAGCCACAGTGGCAGTACCTGATATATATATATATATATATATATATATATATATATAATATCAGTCAGGGGCTATAGAATTCTTTTACAATCAAGTATACAAACATGAGCTCAATGTCATTTGAAACAGGTTTACTAATGGGATGGGGTCAGGTCTTGTCATTTTCTATGAGGTAATGAATTTCAGAGCCAGAGCTCAAGTGGCGGGTCCAGCCCTGGGATGAGTAAGACTCAGTTCCTGACCTACCCAGATGATCAAAGGAGAAGCCAGAGTCTTAGAAGTGAAATAAAGCTGGAACCCTTCAGCCAGGGGTGGTGTCCAGGGCCGCAAATCTTACAGTAGAGCTGACATCCAGACCTGAGAATGACAGAGCATATGCTGCGTGTCCGCGCTGCCTATTTCCATATTTCTTTTGCAAGTGAATACTGTAGTGATATAACTTTTCTGCAAACAGTGCATGATACAGAAAGCCAGCTTTTACGTGCGAGGTCTACCTACAGATTATTGAGACGTTGTTAGTCCTTATTGCTTTTATGATTGGTTCCTAAAATACTAGAACCCTATACGACTTTTTCTAAATAGCATTTGTCTAATATTTTGGAAAAGGTAAAATGATGCAAAAATTATACGTTTATTTTATGCTTAGTACCACACACGTCCTACTGGAATGAGTACCTGTCAATTGGAGGGACTCCAGGGTCCCGTGTAAAGGCTCGCTGTTGCCTTGCTGGTTCACTGCATGACTTAGATGAGGTGCGTGAGAAGCCTAACTTCTTTAGTCTCATCTCTGAAACAGGCATGACACCCAGATGGAGCCAGTTGTATGAGCACTTCCCTGGTCATCCAGTGGTTAAGACTCCAGTCTTCTAATGCAGGGGACATGGGTTCCGTCCCTGGTATGGGAACTAAGATTCCACATGCAACAGGGCCTGGCCAAAAAAAAAAAAGAAAAGGAAAAGAAGACGTCGTATGGGTTGGAGATAATGCACCATAAGACCCAGGGTTTGAAACATGGTGGGAAGTGAACGTAGCTATTACTGTTTGGTGCTATCCTTAATGTTTTAAATAATTAAGGAAAAGACAGGCCATCTCAAAATAAAGGGGACAGATTCTCAGTTAACCTTTTAAAGAATAGCCCCACGTTGACCTCCTGGAACATCATTCAGATAACAGCAGGACCTTCATATCACCAGGAGATTTAGAGTCAAGAGTCTGTTTTTATCTCTAGGTAATGAGATAATCATATGAATGAAGGAAAAAGTGTACTTTCCTTGCCTTTTTAATAGAATAAAACAGATAAGTTACCTGAAGATCTTTTGTGCCACTTCTTACTGTAAACAGTAATTAAGCTTGAAAGTCATAGCCACAAATAGCAGCATGAAGACCAGGTAAAGGGCACAGCTCAAGGTCACCTTTTACCTACGGAACCAGTGTGCTATGGGACCTACCAGGCCTAGTGACATCACCTGAGACTCAGAAAGAAGCTGGCGTTTGGCTAGGTTCTTGTGAGAAGCAAGTCAAGGTGGAGCCCTGGATAGAATGCTCGGTGCGTGTTTTGGCCACCAGTCAGGTGCTATCAAGGGTTCCCTGTTGGCTCAGATGGTACAGAACCTGCCTGCCAGTGCAGGAGACGTGAGGGACGCAGGTGTGATCCTTGGGTTGGGAAGATCCCATGGAGGAGGGCATAGCAACCCACTCCAGTATCCTTGCCTGGAGAATCCCATGGGCAGAGGAGCCTGGCGGGCTACAGTCCATAGGGTTGCAAAGAGTCGGACACGACTGAGTGACCAGCACTTTCCCATGACAGCACCTGCAAGCGTGCTAAGTTGCCTCACCGTGTCCGACTCTTTGCAACATGATGCACAGTAGCCCCCAGGCTCCTCCGTCCATGGGATTCTCCAGGCAAGAATACCGGAGTGGGTTGCCATTTCCTTCTCCAGGGGATGTTCCCAACCCAGGGATCAAACCTGGGTCTCCCGCATTGCAGGCAGATTCGTTACCATCTGAGCCACCAGGGACGCCCTACTGTCCTGGCAGAGGACTTCCATGAAACTGTTCTTCATTTCAGCTTATGTCACATTTCCTCAACTTGATCAAGGTGCTGCAGAGCCAGAAATGGTACTTTTACTTTCGTCTCAGCCTGTCTCATGGGGCAAGCATTGTACATACTTGCAGGATGTGTTCAATAACTTAGTAAAGTTGATTTCACTGTTTTCAGTGTTTGCTCTTTGCTGTGATAAACAATATTAGCAGCAATGAACTATAGAAATCCTAGACCACCTAGGGAATTGGGGATAGACATGTACACACTGCTGTATTTTAAATGGATAGCCAATAGCCATCAAGGACCTGCTGGGAAGTGCATGGAACTCTGCTCAGTGTTACACGGCAGCCTGGATGGGAGGGGAGCTTGGGGGAGAGGATGGATACATGTATAATGTATGACTGAGTTTCTTCGCTGCTCACCTGAAACTATCACAACATTGTTAATCGGCTATACCCCGACACAAAATAAAAGTTAAAAACCATAAAGCAATACGAACAAGTAAAAAAATACTAAACTGCCATTTGTGTTGAGCACCCATTTGCCATCATCCTATTTGATGTTTCGTATACATTAACCTCTGACCTCACAAGAACTTCAGGAGAAAGGTTATGGTGTTATTCCTGGAGGGGTCAAGTCCTGCTGGCCAAGCTCACACAGTTCATAAGTGCCAGACCCAGGAGCTGAGCCGTGCTGAGTTTGAATCCCAGGTCAGTGTCCCCTCAGAAGCCCCAGGACCCAGACAGTCCAGTGCAGGTAACCCTGATCATGATCTTTTCCAAGAACCAGTCTTCTGAACTGTGTTCAGACCTTGACAGAATGCCAGGAGGCTGGACTTGCAGCCCCAGGAAGGTCTGTGGCTGGCAGAGTGTCTTCTAGAACAGCTGGCCCACTGAGACATCTGCCCTGAGGTCCTTGCCCCACTGTGGGGCTGGTCCCACCTCACATTAAATCCTGTCCACCCCCTCGCACACAGCATTACCGCCATCTGAGGGATGGTTACCGACACTGAGATAAAGGGACACTCTGCCCACCCTGTGTAACTAGATCCCCGGGACTTCCTGAGGGAATGAATGAGCAGCGCCACAGCCAGTTCTGGGTAAAAACTCGAGAGGTAATAATACAGAGAATATCACCTTTTCCCAAGCTTCCCCTAACACACCCCAGAGTGCAGTGATGCTTGAAAGAATGCGAAAACTTTGAAAACCAATCAAGCTGCCCTCTTGTTAACACCATCTAAACGACCTCTGTAGACGAACTTTAGAGGCCTAAGAATGAAAATTACTTAAATAAATAACCTGTGAAGGTTTCACGTGGGCTGGATTCCCAGTCTCAGGAGGTTTTCTTTGATGAAATTCAGATGCACTCGCCCATCCTGTGCTGTGCCATGTGCAGAGGTTGAAAATGGTTTGTGTTGGTTAAACCGAGCTTGGGGTTTTGTTGCTCATTATGCTAATCAGCTTGGCCCCAGCTGAATTGGCATGGTAAGTCGTTTGAACAACACTGGCCTTTTCTGTGCACAAGGTTAGGAACTCCAGGCAGCTGCCACTGCTGCCAAGAAGGCTAAGACTGATCTCGAGGGTCACTGCCCACAGCAGCAGAAGACATTCCGCAGCGGTGAAGGCTGTGGTGCCGGCAGGGTCTGATAAGCCCTGGGATTATGTGGCCTGGGAGAACTTCAGCCAGTCTCACAAACGGAGGTCCTCTTAGCAGATCAGACATTTACGTTTTTAATCACTTGTATTTGAAGGCAGATACGGAGGGTCTTGGGCTGCCCTGGTGGCTCAGATGGTAAAGAATCCACCTGCAGTGCAGGAGACTAGAGTTCGATCCCCGGGTTGGGAAGATCACCCAGAGAAGGGAACACCTACCCGCTCCAGTTTTCTGGCCTGAAGAATTCCATGGACAGAGGAGTCTGGCGGGCTGAAGTCCATTGGGTCACACAGAGTTGGACACGACTAAAGTGACTTAGCACGCATGCATGCACAACAGGTCACTGGAATGCTGTTTTGCATCATAAATGTTGACAATATAGAGCAGCAGATATATAGCTGCCTGTCTTACATGCTGGATTATGTGATATTGATTATAAGACACAAGGTTGAACGACAGAGGCTGACCGGTTCCCATCCAGGGCTGTGCTGGCCAGCACATTCTGTGTGTTCAGGTCCCACCGATGGATGTGGCACCCTGCTCAAAGCTGCTGTCCACTCGGACAACTCAAAAAATATGATTCTATAAGCAGACTGGGGGCTTCCCTGATAGCTCAGTTGGTAAAGAATCTGCCTGCAATGCAGGAGGCCCCAATTTGATTCCTGGGTCACAAAGATCCCCTGGAGAAGGGATAGGCTACCCACTTCAGTATTCTTGGGCTTCCCTTGTGGTTCAACTGGTTAAGAATCCATCTGCAATGCAGGAGACCTGGGTTCAATCCCTGGGTTAAGAAAATCCCCTGGACAAGGGAAAGGCTACTCACGCCAGTATTCTGACCTGGAGAATTCTTTCCATGGACTGTATAGTCCATGGGGTCGCAAAGAGTTCGACACGAGTGAGCAAATTTCACTTTCACTTCCCATAAGCAGATTATTTTATGGCTTAGAAAACACGTTATTAATCAAACACTAATATCTAATGAATTTTTCAGTGCTATTTTATATCATGATATTCAGTCAGAAATGAAGAGACAGAGTTTGGGGATCCCCCCCACCTCTAGCTTTTTTCATTTGAGGATTTCCCCACTCTCTCCAGTGTTCACAGTTTTCAGACTTCGTCTTTTCACTCTTTAAGGACAAAAGACTGCAGGTTTTTCCACATGTGTCCTCACCCACCTGTGTGTTTACTGCTTAGCCCAGGGAAATCATGAAACATGAAATCATAAAGACCATGAAACAGGGCGTCTGGGGTGTTTTTCTAGTTCCCCATCTTTCCTCCGCCAGGCGAGTGCAAACCCCCGCTGGAATCTCTGTGCTTGAGTCCATGATCTAGTGCCGCTCCTGTTGTTTCTATGAATTGCAGGCTTAAGAGCGCCTTTCTGCAGGGAGTGCTCCCAAGAGAAGCCACCATGCCCAGAAGCAGAAGAAAGTCATGATGCTTGCCTGTTCGTTAGGAGACAGAAACAGTGAGCAAACAAGCAAGGTGATTATAGTTCATGGTGATGCTATGAAAGAAAGAAGATGGATGTGACTTCCTTGGCGGCCCAGTGATAAAGACTGCACGCTTCCGCTGCAGGTTTGATCCCTGCTCAGGGACCTGCCATCTTCAAACTGCATGCGTGCGTGCTGAGTCGATTCATTCGAATCTCATTCTTCGTGACCCTATGGACTGAAGCTCACCGGGCTCCTCTGTACATAAAGTGAAAGTGAAAGTCGATCAGTTGTGTCTGACTCTCTGCAACCCCCATGGACTATACCATCCCTGAAATTCTCCAGGCCAGAATACTGGAGTGGGTAGACTTTCCCTTCTCCAGGGGATCTTCCCAACCCAGGGATCAAACCCAGGTCTTTACCAGCTGAGTCACCAGGGCATAGCATGTCCAGAAAAAAAAAAAGAAAAGAAACAAGGTGAATATGAACAACTGAAAAGAACAACTTTAGGAAAGGTTATTAGCCAGATTTTCTGAAAAACTGCCATTTGAATTGAGACTGAAAGAACAGAACTTGGTCATGAAAATGCTTCAGGCAAAGGCAACAGCAGATACAAATCCTTAAAGTAAGAGAGAAAGGATAGTTTGACAGGAACTCAGAAAGAGAAGGGAAGAAGGGTGTAAGATGAGTTGGAGAGGCCAAGAGGACCGTGGAGGGCCCTGATGGACCTTGCTAAGAAATAGGTGAGGTGAGGTGAGGTGAAGTCTCTCAGTTGTGTCCAACTCTTTGCGACCCCCGTGAACTGTAACCTACTAGGCTTCTCTATCCATGGGATTCTCCAGGCAAGAATACTGGAGTGGATTGCCATTTCCTTCTCCAGGGGATCTTCCCGACCCAGTGATCGAACCCGGGTCTCCCGCATTGGAGGCAGATGCTTTAACCTCTGAGCCACCAGAGAAGCTAAGAAATTATGAGTTAGCTATTCTAGACAGAACTATGATGAGTTGTCAAGGCTGTATATTGTCACCCTGCTTATTTAACTTATATGCAGAGTATATCATGCAAAATGCTGGGCTGAATAAAGCACAAGCTGGAATCAAGATTGGTGGGAGAAATATCAGTAACCTCAGATATGCAGATGACACCACCCTTGTGGCAGAAAGCGAAGAGCCTCTTGATGAAAGTGATAGAGGAGAGTGAAAAAGCTGGCTTAAAACTCAACAATCAAAAAATTAAGATCATGGCATCCAGTCCCATCACTTCATGGCAAATAGATGGGGAAACAGTGGAAACACTGACAGACTTTATTTTCTTGGGCTCCAAAATCACTGCAGATGGTGGCTGCAGCCATGAAATTAAAAGTTGCTTGCTCCTTGGAAGAAAACCTATGACCCATTTAGATAGCATGTTAAAAAGCAGAGACATTACTTTGCTGACAAAGGTCCATCTAGTCAAAGCTATGGTTTTTCCAGTGGTCATATATGGATGTGAGAGCTGGACCGTAAAGAAAGCTGAGCGCTGAAGAATTGATGCTTTTTAACTGTGGTGTTGGAGAAGACTCTTGAAAGTACCTTGGATTGCAAGGAGATCCAACTAGTCCACCATGAAGGAAATCAGTCCTGAATATTCATTGGAAGAACTGATGCTGACGCTGAACCTCCAATACTTTGACCACCTGATGCGAAGAGCCGATCATTGAAAAAGACCCTGATGCTGGGAAAGATTGAAGGCAGGAGGAGAAGGGGGCGACAGAGGATGAGATGGTTGGATGGCATCACCAACTCCATGGACATGAGTTTGAGCAAGCTCCAGAAGTTGGTGATGGACAGGGAAGCCTGGCATGTTGCAGTCCATGAGGTCACCAAGAGTCAGGCGTGACTGAGCAAATGAACTGAACTGATTGCTTTGTCAGGTTTGTTGTTTAGTTGCTAAGCTGTGTTGTCCGACTTTTTGTGACCCCGTGGACTGCAGCCTGCCAGGCTCCTCTGTCCATGGGATTTCCCAGGCAAGAATACTGGAGTGAGTTTTCATTTCCGTCTCCAGGGGATCTTCCCAACCCAGGGTTCAAACCTGCATCTCATGGCAGGCAGATTCTTTACCACTGAGTCACCTGGGAAGCCTCTCTGTCAGATTAGCCAATCCTTTAAAGTCTTGACTGGTGGGTAGTCATTGCACGGACCTGTCAGTAGCATCGCTGGAGCAAAAGCCAGAGAGAGGCTGGGCAGCAGATTTCCACCACCTGTGGGAAGTTGTACTAGACGTATGCTAATATCCACTCTACTTCTAGGGTTCTCTAATATCATGCAAAGAAACTGGCCCAGCTCTAGAGAAATATCATGGCAATTAAAACCACAGTTTTAAAAAATGAAAAGACAAATCTAGAGAATGAAAAGACAGTAGCAGAATGAAGCACTGTAGTTCCTTGTAATAAAAGATTTCACACAAGTCTGCCGTGGTCTCTGGTGGTGGTGGTTTGGTTGCTCAGTTGTGTCTGATTCTTTGTGACCCGTGGACTGTAGCCCACCAGGCTCCTCTGTCCATGGGATTTCCCAGGCAAGAATGCTGGAGTGGGTTGCCATTTCCTCCTCCAGGGGATCTTCCTGACCCAGGGATTGAACCCGGGTCTCCTTCACTCAGGCGGGTCTCCTGCACTGCAGGCTGATTCTTTACCGACTGAGCCACCAGGGAAGCCGTGGTCTCTAGTTTTTAGGTATCATTGTGTGATGGCCGCGTGCTGGTGTGTGTCTGGGTCTGACTTCTCTGGGCAGCAGTTGAGACTCAGTTGCTCCTTTTTCCCCGGTCTAGATGACAGCGCTTCTGCTGCCAGCAGCATGGAGGTGACAGACCGCATCGCCTCCCTGGAGCAGCGAGTCCAGATGCAGGAGGATGACATCCAGCTGCTCAAGTCGGCTCTGGCCGACGTGGTTCGGAGGCTGAACATCACCGAGGAGCAGCAGGCCGTGCTCAACAGGAAAGGACCTACCAAAGGTGGGCGTTGGAGAAGCACGGGAGCGGCACTGGGCGCGGCAGCGGTGCATTTTGGTTTTTCCTCATTTTAAGTATTCTTTTCTAAAAAGTCGAAGTACAGTTAACTTACAGTGTTGCGTTAGTCCCAGGTGTACAACAAAGTACTTCAGTTATATATATGCACACGTGCATGCTAAATGGCTTCAGCTGTGCCGGACTCTCTGCGACCCCGTGGGCTGTAGCCCACCAGGCTCCTCTGTCTGGGGGATTCTCCAGGGAAGATTACGGGAGTGGGTCATTGTTTCCTTCTGCAGTGATCTCCCGACCCAGGGATCAAACCCCTGTCCCCTGCCTTGGCAGGCGGGTTCTTTGCCACTAGCACCACCTGGGAAGAATATACGCACACGTGTATCTGTTCTTTTTCAGATTCTTCTCTCTCACGTGTGTGTGCGCTTATGTCGGACTCTTTGTGATCCATGAACTGTAGCCTGCCAGGCTCCTCTGTCTGTGGAATTTTCCAGGCACAGATACTGGAGCAAGTTGCTATTATTTCCTTCTTCAGGTGATCTTCCCAACCAGGGACAGAAACTGGGTCTCCTGCCTTGGCAGGCAAATTCTTTACGGTGCCTCACCTGGGAGGCCCTCCTACGTCGCAGAATACTGAGCATAGTTCTCTGACTGTATGTGCAGTAGGTCCTTGTTGGTTATCTAGTTTATATACAGATGAGATGGTTAGATAGCACCAGCAGCTCATCGGAAGTGAATCTGAGCAAACTGCAGGAGCTAGTGGAGGACAGAGGAGCCTGGTGTGCTGCAGTCCATGGGGTGGCAGAGAGTTGGACGCGACTTAGCGACTGAACGACCACAATAAGTTGTATACGTTAATCCCAACCGCCTAATTTATCCCTCTCCCTCCTTTCCCCTTTAGGAATCGTAAGTTCGTTTTCTACGTCTGTGCGTCTAGTTCTGTTTGTAAATAAGTTCACTTGTATTTGTTTTTGGATTCCACGTGTAAGTGGTAGCCTGTGGTGTTTGTCTTTCTCCGTCTGACTTCCTTCGCTTAGCGTGATCACTCCTGGGCTCATCCACGCTGCTGCAAGTGGCATGATTTCGCTCTTTTGTGTGACCGAGTAATGCTCCACTGTATGCAGCATGCCGCACCTTCTTTACCCACTCCTCTGTTGACGGACATCTAGGTTGCTTCCCTGTCTTGCCTATTGTACACAGTGCTGATCTGGACACTGGGGTGCGCGTGTCTTTTTGAATTACGGTTTTCTCTGGACATATGCCCAGGAGTGGGATTGTAGGATCACATGGTCATTCACGGCAGATTCTTGCTCCAGGAGATACGTTGCTCTCTTAATATTGACAGAGAACCCAAGCTTAGAACAACACTAAAGCAATCGGAGGATTGTTGAAATCATCCCACAAAGTGTGACGGTATCTTTGCTTGGACATTGGTGAGTTGTAGCCAACGTTAGTAGCCGACATTGTAGCCAACTTTGGTGAGTTGTAGCCGATGCTGGTGAGTTGTAGCCGACGTTGTAGCTGATGTGGTGAGTTGTAGCCAACGCTGGTGAGTTGCAGTAGACATTGGTGAATTGTAGTCCAGGCATGCACAGTTGTAGGTGATCACTGAACGCCAGCTGAATCAAGGAAGAAATGTCCACAGTTCAGTCAGTCAGTTCAGTCGTTCAGTCGTGTCCGACTCTTTGCGACCCCATGAATCGCAGCACGCCAGGCCTCCACAGTAGATCGGAAAACAGTTTGCTAAGACTCTGAGAGAGAGAGAGCTTGTCAGACCAAAACCGGAACCACACGCGATTCCTTGGCCCCTGTGGAGGCTGCGCCACCTGGATGCTTTCAGTGATTCTCATCTCTCTCTTTGCCCTCAGTTTACAGTGGCGTCCAGCACAGCAAACACTTGATCGGGGCTGAGGGGGCAGGCCCCTCCCTGATGTGCTTAGAACCTGCAGCTTATTACTAACTTCCCCTCCTTCTCTGCTCATAAGCTCCGAGTAAGGCAAAACCTCCTGGTTTATGTTTTTAATCCCTTTTTCTTTTTCTAGTAGAACATTGCCTATGACAGAATTCTATACCTATAAATAGTGGATTTCTGGCACATTTAAGTCACCATTTCATTCCCCAGTGGTGCCTAGGAACAAAATAGAAAAGCAATATTTGTGTGTTAAGTAACTCTGTAGTGACCCTCTTCTTACAGTTGTAGAAATAAAATGCCTCGTAAAAGCTTCTCTCCTGCTAGTTAGAACCCTGGCAGCTGATTTCAGCCAATGTGCATTACTCATCTTTGGCCAGAACCGCTTTTCCTCATGGCTAACTCTTGAAAACGGAATTCGTCTTGGCTGTCAAATTCCTTTGGTTAAGCCGTTTTAAGTCTGCAGCATGTAAATATCCCTTTAAAATTACCTTTCTTATTTTGTTGGGATTTAGCAAATCATTTCACAGTTACCATCTTTTCCTTGGAGTCGGGAGAGGGTACTATCTTGATGTTGCATCTGTTCGTTTCTTCTCCAGCCTGGATACATTTTCACATGTCTGTGGAAAGCAGTCTCTTTTCCCTGTCCTTCAGGGTAATTATCACCAGCTCCATGTGAGATATACATCTTGGGAGATGCCTACATTGTGAATAATCCCTTTAAATAATCTTTTTCTCTTAAGTTACAAAGCGATTAGGGTATTTTAAATAGAAACCAGGTTATTCTAGGTATTCTTGACCTATGCAGCTTTCCAAAAATAAATCTGATGACTACTGTATCTTAAAGGGTACGTTTGAAGTCGTTGCTTTATATACAACTTTAGGTTTCTGAACTTCTATTTTTAGAAAAGGAGAGGGGAAAAATAAAGGGGCCTGTCCAGGAGTTTTCTTTTCTTGATTAAGAGTAAAGTTTGAGTTTTGGAAACTTCTAACTTTTTTTTTTTTCATACTTAGATTGGATGTTTCTTTATAACATTCTTTTCGAAAATGAAAATAAACCAAAGCATGATAAAGTCACACCAAGAAATAAGAAAAAGGTCATAAGAGAGCTGGTGAGCGGCATGGCCTAAATGCAGGGGCTGCGGTGCTCCCGCTTTCATATGCTCTTAGAGGTGGGGGGGGAGGGGAGACGCGGACATGATCCCATCGGAAGCTCCGAGTCGCTGCTTCTCTCTCAGAGCTTGGAGTTGGCACGCCGTGTGCCCCCCTACCTGGAGCTGGCACTCCGGGGCTGTGGCTTAGTTGGGAGATACTTAGGCAAGACAACTTTGAGACAACCTCCTTTGGGTCTTTGAAGGCCCCAGTATTACTGGCACATGCTATTCTTTGGGTTTGCCGCCCTCATACAGACCGGGCACGTGGTATTCAGATTTTTAAATATTAGACCACTCTCCCTCCAGGGTGAGTTGCCAGGAGCTTAGGGCTCAGTGTCCTGAGCTTCCGGCGCATAGCGCTGAGCTGTTTGCCCAGTGACGGGGATGACTGGGCCGCAGAGAAACAGGCCGCCGGGTCAGACAAGGAGCCGTTGGTGTGGCTCAGCTCAAAAGAAGCGCGTGGTGAGCGCCGTGGCCGTCCATCAGCCATTCTAAAATGTCAGCCCGCAGTGTCCACTCGCTGGCCTCAGTACTGCCAGGGAGACCATGGATGACAACTCAGCCTTTTCGTGACAGTGTGTCCTTCACTATCTCCCAGACCTTGTTCAGACTCATGTCCAATGAGTTGGTGATGCCATCCAACCATCTCATCCTCTGTCACCCGCTTCTCCTCCTGCCTTCAATCTTTCCCAGCATCAGGGTCTTTTCCAATGATCAGCTCTTTGCATCAGGTGACCAAAGTATTGGAGCTTCAGCTTCAACATCAGGCCTTCTGATGAACATTCAGGATTGATTTCCTTTAGGATTGATGGGTTTGATCTCCTTGCTGTCCAAGGGACTAGGAAGATTTGGGATGTTTTAATTATGCTGAGCTTGGGTTATCATAAAGTGGGGAGAAGAGAATCAAATAATTTCTGGAGGCCGATATTCTTAAAATTCTTGCTAATATGAAAGTTTTTTCAATATTGTGGTTGGACTAGGGGAACAGAATGCAGTGAACAGACACCATTACATTGCTATTCTGAGTGTAGATACAGAAAATGCATGTGAATAAGGGAATTCCTTACAGAATTACAGGTACTGGAGAAAAATTATATAGAAAATACAAAAACAAAAGTAACCACTAGGGACATAACCAGAAAACTGTGGCCCCTCATATGAGGGGAAGCTTTGTAATCTTCAAAGATGCTTCTGTTTTAGGTAACAGCATGGGAGATGTTTGTGGATTATATTAAAAGAATCAGGATATCAAATTGGATATGTTGTATTTTCCAACTAAACAGACAAAATCTATGCAAAGAAGAGTGAAGAGTGAAGTGTACTAAGAGTTATCTTTTTTTTTCCTGAGTGATGGGGTGATGATTTTTTTTCCTTTTTATACTTTTATACTAAATGTTCTTTGGTGTACATTCCTTAATGCTACTGCTAAGTCACTTCAGTCGTGTCTGACTCCATGTGACCCCATAGACGGTGGCCCACAAGGCTCCTCTGTGCCTGGGATTCTCTAGGCAAGAACACTGGAGTGGATTACCATTTCCTTCCCCGGTGCATGAAAGTGAAAAGTGAAAGTGCATTCCTTAATAAACAGAAGGAATGTATGCTTTAAAAATGACTCCTTTCTTACCACCGAAGGTGACCTTCACTGTACAAGGTCAGCAGCAGGGCTCAGAGCAAATGTCTGGAGGCTGCAGCTTGCTCACATGTGTTCACAAGAAGACAGGCAATGTGCTTTGGAGTTAAATTCATAATAGAACCATTGTTGACATGCACGACTAATTTCCACTTCAGTTCTAGGGAAGTGTTATGGGATTTTAATGTAAAATGTAGGTTGAAATCTAGTTGTCTCTTGTATGAGAGGATTGTCTGCTTTTTATACATTAACCAACAAGAGTTCTTATTTCTCATTTTAAATTTTGCTTGGCAGTTCAGACTGTTGTTTGACAGCGTAAGTTTTTAATACCTTCTTCAGACTTTCCTGTTCTTTATATTAAGAGTCCCATTAATCAACAGATCAGAGAGTAAATCACTATAAGCAGAAACCATCTGTTGGAGGTGCTGACAAGCAAAACAGTTCTGTTAATCTAGGACATCAAAACCTCATCTCAGAATTTAGTCTTTGTGAGTACTGTTGACAGCAAACCGCAAGTCATCCTTAAGGAGCTTCTGCTACATTAACGCTTAACACTGATATTCACTATAATACCTGAGACTACCATTTCTTAACTGGATAGGTGCTGGCCTTTGCAGTAGACATTTTGGATATATTAATTCATGTCACTTCTCCACAGCCCTTTGAGTTGGGTATTAGTGTTCCCATTTTACAGATGAGAAGGCAGCCTCTAGGAGACTGGATAATTTGCCCCACACAAATTGTCCATCTGGTTTGAGAAAATCCTCTGGAACTTGACCCCTGTAGGCCTGGCTCTCCTTATGTTCTTTCAGTCATCTGTGTTGCTTGGATGTACACGCCTCTTAGCAGTATTATTTAAATTAGCATCATTCAAATCAAACCGAATATTTAAGAAATGAATAACTATGTGATTTGAAATGAAAGTGAAAGTGAAGTGTCTCAGTCGTGCCCGACTCTTTGCGACCCCATGGATAGTAGCCTGCCCCAAGCTCCTCTGTCCATGGGATTTTCAAGGCAAGAGTACTAGAGTGGGTTGCCATTTCCTTCAAGGTTTAATTTGCAAAGTATCCCAAATACAATAAATCATATTCAGCATATAATTATGTAAAATACTGTATTATAGTCTTTCACTATATATTTTATTAGAGAGGTATAACTAACAAATTAAAAATTTTAAGTTCTTTTCAGTGAATGAAACCAATGCATATCTAACTTAGTTCTTTGTCCTGGTTAGCCAAATCAGCAATTTTCCCCTCTCTCACATCTACTGTGCTTTCTCCTTATCTTTCTCCTTACAAATTAGTTAATTACAGAAAATAACTTGCGCTTTCTTTTAGACTGCACGTGCTATAGTTTCTTCCATTTTCCTCTGTAATTGCCTTTGCCAGTTTAAATAGACATTCATTAGTGATTTGTAGAAAAGACTTGATAGATATGGAGGAGGAAATGGCAGCCCATTCCAGTATTCTTGCCTGAAGAATCCCATAGACACAGGAGCCTGATGGGCTACAGTCCATGGGACTGCAAAGAGTTGGACATGGCTGATCGACTGAGCACTTGGTAGATATATTCAGTAGATATATTTCAGAGACTGAGAAAGATTGTTTTTAAACTTTGTATTATGAATACGTTCAGGTGCATATAAAAGTAGAAAGAAATGGGCATGTGCCATCCCTGTTTTACAAACAGGCCTTGTGCATATGAAATTTTTGTTTCTCCAGCGTGTCTTTAGCATAGGTTCCTGGAAGTGGGATTGCTGGATCCAAGCATAAATGCATCTGTAATGTTGCTTGGAAATAGTGATAAGGCTCTAACCCAGCTCATGAGTAATTATCTACTTTGTCTTACAATTTAGCAAAAGCACATCACCTTTTCTGATTCCAAATATAGACATCTTATCAATTTTGAAGTAGATAGTTAGGAATTCTGGGTTCATAATGGTCAGTTTTGTTAAACTTTGAATTTCTACATATAAGCACATACATAGTCAGGCTTTTCATAATTAAATATATTTTGAAACCTAATGGAATGTTTTACTTACCAAATGTTGCACATTTGATAAGTTGTTATTGCTTTTTATTGAGTTGTTAATGTGATGTAAATTAAAAGAGTGACAGATTTCATTTTGGGGGGCTCCAAAATCTCTGTGGATGATGACTGCAGCCATGAAATTAAAAGATGCTTGCTCCTTGGTCAAGCATAGGAAAGCTATGACCAACCTAGATAGCATATTAAAAAGCAGAGACATCACTTTGCTGACAAAGATCCATATAGTCAAAGCTATGGTTTTTCCAGTAGTCACGTACAGATGTGAGAGTTGGACCATAAAGAAAGCTGAGCACCAAAGAATTGATGCTTTTGAACTGTGGTGTTGGAGAAGACTTGAGAGTCCCTTGGACTGTAAGGAGATCCAACTAGTCCATCCTAAAGGAGATCAGTCCTGAATATTCATTGGGAAGACTGATGCTGAAGCTGAAATTCTAACACTTTGGTCACCTGATGTGAAGAACCAACTCATTGGAAAAGACGCTGATACTAGGCACAACTGAGAGCAAGAAGAGACAAGGGCAACAGCGGATGAGATGGTTAGCATCACCTATTCAGTGGACATGAATCTGAGCAAACCCTGGGAGATAGTGGAGGACAGAGGAGCGTGGAGTGCTGCAGTCCATGAGGTCGCAAAAAGTTGGACACGACTTAATAACAACAACAGTTAAAAGGGTATCTTGATCATAAGATTATAACAATATCATAATAACAAACATTAGTAGATTTGACTTCCTATACTTGAATATCTGTGTTCACATCAGCTATAGTTTTGAAAATATATTGTCAAAAATAGTATTTCATGAAAGTCTGGGTATTCCAATCCTCCCATTTCGAATGATGAAAACTTTTTCGTTTCAAGCATACTTGTGAATGCTTTAGACCTGAGATTCTGAATACCTTTGTTAGAGGTTTTCAGTTCGCACAGTCTGGAGTCATTTTGTAGGGAAGTTGACTCAAGGGTAGTTTGTGGGGAGTTTATATGAAATAGTGCGCACAGACAGGTCATAAACGCTCTGTGTGTGGCTGCCTCTGTTCCCTGCAAGGCCTGTCCACTTCAGCCTGCTGGCTCCTCTCCTTCCCTTCCAGTGGGTTAGTGGGTCTAAGAGAACTTACACAGCGTGGTAAAGTCACATGGAAACTCGGGTGTTTCTTTCCTGAACACTCTTCTCACTCTAATATAGGAATCAGGGTCCTAGATTTCAGAGTAGGAAGAGCTACCCTTCAAGCATTTATGAAGTCTTTACTGTATGGACTAGGGAAGCAGGTCCCAGGGGGTCTTGCCTGTTGTCACACTGCCAATTTGGGACACTCTGGACCTCACGCCCTGGCCCCCGTCTCCCAGACCTGATCTCCCTCTGTCCTCTCCTCCTTCCACTCAACCTGGGCACCAGTAAAAGAGTGACTGTTCGGGCGACGAGAACTGTCTGGGGTCTTCCTCACCCCCCTGCCTGTGTGTGCAGGATACAGAGAGGACATTCCCTGGACCTTCATCCGCCTCGGGCAGCTTTGATCGTAACTGAAATCCTACATTTAGTTCTTCTCACACAGCATTCAGGATACTAGGTTGCACCTCGGTATCCAAACTAGAGCATTTCATCATCTGAGTGCAGCCATGAGACTGTTTGTCTATGTTTTGCCCCTAGAAACAGTTAGATGTATGTGTGTGCCATGTGCTCAGCCTCGTCTGACTCTTGGCAGTCCCAGGGACTGCAGCCCACCAGGCTCCTCTGTCCATGGGATTTCCCAGGCCAGAATACTGGATAGTGTTTTCATTTCCTACTCCAGGGGCTCTTTCCAACCCAGAGATCAAACCTAGGCCTCTTGCGTCTCCTGCATTGGCAGGTGGATGCATTACCACTGCATCACCTGGAAATAATTATTTTTAAAAAGCTTTCCTGAACCAGAAGAATGTCTCATATCTCAGTGTCACGTCGAAGCCAGCGATCCGTTTATCTTAACACCCGATGAGCTGGAAATTGTGTTTGAATCTTCCTTCCCTGGTGCTCTTTCTCTTCTGCAGTTTTCAAGACTGATTGTCTGAAAATGACTCATTATCGCTGTTCTTGTGTCTTGCCATTCTCATCATCCAGGCTGGTACCTGTTCAGATTGGACATTGGGAAATACACGTTTCTTCAAAACTTTTCTTGATGGCAGCAACATTTTTTCCTTGAGTGTCTAATCATGTTTAGATATGAAGACATGAAAGAAGTCTCATGCGATGTTCTGTGCAAAATAGGTATTTAGCAAACATATTGGTGTAGTTGTGATGCTATTCAAGAAGTCAGTGGTGACACAGGCCGAGCACGGTATCGACAGGGATGCAGCAGTGATTGGATCTTGTCAAAGTGGGACTCTTTGCAACCTCTTGTCACTCCAGCAGTGACCACCATTTCTTCTCCTTCCTTCTTTCCCCCTCCTCTACACACACATACACACTAAAAACATAAGTCGCTTAGTCATGTCTGACTCTTTATGACTCTTTGGACTGTACCCATCAGGGACCTCTGTCCATGAAATTCTCCTGGCCAGAGTACCAGAGTGGGTTGCCATTTCCTTCTCCAGGGGATCTTCCTGACCCAAGGATCAAACCCAGTCTCCTGCATTGCAGGCAGATTCTTTACCATCTGAGCCACCAGGGAAGCCCCTTTCCTCTCCATAGCTACTGGTTTTCTTTTATGATTTTTCATTACAGCTTTAACAGTTCTGTTTGCTTTTGATGCTACCCTATTATAGTTTAATGTGTGAGGTTTATTATGCCCTCTGAGAAGGCCTGCTGCATGCAATCGATGTTCTTTTTATGGGCTTTTAAAAATCCCATCTCCTTTTGGGGGAGAACAGTACTCAATTATTATGAGACTGAATTTTGAAATTATGACTCAAGGAAAATTTAAAGGCAGTGACTCGGAGGGGATCTCCTTGGCAGCCTAGTGGTCGGAATGCTGCCCTTCCACTGCAGGGGGGTAGGTTCGATCCCTGGTCAGGGAACTAGGGATCCCGCAGCCAAAAGAGAGTCCGAAATGGCCACACAGGTCCTTTTCTTGCAAGCGGGATCTTTGTTCTTGAAATTGAGTGCAGTCTGATCAGCAGGTGCGCGTGGAACACCTTCCGCATCAGCATCGTGGCCGATGCTGCCTTCGTGGAGCCTGTGGGTGATGGGGTAGACGGGACCAGATGCATGAAGGTGGCACAGAGCAGGGGCCGTGGCAGCCCCGGGGGCACCCAGCCTGGCTTGGCGGGCACGTAAGTGTGTGGGAGGCAGATCTGGGCTTAGATGCTGGAGAGGAGCAGGGGGCCAGCCATTGTCCATCAGCCCTGCCTCGTCCTTTACCCTCCTCCAGCCAGCTCTCTGCCCCCAGGGTGGGGCTGTATGGACCATACCTTTCAGCCTCTCGCCCTCGGCCCCAATAGCTGAGCAGCAATATCCCCAGTGGGGTCTGCAGGGAGGGAGAGTGAGGTCAGAGGCTGTACCCCGACTCCTTCCAAGCAGGTCCCTGGGTGGGCTGTGGCCCCGCCCCCTGGGTGTAGCTGCTCCTCCCCCAGCACCATCTCTGCTCTAGGGTCCAGTTACCTGCCAGCCCGTGGCCCCATGGGCACGTGATGGGGCTCGGTGTGGAGTCCAGCCCACTTCCCAAGCACACAGAGCGGGATCTAGGTGGCGCCCCTCCCTGCATGAATGTCTCACTCTCTCTGCTGCTGCTAAGTCACTTCAGTCATGTCCGACTCTGTGCGACCCCATAGACGGCAGCCCACCAGGCTCCCCATCCCTGGGATTCTCCAGGCAAGAACAGTGGAGTAGGTTGCCATTTCTTCTCCAGTGCATGAAAGTGAAAAGTGAAAGGGAAGTTGCTCAGTTGTGTCCAACTCTTCGCGACCCCATGGACTGCAGCCTACTCCTCTGTCCATGGGATTCACCCTCTCTAACTGGGTGTAAATGAGACTGGCCCCCTTGAAACAGCAGCCTGTAATCAAGCACTAAATTACGAGATAGAGACTGGTGTGCCATAGAGCCGGCGCCACCAGGGAAGGCCGGGCTGGCGAGGAGAGGCCCTCCCCAGCTGGAGGCTGCTGGTGCAGACCAGTGATGCTCAGAG
Organism: Nanger dama; assembly: GCA_917880005.1. NCBI lineage: Eukaryota > Metazoa > Chordata > Mammalia > Artiodactyla > Bovidae > Nanger > Nanger dama. The sequence continues at coordinate 5,333,185 of CAKJTW010000063.1, read as the reverse complement.
TGCGGTCCCCAGAGCAGCAGCAGCAGCACCAGCCTGGAGACTCGTTAGAAATGCAGCATCACAGGCCCCGCCGCAGATCTTGAATGGGGCCCAGCGAGCTGCATTTTAACTCCATGGGATTCTGCTTCACAGAAACAAGCTAGGGGGTGAGAGTGAGCTGGGTTTGCTTGTTGTAGGTAGAGGGAGGGCCCCCAGATAGTGGTGAGCCTGGGCACCTGGTGGGAGAAAGCAGGTGGGGTGGGACAGTGAGAAGAGAACAGACTGATTTCAGGGCCTTTAGACCAAGAGGTTTTCGCACCGTGTTTTATGTTCCTGGATACGTTCCAGGGTCTCCTAGTTTATAGTCTAAGGGAACTTGAATAGACTTTGTATTTCACTGTTGTGTGAAAATTGTGTAAATCTTAATGATATGAATCGGTTCATGGTGATTTTCACGTCTACTGTTAGTGTTCAGTTGCTCAGTCATGTCGGACTCTGTGACCCCATGGACCGCAGCACGCCAGGCTTCCCTGAGCTTCACCATCTCCTGGAGTTTGCGCACACTCATGTTCATTGAGTCAGTGATGCCATCCCACCATTTCATCCTCAGTTGCCCCCTTCTCCTCCTGCCCTCAGTCTTTCCCAACATCGGGGTCTTTTCCAGTGAGTCAGCTCTTCACATCAAGTGGAGTTTCAGCTTCAGTCCTTCCAGTGAATATTCAGGGTGGATTCCTTTAGGCTTGAATGGTTTGATCTCCCTGCTGTCCAAGGGGCTCTCAAGAGTCTTCTCCAACACTGCTCAGCCTTCTTTATGGTCCAGTTCACACATCAGGTCCACTATATCCTTCTACTTTTCTGTGTATTCATCCTATTAATTTTTGAGAGTTTGATATTAAAACCCCAGCTAAAAATTTTGACATATCTACTTAAAAAATAATTATATAGCAGAGCTGTGGGCTTCCCTAATAGCTCAGTTGGTAAAGAATTTGCTTGCAATGCAGGAAACCCCAGTTCGATTTCTGGGTTGAGAAGATCCCCTGGAGAAGGGAGAGGCTACCCACTCCAGTTTTCTGGCCTGGAGAATTCCATGGACTGTATGTATAGTCTGTGCAGTCGCAAACAGTTGAACACAAACTGAGCGACTTTCACTATCGTAATGAAACTGTATGTAACTTTGTTCTGTATTCCAAGTCTCCTGTAAATGTATGGTCATACTTTCATAATTTAAAAAAGAAAGAAAAAAAAATCTGGTGAAGAGTGAGCTCTGATCCCTGGGATCATAAAAGAGTAAGATGATGGCGAGCAGCCCGGAGGCGCAGGGGCCTGGGGGTCGGGGGACAGTGTCCTCTCCTCCTTCCTCCAGGCCTGCGTGTGCAGTGGAGCCGGACCGCACGTGCCATCCCCACTGGGTGAGATAATGCGTTTTAAGTTGTTGCCACTCTGTCTGATGTCTGGCACTCGGAGCTGCCATCATGGTTTCAGCTTTTGCATTTTGGTTGGTTCTGATGACCTGTCACATGTGCAGCGGGCTGTGAGGAGCCGTTAGAGACCGTCCGTGAGGGATGTTAGGATTAAGACAAGGGATTTTAAAGGAGATTTGCTGGGACGAATGCAGTAGGAGACCAGCCCTTGGCTTTGGGGTTGCGCTGGGGGAGCCTCTGCAGAGAGATGCTGACGGCGGAACGAGAGTCAGACGCCCAGCGCTGACACGTGTGCGGTCACTCCCTCGGGCCTCTGTGGCGAATGGCTACAAACAGAAATGGTTTCCCTGACAGTTCTGGAGACCAGATGTCTGCAGGGAGTATCGCTGTGCTGACCTCAGGCTGCTGGCAGAGCTGTGCCTCCTGGGACCTCCGAGGGGGAGCCTGGTCCCTGCACGGCTCCCGCCTTCCGTGGCTGCGGGCCGTCCTCGGCTGGAGGGTGCGTCCCTCCAGTCTCTGCCCCCGCCTCGCGCGGCGAGCCCCTTCCTCATGCACCTTCGCATGGGCTTGTTCCCCCAGTTGATCTTATTGCACTATAGCTGGTTTACAGTGCTGTCTTACTCTCTGCTGTGCAGCAAAGTGATTCAGTTCTTTGTATATACTTTCTTTTTCATATAAAGATATTTTTCTCATTATGGTTTGCCACAGGATATTGAATAGAGTCTCCTGTGCTACGCAGTAGGACCTTGTTGCTCATCCATTCTATACCTAATGGTTCACACCTGCTCACCCCACGCCCCGCTGCATCCCTCTCCCGACCCTTGGCAACCACGAGGCTGTTCTCAATGTCTGTAGGCCTGTCTCTGTTCTGAAGACAAGTTCATTTGTCTCCTGTTTTAGATTCCTCCTCTCGGTGGTGTCACGTGACACTTGTCATTCTCTGTCTGACTCAGTTCACTTGGTGCGATCATCTCCGGGCCTGTCCATGGTGCTGCAGACGGCCTGACTTCATTCTTTTTCATGGCCGAGTAATATTCCATTGAATGTACGCATAGACACATGGGCTTCTTATAAGGACATGAGTCATTGGACTTAGGGCCCACCCGAATCCAGTGTGACCTCACCTTAGCCAATGATATTGGGGTTTCCCAGGTGGCACGAGTGCTAAAGAGTCTGTGTGTAGTGCAGGAGACGTGGGTGTGATCCCTGGGTTGGGAAGATCCCCTGGAATAGGAAATGGCAACCCACTCCAGTATTCTTGCCTGGAGAATCCCATGGACAGAGGAGCCTGGCGGGCTATAGTCCAGGGGGTCACAAAAGAATCAGAAAGAACTGAGAGATTCAGCAGCAGCAGCAGCAGCAGCAGGGCCTCAAAGATCCTGCTTCCTAATATGGTCACATTCTGAGGTTCTGGTTGAACGTGAATCTCGGGAAGACACCACCAGCACAGCAGTACATATATTTTTTAAAAGACCCACAAAACGGAGACTGAAATGGTAGGTGAAGTAGAGAGAGGAGGTGGAGATGAGGTATGGAGGGCGTTTCTTCTGGAGAAGGTTCTGTCCTGGTAGAGAGTAGACATCAGCAGGGGGGCAGACTGTGTGTGTGAGGGAAGGTTTAGCATCTCTGTTTTGGAGCTATGGTGTTTTCCTTGAGGGAATATTCGCTCCAAGCACTGGGCTAGGGCCCCTGGCTGGAGCAGGTACTCAGAGAATGAGGGGAGAGATAGAGCTTGGAGGGGGTGGAGAAGGGTGTCCTGCTACAACCAGAGGGGTCTGACTGTGCTCTTTAAACGCTCTTTCACAATAAAAAAAAAAAAAAGAAGGTGGGCCGGCCCTCAGCTTTCGGGACTGAAACGTTTCAGTGTACTGAAATTGTGGCACTCTGGGCAGTTTTGTCATTGGTAGTATTTTTAAGGGCTACTCTGAGGCAGATTTAACTTGGGGATGAACAAAATAAATTCTGCTAGTACCTTAAAATAAACTTTTATTTTTAGAACAGTTTTAGATTTACAGAAAAGTTGCAAACAGACCAGAGTTCCTGTATCCCCTGCACCCAGTTTCACCTATTGTTAATATTTTACATTAGGATGTTCGTCACAACTGATGGAACAGTACTGATACGTAATTATCAGTCAAGGGCATACCACATCCAGATTTCCTTAGTTTATCCCTTATGTCCTGTTTTGGTCTCGGGATCCCATCTGGGATTATATTTAGTCCGAGTGGCTTCTTAGGCTCCCCTGGACTAGACAGTTTCTCAGGTTTTCCTCGTTCTTGCTTAGCCTTAACAGTTGTGCAGAGTACTGCCCTTCAATTTGGGTTTGTCTGATGCATTTTTCCCCTTTAGACTCAGGGCGGGTTTAGGGAGAAGGACCGCAGAGACACGGTGGTGGTCTCATCGCGTCTGCCAGGGGCGCCCCTGTCTGCGTGACTTGCTGCTGCTGACGCTCACCTCGATTACCTGGCTGAGGTGCGTTTGTCGGGGTCCTCCTTGTCACACCTCCGCCCCGCGTGGCTTAGGAAGCCAGTGAGCACAGGCCACACGTAAGGGGCAGAGAATATGCCCCACTGCCTGAAGGGCAAAGCAGCCACATAAATTTTTTGGAACTTTTCTCCCTGGGGGTGTGTCCTCCTCGTGTGTTTATTCCATCATGCATTTGTATCAGTGTGAACCTGTGATAGTTATTTGGTGGTTTGGAGTGTAACCCAGTACTACAGCATTCATTCTGTGGCGCAGAGTGTTCCAGCTTCGGCTCTTCCCATTGGTCCCTGTGCCCCTTTGCCACGCTCCCCCACCTCCCATCAGCGTGGGTTTTCTGAGCACTTCCTTACTTTCTGGTGCCATAAGATGCTCCAGGCTCATATCGGATATTCCCTGTCGCAGCCATAGTTTCAGGCTTTTCCCCAAGGGTCCCTGGTCCCTTTTGTTGTAGAGTGGGATCAGAAACCAAGGCGGGGGCCCTGGGTCTCTCAGCAGGCAGAGCTAGGAAACAGATGTCTGTGCGGGCTCACCTGTCATCACGGACCTGTGTGTCTCTGTGTTAAGCTAGGCACGAGTTCACACTGCTGCCTCCTCCTCCGCTCCGTTCCTCCTGGTTCCTTCTAGCCCTCCCCCTTGCTGGCCTGCCATCTTCCTCTCCAGTAGCCAGAAGCTGGTTCCCGCCATCATCTGGGGCCTCTACCAGTCGTCCAGTTCTCCTGTTCACACGTTGTGGTTTCAGAACTGTTAACCATGGCCCCATGGGAAACAAGTTTGCCAGCTGTTATTAGAATACAGAGCTTACCTGCACTTCCTTTTGCAGTCTTCCAGTCTCCACTCATTTCCGAAATCCCTCTGTTGGCCCCTTTCCTCTCCACCCCTTCCTTGAGGTTGTATTGTGCAATTCTAACGAGGTTGGGTAGATTCTTTTGTCCCAATCTGCATTCCATCATGGGATTCCCCCATCTCCTAACTGAACGTTATTTGCATATATTAGGGCTCACTCTTAATAAAATAATAAAAGGATCTGTGGGTTTTGACAGCAGTAAGGGTGTCATACGTCCACCCTTACAATATCACACAGAATAGCCTTGCCGCCCCAAAGAATCTCTGTGCTTCACCTAGTCATCCCATCTCCAGTCTCTGGCAACCTCTGATCCACTTTCTGTCTCTATAGTTTAACTTTTTATAAAGTGTATAGCCTCTCAGACTGGCTCCTTTCACTTGGCAATTTGGATTTAAGATTCATCCACGGTTGCGTGTATTGGTTCATTCCTGTTGTCACTGAATCCTATTCCTTTACCTGCACTGAACAGTTTGTTTACCGCTCACCCACTGAAGGACTTCTTGGTTGCTTCCAGTTTTGACAGCTTTATGGCATCACCGACTCAATGGACGTGAGTTTGAGCAAACTCCAGGAGATAGTGAAGGACAGGGAAGCCTGGCGTGCTGCAGTCCATGGGATCGCAAGAGTTGGGCACAACTTATCAACTGCACAGCAACAACTACTAAATGCAGGTTTTGTGTAGGCGTAAGTTTTTAAATCAGTTGGGTAAATACTTAGTGTCCAGAACAATTAGTGGATCCTATGGTGAAATTTGGGGCTTCCCAGGTGGCTCAGTGGCAAAGAATCCGCCTGGCAATGCAGGAGACATGGGTTCGATCCCTGGGTCAGGAAGATCCCCTGGAGAAGGAAATGGCAAACCACTCCAGTATTCTCGCCTGGGAAGTCTCATGGACAGAGGAGCCAGGTGGGCTGCAGCCCATGGGGCGGCAAGAGAGTCAGACACGACTTAGCAACTAAGCAACAACCACAGTGGTGAAGTTTATAAGCCTCAGTTTGGTAAGAAACTGCCAGATTGTCTTGCAAAGTGGGCTGCGCCATTTTGCATTCCCAGCGGCTCTGTAGAAGAACTCCTGTTGCTCTGCCTCCTGGCCAGCAGTTGGTACGTTGTCTGTGTCCTGGACTTTGGCCCTCCTGATAGGTGGAATAGACGTATCTCATTATTGTCTTCATTTGCATTTCCCTAATGACTAAAGATGTTGAGCATCTTTTCATATGCTTATTTGCCATCTGTATATATTCTTTGGTGAGGTGTCTCTTCAGATCTTTTGCCCATTTTTTTAAATTGGGCTATTCATTTTCTTTCTGTTGAATTTTAAGAGTTCTTTTCCTATTTTGTATACAATATCATCAGATTTGTGACTTGCAAATATTTTCCCCAGTCTAGGAATTGTCTTTTCATCCTCTTAATAATGTATTTCAGAGAGCAAAAAATTTTTTTAATTTTAATGAGGCCTAAGCTGTTAATTTTTCTTCTCTCATGGATGTGCTTTTGGTGTTATATCTAAAAACTCATCAGCAAACTCAAGGTCACACAGATTTTTCTCCTATGTTTTCATCTAGAAGTTTTGCGGTTGTACAGGTTACATGTAGGTCCCTCCTGAGTGGTCCCTTCTGAGTGGCTGGGTTTGTTGTTTCAGAGTTGTCTTTGTACCTTTATCGACTCTGCTAGCATTTTGAAACGGATGCCCTTTCTCTTTCTACGTTACCTTAAGTACCGTAAAGTTCCCTTGAAAAGGGAAAGGTTCTAATTGCCTTTTCTGCTTGTCTTTCAGCAAGACCACTGGTGCAGACCTTGCCTTTAAGAACCACCGTCAACAACGGCACTGTGGTACCAAAGAAACCCAGTGGCTCCCTGCCAGCGCCCCTGGGGCCAGGAGAGAAACCGCTGTGCCTGCCACAGCCAAAAGGTGGGCAAGAGGCGCCTTCGATGAAAGCTGCGGCAACTCAGATGCTGAAATAAGCATTAGTCTTTTGTATGACACTTGAATATTTCTCCTTTGAGTTAAAGCTTGTGAAAGCACAATATTTGGTGTGTTGCCAAAACAGAAACCATGTTGATTTATTATTCTGCTTTTTTTTCAGATATAATCACAGAGTCTGAAATCTCATTCACTAAAGCCACAGTATACCATTTTGTGTTATTGCTTAAACTTCACTTTTAATTAAAAAAAAAAGTAGGAGTATAACCTATACAAAAATGAATATGCTGTTCGCAGGTCCCAAGGGCTTGGAATATAGCAAAATTCAGATTGCTGTACTGAGCTTAAATTTTTGTCAGTAAAATTTGGATGGCACTTAACAGTGGAATTTCAGCTGTTGATGTTTGTCAGATAGCGCGTAGGTCGCTCTTAGCTTTTTTACAGTTTCACAATTGTCATATTAAAACTGTAGATTTTATATGCCAGCCTACTTTTCCAAATTTTTATGCCCTGAAAAATACCAGTTGGTCATATGGCGCAGAAAGTCTTAGAGAAATTCTTCTGCAATGCTACCTCATGAGCTTGTTCTAAGAACTTGTAGCGTTCATTAGAATGCTACCTGCTTCATGATTGCTGGGATTCAGGGTAAGTGTGCCCTGCCATGCGCTGGGGTACCCCGTGGGTTGATGAGAGTAGATTTGAGGCTGCATTGTGACTCAGAATGAAAACATAGCAGTCCCATCATATCTTTTAGATACATAGTGCTTCTACAGAGACTCTTCATTGAGCAAATTTGCACAGTGCTTCACCAGATAGAGCTCTGTGTACTTATTGTTTGTGAATTCTGAGAAAATTGATTTTGCAGGGCTTTTTAAAATGAAATTATTGGCCTCCTTTCAGACCTTTTTATTGCTTGCTTGAATCATTTATTTATAATCAACATGAAATGACCTTCTGGATCCTAAACGGCAGCGGTAGATATGGGCTGTCTTTTATTCATCCGGATGTTGTAAGGCTGACAATTCTTTTTTTAAGTTTCAGGTTGCCATCTGTTACCATTTCTTCCTTTATTTTTTTTTCATTGTGGAAAAAAACAACAAAAACACATCACATTAAATTTACCACCTTAGCTATTTTCAGTGTTCAGTTCAGTAGCGTCAAGGATATTCTCGCTGTTTTACTGCAGATCTCCAGAACTTTTTCATGTTGCCAAACTGAAACTGTACCTCTTAAACAGTAAGTCCTCCCCAGCACCCTTGGTGATCATGCTTTTCCTTTATGTTTCTGTGATTTTGACAACATCAGATGTTCCGTATGAGTGGGATCACACAGTATCCATCCTTTTGTGGCTGACTTATTTCACTTAACATAATATCCTCAAAGTTCATTGACATTGCAGCTTGTCACAGGATTTCCTCCTTTTTAAGGCTGCATAACATTCTGTTGTGCATGTATATATCACCTTCTCTTCATCCACTCGTGTTGATGGACATTTGGGTTGCTTCCACCTCTTGGCTGTTGGAATAAGGCTGCAGTGAGTGTAGGTGTACAGATACCACTTTGAGATCCTGCTGTGAAATCTTTGGGGGTATATGGCCCAAAGTGGATTGTTAAATCATTTGGTGTCAGGTTGATACCAAAGCAAGTGCAGTTCTGCGTTGCTGAACGTGGCCACTCGATATGGGAATACAGTCTTAAATAAATGTGGTTGTGTTATATATTATTTTAATGAGCATTTCTTGCTTTATGTTTTTTGCTAATGACTTGTTACTTGATGTTTATTTTATATTTATTTTAGACTAGGGAAATGATATTAGACAAAAAGCAAATTTGAGCAGTTTTCTTATTCAAGTTCAAAATGGGTCACAAAGTAGTGGAGACAACTCACAACATCAACACTGCATTTGGCCTGGGAACTGCTAACAGATGTACGGTGCAGTGGTGGTTCAAGAAGTTTCACAAAGGAGACGAGAGCCTTGAAGATGAGGGGGCACAATGACTGGCCATTGGAAGCTGACAATAACCAGTTGAGAGGATCATCTAAGCCGATCCTTTTAAAGCTACACGAGAAGTTGCCCAAGAACTCAAAGTCGACCATTCCCCAGTCATTTGGCAAATGGGAAAGGTGAACGAGCTCTATGAGTGAGTGCCTCGAGAGCTGTCCAAAAGTCAAAAAAATCATCATTTCCAAATGTTGGCTTCTCTTCTGCACAACAGCGGACCATTTCTCAGACTGTGACGTGCAATGAAGAGTAGATTTTATACAACAACAGGCAATGACCAGCTCAGTGGCTGAACCGAGAAGAAACTCCAAACACTTCCCAAAACCAGACCTGCACCAAAAAAAGTCACAGTCACTGTTTGGCGGTCTGCTGCCTATCTGATCCACTACAACTTTCTGAGTCCTGGTGAAACCACTGCATCTGAGAACTGTGCTCAGCAAATCCATGAGACGCACGGAAAACTGCAGTGGCCGCCACCGGCATCGGTCCAAAGAACGGGCCCAATTCTTTTCCACGACAATGCCCAACCCCACGATACACAACCAGTGCTTCAGAAGTTGAGCAAAGCGGTCCACAAAGTTTTGCCTCATCTGCCACATTCACCTGCCATGTGACTCTCACCAGCTGACTACCACTTCTGCAAGCATTTCAACAACTTTTTGCAGGCAAAACACTTCCACAACCAGCAGGAGGCAGAAAATGCTTTCCAAGAGTTCCTCAAATCCCAAAGCATGGATTTTTACACGGCAGGAATAAACAAACTTATTTCTCATTGGCAAAAATGCGTTGATTGCACTGGTTCCTATTTTGTTTAATAAAGACATGATTGAGCCTAGTTGTAAAATTCACAGTCTGAGACTGCAATTATGTCTGCACCAACTTAATAATTCACTTTTTAACTTTTTGAGAAACGTCATGATGTTTTCCTTAATGATCGCACCATTTTACGTTTGAGGAGCTTGGTGGTCTACAATCCTTTGGGGTCACAAACGTCTGACACGATTTAGCAACTAAAACAATGACAACATCTATCTTTATTCCAGTACTCTGCTGTCTTGATTACTGTTACTTTGTAGTATGTTTTGAAATCAGGAAATATGAGTCCTCTAGTTTTGTTCTTTTTCGAGATTGTTTTGGCTATTTGGATCCCTTGGGATTTCATATGAATTTTAGAATTTTTGTCTACAAACGATGCTATTGGTATTTTGATAGGGATCGCATTGAATCTATAAATCATTTTGGGTAGTATGGACATTTTAACGTATTAAGTCTTCTAATCCCACAGAGGATGACTTACCTTTTCTTTGTATCTCCTTTGATTTTTTTCAGCAGTGTTTAATAGTTCTCTGTCTATAAGTCTTTCAACTTCTTGGCTAAGTTTGTTCCTAAGTACTTTGTCCTTTTCGATGCTATCATAAATGGGGTGGTTAATTTCCTTTTTAGATTGGTCATTGTTAGTGGATAGAAATGGAAGTTATTTTTGTGCTTTGTTTTTTGTGTTCAGTAACTTTAGTGACATTGTTTCTCAGTTGTAACAGTTTTTCTGTGGAATCTAGGGTTTTCTACATATAAAACCGTGTCATCTGCAAAGAGAGATAATTTTACTTTCTCTTTTCCAGCTTTGGATGCCTTTACGTCTTTTACATGTCTAGTTCTCTGGCTTGAACTTCCAGTGCTGTGTTCTACAGTAGTGGCGAGAGGGCGTGTCCTTGCCGTATTCCTGGCGTTAGAGGAAATGCCTTCTCTCTTTCACCCTGAGTATGACACTCACTGTGGCTTCTCATTTCCACTTGGTGACTTTTGCTATGTTGAGGTAGTTTTCTTCTCTTTCCGTTCGGCTGAGTGTTTTTATTATGAAGGGTGTTCAGTTTTGTCAAGTGCTTTTTTTTGCATGAGTTGAGATGATGGTGTGATTTTTGTCTCCTTCTGTTAATAGGGTGTATTGTATTAATTTTCTTATATTGAACGGTCCTTGCATTCCAGGTGGAATGCCCACTTGCTCATGGTGTGTAATCCTTTGAATGTGCTGATAAATTCCCTTTGGTGGTTGTTGCTCACTTGCTCATTCGGGTCCTACCCTTTCAACCCCTGCACTGCAGCACGCCAGGATTCCCTGTCCTTTGCTGTCTCCTGGAGTTTGCTCAAACTCATGCCTGTTGCACTGGTAATACCATCCCACCATCTCATTTGCTGCACCTTCCTCTCCTTCTGCTTTCAGTCTTTCCCAGCATCAGGGTCTTTTCCAATGAGTCAGCTCTTCACATCAGAAGGAAGTATCGGCCAACTATTGGAGCTTCAGGTTCAGCATCAGTCCTTCCAATGAATATTCAGGGTTGATTTCCTTTAGGATTGACTAGTTTGATCTCCTTGCTATCTAAGGGACTCTCAAGAGTCTTCCCAGCACCATGGTTCAAAGGCATTGCTTATTCATAGTAGTCTCATAATCCTTTTCATTTCTGTGACATCAGTTGTAATATTCTCTTTTGTTTCTAATTTTAGTTATTTCAGTCTTCTTTTTTTTAGTTTAATGGAGGAGTTAGCACTTTTATTGGTCTTTCAAAAAAATCAACTCTTAGTTTCTTGATTTTTTTCTGTTGTTTTTCTTTTCTCTATTTTTTTAATCTCTGCTATAATCTTTATTTTTACTTTCCCTCTGCTAACTTTTGGTTTTATTTATTATTGTTTTTCCTACTTCCTTGAGAAGTAGAAATAAAGTTAATTTGTTGATTTGAGATCTTTCTATGTTTTCATAGCTATAAACTTCTCTATTAGTACTGCTCTCTGCATCCCACGCATTTTGGAATCTTTTTTGTTTGTTTTCATTTGTCTCCAGATATTTTCTAAATTCTCTTGTGATTTCTTCTTTAACCCATTGGCTGTTTAAGAGTGGGTTGTTTAATTTCAAGGTTGACTTTTAAGGTAGCACATAGTTAATGAAAAATGAGCTTCTTTGTCTTTATTCTTGAAAATTCACTTTTATAATTGATATCTCTTTATGGATTTGGAGTTTAAGTAAAATAAAAAAATTTTAGAGCAAAACATGATAAAAGTAAAATTTGAAATGCAGATAGAATTTCTAGCTTTCAGCTCATTTCCTGAGAGCTTATGTCAAGCATCTTTCCTGCACTTTGTTTTTGTAGAAGCCCCTGCGTTTGATCCAGAGTAACTAGTACTCTGCTGCAGAATCTAATTGATTTGTTTTTGTTCAGTCACTCAGTCATGTCCAGCTCTTTGCCACCCCTGGACTGCAGCACATCAGGCTTCTCTGTCTTCCACTATCTTCCGGAACTTGCTCAAACTCATGTCCATTGAGTCAGTAATACCATCCCACCATCTCATCCTCTGTCACCCCCTTCTCCTCTTGCCCTTAATCTTTCCCAGCATCAGGGTATTTTTCAGTGAGTTGGCTCTTCGCATCAGTTGGCCAAAGTCTTAGAGCTTCAGCTTTAAGATCAGTCCTTCTAATGAATATTCAGGGTTGACTTCCTTTAGGATTGGCTGGTGCGATCCCCTTGCAGTCCAAGAGATGCTCAAGAGTCTTCTCCAGCATCACAGTTTGAAAGCATCAGTTCTTTGGTGTTCAGCTTTCTCTGTGGTCCACCTCTCACATCCATATATGACTACTAGAAAAGCCATAGCTTTGACGGTGGTCAGAGTCAGCAAAGTGATGTCTCTCCTATTTAATACGCTGTCTACTTTTTCACAGAGACAAAGGCACAGTGGAGTTTCAGCCCCTCTTTAAATCAGTGATGATAGGAGAAATCATTTTTGACGATAGTACAATAAAAGCCTACAAAGCACCAAGCTTTTAATGCCATTATCACTAATCCTCAAAACAGCCTTCCAAGGGACATATTATTATCCCTGTTTTGCCAATGGGTAAACCGAGGCTTAGAGAAGTGAAGTAACTGGTCTGAGATCAAGTGAGTGGAGAGAACATGGGCTCAAACCCAGGTCTGTCTGGCGCCAGAGCTCTCGCACTTTTCACTGTGATGGGCTGGTTCTGGCAAAGATTTCCAGGTCAGCGCTTGCATCTCCTTATAAAAAAAAGTGCTCCATATAATTACTCTTTGGAAAGCATCCCTCTTGTGTGCCCTTGTGTGGATGATGCTCGTTAGAAACGGTGATGTTCTGAGAAGCCCCGAGGGTGCTGACAGGAGCAGCAGGCAGGGGTGAGGGTGGCTGAGCAGAGATGCCGGCAGCTTGCGTCTCTGAGAGACAGACCTGCCCATTGATAAGGGGGCTTCAGGCCCTGAACCCCCAGGTCAGGACCCAGGCCTGTGCTGTGAGAGAGGCCTGGGTCCTCGGCTCCTCCAGGTATGAAGGCGCTCACGGACAGGGCTTGCCCTCAGCAATATTATCTTGCAAGGAAAGAAGGAAGGGAAGATAATTAGTAACCATCATATTTGATACGGGCTGCCCCAGTGGCTCAGTGGGTAAAGAATCCACCAGCAATGCAGGAGACGCAGGAGACTCGGGTTTGATTCCTGGATCGGGAAGATCCCCTGGAGAAGGAAATGGCTACTTGCTCCAAGTATTCTTACCTGGGAAATCCCATGGACAGAGGAGCCTGATGGACTACCGTCCAAAGGGTCACTGAGCAACTAAGCATGCATGCTTTATATATGTGTGTGTATCAGCACTCTGGAAAGGTTTTTTTAATATCAGCCAATTTTAAATCTTTGTTGAACTTGTTACAGCATTGCTTGTGTTGTTTATGTTCTGGCTTTTTGGCCATGAGGCATGTGGGATCTTAGTTCCCAGACCGGGGACTGAATCTGCACCCCTGCGCTGGAAGGTGAAGTCTTAACCACGGGGCCAGTGGGAAATCCCTATATATTAGCATTTAGACGATAACCTTCCTCCTAGAAGTATTCTTAGTCCTCGGTAGACTTTTCAGTTTACAAACTGATCAGTCGTCATCATTTGACAAGCTGTTGCTTAGCAGTCAGCTAGAAATACGCGGTCTTACAGTTTGTCTGAGACTCTTGGTTTTCAGCATAGGGCGTAGTGATTCAGTTATTTTGTTTCTTTGCCTTGTATGGGCTTCCGTGGATGTGGATTCTCATCCATCTGGAAGCTGGAAACCCAAACAGGGCCGTGTTAATAACAGTTACTCTGTGATAAAGTTCCTATAGATCTCTCCTGAGGAGAGAGAGTTTTGAAAACAGAGGCAAGCTGAGCATTCTGACTGTTAGGAGTAAAACAACCTCCAAGCCATTTAAAATACATGTACAATCGTGTTAGAATTTTTCTGTAAACGAACTGGGGCGTCTGGATGGGTATATGTTTGTTTTCTTTTCTCGGTTTTTTTTCAGCCTAGTACCGAAGAACAAAATCCCCTTTGGAAATTGTCCGGCACCCAGGGGTTGTGCTTTGTGTTGCCAATTAAGACTTTGATTGGGGGCTTGATTTGGAATCCTTGGGAAAAGCTTTGTTTCCATTAGTCAAAGAAGAAAAGGCAGAGAATCCAGGAAGACGTTGTAGGTCGTACCTTGCTCAGTGGGGATGCTGATGCTGACAATAGAATAACATTCCCACTGGCTCAGAACGGAGACAATCACTCATTCTTTCCACCCCTAAGTAGAGCTGTACAATAGGGCAGAGCTGTGAGAAGAGAGATCAAAAGAACAAAACTGGTGCAAAAAGAGAGCATTATTTTTAAAATGCTCCTCTCCAATTGGAAGACAGTATGGTAAATATCCTTCGTTTCCAAACAAACGGCTGATAGTCCTTTGGAAAAATAGCTGCACTCATTAGCAATACAGTGTTTGTGAAAGCCCCGAAGTCAGCGCCAGGTGCTTAAGGATTTAAGTTTGCTTCGGGTTGTTGTTTCATTTTTCTAATATATTTATCACTGAAATCCACTGAGATGTATATGTTAAATTCATATTCTGAGTCTGATCTCTGCAACAAGATTAGAGATGGGAGTATTTTGCTATTGAACAGAGGAAGATGAATTGGCACCTACCCTCTCGGAGGAGCCTGGTGGGCTACAGTCCATGGGGTCGCTAAGAGTCAGACACGACTGAGCAACTTCACTTTGACTTTTCACTTTCATGCACTGGAGAAGGAAATGGCAACCCACTCCAGTGTTCTTGCCTGGAGAATCCCAGGGACAGGGGAGCCTGGTGGGCTGCCGTCTCTGGGGTCGCACAGAGTCAGACACGACTGAAGCGACTTAGCAGCAGCAGCAGCAGCTCTTAGCAGAAAGGACGCAGTTCCCCACTCTGAGCTCAGGTTGTGAAATGTTACTCGCCCAGTCTTGTCTGACTCTTTGCGACCCCATGGACTGTAGCCCTCTGGCTTCCTCTGTCCATGGAATTTTACAGACAAGAAAACTGGAGCTTCCCAGGGGATCTTCCCAACCCAAGGACTGAACTCGGGTCTCCTGCATTGCAGGTGGATTCTTTACCATCTGAGCCTCCAGGGAAGCCCCCTAGGCTCAGGTAGTTGACTTCATATGATAGAAAAAAACCAACAACTTATTTTCATGTGTCAAATTCTCTAAGACCACCAGCCTTCTTAGAAAATACCTTTTGTTGTTGTTGTTACAATGATGTCTTTAGCCTTGCTTAATTACTGAAGTGTGGGACCTCAGTCTGTCACAATTGCCTCACCCTTGCAGGACAAAAGCCAGGTTAGTTCTGCTCCCTGTTGACCTGCCGGTGCTCAGTTCAGCGCCCAGTATAAGCTGATTCCAAGTATTTGTCGAGCATGTGTTCAGTCGTGCCCAGCGCTTTTTGACCCCATGGACTGTGGCCCACCAGGCTCCTCTGTCAAAGGGATTCTCCAGACGAGAATACTGGACTGGTTGCCATTTCCAGCCTGCATTTGTCAAGTAGGTAATTCTTCTAATCTGGTGTTAATCACTCCAGCTGTCATGACAGATGACCTCATTAGAAAATCTGTGGTCACGCGTACAAGCTTCCCCTTAAGATTCATTTTTTTTTTTCAATTGTAAAAGTTTGGGATCTTTTCCCCAAGATTTTAGAAAGCCAATTCTTGGTTCCAGATCACATAATGAAAGAAAGACATCAGTCATGGTCGCTTATTACACTCAGAGTTACTGTCTGACCTTGAGAAAAAAGATGGCCACTTTTCCTCCGCTCTCCATTTGCAGAGATTACGTTTTACATCTGAAATTTAGTTTAAGTGAGCAAAAGCCATGGAATGCAACTGCAGTGTTGTGTAAAGAGCAATTACGTTTTCAGAACTTAGAAAGGACGGAGTTTGCGAGTAGGGGCCGAGAGCAGAAGGGAAAAGAAGAAATGATGGTATTATTAGTGCATTTCTACACCAGACGTACTTGCCTGAAGCATTAAAAATGTGTGATTATACATTCTCTCCCAAGCTAGGACTTCTGCCACTTTGAAAATAAAGAGCGTGGTTTTCCCCTTGCTGTCCTGAGGGAACGTAACTCCTTTGGTTGCTCCCCGCTGGTCATTGCAGGAGGCTCAGAGTGTAGACAGTATTAACTCCTTCCGACCGCCCTTGTTCCTGCAAGTGTCTTGTCTCCAAGCTCTATTTTCTGTCCTTGGCTTTGAGTCCTAGTAAGTCCTCTTTAATTCATAAGAGCCCTTGGCTCTCAAAAGGAAATATCTTGTTCTTGAGTATACAACAATAGTAGATTAAAAAAAAAAAAAGATTAACAAGTTAAGGCAAATGTGCAGATAACAAATATCTTGAAAGGGTTGTGATGGATTGTACCCAAGTCTATGAATGCAGACCGAAACGTTTTCCTGTTTTAATGCACGGTGTGTTCTGTAATTTATTGACATTTACCAAGATAATTTTCCATGCTTTCATCCCCACACTCATGTTTATTCTGCTTTGCCTCCTGCCTCTCATACATAGATTAAACAGGTCTGTGAGCCTTCTCAAGGCTTACACACTGAACAGACCAACAGGCGGGTGAGGGGTACTTAGATTTCCAATGTAGCCCTCGCTGATGCTGCTTGCTACTTTCACCTGCCTTCTAGTGTAGTCGCTTAGAGGGTCTTACCTGATGCCTGCCATTGCTCAAGTCTTACATCGCGTAGCTGTTATTACTTACTGATCTTTGGTGGATTTTTTTAAACTTGTTATTTTATATTGTAATACAGCCAGTGAACAGTGTTGTAATAGGTTTGAGTGGACAGCAAAGGAACTCAGCCGTACGTGTGCATGCATCTATTCCCTGCCAACCTTTATTGGATATTTAGACACTCAGCACCTCTGTTCAGCAGGTCCTCAAAACTCATGTGTTCAGTAATTCATAACTTGCAGGTGGTCTCTGTTTGTTTTTGGCCTCCATGTGGCTTATAGGATCTTAATTCTCTGAGCAGAGATTGAACTCGGGGCCCTAACTACTGGATCATCAGAGAGTTCCCTAGGTGTTGTTAACTAAAAGATTCAGTAGAGACCTAGGGGTCAAGTGACCTCAGCCGTTTGACTTTATACTCTGAAGCTGTACCCCCATCTGTTGTTGTTGTTGCTGCTGTTCAGCGGCTCGGTCACATCTGACTCTTTGCAGCTCCAAGAACTGCAGCACACCAGGCTTCCCTGTCCTTCACTGTCTCCCAGAGTCTGCTCAAACTCAAATCCACTGAGTCAATGAGGCCATCCAACCGTCTCATCCTCTGTTGCCCCCTTCTCTTCCTGCCTCAGTCTTTCCCAGCATCAGGGTCTTTCCAGTAAGTCAGCTCTTTGCATCAGGTGGCCAAAGTATTGGAGCTTCAACTTCAGCATCAGTCCTTCCAATGAATATTCAGATTTGATTTCCTTTAAGATTGACTCGTCTGATCTCTTTGTAGTCCAAGGGACTCTCAAGAGTCTTCTCCAACGCCACAGTTCAAAGCATCAATTCTTCGGCGCTCAGCCTTCTTTATGGTCCAGCTCTCACGTCCATACATGACAACGGAAAAAACCATAGCTTTGACTATACGGATGTTTGGCGGCAAAGTGATGTCTCTGCTTTTTAATATGCTGTCTAGGTGTGTCGTAGCTTTTCTTCCAAGGAGCAAGCATCTTTTAATTTCATGGCTGCAGTCACTGTCCGCAGTGATCTTGGAGCTCAGGAAAATAAAGCCTGGGGAACAGGAATGATGATACATTCACTGGGGATTTGAGGTTTAAATTCAATGATGCGTATGAAATGCAAAACTCTTCATAGATGTAAACTGTTGCTGCCCACGGTTTCATCATTGATCTCCCCTCTTAACTCTTCCAGGAGCTAGGTTGAGTGCTAATTATTAGCAAATCGGCTAACGTTTGCTATCATTGATTAACAGTCACGGTGTTTCAGCTCTTTAAGGGTGCTTTATACAAGCTTTCAAATTGCGGTGAACTTGCCCTGAACTCCCACAAGGACGCCACAGAGGTGACGCTGGAAGCTGCCAGCTGCCAGGGCGGGGGTGCCTGAGAGCCTCATGTCAGATGCTCAGCAGAGAACACGCTCGAGACATGAACTGAGTTTGGTGTTTATCATCACTGGAAAATCTTGAACTTTAGCACAAAGCCTTCTGTAATTTTTAGACTTCAGTCCTAAATTTCAGAAGTGTAATGCTCTCCCAAGAGCTGTAATTTCCTTGTCCTCAAAGTGAGTATTCTAAAAATTCACATTTTGCTCTTAAGGCACAGCCGTGTGGATCCCAGCCGTGAGATCCCGGTGCTGTCAGTTCAGAGTTTCCTCGGTGACCGAAGAGCCTACGCAAAAAGTGTCTTCCAGTCATTGCGATTATGCTCATCTCATTTATGTTTGCTCACTCAGAGAACAAGATGTTTTTTTCAAAAGCCAATACACTCTACAATTTAAAAAAAAAAAACATGCTAAGAGCTTCTTTACTGACTGGTTGGACATGACAGAGGAAGAAGGACTGAAATTGGCTGGAAGGAAGGCAGAGATGAGAAGGAAAAGGAATGAAGGGAAGATAGCAGGGGCATCCCACGTGCAAAGCTCTTGCACGTTCTGTGCTATTTCGTTGTGAGAAAGGAGGGCACGTCCAGCCCAGCGGCAGTAGCCTCGCTGTCTCGGGCTCCTGGGCTCCTGTCTCCTCCTGATGGAACTTCGGGTCCCGTGCACCCTCTCCTGGCTCTGTGCTCACTGGTGCCTCTGAGGCTCCATCATCAAGGTCCCCTCCTCTACCCGCGGCCCCAGCACCTTAACCGTCCTCCCTGGGTTCTTGCTTCTCTGGTCTCTCCAGGTTTCTCTGCCTCCTGAGATTTCCATGGCAGTTCTTCAGCCCACCTCGTTTCTCTTTCCCAGGAGGCAAAGTTTCTCATTTTTATCTCCTCTCCTTCCCGGCATGCAGATGCCCTCTGCATCCATGGTTCAGTAACCCCCGCTGACACTGGCGTCCTGAGCCCCCTCCTGGGATGCAGACTCAGGTTCTCGCCCACCTGCACCTTGACTCTCTGCATCCACACCAGACCTCCCCCTACACGCTGTCCTGCCAGGGAGCAGCACCTCCATTCACCCTTCTTCTCTCATGGAGCAGGTGCTACATGATGGCATCTCCCTGTGACCCTTTGTCCATGTGACACTCGATGTATTGTTTCCTTTATTTCATCCTTTCATTTAATAAATATTTATCAAGCTGCTCTATTAGACTCTGCAAAGAATATAAGAATGATAAATGAGATGAGATCTCAGGAAACTCATGACCTAATGATGAAGATTTAAAAAAACTTTACAGGTTGTCTGTAGCACGCGTCCAGGCTCCAAGAGCAGACCATCAAGCTACAGCCCCCGTCTGGCTAACTGGCCCCTCATCCCTGTGGGTTCCTGTGCAGGGGGAGCCCCTTTTCCTAGGACAGGCTCCTACCTATTGCGTCGCTGCAGCATATCCAAGGCACTGATCTTCTCTCTCCCAGAAATTCAGTCTTCAGAAGTCTTCCCTGGACATCCCGCAGCAGGCTTCCAGCAACTCTAGGCCCTCTGGTTACACAGAAGGAAGTAAGCGCTTGCGTGGGACCCCCCTCTAAATGAGGCAATCCCACAGAGAGTGGATTGTGTTTGTCCCGCGTGTGCCTTTGGGCCGGAGTTCTTCAGTAGCAGCACTGCTGAGATTTGGATCTGGACCATCTTTGTCATAATGCTCTCCTGGGCTTTAGAAGGGTATTTGGGGCTTCCCAGGTGGCACTTGTGGTAAAGAACCCACCTGCCAAAGCAAGGGACTTGCGTTCCATCCGTGGGTCAGGAAGATCCTCTGGAGCAGGGCACGGCCTCACTCTCTCAGTGAGTTAGTATGCTTGCCTGGAGAATCCCATAGACAGAGGAGCCTGGCAGGCTGCAGTCCATGGGGCCTCAGAGTCAGACACGACCGCAGCGACTTAGCTGCAGCAGTGGCTGCTGCTACACCCATCAGACCCCTGGCGTCCTCCTGTTAGGACGCAGCGGCTCGCCCCTGCTCCCCCAGTTGTGGCAAGCCAGAGTGTCCCTGGGGGCAGTCACCCCTGGTTGAGCACCACTGGTCTAGACTGGAGCCTACACAAGGGCGGGGGTCACCTCCCCCTCAGGCCCCGCATTCACGGTGCCCATGAATATTCACGGCACTAATACTCATGGTACTGCTGGAGTTGGTACTTTCAACTTCCACAGTGACCTTGAACTTCACTAACTGTTACAAAGGCAATGAGTAGAAGCATAGATCTCAAGTGACATGCTGAAAAACTTTCTGATCTCTGTAGTAAGGAATTGAGAACCAGCCCATCTTTTAAACATCCACATGGAGATAGGATGCTCTGTGCATGTGTCCGTATTCAGCAGCAGGACAGAACCGCTCCGGGCAGGATTTCTCTGTCATTTCACTGGCATTTCCTTCGCACTTTCAGTACCATCAAGAGGACCAGCTCTTCCGAACGGGTGTCTCCTGGCGGTCGAAGGGAAAGCTATGGGGATTCCAAAGGAAACCGGAACCGCACGGGATCCACCAGCAGTTCTTCGAGTGGCAAAAAGAACAGTGAAAGGTAAGGGGCGTCTTCCCCCGCTGGTTCCTGCCGTTCTGATGTCGTGTGACCTCTTTTCCCCAGCGGTGCATCCGAAGGCCCCTAACGTGCACATAAGCGAGCAGCCCTCGTGGCACATGCACCTTCTCCAGACGTCACCGTGGGCTCGGCAGACTGCCCCTGGTCACAGCTCACCTCAGTTACCAGCCAGGTGGAAAACGGTGGCTTCGACTCCTATGCATGCAGAAGGCGGTCTTGCTTGGTACCAGCTCCATGGAATCTGGGAAGCTTCTGAGTTGATAAAGTGTGGGACACTCTATATTTCTAATACTCTCAGCTGACTTTTTTTTTTTTTTGGCCGCACTGGGTCTTCGCTCCTGTGCACGGGCTTTCTCTAGTTGTGGAACGCGGTCTCTAGAGCACAAGGGCTCAGCCACCACAGCACATAGGCTTAGCTGCCTACTGGCATCAAACCTGTGTCCCCTGCATTGAACCAGGGATCAAAGCCCTGTCCCCTGCATTGGAAGGTGGATTCTTACCCACTGGGCCACCAGGAAAGTCCCTCTCAGCTGCCATTTTAAAGTTAACTTTAGTGGCTTAAGTTTGTCAACAATGTTTTCTACGACAGACTGGGTAAAAAGTTGTATGATTTGTCAGAAATTATTTTTAATATCGAGCTAACACCAGAAATAGGAACCACTTTCTTCCTGGTTTCATGAGTCTTTTTCTTTGAAGTTATTTTATAATGGATTGTGATAACTCCCTGTTAAATTAATAGTAACATTTTATTAGTGAGAGCTAATTCAGGGCATTTCAACAGCTTGCTTTACGTCTAAGAATGTATTGTGAATATGAGGACAGTTTCTCTGTATATATCTACTCAACATACTTTATTCTCTCTTTTTAAACATCGTGCTTTAAATTTTATTCTCTGTTGAGCAAAGCTTAGGAAGGAATTTCAGCTTCTCAGGCTAACCATGTTCTGTTGTTTTTTTCCAAATGTTCATGTAAGGAGAAGGCTTAGTCATAAAGCGGTGGACTCCAACCCACAGGCTGTAAAAGTTCCAAGTTTGTAAGTCCACTCTGATTCAGTCCTGCAAAAGAAGCTTAAGCTCTTTTTTGGTTTTATTCCTAAAAGACATGCTTTGTATAAAGAGACTGCAAGCACCTCTCATGTCTCTCACAGGTCAAATCCACAGCCAATTAACAATCTCAAAACCACTGACATGGGGCTGTTGTCTAATTTAGACCATTAGGACTTCTTATCAGAAGATTATGCTAATTGAGTGATAATACCTTGGAAATACGGCCAAGGGGTTACAACAGCAGCAGAGCAGGAGTAAGTGAGGGATGCAGGGTGTCCTTTAGGCGCCTCTGAATTCAGGGTAAGCTTGGAAGTTGACCTGAGGTGTCAAGATCTAGGCAGTTCTTAAAAACTTGGCTCCTTCTCTGCACATCTGATTTGTATTAAGAATTTCCAGAAAGAGTCTGCATTGTGCAAACTCCAGATCTGTTGTATCTTTTAAGTTCTATGTCTTTGCTCAGTGTGCTGGGTAAATATTTCCATGAAAGATATTTACAAAGGGTGTTGTGTTTTTTTTTTTAATGCCAGGAAATTTTGATTTGGAAATGAAGGACTGGGGAAAATTTACTAATCATTTTCTAAAAATAATTCAGGCAACTGAACATGGCTATTTAAACATAAGTTCTTTGTCTTGTTAGAGCCCAAGAATAGTTGAGACCCATGTAGTGCTGGACTCTTGAAAGTCACTTGGACTGCAAAGGAGATCCAACCAGTTAATCCTAAAGGAAATCAACCCTAAATATTCACTGGAAGGACTGATGTTCAAATTGAAGCTCCAATACGTTGGCCACCTGATTCAAAGGGCCGACTCATTGGAAAAGACCCTGATGCTGGGAAATACTGAGGGCAGGAGGAGAAGGGGACAGCAGAGGATGAGATGGTTAGATAGCCTCACTGAGTGAATGGACATGAATCTGAGCAAACTCTGGGAGATAGTGAAGGACGGTGTGCTATAGTCCAGGGGGTCACAAAGAGTCAGAGACAACTTAGCAACTCAACAAGAATAACACCACGTGTAATGCTGAACTGGTTGAGTTGCACCTAAGGAGTTTCAGAGAGAAAGGTCTGCCTTCTGTGGGTCATTGCTGGCACTGGCAGACCCTGGAAATGGCGGCAGTGGTGACTCAGAAGGAAGAAGCAGCTAGAAGCAATGGAGGTGAAGGTCAGGCCGGTGCATCCACCACTGCCTGCCCACTTCCCTTCATCCTTCCGTTCCATTCCCCGTCAAGAGCCCCTCTCTTGAGTTGCCTGGAACTTGTACCAAACCAGAGCTGGAGTCTTATGGATCAATGCCCAGTCTCCAGGGCTTAACGCAGCCAAAGAAAGGGATGGAAAGGTGCAATTCCGCTTTTAAACATTATGGTCCTCAGTAGTCTAAGACAGCACGACCTCTTCCGCATCACACACAAATATTTGTCCACAGTCTTACCTTTTTAACCCACTGTCCATGTGAGGTTACTATACATAGCAAGATGTAATGGAAAGGACACAGGTTCTGGAGTAGAAGAAAGATCTGGGTTTGTAAACAAACTTGGCCACTTCACTCCTCTGAGCCTCAGCTTTTCCCCCTCTGTGAATAAAGGATTTTATATCTTAATGCCCTTGAATCTTGTCAGAGAGCTAACTGGTAAGAAAACAGCCAGCATAGCACTTGGCAGTCAGTAATGGCAGCTGTTGTAAATCAAGACCTGTTAGGAGAAAATACAGCTCACGAGGCTTTGCAAACTTCTGACCTTGACTTTCCTCAATTGCAAGATGAAGGTGGTGGATGACGCCTGAGGTCGTTAGTCTTTATTCGGCCTAACACATACTAACTTACATCCACTGGACACTCTTATGAGTACAACCTGGATTTTAGCGAATTCTAATGCTGGGGAGACATAAAGTATTATACAGTCATCCCAGGAAATCCAAGGGCTGTTGGTTCCAGGACCCCCACCCCCACTCCCATCCCAAAATCCATGGATGCTCAAGTCCTCCAGTTAGTGGTTCTGCATCCACAGATTCAGCCAACCGTGGATTTTTATGCTTGTGTTTGATTCCGTGGATGCAGATACAGAGGACTGACCATATATTCTCACGGTTGTTAATGTCACATCAAATCGAGCTGGTGTTCAGGCACTGAGACCCCCAGGAAAGCTCATCAGAACATGAGTGAGGGTGGCCTTAGAGCTGTGACTTTGGGTCTGTCCTGATTCACAGAAGAAGCAAGTCATTCACACCAAGCAGTGCTTGAACTTGTATCAGCCCCAAACCATTTGCTGTAAAGCTCACAACTGCTACACACCATATGCAAAGCTGTCTTAGCACATCTGGCACTTCCGTGAAAATGAGAAGGAGGCTCCATTCAACATTTTTGTGTCTCTGTAATAGTAATCACAAATATAAAGCCATTTTCTATCAATTGTATAGATCTTACTGTCAAACATAAAGTAATAGTGTTTCGAGGCCCTAAACATTTACATTTTCTAAGATACATTAATTTATTGAATAATTATCATGTTTTATGTTCAAAGCAACTGTTCTTCCTGGTAGGTTCAGTCCTTTTGCTCATGTATCTCATTTTCTTTGGAAACGGTCACGGGAGTCACCAGTCTCTCTTGTGATACTTTAGACTTTTATCTTAGAATAGTTAACATTTTAAAATATTTTCCTTGCAGTGAGCCACAGAATTTTAACAGCACTTATTAATCTTTGCACTGACACAATTTTCATAAGAACAAGAGCAATATACAGCAATGTGATATTTACCTCGTGTATTATTGATGGTAAATTGTGAATATTAACAATTATTAACAATTATTTATATAGTGATTTGTGTCATAATGAGGTACTTATTAAATCTAAATAGGGACTTGATAGTAACATTCTGATAAACAGCCTGTACTATCTAATGCAGCAGTAGCCTAATCCAAGAAAGGGGTTTTGTTTAAGTGTTTTGTTTAAGTGTTTCATATCAGACAGAAAAACAGCTACTATTTAGAATGTACAGTTAATGTTGCCAGATTGATAAAATGTTTCAGTTATCCAACTGGTTCCCCCACTGTCGTTTTGAAAGGAATAAGATATATCAACTTTGTAAGCAAGAGGCTTGGTTTGCATCAAAAAGTCGTTGCAGTGTGAGCGGATTTTGTTCAAGTAAGAAATGTGACAGCCATCTGCTGGGAACCTTGTTGTAACACACAAACTGCCCATCTTTGGAGTCAACAAATATGAAAAAAGCTTCAAAATTATGAAGATGCCTGCCACGTGAAGACTTGCCCTTGGACGCCCTTCAGTGCTGTGCAGCTGGCTGCTTTGTCCAGGCTGCGAGGCCCAGAACCGTGAGCGGGACACTCAGCTCCATCCTTCTTGAAACTTCAGCCTCCAATGAGGAAGGCTCTTTTTCTTTTTACTGAAGTATAGTTGATTTACAATGTTGTGTTAGTTTCTGCTGCCCAGCAAAGTAATTCAGTTATATATATATGCAGACGATGCCCACTCTAATGGCAGAAAATGAAGACGAACTAAAGAGCCTCTAGATGAGAGTGAAAGAGGAAAGTGAAAAAGCTGGCTTGAAATTCAACATTTAAAAAAAAAAAAGTAAGATCGTGGCATCCAGTTCCATCACTTCATGGCAAATAAAAAAACTGGAAACAGTGACCGATGTTATTTTCTTGGGCTCCAAACTCACTGTGCACAGTGACTGCAGCCACGAAATTAAAAGGTGCTTGTTCCTTGGAAGGAAAGCTAATGTTTTAAAAAGCAGAGACATCACTTTGCCGCCAAACATCCGTGTAGTCAAAGCTATATGGTTTTTCCAGTAGTGATGCATGGATGTGAGAGTTGGACCATAAAGAAAGCCGACTGCTGAAGAATGGATGCTTGCAAACTGTGGTGCTGGAGAAGACTCTTGAGGGTCCCTTGGCCAGCAAGGAGATCAAACCAGTCAATCCTAAAGGAAATCAACCCTGAATGTTCTTTGGAAGGACCGTTGGCGAGCCGAAGCTCCATTACTTTGGCCACCAGGTGGGAAGAGCCAACTCATTGGAAAGGACCCTGATGCTGGGAAAGACTGAAGGCAAAAGAAAAGGGGGTGGCAGAGGATGAGACAGAGAGCATCCCTGACTCAATGGACATTGAGTTGAGCAAACTCCTGGAGATAGTGGAGGACAGAGGAGACTGGCATGCTGCAGCCCATGGGGTCACGAGGGGTAGACACGACTTAGTGAAGGAACAACGAAAACAAGCATATAAGTGTAATAATGCACGCATTCTTTTCCATCATGGTTTACTACAGGATTTATTACTTCTGAATGTAATTCTCTGTGCCATACAGTAGGTCCTTGTTGGTTATCCATTCCATGTTTAATAGTTTGTATCTCTGATTGCAAACTCCCAGTCTATCCCTCCCCTGCCCTCTTCCCTTCGGCAGCCACAGGTCTGTTCTGTATGTCTGTGAGTCCATTTCTTTTTCATGGGTAAGTTCAATTTGTATCATGTTTTAGCTTCCACATACAAGTGCCGTCATTTGTCTTTGTCTGGCTTCCTTCACTTCGTGTGGTCATCTCCAGGTCCATCCACATTGCCGCAAATGGCATGACTTCTGTCTTTTTATGGCCGAGTAGTATCCCATTGTGTCTACACACATGCACAAACACGCCTTCTTTATCCGTTCATCTGCTGGTGGACATTTAGGTTGCTTCCATGTCTTGGCTGTTGTGAATAGTGCTTCTGTGAAGATGGGGGTGCGTTATCCTTTGAGTTACACTTCTGTCCAAATATATGCCCAGGAGGGGACTGCTGGGTCATATAATAGCTCTCTTTAGTTCTTTAAGGAACCTCCATGCTGTTCTCCATAGTGGCTCCACAGTTTATATTCCCACTGACATTGTAGGAGGGTCCCCTTTTTCTCCATACTAGCGGAGACAGTCTTTTGGATGACACCTGGAGGTCCTTGTTGTTGTTCAATCGCTCAGTCGTGTCCAATTCTTTGTGACCCCATGGATTGCAGCACGCCAGGCTTCCCTGTCCTTCACCATGTTCCAGAGTTTGCTCAAACTCATGTCCATTGAGTCGGTGATGCCATCCAGCCATCTCATCCTCTGTCACCCCTTCTCTTCCTGCCCTCAATCTTTCCTAGCATCATGGTGTTCTTCAATGAGTTGGCTCTTCACATCAGGTGGCCAAAGTATTGGAGCTTCAACTTCAGCATCAGTCCTTCCAATGAATATTCAGGGTTGATTACCTTTAGGATTGACTGGTTTGATCTCCTTGCTGTTCAAGGGACTCTCAAGAGTCTTCTCCTGCACCACAATTCTAAAGCATCAATTCCTCGGCACTCAGCTTTCTTTATGGTCCAACTCTCACATCCATGCATGACTACATAGCTTTGACTGTATGGATGTTTGTCAGCAAAGTGATGTCTCTGCTTTTTAATTCACTGTCTAGGTTTGTCATAGCTTTTCTTCCAATGAACAAGCATGTTTTAATTTCATGGCTGCAGTCACTGTCTGCACTGATTTTGGAGCCTAAGAAAATGAAGTCTATCCGAGGTCCTCAAGGCTCAGCGTTGCTTTGGTTTTCCTTGAGCATCACTGGTGGTGGGATCTAAATCTTAATCTTCGGCCTGGGTTCAAGTCCTTTGTCCACTGGCTGCTCACCCTCTCTTGTGTCCTGATATCCGCATCTGCCAGCACTGACTCCCACGTCCCCCAGCAGGATTAATTGTCCTTTGTGAAGTAATTTATTATTACACAAGGTGACCTGTGTTTTGGGATATCCAAATCTACAAAAAGAGGAGAGGAAAACCCTCTACAGTCGTGGCAGTCAGAGGACTCGCAGCTACCATTTTATTGCGTTTCCATCCAGGCTTTATTTCTAGGATGTTGTGTAGTGTATAGTTTTTACATAAATTGTATTCCTCTGCGTACATTTTGTAACTCTCTTTTTCATTTGCCATGTAAGCATGCCTTTGTGTCAGGAAATATACTCTTACAACATTTTCTCAGATGAGGACCATCATTTACCTAGATGAACGCACTTTAATTGGGTATTTGGGAATCAGGAAGACTTTTCTAGTCCAGTCAGACCAGCCCGACATCTGGAACAACGCCCGGCACACAGTAGGTGCTCGGTTGCTTAGTTGTGTCTGACTCTTTGTGGCCCCACTTTTTGTGGACTGTAGCTCACCAGGCTCCTCTGCCCATGGAATTTTCCAGGCATGAATACTGGTGTGGAGCACCATTTCCTTCTCCAGGGGATCTTCTCAACCCAGGGATCAAGCCCACATCACTTACGTCTTCTGCATTGGCGGGAGGGGTCTTTACCACTAACGCTACCTGAGAAGCCCTCGTAGGTACAGTTCAGTTCAGTTTCATCGCTCAGTCATGTCCGACTCTTTGCGATCCCATGAATCGCAGCACGCCAGGCCTCCCTGTCCATCACCAACTCCCCGGAGTTCACCCAAACCCACATCCATCAAGTTGGTAATGCCATCCAGTCATCTCATCCGCTGTCATCCCCTTCTCCTCCTGCCCCCAATCCCTCCCAGCATCAGAGTCTTTTCCAATGAGTCAACTCTTCGCATGAGGTGGCCAAAGTACTGGAGTTTCAGCTTTAGCATCATTCCTTCCAAAGAACACCCAGGACTGATCTCCTTCAGAATGGACTGGCTGGATCTCCTTGCAGTGAACAGTATGAACAGTAGGTACAGTAGGTACCCAATAAGTATTTGTTGAATGTATCTTTTTACTCCAGCCAATATAACAGGAAGAATTTAGGCTTAAGGAACATCATGGCCATATCCAAGTTTTAATCCCAGCTCTGCCACTTTTGCTCTGGGACTGTGAACTACTCAGTCTCACTGAAGTTGCTCTCAGCACCAGTGAAAACTAGCCCCTACCTACCGCCCAGGGCTGCTGTGAGAGTTAAACAAGATGGTGTATGTCGGTAGCCTCCTTGGCATGGGGCTTGCCAGCACTGGGACTCTGTAGGTGATAGCCACCACTGTTGTTTGCCTTCTCCATTCTAGCGTTTGGGCTGATGTTTGCACAGCTTTGCTCACCCTAGTCCTCAATCCTGAGTGCCTCTCTTCTTCAGGACATTCTGGGATTCTCCAACTTCCGTTAGAAACCTCCCAGAGATTCTGCCGCTGTGTTCGGTCACTTTCCCAGCGCCTCTTGACCCACTGCGCCCCTACTGTGTGCAGACACAGCATTGAGGCACAGCAGGAAGTGGGAGGGAGCAGCCCGCAAAGACTCAGCAGGCAGCCGACACCCGCAGCTGGAAAGGGTCAGAGTCCTCCATGTCCAGAGGTCGCTACCCACACCGGGGAGGCAAAGGACAGTCAGCTCAGTAGCAAAGCAGGTAAAAGGTAATGAGCAGAGGCAGTTCACTGAGAAAGAAGTACAAATAGCCAACTAATCAAGGAAAAGATGTTCAAACTCCGTCTTCATTAAAGTAATGCAAATCTAAGTAAGAAGACGGCATGTGTAGAAAAATCTTTTTATTATAAAATCAAAAAGCCCCAAACCAAACAGTGCACAGCTCGATGAGCGACAGCGTCTACCGCTTAGTCCATGGAGGCTCCCCTCGTCCCAAGTGGCGCATGTGTGTGTCTGGAAACCTGGCAGGGAGAGGAGAGCTCCAGCCAATCCTGCAAGACCCGACTCGGGGTGCCCTTCTCTGGGAAGCCTACCTGAGAGCCCCAGGCTGAGTTAGCCACCCTCCAGATTGCTCTGTTCCTGCCCACAGTGCAGGAGATGTAGGTTCGATACCTGGGTGAGGAAGATCCCCTGGCGAAGGAAACGGGAACTCACTCCAGTATTCTTGCCTGGGAAATCCCATGGATGCAGGGGGGCCACAGACCTTGTGGTGCCACAGAGTCAGATGCAACTCAGCGACTAACACACACCTTAACTGTGTAACTCCCTCCCCACCTGCCAGGGATATCATCTACCCCCTCCCCCTCACTACACCTTTAAGCTTAAGGAGGGCATTAAAGAGCTGGGTCTTTTTTTTTCTTCTTTGTATTCCTAGCACTTTGCATAGGTCTGGCACACAGTAAGTGCTCAACAAACATTCGCTGAACGAATGAAAAATGTTACCCATATACTTAATTGTTTAAACTATCATCATTTAAGAACTATGCAAATAGCACCACCTATTGGTGGATGATTTTAACACTGCATTTGTATTCTAAAACGTTTACACTGGAAATGAGGTGACTTAAATGAATCTTTTTTTTTTTTTAATGAAAAGATTGTTTCAGTCTTTAAGCCAAGGGGTCATTTACTTTTTAATAAATGTTAAAATATATAAGCACTGATATTCTTTATTTCGTTTCAGTTTTGTGGCTGTTAGGTGAGGAGCTCAAAAATACATGTAGGTTATTGTCAGTGAAATTAGGAGGAAGAGGGAAGATAGTAATTTATAACCACATGTTAAGTATTTTGTTACATGTTATATTTGATCCTGCAGGCACCCTGTGCCTCACAGTGGTTTTGGTCCTGTTTTATAGATGAAAGAGTCTAAAGTTTGTGGAGGTGAAGTGATTTGCCCAAATAAAACACAAATCCAGCTGACTTCAAAATCTCTGCCCCTTCTGCCATGTTAAACTGAAGTATTGGTTGGAGATGTCTATGAAGCAGTAGTTTCTGACCCCAGTAGTGACTTCTGAATATTTTAAATCTATAGTTCTTGAATGACCCTACTTGTTTTAAAAGCTGCTTGCTTAGGGCAGTTTATAAAAGAATCATCATTTACATAGTAGAGTATTTTGACTTCCAACAGAGATTATGTTCCATCAAGTGAAATAGTTTTCAGGAGTCATGGTACCATGTGCTGGGAGGTACCATTTTCATAGATGAGTAAGTTTCAGGGGAAAAAAAAGTTTGACTTTGGAACAGTGTCCTCCTCTATCAGGCCTTCTTAATCATTTTCTGAAGCAAGCATGTCTTCTGGAGAAGCATCTGGCCTGTTTCAGTTCTCCTGAACGAATCCCCATCTCCCAGAGTGCCCTGTTACACAGGCCACCGCTCTGGCAGAGACCTGCTCTCAGGACTTTGGGGTAAATTAGTAACAGATACGAAAATGCTAGAGCTTCCCTGCTGGCTCAGATGGTAAAGAATTCGCCTGCCAGTGCAGGACACCTGGCTTCAGTCCGAGTGGGGACGATCCCCTGGAGAAGGAAATGGCAGCCCACCCCAGTATACTTGCCTGGAGAATTCCATGGACAGAGGAGCCTGGTGGGCAACGGTCCACAGGGTCGCAAAGAGTCGGACACGACTGAGCGACTCACACTTTGACTTTCACACACATGCTAAGTGCAGATCCCACCACTGGGCAAGAGTTTGGGGAATATTCGTTGCATCCGAGTCTGAATGAATTCTTGGCGGGACTCTCTTCCCCTGACACACAGCCAGCCCGCGGTGCAGCATCTGAATTGCAGCAGATGAAGGGGAATAGCCACACTGAACATTTACGGGGATTTGGTGCCACGTGACTTGGCCCTGAGCGGTTATAGCCGCTTCATGGGTGTGGCCTTGCAGCTTCCGGTGGGAACTTGTCTTTGTGCCCACTGTCTGGCTTCCTCTCACTGCCTCCAGATCCAGCTACTGGTCTGGAGAAGGCTCCAGGTGACCTCACCACCCCACCTGACCCCCGGTATTGCTTATACGAGGAGGAGTCCTTCAGAGTCTCCAGAACCGTCCCGCCCTAGGGAGAGCACAGCCAAGCCAAGCTTTTTCAGCAGATCGCCTTCCTGCCCAAAAAAACCGCTGCGGATGGCACCACTGTTCATTTAGGAGACACTGGCCCCGGCCGCCTGATGCCGGACCAGCCTAGAGATGAGGGTCTGCCTGCCGGGACGGAGATCCTTCCACTCCTGTGGGCGCACTTCCGTCCTGCGCCTCCGTCAGTGCTGACTCCGGACTTAGACGGGCATGAGGGGAGCCTCACTATGCTCCGCGCCTCCCCACGCCACCCAGAGGCTGTGTGGGGGTCACCCACTCCAGTTTTCCCTGGAGTTCCCACTGAGGAGCGGGTGACCGGAGACAGACCACGCACCTTGAGAGGCGGTTGTCTCTTGGTCCAGGTGGGTTCACAGCCCGGGTGTGTTTCCAGCGTGCTGGGTCTGAAGCTCTACTGAGGAGCTCACTCTCAGCTCTCCTGATGCTGAGTTCAGGACCAGACGGGTGATGGGCGCCTGGCTCCCGTGAGCTGATGCTGACGGGGGCAACAGTGCCTTAGACTTCGGATCACCGTCGTCATCTGTTGTGTGGGTTTTCCCTTCTGTCCGCGGTTGGGAAGGTTCATTGTCCTCTTATAGCTTTGTATTCATAAGACAGGCACTCGTGATTGGAATAGGCCCTTTCCCTGGCCTCTTGCCTTTCAGGAGGGTGGTGCGTTGGCAGGGATCATGGATTCTAAAGTAAATATATTAATAGTATATTTTTGTATAGAAATTTAACTTTCTAAAATAATGAAACATAGCAATAGTGTGTTTCCTAAATACACTGTGTATCAGTGACTCAGTCGTGTCTGACTCTTTGTGATTCTATGAACTGTATCCTGCCAGGCTCCTCTGTCCATGGAATTCCCCAGGCAGGAATACTGGAGGGGGTTGCCACTTCCTCCTCCAGGAGACCTTCCTAGGGATCCAACCAGGGCCTCTTGCATTGCAGGCAGATTCTTTACGATCTGAGCCACCAGGAAGCCTGGTACCCAAAGGGTAGCCCATCGTTCACAGCAAGATTTGAAGAACTAAGAGCAGTGCAGTGCCTGATACTCCTCGGCGACCTTCAGCTGATAACACTCAGGCTGCCTTCTTCTGGTCTTTTAACAGAGGTCTCTCATCCTTCTTCTTGCGGTGCTTCAGCATCAGAATCCCGCTACCCTCCCTACATTTGGAGTTCACATTCCCCTACGAATGTTCTCTAAGAGAAACATAATCCGTAATTGCTCTTTCCTATCTCTTGGGAAGGTTCTGGGTTGCTTGTATCTGTCTCACGGACTCGGCATCTTTCTACTTCTGTGATCAAAGTCATGGGAAAAAAACAGCTTTCCTGTCTCCTGATTCCCAGCCTAGCTTCCCTCACTAGCGGATGTGCTTTGTAGTGATCTGTTTTAGCTTTTCCTCTTGTGTCCTTGCCCTGCCTTGAATCTAATAAGATATAAAATTTGGAGTTAAGACTTGTTCTTCCACTTAAAAAAATCACAAGAGTGTCACTCCCTCCAATAACAAGAACAAGCCAGGTAAGCCCACCATAGAGCCACTAAGTGATGCAAAAATCTCCAACTCCAAAAGTGACAGGCGCCTCTTAGGAGGGACGGCGACCACTGCTGAAATCTTTGCAGAGCTGCAGGAAGAGAGGACTGGGAGGAAGAGGAGGAAAGGAGCTGAAAGCTTCTAGAATCCTGCAAGGCCAGGTGTGGACTGGCATGGGTAGACTCTCAGGAGCCCCAGGCTCAAGGTGAATCTTCATGCACGTGTGCTCACACACATGTACATGCACACACGTTCTTCCCACACAGCCAGGAAGTAGGACAGAGTTCTGAAGACCCCCTCTCAGAGCCCAGGCACGGTAGTTGCTGAAGGATGCTCCACCCTGGGCCTTTCATGGGAAGCAGGTGCTGTTCAGCTGCCCTGAAGGAGGGACGAGGACCCTGAGAGGGGCCCTGGCGGGGCGGGGGTGGTGAAGGCTGAGCACCGGCCGGGAGGATGGCGGGAAGCATCATGCACGGGAAAGCACCAGCTACTTCGGGAGCGGGAGGCAGCGGGGGCCAGGGCCGCTGAGACACCCCCGCCCCCAGCCCACCCGGCCAGATGCAGATCCACAGGGCCAGCCAAGTCAGAGGCAGAGAGGGCTCCAGACCCTACCAGCTTCCGGTCAGCAGCTGAAGACTGTTACAGGCCCTGGGTCACAGCTGTGGACAGCAATCCCTGCCCTTCGGGCTTCCCTCCTGATGGGGAGAGACACTATAATGAGGATAAATCTGGGCTTCCCAGGTGGCGGTCATGGTAGAGGACCTGCCTGCCAGTGCAGGAGACGGAAGAGACCTGGGTTCGCCCTCGGGGTCAGGAAGATCCCCTGGAGGAGGAAATGGCAACCCACCCCAGGATTCTTGTCTGGAGAATCCTGTGGACTGAGGAGCCTGACGGGCTACAGTCCATGGGGTCACAATGAGTCCAGACATGACTGAAGCGACTTAGCACGCAGGCGGGGCGGGGGTGTGAGCAGCAGGACGGGGCAGATCTGAGCGCAGGCCCGGCCGTGCACTGTCCCCGGGGGAGGGGGCAGCGTCCAGGAGGCGGGAAGCTGGGCTCCACGCCTGGCTCGGGAGGTGCTGACCCAGTCACAGGACAGTGAGAACAGGGCGTCTGGAACTCCATGACTAAGGGGAGAGATGGGATCAGAAAATGTCGGGGTCCGTAGAGGTTGTTTAGGGCCTTCAGGGCCAGTGGAAGGCAGGCTTTGTGTTAAAGGTGTGCTGGACCCACAGAATACTGTTTCAGTGACCAGTGGTTCATGTTCAGAAATCTTGCCTCATAGCAGATCCACCTGCTTGAAACACATTGAACCCCTTTCAAAGCATTAGCAAAGAGTTTCCCATATATACGACATAATATCAACTGAAAAGGCCATTAATAAATACTATCATCTATTACATCATGGGGTTAAGGGCAGTTTTTACTGGCAGTGTTTCTCAGCGTATCCCAAGTTCAAAGTGAAGGAGAAAAGTAACATGAGAATGATATCTGCTCTGGTTTACATTTTTCATTATGCGGACTTGGAAAATGTAGGAGCCTCTGCAGGACCGTGGTCCTCCCAGCCCACCCTGGGTGGTTGTGGTCTTAGTCACTTCAGTTGTGTCTTACTCGTTGCAGTCCCATGGACTATAGCCCACCAGGCTCCTCTGTCCATTTGATTTTCCAGGTAAGAATACTGGAGTGGGTTGCCATTTCCTCCTCCAGGGGATCTTCCCAACCCAGGAATCAAACCTGAGTCTCCTGCATTGCAAGCAGACTCTTTACCAACTGAGCTACCAGGGAATCCCAAAATCTTTGGGGTGGATTTCATTTATTTACTGTGTCTTGTTCTGTATGTTAAAGTGGGAGGTATTCTGGGAAGCAGGGGGCAGGAACGGGCAGTGGGTACCGTGGAAGACGGCGTGGACATTGGAGTCTCACAGACTTGGGTTCAAGGGCTGGCTCTGTGTTTGAATGGGATTCACTTCCTGGCATCCTTGGGGGTCCCCTCCCCTGTCTGGCACGAGGTGGCAGTCTTCCCATGGGCAGCTGTCCGGTTGTCACGGGGAGGACCGTCCCCTCCTGCACTTGGTGGGCCCCCCCCGGGCAGGCCGTCTTGTGGGAAACTCGCCCCTAGGGGCGACCTCAGCCCGTCTGTGGTGTGCCCTTGAACAGGGTAGGCATCTGGTTTCCCAGGTGTAGTCATGGGGTCTCAGCCTGGTTGAGTCAGTGGGGTCCCCCATGTCCCAGGATGTGGCCACACCCTAATAGTCCTTATTCTTCCCTCCTTTCCCCCGCCTCCTTATCTTCCCTCCCCCAGGAGCCATCCTCCTGGGAGTTGTTCAGTCACCCAGTCATGTCCGACTCTTTGCGACCTCATGGACTGCAGCTCGCCAGGCCTCCCTGTCCCTCACCATCTCCTGGAGTTTGCCCAGGTCCGGGTGCACTGCATCGGTGGTGCCATCCAGCCATCTCATCCTCTGATGCCCTCTTCTCCTTCTGCCCTCAATCTTTGCCAGCATCGGGGACTTTTCCAATGAGTTGACTGTTTGCAAAGTACTGGAGCTTCAGATTCAGCATCAATTCTCCCAGCGAGTATTCAGGGTTGATCTCCCTTAAGAGTGAATGGTTTGATCTCCACACTGTCCAAGGGTCTTTCAGGAGTTCGCCAGCGCCACAGTTCGAAGGCAGCAATTCTTTGGCGTTCTGCCTTCTCTATAGTCCAGCTCTCACAACCATACGTGACCCCTGGGAAGACCACAGCCTTGACTGTGTGGACCTTTGGCGGCAGAGCAGTGTCTCTGCTCTTCAGCACAGTCTAGGTTTGTCATAGCTTTCCTGCCAAGAAGCAGTTGTCCTCTGATTTCACGGCCGCAGTCACCATCCGCAGTGATTTTTGGAGCCCAAGAAGAGGAAATTGTCCCTACTTCCACCTTTTTCTCCTTCTGTTTGCCATAAAGTAACAGGGCCTGACGGCATGATCTTAGTTTTTTAACATTTAGCTTTAAGCCGGCTCTTTCACTCTCCTCCTTCACCCTCATCAGAAGGTTCTTTAGTTCCTCCCCTTTCGGGAACCTGGTGCTCAAGTTCTCTCGCCAAAGCCCCTGAGACAGGAGTTTGCTAGTTTTAAGTCAGGTCTTCAAATAATCTGCCAGAAGCCGGGGGAAGAGAAACGAACCTTTCTGCGCTTTGGGCAGGGCTGTTTCTGTCTTGATCACCCACTGCTTTCCTTCTCCCAACCGTTCCTTGCTCTCATAAAAAGCGCAGCTTTGGTGACAGAGTCGGGACTGTCATCCCTGGCACTGGGGTTTAAGCATTTTGTTTACACTGTTCCTCTTTGCAGTTACACGGCTTTGTGTTTCTTTGTAACACATGTTCACTCAGCATCTGTGTGACAAACTAGTGTGGCCAGTGGGTGAGGGGTCTTCTGTGACTGAGACTCACCACCAGCCCATGCTTCCCTTTAAGAACTGTTTTGGGGGACTTTCCTGGTGGTCTGGCGGTTTAGACTTCACCAGCCCAGGGAATGTGGGTTCGATTCCTGGTCAGAGAGCTCAGATCCCACATGCCTCCGGGCGGGGAAACCAAAGCATAAAACAGAAGCAATATTGTAACAGATTCAATAAAGGCTTTAAAAATGGTCCATATCGGAAGCTGAGTTGCATTGTTGTGTGGCAGAAACCGACACGATGCTATAGAAGCCGTTTTCCTCCAATTAAACATAAATTGAGAAAGAAATAAAACCTATTTTGGTTTTGTCTCCACAGCAAACCCAAGGAGCCGGTCTTCAGCGCAGGTAAGGCTGGCTAAATGTCAGCGCGGGCGCCCCTTACTCACCGTGGTACTTGAGGGGCAGTAAGAAGCAGTTGTTCAGGGGCAGCTGGGATGGGCGGAACACGGGGGTCTGTGGGGGAGCGGCTGGGGGCTGAGTGCTCACTATCAGCCTGTGCCTCGGGGTCTGGTGACTCACATCACTCAGAGACCACCCAGAAAAGGGTCATAAAGACTAAACCCTTCATTTGCCCCCATTTAAAAAGGATTCAAAAGACATCCATGAGGAGAAAGAGTGACATACCGTTACATGAAATTTCTCGGTTAAAACACCCTGTTGCCTTTCTCGCCCCTTCCTTACTAATGGGGGCTTTCCCATCACCAGCATTTGCGTTTCTCTTGAAAGGGAAAGTCTCTGATGTATCCAGTTACAACTTTATCTAAAAGCGACTTCTTTTTCTGCCTGTGATTTCCTAAACTGCCAACTAATACTCCATATATATCTTTCCATGTACCTTTTCTAACACGTGTTATAAGGGAACTGCTATTTTTAGAACAGTGAGCTTATTTGAAAGCATACTTAAAAATGCAAAATCTTTGACAAGATTTTGTGCAATGGGCTAAATAAATTCATTTAATTTTCCAAGTCCCCCCTCCCCCCGCCTTAAGTTCAGCATCAATACGTGAAAGTCAGACTTTCCTATTTATGCGCATGTGCTTCAATATTCATTTCATTTTCAGGAAGCATGAAATTACTCACTGAAAATGTAATCGCCCTCAGCCTGCAGAGTAGGTCTGGTGTGCACTTGTCAGAACCCCTGAAATGTGTCCAGGTTTCTCTCGCGGTGGGGGTGGGGGAGCCTCTGGGCCTGGGGGCTCAAGAGCGCCCCCTGCAGGCAGGCCAGTCACTCCTGCAGTGGCCCCTCATCTCTACCCAGCACTTCTGTCTCTGTCTCCGAAATCCCAAGGGAAACGCCGGGTGACACACTGCAAAGGTAGGCGGCATTTCTGAAAGCTCATAGCTCTCTGAGCAAAGCTGCGCCCCAGGCTGCAGAGACTCTTCATACAGGCCACCAGCTGCCCTCCTTGTATGAAAGTGCTTTGTGATGCAAACCACAGGGGTGTACTGGACGTTCAAAGCAGTCCTGAGCACTTACTTGGGCGGGTCTGACTGAGGAGCTAAAAACTGGACCTCAGGTGATGATTGGCTGATGACAAGAACTCTTTTTAAAATCTGTATGAATGTCAAGAGAGCTATAGGGCGAGCCCTGGATGCCCCGTTTCTGGAACCTGCACTGCTGCTGGCCGCTCCCTCTGGCGCCTCTGGGTTTGGGGGTCGTGTGCTGTTATCCTAACATGCCTGAAAAATAGAACAAGCAAGCAAAGACTGCTTTCCCTCGCTGCGTTTTGTTGGTTTGTTTGTTTTTTTAGATGTAGGAGGTCTGACTTAGCTGTCCAGAACAGTGCCAAGGCTAACTCCAGAGCTTTTCTTCTCGGTCCAGTGA
This sequence comes from Nanger dama, assembly GCA_917880005.1. Classification (NCBI taxonomy): domain Eukaryota; kingdom Metazoa; phylum Chordata; class Mammalia; order Artiodactyla; family Bovidae; genus Nanger; species Nanger dama. The sequence goes on along the minus strand of CAKJTW010000063.1, from coordinate 5,295,017 downwards.
CGTAGATCTGCCCATTAAGTAAACCTATCATAAGGACTTTTCCAGCATGTAACGACATACTCAAGTAGATAGTCCATCTATATGGATTATATACACCTGTACAAGGCTTTTGATATGTGCTGCAGGGTGACATTATACTCCCTTCTGATTCTGCATTCCGTGATTCCCTCTTACAAAGAGAATTCATGGAATCACTTGTCATTTAAGCCATCACACCCGCCCCTCTTTGTCCCTCTTCCATTGATCTACTGAGTGCTTTTAGGGTCTTCAGCTATGAGGGCCACACCGTCTGAAGAGCTGAGATTTGGTTGAGAGATGAAGGAAGGGAAGGGGGCAGGTGAGGTGAGCATGGGTAGGTGCATGGAGCGGGTGGGTGTGTAGGTGGCAGAGACAGAGAAGGACCCCCGGGGTGGGGGACAGTTGTGGCCAGTGATGTCATATACGGCAAGAAGGGGCGGGGCAGCTAGAGCATTGGGTCCAGCAGGTAGGCGAGCAGGAGAAGGATCCTGAATCCAGTGTGGGCCTTCATGGGTTTGGTAGCTGTGATGACCAGGGTAGGGGGGTGGGGGCCCGTACAAAAGCCTGCAGCCCTGGGGCCCTCAGCTGGGCTCCTCCCAGTGGAACTGGGGAGGATGGAGCCTAGTGAGGAGCACTCTCACAGGAGCACCACAGAACACAGCAGCTGGCACACTGTGCAGGAGTGAACACATGTTGGTTTTTACTTAAAAGTCAGATTTAATATGCAGAGTGAAGAGTGTGTCACATGCATGCACTTAAGACCTGAATTGCACGCACACCATGAAAGTGCAGTGGCCTCTCAACTTTTAGGCAGTACTGCATGCGGCTTTGTCTGCAAATCCTCAGGAGTGAGGCTTACCAAACTAGTCTGTGAACGTGGCACTTACAGCGCTGTACTTATTTTATGGCTTCCTTAGCGGTTTCCTCTCCGGGCATAATTTTTCTGTTGAGCTATGGTGCAGCCCCAACTGCCCAACTTAAATGCCACTAAGGGGCCCAGTCCTTTGATCTGCAGTGAAGCATCAGAATGCAGTGAGTTCTGAATCCAAACAGAATTCATCAAGAGCTCACAAGACATTTTCTTTGGCCTTATTATATCTTGAAAACTGTAGCCAGAAAACCCTATATTTTTTTTTTTTTTAAAGTTCAGGAGTGGCCCCTTGTTGATGTATTAGTGGATTTTACTTTCATCCTTATAATTTATTAAAGATTCAGAAGTTATTTTGATATAAAAATGTTTGTTCTAGAAAGGTTTATTCCCCAGCTTCTCTCTCTGATGTGTCTTTTGTTCTTTTCTATTTCTAGCTTTTCTTTGAGCATTTTCCTTTTTGCATGCATCCCAGCATGTACTTCTGCCCGTTCTGTGCCCTTTACACTTGAATTATCCAATGTGAAAGATGCAAAAGACATATTTTTACATTGCACTATAACAAACCAATTTAAGTGTTGAAAGATATTTTATGAATTTTGATACTGCAGTTGTATATCCATTGAACTCAATAAAAAAAAATTTAAGTGGATTTCTTGTGTTAGTTGTAATTTTTTGGGGTGGCATTTTCCCCCTCCTGATGATAAAGAACCGATAGGCACTAAAATCGCTCATGGAAAATAATTGTTGGAATCTAATTCTTTTCTGCCTATTATAATTTCTCACATTCCTTAAGCAGAATGTCAAAGGCAAACAAGGTGAACATTTTTGTTTCTAACTGTTTGTGTTTTAGTTAGTTTTCGCTAGGATTTTAATCAGAAATGACATAAAGGGCAATGTTTCTACTTTTGCGTTGAAAGGATAGAGAAAATACAACTTTTTTCAGGTACCCTAGGCACCAAGATGTCTTACTGATGTCTTTGTTCTCTTCATAGAAGAAGGATATGTAAAAATGTTTCTTCGTGGACGCCCTGTTACCATGTACATGCCCAAAGATCAAGTGGATTCTTACAATTTGGAAGCAAAAGTAGAACTGCCAACCAAGAGACTGAAGCTGGAGTGGGTGTATCCTTTATTCATTAAGTCTGACCTGAAGTCATCAGGTGATGAGTGCGTTTATTGAAACCCATAACACTAAACCATGATGACAAAAAGTTTTTAAACCCAAAGAAAGAAAGAGGAACTCCCTGGAAGGAAGGACTAGCATTCCCCCTCAACCAAGTAGGGCCTTGGCCACCCTTGGGAATCTTCGCTTCAAGCTAACAGTGGCTAGGGACTTTGCTGGTAGTCCAGTGGTTAAGACTTTGCCTTCCAGTGCAGGGGTATGGGATCGATCCACGATTGAGGAACTAAGATCCCACGTGCCACAGGGTGGGATCTTAACATTGTAAACCAACCATACATCAATTTAGGAGAAGCAAAAGAAAAAAATTAAAAAACAGTGACTAAGTGAACATGACTATGGACTCAGTACTAAATGAGAGGAATACAATACAGTGTGTGGCTTCAGTTAAACGGACACGTAGCATCAACATAATACCACTGGGAAAGAGGAAAACGCTCTCACAAAACCCAGGCCACAGAAACCTGAGTCGGCCATGTGACTAGCGTTCTTGAAATGAAGCTGCTAGACTCTTCATAATATGAGGCTTGGGAAAGCGAGTGAACTACCAAGGAAGGAGGAGAAGAAGGACAAGAAATCAAGAAGCAGAGCCTGTGAAAGAGGGTGAAGGGTTGTTTTGGGGGTTTTATTTTACTGTTTTGTTTTACTTTAGAAACTCACGGAGGCCACCTTCCGGTCCATGAAGACTTTAAGACAAAGAGCAAAAATCCTTCCTTCACCCTCAAACAGCTGTTTCTTGAATACCAGTTTAATGCCAAACCCTGACAACAAATTACATGAAGTTGGTTTAAACTGAAGCTATTATTTCAGTTACAAGAATTACTATTTGAAATTATAAAGTAATTCCTTGGAAATTTCTTGCAGCTATTTCTGTACCTAAATTTCTCAAAACATTCTTTTTAATTTTTTTGGATTCAGATGTCGCCATGTTCACCTGCACCTATTTTGCCGTCTGTATTGGTTCGTGAAAAGTGACCCCATTCTTCTTTAAGTCACTAATTGTTTGAATTGGTTAAATCAAATCTGAAACACATTATTCAAGACATAGTTGTTCAACCTGCTCCCAACTCATATTTTAAAAGGTGGGAAACAGTGGAATTTGCAGCAAATAAATGGTGGTTTTTCACATCCAAGTTGAAGTAATGTTTGGCTCTGAAATAGTTTTCAAGCGCTGGAAGCATATATGCTAAAATCTTCACAGGTTGTTATCCCTGAGGGGCTGTGGATGGTTAGGGCAAGGAGGACCTGAATTTGTTGCCTTTTATTGATTGATACATAGATACATGGGCTTCCCTGGGGGTCAGATGGCAAAGAATCTGCCGGCAATGCAGAAGACCTGGGTTCCATCCGTGAGTCAGGAAGATCCCCTGGAGAAGGGAAAAGAAACTCACTCCAGTATTCTTTGCCAGAGGATTTTATGGACAGAGGAGCCTGGCAGGCTGCAGTCCATGGGGTCGCAGTCGGACACAAGTGACCGACAATACTGGCACTCTCCCTGGCAGTGAGAGCCCAGCGAGCTAACCACTAGACAACAGGCAGCTTCATATATGCATGTATACTGTTCACACCTTTTGCAGGTATTTTTTATAATGTAATAAAAAGGTTTTAAGTGAAATACATAGCTGCCAGTTTATAATAAGCAGTAAACTCAGAATTGGTTTATAACTTAGGCATGAAAGTCATTTACCAATATCTGCAAATTTTCTTTTTAAATACTTTAAAATATAAGGAATGTCAAAACTCAACTTTTTTTCTCATAGAATAGGATTTATAACCTCATACTGCTTAATATCTGAAACAATATAGCTACTCAACATAGTCAGAGGGTTTTCCAGGTGGTGCTAGTGGAAAGACCATCCCCATGGAAAAGAAATGCAAAAAAGCAAAATGGCTGTCTGAGGAGGCCTTGCAAATAGCTGGGAAAAGAAGAGAAGCAAAAAGGAAAGGATTAAGCATCTGAATGCAGAGTTCCAAAGAATAGCAAGGAGAGATAAGAAAGCCTTCCTCAGCAATCAATGCAAAGAAATAGAGGAAAACAACAGAATAGGAAAGATTAGCGATCTCATCAAGAAAATTAGATACCAAAGGAACATTTCATGCAAAGATGGGCTCGACAAAGGACAGAAATGGTCTGGACCTAACAGAAGCAGAAGATATTAAGAAGAGGTGGCAAGAATACACAGAAGAACTGTACAAAAAAGGTCTTCACGACCTAGATAATCACAATGTGTGATCACTCACCTAGAGCCAGACATCTTGGAATGTGAAGTCAAGTGGGCCTTAGAAAGCATCACTACAAACAAAGCTAGTTCAGGTGATGGAATTCCAGTGGAGCTATTTCAAATCCTGAAAGATGATGCTGTGAAAGGGCTGCACTCAATATGCCAGCATCTTTGGAAAACTCAGCAGTGGCCACAGGACTGGAAAAAGTCAGTTTTCATTCCAATTCCAAAGAAAGGCAATGCCAAAGAATGCTCAAACTACCGCACAATTGCACTCATCTCACATGCTAGTAAAGTAATGCTCAAAATTCTCCAAGCCAGGCTTCAGCAATACGTGAACCATGAACTTCCAGATGTTCAAGGTGATTTTTAGAAAAGGCAGAGGAACCAGAGATCAAATTGCCAACATCCGCTGGATCATGGAAAAAGCAAGAGAGTTCCAGAAAATACCTATTTCTGCTTTATTGACTATGCCAAAGCCTTTGACTGTGTGGATCACAATAAACTGTGGAAAATTCTGAAAGAGATGAGAATATCAGACCACCTGACCTGCCTCTTGAGAAATCTGTATGCAGGTCAGGAAGCAACAGTTAGAACTGGACATGGAACAACAGACTGGTTTCAAATAGGAAAAGGAGTACGTCAAGGCTGTATATTGTCACCCTGCTTATTTAACTTATGTGCAGAGTACATCATGAGAACTGCTGGGCTGCAAGAAGCACAAGCAGGAATCAAGATTGCCAGGAGAAATATCAATAACCTCAGATATGCAGATGACACCACCCTTATGGCAGAAAGTGAAGAGGAGCTGAAGGGCCTCTTGATGAAAGTGAAAGTGGAGAGTGAAAAAGTTGGCTTAAAGCTCAACATTCAGAAAACGAAGATCATGGCATCCCGTCCCATCACTTCATGGGAAATAGATGGGGAAACAGTGTCAGACTTTATTTTTTTGGGCTCCAAAATCACTGCAGATGGTGACTGCAGCATGAAATTAAAAGATGCTTACTCCTTGGAAGAAAAGTTATGACCAACCTAGATAGCATATTCAAAAGCAGAGACATTACTTTGCAAACAAAGGTCTGTCTAGTCAAGACTATGGTTTTTCCTGTGGTCATGTATGGATGTGAGAGTTGGACTGTGAAGAAAGCTGAGCACTGAAGAATTGATGCTTTTGAACTGTGGTGTTGGAGAAGATTCTTGAGAGTCCCTTGGACTGCAAGGAGATCCAACCAGTCCATTCTGAAGGAGATCAGTCCTGGGTGTTCATTGGAAGGACTGATGCTGAAGCTGAAACTCCAATAGTTTGGCCACCTCATGCGAAGAGTTGACTCATTGGAAAAGACTCTGATGCTGGGAGGGATTGGGGGCAGGAGGAGAAGGGGACAACAGAGGATGAGATGGCTGGATGCTGTCACTGACTCGATGGACGTGAGTTTGGGTGAACTCCGGGTGTTGGTGATGGACAGGGAGGCCTGGCGTGCTGCAGTTCATGGGTTCACAAAGAGTTGGACATGACTGAGCGACTGAACTGAACTGAACTGAGTGGTAAAGAATCTACCTGCCAATGCAGGAGACGCCAGAGACTTGGGTTTGATCTCTGGGTCAGGATGATCCACTGGAGTAGGAAATGGCAACCCTCTCCAGTATTGTTGCCTGGAAGATTACACAGGCAGACGAGCCTGGTGGGCTACAGTCCATGTGGTTGCAAAGAGTAGGACACAACTGAGCCCGCCTGCACACACACGACATTGTCAGATATATTTTGCTTTCCAAACAAGCTACAGAAGCCTCTGACAAGAGTAGGATTCAACTAATCTTCCAGCCATGATTCTAGAACCCGGCTGAGCCTCTCTCCTTCAGCCCCAGCGTGCCGGCAGTTTCAGGTCCCCTGTAGCAGGTATGTGTCTCAGGATGGCGCTAACGTGGAGAGGTCAAAGATGACGAGACTCAGTGGCCCTGCTCTTCCTTTCAGTTCCAGTCCCAGGAGCAAGCCCTTGGCTTTAAAAGTTAGATTCAAGTTGGCAAGTGGACACATTCTAGACTGTGGTCATGGTTCAGCAGGTCTCATCAAGTAGTGGGGTGTCTAGAATAAATGGTATCAAGAGAGGCAGCAGAAAGGAAAGGGGAAAAAAATGAGCAGAGTAGCCCAGCATTCTTGGGAAATTAGTGTCTAGTCACCCGTCAGATGACTTTGATTCTAGAGTCAGGATAGTAGCTCTCAGTTCAGTTCAGTTCACTCGCTCAGTCGTGTCCGACTCTTTGCGACCCCATGAATCGCAGCACGCCAGGCCTCCCTGTTCATCACCATCTCTCAGAGTTCACTCAGACTCACGTCCATCGAGTCCGTGATGCCATCCAGCCGTCTCATCCTCGGTCGTCCCCTTCTCCTCCTGCCCCCAATCCCTCCCAGCATCAGAGTCTTTCCCAATGAGTCAGCTCTTCACATGAGGTGGCCAAAGTACTGAAGTTTCAGCCTTAGCATCATTCCTTCCAAAGAAATCCCAGGGTTGATCTCCTTCAGAATGGACTGGTTGGATCTCCTTGCAGTCCAAGGGACTCTCAAGAGTTTTCTCCAACACCACACTTCAAAAGCATCAATTCTTCAGCACTCAGCCTTCTTCACAGTCCAACTCTCACATCCATACATGACCACAGGAAAAACCATAGCCTTGACTAGACGGACCTTAGTCAGCAAAGTAATGTCTCTGGTTTTGAATATGCTATCTAGGTTGGTCATAACTTTTCTTCCAAGGAGTAAGCGTCTTTTAATTTCATGTCTGCAGTCACCATCTGCAGTGATTTTGGAGCCCCCAAAAATAAAGTCTGACACTGTTTCCACTGCTTCCCCATCTATTTCCCATGAAGTGATGGGACCGGATGCCATGATCTTCATTTTCTGAATGTTGAGCTTTAAGCCAACTTTTTCACTCTCCACTTTCACTTTCATCAAGAGGCCCTTTAGCTCCTCTTCACTTTCTGCCATAAGGGTGGTGTCATCTGCATATCTGAGGTTATTGATATTTCTCCCAGCAATCTTGATTCCAGCTTGTGTTTCTTCCAGCCCAGCGTTTCTCATGATGTACTCTGCACATAAGTTAAATAAGCAGGGTGACAATATACAGCCTTGACGTACTCCTTTTCCTATTTGGAACCAGTCTGTTGTTCCATGTCCAGTTCTAACTGTTGCTTCCTGACCTGCATACAGATTTCTCAAGAGGCAGGTCAGGTGGTCTGGTATTCCCATCTCCTTCAGAATTTTCCACAGTTTATTGTGATCCACACAGTCAAAGGCTTTGGCATAGTCAATAAAGCAGAAATAGATGTTTTTCTGGAACTCTCTTGCTTTTTCCATGATCCAGCGGATGTTGGCAATTTGATCTCTGGTTCCTCTGCCTTTTCTAAAACCAGCTTGAACATCAGGGAGTTCACGGTTCACGTATTGCTGAAGCCTGGCTTGGAGAATTTTGAGCATTACTTTACTAGCATGTGAGATGAGTGCAATTGTGCGGTAGTTTGAGCATTCTTTGGCATTGCCTTTCTTTGGAATAGTACCTCTAACAGAATGTTATGGTCACTGGCCTTTCAGGAGACCAGCTTGGGAAAAATTTAAACCCAGCCTAGGTGTGAGGAAAACGCATCCATATAAGATTTCAACAGCTCAGCAAAGCAGTGTAGGCCCTGGCCACGGGTTTCCTGGATCCATGACTGATGCGCCAGATTGAAGAGTTCACTTGCTAGTTATTACACAAGTGTCTGATCCGCTTCCTGTTAGCAGGAGAACAGCAAATCACCATGTTTCATCAAGCTGAATCGAACCCAGGTCCCCCGCATCGCAGGCGGATTCTTTACCAGCTGAGCCACCAGGGAAGCCCAAGAATACTGGAGTGGGTAGCCTATCCCTTCTCCAGCGGATCTTCCCGACCCAGAAATCAAACCGAGTTCTCCCTCATTGCAGGCAGATTCTTTACCAGCTGAGCTACCAGGTCATATTATAATACATACTTTCAAAAAACCCACACCTTTGTATTGTTAAAAATATATATCAGCAATTACCACTACATCAATTACCATTTTGCCTATTGAGGGGGGTCCGATGTATTGAATATTTGGCGTGGATTATTTCAAATTTAGTCCTCTTTAAATTAGTGAAATTGATGGTAACAGTCACATAGAAAGTGAGTGCCTGTGCCAGCTGAAGAAAGCTGATGTTTTGTTAGCTCCTAAAAGACGGCAAGTTTTATCTTGACGCACACGAAGCTACGGGTACAGGGGTCGAGACTGCCGTAATAACCTGTACTTGCTTCCGACGGGCGAGACGGTCTATTTCATCGCATCGGTGGTTGTGCTGTACAACGTGGAGGAGCAGCTTCAGAGGCATTACACGGGCCATAATGACGACGTGAAGTGGTGAGTCCTCAAAACTGAGGCCTGTGCCAAGGGTATTGGCAGAAAGGGTTCCGTGATGATAGAACTGCAGAGAAGCAGAGAGAGCTGAGAAAACGGGGTCTTTGAGAACAGCTCTTGTTTGTGCTCTGGGCTGTCTTCTGGCTCCCTGGCGCTCTAAGACCCATTCTCTGCTTTTCTATTTTCATGACACATTGTCTTAAACAACCGTGTTATGTAAACAAATAGCTCCAACAGACCCCTATCTGGAGGTCTTCTCGTGCTAATGGCTTCTAATTTGGGTGTGCAGTTTTTAATAAAAATGTTTTGCGTCTTGTTTCTGGCTGGGTCTGCTATTCCTATAATTCATTTATACCTTTGGTAATGACTTTATGTATCTTAGAAAGATGGGTGGATGAATAGATGGGTTTATGTTATTTCTATTTGTCCTAAGTCCCTGATCAGTTACAAAAATCCTGTTAAAAAAGATGATGTCTTTGCTGTTTGATGGACTCAAAATGACTTCTTAATAATGACTGTACACTTCAGGGGATGCTTTCCCCTTGAGTTTGGTAATTCCCTATAGGTAAAGAAATGAAGATGAAATATGTACCAACTGTCTAAGGTCTTTGGAAGCTCAGAGAATTTATCAAGAGTGTGTAAGAAGTTGGATGTTGTATATTTCTCACATTTAAGTTTTTGACCAGAATATATTTGATCAAGGGAAAAGTGAAGCTTACCTTTAAAAGAGTAGATGTTTTGTGTTTTCTTTGTTTGGTTTGTTTGGGGTTTTTGGGGGTTTTTTTGCAGTCTGAATGTTTAATCAACATAGACACATTAATATAGGTAAATGAAACTATGAAAACTTAAGTTTGGACTTACCTAAGAACAGATGTTTTATGAAGATATCTTTTTAGCCTTGCAGTTCACCCCGATAGGGTCACAATAGCCACAGGACAAGTTGCAGGCACGTCCAAGGATGGAAAAGTGAGTGATCTTTTCATGTTTTTGTGATGAACTGGTAACACAGAATGATTGTTTTGAAACTATTTTGCTGATGAATAAGGCTACTTAGATATACTACTTGTGAGTGTGCATGCTCAATTGCCTCAGTCGTGTCCAACTCTTCGCAACCCCGTGGACTGTAGCCCGCCAGGCTCCTCTATCCTGTGATTCTCCAGGCAAGGATACTGGAGTGGGTGGCCATTCCCTCCTCTAGGAGATCTTCCCGACCCAGAGATCGAACCCGTGTCTCTTACGTCTCCTGTATTGCCAGGTGGGCTCTTCACCACTAGCACCACCACCTGGGAAGCTCGAATTTGAATTTAATCCTTCAATTTGAATTTTTATTGCAAATGAAAATTCTTACACTGACCTTAAGAAAAAAACAGCACCGTTGAGCTCATGTTCTGTTCAGCTAATTTTTAAATAGCATTGCTCTTGCCTAAGAAGTCGTTAATTCTTCCGATACTTATTTACTCAAATGATAAACATTAACATGTTAAGTTAAAATTCTGAGAAATAACCATTTGACTGTGGGGCATTTTGCCTCTTCAATGAATGAGTCCCTTGTCATCATGACTTTAATTCATGGAGTTTGTGTCTATGTGTCATCCATAAGGGCTGCTGGAAGGATTTTTGCAAAATTTTATAAGCAAAGACTTCAGTTTTTATTTTAAGGAATCAGAGAAGGAGCTAGTGGAATTTGGCAAATACAACAGTTCAAAACTGGCTTCCACTTATTTACCACAATCTGTGGTCATTGTTATGTTTTATCCAAAACATCTAGTAACTTTTCTGATGTCTGCTTTTTATAGTCTATCAATGCACAATGTACAATCTGAAACTAATTACATTAAATATTTCCATTTTTATCATGAGTGCTACCATTTTTCAGAAAGTATTTTAATAACATCAAAATTTAAATATTTATGCTATTTTCCATTAAAATCCTACACTTGAAAGGAGGTAGCAGGAACAATGGAAATCAGACTGCTATTCTGTAAGCACACAGGGAAGAGTCGTCTTTTTTTTTTTTTTAATGTTAAATGACCTTTAAAAGTTATTCAAGATCAGTAGTAAATCATTTGTTCCTCCCTCTAGTGGATGAACTGTGTATTTCAGTTTCTGGCCTTGAAACGGAATCAGAAGCTTAGAGCCCTCTGAATAGCTGAGCTATTCCTTGCCATTTACAAGTGGAGTCCAGAGAGACCAAGTGACTGCGAGCATCCAGCTACTTAGAGACAAACCAGACCAGTTCCCCCGTCCGTTGTACAAAGCTGGTCCTTTTCTTGATAAATCTGCTGGTGGTTCTGTGATGCTTTCTTCTGTCAAGGAAGAGAAAAAGTTAGCACAGCTGAGAAAGTTTTGACTAATCATAGCCATTCTAAGCTTATATTTGTGTATCATCAGTTTCCTGTGGGGCCCAAGAATGTGAAGTTCTTAATACCACTGGTGGTGGTCATCGTGATGAATTTAAACATGCTTACCCCTTAATGGCAATACAAACTTTAAAAGAATAACCCTTACATGAGACTCCATTTTCTTTGTCATTTTTCAGTTTTAAAATTCAGATGCTTTAGATATACAAATGGGAATATCAGTTCCTGTGGGACAGTTATCAAGAATCGACTGTTCGAAGTTTGAAACTTGGTATTAGTTGCTCATTTGTGTCTGCCTCTGCGGCCCCATGGACTGTAGCCTGCCAGCCTCCTCTGTCCATGGAATTCTCCACGCAAGAATACTGGAGTGGGTTGCCATTCTCTTCTCCAGGGGATCGTCCCTACCCAGGGATCGAACCCGGGTCTCCTGCATTGCAGGCAGATTCTTTACCATCTCTTCTTTACCATCTCTTCTCTGAGCCACCAGAGAAGCCCCTAAAACTTGGTAGACCTCCCTATAGCTAAATTGGCCACAGGAGCCATGACCTTCAGAAGATATTCAGTTCAGTTCAGTTCAGTCGCTCAGTCGTGTCCCACTCTTTGTGACTGCCTGAATCTCAGCATGCCAGGCCTCCCTGTCCATCACCAACTCCTAGAGTTTACCCAAACTCACGTCCATTGAGTCGGTGATACCATCTAACCATCTCATCCTCTGTCGTCCCCTTCTCCTGCCTTCAATCTTTCTCAGCATCAGGGTCTTTTCAAATGAGTCAGCTCTTCGCATCAGGTAGCCAAAATATTGGAGTTTCAGCTTCAACATCAGTCCTTCCAATGAACACCCAGGACTGATTTTTGTTTAGAATGGACTGGTTGGATCTTCTTGCAATCCAAGGGACTCTCAAGAGTCTTCTCCAACACCGCAGTTCAAAAGCATCAATTCTTTGGCGCTCAGCTTTCTTCACAGTCCAATTCTCACATCCATACATGACCACTGGAAAAACCATAGTCTTGACTAGACAGAACTTTGTTGACAAAGTAATGTCTGCTTTTAATATGCTGTCTAGGTTGATCATAACTTTCCTTCCAAGGAGTAAGCATCTTTTAATTTCATGCTGCAGTCATCATCTGCAGTGATTTTGGAGCCCAAAAAATAAAGTCTGACACTGTTTCCACTGTTTCCCCATCTATTTCCCATGAAGTGATGGGACAGGATGCCATGATCTTCGTTTTCTGAATGTAGAGCTTTAAGCCAACTTTTTCACTCTCCTCTTTCACTTTGATCAAGAGGCCCTTTAGTTCTTCTTCACTTTCTGCCATAAGGGTCATGTCATTTGCATATCTGAGGTTATTGATATTTCTCCCAGCAATCTTGATTCCAGCTTGTGCTTCTTCCAGCCCAGCGTTTCTCATGATGTACTCTGCATAGAAGTTAAATAAGTGGGGTAACAATATACAGCCTTGACGTACTCCGTTTCCTATTTGGAATCAGTCTGTTGTTCCATGTCCAGTTCTAACTGTTGCTTGCTGACCTGGATACAGGCTTCTCAAGAGGCAGGTCAGGTGGTCTGGTATTCCCATCTCTTTCAGAATTTTCCACAGTTGATTGTGAGATATTGGGAACATTTTATTTATTGTAAACACACAGAGTCTTAGGTGCTTTAAAAAAACACACTTTTGTCTTGGGACTTCCTTGTGGCCCCATGATTAAGGCTGTTCCTCCAGTGCAAGGAGCACGGGTTCAATCCCTGGTCAGGGAGCTAAGATTCCACAGGCCGTGTGGTGTAGCCAAAAAAATTACTTTAATATTTTGCATGTAAATGTCAAACTGATTTGAAATAAAACCTTACAAAATAAAAGGATAAAACAGAGATGTGGGGAAAAATAGCATTAAAAACAAGACTTTTGACAGAGTAGAAGTAGCGTCAATACAAAGGTGAATTTGTAGACCCGGCACGATGAGTGAGCCAGCATTTTCTTCCGAAGCAGCAGTTACCCCCACATGTGCGCATCTGGGATTCCGTGACGTTGAATACGCTGCATGTCATCGGAATCGGGTTTTTCGACCGAGCCGTCACCTGTATCGCATTCTCAAAATCTGTAAGTGTGAACCCTGCGGGTCTTGCAGCTTTGTCCACACAGGGAGGAGAGACTCAGCTCAGGGTTGAAGCGGGAGAGGTTAGCACGCCCATGCCTGCCAGGTGTGTGCCCAGATCTGAACTCTGGAACCTCCCGCTTGCCAGGCCCCCTCAGTCAGACGGAGCACATGCTTGGTCCCGCATGCTCCAGTCACACGTTTCCATGGTGATGAGAAGGGCCCTGCGGCCGCGCTGTCTCAGGCTCACAGAGCAGTCCTGCGTCCCCTGGCCTTGAATTTCCCCTGCCTGTCTGTGCCGTCCCCACCCGCTGCCTGGCCATAAGCAGGGACTGGAGGGGCCTCGTGGTCCCAGGCTTCCCCAGCATGAACCGCCCTTTGAGGCACTAGTTCAGCCAGTCAGAAACACGTGCGTGTTCACATCAGTATGCCTTGCGCCTCACCCCCAGCACCCGTCCCCTCACACAGCCTGACGATAGCCTGCCCCATGCCCTGTGCCCCGGAGCTGCAGACACTTGTCTCCTCCAGTGCGAGAGCTCCGCAGCCCCTGGGAGGCTAGGTCTAACGGAAGCGGTACTGAAGTCCCCCGCAGACCACTCCCTCCTGCTCCTGGGCCTGTTAACCCCCACATTCCCCTGTCCCCACCATCTGTCTGCCCAAGTCCTAAGCAGATCGCAACAGTGATGGGTAAATGCACCTTAATAAAGATGTAGCAGACTCGTGATTAAAAATAAAATTACGTTCCTTTTTAATCACGCTCAGTCTGGTTTATTCTCGAGTGTAGTCTTCCTATGAATACCTCCTTTTTTCCTAGAATGGAGGCAGCAACCTCTGTGCAGTGGACGACTCCAATGACCACGTGCTGTCCGTGTGGGACTGGCAGAAGGAAGAGAGGCTGGCGGATGTCAAGGTCTGTGAGCACGCCTCCTGCAGGGCTGCCGCGTCCATTTCCCGCGTGGAGCTGTCTCCCCTGAGCCGTGGGCTCTGTCCTAGCCGCAGCCCCCTGCAGGACCCCTTCTGGAGAAGCCCTCGGGCCCTGCCCCTCTCCCCTCATTCCCAAGGCCTGGCAGGCTTCCTCCTTCTCCTCACAGCGTCCGTAAGGATTTTGTGTCTACCCCCTTTACAGCCACCACCCTTTTAATTAGCTCCATCATTCCAGTGGTTACTTTCTCCCTCACTTACTTGCTCCTATTCTTTCCATCATCCACCAATACCGAGGTCCCCTTTCCACGCACGTGTTAAGGAAGTACTGGCAGGGTAACAACAAGTGAGATGTGCCTGCTGCCCAGGCGGAGGGCCAGGCAGGGGTCTGGGGATCAGGGGAGCTTGTCCAGAGCTGAGTGGACTCAGGAAGGGGAGCGAGATCTTGGTCTTCCCAGTGGAGCTTTTCCTGAAGGGGGACCCATTGAACTTCCCAACATGTCAGTGAAGTTTCCTTAAACTCTCTCATGCTTTCCTCCTGTTAAAACCATGATTGGGTCTCTTTATATAGAAATGACTTCAGATTTCTCACCCTGGCATCCATTAGCCTTAGATCACCTTACTGACCTAACCACAGGACTACCATCGGGTTGCCCGAGCTACCTGACATTAGGAGCTCCAGTGGATTACCTGGCTTACATAGCTTTCTCTCTTGTGTGTGTGGGATGCAGACGGTATTCTAACAAGGCATGAGCATACCTGTTTTCATGCTGTAGCTGTGCCTTCTGTGTTTTGCTCAAGTATTTCTGTTCTTGCTGTGTCATAGGTTGGAAGTGATCAGAACAAGTTATAGTCTAGGTTTAGGAATGTGTAACTGAATTCTCAAGCAGAAGGAGCATTGAGGGTCAGATTCATGGAAACAGGGTGCAAGTCATGAAAACCGGTAGCAGGATGCAGGCGGCAAAGTGGTAGCCCAGGAACCGGCTCCCCTTCTGGACGCCAGGCTCGGTCGCCATGCTGCCAGTGGAGTCCTGGACATCAGAACCAGAGGATCAGGGCAACCAAGGCGGGCCAGGGGTGGTGGAGCTGAATAAAATCCAGGTTCCGGGCCCTTCCCATCACTTGATGAGGGTGAGACTTGCAGTTAAGTCCCAGCCACTCCTTCAGCCAGAGCACGGCTGCGTGCCTGCTCCATGCCGAGTCCCGAGAGTCCCCATGCAGAAGGAGGCTCTGCGATCCTGTCCACAGGGCTCAGTGGGGAAACAGGCAGGGAGAGGTGTCGGCACGCACAGACGCAAGTTCAGCAACTAGAGAAGGTGAATGCGGAGGGGAAAGTATCAAGGGGCCTGAGGCTCACCCTGATGAGTCACTTATCTGTGGTTCAGATTTTATTTATTTCCTTAAGTGTCTCAAGAGATCTGAGACATCTGATTCTCCTGTTTTGTGCAAAGTGTTCGAACGAAGCTGTATTTGCCGCTGATTTCCACCCCACCGACACCAATATAATCGTAACCTGTGGAAAGTCCCACCTCTACTTCTGGACGCTAGAAGGAAGCTCCCTTATTAAGAAGCAAGGATTATTTGAGGTAAGGTGAAATTGCATCTCATTTTATTTTTCGCCAGTGGTGCTTGTGATCCCCTGGCATTTAAGGAAGCTCTGAGGCATCACAGCCTTAGAATTTAATTGGCCAAAGTGGAGGTGTCGTGATAAAGACTATTCCTGGAGATCCCTGACAGAGTTGGGGAGCCCCCCATGTGTAACATTGGTGATGCTGATAAGGAAGGACCAACACAGGGAGAAGAGCCAGGAAAGGGTGCCTGAGGGCCACGGCCCTCACTGTGGTCAGCTGATTGTAAAGAGCAAGAAAGAAGGTGCCCAGGAGACTGCAGTGCAAGTCTGCCGAGGGCAATGGGCAACCTTGGTGCCGTTTGGCCCAGCATCTGAGGCCTCACGAGGGCACCGACATGGCACCTGATGCCCTGTGGGCCCAGAGGCTGAGCTGAAGGACTGCTTTATGGAAGGGCACGCAGTGTGGTAGCGACAGCTGACACCATCCAGCTTGGGGTGCCTGTGAGTCTCGATGCTCTTAAACAGAAGGATGTCTTGATTTTACATTATATATATATATATTCTTTTTTAACATTCTGCAGAAGCAAGAAAAGCCAAAGTTTGTCCTCTGTGTGACTTTTTCTGAAAATGGTGACACCATCACGGGAGATTCAAGTGGCAACATCCTGGTATGGGGAAAAGGTAACAAGCAATGCTCCTCAAGCAGCCTCTTGTGGGTAATGTTCTAAGTAAGAAGCCAAATCCCATAAGAATTGTCCGTTAATGTCATTTCCAAGTTTACTATTTGATTCCAAGGTACATATGGACCTACATTCGTGTGTGTGTGTGTGTGTGTGTGTGTGTGTGTGTGTGTGTAACTTGGAATCAAAAAAACTAGGACAGAGGAAAATGAGACTAGTAAGCTGTTGGCTTCTGTTTTAAAAAGGTTCTTTAAGCCCAAGATGTTGTAATGGAATTAATCACTTTATGGGGAGATCTGATAACAGCTCGTAATGATGAAATCATTGAAGACTATTTAGCTCTACAGCGTTTAACTCCTCTGGTCCGCACGGCACTCGGCAGACTTTGACTGAGTGTTGATTGTGAGTCTGAAGCCATGTGCCAGGCACTGGGCATACAGATGAGTCAGGTGGGCATCAGTGGGCAAACAGTGTGATAGGAAGGACTCCTTATTCAAAAACACGTTGAGTCGAGTTCAGTGAGGATTTATGAGTGTTTACCACGTGCCAGGAAAACAGAGAAAATGCACCATCTCTGTGCCCCGGGGTCCAGCGTTTGGGCTGTAGGGCGAAGGCAGAAGCAGAGCCACCGGGGCAATGTCGGGTTAACACGGTGTCCTCGGTCACACCGCTGCTACTCTGAGCGCCACGGGCTCTGAACACACATGGGTTCACTGCACCCTGAAAGCGGTGCCGTGGAAAAGCAGCAGCCCCGTGACACCGAGGAGGAAACTGAGGCAGAGCAATCAGGCCACTTGTCCAGGGACACCAGCTCACCTCTCAGCCCTCCTAGCACACTGTACGCTTCATCTTGGCATGTTTTCCTTTATTATTTCTTAATTTATTTTAATGAGGTATGGTTGGTTTACAATGCTATGTTAGTTTCTGCTATGTAGCAAGGAGATACAGCTGTACATATATATATCTATATATATATATATACAGATATATATATGTCCTCCTTTTTATTATTTTTTGACCGTGCTGGGTCTTCATTCTCTAGTTGGGGCGAGCGGGAGCTGCTGTCCACTGTGCTGCCTGGGCTTCTCTTGTTGCGGAGCACGGGGTCTAGGCACCCGGGCTTAGTTGCTCTGAGGCACATGGGATCTTCCTGGACCAGGGGTCAAACCCGTGTGCCCTGCATCTACAGGCGAATTCTTTATCGAATTCTTTACCACGGAGCCACCAGGGAAGCCCAGTGTATTCTTCTTCATATTCATTTCCATCATGGTTTGTCAGAGGATATTGAATGCAGTTCCCTGACCCTGACCTTGTCGTGTATCCATCCTATATGTGATCGTTCACGTCTGCTGACTCCAGGCTCCCAGTTCATCCTCCCCTCCACCTCGCCCTGTTTTCTTTGATTAGAAAGTAACCCGGTTCCTGTTTGTCTGTGTTAGCCGCTTAGCCGTGTCCGACTCTTTGCGGCCCCATGGACTGTAGCCTGCCAGGCTGCTCTGTCTGTGGAATTCTCCAGGCAGGAACACTGGAGTGGGTAGCCATTCCTCTGTCCACGTTTGTCTCATGTTTGTCTATTGCTCTGAGAACATGTAGCAATTGACTTCTTTATAGATTCACAGTGCATTGATGTTCTAACTGATAATGTCTCATTTTAAAACGAAAACTGAGATGGGCAGAGGTGAGCCCTTGGACAGCATCCTAAGCCCTTGGACTGCCTCGTAAGCCTGGTCTTCTCGTTGTGTTTAGGTACGAATCGAATAAGCTACGCGGTTCAAGGGGCCCACGAGGGTGGTATTTTCGCACTTTGTATGTTAAGGGACGGCACGCTTGTGTCAGGAGGAGGGAAGGACCGCAAGCTCATTTCTTGGGATGGAAATTACCAGAAGCTTCATAAAACTGAGGTGAGACAGCACGTCACACTGCCGACACTTCATTTTAAACCTTTAACTGTTTTGTCAACCAGTTTCCTTATGAGTTCGAAATCTTTTGCTTACCGTTTTGAAAACCGTTCTGATAAAATTTTACTAAATGGGGTAACATCTTATATCAAATCATGAAGGCAGTTTACTTAAATGGAATTCGATTTATAAAATGTGAGGTGGTCACATTTCACGTCTAGACTATTATCATAGAACCAATCTGATAAGGGAGTATTATCCACATTTTGATTAATCCTTAAAATATCTATTGTCTCTTCCCTGTAATTGCCAGCATGTTGCTTTGGCGACATCATCGCCTGGAACTAATATTTACTGAGCATCTGCTTTGCACGTGACTGAACACCAGCACTGTCTCTAGAGTTTTGACTTCTTTTGGCATTTCTTTCACCTCCTTGTTACCGAGTTAGCAACCCTGGACTCCAATAGGAGGCAGAGGCAAGAAATTCAATATTCCTTCTACACACTGTCTGAATTTTCTTTCCCAGGCCCTGGGAAATTACGAGCAGAGAGAAGTGAAAGCTGGCATCAGTCTGAAGGTTGAGGACCCTCCCCTCTAGCACAGTGTGACCACCTTGTAGAAGTTTATTGTTGTTTAGTCGCTAAGCTGCATCCAACTCTTTGCAACCCCATGGACTGCAGCATACAGGCTCCTCTGTCCTTCAGGATCTCCCAGAGTTTGCTCAAATTCATGTCCATTGAGTTGATGATGCCATCCAACTATCTTATCCTCCGTCACACCCTTCTCCTCCTACCCTCAATCTTTCCAGCATCAAGGTCTTTTCTAGTGAGTCAGCTCTTGGTATCAGGTGGCCAAAGTATTGGAGCTTCAGCATCAGTCCTTCAGTGGATATCCAGGGTTGCTTTCCTCTAGGATGGACTGGTTGGATCTCCTTGCAGTCCAAAGGACTCTCAAGAGTCTCCTCCAGCACCACAGTTCAAAAGCATCAATTCTTCAGCACTCGGCCTTTCTCATGGTTCAACTCTCACATCCACACATGACTACTGGAAAAACCATAGCTTTCTAATTCAGAAGCCCACAGCACAGTGACATCAGAGAACAGCATCACACTTGCTCTGACACTGTGAGAATTTTGTTTTGCTGATTACTGCTCTTCATAAAGAAAGGCCTTCATCTGAGTTTTGGAAATCACTTTCTTTTCATGGAGACTTTAATTGTGGTAGCATTTTTTATAATACTATTTGACCAGCATTTTTTGAACCTAAGTAGCACTGCAATCCTAAGAAATAACCCGAAGCCTCATCTAGTATTATGAAAGATACTCACCATTTTTAAGTATCTATAATTCTTTATCAGTATTGACTGTTATCATCTTTTCTCAGATCTATGCTAACTAACCCACTCGTAAAAAGTTTGTATGAGAACAGGCCACTCTTTACCATCCCAGAACCACAGTGCCTGGAGTCGACCCCAGGCTGTGATTTTTGTTCCTTTGAAAAAGTACAAGAATCTCTGCTTATTTCATCATAGCAAATTGTTCTTGAATGATGTATTTTGAAATCGTTTTTATTAACACTTAATCACATGTGTACCAGCATGAGCAGTGGATTTCAAAACTAAATAAAATTGCCAAAGGATTTATCATTGCAAGTTACAATAAATTGTAAGAACTCTTATTACGGCATGTTACATATTCCTTACTCCTTAAATTTTACCTGCTTCTGCTATCAGAAGTCATAACAAGTAAAGAGTAAAGTACCCAGTAGTCTTTTTATTTTTTTTTATTTTGTCCAGAAAAAAAAGTACCTTATTGTAGGGTTTTTTTTTCCAGTTGGAGTGTAATTCTTTACAGCATTATGTTACTTTCTGCTGTATAACACAGTGACTCAGCTTCACCCGTACATATGGCCCCTTCCTCTTGGACCTCCCCGACGCCCCTCCCCTCCCCTCCCAGCGTCTAAGTCACCACGGAACACCCAGCTGTTCCTTTTCTTTTTTTTTTTACAACCTTACTCTTGCCCACCCTTTTAAGGTATATAAAATGTTTGGAGTTTAAACATAAGATCTGGGGTTTGGATCATTCACTCAAGTACTCTGTCTCCTTGTTACTTGTGTGTGTGTGTGCTATCATGATAAGTAAACACACGTTTTGAATGATGGAACTAGTAATTTAATGACACCTGAAATCTTTTCCATGCAGATTCCAGAACAGTTTGGCCCCATAAGGACAGTGGCCGAAGGAAAGGGCGATGTGATATTGATAGGCACGACTAGAAACTTTGTTCTGCAGGGGACGCTGTCGGGGACTTCACACCCATCACTCAGGTAAGGCATCGAACACCTTCATGTTGTGTAGTAGTAGAGTATAAGACAGGGCCTCCCTGGTGGCTCAGATGGCCAAGAATCTGCCTGCAGTGCAGGAGACCCAGGTTCAGTCCTTGGGTCGGGAAGATCCCTTGGGGAAGGGAATGGTAACCCACTCCAGTATTCTTGCCTGGAGAATCCCATGGACAGAGGAGCCTGGCGGGCTATACAATTCACGGGGTCACAGAGAGTCGGACACGACTGAGCAACTAACACCTTCACTTCCATAAGACGGCATCACAAACAGGCGATTCTTCCTGTGCTTTATATTAACATCCCCCTCCTCAGCTTCAGTGGGAGGAAGAGAAGGGGGCGGGAGCAGTCCCAGAGCCCGCAGTGAGCCATGGTGCTCTGCGGGGCCCCCCGCGTGCTGGTGGTGATGCTTCAGGGGCGTCCGTCTGTCTCGGTTCTTTGCAGGGTCACACTGATGAGCTCTGGGGCCTGGCCATCCATGCCTCCAAACCTCAGTTCTTGACCTGTGGGCACGACAGGCACGCCACCCTGTGGGACGCTGTTGGCCACCGGCCCGTCTGGGACAAAGTTATAGAGGTAGGCTGTGTGTCCTAGTCCATCTTCCTTATAAAAATTCATCTGCAACACATTGGTTTATTTATTTTTTGCATGAGATTAATGGTGATATAAATTTGTCCCAAAGAAAGCGTCACTTAATTTATCGCCTTCAAATTACATTGCTGGAAACACCACCTCAAGGGGTCTCGTTCATGTATTCCTGAAGTTGACCAGTACTTTTTCAGACAGCACGCACACCTTTGTGGTTGGTTGTTGTGTTTCCTGAGTGCAGTCTCTTCTGGCTGAAAAGCTGAGGAACCCTTGTTAGGAGCCTGTATTCTATTTACAGAACACCTTTTTTGATGGGAATGGATTAGCTGTTTTAACAGCATCCAGTTTATCTCTGCACTTTGAGTTTGATGGTACAGGTCAAGTTTAAAGTCAGCACATCTCTGAGTTTGCAAAAGGAACTCTGATGGTACATCAGGATGCTGAAGGATCCTCTCCCTACGTGCCAGGCAGCAGTGTTGGCATTTATTGAGCACTGTTTGCATACTGAGCCCTGCACATATGTTACTGCTCATCCTGACAGCAGCCTTGCAAGGTGAAGTTTTTAACCTTGATTTTAGTGATTAGGAGATTGGCCCTCAGAGAAGCCAGATGGCTTGGCAAGATCAGTGTTTCCACCCCGCTCGGTTCACACCCGATGCCAGGGTCTTCTGCTGCATCTGTAGTGATTCAAAGCACCTCCCGTGTTGCTTGCACCGTTCATGATGCACGACAGCCTGGGTGAGGGGCAGCCCCTCTGCAGACCCCGCCACAAGTCCTCTCGTGGACACCCATGGAGTCACCGGGCGCTGCTCCGCGAGCTGGGACTTCGCCTTTGAAGGAAATCTGCAAGTGAATGGAGGTGACTGGCCACTGGGGATGGTGGGCCGTGGGGAGGTGCTCTGGCACCAGAGGGGCTGGTGCACAGCTGGCAACCAGGAATCCTCAACAGTGGTCCAGGAGAGTGACCTTCCCGCAGCCTCGGTCCACACGGCATCCCGGCTGAAAGCCTGGCCAGCTGCTCCAGCACCAGACTGGCAGCCCGCCCAGCCTGGCGTCACAGCACGGGCGCTAAGCCGAACACCAAGAAGATCTTAAGTTGTAGCTCCTTCGCTCACTGGCCGTGTGACTGGGCAAACGCACTCAAGTACCTTCCTCTCAAAACGTTACGAGCCTCAAATGAGCTGCACAGTAAAGCCTCCAGTGCACGTGATTTCTGCCTGTGGAGGCCCCGAGCTTCATCACAGCTCCCTCTGCGGAAAAGCATCGCAGGAATGTAATCCGGCTTCCCAGGTGGTACTAGTGGTAAAGAACCCCACCTGCCAGTGCGGGAGAGAGAACAGATGTGGGTTTGATCCCTGGGTCAGGAAGAACCCCTGGAGAAGGGACTGGCAACCCCCTGGAGTATTCTTGCCTGGAGAGTCCCATAGACAGAGGAGCCTGGTGGGCTGTAGTCCATGGGGGTCACAAAAGTTGGACATGCCTGAAGTGACTTGGCGCACAATATAACCAGTCCCTGCAGTCTCCTTCCTCTCTCTCTCTCTCTCTCTCTCTCTCTCTCTCTCTCTCTCTCTCTTTTTTTTTCCAGTTAATCCAGTGGCATCTCAGTGCCTCCATTTCCACGTCCAGGGTTACTGCTTTCTTGGTTTTCCTGTGATTAATCTCTTTCCATTTCAAGTCATCCTAAGTCCTCCTACCAAGTCACCTAAAACACAGATTCAGTCACATCACTCTCTTTAGTGGAAGGAGAGAGTCCGTCTCAGTGTGGTTTTCCTGACGATCACGGTGCTGGACCTGGCCACGCAGCCCACATTCCTGGCATCATCCATATCGTTTCCCGTTCCCTGCCCTGTAGGTCCTGCATTCAAAAACCAGGGACTCTCCTCATTATTGTCGTTCAGTTTCTAAGTCATGTCCAGTTCTGTGCGACCCCATGGACTGCACCTTGCTAGGCTTCCCTGTCCTTCGCTATCTCCTGGAGTTTGCTCAAATTCATGTCCATAGAGTCGGTGGTGCCATCCAACTTTCTCATCCTCTGTCACCCCCTTCTCCTCCTGCCCTCAGTCTTACACAGCATCAGGGTCTTTACCAGTGAGTCGGCTCTTCCCATCAGGTGGCCAAAGGATTGGAGCCTCAGCTTTACCATCAGTCCTTCCAATGACTACTCAGCACTGATTTCCTTTAAGATTGACTGGTTTGATCTCCTTGCAGTCGAAGGGGCTCTCAAGTCTTCTCCAGCACTCTGCTCCAAACTGTGTTGCTTCTATGTCCTTGATCGTATTCTTGTCCCCTTAAGACCCCATCCAAATAAATAATGGTGTGTCCATGTCCGCCTTCACCAGTGGCAATTCTTCCTATATCGGAAGGCCCGAGTCAAGGGCCTGCAGCGCCAGGATGCCGCAGCCCAGCTCCCCGTCTGACGTCACCTAGTGCTCCCTCTGTGTTGTGCTTTCTCTCTCCCATCAGCCTTGCTCCACCTTGTTAGTAATGAACACACGCGTGTCTCCCTGATGCTAAGTCTGGCATGTGCCTCGCTCATCTTCAGAGCCCTCGAGGGCTATCAGGTGCCCTGTACCCGGTGGGAGGTGCTCATCCGGTGCTGGCCTTGGGTGCAGGGGTCATATTTCCAGACAGATGGAGCAAAGCTTCCCATTCAGCATGGGGGCTCAACCCAAGGGACTTCCAAGACTTGGAGGAAGAGCCTGTCTTTGTTGATCTGTCATCTGATTACTGTAGATATGAAAGGATATAAGATAGAATGGACTTCCCTCACAGCTCAGTTGGTAAAGAAACCGCCTGCACTGCAGGAGACCCCAGTTCGATTCCCTAGTTCGGGTCGGGAAGATCCACCGGAGAAGGGATAGGCTACCCACTCCAGTGTTCTTGGGCTTCCCTGGTGGCTTAGCTGGTAAAGAATTCATCTGCAATGCAGGAGATCTGGGTTCAATCCCGGGTTGGGAAGATCCCCTGGAGAGGGGAAAGGCTACCCACTCCAGTATTCTGGCCTGGAGAATTTCATGGACTATATAGTCCATGGGGTCACAAAGAGTCAGACATGACTGAGTGACTTTCACCTTCTACTTCGAAGATAGAATGAGAGAGACTTTCCTGGTAGTCCAGTGGGTGGGACTCCACACTTCCACTGCAAAGGACGTGGGTTCGATCCCTGGTCAGGGAACTGAGATACCTCTTGGCACGAAATGCAGTCAAAAATTTTTTTAAAAAACTTAAGACAGAAAAGAAAATTATAAAAAGATAAAATTGTGTTATTTTTGAGACGTGACCTCCATTAAAGTAGGGAAGCATTTTCCTCTCTGAAGGAAAAAAAAAAAAGAGGTTTTGTTTTTTTTTTTAATGGGGCCACGTAGCCCTGGGGATTAGAGCTGGCTTGTGTGTGTTTATGTAATTGTGCTGTGTCTGGCCATCAATTTACACTTCCTTTACAACATTTTAGGATCCAGCTCAGTCTTCTGGTTTTCATCCTTCAGGGTCTGTGGTTGCAGTCGGAACACTGACTGGGAG
Source organism: Nanger dama (assembly GCA_917880005.1). Classification (NCBI taxonomy): domain Eukaryota; kingdom Metazoa; phylum Chordata; class Mammalia; order Artiodactyla; family Bovidae; genus Nanger; species Nanger dama. Next base: position 5,270,356 of record CAKJTW010000063.1, on the reverse strand, counting down.
GTAAGTGGGTGTCGGTGTGGTGTGTGCTTTCAGAGTTCACGAGAAAGAGGCTTGTTGTCTGTGTTTCCCCAGCGACCGGTCAGGGTAGCCCTTGGCTGCCTCGCTCAACATCTAATGACTGACTAGGAATTAACGTCAGAACTCAGAAGTGAAACCGGAGACAGTGGTCCTTCCCGTTTCGGACCTTGGGAAAACCTAAAGTTGGCCGTGGTCCCCTCTCCCGGAGGAGGCCGCACCCCTACGCACAGATGGTTATGGGGCTCCTTGTGTCAAAGCATTGAGGGTTTTACGATGCTTTTTCCTGCTGCCTTTCAAAATTTTTAAAATTGCCCAGTCCCTGAGCCTCGTGCTTGACTCAGCTAACCCTCGCTTGCCAAGTGCCTCCGATAGGCTGGGCGGCAGATCTGTGCCTGAATCCCAGCTTCACCACCTCGCTGCAGTGTGTCTTTGAGCCAGTTACGTGACCTCTCTGAGTCTGTGTCTTCCTCTGTGAATGGTGGCAATATATGCGCCTTGCCAAACACGATGATTTAGGGAGCTAGAATATGAAGCGGCGCCTGGGGTTGCCTGGCAGGCAGCTCTGGTGGTTGGTATTGTCATTGTTTTATAAGATTTGATTGCGCTTCTCTATTGTCCGTCATACTGTCTACACTTTCTGTAGTTTGATTCATATACTGTTAGTGCTTCCTGCTCTCCAAAGAGTGTGCCGCTCGTGGACAGGAAAGTGGGCGGGGGCAGAGAGGGCTTAGGGAGTAAGAGCAGGAACTATTCAGTATAAAGTCGCTACAGGGATGTGTTACACAGCACGGGGAGCGTAGTCAATATTTTATAATAATGATAAATGGGGTATAAGCTTTACAAATTGTGAATCACTATATTGTATACTTGTAACATACAGAATATTGTACAGCATACATTGTACATGCTTCAAAAGCAAGCATACCACTTAGATTATGTTGTTAGGCCTATAGCGTGTGTATAAAGAAAGAGTTGCCACTCATTAGTCATAGGTGGCAACATTTTGAGAGTTGAGCACCTATCCAACAGAATTCTTCATGAATTCTGCAAAGCCACACACGCGTGCATGCACACATACGTGCACACACACGCACACTCCTCTGACCTCTCTTAGAGACCGCTGGGGCTTCTGACTCAAGCAGGCTCTGATGAATGGCCACCAGCCAGTTGTCGTCATCAGCTGCATGCTGACTCTGTGGCAGGACAGAGCATGGGACGAGGCCAGGTGGTCAAAATCACAGACAGTGTCCTGTGGGTGGAAGAGAGATGGACACGCGTCTCCGTATCCCCTCCCCTCTGTTCATGCTTCCCCCACCTCTGGTCCTGGTCCTGGGCTTGGCTCTCAATGGGGAAGCTTAACACAGTGTTTAGAGGCGTAGCTAGTCCCTACAGTCTCTCTGTTGCTTATATTCTGACCTGTATTCAGGTTAAATAGCACATTAAAGATAAATGTGGAGAAGAAAATAGCAACCCACTCCCATATTGTTGCCTGGAAAATCCCACAGACAGGAGGCTGGAGGGCTACAGTTAATGGTGTTGCAGGGTCGAACACGACTGAGCGACTAACACTAACACACAGTCGCAAGGAAGCAAAGCTGAGAAGCCAAATGCAGGTGCCAGGGGCCAACCAGCCCCACGGAGTGGCACTGACTAGGGCCCTGAGTGGATAGCGATGCTGGCTTAGTGGCTTAGTGGGCATGCTGACGAATGGATGGCATCAAAGTTCGCAGCGGCACCAGCAGGGTGCCCTTGTCCCTTTACCCCTGAAAACACTCCTGCTGCCACCTGTGAACGTATGGGCAGGAGAGTTCAATCTGCACCACTTCACACCCTGACCAAGCACCATGTCCTAATTAGAGGATTTAGAGCACTTGCAAGTCCAGTTATAATTTGATCGGATCCTGAGCCTGCAAAGCCATTTTGGGCCCTTCACCTGCATTTTACAGTTGAGAAAGCTGAGCCCAGAGAAGCTTAATTCAAAGACCAGTCCTCTACTCACCCTTCTGCCATCCTCCTGGTCGTTTCTTTCACGTGCTGGTTGCACACCAGCTTCGCAGAAGGTCAGAGGCTGACCCAGCTCTGCTTGCGTCCGCCCCGAGGCTGTCCCGGCCTCAGCCTGCTGGGCCCTTTCTGCCTGGCCCCCTTGCCGCTTGCTCTGGCCACAGGCCCAGGGTTAGATCCTGGTCCATCTTCCCTGCCCAGAGTTTCCTCTGCTTTCATATGTAAATGACAAAACTCTAACTTTGAGGAGCCCTGCCATGACGTCAGTAGCTAAATTCTTGCCCGTGATAGCCAGTCACCTGCTTCTTTCTTTCAGAAATGTTCACATGCAGGAAATATTCTTCACGTGAAAGCTGGGACTAAGCGTTCTTGTTAAGCAAATAGAGAGCATTTTTAAGCTCTTAATCGTTTTTAATAGCCTGGCTGTGACTGTCACAGTCTGACTTCACATTCTCACTAAGCGACTGATCTGTACTTTTCCTCATGTTTCCGCAGGTGGTTTGTGTTTGACACAGAAACAAAAGACTTGGTCACCGTCCACACAGATGGAAACGAGCAGCTCTCCGTGATGCGCTACTCACCAGGTTAGAGTACAGACCGTTCACGGTGAAACTCTGGGAGATAAAGCCCTGCATAGATGTCTCTCAAGGAGAACATTCACAAGCCCCGCCCAGAGTGAAATTCGCAGTGCATCTGTGCGTAACTGGCACCCGGGGCTCTCCCCGGCCCCCTTTGGAGCACTATGCTGTGTGGTTTCATCTGTTTCTGCGCGTCAAGAAGAACCTGTGTTAACGTTTGTAACAGCTTCTCGTGCACCCGTGCTTTTTTTTCAGTATTTATATTTGTCTGCATCAGGTCTAGCTGCGGCAATCAGGCTCTTTCACTGAGGCACATAGACTTCTCTCTAGTAACGGTGCACAGGCTTAGTTACCCCCGTGGTGTGTGGGATCTTAGTTCCCTGACCAGGGATCGAACCCAGGTCCCCACACTGGCAGGCAGACTGCCAACCACTGGACCGCCAGGAAGTCCCCACTCAGATCTTCTTGACAGATGCTTTTGGAGCAGGTTGCCTGGGTGTTTTGTTTTTAACTCTTTGTTATGGAACATTTCAAGCATGGACAAAATTTGAAGAGCGTCGTGAGTCCACGTACCTGTTCCCCAGCTTCAGGGTTCACCCGTAGCTCCACCCACTGGCCCCTCCCATGTTGTCTGAAGCCCGGTCCCAGAGGTCTTATCCTTTGGTCTGTTCCTATTAATATATAGAGGGATCTGGGGACGTCCCTGGTGGGGCAGGGGTCAGGACCCCGTGCTCCCTGTGCCTGGTCAGAGGAGTGAGATCCCACAAGATGCACGGGGGAGTCAAATCTATCTATATATGGAGAGAGAGAAATCTAAAAAAGATGAGAACTTTTAACAGCTTTATTGAGGTATAATTTACATACAATAGTTTACCATTTATGAATGTACAATCGGTGATTCTTAGTAAATCTGTAGAGCAGTGTAGCGATCACCACCATCCAGTTTTAGAACCTTTCCGTCACCCCCAAAGGTCCTTTCCTGCCCATTAGTAACTCATCTCCACTCCCAGCACCAGCCCTAGGCAACCATGGATTTGCTGTTCTATGTCTATAAATTGCCTTTTCTGGGCATTTCCTATCAATGGAGTCCACAGCATGTAGCCTGTTGCATCTGGCTTCTTTTACTTAGAATAATGTTTGTGAGATTATTCATGTTACTGTATATGTATCAGTAGTTTATCCCCTTTTAACGTCTAAATAGTATCCCGTTTTATGGGTGTAGCGTGTTTGCTTTGTCCATTTAACAGAGAACATGGAATTGTTTCTATGTTCTAGCTGTTATCAATAATGCTGAGAACATTGATCATATGTCAATTTTGGCTGGGCTTCTTTTTTTTATTTTTGGCTGTGCCAAGCAGCTCAGGGGGTCTTAGCTCCCTGGCCAGATAATGAACCCAGGTCCTTGGCAGTGAAGCACAAAGTCCCAACCACTGGACCTCCGGGAAGTCGTCATCTGTCCATTTTGTACTCATGTTAGTCGCTCAGTTGTGTCTGACTCTGTGACGCCACAGACTATAGCCCACCAGACTCCTCTGTCCATGGGACTCTCCAGGCAAGAACACTGGAGTGGGTTGCCATGCCCTCCTCCAGGGGATCTTCCTGGCCCAGGGATCGAACCCGGGTCTCCTGCATTTCAGGTGGATTCTTTACCGTCTGAGCCACCGGGGAAGCCCCTAAGTCTTTTTAATCCATATGTGCTCCCTCCCTCCCTCTCTCTCTGACCCTCTCTCTGTCTCTCTCTCTCTGTGTCTCTGTCTCTCTCTCTGACACACATGCCAGCCTCGCTTGTGGTTTATGTGTTGAAGAAGCTTGTTTTTCCCGGAGCAGTTTCCACACCCTGGGTTTTGCTGAGAGCATCTCTGTGCTTCACATGGCCCTCTGTCCTCACACCTCTTTCTGCCCTCACACGTCCCCCGTCCTCGCGCGTCCATCTGTCCCCGTATTTCCTGTAAAGCCCGTTGGAATCCAGAGCCTGTTCCTGCTCAGTGCAGCCGGTCCTGTCCTCTGCTCGAGACTCAGGTCTGCTCGTCTCACCTTCTGTGCCTCTAGAACCATCACTGCACAGCGCTCGATCCCCAAACAGACGCTGATGACTGGCTATCCTATTTTAGCCTCTCTTCGCTTGTCAGATATAATACATCTATGGAGAGTGACTTCTCTTCATCCACAGTATTAATGCCTCTTTGTTACCTAAACCGTGCGCTACTCTGTTAGCATGACAGATGGATGGCAGAGTTCACACAGGAAGTCAGGACAGGCACTTGGCCTCTTTCACTTTATCTAGCAGGTTCGGGATGGTCAGTTTGCTCTCTGCTCGCTCCAGCAATGGTCGGATGTTGTTAGTGGTGGTAGCTCACTGTCATTTTGAACTTAAGTGTTTGGGGTGTTTCAGTCTGTGATGGTTATGCAGGTGAGACAATTTATCTATTATTAGCCACTCCAGGTTGGTTCCTGAGTCTTTCTGACAACATGTGTGCTGGAAATGCTCATGGCAAATGGGTGCCGTAAGCGGCTTCCCAGGTGGCTCAGTGACAAAGAATTTGCCTGCAGTGCAGGAGATGTGGGTTTGATCCCTGCTCCCCGAAGATCCCCTGGAGAAGGAAATGGCAACCCACTCCAGAGTTCGTGCCTGAGAAATCTCATGGACAGAGGAGCCCGGCAGGCTACAGTCCATGGGGTCGCAAAGAGTCGAACACAACTGAGTGACTAAACAGCCAGGTAGGATGTTGTTTCTAAGCCTCAACACTCATGCCTGGGCTTCAGGAAGCACTCTGCCTCTGTGATCCGCGGGACGTTCAGCTAGCTCTGTGGACACTTTGGGAAAAAGCGATTTCAGTCCTTGGAAATACTTGGCTAAGACTGAATTACCATCACCAGGGGTATCAGGTTCATTCAAAAGCAATATTGTCTCTTTGAAATAATTTGTGGCTATTTTTTCTACATCTCTGATGGTCATTAGCATTATCCTTTGCCATTGATAAAATGGTTATTCTTAACGAATGAAGCATAACCTTGCATTTCCTTGCAGATGGGAATTTCTTAGCCATAGGCTCCCACGACAACTGCATCTACATATACGGAGTCAGTGACAACGGGAGGAAGTACACGCGTGTCGGCAAGTGCTCGGTGAGCACGCGGGTCACTCCTCATGGGTCTCTGTGGTCTTTCGAAACGTCTGGTCATCGTGGGTGGGAATCTGTGAGGCAAGTGAGGCTCACCCAGTTTTCCCTCTCCCAGGGTCATTCCAGCTTCATCACCCACCTGGACTGGTCTGTCAACTCACAGTTCCTCGTGTCGAATTCTGGAGATTACGAAATCCTCTACTGTGAGTGGCTCCCCAAGCCTGGCCTGGGTGCAGATCTCCTGGAGCTCCACTCTGACTCCAAATAGGGCCTCCTGCAGAAACCCACCGCCTGCCCGCGTTTCTTGGCCTCAGTTCCTTCTGTGCTTAGCAGAGGAGACAGGCTGGACAGCCCCCTGCTTGGCACTGAGATACTTGGGGGTCAGCCCCCAAAGAGGGAAAGGCCCATCCCTGCAGGGAGAGGCAGAAAGAGGGGTCAGAGCTGTGCCAGCGAGAGGGCGAGGGCCCTCTGAAGGCATCACCCTTCCCAGCTGGCACTATGATGTCCGCCATGCTGAGTGGACAGCAGCCCCCGGGGCCCCTGCTCCTTCTCCCCCCGCCCCTCCTGGCCAAGTCAGAGCCCAGGCAGGCCCAGGCCACGTGCGAGTAGTGAACGGTGCAGGCAGCATGCCGTGTACTGGTGGCCCCGCCATCCATCAGGCACCTGCCATGTGCTGAGCACGGGGTTCCCAGGTGGCCCACAGCTGTTTCGGAGACAAGGACCTGTCGGCTCAGATACCAGGGCACAGACATCAAGAGCCAGTGGGTGGGGAGGTGGCCATGCCCCTGCTGAGAGAGAGGAGGAAAGGGGGTCTCCCTTGGGCGGGCAGGCGGCCCTGCCCGATGCAGGGCCGAAGCGAGGGATGGTTTCCAGGGACCAGCTGTGGGTCTAGAATCTTCTCAGACATGGTCTGTGAGAGTTGGTCATGGTATGAGACATGGTCTCGCTGGTCAACTCCTCCAGCGAGAGTTTAGTTGAGGAACACACGAATCACCTGTGAGGTCACAGGTACTTGTTATGACCGGTTTCCATCAGCTTTCATAACTTGGAGCTGAAAGGATTGTGTGTGTGCATGCACACATGTGTGTGTTTGTGCATGTGTGTGCACAGACGTATGCCTGTGCCCAAGCCTGTGTTGGGAGAAGGCTAGGGAGCCTGACAGAAGGGGGCAGAGTTGTATCCAGGGGGACAGTGGGCAGACAGAGGTCTCGGAACCAGAGGTGATAAAGAAAAGAAGCCAGACAGGGAAACAGACCCAGAGAAAGAGACGAGCAGAAATGGAAGAAATGAAAGAGGGGTCCCCTCCGAGGCCCTGGGGCTTAGGCTGTGCACACGGTCCCCAGGGGACTGGGAGGTGGACGGTGTCCCTCTTCCAGAGGGCTCTGTAGCTGACGGGGCCTGGCTCTGGGGGCCCAGCCTTGCCCGGGGAGGAGGGGGGGCTTCGGCCCAGATGTCACCAGACCTGCGTCTGCCCTTCCAGGGGTTCCTTCTGCCTGTAAGCAAGTTGTGAGTGTGGAGACCACGAGAGACATCGAGTGGGCCACGTACACCTGCACGCTGGGGTTCCACGTCTTCGGTAAGGTTTCTGCACCTTTCGTTCTGTTCCACGTAGGGTGTGTCTCCTTTGAGAACGACCTTCCAATAGTGAGGGAATTTCTTGGTTGGCTTCACACTGCTCTGCTGCTGCAGAACCCCTGACCCCACGGGACTCAGGACGCGCTCCCTGCCGCCCTGGGGCAGGGCCAGGCTTGTCCAGCTATGGCCAGGCAAGAAGAACCAGAGCCCTTTTCTCTTGCACACAATGGGTCCTGAGAGAATTCTGTAGAATCCTCGTATACGAGATAATGTCAGACTTCTGAGATCAATGAGCCAGATGTACCTACGTGCTCAGTCTGTTCAGTCATATCTGACTGTCTGTGATCCCATGGACTGCAGCCCGCCAGACTCTTCTGTCCATGGGGATTCTCCAGGAAAGAATACTGGAGTGGGTCACCGTGCCCTTCTCCAGAGGATCATCCCAAGCCAGGGATCCACCCTGTGGTTCTTACATCTCCTGCGCTGGCAGGCGGGCTCTTTACCACCAGCGCCACTTGGGAAGCCCAGTGAACTGGATGGCACCCAATCAATTTCTTTGTCACTTGTTAAAGTGATGGTGTTTTTTTGACCCTTAAACTAATTTTTTTACCTCCTTCAAAGTTTAAAATTAGAGTATATTCATAAAATGATCTAAAAACAAACTGTCACCGTTTAGTAGAATTAAAAAGAAAAGGCAGTACCTAGAGCTTCTTTATGTAGGACCATAAGTCAGTAAGTCGGTCAGAATTCCACAAGTTCCTTTATAGCTGGCGTTTCACCATCTTTTGATGTTAAATGTTAGAATGCCCTGGGTTTACTCCAGACTTCCTATTGAGAAAGCCATGTGTATGCTACTCTCTCATATCCAAAGTTATGGGGACTAATAGGGTTTTCTGGAACCATGATCAGGAGACCCCAGATGACACCCCCACCTGCCCAGTGCCACCAGGCAGGCAGCAGCCATGAAGAGCTGACACCAAGGAACACCTGAAAGGCACAGGCAGTCTCAGAAGTTAAAAGTCCTTTGGAGAGACTCTCATATGTAAAGAGTTGCCCCCAAAAAGAAAAGTTATGAAACTGCAGGCTAAGGACTTGTCAGCTTCCCATCAGATGCTTTGGGGATAAAGGAAAGGCACTGCATCCAGAACCAGGGATTCTGTCCCACTTTCTGCTGTAGCATCAAGAAGGGCCCCCAGAGAGGTGGAAGCCCAGGAGGACTATTACTGCAGCTCTCATTCAGCAGAACAGGCTTTGCCATGGGGATTTCCAGGGGTGGCCTGCAGGGAAATGATCACTGAGGCTGGGAGCCAAGACAAAGCATTCCTTGGACCTGGTTTCTAAATCCGGGACATCTCTATTCTCATGGGAGTTCAGGGGCCAGCCCCCATGCAGTGTGGCCCTCGTATTTCCAGTGCTCTGTCTGGGGTCTTTCCTTTAGGAGTGTGGCCAGAAGGCTCGGACGGAACCGACATCAACGCCGCCTCTCGGGCCCACGAGAAAAAACTCCTGTCGACCGGTGACGACTTTGGCAAAGTGCACCTGTTTTCCTACCCCTGCTCACAGTTCCGGGTAGAGTCTCCTTCTCTGATCGCCCCCTGACAGGGCGCACCCCGCTCCCCCGCACCGGGCCAGCTGGTAGTTGAATAGAAAGGCATCGCGGGTGACAGCACCGGGCACAACCTAGGCAGCGGTGACATCAGCCAACTGCCCTCCACAGAGAACCCTGTCCCCAGCGCGGTTCTGGCTCATCCCTCTCTGCACTTCCTGGGCCTCACCCCTCTGCCCTCCACCACGGCCCCCTCCACTCTAACCCTGCTGAGCTGAGCCAATGCCTGGACCACTCCTCCTCCTCCCCAGACCTAACCTCTCCTTCCCGGAGGCCCCTCCCCTCCACCCCCAACCCCTGCAACCAGTTCCCGCTCCTTTGGGGTGCCTGGCACAGCAGCCTCTGGGGCTGAACTTCTGCTTGCCCACATCCAACCCCCTCCACACACACACAAGACCGGCCTCTCGACGTGCAGGTGCTCCGGCACCTCTGACCCTCCTCCCGGGCTCAGCGTTCACTGCCCTCCATGTCTTTCCTCCCAGGCTCCCAGCCACGTGTACAGCGGGCACAGCAGTCACGTCACCAACGTCGATTTCCTCTGCGACGACAGCCACCTCATCTCCACCGGCGGCAAAGACACGAGCATCATGCAGTGGCGGGTCGTGTAGCCCCGGCAAGCACCGGGGGACACAGAGCGGCCGGGGGGCACAGACTCGCATCTCGCTCGGTCACTGTGATTTCTGCTTTGTTTGCAACGTCCTCACAAACCTCAGGAAAACCACGCCCTTTACCGGTTACCTTAGCTTAGCGGATCGGTGAGCGTCACAGCAGGTCGGCCGTTCAGGTCTCTCTTTCGTTGTACAATATATGAAACATTTAATATAAAAAAGATGCCACGGTTTACCTTACAGTGACATTGAGAAGAGACTGGCGTATCCTTCTAACTTTTCTATGAACTCTTCAAAAACAGTCGCAGAATGCCTTTTTCAAAGAGTGTATATCGGCTTTAGTGTCTCGCCATCGAGCTTGCTGAGTCAAATATTTATGATAACGAGGTACTGAATCGTGATCACTGTTGATTAATTGGTCCTAAAAGGATAAATCGATGGAGAAGAGAATGGATAACTGATCTGCACAACTGAATCAGGAAATGCAAATAAGACTTTATTTGGTTGACATTTTCTAAGGTTTCGTTCAGTCGTCCCCCTGGGAGGCTGGTGAGAAGGGGTCAGGTTCTTCTCGTGTCAAGCAAATTCTGCCTCAGATTAACTTAACTTTGCAGCAGGGTACCCAGGCCTTTCGGAGTCCCTGGACTGTCTGCCTAACCACATGCAGCCAGCCGCGTAACGCTACACCAGTCTCATCCCCTCTCCCCCGTTCACAGGCCCGGGTGAGTGGGGAGACCGTTGGCCACCTTCCTCTGTATAGTGATTGGCATGATATGGTATTGTATAGGACTTTAGCAATTCATAATAAATACGTCAGGCTAGGCTTTACTATTTTAATGCTTATGGACATTGTATATTTGTATTTTAAGACCAAGTAGACCAAGTCACAAAGGTCTCTCTCTAGTGTACCATACACCGTGGCCGGGAGAAGTCTGGAAGGCTCCACCAGGTTCTGAAGGCAGCTTCTCTTCCTGTCTTCTGTGCATGGACAGCCTGTTACACTATGGACTAAGACTGCGCTCCGATGGGTAACGCAATAGCTGGCTTACGTTGTCAAGAAGGCCTTATCCATTTCGATTGTGTGACAGATTGAAATCTATTGTTTACATTGGGGAATGTATCTCAGATTTTAAAATAGAAGAGTAATAAACAGACTTAAAGGCGAAGATTAAGATTTTTACTTGTTCTAGGCAAGTACATGAATTGAACCGTCACCTCTATAGCACTGGTTGTTTAGAGTGGCTGGTGAAGCTGAACATTGGGAAGCATTTTTTATTACATCTCCAGCCTGCTGCCAGGCTCCAGTAAACAATATGTATTAAAGATGATTCTGTTTGTATGTATCCTTATCAAATATATTCTATAATGAAATAAAATCTGAAAAGTGAATTTCTTATTGAACCTATAATCGTGAAAGTATATAAATTAAAATATTTAAAATTAGATATGATTCACACTATATTGTTTCATATCCAGATTTTTTTTTTTTCTCACCTGGGTCACTTGCAAATAAAACTGTAGTTTGCATATGATGTGTCAGCTTTCATCAGATTAGATAACTCTCAAGAACTCAGTTTAGGACTTTCCCTAGTAGTCCAGTGGCTAAGAATCTGCCTGCCCACGCAGGGGGCACATGTTCGAGCCCTGGTCTGGGGAGATCCCACCCGCCTCAGGGTGACTAAGCCTGTGTACCACGACTGCTGACCCAACGCGCTCTAGAGCCCATGCTCTGCAGCAAGAGAAGCCGCCGCAGGGAGAAGTCCTGGCCCCACAGCGAAGAGCAGCCCTCCACTCGCCGCAACTGGAGAAAGCACGCTCACAGCAACAAAGACCCAGCGCAGCCAGAACTAAAACACGAACAGAATTTAGCTTAACTGCCACGCCCAGTTGTTAGTTTACTTGGTTATGTAAATACTGGCAAAAATAATGACTTTTAAATTAATCATTGAGGAATAACCAAATCAGAGAAGGGAAAGGACCCATTATTCATTGAGGAATAACCAGACCAGAGAAGGGAAGGACCTATTGTTGACCTAAAGGTTAAGGTCTCCTTGCATCTCTATCTACGTCCACTGTTTCCGAAGCTCAGTAATGGAAAAGTTATGTCTCTGGACTGTTGCTACCACCTTCATACTTGCCTGCATGTTAAACAAAATGCCCAATATATGCCTGGTATTAGCCTTGCAGGCATTCATGGTATCAAATGAGCAGTAGTCATGTGCCCCCGCTCACCACCTCTCAGGCAGACAGGCCTAGGCCCCCAGGGTTCTTCTGGAATAGGAGGCCGCAAGAGCACAGCCAGATGTGTTCCTCCCAGTGGCCTGTGGCCACGTCAGCGCTCAGTCCGGCTGCAGAGACTGACAGGTGAGGGGCTAAGACTCTTAGAGAAGTGACTGTGGCGTGGACTGGGGTGCAGGCAGTGAACAGCGAGGAGGCAAATGGATTGTCAAGAGAGGATTCTGGGGTGACGTCGGCAGGGGGCCTGGTGATGGATGGGGTGGGGGCGGTGGGTGAAGCCCAGGCCCCTGACTGTCCTCTGGGCAGATGTCAGTGCCATCGACTAAGATGGGGAGCACTGCGAGCTTGAAAGAGGATGATGGAGGCCCTGGGGCGGTTGGGGTGGAAGTCAGGAGCCCTCCGAGACATCCAAGTGTAGTGCAGGGGAGGCGTTTGGCCAGCAGGTGCAGAACGCAAGTCTGGCTGGAGAGCGCACTGTGAGTGACGCTCTCCGCGGGAGGCTGGCAATGGCTGAATCTGCAGATGCTGGGCAACCAGGGCAAGGAGTGGGGGTGGGGGTCCTTCGACCCAGCCAGCAGGGCTCGGGTGACTTTGAGGGCGGGTAAAACACGAGTGATCAGAGAGGAAGGAGAAAAGCCAGCAGAGGGCTTGGCTGTGTCTGAAACCAGATTGGCGCTGAGGGCTAAGGACGGCTCAGCGGCTGGGTGGCTTGACTCCGTGCTCACCCTCAAGCCACTGTGGGCTCTTTACTTGGGCAAACAGCTTTCCAGCATCTACGTGCAGAGTGCTGCTGCAGGGAGGATCCAAACACGCAGGGAGAGCTTCGGCAGGTGGAGGAGAGAGGGCACGAGGTCAGGGTTGAGAGCGTGCGGTGGAGGGCCTCCCGGGCCAGCTGGAGCCGGTGGGGGGATGTTCAGCAGATCCTGGCATCCGTGGGCTTGCATCTGTGGTTTCCACTGGGTGAGCGCACCCTGACAGCAGGGCGGGAGGAGCCGTCTGTGGTTCACTGGGAAGCCCCCTCAGGAATCTTCTCACGCCTCCCCCACCACCCCTTTTTGCATTTTACTTGCACTTCCAGAGGTTGTGCGTTTTGCCCTATTGGTCATTTTTTTGATGATTTGGAAATGGGCTACCCTGGTGGCTCAGACAGTAAAGAATCTGCCTGCAATGCAGGAGACTCGAGTTCAGTCCTTGGGCTGAGAAAATCCCCTGGAGAAGGAAATGACGCTCCAGTATTTTCTTGCCTGGAAAATTCCATGGACTGGTGAGCTGCAGTCCATGGTGTTGCAAAGAGTTGGACATGACTGGCTGACTAACACACCATCATCTGGTCTTGGACGCAGAAGAGCACACAGAAGAAATAATTTGTGGAGACCCCTGGCTTCTTCAGAGGGAGTCTGTCCAGTGCAGAATCCGGGAGGCAGCTTTTTGGTGAAAGTGAGCAGATAAGTGTGTACCTCTTGAAGGGAGCAACTGACTCCAGGCTACTCTTCATAGTTATTCAGTTGCCAAGTCATGTCCGACTCTGCAACCCCATGATCTGCAGCACTGCAAGCTTTTCTGTCCTTTATCTCCCGAGTTTGCTCAGCCTCATGTCCACTGAGTCAACGATGCCAACCAACCATCATCTCATCCTCTGTTGGCCCCCTTCTCCTCTTGCCCACAATCTGTCCCAGGATCAGGGTCTTTCCCAATGGGTCTTCATACTAGTTTTCAACTTTTTTAATAGAAAATTTCAAACATGCACAGAAGTAAAGAGAACCTCTCAAACTAGCTTCAGAAATGATTGATACCCTGAAAGCCTCTTTTCTACTATCTGCCCTGATTGTGGATGGGGAGGGGGGACTGGAGTACATTAAAAATAAATCCAAGGGGCTTCCTTTGTGCTCCAGTGGTTAAGAGTCCTCCTTGCAATGCAGGGAACACACGTTCGATCCCTGGTGGGGGAGATCCCATACGTTGCAGGACAGCTTAGCCTGTGCCTCACAACTACTGAGCCCACGCTCTGGAGACCACGCCCTGCAACAAGAGAAGCCACTGCAAGGAGGAGCCCAGGCGCCATGACTAGAGAGGAGCCTCTGCTGCCCGCAATTAGAGAAAGCCTGCGTGCAGCACCCGAGACCCAGTGCAGCCAAAAATAAATGAACAAAAGTAAGTACAAGTGCCGGGGTCCAGCCCGGTGGATCCAGGGTGATTTGAAGCGTGGACGGCATAGGTAAGGAAAACTTATTTATTTATTAATATAAGATTAGATTAGGAAGAAATAGTGTAGTAGGAAAATTAAGTGGAGAAAAGAGGCTGAATAACTTGGTTTACGTGGAAAGCCAATAAAGTTCCAGACAAGGAGCTTGCACCATCTACGTTAGGCCACCGTTGTCTGTTTGAATATTGGAGAGGCCCGGCCTTGGGCTCTCTCTCTTACGGATCTTAGAAGCTGGGACAAGTAAGTAGACATGGTGAGCCTCCACGCCCCAGATGGGAATTCAGCCTGAAATCAGAGTAAAGAGGAGACACGGGGGAAACCAGTCCAGCGACTGACCCCAGCCTCTATTGTCTAAAAAGGCCTTTATACCTTTTTGATTGTACATAGAGATCAATGGGTAATACAAAATTATGCAGTGTTATCAGCCCAGACGCTTATCAAAACCAGGCTTTTCTCTATGCATACCTAGTTGTATACACAGGTCTTAGGTGATTTACATCATCTTCTGGCCAAAAGGACCAATTAACATTTTACAACCTTTTTTCTGATAAGGGTTTGTCAACCAGAAGACTTATTTGTGTTGATCTTCCCAAAGTCTGGTGCCACTTTCAGAAAGCACTAAATAAAGTTGCATTCTTACATAGCAAAGATACAGCAACTTATAACAAGTAAAAGGAGTACAGTGATTTATAACAAAAGAAAAGTAATTAACTCAAAAGTCTAGTGTTGCTAACATCAAAACTACTATACATCTTTTCCATATCCCGTTTACATTGATTAACATCCTCCCAGGTGCCTAAAAATAAAGAATATGGAGGTCTGGCAGCAATCATTGAGTCAACAGTGAAAACCCATCACCAATATGATTTTTAGCTCTTTAGAAAAGGCTCTGTATCTTTAAGATGCTTTTAAGCTTCGTGCCTCTCACGGTTGGGGGCTGTAAGCAATTCACAAGCTGTAAGAGTTCTGGGGAACCTGTTAGGGAAGCTAGAGAGCTATCAGAGGGGTTTAACTGAAACATCCCTTTCAAATGCAGAAGACTAAAGCCCTGATTTGACTTTTTCCAGAGAGTATTAGAAGAGTGGAAAAGCAGAGTACAAGGGCCGGCAGATTTTTGGTTTTGGGTACATGCTCAGGAAATTCCAGGGGGAACCCCTGAAGCCTGATCACGTCCTTGCGTTTTGTCAGGCTTCCTTCCTCATGACCTTGTCATGGGCGGGATTCCTCACGCTGGCTCCGGGCATCCAAGCCAGCGTGTTGTTTCACCCAGAAATCCTTCAGGTTGCTTTTCTGATGAGGACACTCTGTGTAACCTCTTCACAGAGGACAGACTTAATAGCAACGCCTCACCAGTGTCTAACACGCAGTCCATATGCAGGTTTCTCCAGGCGTCAGACCAGCCCCAGATCTAATGCCAAGCACTGGGGATGCAAGAGAGCCATATGTATGCCCAGGGCATACAGTGACCTTGCATGCCCCCACCCCTGAAAGAGTGGGTAGGGACTCAAGCCTGCACATGCGCTCAGTTCCTGACCCTTCTCTGACCCTGAGACTCTCAGCCCCTTTGACCCCCCCCCTCCCACTCCATCCACCCCTGGGAGGAATGCTCAGCTGTCCCCTCCTCTCTCCCTGCCCCAGACCCCTCAGGATGCGACCCTCCTGGGTCACCCAGTCTGGATCTTTCCCTCCTTGGCTGGCAGTCAGGCCCAGAACCAACGAGGAGACTGAGAAACCAGCCCTGCTCAAGGTGAGCCTTCCTGGCAGGGGGTTCAATCTACCGCCCCTGATCCTGCCCATCCTGGGGTCCCAGCTGTTTCAGTGTGTCTCCTCCATGCCCTTCTACACATTTCAATAAAAATGGGACTTGAGCTCAGGCCATGCAGGGACCAGGCCATGGGGATGAGGAAGAGGGGGGGCGGCATACAGGCTTTCTGCTGCCTCCCTTCGATCAGATGGGCACTCTGTTCTGGGGAAGCCTAAGGGAGGGGTGAGCTCGTGGACATGGATTTTGCCTGAGCACAAAACTGTGGGGAAGTTAACAACAAATTTGGTTATTTCCGCTTTGAACCAAAGTAGGTGCATAACACCCATAAGATGAAGACTGAAAAGGTAACCATTTCCTTTTCCAGGGGATCTTCCCAACCCAGGGATTGAACCTAGGTCTCCCACACTGTAGATAGATGCTTTACTGTCTGAGCCACCATTTCTCCCTGAAAAGGCAACCAACAAAACTTAAAAAAAAAAAAAAAAAAAAACTTGAAAAGAGATTTAAGTGTAAACCCTCCCAGCTCTACCCCACCGGCTAGAGATACACCACTTGGTGGCAGAAAGCAGAGCTCACCTTTGTCTTCCCCAGCTCACCAGTTCCTGTCTGACCTCCTTTGGCTAGGAGTATGGGGAAAGAGAAGGGAAATTCTTTTTTTTTTTTTTAAGTACTGTTTATTTACACTGTTGTGTTAGTTTCAGGTATACAGAAAAATGATTCAGTTATATTATATATATATATGCACAGTCTGTTCCATTACAAGTTACTTTATGATATTGAATATATAGTTCCCATACTGTACAGCAGAACCTTGTTGTCTATCTGTTTTATATGTAGTTGTTTGTATCTGTTAATCCAAAACTCCTAATTTATCCCTTCCCCCGCTCCTCCTTCCCTTGTGGTAAACATAGGGTTATTTTGTATGTCTGTGAATCTGTTTCTGTTTTGCGACTTCATTTGTATCCTTTTTTTTTTTTAGATTCCACAAATGAGTTACATCATGTATGTCTTTCCTCTGTCTGACTTAATCTAATAATGCCTAGATCCGTCCATGTTGTTGCAAACGGCATTACTTCATTCTTTTTTATGGCTGAGTAATATTCCATTGACTTCCCAGGTGGTGCAAGTGGTAAAGAATCCTCCTGCTAATGCAAGAGATGCAAGAGATGCAGATTCAAAAAAAAAAAAGGAGATACAGGTTCCATCCCTGGGTCAGGAATATCCCCTGTAGAAGGGAATGGCAACCCACTCCAGTATTTCTTGCCTGGAAAATTTCATGGACAGAGGAGCCTAGCAGGCTTCAGTCGTGGAGTCACAGAGTCAGGCACAACTGAGCATGCCCACGCCACGATACCCACTGTGTATACACCACATCTTGTGTATATCCATTCATCTGCTGATGGACACTTAGGCTGCTTCTGTGTCTTGTTGCCGTCGTCTAGTTGTGGCTATTGTAAAGAGTGCCACTATGAACACTGGGGTACATATGTCTTTTCCAATTAGAATTTTCATCTTTTCTAGACATATGCCAGGAATGAGATTGCTGAATCATGTAGTAACTATAGTTTTAGTTTTCTGAGGAACATCCATACTGTTCACCAGAGTGGCTGTGCCGATTCACACCCCCACCAGCAGTGTAGGTGGTGGTGGCGATTTAGTCGCTCAGTCGTGTCCAATTCTTGTGACCCCATGGACTGTAGCCCGCCAGGCTCCTCTGTCAATGGGATTCTTCAGGCAAGAATGTTATAGCCACACGTTCCGGGAAACAAACTCACTCAGAAGGACAATGCAGATAGTGGGGTACAGTTTATTACACCGACCGGCCCAAGGCAGAGTCTCCTCTTAGCCAAGGACCCCGACCAGCATTTGTGAAAATCTTTTATACCCAGTGTGTACATGTCTGAACCCACCACTCCAAATTCCTTGAGACTCAACATAAACCAAGGAAAATACAATCCCAGTAACCCCATCATTCACGTCCTATGTGCTCATGTGCTCGTGCTATGTGCTCATGTGCTTAGACACTCAAACAATTAGCCCATAATCAATAAACCCGAGGTTATACTCCTGATAGATACAGAAAAATTTATGGCCTCTCTGGAGGAAGGGGTGATTAGTATATGTTTTCTCTTAGGCAATGACTAACCTAGATGAGATCTTCAAGGGTCCCCTGTCTGCAGGGGGTCTTATCCGTCTGTTGTTGTTTTCATAGGCACTAAACACAGAGTTCAGAGTCCATTGGAAAGGTGGCCGAGCATGATCAGCATGACCAGGCCTAAGACGGAGTCCAGGCCCTATGAATTCCTTCTTCTAGAATACTGGAGTGAGGGTTCCTGTTTCTCCACACCCTGTCCAGCATTTATTGTTTATAGATTTTTTTTTTTTATGAAGGCCATTATGACCAGTGTAAGATAGATACCTCATTGTAATCTTGATTTGCATTTCTCTAATAATTAGCAGTATTGAGCATCTTTTCATATGTCTGTTGGCCATCTGTATGTCTTTTTTGGAGAAATGTCTATTTAAGTGTTCTGTTCATTTTTTGATCTTTTTTTTTTTTTAAACATTGAATCATATGAACTGTTTGTGTATCTTGGAAACTAAGCCCTGCTCAGTTGCATCATTTGCAAATATTTTCTCCCAGTCTGTAGGTTATCTTTTCATTTTGTTGATGGTTTCCTTTGATGTGCAAAAGCTTATGAGTTTGATTAGGTCCCATTTGTTTATTTTTCCTTTTATTTCTTTTACTTTGGTAGACTGACCTAAGAAAACATTGGAATGATTTATGTCAAAGAATGTTTTGTCTATGTTCTCTTCTAGGATTTTTATGGTATTGTGTCTTATATTTAAGTATTTAAGCCATTTTGAGCTTATTTTGTGTGTGTGATATAAGGAAGTGTTTTAACTTCATTGCTGAAAAGACTCTTTTCTCCATTGTATATTCTTGCCTCCTTTGTTGAAGATTAATTGACCATAAGTGTGTGGGTTTATTTCTAGTCTCTCTATTGCATTCCATTGACTTTTGTGTACATTTTTGCACTCATACTGAAAGGTTGTTGAATCACGACACTGGGATTCTTGGCCCCAAAGGAGAAGAATTCAATCTGGGGCCAGAGACGAGGCTTAGTCGCTCAGAGCTTTTGTGTAATACAGTTTTATTAAAGTATAAAGGAGATAGAGAAAGCTTCTGACATAGGCATCAGAAGGGGGCAGAAAGAGTACCCCCTGCTAGTCTTCAGCAGGATGTTATATAGTCACTGCTACTACTACTGCTAAGTCACCTCAGTCATGTCCGACCCTGTGCGACCCCATAGACGGGAGCCCACCAGGCTCCCCCGTCCCTGGGACTCTCCAGGCAAGAACACTGGAGTGGGGTGCCATTTCCTTCTCCAATGCATGAAAGTGAGAAGTGAAGGGAAGTTGCTCGGTCATGTCTGACTCTTCGCGACCCCATGGACTGCAGCCTACCAGGCTCCTCCATCCATGGGATTTTCCAGGCAAGAGTACTGGAGTGGGGTGCTATTGCCTTCTCCACTTGCAGTCTGTTAATGAAAGAAAGGAATGTCTTAAAACTCAGAATGGCACCAGGCCCTTCACCCATAAGATGCATTTTGGGATAATCTTGGCACCAAATGGTTCATCCTGGGCCATAAAATGATTAACTTGAATCTTGAAGAAGAGTAGATCACCATACAAATAGTTTCATTTACATAGATTAGGGGAACAATATCTGAGTATAACATACTGGTTTGTCAAGTAGATTCTGAGCCAAGAGGCAGAACCAACTTGAAGACAGAGTTTGGGGGTAAATGCACAGTACATTAGCATAGCTTAAGACAAACATTTCCATAAGAAAAAGGTGTTGGTTAACTCTAGGTTTGAGAAAAGTTAACTTCAGGTGAAACCAGGTGTCATTATGGCAACGCAGTATTTTAAGAGAAACCTCCTTTTAAATTTGTATAGAGAAGGAAAAAATATCACTAGTTTGTTTCCTCCTGCAGCTTAAGAGAGAGAAAAATGTCTGACACTTGCAGGCTATTTCCTGTTTGGAGACCCCTGGCCTTCCTGCCTGTTCTCTCAATACCACAGGTTTTTTTTTTTTTTTACTATTTTTTAATTTTTTTCACTGTGCTGGGTCTTCATGCTCAGCGTGGACTCTCCCAATTTCAGTGAGCGGGGGCCACTCTCTAGCTGCAGTTCAAGGACTTCTCACTGCAAACCCCCACTCCCACCCCGCCCATCGCCTCTATCTCGGATCACGGGCTCTAGGGAGGGTAGGCTCAGTAGTTGTGGCTCTCCCTAGCAGGGTCCCACTCACCCTAGCATGAAGGGCCTGAGCTACTCCATCTTGTAAAAGAAATCCCATCCTGCAAGTTCCTGGGCAAAAGAACTTTGGATATTACCCAACTTAAGCCCACTGCCCATAGCCAATGAATCCTCAGACTACCTAACCTAGCCCCACTGTACACAAGCCAATCAGTCACTAGGCTAAACCTTCTGACTTTACCTTCAGGAGCTTGTGATTTACCTTGGAAGTAAAAACCAATCAAGAATCTACACACAAATCCTATGGATGGAAGTAACCAACCAGCTATCTGTCAACTTCAGCACCCCTAAAGTGGCCGATCAGTTGTCCTCCTGCTTGAACACCCCCTCTTGTACCCTTTACCTGATTAAATTCCCTATAAAAGCAGTGCAGCCCAAGACTCAGGGCTCCCTCCCTATAGCCGCTGCGACAGTGCCGGTGGGAGCCCTAGCTCCAGCTAGCAATAAACCCCTTTATGCTTTGCATTGCCGTGGACGTCTTATTTCTCTCAGTTTTGGGACTCGGACTTCGGGCATAACAGTTTTTCCAGTGGTCATGTATGGATGTCAGAGTTGGGTTATAAAGAAAGCTGAGTGCCAAAGAATTGTGATGCTTTTGAACTGTGGTGTTGGAAAAGACTCTTGAGAGTCCTTTGGAGTGCAAGGAGATCCAACCAGTCAATCCTAAAGGAAATCAGTCCTGAACATTCATTGGAAGGACTGAGGCTGAAACTGAAACTCCAATACTTTGGCCAACTGATGTGAAGTACCAACTCATTGGAAAAGACTGAAGGGGAGAGGAGAAGGGGACAACAGAGGATGAGATGGTTGGATGGCATCACCGATGTGATGGACGTGAGTTTGCGTAGGCTCTGGGAGTTGGTGATGGGCAGGGCGGCCTGACGTGCTGCAGTCCATGGGGTCGCAAAGGTCAGACACTGAGCGACTGAACTGAACTGACATTAAATTTGTAGATGGCTTTTGATAATACGGCAATATTAATTTTAGCAATATTAATTCCTCTAATCTAAGAACATGGGATATCTTTCTACAAGAAAGGAAATTCTTATCCTACAATGCCGGTTCTCACTCTGTGCACGGGTGTTTCGCTGACCCTTCCCAGGGAGCTTTCAGACGTTCTTGGGGAGTCCTTCACTGCCTATGTCTTCTCACCACCAGTGTGGGCCCCTTGACCTGGGGAAAGGCGTTCTCTTGGCAGCTGCTCTCTCCCGTTGCCCTGAGCGCAGGGAAGCCCACCTCCTCTCCTCTCTCTGTGGAGTCCACCGCCCTGCAGGCAGCCCTGTGGACAGGACCCTAGATGACCCAGCCCTGCCTCACTATGGTCCTGCTCCTGACACCCTGACGCCTACAGACAGGTAGTTATGCCCTTGCCGCACAGCTGCCTACGGCGTCTGCTGAGTGCCACCCTGTCGCCTTTCAATTTTTCAGCCACTAAGTGTGCAAACTCCAGGGGATACACCTGGGCTCTCAGTAGAAACCACGCCTACCCTTCCCTCTTGGGAGAAAGGGGGTTGGAATCAACAGCTCAACTTTCCCCCAAAGAAATTCTCCTTACAAATCTTTTATAAGAATTGGAATTTCTGATTCTCGCATACCCTTCACGTGGATATGGGAGGCTAAGGGTTCTCTCCGGGACCTCCTTTGTAAACTCTGCCCCTGGTCCAGCAGCTCCTTGAGAACGCAGGTCCATGGGGTCTCGGCTCCTCCCCCAGGACTCCGCTGGCATGCAGGCACCCAGATACACGTGTACAGGAGCACACACACAGGCTCACAGCAGCTCAGCTTCACTGGATCTCGCCCAGCCTTACTCCTTGGCGGCCATACCAGCAGGGCAGCCAAGTTCCCATCATTCCACTTCCTCTGGGCACAACCTTGCCCATCTTCCAAAGGGAAGAGCCCGAGGGCCAGAAAGATAGAGGTGCATGCCCACGGCACTCCGTGAGCTGGTGGCAGAGCCGAGACAACTCCCAGTTCTCAGGCCTGTGCTCTGCAGAGCACCGTTCAAGGAGTAGCAAGAGAGGGTTTCCGGATAAGTTGAGAAACACCATGTGCTAAGTACAGTGTGTGGTCTATGGGGGCACAAGGTGTCAGGAAACTCATATCAAACATGTTTACATCAGTTCAGTTCAGTTCAGTCGCTCAGTCATGTCCGACTCTTTGCGACCCCATGAATCGCAGCATGCCAGGCCTCCCTGTCCATCACCATCTCCCAGAGTTCACTCAAACTCATGTCCGTCGAGTCAGTGATGCCATCCAGCCATCTCATCCTCGGTCGTCCCCTTCTCCTCCTGCCCCCAGTCCCTCCCAGCATCAGGGTCTTTTCCAATGAGTCAACTCTTCACATGAGGTGGCCAAAGTACTGGAGTTTCAGCTTTAGCATCATTCCTTCCAAAGAAATCCCAGGGCTGATCTCCTTCAGAATGGACTGGATGGATCTGCTTGCAGTCCAAGGGACTCTCAAGAGTCTTCTCCAATACCACAGTTCAAAAGCATCAGTTCTTCAGCGCTCAGCCTTCTTCACAGTCCAACTCTCACATCCATACATGACTACTGGAAAAACCATAGCCTTGACTAGGCAGACCTTCGTCGGCAAAGTAATGTCTCTGTTTTTCAATATGCTGTCTAGGTTGGTCATAACTTTTCTTCCAAGGAGTAAGCGTCTTTTAATTTCATGGCTGCAGTCACCATCTGCAGTGATTTTGGAGCCCCCAAAATAAAGTCTGTCACTGTTTCCACTGTTTCCCCATCTATTGGCCATAAAGTGATGGGACCAGATGCCATGATCTTCGTTTTCTGAATATTGAGCTTTAAGCCAACTTTTCACTCTCCTCTTTCATCAAGAGACTTTTTAGTTCCTCTTCACTTTCTGCCATAAGAGTGGTGTCATCTGCATATCTGAGGTTATTGATATTTCTACCGGCAATCTTGAGTCCAGCTTGTGTTTCTTCCAGCCCAGCGTTTCTCATGATGTACTCTGCATATAAGTTAAATAAGCAGGGTGACAATATGCAGCCTTGATGCACTCCTTTTCCTATTTGGAACCAATCTGTTGTTCCATGTCCAGTTCTAACTGTTGCTTCAGCCATCCCACGTTGAAGGTCAGGAAGGGTGGCGGTGAGGAGACACCCCTCATCCAAGGTAAGGAGCAGCAGCTGTGCTTTGCTGGAGCAGCCATGAAGAGATACCCCACGCCCAAGGTAAGAGAAACCCAAGTAAGATGGTAGGTGTTGCAAGAGAGCATCAGAGGGCAGACACACTGAAACCATACTCACAGAAAACTAGTCAATCTAATCACCCTAGGACCACAGCCTTGTCTAGCTCAATGAAACTAAGCCATGCCCATGGGGTAACCCAAGACAGGCAAGTCATGGTGGAGAGGTCTGACAGAATGTGGTCCACTGGAGAAGGGAATGGCAAACCACTTCAGTATTCTTGCCTTGAGAACCCCATAAACAGTATGAAAAGGCAAAATGATAGGATACTGAAAGAGGAACTCCCCAGGTCAGTAGGTGCCCAATATGCTACTGGAGATCCGTGGAGAAATAACTCTAGAAAAATGAAGGGATGGAGCCAAAGCAAAACAATACCCAGCTGTGGATGTGACTGGTGATAGAAGCAAGGTCCGATGCTGTAAAGAGCAATATTGCATAGGAACCTGGAATGTCAGGTCCATGAATCAAGGCAAATTGGAAGTGGTCAAACAAGAGATGGCAAGAGTGAACGTCAACATTCTAGGAATCAGCAAACTAAAATGGACTGGAATGGGTGAATTTAACTCAGATGACCATTATATCTACTACTGTGGGCAAGAATCCCTCAGAAGAAATGGAGTAGCCATCATGGTCAACAAAAGAGTCAGATATGCAGTGCTTGGATGCAGTCTCAAAAATGAAAGAACGATCTCTGTTCGTCTCCAAGGCAAACCATTCAGTGTCACGGTAATCCAAGTCTATGCCCCAACCTGTAACGCTGAAGAAGCTGAAGTTGAACGGTTCTATGAAGACCTACAAGACCTTTAGAAATAACACCCCCAAAAGATGTCCTTTTCATTATAGGGGAACTGGAATGCAAAAGTGGGAAGTCAAGAAACACCTGGAGTAACGGGCAAATTTGGCCTTGGAATGCGGAATGAAGCAGGGCAGACTAATAGAGTTTTGCCAAGAAAATGCACTGGTCATAGCGAATATCTTCTTCCAACAACACAAGAGAAGACTCTACACATGGACATCACCAGATGGTCAACACTGAAATTGATTATATTCTTTGCAGCCAAAGATGGAGCAGCTTTATACAGTCAACAAAAACAAGACCAGGAGCTGACTATGGCTCAGATCATGAACTCCTTATTGCCAAATTCAGAGTCAAATTGAAGAAAGTAGAGAAAACCGCTAGACCATTCAGGTATGACCTAAATCAAATCCCTTATGATTATACAGTGGAAGTGAGAAATAGATTTAAGGGTCTAGATCTGATAGAGTGCCTGATGAACTATGGAATGAGGTTCGTGACACTGTACAGGAGACAGGGATCAAGACCATCCCCATGGAAAAGAAATCCAAAAAGCAAAGTGGCTGTCTGGGGAGGCCTTACAAATAGCTGTGCAAAGAAGAGAGGCGAAAAGAAAAGGAGAAAAGGAAAGATATAAGCATCTGAATGCAGAATTCCAAAGAATAGCAAGAAGAGATAAGAAAGCCTTCTTCAGCGATCAATACAAAGAAATAGAGGAAGACAACAGAATGGGAAAGACTAGAGATCTCTTCAAGAAATTAGAGATACCAAGGGAACATTTTATGCAAAGATGGGCTTGATAAAGGACAGAAATGGTCTGGACCTAACAGAAGCAGAAGATATTAAGAAGAGGTGGCAAGAATACAAAGAACTGTACAAAAAGATCTTCACGACCCAGACAATCACGATGGTGTGATCACTCATCTAGAGCCATGCATCCTGGAAGGTGAAGTCAAGTGGGCCTTAGAAAGCATCACTACGAGCAAAGCTAGTGGAGATGATGGAATTCCAGTTGAGCTGTTTCAAATCCTGAAAGATGATGCTGTGAAAGTGTTGCACTCAATATGCCAACAAATTTGGAAAACTCAGCAGTGGCCACAGGACTGGAAAAGGTCAGTTTTCATTCCAATCCCAAAGAAAGGCAATGCCAAAGAATGCTCAAACTACCGCACAATGCACTCACCTCACACGCTAGTAAAGTCATGCTCAAAATTCTCCAAGTCAGGCTTCAGCAATACGTGAACCGTGAACTCCCTGATGTTCAAGCTGGTTTTAGAAAAGGCAGAGGAACCAGAGATCAAATTGCCAACATCCGCTGGATCATGGAAAAAGCAAGAGAGTTCCAGAAAAACATCTATTTATGCTTTATTGACTATGCCAAAGCCTTTGACTGTGTGGATCACAATAAACTGTGGAAAATTCTTCATGAGATGGGAATACCAGACCACCTGTTTACATCAGCAGTTCCCAAATGTGAGCGTTGGGTACCTGCGCTCCCAATACACTGATTATTGGCCATGAATATCCATCTGGGGAAATGCTGTGGGAGAAGGTTCGTCACCCAGGAGCCAAGAGAAAAAGAAAACTCCAGACTTCTCTGGTGATCCAGAGGTTAAGAATCCACCTGGGACTTCCTCGGTGGTGCAGTGGTTAAGACACTGGGCTTCCAGGGCAAGAGGCTTGGATTCAGTCCCCCGCTCGGGGAAGTTCCACAGGCCCCATGACATGGCCAAAAAAGAAAATTTCCCACATGCTGTGGAACAGCTAAGCCTTGTGCCACAACAAGCGTCCATGAGCCACAACGAGAGATCCTGCTGAATGCAACGAAGGTCCCACGTGCTGCCACTGAGGCCAGATGCAGCTGAATAAATAATTAAAAAAAAAAAAATCTACCTGCCAATGCAACGGACACAGGTTCAATCCCTGATCCAGGAAGATCCCACATGCCATGAGCAGCTAAGCCCATGAGCCACAGCTACTAAAGCCTGAACTACTAAAGTCTGCATGTCCTAGAGTCCATGCTCCACAACAAGAGAAGCCACCGCAAGGAGAGCCCCACACATCCCAACTGGAGAAATCCTGTGCGCAGCAATGAAGACCCAGCACAGGCAAAAAAAAAAAAAAAAGGGAACTCAGAGGCTGCTCCATCCCCCGTTTCTGCTAGGAAGGGCTTCCCGACCATATGCTGACCGGGCAGGGACAAGGCGCACAAGGGCTTTTCTGCTTTCGCGTGTCCACAGCCACTTCCTTTAGACTCTGTCCTGCTTCCGTCTACAGCAGCCAGCCTCGCTGATGCACAGAATCGGTAACTAGAGACGCTAGGGTGCAATGGAACAAGCCTTTGGACAAGAACAAACCTTTTAATAGTCAAGTTGCCGTAGCGATGAGAGGGGCAAAATGGCAGACACGGGGAACGAATTTGCTTAGACTATTTCGGCTTATAACTCTGAGGGGTAATTTCTCCCTCCTTACCAGGCCTGAGCTAGGAAATTGCTTGACTTCCTGCTGTGATACAGTCTGTGGCATTTCTGAGATCCACTTCCCCAAATGGGCTTCTATACCCCTTAGGTAACCCCAGGACCCTTACAGCCACGACGACCGGCAAGGAGGAGAGGCTGTGATAGCCACAGTCCAGCACGCTGCCCGGCCCCGTGCACGCCCAGCGCACTGCATGGCGCCCTCTTCTCGTGTGGTCTGTTTCACTCTGACTCGCACAGAAGTGGCAGGCGGCAGAAGTGACGGTGCTTTAAAACCGCAGCATCAGCTCATCGTCTGGATTTGAAACTAACTGTGGCAGAAACCAGACAGCGCCCCTGTGTTTCTTGTCTCCGGAGCGCCTGGGGTTGCACCATCCTCACCTTCAGTCATCTTTGGCACTGGACTGGTGTGAAACCACCTTCACACACTCAGACGCTAAAGGGAAGGCTTTTTCCTTGCTCTGGCCTGTTTACTCCTGTGCGTCTCTTTTCCAGGCTGAGGCAGCTCGCGGGCTCAGACATCGGCTGGAAGGGGAGGAGGGGAGGACGCGGCAGGCTCAGGACAGCGGAGGGGGAGCTCTGGAGTCCAGTGTGGGGAAAGCCACAAGACTACGGCACCCTTACCTCCCCCGATGTACTCCGGCGAACTGCAACAGCAGGGCTGTTTATTTGAACAGTTGGGCTGCAGGGAAGCTCGGGAGGGGGGCACTTTGGGGGAGTATTTCCCAAGTGTGTTCCATGGAATATAGATTTATAGGGTGTTAATGAACCCTGGGTTTGGGAGTCAATGAATTTAACAGGTTTGAGCAGGCTTCTAGTGTGGGTCTTCTGAGAGTTTTAATATTAATACATTGATGTGCATTGTCTGGAGGGACTATTATATCCATTTATCCATCCATCCAACCATCCAGTAAGTATCATCCCCTCTGTGAGCCAGGCATTATAGTAGGACCACAGATACCAAAGGATACCACAGATCTTCCCTGGAGAAGGGAATAGCTACCCACTCCAGTATTTTTGCCTGGAGAATTCCATGGACGAGCCCGGTAGGCTACAGTCCATGGTGTCACAAAAGATTGGACACAACTTAGCAACTGAGCATGCCCATCTTATACCTGGATGTTTGTACTTTTCACTAACCCGAATCCTATATTTCCTCCTGCCAGTTCTCTGCCTTTGGTAACCTCAAGCATGATGCATGATTTTTTTTTAGTTTATTTTGTGTTTGGATGTCACAAACAAATATGATCATACAATTATAAAAAAGAGAGAATAGCACGGTTCTTGGTCTTGTGGAGCCAGACTGCTGGCCACAGTCAGGACAGGTCCACAGAGACGGAGCCAGGGCGCTCAGGAAGGTGGCCTTTGAGCGGAGAGTGGCGGAATGAGAACCTGAGGCTCGAGGCCATGTGGGGGAGACCCTCCTAGTGCACAAAGTCCCCCAGGGCTATCTGACCAGTCACTGCCTTTCCTTCCTGGGATGAGTCTTCAAGGCAGTCTCCAGGGCAAACGATGGGGAGGGTGCTATTTTGTTCAGCCCTGTCTTGCTACAGATGTAGAGACCAGAGCTCTGGGGGAAACAGGGATCTGCCCAAGGTCACCTGGCAGGGATAGCACCCCCACCCCCCACCCGACATGAAGCCACCTTAGTTTGTTTCTTTTTACAGAGTTGCTTGTACTTTGTCATGATGAAACTAATACATACTCTTCATAGCAAACTCAGAAGGAAGCCCTGCCATATCCCTCCCACCCAGAAATAGCACTGTTATTTCTCAGTGCATTTCCTTCCTGCATTTTTTTTCCTTAGGAGTACATTTTGGGATGTATTTCTGTAGTTAGCATATCACATAGACAATGCTTTATATTGCTTTTTACATGTAACTTTATAAGCATTAGCCCCTGTCATTATAACTTCGTTATAAATAACTCTGATCTGCTGCATACAAACAGGCTTCAGAATTGATGCTTTTGAAAGAACTGTGGTGTTGGAGAAGACTTGACAGTCCCTTGGACTGCAAGGAGATCCAGCCAGTCCATTCTGAAGGGGATCAACCCTGGGATTTCTTTGGAAGGACTGATGCTAAAGCTGAAACTCCAGTACTCTGGCCACTTCATGCAAAGAGTTGACTCATTGGAAAAGACTTTGATGCTGGGAGGGATTGGGGGCAGGAGGAGAAGGGGACGACAGAGGATGAGATGGCTGGATGGCATCACCGACTCAATGGACGTGAGTCTGAGTGAACTCCGGGAGTTGGTGATGGACAGGGAGGCCTGGCGTGCTGCGATTCATGGGGTCGCAAAGAGTCGGACACAACTGAGCGACTGAACTGAATTGAATTGAACTGAACTGAACTGATGATTTGTATCACTCTTAGTTCAAATCCTCTTGAAACCACTAGGTGTCATTTTGGTTGCTCCAAAGAACTCTGGTATCATTGTCCTTAATGTCTCAGTGCAGAAAGAACTCAATGAGAGACAAGGTCAAAAATAAGAAATGGTTCATTAGAATCAGACGCGGGTGAAGCTTACAAGCAGGTGGGCAAGAGTGCCACACCCTGGGAACTTACTGGGCTGCTGTTTCCGTAATCAAAGGAAAAGTGCAATGGGGGAAAAAGACCATTTTTTCCCTCATTCTTGAGTGGCAATCAAGCTTCCATCATCAGCTCCTCCTCCAGACTGGGCAGAGGAGTTTTCTTGCCCCACATTGTCAAGCATGTAGTGTCATGGCTATCGAAATATTATTTTAGGTCTCAGTACATCAAGGATCTTTACTATGAAGTGTCCCTTTTCCATAAACTATTGTTTTTTATGTGCAGAGAGCACAGCCTAGGGGTCATTAACTTACTGAGCTCACTGGGCAGGATGCGGGTCTCAGGCCTCCCTTGTTTTACTGTTTGGGGGCACGTCCCACGCTTCTGCTGCCTGGTTTTGTTACTAAGCAGGCCTGCTTGGTTCTGTGGTTAAGCAAATCTGCTTCCTTAAGCAATCATTAACTTTCAGGTTCTCCCATATTTTTTTTCTACTTGCAGTCCCCAAGTGGGATTAACCGTTTATCACCCACTTTGTCCCTTTACTATGTCCTTCCCACTCTCACCCCAAAGATGGCAATAATGATAATAAGAAAAATAATAAAGACCACATTCACAGCGGGCATTTGTCTACAATGTCTCTGAAGGCTCCTTCCATCAGCAGTGAAACAGGCTTCAACCTTTCCCATTGGAGGACCACCTACCTGGTCTGTTCCTCAACTCTGGGTGCTCTGCCCTCTTCACTTCCCACTCCCCCTACCCTGGCTGTCTCCTTGGCTCCCAGGGTCTCGGTCACCTCTTTGGCTCCAATAAGCCCCCGAGTAACCATCCTTGAGTCAGCTTCCTCAGTCTCATACCTGGATGTCCATCGAGCCTACCAGCACCTCGATTTCTTGTCCCACATCAATGCATCCTCTTCTCTCCCCAAACCCAGTGCTGCATCCTCCCAGCTGCCCAAGCGAGCAGTGGGCATCCACCTCCATCCCTCTTTGGGGTTTTCTTTTTAAAGGCTTTTTCATGTGGACCATTTTTAAAGACATTATGGGATTTGTTGCAACACTGTGTCTGTTTTTCGGCCAGGAGGCATGTGGGATCTCAGTTCCCGACCAGGGGTCGAACCCATATGCCCTGCATTGGAAGGTGGAGTCTTAACCACTGGACCTCCAGGGAAATCTCTCCACCCCTCTTTTAGCCCTCTTTTAGACTCACTGCCCGGATCAGCAAGCCACCAATAATAGTCACAACTCCAATAGCTTCCCTTAGAGCGCACTTACCCATGTCTCCACTCCTTCAAGTCTCTCACTGCCCAAGGAGGGGACTTCTTTGCATGACAGTCTTCCTTTTACAAGGAAAGTGAAAGTGAAAGTTGCTCCGTCGTGTCCAGCTCTTTGCGACCCCATAGACTATACCATCCATGGAATTCTCCAGGCCAGAATACTGCAGTGGGTAGCCTTTCCCTTCTCCAGGGGATCTCCCCAACCCAGGAACTGAACCCAGATCTCCCACACTGCAGGCAGATTCTTTACCAGCTGAGCCACCCGGGAAGCCCCATTTTACAAGGAGAAAACTAAAACTCAGAGGGGTTAGTTAACTTTCCAGAGCTGAACAGTGCATAAGTTGGGATCTGAACCACAAAGCTTCAGAGTCCACACTCAGCCACTCTGTGTCTCCAGGGCTGAAGGAGCCATCAGCTGCACCCCCGCAGGCTCTCGTCCGTGCTGCCTCTGTGCTGACCCGGCTGCAGCCACACTGGCCTTTCTCCACACGGCTTTCTGAATACCTAACTCTCTTGCTTGAACCCCTTCAGCAGCTCTCAGGGAAACTCTCCTTCGTGTTCTTTGCAGAACTTACTCAGGGGGTCTGGGCTCCTCTGCAACACCACCTCTAACTGCTTTCGCTCCCTGTCCCCACACCCCAGCACTCTCCCTGTCACCACCCAGGCTTCACTAGTCTTATAGGTAGTGTCTGTCCCCACACTCCTCCTCCCACTTTTCCTGGCGAACCACCATGACTTTCATACCTCAGCCAAAAAGCCACCTCCTCCAGGAAGCCTTCCCTGAGTACCTAGTCTGACCTCTGGTCTCTCACGTGTTCTTCCCCACATTGTACTTCCCTTATCACGAGGAATTGTAAGTGTGGGTTTCCTTAGTCTACTTGCCTGTAGCCCTTCAGCCTGAGACATAAACACTGTTCATCCACGCATTCTTCCTTCTCCAGCACTTAGCGCAGTCCTGTGTGTGGACAGAGTATCAGTAAGTGTTAGGGGGAATACACGAATGAATGGGCAGGTGAGCGTTTGGACTTGTATTCAGTTCCTAAACCTTTGCCCTTAACCCTGAATCTTTTCCTGCTTCCAGGGTTTTACTGTCACAAACCACACTGCAGAGAACAGCTTCCTCTGCTGGGTTTTCCTTTTAGATTTACTTCAAAATGTCCAGGAAGTGGAACTGCTGAATTCGAGGGCAGGAACATCTTTATGTCCCCTGGTAGGTTTTGCAAAGATGAATTCCAAAATGACGGTAACAATCTGGGAGGCTTTTTCTATTTTAGCAAATGAATCCTCTCTCCTTTTCCAAGTGTCTTCCTGGCGGAAGCCACACAAAACTATTTTTACCGAAAGGCTCTGAAGCTCGTCCTTCTCAGAGGAGAAAGGCGGGCGGGCTTGGATGGAGACAGTGTACCCGCCTTACCAGCCCATCAGCTCCGCGTGCTAGCCTAGTTCTAGGTCATTTGAGGAAAGCAAATTTAAATCCATGTTCCAAATTAAGCAGCAGTTCTGTGAAAGAAGGAACATACAACCATCTCCGCTTGTTGCTTTTGTTGTTTAGCTGCTGAATCTTGTCTGATGACTTTTGCAACCTCATCGACTGTAGCCCGCCACGCTCCTCACTGTCCATGGGGTTTCCCAGGCAAGAATACTGGAATGGGTTGCCATTCCCTTCTCCAGGGGATCTTCCTGACTCAGGGATCAAATCTGTATCTCCTGCATTGACAGGCAGATTCTTTACCCCTGAGCCACCATAGAAACCCCATCACCATGGAGGGACTTAAAAACATCTTTAAAATTCTAAGAGACCAGAAAGTTATCAAAGCAAACCCATAACTTTGGCAGGTGAGTGCTATGAAAAGATCAGAGCTGACAGTGCTTTGGGGGTTGGGGAATCATCTGATGTCCAACGATTGTGTCAGCAACAGCTTCCCGTAGATAAAACCTTACAGGAAAATCCGCCCTGTAATAAGGCTGAGAATGCAGCTGCTGTGAGTGGTGCAGTCAGTGGGGTGGAGGTGACCACAAACCCTTTAATCCTGAGTCCGTTCCCCCTTCTGCCTCCCCACTCCCCAAAACAGCCCCCCACCCCCCCCACCTCCACGTTGGTCTTCTAAGTCTATACTCCAGGATCCACCTCTGGAGGACACCCAGGCCCAGTGAGGGCAGGGGCCTGCCCAGTCTGGGGCTGACTGTCCATCTGCTGTCTGGCCAGGAGCCAGTCGGCCACTCACAGGCATGGTGTCTGACACGTCTCCATCTTGCAGGTGGCTGGCCTCCCCCAGCGCTCACCATCCAGGCACCCCTGCTATCAATTTGGTTTTACAGTTTGGTCCAGTTGAAGTTCTCTTAGTAGCAGCCTTTCTATCTTTTTTTTTTAAATCCACTTCACATAGCTCTCCAAATTTATTGAATTCAAATTGCAATAGTATCTTCATATAATTATTTTATTCTCATTTTACCACGTGTGATTATAAGTCCTTTCTCATTCCTAGTGTACTTTTATTTTCTCCTCTTTAATTTCTGGGATTTTATGGGTTTTCCCTTTTCTTTCTTCTGGAAGCAGATTTTACTTTCATATTTCAGTGGTTTTTGTTTTCTAATTCATTCTTTTCAGCTTTTACCCTAAATGAGTCCCTTCTTATAATTTTTAAAATTTATTTTCTTGTGTTTTAAGTTGAATACTTCATTCATTTATACATTTTTCTTGTTATATGATAAAAAAATTTAAGATTTGCTATTGTTATAGCTCATAAGTGTTTCTAGGATGTTTTCTCATTTTCATTAATTTCTTATTAATTTGTAGTTTTAATACTAACCTCTTCTTTCAGCTAAAAGTTATCCAGAAGAATATCTTTACATTTCCAAGCTAAATTTTTCTCATATTTTTTTATGGTCATTTAGGCTTTCATTGTACTCTGGTGAAATTTCTCAACTCCAAGGAACACAAGGATAATTCCAGGAGTCTTTCAGCTTCCTGGGAGGAAAGGTAGATTTCTTCTGTGCAGAACACACCCTACAGCCCACCCTAAAATGTCCAGTCCTGATCCCAGGGACCCACAAATATGTAGGTTCTAAGGCAAAGGGAAATGAAGGCTGTAGGTAGGATTACGATTGCTGATCAGCTGACTTTGAAATAGGGTGAGTTTTGTGGATTATTCATGCAATTAGGGGCTCAGTATATTCACAAAGGCCCCTAATTATGAGAGAGGGAAGGAGGGAAAGGAGGCGAGGGAGGTGACTGTGGAGCAAGGTCAGCGTGATGCCCTGTGAGGAAGACCTGCCCTTGGTTACTGGGCCCTTCCTAAGGTGACACGAGCCAGAGTGTGGGTGTCCCACGGAAACTGGAAAAGACAAGGACAGATTCTCTCCTGGAACCTCTGGAAGGAGCCCTGTGTGATTTTAGCCCAGGAGGCCATGTGAGACTTCTGACCTCCAGAACAGAAAGAAAGCACAGGCACAGTGCTTTAAGCCAGCAAATTTGGGGTAGTTTGCATGGCAGCAATAGGAAACTAGTATACTGTGTTAACGAAAGAATTAAACAGGTTACTTATCTTCTTACCTGAATTTGAACTTAGAAGTTTACAGAGACTTCCCTGGTGGTCCAGTGGCTAAGACTCCAAGCTCCCAGGGCAGGGTGCTCTGGTTCGGTCCGCTGTTTGAAAAGATGCACAATGTGAGAGCTGCGAGTTGAGTTTTCTTTGGGGGCAAAATGAGGACTACAGCCCGGGAGCCAGCACCTCGGATAGCTCTGAGAGCCGCTCCAAAGAGCTAGTGGGAGGAAGGTCAATGTATAAGATTTCAGAAAAGGGGGAATTCAGTGCAGTCAAGTGCTTACTTCACGAAAGGTTTCCTGCTAGTCACAAGGAGCTGGTGTCACCATGAAGGGATTTTAGTGATTTTTCTAGATATGAAGCGATGAAGGGATTGGGGATCATGAAATCAGTTTCTGAAAATATCTCACTGTCTACAAACCTGTTCCACCAGTTTCCCTGGAGCACACAGTGCCTGTTCTCCACCTGGAATTCCCCTCAGGGGGTGCTGAGGGCAGTAGCTGCAGCGGCACAGGGTTCAGTCTCTGCAGAGGCAGGTGGCAAACGCCCTTGTTGGTGTTTTTCAGTAGCTGGCAAATGCTCTTCAGTTCAGTTCAGTTCAGTTCAGTCGCTCAGTCGTGCCCCGACTCTGCGATTCCATGGACTGCAGCACATCAGGCTTCCCTGTCCATCACCAACTCCCGGAGTTTACTCAAACTCACGTCCATTCAATCAGCGATGCCATCCAGCCATCTCATCCTCTGTCGTCCCCTTCTCCCACTTTCAATCTTTCCCATCATCAGGGTCTTTGCCAGTGAGTCAACTCTTCGCATGAGGTGGCCAAACTATTGGAGTTTCAGCCTCAGCGTCAGTCATTCCAATGAACACCTAGGACCCATCTCCTTTAGGATGGACTAGTTGGATCTCCTTGCAGTCCAAGGGACTCTCAAGAGTCTTCTCCAACACCACAGTTCAAAAGCATCAATTCTTCGGCGCTCAGCTTTCTTTATAGTCCAACTCTCACATCCATACATGACCACAGGAAAAACCATAGCTTTGACTAGATGGACCTTTGTTGGCAAAATAATGTCTCTGCTTTTTAATATGCTGTCTAGGTAGGCCATAGCTTTTCTTCCAAAGAGTAAGCGTCTTATAATTTCATGGCTGCCATCACCATCTGCAGTGATTTTGGAGCCCCCAAAATAAAGTCTGTCACTGTTTCCACTGTTTCCCCATCTATTTGTTATGAAGTGATGGGACCAGATGCCATGATCTTCGTTTTCTGAATGTTGAGCTTTAAGCCAAATTTTTCACTCTCCTCTTTCACTTTCATCAAGAGGCTCTTTACTTCTTCTTCACTTTCTGCCATAAAGGTGGTGTCATCTGCATATCTGAGGTTGTTGGTATTTCTCCCGGCAGTCTTGATTCCAGCTTGTGTTTCTTCCAGCCCAGCGTTTCTCATGATGTACTCTGAATATAAGTTAAATAAGCAGGGTGACAATATACAGCCCTGAGGTACTCCTTTCCCTATTTGTAACCAGTGTGTTGTTCTATGTCCTGTTCTAACTGTTGCTTCTTGACCCGCATACAGACTTCTCAGGAGGTAGATCAGGTGGTCTGGTATTTCCACCTCTTTAATAGTTTTCCACAGTTGTTGTGATACACACAGTCAAAGGCTTTGGCATAGTCAGTAAAGCAGAAGTAGATGTTTTCTGGCACTGCCTTGCTTTTTCGATGATACAATAGGATGTTGGCAATTTGATCTCTGGTTCCTCTGCCTTTTCTAAATCCAGCTTGAACATCTGAAAGTTTATGGTTCGTGTACTGTTGAAGACTGGCTTGGAGAATTTTGAACGTTACTCTGCTAGCATGTGAGATGAGTGCCATTGTGTGGTAGTTTGAGCATTCTTTGGCATTGCCTTTCTTAGTGACTGGAATGAAAACTGACCTTTTCTAATCCTGTGGCCACTGCTGAGTTTTCCAAATTTGCTGGCATATTGAGTGCTGCACTTTCACAGCAAATGCTCTTGGAAAATCCCAATTTGTAATTGACAGATCTCTGGTCAGGGAACTGGATCCTCAAGGCTGGAACTAAGACCTGGTGTAGCCAAGTAAATAAAAACGTAAAAAGAAAAGCAAGAAAGAAACTAGAAGTTTACAGCTCTCTGAAAAAGAGAAGTGCAAGCCTAAGCTCCCATACTGTCCAAGGATATAATCCATGTGGGAGAGGAAAAAAGGCCATTACTCCCAGCTTGTAACTGGGCGGCTGTCTTTCTCCACCAGTCCTCCCAAACGATTTGTGAGCTCTCTTCTTTTCAAACAGTTTTATCGAGATGTCACTCACATTCCTTAACATCCACCCATTTAAGGAATGCCTGTCAATGGTTTTTAGTATATTCAGAGTTGTGCAACCATCAGTATATAATTTCACAACATTATCTTCATATCGCAAGAAACCCCATGCCCACTGGCAGTGTATTTGTTTACCAGGGCTGCCATAACAAGATATCACAGACGGGTGGCTTAAACCGCACACATTTATTTCCTCACTGTTCTGGGGGCTGGAAGTCCAAGAGTCAGGTGCCAGCTGGTTTGGTTTCTTCTGAGGCTTCTTCCTGGAGCTCGCAGATGGCTGCTTTCTCAAGGTATGCTCAGTCTTTCTTCCATTCTGGGTGTCTCTCCTTTTATAGGGACACCAGTGAGAGGAAGGGTGGATAAAAATAAAGGTTAAAGTTTCACTAGAGCCTTAAGAAAACAGGCTCCTTGTTAATCTTAAGACAGACCTTTATCTCAAGAACGTGTAAGGGGCTCATATCTCAGGAATACAGCCTCCGGAAGGCTTTCCGGGGGATGTTTACCCCCCAGAGAAAAAAACAAAACCATCCCAGGAAATTAGTTTCCAGAAGATCAAGTTAGCAGTAAAACTGCAGCTCAGACAGATGTGTCAACCTGATAACAAATGAACCTATCCCTAAAAATGCCGAGACTTGAGCACCAACCAGATCATTCCACCCTAGTTGTACCTGTTTGTGGTTTTGTGCTTAAAAACTGCTTTGTAACGAATCTTCGGGGTTCGTTCTTCCCTGGTGGTGATCGAACCCGGCGCGCCCGGCCTAATAAATCCTCTTGCTGTTTGCATCGAGTCTGAGCCTTGGAGATTCTTTGGGTGACGGACCCCTGCAAGGAGGCCGAGAGGCCTAACACCAGTCAGATTCGATTACCACATCAGGCAACATGCATGCATACTCGTGTGTCTGAGTCTTTGCAACACTATGGACTGTAGCCCACCAGGCTCCTCTGTCCCTGGGATTGTCCAAGCAAGAATCCTAGAGTGAGCTGCCACGTCCTCCTCCAGGGAATCTTCCCAACCCAGGGATGGAACCTTCATCTCCTGCATCACAGGCGGATTCTTTACCACTGAGCCATCTGAGAAGCTCAGATTAGATTATGGCCCACACTAATGGCCTCATTTTTCACCAGTGAATTTAAGGTTCTTGCTTTGTCGAAAAGAATTGGGAGACGAAGCAAGGAGGTTAAGAAAGTATAGTGAGAGTTTATTTAAGTAAAGATACGGTCTCAGAGGGAAAACAGGTAGACAGGTGAAGAGGTGCTGCCCTGGGTCTCTGGAAAACCTGTTATGAGGGACATACAAATGAAAAGTTGGAGTATTCACGGGGTAGGGGGCTTTAGGGATTGTTTATTCCCCGCTCCAATTTCCTGAGGGGAGAAGGGATTTTTGTCCTTATTTAGCTTAGATTCCAACTGTCATGGTGTTGATGCGTGATGAGTGTTTCTTACCTGTAAGGCTAATTTTGTATTATAATGAGAGCATAATGAGCAAAGGTTGCATGCGGAAGCAGAGGATTCCCGCCTTTCCCTACCTTTCTTTGTCTGCTACCCGGACCCTTATCATCCAAACCCGTGGCTTACTGTCAGGCTGGAGGTTCCTGCTTTGCTTTGTCTGCCCGTGGATCCCCACTGTTAACAAGATGCCTGATTCCCTGCTCCCTGGCCCCTGGCCCCATTTCTCTTCAGACCTAGCTACCTGCCTGCTCTAATAATTTTAACTTAATTATACCTCTTTAAAAGTCCTATCCCTAAATATGTTCTGGGGTATCTACCAGGCAAATAGTTCCAACAAATGAATTTGGAGGGAATACAATTTAGTCCATGACAGATAGTTATTCCCTGTTTGGCAACCATTTAACTACTTCAGGTCTCTGGGTTTACCTGTTCCAGACATTTCCGTTAAGGGGAATCATACAATATGCGGTGGTCGCTGTGACGCGTTTCTTTCACTTAGCCTTTTTCAAGTTTCATCAGAGTGGTAGCATGTGTCTTTGTGCGTGTGTTCAGTCACTCAGTCATGACCAACTCTTTGCAACACCATAGACTGTAGCCTTCCAGGCTCCTCTGTCCACAGGATTTTTCAGACAAGAATGCTGGAGCGGGTTGCCATGCCCTCCTCCAGGGGATCTTCCTGACCCAGGGATCAAACCTGCGTCTCCTATGTCTCCTGCGTCTCTCGTGTCTCCTGCGTCTCCCGTGTCTCTGTCTCCTGCATTTGCAGGTGGATTCCTCACCTCTAGCACCGCCTGGGAAGCATCATTACTTCATTCCTTTTTATTGGCAACTAATATTCCGTTGTATAGATGGACCTTATTTTGTGTGTCCACTCATCAAGTGATGAAAATTTGTGCTGTTTCCACTTTGGGGTTATTATGAATAATACTTCTATTAACGTTTGTGTACAAGTTTCTGTGTGGACATACATTTTCATTTCACTTGGGCATGGGCATATATATTACTGGATTATGTTATAACTCTTTTGAACAGTTTGAAGAACTGCCAATATGTTTTCCAAAGTGTTTGTGGCTCAGCTGATAAAGAATCCGCCTGTAATGCGGGAGACTTGTGTTCGATTCATAGGTTGGGAAGATCCCCTGGAGAAGGGAATGGCTACCCACTCCAGTATTCTGGCCTAGAGAATTCCAGGGACTGTATAGACCATGGGGTCACAAAAATTCGGGCACAACTGAGCGACTTTCACTTTCACTGCAGCATTTTATAATTCCATCCAAATTATGAGAGCTCCAATTTCTCTGCCTCTTCAACATAACTTATTTGCATTTTTTAATTAAAATTTTAAATTTATAGCCACCCCAGTGGATATAAAGTGGTGTCTCATTGCAGTTTTGATTTGCGTTTCTCTGATAGCTAATGAGGTTGAGCATCTTTTCATCTTCTTTTTGGCCATTTCTTTATCTTCTATGGAGAAATAGGTTTTTAGATCCACTGCCCACTTTTTAATTGGCTTATTTATATTTTTATTATTGAGTTGTAAGAGTTCATGATATATTTTGGATACAAGGTTCTTTTCACACATATGTTAGCAAATATTTTTCTCCGTTCTGTGCAGTGTTTTTCACTCTAGTGGTATTGTTAGGCCTCACGGCCGCAGGGATCCGTTGCCCAAAGAATCTCCAAGACTCGGAATCGATGCAAACAGCATGAGGATTTATTAGGAAGGTGTGCCGGGGTTCGATCACCACCAGGGAAGAATGAACCCCAAACATTCGTTACAAAGCAGTTTTTAAAGCACAAAACCACAAACAGGTACGGCTAGGGTGGAACGATCTGATTGGCACTCAAGTCTTGACATTTTCAGGGATAGGTTCATTTGTTATCAGGTCGACACGTCTGTCTGAGCTGAAATTTTACTGCTAACTTGTTTTTCTGGAAAATAATTTCCTGGGATGGTTTTCTCTTTTTTTTTTGGGGGGGTAAACATCCCCGGAAAGCCTTCCAGAGGCTGCGTTCCTGAGATATGAGCCCCTTACACATTCTTGAGATAAAGGTCTGTCTTAAGATTAACAAGGGGCCTGTTTTCCTAAGGCTCTAGTGAAACTTTAAACTTTATTCTTATCCACCCTTCCTCTCAGTATTACTTGCAACACAAATTTTTAATGTCGATGAAGTTAAATTACCTATTTTTTTCTTCGGTTGTTTGTGCCTTTGGAATCATGTCTAGGGAACATTTGCCTAACTGATTTCTGACATGCATAGAAGTTAACGGCAGCTTGCAGCAAGCAGCGGCAGTGGCAGCTAGAAGCAAGGTTTTAGTTTCTCAGACCAGGAGTCCTAACCACTGGACCACAGGAGCCAGCAGTTTGCGCTGGAATCCCTAGTCCTTGCCTACATAGTCAAGAGTGAATTCAGGCGAGGAGGCAGAAAGTAAAGAGTAGACTAACAAGTTTATTGAAAAGAAAATTATACGCGGAAAGGTGCACAGGCGAGTTTGGAGACAGCGTTGAGCCTTTGAGAAGTTTAAATCCTTTCTAAGCAGGCAGTTTTCTGCATCTTTGTCTTCCTTCAGACCAATCATCTTGCTTTGCACCCACCCCCCCACCCCCAGTTAATTTGTATCAGGACCCTCCGTTGAGGTGTGCACACACCCCTTAGCCAAGACGGGTCTTGAAGTGGAGGCTTCTGGGAGGAGCAAGACTCATTATGGCCTGGAATTACCCTCTGACTTTTGACACGAAAGAGCCTTTCTGCACATGTGTAGTGTTTCCCTTATCCTAAAAAGGGGGAAGTGGAGATCCCTTAATCCTTTACTCAGGCAGTACCCCTCTTTGTCCTGCCGTGGTTATTTACTTGAGATGTATACAAGAGACAAAGCCTGGCTATTTACCCTGTTTCTGTTGTTACTTCCATTTCGTAGAGCAAACAGGATGCTGACTGTAAATTCTTCACCTGAAGCCCCCTATCTCTTGTCTCAGGAAGTGCAAACAGAATGGTGGCTGATGGTAAATGTCCAACCTGGAGCCTGTCTATCTCTTACCTGATAAGCAGAAGTAGTGAAGATTCACACATGTTTCTTACTAAGGCTTTTATAGTTTTAGTTCCTGTGTTTAGGACTGTGATTCATTTTAAGGTGTTTCTGTGT
This sequence comes from Nanger dama, assembly GCA_917880005.1. NCBI lineage: Eukaryota > Metazoa > Chordata > Mammalia > Artiodactyla > Bovidae > Nanger > Nanger dama. Next base: position 5,229,554 of record CAKJTW010000063.1, on the reverse strand, counting down.
GTGACGTAAAGAGTCCAACTTCATTCGTGTGTGGATGTCCAGTCGTTCCAGCACCATTTATTGAAGACTGTTTTTTCCTTCACTGAGTCATCTTGGAGCCCTTGTGAACAATCAATTGAACATAAGTGCAAGAGTTTATGTCTGGATTCTCAATTCAGTTCCATAGATATATATATCCATGCCAGTATCACATTTTTTTCACTTACCAAAACTTATAAATAAATTTTGAAGTCAGGAAATATACGTCCTCCAGCTTTGTTCTTTTTCAAGATTGTTTTGGCTGTTCCAGGTCCTTTGCATTTCCAAATGAATTTTAAGATCAGCTAGTTAATTTCTGAAAGGAAAGATTTTGACAGCGATTGCATCAACTCTGCAATCAGTCTGCAAACTCTTGCCTTTGTCACAGTATCAAGCCTTCCAGCCCATGAATCGGTGTTTATCCCTTTATTTGAGTCTTTTCAATTTCTTCCAGTGATATTTTCAGTTTTCAGTGTATGTCTTAACACTTCTTTTGTCAAATTCATTCCTACGTTGTATTTTATTCTTTTTTATGTTATTGTAAAAAGAAGTTTTCTTAATTTCACTTTCACATTGTTCATAACAAGTTTATAGAAATACAGCTGATGTTTTGAATACTGCACTTGTATCCTGTAACCGGGAACTTCCCTGATGGCTCAGTGGTAAAGAATCTGCCTGCCAATGCAGGAGATGCGGATCCATCTCAAGGTCAGGCAGATCCCCAGAGAGGGCGATGGCAGCCCACTCCCGTATTCTTGCCTGGGAAATCCCATGGACAGGGGATCCTGGTGGGCTTCAGTCCAGGGGGTCACAAAAGAGTCAGACATGACTTAGCGACTAAACAACAATAACATCCTGTAACTGTAGTGAGCTCATGTATTAGTTTTAACAATTTTCCAGTGGATTACTTAGGATTTCCTAAACATGGGATTATGTCATCTGCAAATAGAGATTGTTTTACTTCTTTCTTTCCAATCGAATGCCTTCCATTTCTGCTTAATTACCTCCGGTACAATCTTGAAAAGCAGCAGTGAAAGTCAATAACTTGGCTTTGTTTGATCTTAGGGGAAGTCTCCAGCCTTCTGACTAGTCTTTTAACTTAAAAACTCAATTTTGTTCTCATTTATGGCTTCTCCTCCTTCTACCCTGTTAGGCCTCTCGGCCTCCTTGCAGGGGTCCGTCGCCCAAAGAATCTCCAAGGCTCAGACTCGATGCAAACAGCAAGAGGATTTATTAGGCCGGCGCGCCGGGTTCGATCACCACCAGGGAAGAACAGACCCCGAACATTCGTTACAAAGCAGTTTTTAAGCACAAAAACCACAAACAGGTACAACTAGGGTGGAATGATCTGATTGGTGCTCAAGTCTCGGCATTTTTAGGGATAGGTTCATTTGTTATCAGGTTGACACATCTGTCTGAGCTGCAATTTTACTGCTAACTTAATCTTCTGGAAACTAATTTCCTGGGATGGTTTTGTTTTTTTCTTTGGGGGTAAACATCCCCCGGAAAGCCTTCCGGAGGCTGTATTCCTGAGATATGAGCCCCTTACACATTCTTGAGATAAAGGTCTGTCTTAAGATTAACAAGGAGCCTGTCTTCTTAAGGCTCTAGTGAAACTTTAAGCTTTATTTTTACCCACCCTTCCTCTCAACCCCATTTGGAACTCCTATTTTTTCAGAATTTAGATCTCTTGAATCCATCATTTTTGCGTTTTATCTTGTCAATGATCATTTCTATTTCTTACTATTTTTTACTCTGCTTCTCCAAGTAATTTTTTCATCTGGTCTTATAGGTCCTTGGGTTTCAGGCCCAATCCCTCCTGCCACTCCTGCCTGCCACCTGTTTTATGTAAAGTGTTCATAGGGACAAAGTAAAGGGATAAAGTAGGTGCATAAACAGTTAATCCCACTAGGAGGTTGTAAATAGGAAAAAAAAAAAAAAGGAAGACCCCGTAAGTTAATGATCACTCATGAAAGCAGGTTTGCTTAACCACAAAACCAAGCTGGCTTGCTTAGCAACCAAACCATGTAACAGAAACATGAGATGTGCCACCAAACAATAAACCAACGGTGGAATGAGTTCCGCATCCTGCCCAGGGAGCTCAGTAAGTTAATGACCACTAGGACATGCTCTGACCATGAAGGGACAGGAAAACTCCCTTGCCCACCCTGGAGGAGGAGCTGATGATAGAAGCATGACCCCTACTCAAGAGAGACAAAGACATTCTCCCCCTCCCTACTTTTCCTTTGATTATAAAACTGTAGCCCCGTGTCGTCTAAAAAAAAGTAGTCACAACCTAAAAGTTGACAGTTTTATTTGGTGGGAATTCTTAGGACTTCAAGACCGGAAGACAGCATCTCAAGTAACCCCAAGAGAATTGCTCTGAGGAGGCAAGGGGAGGAGCCAGGTATATAGATGTTTTGCAACAAAGGGAAGGTAGTCTGAACCTCAAAAGTAATTTTGTGAATTAAAGCAAAATGGGTAGCAGGGCTTCCCAGGTAGCGCTAGTGGTAAAGAACTTGCCCGCCAATGCAGGAGACCTAAGAGATGCTGGTTCAATCCCTGGTTTGGGAAGATAGCCTGGAGAAGGAATTGGCAACCCACTCCCATATTCTTGCCTGGAGAATCCCACGGACAGAGGAGCCTGGCAGGCTACAGCCCTTGGGGCCACAAAGAGTTGGAGCTGAGTAAGCAACTTAGCATGCAAGAGGGACGGCATCACTCACTCAATGGACATCAGCTTGAGCAAACTCGGGCATAGTGTAGGACAGGGAAACCTGGCCTGCTGCAGCCCATGGGGTCAGACAGGACTCAGCAATTGAGCCACAAAAATCCTAAATTAAGAAATTTAGCATTTTTCTATGTATGGGAAGTTGCAAGAGTTTGGGTGGGCTCACTGAAATCATCCCTTTCATATGTATCTTAGCTATCTGCAGCCAGCATCCTATGTTTTTTCACAGCCTGAGTTCTTCAGTGCTCGCTTTAGGGAGTGGCTATAGCCCAGAGGCTGCAAGATTGCAGGTATTGTTCTCCTTCCTGGGTGCCCTCAGGCCCCAGAAATTCACCTTTGGAGGGTCAAACTTGCTGATTACTCTGACATCCTTGGAAGAAATGGTGGCTGGCAAAGAATCTGCCTGCAGTGCAGGAGACCCACATTCAATCCCTGGGTTGGGAGGATCCCCTGGAGAAGGAAACAGCTACTCACTCCAGTATTCTTGCTTGGCGGGCTCCAGTCCATGGGGTCACAAAGAGTAGGACACAATTGAGTGAATAACATTTTCACCGACATCCTTGTTTACTGATATGGCAGGAATACTCCATTTCTCACTAAAGTTCTCAGGGTGCAACACCCCCTCCCTCACCCACACTTGTAAGCCTCACAAGCATCCTATTCTAATAAATCACTTCTTATCTATTACTTTGCTTTCCCTGAATTCTTTTCTTCACTGAGACATAAAGAACTATGGTACCAAGCTCTTTGGAGCCCCCAAAAATGACACCAATCAGTTTCAGTTTTATTGGAACACAGTCACATCCACTGGGCCAGGGATTCTTGATGGCTGCCTGCCAGGCTTTGATGGCCAAGAGAAATAGTTGTGACGAAAACCAAATGGTCTGCAAAAAAGCCAAAAATATTTACTGTCTGGTCCTGGCAGAAAAGTGCGCCAACCAAGTTCTAGATCAGTGTCTTTTCTGTTTGTTGTTGTTGTTGCTCAGTAGCTCAGTAATGTCTGACTCTGTGCCCTGTGGACTGTAAACCGCCAGGCCGCTCCGTCCATGGGATTCTCCAAGCAAGAATGCTGGAGTAGGTTGCCATTTCCTCTTCCAGAGGACCTTCCTGACCCAGGGATTAAACTCAAGTCTCTCGAGTCTCCTGCATTGACTGGCAGATTCTTTACCACTGTGTTACCCAGGAAACCTCTCTGGGTTTTTGCTACCTCTAATTAATTTTTTTAAATTTTGAAATAATTTTTTTTTAATCCCCAGGAATGATTTTTTTGTTCTCAGATTGTTCCCGTGCAAAATCTTCCTGACTTTCCTGATAACTTCTCTATCCTTCCTTCTTTAGACACATCGCCTCTGGCTGCTCAGCATGGTAGAGCGTTGTGTGTAGGAGAATGGCACTCTTTAAACTTCCTGAGCCCCCTAGAGTGTCTGTCTGCTCATGGATTCTGAGGCCCAGACCTGCCAGCCTTGTAGAAATGTGTTCCCCACAGAGGGCTGGCTGTCAGGATGTCCAAGGCAGATGTGAAACAGCCAACTGGGGACAGTAACCAGGAAGTCCCTTTTCCAGGCGACATGAACAGCTGTCCCGCACTGGGACCTGATGGCTAGGCTGGGATGGCTGTGGAGGTTGGGCTTTCCTAGGCAGGAGCGGGGTGGGGCATCTTTTCCCAAAGGTCTAGAGGCTCCTGGGAAAAGGCACGGGCTCCCCAGGGATGAGCACTCTCTCCAGGACTGCAGGCTAGGCTGGTCTGCACCTGGCTTAGTCTTCTTAATTTAATGAAGTGGGGTGACTTGCCTAGTGGTCCAATGGTTAAGATTTTACCTTCCAGCAGCAGAGATGTGGGTTTGATCCCTGGGTGGGGAGCCAAGATTCCCACAAGCCTTGCTGCCAAAAAAACAGAAGCAATGTTGTAACAAGTTCAATAAAGACTTTAAAAGAAAAAAAGAAAGGAGTGGGAGAATTAAAATCCTGTTAAATGGGAACACTCAGGTAGCCCAGGATGGCAGGACTTGGCTGCAGGCTCCTTCAGAAAGGCATGCCTACTTCAGCTTTGGTCCTGGATGCGCCTCTCCCAGTGCAAACAGGCAGTAAGAAGTTGGCCTCTGCTGGATGAGTACCCAAGATCCCCTTCAGCCCCCCAACATACACACATCTGCTCAAGCTTCTGCTAGATTGTGTGATAAGTTGCTTCAGTCGTGTCTGACTCTTTGTGACCCTGTGAACTGTAGCCCCGCCAGCCTCCTCTGTCCATGGGATTTTTCCAGGCTAGAATGCTGGAGTAGGTTGTCTTTTCTTCTTCAGGGGATCTTCCTGACCCAGGGACGGAACCCTCATCTCTTACGTCTCCTGCATTGGCCGGCAGGTTCTTTACCACTGGTCCAGGAGTTTTTAAAGACTTTTTTTTTTTTAATATGGACCATCTTTAAAGTCTTTATTGAACCTGTTACAATATTGCTTCTGTTTTATGTTTTGACTTTCCGGCCGTGAGCCATGTGGGTCCCTGACCAGGGATCGAACCTGCACCCTCTGCATTGGACGGCAAATTCTTAACCACTGGACCACTCAGAAGTCCCTGGCCCAGGTTTTTGAGTTACCCAAGCAGGAAGCTGGAACCGTCCCTAGGATGACCATCGAAGGCCTTTCTTCCCAAGAGTCACCCTGTCCTGAGCCTTCAAAATGAGTGAAATCTCATCTTCAGGAGAGGTGCTTTCTGAGCTGAGAAGTCTGAGATGGAGTCAAAGGGAAGCTCTAGATGTGAGGCCCAGGCCAACCTCAATGTGTGGAAGGCAAGATGGGCCAGGAGTGGTTTATGTTTCCCACAGATGGAACCTGAACACAGGAGCTTTGGTTTCCAAAAGGAGATACCTGCAGACTTATCCCTGCCACCCCCTACCCCTCACCCCCAGCCCCCCACCAACAAGCACTGTTCGGATGAGGATAACATGTTTGCTCTGTGCTGTAACAAGCATGGGACACAAAGAGGAGCGAGCGTGCAGATGTACCTGCTGCCCTCATGAAGTTCACAGTCCAGCGGGAGGGCCGGGCGAGAAGGCCGCCCAACGCTGGGGTGACAAGGGTGCAGTGGGCCAGGGCCCACAGCCCTATCGCCATCTGGAGAACGGGCGTCTACAGCCCTGTGGGAGGGGGTGCCGAGGGTCCTGGGAGGGGAGACACATGGCTGGAGTTGAAGTCTGCCAGGTAGACTGAGTCGGTGGGCTGGGCCTGAGAGGAGGCAGAGACAGTGTCGATGCTCAATATAATAGACCCCGAATGAATGACTGGATGACAGCAACTTGTGTTATATTTCAGGAGAACAACTGTTGGTTATAACTGAATTGGTCAAGGAGACTTAATGGCATGAATGACGATTCTCAAAAAAGAGCTGCCATGTCATGGCTGATCCCAAATCCCCTGAGACCACTGTCGTCTTCAATTCGGTGTCTGAGACGAATTAGTAATTTACTTAGGCTCGTTAAAGTAAACTAGACATGGTCTCATTGGTGAATCATCAAAAGTAACTGTTTCTTTTGATTATTTGTGACGAGTGAGGTTTGTTTTGGCAATCCCAAGTAACGGAGAAGATGATCAGCAGGGCTGGTTCCTCACCAGTGACTCCAGGCTGGAAAAACTTCTAGACACAGGGCGGGAGCATGGGGTAACATGGGCAGTGCTGGGCCTTGGAGACGGCACTTATGTTTTCGTCCTCATGTGCCTCACTTACCCATGCACCCTCTCAGGGCCTCAGCTCTACCCTTTGGACAGGGAGGTTGGGTAAATATACATTTTTAGGATTTTTAGCTCTGTTATGTATCTGTGACTCTGACTAACCTGGACTCATCACACAGCAGAAACCCCATCTTCCCTGCCTCCCCCATGAATGAGAAATCCACTCTAGGAGTGCCTGGGAACTGACCCTCGGGTAGTCAGCCTGGCCACGTGTCCTGCCCGAACCCTACTATGAAGTCACTGACTTTGCTGAGCAATCTTTTCAAATTTAAAAACTGGTGACCTCCAGATACACGACATTCAGAGACCACAAGTTCAAAGCAATACTTTCTTTTCATCAGAAGAATGGAAAACATGAATTCATGCACTTTTAAGTTCAGTAAATGGGAAAGATGCTTATAGACAATGGTTTCAGGTGTCTGCACAGAGGCAAAGGATGAGGAGCTGTGAGTGAGGTGCTGGAGGCGGGCAGGAAAGATCTTTCTGGAAGCTGACTTTGTGCTGACTCTCAGGAGTGCCTACAAGATAGTGTTACCATAAGAAATGGAGGCTCAGAGAGGTCCGAGCTCTCAGGTTAAAATGGGGCGCTCTGGCTTTCCAAGCCTCCTTCAGCTGGTTAGACGAAGACCAATGCCCACAGGACTTCCCTGCTGGTCTGGTCGCTAACGTTCCGAGTTCCCAATGCAGTGGCCATGGGTTTGATCCCTGATCAGGGAACTAGATCCCACATGCCACAGTAAAGATTGAAAATCCCATGTGCAACAACTAAGACCTGGCGCAGCCAAAAACAGAAAACACCAATGCCCATTCAGGGGGTAGTTGGGCCCGGCTTAGGGCTCAAGGGGTCCCTACTCGTCTACTGAGCCCTTCCTGCAGCTCAAGAAGCCCCTGTAACAAACATCATAGGCAAGAAAAAAACTTCCCCAGGAGCCTGACACAGATGATTTCATAAACTAGTGAATTCACAGATTAGTAAGTGATGTTGGGCCCCTTTCTCAGTATTCTATGCCCCCAACCCTTTACTGAGAGGAAGTTGCCGGTCTTCTCTAGCACTCATATTCTCTGATGGACCTTAAAGGAACTTGAATGTCTTTATTGCTCTAGAAGATATGTAGTTAAGAGTCCCTTGGACTGCAAGGAGATCCAACCAGTCTATTCTAAAGGAGATCAGTCCTGGGTGTTCTTTGGAAGGACTGATGCTAAAGCTGAAACTCCAGTACTTTGGCCACCTCATGCGAAGAGCTGACTCACTGGAAAAGACTCTGATGCTGGGAGGGATTGGGGGCAGGAGGAGAAGGGGACGACCAAGGATGAGATGGCTGGATGGCGTCACCGACTCAATGGACATGAGTTTGAGTGAACTCCAGGAGATGGTGATAGACAGGGAGGCCTGGCATGCTGCGATTCATGGGGTTGCAAAGAGTCGGACACGACTGAGTGACTGAACTGAACTGAACTGAGGAAAGGTTGGCAAAGGCATGTATCCCTCACCTTTGGTACTAATGTTCTACAGGAAATCTGCCATCAATCAGTCAGTTCAGTCATGTTCGACTCTTTGTGACCCCATGGATTGCAGCACTATGTATCTGCCATCAGTATCTCCCAACAAATCTTCCTCCAGCTGCAGACTCCAGGGCATCAGGGAAGGTGCTCGATCTAGAGGTCAGAGTGGGCCAAATGCTTCAATGAACCAGGCTAAGAACAAACAGGTCAATGTTCTGGGAGGCTCTTCTCACAAAACTTTGCTATGCAGGAACCAGGGATGATCCTGCCTCTGCAGAGCACACTGGGACATCTCCAGGGGACCTGGGGCTTGTCCATTTAGGAATTTTTAGGGTCTAATAAGTCTCTTCTATAGTCATTGGCCCCAGGAAGAGAGAGACAAATAAGGTTAGGAAGGGCTGAAAATCTCTGGGGCTCGGACAGAACTGTGGAGGACCAAGGTGCGGTTTGAGTCTGAACACATCGGCTCAAACAAATCGGGGAAGGAAGGTGGAGATGTGACGGCCAAGGGTTAAGGAAGTCTGAGGACAGGTGGATGGAGGGAGGGGACAATCTGCATCGTGTGAGAAGGATGATCGCCGAAGCAGATGAGAATGGACGAAGCAGATGAGAATGGACGGGCACTGGGATTCTGAATCAGAAAAACCTTAGCTTGAGAACTGGCGCCACTACTTCCTGTATCTTGGGCAAAACCACTCGGTTCACAAAGCCACTTCTCACTGCCGGCCAGGAGTAAGTAGCGACCCCTTTGCTGCCCTCCTAATGCATGCCAGACACCGCTAAACGCTTCACGTGCTCTTGCTCGGATGCAATTGTTTAGAAGACAAATTTCATTGTTGCTGTGATAGAGGAGAATGGGAGAGCATTAGTGGCGATAGTGCGAAAGCGCAACGCACGGCGTCTAATTAGATGCGGAAAGTCAGACTCGGAGGGTTCAGTACTTCCAGCAACGAGAATGGCTAACCTTCAGGAAGGGCTGGGGACTTGGCAGGCAGAGAAAACCTGGACAGCCTAGCGCAGCCGATGTGATTGTTTTCAAGTGTTGGTTTGTGGGCGCCAGGTGGGGCTTTATGGATTGAGATCCTTCAGCTGTTGTTGATACAGCCTCCAAGCTACTACTCCCCGTCCCAGCCTTGACTCTGTGTTTACAAAGACAAGAGGTCAGTCGACGCCCCGAGATTCCAGGTGGCTCACTGGCTCCGAGCAGGCGGAGCCCACCGCAGGGCGGGGGAAGATGGAGTTCTCCCACCAAGGCCAAGGACGCCGAAGCTCCACGCTTCCTTTGTGGTTGGGGGAGGCGCCGGGCGCGGGGAGGGGGCGCCGAGTTCCAGGTGCCGCGCGGGCGCCCCGCCCACTTTGGCCCCGGCCCTCCTCCTCCGCCCCGCCTCTCAAGGCTCGCGCGTTCTTCTAAGCCCCGCCCCCGCCACATCCACCCGCGCCCGCCAGGCCTCTACCGAGCTCCTCGCCGTTCAAGGCACCCTTCCTTCGAAGCCCCGCCCCCACAGCCAGGCCTCGCCCCAAGCCCCGCCCCCTTGCGGGAGGCCTTGCTCCCTATCCCTATCGGCCCCGCCTCTCAAGGCTCGCGCGTTCTTCTAAGCCCCGCCCCCGCCACATCCGCCCGTCCCGGTCAGGTCGCTACCGAGCTCCTTCTCCCCGCTCGAAGGCGCCGTTCCTCGAAGCCCCGCCCCTCCAGGCCGGGCCTCGCCCCAAGCCCCGCCCCGAGGCCCCGCCCCGCCCCGCCCCGCCCCTCGCAGTCCCGGGCTCCGCTCTGCCGGAGGCGCGGGCTCTGGGGCCCCGCGCCTTTGTGTGGTGCTTGGGCCGCCGCGCGCGCTTTCCCCTCAGTCTCGACGCCTGGGCTGCGTTCGCGCGCGCGCGCGCACCCGCGCGCCTGCCTGCCTTTCCGTCGACGGCGTCGCAGACGCCCGCGCCCGCCCGGGGACTGCGCCCCGAGTCTCGGGCGGGCGCGCGCGCTCCCCGGGCCGGCGGGACCCGGACGGCGCTCGCCCCTTCCCCCAGCCCCCGGCGGCGCGCGCACACAGCGGCCCGGGCACGCGCCCGCCAAGATGGCAGGGGCCGGGGCCCGGCTGTCAGGCGCCGCCGCCTCAGCCCGTCCCCGCAGCTAGCGGCCCGGACGCCCGCCCGGGAGAAGATGAGCCCCCGCTGCCCCCGCAGCCCAGCGAGACGCGGAGCCGCCGCGCCCGGGGCCGGCTGCCCCGCTAACGCCCCGCGCCCCGCGCCGCGCCCCCCGGCCCGCGCGCCCGCCCGCCCCGGCAGCGACAATGAGGTGAGTCTGGCTGGCGCGTGGGGCGGCCGGGCGGGCGGCGTGCGGAGCGCGGGGAGGGCCTCAGGAGCGCCGGCGGTGGGGGTGCTCGGGGACGCCGGGAGGGTCTGGGGAGTCGACGCGGGCGGCGCCCGCCTGTGCAGCTCGCGGGGGCTGGGGGGCCGCGTGGGGAGGCGACCCCGCGGGCGTGTGTGGCCGCGCCCGGCCGCGAGCAGCACCCCCACTCTGGCCGCCCTCCGCCGGCCTTCGTGCCCTCGGCCGCCCTGTGCCGCCGCCCCAGCTCGCACGTTAAGGGGTCGTGTCCTTCCACCTGGAGCTGCTCGCCTGCCTCTGCTCCCTTTTTCTTGTTGCCGTTTCCTTTCTTCTTGCACGCCACTGAAGTGCAAGACCCACAACGTACCATTCCGTGGTTCATTACCCAGCCAGGGGGATTGATGGTTATCAGTTAGAGAAAAAAACATTGCCAGCACCAGGAACTCGAAATTCAGTCTCTCCAGAGGTCACCCAATCCTGAGTTTTGCGGATAATCACTTCCTTGCCTTTTGTCTGTGTAAGTGTACCTTCCAAACCTAATATCCCGTAAACTATAGTGTCTTTCATTTTTGCCCGTTTTGTGATCTTTATATAAATGAAATACTCATGCAATATATATTCTTTTGTGTGTCTGGCTTCCTTCACTCAAGATGTTTCTGAAATTCATCCATTACCTCCTAACTGCTGCTCATTTTTATTAATCTGTCCTATTCCATTATATGAAGATACTACATCTTAACCATTCCGCTATTTGAGGACATTTGTTTGTAAAACGTCAGCCGCTCAGTCGTGTCCCACTCTGCGATTCTATGGACTGTAGCCTGCCAGGCTCCTCTGTCTTTGGGATTCTCCAGGCAAGTGTACTGGAGTGGGTTGACATTCCCTTTTCCAGGGGATCTTCCCAACCCAGGGATCGAACCAGGGTCTCCTGCATCGTAGGCAGCTTCTTCACCGTCTGAGCAGTAGAAAAGATACCTGTATCTTCTAACTTTAAGTGGTAACTCCACATTTCTGGAGTGCCTGTACCAGTTTACACTCCTTCCAGCAAGAGCATAAGAGTTCTTGTGCTCTGCTTCCTTGCCAGCACGTGGTATTGTCAGTCTTCAATTTTAGCGATCCTGGTGATTGTGCAGGCAGCCTGGTGAGGTGTCCCATTGTGGTTTTGGATTATGGTTTCTTGCAGACTGATGAGGGTGAACATCTTTTATGTTTATTTGATATCTTCTTTTACGAAGTACCAGTTCAGAAGTCTTTGTTTGGGGTTTACACATCTTTTTGTGGGAGTTATCTATCAAAGTCAAGAAGATAGTTGACTATAACATCTTACTGCCCTGCCTTTCAAAGTAAGAGCCACAGTCCACTTGGAAGTGACTTTTGTGTAACTTGTGAAAAGGGGGTCAAATTTTTCATTTTTACCAGAACCATTTATTCAGCACTGTTTATAAAAAAATCATCTTTTCCCCATCGCTTTGCTGTGCCACCTTCGTCATCTTCCAGCCTTCCATTTGGAATCATTTCTTTCCATCTGAGGAATTCCCTTTAGAATTTCTTTAGTGCAAGTCTGTTGGTGACAAATTATTAGTGTTCACAGATTTCCTTATTTATTCTTCATTGAAAAAGATTTCTTGAGATATCATTCCTATATCCTAAAATATACCCGTTTAAAGTATACAGTTGGGTGATTTTTAGTATTTTCATATACACACTCAATATTTGCACAGACTTAGGAAACCATCGCCACAGTCTAATTTTAGAAGTTTCCTCCATTTTGGAAGGGTCTTTTCAGTAGGAGCAAAATTCTTGGTTTGACATTATTTTCTTTTAACACTTTAAAGATACCTCATGGTTTCTAACATTGATTGTTTTCTGTTGAGAAGTCATTTGTCTGTCGCTCTTTGAAAGTAATCTTTTTCTCCATTTAAATTTTTTAAAAACTCATTTATTTAAAAAAAAAAGATTCATTTATTTGGCTTTACTGGGTCTTAGCTGAGGCATGCGGGGTCTGGGGTCTTCATCACAGCATGCAGCACTCTGCGCCGTGGCGCGTGGGATCCAGGTCTCTCTGACCAGGGACCAAACCTGGCACCCTGCATTGGGAGCTGGAGTCTTAGCCGCTGGATCGCCTGGGAAGTCTATCTGGCTGCTTTTGAAATATTCTCTGTCTTCGGTTTTAAGCAGTATTTTCTGTGCTGTATGGATTTTTTTTTTTTTCCCCAAAAAGATGAGCACAACTTAGGGCTTCTTGAATCTTCGGCTTCATGTCTTTCATTAGTTTTTGGAAATCTTGTGCCATTAGGACTGCATATTTTTGCTTCTCTCCCATTCTCTCTCCTTTCCTTCTAGCACTACAGTTATGCACGTTAGACTATTTCACTGTATCTTCTGTGTCTCTTAACCTTCCTTCTGTGTTTTCTGTCTCTTTTTCCTTCTTTTTGGATATCCCCTCTCTTTTCTTTCCTATCACTTGAGTTTTTAATTTCAGTTATTCTATGGTTTTTGGTTCTTTAATTTTGATTTGGCTTTCTTTTTATAGTTTCTTTGTATAGTTTCCAGCTATCTGCCAAAATTATCAGTATTGTTTTTCAACTCCTTGAACATAGTATGTATAATGCTTGAAGTTTGTCCCATTATGGCAGTATTTGTAAGTCATTTCCAATGTCTGTTTTCCTTGTTTGTCATTAATATTGTCTTGTCTTCTTATGTGTCTAATTGTTTTTGCTTTTTAATTTGTTTTAATTCTGCTGGACATCAGATTTGCAAAACTATAGACAGTCATTTACCCAAGACGATGTTTTTCTCTTCCAGAGATAATTCACATTTGCTTTTGCCAGACAAATGGGGCACGTATAACCTGGAGTCTCTTGGGTGCAGTCTCAGGATCAGGATGTTTCTACCTGTTCTGTTGGCCTTTAGTGCGAGTGTTCATCTCTTCTCTAGCCTTGTTATCCCCCAACCCAACACCATGCTTTTAGGATTCCCCCTAGAGAGGCAAACACCCCCAGGGAAAAGTAGCCCCAAGTTCTGATCTCATCTCCCTGAGCATCTGACCTCCCTTCTTCCTTCAAGCCTCCAGGCAGACTTTTACTATTTCCCGGCTGCTTGTCTAGTTCTTTCCAGCTGGAGGATTGTTCTCATTTACTAAGTTCATGTTTTCTGGAAGTAATAGTCCCTGGTGTGGTGCTGCTAGTAGTCAAGGACCTGCCTGCCGATGCGGGAGACCTAAGAGACTCGAGTTCAGTCCCTGGAGTGGGACGATCCCTGGAGGAGGAAAGGGCCACCCACTCCAGTACTCTGGCCTGGAGAATCACATAGACAGAGGAGCCTGCTGCTGCGGCTAAGTCGCTTCAGTCGTGTCTGACTCTGTGCGACCCCATAGACGGCAGCCCGCTAGGCTCCCCTGTCCCTGGGATTCTCCAGGCAAGAACACTGGAGTGGGTTGCCATTTCCTTCTCCAATGCGTGAAAGTGAAAAGTGAAAGGGAAGTCACTCAGTCGTGTCCGACTCACAGCGACCCCGTGGACTGCAGCCTACCAGGCTCTTCCGCCCATGGGATTTTCCAGGCAAGAGTACTGGAGTGGGGTGCCATTGCCTTCTCCGAAGAGGAGCCTAGTAGGCTGCAGTCCATGGAGTTGTAGAGTCAGATGTGACTGAAGAAACAGCATGCCCAAAAAAGTCCCTGATATTAGGGACAGTTTGAGTCAGCATCCAGTTTTGGAGGAGACTTAAGCAGTCAGGTTACAGAGGCTGTGGAGAATACCACCACGTATTTTCTCATTAGAGCATTTCATTTTGTGAAATGGGCTTAGGATCAAGGTAGCTTTAAGAATAAATCTTTATTTCCTTTTAGCAAGTAATTAATTGGAAAAAATGGCAGATCATTACTGCAAAGCAAAGGAAGCAGTTGCTTTTTCTCCCTTTTAATATTCATTTATTTTTTCTGTCTTGATTTCCTTCATTGTTCGTTTGATAAATCCACTTGACTAGAACATTTTATTTTTTGATCTATAATAGAGTTCTCAGATCCCATTTTGGGAGATCAGATGACAAGTCATGGATATAGAAGTGAAAGTTTTTAAATACTTTTTCCAAAATGAGTCATCCAGTTACCCTTTTTTAATGGATTTTTTTTTTCTTTTAAAATGCTGCTAACAGTTTGATATGGTTCTCTGTTGCAGACTGTTTGTAGTTAAACATCCATACGTGTGATTTACATGTACCTCAAATACTGGGCTTTGGCAAATGGACCTAAATGAGTTGGGGGGGTCTTTTCATTATCTTTGTTGTCAACTCATTTAATTTAGATATTTATAAGCAATATGGCTCATCTGTGAAAATCCTTTTGTTCAATGCTAAAATTTTTAAAATGAAAATGTCACATTTTTCTGGCTAGATAATCTCATGGGAGTGCATAGATCGAAAAGGGTCAGAAATGAAACCTCTGAACTGACCCTATCCAGGAGTGTCTTAGAAAGGCATAGGGCTGGAGATGCATTCTAACAAATAAACTGAACATCTGAGGCACATGTCCACATATTGCAGTAACAATTTCTGTTGAATCAGATGACTTGGGTAATTAAGGCTGTGGCTGCGTTTTTCTTGGGCTTCCCCAGTGGCACTGGTGGTAGAAACCCACCTGTCAGTGCAGGAGGTGTAAGAGACGTGGATTTGATCCTTGGGTTGGGAAGATCCTCTGGAGGAGGGCAGGCAACCCACTCTAGTGTTCTTACTTGAGAGTTCCGTGGACAGGGGAGCCTGGCAGGCTATGGTCTGTAGGGCTGCAAAGAGTCAGACACGACTGAAGTGACTTAGTACATTGAGTTTTCCTTAATTTTCTAGACTGTTGCCTCTTTTTTCTAACAGACCTTATGTATTCTCATATCTTTATTCAGAAATCATCTTTGGAGGCCTTCTCATTGGTACTGGGTTAGATGGGAAGAAGGAACCAAACCCCCTCCCCCAAATAGTTCCCATCCCTAAAAGATTTATAGACCCCTTTCTGAATCCTTTTTCTACTTAAAAACAAGACACCCACATATACAGTATTCAAAATATTTCTGTTTATATATTTTAGTCATTTATCTCTTGGGAAGATTCTCTTCTGTGAACATTTTCCCTACCTGCCTTTTATCTTTTAAAGATTTGATATATAGAAGTTTAAGATTTATGTTATTAAGTCATTTTGTTTGGAATTTTTCTGTCTTTCTTACATTTAAGTTAGCATTTATCTAGAAGTTTGGTAAGTTTTAAGTTGTTTTCTATTTTATATATAAAATTTCAAGAAAGTGCATCCTTCAAATTGTCTGGAATATGAGGTAAAGATTCAAACTACATTTGTTCTTCAGAATTGCTGATCAGATACTTGATTATGTCAGTAGATATGTGGCAGAGATACCAGGCATGGTGAACAGCAGGACAAACGTGTGGATCCCAAAATCCACTCCAGGGTGCGTGGTAACGTCTGAAGGAGCTTTACCTTTGGTGCTCAGAAAATGTGCGTGCGTGCGTGTGTGTGTGTGCGTGTGCGAACGTCTGAAGGAGCATTACCTTCAGTGCTCAGAAAGGTTGCCAGGTGTGTGTGTAAGGCATGGTCAGCCTCCTATCACCAGGGCCAGCTATGTGTGTGTAAGGCATGGGTCAACCTCCCATCACCAGGTGTGCGTGTGTGTAAGGCATAGTCAGCCTCTCATCACTAGGGCCAGCCATGTGTGTGTGTGCCTGCGCGTGTGCGTGCGCACGCATGCCTGCCAGGGCCAGCCGTGTGTGTGTGTGTGTGTGTGTGTGTGTGTGTGTGTGTGTGTGTGTGTGTGTGTCCCTGCCAGGGCAGGCATTTGTGTGTGTAAGGCATGGTCAGCCTGTCATCACCAGGGCCAGGTGTGCGCATGTGTGCGCGCGCGCGCACGTGCTGGTCAGGCTCCCATCTCACAGGTCTGGATATGTGCCAGGGAACTATCTCCTCTGGGCCAAGGGCACTGTATCCGTTTGGAGTTGTGCAGAGTGCAGTGTGGTTATAGGGTACAGTGTCAGCAACCCAGGCACAAACATGGTCTTCGTATCACAGTGAGTCCGCGCTGGCTAACACGCTGGAGTCCAGGCACGTCTCTGAGCTCGCTGCTGTGGAATAGACAGCACACCTCCACGTGTCTCTGGAAGTCGTCTAGGGAGACCAGCTGTGGAGCCGTGGCGCTGCTGTGTGCGTATCTTTGGCTCTTCTCTCTCGTCCTGTCTGATTATTTTTAGACCTGTGCCATTATCATATTTATCTTGTGGTGATTTTTTTTTTTAGTACTTAAATTTTGGCTGTGCAGCAGTGAGCTCTTACTTCCCCTATCAGGAACTGAACTCGCGCCCCCTGCAGTGGAAACTCGGAGTCTTAACCACTGGACTGCCAGAGAAGTCCCTGAGTGATGATTTTTAATATAAGCAATGTCATCTTTTTATTGGAAGTAATGTCATTTTGAATTTTGCTGGTTTGGCAGTTTTGTTTGTATCTAGTCACATAAATGTAAGAAACTTTCAACTTAGTGTTTTAAGTTGCATTTGAATAAGCTTCATGAAAATAAAGTAAACCAGCGTTGTTTCACAAGATTTTCTTCCCTTTAAAGGGAGTCTGTCGTCTACCAAGTTTGAACCTTGCAGTAGACTGTGAGCTTGATGAGTGTTAGTTGTTGACTGAAGATCACAAGTGCTAGGGTAGCGCGATGACAACTTAAGGAAGAGGGCCTCCAGCTTGCAGCTGGGCGAGGTGGGAAGGAAGGACAGTGGTCGCCTCAGCGAACCAGTTTCCCTTTCCCATCCTGAATGGAGAAGACCTTACAGAAATGGCTTCTAGAAGCAGTTCTCATTTTTCTGGTTTAAGTGGGACTTCCCTGGTGGTGCAGTGGCTGAGATTCTGCGTTCACAGTGCAGGGCGCCCGGGTTCAATCTCTGATCAGGGAACTAGATCCCATATACTACATGCAGCTAAGACCTGGCACAGCCAAATAAATATATTTTTTAAATGCAATTATATTGAATGTGGAGAATTTGAAAACACACAAAGTATAAGAAGACAATAAAAATCAGCATTGATCCTACTATTGAAGGAAGGGTAACCCATTAAACATGGGGTATAGTTCCTTTATCTTTTCCATGTGTGAGAGTGACATTTTCACAAAATTGATAATGTACTGTGTATTTGTATTAGGCATTTTTGCATTCGACATGTATGCATTTCCCCTTTGTTATGAATGTTCTTTGAAAACGTGTAAAATGGCTGAATAAAAGTGTATCAGATGACATGCCATAATTTATTTACCAGTACCCCAAGTTTGGGACAGTTGGCTTCTTTTTAGAATATCGTCATTGTAAACAGCATGATAATGACTGCATGTTAAGTCTCAGAGTGCATCTCTGATTATTTCCTTAAAGTAAGGTAGCAAAATAGTATTACTGGCTCCAAAGTCTGTTGATAAAAATTATCAGAATGTAAATTTTAAGCAGGAAAGAGAGAAAGATCATGTTAATGAAAGGAAGTTATATTCCTGATCTTAACTTGGAGGTTCCTCTCCCCAAAAGTTTGAGGATTAGAAAAGGAATTAGAAAGAAATGGTGTGGTTGCACCTGTTCGCCAGTTGGGGGAGCCCTGGCCCCGAGTCCCCTGAAGCAGCTGTGATGAAGATGGGTCGTCTGCCTGTCTTTGTCTTTGAGGCTGTGTGAAAGGCGTCTGTTTTTGGGTTTGGACTTAAAGTAGGAATGGGAATGAACCTTTTTAAAGTATTGATTTAGGCCACCTTTTGTCCCTTGTATCCTAAGCAGCCTGGGTTTTAGAGTCTAACAGACCTGGATTCTGCCCCAGAGCCGCTCTTGACCAGCCGACTAACTTGGTGCAAATTGCTTCACCTTTATGACCCTCCACTTTTCTCAAGTATAAATGAGGATAATCCTGCTTCCGAGAATACATCAAAAGTTCTCAGTGTATGATGTTCAATAAAAGTTAGCTGTCTACCTCCCCCAGCTCACCTGGTTATGTCTGTGAGGAAGATAAATCCTCGACGATCTGGACAGTTTTCTGATTTCGGATATTCTGCCCTTTTGTCAGATTGCTGCCTAACTCATCTACCATAGGTGATAATTTTTTGCTTTAGAAACCACAGTTGCTATTGATACTTTATCTTCTAAAAATGATTCAGGGACATTCTCTATAAAAGACACAAAATACAACTACTGAAATAAAGGCAAAACAGGCATGTTATTTTGGGGTAGAGATGATTGTACTAAGAAAATTTAGATGCAGAAATAGTTACTGCAGTTGAGCAGTCGACTGTGAAGTTGATGGGCGTGGTAGCAGAAAGCACAGTGGGAGCTGCTGGGCCGCGTGTCCCGAGTGTCTCGGGAGATGGGCTCTGTCCGTTACCGGGGCTGGCTTGGGGAGCCTCTTGCCTTCTGCAGTCTTCCGCTTGTCACACATTGTCCCGGGTGCGCCCTGTACAGCTTCCGGCACCTCACTCTCTCTGGGCGCTGTGCTCCATCCTGGGCTCTCTGGAGCTGTGTCTGTCTCTGTCGTCTAGTTACCATTCTCTCGCAAAGGGTCCTTAAATAAGCAGAGGTCTGGGGGCCAGCTCACGAGGTGACCTGAGGTCAGCCGCATCCTTTGCCTCTCCAGCTTGCTTAGTGCCTGGCCTTCAAACCTTGGCTGCAATGTCACTTCCTCAGGGAGGCGTCCTTGACCCCTACCCTGACTGAGGGCCCTTTCTTGTTTGCTCTGTGGGATTCCATATTTCCTCTGCTGTTACTCTTTTCATAATTATTATACTTAGCTTTTTTGGCCCAAGCCTCATCCAGAGTTACACCAATTTCGATCTCTGTTGGGTCCCAAGAGCCTAGCACTGTGCCTGGTGCTTGGTAGATGCTTCATGAAAATCGATGCTGCCACTTGTACCCCAAATGGGCAATAAATCATGACCTTCATTCTTCCTCGTCATGGGTCCTTCCAAGTACAAGATTCCAGGCACCTCCCAAATGGGAGATGGTGGCATGCAAGATGAAAACGTTCGCTATGTGCTTGATGAATTCCTGGGGTAACAGTGCTGATATCTGGTGTTTCCATACCACTGCCAGGAGGCAGGCTCTGTTTATTGATGTGTGTATGGATTCTTTTTCCTTTTTTTTTTTTTGGTAAGGACACTGTGACTCTTGGTGTCCCTGGTGTTTCTCAGACTTTAATGTTCGTAGGAATCACCGTGTGTCCTTCCCAAATGCAGGCCCCAGGCCCCATTGCTGGGGACGGAGGAATACTTTTCATAAACCTTTTTTTTTCTTTTTATTAATATAATTTACGTGTTAAAGCAACTTTAGACTCATGGAAAAAATTAAGCAGAGAGTACGGAGAGTTCCCATACACAAATCTCCACTGGTACCATTTCCACAGTTAGCATCTTACATGGTCCATTTGTTGTGTTTAGTGAACTACTATTGATAACAGTATTCATAGCTGGAGTCCATAGTTGTTTGTTGGACCCAATGTCCTTTTTCTGTCCCATGTTCTGATCCCGAATACCACATTACAGATCAGTTCTTCAATCTCCTTCAGCTCCGCGGTTGTGATGATTTTTTCAGATTGTCTCTATTTTTTGATGATCTTGGCTATTTTGAGATGTACTTACTTAGATGTGTTGCAGGATGCCCTTATGTTGGAATTCGTTTCATGTGTTGCTCATGGTTAGCCTGGGGTGGTTAGTTTGGGGCAGGAAGATCATGGAGAAAGTGACATTCCATTCCACATCACAGAGGGTGCATACCTGCAGTGTGCTTTATCACTGTGGATGTTGACCTTGATCACCTGGCTGAAGCGACGTTCGTCAAGTTTCATCCTTGTAAAGTTATTCTTTCATTCCCCTTTTCATGCTGTCGTCTTTTCAAAACAGTCCTTATCCATGTTGTTCTATCACTAAGTCGTGTCTGACTTTTGCAACCCCATGGACTGTAGCACACCAGGCTCCTCTGTCCGTGGGATTTCCCAGACAAGAATACTGGAGTGGGTTGCCATTTCCTTCTCCAGGGGATCTTCCCGAACCAGAGATCGAACCTGCATCTCCTGAACTCTTTACCACTGAGCCACCAGGGAAGCCCAGTACTGTTGCGTAGCCCATGCTTAAAGAGTAGGGAATTACGATTCTTCTGATGAATGTTTTTTAAATTTTAATAATTAAGTGTTTATTTTTATGTGTATTAGGAAAAAATCACTGCCTAAGATTGTGAAGTTCGCTCAGTCGTGTCCAACTCTTTGCGACCCCATGGACTGTAGCCTACCATGCTCCTCCGTCCGTGGGATTCTCCAGGCAAGAATACTGGAGTGGGTTGCCATTTCCTTCTCCAGGAAATCTTCCCAACTCAGGGATCGAACCCGGGTCTCCCGCATTGTGGGCAGACGCTTTAACATCTGAGCCACCGGGAAGCTCTGCATTAGATTAGTGGTATTAGTGGTATTTTAACTGGGTTCTTTGGAAAGCTACCCAAGATGAAGGCTCATGTTTGTTTGGAGGAGGGCATAGGATTGATATTTGGAGGAAGGAAGGGTGATATATCAGTTGGGTCCCGTCTTCATTTGGCAGAGGAGTGCCCCACATGGCACATATTGCCCTTGCTGGTGCTTTCAGTGGGTTCCGAGAGGGCACACATGGCAGCTCTCTGGGGCCACAACAGACCCCCCTCCCACCCCCAAGCAGGCACTTGGACACAGGTCAGAGCCCGGACAAAACTGGCTGCCTCAGGGATGGCTGGAATAAAGCAGTCAAGGCGGGAGGAGCTGAAACGATGCAGACGAGGTGCGTAATGCATGCGACTTTGTGAGTATTTCTTTTTCAGTTTTTTTTTGTTTGTTTTTTGCTTTACTGCGCCTTGATTTTCAGTCATGGCTAGAAAGTTTTCTACATCCCCAGGTTGAATTCACCTATGTTTTTTTTTCCCTAGTGCCTATATTGTTTCTTTTCTCTTTTCAAACTGTTAAGTCTCTGACCCACTTGGAGTTGTATATATCAGGTTTGAGAGCCAGATCCAACTTCAGCTTTTCCAGCTCGTTCTCCAGTTATCTCAGTACGACTTATTAAAAATTCCATTTTCCCCCAGTGTTTTTAGATTCTGTCCTTTGTCATATTTAATTAATTTGACCCATTTCTGGAGTTTCTGTTATGTTCCATTTCAGTTCAGTTCCTCAGTTGTGTCTGACTCTTTGCAATCCCATGAACCACAGCACGCCAGGCCTCCCTGTCCATCACCAACTCCCGGAGTCCACCCAAACCCATGTCCATTGAGTCGGTGATGCCACCCAACCATCTCATCCTCTGTCGTCCCCTTCTTCTTCTGCCCCCAATCTTAGGTTCCATTGGTCTCTATTTATTTGTGTGCCAATATCTCATTTGATTAAAGAGGCTCTATCGTGTGTTTTAATAGTTAGGAGGGCTAATTCTCTCTTACTGCTTTAGCGAGTTGATTTTAAAGAAAATCATCAATTAATAGCACTCATGTTAAACAGATGTGACTGAAATCATGGCCAAATAGTGCTTCAGCCCAAAGGAACAAATCCGGAATGGCATGATTCAGGCATCTGAATGCCCCTTGGGACAAGTTCTCACAGCGTGGTATGTTTGGCTTTTAACTATGCATCCAGGAGGCATCTGTGAGGCTGGAGGACACTCAACAGTCAGTGTGACCCCTCAGGGTAGGATTATCAGCACAGTCAAGGCACCCTTAACCTCAGTCACCCTCTCTCCAAAGTGTGAGTGAAGCTGGCTTATTTTGGAGGGTTTTACCTGTAAAAACACTCATTTGTCAAACCATAGAAAATTAGATTCAGAGACTTAGAAATTCTCTAAGTCCAGTGGTTTTTAACCCTCACTGGGCATCAGAAACAGTTGAAAAGGCCTTCTTCCCCACCCCACCTTGCAGTGCTAGGGCTCTGCCTTAGAGAGTCCATTAATCTGAAATAAAGTGTTTTGTTGTTGTTAAACTCTCTAGTTAAGTAAGCAGCCAGAGCTGAGAACTGCTGATCTAGTCCTGAGATCAAGACTGGGTCTGGTTTCTCTGAAAGGTAGCACGTGCTCAGTAAATGTTTGTTGACTGGCGCATGAGCCCCCTGTGTCTCAGATGAGAAACAGCCCGTTTCTCAGACTCCAGAGGCCTTGCCTAGGCCACATATATTGTGTGCTTAGTTGCTCGGTCGTGTCCTGCTCTTTGTGGCCCCATGGACTGTAGCCTGCGAGGCTCCTCTGTCCATGCGGATTCTCCAGGCAAGAATACTGGAGTGGGTTGCCAGGCTCTCCTCCAGGGGATCTTCCCAACCCAAGGATTGAACCCAGGTCTCCTGCATTGCAGGCAGATTCATTACCTTCTCAGCCAGGGACATGAAGCTCAGATTTCTCATTTTTCACTCTTTTTCACCCATGGTTTCCTCTTTAGTTACAGGCCAAAGTAGGCAAGAGCATTTGCTCTCTTGATTCACGAGTTCATTTTTATGACCTCAACCCCAGTTCCTCCTGTTCAGTACAGCAGAAACTTGAGAATGAGCCTTAGACTTTGTAGTGAGAGAACTGGACCGTGCTGAAATTTCAGCCTGTGTTCAGTGTCCACCCACCTCTCCGTGGGGATCAAGGAGGGGGCTGGGAGGAGGAGCAAGGGCCCAGGGACCAGCCTTCCCGTTTCTCTGTTGTGTGTTGGGCTCCAGATCTAGGGATTTACAGCATCTAGGTTCCAGCTGTCTCATATTTTAAAGGGAGCTCCATGCCTCCCATTCCAGCCGCGAGGCCTGTTAGATTTCAGATTACAGGGCATGATGAAATTAGTTTTGATTGATGCTTTGTTTTAATTAGGGCTTTATGGTTTTCTGTTAGTCAACAGCAGTGCTAGCTCTGTTTTCTCACACTCCAGATTGCTTCATCGCCTGATTTGGTTAGTTCCCTGGGAAAACTCAAATTTCAGAACTGCAGAAGTTGTAGAAGTCAACTAGAGAAGACGCGAGTTACACGAGTATTTTATGCTAGAAAGTCGCCGTCTGGCTCAGTTTTGAGCAAGGCTTTTGTACTAGATTGGGGATTCCACTTCTGGTGGTGTTCTGTCAGATCACTTGGGCCTAAGACCCACTAAGAACAAGACAAGGTGAAAAGTTGAGAAAGAATCGTCAGTTTGAGGGCATAGGAGAACCACAAGGCAGAAGGAATTTTCAGAGCCAAGGTGTAGGTAGAGATGTCAGGTAACCCTGCATTTGGCACCATTTCTTTCCTTGAAGCAATTATCAGTGCTGGAAGGGTCAACTGAGAAGATGATCAGTGCTTTAGGCAGATTCATGGGACGGGAAATTCTTTTTAAAAGTTGGTGCACACCCTTGCTGAGGAGAAGCCCTAGTAAACACCCCAGTTTTCCTAAGGGCTCTTCTTAGGGACAAGAGTGAACTGGACACAGACTGGCCCTCTCAGGAGCTGGAACACTGCTTGGTTTCATCTCTGAACCTACCTAGATTAGGGTGATCTGGAGTAGCTTATGCCTCTGACCTACCTGCATGTCAGAAGCAAAAGCAAATCCTCTAGGAGCCTGGAATTATCTGCACTTCTCATATGCAATGACTGGCATTCAATCAAGAATTATCAGATATATGAGAAGACTTAACTCAAAACGAAGGGAAAACAGACAGTAGGAATAGACATAATGAAATAATCAGACTTGGATTTTAAAAGAAATGTGATTAGTATATCTAAGGAAATAAGTTGTGTTTAACCTTTTCTTGTTCACCATGGTCATTTCAGCTTAGAGGCTAACTCAGACTCCTGGACAAGAGTGTTTATAGTTTTCAGTGGCGGGCCAGTGTGAACAAGTGTGGCTGTGTGTGGCTGTCAGTTGTCCTTGGGCGTATTTGCGTGGTTGAGACATTACTTTGCCAACAAAGGTCTGTGTAGTCAAGGCTGTGGTTTTTCCAGTAGTCATGTATGGATGTGAGAGTTAGACTGTGAAGAGAGCTGAGCACCGAAGAACTGATGCTTTTGAACTGTGGTGTTGGAGAAGACCCTTGAGAGTCCCTTGGACTGCAAGGAGATCCAACCAGTCCATTCTAAAGGAAATCAGTCCTGGTTGTTCTTTGGAAGGAATGATGCTGAAGCTGAAACTCCAGTACTTTGGCCAACTCACGCGAAGAGTTGACTCATTGGAAGAGACTGATGTTGGAAGGGATTGGGGGCCAGGAGGAAAAGGGGATGACAGAGGATGAGATGGCTGGATGGCATCACTGACTCTATGGGTGTGAGTTTGAGTAAACTTCGGGAGTTGGTGATGGACAGAGAGGCCCGGCGTGCTGCAATTCATGGGGTCGCAAAGAGCTGGACATGACTGAGCAACTGAACTGAACTGAATCATCTTTGCTTAATCCCCTACTATGTAGCTTTGAGGTAAGGACAGGAGAGAAATTAGAATAATGATCATAGGCATTTAGATCTTAGAACTAGAAGAGCCCCTGGAGGTCAGTATTTTGACTCTCTTGTTTTTATCTTTGAGAGACATGTACATTGTGGAGCTTGGCTTAGGCAACGTGAATACACACGAATGTTATTTTACATGGTAGAGCTGGTGTTAAACACGTAATGAAAACAATTTCAGTAAATGTGAATACTCTTTTCTTGGCCACACCATACAGCTTGTGGTATCTTAGGTTTCCCAACCAAGGATCGAGCCTGGGCCCCCAGCAGTCAGGTACAGTACCAAGTTCTAACCATTGTACAGTCAGGCAATTCCCTAAATGTGACTACTTTAAAAATACTTCAGAATTTTAAATTTATTACTGTAGTTAATGTGAGTTTGTTTTTTTTTTAAGTATAGACTTCTTTTATAGATACACAACTACTCTTTATCTATTTTCGTGTACCATATCTGCTTAAAAATTTACTTGAAAGGTAGATTTTGAGTGCTTGAAAGGCACTAGCGACCAGGCAGTGAGGGTTGGGCCTTGTGTGTTACTATGTAGCCAAGAATGGGGGATGGGGCATCTGAGGTGAAAGTGCCAGAAAACAGCTCTGGTCAACGCAGTGTTTATTTATTGTATTTGTAAATGGGCTTGACTAGGGTCTTTCATCTTCTGTGTTGGTTCTTCCCTTTTGCCGTTCTTTGTATCGGTTTTTTATTGCTTGAAGACAAAGGTCTGTAGGACATCTTTCATTAATTTAGTTTAACGTCCTCAGTTCTTCAGTTTATTCATGATTTATCCCTAATTAATGGTCCTTTTGAGGGCTTCCCTTTCACTGAGCTCTGACCCACTGATGTCATTAGTGAAAGTCCCTTAGTCGTGTCAAGACTCTTTGAGACCACCATGGACCATCCATGGAATTCTCCAGGCCAGAAAACTGGAGTGGGTAGCCTTTCCCCTCTCCAGGGGAACTTTCCAATCCAGAGATCGAACCCAGGTCTCCTGAATTGCAGGCGGATTCTTTGCCAGCTGAGCCACAAGGGACAGTATTAGCATTTAAAAATGTAAATTCTCTAACATTAGCCTGAACACAGAAAAATGTTGGGCCTGACACTCAATTGAAACCCTTGATACAAAACAGAAACACCACACTTGGAGCCTCTGTGCCTGTAAACAGATGAAACCAAATGTACCCATTCTTGTACTAGCCGGGATTTCTGAATGAGCATCTTCAGGGACTTCCTATCCTGGGAAGAAGGAAAGTGCCCTCCTGGATTTGTGTCACTGTGAGTGTAAACAGGACACTGAAGATAGCCCCGGCTAGAAGAGCAGCAGCAGAAAGATAGTGAGGCGCCCCAGAGAGCCCGCACCTGTGGGTGGAGAGGCGGGCCGCATCGCTGGGGACCACGCAGGCGGACAGAATCACTCTCTGGGTTTTACTGAGTCCCTGGTGCTGATTGCTGGGCTGTGGGCAGAAGCCATGATTATCCACACATGGAGCTTGTTGCCAAGAAGCTGGAGCACAGGCACCTCGCACTCGATGAGCCCAAACCTAGACTCACTGCTGCCGTCTTTATGAGCAGTTGGTTTTTGACGAAGATGCCAAGAAAATTCAAGGGGGAAAACAGCCTTTTCAGCAAATGCTGGGACACCTGATTATCAACATACAGAAGCTGAATCCCCTACTTCCATATACAAAAGTTAACTTTTAGATTATGCACTTAAATGTGAAGCTAAACCTTTTTTTTTTTTTTTTTTTTTAATATGTCTTTCTTTACTTATCTGTATTTTTGGCTGTGCTGGGTCCCCGTTGCTGCGGGGAGGCTCTCTCCACTCTAGTTGCGGTGCTGGGGCCTCTCGTCGCGGGGGTTTCCCGAGTCACTGCAGCCTGGGTGCTCCAGAACACGGGCCCCCTGGTTGTGGCACGTGGACTCGGTTGCCCCCTCGGCATGTGGGATCTTCCCGGACCAGCGTCCCTTGCATTGCAAGGCAGATTCTTAACCACTGGACCACCAGGGAAGCCTGCTAAAGCTTTCTTACAGGAGAAAATATAGAGTAAATCTTGAATTTGGCAATGTTTTTCAGATGTAACACCAAACCACAAATCATAAAAGAAAAAAATAAATTGGATTTCATCTAAATTAAAAACGTGAGCTGCAAATCATACTGTTAAGAAAGTGAGAAGACAACTCACAGAATGGAAGAAAGTACCTGATAAGGGATTTACATCCAAAATACACAATGAAGTCTTCCA
Source organism: Nanger dama (assembly GCA_917880005.1). NCBI lineage: Eukaryota > Metazoa > Chordata > Mammalia > Artiodactyla > Bovidae > Nanger > Nanger dama. The sequence goes on along the minus strand of CAKJTW010000063.1, from coordinate 5,202,592 downwards.
ACTCAGTAATAAAAAGACAACCCACCTTAAAGAGGGGCAGATGATTCAAATGGACACTTCTCCAGAGAAGAGATACACACGGCCAATAAATACACGAACAGGTGCTCAGCATCGCTAGATATGAGGAAGGACAAACCAGACCGCGGTGAGGCACCCCTGCCTTCTCACTGGACTCAGAAGGATGGGTGAGGGCTTCCCCATTGGTCCAAGGGTAAAGAATCTGCCTGCCAGTGCAGGGATGCAGGCTCCATCCCCGGGTCTGGGAAGGTTCCGCATGCCCCAGAGCAGCTAGCTCATAAGCCGCCACTGCCGAGCCGCTGTTCCAGAGCCTGTGCTCAGCAGCGAGAGGAGCCGCTGCACTGGGCAGCTCGGGCCCCCCAGGGAAGGGCAGCCTCCGCTCTCTGCAGCCAGAGAGAGCCTGCTCGCAGCAGGGCAGACCCAGCACAGCCAAAAGCGAAAATGAAAGGACAAGTAATAACAAATGTCGATGAGGATGTGGGTAGTTAGTCTTCACACGTTGAGTAAGTGACTGTGTCGATAAATCTCATCTTGGAAATCTCAAACGCTGCCTGGGGAGAATGTACCCTTGCTTTGGAAAACAGTCTGGTAGTTCTTCAAAATGTTGAACATAGAGTTTCCTTATATCTCAGCGTTTCCACGTTGAGGCATATACCCAAGAGAAATGAGATGTACCTCCGTACAAAACTTTACATGAATGTTCATAGGAACTTTATTTGTAGTAGCCAAACAGTGAAAACGACCCAAATGTCTACGTCCTTATGAATGGATCAATAAAATGTGCTACAGTGGGATATTATTCAGCAATAAAAAAGAACAAGGTACCCATCCTGATAAGACATGGGTGAACCTTCAGAATATTATGCTGTGAGAAAGGAGCAAGTTACAAAAGACCACATACTATGTAATTCCATTTATGTGAAATGTCCAGAAGAGGCAAGTTTGCAGGGACAGGAAGTAGGTTAGTAGGTGCTGAGGTTAAGGCGTGTGAGAATGGGGAGTGGCTGCTGGTGAGTGTGAGGTTTTTGTTTGGGGGGGTGTGATAAAAACAATGTAAAATTAGATTGCAGGGATGGTCACACTGCCTTGTAAGTATACTAAACAGTCATTGAATTGTATACTTTAAATGGATTACTTCTATGGAATAAAAATCTCTTTCTAAATAAATCTGCTAAAAAAAAAAAACAACTGAATGCGCTGCTCTCCTTCCCAGACTTTTCTTCCCGAATCCTCATTCTCAGTGAGCTTGAGCTGTGGCCCAGACTGAAACCTGGAGGCTCGATGAAGTCATTCACTCCCTCCCCCAGATCCAGGCGGGCGCGTCCTGATCACTTCTTCTTCCCTAAACTGTCTTTTGTCTGTTCTGCTTTCTCCGGAGCTGTGATACTGGCATAAATAGGTCTCCTCGTTATTTAAGCCACAGTCACGTTCCGCTTGCCTTCTTCACCTCTTTCATTGTCTCCTCACTATTTTGTTAAATTTCAGTACTCAACTCTGAGTTAATATTCTCTTCCTAAGTTTTTTTCAGAGTATTTCTGTGTCTTTCTGGATAAAGTTATAACTTCTTAGCATAGTTTATGAAGTCTCGGGTGAACTGAGCTCTCTCTGCCTCTTCAGGCTGGTTTCCTCTGTTCTGCATGTTTATAAGGAGCCTACCCTCACATGTTCTTTGTATACGATAGTCTTTCTGACTGTGATGCCGGTTTCAAGCGGTCAGCCGGGCACATGTGGCGCCCTGTGGGACGGCGCAGATTGTGGAGTTTCCGTTACTGCATCGTAAGCACTCACTAAATGAATGAACCTTCACTCAGTAAATATTTCCTGAGTGAATGAGTGTGATCGTAGCCATTATCTGTGGCAGGAGTTCACCCAGCGTCTGCTCTTATAATTTCAGTGGGTAGGTGCTCCCCGGGTTATTAGGTTACTAACCCAGCCCTAGGTGTCTCTCCCCTCTTATATTCAGTGTGTATTTGCTTCTATGAAAAATGTCTACTGTTGATCCAGGCCCTGCATCGCCCATCACAGCACCCAAGTTATTAGACTGTGGCGGTCGTTTCCTTGACTTTGCCCTGGGAGAAACGCCCTGCTCTCTGGGGCTGTGTAGAACAGGCTTTGTTTGCGGTTCTCACACGTTGTTGACTCCAGATACGATGTGGCTGTGGTGAGACCGGTGCAGAATTCTGATAGGTATGTTTCCGGTTGTGCAGCCCCGATTGCTGTGAGTTTCAGAATCTGGCACAAAGTCCGGTGAGGAGGCAGTAGCAGGCTGAAAGAATATTCACCAGAAGTACGTTGAATAAGCTCAAGACTCTTCAAGCTTTTTGGAGGGGAGCATTTTCTGTCACCGAGTTTGTGACAAGTAAATTCTTATCTGAAAGTATTTCTTGCTTCACTACTATTAGGGCACCTCTGTTTTTAAATCACAAAAATAGTTGATCATAGTAGAAAGTTTAAAGGCAATGGATTGGCAAAAATAAGAGGAAAAGCAGCCTCATCACGTCACCCAGGAGGGCCACTGTCGACCTTCTGCTCTGGGTCCGTTTCTTGTGACCATCCGTTAAAAAAGGATGTATATCTTGTGGATTTGTTCTCTGCATACAACTTTGTGGTCTTTTTATTTGCCAATGCCTGTTTAATGGCATACTTGTGAAACAGTCTAGTGCTTAGCTTTTTTCAACATTTTATTATGAAAATTTTCCGACTTCAAAAACTCGGATTATCCAGTAAATGCGTATATTCCCACCAGCATCCCACTGCATACGCTTTGTCACTTCTCTGTCCGTTTACCCACCTAGCCTCCTGGTGGTCCACATTATTTCATTCAGAAGAGTTTACCTTGTAACAGTTTGCTAGTATTTTGTTGACTGGAGGTATCTAGATTATCTAACCAGTCCTCACTGTTGGATATTTAGGTTCATCTCCATTTATATTATGGTGGGTCTCTCATTGTTGAGTTTTGAGATTTCTGGATATAAGCCAGAAGTCTCCCTTCTGGTTACTCATTCTGAACATAAGCCGTTTATCAGTTCTGTGATTTACCCCCTCTGTTGCTTGCCCTTTCATCTTCCTGGTGGCGTCTTGAAGCACGTACATCTTTTATTTAGATGAAGTCCAGCCCACCAACACTTTCTTCTGTGGATCCTTCTCTGCCCAACTCAAGATCAGGGAGATTTTCTCCTGTGTTTTCCTTTAGAGGTTTACAGTTTTAACTCTTACACTAGCTCTGTGGCCCACTTCAGGATCGATGCGGTCATGCTTAAGTGTTGTGTGAAGTAAGGGTCTCTTCACTTCTTCTGGAGGCTCTCCATTGCTTTTGCGCCGTTGGTTGGAAAGACTGTCCTCTCCCCGTTGAGCTGCCATAGCGCCTTTGTTGCAGGTCATTTGTGTACTCTTTCATGATTTGCTACAACAGAAAATAAATTCCTCGTTTTTATTTTATTCTTTTTTTTTTTTTTTTGGTGGCTTGAACAGCAGGCGTCTGCTTCTCACGGTTGTGGCACTGAGGGAGACCATCTGCTTTTTTCTTTTCTGCCTCTGCTCCTTTCGGCTTCACTCACCAAGCTTTTTGGAAATACTGCCCTTGCCATGGCGGCTCTATCTCAGCTACTGGTGGCGGGTAGTAGAGGCGTGAGGGTGTGTAAAGAATCCGGGGTGGGAGGCGGCCCCACTTTTACCCTTTCTCCTATCCACCAAGGTTGGTTATTTGCTTGGGAAAATAAGTGATAACTGTTAAAGAGTGCCTAACTGGTGAAAATTTCATAAGAACGACGATTGAATAGATGCTTTAACTGTGGAGAAAATGTCGTCTAGCATGTGCTAGGATATCAGCACATTTCAGAAACCTTTCTTAAAACTAAAAGTTTCCTCCACTACTCTCTCTTTTGAAGTCAGCTTTCTCGGGGCAGTCATCTAATCCTGTTTTATAGTTTGTGGAAATACAATTAAATGTAAAAGTGCAGCTTAGAAAGACCTGAACTCTGCTTCACCATTAATGTACTTAGGAATAATAAGGATAGCAGGGACTTCCCCAGTGGTCCAGTGGTTAAGAATCCACCCTCTGGTGCAGGGGCTCAGGTTCGATCCCTAGTCAGGGAACTAAGATTCCGCGTGCCACTGGGGAGCTAAGTCCGTGCGCCACAACTAGAGAGCCCCGTGCTGTGACGGAAATCCTGTGGGCCACAGCTATGACCCGCTGCAGCCAAATAAGTAAGTAAAGTGTTTAAAATAGGAATAATAGTAAAGGATAGCGGTAGCTCATATTAATGAGGACTTTTCACATGCCCTCCGTGTTCCAACACTGAACACACTTCGTCTCTTTATCTCTGTGGTTCTCACAGAAGGTAGCTGAGGTGCTGCCACATTCTGTTTTCATGCTGAGGAGCCTGGGGCACAGAGAGACCGGTGAGCTGCCCACGTGGTAGACTGCATGGGCCCCAGCTGGCCCCAAGTTTGAGAGTCCCAGCGCGGTGCTGCTCAGAACCGACAGTGCTGGGGCTCCAGACACTGTCCAACCTGCGACCCCCGCCTTCAGTTAGCGCTCGGTAGCCCCCATGTTTTTAAACATTCATTAAAGAAAATTGGCTGTAAACATAATTGTTCGCCCGCATGCGGCTCTGCCAGCGCACCTTGTGTGGCTGACGAGCGGCAGATTGGCTTCTCTTTGAACAGTTCCAGCCTTTGAGGGAGTTGAGAAGCGGAAGGAAAAGACAGTTCAGTTTCTTGTATCGGTTGCTGTTCTTGCCTAAAGGGCAAGGTGACGGCGTCCCGCACGTATTAATCAGCATGTAGGCTCATCCCTTACGTGCAATAGTCATGATCTGGAGGTTGGGGGGTTTGCTGCCACAGTTGGGTATATGGTGTCTTCTCAGTGTCCACTGACTTGGATTCTGGGAGAGGAAAGAAAGGCTTAGGACAGGGAGGGTATAGGGAGCAGGGATGAAGTAGGGTTGTCATGGAGACAGGCTGAGGATGGACAGAGGAGATCTGGGTTCTACCTGTGCTCACTGGTGGTCTTGGTGAATCATTCCCCTCCTCTGAGCCTCATCGTCACCACTGATGTATCTGTGAAAGGAGAGGATCGAACTAAATGATGTCCCAGGCCCCATACGGTATGGTTTCTGTGGAGCTTTCTGACTCAGAACAGAACTCTTCAGGGTGCTGGACGTCCCCAGTCAGGGCAGCGTAAGCCAGCGTGAGGGGGTCCACGGGAGGGTGAAGGACGCTGCGGGCTCTGCCCCCGGGTCAGCCTCTGGCCCGGCCCCTGGTGAAGCAGGACCGAGGCGTGCTTTCATCTCCCTCCGTCCGCACCTTTCCCAAATGGAAGCGCCGTGTGAGGCCCCTTTCTGTTAGCGAGCAGGCCTGGCAGGGTGAGGCGCGACTCTGGTCGCGGTGAACCTCCTAACCCGCGGGGCTGTGGCCTCCCCCTGTGCGGTCAGGAGGGCAGCCCACCTTGCTCAGGTGGCAGGGGCTCCTCTGGCCACCTCTGAAGGTCCTGTGGCCGTCGGCAGTCACTGAGGTGCTTCCCAGCCGGAGACGGAGCGTGTCCGTGAGCTAAGGGTTCCGCTGGAGGCGCCAGCTGAGTCCTTCCTCTTAAACAGTGGGAAGAAGCAAGGGCTCCCGTGGTCTCCATCAGGAGCCCAGAACCGCAAGCACCCAGCACTGAGGGCGGCTCCTCAGTTCCGTGCTGTACAGTCTGACCTAGACCAGGGTTTCTCGAGAGACAGTGATTGCAGGCAGATCAAGGCGGATTTTATTTTCAGGTAGATAGGGATTGGGGTATTCTAGGAAAGCTCATGAAGGTCAGTAAATTAGTACTAATTAATAAAATCCACATGGTTCTCAGGTTTTAAAAAAAAGTTTATTGGAGCCAAGAGGCTGTAAAATAAATTGACCCCAAACCTCCCATAATAATCGTAGTAATAAGTCTTTCCGGTTATAGTGCCTTACACTATACAGAAAACTTTTACGTGATTATTGCAGCATCCCACAGGGTAAGTGAACATCATGCTCACTTTACAGCTGTGAGAACAGACTCAGAGAAGCCTGTCCAGTGCCACACGGTTTGCCATCAGCAGACCTGGCACTAGGCGAGAGGAGAGCTCACCCTTATTGAACTTCTGCTAAATGCAAACTGCTTTCCCATTCACTGTCTCACTTGCTCAGTTGCTGAGCCTTGTCCGACTCTTTGTGACTCCATGAACTGCTGCATGCCAGGCTTCCCTGTCCTTCACTATTTAATCCATATGTAGTCTTGAGTTGGTATAATCCCATTATATAGATGAAGAAACAGGATCAAAGGGGCTAAAATAAGTTGTTCAAGCTTAACAACTAGGAAGTAACAGAACTGGTGTTTGAAAATCTGGATGTTTTAAAGTATTTATTTACTTTTTATCTAGCTGTGAAAGTGAAAGTTGCTCGGTCGTGTGCAACTCTTTGTGACCCCATGGTCTATACAGTCCATGGAATTCTCCAGACCAGAATACTGAAGTGGGTAGCCTTTCCTTTCTCCAGAGGATCTTCCCAACCCAGGGATCGAACCCAGGTCTCCTGCATTGCAGATGGATTCTTTACCTGCTGAGCCACCAGGGAAGCCCTTTATTAGCTGTGCTGAGTCTTCGCCTAGTTGCAGTATGTGGGAATCTAGTTCCCTGACTTGGGATCGAACCCAGGCCCCCTGTATTGGGAGTGCGGAGTTTTAGCCACTGGACCACCAGGGACGTCCCCAAAACTGGTATTTAAATCCAGCTGCTGTTTGGCTCCAAAACTCAGCACTGCTGCACTCTCTTGCCTCTCAATTCATCTGTTCTTTCATTCATTCAACAGGTGTTTATTCTGTACCTGGTAGTGTTTCAGGCCTAGAGTCTCAGGCTCCACAGCTTGCTCTCATTTGAGATTGCCTGTCTCATGAAATCTGTTAGAGTCGAGAGCATTGTCTGTATGAGGCTATGGTTTTTCCAGTAGTCAAGTATGGATGTGACAGTTGGATCATAAAGAAAGCTGAGTGCCAAAGAATTGATGCTTTTGAACGGTGGTGTTGGAGAAGACTCTTGAGAGTCCCTTGGACTGCAAGGAGATCCAACCAGTCCTTCCTAAAGGAAATCAGTCCTAAGTATTCATTGGAAGGACTAATTCTGAAGCTCCAATACTTTGGCCACCTGATGCAAATAACTGACTCATTCAAAAAGACCCTGATGCTGGCAAGGATTGAAGGCGGGAGGAGAAGGGGACGACAGAGGATGAGATGGCTGGATGGCATCACCGACTACTTGATGGACCTGAGTTTGAGCACTCTCTGGGAGTTGGTGATGGATGGGGAGGCCTGGTGTGCTGCAATCCGTGGGGTCTCAAAGAGGCTGACACGATGAAGCAGCTGAACTGAGGAGGATATGTATAAAATAGTGTTGTTTTTATAAAAACCATGCCTATTCATGGTAAAAATTCAGCAATATAGGAAGGTACACAAAAAAATGGAGTGCAGATGACCAAGGCATGTCAGTCCCCTGGAGATAAACAGTTGTTAGCATTTTGGCCAACACGCTTCTAAACAGTTCTCTAGGCCCGTGTATGGAGAAAAGCGCAATAATACGCAGCAGCTCTGCCTAAGAGCCGTTTCCTTAGCAGCAGCATGTGCTCGGGTGGATTCTCACCTCAGCCCCGTGAGATGGCAGTGCCACCCCACTCAGTAGGAAGCTGGCATTGACGGCAGTGCGGTGGCCTGCCTCTCGGTGGGGAGCTCTGCATCTGAAGGCCAAGCTGTGAGTCCTGTGCTGAGTTGTATGTGATGGACGAGCTGACCTTGTTTTACTGCAGTTTGCAGATACTGCCTTTTTTTTTTTTTAAAAAAGGAAGGTTTGTGGCCACCCTGGGCCAAGCAGGTCTGTTTGCGCCATTTTCCCAGCAGCCTTCTCTCCCTTCATGTCTCTGTGCCTCATTTCGGTAGTTCTCGCAATATCTCACACTTTTTTTTTTTTTTAAATCATTACCGTATTTGTTATGTGATCAGCGATCTTTGTTCTACTACAACTCACTGAAGTCTCAGATGATGGCTAGCGTTTTTTAAGTCATAAAGTATTTCTAAGCTACAGTATGTACATTTTCTTAAGACAGTGCTATTATACACTTCATAGTCTGTAATGTAAATGTGACTTTTATGTACACTGAGAAACCAGAGTTTGGGTGATTCACTTTATTCGGATATTCCCTTTACTGCGGTGATCTGGAGCTGAACACCCAGTATCTCCGTGGTGTGCCTGTACATGGTGGTGATAAGGCAGAATACACTGCATGCTTTTCTGTAACTTGCTTTATTGTTTGACTTGAGGCGGTGTTTATCATATAATGGTAATTTACAATTTGTAATAATCCTCTGCAGTATTTTTACTCAGCAGTAGTAATGTCTCGGTGGTTAATGTCACTCTATCTCTTTGTGAATACTGTACTTTGTTGGACCAGTCCCTTGTTGAGGATGCTTAGTTTATTTCTAGTTTTTTGCTGTTTTAAGTAGTAAAGGAATCCATATCTTCCTGCCCTTTGAGTCCTAACTTGTTCTTTAGAGGAGGAGGACAGAATGCCCCTCCACACCCCTCCAGGTGAGAATCATTGGTGTTGGAGCGGTCAGGTTCTGCCGCAGACTCCCCTGGAGAGCTTGTTAAAAATGCAGCACGCTGGGTTCCGTCCTCTCAAAGTCTCTGACTCATTTAGTCTGGGGAGAGGGCTGAGGGTTTTCCTCTTTGACAAGCTCCCAGGTGATGCTGACCTGCTGGCCAAGGAACCCCGCTTTTGAGAGCCACTGATGTAAAGGAAAAGCACTTAAGTGGAAATCAGGAGACTTCAGTTCTGATTCCAGCTCTGACAGTAGTCAGGTGACCCTGGACAGAAAAGGAAAAGTGTTGGTTTCTCAGTCGTGTCCGACTCTGTGCGACCCCATGGCCTGTAGCCCACCAGGCTCCTCTGTCCAGGGAATTCTCCAGGCAAGAATACTGGAGTGGGTAGCCATTCCCTTCCCCAGGGGATCTTCCCGACCCAGGGATTGAACCTGGGCCTCTTGCTTTTTCAGGCAGATTCTTTACCATCTGAGCCACCAGGGAAGCCCGACCCTGGATGGGGTGCGTGTTTTTCTCTTTGGTTAAAGTGAGAGGATCGGACTGTCATTTTCTTAGACTGTTTACCTCATCAGTGAGAAATATGAAATCCTTCAAAATCTGTGTTCTTCTACTCATGGCATACAGTGGCTCTTGAGATTTGGTTCATTTAATACCTGTGTTCTTTTTGCCCTCTCTTTTCTTTCTTTTATTCAGTATTTACTCTGGGGTCCAAGGAAGGTAGTATCATAAGAGAGATAATGGTTTGAGAGTGGGGCTTAGAAAAGGATGAAGTGCTCATTTTTTTCATGTTAGCAAGAATACATCTGTTAAGAAAGAACTACATTTCCAAAGTTAGTCAGCTACCTAACAAAATCCTAGCTCAGCATCAGCAGTCCAAAAGGAAGGCCCTTAATCAGTCTGTCCGCATACCTATTAATTTAAACAGCAGGGTTTTTATGCTGCGCGTCGGAGCTCTTTGTATGAAGGAACATAAACACCACTGCAAGATCCAAACTAAGAAGCAGTGCTATTTTGGATGAGGAAAAATACCACCCTGTACATGAGAGCGGGAAATCAGAGAGAGAGAAAGCTTATCAGAAATAATGCATGAGAAAGACTGGCTTTTAGAGGGGAAAAACGCATTTCTCTAAAGCAGGACTTTTCAGGCGACGCCTCCGTCAGGCGCATATTCATGCGGCTTCATCGTCATCATCGCTGCTGTCAGGATGGTCACTAAATGAAGGTGTTCCTGTTTCGTCCTTGTAGACTAGGAAGGATTCACAAGGCCAGGGTTGGAGCCCAGTCCCAGGCCTTAGTGTTCACAACGTAGAGACAGCGCCGGCATGGGTCCCTTCAGACCCGTGTGGCGGTATTTTACATATGCGCATTTGCCCCTCTCTGTTACTTCCTGCTTCCTGGGAAAATATCTCCATCCCTGCCTTGCCAGGTGCCGGAAATCCCTGGTGCTCGCTCACTGGGTCTCTGCTGTGATGTGAACATTTGCGTCCCCCTCAGGAGCCACCAGGGCTTCCCTGGCGGCTCAGTGGATAGCGTCTGCCTGCGATGTGGGAGAACCGTCTCCATCCCTGGGTCAGGAAGATCCCCTGGAGAAGGAAATGGCAACCCACTCCAGTATCCTTGCCTGGAGAATCCCATGGACAGAGGAGCCCGGTGACCTACAGTCCATGGGGTCACAAAGAGTCAGACACGACTGAGTGACTAACACTTCCACTTTCTTTCCAAGATTCCCATTATGTGAGGGTGTCAGGGAGGTGGGGCCTCAGGGTGGAGCCCTCAGAAGTGAGGTCCGTGCCCTTGTGAGGGACCTCACAGAGCCCCCTGGTTCTGTCCACTCTGTGAGGACCAAGCACAGTGAAATGTGCCTGAGCTGGAAGAGGGCCCTCGCCTGACCACACTGGTCCTCTGCTCTCGGACTTCCAGCCTCTAGAACTGGGGGTACGCACTGTTTATACGCCACTCCATCTGTCTGTAAGCCAGCCGGAAGGCACTAGGAACTTCTCCGTTTCTGAAGGTTCCCACTAGACCAGTCCCCGGAGATGCCTTTCCTCACTTAGGCTCTTAGAGACACTTAACATGCCCAGAGCCTTTGGAATCCATTCATTCTTTCAGCTCTTTAGAACAGTTAATTAATCTGTTTGTTTATTCATGCTAATTCCCTAGCCTCTGTGGAAAATACAGATATGAACAAGACAGTCCCTGATTCATTCGATTTTTTTTTTTTTTTAACTTCATATTATTGTCCCAGTTTGTGTGGGTTGGGTTTATATGTGCCTCTCTGGAGTGGGCTTGGTTTGTGACTTCCAAGCACTGTTATATTGGAAAGAAAGGAGTGATAGGGGTAGGTTTATGAAGTTAGGAAATTAGAGTTAATTATGGTAACTGCCTCAGAATAGCCAAGCCTGGGGGAGGGGGCTCTGAATCAGCTCTGATGAATCACATTTCCCTTTTTGTCTTTAAAGAGGACTCACAAGGCGGTAGTGGAGAGAATTTAGAGAAGCACTGAAGACTGGAAATTCTAGAAAACAAGGCCGCCCAAATTTCAGGATCATTTCACCTAGGAAGAGTAAAGAATAATTTAGAATTGACTTCAATTACTTGAAGGATTATTGTTATTATTTTTTACAAATTAAGAGGATGTAAATGAGGCAGAAGCAAAAATGGACCAGATAGGAAAGAACAGCTCCTTATCCATTGCAACCAGTCCATTGGAGTGGATGATAAGCTAGGCTTAGAGAGTGTAGAGATAGGAAAGAGCAGGTCCTTATCCATTGCAGCCAGTCCATTGGAGTGGATGATAAGCTAGGCTTAGAGAGTGTAGAGATGCTTTAGGAAAATTAACTGAAATTTGGAGAACAGGCAAAATGATTATTGTGTGCCTTTCCAGGGTCACTCGAGAGCATAATCTGGTAAGCCGATCTAAAGGGTATCTGACTTTTGTAAAGTTAGATTTTAACTTGTAAAAAAATAGATAAGTGAAAAGTGAATTTTATTGTCCAGTAGAGCTCTTAATGATTTCTGTACAGTAGGAAAGATAGCCTCAAAGGTCATAGTTTAATTGCTCTGTAGGACATTAGCCAGTTTTGTAGCAACTTGGCAAGATTATTACAGCATTCTTTCCTTTTCCGCCAAGTTCATATGTGTTTCTTTTGTTACATTTGAACCAGCTTTGCCATCCTGCTTTTTCCCTCGTGAAGGACTTACTTGATACCTGCATACTATATATTGGCATGAGAGTTTCCTTTTTAGCTTTTTGAAAATTATACTTTGAGAGAAGTGAGTGCATGTGGAGGAGATGAGCATCTCTGGTAGCTCACCCAGGAGTGGGGTTCCAGGTCCTTCAGCCCTGAACACCAGTGTTCATCTAAATTCTCTTGGTCACCCAGATAATACATTGCGTTTATGGATCCTCTAACTCTCTGCCCTGGATGAATACTTAAAACTCCTGCTTTATCAAGATCTCAGATGACACAGAGCAGAGAGGGGTCATTTCTTCTGTTGTGAAGACCAGCACTGTTACTGGTTTATATAGCACGCACAGTTGCCAAACATTGGCACAGCGACTGTTGTATCGGATCCTCTCTGTTTCCTTGTGAGGGAGGCGGGGCAGGAAGGGCTGCCCCCACTTTACAGGTGAGCACGTTGAGACTCCAGTAAAGTCATGGGTGCTTGGCTGTTGAGGAGTGGCGCTGGGACCGCAGCCCAGCCCTCCCCATTCCACGCTCATCAGCAGCTACATGACGGAACTCAGATTCAAGAGGATTCTGGTAAGAGCAGGGAACGGAGTAGGGAAAGACATGCACCCTGGCTCCAGGCTGCTGTCCTGTCGCTTCAGCCATGCGACCGAGATTGTCGTCTTGGAGTCTGTGTGCCCTGTTCCTGACTGTTGGAGAGACCTGAAGTGTGTCTGAATCTTCCCTCACTGCCCGCCCGGCCTGGCCCCCTACTCAGGGATTGATCAGTGCTGGACGCACAGCAGGTACCCATGCACCCAGGAGACACTTCCTGATTGAATGGGGACATTTGTTTTACACGCACGTATATCTTGATCTCCCTCTATTCCTGGTGAGGCCTATCTGGGTGACATTGGCGCAGCTGCACTTACTCATTCAAAAGAATAATCTGCCCTTTGATTTGGCGCTTGCACCAGAAAGAGGACTGCTGACTTGACCCAATTCCGTCTTTTTTATGAAATCTTCTCTAAACTGCCAGCTGCTGATTTATTAATTCTACAGATACTTACTGACTAACTCTGTGCCAGGCCCTGCGGTAAAGACTAGGCCAGGCCTCTCTTCCTTCAGTTCATGGTCCTGGTGGTGTCTTAGTATTTCTGTTGAAACATTTTCAGTCTTTGCCTCATTAGTAATTCACAAAATAACATGAAACAACTGAGTTGTGAAAAAGACTCTTAGGCATTCGCTGGTGGCACAGTGGGTAAGAGTCCGCCTGCCAGCGCAGGGTCCGTGAGTTCGATCCCTAGTCCGGGAAGATCCCACATGCGCCGGCCCCTTGCGCCACCACCGCTGAGCCCGAGTGCTGCAACTCTGAAAGCCCATGCCCCCAGAGTCTGTGCTGCAGTAAGAGAAGCCACTGCAGCGAGAGGCCTGTACGCTGCGTGAGGCCTGTACGCCGCGTGAGGCATCGTCCCCAGTCGCCACCACTAAAGAAAGCCCGAGCAAAGCAGCAAAGACCAAGCACGGCCAAAAGCTACGTAAATAAAAAATATTTTTTTAAGACTGTAAGTTCAGTTCAGTCCAGTCGCTCAGTCGTGTCCGACTCTTTGAGACCCCGTGGTCTGCAGCACGCCAGGCTTCCCTGTCCATCACCAACTCCTGGAGCTTACTCAGACTCTAAAAAGACTCTAAAACGTGCTCCAGACCCACCCATTTCTTTTCTCTGGTCCACTGCCCGTCCCCGTCCCTGCCCCACGTCCACACCCAGCCCTCTCTTGCTTGCACAGGGCCTGCAGCTTCTCCCACTTCCTCATGCTACTTTGCTCAGTCGTGTCGACTCTGAGTGTCGACTGAAGCCCGCCAGGCTCCTCTGTCCATGGGATTCTCCAGGCAGGAATACTGGAGTGGGTTGCCATTTCCTTCTCCAGGGGATCTTCCCAACCCAGGGATCGAGTCTGCATCTCCTACTTGAGCAGGCTGATTCTTTACCATTGAGCTGCCTGGGAAGCCTCTCCCATTTCCCCTAACAACGACAATCAGCTCCTGTTAGGCCATTGTCTAAAGCTCCCTGGCAGCCTCCTGTCATAAAGCCGTGCTTCCCCTCTGCCTCCATCCCCCTCTACTCCCTTCCTCCCTGGTCCAGCCACACTGGGGAAAGGGACGGAAGCCAAGCCAGCCTGTCCCCGCCTCGGGCCTGTGTGCCGGCTGTGTTGCTGCTGACGCTGATCGTCCGTGGTATTTTCGCAACAGTCCCCCGGCTCATTTGGAATTCAGCTTAACTCTCCCTGCCTGACAGGGGCCTTGCCTGTCACCTCTTTTCAGTTCAGTAGCCCTTCTGTCACTCTGATTCTTAGCCCTGTTTTATTGTCTTTATCTTACTCATTTATCGTCTGACTTTTTTCATTAGAATGTGTAGCTAGGGGCTTTAGCTTTTCCCTGAGAAAGTTGTGGAGGGATGCAAGGATAGTTTTCAGTTTACAGGTGCTTAGAGAGTGCCGATTGGCCGAGAGGTTGATGAAGACGGGAGTGCAGACGTGATTACCGGCGAGCTGCTCGTGAGCAATGGCAGGTGAAAATGGATTGTGATTGCGTTTGCTTAATGGTAGAGTGCCTTTTTTTTTTTTTTTTTAAGAATTTTAAATAGAATTCTTGAAATGGAGGTAAGGGATGGTTTTATTTAAAGCTTTTGTTTTTAAAAGTGAAGTGTCACTGTAGGAATTCAGGTGACTGACATGATTTGGGGAGGAGGAATTAGTTCAGAGTGTGGGACTCACATTTCCTACTGGTTCAAGTGGGGGTTCTGTTTGTTTTTAATTTTTTGAAAGGTTAATTCAACTGGAGCAAAAGTGCATTCAGGACACTTCTGACCAAAGACGTGCTCTGCGGCTAGGACTGTGTCCTGCCTCGTGAAGACTTAGAAGGCCTGAAAACGGGGTCAGCGCCCGTGGGCTCCGCCCCAGCGCAGAGTAGGAGACTTCAGAGCTGGTGGCTCCAGGTTGTGGCAAGTTTCTCCTGAGGCTGTGTTCGCACAGCAAGCGTGTTGTTTCGCCTGACTGTCCACACGTTCCTGATGGAGGTGTGAGGCTCCAGCCTCTTCTGGTCTCTCCTCTTGCCAGCCCCCTTCCTCCTCGTCCCCAGGGGCTCTTGCCTGCTCAAAGACCTAAGACCCAGGGAGGACAGAGGGAACTCCTCAGCACTAGATGGCATGTGAGACGTTTAGAATGTAGCTCTTGGTTGTCATAGGAGCTGCAGTTTTGTGCTTCCTCCAGGCTGGCTGTGGTCAGGAGTGGGATGCGCAGTCATGTCACCAGCGTGGAGGGGATTGGGTGTGCCATCACCTCCTTTCTGCAGCGTCTCCACACCCGCCGTCATCCCCATCCTCAGGTCAGGGGCTGAGGCTCAGACGGGGAGGAGTCTTGTCTTCCCAAGGCTCCCCAGGCAGGTAGTCACAGAACTGGGCTCGGAACCCCACTGTCCATAACTTCTGTGGGCAGAGGCGGGGAGACCTCCTGCATCAGGGTCCCGGGTTGGCAAGGTGGGTGGGCGAGGCAGGTGGGGCTGGGTGCTGACTCCATCCTACACACAGTGAGGAAGGATTATGGGGTTCAACTGGAAGGTGCTAGGGTGACTGCAGGAAGGGATCGGACGGCCGGGAGATGAGGAATGGGGAGGGGAGTCTTAGGGAGCCGGGGGAGACCGGAAAGGCCACGGAGCTTGTTATGCTCAGCCCCCTGCTCAGAGGAGCACGTGCGGCCAGGCCTGGAGACCAGAGTTGCATTTGCAGTCTTGCCTGTAGCTGACTTCCCTGTACGTCCCCTTCTGCTTGGTGCAGAGCTCAGCAGCAGCCCGAGAGTGTCAGAGCGTTCCTGCTCACATGGCAGGGATGCTAGCCTCTGTTCAGATGCCCTGTTTATGTTGCTGCACGTTCGTTATGGCTCCATAAACCTGAAACCTCACATCCTAAGACAAGCGGGAAACGAAACATCGGTGTGAGGTCCCAGGCTCACGGGGCCTCCGGGCCTGAAACCCCAGCTTGTCTGTACAGGAGCTGGGATGCGGATTCAGTGCCAGTGAGTATATCGTGAGTTCCCTTCTTGGGAACTGGGCCGTTTCACGTGAAGAGGCAGGCTGCGGGCACTCTGAGCATGCGCATGCCGCGGACACGGGTTTCAGACATAGCTCATGTAGCTTTCCCAGATTGTCGGGGCCTGGGGCCATCTCCTCTTAATGACCACGTGTTTAGCCTGTATCTGCGCGTCAGTTTCTCTGGGGACGCCTCTGGCGTGCGGCACTGCCAGTAAATGCCGCAGGTCAGTGCTCTGCTGGGACAGCCAGGCTCGGTCAGGAGGCTTTGTCCTTAGGGTGAGCCTGGAGAGAAGAAGGAAGTTCCGAGTGTCGAGGGTGAGCTTGACAGCGAGTAGCTTGAGGAGCCCTCCCGCCCCCCAAAGTCCAGTGTGGATGGGACTCCCTGGTCTCTTAGGCCTGGTGTTTCCAGGCGGAGTCGGGGCTGGTCCTGGTGGAGGAGGGCCAAGCCAGGTAGCAGGGAGTCTGGGGGTCTTCTGTTTTTATCCGTTCTGTGTTCATATCAGTTCTGTGTCCCAGTCGTGATACAGGAAAACAAAGGCTGCAGAGAGACCGGAAGTCCCAGAGCAGGAGCACGCTTCCTCCGAGCCTTGAGGCGTTGGCGGGTAGCCTAGGATTCCTCGTTGTTATGAGTCGTGTGCTCTCAGAAGTGCCCTCTGGAGAGCAGTGCAGCAGTTGAGAGTCCCTGTTCCTGATCCATTGGGTCACCGGTTGTCAAGAGGTCGGGGGAAGTGCCCAGCCTTTGAGGCAGACTCCTTCCCGGTGTGGTCCCAAGGCCTGTCACCTCGGGTTCGCAGCCTTCCTCCTGGGGCAGCCAAACCCCTCTGTCAGCCCTTAGCGGTCTCCCATCTGGCTGTAGAATCTGGGGATTCGCCAGGGCCCGCCCAAAAAGGGTGCCATGTCCCAGCCTGATCTCAGGACCACAGGCTGCCTGCCAGTCAGCGGAATACCTCCTCTTCTGGAGGTGGCCTGAAGCACTTGACTCTTTGGTGTTGGGACCCCAAGCGGGCACAAGGGTTGAAAACGTTGGCATTAAACCTACCTTGGCCAAGCTCATTTGCTCTGCAGTTGGTAGCCATATGATCATGGGCAAGTTACTTAACCACTGTGTTCTCTGTTCTCTTATTAGTAAATTGAGGACTCGCATAAAATTGTCTCACATACACTTGGTGCTAGGTTTTGGCGATTTTTCACCATGATGAAAGTGAAGAGAGTGAGAAAGCTGGCTTGAAACTCAACATTCAGAAAACTAAGATAATGGCATCTGGTCCCATCACTTCATGGCAAATAGATGGGGCAACAGTGGAAACAGTGAGAGACTTTATTTTTTTGGACTCCAAAATCACTGCAGATGGTGACTGCAGCCATGAAATTAAAAGACGCTTGCTCCTTGGAAGCAAAGCTATGACCAACCTAGATAGCATACTAAAAAGGTCAATTTTCATGCCAGTCCCAAAGAAGGGCGATGCCAGAGGATGTTCAGACTGTTGGACAGTTGCACTCATGTCACATGCAACCAAAGTAATGCTCAAAATCCTTCAAGCCAGGCTTCAGCAGTATGTGAACAGGGAACTCCAGAGGCACAAGCTGGATTTAGAAAGGGCAGAGGGTCCAGAGATCAAGTTGCCAGCATTCACTGGATCATAGAGAAAGCAAGGGGATTCCAGAAAAACATCTTCTTCATTGACCACACTAAAGCCTTTGACTGTGTGAATCACAACAAACTGAAAAATTCTTAATGAGACAGGACTACCAGACAACCTTACCTGTCTCCTGAGAAACCTGTATGCAGGTCAAGAAACAATAGTTAGAACTGGATGTGGAACAACTGAGTGGTTCCAAATGGGGAAAGAGTATGACAAGGCTGTATATTGTCACCCTGCTTATTTAACTTACATGCAGAGTACATCATGTGAGATGCTGGGCTGGATGAATCACAAGCTGGACTCGAGACTGCCGGGAGGAGTGTCAACAACCTCCAGTATGCAGGCGATACCACTGTAATGGCACAAAGTGAAGAGCAACTAAAAGGCCTCTTGATGAAGGTGAAAGAGGAAAGTGAAAAAGCTGCCCTAAAGCTCACCATTCAGAAAACTTGAGATCGTGGTATCTGGTCCCATCACTTTATGGGAAATACATGGGGAAATGGAAGTAGTGATAGGTTTTATTCTTTTGGACTTAAATCCCTGCAGATGGTGACTGCAGCCATGGAATTAAATGACACTTGCTCCTTGGAAGGAAAGCTATGACCAACCTAGACAGCATATTAAAAAGCAGAGACATCACTTTATCAACAAAGGTCTATATAGTCAAAGCTATTGTTTTCCTAGTAGTCATGCACAGATGTGAGAGTTGAACCATAAAGAAGGCTGAGCACCAAAGAATTTATGCTTTGGACTGCGGTTCTGGAGAACTCTTGAGAATCCTGTGAATTGCAAGGAGATCAAACTAGTCAATCCTAAAGGAAATCAATCCTGAATATTCGCTGAAAGGACTGATGCTGAAGCTGAAGCTTGAATACTTTGGCCTTATGTGAAGAGCCAACTCATTAGAAAATACCCTGATGCTGGGAAAGACTGAAGACAAAAGGAGAAGGGGGCAGCAGAGGATGACATGGTTAGACAGCATCACTGACTAAGTGGACATGAATTTGAGCAAACTCCAGGAGATAGTGGTGGACAGGGAAACCTGGCATGCCGCAGTCAGACACAACTGAGTGACCGAACAAGAACAACAAAATCAGACTAAAAGAATGCCTCTGGCAGATTGTTAGAAAAGGGACAGACGGAAGAAGACCAGTTACTAACATGAGAAGGGGGGTGGGAAATGCTGAGGGTGAGAGCTGAAGCAGCGGGGCTGAGAGTAGGGAGGTCAGACCCCAGGAAACCTTCCTGAGCAGAATCAGAGTTGGTGCCTGGTGCCTGATTCTGTTTGTGGTGTGAGGGAGAGAAAAACCATCAAGAGTGACTCACAAGTTTTCTTTTGAGATCTGTCTTCCTTGTTTTAGAAAGATCTGCAAATGTTGATGAGTCTCCTTGATGGCAAGTTTCAGAACACAGCCTCAGCTCATGTGCCAGATCTCAGCAGCTCGGGCCCTGCCCTCCAGTAAACATTCCTCTTTCTTTGGCTGACATCTCGTTTCCTTTTCTTAAACTGTTCTGAAACTGTTACAGCCGCTTTCGTACTTCAAGGAATTGAAGCCTGGTCCATATTATGTATGGAAACAAATACCGAGATACATACTCAGTAAACAAAAGACTGAAATAAATGGGGTCACGCTTCATGGCTGACCTACAGGGTGATGCTTGTGGCAGAGCACTGGCCGGAAACCATGACTCCTAGGATTCCAGAGCGGCCTCTGTCTTTGTGCTAAAAAAACGTTTCATAGTGGAAGGGTGAAATAGAGTCCTGAAGAGTTTTCAGTAAAACGCAGCCTGGGGTCCATCTCCACTACGTTTGCTGCCCACGGTGGTCCTCGTATCTGAACCTGAGCACAGGCGGGTGAGGTGAGCGGGCTGAGCTCAAGGGAGCAGGGCACACTCTCGTTCCTTTCAGCTCTTGCTCCCCGGCTCCTACCCCGGCCCCATACAGTTTAGTGGGGGTGTGCATGTTCTGTGATTCCCACAGGATCCCAGGCTTGCCCGGGGTTCCACTTGTTTCTCGCGGCTAATCCAGCTCCCAGCCTGGAGCCTCGGCACTCACTGCATTAATCAGCCTTGCTGGAATGATCACATGGTCCTTAGCTGCCTCCCCTGTTAGCTGCCGCTCGTCAGCAGCTGGCAGAGCTGGAGGCTGCAGGCCCCTGTCTGCAGAAAGCCTTTCACTTCAGAATATTGGGGGTGTGCAAACCCCGCCTCTTTTTCCTGCACCTTTGCACCATCTGACTGACTAAATGGTGGTCCTCCAAACCAGAAAGGCCCCCAGACAGTCTGAGGAAATTGTCTCCGACTAGGTCATGTTTGCACTTGAAGAAATCAGGTATGTCCTGGGTTTTCTCCATCATTCTGCCGCTGGGTTTTTGTTCTCGCTAGGTTTTTGCTGTGTAATGACAGCCCAGGCTGCGGCTGGTCCTCACAAAGAAGGGTTCTTTTCCATGATGGGGTTTCTCCCAGTCGTGGGGGTGGGCATGCGGAGGCGGTGCCGGTCTTGGGTGTCAACTGCGGGCACCCAGGCAGCGTGGTAATCGGTTTGATGGTGTGTGAAGGTGGCAAGGACCCCACCTTGCGCCTCATCTGAGCTGTGCTGGTGCTGGTGTGGAGTTCTGAATACCGACTAGGAACTGCTTATCCAGATGGAGCCTCTTGCTGCCTTTTGTTTTTCTTCCTTTGTCAAACTCCTGCAGCCTTACTGCTCTTTAAAAATCACTGCTTGCAGCGGTGAAGGTGGAAACCCTGCAAGTGTGTCTGCTGGGTCGCAATGTGATCTCGGCTCTGATTTTGCTCATTGTGGACGGTGGTCTTGTGTGATCTCGGCTCTGATCTTGCTCATTGTGGACGGTGGTCTCGTGTGATCTCGTCTCGGTGGTCTCATTGCGGCCGAGCAGATTTCTGATAAGCGCCCTCATGGTGTTTTGTGAACAGGCTCCTTCTTTGCTTTCGTAAGCTTTTCAGCTGCTGTAATTATGAATGCTCCAAATTAGAGTCTTTTGTGAATCTTATTCCCTCTGTATCCTTCATCTCTCCTCTGGGAATCTGTCCCCGGTATGAATGTGGGGAGAGGGCTCCAGAAAAGAGAGTTTCTCAGAAATGAGGCTAAAGGAGGTGGGATGAGGGGGGGTCCCGGCTCATTCCGCTGTGGGTCTCCACCTCTTCAGAGCATATGGAGGACAGCATGTCTGTGTCTAACCTCTGACAACTTCTCATTTCTCAGGTAGAATTTCTGTGTATTTAGAACTGAACATAAATACCATATTGACGGGCAGAGAAGTGACTGTGTAGCAACCTTACAGGCGGTTTTTGTTCCCTCCAAATGTAGCTGCAGTAGGCATTAAAATAATAATAGAATCACCACCTCTCGTTGCTTGTAAGAGGAAACTGGAGACCTTTTCATCGAAATTGAGGGAGAAGATGAGAAGTTCTTCAGCTTCCTATAAGGGAAAGCGGGGCTGCAGAGGTTGCCCACCCTTCCTGTAAACTTGGGGCTCTGCCTCCAGGAAGTCGCCCTCTCTTGAGGAGCGCGCCTGCATCACTCCCAGTGGACAGGCCTGTGCAGGCTTCTGGTGGCATGAAGCGACACTGTGACCAGAACTCCCTGCTCACGGTGGCTCTGTCAGGTGACCAACGGGAATCTGTTTAATGCCTGGCAGGCAAGAGTTGACAGGCCGTTGGGAATGAGTCAGGGGCCACAGGTTCTAGTCCAGGTTCCCTGACCCTTGTGAGAATCGGCAAGAGCATTGTAAACTGCAGAAAGTAGCACAAGGGCGAGGTTCATGTTTTACGGCTAGCACTTGTTCTAGACGGAGTAAGCCTTGGCTTCGGCCTTGAGCAGACGTGGAGCCTTTCCTTGCCTTTCAGAGTGAGAACAGAGAGATGGGGAGACCCCCACCCCCATGGTGGTACCTGGTCCTGGAGCGAGTCTGACGAGTTGGCAGGCCTCCAGTTCAAGGCCACTGCTCTGCTGAGCTGAGGAGTGGGAAGATGGAGCAGAAAAGGGAGGTTTGTAGCCCTGCCTCAAGCTTTGGCTTCAGCCAGGCCTGAAGAGTTGCTGAGCATGGTTGCATTTTGTGACAGCTGCATGGGGCCAGACAGATGGCTTTCTTTTTGTAGTCAGGGGACTTGTGTGAGGTCCAGGGCATCGTGGTAGGGCTCCGGGCTCAAGAGGAGCTCACTTAGCTTTTAGTTTAGGTCAGCTTGGTTCTCATGGAGAAGGCAATGGCACTCCGCTCCAGTATTCTTGCTTGGAAAATCCCATGGATGGAAGAGCCTGGTGGGCTGCAGTCCATGGGATCGCGAAGTTGGACACGACTGAGCAACTTCACTTTCACTTTTCACTCTCATGCCTTGGAGGAGGAAATGGCAACCCACTCGGGTGTTCTTGCCTGGAGAATCCCAGGGACAGAAGAGCCTGGTAGGCTGCCATCTCTGGGGTCGCACGGAGTTGGACACGACTGAAGCAACTTAGCAGCAGCAGCAGCAGCTTGGTTCTCAAGCTGTAGCACGCAGCAAATTCACCCAGAGGGCTCACAAATCCTCCACACACACCCCCCCACCCCGCCCAGAGTTTTAGATCTAGTAGGGTCTAGGGTGGGGCCTGAGGACTTGTGTGTGCGTCCAATAAGTTCTCAGGTTTTCTGGAGACTGGACTTTGAGAACCACTGGCTTAGGGGAAAGCGGACAGACTGTCACTGAGATGGGAGGTCGGAGCTGGAATCAGACACAGCAGTTCAGGTACAGGCAGGTGGGTGGGGTGGGGCGGGGATGGGGGCACGCATGGGGAGGTCACACTCGGGCCATCCGATCTCAGCTGCCCTCCTCCTGGGGAGGCCTGAGAACAGTGGAAAGGAACACTGGGCTGACCACCCATGAAGGCTGGTTCGTGATGCTGGTGCTGCCATGGACTGCTTTGTGAGGGTAAAAGGAGGAGGGGACTGTGGGAGCGCCATTAGGTCACCTGCGGACATAGCCCTCCGTAGAGAGCTCCAAGGCCACGTTCGTTTGAACAGGAAGTCTGGTTGACAGACGCGTTTATGTGCCCTGTTTCCCTGCTGGACCATGAGTTCTAATCCAGGCTGCTTTTAACTTTGATTCCTTAGGGCCTAAAGCTGCTGGAAAAACAGTAAGGCCTTAGTAAGTGGTGGACACAGTAGTTTTCAGGAGGACTTAAGACAGAAGAAAAAGCAAGCAAGCTCTCTGGCTCGCTCAGTGCCACCCTGGGATGCCTGCTGAGTGCCTGCTGGTGCCGGTTCAGAAGAGCATGTCGAAAAGTGGACATCTGACCTCCTGAGAAAAATGAGAAATATCCTCAGCACACCCCCACTGATGGAGTGCCAGAGAACTCTGACCTCGTTTCATAAGGAATCTCTGTGATGACCTTACTCTGGACCGTGGTGACAGTGGTCAGGACTCCCCGGGGCCAGGGTGCAAGCCCGGAGGGCTGCAGGGACGTGGAGGCGTGAGGCTGGGCCAGCATTTACCTGCTGCTTAGGGGCTTTCCCTGCCTTTCCCTGACTGCAAGACCATGTTGTCCTCACACCGGGCCAGCCGCTCTACCTGGCCGTGCTGGGAGACACACTGCATTTGAGTTTTTGCTTAAAAAAAAAAAAAACTTCATAGGTGAGACATGTACTGAAGTAATAGTTTAAGTCAGCTTTTACCTGTCCCCACACGCTGCAGAGACTGTCCTCGGAGCCCCTCTGGAGATGGCTTTGTAGAACACAGTCTGGTTTCCTTCCATCCCTAGATCCTGAGCAGGGACCGCCTGCCCTTACCAACCCCAGAAGAAAGAGTCTGAAATGTGACTTTCAGCTTCATGGTCCCCCAAATGAGAATGGAACCCAGATCAGAAGCACCTGTTTCTCAGAGTCCCTGCTCCTTGTTGTGGTTTATTTCCATACCAGCTCCAGGATTTATAATCCACAGTTGGAACGTGTCAATCATGTAAAAATGGGAAGGTACTATTTTTGGGTCTGTTGTGTTTTATTTTTAAATAAAACATTATTATGGAAGGATAGGATTCCAACTCAGACTCGTTCTTTGATAATTCAAATTTATATCTAGTCTTAGGAAGTGTTACAACTTTTCTTGCCCTTTCACTGGAATATTGAAATGAATTAAATGAGTGGTATCAGGGACGCCCTGAAGTTCATGAACCAGGAGATGGCCCGGTGTCCAGAGCCCAAGCCAGCTCAGAGCCTCTCGTTTCCCAGGGTCCTGTAATCTCTTGAAAAAACAGATATTTAGGTACAGTGACTTTCACACTGTTGCTGTGTTCAGTCACTAAGTCATGTCCAGCTCTGCAAGTTCATGGACTGTAGCATGCCAGTAGCATGCCAGGCTTCCCTTCCTTCACTGTCTACTGGAGTTTGTTGAAACTCATGTCCATTGAGTCGATGCTGGGCAGGGGACGGGGAAGTGGAGAAACTAGATCATTTCATACCTGCTATGCATCAGACACCACTAGCTGCTTTGCCCCTTGTAACTTGAACCCGAGTATCATTTTATGGAGACATGGACAGTCCCAAACACATACTCCAACCCGGAAACAGTATTTGCTAAGTGAATGAAGGAAAGGAGCACAGGAGCTCCGAGAGGCCACCTGAAGTCACCCAGCTGTGGGGGTCTGGTCAGTTTCACTTCAGTCCTCCTTTCTCAGATACCCTGTGCCGAGAACGCCATCCTGTGACTTGACCTTGTGTCTCCCAGCCAGCACAGCCTTTCCGAGTCTCTCCTCTGGGCCCAGAGCTCGCAGTAGCTCCAGGCACTCGGCTCCCCTCCCCAGCTGTGGGGAGGGTGGGGGAACAGAAGGCAGCAGAGGGTCGCTTGGAGGGCAGGACCCGACCTCCCAGCTCCCGCGGCTCCTCACTCCTCCTTACCTGTCTGTGTGGTCCTTACCACGGTGTAATTCTATTAAAGTATGCGCCCTTTGAGGCCAGGAATCATATCTTAATCATCTTACGTCACCACCAGCTGTCAACCTAGAATCAGCTCTCGTGTGAATCAGGCTTGTGTGTGCTCAGGTGCTGTTCAGGTCTGACTCTTTGCGACCCCATGGACTGTCGCCTGCCAGGCTCTTCTGTCCATGGGGATTCTCCAGGTGAGAATACTGGAGCGAGTTGCCATTTCCTCCTCTAGGGGATCTTCCCAACCCAGGGATCGAACCTGTGTCTCCTGCATTGGCAGGTGGATTCTTTACTACGGTAAAGAATCCGGGAAGCCCCAGTACTTACGTTAGAGTAACTTTAACTGAATTAAGTCATAGTCTCTAACTGGGGAGGGGGGGCTGTCCAACTCCCCAGGGCCTCCTAGCGCACAGGCCCCTAGTAGGGGGCGGTGGGGGGCACGTGGTTGGAGGATGTGGGCGGGCAGTGAGGGTGGAGGGAGGGGAGAGTAGAGCAGCAGAGATGAAAAGAGACGAACCTCACTGGCTTGACAGTCTCACCTGATGCTGGTCTGACTGGCCACAAGCAAAAGTTATTTTGGGAGACAGTTTAGCTGTAGAATGGCAACACAGATGTATGTAAAAATGCTGGCCTGTCCTCCATTATTAAATAAATGTCACAGCTGCTGAAGTTCCACTCAAAGAGAAGCGGGGTTGTGGAACCAGACTCCAGTCCAGTCCATACAGTGCGGATGTAAAGGCCGAGAGCTTGCGGAAGTCACTCCATCTCATCTCTTAGCTGCCTCACAGAGAGGAAGAGGGCTGTTTTGAGGATAACCTACTGGAAAGCAGTGTGTGAATTATGAAACGCTGCAATAAATGCTCGTACTTGAAAGTTACCCGGTTAAGGTGCTGCTTTGTTAAACTGTTTCCATCCCCCATTTCTCTTTGCTTAACATTGTGGTCTCTTATATGGAAAATGACAAAATAAAACTAAATTAGGGGAAAGATTTAACTGCACTTATTACCAGAGGAAGGAGCCCTAGAACAGACCAGCTTGGGTCTGTGTGACTCTTGCTAGTTACTTAGGATGATTGCAAAGAGTCTCCAGCTGTGTAGGTTCAGAAACCTGTGTGGTGCCTTGCTGGAGGCGGGAGGGCCTTTTGCTGTTGGGATAACCCTTCACCCAACAAACCACTTGCTGAGCATCAGTTGTTGTTGAGTCACTCAGTTGTGTCCGACACTTTGTGACCCCATGGACTGCAGCACACCAGGCTTCCCTGTCCTTCACTATCTCCACAGCTTGCTCAAACTCATGTCCATTGAGTCAGTGAGGCCCTCCAACCACCTCATCCTCTGTTGTCCCCATCTCCTCCCACCTTCAGTCTTTCCCAGCATCAGGGTCTAGTCTGATGAATTTGTTCTTCACATCAGGTGGCCAGATATTGGAGCTTCCATAGCTCCTTCCAATGAGTATTCAGGACTGATTTCCTTAAGGATTGACTGGTTTGATCTCCTTGCAGTCCAAGGGACTCCCAAGAGTATTCTCCAACATCACAGTTCAAAAGCATCAGTTGTTCAACACTCAGCCTTCTTTATGCTCAGCTCTCACATCCATACGTGACCACTGGGAAAACAATAGCTTTGACTAGACAGACCTTTGTTGGTAAGGTAATGTCTCTGCTTTTCAATATACTGTCTAGATTGGTCATAGCTTTTCTTCCAAGGAGCAAGCGTCTTCTAATTTCACGGCTGCAGTCACCATCTACAATGAGTTTGGAGCCCAAGAAAATAAAGTCTCTCACTGTTTCCGTTGTTTTCCCACCTATTTGCCATGAAGTGATGGGACCAGATGCCATGATCTTAATGTTTTGAATGTTGAGTTGTGAGGCAGTTTTTTCACTCTGCTCTTTCACCTTCATCAAGAGGCTCTTCACTTCCTCTTCGCTTTCTCCCATAAGGGTGTATCTGAGGTTATTGAGTAGAAGATGAAAATCTGTGTCATCCTGAGTCCTGGGAACATGCTGAACCAACGCCAAAAGCATGGGGTGAGTGTAGCCAAAGACAAAATGAACCCAAGGAACCCAGGAGAGATTCCAGACGGCTCCAGATAGGGCACTGCGGGCCGGGAGGAGGGCGAGGCAACGCTTGGCCACGGTGAACACCAGGGAGACTTGCAGGCAGAGGCGTCTCTCGGAGCACGTCTTAGAGTAGCTTCGGGTTTGGAGGGAGGTGGCAGAAGGAAAGGAGGGGCTGGCTGCTGGCAGCCGTACCAGAGCTGAGGCCTGGGAGCCGGGGCGGTGTGCTCTTGGCCCGATGGTGGCTGATGAAACCTGTGGAGAAGGCTTTTCCTCATTCTCTTCAGGGTAACCCAGTCTGGTTGTCTTTCTCTCGTGAGGGTCACCTCTCTGCCCGGAAAAGTGCCCTGGGTCACTGCTTTGCCGAGGTAAACCCTTCTTGCCTTGAGGGAGTATGTGTCTTGCTCGTGGGAGGCCGCGCAGTGCTGGCTTGCTTCTTTGCACAAGTTGCTTCAGTTCTTCTGGCTTTAGTTTGCCACCTCCTAGAGTGGCTGTGTTGATTAAACGAGATTATTCATATAAAGCATTGGGCAGGGTTCCTGGCACTTAGCGGGCTTCCCAGGTGGCACTGGTGGTATAGGAACCCGCCTGCCAGTGCAGGAGATGCAAGAGACTCGGATTCAATCTCTGGGTCGGGAAGATCTCCTGGAGGAGGGCATGGCAGCCCACTCCAGTATTCTTGCCTGGAGAATCCCGTGGACAGAGGAGCCTGGCAGGCTACATGTCTGTCACAAAGAGGCAGACATGGCTGAAGCAACTGAGCACACACGCACGCTGGCACTTAGTAGATCTTCAATAAATTCATTCCTTCAACTTACCTTAAGCAGCAGAGCATTTAATTCAGACCCTCATCCTGGATGAGAAATCACGTAGGAGCCAAGAAAGAGCCCTGACCCCTCCTCTGAGGACGAGGAGCTCCTCTCATGCCCCCGTCTCCTTGGCATTCAGACTCAGAGTGCCAGCAGTCAGTCCTTGGACGATAATCCTGTTTGCTGCCGAAATGTTTATGACACAGTGAACCGACCGTGATGTGACTAATCAGCTGAGAGCCTGGATCTTGGCTTGGTTGACGCACAGATTCAGTGGGCTGGGAGATGAATTACGTTCCATGCAGCTGACATACTGGGCCTGCGTGCTCCACGAGCATAGCAACACAGCCAGACCTCTCCGCCCGGGTCAGTGCTGCCCCAGGGCCCGCCGACTCTTCCCCAGCCCGGGACTCCGTGATGGGCGTTCCTCCAGGTCACGCCGCTGCATCCCCCGGGACTGACACACGCAGTGGCTGTCTGCTGAGCTGACACGGACAGGGTGAGGGTGTGAGCTCCCTTCTGGGGGAGGGCAGAGGGAGTTAATGGGTGGGAACTTGGTGGAGGGGCAGTTGTGGATGTGGTGGGGTCCATCCCGGGGTATTTATGTTGGGCATTAGAAGCCACTAGAGACTTCAACTTGGGGGTCCTCCGTAACAGTCCCTTCCTGGGAGGGCCCACTGAAATTGAAACACAGAGCCCAGGTCGCTCCTCACACCCAGCAAGTCCAAATGCTCAGAAGTGGAGCTCACGCACGACACCACCAATGCACCTCAACCCTAGCTGATTTCGGGAGAGCCTGAACCTCGGGAACCTGCAGACCCTACATCGTAGTGACACTGTGTTGCCTTAGATATGCCATTTAACTTCCCTGGGATGTAGTTTGTCCGCCTGGAAAATAGAAATGGTTCAGAAAGAACAGGATTATGGCCATCAGGAGCTTGGGGGAATCAGGAGCCCTGGATAATTACAGGTGCTGTTAACATGTGCTTTCAAGTTCACCTGGCGCCTCCGGCTGCAGATTGAACCACATGCCTTGAAGTGTGCATGGCTCATACAGACACAGCCCTGAGTCTGGAACTGATGACCTGCTGGTTTGTGGGCAGTGTGGGGTTTGGTAACTGGTAATGTGGCTGTCAGGAGGTCATCCCAGACCCAGTTAGAGGTGAGAGGAAGTGTTTTCACTGCAGGCCGTCAGTTCAGGGCCTGCCAGATGCCAGGATTGATCCCGCCATGTGTCTTTGCTACTAGCCCAGCCTCCATCTTCATCAGCACGAGGGCTGGAAGAGAGCAGAGACAGCCCGTGTTTACTTGTGGAGGCCTAGGAGGAAACCGGAAACTGGGAGCTCTTCCAGCTCTGGGAGCACCCCTGGGCCGCCTGGAGCACAGGCTCGAAGGAAAAAGAACCTGGAGCAGAAGGTGGGTGTCCCTCCAGACCCCACTCCCGCTGTTAAAAGCTGTGTCCTTCCTGTTGCCCTGTGTGCGAACCTGCCTGCAACGCAGGAGACCCTGCAGGTTCGATCTCTGGGTGGGGAAGTTCCCTTGGAGAAGGGAGAGACGGGTAAAACTATGTGGTTGGATATACAGGACACCAAGCAGACTGTCGGAGAAGGCAATGGCACCTCACTCCAGTACTCTGGCCTGGAAAATCCCATGGGTGGAAGAGGCTGGTGGGCTGCAGTCCATGAGGTCGCTAAGAGTCGGACACGACTGAGCGACTTCACTTTCACTTTTCACTTTCCACTTTCATGCACTGGAGAAGGCAATGGCAGCCCACTCCAGTGTTCTTGCCTGGAGAATCCCAGGGACGGGGGAGCCTGGCGGGCTGCCGTCTGTGGGGTCGCACAGGGTCGGACACGACTGAAGCGACTCAGCAGCAGTAAGCAAACTGTACACTTTAAAGGTGTGTTTGGGCTCAGGGGCGAAATCCTTTTCCTAGAGAGAGGATGCTTTCACAGTCAAATGAACCTTGGAGCCAGAGTGAAGAGTGTGTGTTTTCCTTATCCACCAACTTACTGAGGAGTGAGGGCAGTAAAGAGTCCTGAACGGGACGGAGGCAGTGGACAGGTGCTGCTCTTGGTAAAACTGTTTTCCTGGTCTTGGTTGGGGCGTTACGATAATCAGCTGCCGGTTGTGAATGAAGCTCACTCTGCCCTGGCAGAAAAATGTGAACACAGCCTTGCCTCATAGAAAGGTGGGCGATCCAGGGAGCACGGCCTGGTGTTTGGGGGCCAGTCCTTACCGAGAACTCCGTCCACAGCCAGCCCAGCTCTTCTGCAGCGGCAGCTCTCTGGAGCCCGACTGCGCGCGCTCCCTTGGCCCTGGGCTCCCGGGAGTCTTCCCTCTGCTCCTCAAACGGGTTTAGTCACAGGTCTGCGTGCTCTGCTCTGCCTCCCTGTCTCTGAACTGAAACTGCAGAGCGTGTTCTGGGACTTAGGAGAGCGGTGTAGGTTCTCCTGGCTCCGCGCAGCGAGAACTCCGGCGAGAGGGAGGGTGACAGGTAAGGAATGGGTTTATTAGTGAGTGGAGGACACTTGAGTGAGAGAGAAGCAGGCGGGCCAGGAGCACTGCCCAGAACTTAGGGAGCCATGGGTTTATCATCACAGGAGAAGTGGGGCGGGGGGAGAGGACCACCTTCTCGCTCACTCTTGGGTAGACCTCACACTTTCACCGTCAGCTCCTTCTCCTCGTCGGGCAGGGAATGTTCTTGTCCCCAGATGGCCAGACTGGACTGTGGTGGCGTATGGGCACGTGCACAGCGAGAGTCACGCACACCGAAGGGTGGCACCCACCTCGGGTTTCAGTGGAATGCCACCCTCTCCTTATGGTTTTCTTGTTCCTGTGTGCGAGGAGCATGTCCCAGGAATCTTAAACTCCTGACCCCTCCGGAGGAAGGAGGTGGGTCTCATTCCGTCAGTCATTTCCTGTTGAGGGCGTATCTCAATATTCTGTTGCATGGTTTGTTGCTGAGCAAGCCTGCTTGCTTTGACGGGTGAGTAAACTTGCTTTCCTGAGTGATCATTAACACAGGGTCTTCCATACCTTTTTCTTTACTTAGGATTCCCTAGTGGGGTTAACTGTTTAATCACCCTCTCTGTCCCTGTACTGCGTCCCTGTCAGAACCATTGTTTTCTTCCTATGAAACCCTTCCAAACCCAGCGCACACACTTCCTTTAGCGTCTTTTCTGACCTCTGTGGCCCAAATGCCTTTTCCCTTTTTGACTAAACTCCCATGCGGCGCTCAGGCTGTCGAGCACCCAGTCTAATAGCTCATGCTTCTCATTCTTAGCTCCCTGACTCGGTTGAGGATACTTGAAGGCAGAGCAGTATCCTCTTCATTCCATCTGTCACACTTGAGCAGAGTGGATGCAGCCCAGCTTCTCAGCAGTTTTTATTTACTCATTTTTATTACTTATTTCAAACCTCCTGCCATATGCCAGTCATTGTTACAGGCCGAGAAGGGGAAGTGGCAAGAAAAAGGCCAATTTGCTGCCTTTTTGACGTCTGTTCACTTCTGAGCATGAAGGCAAGATTGGAATTTCGAGAGAGGTCCTGAATCTGGGGAGCAGGCCCTGTTGTGCCCGGGGAGATCAGGAGAAAGGCCTGAAAGGACCAGGTGGTAGATTTTCAAGTCTGTAGGGAGTTAAAAAGAGTTTGAGCTAGTAAAAATGCGTGTGAAATTTAAACAGTCCTTATATATTTTAATGAAAATATTCTGATTCTTCTGGATTCAAACAAGTAACACGTGTGCAGTTGTGCCCACTGTATTCCAGGCACTTTTGTTACCATCTCTAGTTTTCCCAGCAATCCTCGAAGCTCAGCATTATTTCTACTATTTTATCTAAGGGGTACCTAAGTTTCAGAGAGGTTAGATTCCTTTCTCACACATCTGCTTAATCAGTAAAGCTGAAAATCTGACCTATGTCTTCTAACTAAAAAGTCAATGCTTGTTTTTATCATTCTGACCCTAATTTTGTGAAACGAAGTCTGCGAGGTGTTCTGGCTCTATGTGCTTTATGCAGTATTTCACTGGTCACTGGCTGTATCGCATTGTTGAGCCCTGGCTGTGGCCAGTGAGACCTGCTGAGAACTTCAGTCGCGTGGACACGTGCAGTGCTTTCCTCTTCAGAGTCCTTTGAGGGAGCTGCTGGCATTGTCCTGTCTGTTCCGCAGCTTGCCCAGCTTCATACGAGCTGGCTCCTGAACCCGCGCCGTCTGACTCTGGGACCTAACCCTAACCCTTTACTGTCTTAGTCATACGAGGGGCTTTGTGGCTGAAAAGAGTTCTGTGGGCAGTTGGTTGAGAAAATTTGCACAACCCCCTCCCTGCCCGCCCCCCGCCACCGGCCCCTGCAGAGTCATGAAAGCTCTTGATAAGCCGCATGGGGCAGCTATTACATGTGTGGATTTTGGCCCTGAATTTCCCATGTGTGTTTGGTGAAGGGATTTGTGCTGCCTAACATGTGCATGCATGCTAAGTCGCTTCAGTCACGTCTGACTCTTTGCGACCCCATGGACTGTAGCCCACCAGGCTCCTCCGTCCATAGCATTCTCCAGGCAAGAATATTGGAGTGGGTTGCCATTTCCTCCTCCAAGGGAATCTTCCCCACCCCGGGATTGAACCCGAGTATTTCTGCATCTCCCACACTGTCAGACAGGTTCCTCACCAATAGCGCTTATTACTTAATTTTTAGTTCAAACTCTGGAAAAATTCTGCTGTACAGGAAGGAGAATCTGAGCCTGGGAACAGAAGAGGGAGGAAAGAGATTTGTTGTTGTTCAGTCACTAAGTCGTGTCCTAGTCTTTGCAAACCATGGATTGCAGTAAGCCGGGAGAAGAGAATATTCAGGGGGAAGTACATAAATGGAGGAGGATAATAAGGCCTGAGATTTGAAGTCTCATTTAGGTATGAGTTCAGGCTTCTGCTCTTATTGGCTATGTAGTATAATTTGGGGCAAATCATTTTTATTCTTTTTGGGTCTCACTTGCCTTATCTGTAAAATATTGTGAGGAAAAGTGTGATTGTATATGTAAAAATGCTTTGTTAACAGTAAAACTCCTAAGTTTTTTTCTTTTTCAATTGGTGTTTACCAAGTTCATTTCCACCCTAGTACCCAACATGGCATCTACCAGCTATTTGAAAATCAGTTAATAGTTGTTGGATGAATGAGTGGATTTTGTCTTTTAGGTCTCAGGGTTCTGTAGCTGGTATGTTACAACTGAGAAATGTTTTACAATGAGGCTTTGTTTCTTGAGTTTTCTTTCTAAATTGTGTTTTGTGTATTTTAAAAATATTTCTTTATCTGGCTGCATTGGGTTTCGAAGCACATGGGATCTTTAGTTGTGGCTCATGGATTCTAGCTGTGGCGTGCGGGCTCAGTCATCGTGGCGTGTGGGCTTAATTGTTGCCACATGTGGGATCTTAGTTCCCCCACCAGGGACTGAACCCGTGTCCCCTGCCTTACAATGCAGATTCTTAACCACTGGACCAGCAGGGACATCTCCCTAAATTGTATTTTTGCTAGGTTTTCTGTTTTTGGAATTTAATGAAGTCACCCAATTGGAAAATCAAGACTCACTCACTTTGTTGTATTCCAATTTGGACTGCTAAGCAGTTTATTTTGTGTTTTTCTGATATGTCCCTGGCAGCTAGAAATTTTTGGACGTTCCAAAATGGTAAATTTCATTCAGCATTGTGCATGTGGTGGTTTTTTTTTTTTTCTTTAATAGCACTGCTGAGTCTCAGATGTGCCCACCCATCTGTGGTTTATTTTTCAAGGAATTTCTAATATATCACCCTCTCGATGTAATTATTCTCGATGTTTCCGTGCTCAAGTCTAGCTGTTTTAAAGGACTGTCAGGAGAAGACCCTTGCTGCACTGTTGCACACCAGTGCAGGTGGGGGAGTGCTGACGCGTCAGAGCGCTCTTTGCCGACTTCTGTAGTCGCTTGTGCTTTCTGTTGTTTTCATTCAATCACTAATCCGTGTCCAGCTCTTTGCTACCCCGGGAACTGCAGCACGCCAGGCCCTCTTGACTTTGTGCTTTTGCATTCCAATCCCCTGTGATGAGAAGGACTTTTTTTTTAATATTCACTTTTTAAAAATTTGGCTGCACTGGATCTTAGTTGCAGCATGTGTGATCCAGGTCCCTGACCAGGGGTTGAACCTGGGCCCCCTGCATTGGGAGCACAGAATCTTAGCCACTGGACCCCCAGGGAAGTCGGAAAAGGACATCTTTTTTTGATGTTAGTTCTAGAAGGTCTGGTAGATCTTCATAGAACCATTCAGTATCAGCTTCTTTGACGTTAGTGGTTGTGGCATAGACTTGGATTACTGTGATGTTGAATGGTTTGCCTTGGAAATGAACTGAGATCATTCAGTCATTTTTGGGATTGCACCCAAGTACTGCATTTTGTTGACTATGAGGGCTACTCCGTTTGTTCTAAGGGATTCTTGCCCACAGTAGGAGGTATAATGGTCATCTGAATGAAATTTGCACATTCCTGTCCGTTTAGTTCACTGATTTCTAAGATGTCAATGTTCACTCTTGCCATCTCCTGCTTGACCACTTCCAATTTACCTTGATTCATGGATCTAACATTCCAGGTTCCTAGGCAATGTTGTTCTTTATAGCATCGGGCTTTACTTTCACACCCACCCCCCACCCCCCTCCGCCTACAAGTCCACAACTGAGTGTCATTTCCACTTTTGGCCCAGCCTTTTCATTCTTTCTGGAGCTATTTCTCTGCTCTTCCCCAGTAACATATTGGATACTTTCTGACCTGGGGGCCTCATCTTCTGGTGTCATATTTTTCTGCCTTTTCATACTGTTCACGGGGTCTCGAGGCAAGAATACTGGAGTGGATTGCCCTTCTCTCCTCTAGTGGATCATGCTCTGTCAGAACTCTCCGCTAGGACCCATCCCTTTTGAGTGGCCCTGCATGGCGTGGCTCATGGCTTCTTTGAGTTACACCAGCCCCTTCGCCGTAACAGGTCTGTGGTCCATGAAGGGGAGTTGTGTTTCAGCACCCGGCTGGAGAGACAGGGATGAGCTTAAGGTTATTTCAGTGGGTCAGACGTGGCACAAAGATCGAGAGTCTGGGTGTTTCTGTTTATTTTTGGCCCTGCTGGGTCTTTGTGCTATGCACGGGCTCTCTAGTTGCGGCCAGAGGGGGCTGTTCTTCGCAGCGCATGGCCGTCTCGTTGCACTGGCTTCCCTTGTCGCAGAGCACAGGCTCTGGAGCTCAGGCTCAGTAGTTGTGGCTCAGGGGCTTAGTTGCTCTGCAGCTTGTGGAATTTTTCTGGACCAGGGATCAAACCCATGGCCCCTGCATTAGGAAGTGAATTCCCATCAACTGCACCACCGGGGAAGTTCCAGGAGATTTTTTAAAGAGAGACAACCAAATTATGTTTTAGCACACCTGTTTGTTTCCTGGACTAGCGCTGTTATTCCTTGAGAGAGGCTGTGTTGTGCACAGCAGCCATTTCTGGAGAGCGGGGTTAGGTAGAGGGGAACCAGCATTCCGCCCCCAGTCACCTGACCTGGTCATGCAGTTTGTGTGGGCTGGCCACGACCCAGCCCCTGCCCCTGCCTTGGTGATTGGCTCAGGTGCACGGTGACATCTAAGTCCTCCCTGGGACCCCTGCTGGGCTAGAGCTGTTAGGAAAGGTGCCGTCACGTCGGCATCAAGAAAGCCTTAAGTCATTGTAGCCCTCTTTCCCACCGTGTGGGTAAAGACTGTCTGAAAATGAAGCCAGAGAGGGTGGTAGGGTTCAGCAAAGGCCAAAGAAATGGAATTCTCCTGACAGTCGTTGAGCCTGTGTGTCCTGCGTGCCGTCCTGCTTAATCCAGACTTAGCCAAGAGCCTTATTTATCTTTTTTGCACTGTATGAACTAATTCCATTTTTCCCCATTAGTGTCTGTCACTTACAACCTTAAAGAATCCCCAATAATTCAAAACCACGCAAGATAAATAAAAACAGTAAAGCCTGTACCGTTTTACCTCCAGAGGAGACGAGTGCCCCGGTAATCTTCAGAACTGTCAGACCACGTCCACCGGATTGTATCCATCAGGCTTCCAACAGAGGATTGTGGTCTGGGACACTTGTGGAATGAATTGTGTCCCCCTAAATTTGTGGGTTGAAGCTCTCAGCCCAGTTGTGACTGTATTTGGAGGTGGGGCCTTTAAGGAGGTACTGAAGGTCAAACCGGTCATAAGGCTGGAGGCTTCGTCCACTGGGACTTGTTCCTTTCAGAATAGCAGCGTCTCCAGGACGCTCTCGCAGAGAGGAAGGCTGTGTGAGGCGCAGGGAGGGGCGGCATCCACAGCCCAGGGGAGAGGCCCCGCGAGGAAGTGCCTGCCCACACCTCGAGGTGGACTCCGGCCTCCTCCTCCTACGAGGAAGGGAGTTGCGACTGCTGGGACACCCAGTCTGTGGTCTTTCATTACGGCCGCCCAAGCTGACTGATGCAGGCACATTTAAAACAGAGAATAGGACGTTCAGGCGACTCAGGATGTCGTCTGAAGACAGTCTGTGAAGGGCTTGGGGGTACTTTCAGAAGAAGAAACGGCGCCCTTTAGAACTGAAAAAGCTCTCGAGCTCTCTCCTCTGCCTCATTGCGCTAGGGAGCCACTTTTTTGGACCCAGTATTTAAATCCTTTTCATTGTCAGCAGGGTCCCTTGAGGAGTTTCCAGCGGGAAGGGGAAGTGATATTTACTGAACACCCTCTGTGTCTCGGGCAATTTATAGTTATTATATCCTCGTTTATCATTCAGAGCTAGACCATAGGATACAGGTGGGACAGTTTCTGTAAATTCCGCTACTAAGTGCCAAGAGCTCTATTTTAATACATTTTAATTAACACCACACTCAGCAAGTTAGGAATTACCTCCCTCTTACGGATGAGGAAACAAAGCGGGAACAAAGCGGGGACGGGTCTGAACTTAGGCATGATCGCCAGGGTCGCTCTCAGCAGAGCCGGGTCTAGGACTCAAGTCTTCGACTCCTTTTCTGTTGCCTTTCTCCCCCTGCCCTGTAAGGAGGGGAAGTGCAGACCTGGGAAGGCTCAGGACCCGAGGCCAGGCCCGACTCCTAGGCAAGGTGAATGCACTTCCCTCGAATGCACTCCCTCGCAAGAAGTTAACCCTTTCTATGGACCGTCCTGCTCTTTTTGCTTTGACATTTTCCTACCTACCCCCAAGTTCATACATCAGTCAGTCAGACCTTCCTGGAGTTAGAGACCAAGAGGAAAGGCTTCCCTAGTTAACTCTTTGTTGGCCTCATGTTTAATTCTCATTTGGTCCATGAGTAGCTCCGTTCATCAAAGTCACTCAACTGTCTTGTGCCTCAGTTTCTTCCTCTTTCAAATTAGCATGTCACCATGAGCATGAAGAGCTGATGAATACGTAGTCTCACACTAAAAAGTCACGGTATCATTATTACATTCATAATGTAGGAATATGTAATGTATAGTCATATATGTTTTGTCTTTGAATATGAATATGACTATTATTGGCAATAATAGTCTGCCTTCTGTTGTCCCCTTTAATTCCAAGACCTTCAGGAACACAGTATTAATTAAAGGAGGAAGTGGTGTTTAGCAGCATGGAGAGGATACATTTGAAAAGCTACGAGAACTCCTAGGTGTGAGACTGAGCTCCAGCAAGCTGTGAGATGTGGGCAAGTCCTTCACGCAGGCTTTGAATGCCCTCCTTCAGTGTGGTGATGGATAACCTCCCACATCTGCCTCACAGGACAGCTTCCGTAATTGGAGGCGTGATGTTTGTGCCTTCATTAAGGTGCAGGGAGAGGAGGGGGGAGGAGAGCGTGCCGTGTGCTGTGGCCTGGCTTCAGGGCGACTTGCCACCTGCTAGTGGCCTTGAACCACTCCTAGCTTCAGTTCACTCGTATCTAAAATGGAAAGAATGATAATAGACCCGAAGAGTTCAGACTGTTATTAGACGTATACCCTGGATATGACATTTTCGATAGTATATCACCAAATGGCTTGCACCATGGATTGGGACCCGATCGATAAATTTACTTAGTGTATTTTTCCAGATACTCTTTGGCGAACAGTTTTTTATTTTTGTGAAAATGCTAATGTCTGTCTTAGAAAACTCTCTCTGAAAGTTTTGCTTTTGATTTGCAGAGAGTAGAACATTTCTAAGGCGGGAATCAATTACTTGAGCAGGGACAGAGTGAATCGAATCAGAGACTAGTGAATAGTGGTGCCGTGTCCTCTCGAGCAGCCCTCGCCGGCAGAAATAGAACCCAAGCTGCAGGTGGGAGCCATGTGCAGCATTTTAAATATTTAATCGCCCTGTTAAGTAAAAGGAACAGATAAAATCAATTGCAACCATCTCTTTATCTAAAGTACTGCATCTAAAATACTATAATTGCAACGCTTGATCAGCAGAGAAACTATTGGTGAGCTATTATTAAATGACTTTTGATTCTACGTCTTTGAAGTCTGGTGTGTCTTTTACACTAGTATTGCCCCTCAGACTGGCCCGTTTCTGCTGCTCCTGGTCACCTGTGCCTCAAGGCATGGCTTTGGACCCTGCAGCTCCTGAGTCCCCCTGAACTGAGAAGGAAAAGTAACTCAGACCTCTGTTACATTACTGCATTTAGCAAATGGACTCGAAACTGCTGGGCCAAATAGAATCTCCAGATCTGTGCAGTCTTCCTTGCTCTGTATTGGGTTTCGCTGCTTTTGGAGGTTTCCAAACACTTCGTGAACTGCTCCTGACGAGGGCACCGTGGAGACTCTGCCCCTTTAACCCCCATGTCTGTGGGCAGCGGCCCCCAAGCAGGAACACCGTGATAGGGCTTCAGCAGCAGCCCCCGAACTCGAGGCAGCCCCTGTGCTTTCTGTTGGGGGAGCGGGGATGCTCTTTTTGGTGACTTGGAGCCCTTTTGAAAAATTAATGGGAATTACTGCTAACACAGTCGCTGAGAAAGTCTGACGTGCCGCAGTTTCGGGGAATGTGGATCCAGGAACCAGGCTGCATACCCCCAGTGTCGAACGAGGCATGTGGCTGGCCCCCGTTTGTGAGGGAGGGGAGGGTTGGGGGAGCTCAGCACACTGGACGGCAGGTGGCAGAGAACAGACACAGAGCCGGCCCCTGCAGTTGCCCCCCGGACAGAGCTTTCTAATTTAAAGTCTTGTAATTCTTCATGACACGCGCCATTTCTTAAACACAGAGGTTTTGCTTAAAAACACACAACACAGCAGCAACCCCTCTATCCAGAATCCCCTGTTAGAACTGTCCAGAGACTTCCCTAGTGCTATATAGTGGTAAGACTCCATGCTGTCAATGCAGGGGGTCTGGGTTCAATCCCTAGTCTGGGAACTAGGTCACAGATGCCCAGGAGGAAGACTGAAGATCCTGTGTGCCTCAAATAAAAAAGAGGATGCACTTTCTATTAAAAAAGAAAGAAAGAACTGTTGAGAAAGCTTCATACAAAGCCATAGGAAAATAAACATGGGCTGAGCATTCCTAGGCTGCCAGGCGCTGGGGGAGATAAAGTCAAACCTGGTGACTCCCTCCCGGAGCCCACGGTGACAGACCCAGAAACAGACGGTGTAGTGGCATCTGAGCTGCAGACCTGGGGTTGGGGGACCTGACACGCACGTGCTGCTGGGTGTGTGCTGAAAAGGTTCCAGCAGAGACAGGGCCTGAAAGCGGTCCTCCCACATAATTTGCGTAACTTGTGGTCATGGGGACTGTATTCATGCTTTCCCCTAAGGGGGAGAAAAAAAAGCAGAAACTGTTCGAAGAAAAGCTGGGCACAGAGACGATGACAGAGGAGCTCATTCCAGCCGGTGTGTTGATACCACCCCATCCGAGGGTGGTGAGCCTCCTGCTTGGGGTTGATGAAGTTAGAGCCGCCTGTGAACTCTGGGTGGGGAAAGGGCTGTGGAAAGTGGGGGACCACTGAGGGGGAGGAGCCAGACGAGGAAGGTTTGAGGGGATCTCTTCTCGTCAGGATACTGAGGCAGAGAGGGGACTCGCTTGTCCAAGGCCAGTGGGGGGACGGATGGGAGACTCAGGACCAGCTGCCCAAGTTGCGTGCCTCCTGGGCTCTTTGCTCTGTGCCCCAAGGGGAGTGTCTCCTGAGCTTAGGATTTTATGGAGGCTGCTAGCAGGTGGGATTAGCGTGGCATCCTTCGTGTTTACAGGGCAGGGAGCATCTAGGAAAAGTTCTGGGTGACAGTTACTATCCCAGAGGCCAGGCTAGCAGAGGTTTCTTTACCTATATGCATAAACACAGCCCATTGCTTTATACTTGCTTTGCAGGATGCCCATGGCTTCCAGGTCTGCTGTCCCCGCATCAGTCCCAGGCAGTGTCAGGATCAGCCACCTTAGTAAATCATCTTACAGGGGAAGAAATAGGCCAGGGTAGAGAGGTGAAGAGATTTGCCTGGGGTCCCACTGCCGCTCAAGGACAGAGCTTGTGCTGGTCTGCGTCTCGTGGTCCCCAGGTCAGACCATTTCACGGTCACAGACTGTTCTTCCTCCATCCAGTAGTCCTCCATTTAAACAACTGCCCGTGTCTGGTCCTGCGTCGGGGCCTGGGGCTGCGGGCGGCGTCCCGCCCAGTGGCTCAGTTAGGTGGTGGTTTCCCGGAGGACGCAGCGCTGCAGTAGACACAGCTGGATAGAGCGAGGTGTTGTCTGCCCTGCCGGTTCCTTGCGGGTTCACAGGTAGGTCTGTTTGTTCTCAATCAGTTTGGGCAGGACCTTGATTGATCATTTCCCGGCTATGAACTCAAAGTTGAAAAAGAGGCTGGTATTGGTGGAAAATAAAGATTATTAAAATTTTAGAGCTGAAAGGCTTTGTGAAGAGCCGGAGGGGGTGGTCTCCTGAGGGCCCGCCGGCTGGAGCAGCTGGATCTAGTCACTGTCGCATAGATGGCTTCAAGGCAGCGACTTTGGTGGGTGTGCAGCTGGAGGCGGAGCTCCATGGCCAGATGTGCCCGTTGTTAGAAAGCAGAGATGTTAGCGGCGTGTGTCAAACACAGATTGCAGGCCAGGATGATAGGGGTTCTTGTTTTTGTTTTTAATTTTTAAGTCGTGAACTCTGTTATTAGCTAGATCTAGGCTAGTGAAATTGAAGCGCAGTTCCGTGGGAGTTGAAGAGTCCCGCCATCTAGGAAGTGCCCACTCAGGGCTGCATGGAATGTGATTCCACTGCTCTGCCAGAAAGGTAACACTGTATTGTAAGGGGGCAAACATGATGTTGTGGGGTGACTTTGATTTGGCTTGGTGATGGGGACAGCGGTAATTCTTGCCAATGGTGCTACTTCATAGTAATTACTTGCGGTGGAACTTTCTCTCGAATTTTTCCCTTGGCACTGAATGAGCTGCATTCCTTAAGCTGGAGACCCCTGTGAACAAATAAACTGGCACCCGGATAAGTTGGCCTTCCCTGTATTTCTAGAGCTCCACGCCCTCTGACAAGCTTCTCTGACAGTGACATGTCCTGGTTTTCAGGAGTTTTTCCCCATTCATTGTTTTATTTAATCTTCACAAGGAGAATGGAAACGAAGAAGCTGACTCAGACCAGACTCAAAATGGTTTGAGCCTCAGTGCTGACTGTGCTCAGGGGTCCTGCTCATCCTGCCCTCTCATTTGAAAGCTGAGATGACAGTCCTGGAAAGTGACTCGTTTCCCTGAGACCCGGAGCCCGGCAGCTATAGCCTGTGCGTCCCCATCCAGCACACCTGCCCCTGCATCCTTGAAGCCCGGTGAGGGCATCAGGAGAAAATGTTAGCGGGAGCTAAGCTGTCAGCAGCAGAACTGCCTGAAACAGCAGCCAGGCTCTTTGGACAAAGATATTTTTTAAGAAGATTTTTTTTTTAAATTAGCTCATTAACAAAGTAATTCTATCTCCTGTCAGCAGAGGCTAAGGAGCTCAGCTACAGCAGCTGCCTCCCTAGTAACAGTTTTCATTGGCCACCCTCAGAAGCAGCATCATTGGCTTCTGTGGAATAGAGAATTTAAAAATAGACTGGACTTGGTTTGCAGAGCAGGGAGGGCTCCTCAAGGTGAGCTGGCGGTTCCCTCGCTGTGAGGACAGGCAGCTATGCGCAGAGAGGCGGGGGCGCCCTGCAGTTAGGCGGCCGGCCTCCAATCAGGGCCTCCGCCTCCACCACCGGGGGCCTATGTGCTTGCCCTCCCGGTACAGCCCTTTCAGAGGGACCTCCCCTATCTCCGCACCCCCTTCGTGGGCTGCAGCGGGCTGAGGAGCAGGGCTGGGGCGAGGCGCCTGTCAGCTGACTGAGGCCTGCCCCGCTCTGCAAGCTCGGGAACGCTGGGTAAAGCGTTTCATCCTTCTGAGCTTCAGAAAACATGTTTTTATCTTGGCCTCTTCCACCGACCGACCGACTGCACTGATGAGGCTGTTGTGACGACTGAGAGTGTGAAACCAGCCTCTTTAAATGCAGATCACTGTAGAAATGTTAAAGGCTGTTCTAGCTAGGAGTCAGAAATAGGCCTCCACGGCCTGCCTCCTCCTCTGCTTTTCTCTTTGCCCTCGCCTCTCCCTGACGGTGCTGCTCTGACTCTAGGTCTGCAGCATCA
This sequence comes from Nanger dama, assembly GCA_917880005.1. Classification (NCBI taxonomy): domain Eukaryota; kingdom Metazoa; phylum Chordata; class Mammalia; order Artiodactyla; family Bovidae; genus Nanger; species Nanger dama. The sequence goes on along the minus strand of CAKJTW010000063.1, from coordinate 5,160,707 downwards.
GCCAAGCTCTGCCCCGGCCCCCTGTCCTTCTCATTTCCTCTGCTGCCCAGCTGGAGAGCGGTGCAGGCTGTGTGACCTGGGACACCTGTCTGAGGTGCCGCTCACAGGAGACCCGCGTTCAGGCTCCATTCTTTCCACCAGCTCGCTGTGGCTTTTTAAATGAGCTGCTGCTTCTCTGTGGGCCTGCCCCTTCACTGCAGGCCTGCTCCACATCGGCATAGTTGACATTTGGGCCCAGCTGATCCTTTGCTGTGGGGGCTGCCCTGTGTATTTCAAGATGTTTACAGCATCGTCGGTCTTACCGACTACATACCAGTAACCTCCCTGGTGGGGAGCCTCTGCTCTAAAATGTTGTTCAGTCGCTAAGTCCTGTCCAACTCTGACAACCAGGCTTCGCTGTCCATAGTATTTTCCAGGCAAGGATACTGGAGTGCGTTACCATTTCATTCTCTAGGGGATCTTCCTGACCCAGGGATTGAACCCATGTCTCCTGCATTGGCAGGCGGATTCTTTACCACTGAGCCACCAGGAAGCCTCACTCATTTTTAATAGAGTAAGGGTAGTCATAAAACCAGGACCCACTTTGCAGATTATCTTGAGCATGATATGAAATAGAGTGAGGCATTTTCTGAAATCTGGCACAGTCTTCTGCTGCCTTGATCCCCTGTTCAGGCCGAACGTGCACAGTCGTGGCTGCTAACTGCCCCGCCTGGAAACAGCCTCTCCTGTGCGCTCGGGTCGCCCCATGCTTCCCCAGCAGTGTCTGTGCAGCAGGCAGCGTGTTGCGTCTGACTGTCCCAAGTGCAGGGGTGTGTCTTGTTTCACTTCACATCCCTGATGTTTCACAGTGCATGCCCTGTCACAGGTGCCCCACACATGCTTGTTGAGTGAATGCATTTCTCCCTTGGGGACAGTGCTTTTTCACATTTCCCCACCCATCATCCACTTTCAACCTCGCCAGAACTCTGTCAGCCAGAATGGGCTGGGGTTACTTCTCTCCCCTCTTGTGGCTGAGCATACCTGAGGAAGAAGGAGGTGGGACAGCCAGCCTGGGTCCTCGGTGGCTTCCTCCTGTGCCGCGCCCCTGCTTGGGGAGCTTGGGGAGGGGACTGGCAATAAGTTCAGGTGGTACAGTTGTCTGCTTTGTTCTGTCCCGAGTATATTAATTAAGACTAAATCACTCCATGATGTTTGTTCTCCCTGTGTGTCTGTGCTTGTGGCTAACCGGCAGAGTGCATTATGGAATGAATCGATGAATTCCTGGAATGCTCTGAGGCCTCTGTGAGCCCTGGTGATGTTAAGCGATCTTGACAACTTTTTCCTCCAGCCATTATCCTGAATCCCATGAAAGCCAGGTTGACATCCAGCCTAATGAGAGCAGTAGGTCACCCAGAAGCAGCTCAGGGCAGAACTGAACTCTTGGAAGAGGCCTGCCTGATACGATGCGCTGTCTTCCCTCCACCTTGTCACTGAAAACAAAAGTTTTGAAATTTCAGATGTAGGATCCCATTCTCTTTAAAAGCTTCTGAGATAGTGAGCCTGCAAGACTGAAAACGCAAAGGGTCAGAACCCAGGAGACACTGTGTCCAAAAGGAGGCCTTGGGTTATTTGCTGCTGTTCAGTCGCAGGCGTGCCTGACTCTTCGCTGCCCCGCGGACCGCAGCATGCCTGTCCTTCACTGTCTCCTGGAACCTGCTCAGACTCATGCCCTTTGAGTCCGCGATGCCATCCAGCCAGCTCATCCTCTGTCATCCTCTTCTCCTCCTGTCCTCTAATCTTTCCCAGCGAGTCTTCAGCAAACACAGTGTTGATTAAAAATTTTGATAAACAGTAAAAGAAGTCCTGGACTAAGCATCAAGAGGCTTGGTTTCCAAATTCAGTTTTTCACCCACTGTTTTGAGACTGGGGGCAGATCTCTTTCACGTGACCTGAGCCTCCTCATGAGGCCATTAAACCCAAGGACAGAAACAAGTCATCTGTTCAAAACAGAGTCCGTTGGGCCAGCTTTGGCAGTCACACAGAATCAAACTCAAACAAATCATTCTGTCCAGCCTCCTATAAAACAGATGGCCATTACACTTAAAACTGACCGGATGGCCTGTGTCAAACCCAAACAGTTTTCCCACTCTAAAGCAGGAAGCACGGCTTGTCCGTCTCTGGACTCCAGCGTCACGCACATTTCCTGCTTGCACCACTGGCCCCGATCACCTCCCTCGGGACCCCGGGAACGCAGCGTTCGGCCTTTCTAGTGAGCTCCATTTCGCAGGCCCAGAGCGCGCGCTCTCGCTTCCTTTCATCCCTCAGCCAGTCCTTAGCGTTCTGATGGCTGCTTGCCTCATTGTCCTAGTCACCCTCTCAGAATGTTTCCAGGGGCCAGTACCTCTCATATTGTGATACCAAAACCTAATCTCATCATTCCTTCTGTGCTACATACTCCACGGCCTGTATCACGAAATAACGGAGTCAAATACCCATTCAGTGTTCCTGATTCAAATTCTGTGTTCCAGTAATGAGATGTGTGTACGATACCAGAAAGCTTAGTACCTCGTGATTTTTCAGGATGACTTAGGGAGATGTTGGACAACTGATGTTTGGCAAAGGTAGTTCAATGAAGAAACCAGTGTCTTCTCAGCAGATGTTCAAGTTGGAACAATTAGATGTAAATATGCCCCAGAAATGAACTTTTACCTAACCCCTACACATTGTACAAAAGTTAACTCAAAATGTATGCTAAATCCAAATGTAAAATACAAAACGAGAGACAACCTTCATGACGTAGGGCTAGGCAAAGGATTTGACCGAAAGCAACCATCCATAAAAGAAAAAAAGAGAGATGAAATGGACTTAGTCAAATTAAAATAATTTTGGTTTCCTCAAAATTAAAAACTGTTAACTCTGTGAAAAGACACTGTGGGGAGCAATGTAAAGGTACAAGACAGACTTGGGAAAAGGTAGAAGACAGACTTGGGGAAAATAATCGCAGAGAGACTCTCAAGGCTTAACAGCAGTAACGGCCCAGGCAAAAGATTGAATAGACATTTCACCAGAGAGGATGTACGGATGGCAGACAAGCACATGAAAAGATCACAGCGCCATCAGTCATCAGAGAAACACAAGTTAAAATTCCAGTGATCTGTGACAACACGTTTACTAAAACGGCGGAAATAAAACCCCGACGGTGCCAAGTGCAGGTTCGAGGACGGCTCTCTGGCGTTGCTGGTAGGAATAGAAACGGAACAGCTACTCTGGAAGACAGTGCCATTGGCCGCTTCTTACGAAGTTAAGCGTGTAACCCAGTAATCTGAGTCCTAGAGACTGCATTAGTGTAACATTCTATAAAAGGAAACGGTGGCGATGGAGAACAGATCAGTGGGAGAAAGTGGCAGGGGGAGGCGTGAGCCCAAAGGGGGTAGTGGAGGGAGTTTTGGGGGTACGGGAACTCAATCTGGTTGTGATGATGGTTACTCATATCCAGGCAGGCATTAAACTCATTCCAAATGAAGTAAAAATCAAAACCAAAGCAAAACAAAAGTTCTGAGGAACAAACAAAAAGCACCAGGAGTTGGGATGATGAAAAATGGTTTCTCAGTATCCTGCCTCTTTGGATTTATAGTTATGATTCCTAGTTAATTATAATTAGCTGCTGCTGCTGCTAAGTGTATGACCCCATAGACGGCAGCCCACCAGGCTCCCCCGTCCCTGGGATTCTCCAGGCAAGAACTCTGGAGTGGGTTGCCATTTCCTTCTCCAATGCATGAAAGTGAAAAGTGAAAGGGAAGTCGCTCAGGTGTGTCCGATTCTTAGCGACCCCATGGACTGCAGCCCACCAGGCTCCTCCATCCATGGGATTTTCCAGGCGAGAGGACTGGAGTGGGCTGCCACTGCCTTCTCCATAACTAGCTAATTGTCCTTTTATCTTCAAATGCTTGTTAAAGCTGTTGGGTGTCACTGAAAGGAGGCAGAAGGCTTGGAAACATTCAGATACTCCACTTACAGGTTGAGAAGTTAATTGTTCTTGGGCCAAGTTCCTAGACTTCCCTTAAAGCCTGAGCATAGTTCAAGTTCATGGACATTGCCTTGAAGTCACAGAGCATGTACACTGCGACAGCTAGATTCTGGGAGGGCCTTTTAGTCAGAAATCCCATTTCGTTCTCTAGAAGGCTGACATAACTTGAGAGTTGTTGAGAAAAAGGTCCTTTCTACTGGGATTATTTCTGATGTGAGCCAAAATGGTGAGGTGATTTTCCTCAACAGCCTCCAAGTCCCACCAATTCATAACCAACCCATTTGGAAGCATTGCAGTTGCTATATTGGGGGTATTTTTTAAACCATAGCTTTATTCAGACATAATTTACATACCATTAAATTCATCCAGTTAAAGTGTGCTGTTCAGTACACTGTAATATATTCTATTTACCGCAGTGAATTTTGGAACATTTTTGTCACCAAAAGAGAAACTCTATACTGCTTAGGCGTCCTTTCCCATTTCCCCCAGTCCCTTCCCCCAGCAACCACGAAGCTACTGCTGTCTCTGTGGATCTGCCTATGCTGAGCATTTCAGTAAATGGAATCTTGTAATGTGTGGTTCTTTTGATGGGCTTCTCTCTCCTAGCCTGATGTTTTCAGGGTGCCCACACGTTCTCCGTGCGTCACTCTTGGAGATGTTGAATTACACAAGTCCATCCAAGAAGCAGCATTTCCTCTCGTCCCTCCCCCAAGGGGACAGAGGTGTAGTGGAGGCATCACTGTGATAAGTGAAGAGTTGTGAGGTGATGGAATTCCAGTTGAGCTATTTCCAGTCCTAAAAGATGATGCTGTGAAAGTGCTGCACTCAGCATGTCAGCAAATTTGGAAAACTCAGCAGTGGCCATAGGATGGGAAAAGGTCAGTTTTCATTCCAATCCCAAAGAAAGGCAATGCCAAAGAATGCTCAAACTACCGCACAGTTGCACTCATCTCACATGCTAGTAAAGTCATGGTCAAAATTCTCTAAGTCAGGCTTCAGTAGTGAACCATGAACTTCTAGATGTTCAAGCTGATTTTAGAAAAGGCAGAGGAACCAGAGGTCAAATTGCGAACATCTACTGGATCATGGAAAAAGCAAGAGAGTTCCAGAAAAACATCTATTTCTGCTTTATTGACTATGCCAAAGCATTTGACTGTGGACCAGAATAAACTGTGGAAAATTCCATACCAGACCACCTGACCTGCCTCTTGAGAAACCTATATGCAGGTCAGGAAGCAACAGTTAGAACTGGACATGGACCAACGGACTGGTTCCAAATAGGAAAAGGAGTGCATCAAGGCTGTATATTGTCACCCTGCTTATTTAACTTCTGTGCGAAGTACATCATGAGAAACGCTGGGCTGCATGAAGCACAAGCTGGAATCAAGATTGCCAGGAAAAATATCAGTAACCTCAGCTATGCAGATATAACACCACCCTTATGGGAGAAAGTGAAGAAGAACTAAAGAGCCTCCTGATGAAAGGGAAAGAGGAGAGTGAAAAAGTTGGCGTAAAGCTCAACATTCAGAAAACTAAGATCATGGCATCTGGCCCCATCACTTCATGGCAAATAGATGAGGAAACAGTGGAAACAGTGACTGACTTTATTTTGGGGGGCTCCAAAATATTAAAAAGCAGAGACATTACATTGCCAACAAAGGTCCATCTAGTCAAGGCTATGGTTTTTCCAGCAGTCACGTATGGATGTGAGAGTTGGACTATAAAGAAAGCTGAATGCAGAAGAATTGATGCTTTTGAACTGTGGTGTTGGAGAAGACTCTTGAGAGTCCCTTGGACTGCAAGGAGATCCAACCAGTCCATTCTAAAGGAAATCAGTCCTGAATATTCATTGGAAGGACTGATGAAGCTGAAACTCTAATCCTTTGGCCACCTGATGGCGAAGAACTGATTCATTGGAAAAGACCCTGTTGCTGGACAAGATTGAGGGCAGGAGGAGAAGGGGATGACAGAGGATGAGATGGCTGGATGGCATCACTGACTCAGTGGACATGAGTTTGGTAGGCTCTGGAAGTTAGTGATGGACAGGGAGGCTGGCATGCTGCGGTCCATGGGGTCGCAAAGAGTCGGACATGACTGAGCGACTGAACTGACTCCTTACAGACATTCAGGGGAGAGTGGACCAGAGGAGAGGAGATGGGCGGGGCCTTAATTTATCTTCAGTATGTTTCTATGGTTTTGAGTTTTCTAACTTGAAATAAATAGAACCTTAAAGCAAGGAATATCTGAGTGGAGAACTAATGTCTCCCACTTTTTTAGCTTGTATCTGTTTTAAGAAAGATTTAGTAAATCATATATGTCTAAAATTTCCCTGGGATGGTTTATTTAATTATTTCTCCCCATCATTTTTCCATTACGTAGTTGAAACTACATACATTTGTACTCATGATTATTTTTTCATGTTTAATATTCCCTTGGATCCCTCATTTTTTTTTCTCCTTAAATTGTTGTTTGATATTAAAATTGCTATCAAGTGTTCTTTTTATTTGTATTTGCCTTATAGCTTTCCATTTATTTTCAGTCTCGAAGTATCCTTTTGTTTTAACTGGCTTGTGTTGACTGGATAACTCTGGTTCTTTTTTTTTTTTTTTTTGTCCATTCCAACGTGTTATATTCCCTGTCTGTTGACCGGTGATTTCAGCCCCTTTACAGTAGGTCATGACTGTTAGCAGCGCAGTCTTCAGGCTGGGACACGGTCATTTCTGGGGGTGTCGGGCCTTCGCAAGGCTGCACTGGCAGAGGCAGCCTGAAGGGGATCAGTTTCTGGAGCTCCCAGTTCCGGGTGTGTGGGGTGTGCTGGCCTCCCTTCCTCACGTGAGCCCTTGCGGTTCCACTTTTCTTACTGCGTGGAGAGAGGCAGGCATCTCACTTGCCCTTCACAACTCTTTAAGAAGAGTTGCCGCAGGATACAGTAACCTTTGGTGGACCAAACAGGAGTAATTTGAGAATGCGTTGGTCCTGAAGGAGCCTCCCGTGAGCCAAGTAAAGACAGCATCTGCAGGAAATACATCCTAAGCTCACATCTTAAGTTGCATTTATAAATATTAGCATACTTAATGCACGCATACCATGTGTGATATTTCTAAGTATTAAATCCTTTGCAGTCATCTGAACTTCCTGTTGTAGTCCGAGTGCAGGTTGGAAAAGAATTTCCAGACATGAGCCAGAATGAGAGGGAAATAAAGTTTGTTAGAGTGGGAGACGCTGTTAGAACAGCGGTCCAGCTCAAGGGAGAACTGACGCTGCACAGGGCTCCTCAGTCCACTTTTATAGCCTGGGCACAAGGAGTGGGATAGGGGTCTTGCGGGTCCTTTGCTGGTTGAATGCCACGTGTATACTGGGTAGGGGAAGAGCAGGGCAGATGCCTTCTCCCTCTGGGGTAGGAGGGGAGACGGGTTATATGTTCCATTAACAGTTACAACATGGGGGCAGGAGGGATGATAAGGGTCTGGTCTTTCTGTCCCTGTGTTCCCAGACCCTCCTTGGTTTTATCTGGTCTTTCGTCCCTGGCTCACCACGTTTCCCATAAAAAAATTATAGATGTTGCCTTAAAAATATGCAACAGGGTATATAATTTTTCTAAATATTTCTAGAGGGTACATAAGCAGAAAAACTGGGGGACTGGAATAATAACATATTTCTTCTTAGTCTGTATTTTCTATTTTTAACACTTTTTTCCTTGTTCCCCTCCCCCCACCCCCATTCTAATATACATACTGAATTTTCTTAAATTGAGTTGAAAACTGTAGATTCTCTTTTTATTCTCCTGGTTGTTCCCTCCTAGCTTACTGTGGCCTGTGCTTATTCTTCTTTTTCATTATCATTGTTTGAAGTCTGGTCAGTGTCTGTGGCTTCCCTGGGTCTTCAGTGTTCTCTGGTCTCTCTCTTCTTCGTAGAGTAACCCGCTCCCCCTCCCCCCACACACGGGATTTTTGTTCAGAATTAGAAATGCACTCCCTAAAAAATGGTTTCTGACTATCATTGCTTACTCAAACAGCTGTAAGAAACTTTATCAGATTTTTGTGCCTCCCCCTTTCTAACCATTTTAAACAACCATTTTAATCATTTTGCAGTTTGTAGTTCAGTGATATTTTTATAACTGTGCAGCCATCATTAACTCTGTAGTTTCAAAACCACCTTCTATCACTTCAAAAGGAAACTCCATACTTAAGTCATCTCTTCCCATACCTCCCTACCATCCCCCATATTCATTATATTTTTAATGGTTTTCTTTTAATGTTTTGCCATCTTTGGGGGCTCTTGCTGGTTGAGAGACTGCCCTTCCCAGGGCAGTAAATTTACTGTAGACAGTAAATCTGTTGGTGAGTTCACTTTTCGTATACACACCAGCCAGTCCGCAGTCTATACTCTCAGCCTCCTCTGTCTGGCTCACATACCAAGCCAGTATTTCTTCCTGCCCTAAAGCTTCTCTGGGCCCCACAGCCTGCTGGAATTATTTAAACCAGCCAATCCTAGTCTGTTTATCCTGCTCTGCGTTCCCCCGGAAATTCCTTCCGAGAAAGGCTGCAGCCCCTGGCCTTCGCTCGCTCCTTCCTGCCTGCGGACCAGCCCTGGCGCCTCTGCAGTCCAGTCCTTTTGTTTCAGGGGGAACTGTGAGTAACATTAAGCTTTTCTTTCACTGGCACTCAGTCACTTTTATAGATTAAGATTCAATCCAGACACAAACTTCCACCACTGTGACGGTGGTAATCTGTGTCCTCTCTCTCTGTGAATTCTACATTTCTTGCATAAATGGAATCATACAGTGTGTGGCCTTCATATCTGGCTCCCTTCACTTAGCGTAATGATTTCAAGGCCTACCCACGCTGTGGCGTGTATCAGTACCGACCTCCTTTTTATGGCTGAAAAATGGTTAAATTATATGCTCCTTCTTTTTGTAACTAGCTATTTCTTCCTTCATAAATGTTCTTTTGTGCTTGAATATATCCAGTAAAAGTTCTTCAAAGTAAGATCTGTACCTAGTAAACTAAGATCTTATATACCTGAAAATGCATTTCCCCCTCATATTTAAATAATAGTTTAGTTTGGTATGAAATGCAGGTATTGAAGGTTTTCCCTCTAGAATTTTGAAGATAACATTCTATTGTCTTTTTGCAGCCAAGATGAAGTCTGGTCTGACTTTCGTTTTTCCATTGGTGATCTGATTTTACACTTGGAAACTTGTTAGAATTTTCTCTTGTCTGATGTTTGTAAATATTATAATCTGGGTGGGTGGACATGCACTCTGACGTGTTTTATTTATCAATTCTGTTTGTCACCCTGGAGCCTTTTCAGTCTAAGCTGTTAGGTCTTTCTTTCTTGGATTCTGAAAAATTCCGACATTGTTCCTCCAGATGCTTCATCTCTTTCTCTTTGCTTCTCACAGGAAGTGGCATTTTCCTCTTCTCCTGTTCTTCCTTCCTGGTGTGCGTTTTGCTTTGTTGGGTCAGTCACTCATTCATGTCTCTCTGCGTGACTCTGCGACCCCCCTGCTCTGTAGCCCGCCAGACTCCTCTGTCCCCGGGATTCTCCAGGCAGGAATCCTGGAGCGGCCACCATTTGCTTCTCCAGCGGATCTTCCCAGCCCAGGTCTCCCACACTGCAGGCAGATTCTTTGCCATCTAAGCCACCGGGGGAGCCTGGGTCAGTTGTGTGACCTGATTTTGTGTTTTTCATCTCCTGTCAGTTCTGCCACTGAGGCTGCCCATTGAGTTCTTTATTTCAACAGTTGCATTTTTACACTGAAAAATTACTTGGTTCTTCTTTCTCATAGCTTATTCCCACCTTATAATTGTATCTTCCCTTATATCTTCAATGATTTTATTATGCTTGTTAAATTTTCAAAGTGTTTCCCATGGTATAGTTTGTCCATTAGAAAAGCTTCTATGTGTTTCATTTACTATGACACTACTCTACTACAACACTGCTTCACTTTTTAAATTTTTATTTATTTTTATTAAGTATAGTTTATTTACAGTGCTGTGTTTCTGGTGTAAAGCAAAGTCATTCAGTTCTATAAATATATATAAATGTGTGTGTGTGTGTGTGTGTGTGTGTGTGTGTGTGTGTTTTCAGATTCGTTTCCATTATAATATATTACAAGATAGTGTATAGTTCCCTGTGCTATACAGGACCTTATTGTTTATCTATTTTATGCATACTAATATGTATCTGTTAATCCCAAGCTCCTAATTTACCCCCTCCCCTCTCCTTCCCTTTTGGTGGCCATAAGTTTATTTCTGATGTCAATGAGTCTGTTTCCATTTCTTAAATAGGTTCATTTGTGTCGTGGTTTAGATTCCACATGTAAGTGACATCACACAGCACTTGTCTTTCTCTGACTCACTTCACATAGTAGGATAATCTCTAGGTCCATCCACGTTGCTGCCGATGACATTAGTTCATTCTTTTTTATGGCCGAGTAGTATTCCATTGTGGAGAAGGCAGTGGTGCCCACTCCAGTACTCTTGCCTGGAAAGTCCCATGGACGGAGGAGCCTGGTGGGCTGCAGTCCATGGGGTCACTAGGAGTCAGACACGACTGAGCAACTTCCCTTTCACTTTTCCCTTTCATGCAATGGCACCCCACTCCAGTGCTCTTGCCTGGAGGACCCCAGGGACGGGGGAGCCTGGGGGGCTGCCGTCCATGGCGGCGCACAGAGTTGGGCACGGCTGGAGCGACTCAGCAGCAGCAGTGTTGCATTGCATATATGGGCCTCATCTGTCGATGAACACTTAGGTTGCTCCCATGTCTTGCCTGCTGTAAGTAGTGCTGCTATGAACATTGAGAGTTTTCTCCAGGTACATGCCCAGGAATGGGATGCTGGATCACATGTCATATTGTCTAATTTTCTAAGGAAGCTCCATGCAGTCCTCCGTGGTGGCTGCACCAATTTGAATTTCCATCAGGTGTAGGAGGGTTCCCTTTATTCCACACCCTGTCCAACATTTGTTATTTGTAGACCACCATTGCTTCACTTCTGACCCCAGATGTGTGAGGTTTTCACACATGAAGCATTTCCGTGACACTAACTGGGTGTCCTACAATTAACTGGAGATAGCGACAGATCCCGTAGGCTAAGGGCTCTGTCCCACGAGGCTGTCACCACCCAACCCACCCCCACCTCCGCTTCAGATACCAGTCACAAATCCAGGTTATTACCTGGGCTTCCCACCAACTGGCTATTAATGGGAGGCTCCCATGCCCCCTTTGTGGGGTTCAGTTAATTTGCTTGGAAGAGCTTGTGGAACTCAGGAAACCAGTTTATTACAAAGGAGATGAGACAGGTGAAGTCCAGAGCGGTCCTGAGCACAGGGCTTCTGTCCTCGTGTTGAGGCGGTCCTGCCCTGCCAGCCCTGGATGCATTCTCTGCGCCAGCCTGGAAGCTCTCCAGACCCTGCCCTTCGGGGGTTTTATGGAGGCTCCTTTATATAGGCATGTTTGAGTACATCCTTGCCAATGATTACTGAACTCAACCTTCTTGGAAGCAGAGGCTTTGGATTGTAAATTACAACCTAAGGGGGTTCCCTTAGGGGCTTTCCAAAAGTCACTGAAAGGTGCTTGTTATCAATAACAAAAGACACTTTTATCACACAAAGCTATTTCAGGAAGTGAAGACTAAAAGACCAAGTATTGGGTCTTCCCCGGTGGTCCAGTGGCTAAGACTCTGAGCTCCCAGTGCAGGGGGCCCAGGTTCGATCCCTGGTCAGGGAGCTAGATCCCACATGCTACAACTAAGACCCAGAGCAGCCAAATAAAATTTAAAAAAAATAAAAATAAAAGACCAAGTATTATAACAAGGCATGCTTCCATTGCTCTTATACTTGGGAAATTCCAAGAGTTTGGATACCTCGGAGCCAGAGACAGAGACAAAGAGGAAATATGTGTTTCTTTATGTATGTCACAGTTTTCGTCTTTTAAATGAAGACTTTCTTTTAGATCTTTGTTTTGCAGCGCTTATACTTCTTAGAGATGCTGCAGTTCTGCCTGTGAGCTCATTGTTTTCCCGGGACGTTCAGTTGCCCCACTAGTCCTGTGTGGGTTTGTGCTGGAGATGAGTTTGGCCAGGAGCTTAGTTAAGCTCCCCTGGTGGCTCAGATAGTAAAGAAACTGCTGCAATGCAGAGACCCAAGTTTGATCCCGAGGTCAGGAAGACCCTCTGCAGAAGGGGAAGGGCAACCCACTCCAGTGTTCTTGCCTGGAGACTTCCACAGACAGAGGTACAGTCCGTGGGGTCACAAAGAGTCAAACACAACTGAGTGGCTAACGCTTTCACTGTAGTTGAGATGGTGAGATGGAAGTTCCTTGGGCAGATCACCATAATAATATAGACAAAGCCCATCTCTTCCCTTTCCAAATGCTTAGGTTTGAAAAGCAAGACCGTATCTATATCCTCTCTGTACCACCAATAATTCTTATCTTTTTAGTACCAGTCTCTGCAGCAGAACAGTCCTGAACACCCACTATGTACCAAGAATTATGCTGGGCACAGGTGGTTATAAAGGATGAATAAAACATGGTAGCTCCTACCTAAAGGAAATCCTCTCTGACAACTGAACTGATGATGTTGTTAAGTGCTGAAGAAACAGCAGCAGGAATGACTTTCTCTGGGGGTGTGGGAGGGCACTAAGTGCCTCCTTGAAGAGGCAGTATGTAAATTGGGTCTTAGAGGACAAACGTCTGACTGCAGTTGGTCACAAAGCTTGCTAATTGTTCTCGACACTTGAAGAGTAATTCAGTGAGACAGTTATGAAATTCTGTTTAAGGAAGCACCTTATAATGTGTTACTGCGAATTGAGCTCAGCACCTAGTAACGCTGTTCAGTCGCAGGGTAGATGTTGAGTTCATGAATAAATGAATGAAGGAGAAGGGCACCAGTGATGGTCACTAACTGTGTAGTCATTTCTCTGTCCTCTTTTTCTCTACTCCTAGGACACAAGGACCTTCTACTCAGAAGGACCTTCTACTCAGAACGCTCTGCCTTCTTTTTAACACAAATTCTCATGAAAAGCCAGTATTATATAAGCATGATTTTTTTTTCTGTATTTCTTAAACAAAGACGCTTTTATGCTCAAGTATCCCACCAAGACTAAGTAGAAGAGAGATTAGTCTGTTTAGAGAAAAGGAAACTAAAATCAACCGATGACTTAAGCCACATGGCGACTAGATCTTAACTACATTTCCTAAGTAAGCTATCTTTTAGTATAGCTCCCTAATTTGTTTTCAACCATTCTGCTTCCTTTTGGCATCTAGCGACGTGGAAAATACCTCTTTCAATTCAAGTCAGTATAGTTGTCATTTATTGACCGTGATCAAGAGCCATGCCTTAGCATTTGATTTAATATCCTCTGTGAGATTTGGTGCCCCTCAGCTTCATTTCTTTATTGGTATATTTATTCATGCAGTCAGCACCTACCCTGTACCTAGTATATTCAGCTTACTGGATGCTGAGCTCAGTTGGTAGTAACACATTATAAGGTGCTACCTTAAACAGGACGTTTTTTAACTGTCTCACTAAATTGCTCTTCAAGTGTCAACAGCCCCTATCCTATTTTCTCAACATTTTCTATTTCCCTGACACAGTCAACTTAGAAACTGGTGCCGCACCTGCAACCCGTAGTTGTTAACATAACCAGTCCTTTCAGTGAATATGAGGCAGCTAGGTCAAACCTGGACGAAGTGGATGCCCAAGGGCACAGAGCATGCCAGGAACGAAGCGTGGGCTAGACTGCGCACCTCAGAATCTCTGGCCAGAGACCTTTCCACGCTTCTTGCTCCATCTCAGAATTCTTCCACTCAAGTGCTGTATCAAAGCCAGGTGGTAGAGGGTTTTTTTTTAATGCCCCCAAAATTCACTCTGACCTGTTACCTATTTATTGAAGCCAGAAAAAGAGAGCAGAAACATGTTTGGAGAGCAGACGAAATGAAGGATGAAAGTAAAAGGCACATTCCCACAATAATGATACTTAAACTCAGACTGGTATCTTTAGGAAATGCTCAGGAGGTGAAAAACAGTGCCTGTTGATACTTTAATAATCATAATGAGCTTCTGCTTCTGGCTGTGACAGAGCAATTGTTATAGACTTGTCATCTTGACAGAAACAACTATGAAGCTGAACAAAGCATTCAAGATTCCTGAGTATATGGAGGATATTGAAACTCATATGAAATATTAAATTCTTGACAGTTTTCAGGCACTGAACAGGCAGCACAGTACTCTTGAGTGGAGAAGCCCCCATGATAAGCCCCACCATTGGTCTAGCTTTCTTCCTGGAGTTTCCTTCTGGCCCTGGCACAGAGTGGTGGAACCCAAGCTGAAAGTTGATCTTAGTGAGCTCAGCAGTCAGATGTTGGAATTCCACGCTTCTGAAATAGCTGGACATTGCAAGGGCAAGGAAACAGGGAAGCAGAAGCCAGGTTGAGTTTTGTGTAGGGATTCACTTCGGGTTGCTGGCTGAGGGCTGCTATGAATGAGTAGAGTGAGACGCTCCGTGAGACCCAGCACAGATAGCCTTCTGTAGGGCTGAGAGCTGAATGGTGCCCAAGGTCAGGCAGTGCTGGGAGATGCTGGAGATGCCTGTCGGCCCAAATGAAGAGACCTCACTGAGCACCTAGGCATTCAGGTGAGACGTCAGAACAGCTGCGCTTTAGGAATAAGGACTATGCCCTTGAGAAAGGGACATTCCCTAGGACTAAATTCAGAATGGAACTAGAACTTGAGAAAGAATTAATGCAAGCTTGATAGCACTAAAAGGACCTGCCGATAATTTACCTAAGAGCCGGGACACAATCAATACCTTTAAAGGAAGACACCATAATCCAGACTCTGAGTGCATCATAACAGTGTCAGGCGTATAAATTCATGGACACACAGTCAGACGATGCGACCTATATGCATACGGGGGGAAGTCAGCAGACAGGCGGCTCTGAAGCTGGAACTCAGCAGACAAGCGCTTCAGAGTTCCTGGCATAAAGAGATGCTCAAAGTCTTAAAGGGAATGATGGATAAAAAGAGCAAACAGATGGAGGCAGAGAAATGGAAATTATTAAAAATTTGCCAAATGGAAATTATAGTCCTAGAGATAAAGTTTTAAAATTCACTGGATGAGAGAATATTTCCTGGTGGTCCAGTCGTCAGGACCCCATGCTCCCACAGCAGGGGACATGGATACAATCCCTAGTCAAGGGACAGACTCTGCGAGCTGTGTGGCCCAGCCAGAAAATTCACTGGATTATATTACAAGTGGATCAGAGACAGCACCAGGAAAAGTGTTGGTGGACTTGGAATCATCTAATCTCAAAAACAGGAAAATAGTGCTGAAAAAAATTAACAGCTTTGGTGACTTGTGAGATAATAACAAGAGATCTACATATGTATAATCAGAATTCTGGAGGGAAAAGGGAATGATGGGACAGGAAAAAATTGCTTAAAGAAATCTCAAAAATGTCCCACGTTTGGTGAAAAGCCTGAACTTAAACATCCAAGAATTCCAGTAAACCCTAGCAGGATAAATATAAAGAGAAGCACACCTGAGGCCATCATGGTCACAACTGCTGGAAACCAAAGAAAAAGAGAAAATATTAAAGGTGGCCAGAAGATTACATAGAGAGGGTGATTATGTGAGTGATGGCTGACTTCCGTCAGGTGCTGTGGATGCCGGCAGGCAGTAGAACAACGTTTTGAGGTGCTGACAGAAAACTCAACATTCTCTATTCAGGAAAAAAAAATGCCTTTGAGTATGTTAAGCAAAACAAAGATATTCCAATAAAAGAAGAGTAAGAGATTTTATTGCCAGCATCCCTGATGTATAAAAAATGCTAATGGCAGTTCCTCAGTGTGAAGAAAAATGATACCAGGCAACTCAGGTGTTTAGGAAGGGATGAAAAATGCTATAAAGGATATATATATATACATGGATAACTATAAAAGACTTTTTCATAATTAAAAATAGACATGCACATATGACATTGTACTGAGATGGTTGGATGGCATCACCAACTCAATGGACATGGATTTGGGTGGACTCCAGGAGTTGGTGATGGACAGGGAGGCCTGGTGTGCTGCAGTTCATGGGGTCACAAAGAGACAGACACAACTGAGTGACTGAACTATACCATTAAGGATAGGAGTGGATTTATGCACTCGTAAAGTTCTTATATTTTACATTAGTGCAATATTAATTCTAAGTATACTGTGCAAAGTTAAAAATGTATATTTAAATCCCTAGAAAGACCTCTAAAAATAATGTAAAGAGGAATAGCTGAAAAGTCAACAGTATAGAAAAGTTATAATGAAGTTTTAAAGAGTATTTAGTTTACCCAAAAGAGTGCAGGAAAGGAGTAACAGGAAACCAAAACAAATGAGGTAAGCAGAAAAAGAGCAAAATGATAGGCTTCTACCCAAACACACCAACAAACGCAAATGGACTAA
Organism: Nanger dama; assembly: GCA_917880005.1. NCBI lineage: Eukaryota > Metazoa > Chordata > Mammalia > Artiodactyla > Bovidae > Nanger > Nanger dama. Next base: position 5,144,253 of record CAKJTW010000063.1, on the reverse strand, counting down.
ATACTCCAATTAAAAGGCAGAGATGGGCTGATTGTGGTGACTATTTCATATTTGTCTAGCATTAGCCAAGGAGTACAGGCAGCCTCTGGAAGCTGTAAAAGGCCAGGAAATTATTCTCCGTTTGAGCCTCCAGAAGAGCCTGTTGAACTTTCCAACACCTTGGTCAAGCCCAGTGAGGCCATGAGATCAGTGTCAGATGGCTGACCTACTATTATCTTATAAAACTAAGGTAATAAATCTGTGCTGTTACAAGGCATAAGTTTGTGGTAACTTGTTTTAGCAGCAGTAAAAAGTTGATAAGGACAGAAAAAGATATACCAGGCAAACAGTGAGCATAAGGAAGTTTGAATGGTTGCATTAATATCGGATAGAGTAGGCTTAAAGACAGTGTTAGCAGCAGTAAAGAGGAGCATTTTACACTGATCAAAAGGGCCGTTCATCCAGAAGATAGAATAGCCTTAAAAATACATGTACCTAACAAGAGCTTCAAAATACATGGAAGAAAACCATTTGACAGAAATAGACAAACCCCCAATCATGGTCGAAGGTTGTAACACTCCTGCGTCAGCAGTTGGTAACAAGTTAGACAGAAATAAGTCAGCGGTGACAGCAGACCAATACGGACATAAGATCTGAACCAAACTATTAAGCACCTTGACTTGCCGGACGTTTTTCGACCCCTGCACCCAACGTCAGAACACGCCTTCTTTTCTTGTGCGTGTAGTATGGTCACCAAGATCAACTACCTCCTGGGCCGTTGAACAAGCCTCCATAAATTTAGAGGGATTGAAGTCATACAGGGAAAATGAAGAAAGAGTCCTGTGTATGTTCTTTGACCACAGTAGCATTAAGTTAGAAATAAATAATAAGAAGTAGGATAACAACGAACATTTGGAAATTAAAGTATTTCTCAATAATCTGTAGATAAGAGTCACAGGGTAAAATAGAAAATATTTTGAACTAAGAGGAAAAAAACCCACAATATGTCAAAGTTTGTGGTTTGCAACCTAAAGCTGCTTTTAAAGGGAGATGCGTATCTTTGAAATCCTTTGAAAATGCACTTTCGACACTCAGCTCTCACTGACTGTGCTTTCAGCTCTCCAGTTAGAAGCACTCTTTCTATTGTACCATACTTGGAACAGCTGTTTTCTATTCTGTCGGTACTAACATCTTCACAAATCAATTTGCTAACCTGTCAGTCGCTTCCTTTCTCAGCAGTAAAAGCCCTTCAAGGACAAGAGCTGCCGTTTGGGCCGGTGTTCTGTCTCCAGTTTCTGACACACCGCATGGCACTTGGAGGGTTCTCAGCCAGTTCTGAATGAAGGCTTGGGAGTGGATCTTCCCTTCCTGAGAACCCAGTGGAGACAGGCGGACCGAGGATGATTAACCCCATTTTACAGCAGAGGAAACGGAAGCCCAGGGTCCCTTACTGAGCTGGTGATAAGCCCAGGCTTCTATCACCCCTCAGATATTTTCCTTTCAGGCCACTGATGACAAATGTCACCCTTCATGAGAAGCGTCTCCCCTAACAGAAGTACGGAGTTTATTCGCGAGTAAACCGTGAGGCCATCCCCAGCTGTAATGCCATCATGGCGTGTGTGCACGCTGGAGGATGGGCCAGGTGCCTTTCTGAAGGTGTCTAGGGAGCCATCGGCGCTAGGCCCCCGAGTCGCGACAGGTGGGGAGCCCGGGCCTTGGCCTTCACGCCGCGCCCACCCGCCCGGGCCCTGCAGAAAGTGCCAGAGCGCGAGGCTGCAGCCTGGCGCGCGGGCCGCCCACACTGGGGACTCTGTGCCACAAGCTCTGTTTCTCTGTTTTCTGCCTAGGTTTCAGTTCTCAACTGGGGCTTGTTTCCCCTTGTCTCTGGTTCAGCTTCCTTTTCCTGTTTGGTTTCAAGTAGAGTCTAAAACTCGAGTCGCTGCCTTCCCGGAGTCTGTGCGCTCAGGTCAGCTGGCCTGGCGGGAACTCGGGACTCACCTCCTCGGGCTCCCTGTCCTGCAGACTTGCAGCCATGGCCACTGTGTGAGTACGGGGACAGGGGGACCTCAGGAGCAGACCTGCAGCCGCAGCAGTGTACAGCCCGAGGGACCATGGCAGCCTCCCCAGGTCCCCCGGTTCCACTGATAGGGAGACCGAGGCCAGAGGGCAGGAGGACTCACAGCCACCAGACGGTCACGGTTATGATGGAGCCGCCCGCTCCCTCCGCTGGTCTGTCCACCGCATCAGCCCGTGCCTCTGGATGCCTGTTGTCGTTAGTGGCGCTGTGTGTGTATGAGTGTGTGTGTGTGGCAGAAGCACTTCCTCAGAAGTCAGACACCCGGCTCGGTTGGTGGGGGGCTCCGAGCTATCTCAGGGTCTGGGGTTTGGCTCAGAGGTGCTCGTCTCTCTAGAATGGCCTGAGAACGCTCGGGGTGTTTTCTGAATCCTGGGCACAGAGGGAGGGATTGGGGTGCCTTTTGTACAGGTGGAGACCTCATGGGCTGTCACAGCGGAGCCCCGACCTTCTGCCTGAGGCTCTTGGGGCTGAGTGTAGGCAGCGGATGGCTTGGGTTGCGGTGGTTTGACACATGTGTGGGCACCAGCCAGTCCCCATCTTGCCCTGGTAGTTGTGAGCTACTCTTTCCGAAGGTGAGATTGTGATTCAGACGTGATTCTCCCCCACCCTGAGACCCCATGAAAGACTGCACCGTAAGACAGAGCTCTGTCCTCTGGGATTTGGAGCACTGGCTTCACCGACTCGTGGCAGCCCTGCGCCTCAGCATACGTCACGCTCCTTCCCCGTTACTGCTCCTCAGTTCCCAGGCTGCTGTCTCACCACTGTTCTTATTTGATTCTTTCATCCATGTCGGGCGGTCGGCTCGGGAAGGGTCATCACTGCTATTCGGGGCAAGGAGGCCTGGCCTCTGACCAGCCTTGCAGCTTTGCTCAGGACCGCGAGGCTGGTTGAGGGCTGGGAGAGCCTACCCAGCACAGGACAGCCATGTCAGGAGGTTCTCTCGGGACACCGGGCGGGCTCTCTGTAGGCGGGCTGCGGGGTTATGATGGGGACAGAACAGCGCTCCTGGTCAGCAGGGGAGCTTTGGCCATCACAGCGTACCCCCACCCCACCCTGGGGGCCTCAGCCAGGCTGCCAGAGCCCCGTCCCTCCAGGCCCAGCGGCTCACGAAGCCCAGGGGCGCGGCTGCAGCCAGCTTTCCTTTCCTGTAACATTTTCTTAGTTGGCTGCGCTGAGTCTTGGCTGCAGCATTCAGGATCTGCGGTCTTCGCTGCAGCACGTGGGATCTTCAGTTGTGCCATGTTGAATCTAGTTCCCTGACCAGGGACTGAACCCGGGCCCCCTGCGTTGAGAGCACAGAGTCTTACACTGGACCATCCAGGAAGTCCCTGCAGCCAGTTTTATGTCATTTTAATCATTCCCCTGAGCTTTGCAAGATTTGTGGGTAGAGCTGTGGCAAACAAGACTTCCCTCTTGAAAGGCACCTCAGCTTCCACAGAGGGCAGGGACCAAAGTCATCATCAGCCGAAAGCTACACTGTGGGACGCTCTGTGTACTCCATCCTGTCTGCTGGTGAAGGCAGAAAACAGTAATCAGCAGGAAACGAGGAGGGAGCAAAGCCATTCCTAAACCGTTAAAACTGTAGCAGGCTTGTAAGTCTCCATCTTCCAAGCAGCTTGAGGCCCTCCACCTGCAGTAGCGCGCCCAGGGGAGTGCTGCTGCAGGCACGTCAGCCTCCTCGTCAACCAGATTCGCCCTCTCTCATCTTCTTTTAAGTGTTCCTCCATATTTGTTTAAGGGGGGAAAGATGTTGCTGGTGATAATACCTTGAAATCTGAAAACTACTGATTGAGTCCAGCTCTGAGGTGCACGGGTGGGGAAACTGAGGCCCAGAGTCAGGGCAGAGCTTCTCCGTGAGTGAGTGAGTGGTCCAGGTTTTCTGGCACCCCCCCGCCCGCGGAGGCCCCGGGCCTCAGGCTGTCCGCGGGGCTGCCCCTGCAGCAGGGCTGTGGAGCCCGGTCACCGAAGAGCATCTTGAAACTTTGCTGTCCTGTTCTGATGAGAGCATCTCGTGGCAGCGTGTTGTGTTCCCTGGGTGTCCTGAGGCAGGAAGTGCCTGAGAGCTGGTCTAGACTTTGACAGCTGAACCCTTAAAAGGGAAAATAACAGCGGTACCCGGTTTCCAGTTCCCTGCCAGGCATTGTGCTCATCATGTGATCTGATGGATGTTGTATTTAACCTCCTCCTCTGTGGTTCCCCCGCTGTTCCATCTCTCTGGTGAGGACAGGGGTCAGCAGAGTCAGCTTACCAGCTCCGGGGCACACTGTTGGGAGAGCTGGGGTCTAAAGCCAGGCCTCTTGTGTTTTCAAAAGCTAAGTTCATCTGTAACCTCTCAAAGGAACTTGCCCAGAATTACAGTTTGAATCAAGGCTCCTAGTCTCTGTACTCTGTGTGGTCTCCAGTTTCCCACTGTTAATACTACGGAGGCAGGAGGCCTCCTCAGCCCTCCTGTAGTGCCCAGGTTGCTGTCTGTCAGTCATCCTTCCTTCGCCCACTCCCCTCCCAGCCTAGAGCAGCTCGGGCACGGGGTCTGCGCCTGCCCGCGTGCCTGGGATGGCATGCACACACTCACGCGCCACCCTGAGCCGGTGATGAGGGGTCAGCTGGGCTCAACCTGGCCTCGTCGCCAGGCTTCAGGCTTACCCTCGGAGGTGCACGCACTGCCCCGTTCCTCGGCCTGGCCATATCCCCCTCAGAGGCCCCCCGAGCCTTTGGACCCCTGCTTCCCTTCTGCACGGACTCGGGGACACGGGTGCATATTGGGATTGGAACGCATCTCTGAGGTTGGAGCCGCCCTGTGTCCACCTGGCCTGTCAGCTGGGTGGCCTCGAGAGGAAGTGTGGGAAGGCTTGAGACGGGCTCAGGCTGAGGGTGTCAGACTCTCAACAGTTGGTCGGAGTGTGTGTTCCGGATTCCGCCAGGCTTCCCAGAGAAGGGGCCACCTGTCCAAGCATCTGGGACACTGGCGTCGGAGTGAGGGGAGACCGGCAGTCTTGCCCGCACATGGCCTGGCAGTCTGGCCCTCCCGACCAGCTTGGATGGAAGAAAGGATTTGGGGGCTTGACACTGAATTTATGCCTCATTTACCCAAAGTCTTTCTTTAATTGGCACACTCACAAAACTGGGCCATAGTCACCATTTGAGATTCTGCGTGTTGCTCGGTGATGGCTGATTTATTGTTTTCATTCCTGTGGTGCAGCAGTTCTCAAAATGTGCTCAGAAGACCTACCCTCTTCGGGCTCTGAGTCAAAGCTGTATTTGTAATAATACTGAGACATTATTCTCCTTTTTCAGCCTCATGAGTGCACAGTAGAATTTTCCAGAGGCTCTATGGCATGGTTGCCATTGTCACTGCGGCAGCCAAGGAAGTGTGTGCTTGCATTTTTTAAAATTCTTAGGTTTAATTTCAGATACGATAAACATAGATAGATTTAATCTCCATAAACAGAAGCTTTTTGGCTCTCAGTAATTTTTTAAAACTTTTTTATTGAATTGTAGTTGATTGACAATGTTGTGTTAATTTCTGCCACACAGAAGAATGATTACACGTACGTATACGTTCTTTTTCACCTTCTTTTCCATTATGGTTTATCACAAGATGCTGAGTATAGCTCCCTGTGCTGCATAGCAGGGCCTTGTCTGTCCATTCTACATGGGAGAGTTTGCCTCTGCTCATCCCAGAGCACAGTCCACCGCTCCGCAGCCCCCACTGGCAAGCCCAAGTCTGCTCTCTGTGTCTGAGTCTGTCTCTGTGTCATGGATAAGTACATTTGTGCCATATTGCAGATTCTGCATGTAAGCGATATCACATGGTGTTAGCCTCTCCCTGTCTTCATTTAGTGTGATCATTGCTAGGTGCCTCTGTTGCTGCAAATGGCATTACTTATTCTTCCGTATGGCTCAGTGATATTCCACTGTACATATATGTACAGCGTCTTCCTCATCCACTGCGCTGTAGGTGGACATGGAGGGCGTTTCCGTGTCTTGGCTATTGTGAACAGTGCTGCTCTGAACATAGGTGTGTACGTATCTTTTTAATTATAGTTTTTTCCGGATGTCTGCCCAAGAGTGGGATTGCTAGGTCATATGGGAGCATTGTTTTTAGTTTTTTGAGAAGTTTCCATACTGTTCTCCATAGTGGCTGCACCAGTTTATTTTCCCACCAGCAGTGTAGGAGTAGGCTCCGTTTTCTCCACACCCTCTCCAGCATTTGTTGATAGACTTTTTAATGATGGCCATTCTGACCGGTGTGAGGCGATACCGCATTGTAGTTTTGATTTGCATTTCTGTAATAATTAGCTACCATCTTCAAATATTTATATGGGTGTAAAGGGGCCCTGAGACCCATTTGAGGCCCATTTGAGGACCACTTCTGTAAAATGGTTATATGACTGAACTACAAAAGGCAAGCAAGAATCTAGGCTGGCAGCTCCCACTGGCCAAGGGGAGGACACTGGGGTGCAGGAGCCTCTTGAGCTCAGCAGCTTTCCGAGGTGACATCATGACGGTTCCTGGGCCCAGTAGGGTGGCTGCATCATGGGAACCCACGTCTGCTTCTCACAGTCATCAACTGTTTCAGAATGAACATTTTTAAGTTTAGAACAAAGTATCACATGTTTCCCATTAAGAGAAAAAAGTCACCCTAGAGGGGATTTACTTGTTAACAAGGGGGAATGTGCCTTCCCACTGGGAAGATCTGGCATCCACTCCAGTCATCAAGTTTGTGTCTCAGAGAAGGAGCTGAATGTGCTTCCTGATGTGGTGTTAAAAAACGGCTACCCACTCCCACCTGCATTTCGTGTTCTTCCTGTTCACCCCGCCCTCCTCTGCACCCTTGGAGTGTGGTGGGCCGTGCGCCTCCCCTTGAGGACGCAAACCACGGCTCTTTCCAGACATCCAGTTTCTAAGTACCAGGCATGGGCATATACTTGGCGCATAGTCAGTACTCAGAAAAAGGGGTGTTCTCTTGATTTGTCAGATTGATGCAGGGAGAGAAAGCAGTAGTGACCTGGTCTTGTGGGAGTCTTGGTCCCGTCCCCTACCCCCTCATCTCCACCCCAAAGAATCCCTAAAGAGGCTGAGAAATACGATACCTGGCAAAATTAGGCACACCCAAAAGCAAGCATTTATGCAAAGATTATTATTGGGCAGTCACTGGGGCTCCAGAGATGAATGATATTTTTAAAACAAACCACAAAAAACCTTCCTCTTGGAAGACAGAGAAAATCGACAGACCTTCAGGACAGTGGCAGGGAGCAGGGTAGGGATTTCCTGGAGGCAGTAGCACTGACCTAAGCTGAGATGGTGGGATGCAAACTGTGTAGGGAAGAGAAGTCGTCCCGGACGAGGGAGGTGTTGGCTCACGCAGATGGCACATCAACATGAGGTGAGGCCTGAGATTGCCTGGAGAGTCACCCTGAGTATCCTGGCAGCACGCGGTCCGTTGGGTCCTGCCTGTGCCCCGAGCCCCCGGGTGGAGGCTCACCCGCCAGAGGTTTGGTCCGTGCTGCAGGGCCATCCCCCACGCCAGGCCTCTGAGCCCTGCTGTGCCTGCGTGCCCTCCCGTGTCACCTCCTGAGAGGACGATGCCGCAGCCCCACTGAAGAGCCTCTGGGTGACCTTTCTTCACACCACCTACTGTACCTGCCACTGTTGTGTGGGTCTGTCTTCCCAGGTATCGTATATCTCAGCTTGATGGAAGAGAAATGAGAGCTGGAGGCAGCAGCTGGGAGTCGGGAGCAGGTGCCAGCTCCTATCAGCTTACAGCAGCCAGGCTCAGGCTCGGCATGTTTTCAGGGGAGAGGGAGAGGGAGAGGGAGAGGGCCTTCCCAGTTGTCTAACCACTTCCCCCGCTGTGCCTGGGATTGTCCTGGTCTTAGCGCCGAGCGTCCTGCCCCGCCTCCCAGGAAGTCCCTCAGTCCCAGGCAAAGCCAGGTTGTCAGTCCTGCTGGGACTGCATGGTTAGCCTTGGGACAGTGTGAGGAGGTGTTCTGTCAAGAGGGGGTGGACTCGCTGGGTCGGGCTGAGCAGGGCCGGCGGGAAGGGTGAGGCGTGACCGGACCCGGAATGCGCTCCTAGGGGGCCCGGGGGCAGCGCGTGCCTTCCCAGAGTAGCAGATCTCTCCCCAGCCGGCCTCCAGGGAGCCTCACTCTGCAGCAGGCCCCCCTCAGCCTTGCGGTTTCCTGACTCAGGATCCCAGGCCGCAGTGAGACCCACAGCACTGATGGTAATCTGCAACAGATGCTTCTGTTTGCCAGTTACTTACTGCCTCTCTGAGAATAAGCAGTAGGATTGTAGGTGGAGTGTTCCACGGGCACACGACCATGAGTGCACGTATGCACAGGCGGAGCAGCTTGCAGCACACAGGGGCCACGCTTACAAGGGGAGAGCCCCCTGCCCTGAAGGAGCTCGTCATCAGTGGGCAGACGGTGCTTAATGCAGACGCCGGGAAGTGGGACAGATGGCGAGAGCCCTGATGAGAGGCGGAGGTGAGGGCAGTGCCGAGGGGCCGGTCCTCACAGGCCCAGGTGCTGGACAGTGTCCAGGCTCAACCCTGGGCTTGGTTTTCTGGCAAGCCTCTTGCCTTACTGCGGTCTGCTCCCTTCTTGGTTTGCATCATTTTACTCGAATTTTAGGGCTTCCCAGGTGGTAAAGAATCCACCTGCCAGTGCAGGAGACCCAGGAGACAGGTTTGATCCCTGGATCAGAAAGACCTCCTGGAAGAGGAAGCGGCAACCCACTCCAGTATTCTTGCCAGGAAAATCCAATGGACAGAGGAGTCTGGTGGGATACAGTCCATGGGATCACAGAGTCAGACGCAACACACACCCTAACTTTAGGACATCATCCTCTGTCCTTCAAATCGTTGTAAATGCCTGAAAAGGCCCTGAAAGGTATTTGTAGAGTGGAAAGGATTCCACATGGACTGCACAGGAAAAGTGTGGCTGGGATGGGGTATCACTGCCAGCCTGTGCGGGGTCCAGAGGCCTCATTCCCGGTCATGCAGGGAGTAGTGGGGCAAGAATCCAGCGGCTGGTGGATGTGGAAGTTGTGCTTTCCCAGAAGGACTAGACGGGGGTTGGGGGAGGCGGAGACTGACTTCAGGCTGCCCTCTCCACGTTTTCCCGTGCGTTAGTTTTATCCACAAGTGCATCAGTGGTTTCTTAGTCCAAGTCCTGGAAGATCCCTGAGTAGGTTTCACAATTGTCTGCAGAAAGTCTGACCCATGTCTTACCATCTCTGCGGAGCAGCCCCGGAGGTGTCTGTGGGACCGCTGGGTTGGCTCCGCATGCAGAACACCTTCCTCGGCCCCCTTCACCCCCACCTCTGCTGGCCTCCCCCTGCCTAGAATCCCACATCCCCTTCCTGAACCCGCCTGGGCCTGACAGCTCTGCATCTTTAAACCCACACCGCAGTTTGCTCAGAAAGTCTCCCTGGTTCCCCAAGCCCTCCAGGCTGAGAAGGTGTGTGATCATTCGTTGTCTTTCCTGAATAGCTCTGAGCTCGCTGAGGGCATCTCTGCATCACTGAATGTGTCTTGACTCCTCACTGGCATCTATGCTTGTCAGATGAAGACAGGAAGGTCACGCCAGTAGTGGGACCCAGACCCCAAGAGAGCGCATGGCCAGGGGGACTCCCTAGGGCAGAGTGGGGGTGGCTTTGTCGTGTGAACGATGGACACCAGAGCCAAGACATTCGTTCACTTGTCCACTGGATCAGACAGAACTGTTGGAACACCTCTGCACCTCTGGAGGGTGCGGGAGTGGATTGTCCCTGAGGACAAGGACAACTCAAGCTGCTCTGCAGCAAAACGGGCTGGTGTGTAGAGCAGGGAGTCCTTGTGGCTGACAACTCCATCAGAGGCTCGGTGGGCACTGGGGCTGCTTTAGAAGATGGGTCGTGTTGTACGGGAGAGAGTGGGGTCCTTTCCAGAGCTCTCTTCACAGGGGCCAGCCATCAGGCCCTGCTCTGAGTCAGGGTCCTGAGACTGCAGAGAATGAGACCTACGTGTCCCTGCCTGCGGGAAGCCTGCACCGTGCAGGCTGTGTCTCTTTGGGTCTCCTAAGAGGCAGGCCCCAAGACCCCGAGGAAGGTTAGTTACAAGAGGTCAGTGAAGGATGGAGGGAGCGGAGTGGCCCGCAGAGCCTCAGGCCACGAGGCAGGTCTGCAGGAGGAGAGGGGGCAGGAAGGACTGAGGAGGAAGCATCTCAGGTTCAGGCCTGGCTGAGGAGGTTGTTTCCCTGGGGATGACCCCTGCCCCCCACCATGGACCAGGTCACCTTGTCACCATTTAGTTGTTGGCAGAGAACATGACCTCTGTGCAGACGTGGGGAGTGTCCAGGGGCAGCAGCTGGGACCTCTGGTGGAGCCAGGCTCTTTGCAAGTGAACTGAAGGGTGCTCCTCCATGGCCGTCGCACAGGGTCTGCGCCACACGTGTCCTTCCTGGTTGCTCCCCCAGGGGCATCTCGGGGCTTGTGCAGCCCATGCCAGTGAGTGCCGCGGTTGGGGCTTCAGCTCAGATCTCCTGACTTGATCGCACCTGCGCCTAGCTAACGAACATCATGCTGCGTCTCAGGGTGGCTCCCAGCGCCTGAGCCGGCATCTGCACGCCCCTGCTCGCCCCTTCCCCGTGAGCCTGAGCACAGCTGCAGCAGTGATCATGCACTGCTGGCACTTAGCCCCGACCCTGGCTGGTAGGTAGTTTCCACCAGGGGGGACTCTGACTTGACCTGGACCAAGGTCTGCTGCGTCTGTGTGCAGTTCGCTCTGATTCCTAGCAGACTTCGTGAGGACAGAGCCCCGAAGGCTCAGCCAGGGAGCAGCAACTTGCTGCTGCTGCTAAGTCTCCATAGACGGCAGCCTACTAGGCTCCTCTGTCCCTAGGATTCTCCAGGCAAGAATAACTTGCTAGTATTCTCCTGAAAGAGACACAGTTTCAGGCTCCAGAACTCGAGAAGGCAGAGCACAGTGCTGTGTTTGGCTTCCTGTAAAAACATGTACATACATATATATATTTAGGTGTGTTTTTATTTGGCTGCGCTGGGTCTTAGTTGCAGCATGTGCGATCTAGTTCCCTGACCAGGGATCAAACCTGGGCCCCCTGCACTGGAAGCGCAGAGTCTCAGCCACTGGACCCCCAGAGAAGTCCCTGGTTATCTTTGTGTTTTGTTTTCTTCTCCCTGCCAATATGATCTGGCCGTATTCTGGGAAAACCCCTGCCTGTTTGGCTCATCACTGATTTCCCCTTATTTGTTTGTTGAATGACTAATGAATAATGAAAAAAGGTGTAGCACTATCTCAGAGCAAAACCCGTATCATACACTCCCAATATGTGTGACCACAGACAGCCCTCGACACAGGGCTGGGACGGCTGGCATCAGGTGGACCCAACTGCTTCTCCCAGGGTGGAGCTGAGGGAAGGTTATTTGGGGGCGGGGGTCTGGGCGCTCTGGACGTGAAGTCATTGGCTGGACTGCTGGGGAACGTGCAGTGAGGCAGTATGTATGCATGGGTATCTGTGCACATGCCTAGATTACCGTTAAGATAATCGTAGTCTGCACATGGTCCTCCACCTTCTAGGAGTCTTAGGGGAGCGGGTCCCAGGGAGGCTCGAGCACCGACTGCTGAGGCCAAGCTGAGGTTGTTCCAGGTCGCTGTGGGCCAGTCGCATAAAACAAGTTTGTCGCCTGGTGACCACCGAGAGGGGCCGAGGGAGCCTCCTCGAGTGGTCAGCTTCCCTGCCCCCTTAAATATGGCAGCGGGCCTGACTGACTGTCCTGCCTGCTCGGTCTCCTCATGACCATGCCCGCCGCACACGCTTTCACTTCCTCAGACACTGGTCCTGACCTGCTGGGCCTCACTGTCCACTCCGGATTCCTCCGGCGTCCCTCCCCACTAGCAGCCGCTCCCACCGCTGCTGGTGTGCCTTCATGTCCAGCCAGTCTCGCCTTCTGAACTAGGGGCTTCTCCCAGGCTTGAGAGCACGGGTGTTCGAGGTGGTGAGGGTGAAGGGGCAGCAGGCGTGGCAGAGCGCTGACTCCCCTGATGGCTGTCTTCTCTCTCCAGGCGCTGCTTTCGCTTTCCCCTGGTGCTGTGTCATATTCTGAGCAGGGGAAGTTGCTTGGAAATGTCTCCAGTGAACAGGGTGCAGCCATCTGCTTGTTTTGAGTTCCATCACTCTGTTCTTTAGACACTCACCTAATCATGTTACTGTCTGCATATCTCGTGTGAAGCTACACTCGTAACATCACCAGTTGAGCATTTTGTCGGCTGTTGTGAAGAATGTTACCGATGCTATGTACTCTAGAGTCAGAACTGGTTGGAGGTCCCAGATAAAATCACCCAGTACCTGTGTGAATTTGTATAATCTTTCCAAGTCGCCAAGCCACACTTTTTCTCAACTACAGAATGGGGAGAAGAAGTGGCTGCTTGCTAAGTTGTGAAGCTTAGGTGCTTTAGTGCATTTTCATATCTAACACTGTGCCTGGAATATTGTAGACAGCACATTATGGCTGAAATTCCTTTTTCCGTTCAATCACTTTTCCCCTGAAGGCAGAGCTGTGAGTCTCTTCCACGTACTTCCATGGAAACGTTGACCCAGGATCTCCTGTCCACTCCCCTGGTCTGTGAAGACTCAGAACCCATCACCTCACCCAGTAGCCCTTCCGTAGGGAGTTGGATGCTCTGGCAACCAGGGAGTTCCTCTGTGTCAAGTGGCAGCTGGCCTCTGTTTCAGAAAATGACAAAGCCAGCATCTGTCCCTTGTGGCTGAGGCCGACACTTAATGTTCTCTCTTGCTCTGCAGTGAACAGAGTATCTGCCAAGCCCGGGCTTCCGTGATGGTCTACGATGACACCAGTAAGAAATGGGTACCAATCAAACCTGGCCAGCAGGGCTTCAGCCGGATCAACATCTACCACAACACTGCCAGCAACACCTTCAGAGTCGTCGGAGTCAAGCTTCAGGATCAGCAGGTAAGTGCTGGAGGGATAGGCCATGCCCATGAGCCTGCGCCCCACCCGCACACCCATACGCATGCACGTGACATGGTGACAGGGTAGAGCGCGGCCAGAACAGCACGGTCATGATTTAGTCAGAAGCCTGGGTTCAAGGTCCTGACTGCATATTTTCGTACTCGGGGTATAAGACCCTGAGCACCCTTGTCTAGTGAGCTGCATTTTCCACATCTGTCTTATAGAGACAGCAGTCCACATCGTGCCTCCCTCGTTGTGTTACATCATATTAGAATAAAAGTAAAATAACAGATGTGAAACAGTTTTAAAAGTGTATTGTACCAGTGTGTTAGCATTATTCTCTGCCTTGTCATTGCTGTTTAGTTGCTAAGTCATGCCCGACTCTTTGTGACCCGTGGACTACAGCCTGCCAGGGTCCTCCGTTGTCCACTATCTGCCAGAGTTTGTGCAAATTCATGTCCGTTGAGTTGGTGATGCCATCCAACCGTCTTATCCTCTGCCACCCTCTTCTCCTGTTGCCTTCAATCTTTCCCAGCATCAGGGTCTTTTCCAGTGAGTCAGCTCTTCATATCATGGGGCCACAGTATTGGAGCTTCAGCTTCAGCGTCAGTCCTTCCAGTGAATAGTCAGGGTTGTGGCGAATAAAACAAAATTCTCTGCTTACATACCTATAAATATTGGCTTGGCCAGGAAGTTTGTTCGGATTTTTCTGTAACACCTTACAGAAAAGATGTTAAGGAAAAACCCAAGTGAACTTTTTGGCCAAACCAATACTATAGCTGTGAAGAGTTTTGGTCCACCAACCCCCTGAGTCTTACTTTGAAAGGCAAGAAGGTACTTAAATCTTCAAGATGATTTGAAGACCCTGGGATCGTTTATCTCCTTAGCAGTGCATCCTGGGCAAATCAGATGAGCGAGTTCGTGACTGTGTCTGATAAACACGTGTGCAAATGAATACAAGGCAAGTCCGCCTGTGCCGGGGTAGTCGTGGTAATATAACTCGACATGACACGGGCTGAAACACCGACATAGACAGAGGGCTCGTGTGGCGTCACCACAGCAACTTTGCTCAGGGCTTCAGCTCTCTTCTCAGAGATTGACGAGGGCGTTTTCAGCAGCGAAATGAACAGATCTGCAGCGTAGCATTTATGAAAAGCTCTGCCTTAAACAGCGTCTTCTGGCAGCCCGTGTCGGTCAGCCCCTGGCGGAGCTGAGCACCAGGTTAGCTGCTATCTCCGCGAGAATCATCATGTTCGCAAACAGGAAAGAGAACAGAAACCAAGACTCTATTTTTAAAGTGTGTTGCCTGTTGAATGGGTTTCTGCTTTGGCCAGAACAGTCCGATAGAATTTCAGATTCTTGTGGCTGAAGAGCGGAGCCTCACTTCAGAATCCCTGGTCTGAGGGAGTCTGTCTGACCTGGAGCCCTGGCCACCTCCAGGTCAATCTCCACCCCTTGGGGGTTGAGCCTTACTGGCAGGAAGGTTATTCTAGGAAGCTTCTAGGAAGCTGTTTCCCTGTTCTTGAAGTTCATTGATTCTTGCTCTGCTTTTTAGAGGCACACCGCACCATACACTGCAGGGACATAGGACACCTTTAGCCCCAACTGCAGTGACAACCAAGACATCTCACACGCTTCCCTAACACCTACGGGTGGGGGCCAAGGCCGTTCCACCCTGGTGCTCACTTTCGATACGCAGCCCACGGCCTCGTGCAGTTCGAGTCACAGTGGGTGTCCCTAAGTGGTTGTTGCTTTTATTAGGACAAGTTTTCCATTCCCTTCATGCCTCTTGGTTGCCCTGCAAGGCACACTAGGAAGATACCATGGTATGTGGGAAGGGCTTGGGACTGGAGAACCAGAGTTCCTGAAACCAGCATAAACCTCGTTCTCAGGAGCCTCAGCCGCCTTCACAGGAAAGCACATATTGGGGCTCATTTGGGAGGAGGCCTTTCCTGCATCTGGGGGTGGGGGCAGGCAAGAAGTCACCCCCAGGAAAATTCAGAGAGACTCAGTTGCCTTAGCAATCTTCTCGGCCTGACAGAGGAGTTACCAACACAGCCTTCCACTTGGCATTACACATTCAACAAATAGGCTCCTGGAACATGGTTGCAACTCTGCCTGGGTGGCTGGAGCATGGCAGTCAGAAACACAAAAGAGGTTCTCAGTACCAAGGCATTAGAGAGAGTGGCAGGAGGCCTGGTCTGTAATAACCTTTATGGACACAGGAGAAAGGGTTTATTTTCCTCAGGTCTGTTTTCCAGCGATGTGGGTTACAAGGTCACGCATCTTCAGAGAAACAGAGATTCCTGGTCTTACACCCAGATAGGGATATCTTACGTGTTTGATGCTCTTTATGGCTCATGGAGCAGTCTTCATGTCTATTATTTCATTTCCCCCAATAACACCAAAAAGGATAATGCTGCAAGAATTCTCGCCCCCATTTTGCTAAAATAGGTGGACATAAAACCAGGTGATTGTATGTGGGTGAAAAGGACTGGTAAGACAGTATCATTAGCCAAGGTCTAACCTGAATCTCACATTGAGGGGAAGAAACCAAAAGATGCTTAGTGGAGAATCATATTTCATTATGTCCACTGGAAGTGTTAGCTACCAAGTGTAGTTCTCAGGCTACGTTAGTAGAAGTAGAGGTGCGGACGGAGGGAGGTTATAGTCCTGCTCGGCTCCACCATGAACTGATCGTGCTTCACCGTGGACGTCAGGACCAGACCTGAGTGCCGCACGCGTCTGTAATGAGGACAGCAGCCAAGCTGGCGAGAAGCCTGAAAGCAGCGCTCATGCACGGGACAGCTGAAGGGGGGCGAGAGGCGCGTGCTTGGGGGAGGCTGAAAGGGGCGTGAGCAGTTTTCAGATCTCCGAAGGGCTCCTTCTCCATATGGAAGGGAAATCTCACTTTCTCTGTGAAGCCCGGAGAACAGAACTAGGAGCACTTCATGGATACTACAGTCAGGAGGATTTAAACTCCATAAAGGAGAGAACTGGTTAACAAGGATCCTGTGGAAGAGTGTGTTGCTTTGTGAGCCCATGAGCCAGCTGGCCATTTGGTAAGTGTCCTGGGAAGGACATCCTGTCACTGGGCAGAGGTTTGGATGCGGTGAGACCTCACATGAGGCTTTGGCCAGCATGTAGGCCCTGCAGGTTTCAGACCCAGATGAGCTTGTGGGCCAGGAGGCTGTTGCCCACCATCAGCTTCTTTCTCTGTCAAGGGCTCTTGACAGATCTTACTCAGAGGCCTCAGAAACATGTTAGACAGTATTTGGAGTTGCAAGGCCTTCCTTGAAGAGGACAGGAAATCACTCCCACGTGCTCCTGCACGCCTCAAAATAAAACATGTGCAAATGTAATTGTGGACTCTGACACACACACACACACACAGTGACCTTTAAAAATAAGCTTAACCTTCAGCACTTATCTAGATTAGTCCTGCCAAAGCTTGGAGAATTAGTTTTAAAATGAGGCATATAAGGACACAGGTTGAAATGTAACAGGGGGAAAAACGTGAACCTTACAGACACTGACCAAGGAAAATGGAGTGACTGTTAATATTAGACAGAATAGACGCAAGGCAAGAAGTATTACTGAAAATAAAGGACCTATTGAATGGTAAAAAGCATCAATTGAAAAAAACATAACAATCTTAAATTTGTAGGCTCTGACATATCTTCAAATTATATAAAGCAAAAATGGGCAGTTCTAAAGGAAGAAATAGAAGCATCCAGAAGTCTTGTTGGCGATTCTGATGACACCTGCAAGAAACTGAATAAGCAGACATAGAAAATTTGAAGAGCGTGATTGACCAACTTGACCTGATTTACGTTTATAGAAACTATAAGCAGTCACAGTAGAATATACAATCTTTTCAAGTGCACGTTGAGCATTAACCAAAATAGACTGCATTCTAGGCCACAAAGCCACTCTCCACGTGTATAATAGGATCAAAATCATACAGAGGTTTTCTTTGATCACAGAGGAATTAAACAGTATATAATTAATCCATGGTACCAAAAGAAAAATTCACAATATAAATTTAAAAATATTTTGGACAGAACAGTAGTGAAACTGCAATGTAGCAAAACTTGGGGGATGAAACAGCATATAGGGAAATGTATAGTGAGAAATGCATGTTTTGGAAAAAGAATGAAAAGTCAGTGACCCAAGCTTCTATCTCAAGAAGCTAGGAAAAAACCAAACATAAACCAGCAAAAATAGAAGGAAAAATTAAAGCCTAAAATTTCATGAAATAGAGATGCCCAATAGAGAAAAGGCAAAATATTTTTGTTCTTATATTTTAAAGAGTCTAGGTAGACCTCCATGCATATGGGCACATGATTTACGACAAAGGCACCATTGTGCTCCGTGGGCTGAAGATGTGCGTTTCAGTGGATGACACCAGAACAGTCAGATATCAACACCAAAAAAAAAACTTTACCCCATCTCATTCTGTACCCCCAAATCAATTCGAAGTCAACCTAAATATGAAAAGTGAAACAGTAAATTATCTACAAGAAGATTCATGAAACTACCTTCATCATATTGAGGGGAAAATACAGGAAAGCATCTTTATAACCTGGAACAGGACACACAAAACATTAACTGTAAAAAAAAAAAAAAATGAAGTTGGACTTCTTTAAAGTTAAGGAGTTTTCTTTATTACAAGGCACCATTAAAAGAGGGCAGACTAGGAGAAGGTGTGTGTGTGTGTATGAATATGACAAAGAGCTCATGAAGAATATATATACAACTCCTACAACCTCAAATGAAAAAGGCAGACAGCCTTTTAAAAATGAGCAAAAAGACTTGAACAAGAGTTTCACAGAAGAAAAAAAAAACCAACAGTGGAAACAAGACATGCAAATGAGCCCCTGGAAGTTGCTCCCGCATCACTGTTTATCAGGGAGATGAAAATAAGAATGGCTGAGCACTTACACAGACCAAGCACTTAACACAGACCAGGCACTTACACACAGACCTAGCACTTACACACAGATCAAGCGACCAAAATGTAAACGCTGAAACTGAAAGGACACCACATGTGAGGATGCAGAGCAGCTCGAGTTCCCATTCGAGCTGGTGGAGGCGTCAGTCAATACAGCCTCTCTGAAGAATGGTTTGCCAAATCCTAGTAAAACTCAATATACACCTACTCTTGGGTAACATACCCAAGAGAAATGAGCACCTGTGTGCACTAAAAGACCTATGTGAAAATACTCAGAGACGCTTTACTCCTAATAGCCAACAGCTAGAAATGATGGGCAAGTCCATCAGCAGGAGAATGGATAAGTTATTTATGGTATATCAAAAAGAGAGTTATTAGCAATCAAAAAGCCTGAAATCTTATCAGTGCAGTGACACGGGTGACTCTCATAGACACTACATTGAGTGAAAGAACATGAAAAAGAGTGCGTGCTGCGTGGATTCTCTTCTGTCTCGTTCCAGAACAGGAGAAAGAAACTGGTGGTGGCCCTTAGAAGTGTGGGCATCTCATGGGAGGAGTGTGTGAGATGAAGCTGATCCGCACCCCTAAGTGGGCTTGCAGTAATGCGCATGCTGTAAGCAGGTAAACAAAGGAATGGAGCCACTCTAGGCACAGAGCGTTTTAAGCATCAGCCCAAGAGGCCTGTCCGTCAGTTAATGAACAGTGACCACCTCTCAGCAGATGGTCAAGTGATGTGTCAGCCGTGTGTCATCCACACATCTGTCCAAAACACATTGCATGGACTCTCGTTTTTTAGAAGGCAGTTGGGATGTTTAGAATAGATCTTTTCAAATAGAAAATACCAGATGTTTCCAATGACCATGTCCACTGGATCCAGAAATTCTGCTTATAGGAATGTTCACACTGATATATCCACAAGGATATTCAGTCCAGCATAATTTATAATATTTTCATTTTACATATGAAGAAGGTAATGTCAGTAACTTTTCCAGGGTTATTCAACTGCAAAGTAATAAGGCCAGCATTTTAATCCTGAGCCATTTGACACAAAACTCCCTGCCTAGTAATTGTACCTACTAGGTAGTTGTATTCAAAACAACCCTTGTGGGCTGTGTCTGGCTAGCAGATACATAACTAGGTGAGCAGCCTTTAGGCTCTATGCTCTAGGTGTAAGGGCCTCCCTTGTGCCTTAGACGGTGAAGAATCTGCCTATAATACAGGAGATCCGGATTCAATCCCTGGCTTCTAAATTCAGTTCTCCTGTTCTGTACCATGTAATTTGGATAAGTCACTCATTCTCCGTGGGCCTCAGTTTTCCTGCCTGAATAAAGGCAGGATTGAATTAGATACAAGCTGGAATCAAGATTGCTGGGAGAAATATCAGTAATCTCACATATGCAGATGACACCACCCTTATGGCAGAAAGTGAAAAAGAACTAAAGAGCCTATTGATGAAAGTGAAAGAAGAGAGAGAAAAAGTTGGCTTAAAGCTCAACATTCAGAAAACTAAGATCATGGTATCCAGTCCCATCACTTCATGGCAAATAGATGGGGAAAGAGTGACTGACTTTATTTTTCTGGGCTGCAAAATCACTGCGGAGGGTGATTGCAGCCATGAAATTAAAAGACACTTGCTCCTTGGAAGGAAAGTTATGACCAACTTAGACAGCATATTAAAAAGTAGAGACATTACTTTGCCAACAAAGGTCCATCTAGTCAAGGCTATGGTTTTTCCAGTAGTCATGTATGGATATGAGAGTTGGACTATAAAGAAAGTTGAGCGCTGAAGAATTGATGGCTTTTGAACTGTGATGTTGGAGAGTCCCTTGGACTGCAAGGAGATCCAACCAATCCATCCTAAGGAGATCAGTCCTGGGTGTTCATTGGAAGGACTGATGCTGAAGCTGAAACTCTAATACTTTGGCCACCTGATGCAGAAAGCTGACTCATTTGAAAAGACCCTGATGCTGGGAAAGATTGAAGGCAGGAGAAGAAGGGGACCACAGAGGATGAGATGGCTGGATGGGATCACTGACACAATGGACATGGGTTTGGGTGGACTCCAGGAGTTGGTGATGGGCAAGGAGGCCTGGCGTACTGAGGTTCATGGGGTCGCAAAGAGTCAGACACAATCAAGCAACTGAACTGAATTAGATATTCTCTCTGGTCTCTGAGTTCCTTAAGCCAGTACTTTTGGCCACACTGTTCCTGTATTCAGGATAGGTATCCACCATCCCCAATTCCCACTGCTACTAAGTCCCCCTCCATAGCCAACCAGAGATTTCAAACCATAGGTTCTAAATCTCACTTCCCCACGTCCTCCCCTTGGGTACCTGATAGATACACTGGAGAATCTTTTTTTTTAATCTGTTTCAGTATCCCACAGCCATTCTTGATACGATGTGGTTTCCAGACCTCATTCCATTTAAAACGTGGCCCTCTGTCTCCACTAATGGTGCAGCACCAAAGCCACTTGAGCACAGGGTTTCGGGATGGACTTGCCTGTGTGGAAAGGGAGAGGCTCTATCTCCCTATGCTGGCCACTGCACGGCAATTAACGTGCCCTCTGAAGAGCCATGTCAACCACAAGTCACTGTGCTTCTTATCACGCGTGTAGCCACAAAACCTCCAGCCCTTTTTCTGATGATCTAAAGCTGAACCCAGAGAGAGAACCACCCCAGGAACCTGGGTATAGATGTTGGCCCATGCTGCACTGTCAGTGTGTAACAGCTAAGTTATGAAGCAGTTGTGTTTCCTTAGCTCAGTTAGTACACACGCCTCTCTCGCACCCTTTCTTTCTCTCTCTCTTGCTCACTCTGTAGGACAACCCAATCTGCCTTCCACATGGCTAAGGCTTGGAGGAAAACGGTATTGCCCACTGTGCTCTGGCCTTGCTTTACCCGGCAGCACAGCAGGGTGGGGCAGTAAACCCGAGCTCTCATCTTAATGCCCCAGCAACATGCAGGGTGTCCTTTCACATCTCTGAATCTTCCTCAGCTCATCTTCCTGACCAGAGGCGGGCTTCCCTTGTGGCTTAGCAGGTGAGAATAGTATTTTCGTTTTCTTGGGATAAATACCCAAAAGGGAAATTGCAGGCTCGTGTGATAGTTCTGTTTTTAACTTCCTGAGGAGCCTCTGTGCTGCCTGCTAGTAGTGGCTGTACCAATTCGCATCACTGCCAACAGTGCACAAGGGTTCCTTTTGCTCCACATCCTCGCCAAACTTTATTTCATATCTTAGATAATAGCTGTTCTGCCGTGTGTGAGATGATAACCCCTTGTGGTTTTGATTTGTATTTCCTGGTCACTGCTAATGTTTAACATCTTTTTATCTATCTGTTAGCCATCTTAGTCCCTTATCAGATACATGATTTGCAATCACTTTCTCCCGCTCAGCAGAGTGCCTTCTCCTTCTGGATGGCGTCCTTTGCGTGTAGCTTTTTAGTTTGATATAGTCCCACTTGTTTTGCTTTGCTTTTGTTGCTCTTGTTTTTGGTATCAGATTCAAAAAAAATCACCATCAAGACCCGTGTCAAGGAGCTTATCACTTAGATTCTCTTCTGGGAGCTTTATGGTTTCAGATCACAAGACTATGGAGATTAAACTACATGCTGCTAGAGTGGATAGAAGGACAGATCAAGAGAGAGACTTTTAAATGCCTGGACACAAGCAGAAATGGGAGTATAACCTAACAGAACTTGTGAGATGCAGCAGAAACAGTTCTCAGTGCTACTGCTCAGTTCATAGCGGTAAAGGCCTACCTCAAGAAGCAGGGAAAGTCTCAAACAGCCTAGCTCTACACTCAGGGCACTGGGGAAAGATGAGCAAAACAAGCCCAGAGTCAGTAGAATGAAGGAAGCGACGATGATTAGAGCAGAAAGAGAGACTGTAAAGACCACAGAGAAGACAGGCTAAGAACTGGTTCTTCAAAAGATAAAACTGACAAGCCTTTAGCCAGACTCACCAAAGAAAAGAGAGAGGACTCTGTGTTCAGGTTAGAATGTCCGTACTTACTCAGAGCAATCAAGAGACTCGGTGCAATCCTTATCAGAATTCCAGTGGCATTTTCCATAGGACTAGCACGATGATACTACAGTTTGTACGGACCACAAAAGACCCCCGTGGCGAAAGCGATCTTGAGAAAGAACAACAAAGCTGGAGGCATCACATGCCCTCATTTCAAACTATATTACAAAACTGTAGTAATTTAAACAGCATGAGATTGTTATAAAAGCAGAAATCAGTGGAGCAGAATAGAGAACCTGGTCATAAATCCATGCAGATACGGTTTATTAGTTTATGACAAAAAGAGTCAAGAACATACAGCAGGGAAGGGGCATCCTTCAATAAACGGTGCTGAGGAAGCTGAATAGCCACATCATGGGAAAGAGCGAGGAGTCGTCCTTTTAACTAACAACCCTTTGGTTAACGCATTCTAGACTATGCAGAGAGCTACGGGAGCATAAATACGAATTAGAAAAGACTTGCCCTTAAGAATCTTTATATCTAGAAGTCTTGATGAGATATGTGTCACACCGTGACCTCTGCAGTAACCCCATTAGATCGGTCGAGAGCCAGGATGAATATCCCCGTTTCACAGTTGGAGAAACTGAGCCCTGGGGTGCTGCCTGGGGTGACAGGGCCAGGACCCGGGAACCAGCTCAGGCCATGACCACACAGCTTTATCAGTTAAATGAAGTAACTGGTTTTCAGACCCTCGCTGTTCCCGCTGATCATGTTGAAGTGCCGCCTGGCCAAGCTACCCCTTCTTCTGATGCATCCACGTCCCCGTGTCCCCTATAGCCCCAGGGACATGGTGTCCTTGCCCTGGAGCAGCTCTCTCCAGCTCACTTACCTTTTATTTATTTACGTGTATTTCTCTCTCTTTTCCCTTTCAGGTTGTGATCAATTATTCAATCGTGAAAGGGCTGAAGTACAATCAGGCAACGCCAACCTTCCCACCAGTGGCGAGATGCCCGCCAGGTCTACGGTTTAAATTTTGCGAGTAAGGAAGAGGCGACCACATTCTCCAACGCCATGCTGTTTGCCCTGAACATCATGAATTCCCAGGAAGGCGGTAAGTGGGACTTTGTCTGGCCTGGAGCCCAGACCCTCCCTCCCCTCCCTCCGCCCTCCACGTCTCTGGCTCCCGGGGCGTCCTCGACTGCAGCTGTGCTGAGCTGACGTCTGGTGGATTCGCAGAGAAAACTGCTGCCTAACTCTAGATACAAAGCACTGTTAGCAGTTTGAGCGAGAAGAGAGACCTTGGCATCGTTTCCGCCCTTTGTGAGCTGGGAATAGCTGTACTGTGTGCCTGGAATGGGGCGTCCAGACGTGTGTTGTCTGTGTCGTCCTTCTTTCCACATTCTCAGCACATATTTGGCAGAGTTTGGAGGGAAGAAGCAAAACTGTATTCTTGGATTCAGTTATTCCCAAGTTTAACATACTATCCCTGAACACTTTCTGTGTGTTGCAAACTGTCTGGAGCAAAATAGGTCAGAAGTGAATTGATGGAGCCCGTTGAATAATGGCATTTGGTATCCAAGAGATGGATGGACCTGTGAACCACTAGTGATAACGTGTTGCGATAGGGGCGTTGATAAGGTGTGAGCAGGGCAGGGGCTTCAGGAGCATGGAAAGGAAAAGAAGGGACTGCCCAGCTGGACTTCCAGTGGTGGTGACATTTGAGCTGGAGTTTTGACTGGCAAGGAGCTCATGAGCTGGGGGAGTGGACATACCAGGCAGAGGGAACAGCAGATAGAAAGGCTCCTTGGCCTGAAAGCCCAGCCTGTGCATGGGGGAGAGCGTGCAGTGCCTTGGGCCCGCCGTGCCAAAGGAAGGAGGCTGGACGTGGAATTGGAAGGTGGCAGGGATTGCGCAAGGAGAGGCTTTAGCCAACCTGGGAGACTTGGGCTGTAGACAGCGGGGTGGGGGCGGAGAGAGGGGCCAGCAGGAGCGTCTGCAGGGCGGGCAAAGCAGAGACGCAGAAGCACACGTGGCTCCTCCAGGCGGTCTGCAGCGTCCACTTCCGCGGGAGGACGGAGCCCTCCAGGGTGTCAGCATCTTGGAGGCCAGCAACGTCCAGTGCTCGGCTGGAGGACTCAGCCTCGGTGGGCATGGCGGTGTGGGGCTGGGCCCGGGGCGCCCTGCTGGCCTTGAGTCCAGCGCACTTCACTTGGCCTCTGTGTCTGGGCTTCTCTTCTGTAAGGTGGGTGAGGAGTTGCTTCTATGTGTGTGCTCAGTCCTTTCAGCCGTGTCTCTCTGCGACCCCAGGACTGTAGTCCACCAGGCTCCTCTGTCCATGGGACTCTCCAGGCAAGAAAACGAGTGGGTTGCCATTTCCTCCTCCAGGGGATCTTCCCAACTCAGGGATTGAGCCCTCATCTCTGGCATCTCCTGCACTGCAGGCAGATTCTTTACCCACTCAGCCACCTGGGAAGCCTGATTCTAAGTTTAAATGAACTCTAATATAAGATGTTAGTGGGCCGCCTAACATGTGTTAATCTTTCGTTGCTGCTGCTGCTGCCAGAATTAAGGCAGGAAGTGGGGAGCCATGGTACTAGAAGCTGCGGGGAAATGCCTTTTAAATAACGGTTGTGCCTGATAGATCCAAGCTTTGGGACCTAACTGAAACCCTCAGAGAAGTTTTTTGTCTGTTTTTTTTTTTTTCAATAATGAACGTGTTTAGAGTATGCTTCCTGCAGGCCATACGCAGAACCAGCACTTGTAGAGTTCTTTCCCCGCTATGAAGACTGCAAGGTTTGTGGATCCTCTGCTGAGAACCGGGGGGCTGCATGGTGAGGGACCACGGCGGTACTGAGTGAGGCGTGCAGCGCCTGAAACATTGGAGGCCCCAAATAAACATTCATTAAACTGTCTTTTTTCCACCCAAGAGCCTTGAACCTCAAGGTAGAATGAGCTGAGTTTAAGGTTTCCAACCTGAGCGGCCTCACTTGCCCCAGGATGAGAGAGTTTAGCTTTATCTATATATATAGATAAGGTGGGGAAAAGGTTTTCATTTAATCAGATGGCTGGCTCAAAGCAACTACTATTGACTTTATTAACTTCACAGTAGAATCACAAAGAAATCAGCTAATCCAAGCCTCATTTTCAGATAGAGATCTGTGACCAGTATAAAAAAATAACTGTTGCCAGGTAGTAAGTCACCTTGGAACCCCAGGTCCCCTGGGTGGAACGCTGTCCTTGTCGGGGTAGGTGGGTATGTGCTCACGTTGACAGAGTCCTGACCTGAGACTCTGCCCGCGAGTAGTCGTCCCTCCTGGCTCACTGGCCTTGGAGGCCGAGAACTGGGCCCCTGTGGACAGAGCGTTTCCTTCCCCTGTGTGTGGCCTGCTGTACCTTACAGACGCCTGAGGCGTGAGCTCCGTGAGCTTGCACAAAGGCATCTGTGGGACCCTGGCAGAGACCATGCCCGCCCACCCTTCCCAGCCCAACCAGGGCTGCAGGTTCTGTGGCAGCAGAGCACCTTTACCTGTGTTTGGACTTCATGTAAATGGGTCGTTCAGTGCGGTCGTCGGGGTCCGATTTCTGTCCTTGACCTCACGTCTGAGGCACCCGCCCCTCACCCATGTGTGTCTGTGGCCAGCCCTGTCCCTGTAGAGCGCGCTCCGGGGTGTGGCTATGCCTCCCTGCCCAGTCGTGCAGCCCCTGGAGCCCGGGCAGGACCCGGGCAGCCTCCCCACCAGCTGCCACTGGACTCCCGCTGCAGATAATTGCGACGTTTCTATCAAATGCCCTGCGTTGGGAAGTGCTGTTCCGCCGTCCTCGGTGGGTGCCGTTTGCAGTGCAGTGGACCCTTGAACAGCACAGTTCTGAACTGGGTGTCCACTGACGTGTGGCTGCTTTTCCAGGAGTACATCTCCAGCTCTGCGTGATCCGTAGCTGGTCCTATCTGCAGGTGTGGAGCCGACTGTGTGGTTACACGCAGGTTCTCACCTCTGCAGACCACAGCCCGACCCCCCATTGTGCTCAGGGGTCAGCAGTGGTGAGAAAAGCGTTGCTTGGAGGCCCCAAGGTCTTGTATCGAGTCTTCACTCTACCACCTGTGGCCCTGGGATAATAAAACCCTACTTCCTAGGGCTGACATGAAGATTCAGTCTAAGTGTTTATAGAGCGCTTTAGCATGGAGTGCCTCATATGTGATGAGTGTGAATAATACTGGTTCTTCTTTCCACCTCCCGTCTTGCTGTCTTGCTTGTCTTCAGGTTTCAGCATCCTTGTTTGTAAAATGGGGTCAGAAGTCCCACTCAAGAGGGTGGAGGAGAGGATTCAGTTGCCCAGCGCGGAGCCGGGCATCGGTAATCAACCACCTCTGCCCCTTCCAGTCCTCGCTGGCGTGTCCTATTCGGAGCCGGGCATCCAGGGCCCCGGCTCTTAGATCATGTACTCGCTGAGCCTCAGGGTCCAGCAGCATCTCCCACCCCCACCCCCTGTGCTTGAGGGCGCTGCCGTGCCCTTGTGCGAGAGGGCGCGGCCCTGTGCGCGAGTGGCGCCGCCAGCGCGCCCTCGTGTGGTTCCGGGTTCCGTGTTGCTGGGTGTCCGGGTGCCTGTGACGGGTGCCTGGGGGGCTCAGAGCGGGGCTCCTTGTGACTGGCGGATGGCGGAGAGAATGATGATGGCAGTAAGAGCATCTGCGTGTTCTCCTCCCAGCCCAGGACGTGTGTGTATGCGTTTTAACCAGAATCATCTCCCACGTGCCCCTTGCAGCCGCTTCTTGGGCAAAGACTCCCGCTAACCGGGCAGCCTGGGGGCAGGCCTTCGCTGCCCGAGGAGGTGCTCCCGAATGCCCCCCTCTTTTTCCTGCAGGTATCAGGCCAGCTTCTGTGACAGCGTTTACCCGGACGGCGAGTGGGGGCTAACGGGGGACACGTCTGCCGCAGCCTTCCGGTGGAACTGAGACTCGTATTTAGGGCCGCTGGTTTGAAATCCAGTGTTTTTCTACAGCTCTGCGCTGCCTCAGGAGGTCAGGAGAGGAGGGTCCGCCAGCCCTGGGCCCAGCCTGACCCCACAGCTCTGGGCGGTCGTCTCCCTTCGGGGACCGCAAGGGCTTGGGCAGGGTGGTCGGCCTGGCTCGTGGCACGTTTCCGCCACTGCAGACAAAGGACCACGGTCGTGGGTCTCAGTGTCGGGGATCTTCATCGTCCTGACTGCACACTGCCAGTACCCTTACCTGGCTTCCTCCGCTGCCACCCTCCGTGGGCGCCCACCACCGTCTGCTTAAAGCTGTCTGTCATCAGCCAGGGCAGTCCTTTGCCTCCAGGCCCACCTGGGCTTCCCTCCCTCCCTCCGTTCACTCTCTGTGCAGACATCAGTTTAGGGTTAGGGTTACAACCCTGACAAAGGCAACTGCTTCTGTGTGGGTCCATGTGAGCCTGCTTCTGACCTTAAACAGGCCTCTTCTCGCGGGCCCCAGTCTCCCCATCTCTGAAAACAGAGATATAGACTTGGTCAAGATCTCTGCAAGTCCTTCTTGCGCTCCTAGTTTAGGTTTTAGGCGCACTGTCTGGACAGTGCGTGCCAGCTCACTCCTTACAGATGTGTCCCCGTGGCCGATGCTCAGAGCAGGGAGAGCCCAGAGAAGAAACTGGAATGGCGGAATGTCCCTCTCTGCCTCCCGGAGGACCTAGCACCTCTGGGAGACAGGCTCCCTCATTACCCACAGTTCTTGTTTATTATTGAAAAATAGAAAATGCCAACGAGCACACAAAAATTCCACACTTGGAGTTGTGTTCACAGGGGAGAGGTCAGGAGCAGCTCCCCCCACAGATAGGCCATCAGACCTCAGTTAGGACTCCCCTAGCCTTAGCTTCTCCGCCTGTAAAATGGGTGGCCAGGCTGGTCTTAGACAGGATCCTGAGAAGTGAAGTTGCTCAGTCATCTGTGACTCTTTGACTCCCATGGACTATAGCCTACCAGGCTTCTCCATCCATGGGATTTTCCAAGCAAGAGTACTGGAGTGGGTAGCCATTTTCTTCCCCAGGGGATCTTCCCGACCCTGGGTTCAAACCCAGGTCTCCCGCGTTGCAGGCAGACCTCTGAGCCACCAGAGAAGCCCGCACATGGGTGCACAGCAAAGCGTGGTGTGCGTGGCAGGAGTTGTGAAGACTGACTGGCCTGTCTCGAGCAGGAGGTGGCACCTCTGCACCCCCGGCTCAGGGTGAGAGAGCAGCATCCTGAGGGCCTTGGCGCAGGTTGAGACGCAGGGGTGCCTCTTGCGGTTGTTGGCTGCTGCTGTTGAGGGGCAGGAGCTTGCCTGTTAGAGGCAGCTCTGTTTCCAGTTCAAGGTTGAGCACAGGGACTCTCAAACGGGGTATGTTGTGGAGTTCGGGGCTCACCAGGCACATCCAGCCCTCGCCTGACACAGCCAGAACAGCTCCACTTTATCTCTTGGGCCTCTGCAGAAAAGGAAGAGAAACCCCTGGGGGCGTGGTGCACCTCCACGCATCTCTCAGAACCTGGCGCTGCAGCCTTTTTACCTGGTTTGCTCCATGTGACATCACTGGTACCTTTCAAGCTGGTGATGGACATTCTCAGAGTCTTTACAGATGTCCGTGTCCTTAAGTGATGCCCAGCATGGCATCACTCCCAATGGGCAGGTGCCCAGGCCGAGGCCTCTCCCAAAGAGTGAGGCCCAGAGCCCTTTCCTCCTGTGTTCCACCTTATAGCTTCCTAGAGTGGGGCTGGATCCTGCTTTTCAAGTAAAAGAAATACTGAGCTATCTTCCTCTCCTTCCTGCGGAAGCCGTGAGCACTTTCTATCCCCACCCCAAGGATTGCTGGAAACACCCACTGCCTCCCTGGCAGCTCTACTCCTGGCGGCTCCCCGTGCCCGCTCCTGCCTGCCCCCTGGTGGCCACTCCCACGCGCCAGCCACCCGGGGCGTCCTGCCGCCCACACCCACAGTGACTCAGTGGGGCGCCTTCCCCAGATCCCCGCCTGGCGTCCCCTCCTGTCCCCACACATCCAGCCCCACCCGTCCTCTGGGAACCCTGCTCTGCTGACAGAGCTGTTTCCAGCCATCCTCCCCCGCGCGCCGTCGTGATAGGTAGGACCCTGCTGTGTCCTGTTTGTCTCTGACCCTCAAACCCAGCCCACCGTCTTAGCTGACAGGCTCTGGCTGCACCCACCAAGTTAGGTGAGCACACCTGGGGTCTTGCTCGTCTGGAGACCCCCAGGCTCCCGTGAGTTCTCTCACTTCCCCTCCCCTCCCCTCCCTCCCTGGGGCTGCCTCCCGCTTGTTGACCTGCATTTGTGCACTTGGTTTGAGCCTGAGATTGGTTCATCTAGACTGTGAGCCCGTCAAGGGCAGGAGCCCTGAAGCAGGGCTCACGGGTCCCAGGTGTCCGGGGGAGGGTGAGCTTGTGGCATCTGTCTGTCTGCCTGCCTGCCTGTCTGTGCCCCATGGGCCCTTCCTGCCGCCACGCCATCCTCTACCGACCTAGACGCCATCGCTGGACCAGCAGCCTGTGGAACCGGGCGCGAGGCGAGGGGTGCTATCTGTGGTTGAGGACACGGCAAATGGAACTGTCTCACACAGAAATCGCACCCATCTCCTCGGCCCGCCTTGCACCATGCAGACGACGATGGAGGCATCTTCCCAGCCGGCAGCCGCGTCCTCACCGACCTCCAGCTGCCGTGGCCTGTGCATGCGGGTCGGACGTGGAGTCAGATGGGTCTGGGTTCCGGCACTGCTTGTGCTGCAGGTAACCCTCAGGCAAGTCGTTGGGCCTCCCTGAGACTCAGGTTGTCCATCTGTACTACGGGTGTACCACGCCCACCTCACAGGACTGTTGTGAGAATGGCCTGAGGTGGTGTTTGTGCAAGTCTCTTGTAATTTAAAATGACTGTAACAATTTGAAGTCACTCTTTATTCTTTTTTAATATTTGAGAAGTTCACTAGCAATGTATCCAGGTCTGTAGTGTTGTCTTGGGAGATACGGGGTGGTGCGGGGCATGGGCTGGGATGGTGAGTCCCCTCAAGGGTCCGAGGAGAGGCTCGATTGGCCCCGGGTCTCCCTCTGCTCCAGGCAGGACTTCGTAACCCTCGGGCCCCCGTGTCCGAGCCCCCCAGTGGCGGCCTGCTACTGCCATTGCCTTCCCGTTAGGGATTCCTGTCTGTGCGCAGCTCCCACCCTGCAGGAGGAGGACCCCTTCCACCAGCCCCGGGTTGTCTCCCTGACACCACTGGAGGGGTTTCTTTGGGGCTTTTCGTTTTTCATAGATCTGACCTGGGTACCACAAGCCCAGTTAGGGCTCGAAAAGGGTCCATTACAGAGGCTGTCTCACTGGTGCCTGCCCGCCTGGTACTTGCTGAGTTGAGTTGTGGTGACTGATACGTGACACAGACTCCGGGGGCGGGGACGAAGTGCCAGTCCCATGCCCCAGGCCTCTGTACACAACGAGCCTGGAAACTTGAGCAAGCCGTTTCATCACGCCGAGATTCAGTTTCCTGATTTTCAAAGTAGAGGGGGAACCGCCTGCAAAGTTGCTGTAAGACTCGAATTGTGGCATAGACGGAATGTGATTTGTAAGCTGTGAAGCAGCCTAAGAATACAAATTGTCATGCTTGTTCTTGGAGCATCCCTGTCCCAAGACATTGTCCTGGGTCTCAGCCCTCCCTAGGGTAGGAAGAAGCCGGGGCACCCCAGGGCCGGCCCACGTGTCTTCTTTTGTGCCTGCCCCAGCCCGTCTCACTGGGTCCCCACGGTAGCCTCTGGAGACTGTCAGGGACACCTTAGGAATTCTTGTCCCTGCCTGCAGGTTGAAGGTTCACAGCAGTGATTCACCCGAGGCCACCCTCGTGAGTGACAGAGACCTCAGTGAGCTGGTGGCCTGCATGTTTTCTGAGTCATAACCCGGCTTGACTGTAGGCTGATATGTGTATATATATATTTTTGGCTGCTCTGGGCCTTTCTTGCAGGGTGTGGAATCTTCCTGGCAGCGCGCAGCCTTCTGTCTGGTTGCAGCACACAGGCTTAGGTGCCCTGTAGCATGTGGGATCTTAGTTCCTGGACCAGGAATCAGATCCACATCTTCTGCATTGGAAGGTGGATTCTTGACCCTCTGGACCACGAGGGACATCCCCGTGGGTTATTATGAACATTTAACCTGGCCCATCTTTATAACCAGATACATCTTCTGATATAAGTCAAAAACTAGATAGCATCCATTTTCTTTTTTTCTCACCTGCCATACTTAATACCTTCCCTAAAGAATGATGATTTCACAGCTCAGTGTTCTGCCAATTAGCTCACATTGGATAAGAGCCAGCTCAGATAGTTTCGTAAGTGACCATCCCAGGGACTCATGAACTGGAGCTCAGAACTTGGATGCAACCTTCGGCTCCTAGAGTGGACAGGGTGTGAGCACTTGAGGCCCCGCCCCTGCCTGCTTGTCAGCTGCCTGCCTTCATTCATGATTTATTCATTCAGCAGACACCTGGGTTCTCACAGCGGACACCGACTTGATGTACCTGCTTCTGCACTTAGCTGAGATAATCTGTTCTCTGCACACAAGCAGATGGATCTTTGCACATCTCGGTCAGGCCGGGTCAACCTTGCTCAGGCCTCTCCAGGGACTTACAGTCTTACCCAGCATCAAATCCACACCCTGACTGAGGCCCTCCTGGGCCTCGCTGGCCCTGGCTGCCTTGCTCAAGCACTTCCACCCCACGCCCTCTCCCACGGACCTACTTCTGATCGCAGGGGCCTCCTGGCCTCCGCCCCGATTGTGCCACGTGCTTCTTTACCCTGCAGGCCCTCCGCCCGGACCGCTCTTCCCTCCGAGTAGCTGTGGCTCCTTCCCTGGTGCCTCTGCTCGCGACACCCCGTCAGGGAGGCAGCACCGCCACGCCTGGCCCGTCAGCTCTTTCCTGCTGCAGTCTGCCTGTTACATGTTGCCTGTCTCTCCTCTTGAGAACCTGGGTCCAGGGCAACCGTCGTGTCCACGGCTGCCTCCCCGGTGCCGTTTTTGTGATGGAGGAAGGACCAGGCGTGTACCGGGCCTATACTGTTCCGGGCTGTGCACCAGCACCCAGAGGGGACTACAGAGCTCAGTCAGGTGGGGAAGAGGGCCTAGAAAGCACAGCATGGCCAGTGCCGGGGCAGAGAGGGAAGAGGCCTGGCCCGTGGAGACCTTTCCAGAGCTTAAAGGATGGAGAGGAGCTTACCAGGTGGAGGAGAAAGAGGGCAGTTGAGAGAAGCTGCCCAGCAGAGGCATGGAAACTTCTCTGCATTGAGCTCACGAAAGCAGTTCCCATCCAGGTGGGTGTAGGGGGATCTATCGGTGAGGTTTACGAAAGTTGGTCAGTTTAGTCGCTCTGTTGTGTCCGACTCTTTGTGACCCCATGGACTGCAACACACCAGGCTTCCTTGTCCTTCACCATTTCCCAGAGTTTTCTCAAACGTGTGTCCATTGAGTCGGTGATGCCATCCAGCTGTCTCATCCTTTGCTGCCCACGAGGTTCTCCTCCTGCCCTCGATCTTTTCCAGCATCAGGATCTTTTCCAGTGAGTCAGCTCTTGGCATCAGGCATCTTCAGAGATGAGAAATTGCATCCTGATACCCTGCCCTGGAGCCTGGCTCTTGCCGGGGCTTAGGGGGAGGGTCCTTGCGGGTTCCTAGCTGCCCGCTGGGGCCCGAGGGCCTCGATCGCTGCCTCTCCAGCTACTATGCAGCAGTGACTGCAGCCCGCGGCTCCTAAGTAGACTTAGCGATGGTTTCCCGGCCAGCGGCCTGGGTCCCCCTGTCCATGGGCAGCACCCTGTCTGTCTCCCAGCTTCAGAGGAGCACAGCGCAGATAGGCGTTGCTGAAGGAATCCAGCTCAGCCTCCGCCGAGGTGGGTGACTTCGGGCCTCCGACTGCGTCCTGACCTGTTGCATGGGGTACTGATAAGAGCCTGTCAGGTGTTTGGGAGAAGTACACGCCGCGATGCGGAGGCATACATGTGGAGTATGTCCCTGCTCAAAGTGCTCGCCCTCCAGCAGGGGCGCACACAGACACCTACCAGCTGTTCTAAAAAAGCGGCCTGGGGCCTGGCAGGTGGAGCTTCACCAGGGCCCTGAGCAGGCCTCGAGGGGGCCAGGCCGGCAGGGCAGAGGTGGGAATGGGCCACACCACAGGCAGAGGAAGCGCCAGAGAAAGATGGGACAGACAAGGCACGTCTGGAGGATGCAGGTGATCTACAGCAGAGGTTAGGAGAGCAGGTCACAGGGCCTTGGGTGCGATCAGGATCCCCTGTCCTGGGCTGGTGCACGGTGGAGCCGCAGGAGACTTGCAGTCTCCGTCCTTCAAGTCCTGGCCCATGTGTCGTAAAAGCCCACGCCCATTTTACATATCTGTCCCTCTTTGCCTGTTTGGAGTTACTTCCCCTTCAGTAAAACTGATACTCCAGAGGGTGGTCCGTGCCCTCTTGTTTCTGCATGTATCTCAGTACCACCGAGCAGTGGAAGGGTCTGCCAAGGGCACACCTCTCCAGGTCGGGTGTGCAGCGCGGCCCTGGCCTCCGCCGCAGGGTGCAGGAGCGGCCCTGCCTTGTGACCTCAGGGACTCAGGCACGGCTGAAGGTCAGCCAGACCGCAGATAACTGGCGGATAACTTACCTGATCTCACCTAGAAATATCTTCTCTCCATGGGAGCAGAAAACTTAGAATAAATCCTTGTTGAAGAAGGAAGAGGCAAAGTGCGGATGGGCACCGCCCGGGCTCGAAAGCCCCAGGGCGGGCGGCTTGGTTGCTGGTGGTTTGGGTTGCGGGTGGTGTGGGTTCTGGTTCTGACTGTGTCACTCACTTGCCGCAGGCAAGCTTCTCATCTCTCTGGGCATCCCTGGCCTGATGGGCTAATGACAGTTCCGCTCCTGGGATGTGTTATGAGAGTTAAACACTGACATGAAATGATGGTCACTCAGGATCACCTAAGAGGAGGGGCCACTGGCCAGGCTGAGTTGCACTGTGTCTGACTCTAGGCCACGTTGAAGATCCACAGCCCAGACAAGTGATGCTCTCAGGTGTTTCAGACCGGAAACCGGGGTCAAAGAGCTTCAGTCGTGTCCGGCGCTGTGCGACCCCATGGACTGCAGGCTCCTCTGTCCATGGGATTCTCCAGCAAAGAATACTGGAGTGGGTTTCCTTTTCCTCCTCCAGGGATTCTTCCCCACCCAGGGATTGAGCCCCTGACTCCTGCACTGGCAGGCGGATTCTTTACCGTGTCCAGCTCTGTGCGACCCCCATGGACTGTATTCTCCCAGGCTCCTCTGTCCGTGGGATTCTCCAGCGAAGAATACTGGAGTGGGTTTCCTTTTCCTCCTCCGGGGATTCTTCCCCACCCAGGGATTGAGCCCCTGATTCCTGCACTGGCAGGCGGATTCTTTACCACTGCGCCACCTGGCGAGCCCTTCAGGAGCATGCCCAGGGCCAGAGTGGCAGAGCCAGGACTCAGATTCATCTCCAGGTAGCTTCAGGCCCGGAGAAGGCAACGGCACCCCACTCCAGTGCTCTTGCCTGGAAAATCCCATGGACGAGGAGTCTGGTAGGCTGCAGTCCATGGGGTCACTAAGAGTCAGACACGACTGAGTGAGTTTACCTTCATCTTTCACTTTCATGCATTGGAGAAGGAAATGGCAACTCACTCCATTGTTCTTGCCTGGAGAATCCCAGGGACGGGGGAGCCTGGTGGGCTGCTGTCTATGGGGTCGCACAGAGTCTGACGCGACTTAGCAGCAGCAGCTTCTGGCCCGTGCTCTCAGAACAGTGCCAGGCATGTGGTAAACGCTTTGAGAAGTGGGGTAGTGCTCACAGCCCCTTGACACCTCCTCTGGCTCAGCCCTTCTGATGGGAAGATTAAGTCCCAAAGAGGGAAGACGACCTGCTACCCCAGGCCCCAAAGCCGAGTAGAATCCATGTGTTCATCATCCAGGGAAAGATTTGAAAGGCAAGGCTGTATGAGCCCTGGCTGAGGGAGGAAACGGGTGTGGCTGGGGAGGTGCCAGCCTTAAGCCCCTCCTAGCAGCAAGTCTGGGGGATCTGAGATTCCTTTGAAGTCTAGCGTGGTACTCACAGATTCATACATGTCTGCCGTTTTATCCACGAGGGAAGCTGGTAAGGGAGGTGGTGCCTGAGCCGCACGGGTCACTGGTGGGGAGAGAGGAGGCTGGGGAAGCAGGTTAGCCTCTAAGAGGCCTCGCTCACATCCCAAAGGGAGCGTTTCCCACAGGACCTGCGGGAACGGCACTTCTTGTGCAGGGACCAGCAGAGAAGGCTCTGCTTTCTGCTGTTTCCTGTGGAAACTCAAGGAAAGAGTCTGAGACCAAGAGAGGGGAGGAACCAGCCCTCTTGCCAGCCAAGGACCTGGGGGAGGCAGCATGGGGACAGAGGCCTCTTAGCCAGGGCTTGGAGGGCCACGGGCCTCTGTCAGCCGGGCAGGGCAAAGGGGCCTTCACGGCGGAAGGAACAGTCCCTGTGCCGTAGGTCCCCAGAAAGGGGTCTGGGCGGTGGAAGAGGCCAGGCTGCTTTTGGGCCGGAACAGAAGACAGGCCAGGCAGGCTGGCTGGAACCCGAGGGGAGCGACCGCGAGGGCCGCCTGGGGGGAGTGGGTGGCCATGCAAGCGGTGCCCAGGGCGTGTCCTTCGGTCGGTCACCTGGTCTCTCCGGATCCGCACCCACCCGGTCCTTCCCCTCAGCCTCCAGGAGACAGGAGAGGCTTCTGGAAGACATGTGTCAGCGGAGCCCGTGGGCCAGCCCCACCAGAGGTCGGGCCTCTCCTCCCCAGGCCCCCGAGCTTTCTGGAGTCAGGTGGACAAGAGGGTTCTGATAGGTTGGCTGGGAAGCCTCATTAAAGATTGACACGGTGAAGCCCATTAGACGGCTGCCGGCGTATCGGTTTCCCAGAGCCCAGGCCAGCGGCGGAGGAAGGAGAGGTGGAGTGGGCAGGAGGCGGCGGCGCGCCTCCCGGACGGCTCCCCGGGGCCCCGCCATGGTCAGCAGGGAGTGGGCCTGCCACTGCTCCTGCCTCTGCCACTGCCGCTGCACCGTCCTCTGCAGAGTGAACTGTAGGTGACGGGAGCCCCTCCCCAGCCCTCCGGCTTCACTCCTAGCTGTGGGGGTGGGGGTGGGGGCAGGGGCAGAGCCCTGGGTCCTGGGACCAAGTCCCTTCACTGACGGTTGGAGGGTTGAGATGCTGTTCTGGCTAAGGCCTCGCAGGAGGGGCGGGCCACCACGGCAGGTAGCGGACTCGGTGGTGGTCAGTGTGGGCTTCGGTCCCAGCAGCCCCATCCGCGTGGGGCACCTGTGGCCTTAGGAAGTCACTCACCATTTCCAAGCCTCGGTTTCCCCTGTCTGTGACACAGGTCCAGCAGGCTCCACCCTGAACAGTTAAGCAGCTTAATCACAGAAATGATGCAGAGGTCCTTTTCATGATAAACCTGACCAATGTTATTGCACTTTATCCTGTTTGAGATTCTTTTCGAGGTTTGTTTAACTCCTGAATGGAGCTTATTAAGAAAAGGAGGGGGAAAATGTCTTACTCAGGAAGTAATTGTCCCGAGTACTGTGCTGAGTGGGACTGAGCAGGCTGGTTGGTGGCGTCCCGGCCTGGAAGCTGGGAGGCCTGGGTTCCAGCTCCATTTGTCTCAATTCAGATATGTTCTCAAGCAGGTCTCTCCCTTTGCCCCACTCAGGACCCTTCTACGCCAGGAGAGGGGACACTTCTCGCTGGCACCCCGGGTGGCACACAGGCCTCCTGCCGTCACCGTCAGAGTGAAGGGGGCCTGTCCCCTCCCGGGGTGGGCGGTACTTATGGGTGCTTAGTTGCGAGGCTGGGGGTTGCTTCTCACTGTGTGGTCCTGGGCAGCCTGCCCCTCTCTGAACTGCAGCCTGTCCATCTGCCTGTGCTGACCTTCTGGGTCTACAGGTCATTTTGACTCTGGCTGCTTAGACACAGCTTTAATCACCGGTCACCCAGGGGTCGAGCCGTAACTGGTGGGCTAAGGGTTGAGGGCATGTTAGAGGCTTGCAGTGGAAAATGACCCAGAGGAGGGGTCATTATCATCTGTGATAAACCAATTTATCAATGCAGTGATAAATCGTCTGGCTCTGTGACCTGAGGAAAACAAAGCCAGCTGCTCCTCTGAGCCTAATTTCACTGCTAAGGACTGGGCTGAAAAGTACACAAGGCTGACTTTAAGCAAGAAGCAGACTGGCACGGTGGCAGTAGTCAGGATCTGTCTGCTGTTGAGCCAAGTGGGAAAGTGGGGGCAAGCCTCCCACCCCCCAGGCTTCCTGAGCACAGAGAGGACAAGGCAACTTGTCCGTCTGTCTGTCTGTCTGTCGGTCGGTCGGTCGGTCGGTCTAAGCAGGGCTGGGCATCAACATGCTGGTGTGGACAGAGCCCTGGGCGCTGGTCCCAGTTCGGCCACCTGGTCTTGTGGGGCCTTGGCAGAGTGGCTCTGAAGACCATGGCCATCCCAGATTAAGGCCCCTCTCCCATGAGGACTCCTGCTTGCTTGGCAGGAGGAGCCTCGACACCAGAGGGGTAGTCTGCACCCCCATCTCAGAGCTCATTGGCTCTGGGCCCGTGCAGGACAGAGGCGCCTCGGGAGACAGGAGAATGAGCCTGCAGAGAGGTGGGGAGTCCGGGGGGGCTTGGGTCTCTGCCCAGCGCGGGCCAGGTGGCTGTTACTCGCTGGCCAGGAATTCCATCAGCACCACTGAGCAGGTGCTGGGTCCGTGGTTCCTGGCGCTGCTAGAGTCTCGGGTTCCATCCTCTCCGGAGGCCCAGGGGATTGCCAGTAGAGGCCGCCTGGAAACCTAGCCCCTGTGTCCCCAGCAGCTGGGTGGGTGTCCTGGGGCCCCACGCATGTTAACGGGTCTCTGGAGGACGATCCTTCTCAGAAGGAGGCACGTCAGCACTGCCTCGGCTCGTCTGCCCACTTTGGCTGGGCAACCACAAGTGGAGTACCTGGGGCAGGAGCCGTGAGGCCTGCCCTGCCCTGCACAGCCAGACTCAGAGAGGAGTCGCAGCCGAGCGCTTGTCCCCTCCGTGGGGACTCTTTATTACAAGGTGGTGCGGCCTGCCGGTACATAGAAGTTCAAGAGGAGGGAGAGGATCCCACAGCCCCAGGATCGCCTCTGTGAACATCCTGTCCTTTGAAATTGTAGCGACCGAGAGAAGGCGAGAGGCTTAACTAGTCAGCACGGCATTGTGCAATCTGAAACAGTCCAGAGAGGCCAGCCGGGGATGGGGAGGGGCTGGAAAACAGGAGTGGGGGCGGAGAGGGGCTGCAGGGGGAGCAGAGCCCTCGCTGTCCACCATCCAGACCAGTGTCTGGTCCCAACCAGGATCGCCGGGAGCACGCTCGCTGTGGGGGACCCAGGGCCCCCTCTAGGGTTTCTCCTCCCTCGATCCCTTCAGGGTCTGCAAGCCTGAGAGTCTGGGGTCCAGATCTGCCTGCTGGGTCAGGCGGCCTGGTTTGCACACACCTCACCCAAGTACTTCATGTGCAGGGCACCTGCACGTGGTCGGGAGGATGGCAGCAGGCAGGACGACCCGCCGTCTCCCTCCCCGCGGACCCTGGTACTGAGAGCCTGCTCAGGGCAGGTGCCTGCTGAGAAGGGCGGCCAGGGCAGGCCCCTCTGCCCGCCCAGCCACCACCCTGCCTCTCGGCCCGCTCACGCTCCTGCCCAGGCTGTTTCTCTGCTCAGCACATCCCACCCTCTTCAGGACCCTCTGCCCCCTCCTCCTGTCTGATCCCCCACACTCCTTTCCCCAGGAGGTGGCGAATGTCTGCAGGTGCTGAAGTCCCTGTGGACGGAGGGCAGTCCTGGCGTCCTTTCCTCTCAGCTTGCTTAGGGTAGGATGCAGAACCATGCACGGCTCCGGGGATGAGCTGAGGATGGCGTGAGTGGCATCTGGGTGGCTGGCTCAGCACCCTGGCGGCGGCTGCATAAGCCTGAGTCCTGTCTGCCCGTGTCCCACCCCCTCGTGCATGCCCAGTGCCTCCGCCACTGGTGACCACAGGCCCCCTGGTCAGTCACGTGTTTGCCTCGTGAGTGGCGTGCCCCTAAGGGTGGCCCATGGTTTTCTAGCCGGAGGGAGGGCTCTAGAAGGAGCCACCCACTTGTCTCTGTAGTCCTTGATCGTGAGACAGTTTGCCTGGGGCCCATTCTTTCATTTATTCAATAAATATTTGTCGAGTGTCGTCGACCGGGTGCCAAGAACTGCACGCAGGAACAGGAGGAGAACCGGGCAGTTACGTTCCTGGAGGTAAAGTCGGATGGCTGTGCGCCTGGGTCCTGCGCATGTGGGCACATGTCATGTTTCCGTGTCCTCGGGGACAAGGGGCCTGGGCTATACCCCCTGCACCATGGAGCGTGACCTCTGCCCTGCCTGTCCCCTGCCCCCTCAGCAAGGCTGGGGCAGGCTGCGGGGTCAGCCCCTTTGTTCCTTCTCCTGGAAGCCTGATCCCATGCGACCAGCTTTTCAGCCGTCAGCTCCCCCTGCGCCTTTCTGCTGAACCGGGGCAGCGTCCACACCAGGCGCTCTCCCCACCTGCCAGCTGCCCTGCTCCCTGTGGAGGGCGGGGGTCGCTCACCCTGCTCACAGGTGAGGGGCTGAGGGCCTGCCCCAGGTCTGACCTCTGACCTCGGAACTCTGGCCCCGCCTCGCCTCCAGTCTGGCCTGTGGCAGGACCCTCGGCCACTCACACGACTCACCGCAGGGCCATCAGCTCCCACCCCTCCGGCGCCTCCACTCCCCTGTGGCTGCTTCCCAGGTGGGCCGGTGCCCGAGACTGGCCAGCTTCCCCGCCCCCGGCTCTGCTTCTCCTCCGTGTTCCGCACCTCATGACCCCAGGGGTGGAAGGGCGTCATCCGGGCCCCCAGCTTGCAGGAGTGGACGTCTGACGTGCCTTCCCCTGAGGCTGCAACGCCAGCCTCAGGGCTGGAAGTCCACTGCTTCCCTCTCTGTCCTCAGGACTCAGGCCGAGCCGGCCCCGCCCTGTGTGCAGACAGGGGCTCCCTCAGCTGCAGCCGCCACCGCCTGGGCTCCACCTGGGCTCCTCGGTGTGAGCCCTGCTGCCATGGGCGGGGGCACCCACAGGACGCCAGAGACAGGCCCCCCGCCTCTCCCGACGCCGGGCCCCTGTCCCCGCCACGCGTCCTCTCAGGTGGCTGCAGTGCGAGTCAGGCTCTTGATTATGACTTTGTAAAACTTGTTTGAAGTGAGAGAAGGGCGAGGGCCGTCTGGAGCTCCCAGACTTGGCCGGCCCCTCAGAGCCGCCCGGCACCCACTCCCGGCGGGGAGCGGGGAGCCTGGGCCCCGCACCTCGGCGGGCCTCTTCTCTGAGCAGGCATGGCTGTGGGGAGCCCTGTGTTCCTGTGGCTCGCCTCTCCGTCGGTGTTACTTTCATCTGAGAAGCTCAGCCCCGTTCCTTCCCCTGGGCTTTCTACCCTGGGCTTGGCGAGCACACGTTCCCCGGGACCTCCCCAACTCAGTTCAGTAAAGCACGCCAAGCACCTGACGTGAGCTGGCCTTGAGCGCGGAGTGAGAGGCACGCGCGCCCTGCCCTCAGGAAGCTCAGAGTCTCGGAGGGAGAGGAGACCCGCCATCCGGTCAGGGTGGTATCAGTTAGAAAGCAGTGTTGTAAGACGGGCTTCGCATTAAGCAGTGGAGGGCAGGCAGATCTCGGCAGGCTCCCTAGATGGGCAGCTGCGCAGCTGGGCCCTGAAGACTTGGCAGTGAGGAAGGTGCCCGGAGGTAATGGGGGGCCCACAGAGCCGGGGAGGGGCCGCACCGCGGGTGGTGCGGGCCTAGCAAGTGGGTACCTAGGGCCTCCTGGGGGCGGGGGCGCTCTCCAGGAGCAGTGGCAGTGGGGATGGGCTTGACCTGGACCCGTAAGGGTCAGGCTTTGTGTCTTCCCGTGTCGGGTGGAAGATGAACGTGGAGAAGGGGAAGAGGGTGGAGGCTGAGGGCCCCTCGCTGCGGCAAGGGTCACACAGGGCGTGTGAGACCCGTGTGAGAGGCTGAGGCAGCCAGGTGGGGAGGGAGAGGTGGGTGGGCCCACCTGGATCCCAGAGGCAGGGGGCGCGGCTGGCCTGAGACGGCTCTGGGGCAGGGGAGACTCACCCGGGCCTCCAGCTTGGCTTCTAATCGCACCACTGGGAAGTGACACGGGACCCTGGCCAGACGGGAGTGGTGACAGCCACCCAGCACTCCCACCCTGAGGTTTCAGAGCAGGAGGCACTGCGGGCGGCTCTGCCCGGGCGTCCCCTCCTGCCATCAGGCAGCTGGCCCACTGCCCTCCTCCTGGACCCTCCTCTTTCGCAGCCAAAGCATCCACACAGGGGCCAGGAAGCAGTTGACAAGGCTCACAGAAAACTTGACTGAAGCCCATGGCAGGGCCTAGGGCTGGGCATTGCCAAGGATGGAAGTAGCACAGAACAGGCTGTCAAGTATAGAAAAACAGAACAAGATTCCACCCGTGACATCACCCCTAGGGGTGGGAATCAAGCCTTCGTGGGTGTGGGTAGGGTGGGGCCTCCGTGTCGGAAGGAACCTGCCCCCTTGGCAGGTCAGGCCTCTGTTGCCAGGAGAGCGGCCTGGCGGCACCAGGGCTCTGGTGGGGGCAGGGGGTGACCTGTTTCAGCTTGGTGATTCTGTTACCCTGTGTCCTGCCGTGCCCCGCTCCAGGGGACACACGGCTAACCTCCCAGCTGCTTGAAGCGCCTTGTGGGACAGGCCTTCTGCCCATCATGGATTCTGTCTTGCTCTTGAGCGTCGCTGGCTCCTCTTCCTAGGTTGGAGATGACGCCCCTTCCCCATCTCGGCAGCAAGGCGTGAGGCCAGCTTGCCCTGGTCCCTCCCCCCGCCGCCCTGAC
Source organism: Nanger dama (assembly GCA_917880005.1). NCBI lineage: Eukaryota > Metazoa > Chordata > Mammalia > Artiodactyla > Bovidae > Nanger > Nanger dama. Next base: position 5,102,383 of record CAKJTW010000063.1, on the reverse strand, counting down.
GGCCTACAGTTCCCCGGGTGACACATGAGGTGACACCTGAGCTGACACCTGAGCTGGCCGAGAGAACGAACAATCGGCTTTTTCTCAGACTGGAGCCAAAGCCTGATTTCACTGTAAATGTAACACAGCAGCAGCCCCTGTCTGAACACAGGCATGCGCGGCAACCCTTGCCGGGGCCCTGCCTTCAGGGCCAAGGGCAAGAACGTGGCCCGGAAGGCTCCACGCTCGTCCTCTGCCGCCCCCGTCACCTGCCCTCACCACACCTCCAGGCTCCTGGGCACAGGCAGGAGGGCATCCCGCCGCGGGGAGGGGCACAGGCCGAAATCCCCGCCCTGACTCTTCCTGCTGGAAGGTCGCTCCCCTGCTCACAAGGCAGAATAAAATGAACCCACTAGGTTGGCGATTCAGAGTTGGAACGGCTTTGTGGGACATAGTCCGAGGTCAGAGGGTTGAGGGCAAAGCGACAGCTGGAGAGGCGGCAGCCGCGTGTGCCAATTGAGGGGAAGGAGAGAGGGATCAGCAAGAGAAGGGATGAGCTTGAACCCTGTGAAGTGGCTCCACGGGGAGACCCACAAGAAAGGGGACAGAGGGCTGATGAGAGGACAGGGTGGGCCGGGGCATCGCGAGGCTGAGAGCCAGCGTGAAACCGTCTCCAGTGGGGCAGGGGCAGAGGCGGGGCCAGCCCCCGGGTCCTCTCCCCGGTAACCCCGTGCCTCTGTGCTTCTCTTCCCCACAGGCCCCTCCAGCCAGCGTCAGGTGCAGAATGGCCCCTCTCCCGACGAGATGGACATCCAGAGGAGGTAACTCCCCCAGCAGGGCCAGCGGGGCGGGAGCACAGGCCTGACCAGAGAGGAAGAGGAGGCAGTTGGTTGCCACTTTGCCAGTGACGACGTGCCATGTGGTTCCACAGAGCGGGGGCAGCGCTAACTCTGGAGCCTCACCGTCAGCCTGGCAGAGTCCCAGCCCGTCGACTCACTGAGCACCCTCCCAGGTGGATTAGGAGGTGGTCGTCCAGGGACCCGGGGATGTGGCCAGGGCCGCACGCAACCCACTAGGCCAGTCTGACGGAGCCCGTCCTAGGCCCCCCGTCTCGCATCTGTCTGGAGGCCTTGTGAGCCCTGGTCTCTCACTGGAGGCCTTGGCAGGTGACCCGCACGGCCTCTGCAGCGGAGGTCGAAGCAGACAGAGGCCACAAGGGTGCTCTGGGCTGCAGCTGCCCGTGGGTGGCCCGGCTGGGCTGGGCCCTCATCCTCGTGGGGTCGGCCTGCGGAGGAGGCCACTCCCCTGGGGTAGGGTAGCCCACCCCCCACCCCCCTGGGGCGTGTCTGTCTTGAGTGTCTCGGTCAGCGCTGTTGTAGTGGAGTGAGACATCGCGGTGGCTAAGTAGCCGCCGCCTCCCCAGTCCCTGTGGCAAAGAGCAGGGCCAGGCCGTGAGCCTGCGCTGCTGGGCAGGGGCTCTGCGTCTCTGAGGGCCTGGCACCCCAGCTGTGTGGAGCCGTGCCGGGAGGCAGGCTTGGGCCACATCCTCCAGGGGGGGCGGAAGAGGACCTGACTGCCGGGCCTGTGGCCAGGCTCAGGCAGAGCCCGAGGTCTGGGCTGGGAGGCCCTCCCCTGGCTGAGGCGTCGGGGTCCTTGCCTGGAGCCTGTCTGCTGCCCTGAGAGCCTTCGGCCCCCACGGTGGACTTTGCGACCCTGGGCCTCAGCCTCCTGTTGGCAGGTGGCAGCGCTAGCGAGGGAAGGACGGGCGCGTGCTTCCCACACTCGGGGTCACAGAGGCTCCCGTTTATTCACCCCTAGCCTCTCAGAATACTGTGTGGCTTACTAGGGCTTTTGCACACCTTGCCTCATTTTAACACTCACATTAGCCCTCGGGTTATTGTTACCCGTGCCTTTTCTCACGTGAGCCACTGAAGGCAGGAGAAGAAAAAGGGAGCAGAAGTTAGAGCAGAACCAGGGCTGGCCCCTGCCCAGCCCTCTGCCAGCTCCCAGGCCGCCTCCTTGAGAGGGACAGGGGTCCCACACAGCCTGCAGCAAGGCTCTCAGAGCTGGAGAATCACCACCGCCAAGTCCAGCATCCAGGGCCACTGGCTGCGGAAGGCGGTTCACTTTGTCTGACCCCTGGAAGGCAGCCTGTGACCGCAGGCATCAGACTCCAGAGCAGGGACCTGCTGGTCAGGACGGAGGGAGGCCAGGAGAGGTTGCGTGGTGCCTACGAGGGACACAGTGAGCCCAGCACGGAGCCATCCTGTCTTCTCACCACCAGCAGCGTGTGTCCACAAAAGACCGATTCCTCTCAGGAGGGTTTCGGGGCATGTGTATCCTGCTGAAGTGGCTGGAGTTGGGGGTGATGTTTTGGCAGTTTGGATGGAGAAGCTTAATGCAGATGCTGCTGGAAGTTTTTCAAACATCTTTAGTGTCAGAAGGGCCTTTTCAATATTTATTAGATATTTGGCACAGTCCTTCCAAGAACCCATGACACGTGTTCTTATTTATGGAGAGGCATCTACGCCCAAGAAAGGGGAAGCTCTCCCGCGGCTCCCAGAGTGGGGACCGGAAAGCACTCTGCTGCTCAGTGGCCGCGCAGTGAGCCCCAGGTGTCTCCTGGCCTTCCTCCAAGGTGAACGCTCTGGCAGCCCCGTGTGCTTAGTCCCCACCAAGCACACCCGGAGCAGCCAGCCCGATGCCTGTGCGCTAGGAACCGGCGGTGCAGAGGCACGGCCGCGGCCTCTCTCTCTGTGGGCGCCCTGCCACCTTCCACCCAGGAGCAGAGCAGCCCTGGGCCCCGCGCCCCGAGACGGGCCTTCAGCGTCGGCAGTTGAAGCCGCGCTGCCACTCACAGTCCACGTGACTCCTGAGCCCCCTCCCGCACTGGCGTCGCAGCCCCAGGTTCTCTGCACGTGCTCATGGGCCCGTGTCTTCACTCACCCAGCCTTGAAGAGCAACCCAGGGCCCCTCCTGTCAGGAGCCAGGAGGTTGTCCCTGCTGAGGTCACCCAGCACAGCCACATAGCCTCCAATGGGCTTAGGGAGCTAAGCCAGGTGCAGTGGGCGTGGGTGGCCCTGAGGCCGTGTCTGCTGAGGCCTCCAGACACCAGGCAAGCTCGTCCAGCCTGGGAGAAGCTTGGTCACTTGACCAGATGGTCACTTGAGCCTCATCAGGGGCTCCTTGCCTAGGTGTCAGCATCCACGGGCTGCCAGCGCTGCCCTGGGTGGGGATCTGGACCGGTCACAGCTCGGCCTGTAAGCAGGGACTGCAGGCCGTGCAGCCGGAGCCCAGGGTGGGACGAGGCGAGCTCACTGCTGAGCCCCGGGGGTACCGGGAAGCCTGACTCTGCAGCCCAGGCTCTGACACAGACTTGTTCTCGTTCCACTGTGGCCGCTTCTCAGACAAGTGATGGAGCACCAGCACCAGCAGCGCCAGGAGTCTCTCGAGAGAAGAGCCTCGGCCCCAGGTGAGAGCATCCCCCCATGGGGCCACCCCGCCCCTGGACGGTGCCTGGGACACACTGGGCCCGCCGCTGAGTGCACGGGCCCCGGAAGGTGCTGGCCACACCCCACATTTCTAACTTGGATCTGACCCTGTCGCCGTGTCAGCTCTTCCCCTTCACACTGAACAACCTGGGCTCCCTGCCCGGCCTCCAGGGGCACAGGCCCGATCCCTGCAGGCCCACCACCCCGCGAGCGCCTTGCCTGCAGCTCCCTCGCTTCCTCCGGGGGCTGCCGCCTCCCTCGCACGCGTGCCCCCCTTCACGAGACTTCACTCTTGTCCCGGCATGGTTGTTCCTTCCCTAAGGAAGCTTTCCATGGGCTTCTGGCCAGCTGGAGCCCCTCCTCAAGGCCAGGGTAGCACTGTGTGCCTACTCTTGGTGGCACTTGTCACCCTCTGCAGTGACAGATGTGCAGTTGTCTGTGTGATTGGCTCACTGCTCCCCACCAGGCCGTGGGCTTTGAGAGCACGGAGCCCGCAGCCGCTGGTCCCCAGCACCCTGCACAGGGCCCAGCAGGCAGCAGAGACTTGGGTGGTGGACGGGGGATGGGACTGCCCAGCCCGCGGCGCCGCTCCTGGACACATGCCCCCATTGGCCCTGCCACCGTCCCCCGAGGCCAAGGGGGCCGGTCCCCATTGCATCTCAGGGGCTGACAGCTACCAGTGCCTAGGAGGGTGCTGAGTACCAAGGAGGAGCAGAGGAGGAAAAAGAGATACCATTTGGGCACCAGAGGGCTTCTTCTCCCCTGGAAGACCACCGCTGAGCAACAGGAAGTCAGTGGAGCTCAGGGGTGCAAAGCCAGCATGTGACACTGGGTCCAGCCAGGCCCCAGGTGTCGGGAGAGACTGGGACAGTAGCAGGCGCCTCCTGAGGGGCTTCTTGAAAGAGGTGACCCTGAGCTGTTCCTTGTACCCAGAAGAGCGCCCCAGGAGGTTCTAGTTGGGCCTGGGCACTCACTGAGCTCACCTCTGTGTTTCAGGACCCAGCCTCCAGCCGGGGCACCCCTCCTCTGCAGCCAGCGCCCCCCTCTCATGTAGCGGCCCTCCACCCCCCACCCCCACCCCCTGTCCCACCGCCACCCACGGGGGCCACCCCCCCCCCCCCGCCCCCACTGCCAGCCGGAGGAGCCCAGGGCACCAGCCACGACGAGAGCTCCGTGTCCGGCCTGGCCGCCGCCCCTGGCTGGGGCCAAGCTGAGACGAGTCCAGCGGGTGAGAGTCGTGGGCCCCAGGGGCGGGTGGGGGGGACGAGGCTGGGGGACCCTTCCCTGCCGGGGGAGCAGCACCACCCTCCCCAACCAGACAGCGCCTCCTGCCGCCTCGGTCCTGGCTCGCTGGTCCCCAGAGAGCTGGGGCGGCACTGTGTGAGGCTGGGGCTGCTGCCCTCTGAGACGAGGGAGCCCGGGGCCGGGCTTATGAACAGCTTGTGCAGAGCACGCAGGCCACCAGCGGCAGCTTGGACTCAGGCCCTGAGTCTGACGAGTTTACATCCGTCAGCTTCCTCAGGCTCAGCCAGTGCTCCCCAGCCTTCCCCAGTGTCCTGGCAGGAGGAGCTTCTGGAAGAAGGCCGTGTATGTGTCTGTGTGTGTGTGTGTATGTGTCTGTGTGTGTGTGTGTGTGTGTCTATGTCTGTGTGTGTGTGTCTGTGTCTGTGTGTGTCTGTCTGTGTGTGTGTGTGTGGAGCCAGTGGACTCGGGCGTGTCTGTGAACAGTGACCTCCAGTCGACGGCGCCCTCTGGACTCTGTCGCCAGTGGGTGGGGCTAGGGAGATGGGACCAGAGGGCCTGGCCTGGCCCGGCCTCTTCCAGCTCTGCTCTCACGCCCAGCCCCCTTTCCCTCAAGTCACCAGCCTGAAGCACCCTCTCCCCTTAGCCAGAAGATGCATCCGGAGGCTCCAGTCCCAGCGGGCCCTCGAAGTCGGACGCCAGCCGGGCCAGCAGTGGGGGTGGCGGAGGAGGCCTCATGGAAGAGATGAACAAGCTGCTGGCCAAGAGGTGGGTGTGTCCACTGACCCCAGCTCAGCCGCTTGTCGCGAGCTCCTGCTCCCAATGCCCGGCCCAGGGGTGCGGGAGCTGGACAGCACCACCCTCCCTGACCAGCAGCCACCGTCCCCCTGGCTTCAGCCGAGCAGGGGGACTGTCACTCAGGTTTTCCCTTCTCTGGGGGTCAGTCTGAGACATCAAGCCAAAAGGAGTGCTCTCAAGTCTAAAGCCTTCCTCATTTCAGTCTAACAAGTGTTCATCTCAAAGTATCTGCCATGTCCCAGCCTTGTCCTGAGCGGAGAGAAATTTGAAGATAATTTCAGAGATAAATTCTCAGGGAAAAAGAAAACTATTCACCCTGGGGAATGGGTGATGATGGGGCCTGTCCTGTGGGGCTGTAACAGGGCCCCCAGGAGGAGTGACCGGCTGGCCAGAGCCCCCAGGGACGGAGCAGCAGTGCCCCCACGTCCTGGTCAGTTCCGGCCCCGGGCCTCCACTCCCATCCGCACTTGGTTGGTCCCCAGCTGAGTCCCAAGCAGGCGGAGCAGTCAGTCAGCCTCCTCTGGGGGGCCGCAGAGCTCGGGCTATACTTGTGGACGTGGAGTGGCAGCAGGGGCACGCTGGCGGGGCCCCGTGCCCTGGCTCACCCGGGCACTGGAGGACCGGGGAGCAAGCCTCGTCGTGCAGGCAGGTTGGATTCCATTCCAGGCGAGCCCCACGTTAAAGAGAGAAGATTTTCCTTAAAAACAGTGTATGCACACTCACCCCAAGTCCAGCGCCAGTGCACTCAGAGTGACAGCTTTGCCTTGATGGTTTAGACCAAACGGAGAGGACGTTTCTAAGAACAGGAAAAGGCCAGTGTGCCAGGAGCCAGGGAGATGCCAGATGGCTGGTGGCAGAGCCGGGCCTGCAGTTAACACAAACCCCACGTGACCGGCTAGGAGCCGTCACGCTGCTCCATGAAGCCCCGCTCAGCGCTGGATGTCGAGTGGAGCCAGTGAGGAGGTACCCTCTTGGGCGGCTGCTTTGGATGAAGGTCCTGGCAGAGTTGCTGGCTCCTCCCTCCAAGGGCTGCTCCACACCCTTTCCCAGGCGTGGGCATCTTGTCCACAGGTGCTCGGCGCAGGAAATCTCCACGGGACTGGAGGGGCCTGGCCTGCCGTGCTTTCCTGGAAGACTAAACCTGGCTCTGGGCAGGCGCAATGTCACGGGCACAGTGGCAGGCCAGGGAGGAGCCAGGGTGCTTGCACCCCGCGCTGGAATGAAGACAGGACAGCCAGCCCAGAAACAAATGCAGAGGCAGGACTGAGCGGGCACGCTGTCGGGAGGAAGATGTCAGGGACGGTTCCCGGGTCTCTGGGAGGACCCACCCTTCCCGGGATGAGCCAGTGAAGAAGGGGCCCCTCCCTGAGGAGGCTGTAGCGTGGGCTGGTCCTCGACGGGGACAGCCCGCTGGTGGCCGTCACCCCCAGCAGGCCAGTTTCCCCCTTGATGGGCAGCTCACTTGTGAGCTCCTGAGCACTGTGTGTTCCGGCAGCTTCAGAGAGGCTGCTGTGTGTGGGTTTGAGAATTAGCCAGATGGCGGTGCCCAGTGTGGCCAGCAGAGAGCAGGAAGTTTTCAGGGTGTTTGAGCAGGGACTCATCCCTGGGGGTGCTGGCATGACCAGAGGTGTCTGTCGGAGCCTTTCCTTCCTGAGCAGCTCTCTGCGGCTTCCGGGTTGAGAGGGTGTGGCTGCTGAGCTCCGAGGCAGGGGACTTCAGGGAGACAGGCAGGCTTCCTCCTCCCGCAGGCGGCCCGCAGGTGGGATGTCCACAGAGTGGCCTGTGGGGTGGGGGCTGTCTTGCCCCCTCGCGGCCAGGCCTGGGTGTTCTGGGGCCATAGCTGTCACCCAGCTCTTCTGACTGGGACGGAGTGTGGACCAGCCTCCTGCCCCTCAGGTGCTGCAGACAGATGCAAGTGTCCACATGCCCCCTGCCAGACCAGTTTGGCATCCAGGGGCCTGGGACCAGCACAGAAGGCCTGCACACTCGCTCAGGCATCATCCCAGGCCACATAGGTGCCTGGACAAGTTACCTCCTTCACACGAGCAGGTTAGACCCCAGCAAGGGGCCTCTGAGGACCACGTCCGCACAGAAGAGGCGTCCAGTCAGTGTGGAAACCTCCAGGGCTGATGGTGTGTCTTCTCCCTTCTGTGTTAGGAGAAAAGCAGCCTCCCAGACAGACAAGCCGGCTGACAGGAAGGAAGACGAAAGCCAAACAGTAAGTGCACCCACCGCCAGCCTGCCCCGGCTTCCGTGCCGTGTGGACACACCAGGCCCCCGGTGCCGGGGGTAGTCACGTGATAGATCCTTCACTGAGTGATTGTAGGAGGGCAGGGGGACTCCTGTCCATCCCCCTTCACCACGGGGCAGGTCTGCACTCACTGAGCATCTGGTAGCCTCGTGGGGGAGGCAGGTGGGAGGCAGAGAAGCAGGGAGTGTTTTAACGAGAGAGCCTGGAGCCTGGGGAGCTCAGACACATGGACAGGTCTCCTCCTCGACAGACTCGGGTGCAGTCATGGTAGGGGGTGTCTGCTTCAAGACCAGGGCTGTTCCTATTTATTTCTACTCGTAAAAGACGTCACTCGAGTCCATCGATTCCAGCAGAGCCTCAGATGAGCTGGGCAGAGGACCCCAAGTCTCAGGCACTTGTCCGGATCAGGATCCTGAAGTCCCGTCTGTCCACCCAGAACTCCACATGCCTGCCTCCACCTAGTGCGGCTAACGCTTTTGTCCTGTGTGTTAAGCTTTCCCTGTAAAAACAGATTCCTGCTGAAACCACTAAGTTTAGACCTTAATTGCAGACAGCATACAGGTTGCATCTCAGTGACAGAAATGCCAGGGCACACGCACTTCCATGCCACTGGGCGAGGCTCGCCAGGCGAGGCCCAGGGCTCCAGCCCTGCCCCCGGCCCTCCCACCCTCTCACCCCCAACCTAGGCGCGCGCAGCCCCTTGGCCCCCAGCTGACTCCTCCCCAGTCTGCACGTCTTTGCATGAGCACTGCTCCCTGAGAAACGGGCTCCCAGACCCCCAGGCTAGGTGAGGCTCCCTGCAGCTTGGTCCCCGGGTGCCTCTCCCGCGGTGCTTCTGCTCTGCTCTCAGCACATACTTTTTTTCTCGTCTGCTCGCACCTTGCTGCGGGAATGTGAGCCCTGCGAGGACCACGCGTATGTGTTCCACTGTCCGCATGCCTTATGCCAAGTGTGGAGTCCATCCAGCTGACTCCGCTTGAATGTCTCCAAGTGCAGAGGCCTGTGTGGCCAGGAGCCTAGGGGTAGTCACGGGCCTCCAAAGACTGGCGGATTCCAGCCAGCACCGCCAGCCCCAGCTCCCTGGGCTCTAGAAAGAAAAGGAGTGGAAGTGCTCCGTCGTGTCCGACTCTTTGCGACCCCACGGACTGTAGCCCGCCAGGCCCCTCTCTCTGTCCATGGGATTCTCCAGGCGAGAACACTGGAGTGGGTTGCCATTCCCTTCTCCAGGAGATCTTCCCAAGCCAGGAACTGAACCTAGGTCTCTGGCATTATAGCCAGATTCTTTAGTGTCTGAGCCACTAGGAAAAGAGTAGGGACCCAGGAGAAATCTTTGAGCCCGAGGGTAGAGTTCTCCTCCTCTGACTCCCCTTTCTCTGTAGGCTTCCAGGCTGCCAAGTTCCGGTGGCCTTGTCGCCTGCGGTCGGGAGGCCCCGCCCACATGGGAGCAGCCTCTTCCCGCCGGGACAGTCCCGCACAGCAGAGCGAGTGTGGCCGTACTGCTCAGCCTGGGGATCTTAGTTCCCCAACCAGGGATCGAACCTAGGCCCTCAGCAGTGAAAGCAGTCAGTCCTAACCGCTGGACCTCCAGGGGACTCCTGGCTTTTTCATTTCTATACTTTTCAGTGTTTTCCAGATCTTTACTGAACATGTACAAAGTTTCAAGAAGGAAATGTGGAGCCCTCCACATTCGGGAGAACTCCACACTCCCAAATGTGGAGTCAGGTGGCTTGGGTGGGGCTGTTGCCCCTTTCTGGCCACGGGGCTCTAAGGATATGTCCCAGGCATGAAGAGCACAGCCCCCGGGCTCCTGGCAGCCTCATGGGGCCTGGCAGAGGGGCCTGCGGGGTTAGGGGGCCTCTTCCCCAGCTTGCAGCTGAAGCCAGACTTCCCTTTATATAGGGAGCAGTCTTATTAGTTATTTTTGAAATAATAGGATGATGTTAAATTTTTTTTCTGATATTTTATTTTCCAATTACTCTAATTTCACCCATAATATCTCCCACTCTGGCCTGTTTCCTTTGGGTCCTGGTCCCCAGGCACACGTGTTGATTTCCATAATTTCATTAACTCCACTCTCACAGCGAGAGGCCTCGGGAGCTCTTCCTAGGGTCTTCCTGTGGGTCTTCCTCTGGAGACCCACAGCCTAGCACATTCTTTCGCCCCTGAATCAGCGACTCCGAGAACTCTCTTCATGCACCCCACGAATACAGGGTGGGGGTTCCTGACAGTCAAGAGGTCAGTGCTTGGTGTGGAGGCCAGGGGTGAGCAGTCGTCCTGACTCTCGTCCGCTGTGTCTCCCTGCAGCCTTCTTCCCCAACTGCCCCATGGGGTGGACCACCTCCCAGCACCACCGGGGTTTTCGTTAGTGAAGCACAGTGGTGGGCTCGCTGTAAAAGTAACGCTCGTTCACTGGATAATTTGGAAAATTGCGGTCTCCTAGATGACCTGGCCCGAAAGTCCCCACCCAGCCAGCCTTCCTAACCAGACTGACAGCAGAGCCTTTCTCTTCCGTTTCAGGAAGAGCCCAGCACCTCTCCATCTCCGGGGAACCCGAGCAGCCAGCCAGCAGCCCCCCAACTCGTCAGGTAAGGGCCCCCACCCTGCCTGCACCAGGCGTGGGGTCTTAGAGTGGGAGGGGCTCTCACAGGAAGACGATCTGACCCCCATGGCCTCACTTGGCAGATGCGCAGAGAGGCTGCGCTGGCAGGGCGCCCTGCTATCTTGCACAGAAGCCCCCCCGACCCCCTGTCAGCGGCTGCCTGCAGTCGGAGCCTGAACATGTGCAGGGCACCCTGGGGGAGAGAGTGCCCCGTCCAGCTGTTTCCCAGCGGGCCTGCCCACACCTAGGAGGGTTGGGGAAGATGAGACCAGAGGCTCAGCTTCCTGGCCTTGGGCCTTGCTCTGAAGAGGAGCGTGTAAATGCCGCAGTCAAAACACCAGGATGCTCCTTGTGAAACACCAGGATGTTACGGTCACCACCAAGGAGCCTTGCTCGCTGAGCAGTAGCCAGATGAGGCCTGCAAAGCAGACGGCCCCGAACCTATCCTGGTCCGAGCTCTGGAATGGGTGTGGTCAGAAGAGCACCTTCAGGCTGTGTGGTGGGAAGACGACACTGCATCTGGTCCCTCAGTCATTCAAGAAACGTCACGGGTTCTGCTCTAAGCCAGGCCTGTGCTCCCGAGCGTGTGGTGGGGGTGGCGGGGACAGAGAGGAAAACAGGCTGCCCGACCCCAGCCAGTGGTAAGAGACTCATGCCCACAGTTGGCAGCTCGCTGGGGCATGGCTCTGTGGCTGCCTTGGCCTCACGTCCTGCCCTTCTGCTGGCTCGTCGGCCTCCCTGTGAGGCTGGGGTCTGTGGTCTGTCCTCAGGCAGTGCCACGATTCTTGGTGTGTGACCGCGTGAACGCCTCATGTCCCAGCAGAGGGGCTGCGAGTTCCCAGTTAGAAGCTCATTGCTTGTAAGCGGTATGCCCCGGGCCATGTGCCGGAGCTCGGGTGTGGTCCTGCTCCGGGGTCCACCCTGCAGGCCCAGCGAGGGTCAGCCCACAGCCTCCAGGCTCAGCTCCGAGCACATGGCCCCTGCTGCCCCAGGGAGCTTTCCCTTCTGCCTCGCTGCTCATCCTGCCAAGTCAGGGAACTCATTCAATTCAGTGAAATGCAGTTAAAGAGCCCTTTTTAAAAAGAAAGATAAATCAGCTTCCAAGGCCAGGCTGGGAAAGAGCCAGCAGCCGTGTGTGGGGAGAGCCGCGGAGCCGGGGACAGCAGGGCACTGGCCCCCAAAGGCGGGTGCGGGGCGCGCTGTGGGTGCAGGCGGGGGGCTGCCTGTGGCCCCCGGCCCACTGCTGGGGCACAGCTGCTTCTGGAGGTCCTGGCTCAGAGCTTCCCCGCCCAGCCGGTGCACTCCCAGAAAAGCCCTAGCCATGGGGAGAGGACCTGAAACCAGGCCAGCCGAGTCGCTGGAGCGGGGCCTCCCGTCCCGAGTTGGGGAGACGCAGGTGCCAGGCCTGCGAGGGCTGCCAGGACCACGGGAGCCTGGGGGCCCGTCTGCCTGGGATGCTGTGGGGCGCGGGGCCACGGCACACTGCCAGCCCTGAGGCGCTTCATCCACCAACAGAGGCCAGCCGGAAGCCCTGGGAGGCGGAGGCGGCTCAGCGGAGAAGCCCGTGTCCTCCTCGCTGTCCAGGTGAGCCGCCCCTGAAGCCCACGCAGCACCCGGGGCGGGGGGCCCAGGCGGGCCTCGGCGCCAACTCACCTCTGCTCCGTTCCGCCCACCGCGTAGAACCCCATCTCTGGCCAAGAGCCCCGAAGCTAAGAGCCCCCTGCAGTCGCAGCCTCACTCTAGGTACCGAACCACCCGTCTCTGGGGCCTCCTCTGTCCCCTCCCTTGACTAACACCTCGGCCCCTTCCGCGTTGTCATCTAACAGCTGTCTCTGGGAGAGGGCGGGCTGTGCGTCGTGAGGGACAGGGCAGGCCGGCTTCTCCTCACCCTCATCAATGGGGGGCCCTGAGGCCCGAGGGGTGCGACTGTCCAGAGAGGCTGCGGAGGTGCAGTCCCAGCTCTGGGCTCGCCAACCGGGACACCGGGCTAGCCAGGGGCCGTCTGCAGCCTCCGCTGCTCACTCCACCCCACGCGGAGGTCTGCTTACCCCCTGCAGCGTGGTCGAGTGTGGACGGCAGCCGCACACAGCAAGTACTCCTCACCAGCCCTTGCTGCGCCCCGTGGCCTACAGTCCCGGGTCTGGCCCCGCACGCCCTCCTCCGCTTCCTCTGCGTCTTCCCAGGGGGATGCTGGCTACATTTCCCAATCCAAAAGCTGAGGTGATAACAGGATGGGTTGTTTGCAACAGAGGTCGCTCAAAAAAACCTCAGGCAATCAGACAGTAACCACGGGCCGAGCGTGGCCTGAATATATGCAGCCTTCTAGAGCCCGCACTAAGGGGTGTCTCCAACACCCATCACGAATTGGAGGGAAGCAGCCCAGAGCAGGTGGCGCTTGGTCCTCTTCTGGCTGAGTCAGCCAACAGAGAGCTCTGGCCAGCCCCCGCAGGGTTGGGGGAGGACAGACGCGGGTGCTCAGGGAGGGCTGTCTCGGTGTCAGCCAGGGCTTGTCGGGGGGGCCCGAGTCAGCCAGCTTCTCGGCCAGGCCTGAGGTCCCTGCCTGCACAGAGCTCGTCTCTGTGCAAAGACCCACAAGACAACCGTGCATTCCCACAGGTGCTCGGAGGAAGACATCGAGGGTTCCGTGGTGGGCTGTGCCAGGCACAGAGGGGCTTCAGCAAGGGGGGCTTCTCAGAGGCGGTGTTTGAGCGGACACGGATGAGGGGAGCCCGCCCTGCAGAAAGTGTGGGTGGGGACTTGTGGTCTGAAAGAGCGGCGAGTGCTAAGATCCCGAGCCTGCCACCAGCCTGGCGAATTCAGAGAACAGAAAGCAGAGCAGTGTGGCTGACAAGCGTAGGACGTGGGGAGGGTGGAGGAAGGCCCACTGAGGGGGAAAGGCGTGGGTTTGTCCCCCACACAGGCCGCGGTCCGTGCGCCCTGGGCCAGGCGCCATGATGCAGTGCCTCCTGGGCCGCTCGCCTGGCTGGAGGCATAGGTGAACCCATCAGGCGGGAGCCAGATCAGGCGAGGCGGGCAGGGCCGGCCTGTGGCCCCTCGGCAGAGCTGGCTGCTTCCTGCTGGTGGAGCAAGGGCAGGCTGTCAAGCTCCAAGCAGCCAAGCGTCCCTCTCAGGGCGAGAACGCTGTCCAGGGTGTTCTCACTGGGAAAGCAAGTTCTCCAGCTCGGAGCTGGAGTGCTTCCTAGACTCACAGATGGTGCCCTGGGGGCAGCCTCTGTAGGGCGAGATGTTGGGGTCACTGTCAGGACTGGGGGGCTGTCCAGAGGGGAGGACCAAGGCCCAGAGAGGTGACGTGGTTTGTCCAGGTGCCCTGGAAAATTGCTCTTGAAACAAGGACTTGAACCTACAGCAGGGCAGGGGACCTTTCCCCACCAGGATCCAAAATTACTTAAACACTCAGTCAGGACCACGTTTGGCCTCTTCACTGAGTTCGTCCAGAGATGTGCAGGAGCACTTCATTTTTTTCTTTTAATCCGGGTATGTGCACTGGACCACTCAAATTTTATGTACATGGCATTCCATGGTTTTTCAACCCAGCTTTCCTGAGATATAATTGGCATCTAACGTTGTGTGAGCTCAAGGTGCCAGCACGGTGACTTCATGTGTTAGATGCTGTAAATGATTACTGCGGGCAGGCAGGTTAAACGTCCGTGACCTCGCACAGGCGCCTTCCTCTGTGTACGCGGCGAGAACTCGCAGACCTCCTTGCTGCGCTCCTCCCAAGTAGGCAACGCAGCACCGCCAGCCGCGGCCACCGTGCTGTGCGTTCAGCCCCTCGGCCTGTCCGCCTCGCTGCCGCAGCCTCGCACCCCTCAGCGGCCTCACCAGCCACCCCCCACCCCTGGCAGCCACCAGGCCAGTCTCTGTTTCCATGAGTTTGGCTTTTCAAAATTTGTTTGTGTTGGAGTATAGCGGATTAACAAGAAACGTTGTGACAGTTTCAGCTGCACAGCAAAGGGACTCAGTCATACCTATGCTTGTATCCATTCTCCCCCAAACTCCCCTCTCATCCAGGCTACCACATGGCCCTGAGCAGAGTTCCCTGTGCTGCACAGGAGGACCCTGTTGTTCACCCATTTAAATACGGGCTTCTCTGGATTTTACGTATAAGTGAGATCACACAGCATTTATCTTTCTCTGGCTTACTCACTGAGCCCCATGTCCATGTTGTCACAAACAGCAGGACCTCCTGTTTCTCGTCATGGAATACTTGATTATATAAGTGTGTGTGATGTGTACCTATACATGTACACGTGTGTGCAGACACACCCACTTAGATACAGAGAGGACGTCATCTTCATCCACTCATCAGCCAGTGGACACTCAGGGGGTCTCCGTGTCGTGGCAGTTGTGAACAGCACCACGGCAGACGTGGGGTGCGGCCGTCTGCGGGGAGCAGCGAGCTTGTTCCCTCTGGCTGCGTCCCCAGAAGGGGGATCGCTGGCCCACATGGAGGCCCCTCCACGCTGTTCTCCGTCTCAGCTGCACCAGCGCTTCAGCGTCCTGCCGGTTCTCCGCTGCGGAGGACACCAGCTGGACCTAACCTGTACGGTGACGCCTGGCAGTCGTGCCAGCTCCCCCAGTGTGTGCCCGCCGGCTATCACGTGTGTGCCCGCCCGGCTGTCACATCCGTGATCCCTGTAGGCGGCTCTGGCCACATCATTTCCCTGAACCTGCCTCTCTGTCCACGTGGGGAGAGAGACTGAACCCAGAAAGTGCTCCCTCAGCACCATGCTTCTCCACTGAAAGGCCAGGTGGAAGCATTTGCGAAGATTCTCTTTTTTGACCACGCTGTGCCACTCGTGGGATCTTAGTTCCCCGACCAGGGATCAAGTCTGGGCCCTGGCAGTGAAAACACTGAGTCCTAACCACCAGACCGCCAGGGAAGCCCCTGTCGAGACTTCCCAGGGAGGATTCGTGTGCAGGAAACATTAAATTTCAAGCCAGCTAAGCTTAGTTCAGAAACGACAGAGAAGGACAGTCCCCAGAACCAAACCCTCTGCCGGAGAAGAGCAAAACCGCATGCAGAGCTGGTCCCCAGCACCAGGGCTGCTGGCCCGCGTCGGACGTGGGTGCCTCTGGGCTGAGCAGCTGTCTCCTGCTTGATGCCAGCGTCATGCGTTCTCCCCTAGCCATGGTCTAGCCAGGGTCAGAGCCCTCACTCTGAGAACCAGCTTATCAGCATCCTCTTCCTGGGGTTGGGGGGCGGGTGGCGGGTGGCGGGTGGCTCCGAATGCTGTCCGCATGTGTGGGCGCTTCTGTGTGAGCACTGTCAGGTCGGGAGACCCCAGGTCCTGACACTTGGGTTGGGAAATACGCTCACAGTATCCAGGAGGCCCACTCAAGGTGGAGACAGGGCGTGAGAGTCCTTTCTGAAGCACCAGAGCAGCAGCATTTGAAGAGGGCAGAGCCAGGCCCTCAGTAGGCAAGCACTGGGCACCCACTTGCCTCTAGAGCTCAGGCCCCCAATGCCCACCCAACCACACCCCGCCACCCTCTCCCCAGGATGAAGCCTGCAGGGAGTGTCAATGACGTGGCCCTGGATGCCTTAGATTTGGACCGGATGAAACAGGTGAGTGTGTCTGTCCGGAGAGGCTGTGGAGGAGCCGGGGCTGCAGGGGCGGCAGCTGGTGGGGGAGGAAGTGGGCGGGAAGCCGCGCGCAGCCTCAGTGCCCCTGCCCCGTCTTCACCAGGAAAGGGCTCCGGGCCCTCCCAGCCTGCCTCTGCGGGGCCATCCTGGCTTCTCCCAAGTATTTCTGAGGTGTCCCATCCCCTGTTACACATACCCTTCCCCAGTGCAGGGTGGGGGGGCCGCTGAGAACACAGAGGACGTGCCTCTGAAGGGAGCCCGGCCTCCCTGCCCGTAACCACGGCCACCTTCACCCTGAGGCCCTGCTCCCAACAGGAGATCCTCGAGGAGGTGGTCCGGGAGCTTCACAAAGTGAAGGAGGAGATCATCGACGGTGAGTGGCAGGGCCCCCGACCCCGACCCCCACCACAGGGCAGCACCCAGCCAGGCTCATGCCAAGGGTCCTCAGGGAGGGCAGGAGGGCCCAGCCAGTGAGGCCGTTCTGGGCCGGGAAGCTGAGGGTTTTCGCTGAGGGGTTTCATTCTTCCTCCCCGCAGCCCACACCAGCCTCCCAGTTCTCTGGGCAGACTGAGGCGGCTCAGACAGATTAAGGAGCTGGTCCAAGTGTGCGCATGTGCTCGCAGTCTGCGCCTCGGTCTGACCCCGCCCCCCACGATCCCTCCTGGGTGAGCCAGTGGTGGGAAGGGTGCATCCACCAGTCCAGAGCAGCTTTGAACCATCTGTTCTTTATCTTAGTATCCCATGGACTTAGATCACTCTCTTTATTCTGCTGCTTCCAATCCCCAAGCTTGGGGCTACAAGGGCAGCTGCTGCCTTCCCAGAGGCTAGAGGGCCCCAGGAGCCACAAAACTACCTAAGGGCCTGACCGAGCCCACAGTCTGCTGGGCGCTGCTGGCCTGGGGAGCAGGCGTGCTGCTCCAGAGAGCAGGGCCTCGTCGTAGTGAATCATATCCATCTGTCCGCTCCCCACCAGAGCCTTTGAAATGGCCGGCTCAGATCTGGGGCCAGAGGAAAAGGAAAGGTGTGGGCCGAGCTAGCTAAGCCCACAGAGCAGAGAGGCTTGGTCCAGGTGCCCCCCTTCCCTCCCCATCACGCCTGGGGGACTCTGGAGAGAGGAGAGCGGCTGGGAGCCAGCAGAGCCGGACTCCTGCCCAGAGCTGGGTAATCCGCCACACCCTGTCCTTGATCCAGCAGAGCGCTCAACATCCTGTTGGTCCAGTTCCCTACCAGGCTGGGATGGGCAGATAAGAAGTTAATGAATGAAGAGGGTAGGCAGAGCGGGAGCCAAAAAGGAGACACAGAGGCCAACTGTTAGCCCCACTGTATTGCTGGGCGCCCCTGCCTTGGGAAGCCATGGGCCAGAGGGGTCGGGGCGGGCTGGCGGCACCTTGGTCTCCGCCTGCTGTGGCGGCCGCAGTGGACGCGGCCCCTCCGGTGGGCAGCTGGGACTGAGCCCCCCTCCCGCCCCTGTCCCCCAGCCATCAGGCAGGAGCTGAGCGGGATCAGCACCTCGTAGGCCAGAACCCCCGAAGCCAGCCACAACCCGGGCCACCTGACGGCGGGGACCCCACGGAGCCCAGCGCCCAGGCCTCCGGCACACTCGGCACGCGCTGAGGCGAGGACATGCTTCGTTTAAGAGTCTTAACCTGTGATAAAATATTAAAGTGAGAAAAGTTCAGTTCCTGGATTTTTTAGATTCAACCTGACACACCGCCAGGCCGGCCGCCTTTTTTTGTATTTTATATCTGCCTATTTAAGTGTACGTTCCTTTGGGTTCATAGAGAAGACACCCCAAGTCACGCGCCTCGTTAGAAGGTCTCAAGTTTTCTTCTAGGTGCCCCCGGGAGTGGCGGCCGCTTCCACACGGCTCCTCCCCGCATCCTGGCGGCGAGGGTCTGTCCACGCACCAAGCCGTCTGTGTCCACGTGGTAATAAACGCTTACTGTCCACACCCTGGCTCCAGCTTGTTCACTCAGCACCAGCTCCCGGTCGTGCCTGGCTGGGGAGGCCTCGTCCCTGGGCAGGGCCTGCAGAGTAGTTCCAGGAGTAGCGGGGAGCAAGATGGGGCCCTTGGGAGTGAGGCAAGAAAGGATGGGGTGTGAGCCACCAGCTCAGGCACTTCAGCGGGAGTCCTGCTGTCCCCGGGCCAGCCTCCTCCAGGGAGCTGGGCCCTGTGTGGGGCCTGTGCAGGAGCATCAAAGGGGCCAGGAGGGTGCACCTGCTCAAACCCCCCACCCCCACCTCACAGATGGGGCCCTGTGACTCAGCCAGACAGGAAGGCAAGGCAAGCAGGCGTGGCCTCTGCCCTGCACCCCCTGTGCCCATCAGAGACACGTCTCAGACCATGCAGGGTTGAACCACAGAGGCTCTGGCCCTCAGTGCTGGCCACTGCGGCCCCTGTGACCAGCCTCCCAGGACAGCAGTGCGTCTGGGCCCAGCCGTACTCTGGGGGCTGTGGGAGGAGCCCCCACCCCCGAGTCTGGCTCAGGACAACGGGACCACTTGCTGGCCAGGCTGGACATAGTCCATCTCAGTGCATGCTCCCAGCAACTGAGAGCTGGCGGAAGCCTGCTCTGCATGTCAGAAGGGGAGCAGCTTTAACCCACAGTTCCAAGAGGCACTTGCAGCTCCTCCCACCTCCCACAGTCCAGGGATCCTCGGGCCATGGGGAGGGGAGCTGGCAGGTGTCCACGGGGTGTTCTGTTGCCAGGCTGCCGCCTCCCAGGAAGGTTAACAGCCCTGGGCCCATCTTCGGCTCTAGGCAGGGTCAGATGAGTGCCTGGCAACTGGCAGGGCTAAGCTGGGCTCTCGGAGCTCCTTGCCGATTGGCGCTCCCCTCTGGTGTCGAGCGCAGGGGTCTCCTCCCTGCGCCATCCCAGTGGTCAGACCACTCTGCCCCTCCCAGCCCCACCACACCCGCCCCCAGGCTCATGTCTGCAAGGGGGGCTGTGTTTCCCTTGCCCGGGCACCCTCCTGCCTGCCTTCCTGCCTCTGGGAGACCCAGACCCCCATCCCAACACAGCCCCTCCCTGGGCCAAGGGCTGCTGACGCCTCTCCCCTCCCCTGTGCCATCAGCCCTTGGCTTAGCCAGGACAGGCTGTGCCCCACGTCCTAGAAACACTATCAGAGCCGCCCTTCTCTTGGGCTGTCACCCCTTGGTCCGGCCACCTGGCCACCTGCCATCTCCCCGGCCTGTGGTACCCCTTCGCCAGCTTCACATCTGAGCCAGTGAGGGTGTGGGCTCAAGCTGGAGCAGGGGGTGAGGCAGACTGGGGGTGGGGGCCAGGTTGAGGCAGGAGCATGGGCCAAGGGCCACATGGACCTCGGCCCATGGCTGGGGCCGGCCAGGATGCTGCCTCAGTGTGGTCCCCACTAGGGAGCACAGGGCAGGCCCTGGCCGCGGGGAGCCAGGCCCAATCCGGGAAGCAGGCTCTGAGGACTTGAAAACCAACGCTGGATTTAATTTAGGGCATGGGAACGCCGGAGGACTGCTCCGTAGGCGCAGAGTGCCCAGGGCAGGGTCAGGCCCAGCCTTGAAAGGGAGGGCCGGCCTGAGGTCACCAGTCCACGTTCAACCCGAGCCGCCATCCGTGCCCGCTGCCGCCAGGTGTGGTCTCCGTGGAAAGCGAGCAGTGGCTCAGGGCGCGGGAACCAAATGCGGCCAAACCAGTTCTGGGCACTAGGCCGTGGGATGGTGACAGCCAGCCCTGCATCCAGCGGCCGGGGCGGGGCAGCAGCGGAGCGCACGGCCCCAGGGCGTCGGGCTCATAGGCGGTTCTCTGCCAGCTTGCACACCCGCTTCACCCGCGCGAAGGGCCCCAAGGAGTCGTCGAACACAAAATCCCAGAGCACCTTCACCCACGAGTGGTGCTGGGGCAGGTGGTCGTAGTACTCGGGCGCGATCTTCCGTACCTGCAGAGGAGGGACGAGCGGGTCAGAGGCCGCACACAGACCACGTGAGCACATGCACACGCGCACAGCCCTGTCCATGCTGAGGGTACCCGTGTCCTCCAGCCGAGTCAAGCAACAGGCCGCAGGCGCTGCCGGAAGGCGGAGGGGCCATTGGCACCAGGAGATGCTGAGCTCCGACCCCTCCCAGCCACCCCCCGCACCCCCCCACCCCCAACCCCCGCCTCCATCCCCAGCCGGCCCCAAGTAGGGTGAGGAATTAAAATGCATACTCCCCTCCATCCCGGGGGCCCACACACCAAGTCTCTGATCCAGGAGCCCCAGGGTGGGCCGGAGTTCTGAGTCCTGCTGAACCACGGTCTGTCTCCCGTGCCGGCACAAGATGCCCTCGTGAACCTGCAGACTCTCCTCTGACCTCGGCTCCCACCACGCCCTCACCCCATCACCCTCTCTGGCCTCAGTACCTGTCATTTACTACTACAGTTCCCTGCCCACCTCTGCATCTGACACCCTCAGCCCGCCTCCTCCAGGAAGTGCACCAGCCTCAGCAGCTACATCCACACCAGCACCTCCCCTGCTGGCCAACCACGGGAAAGGCCTCCCCTTCCCTTGCCCGACGAAGCGCCAGGTGCGCAGGACCTGCTTTAGAGTCGAAGATGGGGCGGGAGGGGAGGGGAGCGCCCTCCGGGGGATGAGGGGACCTGCAAGGCGGGAGCTGGGAGCCCTTGACTTCGCTTGGGAGGAGTAAAGGGTCACAGCTGACACCAGATGAGCGTCTTGGGTCAAGAGTCTGGCTCTGCTGCTTCCTGGGAGCAGGGAACACCCCCCAGCCTTTGCCTTCTCATCCACAAAATGGGCATGATGACCTTGAAATGTCGCCGGGGCTTGTAGTGAGACAGTGCTCAGCACAGAGCAGGACCTCAGGGCCGTGGAGGAGCCACTGGGTGGGCACGGTCCAAACACCTGCACACCCAGACCAGTGCTCACACATGCTCGGACACACACGGGTGGGTGAACATGCACACCCAGACATGCATGTACGTACAGGCACACCTAACCACGTGAACACACAGGAACACACACAGGCTCGCACACTCGCTCTTCCCACCACAGCAACCTCCAGCCTCCCTGGGCACCGGCACCTCTGCTCTAACCAGCCAGCAGCAGAGCAGACGGCCTCCCCCCTCCCGCCTCCTTCTTGCTCCTTTAGACATTCTCAGCCCCAGGTCTCCCAGGACGGAGGCACCAGTCCAGGCTGGAGGCTTCGCTCTGAGACAGCTCAGGCCAGACCCCTTGGGTCACAAAGGGCAAAGCTCTCTGTCCTCTTTGTGCCACGAGGGGCCCCTGGAGGATCACAGGGCAGGGACAAGAACTGAGGAGGGAGGGGTCAAAGGGCGGGCTGCTTCGCTTTCACACCAGTGCCACCGCTCAGGCACCCTCTGAGGCACAGAGAGGGCCAGCGGGTGGGCCCAGGACACACAGCCAGCCCACGACCGCCACCGCTGTGCTCAAACAGGGTCTCATTAAACCAAGAGGCCTGAACTGTAACATGCCCCTCGAGCCCCTGCCCACCCCAAGTTCACCTCCTTGTTCTCCAGCCAGGCACTCCGTGTGCCTTGTGGCCTTTCCTCCTGCCCTGGAGACCACAGGGGAGAACGTGGCCACCACATGATCGGCAAGAGAGAAAACGAGGCCACAGTGCAGCCCCGAACCCTCCCCGTACCTCCCCGCCTCGCGCCCCCCGCAGCCCCCCGTGCCTGCCGTTGCCCTGACCCCGCCTACCAGGGGCAGGTTGCAGCCGGGGATGCTGGGGAAGTCATGATGTTCCATGTGGTAGCCCACATTGAAGGTGATCCAGTTGAGGGGCCCGTAGTAGGAGTAGGTCTCATGGCCCTTGAGGAACATGTAGTGCTCAGCCACAAAGTGGCCCGAGATGGGGTGGCAGGCCCAGGCCCAGCAGGGAGCTGGCCAGCAGGTAGACCATGGGCTTGAGCCCCCAGAGGGCATAGATGGTGGCGTCGGCTGCCAGCTGCACCAGGGCGTTGCACAGCTCCATGCGGGTCATGGCCTTGGGGTGCACGCAGAGCGGCCGCAGTGAGTAGAGGAACGGCTGCAGGACCAGCCAGAGCAGCTTGCGGGCCGGCGTGCAGAAGAGCCAGCCCTCGAAGCGCGTGGGCACGTCCACGTCCAGCCCGTCACCGCCCAGGTAGCGGTGGTGGTCCACGTGATACTTCTTGAAGGAGGCGGCGTAGGGCAAGCCTATGGGCAGGTTGGCGAAGATGGCGAACCAGCGGTTGCTGGCGGCGCGGCCCGTGCCGAAGGCGGTGTTGTGCGAGATGTCATGGATGGCCAGCGTCAGCGAGTGGTTCACGCAGCCCCGAAGGCATAGGCCCAGAAGAAGAGCCAGCGCCATGCCAGCCCCCTGCGCCAGCCAGCAGGCCAGCAGCTGCACCAGCACCATTCCCGTTACCGTCCACTTGAGGTGGGGGTCCGGCCGCATCAGGGCCTTGATGGCCGGGTACTTGGCTGCAGAGGGCAGGGGAGAAGGTGAGGTGGGCACTGACCGCCTGGGTCCCAAATCCGTGCTTCCCCTTCTCCTGCCAGCCTTCCCCTCCCCCTGCTTCCCCCCCCCCCGCCAGCCTCCCCTACCCCCTCCTTCCGCTCTCCCTCCTCCCCCCTCCTTCCTCCCTTCCCCCTCCTCCTCCCTTCCCCCTGCCCCTTCCCCCCTTCCTCTCATTTTCCTAACCCTCCTGCCTCTCCCCTCCACCATCAAGCCCTCAAGTCCTGCAAACTCTGTACACCTGCAGACCCACCTCCACCCCCCACCCCAAGGGGGCTCTGTTCCCAGAGTGGCAGGTCTTGGTCACCAGCCTCACTAAAGAGCAGGTGTCAGCCTGGGTCACAGAAACGTGATACCCAAAATCAAAGCAGCTGCCAGGAGCTGCGGTGCTGTGCTGGTTGGGTCTTCAAGGAGGGGAGCCACCGGCAGACTGTCTGGGCCCTGGGAGGGGGCAGAGGAGTTGGGGGAGGGGAACGTGGAGGGCTCTGGCTTTGTGCTTCAGTCCTTTTAAACAAGATCGGAAGGAAATATGATAAAACGCTGGATATGCTTACTGGGGGTGAGGTGGCGGGTGTTTGTTACCATGCCGTTTGTACTTTTCTGTATTTTGCTTAACAGAAAAGGGAAAGCACGAGGGCAGTGGGGGTTGCCCAGGCAGGGGAGGGCCTTCAGGAGTAGCTGGGGGAGAAAAGGGTGCAGTCGGGGCCCTTGGGTCTAGAGGGCAGCGCCTGCTGGGAACCTCTGCTTGGCTGGAGGGCGGGCAGGGCCAGGCGCAAGGCTGCTGAGCTGGCTGGCGCTGAGTCCAGAGTCCGGGAGGGGCGTGGGGGCGACACGCGCTCGAGGGGACAGTCGCGCTCCCACAGGCCCGCTCTGTCCCTGGGCTCCTCGGGTGGGACCAGTGCCCAGGCACACGGCTGGGGATTGAGGCCAGTGAGGATGCAGGCGCCCTTAGGAGCATCAGTGCCCGACTCCTGCGTGCCCAGTGTCCACCCCTCCTGCCCAGCCAGCAGCTGGGAAGAGGGTCTCCAGGGCTGCAGCAGAGGCCGGGCCCTGACTCGAACTGGCCAGGCCAGTGTCAGATCCTGGCCTGCTCGTCCCTCCGAGTGACCCATGCAGTCGCTTCCCTTTTGTGCTCAGAATGGGAAGCAGGTGATAGCTCCTCCTTCCTCGAGAACTTCCTGTCAGAGCCACTCAGCAGTGGAATCAACTGTTTTAGAGGTGATGAGCTGCCTGTCCCTGGGGGTATGCAAGGTGAAACACACAGGAGCCAAGGAATTCTGTCCAATCAGGGGGAAGCTCGCTCCAAGCCCCCCACCCGAGCTGCAGTGGCGCCTGAAGCGGGCCATCTCACGGTCGGCCCTGATCTCGCTGGGGGCCATGGTGCCACCCTCCCGGGCCTCCGAGTCTCAGGGGGGACACGCATGGGCCGGATGTGCCTTGCAGGGTGTGTATCCCCCAGACTGCTCCTGGCTCCTGATGGCCCGCTCGCATCGGCTGGAGATGCGGGGGGGGCTGTTGGGGTCCCCACGTCCTGGAACTTCTGCCCTGAAAGCCCACAGAAGCCCCCTGGGGCTCTTACAGCCCTGCTGCCTACACAGCAACACTCCCACCAAGCTGCCACCTCATCCGGCAGCTACAGTGGTTTGGGCTCCAAAGCAAGTGAGCAGTCGCGCTACACTCAGCCTCAAGACAGCCGGCCGGGGGCCAGGGTGGGGTCTGAATATCACACCCCTGCCCCCTGTTATTTTTCTAATATACAATTCTATTTGTTTGGGGCTGTGCTGGGTCTTTGTTGCTATGAGGGCTTTTCTCTAACTGCATGAACAGGGGCTAGCCTCTGGTCGTGGTGCCAGGCTTCTCATTGCGGCGGCTTCTCTTTGCAAAGCACAGGCTCTAGTGAGCGCGGGCTCAGTAGTCGCTGTCTGCGCGCTCTAGAGCACAGGTCCAGTATTTGTGGTGCACAGGCTTAGTTAATCCACGGCATGTACCATCTTCCGGGACCAGGGATTGAACTCATCTCTTGTACTGGCAGGCAGATTCTTTACCACTGGGGCTTCCCCGATAGCTCAGCTGGTAAAGAATCCACCTGCAATGCAGGAGATCCCGGTCCGATCTCTGGGTCAGGAAGAGCCCCTGGAGAAGGGATAAGTTGCCCACTCCAGTGTTCTTGGGCTTCCCTGGTGGCTTATATGCTAAGAGAATCCACCTGCAATGTGAGAGACCTGGGTTCAATCCCTGGGTTGAGAAGATCCCCTGGAGAAGGGAACGGCTACCCATTCCAGTATTCTGGCCTGGAGAATCCCATGGACAGAGGAGCCTGGCAGGCTACAGTCCACAGAATCGCAGAGTTGGACACTACTGAGAGGCCTTCACTTACTTTTTCACCACTGAGCCCCAGGGAAGCCCTCCTGCCCCACCCCCTGTTCTTATTCCGGCCTCCTTCCCTCTATCACCAGGGCCTCTCCCAGGCTGCCAAACCTTGCACAGCTGCCTGGGTCCTTTGATCCAGAGAGCTCTCCCTGAATCCGCCAAGGACACCACCTAATCAGGTCCAAGAGAATGGTGGTCACAGCACAGTGTCAAAGCTGAACCTGGGAAAGCGCAAGCAAGCCCAGGACGGACGATAAATCTCAGCCCTGCTCAGTGGGCTGTCCTCTTATAGTGTTACAATTTTATCTTGATGAATTCTTGGATGACAAATTCTTTTTTCCAGTTTTGAGATGTAATTCACAGATAGCATCTTATAAGTTTAAAGTGTACAACATAATAGCTTGATATGTGCATATATTGCAAAATGATTACCAAAGTAAGGTTAGTTAGTATGGGATGACAAATTCTTGATGAGAACTTTTAAGATCTGCTTTTGTAACAACTTAAAAGTATGCAATACAGTGTGACTAACTGTAATCACCATTCTGGGCATTCATTCCTATGTCCAACTTGTTTTATAACTGGAAGTTTCATTCCTCCCTGAGGCCAAATAATATTCTATTGTGTGGCTGGACCTCATTTTTGTTTATCTGCTCGTCAGTTAATGGACACGGGTTGTCCTGCTCTCTGGCTGTTGTGAACAGTTCTCTGAACATGGGTGTGCAAGTATCTATTTGTGTCCCTGAATTTGGATTCTTTAGGAGTGGAACTGCTTGGTCATATGGTTAATTCCATTTTTTTTATTTTTTTGACCAAGTCATGTAGCATGTGGGATCCTTGTCTGTGTGTTGCCAGTAGGAATGCCACGGTGCAGCCACTGGCGAGAGCGATCGGGTGGTTCCCCGTGAACTTGGAAATGGAATCAGCCGGGAACTTCCCTGGTGGCCCAGCGGCTGGGACTCCACCCCACTGCAGGGGCCCAGGACCATCCCCGGCTGGAGGTTAAGATGCTAGCTAGACTCACGGGAGTCATTTTGAAATATATGAAATCATTGTGTTCGGGGGAGGGGTAAATTAGGTGTTTAGGATTGAAATATCCACATTACTATATATAAAATAGATAATCAACAAGGACCTACTGTGCAGCATAAGGACTATACTCAATATCTTGCAATAACCTATAATGGAAGAGAATGTAAAAAAATAATATGTATATATTTACATACATGTATATGTATATAACTGAACCATTTTACTGTATACATGGAAGTCACACATTATAAATTGACTGTATTTCCATTTAAAAAGTTTTTAATCCTTATGTTGTATACCTGAAGCTAATATAATGTTATAGGTCAGTTATACTTCAATTTAAAAAAACCTTACATGGAAAAGGAAATGGCAACCCACTCCAGTAATCTTGCCTGGGAGATCCCATGGACAGAGGAGCCTGGTGGGTGACAGTCCATGGGGTCGAAAGAGTCAGACACAACTTAGCAACTGAACAACAGCAAGCACACACTCAGGCCGGTTGTCATTTGGGGAAATACCTCTTGATGAAAATGTGATGTAAGATGGAGAGCAAAGTGGCCTAGCAATATGGAATGTAGAGTTTTGTAAGAAATTAAAACTTATGTGTAGAGTCAGAGTTGCAAATGTTCAAATAGTAAAGTTGGAGGCTACAGGAAAAGTAGAAAGTGCTCATGCTGACTTTCCCACTTCCCACTTCACAGTGTCGGCGTCCTTAATCCTGCTTCTGGGAATTGACTCTCGAATAAACTACCACCACATCCTCCTCCAAAAACAGGAATAAAGGACTGACCCAGGCGAGTTACAGCATGGGTAAACCTTGAAGACATTACGCAGAGTGAAAGCAACCAAGGCCACAACCTGTATGATTCCACTTAAGTGAAATATCTAGAATAGGCAAGTGCACAGGGCCAGAAAGCGGAGGCTGCCAGGGCGGGTGGGCGCGGGGGGACGGGCCGTGACCAGGAAGAGGTGTAGTGCCTCTGTCTGGAGTCAGGAAAAAGGTTTGGAAATAGGAGTGATGGCTACACCACACTGTGAATTCACGGCACCAAATCACATGCCTTACACACAGTTAAAGCGAGGCTTCCCGGTGGCTCAGCTGCTACAGAATCCGCCTGCGATGCAGGAGACCCTCGTTCCATTCCTGGATCAGGAAGATCCCCTGGGGGAAGGGATGGACTACCCACTGCAGTATTCTTGCCTGGAGAATCCCCGTGGACGGAGGAGCCTGGCGGGCTACAGTCCATGGGGTCACAGAGAGCCGGACACGACTGAGCGACTAGGCCCAGCACACATGGTGTGAATGGCGAAATCTGTGTTATAGCTTTCCATAATACAAAAAAGCTTAAAAAACCCCAGCTCCAAGCAGGTTACCTCAGCTCCAAGGCTTTGTTTCTGAACCATAAACAGGCCACTGGGGGAATGGATAGATAAGGCACAGAGGCTCAGGCTGACTGGCTGGGAGCAGGCGCCCAGATTAATCTGTGTGATGAGCGGCCGGCACAAGGAGACCCGGCAGGTTTAACAGGCCGACAGGGTGCTGCCCGCAGACGGGGATGCCGGGGGTGGGGGTGGCGGGGGTTAGGCCAGTGGGCGCTTCCTCCCAGGCCTGCCCACGTGGCCCAGCGGCAGCCGCGTGGGTCGTCCCCCTGTTGTGGGAGGCCACTTGGCTCCCCAGGAAGGCCAGAGGCCCCCATGTGATGCCTGCTGCCCCAGGCGGGCAGAAGAGGCAGGGACAGGAGAGTAAGGCCTGGCCGCCTGAAACCAGCTCCCAAGGTGGAGGGAGAGACTGGCAACTGGGAGGGCAGAGAACAGCGCCCCCAAAGGTGCCCACCTCCTACTCCCCACTTCCACGGCACCTGGGGTGCTAGTCTGCAGACCTCACGACAGCAAGGAGTGTCTGGGTTATCCCAGTGGCTCAGCGTCACCCCAGACTGGAGACTGCGGGGAAGCCTTCAGGAGAGGAGGTTCGGGGGATGCTCAAGGTCTCCACCTCCCTTGCTGGCTGTGACGATGGAGGGGCTGTGAGTCAAGGGAAGCAGGTGGCTCCTGGAGCTCTAAGGGCTGGGAGACAGATTCCCCAACCAGCGCCCCCAGAGGAAACTGCAGCCCCATGAGACCCGGGCCAGGCGTTGGACCTCCAGGACCGTGAGAGGATAAGTGAGGTGTCTGCAGCCGTAGGAGACTCGCAGCAGCTGGACGGGCGGATGAAGAAAGCCCGGGGCTCCAGCAGCCCGCACGGCCTCGGGCCCCACCTCTGCCTGGCCTAGCGCTGGGCACGCTTGCCCCTGTCCATCGAGGGCCGCATGGCCCGCCCGCCTTGGCCAAGGCAGACCAGCCAGCATGGTGTGTGCCCAGCATCACCCTGCCGGGCAGGGCCAGGAAGACCAAGGACCCGGCCAGGGGTGGGGGCTGGGGTGTGGGACCCACCTGGGAGGGGGTGCAGGGGGCAGGCCTCATTCCAGCTCATTCCGGCCCCGAGAGGGGGTCAGGGTGAGTAGGGACATGTCAGAGGGTGGGCCTCAGTGTTCCCCAGGAAGATGGGTGCCTCCGGTGGGGGCTGAGAGGCCTGGGGAGGGGATCCAGCGGCCACGGCAGGGTAGAGCAAGTGGGGAAGAGGCATCTGCGTGACAGCTGGGGCCAGAAGGACGCGCCTGCGACCTCTCACCTGCAGCCCAGGCCTGCATTTCATCAAATGAAAGGTCCCCAGCCTTTGCGTACCTGGATATCAGGCTGGGACCATAGGCCCCGCCAGGCTCCACCAGTCTTCCGACCAGCAGGGACAGGTCTCTGGGCACCAGCCTCCCTCCTTGAGCAAGCAGGGACTGGGCCCTTACCTGCCTGGGCACACCTGGGAGCTGACTCAGGTAGCCAGGGGCTACCAGCCTCCACAGGGCTGCCGCCCCGCCCCCCAGCCGCTGTTCCCCTTGGAAGGAGGCCAGGCCTGGGGCAGGAGGGCGGGGCAGGCCACACCTGTTCCAGGTAAGCACAGCCTGGCAAGTTCTGGGCCAGCAGGGACCAGAACCCCACCTCAGGGATCCAGGCCCACAAACAGGCCACACCTGTGCCACTCAGAGGCCGGGGCTGTGACCTTGAATGGGGAGACCCCAGTGCCCCGATTGTCGAACAAGGCCAGTAAGTCCTGCGTGAGTGGAACAAAGGAGCGCCCTGGGGTGCCCCCTGCCCAGGCTGGCACCCTCTTCTTGCTTTCCTGACAGTTCCCCAAGGACCCAGCTGCCCTCAGCTTGGCCGCAGCCCCAACATGGGCGGGCGTGCCTGGTCCCCAGCCCCCGACCCTGGCCAACCAAGTCCTGGCCGCACACTGCCCCGGCCTAGGTCTCCGCGTCCGGGAAATGGGGGTGGTGCCTGCCCCCCCCGCCCCCCGCATCCAGACCGTGGCGAGCCGGGGCGGCAGCTCCGAGCCCTAGGAGCTGTTAGTACCGCTGTTATTGAACAGTGTCCTGACCTGAGAGTAAAAGCATCCCATTTCTGACCCTTGGGGCCATGGGCTGATGGTGGAAGCCGATCTGGCCCCAGACTTGCTTTAACCTGTGAGAACAGGCCCCAGATTCCCAGACCAGTACACCACTGGGCCTGGCATCCTGCCGGAAGCAAAGGGAAAAGGATCAGTGCACAAGCTAGATGCTGGGTAGCTCAGGGGCAATCTGAGAAGGGGCCAAGCTCCAGATCACCTTCCCGCTGCCCAGAGCCCCGTCCAGACCACAGAGAGAGGGGAGGCGTCCCAGCAAGCCGGGACGGCGGGGGGGATGGGCAGAGCAAGTGCTACAGCCCAAGGGGGACCCAGGCAAGACCCTGTGAGGGTTCAGACAGCAGAGTGGCTGGGGGCGGGTGGGCAGCAGATTCCTCACCGAACAGACTCAGCCTTCAGTAAAGACCTCAGAAAGGCACCATCTAAGTGGGGCCACTCTGGAGAGTCCCTTGGACAACATGGACATTCAACAAGTCCGTCCTAAAGGAAATCAATCCTTTGACTGGGAGGATTGATGTTGAAGCTGAAGCTCCAATACTTTGGCCACCTGATGCGAAGAGCTGACTCACTGGAAAAGACCTTGATGCTGGGAAAGATTGAAGGCAGGAGGAGAAGGGGACGACAGAGGATGAGATGGTTGGATGGCATCACTGACTCGATGGACATGAGTTGGAGCAAGCTCCTGGAGTTGGTGATGGACAGGGAAGCCTGGTGTACTGCAGTCCACGGGCTCACAGAGTTGGACACGACTGAGCCACTAAACCACAACAACTCTGGCCCAACCCACGCGGCACTGGTGAGCGGGTCAAGCTGGTTCACTCACCATCTACCACCTGCTGGACAGGTGGAACAGCAAACACTGAACCTGTTCAATGCCAAGGCTTCCAGGCCCCAGGGGAGCTTGGGAGGCTTGGGGTCCTCCCCGAGAAGATGTTCTGGGGACCTCCAGCCATGCAGGCCTAATGAGGTTACTGGGCACAGTCAGATTCTGGATAGCTGTAGCTGTGGGCTGGGGGTGTCCCACTGCGGGGGGTCAAAGAGGGCAGAGAAAGAAAGGCAGGACAGCTGCCTGCTGGACTTAGCAAGGCCCCTGGGGGCCCCGGCAGGAGCTGTGTGGGCAGGAAGCAAGGTGAGAAGGTGAGGCCGAGTGAGGGCACGGAGGTAGAGGGCTGGCTGGGGGGTTGAGATGGGGGGGGGGGGTGACGGCCAAAAGAGGGGATGGAGGTGCGGGGTGGGGTAGTGGAGAAGGCCGGGGTGGGGGAGCTGGCCTGACTGAGGGGAGCCTCTTCCAGGGCTCAGGGGTGCGGCCGGGGGGGGGAGAGCCACTGGCTCCATCTTCTCCAGGTCCCAGGAGAGGAGTGAAGCCCGAGGAGGAGGCCAAGCGCGCCAGCAGCCCCCAGAGCGGAGCCCTGGCCCAGCCTGACCAGGCTCTGCCCAGCCCCCCTCTGCCCCAGGCAATCTCAGCTGACAGCAGGGGAAACCTGCCCACCCGGGCCTCCAGGCAGAGCACCGCAGAAGCTGGCTAAGGACACGCGTGCCTCAGGGTTCTCTGGTCCAGTCAGACAGCCTGGAGCCGGGCACGGACGACCACCTGGAACCAGACCCACGCAAGGGCTTTCCAGCAGCGGCTCCGGTGGGGCCCGAGGCAGTGGGCCATGAACAGCAGTCACTGCTGGAAGTCACACTGTCCACGCATGACACAGGAGGAGGGATGGGGGCCCAATGAAGGGTCTGAGCAAGGCAGGGCAAGGCCGACACAGTGAGACTTGACCTCAGGACCCCCGACTTTGGGCCTACTGGATGCAAGCTGGGGCCTGGGTGTGGAACCGGACCTCAGCAGGTGAAACGTGCTCAGCGTCTGACACACACTTATTCGGGCCTCCAGTCCGCCCAGGAGGGCACCGGGCCCCCATCTTAGAGATGGGCACACAGAGGCTCCACCACAGCAGATTTTCTGTCTCCTTCGTTGTCCCCAAGGATCCCTCAGTCCCAGAGGAGCTGTTTCCTGAAGCTGGGCTGCAGTCGTCAGGGCCAAGTGCCCAGAGATAAACCCTGGGTCCGCATTTAGGAGAGCCACCCTGCAGCCTGACTCAGTCCCCTGCTGTGCGCCCTGGGGCAAGCCCCTGTCCCTCTCTGGGCCAGCTTCCTCACTCTCCATCCCTAAGGCGCCTGCTCTGACAGTCCCGGGCTATAAGCACCCGGGGGTGGGGGTCTTGCCCGTGGCAAAGGGGCCATAAGCGAGGAAGAGGGAGGAGGCCACAGGCCCTGAGGTGTCGGGGAGCTGGTGATGGGAATTTGCATGTGTTACATACATGTACATGCATGGCGGACCTGTTTACAAGACCCTTAGGGCCCAGCAG
The DNA here is from genome assembly GCA_917880005.1 of Nanger dama. Taxonomy (NCBI): domain Eukaryota; kingdom Metazoa; phylum Chordata; class Mammalia; order Artiodactyla; family Bovidae; genus Nanger; species Nanger dama. Next base: position 5,070,694 of record CAKJTW010000063.1, on the reverse strand, counting down.
AGAAGCAGCCCGTGGGAAGGGTGGACCCAGTTGGGCCCGGGGTCCACTGCAACCCCACAGAGCAGTCTCTCGTGGATGCCCACCTGGCTGTTCCCAGAAGCTTTCCTGATGAACCCTGCTGTGCCAGGTGGCAGCAGGCAGGGAAGGTTGCCGTGTCCTCACCCTCTGCGGGCACTGGGGGTGGGCACCGAGGGTGGTCCCCAGGCCCCCACCTTGGCCTTGCCGACTGGCCGGCTGTTAGGTCCCTTCTGTCTGACCGACCGCCTCCCCCAGGGAGGTCAAGTGCCACGACAGGTACCACTGGCTCGGGGTGGAGGGAGGGGTCCCTTCCCCACCGGGTGCTCCCTAGTCTCGAACATTCCCTGACGTCCGTCAATTCCCTGCTGCGCCCCCCACACACACACGCTGCTCCAGGTGCGGTGCCTTCCCTCCCCCCTACACACACACACACACACACAGCCGAATGACTCTGCTTCCGAAGGCTTCTCCGACAAAGGCGCCCCCAGCCCTCTCCACCCCTCCCTCCTGCACAGCTTCTCTGCATCTCTGTTAAGCCGTCCCCTCACCCCCAGCCCTGTCTCTCCCACCTGGGTTTCGGTTTCGGAGCCAAAAGGCAAAGCTAGGCCTGTCTGGTCAGTGTGGGAGGCACTGGGGTGGAGGGGGGATGGGGGAAGGGGCCCAGAGCACCTCCAGGAGTCACAACCCCAACCTCTCACCTGCCTCCCGCTGAACCTGCTCCTGATTCATTGACAGATATTTGCCAAAGCTCCGGGGATGAGCCAGGCCCCAGATCCCGAGGTGGGAGAGGCTCCCCGGCTGAGCAGGGCTGGGCATCACACGTCGGGGGGCACAGTGTGCCCCAGCGAGGATGTGCCAAGAGAGGACGCACACCAGGTCCCGTGACCCTCAGGCGGGGACTCGCAGGACAGGAATCGGGATGTGGGTCCAGGATAGTGACTGCAAGTGGTCCTGGGCCCTCCGGGGTGAGGGGAGCTCTAAACTCGATTGTGTAACCTCACTAAAAATCACTGGACTGTGTCTTTATAATGAGCGAATTTTATGGCATGTAAATCATGCCTCATAAAAGTGGGTACAAATTAAAGAATGCAGGTTAGAAGCAGGCCAGGCAGGAAGGCACAGCACACACATCAGTACAGAGGTCGGAAAGAATGAGAGGAAGGGGCCACGTGAGCTGGAGCCTGCCCACGAGTCAGTCACGTGCCAGGGACCGGACGGTGGACAGGCTCTTCTCAGGTCCCAGGTGGAGAAGAGGGTGGGACAGAGGTGTGGGCTGTGTCCCCAGGTTAGAGACGTGTCCAAAGCCCAGCCCCAGCTGGCCAGGAGACCTTGGGCAGGGTGCCTAACCTCCCAGGATCCCGCCCTGCATGAAAAAAAAATGCAAAAAAAGATGCAAATGTCTGTAAGATTAAATTTTAAAAAGTGGGGAGGAGGAGAGAAAAGAATGAAAAAAATGTCCTAAGTGAAAAGACAGGGCTTCCTGCTCCCCAGTGGCAAGGATTAAGCTGTATGCCCCGTGTCCCCTGGCACAGCTGTGTGCTAAGTCCCTTCACTCCTGTCTGACCCTGAGACCCTATGGACTGTAGCTCGCCAGGGTCCTCTGTCCATGGGATTCTCCAGGCAAGAACACTGGAGTGGGTCGCCAAGCTTTCCTCCAGGGGATCTTCCCAACCTGAGTGGAAGAGTTGGACAATTAAGGCTACCACCCCACAAGCCAAAGCAGATTTACAGATGGGAGCAAAGGTCATGAGGTAAGAGTGCACAGTACGCCAAGGCAGGACAAGGGAGGGGTAGCTGGGAAGCAAGGGTGGGGCGGACTGTGGTGTAGATCACCAGCCCACACCTGACGCTGTCCCGCCGCAAGTATGCTCCTGTCTCCCCAGCAACGTGGGCAGCGATGCCTGTTGGCAGTTTGAAACTGGCCACGATGGGAATAGTTATAAACACTGACAAGTGCCAATCTGCTAATCAGGGACTTTCGTCTCCTCCAGAGAGTTAACTGATGATTTATTTCCAAACGAAATGTGTGTGTGTGTGTGCACACGTACTATCAGACACTGTTTCTGAGAAAGGGACGTTTAGTCTGAGACTTGAAGGAATCCTAGAAGTAGGTGGAGTAGGAAAGAGAATTCAAGCAGAAGAAGCAGCGTTTGCAAAAGCCCTGAAACGGGCAGGTGGAGGGCTAGCTATATGCCAGAGTGGTCAGAGAGCAGGGGCTAGGGAGAAAGGGTACCAGAGTACTGGGGTGTCGACGCAGAGGTGAGATTTTTAGGAAGGGAAACCCTTGAAGCAGGGGCCCCCAACCTCTAGGATCTAATGCCTGATGATCTGAGGTGGAGCTGATGTAATGAAAGCAGTGAAGTGCACAAGAAATGTCGCGCGCGTGAATCATCCCCAAACCTCACCCCACTCCAGGTCCAAAGACAAACCGTCTTTCATGAAACTCGTTCCCTGGTACTGAAAAGGTTGGGGACCGCTGCCTTAGAGGATTTGAGCCAGGAAGGACACAGTTAGGTCAAACAGGGCTTGCCCATCATCACAGCCCCTGGCTAATCAGAGGACTCACAGCTCTGGCCAGAGGTGAGCTGGCTCAAGGGGAGGATGCACTGCTCAGGGCAGAAGGGGAAGGAGGCACCTGTTCCCTCTGTGGGATCTCGGAGCTGGGTGGACACAGGCTGCAGCCCGCCTGGTGGACGTGGAGAAGGCGGGTCAGGCAGGATCAGGCGCAGAATCAGGGGCAGGATCAGGATCAGAGAGTAGCCCTGTGGCCAGCCTGCCCTCCTCTCTTGTGATCTCCATGAATTCCCTCGAGCTTGTCAGCCAGTTCAGTTCTGGGCTCAGCCACTTGCCACTGAGAGAGGCCCAGCAAAGGCTTTTCCTAAGCAAATAAGCCAACAATTGCCGGAGCCTTACTTCCTTGGATTATTTTTTGATTATTTGATTTTTTTAACTATGTGTGTGCCCTTTCATAAATAAAACACAAAAACAAAAAAAAATCACAAAGCTATTTGTTTTGGAAAAGACAAATTCAAACGCTGCCTCTTACTCCTCTGGGCGTGCCTGGCTTGGGCTCTGATCTCCGACAGGACAGGGCCCCCCCCACTGGCTCTCTGCCCCTGCCCTCGCAGCTTGGGGGAACCTCAGCCCTGACCTGGGAGGCGTGTCCCCTTCATCCAGGCAGGATCTGGAGGTGGACTTTGGTCCTGCACAAAGAGCACTGCAGCTGGCGCTACGCAAGGACTTCCTGGGTTCTGACTCCAGGACTGAGCTTCCCTGGTGGGAAAGAACCTGCCTGCCAAGGCAAGTAGATGTAAGAGACGTCTGAGTTGGGAAGATCCCCTAGAGGAGGAAACTGCAACTCATCCTAGTGCTCTTGCCTGAAGAATCCCATGGACCGAGGAGCCTGGCGGGCCACAGTCCATGGGGTTGCAAAGAGTCAGACAGACTGAAGTGACTTAGCATGCACGCACGACTCCAAGAGGTGAGGCTCTTTAGGAGCATCCAGTGGCCCCCAGGGAGCTGGCTGGGCCTGGGCCACGGCAGCCAGCTGGCTGGGACTGGGGCACATCCCTGCCTGAACACCAGCTTGGCCTCTGTGGCCTCTAAGCTGTGAGGCTCTGGGCAAGTCACTTCCCCTCTCTGAGCCCCACTCTGGGGCCTCCCCTGTAAAGACAGGCTGAGAGTTAAATGTAGGGTTTTTCTCAGGTTGGGAAACAGCAGATGGAAGAAAACAGGAAAACAGAGATGGAAGAGCACTCACTCCCTGTCCTTTGGGAAATCACGGAGCCTTTCAGCAAGAGAACAGCTAACATTGATTGAGTGGTGGCAAACACTTCCCCCACCTCATTTAATCTGCACATCTCCACAAAGAAAGCACTATGATGAACCCGCTTAGCTCAATCAGACCTCAGTTTCTTCACCTGCTTATTGACCCACCCAGGGTCACAAAGCTGATGAGTGGGTGTGGTCCTGGCTCACAATCAAGGTCTGCAAACCTTCTAGGTCTGGAAACCTGCCTCCAAGAGATAAAGACCTGATGGGCTGGAAGGGGAATCCCACTGGAGCACCCTCCTCCAAGCCAGGCCGGGAGGGGGCTGTTCCTGCAGGAGGGAGAGCTGAGCTGGAGCAAATAGGGCAGGCAGGAAGGACTCCAGGGTGGAGAAACCGTGAGTGCAATGCCTGGGAGAGAGGGAGAAAGACACATTCCAAGTTAGCTCAAAACGAGCTGTGTGGGGAGGAACCAGCAGCACCCACTGCAGAATGGGAATCTGCAAAGCGCCCTGGAGAGTCAGCCCTTGAGAACTTGTGCTGGCCCCGCCCTGGCCCAAGTCGCCGCCCTGTTCTCTAGGTCTTCCAGGGTTCCCAGCCATCCTGTCCAGGATGCTTCCTGGATTGGTTCTAGGGCCCGTGGCTTCTCTCTTCAGAGAGGACTCCTGCTCCATGTCCTGGCTTGCTGGGTAACACACTGGAGCACCTTCTCACTCAACATCTCCTTTTATCCTCATACCCACTCTGCCAGAAAGGATGACTGTGCCCATTATGCAGACTGGGGAAGTAAGGCTGAAGTCCAGAGTGTCTGCATTCCTACAAGCAGCTCTGTGGGCCAGGCTACATCCCCCAGCCTCCTCCTGGGGCCCTCCTCCTCCTGGGGCCAGGTGCGCAGTGAGTCCTGTGAGGCGGGTGGGCAGCAGGGAGAGCCCAGGAAGGGGAAGAGACACAGCCCTGTAGGACCCTCTGGGCCACCTGCAGGGAGTTTGCCAGTGCAGCAGACGATGCTGCCCCCGCTGGGGCCACACACAGTGCAGGCTTATCACTCACCTCACAGGAGAGAACCACAGACCCACCGCCCCACCCAGGGGCCTCCAGGCCCTGGGACCCAGCAACAGCAGGGCAGCGCCCTGCATTAACCACTCAGTGCATCCGGTGTCTGAAAGGTTTAAAAGGAATAGGAAGATACTTCCCTAGTCTTGGGGTGGAGCAGGAAGACACAAAAGAGAAAAATCTAAAGAAAAAAGTCCAATCTACTGAAATGCATTTAAAAAAAAACAACTCCTGTGATTATAAAGGGAAAAAGATTTGCAATGCACTGTATAAGACTAAGGGTTAAAAACCTCGATACAAAGAGTTCTAACAACCCAACAAGCAAAACTCCACCCAAGAGAAAGCAAAACACAAATTTAAATTACCAATTAGACACTGAAAGCAATCATCAAATCAAACATTAAAGTCATAATGAAATAGTATTGTTTGTCAACCTGTTTGGCAAAGATTAAAGACTTCTGCCAACTGCAGGTGTGGGTGAGGGTGTGGAATGGTGACCGACTTTAGGGAGGGGACCATGTTCGCCTGGAAGCCGGCTGCAAAGGCGGGGCGACACCCAGCAGCAGCTGCCCTGCAGGTGCGAGTCCTTGAACCCCGAATCGTGGGTGAAGGAACCGTACATTCTGGGTCCTTCTCAGAGGCTGATGGAGCCCGCAGGGTGGGTGAGTCCACAGGACGGGTGACCGTATAAGTAAAAACGCCTTTCCAGGACACTGCCTAGCAGAGAGGGGCCACCGGACCCTGGGCTACAAAATAAGAGGACGGACTCTCGTAAACCTCTGTTTGTTGTTTGTCTTCAAATAAGTTGTCTCTCGTTCAGCTTTGCTTCCTTCCAGGCGTCCATTCTGCCCTAAAGCAGGGTTTTGGGGCTGGGCTTGGGGCCTCTCGGGCGGGGCCGCTGGGACCTGGCGCTGGGCGCACAGGGGAGCCCAGGGTGCGGCGGACGACAGGTGGCCACGGAGCTGCCTTCGCGGGGCGGGGGGCGGCGCATCCCTCACAAAGACAGTCCTTGGGCTGCCCTGTGCGCCTCGAGTCCCGGGAGGGGCTCCCGTCCCACAGCCGGGATGGAGTAGCCGAGACGCACTCCCCGACGCAATCCCGGGACAGAGGCAGAGACCCGAAGGGAGTCTCAGACCGGAGCTGGGGACCCTGGGCCGGGGAAGCTGCCGGACGGGGAGTGGAGCCCCCCACCCTCTGAAGCAGAGGTCGGGGAAGGCCTGCTGGGCATCCGGGCCGCGCAGGAGCGACGCCTCCCGGGCTCGGGCTGACCTGGGACACCACGCGGCCCCAGGGCTGTCCCCACTTGGGGCCCGCGCTCACCGAGCATCTCTTTGCGCCGCTGCGTGTGAGGCTGGTCCGTGTAGACCCACTCGAAGTCGCTGCGGCCCGCGCTGTTGCCCATGGTGGGGCCGGGAGCGCGGCTCTGAGCGCCCAGCTGCTGCGCAGGGCTCGGCTCCGCGGCACCTGTCGTCCTGCGCCGCTCGAGGACCAGTTCGGGGCTCGGGGGCGGGGCGGGGCGGGGCCTCGAGCGCCCGGGCCTCCGGGGGGCGGGGTCTTGGGGGCGGGGCCTCGGGCTGGGCGGAGGGGAGCCCCCGGACCTCTGGGCGCCTCAGTTGCCTCGGGTTGGAAAATGGGCTGTCAGTGTGACCCCGGGAGAGTCCCTGAGCCGCAGGGTGTGCGGGGACGCCCGTGCCCCCGGCTTCCCGGAGGCCCCATCGCGGCTGGGCGCCTGTTCTCTCAGCGGCCCAGAGCCACTCGTGCTCCCGCCGCCCCTGCCCCGACGGACCCGCCAGTGCGGAGCGTCACCCCCGCCCCGCCCCGCGGCCCGGGGCAGGGGTTGGAGGAGTAGGGATTAGACGGCTGCGTTGTGCAGGTGAAAAGAAGGGGAGGCTTCCCTGGCGGTCCAGCAGTTAAGACTCGGCGGTTCCACCGCAAAAGGCGTGGAGGCAATCCCGCATGCCCGCATGCCCCGCCTTGCAGCCAGAACAAACAACCAAACAGAATCAGAAGGAGCTGGGGCAAGGCTCGTCACAGCGATCTGCCCTGCCCCTACCCACTCCTTTCATGCGATTAGGCAGAGGGCAGGGATGAGGCGTCTGCAGCTTCAGGGAGATGAGTCAGCCCCATCCCCGCCTTCAGGGAAAGCCAGGGACAGGAACATGGGCACGGAAGAGGCCGGTTACGACTCAGGATGATACGTGCCCGGACACAGGTAAGTCCTGCGACAGCCAGGGCACAGTCCAGGGGTTTTTGTATTAGGTCTCAAAGGGTGAGTAGGAGTTCAACAGCTGAAGATGGCCAAGGGCATTGGCGGTAGAGCCAATGAAAGAGGCAAAGGCTGGGACTTGGAAGAACCCAAACCTTGTCAGAATGGACTCTGGTTTGGAGGGAGTCAGGGCACAGGGCTCCTCATTTTCCTCCTTCCCAGGGATCCCCCTGTCCTCCACTTGCTCCTTTGGGGCTTTGCATGGTGTGCCCTGTGTACTGGAGCCCGACCTCCAGGAGCTGCCTGGGGAAGCAGACTGACCTGGAAGTCAGAGGCAGGCAGGAAATGATGGTGAGCATCGCCCCCAGTCTCCTGCAAGCCTGTGGCCAGGGTGTGGTACATTTGGCAGGCCACCCTCAGCCTAGGGCCAGAGGCAGTCCTGGCATGAGATGACACAGGAAGCAACTATGTGGGCACACATGGCAGCCAGCCACCTGCCCCAGAGTCAAGGGTAGGAAAATGGGCCAGTGCGGAGGCTGGCTTCCCTGTCCAAAAGGGACATGCTTAGAGCCTTGGGTCACCACCAACCCCTGTACCACCCAACAGTGTCATCTTCTTGGCTTGCACGCCTCTGGGAACAGAGAGCTCAGCATCTCCGAGGGCAACCTGCTCTGCTCACAGCCAGAGGGAGCCCTAGCAGTCATCCCAACAGCGGCCACTTTACAGATGGGTAAACCGAGGTTCAGAGATAAAGAGAGCCTCAGAATCAGCTTCCCTGACAACTCAGACAGTAAAGAATCTTCTTGCAATACAGGAGACCAGGTTCAATGCCTGGGTGAGGAAGATCCCCTGGAGAAGGGGATGGCAACACACTCCAATGTTCTTGCCTGGACAATTCCATGGACAGAGTAGCCTGGTGGGCTGCAGTTCATGGGGATCACAAAGACTCGGACACCAGTGAGCAATGAACACTTTTACTTTCTTTCACTTTTCAGAATAAGCAGGAAAACTGGGACACACCCCTGATCTTCGAGTTTAAAAGCCCAAAGTCAGAATGTCAGCCCCATGTTACAACCAGTGAGATCTGGGTCCCAGCTCTGCCCTCTGGGCACCACCATGCCTGCCAGCTCCCTCTCCCCAGGACAGAGATCAGAAAGCCACTCACAGACGGACCCCAGGACACTGCCTGTCCAGCTGACACTTGCCCAATGGCTTTATTTTACAGATGAGAAAACTGAGGCCGAAAAGGGGGCAAGTCAAAGGACAGGCTGGAGAGAGACCTAGGAGTGGAATAAAAGTTCATGGCTTTCAGTCCTGTTGTTGTTCAGTTGCTAAGTCATGTCCAACTCTTTGTGATCCCATGGGCTGCAGCACGCCAGGCTTCCCTGTCCTTCACCATCTTGTTCAAACTCATGTCTATTGAGTCAGTGATGCCATCCAACTATCTCATCCTCTGTCATCCCCTTCTCTTCCTGCCTTCAATCTTTCCCAGAATCAGGGTCTTTTCCAATGAGTCAGTTCTTCGCATCAGGTGGCCAAAGGATTAGAGCTTCAGCTTCAGCATCCGTCCTTCCAATGAATATTCAAGGCTAATTTCCTTTAGGATTGACTAGTTTGATCTCCTTGCTCTTAGAGACTCTCAAGAGTCTTCTCCAGCACCACAAAAGCATCAGTTCTGCACCACTCAGCCTTCTTTATGGTCCAACTCTTACATCCCTACATGACTACTGGAAAACCATAGCTTTGACTATATGGATCTTTGCTGGCAAAGTGATGTCCCTGCTTTTTAATATGCTGTCTAGGTTTGTATAGCTTTTCTGCCAAGGAGCAAGCATCTTTTAATTTCATGGCTGGCTGCAGTCACAGTCTGCAGTGATTTTGGAGCCCCAAAATATAAAATCTTCCACTCTTTCCACTTTTTCCCCATCTATTTGTGATGACGTGATGGGACCAGATGACATGATCTTTTTTTTCTGAATGTTGAATTTTAAACCAGGTTTTTCCATTCCTGAGTAATCCCCAGCTCCCCAAGGTCAGCTTGGGCCACAGAGACTCAGCTTGGAGACGGTGAACCCACTCAGAACACACGCCCTAGCCTCCTCACCACGTCTCAGGTCCTGGAAATGAAAGAAACTGCATATCTGCTTGCAATGTGGTATCCTACGTGGGATCCTGAGTCAGAAAATGGGAATTGGGTAAAAATTAAAGGAATCTGAATAAAGTATGGACTTCAGTTGATGATAATCTATTAACATTAAAAATGTTCATTTTTCTTATTTATTAGATTATATTAATATCTTATAGATATAAAGAGAATTGGGTATAGAGGCTATGGAACCATCAATACTATCTTCACGGGTTTTCTGCGAATCTAAACCAGATGTTAAAGTCTAGTTTAAAATGACGTGTAGGGACCTTGCTGGTGCTAGTAGTTAGGACGCCTCTCTTCCTCTGCAGGGAAAACAGGTTCAGCCCTTGGTTGGGGAACTGAGACTGCATGGCACACAATGTGGGAAAAAAAAATAGATAATTAATTAAAATAAAAATGAAGTGTATAAAATACGCATACACACATATGCCTGTACATGCCTCATACCTACAGATACAGATACACGCGTGCATACGCACGCATATATGCATGCTGTTGAATCCCTCACAGCACTGGAAAACAGAGACTTTTGCGGGTGGTAACTGAAAGGATGCCAACAAGGCCAGCCACTTGTCCATGACTCCTGCACCTCCTTCAGCCCCACTTCCCCTAAGCTGGGCGCCAGCCCCAGGAGGGGGTCTCACTGACCCCAGGAGGGACCTGGTCAGGGTGCCCTGGCGTCTTCAGCTGCCTGTGAGGGGCAGGAAGTCTTAACGTAGTGCTTGCTGCCCCAGAAGTCCTCTCCTACCCCATGTTTGCGGAAAACAGGCCAGAATGCATTCCACACTGCACCTCCCCACCCTCCCCAAAGCCAGCAGTCTATCAGCCCGTGACGCGGAGCCAGCCAACACCGGAGGGAAATCACCCCATGAATAAAGGGCAACCAGGGGCTTTCCTGGTGGCTCAGACGGTAGGGAATCTGCCTGCAATCCAGGAGACCCAGGTTGGATTCCTGGGGCAGGAGGACTCCCTAGAGAAGGGAATGACTACCCACTCAAGTATTCTTGCCTGGAGAATTCCATGGACAGAGAAGACTGGGCTACAGTCCATAGGGTCACAAAGACACGACTGAGCGACTAACACTTTCACTTTTCACCCCAAGAATGGGAGGAACTTCACACCTGGGAAAACAGAGCCAGATGGGGAAGAGAACTGGATTGAGGAATGACAGTAATGTCTCCCAGGAAACATAAAGGTCTATTCCAACCTGTTAAAATAAATAAACACACCAGAGATGGGTAGGTGCAAATTGTTTCTTTAAAAGAAAGAAACAAGCAGCAACCAATCTCAGGACCTCCCCCACAGGCCAGTGGTTAAGAGTCTGTGCTTCCACTGAAGAGTCCCAGCCCTGGCTGGGAACTGAAATCTCACATGCCAAACAGCACAGCCACATGTGCGGAGGGAAACCTCTGTTGAAATGAAGACATGTAAAAGAAGAGAACTGAAGAGCAGGAATAGAAACCCAACATCCTCCTAGTGAGATTTCTAGAAGGAGAGGGAGAATGAAGGAGAGGCGACATGTACTCTTCCCTGCCTTTTCTTCTTCGAAGAAATAGTCTCCCACTGAAACTGTAATGTAATTGTATGTATGGACGGTTCTGCCAGCCTGACATACATTGTTACCTCACGTGCAAATCTGCTTATTATCTGCTACCTCCTCTAGAGCGCCTTGCTTCCTGTGGCGCAACTCTTCACCCCAATGCCCAAGAGTTTCTAGCATAGGAGATGACCTTAATAACAATTTGTTAAATGAAAGAATGAATGAGTCACATCAAACATGTGATAAATTTCCCCAGAATAAAGGAAAGACATGAGTTTTCAGACAACAAGAGGAAAGCTTGGTTCAGCTAGTTTGGCAAACTCTGCCGCAAAAATCTACCGAAGCCCAACCTCCATCCTGATGGGGGACTTTCACTCCTGGGGACATCGTGCAAAGAAACGGAAATGACATTCACCAAAGACGTGTGCAGGGATGCTCATAGCAGCGTTACTGGCAGGACCCCAGTCCTGCAGACGACCCCAGCCTCCAACCACGGGAGGAGAGACAGGTCTCAGGGCCAGGCCACCTGCTGGAAGGTGTGACGAGGTCAAACAGCAGCGCCGAAACTACACCAACGTGTGTCTCACCCGAGCTTTTGCATTTATTTCTTTTTTTATCATGGTTTTTATTTTGTATTTGACTTACCTATTATGTTTTGGTTGCACTGGGTCTTTGCGGCTGCACGGATCATTCTCCAGTCACAGCGAGCGGAGCCACTCTTCATCGCAGTGTCCGGCCGTCTCACGGCAGTGGCAACGCTCGCTGCAGAGCACAGGCTCTAAGCGCAGATTCAGTAATTTCAGCTCAGGGGCAGGTTCGCTGTGGTGCAGCAGCTTTGTTGCTCCGAGACATGTGAGATCTTCCCAGACCAGGGGTCAAGCCTGTGCCCCCTCCACTAGCGGGTGGATTCTTGTCCACGGAACCACCGAGGGGGTGGGGAGTCCCGATTTTCTGTATTTCTGATGTTTTGACATCTTGGGGCACTGCTGACCCTGAAGAGACCACCCTCCAGGGCTGGCCCGTTCCTAAAGATGGTGAAAGCCTGGGCCGCGAGCGTGCCTTTCCTATAGGGCCAGTCCAGTGTGAGTCACTCAGTCGTGGCCGGCTCTTTGCGACCCATGGACTGTAGCCCGCCAGGCTCCTCTGTCCATGGGATTCTCCCCGGCAAGAATACTGGAGTGAGTTGCCATTTCCTCCACTAGGGGATCTTCCCAACCCAGGGACTGAACCCGGGTCTCCCGCATTGCAGACAGACTCTATGGTCTGAGCCACCAGGGAGGCCCCTTCCTATAGGGCAAACTCACCTATGTGGGGCCGGCCTGCTCCGTCCTCAGGGCCCGTGTTCCCCTGCCCGGATCACCCCAAGGCCAGATACCAGACCACTCGACATACAACCTGAATTAAACTCTTCAAACGAGGACTTCCCTGGCGGTCTGATGGTTTCGACTCCAGGCTTCCAATGCACGGATTCAGTTCTTGTTTGGGGAACTAAGATCTCACATGCTCCATGGCACAGCCAAAAAATATAAATATATATTAAAATAAAATTTAAAATAGCTTAAAAGTTCTTCAAAGTGGACTTCCCTGGTGGTACAGCCAATGAGAATCCTCCTGCCAATGCAGGGGAAACAGGTTCGATCCCTGGTCTGGGAAGATTCCACATGCCTCGGAGCAACCAAGCCCCAGAGCCCAGCTACTGAGGCTGTGCTCCAAAGCCCACGAGCCACGACTGCTGAAGCGAGCGCACCTCGAGCCCGCGAGCAGCGAGAGAAGTCACCGCAATGAGAAGCCTTCACACCCCAGGGGAAGCGCAGCCCCTGCTCCCGCAACTGGTAAGAGCGGGCGAGTGGCAAGGAAGACCCAGCGCAGCCAAAAACAAAGAAAAACATTTTTAAAAAGTATTCAAACTAACTAACCCTAAGCGTGCTGACAACGCCTCACCCGTTCCTTCCTGGAAACCACAGTAAAGCCTCCGGCCCCGCTCCGCGCTCACACCCTTTGCTCTTGAACCTGCCCTGGTGGCCTGCCCCTGTTCTTGCAAACTATACAGGACGACTGTCTCGTTCAGGACAGTGGCTCCCTGATCTGCTGGCTACGCAGAACCTGATGACGGTAACGCCTACGTTTTGAAGCGGGGTGCTTGGGCCTCCGATGGAAGGAGGAGCTCTTCGCGGACTCACTGGTCCCACCGGAGGGCAGTGGCTGTCCGGGAGCGTGGCGCCACCTGCTGGCAAACTTGCGTCGGTGTCGCTGCTGTTTTGAGTCCGAACCCTTACTTGGGCAGAGGGCAGAGGACGTTCCTGGGCCCCCCTTTTTCTTGGTTAACCACCTAAGTTTCGAAACGCCCCCAAGTGCTGTGGCCTAAAATAGAGAGATGTGACTTCCCTCCAAGTGCTCTGGCCGGGGGCCCAACCTGGCAGCCCTAATGCATGTGGGAAAACCGAGCTGCCCTGGAAGGTCCCCTGCCTTTCAGCCTGGCCCTCCGAGCAGGGGAGGCCTCTTCAGAATCACCCTGCCAGCGCACCCATCCCAGGAACCAGGACACCCAGCAGGGCCTGGGGGCAGGGCCGGAGCTGTGTGGTTTGCATTGCTGCAGTTCTATTTTCCCGCCGACCCCGCAGGGAGGAGGGGGAGAGGGGCCCTAAAGAGCCGCTCGAGGCAGGGGCTGCAGCCTTGAGGGAGACCGCTGGGCCCTTGCTCCTGCCCCTCCTTATTCCTATCAGCCCAAACCGGAAACTAAAACCCACAGAATGAACCAGAATAAAAGCCTCAAAGAAAAGAAAAAGAGGAGTGGTAGAGAAGAGGGAAAAAAGGAAGAAAAACCAAAGCCCGAGATACACGGGGAGAAAGCAAAAGGTGAATAATAAATTATATATTTTATACATATCCATAAAATATAATAAATTTACACAAAGTATATATATTTAAATATTTTAATGATTTATAAAAAATATAATAATTTTTACATATATACTTAAATTAAAAGTCATAGTTTCACCCAATTGGAGGTACAAAATTTAGAGAGTAATCAATTATATATATATATATTACATATATAAAACTATACTAACAGAAACACCATAGAATTTATCTAACAAAAAGATTTAAAACTCACCAGTTAGCTTTTGTGCTGCTATAATGCAGTATTCCTGCTTGGGAGATCCCATGGACAGAGGAGCCTGGCGGGCAATAGCCCACAAGGTCACAAAGAGTCGGACGTGACTTAAGGACTGAGCATGCATGCACGATTCTATTACATATGTTCTAAATTGCTGGACTGGGTAGCCATTCCCTTCTCCAGGGGATCTTCCCAACCCAGGGATTGAACTCAGGCGTTCCGCACTGCAGGCAGATTCTTTACTGTCTGAGCCACCGTGGAAGCCCAAGAATACTGGAGCGGGTAGCCCATCCCTTCTCTAGCAGATCTTCCCGACCCAGGAAGCCTCAGGTTCTAAATTAGCTTTAGTATTTGCTATTAGTAACATCACCCCCTGACAAAACTTCATGGGATTTACTGCTGCTGCTAAGTCGCTTCAGTCGTGTCCGACTCTGTGCGACCCCATAGACGGCAGCCCACCAGGCTCCGCCGTCTCTGGGATTCTCCAGGCAAGAACACTGGAGTGGGGTGCCATCTCCTTCTCCAGTGCATGAAGGTGAAAAGTGAAAGTGAAGTCACTGAGTCGTGATGGGACTTACTACTGGGGCTCAAAAGATTGTCATACCTGGGAATCCCACCACCTTTGAGCACTGTGACCCCTATAATCTCAGGGAAGAAACTGAATATAAAATAGAGAGGAGATAGATATAATTCACTCTAACACTAGCCTTATGTAAATTTCCCATGGTCATAGTACTCTTTCGGAGAAGGAAATGGCAATCCACTCCAGTATTCTTGCCTGGAGAATCCCATGGATGGAGAAGCCTAGTAGGTTACAGTCCACGGGGTCGCAAAGAGTCGGACACGACTGAGCAACTTCACCTTCACCTATAGTACTCTTTGCCCTAAAATATCCCATTATTGGGAAAAGATGCTCTAGCATTATGAATAATAAAATAAAATTTAAATAAGTCTTTTGCATCTACAAACTGATTTGATAAAATGGGAACCCACAGACCCTCAATTAAAATAGTTAATATGACCCAATGCAAGTTAAAGTAGACTTTATTTTTTCAGTTCAGTTCAGTCGCTCAGTCGTGTCTGACTCTTTGCGACCCCATGAACCACAGCACGCCAAGCCTCTCTGTCCATCACCAACTCCTGGAGTCCACCCAAACTCATGTCCATTGAGTCGGTGATGCCATCCAACCATCTTATCCTCTGTCATCTCCTTCTCCTCCTGCCTTCAATCTTTCCCAGCATCAGGGTCTTTTCCAATGAGTCAGCTTTTTGCATCAGGTGGCCAAAGTATTGGAGTTTCAGCTTCAACCTCAGTCCTTCCAATGAACACCCAGGACTGATCTCCTTTAACATGAACTGGTTGGATCTGCTTGCAATTCAAGGGACTTTCAAGAGTCTTCTCCAACACCACAGTCCAAAAGCATCAATTCTTCGGTGCTCAGCTTTCTTTATAGTCCAACTCTCAAATCCGTACACGACCACTGGAGAAACCATAGTCTTGACCAGATGGACCTTTGTTGACAAAGTAATGTCTCTGCTTTTGAATATGCTATCTAAGTTGGTCATAACTTTCCTCCCAAGGAGTAAGCATCTTTTAATTTCATGGCTGCAATCACCATCTGCAGTGATTTTGGAGCCCAGAAAACTAAGTCAGCCACTGTTTCCACTGTTTCCCCATCTATCTGCCATAAAGTGATGGGACCAGATACCATGATCTTAGTTTTCTGAATGTTGAGCTTTAAGCCAACTTTTCACTCTCCTCTTTCACTTTCATCAAGAGGCTCTTTAGTCCTTCCTCACTTTCTGCCATAAGGGTGGTGTCATCTGCATATCTGATATCTCATGTACTTAAGCAAGTCATGGACAAGTGTCAGCTCATTATTATGATAAATGAGCTCAAATTAAATTACCTCTTTTATTTATGGTGTATATAAAACATTCCTAACAGCCTTTTAAACTGAACTTTGTTTGACAAAAATTTAAATTAATGAGAAGGTAGACAGGCAATCATTAAAGCTTGTGTTTCCTCCAGCCCAGCGTTTCTCATGATGTACTCGGCATATAAGTTAAATAAGCAGAGTGACGATATACAGCCTTGACATACTCCTTTTCCTATTTGGAACCAGTCTGTTTTTCCATGTCCAGTTCTAAATGTTGCTTCTTGACCTGCATACAGGTTTCTCAAGAGGCAGCTCCAAAATCCCTGCAGATGGTGACTGCAGCCGTGAAATTAAAAGACGGCTGCTCCTTGGAAGAAAAGCTATGACCAACCCAGACAGCATATTAAAAAGCAGAGACATTACTTGGCCAACAAAGGTCCATCTAGTGAAAGCTATGGTTTTTCCAGTAGTCTTGTATGAATATGAGAGTTGGACCATAAAGAAAGCTGAGTGCTGAAGAGTTGATGCTTCTGAACTGTGGTGTTGGAGAAGACTCCCTTGGACTGCAAAGAGATCCAGCCAAATAAATAAACAAATATTAAAAAAGAAAGAAAGAAAGAAAGAGTCCCAGCATGGAGTCAGAACGGGCTTCTGGCTGCAACACTTCTACGCCCTCCAGCTGCCGAGCAGGACCATGACGACTGCCTTTTCCTCTTGATCACACACAACACGAGTCCCGCTCGCCTCCTTCACACAGACTTTATCTGACCGTCAACTCATGCCCCTAGTAACGTGACTGCCCCCAAAACACAGCGAGATTGTATTATTAAAAGATAGACAATAGCAGCAGCAAAACATACGCATCTCTCGTACTTTTAACACACCCTAGAATTCCACGGAGATGTCGTTAGAGACCCGGAAATCTCAGGTCTGTCTTATTGGGTGTTATTGTTGTTCAGTCACCAAGTCGTATCTGACTCTTTGTAACCCCATGGACTGCAGCCCGCCAGGCCTCCCTGTCCACGGGACTCTCCAGGCAAGAATACTAGAGTGGGTTGCCAGGCCCTCCTCCAGGAGATCTTCCCAACCCAGGGATGGAACCCACCTCTTATGTCTCCGGCATTGGCAGGTGGGTTCTTTCCCTTAGCGCCACCTGGCCCATGCTATCCCCTCCCCTTCCCCAAAGTAGCCAGAATACTCCCTCCACTCATTAGCCTAAGGAATTACCCACCCCTATTAAAAACTAACCCCATATCCCAGAGCTGTTCTCAGCTTCTGAAATGGCCCCCACTGTGTCTGTGGAATGTGTTTCCCTCTCCATGAATCCACTTCTCACCTATCACTTTGTCTTTCACTGGATCCTTTCTCCGAGAAGACAGCAAGAGCCTGAACTTCATTAAGTGCTAATGCCAGGTGTGTGACCTCGGCGAAAAGGCCATGTTCAAGTTCAAGTCCCAGTCAGGGTCACATGGTTTCAGGACACCTCATACTTGCTACCTGTGCCCTTTCCTTCCTATTCTCACAATAAAATGTTTTCCATGCTGTTTAGGGAAATGTATGCCCTACTCTAAAAGCCTCCTCTATCATCACCCCCAAGGAGTCCTTAAAATGGTGTCACAACATCACGGGGCGGGTTGTATTATTCACAGCTATTTGGTTTCCATACTTCTGATGCTCTGACATCTTGGGGCCCCGTTAACATGAGACTACCCCTGCCACGGTAGCCAGGTCCTGTGCTGAGCTGCTTCAGTCGTGTCTGATTCTTTGCAGCCCCCTGGACTGTCGCCAGCCAGGCTCCTCTGTCCATGGAATTCTCCAGGCAGGGATCCTGGAGCGGGTTGCCATGCCTCCTCCAGGGGATCTTCCTGACCTCGGGACTGAACCAGCATCTCTCACATCTCCTCGTCAGCAGATAAGTTCTTTAGCACTAGCGCCACCTGGGAACTCAGTTCCTGGAGATAATAAACTGGGCAAGGACCTGGAGCAACAGAAACTGCCACATCCATGCAGTTCGGTGTCCTTCAGTCCCTCCCTCGCGTCTGACTCTCTGCGACCCCATGGACCGCAGCCCGCCAGGCCTCCCTGTCCATCACCAACTCCCGGAGCCTACCCAGACTCATGTCATCTGTCAGTAACCTATCTTTTTGCCTTTCCACACTGTTCATGGGGCTTTCAAGGCAAGAATACTAAAGTGGTTTGCCATTCCCTTCTCCAGTGGACCACATTCTGTCAGACCTCTCCACCGTGACCCGTCCATCTTGGGTGGCCCCGCATGGCATGGCCTAGTTTCACTGAGTTAGACAAGGCTGTGGAGGAGGAGGGTTCGATCCCAGGTTGGGTACTAGGATCCCACAGTTCTTGGGACTACTCAGTCCACGAGCCACAAGGACTGAGCCTGCGCCACAACTAGTGAGAAGCCCCCAGACCACAAGCAAAGATCTTGCAAACCACAACGAAGATCCCGAATGCCGTAACTAGACCTAATGCAGCCAAAAATAAGATTAAAAAAAAAAAAGAGCTGTGGTCTAGTTAATAGTTCCCCGCAGGGACGGGTGTTAACAGCTCTGGAACCGCTCTAGAGGTACCCCGGAATTGGACAATTAAGAAAATAGGGGGCCGATGGTGAGAGGCAGGTTTCTTGCTGTTGGAGTGGGAGGCTGAGATAAACAAGGGCGAGAGGCTGGAACGTTCCATGCAGTAGCTGATTTTGATCAGGCTAAACTTACGTTTAGCTTAACATATACGCAAATAGATCAGCTTGCTTTGTTAGCTGAGAACACCTAGTATTAACAAGGACATGGCAGTAACTATGATCACAGTTGATTTTGATTTCTAACATCCTTCTTCAGTAAAATAATTGGTGCTCTATGGAGACATGGCAGATGGTAAGACTAGGGTGCGGAGAAGGCAATGGCACCCCACTCCAGTGCTCTTGCCTGGAAAATCCCATGGATGGAGGAGGAGCCTGGCGGGCTGCAGTCCATGGGGTCGCTGAGGGTCGGACATGACTGAGCAACTTCACTTTCACTTTTCACTTTCATGTGCTGGAGAAGGAAATAGCAACCCACTCCAGTGTTCTTGTCTGGAGAATCCCAGGGACAGCAGAGCCTGGTTGGCTGCCTTCTCTGGGGTTGCACAGAGTCGGACACAACTCAAGCGACTTAGCAGCAGCAGCAGCAGCAACAGCAACAAGACTAGGGTAAGAACTATACAAGATGAACCAGGAGCATCCTGAAGTTACAGAAAGTAAGGAAGTGCTCAACACACACACACAACACAGTGATGGGGTGTGACAGAGACCCAGGAGCCAACCGCAAGAGTTCCCAACGGCCAAAGCGCAGACAGTTTGAGCAACAAAATAAAGTAGCATTGAATATTAGAGAAATGCAAAAATGCAAATCAAAACTACAATGAGGTATCACCTCACACTGTTCAGAATGGCCATCATCAGAAAGTCCACAAATAACAAATGCTGGAGAGGGTGCAGAGGAAAGGGAACCCCCTACACTGTTAGTGGGAATGTAAATTGGTGCAGCCACTGTGGAAAACGGTATGGAAGCTCCTTAAAAAATTAAACTTGGAGTTACCATATGACCCTGCAATCCCACTCCGGGGCATAGATCCAGAAAAGATGAAAATTCTAATTGCTCCCCAGTATTCACAGCATCACTGTTTACAGTTGCCAGGACATGGGGGCAACCTAACTGTCCATTGACAGGCGAGTGGATAAAGATGTGGCAGACGTGAATACGCACAGTGGAACATTACTCTTTCATAA
This sequence comes from Nanger dama, assembly GCA_917880005.1. Taxonomy (NCBI): domain Eukaryota; kingdom Metazoa; phylum Chordata; class Mammalia; order Artiodactyla; family Bovidae; genus Nanger; species Nanger dama. The sequence continues at coordinate 5,051,184 of CAKJTW010000063.1, read as the reverse complement.
AACAGAAAAAACAATGCCATTTGCAGCAATGTGGACAGGCCGAGAGATGATCACACTAAGTGAGGTCAGAGAAAGACACACTACATATGGTACCACTTATACGTGGAATCTACAATATGAGATAAATGGACTTATTTACAGAAGAGAAACAGACCCAGAGACATCGAGAATAAACTTATGGTTACCAAAGGGGGAAGGCAGTGAGGGAGAGATAAGTTACAACTTTGGGATTAGCAGATACAAACTACTGTACATAAAACAGGGAACAATAATGTCCTATTGTATAGCACCGGGCACTTTATTCAATATCCTGGAATAAACTATTATGGAAGAGAATCTTAAAAAGAATATATATACATTCTTTTTCACCGTGCTATACACCAGAAACTAACAAAGATTGTAAATCAACAATATTTCAGAAGAAGAAAGAAAAACAAAACGGCATTGGATTATAGCCCACAGCATTAAATAAATATCCATGCATCCATAATGATATGAATAAATGATTAAGGAAGTAACTAAATGGAGGAAAAGAGACAAATCTCCCATGCAGAAGAATTCCAAGGAGTTTAGAATTCCTTGAGGATGCCCCACCCTCAGGGACAACCCCACACTCCTCAAGTGTGGGCTGTTCCATGACTTCCTTCCAAAGAGGACAGCATGGAGGGGAGGGGAAGAGTCCCTTCACAGAGGAGATACCCGAGAGACACACCCCGGCCAGGTGATCAAGGTCAAATCAATGAAGGTCAGCAGCAATGAAGCTCGCTGATTATCTGTGCCCTTGATGTGAGGAAATGACATTTCACCTCTGTGGTCTTCCTCCCAAACCTATAACTTGAGTCTAATCATGAGAAAAATGTCGGATAAACCCCAACTGAGAAATATGATATAAACACAAAATGCCTGACTTTACTTAAAACTGCCGAGGGGACTTGCCTGGCAGTCCAATAGTTAAGACTCTGCCTTCCGATGCAGAGGGCGCAGGTTCAACCCCTGGTTGGAGAGGTAAGAGATCACATGCCCCACAGCCAAAAAATCAAACATTAAACTGAAGCAGTATTGCGACAATTTCAATAAAGACTTTAAAAATGGCCCACATTTTAAAAAAGAAATTGCCAAGACCATCAAAAACAAGGAAAGTCTAAGAAACTGTCACAGCCAAGAGGAGCCTGAAGAGACACTTTAGCTGAACATAATGTGGGGTCCTGGGAGGAAATCTGGAACAGAAAAATGACATCGGGGGCTTCCCTGGTGGTCCAGCGGCTAAGACGCCAGGCTCCCAAAGCAGGGGCCTGGTTCCATCCCTGGCCAGGGAGCTGGACCCCGATGCAGCAGCTGAGAGTTCGCCTGCTGCAACCCAGACCCAGTGCAGCCAGACAGACAAATCGAAAAAGGCGTCAGGGGAAAATAGAGGAAACCCACGCAAGGCATGCATTCTAGCTAGTAAGAAAACTTCTCTGTGTGATCGCTAATCGTAACGAATCTACCACATTAATGAGCATGACTGCAGGAGAACTCTCTGGGCTCTCCTCCCAGTAACCGTAAATCTAAAATTGTTCTAAAAATTTTCAAGTTGATTTAGAAGAAAATACACAAAAGCATGCAGACTATATGTTTCCACTGGCGTGATGTTCAATAGGCAAAACTGAGCCGCCCAGGTGGCCCAGTGATTAAGACTCCACCCGCCAATGAGTTTGATCCCTGATCTGAGAAGATGCTGTGGGGCAGCTGAGCCCGTGCACCAGAACCATTGAGCCTGAGGGCCCTCGAGCCCATGTTCCCCAACAAGAGGAGCCCCCGAAATGAGAAGCTCATGCACCACAATGAAGAGCAGCCCTCACTTGCTGCAACTAGAGAAAAGCCTGTGCGCCGTAGCAAAAACCCAGCACAGCCAAAAACAAATAAAATCATAAATTAAAAAGAGAATAGGCAAAAACAATCAGTAGGGTTGGTGGTCAGAATAGTGGCTTCCTTTGGGGGTGCTCAGAAGCCCAGTGGAGGCCGGAAGTGAGTGGCCAGCATTTGGACCAGGTGGGGGTTACACAGGTGTAGATGAATGTGAACATTCCTGGAGCTGTGCTCTGAAAATGTTTGCATTTAATATATGTCATATTTGAATTAAAAAGTGAACACAAGAGGAAATAGTTACAACAGAAAAGCCAGACATCACCATCTAGACATCAGGAAATTTCTGAACACTCACAATAAAGAGAAAAATGCCAAAAGCGTCCAAGAAGAGACAGAAAGATACTGCCTGTAAAAGAGCTGGAGTCAGCCTGGCCACAGACCACTCAGCAACGCTGTGCAGAGGGAGTCCCGGAGCGGCTGCCGGGCCAACCCCTTCGGGCCTCTCCCACCTCAGGGCACCTCCTGCCCACCCAGCGCGCTCAGACCAGGCCAGCTCTGCCCACACAGCTAATTCTGAGCCCCTCCTCCGGCCGCCCCACAATGCTGCCCCGAGCCATGTCCCCGCCTCACATGCCTTCCCCATCTGTCTCCAAACCCCTCATGCCAAGCCCAAGCGTCAGCTCCTCCAGAAGCTGCTGGATCTGTGAGCCTGAGCTGGAGGCTCACCTCTCTTGCACTCTCCCGCAGGGGTCATGATAGAGTAGAAAAAAACTTTGTATTCGGTTACAAGTTAACTGGGTCTTCTCAGGTGGCGCTAGAGGCCAAGGCAGGAGGCGTAAGAGATGCAGTTTCAATCCCTGGGTCAGGAAGAGCCCTGGAGGAGAAATTAGCACCCCACCCCAATATTCTTGCTGGGAAAATCCCATGGACAGAGGAGCCTGGTGGGTTCCAGTCCACGGGGGCATGATTGAACCGACTTAGCACGCGTGCGTGCACAAGTTAACCACAAAGGGATGATACCTATCAGCTTAAATGATACACGACGGCCCATCTCTGGGAATCCTGCTTCCCAGGTAACGTGAGTTGAACTAAAAGACTTTTGCTCAGCTCACAGGGAACCTCCTGACCAGGCCCACCAGTGAATGGCTGCGGGAAGGAAGAAAGTAACGTGTCCCCTCCAGCGTCTGGTGGAAACCAGGACTTTACCCCTCCGTTTCAGTATGAGAGAAGCCTGAAGGGACCTTCCTGGTGGTCCAGTGGTTAAGAATCCACCTTGCAATGCAGGGGACGTGGGTTTGATCCCTGGTCAGGGAACTAAGATAGCACGTGACGCGGAACAGCTGAACGCTTGTGGCTGAACCAGAGAGTCCATGCTCCTCATTGAAAGATCTGCAGGACGCAACGAGAATCCCATATGCTGCACCTAAGACCCAACACAGCCAGAAAATAAAAAAAGAAGGAAAAGAAGCCTGGACTCTAGCTCAGGGAAGATGGTTCTCTGGGACACAAATCCACCAGCTTCTCAGTGTGCTCGCTGTCCAAAAAATTGCTGTTCTCCGCCCCAACAGCGCGTCTCCCATTTATTGCCCTGGCCTTCAGCAAGCAGTAAGACTCAGCAACACTGACCTCTGGGACCTCTGTCTTTCCCGCTCTGCGCAAGGGCGGCGCAGCCTCTGGAAACAGGCAGGCCCAGCTGGGCTGGCAGCCCTGCCTCTCCCCTGCCGGGTGACCTGGGACAAGCCGCACCTCCCTGCCTCGGTCTCCCCATCTGTAAAGTGGGGATAGCTGCTCCATGGCTATAGGTGGGAACCTGTGTGGGAAGCGCCCAAGACCTCACCTGGCATATCGTAGACACTCGGTGGGCAGCACCCATCAGCTGGGAGAGCCAGGCTGCTCACGGCTGGCAGAAGCCTCCTCCTGGGGCCCTCGGCATTCTGGGCAGGGAGCCAGGCCGCAAGGACTCCTGTAGAGATTTAATTTATGACACCTTCTTGATTCGGTGGTTTCAGACACATGCAGCTGAAGGATAAAAATAAAACCCATTGGAGACGTCTGCCCTGATTCAGCAGGGGGAGGGTTCCAACCACACACAAATGAGCCCTATGGGGTGGATGAATGCTTGGGACTTGGGAGGGAGTGCCAGTCCCTCGGGCCTGAGTCAACTCAGAATCAGAAGTCAGACTCTGCCCCAGGCCACGGCAGCGCCTCCCAGGAGCCGAAAACAAACACCTCGCCACCACGGGACAGCGGAGGAAACGGGCTCGGTGCAGCAGAGACAGGAGCTCTGGCCCACGTCTGTACGGCTTGTGCATGCTCCACAGGGATGAGGCTTCTAACCGAAGCTCTGGAAGGTTCTTGGTCTCCAGGGCCGGATCCCCAGCCCAGGCCCAGGTGTGACAGGTTGGGCAGCCCAGGAGTCCTCTCCTGTCTCCATCCACACCTGTCTGTGTGTCCTGTTCAGGTTTCTCTGCGGGGCTCATTTGCTCTTGGAGCTGACAGCCTGCAGAGATGCCTTCTGAAGAGAAGAGAGAAGTCGCTCAGTCGTGTCCGACTCTTTGAGACTCCATGGGCTGTAGCCCACTAGGTTCCTCGGTCCATGGGATTTTCCAGGCATGAATACTGGAGTGAGTTGCCATTTCCTTCTCCAGGGGGTCTTCCCGACCCAGGGATCAAACCTGGGTCTCCCACATTGTAGGCAGACACTTTACCGTCCAAGCTACCAGGGAAGCCGGTAGCTCTGAAGCTCAGATCTTATTCAGGGCCTGAGGCCTCTAGATGCCTTTGAAACAGGAGAGAAGGGGGCAGGGCACAGCCTCTGAAACAACGCCAGAGCCCTTGATGACATGACATAAACTGGTTAGAACCAACTGGGTCCAAGATGTTGGAAGATTCAACTTCTAGAGGACCTTGAGCCTCCTTATACGCTTATTGTGACTCTTACCTACACAGCATGGCTGGGGCGTCACGACGGTCCAGAGGCCAGGCATAAAAGGCCGAAGAGTGAGCAGGGGCCCAGCTCCTAGAAACCTCTGCCCCCTTTCCAAAATAGTTGGAATAAGCCTCCCGCTTGTTGTTTAGTCACTAAGTCCGACTCTTGCGACCCCACAGACTGTAGCCCACCGGGCTCTTCTGTCCACGAGATTTCCTAGACAAGGACACTGGAGTGGGTTGCCATTTCCTTCTCCAGGGGGTCTTCCCGACCCAGGGATCAAGCCCGGGTCTCCTGCATTGACAGGTGGATTCTTTACCACTGAGCCACCTGGGAAGCCTCCCACTAATCTTCCAGCTTATAAAAACTAACCACCCCATTTGCCGGGGCCTCTGGCCTTCTGAGACGGCCCACACTCTGTGCTTTGTGTTTCTCCCAAGGCCCATCCTGCTTTTTGAGACATCGCGTTCTGTCTACGGAGTGCGTATCTCTCTATATCCACTTGTCACTCTGTCTTGCACTGAATTCTTTCCGCAACAAATCATCAAGAGCCTGGGCTTCATTGCGTCCTGAGACCAGGCATGCAATTTTAGCTAAAGGACAGGGGCTCAAGCCCCCTATCTGGGCTTTGGCTGGAGGCAACTCCACCTGCGCCGAGCGGAATCACCGCCACTGCCAGCGCCGCCCAACGGGAACACCTTCCGAGCTGGGCCTGCAGCTGGGGGTCGCGATGCTTCCCCCGACAACACACCCACCCACAGACTGCAGAAGTCAGTGTCAACCAGTCAGGCCCCCACGGGCTCAACTGAGGCTAGGACCACCCTCACTGGGGTAGAGTGGCTTTGAAGAGAACTCTCTAGCATTCAACAGAGTGGAGGTAACGGCGGAATTGGAAGCAGAGTGGCTGGGCCCCCATGCATACAGGTAGACCCAAAACCCCGAATGTGGGAGAGCACTCTCCTTAGGGGTTTCTCCAGGGTCTGTCTGCAGCTCAACATGGTTGGATTTTCAGAGGCCAATCAATGTTTGTGGCCCACACAAGTCCAAAGAGTACCCAAGGCTTCAGACATGTCCCTAAAGAAGGTCAAGAGCCACAGGCCAGCCATTGGCCTCTGGCCTTGCCCCTCCCTCCCAGGGCCTCCTCCTGACTCTGAACCCATGCCCACATCCAGGGCACCCCATCACCACCACCCAAACAGCCCTGGCAATGCGTCATCAGCTGTGAAGACTTTAGATGTGGGCCACCTTGCACCTAGCAGCTGGCCTCACCCACAGCATGGAAGATGGGCTGGAAACGTGAAATGCCTGTTGTCGGCGTGGCAGGAAGAGGACCGGAAAAGGAGGCGAGGTTTCTTATGCAAAACCTGTAAAAATAAAACATATTTAGATTCATCGCTAGAGATGTGTCTGCCTAAATACACCCACACCAGAGAGTATTCTGATCAACCTCCCTACATGCAGCAAGAGTTCCCACGTCGGCGTGTCCCTGCGTGTCCGGGTGAATGTGTGTCTCTGAGTGCATCTGGGAGCCTGGCATAAGGGAGTGCTCTGGAAAAGGGCTGGAAGGATGTTCTCCAAGAGCGGAGGGCCGGGATCACTTCCGGGAGGAGGGGCTGTGGTTCCAGGATTGTTATTTTAATGCTTCTGCCCTGAGTTTTACAAACGCAGATCAAGTGAAACAATAAAAAGTATCTATATGCCTTGGAGAAGGAAAGGGCAACCCATTCCAGTATTCTTGCCTGGAAAATCCCATGGACAGAGGAGCCTGGTAGGCTATAATCCATGGGATCGCAGAATTGGACACAGCTTAGGGACTAAACAACATGTTATATATGAAAGTTAAGAATAAATCCTAAGAGTTCTCATCACAAGGGAAAGATTTTTTTCTATTTCTTTAATTTTGTATCTTTGTAAGAGGATAGATGTTTATTTCCGGAGAAGGCAAAGGCACCCGACTCCAGTACTCTTGCCTTGAAAATCCCATGGGCAGAGGAGCCTGGTGGGCTGCAGTCCATGGGGTTGCGAAGAGTCGGACACAACTGAGCGACTTCACTTTCATTTTCACTTTCATGCATTGGAGAAGGAAATGGCAACCCACTCCAGTGTTCTTGCCTGGAGAATCCCAGGGACGGGGAGCCTGGTGGGCTTCCATTTATGGGGTCGCACAGAGTCGGACACGACTGAAGTGACTCAGCAGCAGCAGTAGCAGATGTTTATTTCATGATGTAAGTCAAATCATTATACAATACTGTATGTCAGTTATATCTCAATACAATTGAAATAAAACGTTAAAAAAAAATCTATATGGGCAAAATGTTGCCGGCCTTTTCAGTAAACAAAGAATCTCAGTGCTCAGTCATGTCTGGCTCTTTCTATTCATGGGATTCTCCTGGAGTAGGGAGGGAAGGCCTCCTGCAGGGAGGGCCCCCATTTCCTCTTCCAGGGGATCTGCCCAGCCCAGGGATTGAACCCATGTCTCTAAAGTCTCCTCTCTTGTCAGGTAGATTCTTTCCAACTAGTGCCAACTGAGAAGCCCCTGACAAGGGATGTTGCCCCCCGTTAAGCCATCAGCCCTGGCAGCCGCCCCATACAATGCGCCTTGAGGGGATTCAAGACAGAGAAAACTGGATACTGGCCTGAGGCAGTCAAGAAGCATATTGAAGGAATAATTTCATTGAGCCCAGACTGCTGCACCTTCCCATACACAGAAAGGCAATAAAATCATTAACTTGGGATGCTTGGTTTTTGTCACTAGCAGTAATCTTTTGATGTTCGACTACATTTTTATTTTCACAAATAAAATCTGAAAATAAAATTTTCACATTTTAAAAATTTCATTTTTATTTCTTTTATTTATATTTTATTTAAAAACTCCTGTATAGCCTGGCTTCTCCCTTACCCCTTTGGAACAGTTCCTCGGGGCTATCTGAGGCTATAATGCATAATTATATATATTATTTATATTCGTTATATGCATAATACATTTATTATATATAATTATATAATATAATTGAGAGGCACTGAGTTATCTCCCATGCTATAAAACATAATCCTCAACCTTTAGGTTTTGCATTTTTTTCAGTTGTCATCTAATTGAATGTTTTAAAGCCAGGGCTGAAGCTCGCCCTTCTTCACCCCCAAGGCCCGCCTGTGCCCCTTACTGGTCGGAAAGGCAGCCGGCCTCCCCTGCTCTCGAAGGGTCATCATGGACCCTGGCCTTTTGCCCGTGCACCGTGGCAACCTAGCCCAGCCCCTGCCTGGAACCTTTGCCCTTTCCTCACCGGGTCCTCATCTGGGGGCTTCCCTGTGGGGGGAGGGCCCTCCATCCTACCTTCCCACAAGAAAGCAGCCAGATGTAAGAAGGCTCCAGAGGGTAGAATCCCACGTCCGGTGCATAGCTGGGGGAGTGGGGGAAGGGGGTACAGGGGTAGGGGGAAGGGGTGGGGGAAGAGGGTACTGCAGGAAGATAAAAATTTGCTTTGGAGGCCCCTCTCCCCATCTGCTTGACTGGGGCCTGGAGAGCTGAGAGCCCTGAGCATGTCCCAGGGAGGGGCCTCTGGTCCCCCTCCCCCAGATGAGGACAGGTGGGCCGGCAGAAAAGGGATTTAAACAGGAATGTCAGAAGAACGGCCATGAGTGTGAGCAAACTCCAGGAGACAGTGATGCAGTCCACGAGGTCCCAAAGAGTCGGGTTCAATTTAGCGACCGAATCACAACAGGAATCCAGAGTGAACTCCCCATCAGCGTTTCTTCTTGGGCCCCTGCTCCCGGGGCCAATTCTGTAGGGGTTGAAACAGGGACACCCGGCAGGCACTTCAGCAGAGAGCAAAGGGGACGGCACCTGAGACCCCGAAGGAGACAAGCGCACCCAGCAAGCATGGCTGAATCAGGGGAGGTGGTCAAGCCTCTGGGTGGCCCTGCCAGAGAAGCTGAGTTTGCCCCGTCACCAGCGGGAGCGCAGGAATGGCATGCCTGAGGAGGCGAGAGCAGCAAGCATGACTAATAGAACCAAGACTAATCCTTGTGCTGAGTTCGTCAGCCCTGGGCCTAGGGCCCTGGCTCACTCAGCCCTCCCTGCCTCCCTGGCATGGACTGCGGGTTTCAAGCCCCATTCACGGATTCGCTGACCCTCGCTCTGCTCATCTCTCTGCCACAGGGAGAGACTTGGAGAGATTTACTCAGGAGTCAGCACAGGGTCTCGCTGTGGTGGACGGAAGGCCCAGAGCTCATGTCCTGCACCTGCTCCAAAAGGAGTTTCCAGGGCTCGCTAGCAGACTGCCCCTCTCATCCAGCTGCCGCCCATGGCGGGCCCTGAACACCCTCCAATGCCAAGCCTTTGCTCTGGCGTTTCCCTCTGCCTGGAATACCCTCACTTAGACCTGGCCAAAGTCCCCTTGGCCTGTCCAAGGCCAATCCTTGGTGAAGCTTCCCAGACCCCTACCTGGAGCCAGGCTCTCCTTGGCTTGGACAGGTCAGCTTATCTCTGGGTCCTCAGTGCCTGCATGGGGTATACAGCAGTTGCCTAATAGGTGCTGGCTGAGTGCATTTCTCACCACTACCTGAATGAAGACTTGGCCTGCACTTGGAGCCTCAGTCTCCCATCTGTGGAAGGGATCTTGGGAAAAGAGGGATGGTCTGTCCCTCCAGGAAAGACTTCAGGACCACTGAGAACCCACCCCCTGGAGCCCAGGGGCTGAGACACCAGCCCGGAGATTTAGATGTAGGGGCTCTGGGTAGAACGGGGAATGCTTCCCCACATCACAACGAAGCCCAGGGCTGCCCTGGCGGCTCAGTGGTAAAGAATCCACCTGCCAATGCAGGAGACACGGGTTCGATCCGTGGTCCGGGAAGATCCCACCTGCTGAGGGGCAGCTGAGCCTGTGAGTCACAACGACCGAGCCCATGCCCGGCCGTGACCAAAGCCCGCGCAGCCTAGAGCCCGCGCTCCGCAACAAAAGGGGCCACCGCAATGAGAAGCCCACACTACAACAAGAAAGGAGCTCCCGCTCGCTGCAACCAGAGAAAAGCCCACGCAGCATGGAGGCCCGGCATGGCCATAAATAAATGAATAAAATTATTATTATTATTATTTTTAAAAAGGCCAAGCTCAGGGGCTCCTTGCATGTCTCACCTCCTGAGGATCTACCCCAGGCTGCAGGGGAGGAGAGTGGAGTCCTGGACACCAAGGCCGGGCGAGGAGCAGACCCGTCGGTGACCTGGGCGGACAGGAGCGGGTGTGGTGGGGCAGGCCCCGGACTCCAAGAGGCAACAGAAGGCACCGGTCTGGGGTGAGCCGAGGATGCTGCTAGGGGCATTTATAAACAGCCAAGCCAAACAGCAGACACCAGCGACCAGTGGAATGAACTCCTGACGTTCTCTGCTGTCCTGATTTCCACTTTCAGAGCAGCTGCCAACAATGGAGCTGAGTCAGGTCACCTTCTCCTACCAAAAATAAAAAAATAAAAACAAACCCGGAATGGGTCAAGTTCCTTCAACCAAGACTCACTATTAACTAATCACATGCCATGTGCCAGGCCCCAGGGGAGGGGGGTACAGTCCTTATTGTTGTTGTTGTTTTTAAAGAATGTATTTTTGGCTGCTTTGAGGCCTAGCTGTGGCCTGTGAGCTCTAGTTCCCCGACCAGGGATCGGACCTGGCCCCCTGCACTGGGAGCTCTGGAGTCCTCCAGCCGCTGGACCGCCAGGGAAGTCCCCTGTTGTCATTATCGTTATTAGTGCAATAACGTAAGTGTGAAAGTGTGAGTCGCTCCCACTCTTTGCGACTCCCATGGACTGTGGTCCGCCAGGCTCCTCTGTCCATGGGATTCTCCAGGCAAGAATACTGCAGTGGGTTGCCATGCTCTTCTCCAGGGGATCTTCCTGACCCAGGGGATCGAACATGGGCCTCCTGTATTGCAGGAAGATTCTTTACCGTCTAAGTCACCAGGGAAGCCTCATGGTAACATATGGATAACATAATAATGTTGAGTGAAAGAAGCCCCACCCGAGAGAGTACTGACTGTGTGATTCCAGTGATATAAAGTGCAAAAAGCAGGGGAATTTAATCGATGGTGGTAAAAGTCAAAATAGCATTTGCTCTTGGTGGACTTTTGGGGCTGAAATGTACTTTAACCTGATTGGCGTGGAATCACAGTGTGGATATGGGGAAGAATTCATCTGACTGCTCACTTAAGATTTTACACCTTACTCTAAATACACCAATAAAGCTAATATAATAACAGTATAGAAAACACTGATGCTTGTTCCCCATTTTCGAGCCCCTTCCAGGGCTGGCAGGCAGGACTGTCTTCACCAGTGACTCCTCGCTGCCCAGCATAGGGCGCTGCCTGGCAACAGCCCTCCGCTCGTCTTCTCCGCTCCTACAGCTGTGGAGGCTGCAGCTGGGTGAGCGTGGGCCTTGTCTGAGCCCAGCGCTCTTCTCAGGAAGCTCTGTGGCCACTGCTGCCCTAGAAAGGGTGGCAGAGACCCGGGTCCAACGATGGAGTCCGGGCTTCCAGTGCCCTGGTACTCCTGCCTGCCCGGTCAGGCTGTGGGGGCCCAGAGGAGAGGAGGACTCGTGCTTCCAGGAGGAGGTGATGTTCAGGCTGAACATTTAGACCAGTGGTGAGGTTTATTTTCCATTTTTATTTTATGGTTAATATTTATTTATTCACTTAGTTGGTGGCACAGGTCTTACTTGCTGCATGTGGGATCTAGGTCCCTGACCAAGGTCGCTGACCAGGGATTGAACCCAGGGCCCCTGCACTGGGAATTTCTGGGAAATCCGGGGCCCTGAGAAACTTCCAGAAGGCCTTAATGTTATCAAATGGGATTTGTTTGGAGCTAGTGTGAGCCACGCCGAGATGCACAGAAGAGGTTGGAGAAAGAGGAGCACTGAGGCAGGATGATGTCACCCCCTCTCTCCACTACCCCACCCCCAGCCCCACACCAACACAGAGCTTTGTGTGCCTGGAATCCAGGCGACACACCGGAGCTGCTCCACCCAGGCGGCTCCTGCTGTGATCACTGGCAAGGACACGGGACACCTCCTCCAACAGGCCCCAGAGAGGACAGGGACTCTGTTGGCAGCCCCAGCAAGGACTTATGGTTCAGAGGAAAATTTTAAAAAAATCAAGATGCCCTTGAAGTCCATCTGGGGCATGACCACTGGGACTGTGGGACAGGAAAGAGTTTTGTTTTAAGATTCATGACATGTTAGACACAGTGCTGTGGCTGTGGTGTTGGCCATTCAGTCATGTTCCCACTCTTTGTGACCCCATGGACTGTAGCCAGACAGGCTCCTCTGTCCATGGAATTCTCCAGGCAAAAATACTGGAGTGGCTTGCCATTTCCTTCTCCAGGAATTCTTCCCTACCCGAGGATCGAACCCTGGTCTCCTGCATTGCCGGCAGATTCTTTACCATCTGAGCCACCAGGGAAGCCCATTAAATACATGTATATGCTATAAGTTGATGTGTTTATCCTGATACTTGTTTTCTTTCAAAATTGAATTGTGATGAGGATGGGGAGAGAAGGAAGGAGAAAGGAGAGACACAGTGGTGCCATCACTGGGCTGAGCAGTGCCACCCAGTGGCTAAGACTCCAAACTCCCAACAGGGTGCCTGGGTTTGATCCCTGGTCAGGGAACGAGATCCCACATGCTGCAAGCAACAGCTTGCATGACTGAAAGTCGCTCAGTCACGTCTGACTCTTTTCAACCCCAAGGACTATACAGTCCATTGAATTATCTAGGCCAGAATACTGGAGTGGGTAGCCTTTCCCTTCTCCAGGGGATCTTCCTAACCCAGGAATCGAACCCAGGTCTCCTGCATTGCAGGCAGATTCTTTACCAACTGAGCTATCAGAGAAGAGTTTGAATGCTGCAGCTAAAAACCCCACATGTGGCAACTTAGACCTGGCGAAGCCAAATAACTAACTAAATAAAAATTGTAAATGTCATCATTACTCATAGCTGGGAGTCAACAGATCTCCTTAGAGAAATAAAGGATTAGTGTGTTATATACACTTACAGAGGTAATCACAAGTACACAGCTACAAAATTTCCAAAATATCAGAAGAAACGCTTGCACTTAAGCAAGTATTTTATAAACTATAAAAATAGAAAACATAAAATAAGATGGCTTCATTGAATCTAAGATGCGTCACATCAATATATATAAACTCATCTGGAAAGGGACATGGCTGTCAAGATGGTTCACATTCTCTAGGCTGGAGGTGAAAGTGACTCCCAAACCCAAGACTCAGAAAGAATACAAATAAAAGGAAGGTGCAAGGCATAACAAGCAATGCAAACAAACAGAAAGCAGAAAGTTCAAGGCAAAAACCTTAAACGGGTCAAGAGGCGCATCTTATAATGAGAAAGAGTGCGAGTCCCAGTGAAGATACCATATATTTAATAGGCACAAAGCTGCATTCATGAATAATCCAGCATCAAGCAACACAGAGTCCACATTCATACAATAAAAGAAATACAAGGAGAAAGAGTAAAATGCACATCAGTAGTAGGAAATTTTAACTCATCTCACACAGATACATGTACAAAAAATTAAGACTAAAGAAGACAAGAATATAATTATTAAGATAGATTTAATTTATATAAAACTGTGCTTTAAAAACCAGGCTGCTGCTTTGCAAATGGATATCTGAACATTCACAAAGACTGACCACATATTAGACCACATTTTTGAAAAAAACTAATACATTCCAAAAGTAAATATAAAACAGACAACATTCTCCAATCACAATGTAAATAGAAGTAGAAATTATAACGAAAGTACGAAACAAAAAGGTGTTACTACCTACAAAATTTAAAACCTTCAAATTGTTCTTACAAAAGAAAATCAGGTCAAAATTTAGGAATATCTAGAAAACAATTATAATTGAAACACTGCATATGAGAACCTAAGAACCTACAGCCAAATGAGTACTCAGAGGGAGACTCATAGCTTTAAATAATTCTTTTTTATTTTAAACTTATTTTTAATGGAAAAAAAATTGCTTTACAATATTGTGTTGGTTTCTGCCATACAGCAACATGAATCAGCCATAGATATATATATATGTTTAAATATTTCTATTAATAAGGTGAATAGAATTAATGAACTAAGCACCTAACTCATGCTAGAGGTTAAAAACACCACTACCAACAAAATCCCAATAGAAATAGGACAGAAATAAAAAGTGTAAAATGATTTTGAAGAAAAAAAAACAGTAGAACTACTTCAAGTAAAATAAATCCAGTAGAAATAATTTTTTTAACTGAAAATAGTAGGAATTCCCTGGAAGTCCAGGGGTTAGAAATGGAGGCTGTCACTGCAGAGGTCCCAAGGTTTAAATCCTGATCAAGGAACTAAGATTCCACATGAGTGAAAACAGCTTAAATCAGTAGTTGATCTAGTCGAGAAAAGATAGGGATAAAATACAAAAGCGCCAGAGAAAGGGATTAAGTGGAGATAAATTGCTCACTGCGCTCATTCTGGGCGCCTTTGTGTGTGTGCGAAGTCCATCTCCAGTCGTGTCACTCTTTGCGACCCCATGGACTGTAGCCCGCCAGGCTCCTCTGTCCACGGGGTTCTCCAGGCAAGAATACTGGCGTGGGTCACCACGCCCCCCCTCAGGGGACCTTCCCAACCCGGGGTTGGAACCTGCGTCTCTTATGTCTCCTGCATCTGCAGGTGCTTCTTTACGCTAGGGCCACTTTGGTGACTTTAGAGCTACCCTTTTGCCTGGAGACGGGCCACAGTGAGACAACTCAGGAATGATCAGTTTTTGTGTTGTGTTTTGGCAAAGGTGTTGCTCCCGCTGAGGTGAGTGGCCTCTGCAGCAGAACAAGCAAGATTTGCCGTGCGCTTTCCTTAGTTTTGATTCTCAAACACTGCCTGCCATTTTCACAGGATGAATACTGAGTACAGAGACTCCTCCCTTGGATGCTTTCTAAGGAACATCTTCCTTACCCTGGGGCCGCCCTGACAGGTTGAGGCCAGTCACTGGTCCCCCTGTGTAACCAGTCACTGGTCCAGATGGAGGTTCAGAGGGGTCAGAGGACACGGCCGTTTTCCCAGCCCTCACAAGGCACCACACCCCTGGAAGAGGCTTCTCTGTCTGCATCTCCTCCCAGTCAGTTGCCAGTGGGCCAACTTCAGCCCTTAAGACTCTTGAGAGTCCCTTGGACTGCAAGGAGATCTGACCTAAAGGAGATCAGTCCTGGGTGTTCATTGGAAGGACTGATGCTGAGCTGAAACTCCAATACTTTGGCCACCTGATGCGAAGAGCTGACTCATTTGAGAAGACCCTGATGCTGGGAAAGATTGAAGGCGAGAGGAGAAGGGGACGACAGAGGATGAGATGGTTGGATGGCATCACCGACTCAGACATGGGTTTGGGTAGACTCTGGCAGTTGGTGATGGACAGGGAGGCCTGGCTGCGGTTCATGGGGTTGCAAAGAGTCCGACACGACTGAGCGACTGAACAGCAAAACTTCAGCCCTTTACTTCACCTTCATGGACGCCCCCAACGAGCCTGAGGCCCTGGCTGGGGAAGGACCCCTGTCCTCTGTAAATGAAAATGTGACAGTCGCTCAGTCAAGTCCGACTCTTTCCAATTGTTCAGTCCATGGAATTCTCCAGGCCAGAATCCTGGAGTGAGTAGCCTTTCCTTTTCCAGGGGATCTTCCCAACCCAGGGATCGGACCCAAGTCTCCCCGCATTGCAAGCGGATTTTTTACCAGCTGAGCCGGAAGAAACTTCCCCAAATAAGGATGCTTCCAGAAGAAGAGGAAAGCGCAGAGACCTGGGGAGCCCCAGGGAGTCTAGCCACGGGGCTCCAGGGAAGGCTTCCTAGAGGAGGCGGCGAGCACGACGCTGAGACTCAGAAGTCCCGGACCTCACAAAGGGGCAGGGTGAGTGTTAGGGGGTTGGACAGAGGACTTGTAATTCCAAAGGCCCCCACAGAACCCTACACTCCCACGCTCAGGGCCTTGGAACTCGGGCCCAGCAGAGCAGGGCTGTACAAGGGACACCCTGATGGACCACACGAGAAACGACCACTGTCCGTGGATGCCGGACCGCCTCGGCCAACACACGAGTCAGAGTAAGTTCACAGAAATGGGTCACTTGGCCAAGTGGACGTCCGGAGAATGGCTGACGGTCAACCCGCGACCGGCCACGCTAGTGACTTCCCCAAAGTCCCGAGCCGCCCCTTTGCCGCCCCCTGCCGGCCCATCTGTCCGCGCCTCTCCTCGCGGCAGAACTCGCGAACCGCCCGGGTCCAGGGGCACGGCCAGCGCGGAGATTGGCCGCTCCGGGTCACGTGCCTCCACCCCGAGCCAACCAGCGGAGGAGGCGGGGTCTCGCGTTGCGCCTCTCCGGCCGGGCGGGGATGTGGGCGGGGCTACGCAGCGGTTAGCTCCGCCCCCTCCCTGCGCCCCCGGGTTTCAGACGCCCGAACCCTGGGGCTGTAGCTCCTGCCTTTTCTCCCTCACTTAGCGGCGGAGCGAGCTTTCCGGACTCGTCAGTGGCTTTTTGGGGGATGAAGACACAAATCCCCGCTGAGACCCGAGCCCTGCGGCCTCCTGGCCTCACCCGTCCTCTTCCCCTCCCGCCCCTCCGCCCCAGCCGTCCTGGCCTTCTTCCGCTCCGCCCCCTCGCCCCGGGCTCTGGCCCAGCCTGCTCCCGGGCCTAGCCAGTCCTCCCCCGCCACTCCCGCTCCGCCTTCTCCAGCCCCCGTCTCTCCTCTGCTGCAGCTGCCCTCCTCACCCCATCCTCCCCAGCTCCGCGCAGCCGGCCAACTCCCAGATCAAGGCCCGGGGGAATTTGGCGCTCGCCGCCGCCTCCAGGGTCCACAGCCCCACCCCCGTCATGTGATCAGGAACAGGCCTCACTTCCCTGGACTCCAGTGGCTCAGCTCTGACCCCACCACTGCCCTGAGGAACCCCAGATACGGAGCCTTGAGTTCAAACCCAGCCCTCTAACGGACACATCTGTGGCCGCCCTGGGAGATCAGCCCATCGGTGTGCTTGCAAAACAGCGCAGCCGGCTTTGGGAGAACGCTGCTGATTTGCCAGCATGAGCTGGGGCTGCTTGGTGGACGTTGAACCTCCGCTGCCCTCCCTGCAAGGTCAGACACGTGAAAAGAGGTTCATTAAGGATTTATTAACATTCTCTGTTAGGCTCAAACTTCAGCACCATCTGATAGTGAAAAGAATCAGTCTTCAGCATGAGTCGGGTCGCCCTGACCACATGGCCTTCTACCCGTCCTCAGCGGCAGCCCCGGGGGGCCGTGGGGCTCACCACCACCTCAAGTCTGAACTCTGGCTCAGCTCTGCATCCTGTGTGACCTTGGGGAAGTGATTTCAACTTTTGATCCTGTTTTGTTTCTCCTTTTAAGTTTTATTTTCAATGACGTTAGTAACAGGTACACATTTTTTAAGGACAAACAGAACTACAAGGCTTATAATGAAAAAAATGGCAGTTTCCTGACCCCATCCCACCCCAGGTCCTCCCCTTAGAGGCAGACATATGAGCTAGCTGTTTTTTCTGACTCTCACCTCTTTCTGTGTGATTGGCTTGTACTGACAATGATTGATTTTTCACTTTTAGATAGAATCCAATGGCAACCTACTCCAGTATTCTTGCCTAGAGAATCCCGTGGACAGAGGAGCCTGGTGGGCTGCTGTCCCTGGGGTCGCAAAGAGTCGGACACGACTGAGCGACTTAGCACCCATGCAGCATTGGAGAAGGAAATGGCAACCCACTCCAATATTCTTGCCTGGAGAATTCCAGGGACAGAGGAGTGGGCTGCCATCTGTGGGGTCGCACAAAGTCGGAAATGACTTAAGTGACTTAGCAGCAGCAGCAGACAGAATCCAATGACTGCCTGCTGCTGAAAGACGAGGACCTGTTTCTGTTAGACCCTGACACCCCCCACGCTTGTTCCCCTGCTCTGTCCTCCCAAGGTGATCACAGCCCACAGGTCTCTCTCACCTGTAACAGGTGCTGTCTCCTCAGGCCTGGTGTGAGCCTGGTATGACCTCCTGGATCCTAGAAACACACAGTGCGTGGCCCGTGGCGGGTGCTCAATAACGACAGGCCTTTGTTGATAAATACCATTGAATGGTTCAGGTATATTTTAAAATTTTTATGAGCAGTTTCAAACATCCACAAAAGTAGAGAGAACTCAACAGTCTGATGAATCAGCTACAGCTACGTCAACCCACAAGCCTAAGGGCACCCACTTAATGAGTTTTTCCTCCATCATTTCTTTCTAACGTAATTGAAAATGGATTTGTATACCCCTAACCTTTTAATTTTTTAAAGTTTTATTTATTTACTTATGGTTGTGCTGGGTCTTCACTGCTGCACACAGGCTTTCTCTTTTAGGAAATCATAAGACTCAGTTAGATAAAAAGGCTTCAGTAAGTGGTGAGCTATACCATGTCCATAGATTGGAAAACAACATTATAAAGAGGTCCGCTCTCCCTCGCGATATATGAGATCAATGCCATCCCAGTTAAAACCTCAATGGGCTGTATCACAGAACTCTGCACTGGGCTTACTCCTGGGAGAGGGAGGGTTGTGGTCAGGACAGGTCACAGCTTCTGGGATTCAGCAGTTTGAGTGGGGAGGGGCTCTGGGATCATTTTCAGGTGAAACTGGTCCATTGCTATTGGGCTTGTAAATTGATGCATCTCTTTGGGGGTAAATTTTCATATATCAAGATTATTAAAACGCTCTAATTCTTCGACCCTGTAATTGCTCTCCTGAGAATAATCCAAAGAAAAAAATGTAATTTATTCGTTACCAATGTTAAGCATCTGCCTGCAATGCTGAAGACCCGGGTTTGATCCCTGGGTCGGGAAGATCTCCTGGAGAAGGAAAAGGGCAACCCACTCCAGTACTCTTGCCTGGAAAATTCCATGGACAGAGGAGCCTGGTAGGCTACAGTCCATGAGGTTGCAAAGAGTTGGACACGACTGAGCAACTTCACCTTCTGGACACGACTGAGCAACTTCACCTTCTTTCTTTCTAATGTTATTTTTATTAATAATACTGAAAACTGGGAGGAAAAAGCCCCTCAGTATCCAACCATGCGGTTGGATTTCTGGCTCTGCCAGTTACTAGCTACTTGACATCAGGCAACCCCTCTTCCCTGGCTTTCCGTTTCCTCCTGCATGCAATGGAGGGAACGGTGCCCAGCCCCTGGGATGACGGCAAGATACCTGGCACCCAGCCAGCAGCCCCCTGAAGCCTTTTTAGAGTAAGCAAGTTTTGTGCTCCTGGGGTATGGCTCTCCTGAGGTTGATGCCACCAGCTGGGTGCCAGCTGGGCAACCAGCCCAGGCGCCCTGGAGACAACGTCCCCATGGCCCCAAAGCCCCTCCACCCCCATTTTGCTCTGCTCAGCGCTTCCCTACCCCCTTCAGCCCCCAACCCGGCTTCCTGCACCCCCAGCTCTGTTTCTACCATCCACTTCCGATTCCCAAGCACTCACCTACGTGCCCCAGCCAGATCCAGCTGCCACAGCTTGCCCGAGCAGACGGCAGCACCTGGCCACAGCTCAGCACCTGCTCACACACCTGCTGGCCCTGGGCTAGCCCTGGCTTCGGCGCAGCTGCCTCCCCGCCCACTGTCACTCACGTCTGTTTGGATCAACTACCATTTCCGGCATTTCCTGTGCTCTGGCCGACTTGGTGAGAGAGAGGTGACCCCTGGCCTCTGGGCTCGTGAATTCCTGGGTAAGTCAGTGGCCAGCCTCTGGGCTGGTGTCTGTCTTCCACGAGGATGCCCTCCATGGACAGCCGAGCCCACCCACCGCAGAAGCCCCCTGTCTGAGTCCGGCCCAGTCCTGCTGAGGGCTGCTCCTTGGTCTGCAGTCTCCACGCCCTGCATGCTGAGCCCGTGGATGCTATTGCAAAGTGACAGAAGGCTGTGTAGGAACTAGCGAAATGGGTCACACTGGGACTTTTTTTTTTTTTCCTAGATATCACAGAGTAAGTCCATTTCAACTCAGAGGGGACTTACCCAAGGTCACATGGAGTTACCAGCAGAGATAAAAAGAAGCCTGGTATCTGGTTGAGGGCTAGGGCTCACCCCTTCTTCCCCCGGCTCCAAGCTAAAATGCTTTACATAAGGAACTTCATTCTTACAACTGCCCTGAAAGCCAGGACTATTTCCCCACCGGGCTCAGAGAGGTTCTGTCACTTGTCCAAGGTCACACAGCTACTCAGTGAGGAGCGACGGAGCAAGGGCTGCTCTGTTCTTTGGTTTCTAGCTTGGGTTGCATTTAGGAGCAGCCACAGAAGCGCAGCAGTTTTGAGCTGGATGGGGCAGACTCTGGAGAAGTCCAGCTTGTCTGTGGTCAAAGCCCAGCAGGACGCGGAGGCGAGCTGCGATCTGCTGGGAGGCACAGACAAGGTTCTCCATGCTACAGGGGGCAACAGTGGCCCCCAGAACGCTTAACCGTCAAAGCAGCAGCCCATGAGAGACATCTGCTGAGAACGTCCCACAGAAGACAAAGTAAAGTCCAGGCAGAGAATCTGGACACGGAAGAGTGGACAAGGGAGACCTCCACCCTCAACTGCATGCCCAGCACCTTCCCCCTAGCCTCCCCCGTCTTGCAGAAGGGCACCCCAAAACGCTCAGCTGCTAGTACCAAAAATCTGGTATGCTTCCCTCTCCTTCATCTCCCATATCCAATCTGTCAGCAAGTCCTGTGAGTCCTATGTCTGAAATACACTGATTTGACTCATGGTGCTCACTCAGTCCTGTCTGATTCTTTGCAACCCCATGGACTGTAGCCCATTAGGCTCCTCTGTCCGTGGGATTTCCAGGCAAGAATACTGGAGTGGGTTGTCATTTCCTCCTCAGGGGGTCTTCCTGACTCAGGGACCGAACCTGCGTCTCCTGCATCTCCTGCACTGGCAGGCGGGTTCCTTAGTACTGAGCCACCTAGGAAGTCCCCAGTTTGACGCCTCTTCTCCATGTCCACTCCCACCGCAGGGCAGCTCATCTCGCCTCTGTGACTGCTGCAGTAGTGTGCCCCTCCACTCCCTGCTTCTGAAACTGATGGCCTTAGATTGGGACTCGAACCCACGTGCTGGAACTCAAACCCAGCCAAAACCCACGGCCTACCAACTGAGATCCCAGTCCTGGTTTCAGGAGCTAGTGAGTCTCAGGTTCTTGATGTCTCATCCTAGAAAGAATTCAGAGAGACCAGTGATAGGTAAGACATGGATGCATTCAGAGAGGACACACTCCGTAGACAGAGGGTGGGCCTTCACAGAGGGCTAGCACATGTGAAATGTGGCCCGGTTCGTTTTTACGGGTGGGTGATTTCATAGGGGAATGAGTGGGATGATTTTTCTAACTATTTTGGGGAAGGGCTGGAAATTTCCAGGAGCTGGGCCACCACCCACTTTTTGATCTTTTGACGGTGTCCTGGAACTGTCATGGCTCCTCTGGGTGTGTCACTTGGTTTGCTGACTGTGGATCAAGGCCTAGTCGAGGCTGGCTTGTCTGCCGTCCTGGGCCCGTTTGATTGGAACTGGTTCACATTGTGTTCTTGGGCTATGTTATTCTTTGAAAAATTGTGCCCTGCCCCCTTCCCCCGTTTCACTTCCCTTTGAACCCCTCAACAATCTAGTCTCTACAGAGTGGTGGGAGTAATTTTTTAGAAGTGATTATGTGAGAGAATCATTTATATGCAGAGTGCATCATGGGAAATGCCAGGCTAGATGAAGCACAAGCTGGAATCAAGATTGCCAGGAGAAATATAAATAGCCTCAGATATGCAGATGACACCACCCTTATGGCAGAAAGCTGGATTTAGAAAAGGCAGAGGAACTGGAGCTCAAACTGCCAAAAAGCAAGAGAATTCCAGAAAAACATCTACTTCTGCTTTATTGACTATGCCAAAGCCTTGGACTGTATGGATCACAACAGACTGGAAAATTCTTCAAGAGATGGGAATACCAGACAATTTTACCTGTCTTCTGAGAATCTTGTATACAGGTCAAGAAGCAACATTTAGAACTGGACATGGAACAACAGACTGGTTCCAAATTGGGAAAGGAGTGCTTCAAGGCTGTATACTGTCACCCTGTTTATTTAACTTACATGCAGAGTACATCATGAGAAATGCTGGGCTGGATGAAGCATCAGCTGGAATCAAGATTGCCAGGAGAAAGATCAATAACCTCAGATATGCAGATGACACCACCCTTATGGCAGAAAGTGAAGAAGAACTAAAGAGTCTCTTGATGAAGGTGAAAGAGGAGAGTGAAGAAGTTGGCTTAAAACTCAACATTCAAAAAATGAAGATCATGGCATCTGGTCCCATCACTTCATGGCAAATAGGTGAGGAAACAATGGAAACAGTGAGAAACTATTTTCTTGGGCTCCAAAGTCACTGCAGATGGTGACCACAGCCATGAAATTAAAAGACACTTGCTCCTTGGAAGAAAAGCTATGACAGTGTATTAAAAAGCAGAGACGTTACTTTGCCAACAAAGCTATCGTTTTTCCAGTAGTCATGTACGGATGTGAGAGTTGGGACCATAAAGAAGGCTGAGCGCTGAAGAATTGATGCTTTTGAACTGTGGTGTTGGAGAAGACTCTTCAGAGTCCTTTGGACGGCAAGGAGATCAAACCAGTCAATCCTAAAGGAAATCAATCCTGAATATTCACTGAAGGACTGATGCTAAAGCTGGACTCCAATACTTTCGTCACCTGATGCGAAGACCTGGCTCATTAGAAAAGACCCTGATGCTGGGAAAGATTCAACACAGGAGGAGAAGGGGATGACAGAGGATGAGATGGTTGGATGGCATCATCGACTCGATGGACATGAGTTTGAGCAAGGTCTGGGAGATGGTGACAGACAGGGAAGCCTGGTGTAATGCAGTCCGTAGGGGTCACAGAGTTGGACACATCTGAGCAACCGATCAACAACAAATGTGAGATAATATACAATTTAATACCTCAAAACTGTCTGAGTAGCTGGAGGCTGAATGGGTGTATCAATAAAAAATTATCCAAGGGACTTCCCTGGTGGTCCAGTAGGTTAAGACTCCGAGCTCACTGCTGAGGCCCAAGTTCAGTCCCTGCTTGGGAAACTAGGATCCCACAAGCCATCGTTGTTCAGTCTCTCAGTCATGTCCGACTCTTTGTTACCCCATGGACTGCAGCATGCCAGGCTTCCCTGTCCTTTACCATCTCCCAGAGCTTGCTCAAACTCATGTCCTTTGAATCGGTGATGCCATCCAAGCCATGCAGAGCAGTAAAAAAAATAATAATAATATACAAGAGAAGGACTAAAAGATTGGTGGTTTTGAAACAGGAAGGAAGGGGGCAGGGCACAACTTTTGAGAGAATGATATAGCCCAAGGATACAACATAAACCAATTATAATCAAATGGGTGCAAGATGACAGACAAGTCAACTTCACTAGAACTTAATCCTCAATCAGCAAGCTAAATGACACACCCAGAGGCACCATGACAGTTCCAAGGCACCATCAAAAGACCAAAAAGTGGGTGGTAGCCCAGTTCCTGGAAATCTCCACCCCTTCCCCAAAATAGTTGGAATAATCCTCCCACTCATTAGCCTGTGAAATCACCCAGCCCATAAAAGCTAACCACACCAGATACTGAGGCCACCAGACCTGCCCTCTGTGTTGGCCCACACTCTTGTCTGTGGAGTCTGTTTCTCTCTAGATGAGTCCACTTCTAACCTATCACTTTGTTTCTCATTGAATTCTTTCTGCAATGAGACATCAAGAACCTGGGCCTCACTGGGTCCTCAAACCAGGTACTGTGGGTTTTGGCTAGGTTCAAGTCCCAGCCATGTGGGTTCAAGTCCCAATCTAAGGTAAAGCGCTTCAGTTCTGATGGGCGATACAACGTGTTCAGAGGACTTTCTCCATTTGTATGGGGATTTGCTGTTAATGGGTAGCTTTTGATGACTGTGCTTTATGAATACAACACCATACACAGTTCATTTAAAAAACGTACTATTTTAGGTTTTTATTAATAAAGTTTGGACTACAAGAAGATCATAGCAGTCAATCGTAAAGGAAATCATCCCTAAATATTCATTGGAAGGACGGATGCTGAAGTTGAAGCTCCAATACTTTGGCCCCCTGATGTGAAGAGCCGACTCACTGGAAAAGACCCTGATGCTGGGTCCTGATGAAGGCAGGAGGAGGGGGGGCGGCAGAGGAGGAGATGATCGGATGGCATCACTCGCTCGATGGACATGAATTGAGCAAACCCTGGAAGATAGTGAAGGAGCCTGGGTTCATGGGATCACAAAGAGCTGGACATAATTTAGTGACTGAACAACTTCCCTGGAGTTTCAGTGGTTAGAACTTAGTGCTTTCACTGCCAAGAGCCTAGTTTGATCCGTGGTTGGGGAACTAAGATCCCGAAAGCCATGTTAATATTTATGATTTTTGTTCAACTGAAAGAAAAGCACATCAGATGCAGGGCCTCCCCGACTCGCATGCAGCACTCCCTCCACCACCAGAAGGCCAGACTGGCTGCTCGGCCCCCTCGGCCTCTTCTCCCCTGGCCCTCCCACCCTCTGTCCCAGTTAACTCCTGGGCCTGGATCACAGGCTTTAAGGTGGTTTCAAAGCTCAAAACTGTGCAGGTTCCAAGTGGAAGGGCTGCCTGGTGAAGTAGATCCAGGAAGTCGCCTCCCTCCCCGTTGGCCCCACTCTGGCTCTCCCGCAAATCCGGGAGAGCATCCCTCACCTGCATCTCGAGGTGGTTGTTCCATTCCAGAAATAGCTCCTGTTTGTTTTACAGCTTTGGGGCTGATACTGATTCCAGCCTCATTTAAGGCGAAGGAGGAGTTTGTTTGTCCCTGAGTTCGACCTAAAACCTGCCCTGAGGACAGAGCCACACCTGTGACTCAGGTCCTGCTAGAATTCCTCCAAGGGCTTGGGTGGCATGTGGGATCATAAAGAGCCTCATAAAACCAACCAGCAACTAGGCTCAAGAGGGGAGGCCCGGCCAGCTTCAACCACCCACCCAGTCACGGGCGGCACGTAACTGATGGGCTGAGTTTGAAGCGGTAAGTGACCACCTGGTTAGTTAGTTCTCCCCCTTCCCCGATGCTGAGGGCTGAGTGCAAAGCCTGGGAAACTCGCCGTCTGCTAACACTGGAAGGAGGAGAGAGAAACGGCAGGCACGCAAGGTGGCACAGAGCTGCACCCTGCGACCCTGGGGGAGGGAGAGGCGTACTGGGGAGGCGAGGGCTGCCCCACCTGGACAGTTAGTGTCTCCATCAGTCCCGGCTGCTTTGACAGTCCTGAAGGCTGGTGGCTTGTAAACGACAGATACTCATTTCCCACAGTTCTGGAAGCCGGAAGTCTGAGATCAGGGTGCTGGTGTGGCTGGGTTCTGAGAGCTCTCTTCCAAGCTGCAGAGAGATGCCTGTTTCCTCTCTGTCCTTGCAGGGCAGAAGGTGAGGAAGGGGCAGAGGGGCTCCCTGGGGTCCATTAGGACACTAATCCCATTCGGGAGGGTTCCACCCTCCTCACCTAATCACCTCCCCCAGGTCTTAACACCAGCGTGTTGTTGTTCAGTCCCTCAGTCACGTCTGAGTCTTGGCGACCCCGTGGACTGCGGCACGCCAGGCTCCACCATCTCTCAGAGCTTGCTGAAACTCCATGATGTCCCCCAACCATCTTGTCCTTCGTCGTCCCCTTCTCCTCCTGCCCTCAGGCTTTCCCAGCACACTGGAGACCGGATTTCAGCACATGGATTTTGTTCAGGAAATAGTTATTCCTTAGCAGGTTCTCTGCAGTGGTGGCATTTTAAACTGACAGGGCTCGATACAGGGAATCAGTTTACAAAATCACTTGATGGACCGAAAGCAATGGACCAGAAATCCATGACTGGGGGACCCACCAACAAGGGCCCACAACAGGACGGTGGGGGAATTGGGAGGCCCCCACCAGCACTGTTCAAGGGTGTACATCGGGGAGGTGACCCAGCAGGGAGGTGACCCAGGGGTCAGGAAGCAGGGTGACTGCTGCCTCCAGCACCAAGGAAGCAGAGACAAGGACCCAGACTCGCTGGTGTCTCTGTGATCTTGGTGCCAGAAAACCAAGTCCTGGAAGCCTTCCCCTGAGTGGGGAGGGGGTCGGAGGGTGGTGCTGGAGGGACACGGGAGAGGGAGTGCTTAATATGGGAAGCAGGTTGGACCTGATCTCCATCCGGAATCTGTCTTTCCAACTCCCAAAGCAAAACGGCCCTCAGCGTCATGGAGGGGTAGCTAACCACCTAACTGCACTGCCCCCTCCTACTTTAAACTCACACACTGCATATGCCTGCGCACACCAAAGTTGACACTTTTGCCTTCCAAACCTGAGTATCAGTTATCACTCAGAAGCCCAGCCCCCAGGGAGTCTGGGAAGCAAGAAACGAGGCTTCCAGACCACCATCCCTTCCAGCACTGAGGATGGAGGGAAGAGAAAGGCTCCCCAAAAGACCCGCTGCTAGTGGTCTAGGGGCTGGGTAGGGAGGGAGAAGACCCGTTGGTGCCATGGGTGGGCAGTGGGGGCAGCAGGAGGTGGGGGCGAGGGGGCCAGCGTTCAGCTCCTGCAGAGCTCAGAGCTTCTGGGTCCCCTTCCCAGGCCTGTATCTCCCGGGGCGGTGGGGAGCTTTCCTGTAGACCATTGATCCAGGGGAGAAAAATCAAAGCCCATTGACTGAAAAATAACTTGGGCTGGAATTTTTCTAGTGGGAAGAAAAGCTCCAAGCCATAACTCATCTACTGCTCTATTAATAACACACAAAGCCACAGCCGATAAATAGAACAAGTGTGAAGTGTACACATTATGCTGAGAAGTGGGGAAACGAGTGAAGCAGGGGAGGGTGGGGGGTACAACATATGGGGACAGGAGAAGGGAAGACGGCAAACAAGGAGAGCACAGCAGGGGAGCAGCCAGGGAGACAGAGGCAGAGGCCGGGATCGAGGGTGGAGAGCAGGTGCAGAGTCGAGCGGCGGGCGATGGGGCCGTAGCCCTGCTCGGGCAGGAGTGGCCAGAGTGCGAACGGGAGGGCTGGGTTCGTTCTCCCATAAATAAGAACTCTGTTTCCTTTGCAGTGAATATAAGAGATAGGCCAAGCTTCTGGAAGCAGGCTCACTCGGGCCCCGAGCAGCCGATGTAACCCATATCCAGCGGGAAGAGCCTCGAGGCACTGGCTTCTCACCCTGCTTCCCGGTGCCCCAGATGTGCGTTGCCTCTTATCTTCCCACTTGCTCAGAGTTCAGTAGATAAGTTTGTTTCCAATTCTTTAGGCCCTCCCTTGCCTCGCCTAAGGTAACCATCACTAATGTGTACCCCTGTTCCTCTTCATGCTCACCTAACAGATTGTCTCTGTCCATGTGGTGGGGGGGGATGGGACGGAGAGCAGGAGGGAGAGAGGAAGGGGAGCCTGCCACAGATACATGCTGCACAACCCCTGAGCCTGCGGCTGCGCTTGACATGAACAGCACCTGATCAGAGTGGAGGGGTTCCCTCCTGCTGGAATGCTGGCGCTGGCCTTTGAGGGGAGGTTGAGGGGTCCAGGGTGCAGAGATGGAGCTTGGGGAGGGGCAGGGCACCTCTGACACGACTGCAGAGCTTCCTGGAGCAGAGGCATGGGGGCGGAGGTCGGGGCCGGGGGTGACTTGGGTGGGCCTGATAATCAGAGCTCATGGAGGATGGCCGTTAACCAGGACGAGCGCTGAAAAAGCCCTTTTACTGCCTGAACGCCTCAAATAGTTGGACAAAATCAGTTCTAGGGTCTCTGGACTCAAATTCTTTGTTTGTTTTGGTTACTCCACGAAGCTTGCAGGATCTTAGATGCCTGAGGACCAGGGACTGAAGCCTGGAACTCTGATCAATAGCCACCAGGGAAGTCTTCTCTGGACTCAAATTCTGCAACTCCCACCAAGTGAGTGAATTCTAACACCGCCTGAAATGAGAGGGTCCCCCGGACAGCATCTGGTACCCGCTGGGCCTGTCCTCCCCTGACCCCCTGATGCTTAACAGGGTGGGTGACTGCCACGTGGGAGCATTTGATCTAGTGACCTCAAACTGAAAGTGAAAGTCGCTCAGTCCTGTCTGACTCTTTGGGACCCATTCTGGACTATACAGTCCATAAAGTTCTCCAGGCCAGAACACTGGAGTGGGTTGTCATTCCCTTCTCCAGGGGATCTTCCCAACCCAGGGATCGAACCCAGGTCTCCTGCATTGCAGGCGGATTCTTTACCAGCTGAGCCACTGGGAAGTCCAAGAATATGAAGTGGGGAGCCTATCCGTTCTCCAGGGGTCCAGACCCAGGAAATGAACCGGGGTCTCCTGCATTGCAGGCCGATTCTTTACTGCTGAACTACCAGGGAAGCCTAAGACACACCCTGAGGAATGGTTCCACTGGGGATTGAACTCAGGACCTCCTAGTGACCTGGACTCGCTGTTTTCTCGTCTTCTGAGTAGTCTGCTGGGGAACTGATGACCCCACTACACCTGGTGAACAGCCAGAGCAACACCCAGGGGTGTGGGGACAGTGAGTGATTCTCCAGGGACAGTCTGGGGGCAGGGGGCTAGCATGCCCTAGGGGAGCATTTTCAGGTGGTGAGAAGTCAAAGGACTTACTCTTCAACTACGACGGAAGGAGGTCGTAGGTAGAATGCTTGAAAACGGTTAACCACTTCACTATTCTTAGGTTTTTAAATGAGGAGAAAGCTCCCAGCCATCACTCTTCCTCCTGATAGGGAAAAGTTACGGCTGGCTAAAATATGCAAAAGATCTGATACCAAGTGAAAAATTCAAGCACAGATTCAAAATAGATGATTTGGCTCTCATAAGCTTTTCTTCATCTACTATTAAAAAGGAAAAACAAAACATGCTTATAAAATATGTGTTTATTTGAACACATTCACAGCAGCATTATTCACAACACCTAAAATGTGGAAGAAACTCAATTCTCCACTGAGGGAATGAATGGATTAGCAAAATGTGACGTGTGTGTGTGTGTGTGTGTGTGTGTGTGTGTGTGTGTGTGTGTGTATACAATGGACCGTTATTCAGCCTTAGAGAGGAAGGGAATTCTGACATGCATTATGACGTGGATGAATACTGAGGACATTCTGTGAAGTGAAATAAGCCAGACATAAAAGGACAAACACTGCATGATTCACTTACACGAATGACGTTATCTGGAAGAGGCCAGTTCACAGAGATGGAAAGGGAACGGTGGGTGTCAGGGGCAGGCTGTGGGGGTTATTGTTCAACAGGAGGAGAACTTAGTTTGGCAAGATGAAAAGAGCCTGGGGGAAGGACAGCGGTGATGGATGCGTGGCTACACAGACGTCCTCAGCACCAATGAACCGCACACAAAAAAAACGGTGAGGACGGTAAATTTTGTGCCTTTTACCACAATAAAGAAACAGTCTAAGAGTAAAAATACATCAGTGAAAACTGCACACAAAGTAAAAAAACCCACAATAAAAACGGGCCAAAATCTTCCTTCCCAGAAGCAAACGACACTGTTTGACATGTTTACTTTCCACTTTTTCTAAAAGTTCGGGTTATAGTATGTGCATATATGTGCTATATTTTTGATTATTATATCACAGCATTTTTCATATTAAAAGCATCTACAAAATTTAAAAAATCCATACATACAAAACATGTGGTTTAATGATATTCCATGGGCTCCATTCAGATGGACCTTGAACTCTCTAAAAGAATAACACATATAGCAGGTTCTCATTACTCATCTATTTTGTACATAGTATCAATATATCGACAGTGTGTGCCTGTCAACCCCAACCTCCCAGCTCCTCCCACCTCCTGCTGGAGAAGCACTTCAGACACCCAGAGAGCAATGCCTCCTTTGACCCCATTCCCCGTCTCTTGCTCCCCAAGGGAATGGCTTACAGTCTCCTTGGCGGCAGCAGGTCAGGAACAGGGCCCTGCAAGGTCCTTGCACCCCAGGACAAGGGTTTATACAAGAAGTCCAGTGAGCGCTGGGGGTTCACGGCTCCACAGGCCCGCCTGACCACTGACAGGGCAATCCCTTCCCCCTTTTCTTCAGTCATGAGATGAAGACACAGTCCCAGCCATCACGCCAGCTTTTGGGCAGGAAGGAAGAAGAGGGGCTGTCTCTTGGGGCTTTGCCTTTCTATAGGGAAGAGGAGCCTCTCTAATGACACACATTTCCCCAGACATTTCATCGGCCAGACCTGGGACACATTCTCCCTCTCCCCAGTGCCTCAGACCCGTCACTGCCTACAGGAAGCAAGACTGTTTAGCCGATCATAACTTAACCCCCGGAGCTAAGGTCACTCCACTCCCTTATCCCAAAAGATCAGATTTCTATTACCTGAAGGAAGATACTGGAGCTCTGAAAGGGCAGGGCACGGGGTCTGGGAGGAGGCTGGCTGCCAGTTGACACCAGAGTGGACACCAGGGGAACCCGATGTCTTCTGCTAGACAAAAGCACACAGGTATGTTCGTGTGATATACAGCCACGTGTTCAAGTACTCCTAGAGGTGTTTCTGGAAGGGATTTCCAACGTGCAACCCCAGTTTGTATAAAGGCTACGTGAGTCAGCTGCTAATATCCAGCTGGCGCAATAACGTGATGGATAACAGTCTAGATGCCTCCCATCTCCATAGGCTCCTATGACAGACACAGCCGATCAGGTGAAGACTTACTATTACTTTAGGTCCGTAATAGGTAAGTGACGACATTTGGATCCCCCAAAACCCAGTTTGAACAGGGTTGGGGAAAGGTGACTTAAGAGATGCACACGCGTGCAAGTAAGCAGGGGCTGGCCGCTCTGAACACGGACAGGAAGGAGTCCTGGTAACCCTTGACACCATGAAGTCACAGCTGAACGGGGCTGCGCCCACTTTGGGTGGAGCCAGAAGTGGTCGGGCTTGATTCTCCCATCCAGTAGCCTCTGCATCTAGAATTCAGTGGCTTGTAGGGGGAAAAGAAAAGGATGAGCAGCATCGCCTCCAAGGGAAGCTACTATTCAACGGCTGAAGAGGTGTGTGTGAGCAGACCTATAAACACCTCTGTCTGCCTGTAACGCATGCAGCATTGTCACTTGCTGACCACTGAGTTAACACACGAATCAATAACGCATTTACTTAGACAGGAAATGGTCTATGTGGATTCTTTGTTGTGGCAGTTGTACCAGGGCTTTGCTCGTGGTAGTAACGTTTGCTTTGAGAGGGCTGAAGGAAAGATTGTATGAGCTTCCACCCTGCAGGTCAAAATAATGCTATTTTTTTTTTCAAAGCACAATCTCCTTAAAGGGTTTCATGTTTGAATATGCTTTTGAGAAATAACTAGAAATATATACTTTTGGGTATTGGGTTGGCGAGAAAGTTCATTCCGGTTTTCCCGCAAGATGTTACAGAAAAACCTGAACAATTGTTTTTACTGAATCAACAGTTTGGGACAAGTTATATATAGTCTTTATTTTTTTCACATGATAAACTAATGATTTTTCACTGTTTGAACTTCTAAGAACGCTTAATTTCCAGACACTGTTTTTACTTGCTTCCATGTATGGAAATTCATAGTACTCAAAAAAATCTCAAGGACAAGTAAGCTAACACATGTCTGTATAGTAAAAGCTATGGTTTTTCCAGTAGTCATGTACGGATGTGAGAGCTGGACCATACAGAAGGCTGAGAGCCAAAAACTGATGCTTTCAAACTGTGGTGCTGGAGAAGATTCTTGAGAGTCCCTTGGACTGCAAGGAGATCAAACCAGTCAATCCTAAAGGAAATTAAGCCTGAATATTCATTGGAAGGACTGATGCTGAAGCTCCAATACTTTGGCCCCCTGATGCAAAGAGCCGAGTCACAGGAAAGAACACTGATGCTGGGAAAGATTGAGGGCAAGAGAAGGGGGGGCACAGAGGATGAAATGGTTGGGTGGCATTATTGAGTCAGTGGACATGAATTTGAGCAAACTCCAGGAGATAGTGAAGGGCAGGGAAGCCTGGCGTGCTGCAGTCCATGGGGTGGCAAGGAGTCAGACACAACTGAGCGATTGAACAACGAAATAAGCTAAATCCAGAGCTCCCTGGGAGTTTGATTACGCTAAGACTCTGCCACACTGCTTAGCCTGTGAAGCAGTGTTTCCCTGTCCCCCCATCTCCCATCCGAGTAAACCACTGTTTATCTAACACTTTGGATGTTCCAGGCTCTGAGCACTCAGATGCATGAGCAGCCACAAAAAGCAGAAGAAACATCCTTGCCTTCCAGAAGCTTCCAGCTCAGGAACTGTCTACAAGGAATTAAAGTGAAAGCCAGCTAACTGAACAGCACAGCAGGTTGGGACTTTTGCGTGCTGCTCTGGGGAAACAGAAGACGAGGCGGGGGTTATTTGCAACTGGAGGGCCTGGGAGGCCTTGAGGCAAGATTGGAACTGAGCAGAGAGGTTGGGAGATGTGAGCCTGAACAAAGGTGTGGAAAATGAAGGGGCATTTTCATCAACAAAGACACGGCTGTGAGGCTGTGTGGGGGAGGGGCTCGGGATGGAGCAGAAGGGACAGAGAAAAGCAGTCATAGATGAGGGGATTTAGTTAGTGCCTATTACATGCCAGGGGGCTTCCCTGGTGGCCTAGATGGTAAAGAAGCTGCCTGCCACTCAAAAGACCCGGGTTCAATCCCTGGGGTGCGAAGATTCCCTGGAGAAGGAAATGGCAGCCCACTCCAGGATTCTTGCCTGGAGAATCTCATGGACAGAGCCTGGCAGGCTACAGTTCATAGGGTCGCAGAGTCCAACACACTAAGCAACTCACACACACACATGCACACACACGCACACACACACCAGGAGCACTGTACGTACTATTTCAAACATTCCAACAATCCTGAATAGTAATATTCTCATCTTACAGATCAAGAAACTGGCCCAGAGGGAGCTTCCTGGTAGTCTAGTGGTTAGGATTCTGGGCTTTCAACACCAGGGCCAAAACCTGCTGGAGAAACTGAGCAACGTGGTCCCTCTCCCCCCACCCCCACCCTCCGAAAAAGAAATTTAAAAACAAGGAAAAAAAAAAAAGAAACGTAACAGAGGAAAAAAGAAGAGGACTGAAAAGAGGGGTATTATTCCACGATGGGGCCGCCAGACAAAATATAGGACACCTAGTTAAATTTGAATTTCGGAAAAACAAGGAAGACTTAAACTTACCCAGAGAGTGAAAAACTCACCTGAGATCACTGAACCGATAAGTAGTGGAACCGATATTAAAATCTGGGTCTGTCTCATGGAAACTTCTTCCCCCCCCCACTCCCCCATTATGCCACATTTCCCTTTTAGCCCAGCTAAGGAGCTAGGCCTTTTAGAGAACTTTTCATTTCGTTCTGGAGGACAGCTGGTCAACAGTGTGGAGGCGGTTTCCAGGTATACAGCAAGGCCAGTTACACGTGGTGTGCAGCTGTTGTGCGCTCCACAGGCGGTGGAGGTGGACGACGCCGGGAGGGGCAGTGCTGGGGGCTTCTGCTCGGAGGGGGGCCGACCGCGCGTCCTGCACTGGGCTGGCCCTGGTCCACTCTGAGGCTGGAGGTGGAAGAGAAACTGTCCCTGCCCTCAGAGAAGGCACAGCTTGGTGGACAAGCAGGAAGGTTAACAGGTCACTCTCATGGTGAGGAGGACGATAGCAATTTGGGCGGAATGCTACGGAAATGCCCTTCCAAGGAAGGCTTCTTCGAGATGCCACCTGAGCTGCTTTGGAAGAGGAGGAACGTCGAAGGCGGTGAGAAAGGGTCTCCCATGCAGAGAATGGCCAGCCTGAAAACAAAGCTCTGAACCACTGGAGCTGGGGGAGGCGGGAGGGGTGGAAAAACGAGGCTGCGCGTTCAAAACACCTGGTGGAGGAGCAGCTCCAAGCCTGAGTTTCGACTGGAATGATGTGGTTTCAGCTGCAGGTTATGAAACTTCCAGAGAGCCGTGGGGAAGGAGGGCTGGAGCAGGCAGCGCAGCTGGTTGCAAAGGTTTCGGTGAGACGGCGGGACGGTCCCGCAGCACAGCAGGGACGGCGGAGAAAGAGAAAAGCTGGCGTGAGAAAGATTTAGGAGAACCTGACAGCTGACGGTGGGGTTACGGAGCCAGGGCAGTCAGGAGATGCTTTCCCGGTTTCGGTCCCGGGCAAGCGGGCGTGATGGGTGAGCGAGCAGCCGCAGGGACGGACCCCGCAGGACCCCGGAGGACAGAGCACGTGGATCTAGAGCTCCAGGGAGGGCCACAGGCAGCTGAGAATCGGTGGCTACCCGCGGCTGTCGAGGCCACGAGGATGGGCGGCTCAGGGGGACAAGGGGCAGCAGGCAGGAGGAGGGGACGGGCCAGAAGAGGGGAAGCCAGGAAGCCAGAGGCCAGAAGGTGGACCAGGTGGATGAACAGGGTGGCAGAGCCGAGGAGGGGGTCTGGGACCCTCCTGAGCGCGAGGATGAGAAAGCAAGGTCAGGAAGGCCTCACCTGTGCGGGCTCCACCGCAGGTGATGATGCAGTACCTGCAACTCAACAGATGGAGCGGAGACGGTTAGCACACACCTGCTCTCACGGCTTGGCTGGGACTGCAAGGAGACAGGCAGCGACTCCTGGGGGACATGAGGTCAAGAGAGAGCCCTGTTTCTAAAGACAGGGAGAGACGTCCCCATGGGGAAGAGAGCCCAGGGCGCAGGGCAGGTCCCTGGGATGGAGGGGGGAGCGCAGGTGGAGACGCGAACGCGGGCTCAGACAGGAGCAGCCACGAGGGCACCCTGGGCTTTGAGCGAACAAACTCGGACCCCTCCAACTACCTTGAAGCAGGGGACGCTGGTGCTGG
Organism: Nanger dama; assembly: GCA_917880005.1. Lineage (NCBI taxonomy): Eukaryota > Metazoa > Chordata > Mammalia > Artiodactyla > Bovidae > Nanger > Nanger dama. Next base: position 5,016,544 of record CAKJTW010000063.1, on the reverse strand, counting down.
GCCACTGTGGGGAGGCGAGGGAACGGAGAGGAGGACACAGGCAGATTTCTTATGAGCTTTGAGAAAAGTCATTTCAAGAATCTGCTGAGCAAAATGGTGGCGTGGGGGGCCAGAGCAAGGACCAGGGAAAAGAAGTGTCAAGTGGCATCAAACGCTTAGGTGATGCCGGGGACCGCAAGTCACGGCAGAAACCTACACTCGTGAGCGGTGTTGCCCCGGGAAGATCCCAGCATCTCAGAAGTAGAGTTGGAAGTGAGTGGACCCAACAGGGATGTTTCATGGGCTGTAAGCCGCAAGGGAACCTGGAAGAAAAAGTGAAAGTGAAAACCGCTCAGTCGTGTCTGACTCTTTGCGACCCCATGGACTCTAGCCCACCAGGCTCCTCAGTCCATGGAATTCACCAGGGGATCTTCCCAACCCAGGCATCGAACCCGGGTCTCCTGCAGTGCAGGCCGATGCTTTACTGTCTGAGCCACCAGGGAAGCCGAGGGAACCGGAGGATGCTGGTAACTGCTCGTGGGGTTCTGGGCTGGGATGGAAAAGAGAGATTAGGAAACAGAAGGTCTGAGGCTGAAATGAAGGGGTAACAGGGAAGAGGGGGCGAGAGCTGGAGACGAGAGGATGTTGGGAGTTTGAGATGCCAAGGGGGCCCTGCTCACGGGGATGATGCGGACCAGGATGTGGTGGCTGAAGAGGTGGGAGGGAAGGTGACTGGGGTTTCGGAGGCCAAGATATAAAGAGGCTGCCGCGACTGAGATGATGCAGGGGTGAAGCGGCCTGGGTGAGAGAGAGAGAGGAGTTTAAAAGCCGAGTCTTCAGTGAGCACGGGGCAGGGTGAGCAGATGACAGAGACGGGCACCATGGGGTGATGGCTTCAGCCTCAGAGCCAGCGCTGCCTTTGGAAGGACTTGGTCAGACGGTAACTAAGGACAGAGGCAGGCAATCCTCAACTGCATTCTTGCCACAGGGCACCTCCACTTATTCACAGCAGTGCAAGGACACACCCAGCCCATTCCTCAGGGAGTGAGAGGAAGGGACGGTTTAGAACATCCTAGTCCTTCCTCTTCATGCCACCCCCTTAAAGCTGTCTGTGAGCGCTAAGGGAGTTGGCTGGCAACTCTGTCCTGGGATGTGGAGGCAGGGGCCCTCCTGGGACAGCCATTTCCGAGTGGCAGCTGCTGACCCCACCATAGCTTGCTTGAACTCATGTCCACTGAGTCGGTAAAACCATCCGACCATCTCATGCTCTGTTGTCCCCTTCTCCTTCCGCCTTCAATCTTTCCCGGCATTAGGGTCTTTTCCAGTGAAGCGGCTCTTCCAATCAGGCGGCCAAAGTATTGGAGCTTCACTTTCAGCATCAGTCCTTCCAATGAATATTCAGGGTTGACGCTGGGGCTGGTTTTAGGGCTCATCCTTAGGCCAGACCCCGTGCTTACCTGCACACGTTAAGAATTCATTTGCTAGCCAGACTTTTCTGAAAGACATCTGCCATTATCAGTGGTTAAGTTTTGAGTCTCTCCGGAGTGGATTACTGTCCGTTAAAAGTAGGATAAAGCAACTCTTTTTGTGTTTTCTGTCAACTAGAACTCAGGTTTTCAACACAGGAGCTCCTCTTGGAAGTGTGTCTACGTTGGAGTCCAGCTTTTTGTGTCTTACCGTCGTCACTTTTCCTCTTGGGACACAGAGATGCTTTGGCTGGGAAGGGTAAACCGAGGAGGGCTCGGGGACTGCGTGGTCATGGTGGGGTCAGGAGAAGGGGACAACAGAGGATAAGACGGCTGGATGGCATCACACTCAATGCACATGAGTTTAGGCAAAGATAGTGATGGACAGGGGAGCCTGGCATGCTGCAGCCCATGGGGTTGCAAAGAGTCGGACACGACTGAGCGACTGAACAACTGAACAACCAAAACCAGCCCAGAATCGGAGAGATGAGTGGAAGAGGCGTGTTCACTTAGAATGAGTGGGAGGGAAGGACGTGTAACAGTCCTGGGGAGCGTCAACACTTCACGCAGTTCACCTATTGTTTGTCTGAAAACTGGCATTGCTAAGCCTGATTTACAGCCAAGGAAATGAAGTTAAAAGGCTACAAGGCCTCAAGAGGTCTCCTGCATGACAAAGGGCACGGTGAGACCCTCACCTGTTAGGATGACACTCGTCACGCCTCAGTTCTGCCTGCCTAAGTGCCTTTGTAGCTGGTGTACCTTCCAGAGCCTGGAATTTCAAACCTATTTCCGCTATTAAGTTCAAGTGGAAACTCTGAACAAGGAATGGCTCATGAAAAATGATAAGAAAAAAAGTAGGACATGATGTCAGTAGTGAAGTACTGAGAAAAACCTCAGGCATCTCAATAGCAGTTTCAGGGGATTCATTTGGTAATTTGATGAATTTCCAAGGCAAAATTACAGCTCTTTTACACTGAGTGTTGTGAGTGCAAGCTAAGCTGCTTCACTTGTGTCTGACTCTCTGCGACCCCATGGACTATAGCCCACCAGGCTTCTCTGTCCAAGGGATTCTCCAGGCAAGAGTACTGGAGTGGGCTGCCATGACCTCCAGGGGATCTTCCAGACCCAGGGATCGAACCCGCGTATGTCTCCTGCACTAGCACGCAGGTTCTTTACCACTAGCGCCACCTGGGAAGCCCCCGAGTACTTGTTATGACTTCATCACAAATATTTACAAATTTATCATCCAATTTATCTACTTCCTTTTCACTTAGAAATTAACTTTTTTTTTAAAAAGTCTAGTTTGAAAACAAATGGTGTCCTGGGCACTGGGTGGTTAACTCTCAAGACCCAGGTGAAATGTCCCCTCCCCAGGAAGGCCATTATCTGGCCAGCCTGGGCTAGGGTCCTCTCATCCCCAGACTCTCCACTTGGTGCCAGGACGGCCCAGGGGAAGTGAGACCAGTATCTTGAGCTCTCTGGTCATGGCCTGCCTCCCGTCTGGGCACATCGTCTTGTCTTCTGGCCTCATAGAGCAGGTGCTTGACAAACGGGGGTGAACAGCTGGGCTCATCTCATCTGCTATGTCATTGCCTTTTAGTGAAGGGAGAAAGTCCAGGTCAGACGCGGCGGCTCAGCCCACTCTCACCGAGCTCCTCTTATTGCAGCACTGACGGGCCTCTCACACACGCAGGAGGGGGCTGGCTTCTTGTATTTCTACCCTGCAGCAAGTGTGCTGTGCAATAAATGTGCCTATCAGAGCTCCCGCAGACTCAGAACTTTCCTTCCATTCAAGCGCATGTGCCGCATTCACTTGGATGGGCAGAGCAACTGCAGGAGTCGACTTAACTTCAACTTTGGAGGGACATACAGTGTGCAAAGTAGAGAAAAACGGGGCCAATTTACCACTAGCAATCTCAACCTTCCTTAGATTCATGGGCAATAACCAGATTCGTTTCCTGGACTAAACCACTTAGCCTCAGAAAAAATCTAAGTAAGTAAGTGAAGTCGCTCAGTTGTGTCCAACTCTTTGCAACCCCATGGACTGTAGCTCACCAGGCTTCTCTGTCCATGGGATTCTCCAGGCAAGAATACTGGAGTGGGTTGCCATTTCCTTCTCCAGGGGATCTTCCAACCCAGGGACAGAACCTGGATCTCCTGCATTGCAGGCAGCGGCTTTAACCTCTGAGCTACCAGGCACACTCCAGATAAAGTCTAAGACCTTATAAAACTCTAGAACAGAAAATGCTGCATCAATGGTGTCAGCTTTATAGATGTGTGCAATTAGGATCTATCACCACAGTTTAAGCTCCAGATCTAATATATGTACTGATTTTGGGGGTAGGGAGGAGGGTCCCTTGAACAGGCCGTTTCAAAGATTCCACAACCTAGAACACACTATAGGTTTGATGATGAAGAAAAACACGTACGTTACCTGTGTTGTCGCTTTAGTCCCTAAGTCGTGTCTGACTCTGCCACCCCATGGACTGCAGCCCACCAGGCTCCTCTGTCCATGGGATTTCCCAGGCATGAATACTGGAGTGGTTTGCCATTTCCGTCTCCAGGGGGATCTTCCCAAACCCAGGGATCAAATCTGTGTCTCTTGCATTGGCAGGAGGATTCTTTACCGCCGAGCCACCAGGTAAGCCCATACACACCGCCAGCTCCTATTTAATTTGTACTGATTCAAACGAGGGGTGGCCCACCGCAGGCAAGGGACCAGAGAAGCTCCTGGCATCATCTAAGACCCCGCACACACCCTAATCTTACCGCAACCCACCCTTTAGCAACTTTGCAGAAGGAATAAAGACTGCCACTGTCCCGTACCTCTGCCTGACTATACAACCTCTCCCTGCTCACCAGAAAGGGGGCAGAGTACTTGAGGCACTAGCCTACTGTGGTCTCCCTTTGTGTGGCAAAGTAATAAAGCCACTCTTTCTTTCTCCTCCAAAAACATAAAACCCCACAACAAACAAGCGAGGCCTAACTAGATGCTTAAATACAAACTTTCATCCTGATTTTTTTCTAAATATTTCATTGGCAACTTAGTTTGGCTCTGAAACAGGGTTCGACCCCCAAATTTACAAAGGCTCTGCAGCCTAACAAAAGGTAAACATTGCCAGCTCTAGCTGCAGCCCTATCACCACACCTTGCAATGTGACCTTCAACAGCTCCTTTCTCAGCTAGTTTCCTTAGTGGCAAAAGGGACTGGGCTAGTGCTCAGAGCTAGTGTTCTCCACATTGTTACCTGAATATTCACTTAAGGACTGATGCTGAAGCTGAAGCTCCAATACTCTGGTCACCTGATGTGAAGAGCCGACTCACAGGAGAAGACCCTGATGTTGGGGAAGACTGAAGGCAGGAGGAAAAGGGGACGACAGAGGATGAGATGGTTGGATGGCATCACTGACTCAATGGACATAAGTTTGAGCGAGCTCCGGGAGATAAAGAAGGACAGGGGACTTTGGTATGCTGTAGTTTATCGGGTCGTAAGAGTAGGTACTTTGGCCACCTCATGCAAAGAATCGACTCATTGGAAAAGACTCTGATGCTGGGAGGGATTGGGGGCAGGAGGAGAAGGGGACGACAGAGGATGAGATGGCTGGATGGCATCACTGACTCGATGGACATGAGTTTGGGTGGACTCCGGGAGTTGGTGATGGACAGGGAGGCCTGCGGGTTGCAGAGTCAGACATGACTGAGCGCCTGAAATGAAGAGTAGGACAACTTAACAACGATATTGTTAACGATGCAGAACGCCAATTCCAAAAGAACTAACGTTAGACCTAACCAAAGAGCAACTTCATGGGGCAGCCAAACTAGTTTGTGGTAAGGGAAGTTAACTTAGCATGAGTTCACTGCCTGAACTGTTTCCGATCTTTTAGAAATAGAAATAAGGTAGAATCAGATTTTTTTTGTTAGGCTCCTTATAATTAATGAGAAGATACTCTGAAAAAAGGAGAAAGAGATTTGGTGTCTTTCGATTCATATCCTTTAGTCTACCCTCTCCACACGTGTCCCTCCCTACCCCCGTGGTCTTGCGGCCCAGTTGGAGACCTGATGGAGGTTGCGGGAGGGAGCCGTGAGGCCAAGGGAGGGGCGGTGACATCCACAGGGCTGTGTGTCACAGTCACACTTTTTGTCGGGTGCCGTCCCGCCAAGGGACACACTCTGGGCAGGTTGTCTGTTGCCACACCTCCTTGGCCACTAGTGAGCTCGGACTCACTTCACACTCGTGAGTCTTCCAGTCTTCTACCTTCTTATGTAGTTGCTGACATTCATTTTCACGGTGGGCAGTAAGTTTTGTTGGAGTTCTTAAGACACGTAAAATAGTCGAGCATTTTCACACCCAAGTCCTCTCTGTCATGTGCCTTGTCTTTTGATGAACCAAAAGCAAACAATCATTCTACGCACAAGGCATTCAGCTGTCGACGGGCGCAGCCACAGTGTCTGTCCTCACAATCAGAAGAATAAAAGCAGGCAAACGTGGCTCTAAAATACCCAGTTTAATTAAGGGGCACTAGCTAGTTTTCTTGCTGCCAAAAGAACAGGAATCTGGCTCAGATGGTAAAGAATCCGCCTGCAATGCAGGAGACCTGGGTTTGATCCCTCGGTCAGGAAGATTCCCTGGAGAAGGGCATGGCAACCCACTCCAGTATTCTTGCCTGGAGAATCCCCATGGACAGAAGGGGCCGGGTGGTGTCCAGTTCATAGGGTCCCAAAGAGTTGGACATGACTGAGCAACTATGCACACAGAAGTTCAGAGAGAACGTTCACTGGTTCAGTTTACTCTACCCAAACGGAACAAAAGAAAAGCAATAAAATCAGCCCTGCCTTTAGAGGCCTGTGGCTCTGGAACTGCACTTTAACCTGTCCTTTTAAAAGGATTTTTCACCTTCAGCAGCCAATGGAAGCAGCACCGTGTCTCTGCACACCTATTCATAAGCTAAAGGGCAGAAACCAAGAGTCTCTCCCATCAAGAAAAACTCAAGGCTTAATCCAACAAGTCACCTACTCTAGGGCAATTTTTAAGTTATTCATGCAGCAGGGCAACAGCTGGGCCCTGTTGGTGTTGTCTCCCACCTACTACCATTCCTGACAGTTAAACCTTTCCAGCCTCCTCCACTTGACTGTGAACTCTGCAGACCTATGACTCAGAAGCTAAGTGACCTAACTGGGTACTTCCCCCATTTCTGGTATCTATGGAGAAGTATCAACTACTTGCAAAGACACCCTTCCATCAATTACTAGAGAGTGGGGAAAGTGAAATTAATTAAGCCACATACAAATTCTCCCACAACTGGTTTTTCACTTATGAACCATTTATGCAGAATTTATATGCTATGAAGCCAGAAATGACTTATTTCAACAGACGTGACTTTCTCAAACTGTGTGGGTGCAAACTCTAAAGGGAATTACTCAGGATTTAAAACTCAGATGCAAAGACAGAATTATCTAATTTTTCACTCCCCACACTAACATTTTCAAGTCCATGCTATTTCAAAATAACTGGGACTAAATGACTCCGACAAAATCACTTTTTAATCAGAATACACAAACTTTCCTCTAAAGGTTCTTTAGAAAGACACCTGCTTGTTTTAACAAGCTGGATCTAAGGTTGATGTATTACAGTTCAGCATAACCATGGTGTTCAACTGCGAGAATACTGTTCCGAAAGACAGGGTGTAAAAGTGAATATACATTTGAGAAATTCACACCCGCAAAAGAAGTACAAAAAGACACACTCTCTCAGTTTCTCGTGATTTTCTTTCTTAAAAACTAGTTTTTATTTCTATTGCTTCAAACCCAAAGTCAGGTCGACCAAAACAACGAACAAGGGCAGGAGCACACCGCTGCAACAACTATTTAGAAAGGTTTAACTTGCCTAGAATTCGCGCCGGGGGGGGAGGGGGCAGGAAGGGGGACCTCTGCTGCAGGTATAAAGGAAAACTGGGCGGGAAAATTTGTGGCATTTTCAACAAGGAGACAAATGCAAAGCCTGGCGAGCGTGAGGAGGAGCGTCTACACTGGTGAGAAAGAGGTGAAGACGGTGGTCGAGGGGAAACGACGACTGGCTGGAGAGTGAAGAAAGGGAAGCTGAGAAGGAAGTGCTCTGAAGCCACAACAAGCCAAGCTACCGGCCCGGCGGCCGGGACCCTGCAGCCAGTTCTAAGATCTACGGGGAAGCAGGCACCCAACGGCCAAGTCGCAGGTTTCCGCGGGTCACGAAAGGATAACGGACATCCTCCCAACGGCGGGCCCGGGGCGCGGCGCGCGCCGCTTCCGCCCGCCCGGGACCCGGCAGGGCGCGCGACCGTGGAGCTCGCGGGGAGAATGTGGGCCCGCGGCCGCCCGCCGGCGTTCCCCTTCGCCGCCCGCCTTTGTTCGCCTGGCCCTGCTCTCCCCGCATTCGGCCGCCGTCGCCCGCCCGGAGCCGGCTACCAAAAGCAAATGCCGCCTGACGCGAAAAACGAGGCACAGGCGCTACTCGTCAAACCAGACTTTATTGGGGGCGCCCCGTGCGCGCCTCCAGCTACCCCCGCGTGGCCCGCCGGCAGGGACGCCGCGTTCGGCTCGGCCGGCCCTGCCCAGCAGGCCCCCCCCCCCGCGGCGCCGGGGGGCCGCGCGGACGGCTCACCGGCTCCCGAGGCGGCGGCGGCGGCGGCGGCTGCAGCGTCGACGCCCCGCTCCAGAGGGCGGCCCGGGGCCCCCGGGGCGGCGGGCTTCGCTGCCGTTGCACCGCGGAGGGCGGGAGCCGCGCGACTAGCAGCGAAGGCGGCGGCGGCGCGCTGACGTCACGCGCAGCGGCCAGCCAGCGCGCGCGCGCGGGGGAGGGGAGGGGGGGAGCCGTCCCGGCGGCCCCCAATCCGGGAGGAACTCGGGCTGAGTGGGCGGGGCCGCTACGGCGCACGGGCCGTTCGATTGGCCCAGGAGGAGGAGCGAGCAGGCGAGCAGGCGAGTAGGGACGAGGCGGCGGGGCGGGCCGAGGCAGCGCGGAAGTCTCGCGAGGCCGAGCCTGAGCGGAGTGTGGCGGCGGCGGCGGCGGCGAGATCTGGGCTCGGGGTGAGGAGTTGGTATTTGTGTGGAAGGAGGCGGAGGCGCAGGAGGAAAAGGGGGGAAGCGGAGAGCGCCGGCCCCGGAGGGCGGGGAGGAGGCGCGGCCAGAGCGGGAGGCCGAGGCGCGGCGCGGCGGGGCGCCGGGGCGAGCAGCGGCCGAGCGAGCGCGGGGCGCACCGAGGCGAGGAGGCGGGGAAGCCCGCCGCCGCCGCCGCCGCGCCCGCCCCTTCCCCCGCCGCCCGCCCCCTCTCCCCCCGCCCGCCCGCCCGCCGCCTTCCTCCCTCAGCCTTCCTTCCCCACGGCCGGCCGCCTCCTCGCAGCCCCGGAGCTGAGGCCGCCGCGGCCGTGGCGGCCGAGCCCTCAATCATGGCCTCGGGCGACACCCTCTACATCGCCACGGACGGCTCGGAGATGCCGGCCGAGATCGTGGAGCTGCACGAGATCGAGGTGGAGACCATCCCCGTGGAGACCATCGAGACCACGGTGGTGGGCGAGGAGGAGGAGGAGGACGACGACGACGAGGACGGCGGCGGCGGCGACCACGGCGGCGGGGGCGGCCACGGGCACGCGGGCCACCACCACCACCACCACCATCACCACCACCACCCGCCCATGATCGCGCTGCAGCCGCTGGTCACCGACGACCCGACCCAGGTGCACCACCACCAGGAGGTGATCCTGGTGCAGACGCGCGAGGAGGTGGTGGGCGGCGACGACTCGGACGGGCTGCGCGCCGAGGACGGCTTCGAGGACCAGATCCTCATCCCGGTGCCCGCGCCGGCCGGCGGCGACGACGACTACATCGAGCAGACGCTGGTCACCGTGGCGGCGGCCGGCAAGAGCGGCGGCGGCGGCGGCGGCTCGTCGTCGTCGGGCGGCGGCCGCGTCAAGAAGGGCGGCGGCAAGAAGAGCGGCAAGAAGGGCTACCTCGGCGGCGGGGCCGGGGCGGCGGGCGGCGCGGACGCGGGCAACAAGAAGTGGGAGCAGAAGCAGGTGCAGATCAAGACCCTGGAGGGCGAGTTCTCGGTCACCATGTGGTCCTCAGGTGAGCGCCGGCGCGCGCCGGCCCCGGGGATGTTTTTGTTTTGAAGGGAAGCCATGTTTTATGTGTGTGATGGGCGCCGCCATCTTCTTCGCGGGGCAAGTATGGCGGCCCCAAAAGATGGCGGGGGCGGCGGGCGGCGGCGCGGCGAAGATGGCGGCGGCGGCGCGGCGCCGCCCGCTAGGCCGCAATGGCGTAGTTTCCCCGGGCGGGGCGGCCGCGCGGCGCGGCGCGGCGCGGGGCGGGGCGGGGCGCGCGGGGCGGGGGCGCGCTCGGCCAACGGCCGGCCCGGGGCCCGTTGTCCGCGGCGCCCGCCCGCCTCGAGGCCCCCGCGGGCGGCGGCGGGCGGCGCGGCCTGGCCCTCGCGCCCGGCCCGGCCCGGGCCGCCCTTCCCCGGCTGCCTCTGGGGGGCGGCGCGCGCCCGACTCCGCCCCCGCCCTGCCCGGGCCGCCGCGGCTCCCGGGACGCGCGCCCCGCGGCCTTGCGCTCGCCCTCCGGCCGCCGGCGCTCCCTCTGCTCGCCTCCCTGCGCCTCGCGGGGCGGGACTTCGGCGGCGCGTCGGGCTCGCGTGTGCGGGCTCGGCGGCGGCGGCGGGGCCTCTGTCACCGCGCGCCGGCGGGGCCTTCGCCTCTGCTGCCCCCGCGGCGCCTGGTGAGGGCTCGCGGGTTTTTGCAGAGGACTGAATCCTTCGCCCTTGAGGGAGTTTTGTTTTCTTATTTGGCTCTGCACGCTTGCCATTAAGTTGGCAAAGTCGGGTCTTTTTAAGTTTCCACGTGTCTTGCTAGAAAACTTGCAGTGAAAAGAAGGGGTTCTAGAAAAGGGTCTTTTCTGCTCTTCAACGCTGCTCTGAACGAGGACCAGGAAAAATAGGGCAGAAAAGGCTTGTCTGCGTGTGTAAATCTGTTTCGATTCTACTTTGTAAGTAGTGTTTTCCTGTCCTTATTACCTTGTCCACAGGCTACCTTGTTAAATTTTGGTTGAAACAGTACATAGGTTGAGAATAATCCTGCCATAACGAGTTAAACTAGTACGTGGATGGTTAAAATGGTAGAATCCTTCTCAATACAATTGCTCCCACTCTGTTTAATATATATTCTCAGAATTGGATGAAGCCTCAAAATCTGGAAGTTGCGTGTTTAGGGTTGTTAAAATTCACGAGAACGAGTGAAACAGGCAAAAAGACTGGGTTGAAGCAGGTCTGGTTGTATCTGCTGTGAAAGCTCCAGGCTTCTGTGGATCTGTGATTCAGGACTGGCAGTGGAGCGGAGGTGCCCTCAAAGTGTAATAGCACTTGCCCACAGCGCTGCTGCCCTGGGTTTCTGAGGGCCTTGTGGAGCTCTCAGTTTCGCAGGAGCTGTGTATTTAAATATCTTCGTATTTAAGAGGCTGTCCAAAGACACCTTCGGTACGCCTTCGGTAGTGCAGGATGACTGCACAGTGGCCATGGAGGAACCAGAAGACAGACCTCTCCATTATGAATAGTGGATTATGGAAGGCTCTGCTGGGTACTGATGAATTTGCTGAATTCAGAGCTTCCCCCGTGGCTCAGCTGATACAGAATCCGCCTGCAATCGCAATGCAGGAGACCCAGGCTCGATCCCTGGGTGGGGAAGATTCCCCTGGAGAACGGAATGGCAATCCACCCCAGTATTCTGCGGGAAAACCCCAAGGACAGAAGAGCCTGGCAGGCTACAGTCCATGGGGTCGCAAAGAGTTGGACACGATTTAGTAACGTTTTAAACCACCACTTGCTGAATTCGGGATATCATTAGGTATTTAGGTAAATCAACATTAACCACATGAAGCTATATTTTCTTTTTCTCACAGTACATCATGTTGGCTTTAAGTAATTTAGCAAACCAGGATATTTTATGTGTTCTGCATTTGATCTTACCAAATTGCTAACCCACTTCATACCCGAACGAACGCTGGATGATGTAGACTTTACTTGAAGTGGTATGTATCAAGTCAGCTTAAAAGTCATTACTTCCTCTGCAAGTGATTGCTCCAGGCTTGTACAGATTCAGGGATATTTTAAAGTCCACTTCCTTAAAGAGTTGTTTGGCCTGTTGCAGTACTCTGCGTAAGTGAAGACGCTCAGTCGTGTCCGACTCTTAGGGACCCCATAGACTGCAGCCTACCAGGCTCCTCCGTCCATGGGAGTCCATGGAGTGGGGGTGCCATTACCTTCTCCAGCTTAAAGGTGGTTATAAACATTTGATGTCAGTAACATAGAATTACTTGGTTTCTCTTACATGTTTTGTGGTAAACTATTCCCCTTCCTTGTCCTTGTGGTTTGGAATTATTCCTGAAGAGAAGTGAAATAGTTTGTGATTAACTCTACATGTCCCAAGTTCAAATTCTGCATTTAGTTTCATCTTCAGAAATGAAATAGGATAACATAACAGATGAAGAAACCAAACCAGGTTAATTGTCAGGCTTAATTTCTGTATGTGTTGACTGGTAGGCATTCTGCACCGTGCATTCATGTCCTTGATTACATCTGATCCTAGGCAAGAGAATTTTTAAAACAGTCCCTTGGTCTAAGCTCAAGTTTAGTTAACCTAAAATGCTTTTAAAAAATAACAATACACATAGGGTATATCAGGGCTCTATTAATTGGTAGTACCTCTTGGCTAAAAAAAGTAATGAAACAAAGCACTTGGATTTTTATGGGCTGCTTTTGCTTGTATGCCATCTTCATTTAAATTTCCCACAGAGCAACTGAACTGTGTGGTTGGCATCTTTTGAGTGGGATGGCAGAGGGGAGTCTAGTATTCCTGTAGTAGAGTAGTTTTAGCTCTGAAAAGGTCCCTAGAGATCTGCTTCCCCACCCCCTTCTTTTTAATTAAGTGACATCACATGTGCCTAGTTCAGTGGCTTTTTACTTTGTTCACCAGGTTGTGGAATCATCACCACTGTCTAATTCTAGAACATTTTTATCACCCCAGAAAAACTGGATATTATTTCCCTCTCCCCCACCCCCACCCAGCCATTAATCTGCTTTTTCCTGGATTTGCCTATTCTGGACGTTTCATTTACATGAAATCATAACTATATTGCCTTTGCGTCTGGCTTAGTCTGTTTTCAAGATTCTTCCAAGTTGTAGAATGTATTTTGTTACTTTTTACAGCTGAATACTATGCCACAGAAGCTGCTTATTTTTGCAGATGAGAAAATTAAGGTCTAGTTAAGACTGAACGTGTTTTAGCATTTAATCACAGTTTAATTGTGTTTTGAATATCCATAATCCTTTGGTTAAGGGTCATATTTGTTCTTGTATCTTTCCTAACGTATAATTAATGAACATTTAATTATTGCTAAATTTAAGGGATGGTATTATGCATTTTTCCCCCTAGATGTTCATCACGATAGTTCAGGAGGGACATCCTATTTTGTAGAATTTATTAAAAACTAAACCACTTAACAAAATCACTGGGTTGAGTAGGAAACATTAAAATATTTAGTTTTGAGACCAACCAAAAGGCTTTTGAATCTTGAGGTTTCAGGTAGTTAGAATATGTGACCTTCACTCAAGGCTGTATTTTAATTATCTTCTGTTAGAATATAGAAGTGCTTTGTGCTAGATTGATTAAAACATCTAAGACCAGAAAACCATTGATACTAAAAGCAGCAAATTGAAAGAGAGTCAAAAAGTATTAAATTTTTCTCACTTCTATATATTAGTTCGTTTGTCAAAAATTACTAGTCCTGACAATCCACTATTTTTCCTTTTTAACATGCTGTTTATCACTAAGGAAAGAAGCTGTAAATATAAACTCGCAGGAGCCAAGCCAACCCTCCAAAGTAATCGTGTCCCTCCCAAGACTGCATAGGACAGCCTGACTCGTAGATCCTGCTTCCTGACCTGGTGGCTCTGGAAGCCTGGCTTACTTACCAGCCTCTGCTGTCAGACTCTTGTCTCCTGGTTATTAACCTCCCTCCTACCCCTAGTCAACAGCTGTCTTCTCCAATAGGAAAATAAAAATCCATATCAGAGAGGTCAGGACTCCTGACCTACCTAAAACTAACATTTCAGGCTTTTGGGAGAAAATAAAGAATAATTTTTTAAAAATATGCTATACTCGGGTGAATATTTAAAAAAGGCTTTCTATTTGTTTTGAAGTCTCCTTTAGTAAGATCAGTTGGTTTTAAGGCTGGGAAACTTAGGGCTCATAACAGGTTATTAGCAAAAGCAATTAAGAATGAACATTTCTCAAGATCTGCATTTGGTGACCAGTTTATAAACTGCCTCACTTACTTCCGTTGGAAGAGCGTAAAAGTGAAAACTGTTTGTAATTTTAAAATCTGGAACATTTACTAGTGAGTTGTATTCTACAGTATTAAGCATTCACTGTACTCAATATTTTCAAATTTGGCATCTGAAACACCACTTGGATGTTGAAAAAAACAAGTATTTCTTTACTGTTGACAGATGGTTAGGAAGATGCAGGGAGGTCTTGGAAGCTAGTTGACTGTATTGTGTAAACTTGTGTCTTCCTGTTTGTGGTGAACAGGTCGGGAGAGGAGCTGTTTCTTAGTCTTAAGGGTCTTGTTTTAGTAGGTCCCATTGTGTTTAACCTAGTGATTAATTATCAATAACAGCTAGCCCAGTGGTTTTTGAGAATCTTGTTAGTAGCATCAAATTTCCCTTTAGAGGGCCCAGAGATCTGACCTTGGCATGTCTCAGCTTCTGCCCTTGGGGTCTTTGTAAAGCGCCCTGTTGGGGTAGGAGGACCCCTGAAGGCATTTTTCATTTCCTTCACCGCAAAGACATTCTACTTTATGCATTCCTTTGTGAGGAAAGGAAGCAATATACTCAATTTCTTAAAGCAAAACGACCCAATTTTAACATGAAACAGTGAGATAATGGGGACTCTGTAGGGCAAAATTTTTGTTAACTATTCAGTTACTTTAGTCTTACTCTGTGGTTTCAGATAGGATTAAACATTAAGCTGATGTAAATGGTTGTGATGGACTCTTCTTTATTGTGTAAATTATTCCCCTGGAGTGTAAGAGCTGAGGGTCTGGGAGAGAGAGGCAGTGTTTTGTGGAAGCTGTGCGGTGGACCTGTCTCCTCTTCTGGGAGAGCCACAAGCTCCAGGTAAAACTTCTAGTGCCTCAGAGAGCGTCACACACTCTTCACACACTCCACAGGGTTACAGTTCTCAGCTCAGCCCTCTTCTGTCCCCTTTCTTCTGGCTTCTAAGCATCACCAAAAAACTGAAGGAGGGACACTGCCTCCCAGCTCCAAACTAACAGTTGGTTTTGAATTGTGCATTTTTTCAGTATCTCACTTGTAATTTGTAGTATTACATGTGATTCTTAGACTGAAGACGTTTTTATAGACTTGACAAGGACCAAATACAGACCTGTGGATTTCACTTCTGGGGGATCTGATTGGGTCACACATTATTCCTTTCTGAATTTTATTTATAAGATTTAAATTATATGAATTCACTCCCTTGCCTAAAAATTCTACAAATACAACAGGTGTGGATATACTTAATGCCACTGAACTGTAAATTTAAAGATGATTTTTAGACTGGTAAACTTAACGTTTATATCTACACACACATCCCAGGGGCACACTATTGCATTCAGTAAAATCCAGACTTCTCATAACCTGCCAGGCCACACATGATTTGGCCCCTGCTTTCCCTTCCAGACCTCCTCCTTGTCCCTCTGCTCCCATTATGCTCCACCCTTCCC
Organism: Nanger dama; assembly: GCA_917880005.1. Lineage (NCBI taxonomy): Eukaryota > Metazoa > Chordata > Mammalia > Artiodactyla > Bovidae > Nanger > Nanger dama. Next base: position 5,001,290 of record CAKJTW010000063.1, on the reverse strand, counting down.
AAATTTCTTGAGCTTGTCGCTTCGTACTTGTTCTCTGGAAGCAGCACCTCTGTGTCCAGTGCTCTGATCCCAGGTGTCCATAAGTCTCAGCTCTGAGAGGCCTGCCCCTTCATCCTTTCAGATTAGCACTTATGACTCTTATCTCCTAACCCTGTTTTCTTTTCTTTGTAGCACCATCTGAAGTTGTCTTGTGTTTATCTTTTAGCTTGCTGCTTGTCTGTCTACTTTCTGTAGAGTGGTAAGTCTCCGGCTGAAACCCTGCAGATGGTCCAGGGCACATAGAGGAGCCTCAGGAAAGAACTGCATGAGTGCTTGCAAGCCGTGCTTGCAAGGAGGCTGAGTCCTGGCCTGGAACCCACAGTGCCACTCTCCTCTTATTGCTGCTTCGAGAAAAGGAGTAGTTAAGGGTGAGGCGAGGGTGAAGAAGCATTTATTACAGCCATTGGAGAAGGCAGTGGCGGCCCACTCCAGTACTCTTGCCTGGAAAATCCCGTGGACGGAGGGAGCCTGGCAGGCTACAGTGCCTGGGGCCGCAGAGAGTCAGAAAAAGCATGGATGTTAATCAATTCTAGGTTGACATCCTGGATCTATCACTTAACTGTGCTTCTTTGAATGCATTCCTTTGCATTTCTTTTTTTCCCTTCTTTTCCTTTTTTTTTTTTTTTTCCCCCCCGCAGAGCTGCAGCATGTGGGGTCTTTGTCCTCCCGCCAGGAATCAACCTGTGTCCCTAGTAGTGGCAGGGCCAGAGTCATCACCACCGGACCACCAGGGAAGTCCTACCACTTCGCGTTTCTGAGGCTTGATTTCTTTGGCCAGAAACAAGAGGTTAATATAAAGATTTTATTTGAATTAATGTGACAGTTACTGATATGAAACAGGTACTCAGTAAATGATAGTGTCCCTACTTGAGGCCTCTTGTTAGTGGAGAAATGTGGGAAACAGCCTGTGTCTGATTTTTGCTGTTGCTCAGCGGTGAACCTCAGTTGTTTAGCTGTGCTCCATTTTGGAGCTTCCCAGGTGGCGGTAGTGGTAAAGAACCCACCTGCCAGTGTAGGAGACAGAAGAGACCCAGGGTCGATCCCTGGGTTGGAAAGATCCCCTGGAAAAGGGCGTGGCAACCCACTCCAGTATTCTTGCCTGGAGAATTCCCATGGATGGAGGTGCCTGCCAGGCTGCAGTTGATAGGGTTGTAGAGTCAGACATGAGTGAAGCGCCTTAGCATGACACATACATGCATTTTGGTGGCATTTGGGTTGATGGCAGTGGTGAGTAAGTAATGGCCAAAGTTACCTAGAATGGTCAAACCAAAGTTAATGGCCTAAGATGGAAGGTGTGGAGAAACAAATCTAGTCCAGGTGACCCACAAATAAATAAGCAGAGAAATAGGTAAATATATGAAATGGATGAGAACAGAAAATCAGGATCACAGAAGAAAAGGAAATATTAGTGTCAACCTTAATGAGCTTCCTGGCAATCAAGATAGAAAAGGAAACCATACTGCTGACAGCTGACCCTAAGACAGGATAGACTTCTAGGGGAATCAGGCTTTTCTTAGTCAAGACTGAGTTCTAAGATAAACTGTTTTCTATATGAAGGGAGCCATGAGTGATACAGCAGTGCACCGATTCCGACTAGTGTGGTGGCAGAGTTCACACAATGTCTTTGAAAGGCCAGAAGACTTAAAGTTAAGCAGTGTAATTGAAGGTGACTCTTTACTTACTTATTCTTTAAAAACTGTTAAGCCATTAAGACCTACTCTTCCCCTTAGGCCCAAGAGGGAGGGCAAAGGGAATAAAGGTTTGTTTTTGGAATAAAGGTACACACCTCTTTGCAGACACACTGGTTGCCATTTAATGTGTTACCTTGTTTTAGCAGAAGCCTGGCGTGCTGCAGTCCGTGGGGTCGTGAAGAGTCAGACACGACTTGGCGACTGAACAACAACTTATAAGTTAGGTGGTCTACCTTTTAATAAATTAAGGAAACCAAACACGGGTCAGTGATAGGAGTGAGAGGCCTCTTAAAGGAAAGAGATCTTGACGTGGGCTTTGGAAAGCCCAGATCGGGATGAGAGGTGGGCATGAAAGGAGAGGAAAGTTAAGCAAAGCAGCCTGGTTGAAGCATGGAGGGCTAGTGGAGCTCTGCTTCTGATTCTGTTTTCTGGGCCTGTGGCATGGTTTAGCTCCTTAGTCATTTCTTTTTGACTAAATGTCAAACTAGGCTGGGAGTGGCTATCTTTGGTGACTTAGAAACTAAAGACTGTCTTTAAAATGTGAAAGAATTGCTGTTTCTGCTGAAATAACTCAAGGTGTGCCACCCCATTCATGGGTGGTATTGGTTAAAGTTGGCTTTCCCATACCTTCCATCTTAAGCCGTTTAGCTTTGATCATTTTCCTCTGGCAGGAGTATTAGTGAGTGCAAGAATCATCTAACGCGCAATTTTGTCTGGAAGTTCCCAGTACAACATTTCCTCCTGCCACCTTACTTCTTTGAATTGGTGACTTGTTTTCTCAGCTTTTTTCCAAGCAAGAATTCTGAGATTTGGTTCTCATTTTAATTTGCTGTGTTGTGTTAGATTCAGGTGTATAGAAACTGATTTTGATGACACTTCTGTTGTGGATTAATCCTGTCTCCTGAAACAGTGAGATGATTAACTGAGTGCTGCCCTCAAGGAAGACTCCAGAGAAGAATAAAGATGTACAATTTTTAAAGCAGATTTAGATACTTTACTTCATGAGCAGACTTTGCTTGGATATGTGTTTCAGAGCTGATGAGTTAGCATCTTCTCACCCCTCTATACAGTGAGTCTATTTCAGCAGCAATGATGGAATGGAAGGGATATGATGATGGCCACTGCAAACGGTGAGATGGCTTGAATACCTAACAGTGAAACATGTTTAAATAAAATCGTGCAAAAAAATCCTGAATTAATACATGTATTCTGGAGTTTTTTTTCTTGTTTTCATTCCCTTTTACTTACACTTTTTGAAGAGGGAAGTTTACGTACATATAGTTTGTAAATGCAGCTTTTCTCTTTTTAGAGCATCATAAATTTCTGTTTGGCAAAAGCATCTGATGACTTTCTTTGCAAAAATCAGATAAAATGGCCAAATCATAGCAGATGTTGACATAATGTGATCTGTTGCTGTAATGTGTGTCTAGTTCTTGCTGTAAATGAGGCATACGATGTCTTTGATTTCTTCAGGCTGTAGCATCTTTTGTCGTTTTTCTAGCAGTCTTCTTTGAAATGTGGTTTTCTTCCTGTGTGAATAGTTTATTTTCTCAAATGTTGTTAAATAGTTAACAGTTGTTTGTTTTATGGTTTCTGTGGACTGGCCTTCAAGGAGTTCTCTAAATTAACTTCTATGAAATACACTGTTTGTTAGGGAATAAGTAAGATATACAAATTTATAAACATTATATTGTGAAATTATACAGTAACTATAGCAATTTTTTAGAACTTAGACCAACAGAACTTTGTTTTTGTGGGGTTTTCAAAGACCTATTGATAAATGTCCATTTTGGTAGTAAATCCCATCATTGATTCCTTGATTTCCAGTGATTTCCAGAAATCTTTCCTTGTTTCAAAGAGGAAAATTCCACTATAGTTTAATCCCATTTTCTGAGTGAAATCCCATCATATAGACCAGAGGTCAGCAGGCTTTTTCTACCCCTGTAGAGGGGTAGATGAGTAGTATTCTAGGTTTTGTGGGTCCAGATGCAGCTGAGCAGCTCCATGTGTTCATGTAGCAGGAAGATGGCCGTAGACAGTATATTCACAAATGAGCGTAGCTGTGTTCACAGCAGAACTGTGTTTCTAAAACCTCATTCATAGCAGCATCGTTCACAGTAGCCAAGAGGTGGAAACATTGCAAGTGCCCATCCGTAGATGAATGGATAGGCTAAAGGCCATCTTATGCCGTATCGGAATATTACTCACCTGTGAAAAGGAATGAAATTTTGATAGTTGCTACAACACAGTGGACCTTGAAAACATGCTTAGTGAGGCAAGCCAGGTACAGGTGGACAAAGAATATGATTCCACTTACAAAAAGTTATCTGGAGTAGGCAAATTAATGAAATCAGAAAGTAGACTAGAGGTTACCACTGACTGAGGGGAAGAAGGGATGTTGTTTAATGAGTAGCAAGTGTCTATTGGGGATGATAAAGTTTTGGAAATAGATAGTGGTGATGGTTACACATGGACTTCCTGAATCATGCAATGCAGGAGACCCGGGTTTGATCCCTGGGTTGGGAAGATGCCCCGGAGATCCAGTGCAGCCCACTCCAGTATTCTTACCTGGAGAATTCCATGGACAGAGGAGCCTGGCAGGCTGCAGTCCATGGGGTCCCAAAGAGTCAGACATGCCTGCACAGCTAAAGCTCAAGCCCAGCAGTTAGGCAGCATTATGAGTATACTTGATGCCGCTCAGTTGTGCAGTTATGGATGATTCAGAATGATAAGCAATGTCTATTTTACCAAAATAGACGGGGAAAATCTCGTTAGCCTCTACTTTAGGTTTATTTTATGCATATTTTGTATTTTAATTCTTAAGTCTCTGACTGTTCTCTGGGTACCCTATGTTGACTGTTGGAACCAATAACTGCTCTGATCTAATATTTCCTCATTGGACTTCAGTGTCACCCCCAGAATTCATGTGTTGAAGCCCCAATCCCTGATACACGGTTATTAGGAGTTGAGGCCTTTAGAAAGTTACTAGGTCATGAGTGAGTGAGTGCTCTTATAAGAAGAGACAGAAATTATGTAATGGAATGAGACATGATGTGTATGTGAAGATACAACAAGGAGACATCTGGTGGTGCACGACGAAGATGGGACTGAATGAGCTGGCACCTTGGCATCCAGGAATGTAAGGAGCCCATTTCTTTGTAAGCAGCCCAGTCTGGAGTGCTCCTTAACCCTGTCTTTCTTGTTGGGGGGCTGCACTGGGCCTCAGCTGCAGCCCACGGGGCCTCCAGTTGAGATGCATGGCCTCTCTCTGGTTATAGTCCACGGACTTGGCAGTTGCAGCGAGGGCTTAGCTGCCCCATGGCCTGTGGGATCTTAGCTCTCCGACCAGGGGTTGAACTCGCGCCCCCTGCGTCGCCAGTCGGCTTCTCAAGCACTGGACTGCCAGAGAAGCCCCTAGAGTGTTTGTGCCAACAGCAGCCTACATTGAGACAACTTCCCTCACCAGAATACAAGTCCCACGAGGGCAGAGGCCTGGCTTTGTCTCTGCTGCCGAGAACAGTGCCAGGAGAGTTCATGTCTGTTGCACTAACACAAGGAATGCTTGAGGTTGTGCCTCCGTCATGCCAAGCACCCAGCCGTCGTCGCGCCCCTGCACTCTGCCGTAATCTTTATCAGCGGCGCTCAGAGCAGCAGTGATTCTCAACCTTGCCATCTTGTATGAAAAAGATACAAACAAGAATGTCTCTTCATGAGAAGAAAAGTAACTTCAGTGGGAGGGAAAGCAGCCTCCCTACACACACAGTCCCTTCTGGCGCCAGCAGAAGGCGATGTCCTAGCAGCTGTGCCTCAGGTGGAGGGGTCAGAGGGCATAGGAGTCATCACAGCCCTGAGAAAAGCAATGAAAGAATCTGGTTAGTGTGGAGTTCCAGCTTTGGAACTGGTGATCGGTAACTACATTTCCTGTCCGTAATACAGCCAGCTGCTTTCTCTTAGGCCTCTTCCTATGTCATGGGTAACCCAGGATGCACGGTCTGGTTCTAGTTCCAAACAAGAGGTAGGCTGAGTTTAACAGCTCAGCACTAGGATCTTACACTTCGTGAGTTCAGCCTGTCACTTAGTGGCTGGTTAACCCAGAACAAGTCACTTAGCTCTCTGTGCCTCAGGTCTCTTCTCCTGTAAACTGAACTTGCTAATATGCCCACTTCATAGGGTGGTATGTGCAGTGATTAGAATAGTGTCTTCTCGTAAACATTCAATAAAATGTCAGCTGCTGTGACGTTCTGTGGTCCCTTGTAATGATGTATACTGTTCCCTAACGTAAAGAACGGGGGGAAGGAAAAGCACTCAAAGTTTCAACCTGTGTCTCTGGTGTTTTTTGTGGTGAAACAGTCGATGGAGAAGTACAAGGTCTCAGTTGGCGCTGAGAGTTGGGCACATTCTGCTTTCTCCTTTAGTCACCGAAGTAGGAGGAGGCTGGGATTTTGCCCTTGAGGTGCTTCACTCTTAACTTGAGAGACAAGGCCAACAGAAGTTCAAAACAGCATGATTTAGAGTTTGTCAGTGTTACTAGTCATAAATAATCCAGGAGTTCAAGGTAAGACTTGAGGCTGGAGTGATAGAATTAACCGGCCCTGAGAGGAATTTGACCCAAGGAGAAATAAGACTGGATACCGTAAAGTGAGATCAGACAGCATAGCACCTAGAACGATGAATAGAACTTGGTGTTTGGAATATAGGCAATTGACTGTGGGAGTCCGTCTTCCTTTTTTTTAACCTGTTAGAAGTGGTGGTGGTGAGATGTGTCAGTGGAGTTGTGCTACATTCTTTAAACACATCTGAGAACCAGCATTCCCTGGTGGCTCGGGCAGCAAGGAATCTGCGTGCAGTGTGGGAGACCTGGGTTTGATCCTCTGGAGAAGGGAATAGCAACCACTCCAGTATTCTTGCCTGGAGAATCCCACGGACAGAGGAGCCTGGCGGGCTACAGTCCACGGGGTCACAAAGAGTCAGACACGACTGAGCGACTTAGCACACGTGCAGACCTATATGCAGGCTCTGAGCCAGGCTGTGAAGGCTGCATGGGGATCAAAACTGACAAATATCCCTGTCCTCATAGAGTTTACAGTCTAGTGGAAGTGGGTGATGAAAATGAGACAGCTGTGATTGCACGCTGTAGTCAGTAAAAACTGCACGGGCAAAGGCCGTGAGGTGGATGGTCCAAGGCACAGCTGTAAAGGCCAGTATAGCTGGAGTGAAGAATGAGGCGCTGGGGAGGGTGGGCAAGAGGCTCTCTCAGAAGTGAAGGCCAGAAAATTGAATTTGAGTCAGCCATGCAGAATTGGTGGTTAGCAGGAAGTGTGTGTGGTGGACAGAAAGCGGAACTCCGAGAAGGGGGAGGAGGAGCAGCAGGGAAGCGGAAAGTAAGCCAGCCAGAGACGTGGGCATAGAAGGAGAGAGGTGGGTGCTAAGGACTTAGCTAACAATGGCCAGCTCTTCCCGCTAGGCTCAGAAGGAACACAGGGAAGAGTTGTTGACTTTGGCCTTGAGACTCTTGGTGACCTTCAGGCTGAAACAGGATTTTAAGAGATTGAGGGAAAAGACTGGCTTGAGTGGTTAAGAAATAGTGGCTGTAAATCACCCTGTTTAAGAAGCTGCTGATGAAAGCACTTTTTATAGTTTTTAAAATGTGTTTGCTCAGATAACTATTTTACTCAGCTAAGATGATCCATCTTATGTTTTTCAGATGAAAAAAAGATATCGACCATGAGACGGTGGTTGAAGAACAGATCATTGGAGAGAACTCACCGCCCGATTATTCAGAATATATGACAGGAAAGAAACTTCCTCCTGGAGGGATACCTGGCATTGACCTCTCAGACCCCAAACAACTAGCAGAATTTGCTAGGTAAGTTACCCTTTCTTCTGGTTAGAGAAAGTGCTTGAGTGTTGCCAGCTGTGATTTTTGGTGCCTAAATAACAATAGTGGTTTGTTCTTGCTCCCGGGAAGCTTCTGAAACAAAAGCGGTTGGCTTTTATTTTCAGTGGTAACTTTGCTTTTAAGTGGCACCGTTTTAGATTTGAATGAGATGAAGCAAATACATATGTTAAATCCTGTAATTGAGGTTGCTTATGAATAAACACAGTTGCTGCATGTTTTTAATATGTTATTTGGAAATGGATGTCCTGACACTACTTCCTGGCTTCTTTGTCTCCATTTTAAATTTGCGGGTATTGTCCTGGTCTGAAGCTGCTGGAGCCCTGCGTCTATACTAGGCTTGTGCAGCTGACCGGTAGGAAGGACTTCATCCGCTCCAATTCAGCGTGCCATCAGTTAGGCTCCTGGTGTTTTGTTGATTTTTAGCTGGCATGACAGGAGGGGATCACATATTTAGGTCTAGGACCCTGTGCTTGACTGTCCAAAGTAAGAAGCAGGAAGGCAGGTCTGAACCCAATGACTGTTTATTTGTTTTGACTGAAACCAGCCGGGTCCTTAGAGAAACTTGGTCCCCTTTTACATTATTTTCTAGTGCTGCTTGGCGGTTTTTACAAGGACAGGAGAAAACCCACAGAGATGTAAAATTTTAAACTAAATAAACTGATAAAATCTGGAGCGGGTGGTCTCCTTCTACGTACTTGAGGTTGGATGGAGCCTGGAACAGCCCAGGAGATTGAGGCAAGGACAGGATTGTAGAGTGAGAAGTCTGTGCACGCCTGTTCTAACAGAGTGGACACTTCTTCCCTCTCCTCTTCTGGAGAGCAGAGTAGAGAAAAGCTGGAGACCGTGGGGTGTCCTGGTTTCTCCCTGCCTGCCAGAGACAAAGTGGGTGGCCTCCAGCCATTTGAAACCTCAGTTTCTCTACGTGTCATGTGGGTATAAGAATCCTATTATGCTTTGATAAAAGAGTCTACCCTTTTCTCCTTTCCACTGAAACTAGTGGTAGGGAATATAAAAATTAATTTATTTCTGATTTATCACGGCTTTAAAAAGGTAAAGCTCTATCCTCTTGTTACTGACATCGTGTTCCAGCTCTTATTGCAATTCATATTTTAAATATAGGTCTGTGACTTAGATAACTAAGTGCCCTGCTATGCCCCCAACCCCACCCCCAAAGCACAACTAATAATGGAATCTGTAGGATACATAGTCAGCAGTGAGGCCAGGAGTATTTGGACAGATTGAGCCAAGTATCATACCTGTGTTTGACATTGTCACAGAGCTGTTAAAGTTTGTTGTAACTTTCTTATGGTACTCAGATTTATTGAGGGCGTGGGCTGCTGTCCCGGTGATAAACAGGGGGCAACACGGAGGCAAGGGGAGCCCTGAGGAGGGGAGCATTTGCTTTGGGCCTTGAGGAACATAAGGGTTCTGATGGGTGGGTGGGTGTCTACGAGGCCTACATGCTAGGGCAGGCTGCACACAGTGTCCAGCGCCTATTCAGGAAACAAAAGCTGAGTTTCGCTGTGAATTAGGATGCTTACAGGGAAATGCTGCGTGCGGTTCATGAGGTGGCAAAGAGTCCAGGGCAACTGAGCGACTGAACAGCAACAGAGGAGTGATTGAGTTTAGGTAAATGTGAGCCAGGCCATCAGAGTCTGAAAACTGGGCCAAGACGCGTGCTTTTTTGTATGTAGCAGCCATCTGGTGAAGGGTTTGAGCACCAGAGAAAGGGGGCTGTGTGATTTCAGCTGTATCCAGGCTGGATGGGTGCAGGCACAGCCAGGAAGTGGGAGAAGAGCTCTCGGAGGCCTCAGCTAGAGGGTCAGACTGTGCGTGTGAAGAAGTGTGCTGAGGTGGCAGGAGATGATGGGAGATTGAGAAGTAGCTTGACTGTCTTGGGGAGGGGGCAAAAGAGGCATCCAAATGCACATTTTGCTGTGCATTTTTTTTTTTAATGCACATTGAAGGCTTTGCTCCTTAGGTAATAGGAAAGTGGGGAGGGTCCTGGTGTGCAGGAGGGAAGGCAGAGTTTGGTGTAACACACTCAAGAGAAGAAAGTGCAGCATTGCAAAGGCCAGTGGAGATTCAGGCGGGCCAAGAGAGGGAAGGGTAAGTCTTCTGCTAAATTATATACTGTGAGGCGGCTTTGGTGGAGGAGCAGAGGGCTGAGGCAAGGCTTTCAGAGAGATGGGGACTTTGGAGCTGTGAGCAGTAGAAGTGATTAGGTGTTGATGGCCTTTTGTTTGCTCCTGTTGCTGGAGAACTGGGGCAGCTGCTCTCAAAGCTTGTCCTCAGTCCTCTGAAAGAGACTCCAGGATGTTTCCTCTGAGCTCGGGAGGCACCCATGAGGCCTTTCCACCCTGCGTCGGGCTGCCTTGGACCCTACTGCTTAGGAAGAGGCCACCCACAGGGACAGGGACCCAAGGACACCAGGTATCAGTCTATTTGGGACATTTTGAAACACTGAGGATGAACCTGAGGCTTCCAGGGAGAAAAGATAGGTCACCTACAAAAGAATGATAATTAAACCCGAATGAGAATTTTCTTCAACAGCAGTAGATAATTAGAAGACAGAGGAGCAATGTTCTGAAGTTTCTGAGGAAAATTATTATAACATAGCTTTGCTGGATCAAGAATCCTATCTGTCCAACACAAGGGCAAAACAATGACAATTTCAGATGCCTAAAGGATTTGTTTTATGTTGCATGCACCCTTTCTGAAGAGGTTACTTAAGGGTGTGCTCTGGTAAAATGAGGATGAGTATCAGATGGAAGACTTCTAAAGAAAATCAAGAAGACAGCTATGCAGCAGACTGGAAAACTTGTTCAATTTAGAATAGAAAGTCGGTGGGTTGTAAGAATTTCTTTAAGAAAAGTCCATTTCATTCAGCAGTAGATAGAATGATCAAGAGGATAGAAGATGGTGGTGGTATCAGAAAGAGTTTTCTAAAGAAGAAAAGATAATCAGAAACGTCCTGACAAGGGTGGCAGGTTACGAGAACCATGGCCTAAAAATGGAACATTATTTTGACATTGTTTAGAGAGAGAAAACGCCTTTGACTTGACTAAGAAAACTCGCTCTTTGGTACTGAAGCTGCTGTATCGGCCTTAGAGCGCAGGAAATGCGACCCTTACACACAGTTAGATTCTTTAGTAAGCATTACTTAGTGTAATTATCTGAATGTGGTGTGTGTTTCTTTTCTGTTACAGTCAACCAGTTAAAGACTTCATTTTGTGTATGGAATAGAATGAAGTCTTGCTCCTCTTGACAACATGTGCAAAGTAAAGGCGTGGGGTTGGGGGTACTGTGCGTTTCGGCGCATCCTTGCCTCCATTTTCCCCAATATCTCTGGACTCTTGAAAAGATGATGAAAAACGAAGTGGCTAGTTGGGCAGTGGCGGGAGGAGGAGCTGAGCCTGGGGTGCCCTGATTCTATTCAGTCTTCACAGTTTGAGAAGAGGCCCCAGAATTGGTGACTGGGACAAAGCAGCACCGAATTCCAAGCGTGTTGGGGACCAGCGCTCATCTTCTTGGCTGATAAAAATGCACAGAGCTTGTTCTGCGGGCCTCCTTTTTCCACCCACCTCCACCATGTGGCTCAGTTCTTGGCTTAAGGAGGCCTGTGAGCTGCTTTTCCCCTTTCTCCATCTACTGGGGTGATGGGTTCTGGACTGAACTTGAAACTAACAGAGTGCTCAGGTCCCAGCTGCACTGGGGCTAGACTGCTTAGGAAGTCGCTTAGTGTGTGCACAGGCACAAGAAGTAGTTACTTGAGGTGCTGAGGAGGCGGGACTATGGTGATTTTGTTCTTTCTTGAAATGTCCTTTTAGTAAATAGTTCAAAAATTGCATAGTGGGTGGGACCTGCAGAATTGTTTCCTGGTTAAATTTGTGGGTTTTTCATTAACCTTAGCCCCTTAGGAAACCTTCTGTCCAGGAAGATCAGAAAAACCCAATAGTCAGTCCTGAGTTACTACCCACCCCCCCGCCCGCCCTGAGGTTATTTCACTGGGTTAAAAAGATGTGATGGTGGAGCTGAAAGTGCCTTGAAACTCTTTAAGATCTCATGAATGAATGTACATTGCTGTACATTGCCCAAGAGAGAATTGGCCTAAAAACTTTGGTTCATTTGTCTCAGCTGATGTGCTTATGGGCCTACTGTCCCATCAGTACAGGTGGTTCCAGTCTGAAGAATCACTTCTTCAGAAATCTTTCCTCTTAGCTTCTAGGATATTTCCATGTTTAACTAAGTTGAAACTTTTGGTTTACCTAATGCCCTGCTGAAAATTGTCCAGGAAATTCCTGCAGTTTGTGGTCCTGGTATCCAACCTTTACAGTGTACACAGGATGACATTGTGTGAAATCAGCAGGGACGTCACAGACATCATAGAGAAAACTACGAAGACTGGAGTTTTAATTGAACAGGAAACTATGGCTCCCTGGCTTGTCCATAAATTTCTAGTACATGGAGGGGCCCTTTCCGCTTTACCTTTGCTGCCGTTTCTCAGTCTCACGGTTCTTTAGTTGATGATGGTGGTTTGGAGGCCCCAGTACCTTGTGGGTTGTTGACTACAACTGTGTCTTTTTTTTTTTTTTAAGCAATAAACTCATTTTTGGCTAAGCCCATTTAGCACAGGCTGGCAGTAATAATAGCCATTGTTTCTCAAAAGCTTAACACAGCATCTCTTTTTTAACCTTTGCAGCTCTGATCAGGTAGCATTTCACCTTTTACAGAATAAGAAACTGAGGCTGGGGACTTAAGTGATTTGCTCAAGGTCTTGCGGCACCAGTCACACACCCCATCCTGGTTCACTCATGACGCCTGCTGCTGTCACGCCTCCAGGTCCAAGTCAGCCGAGGGGAAGCCCAGGTCTTAGTGATTGCTGGCTCATTTGGGCCGGTCAAGAAGATCCTCTAAGTAGAAGTCTTGTAGTCTTGTAAGAAAATTCATCTTTTTTAGGATTTATTTTGTAGTTTTATGTACCAGTTGTTGCCACAGAAATTTTAGTCTTTACTCACAAAAACAGAACACTTTATTTCTAAGCATACTTGTTTGGAAAATGACCTTTTCAGTGTTTGCATTCGAATATAATGTAAAAGGTACCGGAATATACTGCCTCATTTGCCTCTCTGTAGTAAGGAAGAGTGACTTGCCAACAAGCTTAAGAGTGGCTGCAATTAAATACCTTCACTTCCTCCTTGAATCCAAGGGTTTTTGCCCAGATACATTTAACACTCATTCTAAACTTAATTATATTGCTAAATCCTAGCATACATTTTGAAAATGACAGTTTTTAAAAATGCCACTTAGTAACATTTAAAAAAATCAAGAGTTCTCTACTGTTGGGTATATTTGAAATTTTCCATAATAAAAGTTGCTAGAAATTAAACATTTTTGTGGACCCGGGGCCGCTGAGGGAACTGGGTGACGCCTGCTGTCGTGTTAACGCAGGCATCTCACTGCCATTGTCCCCGTGCTCATACCCACAAAGCCGAGAGCGAGCGGTTCATCTTTGAGATAATTTGCATACAATGAAATTCACCCTCTCTTAGGTTAGTACCACTCTGAATTTGGACAACCATGCATTTACCTTCACAGCCAAGAGAGCATTTGAGTGGAATCTTCGAAGAGGAAACGCCTTAGTTGGGAAGGCTGGAGCCTGGCTCTTGACGGGCACCTTCTGTTGCTGTGGCCTCCAGGTGGCGCAGGGGCACCAGTTTTGCCCTACCTAGTTCTGTGACTCAGATCCAGACTCCGAGACGTAATAGTATTTAAGATAACAAAGGCTAGTGCAGAGCCCTGTAAACAACGGGCACTTAGAAAATGTTTGCTGACTGATGTGGTAATCTTCCAAGTACAAGGAAGAACAAGTACCTGCAGGGTTGGCCTGGGGAGGATACCAGACTGGAAACGTTCTCTTAGAATTCCAAGTAGGAAACGTACGTGATCTTGAACAAGCTCCGTAGAGATAAGTTATAGCTAGCAGATAAAATTGTGTCACCTCTGCTCATCCAGGGTGTGGCAAGTTTCATGAGATGATTTCTGAAGTTCAGATTTGACAGAGGAAGAGTATCTGAGCTCAGATAAAGAGTGAAGAAGGCTGGTATTGTTAGGGCCTTTGCTGACTTAAAGATGGCCGCAGCAGTCTTTCAGTCTTGCGTCTGGAAGAGTGAGGGTCAGCTAGCTTCCTCTAGAGGACATCAGCTTAGTGGTCGCTGAATGTTCATCCTCATTTAGATGTTCATCCTCATTTAGATGTTCACTGAATGTTCATCCTCATATAATTTTTCTAGAAGCTCTTATTTCCTCACCCCTCTACCACACACAGATCTGTAGGGAGTTTTGGAGAGAAAATTTTGACAAAAGACCAAAGGTTGGTTCAGTGAAAATAGCAAGTAGGTAAGTTACCAAGCAAGCTCTGGATAGTCACTCCACGAAAGGCTCTCCTTGACTGCCAAGTGCAGTGGTCTATTATAGGTAGTTTCTGCCATCATAAGATGGATACACCTCTCCAAGACCCTCCCATGTCTTACTAAAGAGTCTGGAAGAAGGAGCAGATATTTAAATCACACAGGCCACAGTGCCACCCTAAAGATGCACCGGCTTGTTAGCTTTGGGACCGTAGGCAGCACCTCCCTTGTGCTTGTGCTTAAGCATCCTTACCTGTAGGGGGAGTGCTTCAGTCACAGGTCCTCCGTGGACGTGAGTTTTCTCCTCCCTTCCCCCTCATGGCAGCATGTTGTAATCTTAGTTTTTGTACTTACAGAGGAAAACATTTTAGGGACTATATGATTTATGCCAGATGAATCTACCCATTCCTACAAATCTCTCTCTCTCTCTCTTTTTTCCCCCCTTTGGTAAGAATGAAGCCAAGAAAAATTAAAGAAGACGATGCTCCAAGAACAATAGCTTGCCCTCATAAAGTAAGTAATGCTAGGGGAAAGTGTTCATTTCTGCGAAAGAAGTTGTAGAGAGCTTATAAGAAATCGCACTTTTATTTCCATCTTCATAATTGAGACTCACTGAGGAACTAGAATCTGGGTTCTAAATTCAAGAGACTGTATTTTGTGACGAAAGTTTTGTTGTTCCTTAAAGGCCACTTAGATTTACACACTCTTAAATGGGACTCCTGTAGGACACCAGTGTTTCCACTGTCACTGTATACTGAATATACTGTTAGGATTTTCTGTCTTCTTTTTTTCTTCTTCTAGTTGTTAAACAAGTCTAATCTTAAGACATTGGGTTGTGTCTCACCCATGGACTTTTATAGGACTGTGGGCTGCTTTTGGAAATTTGATTTTGCATAGTGCTAGAGTAAGCCTATTAAGACTTCATCATTTCCTCCATAATTTACCTGTTAGCTGTTTGTTGCTAGGGGGTACTTAATTGTTTTCAAATGTAGTTATTAGTTTCTAAAGATAGCCTACAAGGTACTTTGAGATATGGATTGGGTCTGTTTTAAACTTGCTGCTGCGGCTAAGTCGCTTCAGACGTGTCCGACTCTTAGCGACCCCATGGACTGCAGCCCACCAGGCTTCTCTGCCCGTGGGATTTTCCAGGCAAGAGCACTGGAGTGGGTGCCACTGCCTTCTCCGGTTTTAAAATTAACTGGAGGTGAAACTGACAAGTATGTAGGTGGCACAGAAAAACGGTGAGAGGTTTTGAATGGATTAAATTTTTAAAAAAAAACAATTGAAGAAGGATAGATTTAGTTTCACCATCTCACCTCTGATGACTGTGCTCCCACAAATTTATTTTTGTCTTTTTAAAAAAACATTGTTAATGTGGAAATTTTGAAACGTGAAGGTGTTTCTGTTGAGGCCAAATACCAATACTCATTTGAAAACAGTTTTGTCTTAAGTGCTCATCACCTCTTTACCTTCTTTGTGTATTTCTTTCCCAGTTAGGGTTTTCTTAAAATTCTGTTTTCTGAGTGGAAACTCAGCCTAGGGATCTCAGAAGCTGGCCCCCGCCCACTCACCCTTTACCTGTGAAGCTGCTCTCTGTCCCTGTCTGATCATTCCCCGCTCGCTCCGTTGTTGGGCAGCGGCTGCAGAAGAGCCGGCGTTAGGCCGTCTTTCCCAGCCTGCACACCCCCCCGCCCTCTGCTGTCAGTCGCCCTGCTGCTTTTCCTGGTGTCTCACAAAATACAGCTTTCCTGTAGCCGCACTCCTTGGAGGCCCTCTGGCCGCTTTCTCTGTCAGGAAGGGGAGGGAGGCAGAGAGAGGGGGAGGGGCCGGCGATGGCGGGTCAGCCCGCCGCCGCTGCTCTGGCTCCCAGGCTGCTGCTCTCTAGCAGCCGTGTGGCGCGGAGCCGGGTCGGCTGCTGCTCCCATCCAGGCTCCTGCTAGTAGCGTGACCTTGGGCAAGTCTACTTAAAGACATCTCTGAGCCTCAGTTTCCTCACTGTAAAACAGAAGTTTGCATTACAGGATAAGGCCTTTCTCAGCTCGGGTTTTTTTGGTTTCTGTCTTAAATAAATAATTCAGTTATTTCTGCTGTGATATGAAGTGACATTTAAGTGGGGGAGGGTGGGGGTTTGTTGTACTGTGTGAGTGGAGGCTGTTAAGCGGACGAATCGTGGGTAACGGTTTGCAGTGTGAACCACTAAGCTTCTCTCTCTGTTCAAAGGGCTGCACAAAGATGTTCAGGGATAATTCTGCCATGAGAAAACATCTGCACACCCACGGCCCCAGAGTCCACGTCTGTGCAGAGTGTGGCAAAGCTTTTGTTGAGAGCTCCAAACTAAAACGACACCAACTGGTTCATACTGGAGAGAAGCCCTTTCAGGTAGAACCCGTTCCCTTTCCCCTCCGCTCTCTTCGCAGGTGTAAGCAAGGCAGCCACCCAGAGAGGCCACTGCAGGGTCCTGCGGTGGGGTCCCCGGGACTCAGTTGGGGGCTGCCCTGGCTCTCCGCTCCACCGCTCGTATCTGTGTGGCACCAGAGACAGGATATGGCAAGTGCTTCTGGGCTGGACTTCATGTCTGGAGAAACAAGGATTGCTTGAGAGTGATCCTGAAACAGCACTTCCTGTGTGTTGGGATTCAAGCAGTTTGCTTGACGTGATTAATATATTTTTTTATAGAATATTGACAAGGAGCTTCTGAAATTTTAATCCAGGAGAGTAACTTCTAAAGTAGTTTTCTGCCTTGTTTTTAGAAGCCCATGAACAAGTGAATGGCTTAGCAATGCCATTAATCTAGCATGGTTCTTTTTAATACTTGATATCAGAAACCTTCCTAACCATTTGTCTATTGTGATTTGAAATATTTACCGAAGTGTTAGGACCCTCATGTAAGATTGAGAAAGATTTCTTGCTGTTTCGCTGAATGTCTCTCTTATGTTGTGCATTTAAACAGTTTATGAGGGCTGTCCACAGGCCGTCCTAGGAGCTGTCCCGGCAGTGTTAGGGCTCCCTGCCCCTGTTTCTAGAATGTGTCTTGAAAGCTCCACACCCGCCCTGGGGCAGGGCAGAAGGGAGTGAGGTAGAAGAAGCAGGCTCCTCCCATATCCTTGAGCTTCCCCCTTCTGGCCTCATGAGTCTGAGTGGGTAATCTCTGGTTTTTCCTTGACAGTGCACGTTCGAAGGCTGCGGGAAACGCTTTTCACTGGACTTCAATTTGCGCACACATGTGCGAATCCATACCGGAGACAGGCCCTATGTGTGCCCCTTCGACGGTTGTAATAAGAGTTTGCTCAGTCAACTAACCTGAAATCTCACATCTTAACACATGCTAAGGCCAAAAACAACCAGTGAGAAGAGAGAAGACCCTCCTCAGCCTCGGGAAGCATCTTCCAAGAGTGTGATTGGGAATAAACACGCCTCTCCTTTGTATATTGTTTCTAGAAAAGAATTTTAAAAATGAATCCTACATACCCAAGGGACATGTTTTGATAAAGTAGTAAAAATTAAAAAAAAACTTTAATAAGATGACATTGCTAAGATGCTCTATCTTGCTCTGTAATCTCGTTTCAAAAACACGGTGTTTTTGTAAAGTGTGGTCCCAACAGGAGGACGATTCATGAACTTCACATCAAAAGACAATTCTTTATACAACAGTGCTAAAAATGGGACTTCTTTTCACATTCTTATAAATATGAAGCTCACCTGTTGCTTACAATTTTTTAATTTTGTATTTTCCAAGTGTGCATATTGTACACTTTTTGGGGATATGCTTAGTAATGCTATGTGTGATTTTTCTGGAGGTTGATAACTTTGCTTGCAGTAGATTTTCTTTAAAAGAATGGGCAGTTACATGCATACTTCAAAAGTATTTTTCCTGTACAAAAAAAAAGTTATATAGGTTTTGTTTGCTATCTTAATTTTGGTTGTATTCTTTGATGTTAACACATTTTGTATAATTGTATCGTATAGCTGTATTGAATCATGTAGTATCAAATATTAGATGTGATTTAATAGTGTTAATCAATTTAAACCCATTTTAGTCACTTTTTCTTTTCCGAAAAATACTGCCAGATGCTGATGTTCAGTGTAATTTCTTTGCCTGTTCAGTTACAGAAAGTGGTGCTCAGTCGTAGAATGTATTGTACCTTTTAACACCTGGTGTGTACATCCCATGTAACAGAAAGGGCAACAATAAAACAGCAATCCTACAGAAAGAATATGGCAGAAAGAGATCTGTAAGCCCAGTCTTATTTCCTTCTGTTGTCCAGAATAATTACAGTTCTTGAGCCTCCCAGAAATTGGAAGCTAAATAAAGCAACTCAAGTTTCCTTTATTTTGCACTCAATTACAGTGACTTGTGATTAAAGCGATGCATGGATGCTTTACTACTTCGCACATGTACTGAATTTTGAAAGAGTAGGCAGCAGGCGCCCTGAGTTAAGGGACTACATCAGAGCACCCCGCGCCGGGCCTGCTGGCAGCAGGGTTCTGGTTTCAGCCCCCAGCAGACGCATGACTGAAGCACTTGTGCCCGGCCTGTGTGTGTGGTCTCAAGGTAAGGTGTCACCTGGCAGGGGGCGCAAGCAGAGGGGAGACCGGCGTTGCCACTGCTCAGGCCGCCTTCAGGGCAGCTCCCACAGGCCCTCACTGGCCTCGCAGGAAAGGCGAAGGCTATTGGCTGTTTGGTTGGAGAGCCTTGGTCCCTCCATCTGGTGGGCTCTGCCAGTGTCAGCACATGGCAGCAGTTGAATGCCAGCAGCTTCCTCCCTTCGTGCTTCTCAATGGATAATGAGTGCAGATTGGCAAGGTGATGCGGTTATTAAGAAAACTGCACTCAGTGAGTGCTTGGCCTCTCATGTTGTGACCTCTGAAATGTATGGTTATAATTTCTGGAATTTACTTAGAGTCAAATATCAGGCTCGTGAGACTGTTTTATAAACCGCCGTGATAAGCAGTCCCATTCATTGAAAATGCAGACATGCTGTATGTCCTTGTGCTGAGTGCTTGACTCTGCAGAGTAACTGACAGACTAGCTTATACCAGTGATTCAGGTACAAGATGCCGAGGACACCATAAGGTCCAGAACACAGCCCTGTCTCTCTCAGCTTCTCCATCGGTCCTGTCCAGGAGGATTGGCCATCTAATGACAGGGACCCTGTGGCCCTCCGGAATTTTGAAGTGCCTTCTGAACCGTAAATGAAAAATTTAACTTGAGACGCTTTTTTTTTTTTTTAAATTTGTTCAGAATCTGTTATGCATTGAGTAGTTTGATGGAACTGAGTTAATCAGAAGACCCAGCTGTTCTCTGGATAAGCCAGGCTTTGCTGTATCTGGCAGTCAGGAGAGAGGTAAGCCTGCGGTGGATGTCCCCTGCAAAGCTGAGCGCCCCAGCACGAACCTGTGCTGCTTTGTCTAGACCTGGGGCAGAGGCCTCCACCGCTGCCCGCAACTCAGTGCTTGTGCGTCCCTCCCCACCGTCGGGCCAGCAGCCCCCGAGGGGCTGTTAGGGGTCACGCCCTCACCCAGCGATGTGCCACACTGGAGCCTGGTCTTGGCGTCATCCTCAGGACTCCTGCCCAAGGGCCTGCGGCGAGACAAGACTTAGGCCGTGGGGAAATCTCCCAGCAGCCCCAAGAGCCGTGCCGTGACCCTGAGTTGGAGGGAGGTTCTTCCTCTGTGCCTTGACCCCTTGGGGATGCCTTCCGTCATCTCTTCTGTCCCTTTCTATCTCTGAGTGGAATAGCCATTGCTCCCGTTAACTCTTCTCTCTGTTTTCACGTGTTTTTCTCTCAAGCTGCAGAGTTAATTTCTGAAAGGACTTTCATTGGGCGTTTGAGGAAAGTTTAACGCCCAAGTTCCTCCTTGACATGGCACTCTTCAATTAGCGACTGTAGTGAGGACACGAGTGAGTGACAGCTTATAGAAGGAGTTCTCATAACCCATTCTGCTTGTGGTTAGAAGTTATAATTTTGCTAAAGATGTAATTTACTAAAATTTGAAATGG
This sequence comes from Nanger dama, assembly GCA_917880005.1. Classification (NCBI taxonomy): domain Eukaryota; kingdom Metazoa; phylum Chordata; class Mammalia; order Artiodactyla; family Bovidae; genus Nanger; species Nanger dama. The sequence continues at coordinate 4,981,250 of CAKJTW010000063.1, read as the reverse complement.
TGTTCTGTCGATTGTCTTGATCTGATTTATAAGTAATACTTATACATATTTTCTTACATCTGAGCTGAAATAAATGCATGTTTCTAGCATATGTAATATAAAAACTTCAGAGGGTAAGTTTACATTTAACAAGATGTTATTTTCTATTTTTGGATTTCTTGTATTATTTTCCCCCCTTCTTTGGTGGTGGGGGTTTAGGGGGAAGCATAGTATTTGTATGAAGAACTGTTGCCCCAGAGTGACCTCTATTTTCCAAGGTGACCTTGAGCTCACTGTTGGTTTCATAGGTGTTTGTGTGCTGTACCTAGATTCAAGGCCTGTGGATTTGAGGAAAACTGAGATTTTTTTTTTTAATTTGGTTTTCATGTACATTCGTTTAAATGTCAATTATTTTGTTAAATTTGAGTAAAATGAAAATCATTGGGATGCTCCGCTGGAGACCTGCGGATGTTGCCGAGTTAGCTGGTTTCTCCTTAATAGAGGAGAGCCCTCCTTCAGCAAGAGGCCTCGAGAGACCGAGGGTGTGGACGCCCAGCCAATAGGTTTGCTCCAGCCCACCCGCCCTTAGCCAGACTTAGCTACTGTACCTTCGCCCTGGGATGTGTGTCAGCGATGCAGGAAGACCTGGCCCCCTCTGGTTTTGAGTTGGAAACCTGGTGATCTGCCCCAGGACAGCTACAGGCAGAGAACGAGGATCGCTCCCCGTCCCTTGTTTCCTCTTACCTCGGGGTCAGCATGCTTAGCAAGGCCACATCATTGGTCCTCAGTTCCATCATCTTGACATCTGACCACCAGCAGAAACAAGGGTCCCAGAGGTCAGAGCAGTGGTGAGGGCCGGGACAGTTCCCCGGGGCCCCTCTTCGGTGCCCGCAAGGCCTCTGTCCACTGCGCGCGCCCGTCTCTGGGCGGCCCTCGCCTAGCTTCCCCGGTGCCTCGCAGAGCCCTTTGTCCTGGCTCCCCTTGGCCTCGGTGCCGTTGCAGCACCTGTCAGAGCTCAGGACCGCGGGGTGCGCTCCTTTGACCCCGGGAGGTCACGGAGGAGGATCGACCCCGAGCTGCGCTTCCTCGCGGCCGAGGTCCCGCGCTCCACGGTCTGCTCTTCCGCTTTCCAGAATGTGCCTGCGGGAACCCTCGCGCCCGCACAGCAGCATTCGACTGCATGGCTGGCTAGGTCTGCACCCCAGCTTCCCGCCCTCGATGCGCCTTGATTTGTTAACTGCCTGCACCATGTGGACTGTGCTTAGGTTCCTGGGCTGCCTGAAGGCCGACAGTGCGGGACCCTTAAGAGCGCAGGCAGCAGGCAGGAGGGGGCGGGCCCTTCACGAGCAGAAGGCCTAGTCCACTGCGGAGTGCAGAGGACGTTTGTTCGAGATGGGGCTGGATGCAGACCTGAAGGGAGGGGCGGGCAGCATACGGTGGACACATTTGATCCGCCCCTCTCCTTATGAAAACCAGAAGGGAATGTTGAAGTAGAACGCGGGCGTTAGGTCAGGCGGCAAGTCAAAGTCTCCAGACTTGTGGCCCCGGCCCTCTTGTCTTTAGCCCGCGTTCGGGGAGTCTGCAGGGAGGTGAGCCTGGCGGCATCACATCCACACAAAGCAAGGTGATTGATTTCCCGCAAAATGTCAAGTTTGATCAGATTGATTGCTTTTCATTCATTAAAGACCGAAGGAGCATTGGGAAGTCACAGGAAGGGGCCGGCTGCCGTGCTATATTCTGTTTGCTGATCTGTCTGGGGGCTTGCTCACTCTCTGCATACAGTATGGAGGTGGAAAGGGCATCAGTACCGAACAGCTTTTTCTACAACATCCATAACTGGTATGAGGCTCTGTTATCTACAGATGGTGATGGGTCAAGCTATCTTCATATAACAATTCTGTTTTTATTCACTTTCTGGTAACTTCTGTGGGCCCTGGCTCAAGGACTTGGCATTGCGTCTCATGTACATCTTTTTCTTAAATGTTGTTTGCCATTTCTGGAATTGTCCTTGGTTTTTCCTTAGCTCATAGGTCATAGATGCAGAAATATTATAGTATTTAAGGCATCCGCATCAAGCATCAGATGGCTTTGCATCCAGAAAAACATTTAATGATAACTCAGTTTGAAGCACCAAGCATGTGTAACATGGCTCTATAAAATATAATAAACGCATAATGTTAAGCTTTTCAATGCCTGTGGTTCTTGTTTGTTCCTGGATCTCTAAGCTGCCTGTTGCTGAGTTTCATTACACAGTACAAATGGCTGTAAGCTCCCGTCTTAACCATTGGACCACCAGGGAAGCCCCCTCAGCCACTTTTTAGAAAGCACAACCAGATGAAATTCGCATGCAGTTAGACCCATGACCTTCAGTGTTAGTTCTGGAAGCTCCCTGCCAAAAAAAAAATAAAAACTTTATTCCTAACTGGGATAGACTCTTAAGGCTTGGTAAACATAGAGAACTAGACAGGCTTTGGAGGCAGGGGAACAAAATACTCAGCCCTACCCTCGTCCAGCTAGGGTCCTGGTGACTGCTGGACTGCAGGTTGGGGTTTATTGTTACTCCTTAATTCAACATGACTTTGCCTCCTGTTTGGAGGAGGCAAGTCCAGGCCCACATGAGGCCCAGAACTGCGAGGGAAGGTCTGAAGTCCAGCTGTTTCGAGGAGCAGCCAAGGTGAAAGAGCGTGTGTGTCTTCGGGTTTGAGGTGGGAAGGGCCTGGGGTTGCTGGGGCTTTGAGTTGCTTCCTGTGCATCCCTCCTTTGCTTGGGCCCATACCTCCACCCAACGGTAGTAACTGAGGGCTGGGCCCAGGACCACACCCGCCACTGAACACCTTTTCAGTCAATTCCTCCAGACTGCCCTTGGGGGAATTCCATAGATTGCTTGTGGATGAGGGTCACTGGCAATGTCAGTCACTCAGGCTACCTGACTCTGCATGCCACAGTTCATCTCCACTCCCCTTTCAAAAGAATCCCTGGTCCCTGTCTGCGGAGGGACGCCACGGCCTCCTGGCTTCCAGCTCGTCAGCCTCTGGCTCTTAGAGCAGATCCTGGTCTTGGGTCTGGCCCTCACTGCCAGCGGTTTCAGCTCCTAGGTCTGGCCCCGCCGTTCCTCTCTGGCCTGCCGTCGGCAACTATGCCAGTCTCCAGGGTGGGGGTTGCTACCTTACCAGAAGCTACTGCGACTCCACCCAATCCGATAAAATCCTAAGCCCCAGCCTCGACCTACTTTTCCACCCTCTCCTCCCCTCCCTCGTTTCCAAAGCTTCCCTGCCGAATTGGCAGGTTTACTCACTCAGCCGACAGACACAGCACCGCGGTGGGTCAGGTGCTGACGGCAGGGCACTAACGGGACTTGGGTTACATCTGGTAGAGGAGAGGGCAGGAGAGAGATCTGGGACGTGCTGCGAAAAGAGGAAGGGGCCGGGAGGGGAGCGCAGCCTCAGAGCAGGACTCCGAGGAAGGGCGTGCCATCTGGTCCAACCCCGCGGCTTCCATCACCTCCCGCTCTGAGCGAGCGTCCCAGGAGCTGGTGGCCAGAGCCGGTCTGCAGTTCAGCCTGCTTACTACCCGCACCACGCAGGCTTCGCTCAGTTCTGCGTCTCCGCCTGGGAGCATCCCAGCCGTGGGCGGTGGAGGGTGGCGGGCACTGTGCCCTCGTCACTCCAGCGGGCAGGGCGGGGCCTCAAGATGCTGGGACCCTCAAAGCCAACCGCCCCCGTGGAGATGCAGGGTGGTTTCGGAGCCCGAACACGGCGGGGCAAGTTAGGGCCCCTCCACCTCAGCACAGGCGCGGACCCTCCAGGGTCGGCCTGCGGGCCCCACGAGGTCCCGGGTGAGGGGGTGTGGGTGCTCAACCTTCCTCCAGCGGTCCCGCGGCCTGCAGGAGGACCCCAGCCTGGCGCAGGGGGAGAGCAGCCTGGTTGCACAGGCTGGGCATTCTGCCTAACCAAGGGCACATGACCTTGGCCCTGGGAGCCTCCTTTTCCTCAGTCGAAGATGGGAGACCTCTCCGCCAGGAGGAGGGGCAGCTGGGGGCCAGAAGCAACCTCGGAGAATTTAGGAGGAAGAGACAGAATTTAGGAAGAAGAGACCCTTGCCAATGGGGGACCAAAGGCGGGGTTGGGGGTGGGGCTGGGGCTGCTGGACTGTGCCCCCAGGAGGACGCCCCATGTAGGGCTGCTGGGTTGGAGGGGAGCATAGGCATGCAGGAGGGGCCATCTGATCAAGGCCTGGGGCTGCCCCCCACATCGGGGAGGGGGGGACACCTGCCCATGGGTGCGGCAGGGGGAGCAGTGGCCCCGGAAGCCTGATCAGTACCCTGAGGGTGGGAGAGGTGGAGGTTTCAGTGACGGGGGGGCTGGGCTGCTCATCTCTTTCCGAGCGCCACTCTGCCTCTGTGGCAGCCACCCGACTCACCGCGTGCTGGGTCCCCTGCTCCCAGCAGTGCTGGGGACCTCAGCGTCTGCCGGGGGATGCTCCATCTGTTGCCATCCGCCTGCCTGTGCCTGGGCTGCTTCCTCCTGATGACCCCCCCGCCCCCCCGCCCGTGGCTGCCCCCGGTGGCTTTGTCTTCATGACACCTGCCCCCTCCAGGCTGTCCCCTGGGGGTCCTGCTCTGTGACAGTCACTTCCTCAGCCTGCAGGCTCCCAGCAGATCACCCATCACCACTGGCCTCTTGGCCCCACGTCTGGGCTTCATTGCATCCCTGCCTTCCTTCACCCCTGACTCATCTAGAAAACCCCAACCCGGTGTGTGTATGTGTGGGGGGTGGGGGGGTGGGGAGAGGGTAGTTCCAGGGTCTGAGCAAGGGTCTGCCTAGGCTCCATGCCCAGCGGCCTTCAGAGGTGTGCCCTGATCACGGACACTATGACCAGGGACACAGGTGGGTGTTAGGAGATCGAGGCCTGGGCGCCCCTGCAGGATAGAACTTGAGGCCAAGGCTGACACAGGCTGGAGCTGGCCCTGTCCTGGGCGCCTCTGTGGCTTGAACTCCACTCCAGCCACAGAACCGGGGAGTTGGCCATCAGGGGCCAGGGCACAGCCTGGGCTGCTCCTGGCTCCTGTGAAGCTCCCACCGGTGGGTGGAGGCCGGCCCGGACTGGGTCAGGGGGCGCAGTGGGGGCTGTGGACCTGTAGGGCCTTGGGGCTCCGGCCCCAGCACCCCCTGCTCTCCTGACCCTAGACAGGCCCCCCATATGGTGTCCTCTGTTGCAAAATGAGGGCGCCAGTGCCGACTTCCAAGAGCTGTTAGTAGCCTTAAAGGGGCTGTGTGTGCCAAGGGCTGACCTATCGTCCCTGCAGTCACAAGAACCCACCACCCACGAGGGCCGTGAGGGCCCCAGCTAGCTCTGCGGAACAAGCGGCTTTTGCCCATGTCGTTCAGTTGTGACCAGCTCTTTGGGACCCCATGGACTACAGCACGCCAGGCCTCCCTGTCCATCACCAACTCTCCGAGCTTGCTCAAACTCATGTCCATTGAGTCGATGATGCCATCCAACCATCTCATCTTCTGTCGTCCCCTCTCCTCCTGCCCTCAATCTTTCCCACCATCAGGGTCTTTTCAAATGAGTCAGCTCTTCACATCAGGTGGCCACAGTATTGGGAGTTTCAGCTTCAACATCAGTCCTTCCAGTGAACACCCAGGACTGATCTCCTTTAGAACAGACTGGTTGGACCTCCTTGCAGTCCAAGGGACTCTCAAGAGTCTTCTCCAATACCACAGTTCAAAAGCTTCAACTCTTCGGGCTCAGCCTTTTTACAGTCCAACTCTCACATCCACACATGACCACTGGAAAAACCACAGCCTTGACTACACAGACCTCTGTTGTAGCTGGAAGAATAAAGTAAGGAAAAGTCACCGGATGAAATGCCATGCAGCTCTTAACAAAAACGTGGCCAGCTGCAGCACACTGATGCGGAAGGATGTCTGCTGTGGGTTGAACTGAGTCCCCAGAAAAGACACAGTGAGCTCCTCATCCCTGGTGCCTGTGACTGTGACCTTATTTGACAGTGGTCTTTGCAGATGTTATTAGTTAGGTCATCCTGGAGTAGGTGGGTCCTCAAGCCAACGCTTGGTGTCCTCCTGAAAAGAGGACAGGGAAATTCTCGGCAAGTCCAGTGGTTAAGATTTCAGGCTTTCACTGCTGGAAAGTTCGATCCCTGTCAGGGAACTAAGATTCTGCAAGACAGGTGGTGCGGGCAAAAAAGCAACAAAAAGACAACAGACCTACAGGGGAAAAGGCGACTTGAGGATGGAAGCGGAGACTGCAGCAACATGCCTACAAGCCAAGGATTGCCGGCCACCAGGTGCTGGAAGAAGCCAGGAGAGATTCCCGCTCAGGCCCTCCAGAAGCAACTAATGCTGCTGATGCCTGAATTTCACACCTCTGGCCTCCAGAAGCTAAGAGAATAAATGCCTGTTGTTTTAGCCACGCGGTCTGTGGGCCATTGTGACGGCAGCCGTGGAAACTGCTACAATCTCCAGTCTCCAAGCTAACTGCTGGCTGAAGACAGTGAAGAACGGAACGGTCAGGACCTGGGCCAGGCTTTGCCCCGGGAGAGAGGATGTTCCTGCGTGCTGGGACTTGCCCGAAACACCCTGGGAGGGATGCACTGCCAGGAAGAGGCAGCAGCCAGGTCTTCCTCCTCACTGCACAGCCTGGTTTCCACTTGCATTTTTTACTTTTTACCACGTTGATAAGGAAATAAAATTCAGATCAGGGAGAAAACAAAATGTCAAAAGACCCCTGTAAACCCGACACCTCTCCTAAACCCTCCTCTCGCCTGACTTGCTGTTTAACCATCGGCAGCAAGGGTGGAGAAAGCAATGGCAGCCCACTCCAGTGCTCTTGCCTGGAAACTCCCATGGACGGAGGAGCCTGGTGGGCTGCAGTCCATGGGGTCACTAAAAGTCAGACACGACTGAGTGACTTCACTTTCACTTCTCACTTTCATGCATTGGAGAAGGAAATGGCAGCCCACTCCAGTGTTCTTGCCTGGAGAATCCCAGAGATGGGGGTCCTGGTGGGCTGCTGTCTACAGGGTCGCACAGAGTCGGACACAAGTGAAGCGACTCAGCAGCTGCAGCAGCAGCAAGGGTGGGAGCGAGGACCCTGCCTTCAGCATCTGCCTGGTCTCTTTCAGAGAAAAGAAAAATGAGAGGCAGAAGGAACTCACTGGGGAAGGAGCCACTGCCAAAGACTGGGGCGTGGGGGGCCTCCTGGGCTAACCTGTCTGAGGACACCTGGCCTGGGGTCATCAGACAGCTCCTCCCCTGCCCTCCTGTCCCGGGACTGCAGACAAGCCTGACGTCACAGGCTGGTACAGGGCATCGGCGGGGTGTAAGGGCACAGGAGCCCTGGAGTGCTTCTAGGGGGAAGCTGGGCCTCTCTCTCCAGATCTCTTCTGTCTTCTGCTGGAGGGCAGAGGGTTTTTGGCTCAGCGGTTGGAAGGAGTCTCCAGGCTCAGAGCTGTGGAGACCCAGGGTGGCCCAGATAGAATCCGGGAGGCTGAGCAGAGGTGGGCGTGGGCGGACAGGAAGACACCCCTCTGGTATGGGAGGGCTCCTTCAGGAAGCTCTCAGGGATCCTTAGGCTGGTCTAGGTCCAAGCTCAGAAGAACAAGTCCATCTTCCCCGCTGAGCTCCGCTCCGCCCTTCTCTCCTTTGGATTCTGGCCTCAGCTAGGCTACCTGGAGCCCTCCCACCTCAGTCCTTCCAGAGAGCTCAAGGCATACCGCTCCTGGTCTGCCTACTCTCCCACTGAGCAGGGACCGGGCCTCCCCTCCCTGCGTCACCACAGACACGGAGACGCGCTCACTGCCTGGCTGAGGCTGCACCCAGCCCCTCACGCCTTCGCTCAGTCCGCCCCTCACGCCTCCAACAGCCCCATTTTGTAGATGAGGAAAACTGAGGGTCTGGAGGTGTCCTGTCACTGGCCCAGGTCCGGCTAACCACCAAGCTGGCCCCTCTGATTCCAGTGAGGGGGTGGGGTGAACCCCTTCTTCTGTGATACACAAATGAAACCTCACTCTCCTAAAAAAAAAAAAAGAGCACTTTATTCCCTGGGAGGTTTCTGCACAACAATGATGCCACGTGCGGGCGGGGGGTCTGGGGGAGGGTCACCCTGGCTTCCTTGAGCACAGCCCGCCTCCCGGGAGTAGGGCCAGTCGCCTCCAGTCCTGTGGAGGCCACAGTTACCTCCAACTTGTGCAAAAGCATTCGCTTCCTTGACCAGTCTCACGGCCACAATGTGCCAGCTGTACCCAGGCTGCCAGAGCTCACACCACCGGCTGGCTTCTCGTGACAGCCCCGGTCATGTGGGTGCAGATGTCCTTTGGCCTGGAGGAGCCCAAACTGGTCAGACCTGTGCCCACTTACAGGCCCCGCCTGGACTCACAAGAACACAGAGCATCGAGACTGACTGCCTGGGAAAGACACCATTTCCCAGGGCTCAGGGATCCCACAGGGTTCTCCCTGCCGAGCCCTCTGCAAACCTCGGGGAACCCTGGCTGCTGGCAGTGGGCCTGAGCCACAGACATCAGCTAAGTCATGTCCCCATTTTACAGACGGGCAGCCTGAGGCCCAGAGAGTGGAAAGACTCCCCCTTGCCATGGCTCTGTTTAACTGCGGAGATCTCCCCCACTCCAGCTCCTAAGCTAATGTGGAACTTTTGGAAGTTTCCATGGCTTTTAGTAGTCTCCAGGTTGCCCTCCAGTAGGAGTGGCAGGAGTAGGGGTATACCCAGCCTTGCAGCTTGGAGAAGTTGGGGTGTCCTGGCAGAGGGTTCGGTTCTGGGACCCCAGAAGGCCTCCCGAGCTGCCCTTCTGTCCCTAATGCAGACCAGACAGGTGGCCTAGAAGTATCCCTGGAGCTCTGCCAGGTGGAGTTCAGAGTTAATGAGTCCCTGGCAAGCCCATTGGTGGGTCTTCAGAGACCGTCCCCCCCCCCCCGAGGTGTGGCCAGGATCCCAGGGAAGGGTTGGAGTGTTGGCTGGGCTTCTGGAAAACTCCAGAAGTCAGTAACAGTGCCAGGCTGGGTGCCCCACAGGCAGCATCTCTGAGCTTTCTGACAGTACAACACGGGGAACAGGCTCCCCATTTTGCAGTGGAGAAAAACCAAGGAGGTCAAATACTGCAGCCAAGGCCCACCCAGCTGAGGAGTGAAATTCAACCCAGGTCTGACTGAGCCTACAGTCCATGGGGTCTTGGGTGTCTGGGGCAGGGCGGTGGGCAGGGGACCCATTTACAGTTATGGAAGAGTCTGGGCTGAGTTTTGGAAAAACCGCCCGGGGAAGGTGGGGCGGGGGGGCATCACAGGCTGGAGGGCTGGGCTAGGGCGGCGGACCCAGCATCGCCCTCGAGCCGGGCCTCCTCCCGCGTGCGTAGCTGAGCACCACAGTGACGGTGGCGAAGGTGGCGGCGTTGACCGGGAAGGCGCGCAGCAGCGTGGAGGCCAGCCCCCGCGTGAACACGCGCCAGCCCTCGTCGCGGTAGCTCTGCTGCACGCAGTCAAGGATGCCCCGGTAGCGCGGCGCGCCCCTGCATTCCGTCGGCCTGCAGCCGCGACTTGACCACATCCACGGGGTAGGTGGAGAGCCAGGACGCGATGCCTGACGTGCCGCCCGCCAGCAGCAGCTTGGGCACCAGCAGGCGGTCGCCCGGCTCACAGCCCAGTGCGCGCGTCAGCACGTCGTAGGTGAGGAAGTAGACTCCGAAGCTGGGGGTCTCGCGCAGCAGCGTGGATGCCATGCCGCGGTTGACGCCGCGCAGGCCCTCCTGCCGGTAGATCTGCGCCAGGCAGTCCAGGGGCCCGCGGTAGGTGCGCGCCGGGCCCGCCTCCTGCAGCTGCAGCCGCGTCTTAGCCAGCTCCATGGGGCAGCAGATGACGCACTGGATGGCCCCGGCCGCCGCGCCCGCCAGGAACTGGTTCAGCGGCGAGTCCCGGCCCAGCGCCCGCAGGGTGTTGCCCTGCACGCCGAACACCAGCGCGTTGATGAAGGTCAGCCCCAGGAGCGGCGAGCCCAGGCCTCGGTACAGGCCCAGCACCTGCAGGGCGCACGGAGAGGCGTCAGGTGCGCTCCCGCTTGGAGTCTATAGAGCTGCCCAAGCCCTCCCCCGGGGCCCTCTATGCAGGCGGTGGCTGCCCTGGCCCACCTCAGCTGCTCATGAGGACCAAGCAGAATTTGGTCAGAACCCAGGTTCTCGATCTGAGAGGCCCAGGCACGCCCGCCCTCCTGTCTGCAAAGTCTGGAAGTGCCCTGGAGTTGCCCACAGCCTCCTCTCCCGGCTCTGTGCTCCAGGGACCGCAGCATCGCAGAGGTGGTGTGGCCTGCTCCACCTCCTGTGGCCCAGTGAGTGAAAGTCAAAGTGGCTCAGGCGTGTCCCACTCTTTTTCGACCCCATGCCATGGAATTCTCCAGGCTGGAAAACTGGAGTGGGTAGCCGTTCCCTTCTCCGGGGGATCTTCCCAACCCAGGGATCGAGCCCAGGTCTCCTGCATTGCAGGCGGGTTCTTTACCAGCTGAGTCACCAGGGAAGCCCAGGAATCCTGGAGTGGGCAGCCTGTCCCTTATCCAGCAGATCTTCCCGACCCAGGGACTGAACTGGGGTTTCCAGCATTGCAGGTGGATTCTTTACCAGCTGAGCTGTCAGAGAAGCCCCGGTGGTCCAGGCTCCCAGCAAGGCAGAGGCAATGCTGAGGCCAGTGCCCCACCCCACCCCCACGGGCCCCAGGCACTCACGCTCTCCTGCTTGATGATGGCCTGGAAGCAGTGCAAGGTCCCTCGGTACTGGGGCTTCTCCACATTCTGGACCTGAAGCCGCACCTGGAAGGAGGGCCCAGTGTAAGTAAGGTGGCCGGGTGGAGTTAGAGTGCCCAGCTCTCTGGGGCCAGCACACAGAACCCCAGGGGAGACTCTCGCCAGGAGGCCTGAGGTTGGGGACACGAGGCAGGGAGCCAGGGAGCTTTCTGTGGCTTCTGGAATCCCAGGGAGGGAGGCTGGGTGTCTGTGCATTTTTAGGGAGGGCTGTCCATGGACAAAAGGTCACGGAGACAGCCAGCTGCAGGGGGTGGGGGTCCTCAGGACCCCTGTTCACTATCTCTGCACGAGGTCCTGACAGTGGGGCCTCAGGCATCTCGGGAGACCTGCCACCATCCTGGAAGCAAGTCCTGGCTGATGCCCAAGGGGTGTCCAGGCTAATGCCCACTGGGTGCTATCAGGAAGGAGCCTTGGGCCTTGTGGGCCTTCCCCTGGTTTCTGCTGGTGGCCCCTGGGGAGGACAGTGGTCATGAGTTAGAAAAGCAGTGACTGGAGAGCCGCTGGCCGCCTCCTTGGGACCACGTCAGCAGCTCGGGGCCCTCGGACCCCAGCAGCCCAGAACCTCGCTGTGAAAGCACTCTTTGTGCACAGAGAGCTTATCTCAGTCCTTGATACTCATACCCCAGGGTCAGAGCGGGAGCATCTTTTCTTCCTGTGTCTGGGGAGGCGGGTGAGCTAGGTTCAGCCCTGGGCTCAGCTCTGACTCAGACATGATCCCCACTACAGCCCTGGCTGTGGTGTGAGCGCCCCTCTGTGCAGGGCAGTGGAGAGGGGCTCCGTCATGATCACTGGCTAAAGTGGGGTTGGGGTCACTCCTGTTTCAAAGATGGGAAGGCTGAGGCTCAGAGAGATCCTGCAACTCAGTCAAGGCTGTCCTCTCCAGGGACATGAGTGGCTGTGTTGGTTGGGGCCAGGGTGGGGTTGAGGGTGCTGGCTTACAGGAAAAAAATGTAAGCGAAAAAGAAACCTCACGTCTGCACACGGGGACCTCAACGCTGGCAGCCACCACTCTGAGAGGCCGCTGCCCACCCCAGCACCCCTCCCCACCCTGGCTGCCAGCTTGGAGAAAAGCAGAGCCACTCAAGAACACTGAGGGCATCTTAACACCATGAGCTCTGCCTCAGGTTGCTTCTGTGAGGGAGGTTTCCCACTTCCCCTTCGACATCTGGGGGTCTCTGGAGGACTGGCCCCTGACACCGGCACCAAGGAGGCCGTGTCAGCAGAGATGATGTGAAATGGAGCTGGGCCCTGCCCTCCGTGGGTCAGACTTTCAGATACCCCCAGTGACATCTTAGCAGGCTGGACTTGTTTTCACGCCCAGGCTCGGGCCAGCTCGGGTCCCCTGAGAGGCTGCAGGGGATCTCCTCTTTGTGTCTGACCCCTGGGGGCTGGAATGGGCACCCGCCATCTGGGAGTCTTATAGAATCTGGAGGACTGAAGGACCCACCCCTGGAAAAGTTGGTCATTTACACACCAACCCCAGGAGGCTCCCAGCTTCCCCCACCCCCCAGGGCTGGGAGATCCCACATAAAGAACCCCTGATCAAGACAGGGCTACTTTTTCTCAATCAGCCCCCAGGACCCCCACCCTGGGACCTGTGCTTGGACCCAGGCTTGTTTCATACCCTCCCCTGCCCGGGCCAGTCTATGGGGGCAGTCTGGTGGGTGGGGTGGTGGGGTGGGGCCAGGCCCGGGGCCTGGTTTGGACAGAGAAGAGAAGCATTGGGTTCACCTGGTCTGTACTTACTAGGCTCTCCGGGATGAGGCTTACGCTCATCTACAACAAAGTTACATTTTGCTATGGACGGAGACAGCCCCTAGCTCAGAAAGTAAAGGCAGTTAAAGCAACACAAAATTTCAACATCACATCCAGGCCCGGGACCCCCGAGGCCAGCCCCCCAGCCGCCCCACCCCCGCCCCCGCCCGGGACGGCTGCTCCCTGGAGAGAGAGGCCTCAGATGCCGCGCCCCCGGTGACTGCCACGTCCAGTGACGTCCACGGGCCAGAAGACGACCTGCCCAGAGAAGCGCGTGGAGGCGCTGTGTCTGAGGGCAGTGGCTGCGGTTCTGGGTGCCACCGAGGTGAGCCACGTTTTGGACTCAAATTTCAGTTCCAAGGACCTGGGGGACACACTGCCGAGGCTGCAGTCACCAGACGGTGTGGGTGGGGCTGCAGCGTGGGCGTCCCCGTGCGCTCGGACGCCCAGGTCCAAGTTCAGGAGGTTTACAACGAGGGAAAACTGGACCGTGGATGAGAGTTAGGGTGCTGGCCGCCTGGAAGAGGGGAGGCCAGAGGTGTTAGGAGGGAAGGGGTTTTCTGGGTGAGGGGGTGCCTTGTTTCTTCCCCCAGGTGTGTGCTTCAGCGGTAGGACCACTTGCAGGGCTGGCAGGTAAATCCCACTTTTGCCAAAAACCAGGAATATACATGGGCCTGTGAGCATGTCTGTTTTCTGGTAGAAATCGTTAACAAGGGTCGGGGGAAGGTTACATAAAGGACTAGTTTTTTCTGTTTGTTTTTATGTGTCTGTTATGGTGAACATTCTTTTACACCCTACATTACTTTCGTAACAGAAAGCCAACCAAAAAAAGTGTGTATGTATGTTTTAATTAAAACACATTAAAAAAAAAACAAACAGCGTTTTCCAGTTTTCTTTGACTGAGAATGCTTATTATTTTTTAATATTTATTTATTTGGCTGTGCCAGGTCTTAGCTGTGGCATGTGGGATCTGGTTCCCTGACCAGGGATCAAACCCAGGTCCCTTGCGTTAGAAGCTCAGCCACTGGACCACCGGGAAGTCCCAAGAATGCTTAACTTTTATAATGCATAACAGCCAGGAAAAAAAAAGCCATTGGCATTAAATTAAACCAAATGAGCTGAGCATCTCTACCTCCAATCAGAACGAAGTCACAGTGTCTGAGGGCATAAGGTGGGGGGCAGACGAGAAGGGTCACGAGCTTGAGTGACACTGGGGACTTGCTAGGGGTGGGTTTTTTCCCTTTGGAATAAAAGGCTTGGCTTTTTAAAGATAGAGGTGATGCTGGTGGGCCGCAGTGGCAAAAACAAAAACCGTTACAAATGGATTTCCTCAAAGACCACCTCCAGGGGCCAGGTAAGGTGGGGCAGGGCAGGAACCCAGTGGTGGAGGGGTTCCGAGCTCAGGCTACCCCTGGGGCTGTCCTCAGGAGCTCAGAGGGAGCTGGAGGCACCAGAACAAAGTGGTCCCCAGCCTGGAGGGACTGACCTGGGGCGGGGCGGGAGGGGCGGCGCCCCAAGACGCCCTGGCCGAGTCCAAGCCCAGAGAGGCCTCCGCAGAGCTGGGCAGAGGAAGTGAATCAGAGTCAGAGTCACTGCTTGGCCAGATGCAGCTTTGAGAGACACGCGCAGCACAGGACCACGGCACCATGTGGACAGGCTCCCCCAGCCCTGGAGGGGGCTCGGGGCCACTGCGTGGCAAGAAAGCCTGGCCTTGCCTTCTGGGATAGAAGGAATCCCATGCCCTTCGGAACTAACAGTTCAATCCAGCACAAACCACACTGCCGAGTGCCAGGCCCAAAGGCCTTGGGAAATCTCGCCAGCCCCTGACCGTGCAGGTCAGGGGGTAAAGTGACCAGCAGGTGGGCTGCCAGGGAGCCTGGAGCTAGCTGCGCACGGCCCAGAGAGAGACCTCGTTTTGTTTTTGGAGTGGCTTGGGGGATCTCAGTTCCCCGATCAGGGATGGGGCCCCGGCCCACAGCAGTCAAAGCGCAGAGTCCTAATCACTGGGCAACCAAGCAGTGCCCAGGACAGACCTTTCTAAGGTCAGAGCACAGTGCTCGGGGCAGGGCCCCTCACCCCTGTGCTGGAGGAAACCCAGCCCTACTTCACAGAACCTGTTCTTGGCCCAGGGACGCCTGGGTTCCTAAAAAGGAGGAGACGGCGGTCTCTCAAACCCACCTACAAGTGACATCCTTGTCTTTGCTCCACCCTCGCCCCTGAAGGAAGAGGAGCCAAGTTCAGGGTTCAGCAGGCTACAGGGTGTGGTATAGGGTCCACTGCTTGCAGTTCCCAGGGAAGCCTGCAAGGAAGGGGCCTGACGGCTCGTTTAAGGATGAAACCCCCAACAGCAGAGGGCAGATCTTATTTGGGAGTTTCTAACTGGGAACGCGGACTCTCTTGGTTTCCACTGAGGCGTCGGGGAACCCGCGGAGGAATGGGCTCGCGGAGCGGAGCGCGGCGCGGTGCCTCCCGGAGCTGCACTCTGCAGCCTCCTGGGAAATGCCTGGGCAAATGTATCAGCCCTGAGGCCCACCACTGGGGCGGGGCGGGGGGGTGGGGGAAGGGGGATCGCAGTCACGGGAAAGGCTGATGTGTGATTTCTCTGTAATTCTCTCTGAATCCTTGCCTGCAGGAAGCAGTCTGGAGGCGTTCTGGGTGAGGACAGGGTGGATGGCCCCGCTTGGGGCGTCCCTCCATCAAGCATCAGGATGGACCTCGAAGTTCAGCCCCAGCTGGGAGATGGAGGAACAGACCAGGAGGAAAGGCTGGGCCGGGCCGCTGCTCGCCTGGGCATCAGGGAGAAGCCTGATTCTACCTTCTGACCTGTAGGAGGACCTTGAGGGGCTCCTGAGATGGTCACCAGAAAGGGGTATCCCGCTGCCTCGACCCTGCAAGCTTCCCTGCGTCTCTACCATGGCCTGAGGATAAAATGAGACTCACCTTGACTGTGTCAAACGGGTGTCCCACCAGCACGCCTGCCACACCTGGAGGGAGAAAGGACAGCCTGTGACCCAGATGGCCCAGAGACTGCCGGGTGGGGCATGGGTCCAGCAAGGATGTGCCTGCCACATCCCGGGAGCCCCTTGATCCTTGGGGTGGGGGCGAGAAGAGGGTGGCAGTCCCAAGGCCAAGCCAGGATCTGTCAGACTCAAAGCTGGTGAGTCTCTCTCAGCCCAGCTGCCCATTGCAGGGGACAACAGAAGGTGCTCCTTGGTGCAGCAGCAACATGGTGAATCTAGAGAGTGTCATACTGAGTGAAGTAAGTCAGACAGAGAAGGAGAAATACTGTATGACTCCCTTTGTGTATAATCTAAAAGGAAATGATACAAATAAACTTCCTTACAAAACAGACTCAGACTTAAGAGAATGCACTTAGGGTTGCCGGAGGGAAGAGTGAGTCGAAGGGATGGACACACTGCTGTATTTAAATGGATAACCAACAAGGACTGCCTGGCGAGCACAGGGACCTTTGCTCAATGTTATATGGCAGCCTGGATGGGAGGGGGTTTGGGGGAGAATGGGTACACGGGTATATATGGCTGAGTCCCTTCCCTGTCCATGTGATACTCTCACAACACTGTTAATCAGCTATACTCCAATATAAAATAAAAAGTTAAAAAAAGAGAGAAGGTGCCCCCTGGGAGGCTGTCGATGCCATTTCTCAGTGTTCCCTTCACTCCAAATGCCTGGTGTGGTCGGGCGCTCCAGGGGTTCTGGACTTGGGGTCAGCCCCTTACCCAGCTTTTAATCTTTCCTGTCATTTACCAGCTGGCTGAGCTCACAAAGGACTCAGCGTCTGAGCCTTACTCTCCGCACTCGTACAGGATTGAGAGGTAAACTTCCCCAGGGCTGCCCCGGTCCCACAGTGCTGACCCGGACACGAGGCATCACACCTGCTGGCTGACCGCTCCCCTGCCCTGCACGGGGAGCCATGTTGTGCCCAGGGTGGCAGCCCATGAGTCTGCTTGCTTATGTATCAGTCTAGGACCTGTGAAGATTCACCCTCCCAAAAAGGGGGCAAGCCCCCCTCCGCCACCCCGAATGGCTTACAAGCACCTGTCGGAGTCCTGCGTGCTGTGTGGGCTACAAACATCCCCGTGAATCAGGCAGTCTTGTTAGACCACTTCACGGAAGGACAGTGAAGCTCAGAGAGGTCAGGGACTGCCCCACTGACTCCCACGCTGTCCTCCCTGGAACTGCACGTGTGTACGTCTGGCAGCGCTGCTTTTATTGCTAAGTTGTTGTTCAGTCGCCCAGTCGTGTCCGACTCTCTGTGACCCCATGGACTGCAGCACGGCAGGCTTCCCTGTCCCTCACCATCTCCCGAAGTTTGCCTGAGTTCATGTCCATTGCATTGGTGATTTATTACTCTATTTATTGCTATATTTCAATGTATAATAGAGCAATTCAACAGGCTAATATTGAGTCAGTCACGTTTCTACCTGCTGGTTACCATTCTTAGCTTTGTATGTGTACCAACTCTCCCTCTTATGTATATAAGGACCATTAGCCCATTTTACAGATGAGGAAACTGACGCACAGAAAAGTGACATATGTCCACACCACACAGTAAGTGGTGGAGCCGAGATCTGGACCCAAACCTTCTGGGCCTGGAGCCCTCCTTCTTAACCACTCATCTCTCCTGCTCCCCATCAGAGCTGGTTACCCCGTTAGTGGATGTCTACAAGTAAATAGGAGTTATTATGCTTCTTCACATATTGGATTTTTAATCCTTATATAATGTCGCCTTCACGTTGTTTAATGCTTCAGACCTTAAAAGTGATCGTGTCCGACTCTTTATGACCTCGTGGACTATACAGTCCATGGAATTTTCCAGGCCAGAATACTAGCTTGGGTAGTCTTTCCCTTCTCCAGGGGATCTTCCCAACCCAGGGATCAAACCCAGGTCTCCCCATTGCAGGCAGAGTCTTTACCAGCTGAGCCACAAGGGAAGCCCTCAGACCTTAAAGTCCACTTTATCTGATACTAGCTTTGCCAATCCTGCTTTACTTTTGGCCACGAGTATCCGGTATAGTTTGGTGAAGTTCCTAATTTTCAACTCCGTCTTACCTCTTTTAGACGTTCCGTAAACAAACTAGAGCTGGGTTTTGGTTTCTACCCTGGTCTGAAGCAGCTTCAGGTTTTGACAAGAGACCTGACACAGTTCGTCTTATTCTATGGGTACGATCCCTTTGCTTTCCACATTTTTGTGGGTTTAGGCAAACTACTATATCTCCTTTCTGCTTGTTCATTTGTATAACCTGCATGTGAAAGTGAAAGTTGCTCAATCCTGTCCAACTCTTTGTGACTGCATGGACTATACAGTTCATGGAATTTTCCAGGGGATCGTCCCAACCCAAGAATTGAACCAGGGTCTCCTGTACTGCAGGCAGATTCTTTACTGACTGAGCTATCAGGGAACCCACATGTAGAAACAGGGTTAAGAACTATCACCGCCCCACCACGGGTGTGAGAGTAGGAGGCCTTCTCTGCCCCCTACTGCCCCACCTTACCCCCAAGCACATTC
Organism: Nanger dama; assembly: GCA_917880005.1. Lineage (NCBI taxonomy): Eukaryota > Metazoa > Chordata > Mammalia > Artiodactyla > Bovidae > Nanger > Nanger dama. The sequence goes on along the minus strand of CAKJTW010000063.1, from coordinate 4,963,168 downwards.
CCACCCTGCCCATCTTCCACTGACCTTCACCTTCAAAACCCACAAGACTCAGGGCTATTCCATCTTGGGGTCTCTACACTCATCACTAGAGCCTCTTGATTACTACCCTCAGATGTAACACATCTGTACTACCCCTCATCTGCAAAACCTGTTTCTTTAATGCCATCAGGGAAGACAGTCCTGAGCTCTTGCGAGATTGAGCCCAGGTCATTAACTCTGGACACGACCACAAATCTGGTTTCCAGCACCACAGATGAGAAATCTGCGGGCAGCCTGGCTGTCCAACCTTTGTCAATGATTTCTTTATTCTGTCTGAGATTTTAATCTGTAGATTTGGGGAATATCACCAGGAGATAACAAGGGTGTGTCTTTTTTTCTTTAAAGAACTCTGCCTGGTACGCCCTGAGCCCTTTCACTCAGCAGACTCCTGGTCAGAGAAAATTTCCACTATTATTTATTCGTCATACTCATCTCCTCCAGACCTCTTCCTCCTGGAACCCCTGACATCCGCAGGTGGGTGAAAAGACACCGCAAGCCTGTGTTTCCCCTCAGCTCTTTCCCCTTTGTTTCTCGTCTTCAAGACACACTTTGTTTTTATCCTTTCAGACCCACTCCCGTTTTCATTTCACGTTTTTAATTTTCTGAATTTGAAATTCTAGTTCTTGGGGGAGTGGAAGTGGGTACTGGGACCCGTCTAACCCAGTCCCCTTCAAGGCCTCAGGGCTGCTGTCAATCAAGACCCCACCCTGCCTCCCAGAGGGAGGGGGTTGGACACGGGGTGACATGCAGCCAATCAGAAGGGACCTACCGCCTTCCTCCCGGGACGCCGAACGAAGGGCCTCTCCCGGGCAGAAACAGCCTGCCCTGCCCTGAGCTTCCAGCCGGTGAGGAGCTCAAACCCAAGGAAACCAGGCAACCTCTGGGGCCAGGCTCGGGGTGCCGCCCGGACATGGTTCCTGGACCGCCCTCTGCTCTGAAAGCTGAGCCTGGGACACAGTCAGGTCACTGTCCCTAGCGCCTTGAGGCTGGGGGAAGGGACGAGCCTGGCAGCCCCCTTGCCCTTTTCGGAGCCTAAGTTTCTCCTGGGTCAAGCAACACCAGGAGAGAGGGTCCCTTCTACCCTCGCCCATCTCCGTGCACACCACGGGGAAGCACAGACACCTCTAGCCCCCAGGCGTCCACCTGGACCCAGGTAGGACGACAGGTCTGGCGGCCGTGGAGTACCTTCTGCTCCCCCCAACCCAGGACCCGGCCAGGATCTCAAGCAGGTGGGCGTGGTGAGGATGGGCAGGGGGCCCTGGTGAGCAAGAGCCCAGGGTCTGGAGGGATGGGTCTGACTTTACCAAGAGTGTTCCCGTCCCAAACCCCGCGGCTCCCAGTACACCTGTGTGAATACAGAAGGGATCCTGCTTCTCTGGGGGAAGAACCCACACTCAAGAAGCTGCGAAGGGCCTTGGCCCTGGGACTGAGCGCCCACTGGGGTTGGGGAAGAGAAGGGTCTGCCCACCCCCTACCCCGGAAGAGCCCACAGCCTGGTGGCAGGACACAAGGGGAGGTCCCTGGAGGTGGGGGAGGGAACAGCAGAGAGGGGAGTGGACAGGCGAGGCTGACAGCTTGGTCCATGGAGGCCAGCCCCTGAGGTCTCCTCTGGCACCTGGGCTTGGGAGAAACGTGAGGGGAAAGCTCTGGGGCCTGGAGGCCTGGGTGGTAACCTTCTGGGTCACTTCCCAGCACACTCCCACCGCAATCAGCCTCCTCTTCTCAGGAAGCTAGCACCACAGGGGTTTATGTGCCTAAGGCTGCTCTCCATGCTCCTCTCCCTCCAGGGAGCCGCTGGCGGGCAGGTAGCTGAAAGCTTTATTAGTCACCGCGGGGTAGGTGACCTGCTGGAGGAGACAAGCGCCCAGTGTCAGAGCCTGGGCAGGGCCTGGGGATACTCAGCCAGTCCTCTGGCACTTCTGTCAGCTTGCTGAGTCCCTGACAGCTAAACCTGGCTCCCAGTGAATACCTGTTGAATAAATTAACTCCACAAGAAAAACAGAGGTACTAAAGGCCAAAGAGGGAAGTGCCGGTGCCCGACGCCCGCAGGCAGGCCACAGCCAGCCCAGACAGAAGGCGGACTCAAGGTCCGCGGGGGTGAGGTGGGGCGGGAGACACGGCCTCAGCGCTGCGGGGCAGCCCGGCCTCGGGGAAGGTGCCCCACATCGGGTACATGCTCGCGTGAGCCCAAGACCTAGATCCTGCGACGATTCAGGCCTACTCTGCCCGCTCCCAGGGACTTCCCTGGTGGTTCAGCTGGTAAACAATCCACCTGCAATGTGGGAGACCTGGGTTCGATCCCTGGGTTGGGAAGATCCCCTGGAGAAGGGAATGGCTACCCACTCCAGTGTTCTGGTCTGGAGAATCCCATGGACTGTATAGGTCATGGGGTTGCCAAGAGTCGGACACGACTGGGCGACTTTCTTTCACTTTCACGGTTCCCCACCCCCACCCCACCCCCAGTCTGTTCCCCAGAAAAACCGCGCAGGAGGGGGCGGGGCGCCAAGGGGTGACTAGGCGCCTGGGGTCAGGCCCAAGCCTTTAGGCCATCTCACTAGGGGGTCGTCCGGTGGCCCCCGGCTCCAGCCCACCCACACGGCTGCGGAAGACGGGGTAGAGCCAGTTTCAAACTTCTCGGGCCCAGGGAGGGGACCCTGCTCCGGCGCAGGCTGGGGAACGGCGTGAGGGGAGGGGGGCTCGGAGCCTCTCCGTCCGCTGGCCTCGGCGAGGAGGGTGGTGGGGCATCCTTCTGGCGGTCCCCTGGCAGCCACGGTAATATCCCCAAGCCCGAGATCGCTCGTCCGAACGTGCCGCGAAAGACTTAAAAGACAGTTGCCTTTGTGGACAGCGCCCTAGGGGGCCCTCCGGGCCTGATGTCAATTCACGCCCACAAGAATCCCGTGAAACAGAAGCACATCTAACCCATCTTACAGAGGAGGAAATCTCAGCTACAGGGCAAGCCACGGGGCCGAGAGGTCGCAGGTGAGTTGGCCTCCCAGGCCGGACGCCTCGTCCCCGGGCACCGGGCGTCCCCGGCCCCCGCGCGCGCCCAGGCAGGACCCGCCCGCTTCCTTACCCCCAGCGCATCCAGCCAGAAAGTCGAGCGCCATTGCCGGGTCTCCAGTGAAGCCGCCTTCCTCCGGGTCCTCCTTCGCTAGCCCCTCGCCGGGCTGGTCGCCGTCGGGGGCCCTCCCTGCTTTGCTGGGCTGGGACTCGGCCTGTACTCTGCCTTCTGGCACGGAGCCCCGCGCGGGCTGGGGTCTGGCGGCGGCGGCTCAGCGCGCGACTCCTTGCCGGGCGCTTGTCCCTCGCTGGCCGGCTCGCCGGCCTTTGCGATCTTCCGTGCGCCGCCCGTGGTCCCTCACCTCGGGCCGCGCGTCCCGCCCCTCGGGCCGGCCTGCCGAGGCTCGGGCGGGGCGCAGAGCTCAGCCAATGGGCAGGCGAGGCGCGGACAACGCCCCGGGCCCCGCGCGCCGCCGCGGCGCTTCATTGGCCGGGCGGACCTGGGCGGACCTAGGGTGCGGGCGGGGCGGGGGCCACGTAGCCGGCCGACGGGCGGGGGAGGCGCGGAGGCGCTGCAGACAAAGAATGCGCTTCGTGCGCCCGCCCGCGCCGCCCTGGGCGGAGAGGGAAGCCGGGCTTGCGCCGCCGCGGCGGGACGGTGGGACCCGTGCGCGCGGGGAGCCCCGGCCCGGCGCGGCCTGGGGACTTCCCGGCGTGCACGACGTGGATCAGCGGGGCGGCGGGTGGCGTGCCCTCCTCTGGACCGGAAGCCTGGGATCCTTGGGGCCCGGGTTCAGATCCCTACTCCACCGCCCAAGCTCAGGGTCCTTGCTTGCATAATGGGACGCGCCGCGGTTAACGAAGGTGGAGGGCCGGGACCCTCCAAGGCCTGCAGGCTGGAACACTAATCGTAACACTCCTCGAGTGGTGGGACGCCCTTTCGGGGAGTCTTCACCCCCACGCCCCCTGTCTGTGCGCCCTCCGGCAGGTGGGCCTGGGGCTCCTGGCCCACGGCGCGAGGGGCGAAGGGCGTGGCCAGGACCTCGGGGCGTAAACTTGCGGGAGCTGTGGAAAGATGTGTGGAGGGGAGGTTCCTGGACTCGTCCTGGAGCCGCGGGGCGAGAGAGGCCAGATCGGGCGCGGTGTGGCCAGAGGGGGCGGTCACGAAGCCGCGGCTCTGGAAGGCCTCCGGGCCTGGACCGCCTGGTGGAGGGGAGGGAATGTGAGAAGGCCAAGGAGGAGGGCGCTGGGCTCCGGTCTACGCAGGTAGCTGGGCGGCGGGAGATGGGGGTGGGTTAAATAAGAACAGAATCCGACTCTGCTGCGCGTCCGCTTTCCCCCATCCCTGGGATTGGCCGCGGCCAGGGACCCCCCTCCCTGGGGAGCGTCCAGGTCAGAGACTCCCACTTGCCCTTCTGCAGCTCCTCGTGAAGTCCGGACTGTCCGGTTGGGACTCCGGTTTGGCCGGGCGCTTTCTCCCTCACCGTGAGGCAGATGACAACTTCAGGCCTTCGCCCAACTTCCTTCACGCTCTTGCGATCAGGACACATAGTACGGTGTTTCCGGGTTGCAGATCACACAGTTATTTGCATGTTACTATTTCTGAAATCGACAAGGAGGTTACCATGGATATATACTTCACAGACAGATTTTAAAGATTATATATACTTGCTGCTAGGGGATACCTGTCAGGTGCACTAACTATCGTGGTGAGCAGAGGCCACTCTAAATCCAATGATTCTGCATGGTGTCCTTTTATTCTTAGAATCTAAACAGAACATCCACTGATCTGAGACCCAAACCCAGGTCTGCTGACTCCTAGTCCAGTGCTTGTGATGGCTGGTGGGCCCTGAACTAGGGGTCTGGAGGCCTGGGTTTGAATATCACCAGCCTCTGACAAGACTGATGAGCCAGGAAAGCGTGTGGGCCCTAGGAGAAGCCCAGACCCAAAACCCAGGTGGGAGTTGGCCGGAGGCCTCGAGCTCACGGAGATTAAACTGGATAACCTACATCCGGTGACTCACCTCTAGGAACAGGGGGTCCCTGGGTTGCTGAGGCCTCAAGGGGGAAAAGCACAGATGCCTGCAGCCTCTGTATCTGTTTTTGGAGGTTTGAGAGGAGAGTCAAGAACCTTAACAGGGCAGTAAGTCAGAAAATTCTTATGGACCGATTAATAAGGAGACAAAGAGAACACAAGTGCCTTTAAGTTAATGTTGTGCTTGGGGCAGCTTGCAGGAGCCCTGACTCCTGTCCTTGGGCCAGCCCAACAGCCTGGTACCCAATAAGCACTCAGTATTTAGAAAGCTCCTTGGGGAAAGCTGCATTTGGGCAGACCCTGCAGGCATCCAGGTGGGGGATCCGCAGAGGTAGCCGTGGGATGGATCCTGGATCCTGCAGGTCAGGCAGGTGGTGAGCTGTGCACCCTGCAGGGAGGACTTGGAGAGGGGCTGGACTGGTGGAGCCAGTGTTCAGGCTGAGGCTTGTTGGGTTTGGGGACAGAGGTCCAGCAAGTGGTGAGCAGTAGGAGGGTGGGCTCTGGGGCAGGTGTGCCCACAGTGGGTTCTGGGGGTCGACCTCCAACCAGGAGCACCCCAGGGCAGGTGCCTGTGCATCCCAGAGTCTGCTGGAAACAGCATTTGGGGAGGCAGTGAGGAAGGCGCGAAGGCAGGCACTGCTAGGGGCTGGGGTCACTGGGATGTGTGTACTGCTGGCCTACTAAACCACGAGACTACCCTGAAAGCCGTCCCTCCCTAAAGAATCATGCAAGGACTTCTTGGTGGTTCCACTGGTTAGAAATCCACCTTGCAACCCAGGGGACACAGGTTCGATCCCTGATGGGGGAACTAAGATCCTACATGCCACAGGCAAGCAAGTTGGCACACTGCAATTAGAGAGCCTGTGTGCCTCAAAGAAGGATCTCGAGAGTTGCAACTAGGACCTGACACCACCGAGTAACTTAAAAAAAAAAAAGAAGAATCATGCATTTAAAAAAAGTTATTCCTGCTGCCTGAGAATCATTCACTTGGGTGGTGCTCTGTACCTGGAGTGGGCACAGGGCAGACCCACCTCCCTGGCCTCCAGCGCCTCCCACGCAGCTGGCAGGGAGACCCGAAAGAAGTGAAGACGCCTTAGCCAAGGAAATGAGTTTGTAGGCAATGGGCCTGCGTCATTACATCAGCCACTGGGGTCCATATCTGTTCTGCTTCATTTCCTGAGAAGATTATAGCACACAGTCTGCTTTTTCAAACTTCTCACGTTCCACAGGGCCCCAGGACCCTCCTACCCTCCCAGGGGAGGCCGCCTTGCAGGGGGTGCTCAGACCCCAGCCTTGAAGAAGTGGGAGGGGCTCAAGGCCAGAGCAGTAGGGGAACAGCAAGGAGAGGAAACATGCCACGGGGCACCAAGGGTCAGGCCAGGTCACTGAGAGCGTGTGGCAGAGATTTTGTTTTGCAGGGCATTTGTAATTCCTGATACAAGACAGATTGGGTGTGGGAAAATTAGTAACAGCAGTCTCTCACCCTGGAATCTTACTGAATTCAATGGTGAGAGGTTATTTGGCCCCCACGGTTGGGTGGGGAGCAAGGCTGGAGCTCAAGATGTCTCAGGGCCAGTGGGGTAGGGAGGTCTGAGGCACCCACTGTGTAGACCTTGTGGGGAGTTGGGCTCAGCTGGAGGGTGTGCAGGGCAGGGCTGGGAGCCAGGGCAGGTGTGGTTTTAGGATGGGAGCCACTGGAACAGGTTCCAAAGCTCCTGGGCACAGACCGGTGGGGAGGGTGGGGCTGTTAACTGCCAGGCTCAGGAGCCCGAGGTACCTGGCCGAACCTTCACAGCTGCAAGCTCATTCTGCCCCAGGGCCTTTGCACTGGCTGTGTCCCTGAGGAGGGAAGAGCCCTCTTCCCAGCCTGGTATAGTCCTCTTCAGGGCTCAAGTCCCTGCTCAACTCTCAGCTCCTCAAAAGGGGCTTGGCTGCGGAGCCCCCCACCCCACTCCATGCCCTGTTTTCCTCCAGCCACTAGAATGACTCTGCCTGTTCCTCTAAATGTTTAACACCTCTCTTCCTCTCGAATGTTTGCTCCACCAGGCCGGGGACCTTATCATCTTTAAGTAGCACTAAACACGGCGTGGCACACAGCAGGGGGTGAGCAGGCAGCCCTGGGTGAGGGGACCTGGGCTCTGGACTGTCCTGCCCTGTGGCCACGGGTCCCCCAGACCTCTGGGATTGGAGTCTCCCAGGAGACAGCTAAAAGTGCAGATTTCAAGGCCCCACCTTGGTCTCGGAGCAGGTGGGGGGTAAAACCTGCATTGAAACCAGCCTCTTCAGGGATGGAGACCATCTCCCAGCACAGGTTCAGGGATCTCTGGCTCAGGTTTGCTTTCCAGTCTCCACTTGCAGCCCTCCTGGCTGTGTGGAAGACCCTGCAAGGAACACGGCGGGGTGGGGCTCTGTGCCAGGGGGTCCACTTGGACCCAGCACTAGGTGCTGATGAGCTGGCTCGCCCCACGGGTCTTTATCCAGGCAGATAAACGTCTTCCGTCTGGATGTCCTTCTGGCCTCAGGTCTGGTCCACTCTTGGAGTGACTCAGCCTCCCTTGTGAGTGAGTTGGCTCTGTGCCTCAAAGCGGGGAGGGCCTGAGACCCCCTGGGGACAGCCAGTCCCTGTCCTGGTGGCCCCTCCTGAGTCCGAGATGCTCAGCGTTCTCCAGTTGGGTGGGTTTTGTGGAGTTCACGTCTCTCAGTTGAGTTTCGTCAGCCTCAAAGGGGCCGCCACGCCGTGCGGGTTTCTGGCACCTTCATTCGGTTGGACGCAGTCACCGTGGTCCCTGGGGCCGAGTCCCCATGGTGGGTGTGGCCTCCGCTCGCTTGCCACGCACTTGGCCACGGAGGGGGTGGATCGAGAGGCCAAAGCGAGGGAGGCTCCGGCCAGAGGGAGAGATGGCCAGAAACTCAAGAAGGGGTGTGATAAAAATAGATGCGCAAGTGCTTCTGCGTAAAAATAGAGTTAAAGGGATCCGCCAGGGCTGCCCCAGACCCGGAAGGCCACAGAGGTGGACCCCAGCTGGGGTTGGCTTGACTGGTCAGGGCAGAGGGGCTCGGCCAAGCGCGGGCACGGGGTGTGCTTGCTGCTCACAGGCCTCGTGGAGTCAGGCCCCGGGGCAGTGCCCTCTGGGGGCACCTGCTGTCATGGTAGGGGGATGGCTGGACCAGCAGATGCTCTGGGGCTTTGGGGCAGCATGAGCAGGCACCCAGGGCAGTGGCCAGAGGAGGGCAGTGTGCCCCTGCCCGGGGCCGGGGTTGGAGCAGCAGGGTGAGGATGTAGTTGGCAGCGGGGCGGGAGTGGGCGGGGTGCTGCCCGGGGCAGGGAATGTGTGTTGGGTTGGCAGGCGCGTGCCCTGGGGAGTGCTGGAGGGGACAGAGAAAGGGCTGAGAGAAGGGCCTCCTGGAACCCAGGAGCCTGCTGTGGTTCTCAGAACCCGAGCTTCCCCCTTCCAGAACCCCTCTGGTGGGACGGGCCTTTGCTAGCTCTGTGTTCCTCTTTCCACCTGTGGCTTCCTCAGTCCTGGCAGCCCAGCCTCGGGCAGTCATCCGCGGCCCAGCAGGGGGCATGGGCCCCTCTGCCCACGCCACGATCTGCCGTCCTGTTCCTTTGGGCTCTGCCCCCTGGAGCCCCCACCGCAGCCCCATCTTCGGCCCCCTTGGGTGCCTGACCCTTGGCTCCTGTGCCTTGCCCCCGGCAGTGGTCAGGGGGCAGGCTCACCTCCCAGATGAATCCCTTTCGGTGGGTGTGTGTGTGGGGTTGGTCCCTGGTGAACCTGCCCTCAGGCACTTCCTGTTAAAGAGTGCCAGGTTCCATCCCTCGTCAGGGAACTAAGATTCCGCATGCTGCATGGTGTAGCAAAAAATAAAAGATAAAGAAGTGCCTCTCTTTGCTTCCCAGCTGGCTCTGTGACACTTTGTCCCAGCCTCCCATCCTTCCCCAGCCTCTGCCCCACCGGGCCACCGCTTCACTGGACGTGCCGTGCCCGCACCAATGAGCCATGTCCACATGCTCCAGCCGGGGTGTTCAAGGCGCCTCCCCCAACCCCAACAATCTACTCAGCATTACCCAGTGCTGCACGCCTGCGGGTCTTGGCCATGCTGGGAACGGCCCCCACCCCCGCAGCGGGTGCTCCAGTTCTGCCTGTGATTGAGGTCTCCCCCTTCAGGAGCACCATGGCTGCATGAAGGCCCTATGGCCTTCCCCGTGCTCTCTCTGGGACCCCCGACCGCGGGGGACGTTGGGCCTCTTGTGCAGATGTGCAGGCAGTCCCCTGGGGGAGGTTCATGAGGCCAGGAACTGAGGCCTCCAGCCAACAGCCCTGTGAGTGCGTCACTCTGGAGGGGGTTTCCTCCAGCACCCTCAGATGGCTTCAGATGGCCACAGCATGAGAGAACCTGAGCTAGAGCCACACGTCTACGCTGGTCCCGAGTCCTGAACCACAGAACTTGTGAGACGATGAGTTTGGTGTCAGATGCTTCTCCGCGTGGGGATAATTTCTCGGGCAGTACCAGAGAAGGAATGTACTCCCTAGGCAGGCCAGGGCTGCAGGGAGGCTGGGCAAGCCTCTGAATCTTTGTTGGATCCCTGCATGGGGTTTGCACAAGAAGGTGTGTGCTGGAATGAAGGAATGAATTATTGACAGCGGCCAATAGCTTCCCCTTCCCAGATCAGCAGATCAGATAGGCCTCAGGCCCTGCCTTGACCAGAGCCTCATTCCTCAGTTCCACCCTCCGGGCCTTAGATCTCGTGGTGTCAGAGGTTACCTTGTCCTGGAGAGAACCTCCCAGCCAGTGGGCCCCTGGGATGCTTCTTGTGTATTGCTGAAGGAGTCACAGGGGCCTGGAAAACAGGAGGGGCTGCATGGAAGTGACCGGAAGGGCTTAGGTTACGGCTTGGGCATCTGGGAACGGAAGAGACGGGCCAGGGAGTGGGTGGGGACAGGGCAGGGCTGGAGGCACCTGACCGCTGGCCCAGGCCTGAGGCTGCTGGCTGGCACTCCAAGGGTCGCTTCTGCTCTGATGACCAGTGCCGGGGAGCCCCCACAGTCCTTGCCTGCGTTAGCCCTGCTTCAGGTGGCTGTCGTCCCTGTTTGCAGACAGGAAAACTGAGTCTTGGGGTCACGTTAATCAGTGGCCCCGTGGCAGCACTGGGCTCAAATTCCAGGTCTTCCCCTAATTGTCACTGTTGCTCTCTGGCCCGCAGTGTCCTCGTCTGTAACACGGGGGTGGCTCCAGGGGCCTGGAGCTCTGACATGAAGACATGAAGACACTGCTCCTGGGGGTATGGGGGCGGTGGGGCTGAGGGCAGCCCTTCCTGTTGGCCCCGTTGCCCCAGTGGAGGCACAGGCTGGGGACACCTTGTATGCTTTGCGACCCTGAGACCCTGGGAGCCAGGGCCTTAACCCCTCAGGATGTCAGAGGGAGGCCAGGGTGTCTGGGAGGTCTGAGGTGGGCGGTCATCCACCCTGCAAACCAGTCACACCCCAGAGATGCTCCCCCCACCTGAAGGCGGGTACAGCCTCAGCTCCTGCCTGGGGCTGTGTGGTCTGCAGCGCCTGGCGGGGCGTTGTGGGATGCAGGTAGAGCGCTGTAGGCCCCAAGCCCCTGAGCGCATACATTTGTCCCCTGTCCCATTTTACAGATGAAGAGACGGAGGCTTAGTGTCACAGTGAGCCAGAAGACTCCGGAGTCTCCTGAGCTCATCCAAGTCTTGCCAAGGAGCCTCCTTTTTGGAAATGCCCATCTCTGGAGCTGGCCCAAGGTCCCACTCTGGACTCATTGCCTGGAAGTCCCACTGCCCCCACCCCTTCCCTTCCAAATCCTGCCAAAATGGCAAAGTGCATGATAGGTAAAAACAGTTGGGGTGGATTTCCTGGTGGCCTAGTGGCTACGAATCTGCCTGCCAGTGCAGGGGACCAAGTTAGGTTCCCAGTCCAGGAAGATCCCACTGCCACAGGTCAGTAAGCCCGTGAGCCACACCTACGGAGCCTGCGCGCCTGGAGCCGGTGCCGCGCAGCAAGAGGAGCCACCGCAACGGGAAGACGCCACAGAGAGAGTCGCCCCCACTAGGCCCAACGAGAGAAAGCCTGGGCTCAACAGCAAAGACCCGGGCCAGCCAAAAAGAGATAAACAGATGGGAATCATTCAGGGGTGTTTGACACAGAGAACTCCCCTCAGAGAACGTACCCACTGAAACACAAAGACCTCAGAGCATGACTCCAGGAGCACTTTCTGCATTTTACAGGCGTGTCCCGCTTGCCTGTTCTTGACATCACCCGCAAGTTACATCGTAACTTGGATATTCTGAAATGGATATTTATCCATTTCGGTTGCGCCATGCGGCATGTGGGATGTCCGTTTCCCCAAGCAGGATTGAACATGTGCCCACCCTGCTAGGGAGTCGTAACCCCTGGGCCTCCCACGAAACCCCATAACGGTGATACTCAGAGCCACAGGTACGGCTCCGGGAGCCTAGGGCCTGCTGACCCTCTAGTCCTCCCAGAGCCTGACGGGTGGGCGGCAACAGAGCTGCCAGTTTACAGACAAGGACACTAAGGCCCCAGGGGACCTCACAGAGAGACCCTCAGGGTGAGGGCCACGCCCAGGCAGCCTGGCTCGGCCTCCTGGTCCACCCGACAGGCACTGTGGACGCACAGGAGGAGTGAGTACCCAGGTGCACGGCATCCCAGACGGGTTGAGAAGGAAAGGCAGCAAGTCACAAAATAGTGAAAAAGAGGTGTCTGCCTGCGTCCTGCTGGGAAGCGGGGCCTTCGCCTCGATGCCGGCTGCGTCTCTTTGGTCTGGCTGTCTTGTTAGTAACTTGAAGTTATCCCTCTTGTTACAAAGCGTAAGCACGCCTTTTAGGATATCAGGTTCCTCCACGCCGCCTTGGCCTGCAGCTCCCCTCCCACCCTCCGCCACCATGTCGAGTGAGGCCTGCGCCCTGCTTCCCCTTATCCCGGGTGCCCCTGGTATCTGTGCCCTGTCTGTCTCCCCCTACAGGATGGCTCAGAATTCCTCCCTTGGGCCTCCTGGGGCCGCGTGGGGTGAGGCCCCGCTGTTGGAGGAGGAAGCTGAAAGCCAAAAGCCGACCTTGCTGCTTGGAACAGTTGGGGTGGCCCCAGCGGGTGCCCTGGGCTCTGACTCCTGCCATGCATGCAAGACTCAGAAAGCTCGCACCACTGGCCCAGGGTCACATAGCTGGGAGGGGTGGAGCCAGGAGCCACAACCCCCTCCTGAGCCCAAACCTCTGCCTACCTGCCACCAGGGGCTTCCTTGCTGTGTCCTGGGTCAGGTGCCAGCAGATGACTCTGCCCCGGCTCATCCACCTGTCTGTTCAACCATCATCCAGCATCTACCCACCCACCCATCCACCCACGTTTCCATCCTTCTGTCTGTCATTCTGTCTGTCAGTCCTTCTGACCATCTGTCTGTCCATCCACCCATTCACTTACTGACTCATTTTTTTCACGCATTTATTCATCCACTCCCTGCAGCGTGCCCACCGTGGGCCGGGCACCTTGGGCTCAGAGACAGATGCAGCACGGCCCTGCCTGCCAGCAGCTTGGAGCTGGGGGAGTATCCAGACCTGCACGGGGCAGCCTCTGCAGTGAGGAGGTGAAGGGTAGCTTGGACATGTTTGTTCAGGAGGCAAAGGACGCGTGAAACTTGGCGACAGTGACCGAGAAAGCACGCTTGTCTGAAACGCCACCTCTAGGGCTGCCCTCACAGCCCCATCCCAGCCCCGCCTGCTCCGACTCTCACTGGCACAGGCTGCTCTCTGGCAGACTCATTGTTTAGATTATTTTTTGTGTTGGTTGTCTGTCTCCTCCCCCGGATCATAAGATCCACAAGGAAGGGGCTTTCGCCTGTGTCTACTGCTGTGTTCGTTGAAGTGGCCCGGTGCCGAGGATGTGGCGTGCAGTAGGCACGGAGTGTTTGTGGCGTGGGCGGGAGGTATGGGCAGGGGGATGGTTGGGGGATGGTTGGGGGTGGTGGGGATGGTTGAGGGATTCTTGGGATGATTGGGGGGATGGTTGGGGGTGATTGGGGGGATGGTTGGGATGATTGGGGGATGGTTGGAATGATTGGGGAGATGGTTGGGGGATGGTTGGGGGATGGTTGGGGTGGTGGGGATGGGTGGGGGTGGTTGGGATGGTTGGGGGATGGTTGGGAGGTGTTTGGGGGTATGGATGGGGGTGTGGTTAGGGGTATGGTTGGGGGTGTCATTGGGGGTGTGGTTGGGGGCATGGTTTGGGGGTATGTTTTGGGGGTATGGTTGGGGGTGTGGTTGGGGGTATGGTTGGGGGTGGTTAGGGGGTGGTTGGGGGTTGTTGGGGTGTGGTTGGGGGTATGGTTGAGGGTATGGTTGGGGGTGGTTAGGAGAGTGGTTGGGGGTATGGTTGGGGGTTGTTGGGGTGTGGTTGGGGGTGGTTGGGAGGGTGGTTGGGGGATGGTTGGGGGGGTGGTTGGGGGTGGTTGGGGGATGGTGGGGGGCATGTTTGGGGGGTATGGTTGGGGGGTGGTTGTGGGGATGGTTGGGGGGTGGTTAGGGGTGGTTTGGGGGATGGTGGGGGGATGGTGAGGGGCATGTTTGAGGGTATGGTTGGGGGGTGGTTAGGAGGGTGGTTGGAGGGTATGGTTGGGGGGTGGTTGGGGGTGGTTAGGAGGGTGGTTGGGGGTATGGTTGGGGGTAGTTAGGGGGTGGTTGAGAGGTGGTTGGGGGATGGTGAGGGGCATGTTTGAGGGTATGGTTGGGGGATGGTTGGGGGAACGGTGGGGTGTGGGTGGGGGGCATGGGCAGGGTGGGCTGTTGGGAGGCCAAGCTGGGGGCTGTGCAGGTGGGTGGAGGGAGTGGATCTGAACGTGAATGTCAAGGGGTTGCCCTCAGGACTGGGTGCCTCAGAGGATGCGGGTGCAGGGGAAAGGTACCCAGGGCGGTTCCTGGGCTCTGGCTCCGGTGCCCAGGCCGACACTCTGCAGGAAACATGGGACTCGGCCGCTCCCTGTTTCTTCAGTTAGACCGCATGCCTCAAGTTCCCTCACCATCTGAAGGACTGGCCTCCACAGTGTAGCGTCCCAGCTGGACGTGGCCTGCTCAGAACAGGCCTGTCCACTCCCTCCTTCTGGAACCTGCCCTCCTACTAACACAGCCTGCACGGTTGGCCGGCCACTGCCCCAGGGACACACCCAGAGCATGCCCCGAGTGGTCCCCGATGCAACGCGGGTGCCGTCCTCCTCTCGTGGAGGCAAAGACGGAGGTATGGAGGAGTTGAGGGCTCACCCGAGGTCTCGGGCTGGGATCTGAGGGCGGCGACCTGGCTGTAACCGGATGCTGGCCTGCATCTCTCCAAAGGTCAAGGTTGGCCTCAGGACCGGCCTTGGACGGGCTGCCTCTTGCTCTTTATCCTTTGTCGTGGCAACGGCCACTGCCAGCCTGTGTCCCCTACCCGCCTCACAAACTCCTGGGCAGGAGGCGGGGTTCCCCCTGTGTCAGTGTGACCTGCTCAGGGTCAGCCTTCGGTCCACACATGACCCCTGCCCCAGGGCTGCCTGGAGGGGGGCTGCCTGGGGGCTGCCATGTCAACACCTCTCCCAGTCCTGCCAGCTTCCAGGTCGGCAGAACACGCACCGTGTGTGACCTGGGCAAGTGCACAGCCTCCCTAAACTTCAGTGTCCATGAAGGGCTGTGTTCTGGTGTCACATGGCGGGTGAGAGTCATGAGGGCAGGGCCCATGGGTCTCAGGGCCTGGCCCGTGGCATCAGAGAGGAGCTGGTTGGGTAAGTATCTGGTGATCAAATCCGGCCCTGCTGCCTGCATGGCCCTGGATGAGTCCTTTTCTGGGCCTCAGTGGCTTCATCTGTAAAATGGGACCATCAGCCCTGCCTCCTCCTGGGGCTGTAACAAGGACGCCCTGAGACGGTGAAGGAGGAGGGCTAAGCTAACTAAAGATGGGGGCACAGCTAGGGAGAGGTCACCATCCTTTACTGTGGGTCCCAGTGACCAGCCTCTTACTGGAGCGGCTTCCCCTCTAGGAGCCCCCTGATTTGGTTGGAGGCAAGGTCGGGAGCCCCGGTCCCTGGTCCTCTTGCTCAGCGAGCCCTGCTCAGAGCTGGGTCCGTGCTGGGTGCTGGGGACTCAGAGTTGGATCTGGCTGTAGCCCTGGGCACACGGAGACGGATGTGGAAGCAGCAAAGGGACTGGGGCCCAGGGGTGGCACGAAGGACATGGAGGGAGACCTTGCCCTGTGGCTGGGCTGCTCACAGGAGGGCCCTGGCCAGCCTCCCTGAGGCTTTGCCACTGGTGGCCCGTCATCCCTACTCCCTCCCTGCTACCTGGAGCTCCCTGGGGATGGGACTGGGCTGCCTGAGTGCAGCCTCAACTCAGAGAGTGTTTATTGAATGAATAAGTGAGGGAGCATTCATGGTTACCTGGCAGGAGAAACTCCAGGGGAGTCAGGAGGCCAGGGATGGATGAGGGCTGAGCTTAGGTTTGGAGAGGTGGGGGCCATCAGAGCCTCCCCAGGGGGGTGGTCTGAAACCTGGGCCTGCAGGTGGTGGGAGTAGTGATCATACTTTCTGAATCTGGCGTCACCCGTGCCCTCTCACAAAATTCCTGACACCTGGATCTCGAGGGCACTGGGACAAGGGTCCTTTGGGGTAGGTGGGAGGGAGTCCAGGTGGGCATTGACCCGCCTGCGGCCCGATGTGGCCTCTGCCTCTGGGGCCACTGGTCAGCAAGCTCCGCTTCCTGTCCCTGCCCCCACCGCAGGTATTTAAGGCCTGCGAGGAGGCCACGGGCAGCTTCGGAAGCCGCCCTGGTGGTGGCACCAGACCGACCTCTCAGGCAGCCAGACCCCTGCGCCTTCCCCACCACCTGTGCTGTCCATGGATTTTGTTGCTGGAGCCATCGGAGGTAAGAGTGGGCACCGTGGGGCCTCAAAAGGGGCTGTTGCTCCCCGGGGGTACTGGATGGGGTGGGGGGCTGGAAGGGGCCGCTCTGTCCCGGGCCAGCAGTGAGGTTTGAGGCTTCCATGAAGTGGCTGGTGCCTGGTGGGGGGGCCACGGGTGCTGGGAAGAGAGAGGAGTTTTTCCCGTGGATGACGGGGCAGGTGGCCCAGAGCCCAGGAGGAGCTGGGTGGGGGTGACTCTGCTCCAGCCTGGGGGGCTCGGCCTGGAGGCTGAGGGGCGGGCAGGGCTAGGGGTGCAGAGGGTGGGTGGTCTCTCCATCTGGCTAGGGGAGGCTGGGAGCCATGCGCATGGAGAAGGATGGGACGACAGACTCCAGGAGAGGGTAGATGGTGGGGACCGACGGCAAGGGCAGAGGTGTGGTGGGGGAAGGTCCTGGATGAGCCTGGCACCCCCTTGGCTCCCTGGCTGTGTGCACCCGTGGGCCCGTCCCCACCTGGCTGGGCCTCCAGCCCATTTTCACCTCTGGAGAGAAGGCTGTTGTGAAAACCGCATCCAGGAAGGGGATCTGCTCCTCCCAGCTTGGCTCGCACAGGCTATTTTGGGTGAGGCGCCCTTGACCTCTGTCCTCTTGTGAAACGGCAGGGGCTACTCATCAATACTTCTAGGAATAGCGTGGGGTGTTCTCTTCCAGAAGGGGTGGGCAGTGCTGAGATGGGAATGACCTGGGCCCCGGCCTTACCGGTCGGCTGTCTGACGTTCCCGCTGGGGGCCAGGCCTGAGGCTTCTCTGGTCATCAGCCCCCTAAGGAGCCGGGGCTTGACTTGTCCCGGATCTCACAGCAAGAAGGGTTCCCGAGTCCCACATCTTCATGCCAGGGACCTGGGAAGGCCTGGGTGGAAAGGGCTCCTGCTCTCTGTGCTTGGCTCTGGGACACGGGGAGGCAGACCTGGGCCTTTTCCTTGAGGAACTCGAGTTCTGGATTGCAGCAAAGCCCTGCGACAGCCATGTGACCAACATGTTTTCTGGCACGGGGCCGCCCTGAGTATGGGCGTCAGGGAAGGCTCCATAGAGGAGGTGATGGTGTGGCAGGGTTTTGATGGATGAGTAGGAGTTTGGTGTGGTATACGTAAGGGCTGTGCCTGCATGCGTTGTGTCTGACTTTTTGCAACCCCATGGACTGTAGCCCGCCAGGCTCCTCTGTCCATGGGATTTCCCAGGCAAGAATACTGGAGTGGGCTGCTGTTTTTCTTCCCCACGGGGCCTTTCCAACCCAAGGACTGAACCCGTGGTTCCTGCCACGTCTCCTGCATGGCAGGCCTCTTCTTTACCACTGAGCCACTGGGAAGCCCACGTGTAAGGGTCGAGGAAGGTAATTCTCAAGTCAGTGACTCATTTTTTTGGCTTCAGCTTTTTGTTCCTTCACTCGCTCATACATTCACTTTATTATTTCATTTGTGCATATTTGCTGAGTCCTGCAATACATAATAAATAGGGCACAGCCCCCACACACCTTACTGTTTTCGGGTGGCCTTCACTGAGACCCCCTCCCGGGATGAAACCCCAGCGACCGGCCCACTCTCTGTCTTCCGTGTGGTAGTGCCAGGGGCTTGGACCTGGAGACCCCGGTGTTAGGAGAGGAGAAAGGGGAAGAAGGTGGCACCTGTCCTCGTGGCAGGAGGCAGAGAGCCCTGGTCCGGGAAGCCTCGAGTTCTACTCTGTTTCATGCAAACTTGTGCTTTCAGCAATCCCTCTCGGAGGCCTGGTGTCCCGGGCTTTCTCCCCTCCGAGCCTCTGCCTGGGCCGTGCTCCTCCATCACCCCCCGCAGCTGCGGGGTGCACTGGCCTCCTGCTTGCAGACAGACCCTTCACAGATTGGAGGCTTGAGCGTGAGCTCAGCCTGGCTAGGAGACAGGGCCCAGCAAATGGACCAATTCTTCCGGAACGTGATGCCAGAGGGAGGCCGTGGAGCACACTTGCCTCTCAGAAGGAAGGTCCAGGGGGCCAAGACTTGGAAGGAGAGACCATTGGCAGCCTGGCTGACATCATGTTACCCTTCTGAGCCTCAGTTTGCTCATCTGTAAAATGGGGGTCGTGCTCCCTCTCTCTTGAGATGTGGTGTGGACAAGAAGAGCCTGGTGGGGTCTCTCTGTGGGAGCATGGTCAGGGCCCCTCCCTCGCTGAGGCGGCTCAGCCTCCTACTCCCCTCACCGGCTCCCATGGTTTTCTGACAGGTGTCTGCGGTGTTGCTGTGGGCTACCCCCTGGATACGGTGAAGGTACGGGTCATTGACAGGCCCCTGCCTGGGCTTAGGTCCCCATCTATGGCCAGAAGAACTTTCTAGCCTGCTGGTCAGACCGTGTCTCTCCCCTCCCCTCCCCTCGTGTACTCAGGACCTTCAGCGCCCCCTTTTCCCTGCTGAGACCCAGGTCGCTCACCTTAAAGGGGGCACTGTCACTGCTCTGCCCATAGCACGGCCGTGGCCAGCAGGGATTGGCTCTTGCCCTTCCCCGGGCCTGCCGGCCTCCCCCAGGCCTGGAGCCCCCCCTTCCTGAAGCCCACTTCTCCCAGGTCAGGATCCAGACGGAGGCCAAGTACACGGGCATCTGGGACTGCGTCCGGGACACGTATCACCGAGAGCGAGTAGGCCTGGGGCCAGGGTCATGGGTAGGTGGGTGGACTCTGGGGCCGCCACTCACCAGCCAGCCTGGCAATCCTGAGCTCCTCTCTGAGCCTTCCAAATGGGAATAGCTGTACCAGCCCCCTGGATTCCTCTGAGGACGAGAGCTGGGGTTCTGGCACATAGGAGGCACTCAGAGTGAGTTCCTGCCTCCTGGAGAGGGTCTGGAGGGGGCATCTGGGGACTTCAAAGCTCAGAGGAGGACCCACCAGGTGGGGCACCCCTCCAAAGAATGCTAGGTAGAGTCATCAGGGGTCCAGCTCAGAGCCCCGTCTGGAGGAGGGGGTCTTAGGGACACTTGCCAAAGTGAACTTGGGAATCGGGTGCCGGCCAGAGGGGGGAGTGAAAGAGAAAGGGCAGTGGCCACGCTGCTAATTCAGCACCACTATCCTCACAACAGCCCCCGGGCGGGCCTGGCCTCCGGGGTCTTACAAGCCCCATTGTACAGCTGAGGAAACTGAGGCCGCCTTGCTGAGGTCCCATGGCTGGGGGTGAGGTGAGAGGCGGCTCCTTGGTCCAGGGGCCCCAAGGGCAGCCGTCCCGCCCGCCCCACCGCTGGCCGGGCCTCCCGGCCTGACTCGGGACCCAGGGCCTCTGCCCCTGCGGCCAGGTGCGGGGCTTCTACAGGGGCCTCTCGCTGCCCGTGTGCACCGTGTCCCTGGTCTCGTCCGTGTCCTTCGGCACCTACCGCCACTGCCTCGCGCACATCTGCCGGGTCCGCTACGGCAGCGCCCGACGCCAAGCCCGCCAAGACCGACATCACGCTCTCGGGGTTTGCCTCCGGCCTTGTCCGCGTGAGTAGGGGCGGGGTGAGGCGGCTCGGGGACCCCAGCGGGGGAGAGGTGGATGGAGGCGGGGCGGGGTTACTGCGGCTGACTCGAGGGCAGGCTAGGGGGCCTGTCTGAGCTTCTGTCTCTTCATCTGTAAGAGGTGTGCTGAGGTCACAGCTGGGAAGCCCCCAGCCGGAGGGGGCTAACCGGCGGGAACACCCGCGAGATGGCAGCCAGTAATATGAGTGAAACGGTCCTGTTACTAATACACGTCAGCATTGCCGGTGCTCACGTTAAGCGCTGCATTACTCTTAACATCAGTTAAACAGCACATTAATATGTCGATCCCTGGCTCGGGAAGACCCCCTGGAGGAGGAAATGGCAACCGCTCCAGTATTCTTGCCTGGAGAATCCCATGGACAGAGGAGCCTGGCGGGCTACAGTCCGTGGGGTCTCACAGCGTCGGAGGTGACTGAGCGCTTGAGCAGCGGCAGTCGTGACCGGAGGAATGGGGTGACTGAGCACCTTCATGAGCTGGAGTCACACTGACCCGACACCCACTGTGTGGCGGGCGCTCTGCCGGCAGGGCATGCGCAGCTGAAGGAAGGGCAGGCTCCGGCCGGGTGGGCAGAGCCGGGCTTCGCGCCCACTCCCACTGTGGCCGTGGGCCAGCGTGGGGCTTCCCAGGGCTCAGGCTCCCTTGGAGGGCACTGTGGGCCGGAGGCTAAGGGAGCCCCGGGCAGGGCTCCCGGGCGGCGCTGCCTCCTCACCATGCCTCCCTCTCTCAGGTGTTCCTGACCTCGCCCACTGAGGTGGCCAAGGTACGCCTGCAGACGCAGACGCAGGCGCAGCAGCGGCGGCGGCCCTCAGCCTCGGGGCCTCGGTGCCCTTGGCCATGCCTCCCACCTGCCCCGTGGCCCTTGCGGGTCCGATCCCTGGGCCCAGGTACCGCGGGCCGCTGCACTGCCTGGCCACGGTCGCCCGGGAGGAGGGGCTGCGCGGCCTCTACAAGGGCAGCTTGGCCCTGCTCTTCCGGGACGGGCACTCCTTTGCCACCTACTTCCTCTCGTACGCCATCCTCTGTGAGTGGCTGACTCCCGCCGGCCAAAGCCGGCCAGGTGAGTGGGGCCTGGGGCCCAGGACACTGCAGGTTAGGGTATGCAGAGGGGTGGTCAGCCCAGCCGGCATTGCAGCCTGGAGAGGAGACGGGTTGAGGCCACGCTGGCCCCAGGGCCCCCAGGTGGGATGCCCATGCCCCAGGTAGGGATGCCAGTGGCCCCCAACACGGGTCAGAACAGGCCCTGCCCTGGGTGCCTGCCCCACCCTGCCCAGTCTCCCGGCACAGCTTCTAACCGAGGTGCCTGTGCGCTCTCCCCGCAGATGTCTCGGGCGTGCTGGTGGCCGGTGGCTGTGCTGGGGTGCTGGCCTGGGCCGTGGCCACCCCCATGGACGTGATCAAGGCGCGCCTGCAGGCGGACGGCCGGGGCCGCCAGCGCTACCGCGGCCTCCTGCACTGCGTGCTGACCAGCGTTCGGGAGGAGGGGCGCGCGTGCTCTTCAAGGGGCTGCTGCTCAACTGCTGCCGTGCCTTCCCCGTCAACATGGTGGTGTTCCGTGGCTTACGAGGCTGTGCTGAGGCTCACACGGGGCCTGCTCACATAGCTGATGCCCTCCACCCACCCCGGGGTGGGGGGGCGGCGCCAACCTGCCAAGAGCTCCCAGGGAGGCCTGCAGGAGCTAGGGGCGGTGGAGGGGAGTGCGAGGGTCTGGACCCAGGGGGCTACTACCCCTAGGACTGCCAGGGCCTCCCCGCCCGGCGACAGACCACGATGGGAGGTCCGGGGGCCCGCCCGGCCACAGCCAGGTTGACCTGAGGGTCAAAGCCAGAAAGAGGCGGGTGGGCCCCGGGGGATGAGGATGTGTTGGCTTGGGGCCTTCTGTGCATTTGGTTGGTGGGGCCATCCTCGGGTTCCCTTTCAGCCTTTCCCTGATGCCCCGTGTCCTCAGGGCGCCCCTGCATCCGCCTGATACCCCCTCCTGCACCCCACCCCCTCCTCAGTCAGCTCTCCCTGCTGTGCGGGCTGCCCTTCAGGCCTGGGACCCGGGCACTGCCATCAGGCACCTGCCTGCTCGGTCCCTGCACCAGGCAGCCCCAGGAGCTTTGTGTGAGGTCTGGTCCCCCTTGTTCTGCCTGCAGCTGTTGCTAATAAACTGTTTTTCTCAGGCTGCTCAGGCATGTTGCTCTGTGGTCTGTGGGGCTGGTGACTGGTTTTCCCCATTGTCAGCTGATCCTCAGAGGTGCCAACTGAGTGGCGCCCACTGGGCGGACGGTGGATGGAGGCCCAGCCCAGCTCCCCCCGACTCCCCGGTCTGTGTGAGGAGTCCGCCGCAGCATGAAGCCGGTTCTCCTCACCCCCTCACCCCGTCCCAAGCCCACATGCTTTCTCAGTCAAGACCGGGGCCTGCAGGGGGGGTGGTCTGTGTATCCTCAGTACTGCTGGGTCCTCAGGCAGGCCATCACGGTGGCTCAGAGGGGGAGCCAGCCTGCCCAAGACCACACAGCAGGGAGGACAGGGGACCTTACACCCGCACTTGAGATCCCAGCCCTCTCTTGGGCATCACGTGGCTTCCAGGGATGGTCCAGCATGAACGGCCAGGTGCCCGCTGAAGCAGCCCTCTGGTAAAGCTAGGCGACCCCTGCCTGGACACTCACTCATTCGGACACCAGCCTTGACCGTGACTTTGGACTGAAGGACATCCAGGGTTCTGACTGAATGGAAAACTCTTTCCGGTTCCTAGAAAATGTGGGTGGACCCTCCTCTGGCCTCTCCTGTCCCAAGACCCAGGCATTTGCTTACCCTCTGTGCTCTATATGGGAGCACCTCTCCCCCTCTCTGCCTGGATGACCGCAGGTACCAGATGGCACTTCCTCCAGGAAGCTCTCCTGCCTGCCCTCGACTGTGGGAAGGTGTCTCTTGGTCTGCCCCCTGGGCCCCCTGCTCACCGTATGGTCACTTATCCATCTCCTGCCCCTACCCTCACCCAACCGGACACTGCAAGCTGCCTATGGGTAGCATGCTTGGTCTGGATTATACCCAGGTCAGAGCCTGGCACACAGCCGGTGCTCGAGGGTTTGTGTGTGATACTGGTGTCATACAGCCAGTGCTCGGGGTGTGTGTGTGTATGTGTGATGCTGGTGCCATACAGCTGGTGCTCAGGGTGCGTGTGTGCGTGTGAGAGATACCGGTGTCATGAAGCTGGTGCTCAAGGAGTGTGTGTGTGTGTGTGTGTGAGATACTGGTGTCATGCAGCTGGTGCTCGAGGGTGTGTGTGTGTGTGAGAGGGAGAGATATCAGTGGCATACAGCCAGTGCACAGGGTGTGGTGTGTGTGTGTGTGTGGCATATAGCTGGTGCTCGGTGTGTGTGTGTGTGTGTGTGTGTGTGAGAGATACCAGTGGCATACAGCCGGTGCTTGGAGTGTGAGTGTGTGTATGTGATACCAGTGTCATGCAGCTGGTGCTCAGGGTGTGTGTGTGTGTGAGAGAAATATCAGTGGCATACAGCTGGTGCTCAGGGTGTGGTGTGTGTGTGTGGTATATAGCTGGTGCTCGGGTGTGTGTGTGTGTGAGAGAGAGAGATACTGGTGGCATACAGCCGGTGCTCAGGGTGTGTGTGTGTGTGTGTGTGAGAGAGATACCGGTGGCATACAGCCAGTGCTCGGGGGTGTGTGTGTGTGTGTGTGTGTGTGTGTGAGATATTGGTAGCATACAGCCGGTGCTTGGGGTGTCGGGGGTGTGTGTGGCATACAGTTGGTGCTTGGGGGTGGTGTGTGTGTGGAATGCGCGAATGCGTGAGTGAATGAGGCCCCGCAGAGCATTCCTGGGGGTTCGCTGGCAAGCTGGTGAAGATGTGGGGTGTCCTGGCCAGGTGCTGGCAGAAGGGGGTCAGCTAACAAAAGGTTTCAACGGCTGTCGAAGCCTGTGTCCTCTTCCTGCCAAGAGTGCTGCAAGCCTGCCCAGGGGCTTTGGCCTCGGAAATGAAGTCATGCCTCCCTCCAGGGAAGGGTGGGGACCGTCGGTCACCGCGTGCTGGCCCTGCCATGCTGGGCAAGTGGCTCTGCCTCGCTCAGGCCACAGCCGTGGAGGCGAGGCCCTTTGGAGCGTGGAAATGAAGGGGTGGGGAGAAGGGGGCCGGCCCAGAGTCGACAGGGGCTTCCCAGGTGGCGAAGTGGTAAGATCCCACCTGCTGACGCAGGAGACGTGGGGACGCGGGGTTGAGCCCGGTTGGGCCCAAGCCAGCTCTCCACCTGAGTGGGCTCTCACTGCCTCGAGACGCAGCTCCATCGGGCCCACCAGACTGGGCACCCCTGAAGTGCCATGAGGTCTGAGGGTGGACACGAACAGTCATGACAGCTGGGGCCCGAATCCCAACTCACCCCTCAGACAGCGCTGGGCCACACACCTGCCCATCCAGACTCAAGGCTTCTCTCGGCAACTATAAGAATCCTCTGTTTTATAGCAAAATGTGGGGGGGTGGGAGCATCTGTGGCCCTTACCAGCAGTGACTTTGGGCACTGACCTCTGACCCAAGGTCCAGCTGACCCAAACACGAGGTGTCTGTTGTTGCTTCTGTTACATCAGGGGGTGGGAATGAGGTCCCTGCCGCGTCCCAGTCATTGGCTGCTGTAGGGCTGCAGCCCTGCCCTCTGAGACCCCAGGACAATGCCCACCCTCCTCGGAGCCTTGGCTGTGGTCCCTCCTGAGAGGTGGGCACAAGGGAGCAGAGAGATCACCTTAGCTTCCAGCTGTACCGCCCCACTCTCTGCTGGGGGCTCACCTCCAGTCAGGAGGGAGTGGAAGCCGGGTGAGGAGACGGGATGCGCTCTGGATGCCGGTGCCACCCGGGTGGGAACCTCAGAGCCTCCCGCAGGATGGCCCGCGGGCAGGCACAGTGTGAGACAGGGCAGGGCCGTCTGACACGGCCTCACGGGGCGGCCTCGGACAAGCTGCCGTGCTCTCTGCTGGACTTCAGTCTTCCGCCTACAGTACGAGGCAGGCAGGCAGGCAGCACAAGCCCCGGGCTCACCCTCGTCTGGCCAGGCCCTTGCTCTGCGACCCCTGCAAATGGCCTGGGGCCACTGTCTACACAGAACCTTTCAGACCACCCCCCGGCCGCCTCCCTTGACCACAAAACACAGACATCTGTCTGCGTTCTCCACTGGCTGTCGGGAACATCCAGTGAGTGTGGGAGCCAGGGCCACACAGGGCTGAGGGCTAGGAAGGTGGACGGGCCACGTCCAGCTCATTCCGGAGCCATACCTCCGTGCCATGGGGGCTACCAGGGCTGTGATCCCAGCCTGCATGCGTGCCAGGGAGACCTCTGCAGCCTCAAGGGCATCCACGGCATGGCCCTGGGCTGGAGTGAGGCCCCTGCTCGCTCCTCGAACCCCAGACAGCACAGCGACACAGGTGGGACCAAAGGAAGTTTACTGTCATGAGAGAGACCAGAGTAGGGCGCCCAGGAACGGACCCTGTGCCTCCAGAAAGGACAGATATGTGGACGAGGGCTTTCCTTGAGATAGGTCTCAGTTTTTCCCAACTACACAGGGTGCTCCATCAAGCAGGCCTCCCACGGACACACGGCCAAGGCCTCGAGGGCTGCTGGCGCTACCCAGCTACGTCCGCCCGTCTGGGTACACAGGCAGGGTCTGCTCTGTGCAGACAGACCTCCATACCAGTCAGGTGTCAAAACAAAAGGATCTGCAAAGGCAACAGACTGGCCTCAGCGTCCGGCTCAGTCAGAATGGAGCAGCCATTGGTTCCAGGATGGAGTGTCTAGGATTACTCGGTGGACAGAGTATTAGTTCGCTCAGGGAAAGGCGCGTCACTTCTGGAGTACAGTACATGCATGGCCTGGAGTTTAGTAAGTAAACTGGGAAGTTTCACCCACAAAGACTCAATTTAGTAAAAACTGGCCAACTCAGGCCAATACTCAGAAACATTAAAGGCAGCTTTTAAGCTGTGAGATCTTGGAATTTAAAGTTTAGCAAAGCCTTTGGCCAGCACTTCCTCTTCAATAAGGTGGGAGGGGGCATCGGCCGAAATGCCTCTTGTGCCCATTAAGCTTCCTTACGTTAATGTTTCAAAGCACTTAAAAAAAAGTTTTATGGCAACACCATGTTGATTCCAGGTATGTATAAATAGACTACATATTCTTTTATAGAGCAAGTGGAAGAATGTGTTTGGACGCAGGATGCTTTCAAACAGGGAGTCGTCCTGTGGACCAGAACAGGCTGGTCGGTGGACATCCAGCCTAAGGGGCTGCTTTGTGGGAGGAACTCCAGCTGCACTTGTCTGTGTGACCACACGATATGACCCGGCACCCACTTACCCACAGGGGCCGGAATGACATTCAAGGGAAGAAACAGCACTGAGACAAACACAGAACTTACAGACCCGGGCCAGCAGTTACCATCTGATAGAGCCTAGGTGGGTGCTGATTCGACTGAGCTTGGATTACGGGTGAATTACATCTCTGAGTGAGCACAGAGGAAGTGAGCATTACTGAAAGTAGTAGGACAGCTTCCGGGGGTCATGAACTCTTTGACGATCTCGTCAGTGACCTCCTTGCGCCGGGCCTGGTGCTCGGCGATCAAGGGCTGCAGGACTTCGATGAGCTCCTTCTTGAGCTCGCCGGTGAGCATGGCCCCGCTCGTGTAGTCCTGAGAGGGAGGAAACAGGCCACATGAGGCGGCTGTGCATGCCCGGGCACCTCCCTCCCTCGACAGCACCCACGTGGAGCCTGGCACGCTGGGCACACGGAAACACAAGGCCCTTAAACCACCCTTTTCTGAAAACACCTCCGGGCTCTGCAGGCAGCTGTGACTCAGCTGACACGAGGGTGAACAGCAGGGCCGGGCACCCAAGCTGCCCGCCAGGTCAGGGGAGTCCAAGACCCGAACCCATGGCTGTGCCCTTCAACCTTACTGGCGTCTCTAAAATCTTTGCTGAATTTGTTTTCATTTTCTGATTGTGACAGTAAAACGTACTTGTTGAACAAACTTAACAAAGTACCCAAAGCTGACAAAAAGCAGCAAAGGAAAGGAAAAAAATCCCCTGCAAATTCAGGGCCCAGAGGTTGAGCCCACCGCTAACATCCTGGCATGTTTTCTGTCAGAGTTCTCTGCAGTGTATTTAGACTTGGTGGATCTTGCTGCACGGCCGATTTGGGGTCCTTCTGCCACTAGCATTGGCCAATCCTCCTGCGTGATCAAAGCCTCACACCTGCCTGAGAATCCCTCCTGACGATTCTTAGTTAAGGCTTCCTCTGCTGTGCAGTCTGTTCTGAACTTTTTGCCAACACCATTTCAACATATTTGCATACAGAGCTCTTTCTTATTCAGGATTAGTTTCTTGGAAAAGATGCCAAGGACTGGAAATTCTGAGGCAGAAGCTATGAATGTTCCCCGGGCTCTCGGGCTCACTGAGCCCCGGAATTATAATCACTGTAAATACAACACAAACCCGCTGATAAGGTTCGGGGACTGTGTCAGCACTGATGGGGTCTCATTTTAACTCCTACGTCTCTGATGACTAGTAGGATTGAATCTTACAGTGTGGCTACTACTAGTTTCGTTTTCTCTTTTGGGAACGATCCATCCACGAGGTTCCCAGGCACGTGGTCATGAACACGACCAACCTACTCAGCTCTGATCTTGTCTCAGCTGAGCGCCGGCCCTGCAGACCTAGGCCCCAGGAACGCTGGCTGCCGGGCTTTCCAGGGCCCGCAAGGGCACAGCCCTGCCTTACCTTCCTGATCTGCTCCAGCCTGTCGTCATCCTCCAGGAAGAAGGTCAGGTACATGAAGGACACGTCCACGTCACAGTTGCCCCCAAACTGCCGGTGCTCCTCAATGGTGTCCCTGCCTCCGGAGAAGGCGTGCTTGTTGACCTGCACCAGGAGAGGGCATACGGATGCTCACCAGGCGGCCACCCTGTGTGGTGAGGGGAGCTCGCAAACCACCCCTTCCTGTGGAGCCTGGGGACTGGCCACTATGGCGCTCACTGCAGAGAAAGGGGCTCTAGAGGGTGGGTGAGCTCTGACCCCCTCCCCGACCCACAGAGATAGAACAGAATCGGAAAACCACGGCACTGCCCGTGCAGAAGCTTGGGCTATGTCCTCAGCTGTCCACAGGCTCACCTAGAGGACAGACACAGCCAGCCCCCGCTCCCTGGGGACGAGGACAGGAGGCAGAGTGACAGCCCCGGGGAGGCAGAGCCCATGTGGGGCCTGGGTGGAGTGGGAGGTGGACAGGGCCTACAGGCAGTGCCCACCTGAACAGGCACTTCCAGAAGCTGAAGACAGTTTCAGAAACTAACAAAATGGCTTGTAGAACTGAAGACAACCTTAGAGAAGTCAGGGTCAAGAGCAGAAAGAAGAAAAGCCCCAAAGTGGAGACAGCATTCCTCCAATGTTCTTTTAGCAAGTGTCTGAGAAACCTTCCGTGTGCAAGCGTATTTTCTCGCGGGGAGAAGAGTGCGCAGAGTCAGTGGTCTCAAGGAGACGTCTGGTAAGCCCCCAGAAGGGCTCCGGGCAAACTCCTAACTTAATCGCCCAGAAGAACGTGGGGGCAGAGGCTGGTGGGCAAGGCCTTTCTAGTGGGGGCACTAAGCGGCTCTGAGAAACACCGGAAGCTCTGACAAGGCCCCCGCTACTAGGCAGCTGTTCAGTGATCCATGTCGGGACTGTAATCTCAAATCTGGGCCACATGCTACAGGCAGTAACCACTTGCACATGTGATCTCATGTGAGCCTTGCCTCTAGTCTGCAGTTCTGTAGAGCGGCTCCTGCTGGACAGTGATACCTGACGACTGTGGTCCCTACCAACAGCAGGTGAGCAGCACGGCCCTGACTCCAGGCTGCGGGCCGACCTGGGTTACGGCTGGCCCTCTGTGACCCAGCTGTGTGAACGCAGAGAAGCTGCCAGACACTCTGGGCCTATCTCCTTGCCCAGGCAATGGACGCAGTGTCCAGGAAGGTCTGAGGACTCCGTGAGCTCACAGAGGTGAGCGTGTGGCAGGTGACCACACAGTCAGGCCACAGTGTTGCTAGCACTCTACTCTTAACTCTTGGGAGGGGGCTGGGGCAGATGCCCCCTCTCTGGGCTGAAGATTCTGCTTCTGGAGTTGAAGGGGGCTTAGGGATTGGGAACAAGGGCCTGGCCTGATCCTGTCCTGTCCCCCAAGGTGCTTGTGACCTTGGCAGCCAGGGTGGTTCCTGACCCTTGGGTCTCTGCTGGCCCCTGAGTGAAAAGTGTCCCAGAGCCATAAACGATTTCTTTTATAACAACTTCTCAAAAAATGAACGGAAACGACTTCTCTGCAGGAGGGAACAGGAGTGTCTCTCCCCTCTTCTGCATTCCAGGCGCTGGAATTTTTAGCCAGAAGTGAAAGAGAAAGAAAAAGACCTGTTTACACCAGCCTCCAACTGAGGCTGGGAAAGCTAGCAGCTGCTACTTCCTGGAGGACTGATGTGATACTAAGGGCTCCCCATTGTCAACCAGAACGCGGGACTTTCCAGGAGGGGCAGGGGACTGGACTGACTCATGGTTGCATTACACGCCCCAAATGCAGTTTCGGTCACTCTTGCCGTAATCTTCCAGACCGCAAACACACACACAGTTCCAACGAAAATGTCCACAGTGAGCAACAGGGAGGGCCTGTGCACACACTGGCAGCTCAGAACCGAGGAACGGAAGCGCGGGCCTGAGAAGGAGGGAAGCTCAAACGGATCCCCGTTCCTTGTTTCTCCGGTGACTTGGAAAATATTTCCTGAGCTCCTGCTGCACGTGGGCTGGGAGCAGCACTCCTGGCCAGGGCCTGACTGGCCTGTGGGAGGGCACCTGTCAATCCGGAGGCTCAGCAGGAGCACCCTGGAGAGAACCAGCCCCTACGCCCCGGTGCGGGAGCACGGCGAGCGGGCACCAGTGGTTTCTGGGGGAAACTGGGTCGAGCTGGTCATCCTAGCTGGGCCGCATCCTTCTCATCTTAAAGGGACACACCAGTGAGAATAAAACCCAAAACATACAGAGAGTGCACGGTCCAGCTCCTGGAATAAACTGGTGCTCAGAAGTGCACTAAATTTTCTCTATTGTTTAGCTGTAACTAAAGAAAATTGCCATGATTTTGTTTTCAGAACAGTGTTGGTGAGGAAATCAGAGAAGAAAAAAAAATTCCCAAGTTTTGCCTACATGAAAAGACACAAACACATTCACTTCGTATCCGGGAAGGGGGCAGGCTGCCTGGGCCCTGGAATTCAGGGAGCCCGTGGTGGCCGAAGGAGAGAGCGGCAGTTAGGGCGTGAGCCTCCCCCGCCGCCTGGGCCGTGCTCACCTTGGTCTTGATCTGCTTGGCTGTGTCTGTGAGGAAGATGGAGGAGTTGGGGTCGCTGGCGCTCATCTTGGTCTGGGCCCCCTGCAGGGCAGGGGAAGAAGGTCGAGTGCAAGAGGGCTGGCTTGGGGTAGCCAATCCTTGGGGCCACGTCCCTGGTCATCCTGAAGTATGGGTCCTGTGGGGAGGGAGGGGCAGGGGAAGACACAGGCTGCCATCAGCTGCTGGGCACCTCCCGAGTAACTCTGCCCCGCACCACCGTCAGACCCCCCTTCCCACCCCTGACGCAGGTGAAGGCCCCTGCTAACATCTAGGCTGACGGAGCCCCGGCTCTGCCTCCTAACCTGGTCGATGGCGCATGGGATGAGGCACTGGATGTCCGTCCGGTCTCGGAAGATCTGAGGGAATGAGTTGCTGAAGGAGGGAGCGGCCTGGATGGCAGGAAAACTGATCTTCCCTGGGAGGAAGGACAAAACATTTCTATACCCGAGACTGGTTCCTGTCTGAAACTGTAGAAGGGATGGACAAAAATGGGCTTTTCTCCCCCTGGAAAAGTAACACTCGTTAAAGAAAATCTGAAGCCTACAGAGAAGGATTGCTGGAAGAAGGAAGAAAAATCTGCAGTCCCAGTTTGTATCTTTTTCATCCATTTCCCCTCCATTTCAGGGAGCTTCTCCTCTGGTCTGTTCTTCACAGCTTCCACTTTGTGACACTTACCCACGCTCTATCCTGTACCTCAGCCATTCTCTAGCCACTGGTTGTCCAGGTTGTTGCTCAGTTTCAATTATTATAAATTATGACATTTTGGGACGAAAAACTGTTCTTAATATTTTGGATGCTGCTGCTGTTAACACTGCTATATTTGCTCAGACCTGTGGAAGCAGAATTCTGGGGTCAAAGGGCATGGATCCTGGTGTGACCCCTTGACATGTGGAGGCAGGCCAGGCCGGGGAGTTTCCGAGAAGACCTGGGGTGGGTCCAGCCTGGAGTCCTGTCTCTATGACTCTCGTTCCTGGCAGCTGTTTTCTCCTCTCTGTTTCTGGGCTCCTGCCTGTCTCTGGGGGTCCACGCGGCAGCTCCGTGGGCACCAGTCTCCTTCACAGCACTTTGGAGGAGGAGAGCATCCTGGGCTCGGGGCCTCCCGTCTACACCCTGCGCCTCTACAGAGGAAGTGTCACTGCGTCCCCATTTTATGTGCGTCGACACCAGCCCAGATTACCGCTGGGTTTCCAGAGCTAGGGCGCAGCTCTGAGAGGCCGAGCCTGGACTCACACCTGGGTCTCAGCAGCACAGAGTGTGTGCCTTCTTGCTACAGGCCCGTCTCCGCACTGGCTCGGGGCAGCTTCAGAGACGTCTCCCCATTTGCTGCCTGGATTCCCAGGATTAAAACACCGTTTCAAAGTAGAAAAAAGTACAAACAACCCCCCCAAAACCATTTCAAAAGCAAAGTGTTTGTGCCCTAAGTGTCAGGAATGAATCTGACTGAGGCATCAAAGGGTTCTGCTCCTGTGAAAAGCCTCCCAGCAGGGCCTCTGTGGCGTTTCTCTTCCGACAAGGCCCCCAGCTGGGCCCCAGAACGTGCCCCCCAACAGTGAGGTACGCCTGGTACAGGCGCCCGCAGGTACATTCTGGGAGCTCCACGCTGGCAGCTAGTGGGCCAGGGGCTGGGCACCTAAAATAAGGGGAAGGGTCAGGAGACCTAGCTGGTAGTCTCAGGATTGACTCTTAGCTCAAGGAGCTGAAGGTCTGAAAGAAGAAATGGTCACTGCATCTGGAAGGGGTGCAGAAACACGGAAAAGGGAGGTCAGTGCGTGCACAGAGGCCTGTCTGCTGGGCACTGAGCCTGGCAGAAAAGCAGGGCAGGCAGGTGGGCAGGGTGGCTCCTCCCAGAGGTGGGGAGTGAGGCCCAGGGAGACAAAGATGGCTAGTTCCAGCCACAGAGCAGCCCTCCTGCAACCCGGGCCCTGCCAAGGCCTCCACATCGATGGGTTCTCAGGGACAGGTGGAGGGTCAAAGTCATTCACAGACTCCTTTCCCTTCTAAACCTCAAAACAGACGAGGCAGGAGAGGGACAGAGTGTGACCTGAGGGGATATTCCACGTGGCCCAGAAAAGAGGCCAAATGCATCACTTTACATTCAGGGAAAACCCACCTTTTAAAGAGATAACTGCAAACGCTGCCACCTCAGAGACAGTGCAGCCCCACGCAGGCACCAGGCACGCCCCCCCCTTGCGCCTGGCGCCTTTCTGAGGGCCCAGCGGGCGCTGCGGGCAGTGGCAACTCACCAATGCAGTCGCTGTCAGTGAAGCCGAAAATGCCTTTCACTTGGTTGAAGGTGACGTGCTTCTGGATCTTCACCACGTTCCTGTAGAAGCCCGGGCTCATCCTGTGAAGAAGGTCGGAGTCAAACCCACAACTAGAGGGTGGTGGCCGCGGGCAAAGCAGCAGACAGCACGGCCATGTGCGGGCCAGGCCAGCCGGGAGGGAGGTGCTCTGACGCCCCTGTGGGCAGAGAGGCCGGAGGCAGGCGAGGCGGAAACACCCCTGCCTGTGGAAGGAAGTCAGCTCGAAGCTGAGCAGCGCAGGAGGCTGATGCAGGCTCAGGGGCGCACGCGAGGCGCCAGCTCTGCCAGGGCTGCAGGCTGAGCACGCGGGGCTTCACGCCTGGGGGCTCCAGGGCAGTCTATCTGTGGGACTGACTGTGTGCTCTGTCGTGGGAGATCACTGCTGACCCTGGAACAACACGGGTCCACCTCGTGGTGCTTTTCAGTACTGCAGTGCTGCACGGGCTCGGCTGGTTGAGTCTGCGGATGTGGGGAAACCATGGCTAGAGAGAGCCAGTGGTGAGTTAAAGGCAGATTAACCTTCTCTTCATTCAAGGGGATTGGCAACTTGCGGCCAAACAGAGTATCTAGGTAGAAACTGATGGGCCTCGGAAGGAGGGTTTGTCTCTGTGAGCTGCTCCGGCCTGCATCTGGCCATCGCTACCCCCTCCACAAGCTGAGGATGGAAGCCTTACCTGTCGATAAACCAGGAAACCAGACCATAACATTCAATAAAGGAAGAAAACACTTTCCAGACCTCAAGGTGCTTCAGATGTTTCTGAAGCAGCCCTGGCCGCGATGGCCTGTCTACAGCCTGTGTTCACTCATTTAAAAGGCGGCCAGGCACTCTCCCCTTACCCCATGTAGTCAAGGTCAGAGAAGATGAACGTCTTGTTGATGTCAAAGCCGCAGGCGATGATGTCCTTGGCATTCTCCACGGCATAGCCATAGGCCTGATCCAGGGTCAGGTCCTTCCACAGGTACTTCTCGTCGTCAGTCATCTGAATGACCAAGGGCACGTTGAACACATCCTGCAGCCACCTGGGAGACACGGGGGAGGGAGGCCCACACCTTATTTCTCTGCTGCGCCTCTGAAACCACAGCTCCTACTAACAGTGCATGTCAAAACTCCCCTGCCTAGGAAATCTCACCCTCTGACCACACTGTGAACTTGGCTCCTATGAACAGGAACACACTGAACTTGACTCTGTGTAAGTCCCTGTTAACAAGGGCTGTGCCATGTGTGTGCTTAGTCCCTCAGTCATGTCCGACTCTCTGTGACCCCGTGGACTGCAGCCTGCGAGGCTCCTCTGTCCATGGGATTCTCCAGGCAAGAACACTGGAGTGGTTGCCATGCCCTCCTCCAGGGGATCTTCTCGACCCAGGGATCGAACCCGGGTCTCCCCGCATTGCAGGCTACCACCAATTATTAGCCTGGAGGGCGATGCATGTCGGCTCTGAGCTGGCCGCTCTGCACACTCTACTCTGAAGTCTTACAGGGACGGCAGGAGGGGGGCCGCTGTCACTTCCTCTGGCAGAGGTGGAAGCTAAGGCCCAGAGAGGTAACTCTTCTATGGTCACCCGGACAGGAACAGGAGGACACAGGCCCGCTGACCCCACAGCAGTGCTCTCCTCGCCACCCAATCCTGCTAAGTGACCCTAGGGACAGGGTGGGGAGAAGCCACAAGGGCACCAGCTCCCCGAAGCCTTGGCGGATCAGGCGGATGTGATCTGGTACTGTCTCCTCAGCTCTACACAAAGTTTGTGATTAACATTTCTTTTCTTTTTTTTGAGGGGGGTGCAAAATAATAATTCTAATAATACATTTATTGCCTATTATTGGCAGATATGTTGCTGGTTTGTTCTCTCCATGTTTCAAAACGCACTGACATGGGGGAGCAGTCACGCGCGGCAATACTCACTTGGTGAAGATGAACGGGATGAGGTGGCCCACGTGCATGGCTTCGGGAAGAGGGGCCCCTGCCCGTGTAGAGGTAGAATGGCTTCTTGTTTTCATAGGCGTCCAGAACCTGATGCATGTCTCTAAAGCACACAGGGGACAAGAAGACAGGGAGATGTTCTGAGAAGAGAGTCAGGGTGTGAGTGTTCAGCTGGGCATGAAAACGAGACCAGGCAGGCCGTCGCTGGAGCTTGCTGCCCTTGCTGCTCTGCTGTGTGAGGCTGACAGGCAGCTGCTCCTGAGCGGCTCCTCCTGTGCCTGCTGTGAGAGCGTAAGCTGTGCAGGTTGGGAGCAATGCGCTTAAAGGTTGCTACGGCTGGGCAGCCACTGGGCCTCTCTCGTAATTCTTCTAGATTTCGATGCTGATGCACTGTCTGCTTCACATGCTTTCCTGGGAGTGACACCAGGCCGACACCACCCAGTCCTTGCTGAGAACCATGCAGCCCCAGCTCTGCTGGCTCAGGAGGGGCAATTGCAGGGCTCCCCACAGTCTGAACTCAGTGCGGGGTGGCAGGGATGTCCCCAGCTGGAGGTCTGCTTCAGGTTCCCTCGGCCACACTGGGACCAGGGGTCCCCATCTGGGGAGTTATCGGGCACCACATGAGGACAGGGGCCGGCACCCAGCGCGCACGAAGGGCCTCCTGCCTGGCGGTGAGTCAGTCACCTGACCGGCTGTCTCCACGCGCACCCGCCCACGCCCTATCTTTCCAGCCTCTGAGCCAGTGGGTCTGGGGTGGCATTTGGAGTCTGTAGCGTTACAGTGTGCCAAATAAAAGAGGACTGGCTCCCCTTCCTAGAGGCCTGGGTAGGAGAACCCAGACAAGAGTCTTCTGAAAATGACTTCTACTCCTGACCAACGGTTAGCAGTGCTCATCTGTGGGCTGACAGGATTAGGGCTATTCTGGATTTTGTACTTAGCTTTGATTTGATGGTGACACACTGCTTCTGAAATAAGGAAAGATGAAAATGGCTGAGTCTGGAAGAAAAAGAGTCCTTTTTGGTTCTTACAAATAACAAATCAAACATTTATCGGCTTATGGAAGAAAAGAAGAATGTGGCTGTCATGTGAGCTGCTGTGGATGGTTTTACAGGAAGTCTCTGAGCACTTGAGGTGCTATCCTGAGGGCAGGGCACTGACTAAGCCCCCTCACCGAGCGCAGTTTTGTGAAGGCAGATCCCAGCAGGGACCCCTCAGCTCCAAGGGAGTCTAGTCACCTGCCTGGTGCTGTCGCCCGACAGTGCACAGCAGATCTCATCAAGTCCCTAAGGAGGAGAGTGAAAAAGCTGGCTTAAAACTCAACATTCAAAAAACAAAGATAATGGCATCTGCTCCCATCACTTCATGGAAAATAGATGGAGAAAAAAATGGAATTAGTGACAGATGTTATTTTCTTGGACTCCAAAATAACTGAGGACAGTGACTGCAGCCATGAAATTAAAAGATGCTCCTTGGAAGAAAAAAATATGACAAACCTAGATAGTGTATTAAAAAGCAGAGACATCACTTTGCTGACAAAGATCTGTATGGTCAAAGCTACGGATTTTCCAGTAGTCATGTAGAGATGTGAGAGTTGGACCAAAAGAAGGCTGAGTGTGGAAAAACTGATGCTTGCAAATTGTGGCGCTGGAGAAGACTCTTGAGAGTCCTCTGGACAGTTAGGAGATCAAACCAGTCAATCTTAAAAAATCAACCCTGAACACTCACTGAAAGGATTGATGGCGAACTCTGGCCACCTGATGCGAAGCACCAACTCCCTGGGAAAGACCCTGATGCTGCGAAGGACTGAGGACAGGAGGAGAAGGGGGCGAAGGAGGATGAGATCGCTGGAGGGCATCACTGACTTAATGGACATGAGTCGGAGCAAATTTAGGGACATGGTGAAGGAAGGGGAGCCTGGTGCGCTGCAGTCCATGGGGTCGCAAAGAGTGGACTTAGTGACTGAACAACAAACACCTTACAAGAATAAAAAGGATTATAAGTGAATAATATGAACTGCATGCTAGTGTGTGAGATGACTTTGATGAACCAGACAAAATTCCTAGAGAAACAAACCATCAAAACTGACTCAAAAAGAAACAGAAAATCTGAACAGATCTAGAACAAGCAAAGAAACTGAACTAGTAATAAAAAAAGTCTCAAAGAGAAAAGCCTAAGGTCAGATGGCTTCACTAGAGGATTCTAAAGAGAACTAACAACAATCCTTCACAAACTTCCAAAAAATGAAAGAGAGAATACTTCTCAATGCGTTCTATAAAGCCAGTATTATTGATACCCAAAGCAAAGACATCAAAAGAAAACTACAGACCAATGTCCCTTATATAATTAAATCTTCAAATTTATATTTTTGAAATTTTTATAAGAATAAATGAACTTAGCAAAGTTGCAGGATGTAGGATCAAACAAAAAATCAGTTGTATTTCTATACAGTAGAGCAATATTGTGGTTGATAATAAGAAATATCATATATTTTGTCTTTGTTTTATCCTATATCAGGCAGAGAGTTCCTTAAACCATTGTGGGAATTTCCTAAGTGATAAGAACGATACAGTGTTATTCACATAAAAAGTTCCCCTTTCAACTACATCAAAGTTTATGTTATTTAAGTGACTCTGGGAAGGTCCCTGGGTACCTTAAGGAAGGGGGCTGGTTGCCGGGGAACCAGCTCTGATTACAGGCTTGGAACTTCCAGCTCCCAACCCCCGCCCCTCTTTCTGGGGAGGGAAGAGGGGCTGGACACTGAGTTTAACCACCAATGGCCAGTGATAAATAATCTGTGTAATGAAGGCTCTATAAAAACCCAAAGGACAGTGTCAAAAGAGTTTCTGGGCTGGTGAGCACATG
Organism: Nanger dama; assembly: GCA_917880005.1. NCBI lineage: Eukaryota > Metazoa > Chordata > Mammalia > Artiodactyla > Bovidae > Nanger > Nanger dama. The sequence goes on along the minus strand of CAKJTW010000063.1, from coordinate 4,926,218 downwards.
GAGACACAGGGGCATGGTGCCCGGGAAGGGGGGCGTGGAGCTCTGAGCGCCCCCATGCCTCCTCCAATCTGGCTGCTCCAGACTTACACCCTTTACAATAAACTGTCCATCTAGTGAGTAAAATATTTCCCTTGCTTGAGCAAATTAATTCCAGATCAGTTGTGGGATTTAAGGCACAGGTAAGAACCTAGACTCTGATTTGTGTCTGAAGTAGGGGGCGGGGGGTGGTTGTGTGGGACTGGACTGGACTCTGAAGTAGGGGCGGGGGGTGGTTGTGTGGGACTGGACTGGGCACCCTCTCCAGGCCAATGGTGTCAGAACTGGTTTAAACTGCAAGAGACTCAACTTATGCTGCAGAACCCCCGATGGGTGAAGAACCAACTCCCTGATGTGTGAAAGCCCTACCTCTCCAGTGTCAGCATTGAAGCAGAGCGGCAGTGAGGCTGAGCTAGAGGAGACACGCAGGGGTACACTTCCCCTTCAGGAACAGCAGTGAAACGTCCAGAAGGGAAATTCAGAAAATATTCTTTTCAAGAGCCCTGGAAAGAACAAAACCTAAGGAATAACCCTAACAAAAGCAGTGCGAGGCTTGGACACTGGAAACTGTAAGACACGGCATGAAGAAGCCAAAGCGATGCGGGGAAAGACGCGCTCTGCGCACAGACTGGAAGCCTAGTGTCCATCTTAGACGCCACCTAGGAGGCAGATATCTCCAAACTGACCCAAACACGCAGCGCAGTCTCCATCAACACCTGAGCCACACCCGCAGCGCAGTCTCCATCAACACCTGACCCACACATGCAGCGCAGTCTCCATCAACACCTGACTTAAACACACGCAGCACAGTCTCCATCAACACCTGACTTATACACACGCAGCGCAGTCTCCATCAACACCTGACCCACACACGCAGCGCAGTCTCCATCAACACCTGACTTACACACATGCAGCACAGTCTCCATCAACACCTGACCCACACACGCAGCGCAGTCTCCATCAACACCTGACCCACACACGCAGCGCAGTCTCCATCAACACCTGACTTACACACATGCAGCACAGTCTCCATCAACACCTGACCCACACATGCAGCGCAGTCTCCATCAACACCTGACCCACACACGCAGCGCAGTCTCCATCAACACCTGACCCACACACGCAGCGCAGTCTCCATCAACACCTGACCCACACCCGCAGCGCAGTCTCCATCAACACCTGACCCACACACGCAGCGCAGTCTCCATCAACACCTGACCCACACACGCAGCGCAGTCTCCATCAACACCTGACCCACACACGCAGCGCAGTCTCCATCAACACCTGACCCACACCCGCAGCACAGTCTCCATCAACACCTGACCCACACCCGCAGCGCAGTCTCCATCAACGCCTGACTTATACACACGCAGCGCAGTCTCCATCAACACCTGACCCACACCCGCAGCGCAGTCTCCATCAACGCCTGACTTATACACACGCAGCGCAGTCTCCATCAACAGCTGACCCACAGCCGCAGCGCAGTCTCCATCAACACCTGACCCACACACGCAGTGCAGTCTCCATCAACACCTGACTTACACACACGCAGTGCAGTCTCCATCAATACCTGACCCACACACGCAGCGCAGTCTCCATCAACACCTGACTTACACACGCAGTGCAGTCTCTATCAACACCTGCCTGCTGTCTTTGTACAGAAATTAGCAAGCTGATTCTAAAATCCAAACATTCTAACGGCCAAAATAATCTTGACAACAAAGTTGGAGGACTCACATTTTCCAGTGTTAAAATTCACTACAAAGCTACAGTCATCAGGACTATGTAGTATATTTAATAAATCCTTAAATATATTTTCAATTGATTTTCAACAAGGGTGTCAAGAAAATTCAACAACAATTTCCAAAAAGTGGGGTTGGGACAACTGGATATTCACATGAGAAAGAAGGAAGCTGGATCCTCCCTCATACTCATACAAAAATTAACTCAACATGGATCAGAGACCCAAGTGTAAGAGCTAAAAAAATATCACTCTTAGAAGAAAACATACCTGGATATGTCCACGACCTTGAATTAGGCAATGGTTTCTTAGATATGACACCAAGCAACTGAAACTAAACCAAACAAAACTGGAGTGCATCAAAATTAAAGCTGCTAAATGCTTCTAAGGATACTATAAATAAAGAGCTGATATTTGCAAATCAAGTATTTGATAAGAAACGAGTATCCAGAGTATATAAAGAACTATTATAATCCAATAAAAGGTAAATAACCCAATTAAAAAGTTGGTAAAGGATCAGAAGAGACATGTCTCTAAAGAATATATAAAAACAGCCAGTAAGCAACATGAAACAATGCTCAAGATCATTAGTCATCATGGAAACACAAATCAAAACCAAAATCAAAAGCTAGCATGGTTACAGAAAAACACAAACTGGAAAATAACAACAAATATTAGCAAGGATGTGGAGAAATCGGAATCCTTGTTTGCACTTTGCTGGTGGGAATGCAAAATGATGCAGTTGCTGTGGAAAACACTTTGGCAATTCCAAACAAATGTTACGGTTACCTTAGGACCCAGCAACTCCACTCCCGAGTACACGCTCAAGAGAAATCAGACCCTGTACACAAACACTCAGAGCAGCACTAGTGCTAACCCCAAAGGAAACCCCCAAACGCCCGTCAGCTGTCAGATGGGCGTACATCCACTCAGTAGCTTTCAGGCATAAAAAAGCAACGAAGCGCTGGCGCATGCTGTGCCCCAGGCAGACCCGCAGGCATGGGAGGCGGTTACTGGTGGCCAGGGCTGGGGGGCTGGGGGCGGGGGGGCGGGAATGGGGAGCGACTGCTAATGAGCAGCGGTCTACTGTTTGGGGGCGATGAAAATGTAAGCAACCAGTCATGGTGATGTTTGCACAACCTTGGAAGAGACCAAAAACCCCCACTGAACTATGTCCTTTGCAAAGGTGAATTCCATGTCATGTGAATTAAATCTCAATTAAGGAAAAAACTGTGATTGTATTTTGCCTAGAAAGAGGGCTGAGTGGGGGCCTTTTTTCCCCATGTAGAATTTAAAGTGTTGGGTGTGCTGTGTAGAGCAGGGAGCTCAACCTGGTGCTCTGTGATGACCCAGAGGGATGGGACGGGAGGGACGGTCAGGAGGGAGGGATATATGCATGCTGTGGCTGATTTACAGTGTTGTATGGTGTGCTAAGTCGCTTCAGTCGAGTCCAACTCTTTGTGACCCCACGGACTGCAGCCTGCCTGGCTCCATCCACGGGATTCTCTAGATAAGAATACTGGAGTGGGTTGCCATTTCCTCCTCCAGGGGATCTTCCCAACCCAGAAACTGAACTCGCGTCTCTTCTATCTCCTGCAATGGCAGGCAGGTTCTTTAGCACTAGCGCCACCGAAACCACCAAAACATTGTAAAGCAATTATCCTTCAAATTTAAAAAATAAAATCAAATGTTCAGCAGAGTGCTGAGTTCCATCCTGTGTGAGATCTCTGTAACCCTGGTATGGGAAGAACAGAACAACTGTGCCTTGGACTATAAGCTCCAAGATCCCTCGAACCCAACCGGAGGCGATGCGTGGGGTGGGAGAGGCAGGAGCTGGCTCCGAACCTGCCCATTCTCTGATGTGATCTGCATGGAATTTATGGTCTCAGGTAGGGATACTCTGTGCCCTGTTTGCTCCACTAGTTTCTCTCCGGACATGATTTATGAGCAGGCCAGTACAATAGGAGGAAGACGTATGTAACTTCAGGAAGCCTCCTGCTTATCTCACGGGAAATGCTGAAACCTGGTCACATTAATCTCTTTTGTGACATGCTATGGTTTATAGCACATAATCTGGCATGAATCTCATCTGGTGTGTACTTGACCTCCACCCTGCAAGATGGGCAGTTTACAAATGAATAAACTAAGGGCCAGAGGTGAAGGGACAGGTGTGATCCCACAGCCAGTCACTGGCAGGACAGGAGGCGGGACTGGCTTTCTGCCAACTGGCAGCCAGGTCCCCCGAGGGCCCGGCGGTTTGAGGGCCCAGCGTCCTTATCGCTTCCTTCTCTAAGACAAGAGGATGGGGGGAGGTCCTACAGTGAGAAGCCCCTGACCTGTGTGAGAAGAAGATTCCCCTGCGCAGGAAGCGGTGTGGTCTCTGGCCCGTGGCTCTCTCTATTCGGTTTACCAGCTCCTTGTCAATTTTACTGCTTCCGAATCGAACTGGAAGAAAAGAAGAGATGCTGAACTTAGGTGGTGGGAGGCTTGGGGACGTTGCAGAGACGAGAGGGAAAGATTGATGATCATGTGCCGTCTCAGCAGAACCCGGCCTCTTTGGGCTACTGGCTCTAGTCCCTTCCATCAGTCCAGAGCAGAGGTCACTGCCAGCAGAATAGAAAATAAATGCAGGGGTAAAGACTCTCTGGTCTGGGACTGGATTCTGATGGGACAGATGCAGAATGCAGCCTAGCGAGGAGCTCTAGATAACCTGCCCAGCCCCCAACCTCGCCTCCTACACACAGCTGCTTATTACTTATTGCAGTATAATTTATATATGCTCACAACCATCATTTTAGAGCCTATAACCAAATTAAAGTTTGTCTTCCAGCGAGTTTTCTCTCCCTGATGGTCTAGGCATAAATCATGGAAAATGGCTTAGGCTCAGATGAGAGAGTTTTAGCTCTGTTTCCTCCAATGACCTCAGGGTAAGGATGCTCCTAAACAGGAAGCCCTCCAGGGCAGAGCTGGGCAGTGAGGACATGCCACCTGCGAGAAGGCTTCCTTCTTATGCAATCCATGCCTGAACTGTACCCACTCAGTGAAAGACAGTTTAAACTGTGAAAATACTCGCTGCAATGGACCTTCCCTGAGCTCTGAATCGCTCAAGAAAAGGGAAGACGCTAACACTGGACTGTTTGTGCCGCGCTCGGTCGCTCAGTCGTGTCCAGCTCTTTGTGACCCGTGGACTGTGGCCCACCAGGCTCCTCTGTCCATGGGATTCTCCAGGCAGGAATGCTGGAGTGGGTAGCCATTCCCTTCTCCATCCCCATCCAGGGATCGAACCCAGGTCTCCTGCATTGGCAGGTGGATCCTTTACCATCTGAGCCACCAGGGAAGCCCATTAAGCTATCTACCATAGATTATTATTTCAAAACATTTTATAAATGTTATGTTAATTAAAAACAAACCTCTGGGAATATAATGGACCACCAAAAGATTTAAGGATCTTTTTTCCCTTGGCATTGAAGTTTGACTGGACTCATGATTAATTCAAATTAGAAAACATCAATAACATCACTTCTAAAAGTTGAGGTTTTCCCCATGAACATACCAATGAGCTTGTCGTAGTCAATGCCTTTGGCGCTGCTTGTCTGCACCGTCCAGGGGTCCACAAAGTCCTCGTCTGCTCCGGTGGCATCCAGGCCCTCACCACTCTCGGGTGCCGGGTCCCCTGGAGGACAGTCCACCTTATAATCCTCCCCTGTGGCAGCTTTGTAGCTCGTTTTTAAGGATAACAACATCTTCACTGCAGAATCAATTTCATCCTGTACACAGGAATTAAGGGTGAAGGTGGAAAATATTAAGAACCACTAGCGTTTGCTGAACGTTAATGCTACTGGGTGGCAGGTGGTGTGCTGAGTGCTCTCACACTTACTCTTAGAATAATCCTACAGGGACGGCAGTGTTGTCACTGGCCTCTTCCGGTTGAAGAGTCTGAGACTCAGAGATGTGAAGGAGCTTGCCCATGCACGCACAGCAAGTTGTGGGCCTGAAGGTGTTTTATTTTTATCTGGGGGTCAAGTGTCACGGGTTCCTACCACAAACACTACAGGCTATGTGCAGCGACACAATTCGTACAATTTGCTTACGACAGAGTAAATGGCCAAATGTTACTTAGACCTCACTGGTGCCAGTGAATATATGTGACATGCTCTATTAATCAATTATAGTGAGTTCTACACTGGAACTTAATAGATAAGGGCAAGGAAAAAATAGACTTACAGAAAATTCAGGGGGATTCACTGGGAAACAGCTGTACCACAGCATTTTGGAGTCTTATCCAGCTGTCCAAAACATTTGCATATTTAGTGTTTTAAAATGAGTATAAGATAAACAAACAAACAAACATAAAGTGTATCTGTGGGTCCACTGGAAACCTATTAAAGATTTCCTCTTGCAGGAGCCCACACTAGCTATCCCTGGAAGCCTGGCATTTAAAAGAGCAAACTTAATTAAGCAGATTAGTCACGCTATGCCCTAAAGTTCCACTCCCATAATTGGCCTTGCTGGATTTGATCACAAACAAAGAATATACACAATCCAATTTGCTTGCCAAAGGAAATACAAACAGTTCCATTTAAACTTTAGATATAACGTGCTATACACTGGGCTTCCCAGGGAGGAACAAAGCTTGCAGTCCCAGGCTGCATTCAGGGAGCTCTTCCATCAGGTGTGTCGGGGCCGCAGAAGGCTGTTACTGGGGGTGATTCAGGTGTGTCGGGGCCGCAGAAGGCTGTTACTGGGGGTGATTCAGGTGTGTCGGGGCCGCAGAAGGCTGTTACTGGGGGTGATTCAGGTGTGTCGAGGCCGCAGAAGGCTGTTACTGGGGGTGATTCAGGTGTGTCGGGGCCGCAGAAGGCTGTTACTGGGGGTGATTCAGGTGTGTCGGGGCCACAGAAGGCTGTTACTGGGGGTGGTTTCAGATGTAGGTTCGTGTTTCAAACTGAAGCCATCTGGAATTTGTCATTTAAATGAGTCCCAGTGTGCAATCAGTAGCCCATGGATATAGCTCATGCAAGAGGCTGGGTGCTGGCCCACCTTAGGCAGACAGGCAGGCGCGTTCCCCTCCCTCGTTCAGCACTGCCCAGGCTGAGCGCTTGCAGCAGAACACAGGCTTTGAGAGCACGACCTATTGCTCTGTGAGCTATTATTATCTGAGGAAGAAGTACCCTGCCTCGAAGTGCCCTGTTCTCACCACCCTTTGGTCACCAGTGGTGTGGCAGTTCATATTCTATCTGGCCTAACCCAGCTTCCAACTAGGTGGCTCTGTGAGAGTCAAACATCTAACCAGAGTCCCAGCTCAAGGACTGTCTGCTCAAGGTCCCATCTGGAATGGGACCGAAGAGACACTCCCTTGTCTGTTTTCCTGTTCTCAATCTAACACGGACCTGGACGTTGAAACAGATTTTAAAAGTTGATGTTCTGAAAAAAGCCAGACACAGAAGACTCTATATACACTATGGGTGATTATATACAGTTCTTGCACAGGAATTCTCCGTGGAAGGAGAGGGGAGGGAGACGCCTCTCCAGGAGGGAAGAGGCGAGGAGCAGAGAGGCCTGAGATGGTTTCTGGGCTGTGTCTCCATTAGAATGCTGGTTACACAGGGTTGGTCATTTTGTGAAAACTGAGTGAGCTGCCTATCTGTGATCTCCATATTTCTTTGAACGAATGGTGTATTCTGATTTTAAGAGTTTACTTAAACTGAAAGGAAAACAAAAAGGCTCTGTTCCCTATCTTCAGCCCCATGATCCAGTGTCATCTCTCGAATCCTGCTCAAACTGTCTTCCCCTCAGAGTACCCAGATTCCAACCTGTCCTCCAGGAGAACCTCTGGTGAGCTGCTACTTCTGAAAGCCCTGGGCGTTCTTCTTGCGGCACATGGAGCAGAAAGAACACTGAGGACCGTGACCTCAATGGCGCAGAGACTGCGGAGGAAGAGCCCAGGGCACCCTCGCTGGACCAGCCGTGCCCGAGTGGCTCATCTATTTCGCCTAAAATGAATTTCTAAAACATCAGGTGCTTCTAGTATAATGCACTGGTACAAATTTATGTCACTTAACTCTGGTTTCATCATGTAACCTCTGCTGTCCTTTGTTGAATACCATCTGACTTAGCATTAGTCAAAGCCTATGCTCGGAAGACTCACTCTAAACTGCATCAAGCATTGTTTGTTTGCTAAAGTGCTGAATGTGACTGGGGTCACTAAGAACTACTAACTAAAAGCATTCATTAATGTTATTCACATTTAATGTTATATGACAAAAATATCACTGTTAGGTTCCTAAAATGGGTTTATAGAGTAAATGATCAACATGAGTTCTTTATTTATTGTAGGTTTATAGATTAAAACAAAACAAAATAATTCAGCCTTATCTATTGAGCCCTACCTGCTGTGTAAACCTCTTTCTGTGAATAATCAACTCCTTTCTTGGACATCACTATTTATTTCTTTTAAAAAGTAATGGATTACTTAGGGTCCCAAGAGTCAAAGCAAACTACTGAAACGTGAGATGGTTGACCCCATCTGGTGAGAACCTAGAAAGATTTTTGAAAATACGGCAACAGGGGTTGGAAGTGATGGATGAGGAAGCTGTGGAGCTGAAGAAGCTGGGCGACCCAGAGTGAAAGGAAGGGCTGGTTATAGCTGTAGACTGACTGAGTTATGCTTCTGAAACCCAACGCTGCAACCACAGAGAGGTCTTTAAAAAGGCACAGCCCGTGAGGGCAAAGGAAACAGAAGAGGACGGCAGCGACAAGCTCAGCCGCTGGAGCGCGGAGGCGCAAGCAGCACAGGCTGAGCGCGCGGGGCCAGGGCGGCGGCTGGACTCACATTGCTTGCGATCCCCGAGAGGCTCGGGCACCGGTGGCCCTAGATACTAACACAAGTGAGCTAAGAGTGGCCTCCAAGATCAGGAGCACTAGCTGGAAGTCTAAGCAGCAGCTAAGGAGGTCTCTCCGCTAGCCCCGCCCATAGCCGGTACACGCCCCTGCCCCGTCCAGAGGTTTAGTGTCTCAGCAAGGAGAGCCCAGTGTCCACGCGGAAGTGCTCTGCACAGTGAGGGGGACAGGCGGGGGCAGCACACTGCAAACAGGGGCTTCAGCGAGGGGCCTCACGGTCAGCTCCTCAGTCCGCACCTCTGGAGAGCCAACCAGAGGAGCCCTCTCTGGGGACTCGACTGGCCTCAAGGAGCAGCTCCAGAGACCCGGCACTGGAGACCTCCTGGGGCACAGGAGTGCTGTGGGCGCCGCCCAGGGAGGGGCAGGCTACACCCTAAGCTCCTCCCAGCTGCGAGGCGCCCTCCAAGGCAGCTGTGTCACCAAACACCTGACAGTGGAGTCTACCACAAAAGGCAGAAGGAACAAAAAGCTACGCTGCAGGAGATGGGGTGCGGAACGTGGGGAGAGCGCAGGGAAAGCTGTCGCCCTGAGCACAGAGGCAGAAGGCCAGTGCACCTGGGAAGTAAGAACAGAGAGCCTCCAGGAAAGAGCATCTGGAGAACAAATGAGCTCTTGGAAAACGAAAGTGACAGGATGAGTGAAAAACAACATCAGGGTTAGAGGCTGAGAAACATACCTAAAAGAAGACAATAATAAAAATAAAAGGAAAATAAATCAAAAACTAAGAAATTCAGAGACACAGTCTTTGAACTAAAAAGAAAATACACAAACAGGAAAATAAAAAACCAACCCAGAATAAATCAAAGAAATATGATAAATTTCTGAGAATTAAAGGGCATGTATTTCTAGTTTGAAAGGAGTCCTGAGCACCCAACACAGGGCGTTTCAGAGCTGGAGAGTTCCCGAACACCCAGGAGAGGGGACAAAGGAGTGGCACTGGCTTCTCCATAGCAGCCCTGGGAGCTGGGGGGATGCAGCAACGGCTTCAGAATTCTGAGGGAAGTCACGTCCTCCTGAGAATTCTCTACCGAACCTAGCTATCAGCCAAATATGAAGTAAAATGCTTGCAGACCAGGCAAGAGCTCAAAAAACACTTCCTTAGCACTAATTTTTGCAGAAACCTCTGGAGGATTTGCTCTGCCAAAATAAACTAAGGAGTGAGACACAGGGTCAGGAACAGGGACCCCAAAGAGAGAGTACGTGGAAGGCTTGCATGGACAGGGAGGGCGGGTCCTGAGATGGGCTGTGGGGGAGGCGGGTCACCACTGGGACAGAAGCAGGCAGGGCATCCTGGAAGAGAGTGCTCGGGAGGATGGACCTGATCGGCAGCCTGCTGTGGCTCAAGAGGGGATTCACCCAACTGGGGGAGCGCCTGGAGGTCCATGAGCATCAGTACACAGAAAGCTAAGCAGGGGAGGTCCCAGATGGCCTAATGGTAAGGATTCTGGGTTTTCACTGCCATGGTCTGGGTTCAGTCCCTGATGGAGGAACTGAGATCCCACGGGGAGCAAAGCGTGGCCAAAACAAAGACAAACCAAGCAAGGAACAATTAAAACAACCCTGGAAAAAAACAGAAGTTGGGCAGGAAAGGAGAAGCACGCGTGGTGTTGTTCTCAGGGGGTTAGCTGTCATTGGGGTTTACATGGGGACTGTGGAGTGGGAAGGGCTACGAGACAGCTAATGCCTTGTCTTCCACAGTGGAAGCCCCAACCTGAACATCCATAAGGAGCAAAATGATGAGTGATTCTAAGCGATGTGGACGTTGCATATCAAAAGAATCGGCTAACAGAACTGAATGAAAGTGGTTGCTTCCGCGAGCAGGAAGGGTGGACAGTGGCTGTGCTTCCCAGCGGCTTCCCTTCAGACCAAAGCATCGAGGGCGAGTAAGGAGAAAATACATCTAGCACGAGAGCCAAACTGCCTCAGGTGATGAGGGAACAGAGGCAGGTGACGCTGCCCTACAGACTCGCTGGGACACGTGTGGCGGGCTGGCGAAACGACCTACCTTGGCTGCGTTTCTGGCTTTGAGGCCCCTTACGAGCTCCCCTGAGCAGCGATGCTGTGGAACAGCTCCAGGGGAGAGCCACAGCCCTGCTCGCCATTGGGCATGTCCGCCATCTTCCGGAAAGATGTTCACAGCTGGCTGGGGTGCTGGCAGATTTGCTCGGTGGTCCAGACAAGACTGTGGGCAGAGAAGAGGGACAGAAAGAGATGAACAGACCACGGCAAGCTGTCTTCCCTTTATCATTACCTGGTTCTTTTTTCCGAAAAGGTTGGAGATGAGTTGTGATAAAGGGCATAGATAATATAACATTAATAAAAATATAAACAGAAATATGGAGGCAGGAAACAGGAGAAAAAGAGGAAGAACAAATGTTAATGGTGGGGTTGAAAAGAACTGCTGTGATTTATAGGCTTAGGGAGGGCAAAGAGAGACCCCGCCCAACCAAGGACAAGTGAGCATGTGGTGAGGTGTCCGTGTGCCTCACACCTCGTGTCCATAGGAAGGACTCGTGTTTGCTCAGGGAGCAGGTACCAAAGTGCTTTAGTGACCTAAGTCCACCACGGCTAGAAGCACTTGGTAAACTGCAGTTACTCTTCATCTTAATTGCTCTAGGGGATGCATTCCTAGGCCTTTGCAGTCATAACCAGCATATTACTGAACAAACAGCTTCCTTTGCTGGCCAGCTGTCCTGTTCTCAGGAGAAGGGGGAGCCTGGGAGGAGGCAGGGCCTTATCCCTTCTGGTTTGCAAGTAAGGCAAGAACCACATACAGCCTGTTCACTCCACAGGCTGCCTTAATTAACTGCAAACCTTTGAAGAAGATGTCCTTGGACCTCCTATTAGTCATTATTTATTGCTAACCTTGGAAAAGGTGGGGCAAGGGCAGGCTACCTGAGGTCGCCTTGGGGCTGAGGCAGGCCAGGATCAGCTCCCTTTTCTGAGTGTCAGCTTCCTCATCTATAAAGCAGAACCCTTGGAAATGTCTATCACTTACCTCAAGGGCTGTTATGAGAAGAGATGAGAAAAAAGTGACATGGTAGCATTTTACAGGCTGTAAAGCAAGGAACAAGCCCACGGCAAGTGTTACATGTCAGGACTCCAGAGGTGGGCTGAGCCCCAACCCCTTCTGAAATCTGCCGATACACCTTGAACAAGGAGGATGCCACTGACAAGGCTGTGCCAGAGCAGCTAACTTCCAGAACTGCAGTCTTGTGTCTGGTGTTCTTCTAGTGAGAAGTGAAGTTGAAAGTCACTCAGTCGTGTCCAACTCTTTGTGACACCATGGACTATACAGTCCATGGAATTCTCCAAGCCAGAATACTGGGGTGGGCAGCCTTAATACTGCAGTGTGTAGCCTTTCCCTTCTCCAGGGGATCTTCCCAACCCAGGGATCGAACCCAGGTCTCCTGCATTGCAGGCAGATTCTTTACCAGCTGACCCACAAGGGAAGCCCTTGCAAGCACTTTATGTAACACTGATACATATCAATTCACTGATGCCTACAGCAATCCTATAGGACAGATTGGTTGTCTCTGTTATGCAGACAAACAAACTGAGAGGCTGAAACACTTGCTCAAGACAACACAGTAAGTAGGCAGTCGAGATGGGACACAAACTCAGGCAGTTTGCCCCTAGAGCCTACACCCTCTAACATCATCCTATGCACTCAACTGTCATGAGCCTCAGTCTCTCAGCTGTGCAACGGGAATAGCGACAACGGCACTGGCTCGCGGGGCTGGCCACGGATTCAGCGGGAACACGGGTGAGCGAGCAGCCCAGCACAGCGCCAGCCGCAGAGCGGGGGGCTTAACGGAGGATGGCTTTGTTTCTTTACTCGCTAGAAACTTCTTTCTAGGAGCTCTATGAACGAAACACACGAATTTGAGGGGATAATTTTTTTTTACTCATCCATTTGTTAAGTATCTGTTTAAAAATATGTAATATTTAAACCAATCTTTAAAGTCAATGAAACCATAATATTGAAACCAGGGTGGGAAAGCAGCCAGTTTCTTTCCTTTCCTTTCTGAGAGCTGCCTCAATTCCTGGAAAGGGAGGCCTGCAAGAAAGAAATGTGGAAGAACCTTCTGACAAGCGCTGGAGAGGAGAAACTCTCAGGCCCATATCAAAGAGCAATCAAAATGACTTCAGGGCACAAATGATCAAACATCGTGTCCAGATGCTTCACACAGGATCCCCAATTCTCCCAAGCTGCAAACCTGGGGGCACAGAATCTGCTCTGCGTTCGCGACCGGAGGCAGATGGCTCAGGCAAGTGAGAACCACCCTCTGAGGCTCCATGCCAGAGCAGCTGAGCCAGGATCTGATGCCGAAGCCCCCTGGACCGTGTCGTGCTCTCTCAAATTCTACTGCTCCTCCTGCCTGGCATGCTTCCCGCCCTCCTCTGCCCGCTGTCTCACTAATTCAAACCTTGGCTCCTCTCTGCAGCCTTTCCTGGCCCCTGCGCCTGCGGGGCCAAGTTGGCTGCTCTGTCCTTGGCGATCCCTGAGACTCGTTAGTGAGGTTATTGGAGCGCTCACACTGCATGTGGTAATTTATGAAAATCCACCCCAGAGAAAAGCAAGCACTGGGCTTTACTCTTTCATGTGCTTCTAGTACCTGGTACAGAGTAGCTTATCAAGCAAACCGATGATTTATGAGCGCAGGTTACTGAATAAATCTCATAAATCAACTAGTTCACTTTTCCCCCTCTGGTTTATATCCTCTTACAATATCTCTGCAAGCACTTATTCCAGTTTAAGGTAGATTTCCCCAGTCTGCACTTCAGAAGGCCTCCTGAAATGTCCGACCTTGCACAGAGCCTTGGTTTTACCCCACGTCTGGCTTCCTCAATCATTGTGAACATCTGCCCACTATCCTGGTCACTCTTTTCAGAATTCCCTTTGGTTTCCCCGTCCTTCCAAATATGTGGTGTTCCGCATGAAAGGACACAAGTGAGCAGGACCAAAGTCAACTATAGGTTAAAATTACCCTACTAAATGCCTAGGGAAAGCACTGGGGAAAATGACTCAGTGGGCTCCGGATGGCCAGCCTTCCCCGCCATGGAGCAGACAACTGCAGAGCATCAGTCAGATGAACTGAGCCTGAATTTAGGGTCCCTGTTGCGGGGAAAAAACATGTGCTTTTAAGTATCAGATCCCATTTAAGTAAGAAACCAGACTGAGGAAACAGCAGGTGTATTCTCCCTGCTGTCAGGATCACGAGGCATACACTCACTGCATGGGAATCAGCCACACTATAAATCTCGTGTGTGTGTGTATCTGATGCAGCTTCCAGAATGAGTACAGAACTTCAGGAGTGATCAGAGACAAAGAGAATGGAACTACCATTGCTCTCATTTCAGGCATCCATCCATTTAGCCCACTTATGGGCATATATTCTCGGTTTTCCTTCCCAACTAGTCAACTTTCTCCTTCATTTCTTTGTTAAATCACTTTTAGAATTTAACTTCAGAGGTTTTTAACCCAGAGTTCAGAACCTCTGAAACGAAGTGAACAGTCTGCCTACACGCAGATATGTGGTTCGAAGTAGAATAACCAGGTTTTGCTACTTTCTCAAAGGGGCCCAAGATGCCCAAAGGCTAAGGACCACTGTCCTCAGTGTTTACCATGTAAACTGCAAACAGGGCTCTGAGTCTTTGTTAAGGGAAAGTGCCTCATCTACTTCACAAATACTACAATCGAAAGCAAAGGGACGAAGCTATCATCTGTGAGGTAATCTATGACCTCCTTTAGAAAAAGGGCTGGGAGTGAGCAAGGCAGAACTGCCTACTCCACAGCAGAGTAGGACAGTTTAGGGGAAAACAAAAGGACTGTATAAACAAACTCTTCCTCCCTCTTTTAAGGAAGTTGAACCTTGAGTTCATTTTGAAAGGTTCCACTGTTCCCCAGGAGCACAAGAGGCCCTGAAGAAACTGGGGACAGTTTTGGGATGAGGAATGGAAAGATGAATTACAGAACTACAACATGACAATCCCCTGGGCCACTCTGAAGCCATCTCACAGATTAGATCAGAATACACTGATTCTGCAGTTTGTGGGGAGGGTGGCATCGTGCACGACAGCCAGCCCTGGAGCAGCTGAGAAGAGCAGGGGCCTTCTGGGTACCTGGAATATTACCAAGGTGGGGTGTCACCCACCACACCCTGGCACCTGAGTGTGGATGACAATGGCCTTGGACTGTCAAGTTTCCAGAGGACAAGAAAATGATTTCTTTCCAGCAATGAGTCCTTTAATGCTTCAAATCTTGGAACAGGTGGAACTCCCTGTCTTTTAAATACTGAGAGGAAAGCTTACTTTCCCCTCTAAATGATAAGATGAACATTATCTTAAAAGGCAAAGAGGACAGTAATCTACATTAAGCCAGGCATAAGCTACTTAGGAGTGCAAGGTGAGATACTGTGGATGGAGATGGACTACTTACAGAGACCTCATCAGTGAGAAACAGGACTGCTGCTGCTAAGTCACTTCAGTCGTGCCCAACTCTGTGTGACCCCATAGATGGCAGCCCACCAGGCTCCCCCGTCCCTGGGATTCTCCAGGCAAGAACACTGCAACAGGACAGCCAACATCAAAGTGCTGAAAGTCAAGCTATGACTCCAGACAGGCAGTGGCTCATCCAGGATCTCTATTCCTTACAGGAGTTGTGAGTCACCAGGGCTTCGGGTCAATAGATGCAATGAAATGCACAGCTCCGTGGTCCTAAGACTACTCCCCATTCCCGAAGCCAGGGTTTCCAACACTCTGGGGGAAAAGCTGGTAACAATACTCAGTAAACTCTAAGCCTAGCAAAAGATGGCAATACGTACCAGGTGGCAGGAGTCACTGCAGATGGCCACTGGTCACGCCCAGGAGCTGAGACTGCCCAGTGCAGCTCCAGCTCTTAAATAGTCTTCCCCTCTTTCTTTCAGTTTCCTTTTCAAAAAGACTCTTTTCTCTCTCCTTTTTGCCCCACCCTCTACCACTTGCATGTAGGAGTTTCTTATAAACGACTCAGTTTCTCAGAAACACTTCAACCTCATGACCAGCCTCTCGGAGGGCGGGGGATGCGGGTGGAGACCAGGGAAACTCTCTTGAGAACCAAGCTGTTAGCTGGTCATTGCATCAGCCACCCTACACCCCAGGCTGGCCTTCCCATAACCTCCTCGCCCTGTTTCTGTTCCCCCGTGCTCAGCATCAGTGTGAAGGACTGTGTCTGTTATGCAGTGGCAGCGGGGGAAGGCGAGGTGGAAAAGCAGATGGCAAATTCCTCGCTGCCGCCGCTGGTCACAGAGGCGACGCAGTGCGCTGGAAAGATCGCTGAGTTCTGGGATGAGACCTGGGTTTTCAATCCCAGTTTGGGCGTTTCCTTGTTACAAGACCTCGCGCAGATCACATCACCTCTCTGCTTCACCCTCCGTTTCTTCACTTGTGAAATGGGCAAAAAGCAGCCTCCTAACTTCACCGTGGGAGGAGGGCAGGGCAACCCACTTTAGGACCCTCGCCTGGAGAATTCCACGGACAGAGGAGCCTGGTGGGCTACAGTCCGTGGGGGTCGCACAGGGTCGGACACGACTGAAGTGAGTAGGCACACACTTCACCGAGGAGGCGACTAGGTGCGATACTAGAGGCGAAGCCCCTGTCACACGGCCGACACTTGTAAGTGGGGGCCTCACCCTTTAGGGAAACGAAACAGGAGGGAGGCGATGACGGTCCGGGCCCGCCGCGAGTGCCCGACAGGGCAGGGTCGGCGGCGCTGAGGGAAAAGGGGGCGAGCGGCCAGAAGCCGGCGATCAGAGAGCCGGGCTCTGAGGAGAATACCTCAGGGCTTGGCGTGCAAGCGGCTCCGGGAGGGCCAGATCACGGGGCTCCGCCCCGGCCTCCCCCGCTGCTTGCATCCCCTCACTTACCGGCCCAGCCGGGCCCGTCAGCGTTGCCGGCTCAGCCACGGGTGGCCTCCTAGGCGTCCGTGGAAACGCCTTCCGGCTGGAACAACTTCCGGCTAGGCTGCGCCCTCATTGGCTGTTCGCGAGGGGCTGCCGGACGGAGGCCGCCGCTGATTGGCTGGCGCTTCCAGCACCGGCGGAACGCTACTGGGTTTCAGGGCGCAGGCCGGACGACCCTTCGGAGGACCGAGAGCTTCCGGTGCGTGTGGTGAGCGGCGGGCCGGGGGCGGAGGGGACTGCGATCTGACGGCGGCTCGAGCGCTGCCCGTCCCTTCGCGTGTATCTTTCTCCTTGTATCTCCGGTTCCTTCCGAGCGCGCAGTGCCCTGGATGGTCCTCACTGCTCCCTCCTGACGATCCTCACCTCTCGCTCTTGACAGCCCGGCTAACTCCTATTCATTCTTCAAAACCCATCCCTGGTCGTATCTTGTTAGTGGCCTTCATCTTAGCCTCCGGCGCAGGATCTGTGTTGTGTGTTTCATTTCAGTCCATAAGACCTAACATAAGACTTGGCACAGAGTAGGTAATCTGGAAATATTTGTTGAATGACAACATCCTGTTCCTTTTACGTTCTCTGTGTCCCCCCTCCCACTGGGTTGTATTTCACAAATATTTCTAGATGCTGGTGATTTAAACAGTGAACAAAACACAGAAAGTCCTGTGTTCTGGTGGAACTGACATGTTGGTGACTGTCCATGGCACTCTCCCCCTTCTGTAGCCTTGTTTTTCCGAAGACCTGACTTTTTCTTCTGGCTGTTCTTGGTTTAATGGCTCCTTCATTTCCATAAACAAAACAAAACGAAAAACTTCCTTTCCCCTCCTTTGCCTTAGACACATAAAAGGCAGCAAACGCTTTTCTCTAGAGTTTATTTTGTTCTCCGTTTTCGCCTCTTTTCCTTGACTCGTCCTTGCCTTCTTCTCTCCCACCCCATTTCGATCAGTTTCGTTGGCTCCATCTTCGGTGTTTATCACCTCTGCTTCCTTGCCTCAAGATGATCGTTGTATGCCTGAGGCCTGCCCTGGCCTCCCAATTGCAGTGAAACAGCAATCCCAAGCCCACCATCATGCCTCCTTTTCTCTTCTATCCTGCCTTTCTCCTTAGATTTCTCCCCTCCGGAGATGCTCTGTTTCACTTGGTTTGGTCTGTCTGTCTGCACTGGCATCTGAGCATGGTGAGCTGGGGCTTGGCTAGTAGTGCCTGTGCCCTTGGCATTTGTTGAAGGATGGGATGAAATATACATGAAGCAGATAGGAAGCCCTAACATCGCTTGTCTGCGTTCATTCAGTCCTTGCTGCCTTGCCTAGTAGGATTGGGCCTCATAGGAAGTGGGCCTCGTGGCCTCTACCCTCTCATCTTTTCCCACAGACCTCTTTAGTTCTGGCCCATCTGCCTCTCCGTTGACTGGACTGCTGGG
This sequence comes from Nanger dama, assembly GCA_917880005.1. Classification (NCBI taxonomy): domain Eukaryota; kingdom Metazoa; phylum Chordata; class Mammalia; order Artiodactyla; family Bovidae; genus Nanger; species Nanger dama. Next base: position 4,908,184 of record CAKJTW010000063.1, on the reverse strand, counting down.
TGGGTAGGAGTCCATCCTAAAGGCTGAGAACAGCTGCCTTTGGGGTGGGAACCTGCTGGGTTCCATTTGGCGGGATGGCATGCGATACTGTGGTCCGTTGGGCTGTGCATAGGAGTTGAGACAGATGAGCTGTCTGATTAGGTTTTAGGACTGGACTGAGTCATTAGAGGAAATGCCAAATCCTTCGCAGTGCAACTGTCCCATTAGTTTACCATTGGTCCGTTGTATTAGCTCCATTTGAGATGGGCTGGCTCAGGTTTGGAGTTTTATTTACAGTGGCTCTGTGTGTGGGTGTTTCCTGCCTGGCTTGGGCTGCAGATGAAGTTGGATTATCGGAGGAGGCAGACCACAGGACAATTTTTGGATGATGATGTAACTTGTTTGGCAGTGGAGTCTTTCAGGCAAATGGTACCCTTACGGGAACGTGAAAGTGAAAGTTAGGGGAAAGTGGAAGTGAAGTCGCTCAGCCGTGTCCGACTCTTTGCGACCCCGTGGACTGTAGCCTACCAGGCTCCTCCGTCCATGGGATTCTCCAGGCAAGAATACTGGAGTGGGTTGCCATTTCCTTCTTCAGGGGATCTTCCCGACCCAGAGATTGAACCCGGGTCTCCCACCTTGCAGGCAGACGCTTTAACCTCTGAGCCACCAGGGAAGCCCGCGGGGAAAGGTGGGGATGGTGGATTCCAGGGAACATGAAACCCACCGTCCAGGGGAGGACGTGAGTGATAGACAGGCTGTCTGGAATGGTGTAACCGAGTTCCCCCAGGGAATCTTCAGGTCTCACCTGACCCCACCTGTGGGAAGAGGAGCTCAGGATGGTCTGTTAAGGTAGACACTCGGGCTTTCTCGGAAGTTGCCTGCTGCCGAAGCTTTGGGCGCTGCTCCACCGCGCCCTCTGCTGTCCTGGACGCGCGCAGCACCCTTGTTTTCCTCTTGATTCGGCTTCGTGTTAACTAACTGTCCAGCGTTGGATTCCAGAAGGTGCTTCTTTGTAGAAATTCCTTGGCTTCATTTGATCGTGTGTAATGGTTCAGAATTACAGGAAGAGTTTTTAAGAAAGGGGAAATAGACTGTTGTGTGGTTCCGTGTGTTTGGAGTGAAACAGGCGGATTTGGATCGCACCCTGGGAATAGGGGGACCGATGCCTCGAGTACCTCGGCCCTGTGCTGTAGGTCTGTCTGTCTACACTGGTTTGTCGTTGAGATGGGATGTCTGGGGAAGACCATTCTAGGCGGAGAGAATAGAAGGAAGGCCTGGTCGTCTTTCTGCTCCAGCGTGTTCAGAATTAACTCCCTTCACGTTGGCAAGTGTGACGTTGGCGAGTGCTTGTTCTTCTCGTTTGTTGCTTATAAACCGCGCTGCAGCCCCTCTGTATACCTATCTCTGCAAACATGCGCTAGTGTTTGTGTAGGATGGAGTTCTAATGTGGGGCTGCTGCAGTAAAAACTGTTTAAATTTGTAGTGGATCCTCCCGAATGGACCTTTCAAAAGGCTTCCTTAAAGCCAGGAGTCTTTATGTTCAGGCAGCCTGTGTCCATTGAGTCAAGTCCTCCTCTATGCCTTTCAGTAAATTTAGTTTTCTTTGTGTAGGTCTTGCTATTTTTGTTATTGTTGTTGTTAGATTTATTCCCAGATATTCCATCAGTTCGGTTCAGTTGCTCAGTTGTGTCCGACTCTTTGCGACCCCATGAATCGCAGCACACCAGGCCTCCCTGTCCATCACCAGCTCCCGGAGTTCACTCAGACTCATGTTCATCGAGTCCATGATGCCATCCAGCCATCTCATCCTCTGTCGTCCCCTTCTCCTCCTGCCCGAGAGTCTTTCCAGCATCAGAGTCTTTTCCAATGAGTCAACTCTTCGTATGAGGTGCCCAAAGAACTGGAGTTTCAGCTTTAGCATCGTTCCTTCCAAAGAAATACCAGGGTTGATCTCCTTCAGAATAGACTGGTTGGATCTCCTTGCAGTCCAAGGGACTCTCAAGAGTCTTCTCCAACACCACAGTTCAAAAGCATCAGTTCTTCAGCGCTCAACCTTCTTCACAGTCCAACTCTCACATCCATACATGACCACACGAAAAACCATAGCCTTGACTAGATGGACCTTAGTCGGCAAAGTAACGTCTCTGCTTTTGAATATACTATCTAGGTTGGTTATAACTTTTCTTCCAAGGAGTAAGCGTCTTTTAATTTCATGGCTGCAGTCACCATCTGCAGTGATTTTGGAGCCCCCAAAATAAAGTCTGACACCCTTTCCACTGTTTCTCCATCTATTTCCCATGAAGTGATGGGACCGGATGCCATGATCTTCGTTTTCTGAATGTTGAGCTTTAAGCCAACTTTTTTACTCTCCTCTTTCACTTTCATCAAGAGACTTTTTAGCTCCTCTTCACTTTCTGCCATAAGGATGGTGTCATCTGCATATCTGAGGTTACTGATATTTCTCCCGGCAATCTTGATTCCAGCTTGTGTTTCTTCCAGCCCAGCGTTTCTCATGATTTACTCTGCATATAAGTTAAATAAGCAGGGTGACAATATACAGCCTTGACGTACTCCTTTTCCTATTTGGAACCAGTCTGTTGTTCCATGTCCAGTTCTAACTGTTGCTTCCTGACGTGCATACAGATTTCTCAAGAGGCAGGTTAGGTGGTCTGGTATTCCCATCTCTTTCAGAATTTCCCACAGTTTATTGTGATCCACACAGTCAAAGGCTTTGGCATAGTCAATAAAGCATAAATAGATGTTTTTCTGGAACTCTCTTGCTTTTTCCATGATCCAGCGGATGTTGGCAATTTGATCTCTGGTTCCTCTGCCTTTTGTAAAACCAGCTTGAACATCAGGGAGTTCACGGTTCACGTATTGCTGAAGCCTGGCTTGGAGAATTTTGAGCATTACTTTAGTAGCATGTGAGATGAGTGCAATTGTGCAGTAGTTTGGGCATTCTTTGGCATTTCTTTAGGACTGGAATGAAAACTGACCTTTTCCAGTCCTGTGGCCACTGCTGAGTTTCCAAATTTGCTGGCATATTGAGTGCAACACTTTGACAGCATCATCTTTCAGGATTTGAAACAGCTCAACTGGAATTCCATCACCTCCACTAGCTTTGTTCATAGTGATGCTTTCTAAGGCCCACTTGACTTCACATTCCAAGATATCTGGCTCTAGATGAGTGATCACACCGTCATGATTATCTGGGTCGTGGAAAATCTTTTTTGTACAGTTCTTCTATGTATTCTTGCCACCTCTTCTTAATATCTTCTGCTTCTGTTAGGTCCATACCATTTCTGTCCTTTATCAAGCCTATCTTTGTATGAAATATTCCCTTGGTATCTCTAATTTTCTTGAAGAGATCTCTAGTCTTTCCTATTCTGTTGTTTTCCTCTATTTCTTTGCATTGATCACTGAAGAAGGCTTTCTTATCTCTTCTTGCTATTCTTTGGAACTCTGCATTCAGATGCTTATATCTTTCCTTTTCTCCTTTGCTTTTTGCCTCTCTTCTTTTCACAGCTATTTGTAAGGCCTCCCCAGACAGCCATTTTGCTTTTTTTGCATTTCTTTTCAATGGGGATGGTGTTGATCCCTGTCTCCTGTACAATGTCACGAACCTCATTCCATAGTTCATCAGGCACTCTGTGTATCAGATCTAGGCCCTTAAATCTATTTCTCACTTCCACTATATAATCATAAGGGATTTGATTTAGGTCATACCTGAATGGTCTAGCAGTTTTCCCTACTTTCTTCAATTTGAGTCTGAATTTGGTAATAAGGAGTTCATGATCTGAGCCACAGTCAGCTCCTGGTCTTGTTTTTGTTGACTGTATAGAGCTTTTCCATCTTTGACTGCATAGAAGATAATCAGTCTGATTTCGTTGTTGACCATCTGGTTATGTCCATGTGTAGAATCTTCTCTTGTGTTGTTGGAAGAGGGTGTTTGCTATGACCAGTGCATTTTCTTGGCAAAACTCTATGAGCCTTTGCCCTGCTTCATTCTGCATTCCAAGGCCAAATTTGCCTGTTACTCCAGGTGTTTCTTGACTTCCTACTTTTGCATTCTAGTCCCCTATAATGAAAAGGACATCTTTTTGGGTGTTAGTTCTAAAAGGTCTTGTAGGTCTTCATAAAATCGTTCAACTTCAGCTTCTTCAGCGTTACTAGTTGGCACATAGACTTGGATAACTGTGATATTGAATGGTTTGCCTTGGAGATGAACAGAGATCATTCTGTCGTTTTTGAGATTGCATCCAAGTACTGCATTTCAGACTCTTTTGTTGACCATGATGGCTACTCCATTTCTTCTGAGGGATTCCTGCCCGCAGTAGTAGATATAATGGTCATCTGAGTTAAATTCACCCATTCCAGTCCATTTTAGTTCGCTGATTCCTAGAATGTCCATGTTCACCCTTGCCATCTCTTGTTTAATCACTTCCAATTTGCCTTGATTCATGGACCTGACATTCCAGGTTCCTGTGCAATATTGCTCTTTACAGCATCGGATCTTGCTTCTATCACCAGTCACATCCACAGCTGGGTATTGTTTTTGCTTTGGCTCCATCCCTTCATTCTTTCTGGAGTTATGTCTCCACTGATCTCCAGTAGCATATTGGGCACCTACTGACCTGGGGAGTTCCTCTTTCAGTATCCTATCAGTTTGCCTTTTCATACTGTTCATGGGGTTCTCAAGGTAAGAATACTGAAGTGGCTTACCATTCCCTTCTCCAGTGGACCACATTCTGATCTTCATTTTAAAAAATTGTATCTTCTAACTAATTATACTTGGTGCGTAGACGAGGTCTCTCTCTCTTTTTGGCTGTGCTGGGTCTTGACTGTGGCGGCTGGGTCTTTGTTGCAGAATGCAGGCTTCTCTAGTTGTGGGCAGGTCTCTGTTTGCAGCAAGTGGGCTTAGTTGCCCCGTGGCATTTGGAATCTTAGTTCCCCGACCAGGGATCAAACCCATGTCCCCTGCATTGGAAGGCAGATTCTTAACCACTGGACCACCAGGGAAGTCCCAAGGCCTCATTAAAAAAAAAAAAATCATTACATTTATTTTTAATTGAAGGATAATTGCTCTTAACGTTGTGTTGGTTTCTGCCAAACAGCAGCATGAATCAGCCGTGGGTATACCTATGTCCCTCCCTCTTGCCATTGAGAGGGCAGTGGCACCCCACTCCAGCACTCTTGCCTGGAAAATCCCACGGGCAGAGGAGCCTGGTGGGCTGCAGTCCATGGGGTTGGGAAGAATCTGACACGACTGAGGGACTTCACTTTCACTTTTCAGTTTCCTGCACTGGAGAAGGAAATGGCACCCCCACTCCAGTGTTCTTGCCTGGAGAACCCCGGGGACAGGGGAGCCTGGTGGGCTGCCGTCTGTGGGGTCGCACAGAGTTGGACACGACTGGAGCGACTCAGCAGCAGCAGCGTCACTCTCATGGGTATTTCAGTTTCGGGTTTGTTCCGTGGCGCATTTGCTTTTAACTGCACGTGTAGGAAGCGTCCCGCCTCGCACATCCTCTGACGCTTGCCTGTGTCTGGCCGTAGGGAGCTCGCCCTTGGAGGACAGCGTGGAGCTGTGTCTCTGATGGCTTCGCTGGTGGCATACGAGGATTCGGACTCAGAGGCCGAGACCGACCCTGTGGGCGGCTTCCATCCTGCCGGCCAGATGGAAGACACTTCGGCTGCACTCAGACCTCTGGGGCAGGAGTTTGGATCCAGGGTCCTGGACGTGACAGGCAGGCGGGCGCCGTCCCCGGGCGTGGCTCTCATGGTGACCCTGCCGCGTGTCGTCTCCCGCTGGCTCGGCCCTGGAGCCGGGACCCGGGGTCCTGCCCCAGCCAGAGACTGCGATGGCCCAGGCCGGAGCCCGAGGCCGCCCTCCCCACCAGCCCGCCCGGCTCGCCCCTCCCTGTGGACCCACCAGGCCCCCGCAAGCCACGTGCCCCTGGCAGCGGCCCACTCGAAGCAGGTGAGAGTCTGCTGGGAACCTTCTGGCTCCCCTGAGCCATCTCTCGATGCCCGAATGGGGTCTGAAGGCCCAGGGAAAGGCGGCAGCTCCCTGCAGAGGAAGCGGCGTGAGGGCTGTGTTGTACCTTATACCCCGAAGAGACTAAGGCTGCTGCAGGCGCTAAGCACGGAAACAGACAGCGGTAAGGACACAGAGGCCCAGGGTCCCTGTGCCAGCTGTGTCCCGGCCCCGCTCTGTGTGGCCCCGAAGCATCTGAGTTTATCCAGCCATATCTGGACAGTCAGTATAAGGAAACCAAGATTCCCAAGAAGGTGCTCTTCCACCTGCGGGGCCACCAGGCCCCCGTCAACAGCGTCCAGTGGTGTCCGGTGTCTGCCAGGAGCCACATGCTTCTCTCGACGTCTATGGATAAAACCTTCAAGGTGAGGCCTTGAGTGAAGCGGCTCTTGGGAATGAGCCTCTGGGAAGTTTCATTCTTCCCAACAGCGAGGTCGCCCGGTTGTAAGCCAGATGCTTCTTTCTAGGAATTCCTGGGATTCTCTTTGTTGCCCTCGGGAGAAGGCTCTCGGTTGCCTGTTTGGATGGCTGGTCTGTTCTGCCCCCTGCAGCCCCTCCAAGGTTGCCTTGCCCAGGCCACCGGCGGTAACTAGTCCAGACCCCGCATGGGTCATCCTCACGGGGGCCACCGAGGACATCCAGACCCTCTCTCGCCCTGGGAGGGGGAGGTCGCTGAATGAGAAGGGAGGAAAGTGGACCCAGATCTTGGGGACTTGGGGCCATCCTTGGTGACCCCGGCTGAGTGTGGAGCGGTAGTAGCTCTGTGCCTGGCGTTGCACTGAGTGCAGAGGGTGGGAAGGCCCCTGGACCCAACCCCCGGCTGCCGAGCCAGTACACGGGGGTAGGGGCTGCAGAGAAGCGGAGAGGTGTTCACAAACCCGGGTCGGGGCTGTGAGCTTGGGGCCCCAGGGGGTCCCAAGGTTGCAGCTGCGTGGGCGGGGGGGTGGCGCAGCTGCCCAGCAGGGAGGGCTTGGTGAAGGAGTGGGTGGGCCTTTGAGTGGGCCTTTGGGCGGAAGACATTCTTGGCTCTAAGCAGGGGAGGCTGTGAGGGGCCCACAGGGGCAGGGGGTCGGGGGAGCCGCTGGGAAAGAAGGCAGCGTCACACCAGGCAGGGCCTCGGGTGCCCTGCTGGGGAGTTCTGGTTTACACAGAAACTTTTGGGTTATTTATTTTAAAAGCTCCATTAAAAAACAAAAGCTCCTGGGCTCCCCTGGAGGTGCAGTGGTAAAGAACCTGCCAGCCATGCAGGAGAGGCGAGTTTAGTCCCTGGTCTGGGAGGATCCCAGATGCCACCTGGCAACTCGGCCCGTGTGCCATAGTTACCAAGCCTGTGCTCTGCCACAAGAGAAGCCTGTGCAGTGAGAAGCCCGCAGCTAGAGAAAGCCCACGCACAGCAGCGAAGGCCCAGCACGGCCAAAAACGCATAAGTAAATAAATAAAGTTATACACATATACACAGAAAGCTCCAGAAGTAAGGCAGACTCAGTAGCGGTGCCCAGGCACACAGGTGGGCAGTGTGGCAGGCGTGTCCCAGCCGCCAGGAAGCTGCCTCCGGTCCCCGGACTGTCCTCTGTCTGTCTCCGCCCCCAGGAGAGCCCAGGAGATCTTTGCTTTTAATGGCGCTTTTAAAGGTGGAGGTCTGTTTAATGGGCCTGCACACCCCTGCACCTCCTCTCTTCAGCGCCCAGCAAAGCACAGTGCGTGTGCGTGCGTGCTAAGCCACCTCAGTCGTGTCTGTCTCTTTGCCACCCCATGGACTGTGGCCCGCCAGGCTCCTCTGTCCGTGGGATTCCCCAGGCGAGAATACTGAAGTGGGTTGCCAGTTGCTTCTCCAATGGATCTTCCCAACCCAGGGACTGAGCCCGTGTCTCTATATCTCCTGCATTAGCAGGCGGGTTCTTTACCACTAGGGCCCCCTGGGAAGCAAAGCCCAAGCACAGTACATCAGTTCAGTTCAGTTCAGTCACTCAGTCGTGTCCGACTCTGCGACCCCATGGACTGCAGCATGCCAGGCTTCCCTGTCCATCACCAACTCCCGGAGCTTGCTCAAACTCATGTCTGTCAAGTCAGTGATGCCATCCAACCATCTCATCCTCTGTTGTCCCCTTCTCCTCCTGCCCTCAGTCTTTCTTAGCATCAGGGCCTTTTCCAGTGAGTCAGCTGTTCCCATCAGGTGGCCAAAGTATTGGAGTTTCAGCTTCACCATCAGTCCTTCCAATGAATATTCAGGACTGATCTTCTTTAGGATTGACTGGTTTGATGTCCTTGCAGTCCAAGGGACTCTCAAGAGTCTTCTCCAACACCACAGTTCAAAAGGATCAATTCTTTGGTGCTCAGCTTTCTTTACAGTCTAACTCTCACATCCATACGTAACCACTGGAAAAACCATAGCTTTGGCTAGACAGACCTTTGTTGGCAAAGTAATGTCTCAGTACACAGTAGGTGCCAAATACACATGATCTGAACAGAAGCTGCCTGGGGAGAAGGTAGCTTTGGAGTTGTGGCTCATAGTTGTGGAGGAGCTGGTCAGCAGCCCGGCCGCCCAGTTCAAGTTCCAGGGTCTCATCTGTGGGGGCCTGATTTGCTCAGTACCTGGGCCACGAGGCCACGTGAGAACTCACTTCCAGAGCTCCTGGCACAGGGCAGGAGCCCCACAAGTGCTCACTAGACATCGGCTCCCCACCCCCAAAATTGTCCTCACGGCCCTGGAGCTCTCCTACCCAGAACATTGTATTTGCAAGGTTTGTTTTGAGCTTTTCACATAGGAGGCATTTTCATAAGCCGAGACAGGAAGTCCTAATGCGGTGAAGTCTTGGCAAGGAGCTCCATCGGGAGTGTCACTTTAGGTGGTGCGTTTGAGTCCTGAAACGATGTGCCCACGCTCACGTCTGCGAGGCTGACTAAGTTCTGTGGAAACGGTGTCAGGTCCTGTCTGCAGTCTGGAGCCGTGGGGTTGGCACACACATCTCTGGTGCTTTCTCCGAGAGGTTGGGGCCCTGTGCTTGACTCAGGAGGTCCTGGCATTCCTGGTGTGCACTGGACACCCCCCATCCCCCACCGCAAGGCCAGGGGCTTCTCTGTTCTCCCTCTGGGGAGCCTGCAGCTCTAGGGGGCTGTGGGGGCCTGTCGCTTAGTCAGGAGCCCGCCTGGAGGGTTCTTGGTGGGCAGTACCCCTGGTGGGCTGGCCCTTGGAGTTACTTAGAATGATCTGGGCTTGGTGGAGGACTGATTCATTTGAAAAGACCCTGATGCTGGGAAAGATTTAAGGCGGGAGAGGGGGACGACAGAGGATGAGATGGTTGGATGGCATCACTGACTCAATGGACATGAGTTTGAGTGAGCTCTGGGAGTTGGTGATGGACAGGGAGGCCTGGCATGCTGCAGTCCATGGGGTTGCAAAGAATCAGACATGACTGAGCGACTGAACTGAACTGAACTGGGCCTGGTACCAGCTGCATACCAACAGTTTCGTGATCTCGGGCAAGGCACTTGACCTCTCTGAGCCTCTTTCCTCTTGACAAGTTCCTGAGACCTATGGCTGAGGCTTCTGTCTAAAGCTCCCAGTTTAATGCTGGGCACGTGGTGCGGTGTTTTGTGGAGGGTGGCATGGGTCCAGGTGGGCCGCCTGAGGGGTGTGGGCAGCCCCTTTCTGGGACCCTGGAGGGAGGGACCAGACCGGCAGACGTCAGCAGCTTCCCGGGGGTCTTGGAAGGCAGGCAGAGCTGGGTGGAGGGCAGTGGTGGAGGTAGGTGTGTCCTGGTGGGCGTCTGGCACCCGCTTGCCCTGGGGTCACGTCTCCTGGCCTGGAGCCCCTGCGGGGACTGGTCTGCACCTGGCCTCGGTGGTGTGCCCTGTGGCCTCTGCCCTGGTCTCTTTTGCCCAGGAAGTTTAGATTTCCTAAGGCCATCCCATGAGTTTTGGAACGGAGGGTGTCTGAGTGAAGCTGTTGACTTGGGCGGTGGTTCTGTCGTGTAGTAGGTGTGAGTGGAGTAGATGAGGGCGCCCTGCGCAGCGCTTGGGGAGGCCGGGTGGAGGGGATCTGGGAGCCGCCAGCCGGCAGTGACACCGCATGACCACACGGGGGCGCAGTTGGTCCACCTTGGGAGGCCGCTCAGGCGCAGGGACTGTGTTCTGGAAAACCCACCCTCTGGGGTTAGTTCTCCCAGACCCCCTCCCTGGCTGCCAGGCTGCCTGACAGTCCCCGTCCCGGGGAGGGTGGTGTGTGCTGCAGGCAGTGACATGGTCTCGGGCCACTTGCTTGCGGCCAGGAGCCCCGTCCACTGCGCCGTCCGTCTCTTACGGTGGGGTGGCAACAGACCTGCCCCCAGGGGCAGAGTGTGGCTGCTGTCGTGGCCATGGGGGTCCAAGTCCCCTGACCTTCTTACTGTGGTGTCTTGAGAATCAGGGCATTTATAAGCATTCGAGGCCAAGGGTCCAGGGTCCTTTCTGCCTTATGACATCTGGCAAGTTTTCAGAGACAGAGTCTCATGGCAAATTGACGTTAAGCGACTGTTCTCTGTGAGAAGACGATGTGGCAGGGCTGGAGGAGCCAGGATGGAAGGTGGGTGGGGAGCAGCTGGGCGCCAGGGCCCTCCTGGCTGAGACCTTGGTCATGCTGGGCCCCCAGAGGGGTGTGTGGCAGCAGGCAGTCCTGGCAGGATGGTGTCATTTTCCCTCCCTGGTGTCAGCAGGTGGGCAGCGTGGGGGTCCTTGTGGTCTGGTATGAGATCGAGGGGCGCATGGGGGCGTGTGGGTGTGGAGTCTGGAGTGGGGCGGGGGTGCAGGGGGGCTCCGGGTGGACAGCAGATGGGGGGTGACCAGGGAAGGAGCTCGAAGAGGCGGACTGCTGGAAGCAGCCCCTGCCCTGTGCTCCCTTTTGAGGGCGCCTCCCCGCTCTTGCTTTGGCTGCGTCTTGCAGCATGCCGGACCTTAGGTCCCTGGCCAGGACGTGATCCACGCCCCACCAGCAGTAGAAGCCCAGAGCCTTAACCACTGGCCACCAGGGAAGTCTCCTTCCACCCATGTGTTTTGGTTAAAGTTTGCCAGAGTGCCTTCTTGTGCCCGACCTGGTCAGGAGGGCTGGGGTCACAGGACTTGGATTCTGACTGTCCCTCTGCTGCCGACTGGCCCTGTGACCTCAGGCAAGTGACTCACCTTCTCTGAGCCTCAAGCTCTATATGTAAAGTGGACCCAAGGATGCATAACCTGCTGGGTTTTTGTGAAAAAACAAGTGACGTTGGTTCTGAATTACCGGGTGTGACTCCTGGCTCTTGGCGGGCGCTCACCGTGTGCTTTCTTGCTCCCTCCGGGAATGCTCTCCCTTCCTCACCATGGCACGGTATCTCATGCCAGCGACTGGGCCATGGAATTGTGCCTGCTACATCTTGTAGATTTTAAAGCTTCTTGAGCAGGGGAACTGTGTGAAATCCGTTTTTACATTCTCCATAGCACCTGGCACTAGGTTTTGTACCTGTTAAGTGATCAAAAAGGTTGAAAATGTTTTTGGATTTTCCTTCCAGCCTTTGGGGAGAGGATTGCACACACGCTCTTTGCCACTAGGGGGCACAGTAAGACAGGGTGAGTCGCTCTCCCAAGCTTCTAGAACGTGGAAGAATCCTTGATTCAAGGTAACATTTACTGAAATACGGTTTATTTTCTGATCAGGAGGAAAAAACACAACACAGTCCATCTGATTAATCTAAAGGACGCGGAGTGCCAGTTGCTTCATCCCCTTAAAAACACAGCCTCGGAATTCATAAATTTCAACAGGGCACGTTACAGCGGAAAGATACTCAGTTTAATATGTTCTCAATGTTCTGTGAGCTGTAAAATATGCTTGTATTAGTTTTGAAAAATTGACAGCTAGAGAAATTAAGTAAAACAAAACAGTGACTCATGACTGCGACCGATGCTCCGTTCTCTCTCCCGCCTGCCCCTCCGGCCCCTCCCCGCGCCTCTGTTCTCCCTGGTTGTGGTCCCAGCACGAATACCCTCCTGTGCACTCTGTTCGTTTCCCTGTGTCCTCGTTTGGCGCGACAAGATTGAATGCCCACTGCACGTTAAGGTAGAATTCAGACTTTGAGGCCCTTCTTTGAAGGGAAAAGTACAAACGTGTTGTGCTTTTGACCAAACATGGGCAGCCCTGATTGGCAGCCCCCTCGCAGAGCCCTCTGCCAGATACCGGGAAGACCCTCGGAGGCATCTGGGCGTGTTTCTTGCTGCCTGGGACCAACTTTGAAATGCAGAAAGCAGGAAGGGGGAAGGCGAAAGCAGAGATCCCTGACAGTCCTCTCCCAGCCGGGCGGCTCATTAGCACAGGGCCCCCTCTGGTTGGGGCCAGCGTGCCTGGTGTTTACTGCCTGCGGCATCCGGCTGGTGCCTGAGTGCACGTCTCCGGGTTTGGAATCTGCGCCCCCCTCCCCACCCCGTCTTTTGCGCCAGAGCATTTTTATACCTCATTAGAAACTTTCCCCACACGTGTTTTTTCTGACTGTCTTCAGATTCCGAACTTTGTTTGGTCATTTCCATGCTGTGTCCCGGTTTCCTGCTTTTGTGTCTCAGACAGTACTGCGCCGAGCGGCCCCACGTCAGCGCGGGCTTTTTGCTGCCTTCATGCAGCAAAGGCGGGCTTTGCCCTGCGCCCAGTCTGCAGCTACAGCCCTGTGGGTGTTGCTGAGTAGAACCGGGTTAGGTGCGCCAGCCTCTGTCCGTGCCTTTGTTACAGCAGACTCCTGGGTTCCCGATCCCCACACTGCCTGGTAGCTGTCTGACCTGGGGGACAATCACCTAGCCTCTCTGATCCCCTGTTTCTCTCACTGGTAAAATGGGGATAATGGCTACCTGTTAGGGTTGTTCCTGTTGGAAAAGGGGTGAGAAGATGCAGCCCAGTGCCTAGCAGCGGGCAGGGCTGAAGACAGGCTCCCAGCTTCCCTGCCCCTGGATCTGTTCATTAAAAAGCAACCGGAGGAGCGACGAGTCACCCCCAGTCCTCTGACTGGGTGCAGCTCTCTCGTTCTTGTGAATCTTTTCCCAGTCTATCGATAATGTATTTTTCAAGAGTTTCGATGTTACTGTTCCCGAGGTAGATGCTTTTAAAGTTTAAAAGCTCTTGAGACTGTGCCCAGCCACTCAGCCGCTCCCTTCATGCACTGTGCACTTGGAAGTTCCCCCTGGAGGGCTGGCTCCCTGTCTCTGAACTGCTGGCATCCGAGTGTCTCGTGGGTGAGAGCAGGCCCAGCTGCGTCTGCCAGTCCGCAGAGTGTTTTTGTGTCTGAACCTCCGACAGGGTGGCAGGTGGAGGGCAATGTCATCGTTATGCCCGAGGAAACCTAGGAGCATGAGGGCCGGGCGGGTGTGCCCACAAGGTGGGCCACGGACCCCTGCCCGTGGCACAGATGAGAGGGAGGGGAGAGCTGACCATACTGGGGTGCCCACCCCTTGCTAGGCGCAGCCCTAGGGCCTCCATCTGTTCACAGCAGGTGTATGGGGCCAGCGCTGTTCTTCCCATTTCACGGGTGAGGAAGTCGAGGCCCAGAGGGTTAAGGAGTTTGTCCACGCTCATACAGCTGGCTATCAGGCTCCAGAGCCCGAGCACGCAGAGCCAGAGAGCCTGCTCTGCTGCTCTGCCCCTGAGAATAAAGGACAGGAAAGCAGACCCCGTCTCCTGGGTGGTCCCCAGCACTGTCCAGCCTCGGAGCCTTATGGTTCCCGTAAAAGGGGCGTGAGGAGATGAGGTGATTTCCACGGGGGCTTGGATTTGCATTTTTATGTATTACAGGACCCCGCTGATTTATCATTGTTAGCGTATCTGATTATATTAAGGTGTCTTAGATGTGCTTTGTAGAAAGTAATATATCTCAGATTCAAAGACAAGGAATTTATGGATTCAAGTGCCAGAGTGAGGGTTTTTATTTCAGTTTTGAAAGAATTATTCTTGATGGATTTTACAAAATGAGATTGAGAAATGATTTGATGTGTAGAGTGAGGAGTCTCGGGGCATTATGTAGATGATTGGCAATTTATTCTGAGCACGAGGCCAATCTATTGGAAACGAGGGCTGCGCAGCTGGGGAGGAGGGCTGGGCTGCGGCGGTGGGCGTCTGGTATTCGGGGGGCTGAATGGTTAACAGCGCATCGTGGGTAATTAGGTGAAGGCGAGGAGAGAATGGGTGGTGTGTGGGTGTGTGCGTGTGTGTGTGTGCACTCTTGCACGCAGAGATCATCTCTTCCATCTGCACTTGATGGAAGCCCAGAGAGGGGAACACACTTGCCCGGTGGTGGGGGGGTGTCAGATGTAGGAAGCGTTCAGCCACCTCCTTCTCTGCACCCTGTGTCTGCGGCTCTCTGTTCCCACCCTTGGGGTGTTCTCCTTCCAGGGAGAGTTCACCACCATCTCAATGATAACAGCGCGGGGAGCGAGGGCTTCAGGCTGGTCGAGCCAGCAGGGCTGCTGAGCCTCCAGAAAGAGCTGTGATTCCGGGCTGGAACCCTCTCCTCGTGGGAAGTGAAGTTTTGACACTCCTCTCCCCCATATGAAAGCTGCGACGTTTCTGGAGGCCAACAAATGAGACATTTCCCACTTCTGTGCTTGCCAGAAGGGCCTTGTAAGCTTGTGCCTGCCTCACAGGAAAAAAAAACCCTGGGTTGAAAGAGGAATAAGAAAGAAAATTGTGGCAGTACCCAAGCTGTGCTTTCTGCTCTTGGAGAACTTCATTCGGTTTAGACTTAAACAGCTCAGTGTCCCTGGTGCGGGATGCTGACGGGGAGAAAGCAGCTCCGTGTGAAGAAGGTGCAGCCTCTGTCCTCGGGGAATCAGCCTCATCCAGGCCCAACCCACGTCAGTAAGGGAAGAATAGAGCAGTTGGGAAAAAGCTTTTAATGTAATTGAAAAATGCAGATTGCAAAATTGGCACACCTAGAAGTTGAGCCTAGCAAATTATTTCTTGCTGCTTTTAAAACTTGGACCCAGAAGACTCTTAAAAGGCCCCTGTCTTGTGCCCAGGGATGGCATTGTCCTTTTCCTTTAAAGAAGAAAAAAAAAAAACAGAAATGTAAGAGGTAACCGTAGACCCTCTGCTCAGACATAGTGATTGCGAACATTCTGCCGGTAGTGCGTCCAGCCTTTTTCCCACGTGCGTCAACGATTTCAATCATACCCCTAGGTACTTTATTTTTGTAACCAGCAATTAAAAATTCCATGGAGGTCATTTCCTGTCCCAGTCGCTAGTATTTTTATCCCTGAAAAGAAGGAGTGGGTAAGTCACTCCAATCAGTCCTCTCCCCCCACCCCCTGCTTCTGCCGTCTGGCGCCTCTCCCAGACAGACGGACGCGGCCCTAGTGAAGACCCCGGGAACCGGGAGAGCAGGGCAGGATGTGGGGACCAGAGCCCTGGACCAAGGCCAGCGGGGTCGGCCCAGCACCCCTGGAAGCTTTCCTTCACATGGCTTCCCTTTGGCCAGCTTCCCGAAGTTTCTTTACGAGATAAGAGAGAGCAGGCATGCCTCAGCCACCTCCCCCCTGCCCACCCCCACCCGAGGTGCCCTGACCCAGAGTGACATGGAGCCTGTTAGCTCTGCTTGGCCAGGGCTCCTGGAGCCGATCCAGGCCCGGCCTCCCTCCCGAGGATGAGACGTGCGGACCTCGGCGCCTTCCAGAGAACAGGGACTGCGCAGAGATATCGAGAGCCCCCGGGGCTGTTGCCTGGCAAGGGCTCTGACTCTGGCACTGTGATTAATTGGATTATGCGGGTGTTTCTGGATTGAGCTTCTAATTTTTTTGTATCTAATTTTCTATTGCTTTGCCTTCCTGTTTTATTTTTTCTGGGGGAAAATCTCCTCCACTGTTATCTTTTCCATCTTTACCCACCCGCCTCCACCTGCCGGAAATTTTGCTATCTCTGCTGTCCTATGCCTGAGCTTTTTCCTCCATGTATTCAGAGAAGTGCTCCCTCCTATCCTCTTTTTACATTCCAAGGGCTGTTTCTTGTTTTCTGGATATTCCTTTCTAGCCCTGTTTACAGTAGATTATTTTTATTGCCTACTGATAAGGTCTTTTCCTGGCTGAGTTCTTTGAAAGTTTGCCGAAAACGCTCCTGTCTGTCTCCAGCCCCTTGTCTTCTTGTTCCGGCGTCTGTGATTACGTGAGAAACATTCTGCTGTTTATTCTGATTCAGGAGGGAGATCCTGAAAAAGCTGATGTGACTGTGTGTGTGTGTGTGACGGTGAGGATGTTACAGAATGATGAGGTAGGCTAGACCCCCGAGTGTCCACATCTCCGATGATTGTCTCTCTGCGGGGTAAGGAACCTTCCGTCCACCCTGTGATGCGCTCAGCCCCTGTGTCCTGGCCGGAGCGAAGGCCGGGGCCTCTGTTTAGCACGCACACTTCACTCCCGGTGCCGTCCTCCAGCTGGTTTTTCACTCGCGTGCCGTGCACGTCTTTCCCTCTAAGTGCCCAGGTCCGCATCCTTCTTTTGAGGGGCTCCGTAGCCTTCCACTCGTGGCCCACGCCACCACTTCTTGTGTAGACGTGACTGCATCTCTTCCCCCTCAACAGCACTAAAATGATTACAACATTGCCTAAGCCAGGGGTATCTTGTTTGAGAACCAAACGAGTTCATTTACCAGCGGCTCTCTTAGAATGGAGCCTGGCACCTCGTGAATGCTGAATCAGTGTTTGTGTTTCTCACCCATTAATCTCCTAGAGTCTTAGCATTTCTCTTACCCAAGCAATTTACATGCTAACAGTATTGACCCGTCATCATAACCTGCCCCCCCTCCCCACACCATGTGTTGTTTGACTTTAGTATCTCATTATTTTACTTATTTTTTGGTCCTGGACCTAACATTATTTTATGGTCCAGTCTGAGGGCCTCTCCCTTTGTAATTGTCCCCTGGCCGTGGAGCATGCCCCCTCCCCCCTGCCGCCCCCGCATCCCAGGTGCTGAGGAACAGTCGCCTGTATTCGACTTTCATCTTGCAGTGACCAGTGGGAGCTGCTTTCAGTTCCCATCGTCTCTTCCCGTGGGCCTGGGCAGGCGGCGCGGGTGATGGATGTGTGCTGGGTGCCCGGGATCGACGGCGAGCGGGGAGCCACTGTGCCCCGCGTGGATGACCACCACCAACGGTTTAAGATGACCTTCTTCCCACTGGGTGATTCCACAGGGCATGGATACACCACAGCCACCCAAACCATTCCTCAAAAAAGAAATGTTGTTTTTGACCATAAAAGAAATATGCACACACTATGGAAAAAAAAACACGACAAAAAACAGGAAGGCATAAAGAAAAAAATTGCCCATTGTCTTTCTACCCAGAAGCAATGACTGCTGACGTTTTAGTCTATTTCCATCTACTCTTCAAAAAAAACACAACCCTGTTGAATTCTCACTGTGCGTGTGAGTTTGAACCCCCCACCCCCATGGTAGCAGCAGTTCAGTGCCGCTTACTGCAGGGCTGCTCAGTGTGTCTGCAAAGCCCTGGGGGTCCTAGAGACCCTCTCTGGGGTCTACGGGGTGAAAATTATTTTCATAGTAACACTAGAAGTCCCTTGCCTTTCCACTCTCGTTCGCTCGTGAGTGTGCGTGGAGTTTTCCAGAGGCTAGGGTATGTGTGCTCCTGCAGTTGATTAAATACAGAAGCAGTTATGAGAACACAGCTGTCTTGTATTAAGCCAGCCATTAACGAGATAACAAAAATGTAAACAGTGCTTGCTCACTCGTTTATTTTTTATCTTGGAAGACAGTTATTTTTGATAAGAAATATGTTATCTATGTTAACATGTAACAGCTTTATTACTGTTCCTCTTAATAAACTGATAAGTATTTTTCTGTGTCCTTGTTATGATTTTTAATGCGCTGCATGTGGAGGGTGAGCCACGTGTAAACAGCAGCTCTTTGGAGCCTTCCTTCGCTTTCAGTTCAGTTCAGTCGCTCGGTCGTGTCCGACTCTTTGCGACCCCAAAGGTCCCTGACTTTAGAGAGCGTCAAAGGGACCGAAGGGTTTGAGAGCCCAGCCGCCGGTTCACTCACGTCTATAATTTCAAGGTGAGGGGGGGCGGGCTGCTGTCTGTGTTGTTAAAGACAGTGTTGCCTCCCAGCTTGGATGTGTGCCTGCAGGTCAGCCCAGGCTCTGCCACTGCCTCCACACTGCTTGGTCGGTTTTCCAAACTGGGCGACCGCTGCACGATCGTACAGGGTCCCAACCTCTCTTGGTCCCCCTTCCCCCTCCTCCCTGCCCCTCTGTTCTGCCCTTTACGAAGATGAGGCGACAGCATTACAGGATGATGGAGAAAAATCTCCCAGTGCCAACCTAGGCTAAGAGTGTGATTGCCCTTTTAACACCCCCTGTCAGCGCGTGGCCCGCACGGGCCTGTGTGTTTCACAGGGCACGCGCACAGCTCTGCAGCCCGCTTCCCCACTCAACATTCTCTCCCAGCCTCTCCGCCGCAGCGCCACTGGCGCCTTCGCCTCTTTAGAGGGCCGTCAATTTCCACGGGTTCCATGATGCTCTATCGAGTTGATTAACTGTAATTTACTTAGCTGTCCTCGGACACTTAGGTGGTTGCTAATTTTTGCTATTATAGCTAATGCTGAAGTGGTTATCTTCATGCATGGAACCTTTTCTGTCGGATTATGTCTTTTGGATTGATTCCCATAAATGGGACTGCTGGGTCAAAGGGCTGTACATTTCCATAGGTCCAGATACATCTCCCGTCAGACTGCTTTCCAAAAGGATTATACCAATTTGCACTGCCACTGCAAAGCCTGCGTAATAACCAACTATTCTGCTTAACTATCATGCCTAGAATTTTCCTTTAGAGCCCCAAGGGGGCAAAGGCCCTTATCTAAGTGAATGTGATCTATAATTATTTAGACTAACACCAAAATTGCTTTGAGAACATTTTTTAACCTGCTGAGTCTAGGATTCTGATTCGCATACATGCTAGCATTAAAAGTTTCCCGAGTAGCAATTTTTCTCTCCCTGCTCGCAGTGTATTTACACAAGCCCCGGCAACCAGAGGGAAAACTCAAGAGCTTTTATAAGCAGAAGTGGTCTCTTTTCTGAACTAGATGAAGTGTTATTTTGAAAGACACAAAAACACAAATTAAAACTCATTTTCATTGTCACCTTCGGATGGAAAAGTTGTTTGTTTTCGTCCCCCATCTCTCTTCCTGTTCTTTGGCTCTCATTTCAAGTGTGTTCTGAGATGTCCTGATGCTCGGAGCCGGGCGGAGGCGGGCCGGGTGGGACGCGCGGGGTTGCCCTCCGGCTCTGGCAGGGGCTGCGGCAGGGGAGAGGAAGGAGATGTCTGCTTGGGGGCTCGCAGGGGCCACTCAGCACAGGTGGGGAAGAACCTTCCAGCACTCGGAGCCGGTCGCCACGGGAGCGGCTTCCTCGGTGGGGCGCTGAGGATGGGAGGGTTCGGGGCAGGCTGGGGCCCGCAGTGCTAGTGGGCTGGGAGGCCGCTGCAGGCTGGGCCGGGGGCTCCGAGGCCCCTTTCTTGGACCGCGGGTGCACAGCCCCTGGCTTGGTCCCGACCTGCGGTGCCCCTGGCCCCCGCGCCGGTTCCGGTTCTGAACGAAGCCGCGTGTCCTCCCGGGACTCGTCGTGGCTTCCGTGTTCTCATCTGTGAAATAATTACCTCACCGGGCTGTAAGGATCAGATGAGGTTAGACGTGTGAAACCACTTTGTAAACTCTAAACCCTTACAAATGGAAGGTATTATCAAGAACTCCAAGCCCGGGTTTATTCTGTAATTGCCTCCTAAGCCGCGTTCCTAAGCACGGGAGGCTTGCAATCCAATTTGCCTCCGGTTGCCTTGATTCGCTGAACAAATAATCCGGCGTGCGCCCACCGACGCCGGCAGGCTGCTCCGGGCACCTGGGCCGCCCGGGACGTGCTTGCCTATTTTCCGGCTCAGCAGCGTGACGTCGGCCGCTCTTAGTTGGGGCGTCGACCTGGGGGCGGCGCGGCCCGCGAGCCAGGCCTTCTGGACTCGCTGCTGCGTGGCCGTGGTCGTTGCTCAGGCCTTGCTTGGGGCTCTGTCATAGGTGTGAGCAGCGAGGGCCCCAGAGGGGGCCTGGGTGTCAGAGTCCATGAGTGGCCCCTCCCGGGTCTGTATCGGGAGACCTGCTTCCCCCATTGCATTCTTCTGCTGGGCGTCTGTCCAGCCATCGATTGAACGCTGGCTCTCTACAGGCTCGGAGGGGACCAGACACCCTTGCTGTCAAGAAGGCTCTTGGGGGACAGGTGTCGAAACAGACTGGTGGTGTGACGGGCCCTGGGGCCCCCGGTGTTGGGGAGTGGGGTGGCTCTGTTGGGGCTGGGCAGAGGACCAGCCAGGTTTCAGGGAAGGACATGCTTGAGCTGGGTCTCAGAGGATGGATGACAGGGGTGTGCTGGGTGCTGTGCTGGGCTGGGGGCAGGGAGGACAGGTCTGGGCAGTGCTGGGGCCTAGCGAAGGTAACTGGGCGTGGGGTGTCTCATGAGCTTTAGGCCTGGACAGTCAGTGGCAAGAGGCTGGCTGGGTCTGCCCCACACTGGGCTTTCACATCTTAATGACCCCCAGTTGGGTCATAGGGCAATCAGCTAAGCTCAGGTCCCACTGCAGTGGGGGTGGGGGGTGTCCACCCCGCCCCTGTGTGTTCTGTGGGGCTTTGGGTGAGTTATGTAACTCTTAGGACCCCAGCTTCTCCATCAGTAAAGCAGGATAGCATCCATCTCAGTCGTCTGACGATAAAACAAGAAAACTCATGGAAAACTCTTTGAGAGCATACTGCAGGCGCTCCCTAATGTTGGTTGGCACTGTTGTTAGCCCCATCTTTATGCCCATTTTACAGATGAGAAAACTGCGCAGAGAGGAGCGCTGAAAGATGTGTAGCTCCTTAGCACAGGACTGGTATTTGAGCTCCCTTCTTTCTGCTTCTGCATTCTGGTGTTGTTCCCTGTCCACTTCTTGCTTGGGAACTCCAGAAAGTAGTTGTGTGGGTGTGGGTGTATGGGTTTGTGGGGGATTGGTGGTGGGGGGCCAGAGTGGGGCAGGGGGCAAGGCCCTTAATCTTTGTGAGTTTGGTTTATTTGTTTGGTTTTGTTCTTGGGCCACACCCTGTGCCATGTGGAAATTCCCCGACCAGGGATCAAACCTGTGCCCCCTACATTGGCAGCACAGAATCTTAGCCACTGGACCACCAAGGAGGTCCTCTTTGTGAGCCTTAACTAGTTCCTCTGTGAAATGAGAAGACTCTTCAGAGTACATCACGAGAAACGCTGGGCTGGAAGAAGCACAAGCTGGAATCAAGATTGCCGGGAGAAATATCAATAACCTCAGATATGCAGATGACACCATCCTTATGGTAGAAAGTGAAGAGCAACTAAAAAGCCTCTTGATAAAAGTGAAAGAGAGTGAAAAAGTTGGCTTAAAGCTCAACATTCAGAAAACGAAGATCATAGCATCTGGTCCCATCATTTCATGGCAAATAGATGGGGAAACAGTAGAAACAGTGTCAGACTTTATTTTTGGGGGCTCCAAAATCACTGCAGATGGTGACTGCAGCCATGAAATTAAAAGACGCTTACTCCTTGGAAGGAAAGTTATGACCAACCTAGACACCATATTCAAAAGCAGAGACATTACTTTGCCAAAGGTCCGTCTAGTCAAGGCTATGGTTTTTCCTGTGGTCATGTATGGATGTGAGAGTTGGACTGTGAAGAAAGCTGAGCACCGAAGAATGGATGCTTGTGAACTGTGGTGTTGGAGAAGACTCTTGAGAATCCCTTGGACTGCAAGGAGATCCAACCAGTCCATTCTAAAGGAGATTAGTCCTGGATGTTCTTTGGAAGGAATGGTGCTGAAGCTGAAACTCCAGTACTTTGGCCACCTCATGGGAAGAGTTGACTCATTAGAAAAGACTCTGATGCTGGGAGGGACTGGGGGCAGGAAAAGAAGGGGACGACAGAGGATGAGATGGCTGGATGGCATCTCCAACTCGATGGACACGAGTTTGGGTGAACTCTGGGAGTTGGTGATAGACAGGGAGGCCTGGCATGCTGCAGTTCATGGGGTCGCAAAGAGTCAGACATGACTGAGCGTCTGAACTGAACTGATGTAAATTGTATAATGGCAGGGAGTTTATTTTTTTCCTTTGTTGTTTCTCCCCTTTGGGAAGAGGGTTGAACACATACTAGGTGCTTTAAAAACACCTGGGAATGAATGGATAACACCTACTCAGTCCCACACCCTGGTGGGCCCCTTGGATCTCAGGGGCACTGAGACTCTCGGGGGTGGTCTTGTCCACACACCTTGATGCCCTCTGCACCTCTGATCTGTGCAGGAAGCGCCCCAGTGGAAGCAGCTGGGCTGGGGAAGGGGCTCTGAAGACCAGAGCGGAGCTGGAAACTGAGTCAGAGTGAGGCTTGCTCTCCATCCGTCGGGAGGTTTGTGTTTCCACTCTCGGGTAACGTGCCCAGGCCGAAGCTCGCAGCCTGTGCATTTGTTTATTTGTTATTTATTTATAAATCGTAAATCCAGAAAAGCTTTGAGGAGGCTTACAATGAAAGACAGGCACATGGTGAAGCTGTTAAGACAGAACGGGCTGAGAAGAGCTGCCCTGGGAGGAGGAGGAGGCCCATAAATCAAGCTCAGGGCCCAGGGCCGCCGCAGGCTGGCCGGGCTCTGCGTGTGCTTGCGGCTGCCGGGCGGGGGGCGCGAGCTGCCCAGGTTTGCTGCCTGAGCCTGTCGCCACGGCGAGCAGCCCGCCTGGGGATGTGGGCCAGGCGTTGGCAGTGCCAGGGCAGGCGTTTCCCCCAGGGCCTTGGCCGCCCCGCGGTGAGATTGGAGGGTCAGGAGCGGAGGCCCCGGGCAGCCTTGTGGGGTCAGTCTGAGGAGCTGCCATGCTCTTCTGGGGCCCCTGGGCCAACCGCCTGGGCTGCCCCTCGCTTTTCTGCACCTCAGTTACCCTCCTCCCAAGTGGTACCAAGACTCAGCGGGCTGTTGTAAGGCCTTGGCTTGTGGCCTGAGACCTGGCCCTTGGCGAGCACAGTTGTTGAGAATCTGACCTGTGTGGGCTGTGATTCCTGGGGCTAAGTGTGGTCCTGGGCAGGTCCTCACCCAGGTTCAGAGGAGGCCCCGCCGGAGTGGGTGGCAGGACGGGGTGCCCCCCGGTGCCCCCGGCTCCGTCCGTACTGATGCTGTGGACACTGAGTCCGGCCTGTTCATTATTGCTTATAAACACTCAAGGAGTCTGAAGTGAAGAGAACATACTTTTTAATTATTTCCCTGCTTGTCTCCAGCAATGCTGTTGTCAAGGAAACTGAAACCTTTGAAAAGCTTTTCAGCTTCCCGGTTGGAAGAGGATACTCGCGTAGGGCTCATGTTGTCTGTGGAAATGGACCCGTCATTCTGTAACAAAATCTGTTTCTCTTAAAAGGGCTTGCTGCTTTTGCGTCTCACAAATAGAATCTTTTGACCCTTTCACAGAAGATGGAAGGTTTTATACTGGTATTTTCTCTTTTAAAAGAGTTGCTCTCATTCTTGACTCCCAAGTCTTTCATTCATTGAGCATCTGTTGCAAGACCTGGGTGCTGGGGGTAAGCGTGGCTACAGGGCTGAATTCAGCATCTCACCCTTCCTTGAAAGACGCTCGGTCTCTTTGGGAAGAAGAAGCAAGTGGACATGTACTTCCATACCATCAGAACTGCTCCGGTGGGTGGAGGGAGTAGGTGCCCCGGGGCACACAGGATAGCCCTGGCGGGGGTGCCCTTTCTGTGAGAGTCACGTGGGGTCTTAGAGGATGCACAGAAGTCGTTCCGCAGCAAAGAGGTGGAAGTGCATTGGGGAAGAGGGCATAGACCGCATGAAGGCTGGAAAGCGTGGAGGAACATGCAGACTGCAGGGCTGTCCACAGGGCTGGTGTGTTGGACCCAGAGCCACCGAGTGGGCTCTCTGGAGAAGACCTGGGAGGCAGGAAGTCAGGAGTGTGGCATGTGAAGAGGCTGTAAAGGCAGGTTCTTGCAAGCCTCTCCGTTTCTGCGGATCAGAGCCCTTGCTCCTAGGTGCAAGGGGCACGTCTCTCCCTGCATCCCAGTTCCAGAGCACAGCGGCAGTGCTAACACGTTCTGAGTGTAATAATTCACTTTTGTTGCAGGAGCCCAGCTTTCGCCGTAATGTTTCAGCCAGCCTTCCAGTGAAACTTTATGATAGTTAAACCCTATCAAGGACATTGGTTTTATATGAAAAAGATAAATCACTGTTAGAAAAGCAGGAGTTGTACTTTAAAACAGCCCTTGTTGTTCTTCTTTTAAAACTTAAAAAAAATAATTTTAGACTTATAGAAGAGTCATGCATGTAATTCAGAGAGTTCCGAGGTTCTCGTCTGCAAGCTTCCCGGCATCTTATACAACCCTGATGCATTTGCCAAAACCAACATGTTAACATCAGTGTAACTCCATTCGCTAAACTATAGACTTTGTTCAGATTTCACCAGTTTTCCCCTCAGTGACCTTTCTTTATTTTAGGATCCAACCCAGGATAGCAGGTTGCATTTAGAGCTCTTGTAATTTTTACTTGTTAATTATTGTTTTTTTTTTTTTTTTTTTTTTTTGGGGGGGGTGGGGGTGGTGGACAGGGAGTGGACTGAATCTTGTCCTGGCCACTTATTCTGAGCTCCTTGTACTGAGGACCGCCCCGACCTCCAGGCCTGGCTGGCGGCCCATATCAGGGCCCTACAGCCAGGCTCAGGCTGGACACGTTTTGGTTTTCAAGACCCGTCTCCTCGTGCAGCCGCGAGCAGGACCAGCGGGTTTGCCTGCTAATGAGGCTCCGCAAACGCGCTCGCTTTATCAGGCGCCACTGGGGCCGCGTCCTAATGGTTGCAGGTTAGTGATAACAGGTCTCCTGGGCCTTTGCTTTTCTCTTCCCTTTTTTTCCCTTTTGGATTTAACCCAGCCAGACCTCTGGGCGGATGTTGACGTTACTGAGAGTTTGGAGTCAGACCTCTCACCACATTCACGTTCCGGCACAGCTTTCCTGGGGTTTATCAGATAATTGAGTGTGTCTTGAGGCAGCAACTGGGAGCTGAAATGGATTGCATTTAACAAGTGGAACCGGGAGGCCCTTTGCATGCAGATGGAAGTGCACCTGTGGGTGGTTTGGCCTGACAGAAGTCCCTGTGTCTCCCTCTTCCCGCCCCTCCCCCTCCCGTCCTTTCCTTCCCGTCTCTTTCTGTGCTTCTCCCCTGCCTTCCTCCACGTCCCGTCCTCGCCTGCCCTCTTCCTAGCTCTTCCTCCTCTCTACCCCTCTCTTCCTCCTGCCTCCCCCACTCCAGTTTCCTCCTCCTTTCTGTGACAGGCCAGCGAAGTTGTTGCCACGGAAACAGGAGCCCCAGCAGAAGCTCTGCTCTGCGGTCCGGATGCTTCTAACGATGATGACGCAGATAATGTTGAGTTCTAGAATCAGCTGAGCCCCCGGCCTGTGGCCTCCGGAGCCCCTTCATTTTCCAAAGGCCAAGCTAGTGCCACGGGTCATAAATCTGTTCAGTAGATGGTCATTTTTGATATGGCAATTTCTAAATTTGAGTAATCCACTTTCCCATGGCTCCAGAAGACTAGTTGCAACCCGTGTGAAAAATCCCTGGCTGACTTTACTTAATCGGGGGGAGGAGATCACAGGGGAAAGAGAGGCAGTAGGGGGTGGCCAGGTTCCCAGGGTGACTTTGCGTTCCCCGTGGGAAGTGGGTGTGCCACGCTAGCTGCATTCCTGGCATGGATGGCTGACTGCTCTTCGAGGAGGTTGGGAGAAAGAGAAATATACTTGGGGCCTTAAAAAAAGTCTGATAATACTCAGTTTCACTTGACAAGCGTTCATCGAGGACTGGCCAGCTCCAGGCCAGGTGCTGCTCCCCTGGAGAAGCCCGCGCTTGAGCAACAGAGCGTGTGTGTGTGTGTGTGTGCACATGCGCACGTGTCTACACACACACACGCTTTACTGCAGGGTCACATGCCTGGTATTTGTCTTAGAGTCCAGTGGGTCTGGCTACTGTCACTTCTGTGGGGTGGGCGTGTGTGTGTGCGCTCGTGTACACACACATGCCTCACTGCAGAGTCACATGCCTGGTATTTGTCTTAGAGTCCAGTGGGCCCCGCTGTTGGCAGTTCTGTGGGGTGGCGTGTGTGTGTGTGTGTGTGCGCTCGTGTACACACAGGCCTCACTGCAGAGTCACATGCCTGGTATTTGTCTTAGAGCCCAGTGGGTCCCGCTGTTGGCAGTTCTGTGGGGCGGCATGTGTGTGTGTGTGTGTGGCTCGTGTATACACACACGCCTCACTGCAGAGTCACATGCCTGCTATTTGTCTTAGAGCCCAGTGGGCCCCGCTGTTGGCAGTTCTGTGGGGCGGCGTGTGTGTGTGTGTGCCCTCGTGTACACACACATGCCTCACTGCAGAGTCACATACCTGGTATTTGTCTTAGAGCCCAGTGGGCCCCGCTGTTGGCAGTTCTGTGGGGCGGCCTGCGTGCCCGCACAGTAAGACGGCTTCCTGGTCCCCCTGCCCCCCGCCCAGAGGACTTGGGGGAGCTGGTGTTTATGGTGATGGCACTGTCCCTCCTTTCTGCTTGTTCAGGGTCTGACTTAGGCCCGGCTTGTTGGCATTAGCTCGGACTTGGAATTTTGCCATCCAGCCAATACCAGCTAATAGCCCAGCAGGGGAGACTTAGTTCATGGATTACATTTAAGTTAGTACTTATTCCCAAAGGTAACTTTGCTTAATAAAAACCTTAAGCCTTTATTACTGTGCTTATGGGTATCTTAGCTCCGGGGTGTAAAAATAAGACTTATAAAATCCAAACATTATTTGTGGAAATGCAAAATCATTTTCATTAATAGAGGGTGTGATAAAAAGCAAAAGGCACTTCCCGTTGGTGCCTAAATGGTCTTGCTGCACTTGGGTCTTTTTATTTTCATAGTCATTTCGCGCTTATTTAAATATTGTCCTTTCAGCAGTGAATTTTAAAGGAAGGAAGCTTTGGTGTGTGAATGACTTTACAGCAGCCCACAGTACTTGCAGCCAGTTGCTATGACTTAAGTTGATAATGTATCCCACACAGCAGTCGCTAATGGATAATCTGGAGTGTTTTTGTTATTGTTGTTTTTATTTTAGAAGAAAGGTTTGAAATTAGCATAGTAAATCTCTGTGGGATCTTTGCAAATAAAAGAATATTCACGTTAAAAACAACTTTCAGGAAAGATGTATGGTAATGAATAAAACATCAGTGAGTGAAAATAAGCGTGTTTAATTATTCAAGTAGAAGTAGTAATTTAAACTAATTATTGCTTGCGGATTTCATAATTCAGTTTTTGTCTTACAATAATATTTCCTCTGGGCCTCCCGGGCGCGGCGGCGGCTGCTCCTGTTCCCGGGGCAGCAGGGGAGTGGTCCCCCTCCCTCCTGTACGCAGCCCCTGCTCCTCCGAGAACTGCTCCTCCTCCTTCCTTAGTGGCCTTGGGGGTAGTTAAACAGTACCCCCCCTTGTGCTGCTTAACTAAACACCCCTTGCTTATTACTTTTTCCCATTGCTTCAGGGGTCTCAGTCCAGTCCTGCCCGTGAGCCCTAAGTGTCATGGGGGCAAGACCCCTCTCCTTCCTGCAGTGTCTTCGCCTTCTCTGCACCTTCTATAGCCCAAGCCACGTCCCCGTGCCCCCCAGTTCCCCACGGGGCAGGTCCTTGCCCTCCTGGGCTGTCCCCAGTTCCCTCTGCTGAAGGCCTTCCCTCACCCCCTGCCGGA
Source organism: Nanger dama (assembly GCA_917880005.1). NCBI lineage: Eukaryota > Metazoa > Chordata > Mammalia > Artiodactyla > Bovidae > Nanger > Nanger dama. Next base: position 4,880,395 of record CAKJTW010000063.1, on the reverse strand, counting down.
ATTGATCATTCCCTCCTCCTTATTGCTTTGGACCAGTAGGCTCTTGTGGCCCATTAAAAACAAACAAGCAAACAAACAACTGCGGGGACTTCTTGGCAGTTCAGTGGTCAGGACCCCACACTTGCACTGTAGGGGGGCGCGTGTTCCATCCCTGGTCGGGGAAGGGAGAGCCTGCACGCTGTGCCAAAAACAATATTTTTTTGTTGTTGTTAGTTTACAGGTTTTTTGTTTTTCTAGCTTTTCGTTTTGTTCTGACACTAAACGGGTCCATAGAGAGGAGGTGGAGGGTGCGGGACAGGGCGAGGAGCCCGGGACGGTGGCTCAGGCGTAACTCACACCCGGGGCTCTTCTCCTTCCTGAGATGCCCTCTGCCCTCTCAGCTCAGCGCATCCTCTGTATTCAGGCACCTGCCACTTCCCCCTGGAATTTGGGGTGTCATCTTAGTACAGACTCCTGGGAGGAGCTCCAGCTCACTCTCCTTGGTGCAGCTTCCTGGGGCCTGACTGGCATTAGCCGGCGCTGGGGAAAGAGTAGTTAACTGTTGGATGGGACTTGTGCTCGAGTGTGTGAGGCTTTTAAAACCCACTGATTCCCGGGAGTTCCCTGGTGGTCCAGTGGGAAAGATTCAACGCTCCCACTGCAGGGGGCCGGGGTTCAGTCCCTGGTCAGGGAGTTAGATCCCACGTGGCATGACTAGGAGGTGGCATCACCACAACTAAAGAACCCGTGTGCCGAAACTGAGACCCGGCACAGCCAAGTGTTTCCTGCCGCTGCGGTGCACGCTTGCAGAGGCACGGGGCTTAGGAGCCTCCGCCTGGCACACGCGTGCTGCCCCGAGCAGGGCTTGACGATTCAGGTGATTTAGTATTCTGCCCCCAGAAAGTAAAGGGAGGAAAGCTTTCTCTTTGTAACTTCTTCTTCCTAAGTGCCCTCTGTCTAAAGGTAGTGACATCCGCTCTCCTGACAGGTGACAGGCATTATTGCCTTGGTATAATCACCCACCGTTCCATCTAACACCGAAAAGCTTTCCACCCATCACGTCAGGAAGGACAGCTTTTACTTAAGACACTCCCCGCCCATCGCCTTTACTTTGTTACTACTTTTTCCTAAGAAAGCAGTGCTGTGGTCCTACAGGCGTGATCTGGGCGAGCGAGTGACTCATTTCTCTGTGCAGGTGAGCCGTGGGGGACCCTGAGCACTCCAGGCCAGCTCTGGCTCTGGTTTCTCGTTGGGAAAACGGGAGGCTCCAATGGCTCTCCAAGGCCTTTTTAAGCTGAGTGGTGGCGTGATCTGCAGACTTAACTTCGGCTAAATGAGATAATGAGAGGATTACAGGTGTCACCCCAGCTCTTGCGGGCAGAGTTGCTGAAATGCGCTTTCCCTATTCCGAGTAGGTTTTCTCTCCACGTGACCTCCCGAGGAAGTCACTGAGCAAGAAGGGAAGTTGCTAACACCTTGTGACCCCACACCCCCCACATGCAATCAAATGCCGGGGACTGGACCCGAGGCAGCAGCGTGGAGCGGGTCCTTCACTCTCCGAGGAACTGATGGCTGAGTGTCACCACGTTTGTGACCTTACTCGCGGAGCTCAGGGCCTTCACAGCACAAGGGCCCAAAAGATGGTTGTTGGGGTGAATGAAAATGTCTCCTGTGGATTGGATCTCATCTCCCTTGTTTGACTGTAAGCCTTCTCAGGAGGAAGAAACCATTTTCACTCATTTCATTAAAAAAACAAGCTTATGGTCAACCCGATACATGAGTTTGGTGTAACATTAAAAAGAAATGGGTGAACTGTTTTTTATTTGTATTTTTTTTTAGATTAAGTAAGTTGAAAAAAAAGGCAATTAAAAGAAATCAAGGGAGACAAAGGATGTACAGAATGAAACAGGTCTCCTCCCATTGGCCACTGTGGCCCCAGGTCCCCTGTGCTGGGCTGGGGGAGCCACTCCTCACTCATTTCTAAATCCTGGGGTGCACCCCGCCTGAGTGCAGAAGCAAACGGACTTGGGCTCCGTCGAATTAGAAGGAGCCGGCTGCCTTTCCAACCGGAGCACGTGTGGCCAGATACCAAGCAAGGGAATCGTAGGGGAAAGGCTTCAGAGTTGTTGGGAGCAGTGGGGCTCCTGGAAGAAGCTGGCCAGGCTGTTCCTGAGCTGTGTTCGCTCTCTCTGGGGCCTCAGGAAGGTCGTCAGCCTCTCTCCCGTGCCACTTCCACCTGCACAATGTGCACACTCAGTGTGATGGCAGTTGTGAGTGACGCCTGGAGCTTGGCACAGCTGTGGTAACTCCTGGTTCCTTCCCTGTGCTTAAAATTCAGGGCAGAGAATGAATATGCACCATTCTGCAATGATAATGTAAAATCAACGTGGAGGTGTGATTCCATTAATAGATTGCTGATTAACTCAAGTTTTTAGGAGCCCATTTGTTGCCCAGAGTGAAGCTGGCTGGAATGAAGTAGAATTAGAACGGCCAGCCTCCCTCCTAATTGAAACGCACATGAAGTGCTCGGCCCTCAGACTTGCACTGAGATGATTGCAGCGATCAGTATTCCAGTTTGCTTGGTTGGCAGCTTCCGGGGGAATAGAGTGGATGACAGACCTAGGAAAGCATGAAGTTAATTCCCGTTGGCCTGGTTTCTGACTCGCCTGAGAAAGTGTCTTGGGGCAGTGGGGGCCACGCTGATGTGGACTTGACCGTGGCCTGCGTCTCGTACCACCAGAGCTCAAGGGGAGATTGACTTCCGGTGGGAGGACAAGTCCATTTGCCGAGACCCCACCCCGTTCCCGGCTCAGTGCGTGGTATCACACACACGCTCGCTCCTCCCCAAACCTTGAGATGTTGATGGCACCACGGCCCAGCTTGTTAGGGGGTCCCCAGGGCATGTGCCATGTGGACTCAGACAGTGCTGGCATTAGGGAGCTGCGTGAGTTAAGCGCAGACGACAAAGTTTTCGGAAGTCCTCGCAGGGAAAGATCGATGCCGGGCCTGAGCCGGCAGCTAGCATCTTAATACTACCAGGGAGTGTGTGAGACGCTAGGCAGTGATGTATGCGCCGCGCTCAGATGTTTAATTTGCATTGTGTCCTATATTCCTGAGAAGCCTCTTTCCGATTCTTATTGATGTGTTCACATTTTTGGGGGTGATTGTTCTCCTTTGACATGAATAACCCTCCCCTCCTGTTGACTCTCAAGCCCACATACCTCTCCTGGTCCAGGAGGCAGTGAGGAAGGGCTTTTAATTCAAAGCCCTGTTCATCTTCCTAAGTCAGGTGAGATGGTGTTAGAAAGTCAGCTTGGCTCAGAGCAGCGAGGCTGGCCTCCTGGGCAGTTGTCGTGGGCAGGGGCAGATGGCTGCCTTTCAGCTCCCTGATTCCTGCTTCAGGGTGCCTTTGTTGGAAGCCAGTGCATTCCCAGGGCAGCTGCTGCTGCTGGTGGCTGCTTATTACATGCAAATCAGAGAAACCTTTGAGACCGCATGTACGCTAGGAGCTCTGCAATGTTCTTCCTAGAGGCTTTGGAGGCAGCTGTCCCCTAAACCATAAAATTGCTAAGAGTGGGGACCACAGTCTCACAGTTTGGTGTCCAAACAGGCCCCGATGGCCAGTGTTGCAAGACTGAGTCTGGGTGCCAGAGACTGGAGTGGGGACAGAGGTGTGGCCAGCCCCTCCCCTGAGAGCTCATGGTGTCTGGCCAGTGTCCAGACAGTTCTCATAAGGTGGGTTGTAGAAGGGGCCCTTGGCTGGTGTAAACCAGGTGTTGGGAGCAATGAGAAAGAGGGCCAGTCCTGACAGGGGGTGGGGGACTCTCGGGCTGGTCCTGGGGGTCGGGAGATGATTGGGGTGGGAGAGAGGCAGGGCAGGCTGAGGACCCTGGGGTACAGGGCAGAGGTGCCCACACAGCAGGTGGTGAGGAGGGGTCTGGGGCGGGGAGCTGTGGACAGGGGAGTGACCTGTAGTGGGGGATCGGGGCGTTGTGGGGAATATGGGAGGATCTTGAGTTTTTCACATAAGCACTGGGAGCCTTGGAGACTTTGTTTACTGGGGCATGTGGAGTTGAGGGAAGCCCCCTGCAGAGACCCCTTCTGAGACACCTGTGATCAGGTAGACCAGCAAGATGGAACAGATGGGGAAGCGTTGTGTCAACTTTGACCTCAGATAGCTTTACCTATTCCTTTATTGTAGGCTCCCAAGATTTCAGTATAAATGTAATTAAAATTAGGGGCTTAAAAATGCCTGGATTTACTGAAAACCCGCTTGTACATATATTGAGTTCCAATATTGCCCGGCCCTGTGTTGTGGCTGTTAGGGATGAAGAAATCCGAGGTGTGGGGAGGTCAAGATCTCTCTGGAAGATTCCACAGAGCCCCCACCCTCAGTGCTAGATCTGTTCCTTCCGGTGGCCCCCTCCTCGCCCCCAGTCTCTGAAGCTGAAGGCAGCCGGGGTGATGAGTGTTTACGCAGCCTGCTCAGGGCTCGGTGACGCAGCAGAGCCGCAGAGCTGCTGGGTGACTCATCAGACCTTTCTAGACACCGTGGTATTTTGCTGCTCTGAAGGGATGAGAGCAATTAGCCGTTAACGCTGGCAGACGTCGCCGGAAGAGTACAAAACCTTCCCTGCTTGTCTCCTCTGTGCCTCGGGTGTTTTCTTTTGCCTTTTTTTTAAAAAGCCTTGTGAATTATTATCTTTTTAATAATGTTTGTTTTCTTCTGATTATTAAAATAATGTGTGCTTATCGTAGAAAACACATAAATGCATTAAACAGGAAATAAAATGCATGAATTATTTTTCCATTACAGTCTTATTAAGAGCGTTTTGTTTGTGCAAAGGAAATTCAGAGCACTAGACTTATTTTCTTAGAGGGGCCTGTCGAGATAACTCAGATCGTTGGTTTGCAACCTGTGCTTTGGCTGGGGGGTTGGAGCTCCAAGGGCTTCGTGGAAATTTTGGGGGGCTCCCTCCAGGGAGGGTGATCTGGTGGGGGGCTCCAGCACCCTCTCCTCGCCCCACCCCATAGCTCTGCATTATCTGTCTCGTGACTGGGCTTCCTCACATGGCTGCCTTGGAGCAAATGGCTCCGTGACTTATCAGGCTCGGGGCTCAGTGATCTGGGTCCAGCCTGTCATTTCACGAGCACAGAGTCTGAGCCCGTGGGGAGATGTGTCTGGCCTAAGGTGACATGGGGGCGTGGGGCTCGTCTCCATGGTTTGTGACTCCGCACTGCCTTTTAGAATACGAATCAAAGACACTGGCAGCTTAAATGTCATTGTCATAAGCTCTGTTGCCATGCAGAGAACCCCCTGCCAGGAGGCAAAGCAAGGGTCCCTTTGGAAGGCAGGGGAGACCTCGGAGCAGCTGGCGCTTGAAAAGATGAAAAGTAAAGCCCCATCATTGCCGTTAGGCCCACAAAGGAGGAGAAATTGCTCCGGGTGATCCCTGGTTGTATGAATAATGAGAAGAAATTAAGTAAAGGCCGTGTTTCCTGACACTGATGTATTAGAACACGGAGTAACTTTCTTCAGGAAATTGGAACAGGGATCCCTTTAAATTGAATTTGAAGCTGTGAGTAGCAAGCCTACACTGGCCCTGCGTGTCCTATGCAAGTGAGGGAAGCCGTGTGCTGGGTGAGAGTTAAAAACTTTAGGGACACAGGTTAATGTCGAGGCCAACATCCCGCAAGCTAAGAAGCTGCCTCTCCCGTGCATTTGTCTGTGAAGACGCCGAAGAGCGATCGCTTCCCGCAGAGCCGCGCCAGAACTCTCACACTTATCTCGTTAGATTTTTGGCCCAATACATTTGTTCCCTCTCATTGGTTCTGTTGATAATAATTACCCACCCCCTCTTCCATCTCCCCATGGATTGCTTTCGATTTTAATTGTTTGCAAGTAGCCGAAAAAAAGTTTGCCATTTTAGAAAAGAAGTGTTTCAACATAAGAAGACTCTGGGCCGGAGCCCTACTGGGCTTCCAGAAGGAGAGAGTTAAAGCTCTGTTTTTCTGAGGATGGCAGCCAGTGAGATCAGGAAAAGGGCCACCTCCATCACACGTGGGACAACCAACCCCTGGCCTGGGGAGCTCTCTGGAAACTGCTTCTCAGAGTTGGAGATGCCATGGGCCTCCCAGGGAGGCTGGAGGCCACACACGCGGCCTCCACCACACCGCACCGCCGAGGCCCAGCTCCTGACCCTGCAGGCCCAGGGGGCACAGCAATGGTAGAGGCAGCCGCTGCCCACCAAGGGCCTGCGGGGGGCAGACCTCACGCCAGGGCTGCCCTGCCTAGCTCACAGCCTAATAAATTCATTCATTAACAAGGTCATTATACATACTGAAGTGCTATTTACTGGGAAATAGAGAAACGTGGCTTGTGGGTATGGGAGTAGTCAGTACGGATGTGAGAGTTGGACCATAAAGAAGGCTGAGAGCTGAAGAATTGATGCTTTCGAGCTGTGGTGCTGGACAAGACTCTTGAGAGTCTCTTGGACAGCAAGGAGATCCAACCAGTCCATCCTAAAGGAAATCAACCCTGAATATTCATTGGAAGGACTGGTGCTGAAGCTGAAGCTCCAATTCTTTGGCCACCTGATGTGAAGAGCCAACTCACTGGAAAAGACTCTGTTGCTGGGAAGGACTGAGGGCAGGAGGAGAAGGGGGGTGACAAAGAATGAGATGGTTGGATGGCCATGAGTTTGAGCAAACCCTGGGAGATAGCGACAGACAAGGAATCCTGGTGGGCTACAGTCCATGGGGTCACAAGGAGTTGGACAGGATTGAGCGACTGAATGACAACGAGGGGAGAACCATAAAAAGACAACGTGCAGGCTGAGACTGGAAATGTGAGGGAAGGACCCAGGACTGAGGATGGAGGCACAGAGCAGGCTATAGGCGTGGAGGGCTGGGCTGGATGGCGTAGGGAGGGGAATCAATGTGGCAAGAAGGGGAACGAGAGGCTGGGTTGGTCCCCAGGTTGTCCTCAGAGAAGTAGGCGTTTCATTTACAGTCAAGGCTGTCAGGTTTCTTAGAACACTTGTAATTTCGGAGCACAGAGTTTAAGCAGCTCTTTTGATATTTTGTCTGCCACGTAATTTGCTTAGCCATCTGCACATCGCGCACGCGTCCCGGCAAGTCAGCCGGCACTCAGTGCGTTCATGAAGGCCGTGCTGCTCCCTGCTGCTCTTCAGCTGCAGCTTCTTGGCTGTGACGCTGGGTGAGCAGTTGCTTGCTGCCTCAGTTTCTCCACCTGTAAACTGAGAAAATGGCACAGAGGGTCTCAGTTTACGGCAACGTTAGTGTCCGCAGTGACATGTCTCATGTTTCTCTAGGCCAGAGGAAGCCCCTCAGTGGTGCTATTTACTAAGGAGTTTGGGCCAAACAACTTAGTGTGTGTATCCTAACAGCTTGGCACCTGTCAGGCACGCACAAGTTCTCCAGCTTGCTAGAGGCAGGTGAGAGGCACTTAACCTTGTTAGAGGCACTGCCATCCTCATTTCCTGTCCCACATCGAACTTCATGCACGTGCTCAGTTGCTAGCCTGCGACGGACTCTTCGCAGCCTCGTGGACTGGAGACTGCCAGGCTCCTCCTTCCATGGGATTTTCCAGGCAAGAGTACTGGAGTGGGTTGCCATTTCCTTTTCCAAATCTTCATGTGATACTTGCTTTTCATCACAGAACCCCTGAAAACCCAGCTTTACCTAGATATGACATCATGGAATACAGAAAATGCAGAATGATCTAACATTGAAATGGGTATCTGTCTCAGCTTGCAGTCTGCATGGTGTCAACAGAGAGTACTGTGTTTCCTTTAGAAAGCTAAAATCTCTCTTGACACCGCTGTGAGGTGCCCAGAGGTGCCTTGGTGCAGAGTTTGGGAACTGTGGTGGTACTTACCTCTGGTGGTTTCGTGAAGGTTAAATGAGATGTTTGATACAAATGCTCAAGGCCGTTCCCTGTCCTCATTGCTTAGTAACCACTGGGCTCCCTGCTTGGACACATGTAGAAATGCCTCTGTCTCTATAGTGGTGAAGCCACTGATCTTGATGCCTCGGGAGAGGGAATGGCAGTGGAAGAATACAGTATTTCTAAATATGCATGTGTGTTAAATTAAAGATGAATACAGAGGTTTGATCACTCCCCCAATATCTCTACAAGTCTGTATATTCCAGATGGCCTCTAACCTTTTTGTTTTGTTTCTAATCTTCTCCCTGGGAAAATGAGGGAGGTCCCGCTGGTTTGCCTTAGATCTGGAATGTTAGCAGCAGGGAGAATGGCTTGAGGTGAGGCTGTTGATTCAGGCAGGGACCAGATTATGAGGGGCCTCCAAGGACCCGATGGGGCCTTAGGATTTTATTCGTAATGAAGTTGAAAAAAAAATTGAATTCATTTTCAGTTCAGTTCAGTTCAGTCGCTCAGTCGTGTCCGATTCTTTGCGACCCCATGAATTGCAGGGTGCGATTTACATGTCGTGAAGCACACCCATTTTAAGTATGCTGTTGGGTGAGTTTTGACAAGTTTGTGCCTCCAATCAACCACCCTCCGCCACCATCAAGATACAGAAGGCCTCCACCGCCCAGAAAGTTCCCAGTGTCCTTGATCAGTCCACATTTTCCTTCCAACCCCTGGCCGCAGGCAACCACTGATCTGCTTTGTCGTTATGGATTAGATTCGCCTGTTTTAGAATTTCTCGTAAATGGAATCATGCAGCATGCAACCTCTGTGGCTGGCTTCTCTCCACGTCATGTTTTTGAAGTTCATCCACGTTGCTATGTGTTGCCAGTAGCACCTCCCTTTTTATTGCTGAGTAGTATTCCAAGACGTGAATATGCACAGTGTCTTTATCTTGATCTTCTGTGGAGGGACATTTGGTTTGTTTCCAGCCTGGAGCTGTTAAGAGATAGTACTTTATGAATTTCGTGTGTGGCGATTTGTTCTCATGTCTCTAAAGTAAATATCGAGGGGTGGAACCCTTGGGTTGTATGGTCATTGTGTGTCCAGCTGTGTAGGAAAACCAACTGTGTTGAGCAGGGGTGTGACCGGGTACCTGTGGGCATCTCTCGGGCCTGGCCCGTGCCCACACCAGCCGAGCCAGGAGCGCCTTAGCAGGACACTTGTCCACCTGTGGGCTTCAGGGTCCTCAGTCTCCCGTCACCCAGCGAGCTGGGGAGGCAGAGGACCTCAGGCCTGCGGAGATGGAGCCAGATTTGGAGCCAGGCTCTTTCCTACCCACCTGGATGAGCCGCTCCGGTGCTGCGGCTCCTGCAGGCCGGAGCCCCCCGCCCTGCCCCCTCCCCAGGCGGCGGCGAGCGTCTCCCGCCCGCGCGGGGAGCGCTGTGCAGTCCCGCGGCTCGCCGGCAGGGGCGCTAGAGACCGAGCCTCGCGCCGGCCGCCCTGCGGGCCAGGCGGGAGCGCGAGCCTCACCTTGAGGCTGCCGCGCCTGTCTGGGCGGCAGACGGCGAGCCGCCGTCGCCTTTTCCACCCACATCCCCCCGGGCCGCCGCAGGAGTGACCCTGAGCTGTGCCTGGCCCCTGCTGTCCACCGTCCGTCATCCCTGTCACGGTGACCTTCTCCCACACCGGGCCCGGACACTTACACTCCGCGCGTGTTACTTTCAGGTCGGCACGAAGGTCATTACTGACCTCCTCACTGCCCGTGAGTTTGCACATCATGCACACGCGACAGCTCTGCATTCACTTTTCCACTTCGCTGCATCTATTAAAAAGGGCAGCTTCGAGCAACGGTGCCGTCGTCTGAGCCACCAGCGTCAAGGGCAGGCGTGTGCTGGGGCGGGGTGGGGGTTGTTCCTGGACAGCCCTGGGTCACCCCATTGCCCGGGACTGGTCCCCACGCCCGCAGCTCCGGTGCATGCCATCCCCTAGCCCCTGTCCCTCACGTGGGACGCCGGCCCTGAAAGGCTGAGCTCCAGGACAGCCGTGTTCCCCCTCTCCCCGGGGGCGCCCTCTCTGACCTCCCGGGGCCTCGCCTCTTGCCTGCCTCTCCCCGCCTCTGCCCTGAAATGTGATCGCCTTCTCAGGGAGCCTTCAAATGAAACAGTTTTTAGGATTGTCGAAAGCTCTGTTGGAAAACAGAAAAGGCTATTTCATGGGAAGATGATGACCTTATTAACTATAATTAGGCAATTCACAGAAGTTTCCAATATAGTCCAGCATCTTGCCTTGCTGAAATAGGGGGAGAATTCTATGGTAATGTCTTGGGGCTGTAATAGTCTTTAACACATTAACAGTTTTAATTTCTTCGAGAAGGTTTGGCAGCCTGGTGTTTTCATTTAGCAAGCCGAGGTGGAGTTTTACAGTCATCCATACGAATATAATATAATTGTGAGCATGTCATTTCAGACCCTGACAGCCAGAGTTTTTTTTTTTTTTTAATAGCTGGAGGAGATCTCAGGTAAAGAGGTGGAGACCCCCATTTAATTTGTCACGCCAAGGCAAACCGAGTCACGTCTGTGGACGAGGCCTTGTGTCTGGAGCTAGGGAGGTCAATGCTCAGAAATTCTTCCTGCACCCAGTTCTCAGGAAACGTGCACGTCTGAAGTTAGGGGAAACTTTCTTTGCTGAAGAATTTCAAGTACACGAGCCTTTGCCCTGAACTTCCTCCTGGGCTCTTCATATCAGATGGCCCTGTGCCCTGGGGTTCCGTGAGGATGTCCCTGGGCAGGGGGCAGCACCCACTGAGTCCTACGAGAGCCTCCCTCCCCAGGCTGTGTTGTGCGGACCTCTGACGGCCCCTGGTGGCCCGGGGATGCCACCTTCTGGGCTAGCCGGCTGTTCCTACCTCCACACCCCCACCCCCCTGCCCCCTGCACCCCACTTGCGGCGTCAGGCCCTGGCCATTCCCCTTCTTCTCACCTCCTTCTGCTGCCTTGGCTGCTACTGCCCACAGCAAATAACCTGGGTTTTGTGCTTTCCCTTTCCCCTGTGAGCAGATTTTGCGACAGTTCTGTAGGCATTATTCACATATGATTTGGGATCCTGTTCCTAAAGCTTAATGTCCATCCCTGTTTTTATAGCCTTCAGAATAGTCCTCTTCTTTCATGTGGTTGCACCACGATTTACTGCATTGTGTCCTTAGTGCTGAACATTGAGGTTTGTTCCAGCAGGTTTTTTATTGTTGTTTTATGGGTGCGGCTGCAGTGATAATCTTTATGTGCATAATATTTAGCTTCTGTGTAGTTATTTTCTTAGGCTTGATTCCTAGGGCTGGAATTACTAGCTAAGACTCAGATCAGCTTAAAGAAAAACATAAACATTTTCCTGTGATGGTAATGTGGTGTGTGTGTGTGTTGTGTGTGGTGTGTGCGTGTGTGTGTGTGTGTGTCTGTGTGAGTCACTCAGTCGTGTCCGACTCTTTGCAACCCCACGAACTATAGCCCACCAGGCTCCTCTGTCGATGGGATTCTCCAGGCAAACATACTGAACTGGGTTGCCATTCTCTTCTCCAGGGGATCTTCCTGACCCAGGGATTGAACCCAGGTCTCCTGCATTGCAAGCAGATTCTTTACCATCTGAGCCAAATTTGGAAAATAGGAAAAGGGAAGAAAAGGAAAATAAAGATGACCGGCTATCCCCTTACGTGGAGTTCGCACCGTGTCAACTAGGAGTGCCCTGGACTGCAAGTCACAGGAAGCCCCTTGGTGAAGATGTGTGACTCAGGGGTCAGGACGTTCGAGGGGGGTCCCCGGCTGGTTCCCTGGAGATGCCCCCTGTTCTCTTCTGCCCTCTGTCCTCGGTGGCCTGGCCTCCATCCACACCTCCGGCCCACATGGCAGCTTCCTTCGGGCCTGGCTGCAGCCTTGCCCGTCGCTTCCACTGGAGGAGTTTTTGATTTCTGCCTGCTTCTGCTCCTCAGACAGACTGTCTCCTGTGTCTGGGCTGTTATTATAATGAGATATTTGCCGCTTTTTCCTGTGCATCTCGCCCTTGTGGCTACCTGGGTGTTGGAAGCATACTGTTTGGCCACAGCTGAAATCTTCACAGCGTCCAGGCAGAGGAGGGGGCGTTGTGCGCCTCAGGCCTGGGAAGGGGCTTGGCTTCCTGTTTCGAGGGCTGGTCTTGCGTCCCGCATCTCAAGGCCTGCCAGGCCCCTTGGGGGGCAGGTCTCCTCTGCACTCTGCTTGGCTCTGGAGCACCAGGGGCAGGCTGCACGCCTCCTGGGGCCTATCGGTTCCTCCGGTTGATCTGGCAAAGGGGACTCTGTCGAGCACCCACTGTGTGCAGTGGGTGATCGAGAGCACAGGCCTTGCCTCAGGGAGCTCCCAGGAGAGGGGAGGAATCAGGCAGAGAGGCCATCACCCGGTTATCACCGGGTAAGCCAGGCCAAGCGTAGAAATGAGCAGTTTGTGACTCGCTCCACCCTCCAGAAAAATAAAGATAATAAAAGATCTCCATGGATCGCCCTACCCCCAACCAGGTTTAACTGTTACTGACATTTTGCCATGTTTGTGTTGGGTCCCTCTTTTTATTTTGTAAAGAGTGAATTATTACTGAGGGCTTCCCTGTGATTCAGCGATAAAGAATCTGTCTGCCAATGCAAGAGGCACAGGTTTGATCCCTGGATCAGGAAGATCCTGTGGAGAAGGAAATGGCAACCCATTGCAGTATTCTTGCCTGGAAAATCCTATGGACAGAGGAACCTGGCGGGCTACAGCAAAGAGTTAGACACAACTGAGTGTCTGACTGCAATGCGGGAGACCTGGGTTCGATCCCTGGGTCGGGAAGATCCCATGGAGAAGGAACGGCAGCCCACTCCAGTGCTCTTGTCAACAACAAATATCACTGGCATAGCCAAAGCCCTGCCCCCTCTCCTGAGACTGGTGGGTTTGCTTTTGAACCTTACTGCATGTGCTTGTCCATAAGCAGTGTGGAATACTGGCTTTGTGCTTTAAAGATTTAGAGAGCTATGACCACACTCTTGATCCTTTTGTGATTTGTGAAGCATTAAACATGGTGTTTTTGCAGTTTTTCCATACACATGCACACAGAGAGAGAGACACACGCACATCTGTGTGTTTCTCTAGATCATTCACTTTGAACTGCTGTGTCGTATTCCACCAGATGGAATAAACTAGAGTTTGTTTTTTTCATTTTCCCTACTCATGGAAGGTTTTCACTTTTTGTCTCTCAGCAAATAGTATTTCGGCAAGCCTGTTCCAGTCATCTACTCCTGTGTAACAAAGCACCTCCAAACTTAGTAGCCTTAACACTTTAGTCGCGTCCATTTTGCACTGCACTTTGGGCCAGGCTCACTGGGGAGAGCTCCTGTCTCCTCTGCTGGTGTTGTGGGGGTGTCGCCCTCTGAGGGCTGTTCACTCGTGCGCCCGAGGGTGACCCCTGGCTGCCCCGGTGGGCCCCTGATGTGCCGTCCCCGTGGAGCACCACGCGTGACCGCCCCGGGTGGGCTCTGCTTCCTTTCAACGTGGCATCTGGTTCTGGGCGTGAAAGAGCCAGGCCAGAACCGGATGGTTTTCATGACTTTGCCTCGGAAGTCAGACAGTTTGCTGCCTGCTGTTTGCTGCTTTCTGTTCACCAGAAGCTAGTCACCAGGACTGTTCAGGGGGATCCTGTTCAGGGGGATCAGGCTCCCTCTTTAACGGGGCTTCCCAGATAGCTCAGACGGTAAAGAATCTGCCTGCAATGCAGGAGTGAAAAAAAGGGAAAGTGAAGTTGCTTCAGTCGTGTCCGACTCTTTGGGCCTCCATGGGCTGTGGGCCTCCAGGCTCCTCCATCCATGGGATTTCCCAGGCAAGAATACTGGAGTGGGTTGCCATTTCCTTCTCAGGGAATCTTTCTGACCCAGAAATCGAACCTGGGTCTCCCACACTGCAGGCACACGCTTCACCTTCTGAGCCATCAGGGAGCTGGTGCAGTGTAGGAGACCCGGGTTCAATCCTTGGGTTGGAAAGATTCCCCTATAGAAGGAAATGGCAACCCACTTCGGTATTCTTGCCTGGGAAATCCCATGGACAGAGGAGCCTGACGGGCTGCAGTCCACGGGACGGCAAAGAGCCGGACACGACTGAGCAACTAACACTTCCACTTTTAATGGGACAAATGTCCCAGTGTTTAGAGCTGTTTTAAAACCAACAGCCTTAGCTGTTCTTCCTGTGCGTCCCTGGGCGAGGTTCTTGGGCTCCTCCAGGTGGGCTGAGGCGCCTTGGCATGAGTCCCCTTTAAGCCACCCTGATGTTGCCGGTCTGCTGACATGGGTGTTTGTTCTCCTGAGGCCACCACAGTACTTAAGAATTCCATTTCTTCACACCCTCTCCAGCCCTTGGTGCTGGGGATTTTGATTCTGGCCCCTCTGGTGGGTGTGAAATAGGATCTGGTTGTTTTAATCTGCCTGTCCGGGGGTGAGGCCGAGCCCCACGCTGCCCCCTGGGGAGCGTTGTATTCCGTTTCCCAGCTGGTTGCCCTAAAGAAGACAGAAATGCCAAAGTGCTATTTTTTTTGGCTTATGATGTCAGTTTTTCAAAAGGGAAGTGGTGAGTATCCCACAGAGTTTATTGCAAACTATTATGAAGACCTCGGAGTTATTATTGGTATGACTCACTTATGAAAAAAATATGATTTCTGTAACTGCAGGCTGTATTTGTAATGTGATGGATTTTCATTTAATCTCTCACCTCTCTATAATTTGCCCAATTTAAAAATGCCCCGAAGCTTGCTTTCTTCTTGTCTGGGAGTCCTGTTCTTGCTATGTGTTATCACAATAATAGTAATAAGAAATGATGCCAGTACGTGTCTGTCTTCGAGTCTTGCTGTCTCCTCCGTCATTTAATTACTTCTGGTACCGTTTCCCCACCCCCACCCTCCTCTCCGGCTAGGACAGCGTGTGGGGAAGCTTCCGGCGAGAAGGCCTCCCGGGACTAGGCACTGTCAGAGTCGGCAAGCCCCAGGTTAGGAGGCTTACTGGGACCCCTGGGCTGGGTTGAAAGACTCACTGGGACCCCCAGGCTGGGTTGGGGGTCCTCCCCAGGCTGCTTGGCACCCCACCCCTCAATCACGCCTTGCTTAATGGCTCTGTGAGGTTGCAGAAGGCATCTATCACCTCCAGAAAGCCTGACACCTGGGAGCAGTCAGCAGCTACTCACTGAACCAAGTAATTCCGAATGCTCAATTATTGTAATGATCAATCCAACCTACCAGCTTCTCTCAAGAATGTCTGGAAAAACAGCCATGTCTCAATCACAGATTCTAAAATGAATTCCTAAGCCTTCCTTGAAAAGCGAACTTTTGGCTACTTTTTAATTTGATCAAGTTCTGGCTGAACACTCTGTCCATGGCTTGCCAGAGAACATGGTCTTCCTCACTTCTGTCCTGAGGGACACTCCACTGCTTTTTATTTGTGTTCAGAACCGGAGCCTCTGTGCTGGATTCGAGACCTCGCCTGTGCGCCGAGAGCCGCTCAGGTCCTCTGCAGACGCAACCTCTGCGTCCACACCAGGCCCCTGCTGAATGGCACGTGCCTCTGCCCGAAGCTTCTAGACGGGGTGCCTGCAGCGTGTCCTCCCACATCACTTGTGCCTTGCCATCCAGACCCTGCGGTGGGGGGCACGGGTCACCACAGGAAGCACTGGGGGCTCCTGTCCTCGCCCAGCGCCACGCTGGTCCTGGGGGAGGTCACTGACGGGTGCCACTTCCCAGAACAGGGCGGCCAGCCTGGACTGTCAATGCCGGGTCTCCCGGGCTCGCCCTGTACCAACCAAGTGTGTGTGTGTGTGTGTGTGTGTGTGTGTGTGTGTGTGTGTGTAGATGAAGAATCCATTGTCTGTTTTTTTCAGGGGGAAGAGGCTTTGGGGTGGTTCATTCGCACCTTTGTGGAGCCGCTGGGTCATCCGGAGCTATTTGGCAAGGCAAGGCCTCCTAGGCTGGTGGGGTGGGAGCCTCCAGGCCCGGGCACTCTCACGACCACCCCACTTCCGGGGAGCCGAGTTTCAGAGCCCGTGGAGTTTTCACATCACATTCTAGGTGCCGGCAAGAGTCTAACAAGGGCAGGGCCTTAGTTCTGTTTCTGTGACAGGTTTGTTCACAGCCTAACAGTTTGCATCTTGCTGAAGCAAATACAGGTGCCTGAGATCCTAATTACACTGAGACCTCATTTGCTTAAGGAGCGTTAGCGGGGTGTGTCCTTAGTTATTGGGGACCTACCACTGAAGCTGGGGCTTCCTTATCTGATGACCCAGGTGAGACTTGCCTATGCTTTGCCAAGGGTCCCAACCTCCTGTGGGTCTCAAAGTCACTCCTTCCCCTGACCTCCATCCTGCTCCCAAGAGCCTTGAACCCCAGGTTCTGGGATAGCCCCTCCCACCTGGGGTCTTGTTCCCTAGTCCATGAGTTTAGGTGTTGGATCTTGTTCCCTAGTCTGTGAGATTTAGGTGTTGGGTTTTGGTTCCCAAGTCCATGAGATTAGGGGTTGGGTCTCATTCCCTAGTCTGTGAGATTAGGGGTTGGATGTCTGTTCCCTAGTCGGATAGATTAGGGGTTGGGTCTCTGTTCCCTAGTTGGATAGATTAGGGTTGGATGTCTGTTCCCTAGTCCATGAGATTAGGGGTTGGATGTCTGTTCCCTAGTCTGTGAGATTAGGGGTTGGATGTCTGTTCCCTAGTCTGTGAGATTAGCCGTTGGATTTCTGTTCCCTAGTTCGTGAGATTAGGGGTTGGGTCTCAGTTCCCTAGTCCGTGAGATTAGGGATTGTGTCTGTTCCCTAGTCCGTGAGATTGGGGGCTGGATGTCTGTTTCCTAGTCTGTGAGATTAGGGGTTGTGTCTCGGTTCCTGGTCCGTGAAATTAGGGGTTGGCTGTCTATTCCCTAGTCTGTGAGATTAGGGGTTGAATGTCTGTTCCCTAGTCTGTGAGATTAGGGTTTGGGTCTTGTTCCCTGGTCTGTGAGATTTGGGGTTGGGTGTTGGTTCCCTAGTCCGTGAGATTAGGGGTTGGGTCTGAGTTCCCTGGTCCGTGAGATTAGGGGTAGGCTGTCTATTCCCTAGTCCGTGAGATTAGGGATTGGATGTCTGTTCCCTAGTCTGTGATATTAGGGTTTGGGTCTTGTTCCCTGGTCTGTGAGATTGGGGTTGGGTGTTGGTTCCCTAGTCTATGAGATTAGGGATTGGATGTCTGTTCCCTAGTCCGTGAGATTAGGGATTGGATGTCTGTTCCCTAGTCTGTGAGATTAGGGATTGTATCTCGGTTCCCTGGTCTGTGAGATTAGGGGTTGTGTCTTGGTTCCCTGGTCTGTGAGATTAGGGGTTGTGTTTCGGTTCCCTGGTCTGTGAGATTAGGGGTTGGATATCTGTTCCCTAGTCTGCGAGATTAGGGGTTGGATGTCTGTTCCTAATCCATGAGATTAGAGGTTGGGTCTCGTTCCTAGTCTGTGAGATTAGGGGTTGGATGTCTATTCCCTAGTCTGTGAGATTAGGGGTTGTGTCTTGGTTCCCTGGTCTGTGAGATTAGGGGTTGGATATCTGTTCCCTAGTCTGTGAGATTAGGGGTTGTGTCTTGGTTCCCTGGTCTGTGAGATTAGAGGTTGGGTCTCGTTCCCTAGTCTGTGAGATTAGGGGTTGGATGTCTATTCCTAGTCTGTGAGATTAGGGGTTGTGTCTTGGTTCCCTGGTCTGTGAAATTAGGGGTTGGGTCTCAGTTCCCTGGTCTGTGAGATTAGGGGTTGGATATCTGTTCCCTAGTCTGTGAGATTAGGGGTTGTGTCTTGGTTCCCTGGTCCGTGAGACTAGGGGTTGTGTCTTGGTTCCCTGGTCTGTGAGATTAGGGGTTGGGTCTCAGTTCCCTGGTCTGTGAGATTAGGGGTTGGATATCTGTTCCCTAGTCTGTGAGATTAGGGATTGTATCTCAGTTCCCTGGTCTGTGAGATTAGGGGTTGGATATCTGTTCCCTAGTCTGTGAGATTAGGGGTTGTGTCTTGGTTCCCTGGTCCGTGAGATTAGAGGTTGGGCGGATCTCGGGTTCCTTCCCTCAGCAGCTGACACTGTCACCACCTGGAGGGCACCTCTGAGGGACCAGGTCTGCCAGGCACCTCGCAGTCACACAGAGCAGGACTTGACTCGTGCCATCGTGCTGGTGGGGAAACTGAGGCCCAGCGAGGCGCCTCCTTGCCCTGCGCACCTGCCCCTCCTGCCTGCGCCCCAGGAACTGACCCCCACCCTCTGCTTGGTGGTTGGGGTGGATATACACGTGTTGCCAGGGGGTGCACAGCTAAAATCGGGGATACCAGGATTTGGACTCACATTGGCTAGATTCCAGAACTCCCCACCCTCTCTGTCCGCTCGCGTTGACGATTCGAGGCTTGATGGGGGAACGGTACCCCGCTGAAAGCCGACTCGTGCGTTTCATGGTAAGCGTCCCTGGCAGCCCGGCGCGCCTCTCTGAAACCCATTAGGAAGCGCTGTCACAGGCTGGCGACGCTGAGATCACCCGTGTTGACGCGCACTCGGCAGGCTGTATGAAGCCCTTGGCAGGTTTTTGTTTTAAAAGACTTTTCGAAAATGACAGGCTTCATTTTGGGGGTCTTTGTTAATCTAACAGTGTTTCCCAGCTGAAATGTGCGGACTGTTTACTAAAGCTTTTGCCGGCAATGAGCTCGGGGCAGAATTAAAACAATTTCGGCTTCCTTTTGGCAGGTGTGCTGCCTGGGGGAAGGAAACCTCAACATGAGCCCAGGGCTGTTGAATGGGGCCAGAGTTCGACCTGGAGCCTGCCCGGGGCCTGGGCTGACGTTTCCATCCCGAAGTGGGTCAGTATCAGCACCAAGCAGCCTCTGGTTATTCTCCACGTGGTGTCACCTTGCGTATGCGTTCTGGGGCTTCACATGGGGTGATTTAAAAAAATTAATAGACAGGACTTTATTTCTCTCTCCATGAACCAATGCTGGGAATTAATTTTTCTGGCCCACTAACTCTTGTGGTTAAAAGTACAAATTAAGCTTTCTGGGAGAATCCATCACAAAATTATTGCAAAGTCAGTGTGGGGAAGATACTGGGCTATGTCTACAGGGTTATTGTTTCTGCAATTACACTTTGCTTTGCCTTTCTTCTCCCCGTGTGCTTGGGGAAATCAACCCGAGAATGGTCTTCCAACTCGGAAGAGTTATTGGCTATTTTTCCCCAAATGGGATTGCCCTTCCAGAGAACAGTGGGCATCTATTTGACAACAAGTTATAAATTTGTGCTCCACGTTCTCTGAAGAAAGCATGAATCTTAGACAATGGCGCTCTGGCACGATATTTCAGGCGGGCGTGTGGAGCCGTCAGAAGCCAATAAAGTCCTCAGGCGCTGGTGTGGACCCAGGCAGTGTTTGTCAAGTGCTGTGCGTGGAGTCTGCGCGGGATTCGGAGGTGGTGTCATAGTGAGTTCCCTAGCGGTTCTCATCTCACAACCTCTCTAAGTGTGCACATCCTGCACACGAGGATGTGTTCCCCAAAGCCCATCCTAGCACGCCATCGCCTGAGCCCCAGCCGTCTGGGGGGGCAGCCTGGTCCACACGTCTGTCGTCCACACTCACAGCATCTTCCCAGTTACTGGGACCCGCTGGGTGCCAGGCATGGGGCTGGGCAGTCGCACATATAGGATGGGGGGTGCGCCCTGCCTCCAGAGTAGCCTCCCCTGCCAGCTGGGCCCCGTTTCTCCATGGCAGCTATTGAACTTGCGGACAGAGGGGCTCCCAGGTCCTCAGTGACTCCAGTCTCGCCTCAAACCCTGCAGAGGCTCCCGTCTGTCTTCCGAAGAGTCCTGATTGCTCCTGGTGCCCCCGGGGCCTCCTGGGCCTCCCTCTTCCCCTGCGCGGCTTCACCGAGTAATTCCCCAGGATCACCGCCCTTCCTGCTGGGAGGGGTGCCCCCTCCCAGAGTGCCCCCACAACCCCCAAATTTCCTCCCTCCCTGCCCTTGTCTTCACCTCCCGCAGGGCGTCCCCTCGGTTAGCTGCGGGGCAGGGGTGTGGGTCTGGCTTGCAGTGGCGTCCCAGTGTGCGCAAGGCGGGCACCACGCAGCAGGCGCTTTGTCAGTGTTGAGGAGCCACAGCCGGTGCCCCGGGTGACTGCGGTAGCTGTCAGCATGTGAGCGGGAGTCGCGAGGCAGGACCTGGACGTGCCGTGTGGGTGAAGGATGCCCACCGGCTCCCGGTCATCACTTCCTTTATTAAACCGGCCCTATCACTTGACATGCTTCACCACTGAGGGAAAAATAGCCTGTTTCTGAGGACAAGTTCAGGGGTGTCGGGGCTGTGGCCGTGGGGAGAAAAATGACTCCTGGCAAGAGTGCCGGGTGGGTGGGTGGGTGGGGCTGCCGTTGGGCACTCGGACCAGCCTCCTGTCCCTGCCCGCCTGGCAGGACCCTGAGGGCAGGGGCAGGGGCAGGGGCTGCGGCTCTGGCCTCCCGACTCCAGGTCCAGGCTCCTTCCTTCTGCTTCTCTCGGGAGGAGAGGGTGCCGAGCAGGCAGCAAGGTGGGGCCTGTGGGCAGGAGTGGTCTTCCTTGCCCCGATGGCCAGCTGGCGCTTGTGGGGATTCTGCTGACCCCCAGCCCCGCCCCCCCGCCTCCGACCTGGGTGGGAAGTGTCTCCCGTTCCTTCCCCAGCCTGGCTCCCTGGGGAGTGCCTCCCAAGGCCAGTCTCCCTCCTGAGGAAACCCCTAATGTGTGCCCCTCCCATGAGATTGGAGGCTGTGCTGTGGGACCCTGGACGCCAGCTAGGAGCCCCCCAGACAGACGGCAAGGGTGGCCTGGGCTGTAGGGTCCAGGGGCAGGAGGCCGGGACCACCAGGCACCGGTGTGGTCGGGGGGTGGCCAGCGTGGAGCCCTCACCAGCCCCTCTGGGCTCCATCCCCTCACCTTGGAGCGTGCCTGCCCTCTGGGCCCTCGGTCCTCTGCCCCTCCCGGGGGCAGACCCCTCCCCGTGGCTGCTTACTGTGCAGCGCCGGGCCTGCGGCTACCCCCAGGAGTAGCCCCTCACTTCTCTTGAATCCAGTGGGTGTGCGTGTATTTTTTTCCCTTTTAATCCGACACCTCTTTCAAAAGTACTGCACCTTAGTTTTTATTCTACTTTGTAAGTTTAATTTAGCTGCATGTTTATATTTAAAATCTCATGTGTATTTATTTCATGATATTGGCTTGTTTCTCTTCTCGCCTTTCACGAAGCGGCATTATCGAGCTTTCTCTCGCGTCTCTGGCACCCGAGTCATCGTGCTCCCCCGGGCCACTCTGAGTCATCTAATAGAGTTTTCCAGAGCGTGTCAGCTTCACTTCCACCTAAGTCGTTTCAGATCCTGCACTTATTGAATCAGTGAGTGATGCTGTCACTGGAAACTTCTTACCAAGCCGCAGGTACTCATTTGTGAAACTTTAGGACATTTTGTTTTTCTATTTGGCACTTTGTATTTTTTTGTCCTCAGGCTTTGATCTGGGCTGCAGAGCAGGGCTGTCCCCACCGCCCCCTGTTCTCCCAGACGTGGCCCGCCCGCCTTCTAGAACTCTGACCGTCAGCTTGTCACCAGCTCCTGCTCTCCTTGGGGACCAGGGAGGTGTGGGGGCAGGGTAGCACAGCAGAGGGAAGGGGGCCTTGCTTGCTCCCATCGCTTGGGGCTCACAGGAGATCGACCTACCAGCCCTTGAGCGGGACCCAGAGTGGAAGGAAAGATATGGAGCCATCCCACGGGGTCTCAGGAGCTCGAGGGGTTCAGATACAAGCCTGTCCTCTTGCAGCAGAATCCATTGTTTGTCTGTTAAGATGCCTTTTATAAACAAGGCCCCTGTGGCCTGGGGGAGGGCTTCGCGGTCCTACACATCCAGCTTCTCAGAGCCTAAGAAAATGAAGGATTCGACCCAGTGATGTATGTGAAATGCCACATCTTAGTCTGCTTGGTGCTGTGACAGAACACCGTGGACTGGGTGGCTCACAGAACAGAAATTTGTTTTCTCACTGCTCTGGAGACTAGAAGTCCAAGATCAAGGTGCTGAGGGTCGGTGTCTGGGGAGGGTTTTCCCTTGGGACGTGGATGGCCGCCTTCCTGCTGTATCCTCACATGGCTCTTTCTGCTGCGTTGAAAGAGCGCAAGCAAGCTGTTTCATGTCTCTTAGGAGGACACAGATGCTATCAGGTCAGAGCCCCACTGTTAGGACCCCATGTAACCTTTATTTTTGGCCATGCCATGCAGCGTGCAGGTTCTTAATTCCCCTGCCAGGTATTGAATCTGTGCCCCTGCATTGGGACCTCAGAGTTTTAACCACTGGACTGCCAGGGACATCCATAACCCAATTTAATCTACTGATTTTCTTAGAAGGCCCTTCTCCAAATACAGCCACCCTGGGTGTTGAGGCTTCAACATATGAATGTGGGGGATGCAATTCAGTCTACCACAGGCTTAGCATGTTGCCTGACTCACGGTGGGGGCTGCTCAGTGGGCACTCATGCATTTGAATCTGTAAGGTCTTAGGTGAGATGGAAGCAGGCCCAAAGGCTCTCGCCAAATCCTGAAGACCGTGAGGCCCCGAGGTGGTGTGTGTGTGCGCAGGAGGGCACGTCGTGACCATCAGCCAGTGTCAGCTGTGAGGCGGGAGGGCAGGGCCACCTCCAGATCCCCAGTCTCTGACATCCTGACCCTCTCGGAGAAGTGGAAGAGTCGCCAGGCTTGGCCAGGGTGGGAGGAGGATGCCAATGGGGCCGCGTACTGTGAGACCCAAATTCGTAGTGTCTTTGCTAATCATGACACCTTATTTTCGAGTAATTAGCTCCAGGAGCGCACGGAGTTTGGCAGTTTTGTGGCCAGCACGTACTGTGCCTGGCACAGTGGCTGCTCCCTGAAGGATGTTGGCTCAGCTGAGAAAGAGCTGTAGGTCCTATGGCCCACGTGATGCTTCTTGCACTGGCAGCCCCCACCGAGCCTGCAGGGAAGCGGGTAGGTGAGGACACAGAGGTGCCAAGGGGACCTGTGGCCTGTGTAGGTGAGCCAGTAAGGGGTCTGGGCCCTGCTGAGCTCAGGACAGTCCTGGGAGGACCAGGCTGTGTGGGTTTGCACAGATCGGGCTCGCTCCTCAGGCACCCTACCTGGCAGGCACCTTTCTAGCAGGCGGGGAGGGGCCTAGGAGATGCCCGCTCTGAAGTGCCCCTGGCCTCAGCCTGCGGGAGCAAACCGTTGGCCTCCCTTCTGGCCTGCTTTGGGTCTCCACGGCTGAGGTTTCTGGAGTGAGTGAGTGAGTGAGTTGATGGAAGGCCATGTTAACCAGCCTCACAGGCTTGAATCAAGGCCTTTTCGCTCAGCTGGTTGACCTGTTACTCCCTGTGGCCCCTGCCATTTATTCTGAGGTGCATTCTTCTTTTATTAGCGTGGCTAATTAATGCATGACATTAAGATATTGACAGGGATTGATTTGGGTATCTGTATCCTTGGAGCTTCAGTTAATAAAACAACTTTTGGTAAGACTAGTGGCTTTAGAACATTTAGACTTAATTATATTTTCTAAAGGATTTTTTTTTCTGGAATCATATAACTGCCTGGCAAGGTACTTCAATTCCCTGGTTAACTGAAAGAAATTGGTTTTTCGTTTGGTTTTGTTTAAGACGAATTAAAAGTAATACACATTTGATGAAAGCAGTTAAAGGATTATTTATTAAAGTCTCCCTCTTTATGTATTTGGGGGAAAAACATCCATAAGAGCTGAATTAATTTTGAGGATGATGTGAGAGCCTCTGACAGCTGGAGAGCTATTTAGCCCGGAGAAAGCACATTTCTGTTTAGAACCTCCTCTGTGACTCTCCCTCTAGGATGAGCGCTTCTCTTCTTTGAGTTTATTCTGTGCGGTAGATCTGTTACCCCACGCGCATCTCAATTTCAGCATCCGTGAGTTGTGAATTATGACAGTGTTCAAAATGGGAGAGCTGAGGAGAATTCAGGTGTTTTATTCTCATCTCACTCAGGTGAGGATGCCTGCCAGAGGTAGCAATTTGAAAAGAAAGGAAAGAAAGGGAGGAAATGAAAAGGAAAGTATCTTTAGAAACACCAGCGGTAAAGAAGACGCAGTAAGTGGATGTTACCCCACTTGTGAGAGTCGACCCTCTCATTAGTGATTTTCAGAAAGCGTGCTGTCGCAGCGCCAAAGTCTCCCCGGGCATAGCCTGCCAGGAGACCTTGCAGATAGCGCCACCAAATTTTACCAGCCTGCAAAAAGAAAAACACAAAATTATTTTTTCCTTTCTCCTTCCTTTTTAAAAAAGTTTTGACATAATTTCAGCCTTACAGAAAAGTTGTGGGAGTAGTGCAAAAGTTTCCCAGATACGCTTGACCCAGATCCCCCAAATGTTGCTGGTGCTGTTTTATAGTCTCTCTTGAGACATAGATGTGTGTGCACAGTGGGCGTCCGTCCCTGCTGGCTCAGCTATAAAGAATCCGCCTGCCAATGCAGGAGATGAGGGTTCGATCCCTGGGTCCGGAAGATCCCCTGGAGAAGGAAATGGCAACCCACTCCAGTATTCTGGCCTGGGAAATCCTGTGGACAGAGGAGCCTGGCAGACTATGATCCATGGGGTCAAAAAAGAGCCGGATACAACTTGGCAGCCAAACAACAGCAGCGGCAACACGATACGCATTCTCACACTTACCCTTAGGTACGCTTTTTCCCTGAACCACTTGAGTAAGCTTACTGTCTGATGGTCCTTTCCCCTTAAATACTTCAGTGTGCTGCTGCTACTGCTAAGTCACTTCAGTCGTGTTCGACTCTGTGCGACCCCACAGATGGCAGCCCAACAGGCTCCCCCTGTCCCTGGGATTCTCCAGGCAAGAACACTGGAATGGGTTGCCATTTCCTTCTCCAGTGTATGAAAGTGAAAGGTGAAAGTGAAGTCGCTCAGTGGTGTCCGACTCAGCGACCCCATGGACTGCAGCCTACCAAGCTCCTCCGTCCATAGGATTTTCCAGGCAAGAGTTCTGAAGTGGGGTGCCATTGCCTTCTCCATACTTCAGTGTAGGTTTCTTAAAAACAGCAAATTCTCTTCCATAACGGCAGTGCATTTATCAAAATCAAGAAAATCATATTGAAACAACGTTATTATCTAATCTCCTATAACATACCTCGTGGAGATTTTTTTTTTTGACAGTGTCCTAACAATGTCTTTTATAGCAAAAGGAACTCCAAGCTCACGTGTCGCCTTCCTTGTCCTGTCTCTTCCGTCTCCCATAGTCTAGAATAGTTCCCACATTTCGTGGCAGTCACGCATTTGAAGAGTACAGGCCAGGTCTTTGTAGCCTGTCCTGCATGTTGGGTGTGTCCAGTGCTTCCTCATGGTTAGATTCAGGCTGTGGACTTTGTGGCAGGAATGTCCCAGGGTGCTCTTCTGTCCTTCGTGGTCCCCCACGTTGGGAGGCACATGCTGTCAATTAGTCCTGTTGTTGGAGATCCTGGCTTTGATGGTTTGGTTAGGGAGATGTCTGCCAGGTCTCTTCAGTATAGTTATGGTTTTACCTTTTGTCATGCAGAAGTATCATGTAGAGAGACACTTTGAGACTACGCAAAGAGCCTGTTATTTCTCAAACTTCTACCCACCAGGTTTCATGTCCATTGATGTTTCCTCTGACAGAGGATGAGATGGTTGGATGGCATCACCAACTCGATGGACATGAGTTTGAGCAAGCTCTGGGAGTTTATGATGGGCAGGGAAGCCTGGCGTGCTGCAGTCCATGGGGTTGCAAAGAGTCAGACATGACTGAGCAACTGAACTGAACTGGTGTTTCCTCTGATTATCAATTTCTATGATGGTGGTTGGAAAATGGTGATTTCTGACCCTATCATTTCCTCCTACTATAAAGATGCCCCCCCATAAGTCTGTTTATTTTATATCAGTGTGGATTCGCGGACTCTTACTTTAATAAATTCTAATCTGTTTTTACCATCTGACCAGTGGAAGCTCCTTCAAGCTGGCTCCCATGTTCATTTGAGACATCTCCGCCGTTCTTTGAATACCTGCTTATTTTCTGGCTCAGCAGCATATCCCAGGCCTATCTTCCTCTGTCTTTGCCCTGTCTCCAAGGAGCTGTTTACAAAGGGCCTCTAAGGGCCTCTGCCTTCTTCCACGGGAGAAAGGTGTATAGAAGCCAACATTTGGGTTTTAAGTGTGCTGGCTAGTGCTGGGCTGTCAGTGCTTCTCAGAAGACAGATCAGTAGATTTTACACATGCATATATCTGTATATACCTCTACCTGCCCCTACTGTGAAACCCACGAGTTCACGTGGGTTTCTCTAAATCCCACCCAGTACTGTGAAGTTCATTCTGCCCTTTTCCATTTCCGTATTTGCATCTCCCTTCTCCAGTAATGTGAAACTTGATTCCTATTTTCACAACATATTTATTTACTTGCTTATTTCTAGAATGCCAAAACACTGTTTCAGAATTGTTAACCTCTGTTTAAAAAAAAAAAACCCTACTAATTAGAATACATTATTAGAGTTCTTTTTTGGCCTGTAGCCTGAGGGCATGTTGTCCAACCATTTAGAAGTTCCTTGAGCTGAGTTCTTTTCCGCTGTCCCTTTCAAGTGCAATTTTGTTGTTTGTTTGGAATACCATTCAGTGCGCTTGTTTTTCTTTCTGTTCTTTCCCTTCTTCCCTTCCCCCCGTCTCTCTCCCTACTTTCCTTCTCCCCTTTTCTTCAGTGTAAACCACTAACATGGGTACAAAAGTCAAATCTATACAGAAAAGTTCTGTGTAGAGAAGCATTTCTCCACCCCCCCAGCACCATTTCTGTATCCCCCACCGGGCTCCTATATCCATGGGATTCTCCAGGTAGGAATACTGGAATGGGTAGTCATTCCCTTCTCCAGGGGGATCTTCCCAACCCAGGGATTGAACCTGTGTCTTCTGTGGCTCCTGCATTGCAGGCAGATTGTTAACCACTGAGCCACCCGGGAAGCCATATCCCTGGGTGCCATCTAAAAAGATCCTGGAGCAGGGAGGGGTAACCCAGGAGAAACTGTTGAATGTTCCACTTACAGCTACTTTTCACATTATCCTTCTGAAATTTCTGTTTGGGTGTGTATGTTTTATAATGTGTCTAATGTATGGGAAGAATAGTATTTATGTACTCAAGGTTGTGTGCTCCAAAAAATTTTTTTTAGAATTAAAGTGATAGTGATACGTAATCAAAATAGTTTGGATGCTTCTGAAAGAGTTGCTCTCTGGGCCGGAGTGGGTCTTTGGTCCAGGGGTGACTCTTGTGACCCCACCTGCCCCCGCCACATGGGACGAGCAGCTGGGCATTCATTGATTCATTTGCTCACTGGCCGGGCAGTGA
This sequence comes from Nanger dama, assembly GCA_917880005.1. Lineage (NCBI taxonomy): Eukaryota > Metazoa > Chordata > Mammalia > Artiodactyla > Bovidae > Nanger > Nanger dama. The sequence continues at coordinate 4,853,112 of CAKJTW010000063.1, read as the reverse complement.
GGTGAATGCAGTGAACAGGAGTGCATTGCCCAGACCTCATCCAGAGGTGTCCAGTCCAGATGGGGAGCTTCCAGCCCCTCAAGGAAGAACTCGGGGCCCTGGGTCACCCCAGAGAGGCTCTTGAGTGAGATTTGGTGGCTGGACTTCCAGGGAGAAACAAGAGACAGTGCAGGAGACACCTGTGAGCCAATGAGGGCATGGAGGAAGGGGACTAAGGCTGTGGATGGAGCTCACGGTACATAGATCTTGCGTCTTCCTGGGCCTCCTCTGTACCACCAGGCCCAGGGCGAGCTCTTCTTCTCAGACGAATGCAGATGCTCAGAGCCCGGACTTGGGCATCACACTTCCCAGCTCTTCTCCTGGCTGGCCACGTGAGCTTGAGATGTGGGAGTGTCTGAGTGTGTAACTTTCTGTTTCTCCTCTCATCTCCTTTTTAACCCTCTCATCAACACAGCGTGTTTTCCATACGGGATCTTGGGGCTCAGAGAGGTGAAACGCTCGTGGAGGGTCACACAGCGAGTTGGCGACTGAGGCTCAGCTGGAACGCAGGGCTTATTGCTGAGTCTGGGCTCAGCTGGATGGACTGCGTGCTTTTCTTGCTTAGACTTCTCCTGCACTTGAGAGAGGGGTTCTGTTTGCTTTAATGTTACTCTAATGCTTTTTGGAATCCATTTCCTTTGTTTATTTTACAGCAGTATAATTTGCAATGAAATAGTTTTACACTGAGCTTACATGTTTTAATGGTATTTTAATGGCATCTTAATGGTGTCTCCATGGATTTGCCAACGGATACTTTTGTTATCCTAACTTCCCTGCCTGACGATCGGCACCATGCGGCAGTGTGGCCGTGAACTGAGGCCTGAGCTCCCTCCAGGCCCACTGGGCAGCCTCTGTGTTGGGTGTCCACCGTCTCTGGGCAAGGGGGGCCTTTATCCCCAAGGAGAGGAGAAGGGACCATCGGTCCCCCTCTCACCGGGGTTTCACTTTGCCACGCGGTTGGGCCGCCTCCTGGGGTTGTCTCCCACTTACGAGTGTCTGACCAGGAGTCACCTGGGCAGAAGAGGAGGTCCCGGGCCCTGCCCCAGGCCCTGGAGCTGGGGGCGCTGGCCCGGAGGGCATCGGATCACCTCGGTGCTCTGCTTTCCGTTGTCCCTGCACCACCCCATATGCGGAAGCGTCTGTTCTGCTTTTCTGTTTTGGAAAATGTGACACAACAGTTCGAGTCTTGCCTGGTGAAGCACAGAAAGCCCCTTTAGGGCTGGGCTGGGCCTCAGCTATTTGCGTTCCCCCAGTGCTTGGCATGGGCATGGGCAGGAGCCGGAGCAGGGCCCCAGTGCCTGCTCGCTGAATGAAGGAATGAAGGAATGAATGAATGAGGGCTTGATTCGTGTGGCTGCAGGCTGACGACCGCGGTAAGAAAGGAGGCGGTGAAACTCAACCCTGGGACCCTGTCCAGGACTAGCGCAGTCACTGGCCCTGCTCCTGGCATAACACCCGGCTACAGAGAGCAGGTCTCCAACATTTCTGCCGCCGTCCAGACTCTCCTTGGCTTCCGCGGGACCCACCGCCATGGAAACATCCGGCGCCTGTTTGCCGGATGTCTGCTGCACCTGTAGTGTCAGCACCCAGCGCTTGTTACTCGTGCTCCAGGAAAAGCCACCCGGAGGCGCTCACAGGCTGTTTGGGCTGGAGGCAGCTGCTGGCTCTGGCACCTGGGTTCCCTTATCTCCAAGTTGGGAGAGTGTGTCCCCGTTTGCAGAGAGCTCTTGTGGGGATGTGGGATGCTGTGTGTCCTGCCTGGCACCTTGGCAGGACATTCATTAGTTGCTACTGTTCTGATTGCGATCCCTCTTACCGTTCCACCCCAAAGCAATTGTCTGCTGCCCTCTGCTAGCCCGGCTGTTCCACTGCGTGGCCACCCACAGCCCTGGTGTGTTGACCCCTCCTCGGTGGGAGAAGAGAGGTGCCCTCGTCAGTGCATACATCTGCAGAGCTGCCCCGAGTCCCAAGCCGACCACTGAAGCTCCAAGGGGCTTCTAGGAGTGGCCAGCCCTCCCTCCCCTGCCTTCTATTTCTCTTTTCTCCTGATGCACCATTGTTTTCTCAAAAGGAAAAAAAGAAGTGATTTGAGTCAGGGAAAGAAATCCCCAGGGCCCTGTTTCAAACGATTGTCCCCTTTCTAAACTTGAGTTAATAAGAATAAACAAAGTAGTAGGTGGATTTGCACAGAAGAATATTAGTCTGACGATTATGTGAATATTTATGTGTTCTGGCTTTCTCATTTTGTTACTGGTGTCTAATTTCTGAGTCTCATAATGAAGTGTAATTTGGAGAAGCTTTGCAAAGTCAGGCACAGCAGTGAAATAATTTGATTTGTTCAGTAAACTTGGTTTCAGTTATTCGTTTTCATCAGTTCTTTTAGAACCTCTTCAAGTTCTTTGTGATTTGACAACCACTTTTAGCCCGATGAAGATATGACTCTTAAACATTGCCAGGAAGTCAGAAGCGGTTTATAATATTGTTGCTTAATAAGAAAAATGCATTCATCGGCAGGATATAAAATTTATGGGCTTCAGATGGATTTGAGTTTGTAGTTTTAGCCCTCTGCGCTCCTGCCATTCTCGAGGCTATGAACAGGGTTTTTTAATTAAGTCAAATTGAATTGATTGAGCTTTTATTGAGCGCCCACTCCCTGCCAGACACAGTTTCCTTAACCCGTGCACCACCTGAATGGTGGCGAGGAGGAGCCAGCCAGCCCAGGGAGGCCCAGGCAAGGTGCTGCCCTGAGCTCAGGGCACCCAGTGGGTCAGTCTGAGAGGTGGGGTTTGGAGTTGGGGCTGAGGCTTATGCTCTTTCACCCCTAGCTGATTAGGAAAAAGAGACAGGTTGAGTGGCTTTGCATATGTTATCGCCTTTAATCTCATTTAATCTTCTCAACCCCTTGACGTTCAAGCTTATTGCATTTCCCTTACTTTACATCTGAGGGAACTCAGGGTGGTGCGGAGCCGGAGCCAGTGGGAGCCGGTGCCGGGGGTTTGAACTCGGAGTCCTCTGGGGTCCAAGGCCGCCATTCTTTCTATGATTCCTGGTGCAGGGGGGCGGCGGTGGGGGTGTGTGCGGTCGGGGCCGGGAGGAGCGACTGCATTTCTGCCAGCACATGACTGACCACCTGCTGGTGGAAGTGGCCCCTTCCTGTAGACCGAGGCGAGGGGTGGTGCAGAGGTGGATTGGTCTTCGGTTTCCTGGGCACTTTCTAACTCTGAGCCCGAGCCTGAGCCAGGCTTCCCTCTGACCATCACTCTTCTAGCGGTGCGTGAGTGGGCATCGTGGAACTTCCTGGGCTTTTTTTTGTGTGTGATTACCTATGCTATATGGGGGCACTTGGCAGTGTCTGTCATGTGGCGGGCCCTGCACTGAGGAGCCCTGCCCTCTGGAGACCTGCTCGTTGCCACGGCTGAGAAGTTGCCTCAGCCCCGGGCTCCTGTGTGCCACGGAGCTGCCTGCCAGCGGAGACAGGCAACTTATGCGATGGCATTTTGTGTGGCACTGTGCACTTCAGCCTGGCACAGCACACCACACCCACAGCAGGTATTCAAGAGCCATTAGTGTTTATGAAGGGGATAAAATTGCCCAAATGGAGGGAAGCCATCAAAATAAGAGCCTTTGCCTGTCTCATGGAAGTTAACTTGCAAACCTAATGACTGCTGGGCTGTCGAGAAAGTGTCATCTGGATGTCTCACTGGAGACAGAACTCTCTGGAAGGGCAGTCGGGAAGCCCCTGATCGCCTTGTGGGGCGGGGGACGCATTTTACATGACAGTGAGTTGGAGAAATTAGCAGTGGTCTCCGAGGAGCACCCCCCCTCCACTCAGGTTAACCCTTTGAGTTGCAACAGCTTTAAAATGAGTCCAGGAAATAGCTGTATATATTCTTCATACTCGTCATGCTTTCTCTGCAAATAAAAGCGATCTTGAACGTCTGAGACTCTGGCGACAGAAATGCCTCTCCTTTGTGGAAGTACGTTGCTGGGGCTGGAGACAGGACCAGCACAGCATATTCTGTGCTGCGGGGTGGTGGCAGGGTGACGCCAAGAGGTTCATTCAAACTTCACTTCTGGTTGGGGCTGGGGGAACGAGGACCCTGACTTTTGGCCCGAGGCCAGGTTTACGTCAAGGAGAGGATCCGTTGTTTAAAAACAAATGTGCGTAACAGTCCCCGAACAGTCATTTTCAAGTCATTCTCTGATAAAGACAGAATGCTTAATTTAGGCAAACTTAATGGTTTCAGAGCATTTGGTGTAGTCCTGGGGTAGAAAGCAGTGTCTTCCTTATTCCATTTCGACCTGACTTCATTCCTGTCTTTGTGTGCTTTCCTCCTGGATGCGTTTGCACCTGGCAATTTGGGCAGGGATTCCTTGATTGCAAAATAGCTGCTCTCAAAAAGTGCAGACAGGCGGTCGCACCCCCGGAGCCCCTCGGCCACCGCAGCGGGCTGCTGCCGGACACCTGGGCTTGAGCCCCGCCGAGGCCTGCTGCTCAGTCCATTCTCAGCCGCCGTTGGCCAGCTTACAGAAGAGGGGTAGGATGGGACCCTCGCAAGGTCATGGGGGCCATGGGGACTGGGCCAGTGAGATACAAGGTAAGCTCTCGGGCGGGGGGGGCCACCGCGCACTGAGGGACGCAGGGATGGGAGGGCAGGCCCCAGCTCGTGGAGGCGGGAGGAGCTCGTGCGCCCAGGGCTGTGCCCCGCCCAGCCTCTCCCGGCGGCCTCCGCCGTCCGGGGGCAGTCAGAGGCTCAGTCCTTGTTTCTGTCCCCTTTTCCTGTTTTGGGTGAGCTGGAGCAGCAATTCTCAGGCCAGATTATTTGGAAGATCCATATCACCACTGATTATTTACGAAGGGACAGGCCAGGAGGGAGGTAGCCAGCCCGATTAACTCGTCAGTGAGGCAGCTGGAGGGACATGTGACAAGCAGACCAGGCTTATCACTTGACCAGAGACTGTCTGCGCCTGGATTGTTCCCCCAGGGTGTCCATGATGACAAATGTAATTGACATTTTTTTATTAACCCTGAAATGATTAAAGACGCTGCCGCTGAATTTACGTCAAAGAGCCTGGTCCCTGGCCTTCCGCGTGAGGCTTCCACGTTGCAGGCGACGAGCGGCCTTGTGTTTACTTCCTGCTAATCGATTCCATCAGGCAAGGCGCACCAAGCTCTGCCTCAGTTGGTCTGGAAAGCAGGCCCGGGAGCTCAGGCTCTGGCTTCCTGGCTCAGGTTCTCAGAATGTTCTGGCACTAGCGTCATGATGGACACTCAGAAGGCACTCTGTTCATTGAGCGCCAGGCATTAGCTGGGCCCCTGCGTCACGGTGGGTCCCGAGATGTATAGAGTGGCAGGTTGGGGCCCCCACCCCCTCAAAGGAGCTGTCCCTGCAGAGGGGGATGGGTAGACGCTCACGGGAGCAATTGTGTGGCCTAGGTGCTGGGAGCAGGACCGGGACTGCCCTCATGGCTGGGGGAGGAGGGACGGGGGCACGGGGCTGACGTGGGTCCCAAAGGGAGGGCATCCCCTCACCAGGCAGAGCTCAACCTCGGGGGCCTTCCAGGTGGAGGTGGAAGCAGTGTCAGGGCACATGGAAGGGGGTGAATTGGAAGGGGCAGTGAATGGTGTGCAGGAGCATCCCCGGGGGCGGCTTGGTGCGGCCCTGCAGACAGGCTAGGGGCTCACATGGGCTTGCTGCTGCCTCGCCTGCTGCCAAAGTCACCGAGGTTCTCTGTGCTCAGCTCCCCTCACCTGCGAAGCAGAAGCAGTCATCATGGCCTCACATCCGTCAAGGCTGTGGTGCTTGGAGCAAAGCTCTCGACCCGCTGGTCCTGGGCAGGGCACCAGGCAGCAAGCATCCCACGGGGTTGCTGACGGTGGAGGGGCGGAGCTTGTGGGGATACAGAGTCGCCCATCAACGGTGCCAAGCGCTGGGCGGAAGCCGCCACGCTGGCTTCCCATCTTAGAGCCGAGAAGCCTCCTCTTGAGAGGGTCCGGCAGCCGTGCAGGGTCTTAGGTGGCTGTGCAGGGGCTGGGAGAGGGCAGGGGCCTCCTCTAAGAGGAGCGAGCTTGTGTTACGAGGGGGTTAGGAAGTGGTCCCATCACGGCGAGAACAGGACAGTCACAGTGCCCCTCAGTGGAGCCGAAGCAGCGGGCGTTTCCCGAGCGCCTCTCTGCCGGGGGTTCACTCAGTCACTGAGCAGCATTTACTAGGCGTCACTGCATCCCGTCTGAGCCACGTGGGCTTTCCAGGTCGCGCTTATGGTGAAGCCAAAGTCTTAAGTGTTAGTCACTCAGTTATGTCTGACTCTTTGCGACCCCGTGGACTGTAGCCCGCCAGGCTCTTCTGTCCATGGAATTCTCCAGGTGAGAATACTGGAGTGGGTAGCCATTTCCTTCTCCAGAGGATCTTCCCGACCCAGGGATTAAACCCAGGTCTGTTACACTGCAGACAGATTCTTTACTGCCTGAGCCACCAGGGGAGCCTCAGTGGTAAAGAACTCACCTGCCAGTGCAGGATACCTAAGAAACGTGGGCTTGATCCCTGGGGTGGGAAGGTCCCCTGAGGAGGGCACGGCAACCTACCCCAGTATTCTTGCCTGGAGGATCCCACACACATAGGAGCCCGGCAGGTTACTGTCCATAGGGCCGCATAGAGTTGGACATGGCTGAGTGACTTAGCGTGATGCACTGTGAGGTCCAGAGTACCCTGGTGGGTACGTGGTGGGGAAAGAAGGAAAGAAAAGAAAATCATGACATGCCTAGCAATGTGGATAATGGCCATTTCAACCTTGAAATAGTGAGTCTCTGTCATTAAAGGTTTGTATATTGGCCCCCTGCCAACCCCAACTGACTTGCCCCCGCCCCTGCCCCCCCGCTGCCACTGCGCAGACTGAGAAGGAGGTTTACCCCTTGTGACTTACTTAGACCTGTTGCTTGGGAGCCTTTCCCATCAGTTTAATCTCTTCTGCCTTTTAATCCTGTGGCTGACAGGATGTTGCAGGGGCAGTAATTTAATAAAAAGTATGCAGTTTGTAAAGCAGCTGCTATTCTGTGTACTAAGCACATTTGCCAACCTTTTCAGGGAAATCTCCAAGCTGTTCTTGGAACTTGGCGATACTGCAGGGAAAAAAAAAAGTTATATTTAATAACATTTCATCCTTTGGGTTCTGCAGCTAATAGTAGCCTAAATGGGAGCCGTGTCTGAAAACCATTTCTTTATGTGATTCAGAGAACCAGGACACTGCAATTACCCTGCGTACGAGATTTATGAAAACATTAATGCCTAACAAGAAGCAAACATCTCAATAAGTTATTTAATTTGAAGTTGCAGGCCTGGCGGCCGGTTCCTAACTCAGCCCTGCTGTCAGCCCGCAGGCACTCGCTCGGAGGGGGGGTTGGGGGCAGCGCAAAGCGAAGCTGGGTTAGAATCACGTCCTCCTGACTCAGGAGCCCACCCCTGCCAGGGCAACCTTGTTAAGTCTACCATGTGGCAGCCACATGATCTGCTGGATGAGAGACACACATTCAGCCAAATTCACGTGCTACACGCCTTCCCTTTCTTTACTGCTCTCCCCCACCCTGAACTGGAGAGTCACACACAAGCAGATGTCAGAACGACTGCCGTGCTCTGCCTCATCAACTGGAAAAGCCACCAACTGAATTACTCTCGACACCATTTCTGTGGATGGCAGATGTGGGGCGGGAGCCCGGGGTGGGGGCCGTCTATTTTCCTGTGTTCCGTGATAGCTGAAGCCTTAATTCAAAAACAAATTAAGTCCTTCAGCTGTCACTTGATTGTCCCCTCCGATCTTTGGGGATACATATCATTGCTCCTGCCTCGGATCTCTTCTTTTTCTCGAAGCTTACCCCCACTGTTTTTTTTTCCTCTTTGCCCAGAACTCAACATTTTTTTTTTTTTTATAAAAGCATGCATTATTTAGAGCCTGTCGCTTCCTGAAGTTCTTTAATTACAGAATTAAACCAAAGTAACGACAGTTTAATTTGTTCTTTCATTAATTGGGAGCGCTCGGGGCTGATGTGGAGTGCGTGCGTTTGGGAAGCGTTGAGGAGTGCGCGCCGAGTGATTGAATCATGAGTCATAATCACGGCTGTGATTTTATCGTTTATCGTCCAGCCCTGGGCTAGGTGCTCCTCCTGCACATTCTCAGTTTATCCTCCTGGCCACCTTGAGGGGGCGCTCCTGCTGCTCCGTCCCTCAGATCCCAGAAAGGAAGGACAGAGCCAAGTCCGTCCAGGCAGCCGGAGGGAGGGCCAGGCCCCTCCGCCGCTGGGGGCTAGCTCCTGTCTGGTTCTTGGGCCCCAGCAGTGGTCTCAGTCCCATGAGGGCTGCCCCCATGAAGACCTGGGTTGGGCCTGAGAAGCTTGAACCCATGCCTGGCTGAGGGCTGAGGCTGGACCCATGAAAAGGAAAGGCGAGCCAGGCAGGAGGGGGGCCGATGCCCACGGAGGCTGCTGACGATTTTGTTGACTTTGAAAGTAGTGGCGGGGGGCGGTGAGGGAGGAGGCGTGCTTACAAGCCCAGCCCGTCCCATTTGGTTTGTGGGTCAGGAAAGCTGCCCCAGGTAACCACGCTGGGCGCTGCTGCTCTGCAGCGCATGGCGCGAGGTGGGAGCCCAGGTGTGTGAAGCTCTGTCTGGCTTGGGCTCCCTCCGGCCGGGGCCCGGCCCAGCCCTGCCTTGCTTAGGACAGGGTCTCGTTGCCAGCCGAGGCTGAGGCCAGGCAGCTGCCGAGGCCAGGACGGCCGCCTCAGGGCAGCTGCGTTTGCTCGGACGTGCGTGGCCCAGGCCTCGTTCTCTGCACACTGACCCCAGGGCCCGCCAGACTTCTGGACCTGTCTGTGTGTCTCTGGACGTCCATCGTGTCTGCTTGGGTCTTGGGCCTCCAGGTACTCTCCCGTGTGCAGCTGGAGATGCCTGGCCTGGCTGGCCTACCGGAGGGGAAGCGCTCACACTGTGCCTTAACTTTTTTAAGAGTCTGAAGCCCTGTTTGCTCCAACACCAGGACATTTTGGTGGCAGGTGGTAAAGGATGAGAAAGAGAACAGGCGGCCGGCCGGGCAGCGCCTGCCTTTGTACCTTCTACTCCATTACCATAATTCTCTTTGAGCCTCCCTGCAGCTCTGGGAAGCGAGGTGGTGGCCCCATTTTCTAGCTGTGGATGTGGCGGCCCAGAGGTGGGTTGCCTGCTCAGGCCACATTGATGGAAGGGCACCGCGGGGTTAGGGTTTAGGGTGTCCAAAGTTCCCTGTGGAATTGGGCCTTCACATCCCCATAGCTTTCACCCTGAGTCCCCCAGGCTGCCTGCTTGCTCTCAGACCCTACAGGATGCAGAGCCCCGCCTAATGGCTGCTTAGGCAACATGGGAACATGTGAATGCATTCTCTGCAGCGACGTCTAGATGAATTTAAGATGAGAGGATTCAGTTACACTTTATTATTGTTTACCATTAAAAATCATGCAAATAAGCCATGGGATAAGGCAACTTGTATTGTTTTGGGCACCAGATTTACATGTTTACTGGAAGAAAAATGACACCAAGCGCCTTCAAGGTGGTAATAAGATTGCGCCTCAGAGCTTTCGCTTTGTTGGTCTTTATTTATAATTTATGCCACGACCACTTCCAGAAGAGGTTTTAAACTAGTTTATCATAAAAACTTAGAGCGCGACAAGAGGATCTTGAGGCTTACCATCGTCAGGATGAAAAGAAAGCTTAGCAGAGCTGTGGCTCGGGGTGGGGGCGGGGGGGCGGCAGAACGTGCAGAAGCCGGCTGACCCGCCCCGAAATCACTGGAGGCTTCCCGGGTTGCCAGAGCTGAAAGGGAGGCCTGCTGGGTGGCAGGCTTCTCATTTTCAGATTATCAGGGACCTCCCCCTCCGCCTTGTTCTCCAGTCCCTGGGTTGCCTTGTTGAGCTCCTGACTCCTCTACTGGGAAGGAGTGGGCTCAGAGTCCGGCTTGGACCATCTGGGCAGAGAGAGTCCAGGCGAGAAAGACACTGTGTTCCATCATAACCTGAGTGTTGGAGGTGGTTCTGGGGAGCAGCCCCCCCGCCTCAGGGTGCACTTCCGACTTGGTGACAGGCCGCCTGGGTGATACCCGCCTTGAGGGGAACGACTTTAGGGTCGGCTGTCCTGGCCAAGGAGAAGGAGGCTCAGCCACGAGGATCTGGAGCCCTGGGTTAACCACCGCGTATGGCCCATCCCTGGCACTGTGCCTGCCCTGGGCCATCTTCCAGCTGGTGGGGTGGGAAGGAGCAGCCAGAGACCCAATTGAGAGTCCAGAGCAGAAGCAGGTTGTTGCGTACACCTGCTCCTGGGGTCCCCGGGGTCTTCACAAATGGCACGGAGCCGCAGCAGGCACCCTGCCGGTGTGGATGATCAGCATCAGCAAAGATGCACATAGATTATAACACACAGCACACAGTGCAGTTGTCTGCTCAGTCGCTCAATCATGTCTGGCTCTTTGCGACCCCATGGACTATACCCGCCAGGCTCCTCTGTCCATGGGATTCTCCAGGCAAGGATGCTAGAGTGAGTTGTCCTTTCCTTCTCCAGGGCATCTTCCTGACCCAGGGATCAACCTGCCTCTCTTGAATCTCCTGCATTGGCAGGCGGATTCTTTACCACTTCGCCACCTGGGAAGCCCACACAGCACAATAAAAGAGCAGCTTGAAAGCTAAGCAGCAGTTGAGCTGCTTCCCTCTTTAAAAAGCTGGAAGCCACGTGCCATATCCGGAAGCTCGTGAGCAAGATTGTGGGAGAGACAGATTGACTAATGGCAAATGGGCCTTCTGTAACCAGTATAGGCACTGCTGATCACACCCGGCTCTTGGGGGAACTGCTGTTCTCTGATGTATGAGTCCTTGTTGCTGTCAGCACAAGTAGAGGTAAAGGGATTTCTGGCTGCTAAACTCACAGCCAGGCAGCTTCTGTAAATTACAGGCTGTGTGACCACAAAAATCGTTGACTTAAGTGCTGCAGACTTATCATTATTATCCGATTGTATAACTCTTCTTAATCCTTTAGAATCACTTGTTAAACTTTTATAGGTAAAATAATTTTGCGCTCATTGAAGTAATGTAATTATATAGACTAATTCAAAACTATTAGAAAAATTGGGGGGCTCCATTTATAATACCACTTAATGCATTCCAGGTACAGTTTGTTAGGGAATGATGAATTTTCAGCCTTCAAGAACCCCAGGCCTGGGTATGAGTTCGGATGCGGAGGGCATGAGTTCACTGAAAGCGACTGGTGGCGCTAAGTAGTAAAGAACCTACTTGCCAGTGAAGGAGATGCAGGAGACTCAGGTTCGATTCCTGGGTCGGGAAGAGAAGGAGATGGCTACCCACTCCAGAATTCTTGGCTGGAGAATCCCAAGGACAGAATAGCCTTGTTGGACTACAGTCCATGGGGTCGCAAAGAGTCGGACATGACTGAACGACTTAGCACAATGCATCCCAGGTATAGTTTGTTAGGAAGTGATGACTACTCAGTCCCCAAGAACCCAAGCCTGGGCAAGAGCTCGGGGCACTGAGGTTTTGAGTTAACTGAAAGCTACCAGAAACTTGTTAGTTGGTCCTTAGCTGGCCCTTTTAGAAGTAAGTAGACTTAGGGGTTGTTTTTGAGAAATAGACTCAGTTTCAGCTCAGTTCAGTTGCTCAGTCATGTCTGACTCTTTGCAGCCCCATGAACTGCAGCACGCCAGGCCTTCTTGTCCGTCACCAACTCCCAGAGTCCACCCAAACCCATGTCCATCGAGTCAGTGGTGCCATCCAACCATCTCATCCTCTGTTGTCCCCCTTCTCCTCCTGCTCTCGATCTTTCCCAGCATCAGGGTCTTTTCCAATGAGTCAGCTGTTCTCATGAGGTGGCCAGAGTACTGGAGTTTCAGCTTTAGCATCAGTCCTTCCAATGAATATTCAGGACTGATTTCCTTTAGGATGGACTGGTTGGATCTCCTTGCAGTCCAAGGGACTCTCAAGAGTCTTCTCCAACACCACAGTTCAAAAGCATCAATTCTTTGGTGCTCAGCTTTTTATAGTCCAACTCTCACATCCATACATGACTACTGGAAAAACCATAGCCTTGACTAGACGGACCTTTGTTGACAAAGTAATGTCTCTGCTTTTCAATATGCTGTCAAAGTTGGTCATAACTTTCCTTCCAAGGACTAAGTGTCTTTTAATTTCATGGCTGCAGTCACCATCTGCAGTGATTTTGGAGCCCAGAAAAATAAAGTCAGCAACCATTTCCACTGTTTCCCCATCTATTTGCCATGAAGTGATGGGACTGGATGCCATGATCTTCATTTTCTGAATGTTGACCTTTAAGCCAACTTTTTCACTCTCCTCTTTCACTTTCATCAAGAGGCTCTTTAGTTCCTCTTCACTTTCTGCCATAAGGGTGTTGTCATCTGCATATCTGAGGTTATTGATATTTCCCCTGGCAATCTTGATTCCAGCCTGTGCTTCCTCCAGCCCAGAGTTTCTCATGATGTACTCTGCATATAAGTTAGGTAAGCAGGGTGAAAATATACGGCCTTGACGTACTCCTTTTCCTATTTGGAACCACTGGAGACCCATAAATCTACTACGGTTTGACTTTGGCACCAGCCTGGAGTTGTCACAGAAGTCATTTCTGGGCAGCAGGCAGCAGAGCCGGCTTCTGCTGCAGGTGGGCCTGTGAGCCTCCAGGGGGAGATGAGAGTCGTTCCTTGTTGGGTGTCTGTGAGTTGAGTAGATCGAAACTTTCTCCTTGTCTCTCAGGAGGGATTTGGGGTGTCTGGGCCCAGGGGCTCAGTCTGCCACCCCGCCCCAACTCCAGGTCTGAGCGCTCTGAGTTTGTTGATGCCTGATGCGGTGCCATGGGGTGCAGCCGGGCAGGTGGGGGAGGTGGAAGAAGCCGGGCCTGCATAATGACATTTCTGTGGCCTAATGATTTTCAAAAACCATTTAGCGAGATTGAGGTAATGTATTTCCCAGACTCAAGCAGTTTACTCCTTCCCACTGTGCTGAATCAGGCTGTTAAACCCTCTTGCTATGTGTTATAGCTATCAGCACCAGGGAAAAATGGTCAAGTTCAAGGCCCCTGCCATATCCGTACTCGGCTCTTCTGGAATTGTTGAGTAACTGCACTTTTGAAAATGAAGTTTTTAAGAAGATTGGAAAATGTTAAGTGAGGAAAGCAGGATGCCAAATTATATATTCAGCAGGATCTCGGGAGAAAGCAGGCACTCAGAGAAAAAGACGGCGTAGATGCCGCCTGTAGGTCCATGGCGGCTCCGCCATCCGAGGGCAGGGAGCAGACCCAGCGCCCCTTCTGCTCTTTCCCAGCCCCCCACCCACTGACCACTGCCCCGGGTGGGGTGCCCAGAGAGAGCACATGGACTTTGACTCGGGGGCTGTCACTTGAGTGCTGTCTTAATATAACCTGGGCCACTCTCTTCATACCTCGAACCTCAGTCTCTTCGCCTGTAAAGGGGCCCAGTTGCGTCCACCTCAAGGAGGGTGCTGTGGAGACTCTATCATCTGACTCAGCACTTGGCAGTGTGGGGCCCATGGGGGTCTAAAGAAATGATAGCTCTTGTGGGAGTTATCATACAAGTGCATGTGTGTGTCTATCAAAATTTACAAAACGAGGTAAATCACAGTGGAGAGGAATAACGGCTGAAAATGGGAAAGCAGTGGAGTCCTTCTGGCCACACGATTCCTCCACTCACCACTCTGTCCTGACCACGCTGACTGCTCTTGTCTTCAGGAGAGAGGAAGTGGGGTGGCAATCGATGGTGCAGATGCATCCAGCCCTCCCAGAGGAGCAGCATGGAGCAATGATGGGAACATCTGCTGGGATTTTATGCCTGGTGGTCAGGAGGGCTTCCTGGAGGAAGGAGCATCCAGGCTGAGACCGGAAGGAAATGTAGGGGCCAGTCGGTGGAGAGGGAGGAACAAGCAGAAGGAGGTGGAGCTGCGTGTGTAAAGCCACAGGTGGCAAAGGGCAGAGTGGGTTTGGGAAGCCTCAATGGAAGGTCACGTGTAGGTGAGGTGGTGGTGGGAGGTGAGGCTGGTGGGTGAGTGTGGGTCTCTCAGGTCAGCTGGAAGGCTTCCCCGCTAGACGGAGATCCACCACAAACCCCATTGAGTCCCTGAGTGTGTCTGGCAGGAGCCCACAGCCAGACAAGGCCTTTCGGCCAGAAGGCACCAGGTGTACCTTCTGCTGGCTTTCTGGATGAGTTCTAGGGTCAGGGGCCCATGTTCTTTGAGAAGTCTTAATGAAAATGACCACCCCGCTCAGGGAGGCTGGCAAGAACTGTGGCTTTGGTGGGCAGCGTGGGCCTGACGGAGCCGCCCACAGGACTGCCCTGGGAGCCCTTTTTGGGACGTGGAGACAGCCTGGCGCTGGCCTGTGGTGGTTGCCATGGCAGCAGGACCCAAGTGACCCTCACTTTCCTGGAGTGATCGCCCCCGTCATGGGGCCGTGCTCTGGCTGGCTGTCAGGTGGGGGAAGTCATCATGGCTGAGTCTCTGAGCAGGCGCTCAGGAGGCGCTCTGCCGGGACAGGAGTGTGTGTGTGACAGCCCAGGACACAGGGTCCCCAGGCTGGGCCCGAGGAGGGCTTGGTTGGAGCTGGGTCAGGCGGCACTCGCAGGGAGGCCTCTCAGTGACTGCTGGGGGCACCCCCGGCCCCTCACGCCCGCTTAGGTGGCCGGTGTCCCTGCTCCCTGCCCCTGCCGTCACTCTGCCCTCCCGCTGCTCCTCTAGCGGCGGCCCCTCTGCCTGCAGCAGCCCAGCTGCTTTCCTTGCTGCTGCTCGGATCGCCCCCCAGGCCCTGGCGCCCCCTCTCCTATACGATGTCCGGTGTGCCCTTTGCCCTGGCAGACGTCCCCGTCACCAGTCTCCCGCAGTATCCTGGCCTCCTTGCCTTAGCCCGAGTGTTCTTTCGGAAGGAAAATCTTGACTATTGCTTTGCTCTCCTATGTTTAACCCTTTCAGCTGCCCTCCTCCCCCGCCATCTTTCACGGAGGGAGACAGCTCTGAAGTTCTCCTATCTTTTTTCCCCGCTCCTGTCTCGCGTCCATCCTCACGGGCTCCTGGTCCCCTTCAGGCCGCTCTCCCCCGACCTCCTGCCTCCCACCTTGCTCAGAACCCTGACCACCTCCCCAGTCGAAATTAAGCTTCATCTCTTTTGTTTATTTATCTAAATTTGTTTCTTTAACTTTGGCTGTGCTGGGTCTTTGTTGCTGGGCGTGGGCTTTCTCTAGTTGCGGTGAGTGAGGGGCCTTTTTCTGCAGTGCCCAGGCCCTAGGGTGCATGGGCTTCAGTACTGTGGCGTGTGGGCTTAGTTGCCCTGTGGCAGGTGGGATCTTCCTGGGCCAGGGATCAAACCTGGGTCCCCTGCATTGCAAGGTGGATTCTTAACCACTGGACCACCAAGGCAGCCCCATTCACCGGCTCCAATTATCACAGAGGCCAGCTCTTACCTCTCATGGCGTCTTCACTGGTGCTGCCTGTTTATACATTGGCTTAATATCTCTCTCTCCCATCAGACTCTTGTGAGCTCTTTTGTTTCCCAGAGATTCAGGCAGTGAGCGATGTCCTTGGCATGTGGACCCTGAGTAAATATCTGTGGAATAAACCTGATGAATGACTGACAGTTGCCCAATCTTTCCAAGGCTGTGTTTGCACACCGCTGAAATGAAGAGAACTTCCCCTGCTGATCTCCTGGGTCTGCGTGAGGATCATGTGATGCCATAACGTGGAATGTGATGCACAGAGGTTAAAATATAATGTCATGACTCCTTCTAACCAGGTCAGAGCGATTGAAGGCAGGAGGAGAAGGGGATGATAGAGGATGAGATGGTTAGATGGCATCACTGATGGACATGAGTTTGAGCAAGCTCTGGGGAGTCGGTAACGGAGAGGGAAGCCTGGTGTGCTGCAGTTCATGTGGTCGCAAACAGTCGGACATGACTGAGTGACTGAACTGATCTGAACAAGGTCATACCCTCCACTTCCCCCTCCAATTTTTGAGCGAATGCTTCTTGGGATGAAAAGGCCAGGGAGCAGGGCGAAGCCCCATTTGACGGTCTGCATCGAGGGTGGGCACAGCAGGGAGGTGAGAGCCCTGCCGCTCAGGGGGGCAGATGTGGCCCTCGGCCTGGAAGGGTCCCCTCTGGCATGGACTGAAGGAGTGCCTGGCAGTGACTAAGCGAGCTCCAGGCTGAGATCTAGCGCATTCCCTTGCTGGTGGGCTGCCTTGGTGCCTGGAGGCTGTGAAGAGCGGGGGGAGGGCTGAGGAGACCAGATGGGCTTTCCAGGAGAGAAAACAGGTGGTGTTAGAAGCCCGCCATCAACAAAATTAACGTTGACTTCTGGAAAAATCTACAAGGGGTTTGTGAGAGAACTCTTGGTTGCAAGTGACAGAATACTCAGTTCCTGGTAACTTAAAGCAAAAAAAAGTGAACCCATTGGTCTAGGGGTGCAAAGGCTGAGGACCATGCAGCTTCCGCTGCGGCTGTCCTCGCGGTCAGATGTCCTTGTGTCTTGGTCCCACCTTCTGTCCCTCTTGGCTACCCCTGTGGTGACCCCCTTCAGCTCCAGCCCCCAGCCGTTCTCTCATTCATCTGCTTTGCAGCCCAGCTGGTGAGGAAGTGCCTCTTCCCTTCTCCTGCCTGCTGCAGGCTGGGGCTGGTGCCTCATGGCCTTGGGTTGGCCAGGCCTGGGTGCTGTGTCCTTCGTAGGAACTCTGAGCCAGTAACACACTGACTGTGTGGGGCACAGATGGTTCTCCAAGGAAGGAGGTGAATGGACACCAGGCAGCCAGTAGAAACCATGGCACTGCAGGACTAAAAAGCAGTTGTATGCTTGCCAGGAGCCAGCATTCATTCTCCCAAAACCATTCACTCTTTTCTGAGTTCTTAGACTCACAGGATCTGTTTGTACTGAAGCTAGAGCCAGTATGTGTCTTGATTTGGAAAGGCACCTCTCACTCCTAGGGCACAGGGCTTTAGAACCTTGGTAATACCATCTCATCCTGGTTTTGCAGAAGAGTTGGAACCCAGGTCCTCCTGGTGGCAGAGAATCTCTGGCTTGTTCTGTGAGTATTGGTGGGGGAGGTCTGCCACGTGATAACAGTCCAACTGGATGACCATGACTTGCTGAAAATAGCACCCATCTCAAAGAATTAATGGTTTACTCCTAGAGATGGGAGAGGTTTCTCATGATCAAAGGGCATTAAGCTTAGCATTCTTCTGTTCCACAGTTTGATAATAAATTGTGTAACATCATAGAAGTGAGGTCTGCTTGTCCAAGCTATTGTGTTCAGTCACTGAGTCGTGTCTGACTCTGTGACCCCATGAGCTGCAGCACGCCAGGCTCCCCTGTCCTTCACCATCCTCAGAGCTTGCTCAAACTCAACGTCCATTGAACTGGTGATGCTATCCAATCTCATCCTCTGTTGCTCCCTTCTCCTCCAGCTCTCAATCATTCCCAGCGTCAGGGTCTTTTCTAATGAGTTGACTCTTTGCATCAGGTGGCCAAAGTATTGGAGCTTCAGCTTCAGCATTGGTCCTATAGATAACTGAAACCCAAGGTGGCCATTCTTCCATTCATCTATACATTTGTCCATTCGTCTGTCCCTCATCCATCCATCCCTAAAGGGCTGTCAGTGGGAAGAGGGGTCAGTCTGGCCTTGTGTTGTGTTAGTCCAGAGAGCAGGGTGAGGAGCTGCGGATGGGAGCATGTTGTAGGTGAGAGGTGGATGAGCACTGGTGGTTGAACCTGAAGGCTCTGCAGTCTGCCTGAGTCTGATTCCCTGTTCCACCTCTCACCCTGTGACCAGGGTAGATAACCTCCCTGTGCTTCAGGTTTCTCATCTGTCGGATGCTGTTTATGATAATACCTACCTCGTACTTAGTGGTAAGGATTGAGTTAATTCTTGTCCTTAGAAGCATTTTATTTATTTATTTATTTTGGTGACGGCTGAATGCGTTATTACTGCTACCTGGAGGTGGGAGGGGAGGTGGTATTTTGTCTCAGAATAATGTCCAAAATTGCCGTGCTCTCAGAAGGGGCTCTGGCACCTCCTGGAGTCTGCGCTCCCCACCGTTGGCCAGGCAGCACCCCCTGCCGGGGACCCTGCAGGCCGCTGAGGGCTCATCCCCACTGTGCCAGGAGGGTGGCACCGATGGCCTCCAGAGTCTCCATCTCCAGCTGTCCACGCATCCCTCAGCAACCTCTGTGAGATGTCTTGCTCTTAATCCTTTTACCCAAAGAAAACTCTTTTTTGCCCTTTTACATCTTCTGTTGACATTTAAAACTCCTTCCCTTTGTTCTGACCTTATTGAATAGAGAACATAATTTCTTGGAATTCTCTGTATAATGAATGCTCGTGTACTTACAGATTCTGGTCAAGATTCTCCTCAACCTTTACTTTGAGGGAACTTGCATCATTTGGTGCAGAAAAAATTTTAAGAAGCACTGAGAAGGATGGTGTAAGATGAAAATGCTGCCTTAGCTCTCACTATTTCTGCAAATGTGAACCCCTTGTAATACACATACAAGCCGGAGTAACCCTGCTCTTAGAGATTGGATTGAAATTGGTTCAGACTCCTCTAATTGCATATAGTAGGAACGCTGCAGGCTTCTTAAGCTCTCTACAAGTTTTCCTGAAGCTGACAGGGTGGGGAGATCTGTGTGGGTGGGACTATCTCCTCAGATCATTCCTGGCTTCTCTTTCACGCCTGCAGTAGATGACATCAACTTGCACATCACACTGGCCTGCTTTGTCATCTCTGTGCCACAGTTGCTCACCTTCAGGATGAATGGTCCAATCGCCTCACTATTCTAAATACTCCTTCCAGGATTCAGGATGTAGGGGGATTTTGACTGAAGTACTGGGGCGAAGAAGTATGTATATGTTGGGTATGAGGGTGGAGGGGAAGAGATAGGGTGGGGTATTCCTCTCTGTTACTGCAAACCAGATGCTCAAAATTGAATATTAGATTTGACTTCCAGTAGCTAAGCAGCAGTTCCCATCAGACTAACTTTCCCGCAGCTGACAATTATAAACTGAACAAAAACACAACAAACTGCCTAAAGGTATTAGAGAGCAGCAAAAAGCAAGTGGACCGAGAAGGGAGCCTCCCCTTAGAAGAGGAAAATGGAACTGGGTGAATTTCCTGCTTCATGTTTTTCTGCATGAGACTAGGCCCCACTCTGTACCAGGCGGAGCAGCTAAAATTCAGATAGAAAACGTGCAGTGCTACTGACTTGAAGAGCCAGAGGACATAATTTGGGGCAACCAGAGCAGCTAAAGAGTGAGGAGGGAAATCTCAGAAAGGAAGGAGTCAGAGAGGGGAAGCCACAAGTTCTGCATATAGACTCTACCCAAATCTCTGATGACTCCTGAATCCACGAATGGGGCAGATTTTAAGAAGCGCAGCTCATACTGAATAGAAATTTCTACTGCTGCACACAACAGAGGAGACAGAGTCTGAAATTTGAATAGAGGCAAGTTAGCTCCCTGTTTAAAAAAAAAAAATTTAAGTTGATGTTCTTCAGAGAAACATAACAGAATCCAGAACTTATACAATATAAATTTTGTATTAATAATATCTGGTATGTATTAGTTACACAGCCATGTTTGGCTCTTTGTGACGCTATGGATTGTAGCCCACTAGGCTCCTCTATTCATGGAATTATCCAGGCAAGAATACTGGAGTGGGTTGCCATCTGCTTCTCCAGGGCATCTTCTCAATCCAGGTCTCCTGAATTTCAGGCAGATTGTTTACCATCTGAGCCACCAGTGAGTGAAGTAGCTCAGTTGTGTCCAACTCTTTTTGACCCCATGGACTATAGCCTACCAGGCTCTTCCCCCATGAGATTCTCCAGGCAAGAGTACTGGAGTGGGTTGCCATTTCCTTCTCCAGGGGATCTTCCCGACCCAGGGATCGAAACCGGGTCTCCTGCATTCTAGGCAGACGCTTTAACCTCTGAGCCACCAGGGAAGCCCAATAATACCAAGAATTTCACTCCAAAGTACTCAGTATAGTAGGAAATAGGAAAAGGGGACCTATATTCAAGAGAAAGGGCTTCTCTCAAGATAATCCCAGTGCTGAAATTAGCAGACAGTTGTTTTAAAACAGTTATAACAATGCTCAGAGACACAAAGGAAAATATAGTCACAATGAGTAGAAAACTAGGAAATCTCTGTACAGAAATAGAAACTTATAAGGGGATAAAAAGTCTAGAACTGAAAAATATAGTAGTGTCTGAAATAAAGAGTGTGTGCTTTGGACTCTGTTGCAGAATGGAGAGGACGGAAGAGGAGCCAGTGAATCTGGAAATAAGAGTAATAGAAATTATTCAAACTGAAAGCAGAGAAAAAGAATAGAGGGAAAAAGGAATAGATATTCAGGGGATCTCTTGGCAATAGCCATATATATTTGTGTAATATATAAGAGGATGAGATGGTTGGATGGCATCACTGACTCAAAAGACATGAGTTTGGGTGGATTCCGGGAGTTGGTGATGGACAGGGAGGACTGGCGTGCTGTGGTTCATGGGGTCGCAAAGAGTCAGACATGACTGAGCGACTGAACTGAACTGAACTGAACTGAACTGAATAGTATATGTGTAATATATAGTAGTATTTGTATATGCATTGTTGTTGTTCAGTTGCTAAGTCATGTCCAACTCTTTGTGACCCCATGGACTGCAGCACACCAGGCTTCCCTTCACTGTCCTTCACTATCTGCAAGATTTTGCTCAAACTCATGTCCGTTGAGTCAGTGATGCCATCCAATCATCTCATTTTCTGTCACCTACTTCTCTTGCCCTCAATCTTTCTCAGCATCAGGGTCTTTTCTAATGAGTCGGCTCTTTGCATCAAGTGGGCAAAGTATTGGAGCTTCAGCTTCAGCATCCGTCCTTCCAGTGAATATTCAGGGTTGATCTCCTTTAGGATTGACTGGTTTAATCTCCTTGCTGTTCAAGAGACTCTCAAGAGTCTTCTCCAGCACCGCAGTTCAAAAGCATCAATTCTTCAGTGCTCAGACTTCTTTGCTGTCCCACTCTCATATCCATACATGACTACTGGGAAAATGATAGCTTTGCCTATACGGACCTTTGTTGGCAAAGTGATGTTTCTGCTTTTAGTATATTGTCTAGGTTTGTCATAGGTTTTCTTCCAAGGAGTGAGCATCTTTTAATTTCATACCTTTAGTCACTGTCCACAGTGATTTTGGACCCTAAGAAAATAAAATTTGTCACAGTTTCCACCTTTTCTCTACCCGTTTGCCATGCAGTGATGGGACCAGATGCCATGATCTTCTTCTTCTTCTTTTTTTTTTTGAATGTTGAGTTTTAAGCCAGTTTTTCTCTCTTCTTTCACCTTTATCAAGATACTCTTTGGTTCCTCTTTGCTTTCTGTCATTAGAGTTGTATCATCTGCATATCTGAGGTTGTTGATATTTCTCCTGGCAATCTTGATTCCAGCTTGTGATGCATCCAGCCCAGCATTTTGAATGATGTACTCTGCATGTAAGAGGAAAACAGGGTGTAAGCAGGGTGACGATATACAGCCTTGACGTGCTCCTTTCCCAATTTGAAACCAGTCCATTGTTCTGTGTCTGGTTCTAACTGTCGCTTCCTAATTGGAGTCAAAAATGAGCGAGAGTGGGGAAGAAAAAGCTATTCAAAGAAATAATGCCTAAAACCTCACCAAATTTGGTGAAAATATGTACATTTCCAGATTCAAAAGGAAAAAGAAAGCCAAACCCTGCAGATCCCAAACAAGACAAATGTAAAAGCAATCACACTGTGACCTAGCATAGTTAAGCTTCTGGAAACCAAATATAAAGAGGAAAATCTTAAAAGCAGCCCGAGAAAAATGAATGTCATATGGAAAGGAATAATGATATAAAAAAAATATATACTGACTTCTTATCAGAAATAGTAGAGTTCAGAGACAGTGGAATGGCACCTTTAGAGTGCCATTAAAAACATTTCAACTCATGATTCTGAATCCTTTAAGAATGAAAGTGAAATAAAGACATTTTCAGATGAATGAAAAGT
Source organism: Nanger dama (assembly GCA_917880005.1). Taxonomy (NCBI): domain Eukaryota; kingdom Metazoa; phylum Chordata; class Mammalia; order Artiodactyla; family Bovidae; genus Nanger; species Nanger dama. Next base: position 4,830,979 of record CAKJTW010000063.1, on the reverse strand, counting down.
AGGCGAGAATTTGTTGAGCAGGTGTGCACACCAGACATGTTAAGGAAGTTCTTTGGGACAGAGAAATATGGCATCAGATAGAAACTCATATCTCTAGGAAGAGTTGAAGAGGCTGTAAATGGTGACTATGTGGGAAGATATGAAAGACTATGTTTTCCTCTTACATTAAAAAAATACACGACTGTTTAAAGCAAACACTATCACATTACATTGTGGGGTTTATAACATGTGGGTGTATAGCATAAAGGATAGGGGATTAAGAAAAGATATTTATGGTTGCAAGCTTCTTATATTTTATGTAAACTGGTACAGTTTAACTCTAAGATGACTCTAAAATATTAAGCATGTGTGAAAAGTGTTGAGGCAGAGCTCAAAGGAGGAAAAGAGGAATAAAGCACAGGTGAAAACAGAAAAAAAAACCCCAGCATAGTGATGATGTAAATCTGCTCAGATTAGCAATTACATTCTATGTGTATCAACTAAACGCTACACCTAAAGGAGACGTCAGGACTCCCTCAGGAGTCCAGTGTTAAGACTTCACTTTCCGGTGCAGGAAATGTGGGCTCAGTCCCAGGCAGGGAGCTAAGATGCCATATACCTGTCAGCCAAGAAAACAAACAAACAAACATAAAATAGAAGGAATATTGTAAAAAACTATTTCAATAAAGGCTTAAAAAAAATGGTCCACATTAAAATTTTAAGATTAAAAAAAAATCTTCAAAAAGGAGATTGTTAGAATGGATACGAAAGCAAGACTAAATTGTATACTGTTGGCAAGAGGTGTACTTCAAACAAAAAAGAAAGAAGCTGAAAGTGCATGGAATTAAAGGGATATCATCCAAATAGTATGCTTAAGAAAACTGAAAGTATTGTAATATTGAACCATAAAATAGGCTTCAAGACAACAGGTATTAGCAGAGATAAGGGGGACTTTTCATAATGATAAAAGAATCAATTCTTCAGGAAGACATAGCAATCTCTACCTAATAACAGAGCTTTGAAATACATGAAGATGTTTTCACAGAGTTAAAGGGAGAATAAACAAATCTGTAGTCATAGTTGGATATTATAACACTTTTCACTAAATAATTGATAGAACAACTAGACAGATCAATAAGGACGGAAGATCTACGTAACATTGTCAGCCACCTTAACTAACGTTTAGGGAACGCTATACACAAAGTTCAGGGTATAGATGCTTTTCAAATTCAAATAGTACTTCTCTAAGGTAGGGCATGAGCTATGATGTAAAGCAAATCTCAGTGCATTTAAGAGGGTTTAAACAATAGCCTAGTCTCTGATCACAATGGAATTAAATTTTTAATAAATAATAATGGCTGTAAAATAAAAAAAATAACTCCACAAACATTTGACAATTAAATCACACACTTCTAAATAACTTATGAGAACTTTGGCTTTTGGCAGAGATGGAGTAGTACGGGGCCAGATTTATGCTTCAAGCTCAAAGGAAAACAGAGGAAATGTAAGGGAACAGTGACTTTCAGATACTGAACACCAGGTACTGTAGACAGTGATCCCTGAGAGAGGAAAAATGACATGGTCCCTGAGAGTGTTTCAGGTTACTGCCAGGTGAGAGTTTCTGGCCTGTAAGCACAGGGAGGAGACACCCAGACAGGTCCCAGTGATCTTCCTGGGGTGAGGAGGCAAAGCCGGACTCCAGGAACGTCACGGCAGCTAGAGTTCTCAAAACAGAGAATCAGGCATTAGAGTGCTGCCCGGGCGAGAGAGCTTCCTCAACTTCTTCAGTGAAATACTGATCAGCACATGTGTATGAGGGAGCTCCCCAGGTGAGGAAAGAGCCACTTGAATAAGAAGAACAATCCCCAGAGCTCACAGGACCATGAATATTTCATATTCCTATAAGCCAGAGTGGGAAATCCTTGTAATTCACAAGGGTATTGCCTTAGGAGTGAAGTAAAACAGCCCTAAATAAATGCTGCGGTGGTTCCTCCTAGCAAAGCTTAGAGACTATCTAATGTTCAAGAAGTGAACATTTTCCAAGTAATCTAATTGTGTCCCCAGAACAAACCTTAAGAGTATTATAGGAAAAAAAAAATCCACCAAAGTAAAATTCATGGTGTCTTGCTTCTGAACAAAGATTACAAGACATGTGAAAGAATTAGAAAAATCTGAACCATGAGGAGAAGAAAATGAAAAATAGAGACACACCCACAAATGGCACAGATGATGCAAATAGTAAATAAGAATGTTGTGCCCACTTTTATAAATATGCCCCATGTATGTAAAGAAGTAGAAAAAAGCTTGAGCATGTCAAGGAAGATAGAAGAAAAATCCAAATCAAACTCTAGAGGTGAAAAGTGTTTTGAATGAAAAATTCACTAGATGTAATTACTTGCAAATCATTAACTGTAAAATAAGAGGTTAGCAAATTTGAAAACCAGAAACTATCTAAAGTGGAACACAGATAGCAAAGTTTAGGAGAGAAATAAGCAGAGCCTCAGTGAACTGTGAGACAACTTCATGCTTACCCAATATACGTTAAACCAGAGTTTTCAGAAGAAGGGAGAGCAGAACAAATTATTTAAGTAAAGAATGGCTAGAAGTTTTCCAAGTCTGATGAAAAATTAGAAATCCATGTAATTGAAACCTCAGTGAATCTCATCTGATAATGATGAAGGGTTCACTTATCAAAGGATGTAACATGAGGTGCTTAACATTAGGGGCATAAATATGTATACACCTAAGAAGAGTTTTAAAATTCATGAAGCAAAACTGATAGAAATGTGTGAAGAGTCAATCATATCCACAATTATAGTTGGAGTTTTCAACACCCTTTTCTCAATAATCAATAGATCAAGTCGGCAGAAAATCAGTAAAGGTATAGAAAACTTGAACAACACTATCACTCAACTTGGCTGAACTGATATGGATAGAATACTCCATGTAACAGCAGTATACACATCCTTTACAAGTGTACATGGAATGTTTACCAAGACAGACCATATTATAGGTCATAAAACAAAGCTCTCAGTAAATTTAAAAGGATTGAAATTATTCAAAATATATTATCTAATGATGATAGGATTAAATTAAAAATCAATAACAGATATTCCAGATATTTGGAAACTAAACAGCACATTTGTAAATAATCTCTGAGTCCCGGGAGAAGCTGATAGGAATATTAGAAAATATTTTGAACCAAATGCAAATGAAAACCCAACATATAAAATTTTGTGGACTGTAGCTAGAGCAGTTCTCAGATGGTAATTTATAGCATTAATGCCTGTATTAATAAAGAAAAAAAGTTCAAATCAATGGTCTTAGCTCCCACTTTAAGACATACAGAAAAAGAAAATTCAACCCAAAATAAGCAAAAGAAAGGCAATAAAGATAGAGCAGAAATAATTCAAATAGAACACAGATAAACAGTAAAGTCAGTGAAGTAAAAAACTGGTTCCTTACAATCAATGAAAGTGATAAAACTTTAACCACTCATCAGGAATAAAAAGATACAAATTACCAATATTAGGAATGAGAGAAGTGACTTAATTACAAATTCTAAAGATATTAAGAGAGTACTAAGGTAATGTTGGGCTTCTCTGGTGGCTCAGTGGTAAAGAATCCACCTGTCAATGGAGGAGATACGGGTTTGATCCCTGGGTCAAGAAGATCCCCTGAAAAAGGACATAGCAACCTACTCCAATATTCTTGTCTGGGAAATCCCATGGACAGAGGAGCCTGGTGGGCTATAGTCCATGGTGTTGCAAGAGCTGGACATGAGTTAGCAACTAAACAACAAGAACGAAGGTAATGTTATGATCAACTTTCTGGCAAGGAATTCTGCAACTTAGATGACCTGGATAAACCCCTTAAGAGATTCAGACACTTAAAGCTCACCCACAAAATTAGATAACTCCCAAAGCCTTGTCTCTATTAAAGAAATTGAATTCCTATTTAAAACCCTTCCCATAAAGAAAACTCCATGCCCCAAAACTTCACTAGCGAATTTTGCCAAATATTTAAGGAAGAAGTAGTAGCAATTTGTTATGAGTCGAATTGTGTCTCTCTCAAAATTTGTATTTCGAAGTCTTAACCCTCCAGTGGCTCAGAATATGTCATTATTTAAAGATAGGATTTTTACAGAGATAATCAAGTTAAAATGAAATCTTCAGAATGGACCCTAACCCAGTATGACTTACATCTTCATTAAAGGGGAATATTTGGAGACAGGCATAGAAGGAGACCAGCATATGAACGTGAAGACAGCCATCTGCAAGTCAAGAAGAGAGGTCTGGAACAGATCTTTTCCTCACTGCCCTTGGGAGCAACCAGTCCTGCCCTGATTTCAGGCTTTTGGCTTTCAAAACTGTGAGACAGTACATATCTATCTATCTACCATCCAGTTTGTGGTACTTGGTTACAGCAGCCCTAGAAAATTAACACATAATTCTACTCAAACTCTTCCAGGAAATAAAAGAAGAGGAAACATTTTCCAGCTTGTTCTATGAGGCTACCCTCGTACCAAACCAAGAGAAGAAAGTGATAGGCTAATATCTCTCATGAACATGGATGTAAAATTTTAAATAAAATCTAGCAAATCAATCCTACATATATCCCTTCACTTTAAGCAAACTAGAAATAGAAGATAATTTTTTCAAACTGTTAAGGCGCATTTATGAAAACATTACCTCTAGCATCTTTTTTGTTGTTTTCTTTTTATTGTATTTGTTTTTAATTGAATGGTGATTCCTTTACTGTATTGGCTCGATTTCTGTCATACATCAACATGAGTTAACCACAGGTGTACATATGTCCCCCTCCTTCCTGAATCTCCTTCCCACCTCCCACCCATTCCCACCCCTACCTCTAACATCTTATTTAACTATTAAGAGTGATTGCTTTACCCATAGTGTCAGGAACAAGACGGAGGTGTTCACTCATGCTGCATCTATTCAGCATCGTTCTGGAGATTATAGCCTGTGCAATAAGGCAAGAAAAAGAAATAAAAGATATCTAGATTGGAAAAGAAGAAGTGAAATTATTTTTTGTTCATCTACGTGATTGTTCATGTAGAAAATTCTACTGAGTATACAGAAAAAGATTCTAGGGCTAATAGTTTAGCAAGTTTGCAGAATTCAAGGTCAATATACAAAAATTAATTGTATTTCTGCCTATTGGAAAAGAACCTGAAATGAAAAAATTTCAAATACGGTTTATAATGTCATCCAAACATGAATTTAATAGGGATAAATTTGACAAAAGATGTCTAAGATTTTTCATCAGAAAACTCTAAACCATTGCTTAGATGATTCCTGGGTTGGGAGAATTCCCTGGAGAGGGAAATGGCAATCCACTCCAGTATTTTTGCCTGGAGAATACTGTGGACAAAGGAGCCTGGTGGGTTATAGTCCTCTGGATTGCAAGAGTCAGACATGACTTAGTGACTAAACAACAAGAGAAATTAAATAAAAGGAGCCATATATCCTGTTCACGGATCAGAAGACTCTGTTGTTAAGTCATCTCCCCAAACTAGTCGGTGGATCCAGCACAATCCCAGCCCTTGAACACACTCACCCTGAAGGATTCCCAAAGCTTTTGCCGGTAAATGGCATGGTGAAGGCTTGGTCACTGACTGCACAGGATTTTGCTAAGCTGTGCAAGCCTGATGGTGGTCTCTAGAATAATATCCTGGAGGGCAGCAAGGGCTGTCAAGGATGGACAGGAGGCCAGGAGCTTGGGCTTAAAACCAGGAAGAGCCACAAGGCAGGGGCTGGCAGGACCAGGCCAAGTGAAGATTCACCCAGAAGTCTGAAACTGCTGTCTCCAGGTGGCGGGAGGGTGGCAGACTCTTGTTTTTTTCTTTGTGTTTCCTCTCTCTCTCTCTTTTTTTGTTTTGAAAAAAAAAAAAATTCACAAAACACAACTATTTCCAATGTCATCAGAGAAACAGCAGTCCTATTGTTGATTGCTATGGGGTTTTCCTTTCAGTACTTTTGTAGAATTTAGGTATTTTTAAATGGAGATTGTATTTATTTTATAACAAAGAACAAAAGGCAGGCAGACAGACTGAAAGAACGAGACCTGTGGCTGAAGCAAGAGGTTTCGAGAGACTAGGGGAGCTCCTGGTGGGGCCACATCTCAGGAGCCAGGAGACGGAAACCTCAGGAAATGTGGGATGAGCAAGCTACACACTTCACTTGTCATATTCTTTCTAAATCTGACTTTTGTTGGACACATAGAATTTTGCAGTTAATACATCAAGTCATCTTAGCACATTTGACAGAAGCCTTAACTCCTTAATTCCACGGAGGTAGATTGGGATCTTTTAATTACTTAACTGAAAAAAGGTACACATGTCAGGCTGCTGCGGTGTTTGGGAATTAATCTTTAAAACTTGACAGTGAACATTAAATTCAATTAGGCAGAGCGATTAGCAAAGATTCTTCTCTCCTTCACTCCGGGTACTTTGAGAAGTGGCTGACTGGTCTGCATTGATTCTGATGCTATCGCTGTGTATATATCAACCAGGAGAGCCGAGTACGCATTTTCACTTAGGAGGGGAGTTGTCGGGCAGTTTAGGGACAGATGGATTTCCTGAAACGTGTTTCCACGACTGGTTCAGGAGGCGGTGGCCGAGAAATCAGGCCTCTCTAGTCGCTGATTTGGCCTTGGCGTCACAGGGTTCAGGGTCTCTTCTCTCTTTGATTGGGATTCCCATCTACCCCCTCCTGCTCCTCCTTCCCCTCCCTCCCATTCCAACGTCTGGTACTCAGGAGATGTTTGTTGAATGAATAAGTAAATGAATGCATTTAATAGATGGGAGCATTTGGGCACATTTGCTATAGAGCACATTGATTTTCTGACCCTCTCTCTGCCTCTCTTTAGGGGAAATACAGGGTAGTATTCACGGCTCCCTTCCGCCAGCCCTGCCCCTCGTCCCCCATTCCTAGAAGCAACTACCCTCTCCATGTGTATTTTCTTTTGAATTTATTTTTTTGGTTGAGAGGCCTGTGGGATCTTCCTCCCTGAGCAGGGATCCAACCTGTGCCCTCTGCAGTGGAAATGCAGAATCTCAACCACTGGATTACCAGGAAAGGCCTTCTATGAATATTTTTATAGTCTTATTACAAGTGTGCAAATAAACATGATAGAGTTCTGCTTCATGTGAGTTTTTATTTATTTTAAATATTTAAAAATACTTTTAATTTTTTTGTTTGGCTGTGCTGGGTCTTGGTTGAGGCGTGTGGGATCTAACTCCCTGCCTGGGGATCAAACCTAGGTCCTCTGCATTGGGAGTGTGGGGTCTTAGCCTCTGGACCACCAGGGAAGTCCCTCCTGTGTGCTTTTAAAATGGTGAGGAAACACACGTAAGATTCACCAGTGTAGCGATGTTTCCGTGTAGACTCATTCCCATTAAGGTGGCTTCCCTGGTGGTCTGGTGGCTAAGACTCCGCACTCCCAGTGCAGAGGACCTAGGTTTGATCCCTGGGTCAGGAAGATTCCCCCAGGGGGAAGAAATGGCTACTCACTCCAGTATTCTTGCCTGGGAAATCCTGTGGACAGAGAAACCTGTTGGGCTATACAGTCCATGGGGTCGCAAAAGAGTTGGACACCACTTAGTGACTAGACAACGCAAATCTAAGCACATTCACGTTGTGGGACAGCCATCACCACCGTGCATCTGCAGAACTCTTCATCTTGCAAAACTGAAACTCTGTCCCCATTAACCTGGTCCCCATTTTCCCCTCCTGGCAGTCCCGGGTAACCACTGTTCTACTTTCTACCATGCTTTTGACTGCTCTCGGAACCTCTTGTATGTGAGATTATACTTTTGTGACTGGCTCACTTCACTCAGCGTGAGGTCTTCAGGGTTTATCCGTATGGTGGGGCGTGTCAGAATTTCATTTCTTTTTAAGATAGTAATATTCCACCGTGTAAGTGTACATGCATGTGATATATCTGTATGTGTATATATATATAATAGATCACGTTTTGTTTATCCATTTATTCATCAGTGGACACTTGGGTTGCTTCCATCTTTTGACTGTTGTGAATAATGAATGCAGCTATGGACATTCAGTCCAGTTCAGTTCAGTTACTCAGTCGGGTCCAGCTCTCTGTGACCCCATGGACTGCAGCACACCAGGCCTCCCTATCCATCACCAATTCTCAGAGCCTACTCAAACTCATGTCCATTGAGTCAGTGATGCCATCCAACCATCTCATCTTCTGTCGTCTCCTTCTCCTCCTGGCTTCAATCTTTCCCAGCATCAGGGTCTTTTCAAATGAGTCAGTTCTTCACATCAGGTGGCCAAAAGATTGTAGCTTCAGCATCAGTCCTACCAATGAATATTCAGGACTGATCTCCTTTAGGATTGACTGATTTTTATCTTGCAGTCCAAGAGACTCCCAGGAGCCTTCTCCAACAACACAGTTCAAAAGCACGAATTCTTTGACACTCAGTTTTCTTTATGGTCCAACTGTCACATCCATACATGACTACAGGAAAAACCATAGCTTTGACTAGACATACCTTTGTCAGTAAAGTCACATCTCTGGATACAGTGGAAGTGAGAACTAGATTTAGGGGCCTAGATCTGATAGATAGAGTGCCCGATGAACTATGGAATGAGGTTCGTGACATTGTACAGGAGACAGGATCAAGACCATCCCCATGGAAAAGATAGGCAAAAAGCAAAATGGCTGTCTGGGGAGGCCTTACAAATAGCTGTGAAAAGAAGAGAAGCAAAAAGCAAAGGAGGGAAGGAAAGATATAAGCATCTGAATGCAGAGTTCCAAAGAATAGCAAGAAGAGAGAAGAAAGCCTTCTTCAGCGATCAATGCAAAAAAATAGAGGAAAACAACAGAATGGGAAAGACTAGAGATCTCTTCAAGAAAATTAGAGATACCAAGGGAACATTTCATGCAAAGATGGGCTCGATAAAGGACAGAAATGGTATGGACCTAACAGAAGCAGAAGATATTAAGAAGAGGTGGCAAGAATACGTGGAAGAACTGTACAAAAAGATCTTCACGACCCAGATAATCACGATGGTGTGATCACTCATCTGGAGCCAGACATCTTGGAATGTGAAGTCAAGTGGGCCTTAGAAAGCATCACTACGAACAAAGCTAGGGGAGGTGATGGAATTCCAGTTGAGCTGTTTCAAATCCTGAAAGATGATATTGTGAAAGTGCTGCACTCCATATGCCAGCAAATTTGGAAAACTCAGCAGTGGCCACAGGACTGGAAAAGATCAGTGTTCATTCCAATTCCAAAGAAAGGCAATGCCAAAGAATGCTCAAACTACTGCACAATTGCACTCATCTCACATGCTAGTAAAGTAGTGCTCAAAATTCTCCAAGCCAGGCTTCAGCAATACGTGAACCATGAACTTGCAGATGTTGGAAGCTGGTTTAGAAAAGGCAGAGGAACTAGAGATCAAATTGCCAACATCCGCTGGATCATGGAAAAAGCAAGAGAGTTCCAGAAAAACATCTATTTCTGCTTTATTGACTATGCCAAAGTCTTTGACTGTGTGGATCACAATAAACTGTGGAAGATTCTGAAAGAGATGGGAATACCAGACCACCTGACCTGCCTCTTGAGAAATCTTTTTGTAGGTCAGGAAGCAACAGTTAGAACTGGACATGGAACGACAGACTGGTTTCAAATAAGAAAAGGAGTATGTCAAGGCTGCATATTGTCACCCTGCTTATTTAACTTATATGCAGAGTACATCATGCGAAATGCTGGACTGGAAGAAACACAAGCTGGAATCAAGATTGCAGGGAGAAATATCAATAACTTCAGATATGCAGATGACACCACCCTTATGGCAGAAAGTGAAGAGGAGCTAAAAGCCTCTTGATGAAAGTGAAAGTGGAGAGTGAAAAGTAAGCTTAAAGCTCAACATTCTGAAAATGAAGATCATGGTATCTGGTCCCATCACTTCATGGGAAATAGATGGGGAAACTTTGGAAACAGTGTCAGACTTTATATTTTGGGGCTCCAAAATCACTGCAGATGGTGACTACAGCCATGAAATTGAGAGATGCTTACTCCTTGGAAGTAAAGTTATGACAAACCTAGATAGCATATTCAAAAGCAGAGATATTACTTTGCCAACTAACATCTGTCTAGTGAAGGCTATGGTTTTTCCTATGGTCATGTATGGATGTGAGAGTTGGACTGTGAAGAAGGCTGAGTGCCAAAGAATTGATGCTTTTGAACTGTGGTGTTGGAGAAGACTCTTGAGAGTCCCTTGGACTGCAAGGAGATCCAACCAGTCCATTCTGAAGGAGATCAGCCCTGGGATTTCTTTGGAAGGAATGATGCTAAAGCTGAAACTCCAGTACTTTGGCCACCTCATGGGAAGAGTTGACTCATTGGAAAAGACTCTGATGCTGGGAGGGATTGGGGGCAGGAGGAGAAGGGGACGACCGAGGATGAGATGGCTAGATGGCATCACGGACTCAATGGACGTGAGTCTGAGTGAACTCTGGGAGTTGGTGATGGACAGGGAGGCCTGGCGTGCTGCGATTCATGGGGTCTCAAAGAGTCGGACATGACTGAGCGACTGAACTGAGCTGAACTAGGTTGCTCATAGCTTTTCTTCCAAGGAGCAGGTGTCTTAACTTCATGCCTGCCGTCACCCGCTGCAGTTATTTTGGTCACTGTTGCGAAAGTTCTAGGGCCCACAGCAGGTTTCCCAGTTTAGGGATCCGGCAAAGGGACTGCGGACCCCCAGGGAATTTGACTTTGAAGGCCACTGGGATTTGATTGCAGAACATCCACAGGACTGGGAAAACAGTCTCTTGGAGGGCACAAAGAAAACCTTGTGTGCACCAGGACCCAGGAGAAAGGAGCAGTGGCCGCGCAAGAGAGACTGAGCCAGACTTGCCTGTGAGTGTCTGGTGGAGGCGTGGGTTGAATGGCTGCCGTGGGGTCGGTGCACTGAATACAGCAGTTCTGGCATAAGCCCTTTTGAAGGAGGTCACCATTACTGCCCTTGCCCCTACCCCAGTTTTGGCCTCAGGCCAAAGTACAGGGAGGGAACACAGCCACATCCGTCAACAGCTATGAACACTGGGGTACAAATATGTCTTTGAGACCGTGGTTTTACTTTTCTGAGCATATATACACCAGTGGAATTGCTGATTCATATTATAATTCTACGTTTAACTTTTTGACGTTTTGCTATACTTTTTCCCCTCTAGTGGCCAGACCATTTTGCATTTCCATCAACAATGTACAAAGGTTCTGATTTCTCCACATCTTTGCCAACACTTACCTTCTTCTCCTTTCTTTTTTTAAATAATAGAAGCCATTCTAATGGATGTGAGGTGGTGTTTTTCTGTGCTTTTAAAGCTTAGATAACATCATACTGAATATATGCAGCCGTGTGTATTGTCTTATGTATTCAGGATTATAACCCTGTAGATCTAGCTCATTAATTTTACTTTATTTTTTCTATTCAAGTCATACTTGTACATAGTTTTGAAAAACAGCCATTTCCTGTGCTCTGCCTTTCCGCCATGAATCCCCACTTCACTTTGAAGCCTTCTGGCGGCCGCCTCTGTTATTTCTGTTCATATTTCTAAATGTAAATGCTGCTGGTTTTTGCTTTTCAGTCTGAAACCCCAGCTGTTGACCCCCACAAGGAAGAAAGGAACTGAGGTCTCTCAACATCCTTTGAAGGCCACTGTTGACCTCTTGTTTTCTTAATCTTAGACATTTACATATGCCTGGGAAATAACGCTTTCAGAACTCTGATCCTATGCATTTTGAGAACCTTCAGAGTGTGACAGGGTGAATTTTCTCATCTTGAAAAGGGAGGTTATTGCTCACATCCAGTTTGTGGATGTGCGTGGGCATGCTTTGGGTTTACTCTTGTTAAGGAAACAAGAGAGGGTCAGGGAATCCTGCTGTTAAAAACCACATGTTCTACACGCCTCAAGAAAGCACAGCCTCCAGCACTGCAGCTCCTGCTGGGCGCCAGGCAGAGCGCAGTGTGCCCTGCCCTCTCTCCTTCCCCACCACTGCTGCCCGGGAGTGGGGCCCTGCCTGCCCCCGTCACGTGGTGGTGGAGACTGAGGCCAGGAGAGGCCAAGCTTCTCGGCTAGGCCACATGGCCTGCGAGCAGCAGCATCACCTGGGAGGCACGGCAGGTGCCTTCTGGCTCTTGTGTTCACGCCTCTGACCCAGCTTGGCGGGTCGGGTGAGAGTGTCCCCTTCCTCCTGGGGTGACACCAGAGAGGGGGATACTTGTACTATTGAGCACCTCCCTGTGTCAGGCCTACGGCTAGCCCACTCAGGCTCCTTGCTTGCTAGCCTTTCCCCGGGGGCTCATGGTGGTTGGCGGAGTTTGCTGCAAGAGTTGGTGGGAAGCCAAATGCAGCTCTTTCACGCCCGAATGGCCCCTGCTCTCGGAATGTTCAGTTCTGTACTTGAGGGCTTAAAACACATTTCAGAGGTCATTAAGTGTACACAGGCCTTTCTGCCATGAGTATCACTCTCCATGGAGAGCAGGGGCCAGTGAGGGATGGTACCTTCTCTCCCAGAGAAAAGGACAGCGTGCCCCTCGGGCAGGTGTCTGCTCCTGGCCTGGTTGCAGGCACCGGTTGGCAGGCTCTCGTTTGAATTTTAGTCTTAAAGCGGGACACATGCAGATGGCCGGGCCTGCTGTTAGTCCACTGCGGGGCTCAGAAAGTCCTGTCTCAGAGGACAGATGTCAGAGGTGCAGGCAAGTCTGGGCTGGAACTTTTGTTGGCAAGCAGGTGTGAAGCAGGTGAGAAGGGCTGGCCAGGTGCACGGCAGGGCACGGACAGGCTGGTTTCTTGTGGGCTCTAATTAACCCCAGAGAAAATTTTGGGAACAGCTCCTCGTGACTTGCCAGTTCCAAGGCCTTATTATATCTCTACCAAGAGAACTTCACATCTAGATACTGTCTGGATGGTCAAATATTGGGAGTCTGGTTCCACGGTGGGAGCGTCTTCCCTGTGCAGAGGGCCCAGCTGAGCCCCTGAGGTCGGGGCCCCGTTCGTGACGCGCGTCTCTGCGTCTGCCTTGCAGGTGTGGAACGCCGTGGACTCAGGGCGCTGTTTGCAGACCTACTCCCTGCACAGTGAGGCGGTGCGGGCCGCCCGGTGGTCCCCCCTGTGGCCGGCGCATCCTCAGTGGCGGTTTTGACTTCGCCTTGCACCTCACAGACCTCGAAACAGGTATGTTTCTCTGTATCCTTCCCCTGAGGTGCCCCCTCCTCCGAGCTGGCAGCTGAGCCATCATTCTCTCTGGGGAGTCTTCTCCTGGCCAGGTTGGGGCGCAGGGGTAGAATCCTGCGGCCACAAGCTGCAGACATTTTCAAGGCTGGGGCACCTGGGATCAGGGGAGACGCAGCTTGGTGAGTGTGTTTCCAGGCCATTTGGCTGAAACGGAGCCTCTCCACAGAGAGGTTCACGGTGGGCCTCGGCCAACTTGCCTGGAGGACAGAGCCCCAAGGTTGTCTTGGCCCCAAGCTGTGGGGCTGGATAAAGAGGTGGCTTTTTAATCAACTTCTGACATGCAGTTTGTACTGAAATAGATTTAGCTTTATCATAGTGTCCTTTGGTTGGAATCAGTTTAGAATTCCTGTCAATTCATTACCGTTGAAAGGCTGTAAGGAACGATTCCAGCTCCTAAGGGAAGTCTGCAAACGAGTTCTGCTCTCATGCCCGCCCGCCCTCCCGCACAGGCCTCTGGGTGCGATGGATTCATGCTGGCTGGGTCCTCAGGGGGTGCTTGACAAGTGAGGCGAGAAGGAGAGAGAAGTCAGCAAGGGAACTTTTCCACTCCCTAGCTTTCCCGGGCGGCAGGCACTGGGAGCGCCACGGGCCTCGCCGTGGTTCTCTGGCGAGGGCGGAGCTGGCTTCCAGCCTCGCCCCCTGGCCCTAGGCTGGCTGCCCTTGGTGCCTCCCCTGGCTTCCCCCTGGCTCACTTTCTGCTGGGTACTGCTGCTAGGGCCAGGAGGAGAGGTCTGGGTTCACACTGGTCCCCGGGATGCCCCTGCCTGCCTGGCCCAGCTGGGGAGGCGCTGGGGGCCCATGTCTCTCCCAGAGCCCAGCAAACGAGGGTGAGCACCCCCAGAGCCTGGGCCCTCACTCTGCCCCGCAGCTCAGATGCAGTGGGTCTGTTTCTCACCCCGAGTGTCCTTGTCTCCTGCTGGGTCACGCCCGATGGCCTTGTGGGTGCCTCGCAGCACCTGTGACCGAGCCCTGGGGGCCATCAGTCGGTGGGGCTGGTGGCCGGGCCGACAGCTGTGAGGGTGGTGGGTGCAGTGTTTCAGGCTGTGCTTGTGACATGTCGGTCCTGCCAGCCACCGTTCTCCCCATTTCCCAGGTGATGAAACTGAGGCTCGGAGGGGTGAGGGACTGGCTTGGGGCCTCCAGGGGTGCCCGGAAGGTGTGGTTTGGAGCCACACCTGTGCCACTGCAGACTCCATGCCCATTCCACCGTGCTGGGTGTGTGCGCTCCTCAGACCGTGACCTTCCTGGGAGGCCGTCCAGGCCGAGAGGGAGCTGCGGCTCCAGGGGTTTGGTGCCACTGGGTGGTGGTGACCATTGAGTCAGCGACAGCAGGAGGCACTGTTGCCAAGCACCTGCTGTGTGCAGGGTCTTCTGTGGCCTCCCACTCGGGGTGAGGCCCCACTCACTCCTTGAGACTGGCACCTCCAGAGCCCCCTTTGTCACGCAGACCCAGAGGCACAGCCGGGCAGTGGCCGAGCCAGAGTGGTCACAGGTCTACCAGGCTCTGAGGCTGGCGGCCTGACTGCTACGCTGTGTTGCCCGTGGATCCAGGAAGCCGTGCTTGGTGTTGGAGACACGGAGGTGAGCAAGCCCCCCAGGACCCACCCTGGAGAAGCTCCCATCTGCTGGGGGAGACAGACGTGCAGAGAGTCCCAGAGAACAGTGAAGGGCTGAGGTAGCCTGGAAGACCAAGGAAGGCTTCCTTGAGGAAGCGGGGCTCAAGCTGATGCAAATAGGGGGACAGAGAATCAGGATGGAAGTGGAGTCTCGGCAGATGGAACGAGGATGGATCCCTCATGGGGGCATGAACCACGTGGTGTGTGTGGCAGTGTGGGGTGCAGGGAGCTGGGGGAGGTGAGTCTGGGGGTGCAGGAATGGGAGCTCCAGCTCCACACACTTCCTAGACCATGGGGCGTGCCTTCCCCACATGCTGCTCCCCAGACCGGCATCATTGAGCACCCATGGGTGCCTGCGTCGCCCGCCCAGGAGTGGAGCTGGGATGAGTTTCCCATGCAGGTGATGCTGGTGGGCTAATCAAATGCAAGTTGGCTTGACAACATTAGCGAATTCCTGGTGGCCCTTTGTCACGATCTGTCTCCTCAGTCAACAGATGTTGAACAGGCCCTGCCACGGTCTCTGGGTGTGAGTGTGGGTGTGAGTGAGTGTGGGGGGTTCGGACATGTTCAGGCCTTCCGGGAGGCCTCCCGCCTGCCGAGTTAGGGACCGCCACAGCAGGTGGCGGTCGTGGGCCGTTGCTGAGCTTGGAGCAGGAGGGAGTCAGGGCAGGTCTCCCTGGCGGCGGGTGTGGCCCGCGGTGAGACGTGAGCCGCAGGAGGGGAATGTGCCCGCGCCACCCGGTCTGTGCTGGACCGTGCTAGAGGGAACGTGGTCTGCTCCCAGCTGGGTGTGTGGGGTGGGACGAGGGAGGTCTGGCCCCACCTTGCCCCGCCCGCCCCGGGCCTTGCTGTCCACTCGGGGTAGTGAGGGGGCACTTTGCTCTGCACCCCTCTGCTGGGAGTGGGCTCACCACCTGATTCGCCTCTTGAAGGCCCCCTCTCATTCATTCAGCTGTTGCTTATTGAGCACCAGCTGTATGCAGGCCCTGGTGCTGGGGCTACGTTGGTAAGCAGCAGGCTCGTGCTCTGTGCCTTGAGGGGGCAGGTAGGGGCTAGGCGTTTGCCCTTGCCCTTGGGGAAACCCTCCGGCTCCTGGACGGAGCCTTCCTTGTTGAGGGTTGTTGGGTTTCTGGGTCCGACCCCCCGCTTAGTGTGGGAGCTCCCTGAGAAGGGGGGGCCTGTCCCGGTGGTCCCTGGGTCTCTGTCACCCGGCCAAGGCTGGCTCGAGCAGCTGCTCAGCGGATGTGTGGACGAGGCCGAGCTGAGGCTGGCGCTTGTCCGCCAGGGCTGGGTTCACGGGGGCCGTGGGGCAGGCTGGGGGCTCCATGTGCCCTGGCCCAGCGCGTGCGGGGATGTTCTAAGCCTGCAGTCCCCGTGGCTTGCGACCTCATTTGACTTCTCTTGTCCTTTCTCGCCACCAAGTCTGATCTTCCTTTTCACTTGATCTGCCTCTTTCCGCCCTTGGTGATTTGGCTTTTTCATTTCAATCTAATTAGAACTCCCTGCCAGGAGAAGGCAACACAGGGTGTTCTCACCGTCGCGCTCTGGGAATTAGTCACTCGGTGCCCATTGTCGCTAATGGGAATTTGGCGCCAAGGCCATTTATCCTGGTGTCCTCAATCAATACAGTTAAAAATCTGTGGATTCGGAAACGTCAATACCCGGCCTGAAATATGGAGGGCCAGCCACATTTTATCTCGTAATTTATAGTTCTGACGGGCTGTTGGCTTATAGAACAACCATGAATCAACACTTAAATAAAATCTGCTCACAGATTAATTATTTTTGGTGCTCTTGTTTCAGTCTGTAGTCTTCCTAACAAAACGTCTCTGATGCATTCGGCTGAGGTGGTCTCGGGAGTGCTGGTTGACTCCGCGAGGGCACAAGCGTCTCCCGCTTTATGAGCCAGTGTCGGGCATACCAAGTCAGCCTGTCTCCTCAGAACCCGCCGACAAGCTTGTGCTTGTTCAGTTCCAAGTGGTGCTGGTTTCTTGCAGATTCCAGCCCCCAGCCTGGCTGGTGAGGCCTCGGACTTGGCATGCATTTGTTGGCTGCAAGGGAGGTGGTCCTTTCCCTGAGCCCCCAGGGCACTGGGTGGTCAGGATCCCTTATTCTCCTTCCTGTGCCCAGTCAGCTCTCCAGATGTGTGACCAGCTCGTCTGGGGCATCTGGGCAGTGCCACCTGGTCCCGGCTCCTGGATACTGGAGGCAGCATGGTGGGACCAAAGGAGCTTGGGTGGGGTGCAAGCTGGGTGTCCTTGGGGGAGGGTCCTTGAGCTCTCTTTCTGCATCTGTGAACTGGGTAACAGTGCCCAGCGGGTGGGCTTGTCGAGGGGCACAGCTGAGATCACATGTACGGAGTGCCTGGGGCATGGAGGCCACTCAGCAAAGCGGCTCCTGCCCCGCTGCACCCCCTGCCCTACAAGGCCTGACAGAGGTGGGAAATGACGGCCGTGTTCCTCTGAGCATCCGGACCCAGCTGCTGGACGAGTTCTCTGAACGGGGCAGCTTTGATGGCTCAGTTCCGAGAGCCTCCCAAGAGGCCCCGGGCCAGCTTCCTAGTGTGGCCCTTGATCCCACGTGTGAGTCTGGGGGGCAGATGGGCGGGAAGACCACCTTTCAGGGCCTCCCAGCTGCTCCTCCATCTTTTCCTTCTCTGCGACAGGATGGCCTGGTGGGGGGCAGCAGCTTTCTGCTCGTCATGGGGTGGCACCTACCCTTTCTTTGGGATTGGTGCCTTCATTGCTCAGACCCCACCACCCACAGCCTTGCTGTCCCCAGCCCCTCCCTGGCTTTTCCTGCTCTGGGCTGTGTCCTCTGGCATGGGTTTGTGGGCCCAAGTGGCCCCGGAACTGGCCCCGCCAATAATCATTGCTCTTATTTTCCAGAAAGTGTCTTCTGGTGCCTCCCTTGTTTCTGCATCATGATTCTGCCCCCATCGTAGAAATGTGGAGAAAGGGAATGACAAAGTGCCCAGGTGCTCATGGTGGGCCAGGCCGTGGGCCCTCTAGCCCTGGTTTCCGGCACCCTGTTTGGCCTGTATCAAGCTGAAATGAATAAGTGGATATTAGGTCCTCTGCTTATTATGTAGTCTCCACACTAACCAGTCAGTGAGATATTTTTATGCCCATTTCATTGACTCAGACACCTAGGCCTGGTGTGTTTGGTGACCTGCAGTGACAGAAATGGGGTTCAGCTCCAGCCCGTGAGACTGGCAGAGGCTTTGGTGGTTGAAGGGCAGGAGTGGGTACCCTCACCACGTCTGTTTTTGGGCTGCAGGCCAACAGTTTGTGTAAACTGAGTCCAGGAGAGCCTGCTTGGCCCTCTCCCCGGGCAGCTGGCTCCCCACCTGCCAAGTGGAGGATAACTCAGGGCGGGCCTCTGGGAAGGAGCTGCGCCCAGACCAATCCGGACTCATCCCGCTGATGAAGTGACTGGCTGCACGATGCTTCTCCGGCTATCGACAGCCAGCATTCCAGCAGGAGGAGTGTTTGCCCTGATGATTTTAGGAACACTTGGCAGAGGAAGGGGTGAGAAGCCTCCAAATTAAAAGACCCGAGGAGAGTGTCAGGTGCTCGCTCAGCTCTGGAGAAGGGGGCCCAAGGGGAGGCTCCTTGTGGGGCCACAGCCTGCAGAGCAGCACTGCCCCGAGGGGCCTGGGTATCCCTAGTCCCGGGCTTTTCAGCACCTTGACTGTTTTCTAGAGCATCTCAGAGGACCCTGGTTAAGCGATCCCCCTGTGCCCATGGAGAGCAGGACGGCCTCTGCCAGTGGGCATGGATGCGGTGCTCCCGAGGGTGTGGGCACGTTCGTGTTATCACTCCTTTGGCCCTAGACCCAGACCTGGAGGCTGTGCCCCCCCAATCCAGGCACCTGTGCCTGTTCCCACCCACGCTCTTCTCTTCTGCTCGCAGAAGTAGCTCTCTCCAGTCCCAACCTTGATTTCTCCCCTTCTTTCCACACGGCTTTGGGGTGAGAAGCCGACCCTAACTGTGGATATATATGAAACCAGATGCTACCAAGCTTGAGTAGGCCTCCGCCAGCCCTGTATCTCACACTTGGAATGTGCCTCTGAGGCCCCTCCCTGCCTCCACAGACGTTCATCTTGTCATCCGCTAGTTAAGCTCATGCCAGCCCTCTGGATAAATCAAAGGTGGTTTTTCATCAACGGTACTATTCCATTCATTACCGCCATTGCCCAGCAGTGGTGGCTGCATCTCTGTGTGTGTTTCATTGCAACTGCACTGCAGTTTGGCTCCCTTCGCAGGTAGGACGACCTCCATTGACTGACCCCGGAGCCTAAACACGGTCACGGCTTGTTCATGTCCCAGCCGGGCGGTGACCTCTGAGTCCCAGAAAACCAACTTAAGTTATACCTTTGGGATGGACCCTTTCTTTTGCAGGTGGAGAACTATTTTTTTTTTTTTTTAAGTTTGGAAAATTCAGCCCTGTCCAGTTAATGAAATGCAGTTGCCAAGCTTGATGTAAGAGAAAGTTCTGCAACTACTGCCATTTCTTCTGCTGCCGCAGCTACTGTCTGCAGGCCTGTCATTTGTCTGGGGTTCTCTGGCTTACCTGCATTGTCTCTAATTCTCAGAACAGCCTCTGAAGGTCAAATCTGTTATCCTGATTCCTTGTGCCGGGAGCCCACAGATCCGAGAGGATTGCCAGCTGATCCAGGGGCCACCAGCTTATCCATGGAGAGTGTGCAGACGTGGGCCTGTCTGACTCTGGCCCGGACCCCTCCCCAGGACTCAGCCTGGAGTGCCCAAGGCAGCCCTTGTTTCTGATCTGCAGAGTGTGATCTGAAAGTTAGCAAGCTCCTGTTCTCGTTAACTTCTAGTCAGGATGGTTAAATTTACAGCTGGCTGAATACTTCCCAGAGGATGAGTGTAACAATATTGATTTTAGTGGAATGAGTCATATGCCGCCTGCCTGGGAACACGAGCTCCATCACCCGCAGCTGGTAGCCGCAGCCAATCCCTTGTCAACGTCTCCGTGGCCTGCTCCCCAGCCCGCGACATGCACGCAGAGCCCAGGAAAAGGAAAGGTCACGGCGTGCCCGTGGGCGGGCGAGGCGGGGTGCAGCTGGCTGGGCCCCGGGTCGCTCGGGGTCCAGCCTCTGTCCCAGCGTGACCGGTCTGTGTGGCGTCCCTCTCTGTCCTCAGTGCGCCCTGCTGTGAGACAGGTCCTCGCAGAGTGGTTGTGGGACCCATGCACGCCCAGGCAGGGGCCCTTTCCCCTGAGAACAGGGCCTGAACTTCCCTGCAGTCTCTTGGGGACCCAGGCTTGGGTTTCACCTGAGTTGTTACGTGCCAGGACCTGGGCTGGGGTGTAGACCTACTGAGGGAGGCTGGAGAGGCCCCCCGGGGCCCTGGAGCCCTCATGACGAAAGAGCCCCACATGGTAGGCATTCGGGTGGACAGACAGTGTTGGCCAGCTGCGCGGACAGTCACCTTGGGGAGCCCAGTGTCTCCGTCTGAGGAAGGGGGATGGGGGCTCCCTGCGGAGGACCCTGGCCAGCGTTGCCAGCTGCCTTGCCACAGCAATGTTCGTGACGGGCGCTGGCGGCAACAGGAGTGTCAGAGAACAGATTGCACTTCTGTGCTCTGTTTCCAACATGTTTTTGCTTTAACGGCGATTTATAGTTTATTTGTATCATTATCAATTCACGGAGGAAAAGAAGTGATTTTTCCTAACTCCAAGAGGGTCTGAACAGTGCTTATACCGGTCAAGTTCATTAGAACAAGATCAATAACATCAGTGTGAGTGGATTAAATATTTTAAAACTCAGTTTCTTATAAGTAGCATACAGTGAAGTAGTGGAATTTTCCATAACATACATGTAAACCAGTCAGATGCGTCTCATGGTTAGAGGTTATATACAACCAAGGGTCACACTCAGAGTCTCACGGCCCCGGGAGGGGATGTGATAACTATGCCGCTCCATTTCTGAGAAGTTTCAGAGCAGGAGCACATGTGACAGGCCAGGACCTCAGCTTCCATCATGGGCATCACCTTCAAGACAGTGTCTGATAAATATTTGCCAGCCTTATCCGTATCTCTTTAAGAAAATGTAAAGGCCAGCCCAGGGCATGATATTCTCATAGCCTCAGAACAAAAACTTAAGCCAGTAATCTCTCAAGTCTCCTGCTATTGAAGACTCATATCCCTTGGTTTTAGCTTTCAGTTTAGCTAAGGATGAATTCAATAATTTGAGGCTTAGTTGCCTTCAAACCATAAGAGTTTCCCTTTGTTGTTTGCTGTCTGCTGGGCCTTCTAGAATCCTCTCCATACCACTCTGCTTACTGCCCTCCCAACAGACGTGCACGTTTGAGGGCACGCTATCCCGTGGAGAAGGGGCCTGCCCAGGGTCGCTCTCCTGAAAGTGATAGAGCTGGGATGAGACCCAGGTCTGTGTGACCCTCAACTCCTCCTCGTTATCACCTCTCACTTTGCATAGGTTGCTGGAGTCCTGAATGAGTTACAGTCTCGCCCCCAGACCTCCTTAGGTGGTGTCTCTCGAAAATTAGGGATCTGTAAGCTGTGAAAGTGCTGAACTCAATATGGAAGCAAACTTGGAAAGCTCAGCAGTGGCCACAAGACTGGAAAAGGTCAGTTTTCATTCCAATCCCAAAGAAAGGCAATGCCAAAGAATGCTCAAACTATCGCACAATTGCGCTCATCTCACATGCTAGTAAAGTAATGCTCAAAATTCTCCAAGCCAGGCTTCAGCAGTACATGAACCATGAACTTCCAGATGTTCAAGCTGGTTTTAGACAAGGTAGAAGAACCAGAGATCAAATTGCCAACATCCGCTGGATCATCGAAAAACAAGAGCATTCCAAAAACATCTATTTCTGCTTTATTGACTATGCCAAAGCCTTTGACTGTGTGGATCACAATAAACTATGGAAAATTCTGAAAGAGATGGGAATACCAGACCACCTAACCTGCCTCTTGAGAAACGTGTATGCAGGTCACGAAGCAACAGTTAAAACTGGACATGGAACAACAGACTGGTTCCAAATAGGAAAAGGAGTACGTCAAGGCTGTATATTGTCAACCTGCTTATTTAACTTATATGGAGAGTTCAATTCAGTTCAGTCACTCAGTCGTGTCCGACTCTTTGCGACCCCATGACGCAGCATGCCAGGCCTCCCTGTTCATTACCATCTCTCAGAGTTCATTCAGACTCACGTCCATCAAGTCCGTGATGCCATCTAGCCATCTCATCCTCGGTTGTCCCCTTCTCCTCCGGCCCCCATTCCCTCCCAGCATCAGAGTCTTTTCCAGTGAGTCAGCTCCTCACATGAGGTGGCCAAAGTACTAGAGTTTCAGCTTCAGCATCATTCCTTCCAAAGAAATCCCAGGGTTGATCTCCTTCAGAATGGACTGGTTGGATCTCCTTGCAGTCCAAGGGACTCTCAAGAGTCTTCTCCAACACCACAGTTGAAAAGCATCAATTCTTCGGCACTCAGCCTTCTTCACAGTCCAACTCTCACATCCATACATGACCACAGGAAAAACCATAGCCTTGACTAGACGGACCTTAGTCGGCAAAGTAATGTCTCTGCTTTTGAATATACTATCTAGGTTGGTCATAACTTTTCTTCTCAGGAGTAAGCGTCTTTTAATTTCATGGCTGTGGCCTCCATCTGCAGTGATTTTGGAGCCCCCAAAAATAAAGTCTGACACTGTTTCCAAAGTTTCCCCATCTATTTCCCATGAAGTGATGGGACTAGATGCCATGATCTTCGTTTTCTGAATGTTGAGCTTTAGGCCAACTTTTTCACTCTCCACTTTCACTTTCATCAAGAGGCTTTTTAGCTCCTCTTCACTTTCTGCCATAAGGATGGTGTCATCTGCATATCTGAGGTTATTGATATTTCTCCCGGCAGTCTTGATTCCACCTTGTGTTTCTTCCAGCCCAGCATTTCTCATGATGTACTCTGCATATACGTTAAATAAGCAGGGTGACAATATACAGCCTTGACGTACTCCTTTTCCTATTTGGAACCAGTCTGTTGTTCCATGTCCAGTTCTAACTGTTGCTTCCTGACCTGCATACAGATTTCTTAAGAGGCAGGTTAGGTGGTCTGGTATTCCCATCTCTTTCAGAATTTTCCACAGTTTATTGTGATCCACACAGTCAAAGACTTTGGCATAGTCAATAAAGCAGAAATAGATGTTTTTCTGGAACTCTCTTGCTTTTTCCATGATCCAGCGGATGTTGGCAATTTGATCTCTGGTTCCTCTGCCTTTTCTAAAACCAGCTTGAACATCAGGGAGTTCATGGTTCATGTATTGCTGAAGCCTGGCTTGGAGAATTTTGAGCATTACTTTACTAGCATGTGAGATGAGTGCAATTGTGCAGTAGTTTGGGCATTCTTTGGCATTGCCTTTCTTTGGAATTGGAATTAAAACTGACTTTTTCCAGTCCTGTGGCCACTGCTGAGTTTTCCAAATTTGCTGGCATATTGAGTGCAACACTTTCACAGCATTATCTTTCAGGATTTGAAAGAGCTCAACTGGAATTCCATCACCTCCACTAGCTTTGTTCGTAGTAATGCTTTCTAAGGCCCACTTGACTTCACATTCCAAGATGTCTGGCTCTAGATTAGTGATCATATCGTCATGATTATCTGGGTCGTGAAGATCTTTTTTGTACAGTTCTTCCATGTATTCTTGCCACCTCTTCTTAATATCTTCTGCTTCTGTTAGGTCCATACCATTTCTGTCCTTTATCGAGCCCATCTTTGTATGAAATGTTCCCTTGGTATCTCTAATTTTCTTGAAGAGATGCAGACTACATCATGAGAAATGCTGGGCTGGAAGAAGCACAAGCTGGAATCAAGATTGGCAGGAGAAATATCAGTAACCTCAGATATGCAGACGATACCACCCATATGGCAGAAAATGAAGAGCAACCAAAAAGCCTCTTGATGGAAGTGAAAGAGGAGAGTGAAAAAGTTGGCTTAAAGCTCATCATTCAGAAAATGAAGATCATGGCATCTAGTCCCATCACTTCGTGTGAAATAGATGGGGAAACAGTAGAAAAAGTGTCACACTTTATTTTTGGGGTTTCCAAAATCACTGCAGATGGTGATTGCAGTCATGAAATTAAAAGATGCTTACTCCTTGGAAGGGAAGTTATGCCCAACTTAGCATATTGAAAAGCAGAGACTATAGTTTGTCAACAAAGGTCCATCTAGTCAAGGCTATGGTTTTTCCTGTGGTCATGTATGGATATGAGAGTTGGACTGTGAAAAAAGCTGAGCGCTGAAGAATTGATGCTTTTGAACTGTGGTGTTGGAGAAGACTCTTGAGAGTCCCTTGGACTGCAAGGAGATCCAACCAGTCCATTCTGAAGGAGATCAACCTTGGGTGTTCATTGGAAGGACTGATGCTGAAGCTGAAACTCCAATACTTTGGCCATCTCATGCAAAGAGTTGACTCATTGGAAAAGACCCTGATGCTGGGAGGGATCGGGGCAGGAGGAGAAGGGCACGACAGAGGCTGAGATGGCTGGATGGCATCACTGACTCGATGGATATGAGTTTGAGTGAACTCTGGAAGTTGGTGATGGACAGGGAGGCCTGGCGTGCTGCTGTCCATGGGGTTGCAGAGTCTGAGAGACTGAACCGAACAGAAGCTTATTAAAAATGGAAACATTTTTTAGTTTTGGTCCCTTTTAACAAAGAAAATACAGCAGAGGCCGAGTTATTACAAGTTAAAGTAGGGAAAAAAAGATATAAATTATGGCTTGTCTTCTAACTGGAAAATTTTAGTACTTAAAAGACATAGATTCTCTCTCAGTCTCTTTAGGGAATGGAGGATGAATAACATAGTCAAATACATTTTTTTTCAGCAAAAATGTTCAGTCATTATCTTGTAGCAGCTTTCACTTTTCCTTTCCTCTCCCTGCCCCGCTCCCTGCCCCCATCCTGCCCCGTTGCTGGCAAAACTGTATCACCTCACTTTTTGAAAGAACATGGCTAATTCACTGCCTTTCCTGAAATAAGCGTATGGTTATATGATATGGTCCAAGGAACAGGGGGATTTTTTTTTCCTCCAGGCAGATAGTTTGTTTTTCCTTTTGGACCTAAGGGTTGGCAGTGAATTGCAAATGAGCAAGAAGTTGGCATTAGGCGAAGTTGTTTCTGTCAGAAGAGAAGACCTGTGGCCTGCTGGGGCCTTCTCGCGTTGCGGGGGCTGCAGCGGCATCTGTAGGCTCCTTTTCCGACAAGGGAACATGATTGCCTTCCCCAGAGTCCCCATGGGGGTCCCCCAGCCCCCTGGCTGGAGCGAGGCTCCTGAGGCCAGCGGTGCAGGCACAGAGGCCATCCCTGGGGTGCACAGGCCGGCAGCCTCGCTCCATCCTCCTAGGGGGAGCTTGCTAACTGGGCTCCTAAATGCTGGGCTTCTTTCTCTCATCTTTTTAATTTGTGTGCTTGGCTGCGTGGGCTCTTGGCTGTGGCGTTTGGGATCTTTCAGTCTTTGTGGCGGCACGTGGGATCTTGACTTGTGGCATGCAGACTCTCAGTTTGCAGAATGTGAGTCGAACCCGGGCCGCCTGCCCTGAGGCTGTGACGTCTTTGTCCCCGGACCACCGGGGAAGTCCCACGCTTGGCTTCTGACCGCAGTTTTCTGACTTGGTTTCAACTGTAGCAGAAAGGAGAGGAAGAGTTTGGGTTCCAGACAAGTTTCAGGAAATGAAAAGAAAGAGGAAGAACAAGAAGTAATAGGTTTCCAATGAGATTCATTCCCGGGAAGCAATTTTTTTGGTTAACTTGAGAGAGTTGCTTGTCTTTTGGGCTAATGAAAGGGGCATGGCACCCAGAACACTACAAGTCTATTCATCTTCCTGATGCTTCGCAGGGGAGTTATTTCTTAGAAAAGCAGTATTCAGATAGTAATATCAGTGAAATTTAAGAAGTTATCTTACTACGCCTTGAGCAACCCATTTCCTTGGGCGAATCACGTCTTCCCATCTTTGTTCACGTCTGTCCTTCTTTAATATTCCTGTGACTCAAGGACAAGTTCCCAGCATTGTCTTTCTTGCCACAGTGCTATTTACAGTACCAGTTGTAGATGGCTTTTCAGCGTGGCACCAGGCAGAGAGCCACATTTGCCGTGACTGCTCTCCTCGGGTTGGACAGTGAGGCTGCTGCTCATGGTCCCTTTACTGTGATCAGCAGTGCAGCCCCAACTGGCCAGCCCTTGACGGCACATCGGGGTGACACACGGTGACCACGGAAATCTTTGTGCGTTGCGTTTGTAGCAAAATAGTGGAGGGGCTTATTGAGCTTAAGGAGGCATAGAGTCTTCATTTACAAAAAGTCAAGTGTTTCCAGAATTTCCTCTGATGACAAATGACTGCCAACTCTAGGCCCTTAGAAGATATTCGGGGGAAAAAGAAAAATCAGCATGTTTAATCATCCATCAAGGTAAAGGTGATGCTTTAACAAAGAACAAGAGAGTAGCCTCTTTCCAAAAAATTTGTACCATGGAGAGGACATTTTGAAAACAGATGTTTTTAATAATTTGTATTATTCTGTAGTTTTTGTTGCCCCAAATGATGTGAATGTATCCCCTATTAAAAACTTAGATTTTTGCACTCTTAACCCAGGAACAGTGTTTTTCTAATCTGCTCTAGAATCCTGTAGATGAAAATTTCAGTGGATTGTGAACTGGGTTGTTAAAGATTAGTTACAGGGGCCATTATTTGGCATTAGGGGAAATGGAGCTTTATTAGCAAAATGTTCATAAAATCCTTTGCATCAGTGGTAGAAGAAAGTGGGAAATGTCTCTCCCATTTCCAGCAGTAAATGTTTTCCATTCTGGTTCCTCAAATCTCTGGAAGGAGGCTTTTGGGGCTCTGGCAGACTTCGGTGTCTAAACTGAGGCTGTAACTGAGCGGCTGTCAAGTCCCCAAGTCAATGAAAGGTCCCTACATTACAAAAATGGAAATAAGGATAGTCCTGCTGCTCTTACTAAAAATATCACAACTCATTTGGTTTAATAATTTCCAAGAGGTTTGTTGGTACTCTTAGTAAATGGCATATTAACGTGTGTTTTTAAAGTATGGGTTATTTTGTCCTTTTATCCTTGTCTCAAAATCATCTTTTCTTTTTGGTAATTGTTTTTACATTCATAATACATTGGTACAGTAGCACACTGTGTCATTTCTTGATTAGAAAAATATACCCATGTTGCCATCATATGCCTAAGGGTGTCTCCTGTGCTGTCAGACAAGTTTGGAGACCAATGATCTAGGCAAATTGGCTTTATCAAGAATTCTGCTGTAACTCTCAAGAGGACCAGTTGATGACTTTTATCTCCTCACCTGGTGACTGGTAGAACATTTAATTAAGTATGGTCCTAAACGCAAAGCCAGGCGGCCTTCCAGAAGTGCTTTCTAAATCCGTGGGCCCAGTGCACTTCCTGGGTTCCTGTGCGAGGAGACTCTGCTTGAGATCTTGGCAGGGCACTGGCTTCTGGCTTCTTAGGTCCCTAACTGCCCACCACCTCAGTGCAGGGGAGGGTTTCCGAGGGCCAAAGGCGGTCAAGGATGCCCCTCTTGGGCTGTGGCACTGTGCAGAGGAAGGCACGCTGGCTTTGGAGGCCAGTATACCTTGGCTGAGCACAGGAGTTCTATTCCCCACGTGCCCCACGTCTGACCTGTTCTAAATGATCGACAATTCTGGCATTTTTAGGGTTTCCCTGGTGGCTCAGAGGTTAAGGCGTCTGCCTCCAATGTGAGAGACCCGGCTTTGATCCCTGGGTTGGGAGATCCCCTGGAGAAGGAAATGGTAACCTACTCCAGTATTCTTGCCTGGAGAATCCCGTGGACGGAGAAGCCCGGTAGGCTATAGTCCATGGGGTCGCAAAGAGTTGGACACGACTGAGTGACTTCACTTTCACTTTCTTTATGGCTTACCTCTCTCTAAGCGATCTCGGTGATAAAGAAGATATTTTCCAGAGCAGAGTTATGTGCATACAGCAGACATTTGCACAATGCCTGGTAGTGCTTGATCGCAGTATCATGGCAGATAGAAAAGGTGGTCCACACCCTTTTCCTCCAACCTGTGGCCTGAGTCACTGTGATGTCACACTCTCATTGATCACTCAGGGTCTGATGGCACCCCACCTGCCACACTCTACCACAAACCCCACCCACCGCATCCTATTGCAAGCCATAAGGGTGTGGTTGTAAGGTGCTGATCCTAAGAAGAAGCGCTTTGGCTGATCCTGCTCTTGGTTTTTACACTGCCAGATGAGTAATCTATGGTATTAACTGTGTAGCTTTGGAGCTGTTATTCAGTCTTCCTGAGCCTTGGTTTCTTCAGACTGCAAAGTGGGTTTAGGGTTGGCATGTGCTTTCACTGGGTTGATGTGCATGGGTTTACCGTGCACTGAAAAGGTGGTGTTGGTGGATTCAGGCATGTGGCTCATCCCAGCGGTGGCGGTGTGGTGGGGTTGAGCTAGTAGAGGATCTCAGGTGGCCTGAGAGTGAGGGCGGGTGATATCCTTGCTGTGTTTCCAGAAATTCTCCACTGGCCGCCTGGGCCCAGGTGGCTGTGTTCTGTGGCTCCGTACCAGGTGGCGTCTTAACTTTAAGATATTTAGTTTGTGATCTGAGCATTTTCTGACTGTCTTCATTTTGTGTATTGTAGGAACCCAGCTATTCAGCGGCCAAAGTGACTTCAGGATCACTACCTTGAAGTTCCATCCGCGAGACCACAGTGTGTTTGTGTGTGGCGGCTTCAGCTCTGAAATGAAAGCTTGGGACGTAAGGACCAGCAAGGTAACATCCACCTTCCTCACTTGGCCTTTCCAGGAGAGCTTCCTGGACGATTTGAATGATTGGGGGCGGGGTCAGCATCTATATAGGACCCTTGAGATGGAATAATTACCACTTAATATGTAATCAGTGCAAAGCATAATTTTTAGATGTTTTGAAAGAACAGTCTTGAGTCATTAGGTATTGAAGCATCGTAGGTGCAGTTCTCTGCAAGCATGTTGCTAAAAATATTTGTGGAGCGCCTACTGTGTGCAGATGCTTCCAGATGTTAGAAAGTGAATCAGCCTTGGATTACTCAAGGGAGTAATATGTAGATACAGATCAGTCGTACGGAGGAGTGCTCTTTGTGTGTGCACATGTGTGTGTATGTGTGTGCGTGAGGGAGGGGCCTTGGGGTGGGGCCAGCATTCAGAGAGGGTGAGCTTTCAGCTCAGGGCAAAGACGGCTTCACAGAGCAGACTGTGTTGCCTTTGGGGCTTAAAGGCTGGTCCCCATCCGTCCCATAGAGAAGTGATTGTCCAGTCCCATCCGTTACCACAACCTGCTGCTCCCGTTGCTTCCCTCACTTAAGACATGGCATCTCCACGCTTCCGGTTGCTCAGGCCAAACCCATCAGAATCATCACGCTCTCGCCCCTCTCTCATCCCCTGACATCCGAACCATCAGCAGATCTGTTTGTAACTGTGGTTTTAAACTGCCCTGGTCTCCTGCTTGGGTAGTGGCAGCGCTTTCCCTTTCTGATAAATGTCTTCCCGGCAACACCACCCCACCCGCACCAGCCCCAGCTGCTTACAGTGTGTTCTCAACACAGCAGCCAGGGTGGCCTGTGACAGCGGAAGTCCATGTGTCACTCTTGCGGTCAGCACCGTCCAGGCTCAGGTCTCACTCGCAGTAAGGGCTGTGTCCCTGCGGCGGCCCGCAGGCCTCATAGTCTCCCGTCAGCCCCTTCTCTTCAGCTCTGGTCCCTCCAGCCTCCTAGCTGTACCTAGAGCACGCCGGCACATTCCTGCCTCAGGGCCTTTGCACCTTTGCTCTTTCTGCCCGCAGTGTGCCCCTCCTGGTTTTCTACAGAGAGGTTCCCACCTGTCCTTCTCCAGGGTCTTGCTCAGATGCCACCTCTGCAGGAAGGCCTTCCTGGACCAGGTGCCGGGCAGCCCTGGCGTTCACTAGACACCCCCACACCTCACTTTTCTCTATATCATTCGTCATCATCCGCGCACTGTGGCTGTATGTGTCTATTTGTCTGTCTTCCTCCCTTTGAATGTAATCTTCCAGGGTGGGGGTTTCTGTCTGTTTCGTTTGCTGCTGACTTCTACCTCCTAGACCAGTGCCTGGCATGTGGTAGGCACTCCGCAGATCTTGGTTGACTGAATGAGCAGATGGAGGCGACCATGCAGACTGTGGGAGACATAAGGTTTGGACAGGGCCAGTGACCTGCTTGACGCAGCTGAGACTGGGCCCCAGGCAGTGGGACAGGCGGGCAGAGAGACTGTTAATGCTGTGCTTCTGGATTTGGATCAGCAGTGGGGGAGCCATGGGAGGTTTGTGAGTAGCGGGGGCCGGGATCAAGACTGAGGAAGGACTCAGGGAGGGGCAGTGAGGAAGAACCTGAGTGCTCCTGCCTCTGGGGAGCCAGTGGTTTCAGGATGTCTGTTTCAAGCCCTGAGAAGCAACGCCCCCTGGTCTGAAGGAGGCACCAATCTCTCAAATGCTGCAGGGTCATTCATGATGAAACATGCATTGGTCTTGACCTTAAAAGAAGAGGGTGTGGAATGTCAGAGACTGCCATCCTCCAGCTGGGATCCAGGGGAGCTGGTGGTCCCGTGCTGAAGGTGCAGCATCAAAGCCACTGCCTAAAGGCATCCCTGTCCTGGCAGGTGCGGTGGCCCCTGCAGACCTGCGCTGAGCGGAGGCCTTTCCGAACGGCTGGGATGGAAGGTGGCGGGGTGAGGTCTCCAGTGCTGGATTCAGAAGGCAGGCTCGTGCTTTGGATTAGCAGCTGCAGGAAGGTGCTCTCCCACCAGGCTGTGGACAGGGGATGCCGGTGCTTTGAGGAGAACCTAAAACCAGAAACAGTTTCCTTCAAGAGGACAGGACATTCCATCCATATGTATCTTGCTTACAGGATTGTGTCTCACATAGAAGGGGGAGAATTAGACATAGAGAGATGTACTCTTTTTTTAAAAAGAAAAAACATACATTTTTTTTCTTTTTACCAAGAGACTATTTTTTTTAAACAAAAATATTTGGAAAAGAGAGAAAAGCTACCCATAAAGAAATGGACACGTGGACTTAGAAAAGCACTAGAACACTCATGTTTGGGCTATAAATATATGATGAATGGAAGAAAACACTGGGAAGTGCTGCTGGAGCTGGAAGCTCTTAGTCATGCTGTTTGAAGCCGGCCTCCTGGTCACCCAGCCCCTGCTGATGGCCACATCCCTCAGAGGTGCGCTTACTGTTTTTAGCCCCGAAAACCAACCATGTAAGAAATTACTCATCAAGGACGCAATCTGATTTAAGACTTTGTTAAAAATACCGGATTTTCTCCCAGGGCAGACGCCAGCTGATGCGCTCTGAGAACGCGAGGGGAGAAGCAGTTAGGAGCAGATGTTGCTGTGACTGGTGTTGGCATGTTTGCCAGTCCTCTCCCAAGCTAGTAACGTGGGTAACGGGGCCACGCAGTGTTTGTTTTTGCTTCCTTTTTCCCCAACAATCCGACCCCCTGTCCTCCTCGCTGGGTCAGAGGGCTCGTTCCATTTGCACCAGCCAGACTCAGGGGATCACTCTCTCTCCCGCTTCAATGAATGTTTCCTCTGAGAGGTGTGGCCGAAGCACCTCCTGTGGATCCAGCGGGTGGGCCAGAGAGGAGAGGCAAGGGTGCCCGCTTAAGGTGGCTCTCAGCAGGCCTGCTGCGCTCCCACGGGGGTGCGGGGCTCTGTCCAGCGTGCTGAACTCTCCAGCCCTGCCTGGCGAGCGTGCAGACGCCTAGGGCTGAGCAGTGTGGCTCTTATTGCCTTCAGGGGCAGCCAGGAACACTGCAGGGGGTACACGGACTTTACCTTAAAATCGTGACAGATTTCCTCTTTTAAAAATAATGGGAAGGGGACTTCCCTGGTGCTCCCCAATGCCGAGGCCCCAGGTTCCATCCCTGGTTAAGGAATTAGATCTCACATGCCACAACTAAATATTCCATGTGCTGTCAACTAAAATCTGATTTAGCCAAATAAATAAATATGAAAAGGACAATGGGAAGGACTTTATTATTTCATATAATATGTGATTTTATATGGAAAAATTAAAAACTAGAAATAGAAGGGGTGGCCAAGCCAGCTGAAGGTGAACGTTGTAACATGTGCCTGTTTTTTTCATTTCAGTGTTCTTTTCCACTGTGTGTTTTTTTTAAACGTTGATTGGTCTTATTCTTATACAGTTTTGTATTTTGCTTCACACATTTCACACAGCATTATAAGGGTTTTCCTTACAGTGAGTGAGTTCTTATAGATTTTCAGTACATCCCTCGGACACCTCACGCCTGGCTGGTTTGCTTCTCGCCTCATCCTTGGTACTGAGAATGTGTGTCTGACACAGCTGCTGCTGCTGCTGCTAAGTCGCTTCAGTCGTGTCCAACTCTGTGCGACTCCCAGAGATGGCAGCCCATCAGGCTCCCCCGTCCCTGGGATTCTCCAGGCAAGAACACTGGGTAGGTGCCATTTCCTTCTCCAGTGCATGAAAGTGAAGAGTGAAAGTGAAGTCACTCAGTCGTGTCCGACTCTTAGTGACCCCATGGACTGCGGCCCACCAGGCTTCTCTGTCCATGGGATTTTCCAGGCAAGAGTGCTGGAGTGGGTGCCATTGCCTTCTCCAGTCTGACACAGCAGGCACTCAATATTTCAAGTGGTTCAGCTTATTAAACCATTTCCCGAGGCTGGTTTGGAGGACATTTGCTTTCCTTTGGTTTGCCATTTAAAGGTAGTAGATGTAAAGGGGGGCGATGAGGGGTCGACCAGCTGAAGCTTAGGGCTAAGTCTGGCGTACTTCCTGTGTTTGTAAATAAAGTTTTATTGGAACACAGTTCTGGTCATTCACTTGTATAGCAGCTACAGCTGCTTTCACACCACAGCCTCAAGAGTTGGGTTGTTGAACCTGCATGGTCTGTAGAGTCAACACTGTTACGATCTGGCTGGCTGCCAAGATGGGTCAGGCTGTGGCGTGTGTTGCTCCACGTCTGTTCACGGCTGATCCCCTTGACCTGGCTGACCAGGTGCGGCCCCCGTGGCTCACCCTTTGGGGGCACCCTGTGGAAATCATGTGCACACGGAACGTTGTTTCCAGAGAACCGTGCCTCAGTCAAGGGTATGCGGGTCGTTTTCCCTCCCTTGTTACCATCCCCAGGCAAACCTCGCCAGTCTGTTTCATTGTACATTCTGCCGTCAGGCGCATTTGTACGTCTAGTGCTTTCCACACTTGCAGTTTATTGCCTGCAGCTTAGGCCCCAGAATTCAGATTGCTGGGTTAAAGCAAGGCCATGCTTTGGAGGTGAGGGCTAGGTGTCTAAGGCCACGGCTGATCCCTCCATTGGAGCGCGGCAGCAG
Source organism: Nanger dama (assembly GCA_917880005.1). Classification (NCBI taxonomy): domain Eukaryota; kingdom Metazoa; phylum Chordata; class Mammalia; order Artiodactyla; family Bovidae; genus Nanger; species Nanger dama. The sequence continues at coordinate 4,797,695 of CAKJTW010000063.1, read as the reverse complement.
GGCCAGGCAGCCTCCTGCCGGGCTCGAGGAGCAGTTGGAGCAGATGCCATTAAGACTGCTTTCCAGCCGTAGACTTCTATGATCCCTTAAGCTAAGCTGCCTGACCAGTGCCAGGGTTCTGGGCTTCTCTGGGCCAGCCCAGTTCATTACAGCAAATGGGTCATGTGGCTCCTCTCGCTCTTCGCCGCCGCTCTCTCTCCACTCCGGCTTGGTGATCAGAGCACACCCCTCATCTCTGCAAAGTGCCAGACTTCACTTCTGGCCGGTCGGCAGGCTGTGTTCTGCGCTAGCCCTCTGAGCCTGCTTACTGGCGCTGGCTCCACGCGGCCAGCATGGGATTTTCTGATGCTTTTTGTCTCCTGACAGTCTGCCCAAATGGTGGTATGCTCTGGAACCCAAGATGTCCTGGCCTTACCTTTGTGTCACCGTGAGGGTCAGAACCCCGATGGGCTGCCAGAACTTACTGGCCTGAGCTCCAGGAGACCTGGGGTCCCAGCCTCCCTCTCCCACTTGCTTAGCTGGCTGGTTGTAGGTGAATCTCTAGGCGAGGGCTTCCCTCCATCCGGTTTCCCTGGTGGTGCAGGAAAGGGGGCAGCAGGAGGTCATCTCCGCAGCAGGCCTGTCAACTCTCCCCTACATAGGAGAGCACCCGGGGCTCTCGTTAGGATGCGGATTCTGTTTCCGCAGGATGATGTCTTAGTCAGTTCAGACTGCTGGAACAAAGCACTGCAACCTGTGGGCTTAGACAGCGGACGGTTATTTCTCATGGCTCCAGAGGCTGGACTCCAAGATCAGGGTGTCAGTGGGTTGCGTTCTGGTGAGGGTTCTCCTCTGGGCTGGTGATAGCTGCCGTCTTGCTGTGTCCACACACGATGGAGAGTGGGCAACCTCTGCTCTCTTTACCCCTTTATCAGGCCACTGTTGTCACCATGGGCCCTCCACCCTTACGACTTTATCCAGACCTAATTACCTCACAAAAGCCTCAGCCCCAGAAATCATCACGTGGGGACTGCTGTTGTGAGTTGCCGTCTCAGTCGCTTAGTCGTGTCCGACACTTTGCGACCCTATGGGCTACAGCGCTCCAGGCTTCCCTGTCTGTCACTATGTCTCAGAGTTTGCTCAGACTCAAGTCCACTGAGTCGATGATGCTATCCAACCATATTGTCCTCTGCCACCCCCTTCTCCTCTTGCCCTCAATCTTTCTCAGCATCATGGTCTTTTCCAATAGTCGGCTCTTCACATCAGGTAGCCAAAGTATTGGAGCTTCATCTTCAGCATCAGTCCTTCCAATGAATATTCAGGACTGATTTCCTTTAGGATGGACTGGTTTGATCTCCTTACTCTCCAAGGGACTCTCAAGAGTCTTCTCCAGCACCACAGTTCAGAAGATCTAACTGGTCGATCCTAAAGGAAATCAGTCCTGAATATTCAATGGAAGGACTGATGCTGAAACTGAAACTCCAATCCTTTGGCCACCTGATGCAAAGAGCTGACTCACTGAAAAGACTCTGATGCTGGGAAAGATTGAAGGCAGGAGGAGAAGGGGATGACAGAGGATGAGATGGTTGGATGGCATCACCGACTCAGTGGACATGAGTTTGAGTAAGCTCTGGGAGTTGGTGATGGACAGGGAAGCCTGGCGTGCTGGCAGTCCATGGGGTCGTGGGGAGTCCGACACGACTGAGTGACTGAACTGAACTGATTTAGTGAATCATCCTTTTTACAAGAGTAAATTATGGAACTCCAACCTCAGCAAATTACCTCTCAGCTGAGCAGGTCCTGGTGATGCAAACTGGAGCAGGCCCGGAGAATCTAGGGACACGTGGCTCCCCGGAACTGGGAGCCCGGCCTCTGCCCCAGTTCTCTTCCCTTCTGCAAGCAGGGCCAACCCCGAGTGGGCTGGGGCTGAGTTGGCTTTGATGCATCGTTGGACTTTGTGCCCAAGAAGGAGCCTCAGGTGCACTCAGGCCCCTACTGGGCCTCAAAAACACTGACGCACCAGCTCGGGTAATTCTCAGGATGAGGTCCGCTCCGACAGGCCCGCACAGTTTTGCTCTAGTATTGGTTTGACCTGAGTCATCAATCTTCCATGCTTGTTCTACAGCTTTTCTTTCTTTTTAAAAAAAAAATTTTTAAAAATATAACTTTATTTTTGGTTTTGCTGGGTCTTTACTGCTGTGCTCGCAGGCTTTCTCTGGCTGGGGGCCCTCTCTAGTTGTGGCGGGCGGGCTCCTCTTTGCAGCGGCTCCTCTTGTTGCTCGGGGGGGCACACGGGCTTCAGTGGTTGTGGCGCTGGGGTTTAGTTGCCCTTTGGCACGTGGGATCTTCGCAGACCAGGGATCAAACCAGTGTCCCTTGTATCTTAACCGCTGAACCACCGGGAGAGCCCCTTTCCTTTCTTTCTTTTAAGTTTGCAAAGGGCCGTCTTGACTTGCAGATCTTGAATTGGTGTCTTGACCTCCTTCTGGAGTTTTGCCCCAGACCCACTGTAGGTGTGTGTCCTCATGCAGGTGACAGTGCGGAGGGGGCGGGCAGGGCGGTGTTCTGGGCCATCCTTCCTGTCCGCCTGGAATCTCATCTCTGCCTCTTGCCGGAGCTTCTCACTCTGTGCACTTTCCCTGCAGAGTGTAGACTCCCTGAGGGCAGGAATTTGCTCACTTCTGCTGAGTTCCGCCTGGCCGAGTGCTGGGTGGACGGGGAGGAAACTGTCGCAGGAATGACTAACGGCCTGAGTCAAGACCAACTGAAAACAAAAATCCCATGTGATGAGCCCTCCCAGTTGAATCGGCCAGCATCTGTCAACACGCTCTTCTCAGGTGTCCACCATGGGCATCGTGCCCCGAACAGGGGCGGGGAATGAACCAGCCAGTCACTCAGCCAGTGGTTGCTGGTCTTCACTGGCTGGCCTGGTGGTCAGAGCACCCAGAACCTTAGAGGAGACCCAGCCCCTCTGCAAGTGGTCTCTGCGCCCAGCATTTTGAAAACTTTGCAGGTGATTCTAATGCAGAGCTGGAGTGGTGAACCACCATCCCGGGAGCCAGGGTTTGGGTGCATCAGTGAGAATCCCGAACCCTGAATGGTGTTGTGCAGGATGTCTGCCCGGCCGGTGAGAGCGTCCTGAAGCGTTGGCTCCCACGAGGGCGGCTGCCTGAAAGACGCAGTGCCCTTGGCTCTGGTTTCTGGGCGCTGTCCGTTTTTGCAGTGTTGCAGGATGGCTGCTTATTTGTCCTAATGAGGTTCTGATCACTCTCCATTTGTCTCTTTCATCAGCTTTATGTTAAAAAGCCTTTTTCTTTGGATTATTTGTACTTGTGCGGTTCTAAGTTTTGCCTCACACCAAACTTTCTCATGCAGGTGAGAGCGGGAGACAAAGGAGGAGGTGGAGGCGGGGAAGGGGCGCGGGCAGCCTGGCGCCGAGGGGAGGTGGCCACAGCCTCTGGGCTCCCATGGCCCCATCTCTCCAGTGGCAGTGGGGAGCGCTCAGCCCTGCAGCCTCCCAGCCCCGACACGTGGTAGTGTGGACTGGGCAGTCACCGCCCAGCTGACTCTGATGGGCCTGCCCCTTGTGCCACCCATAGCAACACAGCAGTCCTGGGAGGCGTGCCAGGCGCTATTGTCCCCCTGTCCCCTGGCAGGGAGCTTGAGGTTCACAGAGGTGCCAGCATAGGGCTGGTTGATAGTGGGGTAGGACCTGGATCCAGAGCCTGGACTCCTACACCCCAGCAGGTCCTCCTGTTCACAGGTTGAGTGAGGTGTCAGTCTGGCGTGTAAGGAAAGCTTTGGCAGTGAGAGCCGGGCACTTGGGTCCTCGAGAGGCCTACACAGGGCAGCCCTTAAGTTCAGATGCCCGCTCAGCCCTGCCGCTTGCAGCCCGGTGCCTGGTGTCAGAGGACCGAGCCGTGAAGTGGAGAATGCAGGGCCCTGCGGCCTCAGGTCAGAAGTCACAAGCCCAGCATCTCCATGTGGCATTGTGCCCCACGTGTGAACGAGGAAACCAGTCCTGGAAGGTCCAGCTTTCAGGGCAGGAGTCTGCAGCCATTACGGACTTGCATCTGCACCCGGATCTTATTCTGAATTCTCCCTCTCCTTACGGCAGGAGGAGGACACACTTCAGTAACTGAGGCCCCGCTGGACACCAGGCGTCGTCCCAGGGCCAGGAGCTCAGCATCTGGAAGAAGGGCCCGAGAAGGGCCATTTCTTTGGTGTTGGTGGACCTGTGGGCCTCACCGGCTACCTTAAGCGGCCGGGGAGTTCCCCTGTGTCTCCTGGGTCATCCAAAAATTTGGGCAAAGCTAGAGAAAGGGCTCCTGGGGTCCAGAATCTCAGAGACTGCCCCCAGCCGGATCCTTCTCTTCACCTTAACTTGGCAACACTTTCCTCGGGATGCCAAGCAGACGCTGATTAAAAGCCTGAAATGGGACCTGCCACTGGGAGCCCAGTGTGTGTCCACGGGAGAAGGTGCCACTCGGGAGGGCCCTGTCCCCATGTGAGCACTCGGGCTCTTAAAGCTGCAGTAGGGCTGTCAGAAAATAGAAAGCAGATTCTGAATGGACCTGTAGTGATGACGGAAATACAGTATTTACAGAATGTCCATGTGTGTGTCCTTTGTAGCTCATTTTGCCACTAAAAGAAGCTGTGTTGCATACCCTGAACACCTGTCCTTGAGATTTTTAAAAATTCAATGTTTTCATGAAATTTATAATGATTATATAAATAAATGTATATGTCCTTTGCAATTCATTTTATCACTGAAATAAGCTGTGTTACATACACTGAACATCTCTCCTTGAGATAGTTTTTCAAGATTTAAAAAAATTTAATATGTATATGAAATTGATTCACAGTTTTTGTTTTACTTTAACACTTATTTTAGTTTGCCATAACTAATAGCATCTAAAAATCATAGGTTTGATTCCCTAGTTATTCTTTGTCTTAATGTACTTGAAATACTTATTAAAATTTTTTGGTGGTGGCTTTGTTGAAATGAAATTCACAGATGCCTTCATGTATAGCACGGGATTCATTTGTTTTTAGTATATTTACAGAGTTACTCAACCATCACCACAGTCAATTTAGAACATTTTCATCACCTCAAAAAGAAACCCTGTGCCCTTTAGCAGTCACCCCCAACTCCTCTGGCAACCATCGGTCTACCTTCTGTCTCTATTTGTTGTTGAGTCGCTAAGTTGCTAAATCGTGTTTAACTCTTTGCGACCCCATCAGCTGCAGCACGCCAGGCTGCTCTGTCCTTCACCATCTCCCAGAGCTTGCTCAAACTCATGTCCATTGAGTTGGTGATGCCATCCAACCATCTCATCCTCTGTTGCCTCCTTCTTCTGCCCTCAATCTTTCCCAGCATCCGGGTCTTTTCCAGTGAGTCAGCTCTTTGCATCAGGTGGCCAAAGTACTGGAGTTTCAGCTTCAGCATCAGTCTTTCCAGTGAAGATTCAGGGTTGATTTCCTTTAGGATGAACTGGCTAGATCTCCTTGCAGTCCAAGGGAACCTCAAATGTTTTCTCTAGATGTCTCTATAGATCGCCTATTCTGGACATTTTATATACACATAATCATACAGTTTGAAGAACTGCCAAACTGTCTTCCAGAGTGTTTGCGCTATTTTTCATTCCGAGGAAGGTTCTGAGTTTTCCCATTCTCACCTCCCTTGTTATCAGTCTTTTTGCTTATCTCCATCCCAGTGGATGTGAAGTGGTGTCTCGTTGTGGACTCCTGAAAGTCTGTCCATCTCTCTATGCTAAGTCTTGATTGTGGCATGCAAGATATTTAGCTGCTGTGCACAAACTCTTGGTTGTGGCATGTGGGATCAACTTCCCTGAACAGGGACTGAACCTGGGCCCTTTGCACTGGGAGCTCAGAGTCTTACCGCTGGACCTCCAGGGAAATCCTCTCCTTCAGGTTTTATATAGATCTGTGCAGACTGTATTTCTTCATGAATGAGCTTTGGTAGTTTGTGTTTCTCAAAGAATTGATTTGTTTTATCTATACATAAACTTTTTCATAAAGTGAAAGTGATCATGGCTCAATTGTGTCTGACTCTTTGCAACCCCATGGACTGTAGCCTGCCAGGCTCCTCTGTCCATGGAATTCTCCAGGCAAGAATACCAGAGTGGGCAGCCATCTCCTTCTCTTAGGGAATCTTCCCAACCCAGGGATGGAACCTGGGTCTCCTGCATTGCGGGCAGATCCTTTACTGTCTGAGCCACCAGGGAAGCCCCAACTTGTTCATAATATTCCTTTGTTATCCTTTTTGATGTCTTTAGGTTCTTTTTCATTCCTGATATAGATATTTATGCCTTTTTTTTTTCTTAGTGTGGCTAGAGATTTATTTTCTTCTACTTGCTTTGGGTTTAATTTGCTCTTTCTCTTCTTATTTCTTAAGGCAGCAATTTAGATTATTGATTCAAAATCCTTTTAACATAAGCATTTTAATGCTATACATTTCCCTCTAAGAGCACTCCACAAATCTTGATGTGCAGCATTTAAATTTTCATGCAATTAAAAAATATTATCAAATCTTAGTTTTAACATCCTCTTTGACATATGGGATATTTAGAACTTGTTACTTCGCTTCTGGGCTTCCCTGGTGGCTCAGAGGTAAAGAATTTGCCTGCCAATGCAGGAGACAGGGATTCGATCCCTGGGTCAGGAAGATCCTCTGGAGAAGGAAATGGCAACCTACTCAGTTTTCTTGCCTGGAGAATCCCATGGACAAAAGAGCCTGGTGGGCTGCAGTCCATGAAGTTGCAAAGAGTCAGACGTGACTTAGCAACTAAACAACAACAGCAAGACTTAGCTTCTGGATATGTAGGATTTTCCTGTTATCTTTCTGTTACTAACTTCTTTGTTTACTGATTCTGTTAGGCTCAGAAAACATACTTGGTATGATTTCAATACTTGTATGTCCCAGAATATGTTTTGTTTCATTGAATATTCCATACACTCTTGGCAAGAATGTGTGTCTCGCTGCTATTGGGTGGGGTGTTCTGCAAAAGACAATTTGATCAAGTTAGATGAAGGGATTGTTCAGTTCGTTCTTCTAAATCCTGGGCTGATTTTTCTGTCTACGTGCTCTTTCAGTTATTGGGAGAGGAGTGTTGAAGTTGCCAACTACAGTCGTGGGCTCGTGTGTTTCTCTTTTCAGTCCTGCCCTTTTTCACTTGTGTATTTTGAAGCTGCCACCAGAGCTCCACTGAGGGCCTGCTCGTACGTCAAAGCTATTAGAGAAAATAAGAAGGGGAAAAAAAAAAAGAACCGGAAAAGAAAATAGCTTTGTGCTGGTCGTGTCTGCAGGTTTTGCCCTCTCTCTGGGGTCTATTTGCTTATGTTTACTTTCAGAGTCCTGGGGGAGTTGCTTTCTGCATTTTCCCCAGAGTTTTAGTTGTAATCAGTGGGGCGAGGGGTTCTGGTGGGCTTGCTGGACCCTGCATGGCCCCAGGTAAATGTTTTTCCTCCTGGCCTTGAATGTCGCCTCTCCCGCTGACCCGATGCCTCCTGTCCTGCGAGTATCCATGGCTGCCTCCTCTCCAGGGCCTTTTCCTCAAGCCCTACTGGCCCCCTTCCCTCCCTTGTTGTGGCTTGTAGCTTCTTGACAAGTGGCAGCTTCCCCCCACTGGAATGTGAGGGCTGGGGGAGCGAGGGGCTCGTCCAACCCGGCATCATGTCCCCAGACCCCGTCTTGCTGGCATGGGGTCAGTGGCTCCGTGTTGCTCAAATAAATGATCGTAGCCACCTTCGTGAATCTGCAGCCAAACTCTGCAGACATTCTATGACTTAAAGTTCACGCAATCCAGGTTCCCGCCCCTAGGGTGTGCTGGACTGCAGTGCGTTCTCAGCGCGTGGACGTCCTGTGAGCCCCGCCGGTGGGCCCGCTCTGCCGGCGGCCACAGCCTTCCCCGCCGGCCACAGCCTTCCCCGCCGGCCCTGACGAGAAGCCTGCCTGGTGTCTGTCTGCGGATCCAGCGCGCCTAGCTGAGAAAGGCGGTGGACTGTGAGGGGAGGAAATGGCACAGGGCCTCCTGTAATTAGACTGTGCTGAGTGGTCCACTCATCCCGTGGACTCAGGGAGGAGATGAACGGTGGACATCTCTCCTCATCACCCCCTGCACGTCCTTTTCACATCACGCAGATTTCTCAGTTTTTAATTATAGCCTGTCACTTACTTTTTTTAATTTAAAGAAAGGTCTGGTTATCTGGCTTGTTTCATTCATTTATTCACTGAACATTTGCCAAGTACCTATCATGTGTAGGCCATCTCTCTAGTTTTCTAGATTCAGAGAAGCTACAGGAAATGCCTCACACCTGCACTTGGCATCTTTAATCCACTGAGTTGCTGGACCAAGTGGGAAACCTCGGTGGCAGCTTTAGGACTGCGGTCCCCCCGCCACCCCCACACCCCCCACCATACCCTGTGCTTCCCTCCTCTGGGGGCTGACACATGAGGTCGTGCAGGTTGTCTCTGCACACAGCACGTGGTCAGCGGGGTGGCTGAGTGCTGGAATCCGGCCAGTGTTCCACTGGCCCAGCCCTGCCCCTCATCGGGGGATGATCTCACTGGAAGGAGGGTCTTTTCCTGATATGAACCAGGGCCCAGGTGGGCCGGCTGTGGCCCCATCACTTCCTCTTCCGCCTGCTGTCTCTCATCCTCACCAGATCTGCTCCTCACCTTCTCCCCTGGGGACCCCAGCGCTGCCCACCGTCCACCCCTTCTGTCTTCCCCACCACAAGGTCATCTTAGGGAAACGCAAATCTAAACCCGTGTACCTCTGGGCTCAGAGCCCTTCCCGACCCTCCACTGCCCATGAGGGCGGGTCCAGGCCTGCCTTCCTGGTGAGGACAGCCCTGCCTCGGCCACCAGCCGTGCCTCTGAGTGCCCAGCCTTCCCCAAGCCCTCCCCGCAGCCTCCACCTCACACACCTGGGGGACTTCACACCTTCCCAGACTATTTGACTTGTCTGCCATGCGTGGGATTTACTCTTAAGAATAAAAGAGCAGGCACGTTATTTTCCAAAGAGGGTAGGGGACAAGGAGCTCACGAAGGAGCAGCCGGAGACCTGCGAGTGAGAGCTGTTGGGGGCGGGGACTCAGGATGCCAGCAGCGGGCGTCCATCGGTGGAGGCAGAAAAGGGCGTCAGGTGTGCCTGTGATGTGAGAGCAGAGAGGAGGCTGTGCTCTGGATGTGCATTTTCATTACGGAAGTAATCTGCACTCTTTGCAGCCTCCTTGGAAAATAGGAAACTGTAATGAGGAAGATAACCATTCAATTTCAACACACCCAGAACCGCCATTGACAGTTGGGGTCCTTCCTTCCAGTTTTTTAATGCGTATGTTTACATCTTTAGATGATATCCCCCTACTTAATATATTATTAGTGTTTCTGTATGGTTAAGAAGTTTTTGGATGATGTAATTTTTGATAGTTACCCAATATCCTATAAGGGATATAACCAGTCCTCTAATTATTGGGTATTTATCATAGTCCCAGTATTTCCATTACTACAACACTGATGTAAACAGCTCTGTATGTAAATTCCAAGATGCAGAATTTAAAGAATTTTAAAATATTTATTTGGCTGTGACGGGCACAGGGTGCTTAGCTGTGGCCTGTGGGCTCTCTAGTTTCGGCACATGGGTTGCAGAGTGCATGGGCTGAGGTGTCCCATGTCATGTGGGATCTTACTTCCCCGACCAGGGGTTGAACCTGTGTCCCCTGCAGTGGAAGGTGGATTCTTTTTATTTTTCCTCTTTAAACCTCTTATTTCGTGTTGGGATATACCTGATTAACCATGTGGTGGTAATTTCAGGTGAACAGCGAAGGGACTCAGCCATACATATAGGTGTATCCATTCTCCCCCAAACCCCCTCCTGTCCAGGCTGGCATGTAACCGTTGAGCAGAGTTCCATGTGCTATACAGTAGGTCTTTGTTGGTTATCCATTTTAAATGTAACAGTGTATACATGACCTTCCCCAAGTCCGTAACTATCCCTTTTCCCCCAGCAATGGTAAGTTCATTTTCCAAGTCTGTGAGTCTCTTTCTGTTCTGTAAGTAAGTTCATTTGTACCATTTTTTAAAAGATTCTACATATAAGGGATGTCATACGATATTTCTCCTTCTCCATCGGATTTCAGGATGACAGTCTCTAGATCCATCTATGTTGCTGCAAAATGCGTGGCTTGATCCTTTTTAATGGCTGAGTAATATTCCATCACACACACACACACACACACACACACACACACACACACACACACACACACCCCCATACCCCCTGCACACCTTCTTTATCCGTTCCTTACACACACACACCACCCACCCACCCCCACACACACACCCGCACACCTTTATCCATTCCTTGCGCACACACACACACCCGCACACCTTCTTTATCCGTTCCTTACACACACACACACACACACACACACCCTGCACACCTTCTTTATCCATTCCTTACACACACACACACACACACACCACACACACCACATACACACACACACACCCCGCACACCTTCTTTATCCATTCCTTGCACACACACACACACACACCCCCGCACACCTTCTTTATCCATTCCTTGCACACACACACACACACACACACACACCCCCGCACACCTTCTTTATCCATTCCTTGCACACACACACACACACACACCCTGCACACCTTCTTTATCCATTCCTTGCACACACACACACACACACACACACACACACCCGCACACCTTCTTTATCGTCCCTCTGTCAGCGGGCGTTTAGGCTGCTTCCACATCTAGGCTATTGTAAACAGTGCTGCAGTGAGCATCGGGTCCGTGTGTCCTTTCAGATCACGGTTTTCTCTGGGTATATGCCAAGAGTGGGCTTGCAGAGTCATATGGTGCTCTGGGCTTCCCCACTGGCTCAGCGGTAAAGAATCCATCTGCAAGGCGGGAGACCCGAGTTCCTTCCCTGGGTCGGGAATATCCCCTGGAGCGGGGCATGGCAACCCACTCCAGTATTCTTGCGTGGAGACCCCCATGGACAGAAGAGCCTGGTGGGCTGCAGTCCATGGGGCCGCAAAGAGCCGGCCACGCCTGAGGTAGCTGAGCATGCATGCATGGTAGCTAGGCTTTTAGTTTTTGGAGGAACTTCCATACTGTTCTCCAGAGTGGCTGTACCAGTTTACATTGGAAGGCGGATTCTTGACCCCTGGACCACCAGGGGAGACCCCCAGATGCAGACTTGATCTAAGGGTGTGTGTGGTTTTAGGTTCTGGATTCCACTGGTCACTTCCTTCCATAAGGGATGACCAGGTGTACTCTGTGAACAGGGCTGGTGGGTTAGCTGGCTTGTCTGGGGCTTGTTTGGGGCATAAGAGAGATGTATGAATACTCACCACCCTCGGCGAAGGTCTGGTTCAGAGGGATGGGCTGGAGGCTGGGGAGAGGCGGGGTAAGAGGGGGCCTGACTGGGGGCCCGCTTCCTTCCAAGGCCCCTGTCCTGGCCATGCACTGGGTCTCAGGGGGCAAAGGCCATTGTGCTCTGGTTTCCCCTCTCAGGCCCAGGCAGGACAGCCCCATACTCTCTGTCTCTCCTGTCCCGGGCAGGCTGAGCCTCTGCGTGCTGCCCTGTGGCCTCCGGAGGTTCTGAGATGCCTAGAAGAGAGGCGTGCACGCTGGGCACAGCAGAGGGGTGTGGGCACCGCTGAGCCGGGCCGCCTTGGGGGCAGCTGCATTGTTAGAACCTGCCCTTAATTCATGCCTCCATTGTACAGTGCGGAAAACCAATTTTCACTTGAGAGGATCAGCGACGTGGATACATGTGTAATTGTCTATTTCTGCTTTTTTCCCTCTCCCTCACGTTCTGCAGCCGTAATTTGAAATTTCACAGTTGTCTCCAACGTGACGGCCTCTCCGTGGGTCGTGTTCAGATCCGGCTCAGATCCAGCAGGCACTAATTGAGCAGCTACTCTCTGCCCCTGGCTGGGCAGCCTGTGGGGTGCAGTGGGGTGGGGTGGGGGGCTCCAGGGTCAGCCGCGTTGACTTTGCCTCCACCCAGCAGGGTGATCACCGGCCAGCCCGTCACGTCTCTGGGCCTGGTGTCCTCGTCTGCACAGCGGGGCTGGGGGTCCCCACCCCCAGGGCGGTTGTGAGCATGGAGCGGGGTCACAGGGGAAGCACCTGGCAAGGTGCACGCACACAGTAGGTGTTCAGCTAATGCTCCCTGCTATCCCGGGGCTTCTCAGACGGTCGCTGCAGGGCCGTGCTTTTAGGAGCCTGCGGTGATCGGCATTCACCAGCTGCCTTCAGTTTTGCTAGAAGCTCGGTGGAGGTCATGCCTTCCCCGCAGCCAGGCAGCGCACCTGACCAAAATGTCAAGAGCCTGCTTTCGGTAGAAGGTGTTCTAACCCAGTGCGATAACAGGGGTCCTCTTGGGCTGATCAGAGGCTCAGATATACGTTCCCCTGTGTCTTTGATTAATTTTTAAAATAGAGAAATGAATTAATTATTGCCTAGTGAGTATGGAGGCTTGGAATAGAGGGACAAGGGGAGAGCGGGCCCTTAGGAGGTGCCTCGGTGGGAACCCAGCCCCAGGCACCCGGGAGCTGTTGCTGGTCTTGTGATTCCCAAGAGACTGGCCACTAAACCGCCCGAGAGACAGAGGAAGGTGGCCACACAGGCTTGACCCAGAGGTGGCCAGGGGGTGGGGGAGTTTCCTGGGTTCCCTGGAGCTCCTGGAGAGTGAGACACACTTGGCTGCTTCTCTCCAGGGTTCCCTCATCCCCCCTCCCTCATGCCTGAGGCTCACGACCTGTGCCAGTAACCAGCACCCCCCTTCACTCCATCATCTCCTCGGGCCCCACTGTGGTTGTCCCGCCGAGGAAGGCGGTCCCCAGGAGGCAGATCCTGCTGCTGCTTGGAGGCAGTAGAGGAGCCTAGCCTCTGGCGAGAGCCCGACAATTTCAGGTGTCGTGGGGAGGGAGAGGTGGGAGGCCCTTGCCCTCCCACATGCCCCCCCGCCCCCGATACTGGTGGCGGCTTCCTCCTCTCCAAGTCGTCCGAGGGACAGTCTCCTCCTCTGCTTCCCCACCCCACCCCCTTGGGAGAGGCCCAAGTGGTCCTGGTGAGCCCCCCATCCTCTGGGCCTCAGTCCCCCCATCTGTCAGGCAGGGACTGGACTCTGAGATGAGGTCTGCATGGAGTAGGGCCCTTCTCCGCAGCATGTCGCTGGGGAGGCTTGGCTGAGGCCACATGCTGTGAGGGGTCAGCACCCTCTCCCCAAGGGGAGCTGCAGCCCCCAGACAGGGGCTGCCCCCTCCCCCCACCTGCTGACTGACTCCCCAGGGCCCTGGAGCTGTTCATCTACATCCATTCGTCATGGAGCCTTCAGACACTCACCAAATGCCTGCTGAATGGTGAATAGCTGTGGGATAGAGGGGAAAGGGGGCTCGTCCCCGCACCTAGCCCTGAGCTCACAGCCAAGGGGAGGGGACACAACTGGATAGTTAGAGAGGAGACTGATGGTGGTTGTCGTCGGGGGGATGGTGGAAGGCCTGCAGAGGAAGGAATTGATGAGTCTGTCTGGCTCTTTGGGAGGCTCAGTTGGCAGAGGGTTTTAAAGGATGCATAGGAGTTTTCTAGGCAGCAAGTCAGGGTAAGGAATTCTAGGCGTAAGGAATGCACCATGGCACATAGGCATGGAAGGGCTTGACACATAAGGGAACAGTAAGGAGTCTGTGTGACTGAAGTGCACACAGGGTGTGTGAGTGTGTAAGTTGGTGAGTGTGTGTGTGTGTGTGTGTGTGTGTGTGTGTGTAGAGGAGAGTCAGGAGTCAAGGCTAGCCTGGATATCAGTGCAGGGCCTCCACCCTGGCCATGTGTAGGTTGGGGCCCAGGGCTGAGTACCTCAAGGGAGGCTTGCGGGACAAGGGGCCCTCCCCAGGCACGCGGACACCCCCAGTGCTCACGACTCTGCCTTAAAGGAAGGCTTGGAGCAGAGGGTGGTCCTCTGGGAGCCTGAGCCAGCTCATCAGTTACACCTAAATGCCAAAGGGAAAGGTGTCCTCCCCAGCATATGGTTATTAAAGCGCGCCATCTTTAAACCTCATTAAGGGCTGTTAAATGCTAATGAATTTAGAGAAGGGCGTCTTGGGGCCTCTGTTTCCTTGGAAACGTTTGAGAGCAGGTGCCTTATAATGAGCTGTACCTATTTTAAAAAGTGAGCCACGAGGCCCTCTTTGATAGGCTGGATCTCAGATGCTGATGGGTAAGTGTGAACAAAGCTGGTGGAGACCAGTGGAGATGCTTTGTGCTCTCCGAAATACCATTCTCTGGTGGTTTCTATAGAAACCACTGGCACCTAGGGTAGGAGCATCGCGGAGCTCCAGAGTCTCATTTACGCAGCACAGCATTGCCTCCAGCCTTGGCGACTTGGCCTGGCCTCTGAAGACTGCTGGAGCCCTGCTGCCAGGGTGGGACCGCACTCCGGGACGAAACAAGACAGATGTATGTTGCTGTAGCTGGGGTTCTGCTTTAATTATCCCTGTGCTGTGCCTGCTGCGAGGCTTCCTCAGGTCCTCCCTCAGCTTGTTGCTTCCGGCCCCACTGACGAGGAGAATTAACATTTGTGAAGCTCATTCCTCCCCACAGAGCGCTTTTAAGGAAACTTTGTATTATTGAAGCATTTAAATATATACCGAAGTAGAGAAACTGGTTAATGAACCTCCAGCACCCAGTTTCAACAATTACAAACGTACGGCCAGGCTTCTTTTAGCTCTGACCCTACTCATTTTCCCCCAGTACTCTCTCCCTCCCCACCCCCACTGCTGAATTATTTTGCCGCAAATCCCGTAAACATGCTAGTATTTCATTTGTGCGTGTGTGCCAAGTCGCTCAGTCGTGTCCGAGTCTTTGTCACTTTAAGGATGGTAGCCCGCCAGGCTCCCCTGTCCATGGGGATTCCTCAGACAAGAGTACTGGAGTGGATTTCCATGCCCTCCTCCCAGCCTAGGGATCGAACCCACATCTCTTGTCTCCTGCATTGGCAAGCAGCTTCTTTACCACTAGCGCCCCTGGGAAGCCCAGTATTTCATTTGCACACACTCTTACTTCTTTAAAAGATAAAGGCTGAAAAAGGTTGCTATGATACCGTTGTCCTTCTAACGATTTAGCAATAGTTCCTCGTATCATCAGATATTCAATCCATATTTAAGTTGCCCTGACTGCCTCATGGTTTTAAACATTCTTAAAACAGTTGCCTTGTTCAAATGAGGAACTAAACATTTGGTTGATAAATCTCTTAAGTCTTGTTCAGTCTCTGGGTTACTTTCCTTCCTTGTTTTCCTTGTAATTTATTTATGGGGGAATACATTGGTTGTTCGTCCTTCATTTTCCTCACTGCATCCCCCCGTGGTGTCATTTAGCTCATTCCTCTGTTCCCTGCATGTCTTATAAACTGGGAATTGAGGTTAGACAGGGCTTCTGATGCCGCGTTGTGCACGCAGATCACCAGGGGAACTTGTTACTCTGATTCTAATTCTGACTCAGGGGGTCTGGAGTGGGGTCAGAGAAGATACATTTCTAATAAGCTCCCAGGTAATACCTATGATAGATGCTTGATAAGATTCAGGGATTTTTTTCTTTTTTTTTTTCTCTCTTCCCCTTTTCAAGAATATTTGATCAGATTCAGGCTCAATTTTTTGAAGAACAGGTCATGGTACATTGTTCCATCAGGAGGCCCCCAACATCTGGTTGAGCCACTTTTGATGATGATGTGATTCATCAGGGAGTTCAGGGCTTGTCTGCCTGGCATCCCATTTATGAAATCCTCATCAGGTTTTCACCTAATGATCTCAGTAGTTACTAATGATCATTGTCAAGATCTATGAATTCATTAGAGGTTGTAGATACCGGACTACTTCTATAGAGAAAGCTTTGCTTTCAAACTTAGCTACCCTGAGGACAGAAAAGGCAAGAGAAAAGCTTAAGTTTTTTCCTTTATTTACAAGTTTTCAGAATAATGAGTTGCTTCCCTAGCATCTCTAAAAGTACCTAATTAGGTTTTCATGGACTTTTTTTGGTATCATTGTGAATTTTTGTCTTTATAACATATTTGATTAAGTCAATCAGTTGTGGCTCTTATTATTCCAGTGCTCAAATTGCCCAGTATTTGGTGAGTTGAGCCTCCTTTAAGTAGGCTTCTGAACCTTTTTTAAAAAAATCAACTATATTACAACTTAATACAGTTAACTGCCACCCATTATTGTGCACAAATCAATGAGTTTTGACAGGTGTATACATTTGCAGAACCACCACCGCAATCAAGATACAGAGCATTTTCATCATTCATGGCTTCTCTCCCGCCCCTTTGCAGTAAATCTCTTCCTCTGCTTCAGCCCTTTGGAAGCTACTGATCTATTTTCTGTCACTAAAGAGCAGTTTGCGTTTTTTTTCTGGACTTCTGTATAGATAGAATCATGCAGTAGGTACTCTTTCGTACCTGGCTTCTTTTAGCATAATTGTCTGGGATTCATCCACGTTGCTGTATGTCTCATTATTCCTTTCTATTGCCGAGTCATATTCCAGGGCATGACTATGTCACTCTGTTTATCCATTTACCTGCTGATGTGCATTCTGGGTTGTCTCCGGTTTGGGGTTATGACTGATATAAACGAAGCCGCTGTGACTTCATGAAAAAGGTCTTTATATGGATGTGTGCTCTCACTTCTCTGTTATGTAAGTGGGAGTGTAGCCATTAGGTGGTACCATATGTGTATGTTTGCATTTATAATAAATTGCTAGCCTGTTTCCCAAGTGGTTGTACCATTCTGCATCCGCATTAGCAGTGTAGGAAGGTTTCAATTGTCCCCCATTCCCACCAACATTTGGTGTGGTCACTCTTGTCCATTTTAGCCGTTGTAGTGGACGTGTACGTGGTATCTGTTCGTGGCTTTCATTTCATTTTCGTGATGGCGAATGATGCTGCTCACCTTTTCATGGGTTTGAGGGCCGTTTGAATACCTTCTTCTCAGAAAGTCAGTTCGAGTCTTTTGCCTATTTAAGGTGATAATGATAGTGAGGAGGAGGATGACGGTCTAGGAGTTCTTTGTATGTGTTTTCCCATTTCACGGCTTTTTTTGTGTTCTAGTGGAGAAATCTTTGCCCACTTTAAGGTTGCATAGACCTTCTCCTGTGTTTTTTTAGTTTCATAGTTTTTCTTTGTATTTTTAAGTCTTGGGTCCATTTTGAGTCGAGTTTTGTGTCTAGTATGAGGTGAGATTTGTTGAGCTTTGTCACGCAGTGTATGCTCAGCAGTTTTAGCACCGTTTGTTGAAAAGACATTCCTTTCCCCGTTAGACTGCTTTTGGGCCTCTTTTTAGAAACCAGCTGTCCGTGTATGCATGGGTCACTTTCGGGGTTCTCAGTCCTGTTCATTGATCAATATAGCTACCTTTCCCCTTTACTGTAGCTTTACAGTAGTTCTTAAAATTGGATCGTTCAAATCCTCCAACCTTGTTTTCCTTTTTCAAAATTTTTGTGGCTATTTTAAGTTTTTATCATCCCATTTCAATTTTGTAGTCATTTTGTCACTTTCTACAAAAAACAAAGTGCCTCCTGGTATTTTGATTAGGATTATGTTTAATATATACATCGATTTCAGGAGAATTGACCTCTTAATGATATTGAGTCTTCTGACTGTTTATTTTGATCTTCTTTAGTGTCTCTCAGTAGGGTTTTGTAGTTTCCAGTTTCAGAGGTTTCACATATTATGTTAAATTTATTTCTCAGTATTTCATCGTTTTGAAAACTATTGTAAATGAGTTTTTAAGAAAATTTTTATTTTCCAGTTGTTTTTTTCTCGTATATCAGTTAGTTCAGATCATTTCATTTGCTCAGTCATATCTGACTCTTTGTGACCCCATGGACTGCAGCACACCAGGCTTCCCTGTCCTTCACCATCTCCCCGAGTTTGTGCAAACTCATGTCCATTGAGTCGGTGATGCCATCCAACCATCTCATCCTCTGCTGCCCCCTTCTCCTCCTTCCCTCAATCTTTTCCAGCAGCAGAGCCTTTTCCAATGAGTCAGCTCTTCACATCAGGTGGCCAAAGTATTGGAGCTTCAGTTTTAGCATCAGTCCTTCCAGTGAATATTCAGGGTTGATTTCCTTTAAGTGTAAGTAAGTAAGTGTTAGTCGCTCAGTCGTGCCCGACTCTTTGTGACCCCATGGACTGCAGTCCACCAGGCTCCTCTGTCCATGAGATTTTCCAGGCAAGGATACTGGAGTGGGTTGCCATTTCCTTCTCCAGGGGGTCTTCCCAACTTAGGATTGACTATTTTGATCTCCTTGCTGTCCAAGAGACTCTCAGAAGTCTTCTCCAACACCACAGTTCAAAAGCATCAATTCTTTGGCACTCAGCCTTCTTTATGGTCCAACTCTTATATCCATTCATGACTACTGGAAAAACCATAGCTTTAACTATATGGACCTTTGTTGGCAAAGTGATGTCTCTGCTTTTTAATATACTATCTAGATTTGTCATAGCTTTTCTTCCTAAGAGCAAGCATCTTTTAATTTCGTGGCTGCAGTCACTGTCTGCAGTACTTTTGGAGCCCAAGAAAAGAAAATCTGTCACTGTTTCCATTGTTTCACCATCTATTTGCCATGAAGTGATGGCACTGGATGCCATGATCTTCGTTTTTGAATCCTGAGTTTTAAGCCAGCTTTTTTCACTCTCTTCTTTCATCAAGAGGCTCTTTAGTTCTTCTTCACTTTCTGCCGTTAGGGTGGTATCATCAGCATATCTGAGGTTGCTGATATTTCTCCTGGCAATCTTGACTCCGACTTGTGATTCATCCAGCCTGACATTTTGTGTAATATACTTGCATAGAAGTTAAATAAGCAGAGTGACAATATACAGACTAGACATACTTCTTTCCCAATTTGGAACCAGTCTGTTGTTCCATGTCTGGCTCTAATTGTTGCTTCTTGACCTGCATACAGATTTCTCAGGAGGCAGGTCTGGTATTCCTATCTGTTTAAGAATTTTCCACACTTTGCTGTGATCCACACAGTCAAAGGCTTTAGCGTAGTCAATGAAGCAGAAGTGGATGTCTTTCTGGAATTCTCTTGCTTTTTCTATGGAAAAGAATGGGTATATGTGTATGTATAACTGAGTCACTTTGCTGTACGCCTGAAACTAACAAGATGTTGCATATCAACTGTATCCCAATATGAAATAAAAAGTAAATTTAGAAAGTGTATATATAGGCTATTCAGGTGTTCTATTTCTTCTTCATTTTTGTAAATTTTTTTCTTTCAAAGATTTTGTCCATTTCATCTAAGCTGTCAGATTCGTTGAAATAAAATTACTCTTATCATTATTTCTTTCAATTTATTTTTTAATTGGCTGTTAGTGTCTTCATTTCTTCCCGTTGATCTGAGTACCAATCTACTATTGTTACCCTTCAGTCTAAAGAACTACCTTTAACATTTCTTGTAGTGTAGGTTTGCTGGTTGTGAATTCTCAGTTTTTGTTTACAAAAAGTCTTTATTTTGCCTTCATTTTTCCCATGTCAGCCCTTTAAAAATTACCTTTATGGAAGCCTAATTGACATAATAAATAGCACATGTTTGAAGTATACAGTGGTGACATGCACATACATCCATGAAACCATCACCAGGATCTGTAATACACCCATAACCTTCAAGTGTTTTTGTGCCCCTTCTTAATGCCTCCCGTGATTCGTTCCCTGTCATTAGAAGTTAGTTTCCATTTTCTAGAATTTTTGTATAAATATGGTCATATGGCAGGTAACTCTTTTTGCATGACTTTTTTTTTCCCGATTCAGCATAATTATTTTGCGATGGACCCGCTTTGCCGAGAATCGGTAATAGTGAGTTCCTTTGTGTTGCTAAGTAGTATTCCTTTTTAAGGCTGTTGCACAGTGTACCTTCTTACCTATTGATGGACACTGGGTTGTTTCCAGGTTTTAGTTACTACAAGTCTTTGTGTGGATACATATTTTCATTTCCTTAGGTGTTATGGACTGAACTATGTTTCCCTGTACCCCCCTGCAAATCCATGAGTGGAAGCCCCAACCCCTAATGTGACTATATTTGGAAACAGGGCCTTTAACAACCTGCTGCTGCTGCTAAGTTGCTTCAGTCGTGTCCAACTCTGTGCGACCCCATAGACGGCAGCCCACCAGGCTCCCCGATCCCTGGGATTCTGTAGGCAAGAACACTGGAGTGGGTTGCCATTTCCTTCTCCAATGCATGAAAGTGAAAAGTCAAAGTGAAGTCGCTTAGTCGTGTCCAACTCTTCGCGACCCCATGGACTGCAGCCTACTAGGCTCCTCTGACCATGGGATTTTCCAGGCAAGAGTACTGGAGTGGGGTGACACTGCCTTTTCCAACCTAATTAAGATTAAATGAAGACCTAAGTTGTTGTTCAGTCAATATTTTTATTATGAAATTTTCTTGCTTTTTTTCTGTGATCCAATGGATATTGGCAGTTTGATGTCTGGTTCCTCTGCCTTTTCTAAATCCAGCTTGTAAATCTGGAAGTTCTCAGTTCATGTACTGTTGGAGCCTAGCTTGAAGTATTTTGAGTATTACCTTACTAACATGTGAAATGAGTACAGCTGTGCAGTAGTTTGAACATTCTTTGGCATAGTTCTTCAGGCATTCTGTCTATCAGATCTAATCCCTTGAATCTGTTTGTCACTTCCAGTGTATAATCATAAGGGGGTTGATTTAGGTCCTATAAATGGGGTCCCTAAGAGTTGAACCGTAATCCAGTGGGACTGTGTCTTTTTATTTAATTTTTGGTTGCGCTGGGCTTTTGTTGCTGTGCACAGGTTTCTCTGTGGCTGTGCGCGGGTTTCTCTTTGCAGTGGCTTCTCTTGTGGAGCACCGGTTTAGGCACATGGGCTTCAGGAGTTGCCACACATGGGCTCAGGAGTTGTGGCTCTGGGGCCTTGGTTCCCCCATGATATGTGGAATGTTCCTGGACCAATGATCAGACCCGTGTCCCCTGGATTGACAGGTGGATTCTCATCTACCGTACCACTTGGGAAGTAGAGACTGGTGGTGTCTTTTAAGATGAGGAAGTTCACCAGAGCGTTCTCTGCGTGCTGCATAGAGCAAAGGCCATGTGGAGACACAAAAGAGAGCACCATTTTCAAGCCAGAGAGATAGGCCTCAGTTCCGTTGGCACTTGGATCTCAGACTTCCAGCCTCTGGAACTGTGGGAAAATAAATGTCTGTTGTGTAAGTCTGTGGTACTGTATCATGGAGGCCTGAACTGATGGAGGCATTGGATAAATACCTGGGAGGGGAATGTCTGGGTCATGTCTGGTGTGTGTTTAACTTTTAGAGAAACTGTCAGTTTTCCAAATGGTTGCACTCTTACCTTCCCACTGACGTTGTGTGAGGGTTCCATTGTTCTCTATTTTTAGCCAACATTTGGTATGGTTAATCTTTCTGATTTTAGACCTTCTAAAATGTATGTAATGTGTTATCTCACTGTGATTTTAATATGCATTTCCCTAATGACTAATGGTGTTGAGTGTTTTTTCCTAAGCTTACTTGCCATCTGTTTCTTTTTTTTTTTTTTTTTATGGTCTGTTCAGATATTTTGCTCATTTAAAAATCAGATTACTTTTGTATACTGAGTTTTGAGTGTTTTTTATATTCAGAACATAAGACACTTATCACATGTGTGATTTGTAGATACTTCCTCACAGTCTACAGGTTGTATTTTCATTCTCATAACAGCTTTTAAGAGCAGATTAAAATTTTTTTAGTAAAGTCCAGTTTATCAACATTTGTTATTGGTGCTCAATGTAAGTAAATTGTATAACTTAAGGCCACAAAGGTTTGCTCCTGTTTGCTTCCAGGAATGGTATAGATTTGGGCTTTTTATTAGTCTGTGGTCCATTTTGTATTAATTTTTATATATGATACAAGGTATGGATAGAAGTTAATGGTTTTACAAATAGATATTCAGTAGTGTTGCAACATCTCTTGGAAACAGTATCTGTGACTCTGTGTCTTTGTGGAAAATCAGATAACTGAATGCGTATCGGTCTGTCTCTTCAATTCCATTGTTTCCTTTGTCTGTCTCTACACCAGTGCCCTATTGTTCTCCTTATTGTTATCTTACAATGAGTCTTGTAATCAGGTAATGTAGTCTCTCAACTCTTTTTCTTTCTCAAAGTTGTTTTGACTATTCTAGCTTCTTTGAATTTACATTTCAATTTTACAATCACTTTGTCAGTTTCTACCAAAAAAAAATAAGCCTGCTTGAACTTTGAGTGATATTGCATTTAAACTACAGATCAATTTGAGGGAGCACTGAATTATTAACAATTTTGAGTCTTCCAATCCATAATCATTGTATATTTTTCCATATAATTAAATCTTTCACATTTCTGTTAGATTTATCCATAAGTATTTATATATTTTTATGCTATTATAAGAAGTATTTCTCAATTTCTGCTTATCCATGGTTAAAATATAAAAATATAGTGGATATTTGTATATTTACCTTGAATTCTGCAACTATGCTAAGCTCACATGTTCTAGTTGCTTCTTTCTTTGTAGAGTCTGTTTCTGCAGAAATGACCATGTCGTCTGTGAATAAAGGCAGCTTAGATGGTTCTTTCCTTATTTAGATGTGATTTCTTCTTTCCTTCTTCCTCCTGTTGCCTTGGATTCCCTTGTAGCTCAGTCGGTAAAGACTCTGCCTGTAATGCAGGAGACCTGGGTTCAGTTCCTGAGTGGGAAAGAGCCCCTGGAGAAGGAAATGGCAACCCACTCCAATATGCCTGCCTGGAGAACCCTAAGGACAGAGAATCCTGGTGGGCCACAGTCCACAGACTCACAAGAGTCGGACATGACTCAGTGACTAAGGCAGTACCGCCTGCTCCCTTATTGCACTGGATCAAACCTCTATAACAGTGTTGACTTAGAAATGTTGAAAAAGACATACTTGCCTTATTTCCAATCTTAGAAGGAAAATATTCTTTTCCATAGTCATGTATGATGTTAGCTGTAGTATTTTGTTGTTTTTTGGTAGATACTCCTACCAGTTTGAGGACATTCCCTTTTATTTCTAGTTTGTTGAGAGTTTTTATTTGGAATCACCACTGGATTTTGTAAAATGCTTTTCTCATATCTGTTGAAGGGGTAGTATAGTTTTTCTCTTTTATTATGTTAATGTGGTGAATTATCTTGAAAGATTTCCAAATATTAAACCAACCTTGTAATCCTGGGATAAATCTCACTTGATTATGATATATTATCTTCTCTATATAATTTGGATTCTACTAGCTAAAATGTAAGAATTTTAAAATCTGTATTCATGAGGGATATTGATCTATTCTTTGCTTTTCTTACAATATCTTTGTCTAGTATTCAGTTCAGTTCAGTCGCTCAGTTGTCTCCGACTTTTGCAACACCATGAACTGCAGCATGCCAGGCCTGCCTGTCCATCACCAACTCCCAGAGTCCACCCAAACCCATGTCCATTGAGTCAATGATGCCATCCAACCATGTCACCCTCTGTCGTCCCCTTCTCCTTCTGCCCTCAATCTTTCCCAGGATCAGGGTCTTTTCAAATGAGTCAGCTCTTCTCATCAGGTGGCCAAACAATTGGAGTTTCAACTTCAACCTCTGTCCCTCCAATGAACACCCAGGACTAATCTCCTTCAGAATGGACTGGTTGGATCTCCTTGCAGTCCAAGGGACTCTCAAGAGTCTTCTCCAACACCACAGTTCAAAAGCATCAATTCTTTGGTGCTCAGCTTTCTTCATAGTCCAACTCTCACATCCATACATGACTACTGGAAAAACCATAGCCTTGACTAGATGGACCTTTGATGGCTAATGTCTCTGCTTTTCAACATGCTGTCTAGGTTGGTCCTAACTTTTCTTCCAAGGAGTAAGCGTCTTCTAATTTCATGGCTGCAATCACCATCTGCAGTGATTTTTCTCTAGTTTTCATATCAGAGTAATTTTGTCCTCATAAAATAACTTGGAAAGTGTTCCTTTCTTTTCAGTATTCTGGAAGAGTTTGTGTATAATTGATATTATTTCTTCCATAAGTGATTACTAGAATTGACTAGAGATGAAATTGGCTTGGCCTGAAATTTCCTTTGTGGGAAGGCTTGAAACCTCAAATAAATATTATTTAGTAAATATAGGATTATTCCAATTTTCTTTTTCTATTTCAGTGGCCTTTGGTAGTTTCTGTCCTTCAAGAAATGCATGTATTTCATCAAAATTATCTTTTTGGTCTGAAGTTTTTCGTGCTATTTTAATTATTTTTAAGATATCTGTATAGTGATATCACCTCATTTCTCTCATTCATGGTATTGGTAATTTGCATCTTTTCCCTTTTTCCTCTTATCAGTCTGGATAGAGATTTATCAATTTTGTTGATCTTTAAGTATACATTTTTGTATCACTGATTTTTCTCTATTTCTCTTACTTTAAGAAATGATCAATTTACTTTTTAAACTTTTTTTCTTTTCTGCTTAAAATTTAGGTTTATTTTCTTTGGGGATTTTTATTCTTTTCTGCTATAGATGTTCAGTGTTTTTAGTTTTCCTCTAGGTTTTGCAGCTTCATTACACAACTGTTGATACAGTTTTTCATTTTCATTCAGTTAAAAATATTTTCTAATGACATTTTGTATTTCCTCTTGATCCATGAATTATTTAGGAGAATTTAGATTGCAAATACTTGGGGATTTTCCATATCTATATATCTGTTGCTGCTGCTAAGTCGCTTCAGTCGTGTCCAGTTCTGTGCGACCCCATAGACGGCAGCCCACTAGGTTCCCCACGTCCCTGGGATTCTCCAGCCAAGAACACTGGAGTGGGTTGCCATTTCCTTCTCCAATTCATGAAAAAAAAGTGAAAGTGAAGTCACCCAGTTGTGTCTGACTCTTCGTGACCCCATGGACTGCAGCTTACGAGGCTCCTCTGTCTGTGGGATTTTTCAGGCAAGAGTACTGGAGTGGGGTGCCATGCCTTCTCCCATATATCTGTTAGTGATTTCTAATTTAACTACATTGTGGTCACACACCATACACTGTATGTTTGAATCCTTTTAAATTTATTGAAACTTGTTTGATGTCCTGTAATGTGGTCTATTTTGGTAAAGGTTCAGTGTGCTCATTTTGGACACTTTTCAATCAGTATTTTTTCCTTTCAGCAAAACTCTTATCCATGTCCTTTAGGAACTCCACTGAATAAAATATTTAAGTTCTGATATTATCTCACAAGTTCGTAAGAGTTCACTCATTTTTTCTTTTTAAATTAGGATTTAACTTTTCTTTCCTTTTAATGAATTAATATATTTATTAACTGTGCTAGGTCTTTGTTGCTTTGAGTGGGTCTTTTCTAGTTGTGGCGGGCAGAGGCTACTCTTTGTTGAGGAGCTTGGGCCTCCTGTGGTAGTCTCTCCTGTTGAGGAGCTTGGGCCTCCTGTCGTAGCCTCTCCTGTTGAGGAGCCTGGGCCTCCTGTCGTAGCCTCTCTTGCTGAGGAGCTTGGGCCTCCTGTGGTAGCCACTCTTGTTGAGGAGCCTGGGCCTCCTGTCGTAGCCTCTCTTGCTGAGGAGCTTGGGCCTCCTATGGTAGCCTCTCCTGTTGAGGAGCTTGGGCCTCCTGTGGTAGCCACTCTTGTTGAGGAGCTTGGGCCTCCTGTCGTAGCCTCTCTTGCTGAGGAGCTTGGGCCTCCTATGGTAGCCTCTCCTGTTGAGGAGCTTGGGCCTCCTGTGGTAGCCACTCTTGTTGAGGAGCTTGGGCCTCCTATGGTAGCCTCTCCTGTTGAGGAGCTTGGGCCTCCTGTGGTAGCCTCTCCTGTTGAGGAGCCTGGGCCTCCTGTCGTAGCCTCTCTTGCTGAGGAGCTTGGGCCTCCTATGGTAGCCTCTCCTGTTGAGGAGCTTGGGCCTCCTGTGGTAGCCACTCTTGTTGAGGAGCTTGGGCCTCCTGTGGTAGCCTCTCCTGTTGAGGAGCTTGGGCCTCCTATGGTAGCCTCTCCTGTTGAGGAGCCTGGGCCTCCTGTCGTAGCCTCTCTTGCTGAGGAGCTTGGGCCTCCTATGGTAGCCTCTCCTGTTGAGGAGCTTGGGCCTCCTGTGGTAGCCACTCTTGTTGAGGAGCTTGGGCCTCCTGTCGTAGCCTCTCTTGCTGAGGAGCTTGGGCCTCCTATGGTAGCCTCTCCTGTTGAGGAGCTTGGGCCTCCTGTGGTAGCCTCTCCTGTTGAGGAGCCTGGGCCTCCTGTCGTAGCCTCTCTTGCTGAGGAGCTTGGGCCTCCTATGGTAGCCTCTCCTGTTGAGGAGCTTGGGCCTCCTGTGGTAGCCACTCTTGTTGAGGAGCTTGGGCCTCCTGTGGTAGCCTCTCCTGTTGAGGAGCTTGGGCCTCCTATGGTAGCCTCTCCTGTTGAGGAGCCTGGGCCTCCTGTCGTAGCCTCTCTTGCTGAGGAGCTTGGGCCTCCTATGGTAGCCTCTCCTGTTGAGGAGCTTGGGCCTCCTGTGGTAGCCACTCTTGTTGAGGAGCTTGGGCCTCCTGTCGTAGCCTCTCTTGCTGAGGAGCTTGGGCCTCCTATGGTAGCCTCTCCTGTTGAGGAGCTTGGGCCTCCTGTGGTAGCCTCTCCTGTTGAGGAGCCTGGGCCTCCTGTCGTAGCCTCTCTTGCTGAGGAGCTTGGGCCTCCTGTGGTAGCCTCTCCTGTTGAGGAGCTTGGGCCTCCTGTGGTAGCCACTCTTGTTGAGGAGCTTGGGCCTCCTGTGGTAGCCTCTCTTGTTGAGGAGCTTGGGCCTCCTGTGGTAGCCTCTCTTGTTGAGGAGCCTGGGCCTCCTGTGGTAGCCTCTCCTGTTGAGGAGCTTGGGCCTCCTGTCGTAGCCTCTCTTGTTGAGGAGCCTGGGCCTCCTGTGGTAGCCTCTCTTGCTGAGGAGCTTGGGCCTCCTGTCGTAGCCTCTCTTGTTAAGGAGCCTGGGCCTCCTGTCGTAGCCTCTCCTGTTGAGGAGCCTGGGCCTCCTGTGGTGGCCTCTCTTGCTATGGAGCGTAGGCTCTGGCAGCGCGGACTTGAGGAGTTGTGGTTCACAAGCTCTGTGGCCAAGACACGCAGGCTCTGGAACGTGGGCTTGGGAGTTGTGACACATGGTTGCTTAGTTACTCTGTGGCACTGGAATCTTCCTGGACCAGGGATTGAGCCTGTGTCCCGTGTATTGGCAGGCAGATATTTATCCACTGCTCCACCAAGGAAGTCCTCATTTTTTCTTAAGGTCGAAATATCTCTACTGATCCTTTTCCAAGTTCACCAGTTCTTTCTTTTGTCACTTTCATTTTGTTATGGTGCTTATCCCATTTTAAAATATTTTTTTCTGTTCTAAAATTTCTACTTAAAGCTATAAAGTATTATATATTTGTGTGTGTGTTTGTGTGTATAAGTGTGTGCATATATATATATATATATATATATATATATATATATATATAGGCTTTCCTCATAGCTCATTTGGTAAAGAATCTGCCTGCAATGCAGGAGATCCTGGTTTGATTCCTGGGTCTGGAAGATCTGCTGAAAAAGGGATAGGCTACCCACTCCAGTCTTCTGGCCTGAGAATTCCAGGCCATACAGTCCATGGGGTCACAAAAAGTCAGACACGACTGAGTCACTTTTCACTTATATGTATGTATGTATGTGTGTGTGTGTTTAATTTCTGGGCTTCCACATTGGCTCAAGTGGTAAAGAATCTGCCTGCCAATGCAGGAGTCATGGGACATGTGGGTTCAGTCCCTGGCTTGGGAATATCCTCTGGAGGAGGAAATGACAACTACTCCAATATTTTTGCCTGAAGAAGCCCATGGACAGAGGAGCCTGGCGTGCTAGAGTCCATGAGGTTGCAAAGAGTCAGACACTACTGAGCATGCACTGTACTGCTTATATATTTCTATTTCTCTGTTGAGATCATCTGTCTGTTCATTTCAGGCGTGTTTATCTTGAGGATTATTATTTAATAGATGTTTATTTGAGGATTTTTATTTAATAGCTATTTAAAAGTGAAAGTGGAGAGTGAAAAAGTTGGCCTAAAGCTCAACATTCAGAAAATGAAGATCATGGCATCCGGTCCCATCACTTCATGGGAAATAGATGGGGAAACAATGGAAACAGTGTCAGACTTTAGTTTTCTGGGCTCCAAAATCACTGCAGATGGTGACTGCAGCCATGAAATTAAAAGACGCTTACTCCTTGGAAGAAAAGTTATGACCAACCTAGGTAGCATATTCAAAAGCAGAGACATTACTTTGCCAACTAAGGTCCGTCTAGTCAAGGCTACGGTTTTTCCTGTGGTCATGTATGGATGTGAGAGTTGGACTGTGAAGAAGGCTGAGTGCCGAAGAATTGATGCTTTTGAACTGTGGTGTTGGAGAAGACTCTTGAGAATCCCTTGGACTGCAAGGAGATCCAACCAGTCCATTCTGAAGGAGATCAACCCTGGGATTTCTTTGGAAGGAATGATGCTGAAGCTGAGACTCCAGTACTTTGGCCACCTCATGCGAAGAGTTGACTCATTGGAAAAGACTCTGATGCCTGGAGGGATTGGGGGCAGGAGGAAAAGGGGACTACCAAGGATGAGATGGCTGGATGGCATCACGGACTCGATGGACGTGAGTCTGAGTGAACTTCGGAAGTTGGTGATGAACAGGGAGGCCTGGCGTGCTACGATTCATGAGGTCGCAAAGAGTCGGACACGACTGAGCGATTGAACTGAAGTGAACTGAAATGTGTCTGATAGTATGGGTCAAACATCTGGGTCATTTTGGGGTTGGCATATATCATTTCACTTTTCTTATCGGTACTGTTTACATTTCCCTGGTTCTTTGCATGTCAAGTAAATTCAGAATATATTGTGATTTTTAATATTATGTTGTAAGATCCTGGTCTTGTTAAAATCCCACGGAGAGTAATGATTTGTTTGTCTTAATAGGCAAGCGAGCCTGTTAGAGTCAGATGATGAACTCCTTCTCTCCTGTAGGCAGTAACTCTATTTTCAGTTCCATATTCAAAACCTTTGTTATGCTGCACTACTTAAGGGTTAGTTTCAGGCTGGGCAGCAGTGATATGTTATTGTGCCACTTCTCAAAGCTTTAGCTGTGCTTCTTTGCTTGTGTTCCACACACATGTAACTTAGGGATTGTGCTGGGATGTGGTCAGTTATATACAGAAACAGAGGATTCCTTTCTCAGCTTTCTCCTCTTTGGAATTTCTTCCATGCTGCCTGGCTTCCCGAACTTCCTTTCCTGGTTCTCCTGCCCAGAGATGGGGTTCTTTGAGAATGTTAGCCTGCTGCCTCATCACACCATGTCTGTAAGTGGGATCCCCTTCAACACAAATTGGCCAGAGAAAACAGATGGAAAGGTAACATGAATTTTCCTGGTTCTTTTCCTGGTTCTTCTATTCAGATTTCTTCCCTTCTTTAGGTACTTGTCCTGCACTGTCAGAGCTGGTAGGGTTGGCATCAGGGCAGGGCTAGCAGAGCAAGGCGATATTTTAAAACTTTCCCCCATACTCTCTGGCTCATGAGGACCCATTTTCTTGTTCCTCTGGCCAGGATGATGGATTTATTTCACAACGTTTGCTGTCCATGTCTACTATGTAATTCCTTAGTTCAGTCTGTCTGTGGGTCAACATCAGGACTTAAAAGGCCAAAAAAGAAAACCCCAAACAAACTCCCAATGCCCCCTCTCCCCAAACTAAAACAAAAGACTAGAACCTTACCTGTCGTACTGGTCTTTCTTCAAATTTCAGATTCCCTCTTCAGCCTACCAGCTGTTGTTTACTTTGCAAAGTCTTCAGGTAGTTGCTTCTTGGATTGCGTCCAGAGTTTTTAGCTGTAATTTATGAAAGAGTGTGGGAGGCCCTAGTAAGTTTGCTCCATGTGGGTTTGACACTAGATTTTGTTCATTTAAAAAAATTCAGTCTTTTTTCTTTCCAGTATGTTTTGGAGTTTTCACTTGCTGTGTCTTCTAGCTCAGTAATGTTCTCTTTTAGTGTCTCATCTGATGTTAGCCCCATCTAATGCACCTTTCCCTCAAGCACTGTGTATTCCATTGCTAGAAATTCTGTGGGGCTCCTGTATCCTCCACGTCTCTTCTAGCCTTGCCCAGTCTTCCCTCTACCTTCTTAAACATAGGTTATGTACAGTTGTAATGACTAGTGTGATGCCTTGCTTTGTCAGCTGTGTCTCTTGTGGGTTTCTTCGGGTTTAGAGACCAAATCTGAGTGTGGTGTTTGCTCCTTATTTCTTGGCTCCTTCAGACAGAGCTAGGAAATGTTTTACTTTTAAGAAAAAATATATCATTGTTTATGCTGATTTATCCAATTCAGATTTAGCATTACAGAGCTTTTCTTTCACTTCTTTGCTTTTATACATTTTTGATCTCTTTTATACTGAAAAACTTTATTTTCTCTGCCTTAATTCAATTTTTTTGGTATGTGTTCACACTAGCAATGTAATGACCGAAGACGGTGTGAGATTTCTCACAGTTCCTTCTGTTTGCAAAGTGTATCCAATTAAGATTTACCATCAAATTACTGTTTTTCAGTTTATAATGTGTATCAACAGAGGATCTACCTTCAACTACTGTGCTTTCATATCTTTAAAAATAAATCCTATTTGTGTGGTTAAGCTACTAGCTCAAGATGGTTAATTTTATTTGCTTAATTTTGCTTTCACATTTTAGAGTCTGCCTTTTAAGCTAATTTTGTTGTATAATTTTATAAAATATGGACATGGTTCTGGAGAAGGGATTGGATAACTACAGCCCATGGGCCCAATCTTGGCTACACTGTTTTTGTATGGCCCTTGAGTTAAGAATGGTTTTTACATTTTTAAATGACTGGAACACACCACACACACACACACACACACACACACACAAATACACACCACACACACAGAGTGTGCAACAGTGCCTGGTGTAGCTTCCAAACCCTAATATGTTTCCTGTCTACCCCTCTGTAGAGATCCTCTGGGTTCTGCCTCTAGCCCCGAATTCCCCAATCTGTCCTCTCCCCTTTAGAGGCAGCCTGACTGATTTATTTGCTTAGTTTCTGGTTTATTTTCTGCTGTTTTTGTGGAGGCAAACACCAACCTCTCGTATTTCCTTTCCGCCCTGTCTCTCTCGCCTTGGCTTTGCACTGAGCAGCGTCTCCTGGCAGCTGGCCCACAGCGGGCAGGGACACGGGCCTTACTCTCTTTTTCAGCATTGCACATAGCGTTCCAGAACGTGCCTGGACTGACATCTATTTAACCGGTCCCTTTTTGTATATTCGGCTCAGATGGTAAAAGAATCTGCCTGCAGTGCAGGAGATGTGGGTTCAATCCCTGGGTGGGGAAGGTCCCCTGGAGAAGGAAGCCTCATGCTTCTCTTTTCTGGGATTTGCTGCTGTAACTTTGGGGTCAGCTCCTACAGGTCGGGATGCTGGGTTATACATGTCGCTGAGTAACAAGGCATATGCCGTTTTGCTTGGTGTTGCCCAGATTCTCTCCGGGGGACAGGGCCATTTTACGTTCTGTCAGCAGTGTGTAGTGTGACTAATGCCCCACGGCCACCTAACGGGGTGTGTTGTCAAACTTTGGGATCTTCTGATTTGATAAGAGATGATATCTCCATGTAACTTAAAAATTTCATTTCTTATGAGCAGGTTTGAAGGACAATTACATTCCCTCTCATATGAACTCTCTGTTCATTTCTCTTGCCCATTTTTTTCTGTAGAGCTATTGGTCTTTTTCACTGATATTTAGAAACTGTCTGTGTATTAGGGACTATGAAGGGTAGTGACCTATAAACTAGGGCTTCCCAGGTGGCTCACTGGTTAGGGATCTGCTTGCAATGCAGGAGACACAGGTTCTATTCCTGGGTCTGGAAGATCTCCTGGAGGAGGAAATGGCACCCCACTCTGGTACTCCTGCCTAGAGAATGCCATGACAGAGGAGCCTGGCAGGCTACAGTCCATGGGGTCGCAAGGAGTTCAACATGACTTAGCAACTAAACAAGGACAAGACCTATAAATTTCAAGTGTCTTTCCCATCTGTCTTTTCTATTCCTCTTAATTGTTGTTTCTTATGCCATGCAGTAGTGTCTAGTGTTGTGATTACTATTATTTTCATGTCCTCAGATTTGCCATCTTTTCTCTTGGTGCTCTGGCCTTGGAGCACTAACCAGGATAGCTTCCCCTAGTCTCAGGTTGTAGAAAAATTTAATCATACTCTCTTCTTTTATTTGTATAATTCATTTTTGTTTTTAATAGAAATTTCTGATTAAAAAAATTACTTGCAGAGCACTTTTGGTGTACACTGTCCTACGTGACCAGCTACTTTCCTTTGTGTGACTTTAAGCCACGGAAAGGGGCCCTGTGCTCAACCCTCCAGCGTGCCTTTGTGCAGAGACTCGTCTCGTCTCAGAACCCGAAGAGACCAATATGTTTATTTTCAAGGGGAGGGAACTGAGGTTTGAGGAGGAGGGACTTGTCCAAGGACCTGCGGCCCCGCCCGGGGACGAGCTCTGGCTGCCCTGGGGAGAGGACTGTGCTCAGCCGCCCTGTGCTGGCCGCTCGGCCAGGCCTGTCGCCGTCCTTCCCTCCCAAGGCATAGGTCCTGCTGCTAGTCCCACCGTGCAGGCGTGGAGACTGAGGCGCAGAGAGCTGAGTTGTCTGTCCTGAACCAGGCAGCCAGACGGGGCCATCACGCTCAGATACCCGAGCGTCTGCCTGAGAGCTTGGCCCTTCCACCTCTGGATGTCTGGCAATGCCGTGCACGCATGCACCGAGCGCCACCCCCACCTCCCTGCTGCGGCCTCAGAGACCCTTGGAGGTTGAAGCGTCCTCGTCTCCACGTCGAGGGCCGTGGAGGGGCCCATGATGAACTTCGTGATGAACTTTGTGATGCCCACGGACCGGCATGCTCCTGGCAGCCAGAGACCACAGGTCGCAGCTTTTCAGCTTGTGCTTCTGTTCATTTATCTGTGTGTAGCTGCTCACTCACTCATCCTTCATTCAGCACACCTTCCTGCTGCCTGCAGTGGGCAGACCCAGTCCTGGCCAAGGGTGAGCAGACACACACACAAACAGGAGCACCGTGTCCTGCGGGGTGGTCAGGCGGCCTCGGCCGTCCTGCAGGGCCCAGAGCAGCGGCTCCCTCGCTGTCCCCACGGGCCTGGCTGGGAGGAGGGGGAAGTGGCTTCCTCAGCCCTTCCTCTCTCCGGGATCCAGCGCTGAGTAGAAGCTTGTCGTCCAGGCCAGTCCCCGGGTGGTGGTGATTCAAAACCAGATGCGGTGAGGGCAAGACTACCCCCACCAGTGAGTCAGCAGGCTGGACTGGAGCCTCGCCTGCCCCCTCCCACCCCACACACCTTGGACATGGCAGGGACCCCGGGAAGGGAAAGCTGAGCCTTCAGATGAATCCAGAGCAGCCCAGTTACTCAGGATTGTCTCGTGGGTCAAGCAGACTTTTTAAAGGGTTATCAGGCGGTTTTCATTGCACTGCATGTATCTTGATCACGTCTTCCTTTTCTCCCAGAGCCATAGACTCTTGGCCAAGTGTCTCCAAGCGTCTCCTGATGGAGGCCTCGGTTGCCAGAAGAATCTGAGAGCTCCCCTCTGGATCCAGCTAGTTAGGCCCATGTAGCGCTGCCCCACGCCCCTGGGACAGGACTGCACCAGCTGTCGGTGTAATTAAGTTCGCCATAAAACCCACCAACTAGACGCACAAATGACTTCCCTGCTCTTTCCCGGGGCAGGAGCAGTTGGGAAGGCAAGTCAATCATGTTCAGCGGCGATCACTCCAAAGGTCAGCCTTCCACTTACAGCAGCGTTATTGGCAGGGATCACCCATAACACGGCTGGTTTCCCGGCCTTTCGATTTTACGACGCCCTAATGAATTGGGCCATTTCCATGCATTCTCAGGAAGTGTACAGAACAAGGATTTTCACTCTCCTGGAAACGTTTGTCTTGGGGGAGGCAAGGTGGCATGTTGGTGGGCATACAGGTAGTTCTGCCAGGGTCGGGCCGAGCACTCCGGCACTTCGCTCCTCCCGGCTCCGCCCTCCGGGTGAAGCTTCCTCCCGCGTCGGCAGGAGATGAATTATCTGGTGCTTCCGCCGCCCCGGCTGGCGCTCCTGGAGCGGTCCTCTTCCCCGTGCTTTCCTGGGTCAGTGCGTTTCCTGAGTGCGTGTGGGGACTGAGGTGCCGCTGCTGGAGATGGCCTGGTGCCCTCGGGCCTCACGGTTGTGCCCGCCGGCGGCCATTCTCCGTGAGCCGGTGGGGCTCTGGGGGCCTTGTGCCCCCGACCCGGGTGGAGAAACTCCTCGGTACACCGGTCACGTCCAGGGTCGTGAGCTGGGTCAGACTTACCCTCCCTTGCTGCCTCGGCCATCCTCAGCCCGGTGCTCCTCACCTGGATGCGGTGATGGCGAGAGCTTTGCGAAGGGGGACAGGAGGGCACGCAGCCCCCCGCGTGGCCTCAGGGTGGAGGCGTGGGGGTGGCTGGTGGTGGGGAGGCGGGGTGGTAAGCGAGGGGAGAGGCGTGACGCCGCAGATGGGCGGGGCCGTGGGTCGGGCCCGGTGGTAGGCCTCGCTCCTGCCCCCTCCCTGCTCTTCCCACCGGAGCAGGTTCCAAAGCCTGTCTTGAGACAGCGGTGTGCTTGGTGAATCGGAATAGCGTGTCCTCATGGGGTAGATGTTGGGCACTGAGGCCGCGTGCCCTGTCTGCTCACAGGCCCTAAACCACTGCCCCAGCTCCAAATGGGCAGGCCAGAGCATCTGTCCGCAAAACAGCTGCTGTGCCCCTCCTGGCTGGGAGTTGGAGCGTTCCTTCTAGCTCACACTCCAGGAGACTCAAGGCTGCCTGGGAGGCCGGGGCGGGCCTGCGGGATCCTGGTGCAGGGAGAGAGGAAGGGAGGGAGGCGAGGAGGCAGGCAGCCCCCTGTTGTCTGGGGAGCAGCCACACAGTCTGGCCTGTTTTCCCAGGCCTGTATGGCCACCCTCTCTTTGCTGCCTCTGGACCACTCCTCAGGCTCCAGGGGGCCTACCCAGAAACCTTGCTCACTGGGGACTGCTTCTGAAGAGGCTCCAAGAAGGCACTTGTTGGTTGCCCACCCTCCTCCCAGGAATTTGTCCCAACATTTACCGAGACAGGACTTGGCCAGCAGGAGGCCTGGATGGGGTCCCTCCACCCCCGGGAAGCACGACGCCCTGGCCCTGCAACCCTTGAGCAAATGCCTGCATCTCTCTGAGCCTCAGTGTTCCTCATCTGGAGAATGGGTCTCAAAATACCCCTCTGTCTAAACTGGATTTATGGGGTGCTGCATTTCACGTGAATTTGACTTGCATATGTTTGAAAGAGGATGCTGTGATATCTCGGTCTGCAACATTGGCAAGATTTTAAATTTCAGTTTTTGAAATATACATCAAGACAGGTGGTTTCCCAACTGGCGGCCGAGGTGCCGGGAGCTGTGTTTGTGCTGCGGCCACATGGTGGCGCCCTGGGAGCCGGTAAACATGCCGCCAGGCCTGGCTGGCGGGCCAAGGCGCTATGCCCACGGCCTGCTGCTCACTATTGAAATTTAAAGTCATCCTGGAGTTTGTTGCACAGAGGTACTTGCTGACCCCAGTGCTGGGACTCCCACCCTGCCCCTAACTAGCCCATTTATTGTAGAATGGAAGGTTCACGTGATGAAACGCTCTGAAGAAAGCCGAACAACGGCTTGATGCTAAATTGCGTTAGTTTAGAGA
This sequence comes from Nanger dama, assembly GCA_917880005.1. NCBI lineage: Eukaryota > Metazoa > Chordata > Mammalia > Artiodactyla > Bovidae > Nanger > Nanger dama. The sequence goes on along the minus strand of CAKJTW010000063.1, from coordinate 4,761,901 downwards.
TGGGAGAGTGTGGAATGTTGGCAATGATGTAAGAAAGAAAGCGTGTCTTTAAAACTAGCTAACGTACCGTGATTCTGGCTCCATGAGCTGGAGACGACCAGCTCCCATGTTGCAGATACCACTCCAGGGGCTCCAGGCCAAGGCCTTGAAAGCTATGAATTATGGGACTCTTCACAAGCAAGGCTTCACTGGTGGCTCAGATGGTAAAGCATCTGCCTACAATGCGGGAGACCCGGGTTCGATTCCTGGGTCAGGAAGATCCCCTGGAGAAGGAGATGGCAATCCACTCCAGCACTCTTGCCTGGAAAATCCCAGGGATGGAGGAGCCTGATAGGCTACAGTCCATGGGGTCGCAAAGACTTGGACACGACTGAGCGACTTCACTTTCAGAAGCAAGAGCCTTGCACAAAATATGGCCCAGGTATTGGTGGGCATCACATGATGGCGCCCTTATGTGCCCTTGGCCAGGTGTGGTGCCCTTCCCTAAGCTCTCCTTCATCGGCCCCTGCTGCTCCCTAGGGGACCAGTCATGAGGCCAGGGGACATCCACAGGGAGAGGCAAGGTCGTGGGGGTGTCAGGGAGCAGGGCCCGAGGGGAGACAGACGTGTGCCTGCTGGGGCGTCTCCCTCCAGCAGTCCCCACCCCCCACGCTTGGGCTGCTCATCCTGGGGGTGGGGGGGCATCTTCACGCACTGCCCTCCCAGACCCTGCAGCCCACATGTACTCGGCGCCCGCCCCCAGCCCTGCCCGTGGACTCCGGGGGCCCCACCGTGACGGGTGCCCACTCTTGCAGGTGGTGAGAAGCTACAAGGCCACCATCCAGCAGACCCTGGACATCCTCTTCCTCCGGGAAGGCTCCGAGTTCCTGAGCAGCACAGATGCTTCAAGCCGGGACTCTGCCGACCGCACCATCATTGCCTGGGATTTCCAGAGCTCCGCCAAGATCTCCAACCAGATCTTCCATGTGAGAAACCCTGTCATTGGGCATTGCTTTCAGGTTGAGCCCCAGCCCCAGGGTGCATCCGTGTAGCCCCCAGGCTGTCTGGGGTCCCAGGTCGCAGCCTGTGGAGGTGGTTCAGCCAGCAGGAGCTTTGGAGGGAGAGGGCTGCCTGAAGTCTGTAGGGTTGGGGGAGGTAACACGCAGGTCCAGGCCTGCCCAGAGTACCTTCCACAGGCTCCCGGCTCAGGGTGACTCTCTCATGGTCCTCTCACTCGCTCTCTGCCCAGCACAGCCATGCCACGGGGTAAGGGTGTAGGAGGCAGCCTCATTCACATCCACAGGAAAATGGCTGTCCACCCCGAGACAAGCCTACTCTAACCCTCCACCACCCCAGCCAGCCTGCGGGTCCACCTCGCCCCATGCTCAGTAGCTTGATAGGGGCTGTGACTCAAGGGTTGGAGCCCAGACCCTGAAGGTAGACCACCTGCGCGAGTTAAATTCCTGCTTCCACCACCTACAAGCAGGGGCCCAGGCCCAGTAGTTAGCCTCTTTGATTCTCAATTTTTTTCCTTAGAAAATTGTGGATGAGAATATTTCTTGCCTCATAGTGTGGTTTTGAGAATTAAAAGATGTAGATACTTAGTCTAGCACAGTGCCAGGTTCAGGGAGTTCTCAATAAATACATTACCTGATCCATCACCACCACCATCACCACCATCATCACCACCATCCACCATCGCCACCATCAGTACCACCTTTCACCATCACTACCATTAGCACCACCATCCACCATCACCACCGTCACCACCACCACCATCTACCATCACCACCACTCTCCACCATCACCACCATCATCACCACCATCCACCATCACCACCACCATCACCACCACCATCCACCATCACCACCATCATCACCACCATCCACCATCACCACCACCATCACCACCACCATCCACCATCACCACCATCACTACCACCACCATCTACCATCACCACCACTATCCACCATCACCACCAACCCCACCACCATCCACCATCACCACCACCATCACCACCATCACCACCACCACTATCCACCATCACCACCACCATCACCACCATCCACCATCGCTGCCATCAATACCACCATTCACCATCACTGCCACCATCAGCACCACCATCCACCATCACCACCATCACCACCACCACCATCTACCATCCCCACCAGCATCCACCATCACCACCACCATCCACCATCACCACCACCATCACCACCACCATCCACCATCACCACCATCCCCACCACCATCCACCATCACTACCACCATCCCCACCACCATCCACCATCACCACCACCATCCACCATCCCCACCACCATCCACCATCACCACCACCATCACCACCACCACCACCATCCACCATCACCACCACTATCACCATCACCACCACCATCCACCATTGCTGCCATCAATACCACCATTCACCATCACTGCCACCATCAGCACCACCATCCATCATCAACACCGTCACCACCATCATCCACCATCACCATCGCCATCACCACCATCCGCCATCACCACTGTCAACACCATCCCCACCATCATCACCTTCCACCATTCCCACCACCATCCACCACCATCACCATCTCCAGTCTCTTCACCATCCCCACCATCACCACCATCCCCACCATCACCACCATCCCCACCATCATCACCCTCTCCACCATCAGTCACCACCATCCACCACCATCACCATCTCCAGTCTCCTCACCATCCCCACCATCACCACCATCCACCATCACCACCATCCCCACCATCCCCACCATCACCACCATCACCATCTCCAGTCTCCTCACCATCCCCACCATCATCACCATCCACCATCACCACCATCCCCACCATCAGTCACCACCATCCACCACCATCACCATCTCCAGTCTCCTCACCATCCCCACCATCCCCACCATCACCACCATCCCCACCATCACCACCATCCCCACCATCATCACCCTCTCCACCATCAGTCACCACCATCCACCACCATCACCATCTCCAGTCTCCTCACCATCCCCACCATCCCCACCACCATCACCATCACCATCACCACCATCTACCATCGCCACCATCATCCTCATTGTCATCACCACCACCATCATTTTTTAAGATTTCAAGTTAGCTATGGCTAATCTCTTTGATGCTGCCAGCCAGAATTTAAAGATATATATCAGGTGTGCTTTGGAGTAGGAAATGGCAACCCACTGCAGTACCCTTGCCTGGAATCCCATGGACAGAGGAGCCCGGCGGGGCGCAGTCCACGGGGCACCGAGTCAGACACGACTAGGCGTGCACAGCAGCAGCAGGTGTCTGTACTGACTTTTTCCCCTTGTTCTTAAAGTGTTCTAAGTGGCCTTGAACAAACCCACCTCTAGACCTTCACTTCAGAGTTCTAGTTCAACCCCTGCGAAAGGCAAGCCCTGGGAGGGGGCCGGAGGGGTGTGTCTGGCCCCTGGGGCGTCCTGCCTCCGCTGGCCCTGCGGACACCAGGGAAGCGAGTGAGGTGGATGAAAGTGCTGTGTGCCCGAGCTGCCGGCCCTCCTAGAGGCACACCTCCCTCGCCCTGCGTGCCGGCGCACAGGCGCTCTGCCTGGAGCCTTTCGCCAGGAGCTCACGTGAGGTCGCCGTGTGCCTCCAGCAGCACATTAGTCTGTGGTCCAACTGCTCCCAGTGTTGCCCTGTGAATTTGGGCTCATTTAGAGGCTGTGGCTTCAGGGTATCACTTAGAACACGGAAGGACAGGTGCAGTGCAGAAGGGCACTTTAGGGGTGTTTCTGTGACTCCGTGCATTAAGCAGTGAAATCTGTCCTTCTGCTCGGAACTCTGTGGGCACGCATTTGTCTCTGCACTTGGCCAGCCACCTCCTTGCTCACTATGTGTTCTGGCGGCTCTGCACCCTAGGCTGGGCTGGGGCTCCCCTGCGGCTCACTGTGCAGGTGGGGAGATGGGTGTGTGGATTTGTTTTCTGTCACTGTGTAGCATTACAAAGTAGCATAAATCCAGTGACTTAAATCAACAGTAATGTGTCCTTTCAGTGATGGAGGCCAGAAGTTTGTAAAAAGTATCCTGGGGCTGAAATCAAGGTGCTGGCAGAGCCGGTGTCGCCTGTCCTTTTCTCCTTCCAGCTTCTGGCGGCAGTTGGTGACCCTTGGCTTGTGCTGTTTCCCTCCAGTCCCCACGCCAGCATCCTCAGATCTCTCTCTCTAGTCTGTCTTCACGTCTCCGCCTCTGTGTCTGGTCTCACTCTGCCTCCCTTTTCTATGGATGCTTGTGATTGCATTTAAGGATGCAGTAATGCAGGGTAACCTCCTCATCTCAAGATCCTTAAGTTAATCCCTGCAAAGATCCCCCTGCTTTTTTAAAAACACAGATGGTGACACAGGTCCCAGGAATTTGGACATGGAAGTCTTTGGGGGACATTTTTCAGTTCACTGCAAGGGCCAGGAGGCAAGGAGCATAGGGACCCCTAAAGCTGGAAAAGACAAGGGAACAGATTCCATCCAGAGACCCCGGAAGGAGCAGAGCCCTGCTGGCATCTTGATTTTAACCCAGGGAGACCGTGTCAGACTTCTGACTCCCAGAAGCGTAAGATAATAAATGCGTGCTGCTTTTAGCCGCAAAGCTGGAGGCAACAGGAAGCTCGCAACCCCCTGAGCCGAGGTCTGGGTGAGGGGCTCGAGGCCCCGGGAGCAGAGGGTGGGTGGCAGGCCCATCAGAGGCAAGAGCCCACCAGGGAGCCTGCCCCACCCTCTCTGAGCCCTGCTGTCTCTCAGGAGAGGTACACCTGCCCCAGCCTCACCTTGCACCCGCGGAGCCTGTGTTCCTGGCGCAGACCAACGGCAACTACCTGGCCCTGTTCTCCGCTGTGTGGCCCTACCGGATGAGCAGAAGGCGGGCGCTACGAAGGGCACAAGGTACCCCATCTCATCCCGTCTCCCCGGGGGCGGAAAGGTGTCCCACGACCACTCTGGCAAGGGACTTGCAGTCCCCAAGAGCACGGATCCTCTGTCCAGGCAACTTGTGATTTCTGTTTCCTGGGTGACCCCATACCATGTGACCTGATGTCCACTCGAAGCCCCGGGCCACATCTGGCCCTTCCCTGGGCCCCACCCGCCAGGCAGGGCTGGTCTCCTTGATTTGTTGGCTCACGTGGACCTGGGGCTGGGGGCTCCTTTCCATCAGCCTCTTTTCCCTGTGGGCCGCCCCGAGGGCACAGGCACCAGGGATCCGCTGCCTGTCCCCGTGCGGGAGCTGTGCTCTCTGGACTCACGAGAGCCACCTGGTGACACCCGGCCTGGGCATGGGACCCCCGGCTCACGGCAGGAGCTCAGCTGCGGCTCCGGGCCCCGGCGCTCCTCCGTGGGAAGGGCCGTGGGGCTGTGTGTGCTGAGCCACGCGGTTACTCAGCTGGCCACTCATCCTCCGCAGGTGGAAGGCTACTCGGTGGGCTGCGAGTGCTCCCCCAGACGGTGACCTGCTGCTGACGGGCAGCGCCCGACGGCCGGGTCCTGGTGTACAGCTTCCGCACCGCCAGCCGTGCCCGCACGCTGCACGGGCACACACAGGCCTGTGTGGGTGCCACCTTCCACCCTGTGCTGCCCTCCGTGCTCGCCACCTGCTCCTGGGAGGGTGACATCAAGATCTGGCTCTGAGCCTCACGGCCTGGAAGCTTCCCGATGCCGGGCAGGCGGGCAGGAGGGTGTGTGCGATGAGGAGGGCCTGAGGTTGGCTTCGGGCCAGGCTCGGATGGATGCCGCCTCCCCATCCTTCAAGCCTTGGTGTCCTCATCTGTAAAATGGGGATGAAAACCTTGTGTCTCAGGGTTCTGAGGACTATGTGTTAGCAAAAGCACCTAGCGGGTTGCTGGCGATGCTCAATAAATATGAGTGTTTTGCTATTTCTTAGATTATTTCAGCAAAAACATGCATCGGTACCTTCTCTCGCCTCCTTTCTTACGGGCCGCTGGAGCTCGGAGAGAAAGGGCAAGTGGGGGTTGGAGAGGTGGGGCTCTGGGTCCTAGGTCTGCCTCCCCTCAGTCTCACAGGATCTGTTCAGGCCTGGGCCCCTCCTCCCTCCTCCAGAGCATGGCCAGTGAGGTCCCCAGGTTTGCCTGAGCCTAGAGCCCTCTGCACTCCTCCTCACCCTCTGCCTGAGGAAGTGTATCTGCCTGGGGAGACAGGGACGTGAAGACGCAAGGAGCCCTCGAGGATCCTCACAGGCCAAGGAGCCCTAAGCCCCCTCAGGATCATGACTGAGCTGTTAGCCCAGGAGCCCAAAGGTCCCCTGATGGGTGAGGGTGGGGGCCAGAGGTGCCCGTCTCTGGACAGGTGCATCCCTGCAGTCCTGGAAGTCTCCCTGGAGGAGGCTGACCACGAGCCTGTGAGGAGGGTGTCCTGGCAGGGGGTCAGTGAGGAAACGCAGGACCTGAGGAGGAGGCCAGAGAGGCAAGCAGTGCCCGGCTGGCCTCTCCAGCGCCTGGGTTCCTGGCCTGGCTCTGCTGTCGCTGCAGCTGAGAGCGAGCCACATTTCCTCTTGGAGCTGTAGTTGCCCCCTCTGAAAGCAGAGTCAGGACCCAGCCTGCAGGCTTGCTGTGAGTGTCCAGGAAGGTCAAGTGTGTGGTGGGTGTCGGTACCCTGGGAGCTCATCTGGGGATGGGGATTGGGCAGATTGGGAGCAGCCATGAAATTAAAAGACGCTTGCTCCTTGGAAGAAAAGCTGTGAGAAACCTAGACAGCATGTTATAAAGCAGAGACATTACTTCACCAGCAAAGATCTATCTAGTCAAAGCTATGGTTTTGTATGGATGTGAGCTGGACCATAAAGAAAGCTGAGCACCGAAGAATTGATGCTTTTGAACTGTGGTGCTGGAGAAGACTCTTGAGAGTCCTTCGGACTGCAAGGAGATGCAACTAGTCCATCCTAAAGGAAATCAGTCCTGAGTATTCATTGGAAGGACTGATGCTGAAGTTCCAATTATTTGGCTACCTGATGTGAAGAGCTGTCTCAAAGACCCTGATGCTGGGAGAGATTGAGGGCAGGAGGAGAAGGGGGACCACAGAGGATGAGATGGTTGGATGGCATCACCAACTCAATGGACATGAGTTTGAGCAAACTGTGGGAGATAATGAAGGGCAGGGAAGCCTGGCCTGCTGCAGTCCACGGGGTTGCAAAGAGTTGGACACGACTGAGCGACTGAACAACAACTGGGGCTGGTGGAGAAGCATTTATTTCAGTGTGTCTACTTTGCCTCTGGACCCTTGGAGTCTTGGGGTCCACAAGCAGGGCCCAAGCAGGGGACGGGCCCAAGCAGGGGGAAGGGCCGTGCAAAGGCCCCGAGCGGGAGTAATCCCGAGGCTGACTCCTTTTCTGTCCCTCGTCCTCCGCCCCCCCACAGTCAGCACAGAGCCTGACCTGCTGTTGGTGTCAAATGGATCCTGGGTCCCTGAGCTGGGCTGGAGAGGCCAGAGTGCGTGGGTGGGGGCTGAGCCCCTTGGAGGGCGAAGGGCGGGAACTCCCCAGGCCCGGGCAGGGTGCAGCAGGGCCCCCGAGACCCCATGTGCCATTGGGCTGGGTGTGGTAGGAGCTCAGGGAAGAATCACCATGCCTTTTAGGCTCAAGAAGGGCTGCTTTGGTGAAAAGAAAGATAACTGCGCTCCAGCTCTTGCAGGTCAGCCCCTTGGCAGAAGTGGAGGCCTCATGAGGGGCTGTCCTGGCCTCAGCAGAAGAGAGGCTGAGCGCACGTCCACTTAGAGCCTGGGGAGACAGTGAGCATTCCTGCCTCCGCACTCCAGGCCGCGGAGCGGCTGCCTCTACTCTGGGTGGGCAGCTCTGTGACCTGCAAAGCCCTCCCGCTGTCCCTGCAGCCGCCCTTGCCGACCGCTCTTCCCCCAGCCTCCCCAGCACTGGCCTCTCCGTTTCAAGGCTCCATGTGTAAGCTGTGCCCTGAGCCCTGGGCCCTCGCAGCACGTGTGCACAGGTCAGTGTACGTTTCCCAGGGTTGCAGGGCCCTGCACACGGGGGCGTTCTGGGAGTAACTGCAGGTGTCACCCGCCCACAGGACACGGGCTTCGGAATCAGGCAGCCGTGGTTCAAAGCCTGTCCTCACCTTCTGCTGTCGTGCCGTCAGCACCAGTGCCAAGCCGCCCTGTGCCAGTGTCCCGCCTGTAAAGGAGAACTCTCAGTGCCCAGCTCGTGGGGGTTCACGCGGGACATGTGTGCAGTGTCCCGCCTGTAAAGGAGAAATCTCAGTGCCCAGCTCGTGGGGGTTCACGCGGGACGTGTGTGCAGCAGGCGCTCGGGAGCGGGGGGGTGGGGGGTCAGTGTTAGTGCTGTTAGTATCGGTGGTAGCCAAGCCACTGGTGCAGGGGTTGAGCCCGTCCAGGTCAGAGGTCGCAGTTGGATTCCATCTTCAGCCCCCAGTGAGGGGCTGCTCCTTCCCCCGCTCTCAGTCGTTAAGTCTCAGGGAAGGCCTTGGATTGGCTGGTTTGCGTCACATACTCGCCCCAGACCAGGGGTCCTTGACCAGGCATAGCTGCCACTGTGCAGCTGGAGGGGAGAGTGACAGGACCCCCACAGTTGTTTGACGTGAGGGTATCCCCCAGGTCCGGCCTGAACGGGCCCTCGGCCAGTATTTGTCAGGTGGACTGACAACGTGTGAATGAAGCCAGACACAGGCTGCTAGGACAGGCGGCAGTTGTCTGGGGTTGTGGGCAGGGGTCCTGGCCTTCCCAGGTGCCTTTCGCCCACCTCTCCTGCCCACCTCCTTGTATCCAGCCCCAGATCCTGGAGCCTGCTTTCTAGCCCAGCCCAAAGTGGGCATTTTCCTACCTTCCTTGATGTGGAGCGTCTTCCAAGTGAGACTTCCATCGCGTGGTTTGCTGACTGCTTTCCCCATTGTGACATGCTGGTATGGCCACTCATGTGTTTAACGAGCATCAGTCACAGGCTGTACTCAGTAGGCTTTGGCATGGGCGCTGGCGTTTACCAGGGGCCGACCTTCATGTCCACCTGAGCTGCCCGGCCCCTCCCTTATTGTGAGCCCACACCCCAGCTGGCTGCCACCTGTGGGTCCCAGACCCATCCCTTGCTTGCATGGGGCCTTTGTGGGCACTTTGTTTCTCTGAACCTCAGTTTCCTCATCTCTAAAGTGGGCCTGCTGGAGTGAACAAGGGAGGAAGTGCAGAGGAAAGGGCTTTGTAGGTTGTTACCGGCTCACATTCTCTTGGGGCAAACACCATCCAAACTTCTGGTGGAAGCTCTGACCCTCCCCTCCCCCCCACCAGAGAGGGACGTCCAGGGTCACCAGAAGCCACCGTGCCTCTTTCTTAGCCCTGTCCCCTGCGGGCTTGCTTTCTCCACTTCCCTGCCTGGAAGCCCCGCCCCCTCATTGGGTTATTTCTCGGGAAGAAAGGCAGGTGCTTTCGCACCCTCATCTGTTTCTTTCTCCAAATACTTTCTTCCAAAGAGCATTCAAGACTCATTCTGATTCTCCACAAGGTGTCTGGGAGTTCACCATTTGCAATTTTGAAACAAGAGAGCTAAAATTAGAAAGTACGGAGCAGGAAGGTAAAAGGAGTGTGGGTTGTTCCCCTCCACCCCCCTTCCTGGGGCTGGGTGCTTACCTTCGCCTCACCCATGCATCTTAACAGGGCTCTGAAGCCGTCGGGGGGGGAGAGCAGCTCCATCCTGAGATGCAGGTGTGGCTGTGCGTGCTGCTGGGTGTGGCCTGACTCTGAGTGAGGCTGGTGCCCGCACCCCCATGAAGCAGCCATGAGCCCCGATGCTTGGAGGGGAGGGGCAGGCCCGGGAAGTCTGTGCTTGTCCCCTCCCTCGGGTCCTGCCTCCAGCCCAGCCTGGGGCTCTACACGCATTGGGACAGCTATCATCTCAAGCGCCCCTGGGAACCTCACGAGTCAGTGTCTGCAGGCTCCAGAGGGGACACAGGCCTGGAGGGCCTGGGACTTGCCCGAGGTCACACAGCCCTGCACTGTCCCCCGTGGGTTGAGAAGAAACATGGATGGAAGGGTCAGCGGATGTTGGGTGCCCCGTTGGGGTCCCATTGGGAGTCAGGTAGGACTGGAGTGGAGCAAGAGGGGTGTCTGGTGGAGGAAGGAGGGACCCCCCCCGCCCGCCCAGCTGTGGCTGGCTTCGGAGGCCACGGCAGGACAGCTCTGTGAGGCCTGTTGGCCATTTGGGGGATGGATGCTCAGCCTCTGAGGTGACAATGTAGGGGCCCAGGCTGCAAAGCCCTTGCGATGCCCAGCCCTGCTGTTCAGTTGCACAGCCTGTGTGGGACTAATTAGGCTCAGGGTCCCTCTGGGAACATTGAGCTGGAGCCTGCTGGGCACTGGAGGTTGTCTGTTTTCCCTGCCACCCTCCCGTCACCACTCCCCACCCACTGGCCCCCCAGGTCGGCGAGGGTTACTTTCCCACCTGCCCACAGGAAACTGGGCCCCAGACAGGAGAGCTGATTCCTGGAGCCTCCCGACAGGGCTCCTCCCTGCAGCAGGCTGCTTCCTGGGGTGCTCCTCAGGGTCAAGGGCAGGCACCCTGGAGTTACGCAAAGCTGGGTGGGCTGGGCAACTTCAAGCATCACCTGGGTCCAGGTGGTCCCCTCCCAGCAGGAAGTGCCCAGCCCCTGGAAGAAGCAGACGTAAAGGCCCTGGAGGAGCGGCCTCCATCCTAGGCCTTGTGGAAACTTCAGGTACTTTCTCAAGGGCATCAGTGAGTATGCTCAAGGATAACTGGGCACACAGAGAATCCAGGCAGTGTGTGCAGGAGCCAAGAGAGACAGGTCTCCATAGACCTCACTTGACATATGTGTCAGACCCAGCTGTGAACCAGCTGTGCCCGCTCTGTTTAAGGAAATAAAAGACAAGCATGGAAATATCTCTAGGGAATAGGAAACTGTTAGAAAGTGGCATGGTGTATTTTGAAAATAACCAGATAGAACTTTTAGAAATGGGAACCATTAATAACTAACACCGAAATCTTTGGCTCTGATTGGCAGCTGAATGGATGCAGCAGAAGGGGACTGGTGACCTGGAAGGCATGCAGACTGGGCATGCTGACCCCAAGATGTGGGTCATAACGAGGGAGGGATGTGGAAGCAGACCTCAGGAGGAGGTGCCAATGGCAGTCCCAGGAGGAGGGAAGGGCAGAGCGTTACTTTAAAAAGTAGGTGAGGATTTCCCAGAACTGATGAAAGACACCAGTCCACAGATACATGACTCCTGTGATAAATGCACAGCCAGACACACCTCAGGAAAACTGCAGGAAACCAAAGTCAGAGGGACGAGCTCGTGCAGCTGAAGAGAAAAAGACAGATTAGCACCAAAGGAGCAGCTCCCAGAGGGGCAGACAGCACATCCTACCCCAGCAGGAAGCCAGGGGATATCTCCTGCACCTGAGCCAAGGGCAAGAGACCCCTGCTGACATTCTCCCAGGTAAGACAAACCTTCAGAAATGGGGCAAAGCAGAGACATCTTCAAAGGGCGGGAAAAAAAAAAAGCCAGAAGTGTTTGTCACCAGCAGAGCCAAACTAAAGGAAATCTAAGGAATCTTGAGGCTGAAGCAAAGTCCTAGGGAACATATAGGAGGGCGGCAACACCATTCAGCGGAGGTTGAGAGAGAGGAAGAATTCTAAGCTGGACAACAAAAGACGCCAGCCTGGCTTCAGGAGGCTGTGCAGAGAGGGGAGTCACCCAGGGCCACATGCCCCGAGAGCAAAAGGCAGTGGGGAGAAGAAACCACCCAAACGCACGTTCTTTTCCACCCATGTCTTTATTTAATGATCGCAAAATACAGTACCGAGACAGGGCATGCATCACAGACGACAACATGGAAGCAAGTCACAGAAACCGGGGTCGGAGGGCCTCATTACGTGTGAGGTAGGCAAGGTGGTGCCGGGGAGCCGGGACGCTGTGGGGGGAGGACGAGCACCGGCCCCACTCGGGACACACAGGACTCCGGAGCACAGCAGAGCTGGGGGAGGGGTCGTCGGCCACACGGAAAGAACAGCTAGAAGCATTTCACATCCCATCACCCGTTCCAGCCCCCTCTCTGTGGACACAGCTTCCGGTCCCCTCATCACTGGGGATGTCTCCACCCTTCCCTTCCCTTCCCAGGGGCAGGCCCCACCTGCCTTTGCCCGAAAACATCCAGGAGCGTTTGCGCTGAAAACGCCCGGGGCTGCCGTCCAGGGAGCTGGAGGCCGAGTGTGTTAAGACACTTTGCTCTATAAGAATAGTCGCACTTGGTAAAGCTGGGGGCAGAGGGGGTGGCAAGGGGAAGGATACTCATTTCAGTCGGGGAAGGCTGCTGCTGAGTCAGAAAACGTTGCACAGTGGTGGTGCGGGGTGGACAGGACGCTCTGGTTGGGGTCCCCCTCTCGGGCTCGAGTGGGTTAGGTGGAGAGGGGTCCTGGTGTGCAGGGCCGAGAGGGTGGGGTTGTCGGGGAGTCGAGGCAGCACCCCTGGGAACCCGGCGTGCGGGGCTGGCCTTGGCGGGGCCCGCACGCGGGGGTGCTCAGTTGAGCAGGGTTCCATAGAGCTGGGCTTTCGTGAGGCTGTCCTTGCGGCTGAGCCCCGAGCTGCCCGCCCGGGGAAGGCAGGCTGGGGACTGAGGCGGGCACCGGGGTGCATCTCCGGGGAGGCCTCCATGGAGCTGGGCTCCAGGGAGTCCCTGGAGCTGCGGAGGCTGAGCTCGGGCTCGGGGCTGCCGCTTGCCCGAGGAGCTGCACCCCGAGCCGCTCGCGGTCCCCCTCACCGGCCGCATAGCTGGGCAGGGGCTCGGCCGAGCGGCCGGGGCTAAGGCTCAGGTCACCAGCCGCCCGGAGGTAGCGGGGCTCAACCAGGTGGCCCTGGGAGAGGTCATCGCCCTCCGAGAAGCTATCAGCCTTGTAGCTGGCGTAGAGGGGGCTGGCGCGGCCCTCGGCGTTCTCGCCAGGGCCGCCTCGGGCCCCAAAGTAGCGGTCATTGAAGCCGCCGGGTGAGGCGAGGCTGGGGGGCAGGCGCCGCGGCCGCGGCCGGAAAGGGGTAGGCGCCGATGTCGTCCACGCTCAGCGGCCGCCACTGGCCGCGCCCGGCCCCTGCGACCAGCCGGGCAGACCCAGGCTTGGCCCGCAGGTTCCACAGGTTGGGGGCATCAGGGCAGGCTGGGGGGCCTGGGGAGAGCGGGAAGCGGAAGGGCTCAGCGGGGAACGGTGACACAGTCCTGGGGAACCCCGGAGCCACTGCAGCCTCCAGCGGGCGGCCACCGCAGCCGCGGCAGCCGCGTAGCGTGGGCTGCTCCCGTAGGCCGCCCGGCGGCTTGCGGCCGAAGAGCTCATCGCGGCTGTTCAGGTAGATGGCCTGCTGCGAGGCGGTCAGCGTGCTGGCCTGGGCGTGCTCCTTCTCTTCGGACGCGGCGCTGAAGCTGGAGTAGGAGCTGGACGTGGGCAGCGAGGCCGCGTAGCTGCCGAAGGCCTCGTGGCGGTAGCTGGCGGGGTAGGCCGCCGCGCCGGCCTCGGTATCTTCCTCCTCCTCCTCCTCCTCCTCGGCCGTGCTGTCGGTGGAGTTCTGGGCCTGCAGGAAGCCCACATCGGACCCGGGCCCCTCCACGCTGGGCCGCCGGTCTTGGTGCCGCGCCTCAGGGCAGTAGAGGGCCGTGTCGCTGCAGTAGATGTCCCCCTTGTAGGGGGGGTCGGGACCCTGGCTTCTCCAGCCCCTCGGGAAGCCCAGGTCTTGGGCCGAGGCTTCCGACAGGTGGGAGGACAGGCTGCCGGGGTCCGGCTTCTCCAGCACCTTGGCGAGCACGCAGGGGGCACGCTGTCGGCGTAGGCCGGGCGGCAGAGTGGAGTGGGCAGGCTGCAGCCTGGCTTCTCCGCGTGCAGGTTCATGCGTTCTTGGAACTCCGCGGGCAGCTGGGGGGTGGGGGGTCACAGTCAGCCCAGGACCAGCGGCCAAGGCTGACCGACAGGGGACCTGCCCGGGGCCTGTCTGATCCCACCAGCCAGAGCTATATCCCGCAAGCTGCAGGATGGCCCTGCTCATCCCCTGGGCCGTGCTGATAGGGCCCCCGCAGAGCCCTGAGGCTGGACCCCCAACTCTGACTCGGGCCTCCCCTGAGGGGGCTGACTCGCTGACCCAGCCCCCCGGTCTCCAGGGGACACCCAGTCCTGTGGCCTGGCTCAAACCAGACAGACTCAGGTGCAACAAAGATCGAGGGCCCAGGCATGCAAGCAGTTTCCACGTGAGTGCCTGGTGCCTGGTGGGGGATGGCCCGCTACCGTTTGATCTGTTTTGTGAGGGTCTCAGGGGGTGGCCCAGGCTCTGGGAGAGGGCACCTGGACAAGGCCTGGGTGAGGGGCATGCCTGGATGGGGAGGGACAGCCTGGCTGAGACGGGGAGCCCCGGGTCTGAGTGGCGCTCGCCCTGTGGCCCCAGCTGAGTGGCTCCTGGGTGAAGCCAACTCTGCAGGAACTGTGCCCAGACCAAACCACTAGGTTTTTGAGAGGCTCACGAAGGGTCACCCTGCCGGGAGCAGCCCCCTGGAGGAAACTGGGTGGGAGTGGGCAGGCCATCCAGGCTGGTGGGGAGGTACGCGCAGGGCGGGCCCTCCACCACATACGCAGAGGGGCTCGGACAGGATCGAGGGGGCGGGGGCTGGGAGCAGCTGGGAAGGGGCGAGGAGGCCGCGGGCGTGGCGGCGGGCTGGCCAGGGCGGGGCTCACGTTACCTCGGCCATCTTGCGGCCCCGGCCGTGGGCCTGGCTGCATTGCAGCAGCTGCGCCGCGAGACTGCAGTCCTTCCGGTAGAGCTCCTAGGAGACAAGGGAAGCCGCTTGACTGCGCAGGCTCGGCCCCGCCAAGGTCCCCGCTGCCGACGCAGTAACTGGCCCGCAGGGATGGCCGCGGCCACGCGGACCCTCTCTGCGGCTCTCGCCTGTAGGACGGGCTACTGGCCCTGACCTGGAGCCTGGTGTGTGCACGGTCCCCTGGCAGGCAGTCCTGCCGCTGACCCGGGTGGGAACCTCCCACAAAGCAGGGGCCATGGAGGAGGAAGGCCCCCTGCTACTGCTAAGTCACTTCAGTCGTGGCCGACTCTGTGCAACCCCATAGACGGCAGCCCACCTGGCTCCCCCGTCCCTGGGATTCTCCAGGCAAGAACACTGGAGTGGGTTGCCATTTCCTTCTCCAATGCATGAAAGTGAAAAGGGAAAGTCAAGTCACTCAGTTGTCCCAGAGGCCCCCAGGCATGGACACCAAGCTGACTCCCCGCCCTTAGCTTCCGAGTCCCCCCAAGGGAACTCTGTGGGCAGTGCTGCCAGTAGCTGGCGACTAGAGTGGACCTGCCAGCCCTCCCCCAGGCCTCAGGGTGAGGCCTGGCAATGGAGAGGGCTTGCAGGGCCAGGCAAGGGTCAGGGCGAGTGGGGCAGAGGGCCTGTGTGACCCCAGGTTCAGACAGGGACTGGCTCAGCCTCCTAAGCTGAGAAGAGATGCACACAGGAGGAGTCCAGGGCGTGTGGCTCTACCTTTGGGAAACCTCTGTTGCACGTGCCTGCGGCTGGACCTTGGTTCCCGCCCCCGCTTGGGGACCCTCTGCAGCCAGGTCTCTGATGGGGGTGCCCTGGCCCTGAGATCCACCCACAGTCTCAATTCAACCAGAACCAGGTGTCCTACAGCTCAGGGGGCGCTGCTGAAGCCATGGGCACCCCTGCCGGCCCCCGCTACCTTGGTCCTAGAGACTCTGGTGTCCCCCACTTGGCCGGCATGGTGGAGGGAACCTGGGTCCCCTGCTCCTTTGATGCATCCCCAGAAGGGCACGGTTGGCTGAGAGCTGAGAACTCAGCCCCATGTGAGGCCCAGACCAGCCACCGCTGGCACTAGAGGGCTGAGGGCACTATCTGGCCAACCTAGACCTGCCACTCAGTCGTGAACAGACGCCAGAGTGCTGCCCCATCAGAGCTCCCCTCTCCTTTGCATGCACTCGTCTGCCATCTCCTACGCATGGCACCTCCACCTGGCTGGCCAGGGCGCCTGCTGCACCCTCCCGCTACACCCTCCCCTAACCCCCCACCCCAGACCCCAGCCCAGAGCACAGCAGGCGGCTACCATCCTGCAGATTTCAACCTCTGCAGTCAGACTGGACCCATGTTGTCCTCTGAGACCCCATATCCCTACTCGGCCAATCAGTTTGCTTCCATCTTCAGAACCTAACCAGAATTGAAGCCCCCTCCCCGCCTCCCCGGCCGCCATCCCGGCAGACTCGTCCTCTTTCTCCCAGACTGCTGCCTGCTCACACATCCACTCAGAGCTTTCCTCCATGGTCTGTCCTTAGCAGAGCAGCCGTGGGGCCTGTAAGAGGAAGTCCAGCCAGGCTTCCCCCTATTCAGGAACCTTCAGTGGCTCCCATTTCCCGCAGAATAAAACCCAGATTCCTACCGGTGCCTAAATGCCACCTCCTGTTATCCTGACCTCAGACCCTCGGGCCCTCCTCCCCCACCAGAGCCCCCTCCAGTCTCTTTGCTGGTCTTCGAGTGACTCAGAGCCCCCATCTGCTGCTGTGCCTTTCCGCCTGGAAGGGGAGCCCTCCCCCGCCGTCAGCTCCCTGCTCGTCTTCAGGTCTCGGCTCCTGCAGCCCCTTCTAGAAGCACCGGACTGAGGTTCTCCCAGCCCCCTCGCCTGCCTTACTTTTCTCTGCAGCATTTAGCACTTCTAACTTGCTACACAGTTTACCTATTTATCCTGGGTTCTGTCTGCCTTCCCGCTCAGATGTAAACGCCACGTGCACAGGCCACTGGCTTGCCTGCGCTCTTCACACCCTCTTCTCAGAGCCTCGAGGCGCAGGTGCTAATCAGCGAGTGTGTGCTTGGCAGTCAGAGGTCTGTGGAGGGGGGGCACCACCCTTCTCAGGGGACCCAGGAAATCAGGACCCATGGGCGGCCCCAGCGCTCTGATGCCCAGTGGGGGAGTCCTGAGTGGCCCCACCCCAACCTTGGGGTCGGGGAAGCCCTGCTTTGGCTGGGCCAAGGTGGCCTCGTGTTCCTCACCTTGAATCCTGTCTCCTTCCAGCGGAGGGTCTCGTGGATGTAGTGTGAGAGGCAGCCCCAGTTGTTCCCTGGCCGCCCACACCCCCGTTTCTCCACCCAGCCCCGTGCCAGCCCCTCAGGGCTGCCGCGCGGGGTCAGGTCGGCCCGACACTCACATTGTCCTCCGAGAGCTTGTCGATGGTCACCTTGGCCTCCAGCAGGTGGCTGTTGAGGGCGACAATCTCATGGCTGAGAGCTCGTTTTTCTTCCTCATAGTGCTGGCCCTGGGGTTGGGGGACAGTCAGGGGGTGGCCAGCGGTCAGCCAAGGCCTGGGACTCAAGCCCCGTTGTTCCTCCTGGCCTCCCTGGGAAGCGAGGAGGAGTTTGGAGTCCAGGAAATGCAAGGTCAGAGCACAGAGAGACCCAGGTTCCAATCCCGCTCTGCCAGTAAGGGGCTGAACAGCCCTGGGCAAGTCACTGACTCCCTGAGCCTCCGTTTCTCATCAGTACCACAGGGACAGTGACAGCTGAGGGCTTGACAGCACCCTCCCATTCGGGGCGAAAATGGGGGTACGGCCCAGGCCCTCGGGGAGAGGGCAAGGTGGAAACAAGGCCTTTGGCCCAGCTCCACGGGCAAGGGCATGGTGGCCTGGCCCTCGGTCTTCACCAGGGTTCCAGAGCTGGGGGCCCGGGGCTGGGCGTGCTGGGCTGGGGCGTGGGGTCGTGGCCTCACCATGCGGAACAGCTTGTCCTCCAGCTCCTGGTTGATCCTCTGCAGCGCCATGTAGTTGCTCTGAATCCTGGAGTGGAGGCCGTGAGGTCACTGCCGTGCCAGGCCTGACCCTCCCGTGGCCCCTGCAGCCGTACGGCCCGCTGGTGGCTGAACCTAGGCCCCCTCTCTGGTCTGATTGTTCCTGTGCTAGAAAACATCTCATTTAAACTAACTGGTTGCCAGGGCCCAGGACTCCTACTGATGAGAAGGGAAAGTTTCTTATTTAGAAGGGATTCTGTCAGCCAGTTAATTCACATTTTACACACAGTCCTTACAAGTCTGCCTAAGGGGTTCCCAGTTCAACAGCAGGTTAGCAGGGAACAGGCTTAAGACTGTGCAATGAGCCCTGGGGTGATTGCTGGAGACACAGGGTGAATAGGATACGGTTTCCCTAGAAGAGGCTGAGGTGGGGAGGCAAGTATGGGGTGGGAATCGATGGCCGCCCTGAGGTGTGATGGTGGAAGGGGGCAGTGCCCACCTTCTCGACAGCCTGTGTGTAGCGTTAGTGCCCGTGTCTTGCCAACAGAGAAACTGAGACTAGAGATGCTTAAGTAGTAAGGGACAAAGAGCCCTCCTGCAAATTCAGTGTTCTATAGAATCACAGGTTAGGTCCCTGGGTCGGGAAGACCCCCTGGAGAAGGAAATGGCAACCCACTCCAGTACTCTTGCCTGGAAAATCCCATGGACAGAGGAGCCTGGGGGCTACAGTCTGTCTATAGGGTCACAAAGGGTCGGACATGACTGAGCACACAGTCCTCGATAAATATTTAAAACAAACCAAGCCAACAGCAAGCTGAAACTCCAATACTTTGGCCACCTGATGTGAAGAACTGACTCATTTGAAAAGACCCTGATGCTGGGAAAGATTGAAAGCGGGAGGAGAAAGGAATGACAGAGGATGGGATGGCTGGATGGCATCACTGACTCAATGGACATGAGTTTGAGTAAGCTCCAGGAGTTGGTGGTGGACAGGGAGGCATGGCGTGTTGCAGTCCATGGGGTCACAAAGAGTCAGACACAACTGAGTGACTGAACTGAACTGAATCCAATGGCAAAGTTTGAGTGGTTTTTTTTTTTTTAACATTCTTTCTAAAGGAAGTCTGTAAAGTTCATAATATTTTTAAGAAAAATATCCATATTAAATGTGCGTGTTGTGTGCTAAGTCACTTCAGTTGTGTCTGACTCTGTGCGGCCATTTGGACTGCAGCCTGCCAGGCTCCTCTGTCCATGAGGTTCTCCAGGCAAGAATACTGCAGTGGGTTGCCATTCCCTTCTCCAGGGATCTTCCCGACGCAGGGATCATACCCGCATCTCTCACGTCTCCTGCATTGGCAGGCGGGTTTGTTTTCAGGAGTTTTCTTTCTAAGGGAGTCATCCCTCAGAGTTCCACACACCAGGCCGCTGAAGGGAACGGTCTCTAAATGCTGGTTCATGTCCAGGGCTAGATATCGTTTTCCTATCAGAGACCCAGGCGACAGTGGCTGGGGCCCTGGTGGGCCAGTCTGGGTCTGGAGATGGCTGCTCCTGTGTCACCATGCCACCCCACCACGTAAACAGGACAAAAAGAATGAGCAGGAGACCGAGAAGCATCAGGGAAGCGCCTGTGCCTCGCAGCGGCCAGACCCACATTCAGATCCTGATTTGGCAGCTCGGGGTACAAGGTGCGACTCCGGAAGAGCCACTTGGCCTCGCGGGTCTTACGTGCAAATGGGGTTACCCGCCAGCCGCAGGGCCCCTGGCCTCGCCCTCCCGGGGGCCCCCAGAGCTCCGCCCGGTCAAGACCACGCCCCGTCCAGGCCCCGCCCCCTCACCTGCGCAGCTTCTCGGTGACTTTCTCCAGCTCCTCCTGCGCACGGCGCAGTTCGATCTCCAAGAAGTGGCGGGTGGAGTCGAACTCGTTCTCCAGCTTCTCCAGCCGGTGTGTGGTGTAGGACAGCCGCTTGCGCAGCTCGCCCTTCTGCTCCTGCAGCGAGCTGCAACGACAGGTGGCGGCGACGGGCCAGGCCGCGGGCACTGAGCTCGAGGCGCGATTGGGTGCGCCCGGGCGCGCCCGGCCGCACCAGTGCGTGCGCACACGCACCACACACAAACACTGCACGCGCCTGGGCACACACACACCACACCCCACAGGCACACGCGCGCACACACACACACACACACACACACACACACACACACACACAAGCGCTCACACCTCCCCAGCCCCTCCCTCGGGGGTCACGGTCCCTGACACTGAGCCAGTCTGGCACTGGGGTGAGTGTTTGGGGGCGGCTGAAAGGACCTTGGTTTAAAGATCGCCCAGCAGCAGCACCCCGCCTCGGTCTGGGAGAGCCGAGCTCCAGCCGGCATGGCTTACAGGGCCCCCCGTTTTGCTTCTCTACAGCAGGGGCCCAGGCCGGTGAGGCCCAGAGTCAGCAGTTCTACATCCTAGAGCAGGCCTCTCTTCTTCAAGCGGGCTGCGTGCCCTCTGGGCCCGGGAGAGGAGGGGCCCCGTGCCCAGGCAGCATCCACCACAGTGGCCAGCTAGTGGCACAGAATGCCAGAAACTCAGAAAATCCTGGGCCTGCTCATGTCTCCCTCCAGGAAGCCGTCCAGAGGCAAGCCTGGCTCTTAGGCTCTACTTTCCCCCACAGACTGAGGGCTCCTCTGGGACCCCGGCCACTGAGTCCCCTTGCTCAGGGAAAAACAGACAGGGGGTGGCTCCCGCCTAAGCCACATGCCACCCATTCACATGAGCTATCCTGGGGCATGAGGCAGGAGGGGCAGGTGTAACTGGCCACACCCTCATGTCGGCTGCCACCCAGCCCTCAGAAAGCACCTAACCACGGCTGACCATGTGCTGCCCCTCTGAGACACCCTTCCCTGGGCTGGCTGAGCGCGCAGAGGGGGCCGCGGGGGGGCGGACTCACCTTCAGCAGCTGGGAGGGCTCGTTTCTGTAGGGAAGGGACAGCTGCACCGTGGGTGGGGGCACCAGGGGAGTTCTGCTGGCTGTTAGCCATGAGTGAGGCTAAGACTCAAGCTGCCGTTCGGTGCCCTGGGTGTGCGCTTTGCTCAGTCACCCCCTGAACTGTGCCCCGTCAGCCCCTGCACTACAGTCACAAGGAAGCCCAGAGCTCCGTGGCGTCACGGGGTGGGCAGGGGCCCTGCTGTCACACAGGCCTGGCTGCCAGTCCCTGCCAGCTCCCCCCACCCCCGCAATGCACTCGTGACTGTCCCCCTCTTGCCCTAACACACGAAGCCCTGGTTCCAGAGAGGTGCCCAGGTGGGAGGAGGGGCCCAAATGCCCATCGTTTGCTGGAAGAAGCACAGCCCCCTCAGCGGAGCATCTGGAGCCAAGGCCCCTTGGATGGTAACTTCTGGTGGGTTTGCTGCGGGCGGGCAGGAGGCTTTCTCCAGCACCTGGGGAAGAGTGATCATCAGCCTCCAGCCTGATCACACAAACCACACGTGTGACCACAGGCACACACTCAGCAAACCTCCCTTAAGCATTCCTGGACCCCTGCCCAGGTCTGCATTTTTTCAAAATAAGTAAAAATAAAGAGTTGCCTGTGTTTTGAGAACCTCAGAGAAGGGCGGGGCGGGTCCACCCAAGAGTTGATCCCCAGATAGATGCCAAATGACAAGCAAGCAGGGAGCCCAGTGGCAGAGTGCCCAGGGCTGCCCACACAGGCCCTGCCACCTCCCTCCAGGCAGCACACCTGCCTGATTTCACTGCAAGCTTCCTGCAGCTATTGATCCCAGGCTCCCCCTTGGCCCAGGCCTATCTCTCCAGTGGGCTGCCAGGCCTCCTGAGGGCTCCCCACGTCGACCTCAAGGGTCCCTGTAGCGCATGGGGTAAGGGCAGCAGCCCCGGCAATCAGCCAGCCTGCAGGGCAGGTTCACCCACAGCCCTCGATCACAGGGGGTCCACACCTCCCAGAAAGAGGTGAGAGCACCCATCTTCCACTTCTCAGAGCCAGCACCCTTCCCTCCCCGACCCTGGCCACCTGCCCACAGCCGCAGCTGGGGCCCTGCCATCCCAGGATTGTTCATTCCTGTTATCCTGCCTTATCCCCGCCATGGCACGTCCACCCTGCCCCCTCCTTCGCTCCTCGCCTGCCCTGTGCCCCCCGTTTACCCTGCACCTCCCAGCAGTGGCAAACATGGTCCTTGGCCCTCAGAGTGAATCGTCTCGAGGGCAGACAGACAGTGACCAAGGGGACAGGCTCCCCAAGAAGGCGAGTGGAAGAAGAAGCCCTGATGGGGCGATGGGGTGGGCTCCAAGCAGAGCCAGGACCTGTCCCAGGGCAGTGTAACCCGCTGCTCACGAGGCAGCCGGCCCCGTCCGAGTCGCCCGCCTCCACCTCTGTTCACCCGTGGCCGCCGGATGTTCTTGCAGATGTGCCGGGCGGCTGTGCCCCCACCAGCCCCCAAACGCTGCTACCCTCCCTGAGCCCCTCACACCCACCCACCCCTGAGCCCATCCAGCCCTGGGTGGGCAGCTCCCCCAGCTCCTACCCCTTCCCCGGGCCTGAACACGCCTCCCTGGCACTTCAGCTGCGCCCGCCTCGCTGCCTGCCACCTTTCTCCAGCTCCACTGCCCAGGCTGATCCCAGGGCCCGGGTTTGTCCCTCACCCCTCCCTGCACACCTCGGGCCACACGTCCTCCGTGTCCAACCCCACACAAACTCCTCCCAGGCCTCCATCTGGAGGCCCCGCCTCTCTCTAGGGTTCCACGTTCACCCCAAATCCAGCCGCCCACCAGCCTCTCCTCCCAGAGGCCCACAGGCGCCCCTCACCCAGCGTGCGCAACACTGACCCCTTTCTGCCTCCTGCGCTGCCCATCAGTCTCCAGTCAGACCCTGAGAGGCCGTGGTGACCCCTCTTGCCTGTGGTCACCCTCCACAGCCTGTCACCAAAGTCCTGGCAAGCCACTACTCAAGAACTCTGGACACGTCCCCACCCATCCTGGTCCAGGGAGGGCCCTGGGCTGGGCACCCCGGGGTCTTCGGTCATCTGGGTGGTGCCACCATCCCGGGGCATTTGCCTGAGCCCTGCCTGACCTCAGTCTCAGTCTCTGTGTCTGTAGAATGGGGATGTGTGCACTGCACCCTGGAGCGCCCACTCTCTGGGAGCAGGGCTTTCCCTGGGGCCCCTGCATCCCTGTGATCAGAACCACCGGGAGATGATGCCGGAGGCAGGCACCGTGGCCTCTGCCTCCCCTGGGTGTGGAGGTGGCTCAGGGGCCTCTGGAGTCTAGAAACAGGTGCACAGGGCAGGCGGGGAACCCCTTGTGGCCACCCTCAAATCAGGGCACCCTCCCAACTTGGGGGTGGGGATCAGGAAGCCCTACTGGAAGCTCGATCTGGTGTGTGGGGATGGGTGGGTGCTTCATGGTGCCCTCCTTGCCCGTGAGAAGTCCCTGGAAGGCTTTCCCAGCTCACAGGAGAGAAAGATGAGCTGCTTGGCACAGAGCGGGGCCTGGAGGGACCCTGCCGGCCTCCCACCAGGAGCCTCTCTGGCCACTCAGCAGAGGCCCGAACCCACGGACCAAGCCCTGGGCTGGGCTGGGGGTCACCAGGGCCTGGCCTCTGAGACAGGATGGCCAGGAAGCAGGGCTGAGGATGCTGGGCCTCTTCTCGGTGGTGGTGGGGAACTGATGCCGACGCTGGATGGACGTCTGGGGACAGAGGCTGAGAAAGCGGGGAGACAACAGGTGTATTACCTGTCCCAAAGCGAGGGTGAGGACCTGGCCCGTCGGCCCTGCAGGTTGCGGGACTGCCCGAGGCACGAGGGCACCCAGGCGCTGCGCAGCCTGTGGGCGAAGAGGACAGAGCTGCTCAGAACGGGGACCGGGGGGCTCGCCGGCCCGCCAGGGGCATGCAGTCACAGAGACATGGGGGGTTGTCTCCCCGCCGGCAGGAGAGCTCCTTGTCACCAACACAGCAGTGGGGTGCTTGTGCCTGTGCCAGGGTGTAGGCGCCTGCCAGCCCTGGTTGCCTGGGTGCACTGCTGGCCCCGAATCCACCAGCAGCGGGGTCCCCACCCCCAGGCCTGAGCCCCCATCTCAGCCTCAGAGGGGAGCCCCGGGGGCAGGCTCCACACAGCTCCAGATTTCTGTCCAGCTGTTGCTTCTTCCTAGTGGGACCCGTTGGTCAGAGACCCTGAGAAGCGAGGAGGACGGTGGGAGGGTGACCCCCTGACCCTGCTGGGAGGTGGTGATCGGCGGATCTGTGTGGACATTAGTGGAGTATTCTGGAGGTCGTGGGGGATCCAGTGGATGTTAGCGGTTCAAGACAGGGCCCTCCTGGGACCCCTTCTCGCCAACCCTGCCTGTGGCCTGTCCGGGCCAGGGGGTGGGTGGGATGCAGGGTGGAGGAAGAGCCCATGGCACCGCCTGAGTCTGCCGGGTCATGCCCTTGCCACGGTCTCTGCAGGGAGGCCGTGCCAGCCCCCGAGCCAGAGTGGAACTCTGATGGGAAGATGCTGCCCCGGATGTCAGGCGTCCAAACAAGGCTTGGAGACGTGGGCAAGCGTGTGTGTGAAAGAGCCGCGGAATACTGTTGACAAAATGACCGCACAGAGACGGCCACTCAAGGTGAGGGAAGGGAAGAATGCCGATGTCGGTTGGGCCAGGTGGTGGGATTCGGGGCGGGTGCGACGTTTCCCTTTAAACTCTGCTGGATTTATCATATTTCCTACAGTGAGGATGAAAACTTTTTAAAAGTTTACGGAGGATCACATTTGGCTGCTCCTCCTCAAAAAGATTTCCAGTGTTGATCTGACAAGGGGTGGGTGGGGGTGCCGCGGAGGCTTCTGTGACCCTCTGTGAAACAGGCTGCCCTTGGCCCTGGTTTTCTGCAGGCTGGGCTGGGAGTGGGCAGGCTCTCCAGTTGAAAACTGGATTCTGGGATTCCAGGCCCGGGGTCCACTCTTGGGCAATGACCCCGGAGCTGTCGAGTGAACAGACAGTGGGGGCAGGACGGGCTGGTTCTGCTCTCGTGGGAGCAGCCAGAGACCCAGTCTCCCCTCGGAGGCTTGACCGATGTCAGTGATTCCTGGGGAGCCCCTTGCCCAGCCCTCGCCCGCCAGTCCGCATCCCAGAAGGCCCTTCCACAGGGAGACCCCTGGCAGGTGAGGTCTCAGGGGAGTAGAAGGGAAACTGGGAGAGTGGGCCCAGGGGAGGGGGGGCGGGGGGCTTGCCTGGAAACACAGGGAATGGGGTGTGTTGCTGTGATCTGACCCAGACCTCACCCCTGGTCACACGCAGGGCATCTATGTCCCTAACAACTGCTCTCGTTCTGACCTCGATTCTCATCATCTCCAGCTTCTGCAATGCGGGGCGCCTCTTGCTAGAGATACGACTGGCGTCCAGAGAGGTTAAGCAAGTCTCCCCGGATCACACAGCAAGTCCAGGGCGAGGATGAGATCCCCCCCCCCCGACACCTGTTATGCTTGTCCCAGGTACAGGGTGGGAAGGATACAGGCGCCGCCAGTGACACCAAATTGCTTGTCATTCTTCACAGGCTGCAGGCGGCTTCTCATCTTGGTGACTTTGTCCCCACGACCCCTCTGCCAGGATGGCACTCGCTCCCCTCCGTCCAGGTTATCCCCTCCCCACCCAGGGCCTGGTAGGGGAGACCCTGACACTCCTGCCAGCCCGGCCGGCCCCCCAGGGAGCGTCACTGGGCTGAGTGCTCCAGGATGGTGTCCTGCTCCACGCCGGCCCTGAGTCCGGGCTTCCCCCATTGGCAGAGGGCAAGTCACAAACCCATCCAGACCACGCTCACCTCCAGACAAGATTCCGCCGCCGCCCAGTCCTGTCCATCACTCAGACCCGCACTGGACCCACCTCGCCCAGCTCCCGGCTGCGCCGGAGTCCTCCTGGGTCCCTTCCTTCCCACGCTGTCCTTGCCATCCGCTGGGTCAGGGACCTTCCCTTGAGGCTGTTTCTGGGCTCCCTGCTCAGGCCCTGGCTCCCGGGACAGCCTGCTTTCCTCCACTAGGTCTCATTACACTGGGTCTCATTCCCGAGGGGACGATACCCCAGACCAGACCCGGCCTCCCATGGGACCGTCTCCTTCCCACACCCCCTCGCCCCAGTGCCCGGCCCTGTGTCTGGACCAGCAGCGTGTGTTGTTGAAAGGCTGTGCAGACAGCGGGAGGAGAGACGCTGGTCTCTCTGGGGCTGCAAGATGCGGGGTGTGTTTACATCCCTGGGGCCTACTGTGGGGCTGGGTAAATGGTAGGGGGCGTGGAAAAGCCTCTCAAGTCCTCCCTCCTCCCCCCGTGGGGCTGGTGAGGCCCACCTGGCTCGCTCCCCCACCCAGCATCTCACGGTCCCCTGGGAGCGGACCCCCTGGAAGTCAGGCTGACGGGCACAGGGACTGGCTGGCAGCTCTCCATGTCTCAGGCACGCCCGTCCAGCCCCTGGGCAGCCCCTTGGCTGACTCTGCCACAACTTCACCAGCATCATCACAGGCATGGGGATGGGGTCTCTGGACCCGGCCCCCAAGGTGCCAGGTCCCGTAGGAGCCTGCGTGTGTGTGTCTGTGCGTGTTGAGGGAGAGGACTGTCACAGGGCTGGCCTGGGCCCCCCAGCCAGGAGGGGACCCCCTGCTCAAGCCAGGAGGAGCGAACGGGGGCAGGGACTCTATGCTTGCCCAAGCCCCACCCTCTCCTGCTTCACTAACCGAGGTCATCCAGGGGCACCCTCCCGCTTCCGTACTCAGGGCCAGTGACACGACTGCTCTCCTGCCCAGAGACCTGGAGACGCCGCAGGAGACCTTTCACCTCGCCTACCCCGAATCTTATCAGGCAGCCCACCTGGGAGCCCTCCGTGGGCGGGCAGACCCAGGGGGTGCTTGGGGCCAGGCTGAGCAGGGTCACCCTTGGGCAGGTGGACGGAGCAGCTGCAGAGTCACACCCGGGCCTTTGCACACGCTGCCCTTCCTGCTCAGAACACCCCCCTTTTTCTGCTCTTCCTGGAGGAGGTAAACGGTTCATTCCGTTTACCTCCTCCAGGAAGCCCTCCGTGACCTCCCTAACCTCGCTCTGGTTGGGGCCGCCTCTCCCTAGCCTGGGTGCTGGCACCCTGCACAGACGCACGACGGCCCCCTGGGGCCGAGCCGCCAGGCCTTTGCTTTCAGCTCAGTCGGCAGACGGGGCCGGGCAAGCCGCCACATCCTCTGTTGGGTTCCCTGCCTCACCTGCCTAGGAAACGTCCTCACCGGCTCTGCTCGATGTCCCCACACCTCCCGCCACCCCCCACTCACAGCCGAAGACCTCGCTTCCTTCTCCACTGAAGACGGTAACTTCCGCAGATGCCGCCGCCAGGGACCCCCAGCCCCCGCCTTGCCCCCAGCATCTGCCTGCCTGCTACTACAGACACCCCGCCAGGCAGTCCCTCCGCCCACTGCAAACGCGGCTCCAGCCCGTCTCCCAAGCCGCCCATTTCACCCTCTCTCCCTGCTCCTTTTCTCTGGCCCACAGACATGCAGGTGCACTTCCCACATTGAGAACAACCCTCTGCTGACCCTCCAGTACTGTCCTCATTCTCTGCTCCGAGACACATCGTGTGTCCTCGCTCCTGGCCCACTAGGACCAGGGCCTGACCTGGCTCTCGTCCCCTCGACGCCACTGAACTGGCTCCTGCCTGGCCCTTCTCAGTGCTCACGTGGCCTGAACCCTCGGGCACCCAGGGGCACAGTGGATCCCGCCCTCCTCCTGCAAACCCTGCCCTCGCCTGGTCGACCGCCTCAGCCTCCTCTGCAGGTGGCCCTGTCTCCCTGACATCCTAACGCCAGCAGGGCCCAGGGGTCCTGCCTCCTTCTCTGGGTACACTCCCCCATAGTGACCCCTGCCACAGATACCATTACTCCATGGAGGACCCCCAAATTTTTGTCCCCCCCATCCCCCCGACTCCAGGTGTGCGTACCCTCTGCGGCCTCCATCTCTGCTTGGGTAGCTCGCAGGCAGCACAGACCTGCAGGGCCCTCCATATCCTACTCTGCTTTCTTTCCCCACCTCGCCAGCTAGGCCAGTGACCCTCCCCAAACCTGGAGGCATCCTCCCCTCCTGTCTCTCTCCCAGGCCAGCAGCACCCGCCACATCCCTGCCTCTGAAACACATCCTCTGGCTCTTCCAGCCCCACCCGCCACCCTGGGACCAGCATCTCTCACGGGATTACTGCACAGCCTGCTAACTGGCTTTCTGCCCTCACCTGCTTAGCCAGAGAGGCCCCATGGAAGGCTAAGTTGGATCCACCCCCTCCCTCTGCTCAAAACCTGCCCCCACAGCCCCTACATCACTAGGGTCAAGCCAGACGTGTTCACTCAGGTCACCTGATGGCAAGTGGCCTTCCCTTCGCCCCCTGGACCTCACCTTCCAGTCACAGGCAGCACACCTTGCCCCGGGGCCTTTGCACCTGCTGCTCTTCTGCCTGGATTCCTCTGCCCGACGGCTGCTCCTCTCTCCTCCAACATTCAGACGCAACTTTCCTGAATTCCACCGCACCCTCTCTCCCCCTTTCCCTGCTGGGCCTGTGTCCATCTATGGCCTCACTCTGCCAGAGTGGGAGCTCCCCAGGACAGGGCTTTCTGTCCACTTCATCCCCGGCTGTGTCCTCGGACCCTGCAGCAGAGCCTGGCAACCAAAAGGGCCCGGTAAGCATTCACTGAATGAATGGAAAACACAGTGAGTGCGTTTTACAGACGAGGCTGTGGAGGGGCAGAGGGAGACAGTGCCCACCCAGGGTCCATAGCCTGCAGGCTTCCCGCCGATCAACCCAGATACCCCTCGGCAGTGTCTGCTGCCTTTTCCTCTTTCCTCGCCTCTGAGGTCTGGGGCTGTAGGGGTCTGGCTTTGTTTTGTAGGCCTTGGCCAAAAGGAGTTGCTCTCTGATTTCCATAAGGGCTGACCACGCCCCCTCCCCCAGGCCCGAAATGATAGTGAGAGGGTCAACAATAGTGTTAAGTGTTAAGAATGTGCCGAACGGGGCATGGAAATACTTATGCTAAATAAGCATCCAGCTGTTTGTTGAGATTGGGCGGCCCAATAAAGCAGAGGATGCCCAGTGAAATGTATTTAGATGGATTTAATTCATTGGGCATCCTGTACTTCATCCGGCAGCCCCAGGACGAAGGCAGAGGTGATCCTGTGGAGGTGGGCCTGCAGCCCCGGCAGGAGAGGTCGTCCATGCCCCCCGTCATGAAGCAGGCTGGCCATCTGTGCAGGAGACTCCAGCGTGGGGCAGAGGCGGGGGGTGAGAAAAGGTCCTGGCAGGGCCAGGATGTGTCCGGGAGGAGAGTGTGGCTCGAGCCCAGGCCTGGGTCAGCCAGCCAGGAGGCCCTGAGTGCCTGGCTCTGAGTGCAGGCCAAGCATCCCATCCCGGCTCCCCAGCCGCTTGGGGCACTGGGAGCCCCAGGGGAGAAGGCAGGACGGGAGGCAGGCTGGAGCTGGGGCTGTCCTTCTGGCAGGTGGACCGGGACAGGGAGACCTAAGGAGGCTGCCTCAGGAGATGGGGGCCCCTCCCCTGCCTGGGCCCTCTTTCCCAGCACCCAGCCCAGCACTGTTGCTCTTGTACCCTTTCTAGACTGCGGGTGGAGGGGGCCTGGAGGGTGTGGCTGTGCACACTTTGGCCCTGGGCCCCTCCCTGCTCCATGGTCACACCTGCTCTCTGCCCAGAGTTGGTGTTCAGGGGGTGTCCGCAGGGAGGATGGGGGGCTGACATGACCATGGGTTGTCCCCACTTCGGGTGAGCAGCTCCCCAAAGGGTTCCCAGATGAACCTCTCCAGCGCCTGACACGCAGCCTTGGAGCCTAGGTCCAGGTGAGAAGGGGCTGCCATCCAGCATTGTGATGATCAGGCTCGTTACTGCCCCCCACGGAACCCACGTTGGCTCCACTAATTTGACCACCGCACCAGCTGGCTCACCCCTGCAAACAGACTCGGGCATGCATTGACTGGATCAGCGGGAGGGCCTGTTTTATGGAATTTGGGGATCATAAAAGTAATCAGGACTGTGGGAACTCATTGATGACCCCAGAGAGTGGGGTGTAAGGCACCTGCCCCCACCCAGTGCCCCCCGTGTGGCCCCAGGCCCATCAGGGATGCCCTTGGTCCCTGGTCCCTCTGCTCTCGCCTCCCCACCTACCCCGCACCTTTCCACAGCCACGGGAGGCAGTCCTGGGGGCCAAACCCCAGTCTGGAAGAAAAGAACTGGTGTTATGATGGAAGATGTT
Organism: Nanger dama; assembly: GCA_917880005.1. Lineage (NCBI taxonomy): Eukaryota > Metazoa > Chordata > Mammalia > Artiodactyla > Bovidae > Nanger > Nanger dama. The sequence goes on along the minus strand of CAKJTW010000063.1, from coordinate 4,731,924 downwards.
TGCTGCAACAGCAGGTGGGTGCAAGGCACGGAGGCTGAGGAAGGAGGCTGCTTTTCTGGGCCTCAGTTTCCCCATCAGTGACTGAACCCCAAAGGGACACTTGTGACCACTGCCTTCTTCTGGAAGCGTCCCCCGCTGAGATTGCCCCCTACTCAGTCCTTTGGTCACCTGACACGCGGAGGATGGAGGCGGGGCAGGTGGGAATGCACGAGATTCTTGTGGGGTGGGAACAGGTGTCCTGGGACCCTCAGCCCTCATCATGGGGTGCCCTGTGGGACGGGGTGCCCTGTGGGACGGTGTGCTGTGTCTTGGCCAGAGGGCCAGGGCTGGGCGACTAGTGGTGGCACTTGGAGGGGTTGCCCTGGGGCCGTTTTGTCCTGGCTCCCGGGCTCCTTAGCCAGGTGTCCTTGAGAAAGGAGCTGGCCTTCCAGGCCACCATTCCTTCCTCTGTGCAATGGGCAGCCTCCCCGGTTCCTTCCAGAACCTTGGGTGAGGACTCAGTGAGGAGACTATCAAAGGCATGCAGTAGGTCTCTCTGGGTGATTGAATGGTTGAATAGCGGGGTGATTGAGTGATCTCAGGCAGACGTTTCCAGAACCTTCAGCTCCATTGCTCAAGAAAGACCCCCAGGCCTTGCCCTCGTCACTGGCGCCCAATGGAAATGCCTCGGTACACTCAAAGGGCCTGTCCAGAGATGCAGGCCATGTGGCAGCTCTCAGGCGGTTGTGAATGTCAAGTAAGAAGGTGCCAGAGGGGCCCAGAGATCTCAGCCAGCCGGGGCCGGTCTTCTGCCCATGGTTAGCAGGGTGAGGCTGAGGCTGGGAAACAGGCCCAGGACACACCCTTGCTCTGAAACACCCGGTCACTGCCCGGCCTGGGTATGCGCAGGGAAAGCGCCTCCTGGGGGCGCAGCAGAGCCGGCCCCCTGCCCCCACTCTGAGATGCCCTGGCAGTCTTATCTCCGTCTAGGTCTGCAGGTCACATCCTGACACCCCATTTCGCTGGGTCCTCTCTTTCATGATAGGAATACTGTCATCTGCCTGACGGCTGGGCAAATAGGGCCTGGTAACAAAGGGGACCGTGGCGGGGGGGGGGCGGGCAGGCAGGGGGTTAACAGGCAGAGGCAGCCCACATAGTACCAGCCCTGCGCCTGGCTCCACGTTGATGAGCTCATTCTCAAAATGGGCTTTTAAGTTAGGTGTTAATATTAGGATCTATGTTTTATAGATGCAGAAACTGAGAAGCAGAGATGTTTAGAAACTGGCCCAAGTCTACCCAACCAGTAAGTGGCAGGTATGGGATTCAAATCCAGGTAAGTTCACCTTCTTACTAACCCACATGCTTCATCAAGGAGCCTTTGCAGAGGAGGGGGACTCAGATGGACTCAGATGGGCTGTAGGGACAGGAGACTTTGAAGGGCAGAGCAGAAGAAGACAAGATAGAACAGTCTATGTGGAATGAAAGTGAAAGTCACTGTTGTGTTGGACTCTTTGTGACCCTATGGCCTATACAGTCCATGAAATTCTCCAGGCCAGAATACTGGAGTGAGTAGCCTTTTCCTTCTCCAGGGGGTCTTCTCAGCCCAGAAATTGAACCAGCATCTCTTGCATTGCAGGATGATTCTTTACCAACTGAGCTATCAGGGAAGCTCTGTCCATGTGGTGGGTCCCTTTATAATGTCCTGACTCCCAGAGGGAGAAACTGAAGCAAGGTAGCCATTCACAGTTAAGTGAGAATTAGCCCCAAAGACTTCCTCCCCCAGTACTATGTTTAGAGGTGAAGCAGAGCCAGGAGGAGCAGCTGGGCCATACAATGGGTCAGGTGGCCACAGAAGAGGGCACTGGGTGCCACACAAAAGCATTGGTTTTCTGAGGGTAAATGGAGGCCTGAAGGTCTTGGAGGTGCATCTTCAGCTCTGGACTTCAGGAAGGGCGATGGCGTGGCCCTCAGGAGGGGACACTGGAGGATGGCCACTGGGCTGTAAATTTTGGCCCAAACACAGAGAAGCCTCCTCCCACTGGGCAGTGACCAGCTGTTTTGGGAGGCCCAGACACCTGGAAAAGCCCCCTTTCTGCTTCTGGCCTCCGTTTCTCCAAAACCTGTCAGCTCCATATTCACTCCTGGCTTGGAGGAGGATGCAGGGGGCAGAATGCTGAGGGCCTGAGAAAGGCAGAACTCAGCTGCCACGAGAGGAGGAGTGTTCCCTCAGCAGTGGGCCTTTGCCTACGTCGGACCCCCTGCTGGGAGCACCCTCCCCCATACTGCCTCACCTCCACCCAAGCATCTCCCTGCGTCCAAGCCAAATCCCCTCCACTGGAGGCTCTCACAGGGTGTTATTTTTTAAAAAATAATGGAAAAAGCCCTGGGAGTAGGGTGGGAGGCACAAGGGTCCCCCAACACTCCCCTTTTGGGGGTCAGAGTGGAGAGCCTTGGGCTTATTTCAGAGATTTTACTTAGCAACGACCATGCAACAGCTCTAAATGCTGCGGATCAGCAGCGAGCCGCTGCTCTCGGGGAGAGAGATGAGAGACAAGGCAAATGAGCAGAGCAAACTGAGAGTCAGGGGGATCAGGAAGATGGAGATGGAGGCAAGGAGAGGGAGCACGGGGAGGGGGAGCATGGGGGAGGGGGAGCACGGGGAGGGGGGAGCACGGGGAGGGGGCCTGACTGTAAATGGAGCGAGTGGTCAGGAGCCCCCCTACCCTGACCCCCTGACCATGAATGACTTTTGCGCAAGATGCGAAAGGAGGGGAGGCAAGGAGTCACATGGACATCTGGGAAAGAACAGTCCAAAAGGAAAGGCCCGTGCAAAGGCCCCGGGGCAGGTGCCTGTCTGCTGGAGTTGAAGCGCAGCAGGGAGGCCTAGTGTCTGGGGGAAGTGGGCTGGGAGATTCTCTGGAGATGAGGTCAGTGTGATCTGACATCTATGAGGTGACCTGAAAACTGTCTGTCTCTACCTCTAGGACGTCAGCCTGGCACCTGGCACAGAGTCTCCAGCATGGAGAGCAGCGTCTGGCAGAGGCAGCGCTGCAACACACATCGGTGAGTGCATCAAGCGTGTGGGGCTGAGCATTTGGGCGTCTGTGCAAAGAAGAGTGCACAAATGCACCAAAACCCCCAAACAAAAAAGCCCAAACCAAAAACACAGCCAAAACCAAGCCCCACAAAAGCAGAAAGAGAAAACAAACCCACACAAATCCAAACAACAAAGGACCCAAGCCTAAAGCACCTCCACAAAACCCCAAACAAGGAAAAGACAAAAATTAACACACCCTCAAAATTAAAAATACAACCCCCAACACAAAAACCCAAACAAAAACTCCCACAAAAATTTTTAAAAAGCACAAGCCCCCAAAACAAGAAATCACTCAAATAAAAAAATTAAAAACTAAGCTACCCTCTCACAAAACATAAAACTCATAAAACCAAAAAATAAATTAAGAACACAAACCCCTCAAAACCCAGAAAATAAAAAATCCATAAACTGAAAAAACAAAAGGATTTTAACTCAAAAAACAAAACACCAAAACCAAAAATTTAAACCCACAAAACCATAAAACCCAGAAAACAAAACAAGCCAAAGCCCCCAAAATTTAAACCCCTAAACAAAAATCCAAAACCCCCAAAATTCCCCAAACAAAAATCAAAAATCCCACAAACCCAATCCCCTCCGATTTAAAACCAGAAAACTCAGGAAACAATCCAAAAGCAAAAAAAAAAATTTTTTTTGAACCCCAAAACGCCCCCAACCAAAAAATTTAAAACCCACAAAAATGAGAAAATAACTCAAAATTTGAAACCTCCAAAACAAAAGCACAACTCCCCTCAAATCCCCAATGACAAAACAAAGAAACAAAACCTCCCCCAAAACCCCCAAACACAAACCACACAGACACACAGACACACACACACACAGACACACACACACACACACACACACACACACACACAACCAAACCAAACAAGGGTGTGTGTGGGGGGGTGGTGCAGCAGCGGTCCACGACAAAAAGGAGCCCAACCTCAAAACCATGCACAAAAAACCACTTTCAATAGGTTCATGACATCAGAAGGGTTGCTTAAACAAGGCACAAAAATCTTCCATCAGAAAGTAAAAAGCCTAAAAGATTCGAGAGAAATTCAACAGAATTAAAATGAAGAACTTCTGTTCATCAGAGGACCATTGAAAGAGCCGGAACCCAGCAGCCGGCGGGAGGTGCCTCTGCCACACATGTGACCGGCGAGGGCTCTCTCTGAAGAGCTCCAAATCAATACCGCAACTTGATGGATAAACACGCAGAAGTCACCCGCGAGGAAGCCCCAGCCGGCTATCATCCAGGGCTGCGCAATGACCGCGCCCGGAGCAGCAGCCGCTCCGTCTGGGCCTGGCAAGCCGGGGCTGGTACCCGGGCGCCCGGTGCGCGGAGGATGCGGAGATGCAGGAAGTCCCGGGCCGCGGGGAGGGCGTGGCCTCCCCCGCCGAAAGCTGGCCTTGCGCGAGCCGCCCCCCTGCGCCCCAGCAGTGCGGCTCCCGGGTCCCCTGGGGAGGCTGCACGCTCGCGCCCCCCACCAGTCCCCAAACCCGGACAGGCACGGTCACAGCATCTTCATTCGCTACGGTCCAGGCTGGAAGCGCCCGGACAGCCATCGGCTAATAACCAGATCGCAGCAACTTCGCTCACAGCCGCCGCCGCGCCGTTCCCGAGACAGCCAGCCATCCGCAGCTCCACGCACAGCTAAGAACGCCTCTCCAAAACATCATTGTTTTGGTGGGGGTTAAAAAAAAAAAAGAAAGCCAACCTGAAAAGCACAAGCTAAAAGACAGCACATGTATGTTAAGTTCTAGACCAGACAAGACAAAAAAACCAAGTCAGTTAGGGATGCTCATGAGCGGCCAGATGAAAAAAAAAAAAAAACAACCAACAAAAACCCAAGCAACCTTCATCACAAAGCCAGGATCCCGGAGACTTCCGGGAGGTGGAGGGGGGGCTGTGATGGGGGAAGGGTCTTGTGGGAAGTTGAGGGCGGCTCCCTGGGAGGCAGGCGGCCCTCAACTTCTTGACCTGGGTGGCGGTCTTCTTAAAGTTAACCTCTAACCTGCACGGGGAATTATTACTTTTTCTAGGTGTCTATCACAGTTAACAACTTTGAAAAATTATGTTGTGGGGGAGAGGCGCAGACTCTAACAAGTTTGTGGTTGGGTTTCCAGGGCCCCTTCTGTGTCCCGCGTGCCTTGCGGGGCGATGGAACCACTTCGGCTCTGTGACAGAAGAGGGGACTGAGGCTCACGCAGCAGAGTGTTCGTGGCGGGAGCCAAGGCGGGCGGACCGTTGCGGAGGACGGCAGAGGAGGGGATTAACTTGGGGATTAGCCGAGCAGTGGCTCTCACACAGAGAGCCAGCTGGGACTTGCTAATATCTGCAAATATTTGAGTGTCACCGGAAGAGTTTTTCAAGCAGAAGCAGGGTAGCTGAGTGAGTTACAGGCAGGGGGCATGCATCGGGCCAGAGCAGAGGTGCTGGACCTGGGGCTGGAGAAACGGACTTCCAGGGGCTTCTATCTGGGGTGGGGAGGACAGAGGACACCCCGCTTCCCCGATCTCCGCTCCCCACACTTCGCCAATCTCCCTGAACACAGCCTAGCTTCCTCAGGCCTCCAGGATCCTGCACCTCTTAGAAGGCTCGTCCTATCTGTCCTCCTTGCAAACTTCTGTTCATTCTTTAAAGCCTTGGCTCAGGTGTCCCTGCTTCCAGGAAGTCCTCTCTGATTCCCCCAGCCAGTGTCTCCAACCTGGCATCCCTGGGAGCATGTGCGGATAGGTTTGGGTCCCTGTTCTGGAGGGCTGGCCTGTCTCAGGGCCGGTGGAGGAGCTGGATCACAGAGAGGGGAGTGAACCCACCTAGGGGATGAGGGAGGAGAGAGTCACAAAAGCCACTGAGAAAAGATGACAAGGAGGGTAACTAGTTTGCCATGTGGACAAGAAAGTGGGTGGAAGGGCATTCTGAGCAGAGGGAACAGCATGGGCAAAGGCAGAGAGGCATGAAGGTGACAACTTGTTTGGGACCCAGAGGTGGGGGTGCAATATGGGGTGGGTGCTGGGAAGGAGAACTCAGGCAGAGAGGCGAGTGCAGGGTCACCTCAGCTGGGGACCTGAGGATGACAATGAGCCCTGTGGTTCTTGGCCCTGCGGTGTGTGTGCTTGTGTGACAAGCATTGGATGAGGCAAAGGACCTGCCATCTTGGAGCTCAATTCAGATTCCTAGGCCCAGCCTGCAATGAACAAGAGAAAGGATCCCAGCCCAGGGTCATCACTCTCTACACTCAGGACCCCTTTCCTTGGACCACACATGAATCTTCTCCTGCCTGGGAACCCATAGTTGTACAGCTCAGATGCCCCACAGCGAACATTTACCTGGATCCCTGCTGTGGGCCAGCTGGCAGGTGGGGTCTGTCATCCACAATAGCTCAGGTCATCCTCCCAACTGCCCTACAAGGTAAGGGGTGGCTAGGATACCCACTTTACAGATGAGGAAACCGAGCCCCAGAGAGGGTCAGGACTTTGCCAGAGGACCCCACAGCCTGTGATCTCCACTGTGGGGGCCATGCTGACCAACTTCTCCTACATCCCTTGGGGCTGCTTGGTCCTGGACTCCTGACACTAATTCCAGGGCAGAACCTCCCAGGAGCAGCCCCAGCTCTGGCCAGGAAGAAAGAGTCTGGAAAAGCCCTTGAGGGAGATCTGACACCACTCACGGGGTGAGAAGGAGAAGAGGGCAGGAGGTGCCCCAATTCTGGGAGGCTATGCTGGGTCCTGGCCATATGGGACCCCCAAATCCCACCAGTTCCGGGGCTCTGCTTCCACTGCCCGAGTGCAGCCCACAAGCCTGGGCCCCAGCCACTGCCACCAGTCTTCAGGATTTGGCTCAGGGAAGCCCTCCACCCACCCGCCTAGCATCTGGGGCAGTGAGTCTGCCCACCTCGCTGGCCTGTCTGCCTGTGTTCCTAGCTAGGCGGGGCCATGTCTCTGTCCCTACTGCCCAGAGCACAGGGACAGGTGCTCCAGAGTCTTGGCTGGGCATGGAGAAAGAGGGAACGAGACACAGGACCTTAGAGGGCTTTCCCCCAACCCTGGTTTCAAGGTGCTCCATGAATGGTGCCTTTTTTCCCCCAAGTCTCAGCTAAGTAGGGACCCCTCCTCCCACAGAGAGCCCAGTCCAGTGCGGGTTCTGGCGAGATACAGGCAATGGGGGTATCGAGGAGGGTCCTGGGAGGTTCAGATCTGAACTCATCTACATGGCCAGAGGCACATGGCCAGAGCTCCCCCTGGACCTTGACCAGGACTAGGGCTTGGCCAGTGGACGTTTGGGACATTTGGATCCAAGCTCCTAAGCTCTAAGAGCCTGGACCCCTCCTTCCAGCCCCAGACAGATGGGTTCTGGTCCTTGGGGGACCCACAGGGGCGGGCTGCACTCCAGCCCAGTGGCCAGAAGATGGCCCTGCTCTCATGTCCAGCCTGTGGCCAGTCCATGTGAGCCCACCTGTCCCCAGGCTCCCACCTGGGTGTGCCCAGTGACCCATCCATGGCAGTGAGGGTCACTTGGGAAGGCCCCAGGACCCTCGCCAAGACCCAGGGACCCGTCCTGGAACAAGCTGGGCTCTGGGGGCTCTCTGCCTCTTGGGGAATGGGTACACCTGCTACCCAGTGTCCTCCCCAGGGATGCTGATCCTGGTCTTGGGAGGGAGAAGGAGGAGAGTTGGGGGGAGGCCAAGAGAACCCCCCAAGCCCAGGAGACTGTCCTGAAACCCAGAAGCCAGAGCTGGGCCTCCTGCCCACACTAAGTCTAGGCTCAGCCTTGGGAAGGAAAACACGAGGTGATGGTGGGGGCGGGGGTTGTGGTGGGGGGGACGCGCAATATTCCCAAAGTGGGGGTCAGGGGGCTCGAGGGAAGTTATGAATATTCAAATCGACGGATCCCAGGCCTGCCTCGAAGGGCACCCAGTTGGAGTCCACTGAGGCTCAAAGTTTAGCACCTGGAGGGAGGCGGAGGGGAGCACTCTTCAGGCGCTGTCGCGGATTCCCCAAAATGGCTCCAAGACGCGACGGCCTGGCCAGCAAAGAGGACTCCATTCCCCACCCGCCCCCCAGCCCCACTGAGGAGTAAACTTAAAAGCTTAGAACCAAGCAACTGTCAGCTGGGGGATGGCGGGGGTGGGGGGCGGCCGGCGCGGGGGGACTTGGTGCGTAACCACAGAGCAGAGACCCCGAGGGTCCCATGGGACAACCCAGAGTCCAGGGCAGGGCCCAGGGGATCGCGGAGGCCCGCGCGCGCGCCCGGCCGGGCCCTGGGTGGCGCGCCCCCACCCACAGCCGCAGTGGCCCCAGCCCCGCCGAGGACCCCCGCGCGGGGCTCCCCGCTGTCCAGTCGCGCGCGCGCCCACACACGCACCACACACAGGCACACCGGCCCGGGCCAGCCGCGCTGGGCGGCCGCGGACCGTAGACGCGCTCAGGCACAACAGTCCTCTCCCCTTGCCCTCCCCAGCGCCCCCATCCCCGACCCCGGCCCCGGGAGCCCCGGGACGGAGGACGCTCCACTCACCTGAGTTTCTCCATGTCTGCGGCAGAGGCCTGCGAGGAAACCAAACGAGAGGGTCAGCAGGCAGGAGTCGTGCGCTCCGCGGTCGCGCCGAGCGGGGCTGGGCACCGCGGGCACAGCGGCGGGGCACCCGGGCGCGCCTCGGTGGTTGGGAAGTCCGGCCCGCGCGCCCCCAGCCCACACTCACCGGCCGCGGTCCCGGGGACTCAAGGGGTGCGCGGGGGCCTCGACCGAGTAACAGGTGAGCCCGCCCGGTCCGCCGCACACCGAGTTACGCCCCCGGGGAGAGGAAGGGGCTGGTCCGGGGACTTGGGACCGCACTGCCCGAGGCGATCTCGGTCTCGCCCGCCCGAAAAAGACGGGACCCGGCCCGACTGCGTTAACTCTCCGGCGGCTGCGGCCCCGCTGCACAACCCCCCACCCCGCCCCACCCCGCCCGTTAACCCTTCCAGCCCCACGCTCCCTCCCGGAGGAAGCCAAGCCCGGAATTGCAGAATCTCCGAGTCGGAGAATGTTCAGACCGGGCAGTTGGGGTCCGTACAGGAGTGGAGAGCCAGACACGCTCGCGAGCCGAGGGTGCTAGCAGTCGGGACCTCAGACTCCTCAATCGGGGACCCTTCTGCCCTCAGCTTCTGGGGTCCGGGCCTGGCTCGCCCCTTGCGGGCCCAAGGGATTAACCCCTGCGCACTAGGTTCGCCAGCGGGGCTCCCTGCCGGGCTTGCGCAGACCCGCCCGCGCGCGGCCGGAGACCCTCCCCGCCCAGCCCCGCGCCGCCGGGCAGCCCCTCAGCGGGGCGGGCAGGGGGGCCCACCCGCTGCTGTTAACCCTGCGGGCGCCAGCGAAAGACTGGGACCGCGAGCGGCCCGGGCGGGATCGCACTTCCTGCGCGGAGCGGGGGGCGCGGGGAGGGCTCTCCGTCGCCCGGGAGAGGCCGCTCCCGGGAGCTTTCCCGAGTCTTTCCGTACCATGCCTTGGATTCAAAGGGGACCGGGGCGGGGGGCTGCGCCCAGGGACCACGCGACACACCTGGGAAGACTGATGACTGCCCATCCCGGCCCCTCGCGCCGGGCGCCGCCGCCGCGTCCGCCGGGAGCGCGCTCCGCTTCGGTCCGGGCCCCACGCCGCCTCCCCCACCGCCCCGCCGGGCGAGGGCGCAGCCCGGGCCGCCAGAGCCGCGCTGGAAGGCCCGGCCGGGGGCCCTCCGCCAGGCTCCGTCACCAATTCCCCGGGTGCTCGCTCGGGCCCTCCCGAGATGCCCCTGGCCTCAGTTTCCTCACCTGCGAGCTAGATTTGGGGGCGGGGGAGCAGGACGAGGCGTTCTGTTGCCCTTCTGCATCGCAGACTGCGGAGGGGCTGGGGTGCGGGAAGGGATTTCAGACGAAAGGATCCCCGAGGCGTCTGGATTGGCAGCCAGACACAGCGCCCGACGCTCTAAAAGTTGCCGGAGCCCACGAGCCCAGACCCCTCTATATACCCCCCTCCCCCGAGACAGGGAGCTGGCCGATTGGCCAGCGCCTCCCCGACGCCCCCGTGCACCCAGGCCCACCTTTCCCGGGTTCCCATCAGCGCGCTCAGCACACTTGATCCCAGCATACAGCAGGCGCTCAATAAACACGGACGAGGCATGCGTGAATCCTGCTCCTCTGTGGCGTGTCTTTCCCTGCCTCTTCCCTTCTGGCTCTGAGTTCCAGGCAGGTCCTGTCCCTTCACTAGGGCACCCCCCAGCACCCAGCAGGCCTGGCCTCCACCCCGCCAACGCAGGGTGGGAGGAGCCCTGCGTTGCCAGGGTCAGCCCCAACCCCAAAAGTCCAAGTGTTCCATCATCCACCCACGGGTGCCTCACTCATTCATTAGCTCGGGGCTTGGTTCTTGGGGTTCGGAGGCAGCAGCAAATGAGGTGAGCCCTGCCCTCCAGGGGCTAATGGTTGAGAAATGAAACCGTGGCTCCTGTCCCAGGAGTCCACCCACAGGAGAAGGGCTGAGGTCACAAGGACACCACCACCCAGCAGCCCTGTTTCGTCATCTCGCTGGCCAGCTCTTCCTCCAGGAAGCAGTCTCTCCCGTTTTACAGAGGAGTAGAGCTGAGCCCAAAGACTCAGCCCGGCTGGGACTGGGCCCCCAAGCCTCAGGGACCTTTCCCACCCAGAGGCTGGGGACGCTCCCCAAATGTCTCTGGTTGGCTCCATCACTCACAGTGAATGACCTGCCAGTGAGTTTGTCTAAAATTAATAAGCATATATTAAAATTTAATTATAAAAATCTAGCATTTATTATTTATATTGAATGTTTCAGCTCGTCTAAAAGGCCTGTCTGGGATTTTTCTGCCCCACGAAGGGACTCTAGGAGAGGATGCTGAGTCGCCCTGGTGGCAGGGGATGGGCGGCAGGGGGTGGGACAGAGGCTGATAGGAAAGAGGGGCTGGGGGTCCAGCCCCAGCACCTTAGCAGCCTCTCCCTTCACTCCGATGATCCAGACCCTGAAGCCTGGCTCTGATCCTACCAAGTCTCACCTTCTCCCCAGACCCAGCGCCCATGTGGTCACTGATATCCTCATCCTGAAAGATCGCCTCCTCCAGGCAGCCCTCCATTGAGGAGACCTAGCCGAGTTGTTGGGTTTGGCCTCCACAGCAGGTGTGTGCTCCTGGCTGTGTCTCCCCAGCACCTCACCCAGGGGTCTGGAGTTGTGTGCGAAGCTCTGGGAAGCCGAGCCAAGAGCAATTACAGCTGTGTGCGGCTGGCACCATGGGGAGGTGCTGTGCCTTTGGCAGCAGTCTTGCTGTTGAGGTTAGAGCCCCGCGTTCGAGTCTTAACTCTGCAGTTCATAACCACGAGATGCGGGGGTATTCCTGAGATGAGGAAACCCAGCAGGAGCATGAATGGCCTGCTCTGAGTCCCCTGAGGTTAGCTGAGGGCTGCGGATGGGCTGGGCAGAGGAGACCCGAGGGGCACTGTCCGGGCCTCGGGCAAGAAGCGGCACCTCTGTTATAGGAAGGGGCAGGGTCCTGGGCACCACAGCTCTGAGGCGCCTGTGAGCTGTCCATGGTCCCCAGCATGAAGTGAAGCAGCAGGAAATAGCCTCAAGGCTCCATTGGGCCCTTCCAGGGACCCACAGGCAAGGGAGGCCCCCCAGTGGCCTCCTGATACAGGTGGGAACCCAGGTGGGCACTCTGGGTCTCTCAGAGGGACAATCCATCCCTACCCTGGGTGCCGTCCCTCCGGCTCACCCCAAACTCACAGCCCCGTGCCTATTGCTGCAGCAGACCTGTGACGTTATCACTGTCTGCTCTGAACTGGCCTCTTGTCCCTCTGGGTGGTCCCACCCTCGTGGTGGTCCAGCCGGGTGGCCATCGTATTTATTTCCCAGCCTCACACAAGCCTTCCTTGCTGGCTAAACTGGATGGTACCGCGCATCTCTGCCTCAGTCTGCCTCTTCCTTCCGTGTCTCTGCCCGTGCTGGTCCCCACCACCCCGACTGCTCACCTTCCCACACCCCGAGCCCTATTCTGACCCCCTGCTGACCACTAGAGCCCTGCTGCCTCCTTTTTACCCTGTTCCCCAAGACTCTGAGCTTCCAGAGGCCCAGGTACAGCCCCTTCCACCCTTGAGCTGCCCGTTCTGTGGCCAGCATGGCCAAGGGCCCACGGGGGAGGCAACTCAGTCACAAGTCAGGCCTCAGGCAGGGGTTGGGAAACACAGACTTGGCCTTGCCTAACCCTCTGCCCACACCCTCCCCCACCCACTGCCCTTCGCTTGGCACACACTGGCCACCGTGCTGGTCCCAAGCTCACCCAGCGTGCTCCTGCCTCAGGGCCTTTGCACTTCCTCCCTCCTGGATCTCTGCAGGGCTGGGCCTTCCTTTCTCTGACCACCCACCCAGAGGAGCTCCTCTCTCCACCAAAGGGTTCCTCATCACTCCCTGTCCCTTTGGACGCCACTCCTTTGGCCCTTTGGCCCGCCCCCTGCCCCTGCATTCCAAACGACACCCCTGATGGCAGGGGCGCCTCTGTGTCAGCCACGGCGTCTCTGTTTCTAAGGCCCGGCACCGCGGCCTCCAGAGAGCAGGCGGTGGTGCCCAGATGAATGCAGCTGTGCGTTCTCCCCAGCCAGTGGCATCTGCTTTCCGCCTCCAGCAGCCCCTGGTCTGCTCTCAGGGTCCCTCGTGGTCTCACTCTCGTACCGGCCCATCCCCCCAACTCCCCACAGCTCACCATCATGCTGAGGATGCCTGAGCCCGCTTGGGGCCCAACATATATGCACCCGCAGAGCCCTGCCCAGGGAACCCCTCTGCAGGGGCAGTCAGCCCTGCTCCGGCTCCCATGAGCGGATGTGTGACTCCTTGCTGGACCGTCTGGCCCCATCCTATTACAGCCCCCCACCCCCCGGTCCTGTAATATCCGAAACTGCAGCAACAAGGAAAGCTAGGCCAGCTCAGAGGGGGGCCTGCTGGGCGCTCAGGCTGCCCCTCCCGACTCGCCCCGTGACCCTGGGCGAGTCCCTGCCTTCCCATGTGGCCTGTACCCAGTCCCCTGGGCCCTCCTGAGATCTACTTTGAGCCCCAGCTCCCTTGGTTTCTTCGGTATCCTGCTCCCTCAGCTCCTCATCAAGGGGGAGGAAACAAGCCCAGAACTACTGAGGGCAGAGGCGGTGGAGGGACCCAGATTCCAGATGGGGTCAAGACAGCGGCCGCCCGCCTCCCGCTGATGAGGTCCTGAGCCTCCCACACAGCTGCATAACCTTGGGCAAAACCCCTCAGCCTTTCTGAGCTCAGTGCCTCGTCTAGGGAGGCTGGAAAGTCTTCAGAGGATGCTCTGAGTGCACAGGACCGTCTTGGAGGCAGGGCTGGCAAAGGGCTGTCACTGCTCCCGAGCCAACCTTTTAATGCCATCACTCAGGGTGGACCCTCTTCGAAGAGGTTTCCATCACTCCTTGCCCGCTTGCATTCATTCAACAAACATTCCCTCTGGGCCCTGTTCTAGGGGACTCAGCAGCACACGAACTAAACCAGAGGAGCGTCTCTGCCCTCACGGGGCTGATATGCCCACAGCAGGAGGCAGACTGCCCGGGCACCATGTGGTGCCCCTCCTGCTCTGAGTTCGGGGGCATCTGTTCACCAGTGGGGAGCATAGATCGAGTCTGGGGCCTCGTGTGCCATCGTCAGAACTCTGGCTTCTATCTTGAGGGTGGGAAGCCCCCTCACAGCTGAACAGAGGGGTGCCCCTTGGGCTGCCGCGTGGAGGACGCCCTGAGGCTTGAGTATGGTGCCCCAGGAGTCCAGCTGGAGGCACCCACACAGTCCAGGTGAATGGGGCCCAGGGCGGAGGTTCAGACATCTCAGTGGGGGTGTGGACGAGAGGGTAGGGGACAGGGGTTTGAAGCTCAGAGGAGGGTCCAGGAGATGTGGATCTCCACGTGGTCCACATAGAGGCAGCACCTGAGCCCCGACATTGGATGAGACCACTGGGGAGCCAGCCCAGATCGGAGACAGGAGGGACTCTGCTGAGTGGAGGGGGTTCAGGGAAGGGTGGAGCCAGCCCAAGAGACTGTGAAGGGGCGGCCAGGGAGGTAGAGAGGCCAGTCTCAGGGCCCGCTGTGCTGGGCACACAGTGATACCTTAGTTGGAACAGCAAGCTGAGTGCTGATGGACAGGGGAGGGGCAGGTCCTGGCCCAAGGCCTCTCAGCAAGTTGAGGACTTGACCTCAAACCTTGGCTTGCGGCTGTCCCCACATGGGGCCAAGAATGTCCTTCCCCTTGACTATTCGGGAGGATGCCACTGCAGGCCAAGAGGTGCCCTGTCCCCTCCCCGGCCACGCCCCACACTTCTCCACATGGCCAGGGCAGGGCCTCGGGCCCCAGCCATGCGCCAGTGCGCATGGACTAGGCCCTCGACTGCAAACTGGCCTCCTGAGCTCAATCTGGCCTGCCAGCATGTTGTATTTGGCCTGTGAGAGGGTTTTAATTAAAAAAAAAAAAAAAAAAAACCACCACATTTGAGCCAACATTTAAAAATTGGGAGCGTTTACATTTTAAAATCCATATTTTTGGCTCCTGCTGAAATTTTGGAAGATCTGGCAACTCAGGCCCACATTCCCACGTGGCAGCAGTTGGGGAGCAGGGAAGCAAGCAGCTGCCCCCTCCAGAGGCACCTTGGGGGTCCCCCACTCTCCTCGGAGCAGCGCTGTCGCACCTTAGGCTGGCTACACTGACTGGGAGCCTGGGGCCCAGCGGGTGGAGGGGCTTGCCTGAGGTCCCACGGGGGGAAGCCTCTTGGGCAGGATCCAAATGCAGCCCTGGAGACTCCCAGGCCTGGCCTCTGGGGTCTTGTTACCGGACCCTGAAGGCTGCTGCAGAGCCTCCAGCCCTCCTCTCCTTCCTGGCCACTGGCTTGTGCCTCCTGCTCTTTTCTGCCCCTTGAGTTCTCAGGAAACCCCTGGCCCAAGTCTTTCACATTCTAGTATGAGCAAGCCTCGGTAGCGGGTCTGTGGTGGTGGCAGTTCAGGGTCCCGGAGATCTTCTACCATAGCCTCTTGTATGCTGGACAGAGAAGCATCAGACCAGAGTCCCCCATAACCCCTCAGCCAGGCCTGGCAGAAGCAGGACTAGAGTCTACCTCATCTCCACCCCGCTTTCCGCAACCCTCCAGGCACTGACCTTGATAAACGGCTTTCAGACTGATGCCAGGAAGCCAGGGGTCTGCCCTGCCTCCCTGAAGCTCCAGCTTCACCTTGGGAACTGTTCCGGGGACACAAGCCTGTCCAGGCCAGGTGGAGGGGGCCGTCCTATCACCTGCATGGCTCCCATTGGCCCGGTGATCGGATTCCTGCTGCGTGCCTGCACATGCATCACCTCCTGTTCCCGCCATGCACGCAGCCTGGCGACACCGTGGGATGCGGCTTGTTTGGGCTCGCTGAGCCAGGGCGTAGCCCAGCGAGGACTCTGCCGAGCTCGCTGGGCCTAGCTCCTGGTCTGTGGAATGGGCCTGATCCAGCATCTGTCTCACTGGCCTCTTTGGAATATGTGATGAAGGCTGGAGGTGGACCACACATGATGCTGGGGTTGGGTGGGGGGCTGATGCCCACCTCCTGCTTCAAGGCGCCAATGCTAGCTCCTTGGGAAGGACATTCTGGCCGGGCCCTGGGACAGAGCCCTGCCCCCAGCACCTGCTGTGGAGCCCCAACAGGTCCCAAAGACTCCATGCGGCCTGGCAGCCCTGGGAGGCATGTGCGAGGAGCCTTGAGACAGAATCCTCCAGCGGCCTGAGCATCATGGGGCTCCCCTGGGACCCAGTGGCAGAGTGAGGGGGCAGGGTGTGCAGAGCCCAGAGCAGAGGGGAGTCCTGGATTGCCAGGCCTTTGTGGAGGACGCTGGGGACGCCAGGCTTACTGGGTGACTGCTGGACGCTTTCCAGGGGCAAGACAAAAGAAAACTCATGACCACTACCGCCCTTCCTCGGCTGGGGAAACTGAGGCTCAGAGCGGGCAGGTGATCTATCCAGGTCCTTGAGGTGACTGTACCCTGAGCTGACAGCTCACCGGCTGCACTCGGCCCAGCTGGTGGGAAGGGCTGGTAGGCTGCAAACACCCAGAACCCCCCAGAAGCCATGCCTCTTCCAGGCTCTTCCTGGAGAAAGAGAAGGTCAGGTCACTGGAGGCAATGACGCCAGGGAGCAGGGCTGCAGGGGGCAGTTAAGGTGGCTGTATTGAACCCCGACTCCTCCCGTGACCTCCCCACACCTCTTCCCACGCCCCGCCCTATATGTTGGGAGCACAAGGATGGCACCGACCCATGGGGGTGGGGGTGCACCAAGGTTAGGCACGGAGACAACAGTGTGGGCAAGCACTCAGCAAGCATCAGCTCTCTCCTACCGCCCAGGACTTTGTTTCCACAACAGTTCCTCAGGGCTTCCCTGGCGGCTCAGTGGTAAAGAATCCTCCTGCCAGTCCAGGAGACAAGGGTTCGATCCCTGGTCCGGGAAGATTCCCCACATGCCTTGGCGCAAATAAGCCTTTGTGCCACAACAATTGACTCTGCGCTCTAGAGCCTGGAAACTGCGACTACTGAGCCCCTGCTCCGCAATGAGAGAGGCCACGGCAGTGAGGAGCCAGCTGACCCCAGCTGCAGAGTGGCCCTGCCCCCGCAGAGAGGGGCCTCGAAAAGCCCAAGAAGCAACGAAGACCCAGTGCGGCCAAAAAGAAGTAAATAAATGCAACGAGAAACAGGGAAGCCATTCTCGGGAGGGGGTCTGGGCGAGGCCCCGTGGCCCAGCCTCGGTCCTGTGCCCGGAGTTGTCAGGAGGGGACAATGTCCTCAACAGCCCGTAAGGACCTGCCCCGGCCCCAGGGGACACAGATGGTTTGGGAGATGAAGGTCAGTCCCGAGGTGGGAGTCCTGCCACCCTGACGCACCACACAACCCGACTCCCCAGATGCCAGAGTATGTGCGTGCGTGTATGTGCCTGGAGGGTGTGCTGATGTGCTATTCAAATACAAAGACCTCAGTCCAAGTCCAGGCTCCCCAGGAGGCCCTGGGGCAACTCAGGACCTCAGTTTCCAGCTCCATCAAATGGGCAGCTGTGAAGGACCTGGGCCCACCCGTCTGCCTGACAGGGCGTGACATCCTACCTCACATGGACACGACTGACATTCAAAACCTCAAAGGAAACATCAGAGGAAACCTTGTGGTAAAACAGTGAGGTCTCTGCCAATAGGGGAGTGATGTTATTATTCTTGCTATGAATATCCTTGTTGTCTACTCATGCATACTCCAGAAATAGCCTCCTGCCCTTAATCCAGAGGTTTCATCCTAGAGGTCCATTCTTCGGGTTCTTACGGCCTTTGCCATTCCAGTGACTATGAATGGCGGGGTGAGGAGGGAGCTCAGTAGGGTCCCCAGAGCTGGTTGGGAAACGGCCCCGGAAGGGGGCAGGGCAGGGCAGGGGCCCAGCAGATCTCTGTCCGCTGCCGACTGGGGGATGGGCGGGGGTTGAGACTCACCCGGCCCGGAGGCCTCCGGGGGGAGGCAGCCCGGCCTCCATGCTTGCTGCTGCCCATGCGAACCCCAGTGGTCTCCATGGCCCGGCCGGCCCCAGCCCCGCTCGCAGCCTCTGGGGCGATCTCCGAGGAGAGCTGGGGGCTCAGGGCCAGGATCTTCTCTGGGGCAGTGGTTCCAGCGAGGGCCTCCTGGGCTGGGCCTGGGTCTTGCTCAGCAGGGGAGGGCTCCGGGCTGCGGCCCCTGGGCCCCCGAAAGGCCTCCAGTGTCCCGGGGTCCAGCACCCGCACGGCGACCTCATCCAGGAACCTGGAGAAGGGCAGTCTGGCCTCCCGCCGGCGGCCCAGCCAGGCCAGAGGGCCGGGGGCCGGTCTGCTGCCCGTACCCGGGAGCTCGGGGGGTGGACCGGGGGGCCAGGTGAGGCTTTTGTAGCCTCCTGGCCAGGCTGCGCTGCTGCCCAGCCAGGGTAAGATGGTGGGCCCCTGGGGTTCCGACCTGAGGTGGGGCTTGGTTTGCAGCCTCTAAGGTCCTCCCTGCAGGCCTCCTTCCTGGGGGCCTCGGCCCTGGGCTCCGTGAGGGAGCTGGGGCCATCCTGCCCGGGGCTCCCGGGGTCTGGGCCCTGTGCCTGGGAGCCAGCCCCTGAGAGCATCTTCCTCTGTCAGTCCAAGGTCAAGCCTCTCCAAGTGCCTCGCTGACCCCCACTTCCCTCTTCCCACGTGGCTGGGGGCCCTACACCCTCTGGGGGGGCCGGTGCAGGGTCACTGGTCCCTCACTGGCCAGAGTGATCAGCTGAGCGCCTGCCCCCATCGATTCAGACAGCACGTGGCAGGGGGCCTCCCGCCCCCTAAATTGATTCTTACTAAATGGGAGCCAGGCTTCAGGGCTTAGAAAGTGCTAGAGAAGCAAAGGTCATGTCCTGAGCTCTGCGTCTGCCTGGGGAGGTAGCCTGAGCTGAATGAACACCCGTTGTGTGTCGGAGGGCAAGCCTCACAAACGCCACTCACTACGTCTCCTCATCTCTGCCAGGTGTGAGCTGGGCTCAGGGACATGGGTGGACATGGGGCCTGATGGAGGGGAAGTAGAACTGCCTCCATCCGGCATAATCGGAGGGTGTGGTAGAGACCGCTGGCTCCCCACTGTCATCCCACTCTTCTCGTTAGTGAAGAGTCCTCCTTTTTATTCTGGGAGGCGAGATTTCCCAGGCTCCTTTGTAGCCGGGGACAGCCAATGAGACATAAACAGAAATTACTGGGCGTGACTACTCCTTAAAAGGGATCAGAGAGCTTGCCTGTGCCTTTTTTTCTCCCACTCCCAAACTCTACTTCTTATATAGAACATGCAAGTGATGGTTTGAGCTACTGCAGCTATTTTGCACCATGAGGCAAATTTGAGGCAGAAGCCACATATAAAGACTAGAGGAGCAGAAAGACAGAAGAACTTGGGTTCCTGATGACCACTGAGTCATCACACCAGCACTGGACCACCTGGCTCTGACATCAGCACTTCTTTAACTTGTGAGAAATAACCCCTTTCTTATTTAAAATGCCATAGTTATTTCCTATCTCTGTTACTAGCAGCTGTTTGCAATTCTTCACTTATACACAGGGGATAAGGTTAGGAATCACGGTTGACCATGCTATGAGCAAGAGCTTTTGGCAGATGGGGGCCCAGAGTGTAGTTAGCTGGGGAGTGGGGAGGGGAGATTACCCCAGAGAAGGGCCAGAGCCAGTCCTAGGCACTTGCTCTTTTGAATGAAGGGAGACTCACTGATGCCTCTCAGGAAGCCAGGGGTCCAGGCAGGACTCCTTCCTGGGATGCAGCCGCGTGAGTCAAAGGATGGCTCACCAGTGGGTGCAGCCCAGGCCTTTGGCCGTGGCCCCCAGCCCTGGTCTCTGGCACTGCTTGGAGGTGCCTAGGCTGTTTTTGGTGCTGCCTGCCTGCACTGTACACCTGGGGCCTCTGCCCACCTGGCAAATGCTGGATGCCTCGCATCAAGTGCTGGGGACCCCTTCTTCTCTGAGCTCAGCTGAACACCTCTGTGAATGTCTGATAGCACCTGTGACTGAACATCTGAAAAACTTCATGAGCTCAGCTGCCCAGGTCAGGGATGGAAGCTGTCTGCACTCTCCCTCTCCCCCTCCCCACACCGTACCCCTAACCACCAGGACACCTGACCATTCAGCCTCTCTCAGACCTGGCTGCCTCCCTCCATCCTCACCATCACCTAGCTGGTCCCAGGTGCCACCATGTCTCACCTGGACATCTATAATCACCTCTCCCTGGGGCCACTGACCCCAGCTTGGTCCACTCCACAAACAAGCTAGTGTGAACTTTGAAATTCACAGACCAGATAACCAGACAATGTCACACATTCATACGCCCTGCAAGGCCCTGATGGCCCAGGGTCTTCTCTACCCTTACCCACAGAACACCTCAGGAACTTCCATCTACTTCCTGAACGTACCAAGCCCTCACTGGTCTCAGGGCCTTTGCACGTGCTGGTCCCTCCTTGGCATCACCTAACTCCCATCTACCTTTCAGGGCCCCATCTACCTCACTCCTTCCACCCTCCAGATCAGATCAGGTACCCCTGCGGCAGCCTCGTATCATGACCCCTAACTGCAACTAACATTTTCACAAGAATCTGCTTATCACGTGTTCCCCTAGAAGGCGAGTTCCACTTTACCCCAGCTCTTCGCACAGGGCCCAGCAGGTTGGAGGCACTCAACCAGCAGTTCTCAAATGAATGAATAAGCGAATGCACCCCAATGCTGATGCTGAAGCTCCAGTCCACTGGCCACCTGATGAGAAGAGCTGACTCGCTGGAAAAGACCTTAATGCTGGGAAAGACTGAAGGCAAAAGCAGAGTGGAGAGGCAGAGGATGAAATGGTTGGAGAGCATCACCGACTCAAAGGACTTGAATCGGACCAAACGCCACCACCACCACTATCCCAGGTTCAGGCTGTCCGTTCATGAGCACCCGTGGGCTGCTGTGAACCTCCTCTGGCTGGGCACGAGACAGACATGGGAGTCAAGGGCCTGAGGCTCTTGGGAAGGCCATAGTGTCCCGTCCACTTCTGCCATCCTCTGAAGGCCACCTCTTTACACTTGGACCACCCCCTCCCAGCAGCAATCATCCAGCCCTGCTCCACAGCCAGTGTGAAGTAAACTTGGAGGCTGGCAGATCCCAGGTCAAGTTCACCTCCAACACCCCAGCTGACCTTGGGCAAGTCACGTCCTCTCCCGATCACCAAATGCCAGCTGAGCAGCACCCAGCCCCGAGGAGTGATGCAGGAGAGTACAGGGCCTGCGGGGAGCCTTCAGCACGGAGCCCGGCATCTCGTGGGGCCCCAGGACCCCTCAGCCCGGGGGCTCTCAGGCGGCCACCCCCTGCTACATGCTGTCGCAGGAATGTCCCGGGGGCCTGGCCAGCCGGCCCTCCGAGCTTCTCCCAGAGCTGCCGGGCTGCGTCAGACAAGTTCTTGTTGCCATAACAACCCGCTGGCTCTCGGCCGCCCGGGCCCAAGGCCCCGGAGGATGCTGTCGCCAGCTTGCAGCCGGGGCCTGCTCACCTCTCAGCGCCCTGGGCTGCCCCTCCTGACAGGGCTTCAAGCCCCTGCCTCCTGACTCATTTGCTCCACCCCCTTCTCCTTTCCTGAGCCCCTACTGTGTGCCAAGCTCCACAAATCCTCACCCACTCCTGTGAGGTGGGACGGCCATGAACTCTGTCTTATTTTTAAAGCAGCAGGCCCTTGGGGGGGCCAAGCGACTCTTCTGAGGTCACGGGGCTCAGATGTGGCAGACCCAGAGAGGGGGCTTCAGGCCCTGTTTCACTTCGGGACCCCCGCAGCCCCTCCTCCACCACCCGGCCCCACCTTGCCCCCAAGGATGGGAAGCTGGCCAAGGTCTGTGAGCTCCAAGGGAGGGGGCACCCAACTTCGGGTAGTCTCCTGGATCTGGACTGGTAGGAATTGGCCCCAGGGCACTGGTGGGACCCTGCGGGGCTGGGGGGTGGGGGTGTGGGGAGGGCAGGTTGAACATTCACTAAGCACTCCAAACATCACCTCGCTAACCCTCATGGCAACCCCCACCCCCAAGCTGGGACGTGCCACGCCGTCTCTTGGAGTAGGACCCGGGCTGGCTGGTAAACAGCCACGGCCTGCCACACGCCAGAAACCATAGGCAACACCCACAGGAGCGCAGCTGCCTTCCAAGCCTCCCTCACTCCAGCGCGGAAGTTTCTATTACAGCCCCCTCCTTCACAGACGAGGACATTCTAGGTCTGAGGATTCTCACGCTTTTCACCATGCTGCCTCTGCTTCTGGCTGTTTCTGTGCTGGCCTGAGAACCCTCGAGGGCGGCTGCAGCCCTGCATCCATGCCCTGGGGCGTGCATTCACACCATTCATCTGCTAGCATGTACCAATCTCCACATGCCTCCACGCCCCCACCTGCTGTCCTCCACCCATTCATCCACGCATCCATCCTTGCATCCACACATCCATGAGGAAGAAGGGCTGGGGCCGAGTTCAGAGTTCAGGGGCATGCACTTGAGCTATCCAGACCTTCCAGGAAGTTTCCTGGGACACAGAACTCCCTGCAGGAGTCCCTGCTTGCTTGCCTGTCTTTACAAGAGGCCACACCGCGGCCTCCTGGCTCCCCTGAGCCTGTCTTCCAGCCTAACTGGAGAGGCATCCTGGCCCCCTGCCCTCCTCCCAGCCCTGCAGCCTCCCTGCTATGGGATCATGGAATGGGATGCTCTGGGGTTACGTGAGCTTGGATGCTCCACTCACCCACCTCAGTAACCACTTATCTACTAGCCGGTACCCACCCATTAGCACACTCGTGCATCCTTCGGTGCCTACACTTGCCACCCGCCACCCATTCATCCATGTATCCATTCTTGTCATCTGTGTCTTGTATCCACACATCCATCCGTCCATCACAGATGCAGCCACCCGCCAACATGTGTCCATTTCTACAGTGATCCGCCCTTCCATGCCTGTATCCATGCATCACTAATATATTCTCAAGCACCTATCCATGCACTCTTCCTGTATCCATCCATCCACTCCTGTTCTTACATCCATCATTTTATTGACATTATTCAAGTCCCCATCCATCCATCCTGGCATCCACGCATTGACTGAACCCATTAAGCATCCATCCACTTTCTCATGCCTGTATCCATCCATCCTCTGATGTGGACTCCTGTATCCATCCAGCCCTTTATCCATTCGTCCGTTGACATCTATCCATCCATTTTAGAGCCTTCCATACACACATGAATCAGTCTTGTCATATGAATGAGAAATCCATCCGTCTATCAATCCACTTTTATAGCCATCCATAGATATCTTCTATTCATCCAGTCCTATCCATGTCAATTCGTTCGTTCATCTATTCATCCATCCCTTTCTTAACCCTTAGGTCCATCAGTCTCGCCTCCTATGCACCTATCCCTCTAGCTCTCTAGCCATCCACTGGTCTGCCATGCTGCACGCCTCCCACCATGTCCATTCATCTACGATCCACCCACCGGCCTCTGCAGTCCACCCCACATTGCTTCTCCACCCGGATGCCCTGGGATCCCAGCATGGACCACCAGAACCATGACTGGAGCTTTTGGTGTCTGTCTTCCCCAGGCAGGACCAGGTCTGGCCCATCCACATCCCCGACTCGGTTCAAGGCTGCTAGTTGAATAGATGACTGCAGTCCCGCGGCCTGGCTCAGAGCTAGGCACGAGCTGATGCCCCCGCCCCAAGAAGCCCCCAGGGGCTGCAGTGGGAGCCTCCAGATCCATAGCCTGTTGGGGTTGGAGCCACTGCTTGGCCCCCTTCCTGGCTGGGGGCCGTGAAAACCACCATCACCCTCCTAACGCCCGTCATGCTAGTCAAGGTCTGTGTCTCCTGGAAGACGGTGAGATCTTGAAGGGTGAGGCTTGTATCTGATTCACCTAAGTGGCCCCAGTGAACGGGGTGGAGTTGAGGACATGGGGAGAGTATGCTAAGGGGGATGGAGAAGTCATCCACTCACTCACTCCTTCATTCCTGCAGTACTGAACTGGAAGAGACAGCTCTGGTCAGCTCTTTCTGCCACGGGCTATCACCAAGGGCTTGTTCTCTGGCCATGGAAGCCACTCCTCTGACTGAGAAAGGTGTTGTGCCTCAGAAACTGAGCCCCAGAGAGGGCAGGGTCTTGCTCAAGGTCACACAGCAGAGGAGGAACTAGAACCTTACACTCCAGACTCCCATCTAGGCCTTTCCTCTAGCAGGCTAGTGACCTGCTCTGGGGACGGAGGGGGAACCAGGAGGGGGATGTTGGGAGCAATTCTAGGCCAACCCGGTGAGCCTGGGGTCACCCCTGGATTTGTCCCCAGAGGTCTCTACTTGCTATGAGAGGAAGATCCTCCCCCAACACACACACACTTGACCTCCACACTTCGGCTGGACTGAGCCTCCTCTGAGGCAGGAGGTAGATGGACCCCACCCTACAGGGTAAGGTGACTGGAGATTCATTCCTTGCAGACCAAAACTCTAAAATATCAATAGCAGGTCAATTGAGAGAGGAAGCTAGGCCTTGCCCAGACTACATATTTCTCATTCGCAAAGTCAGGAGACCTCCCCAACTATACATGTGCGGAAAGGCTCCCTGGAGGTCAAAAGGGGAGTGATGCCAACTGACGCCAACTACCCATAGGCTTTGCGGTGGAATCCATCTTGGCTGAGAGATGCGTGGGCACACACGGGAGGATCCTGAGACACGCCAAATACGGACTCTGCACCGGGCAAATCAGAATGACTGGTCAGAGGGAAACTGGAAGAAATGCCCCAGAAAAGTCAGCCACACTACCAGGAGGGTGCAACTCTGAGACTGTCTGAGCCTGCCCCTGTGTCTGGCCACACGTCCTGTACTTTCTTCCTCCTACTAAGCACTTTTTTTTGTTTCACCACTCTCCATCTTTGTGGGAATTTTTTTCTTCTGCATAGCCGAAGGCCCAGGGCCTTGTCACTGACCACTGGTCTAGTGGTCAGGGTTCGCGGCTCTCACCGCCACAGTCTGATCTCAATCTCTGGCCGGGGACTGAAGCCCCGCTTCCAGCTGCTATAGACCCAGGACCACTCTCACCTCCAGGCCTTCACCTTTCATGCTCCTCCACCCTCCTCTGTTCAACTCCCACCCGGGCCCTGGGCTTCATGAGCCTCCGAGGACTTGAGAAATTGTGGACGGTCTCCAGGGCCTCCCCTGGTGGCTCAGATGGTAAAGAATCTGCTTGCTATGCAGGAGGCCCGGGTTTGATCCCTGGGTCGGGAAGATTCCCTAGTGAAGGAAATGGCAACCCACTCCAGGATTCTTGCCTGGAGAATCCCATGGACAGAGGAGGCCGGCGGGCTACAGTCCATGGGGTTGCAGAGAGTAGGACAGGACAGCGACAGAGCACACACGCATGCATGGACAGTCTTCAACCAAGCCCTCAGTCACCCATGGACTGCTTTCCTCTCCTCTCATTCATTCATTCTGAAGCACCTACGGGAGTGGGGGGGGGTGCTACTTCAAAGCATTGCTGTGGAGACAAGGCGTGGAAATGCTTATATCAGGGCTGGCACACAGAGGTTGCTCAATAAATAGCAGCTCTCTGGGGCCAGAGTCTGTGCCCAAGGGTCCTTGCAGGCGGACAGATCTTCTTCCTCACTGCCCTGCCTCGCTTCCACTCTCTGACCCGGAAACGACCCACTCTCCAGGCCTGGCCCGGTGGAAGGCCAGACCCACAGCACTGAGGCTCCAGGCAGCCCCCGCCCTGCCCACCCAGCATCCCAGGTGTGAGAAGCTCCAGGTTCTGAGGATCCAAGACGCACACGGAGCGCAGGAACCTATAAATACGAGACAATAGTCCTTCCGAAAGCGCAGGCAGCCTCCTCTCGCCCCGGCGCCAGCGCTCAGCAACCGCATCTGCCACTGCGCCTGCTTCTCTGTGCCGCCCTGATTATAGTGAAAGTCGGGAAAATTAAGGGTTTTCGGGGACGCTGCCAGGGCCCAGGCTGCTGCCTCCCCCGCCCTGTGCGTCACACATGCCAGGCGGAGCCGCCTCTCATCGGCCACTTGCCCCAGCCGGCAACGCCACCCGGACTGGGCGGGCGGCACAGCAGGGTATGAGGGACTTTCTTCCCTGGTCCCCGCCGGCCCTGGGGGTGGAAGGGACTCTGATGCAGGCAGTGGGCAGGGGAACTGGGGCCCAGTGAAGGGCAAGGACCTGTCCACAGCCCCTCAGAGACCTACAGCGCTGGGACTTCCACAGGAGCCAAGCCCATGGAGAGACCCTGTCCTGCTGGCCCGGAGCCTGGAGGACTTGACCCCTGGTCAGTTTCCAGTCTGCAAACTGCCCAGGTCTGTGGCTGACCTTGGCCACCAGAGCTCCACCTCTGCAGGCACTGCGTACTCAGCCACCACCGGCCCACTCCTGGGTCCCTACCCGGCTCCCATCAGGCTGGTCCAGGAGACTCCAGGATGTTGCCCACGCTGTTCCTGCCCCAAAGGAACCACACTGGGGACGGGGTGGGGCCCAAACGAAGAAGGAAACACCTCGACACCAGGCAGGAAGCGGAAACGCTAGGGCAGCAATTCCCATCCAACAGTGCTGGGGTTCAGGGAGGGTGGACGCTTCAGTGAAGCGGCCCCCGGGGCGCGCCTTCCCCTCCCCGAGCCTTAGTTTCCTCCCTTCGAACTGTGGGGAATGGGAGCCCCTTGCTCTGCAGGCGCAGAGTGAGACCTAGGGGGTGCGGGCCGGCGCAAGCCCACGCACTGCGATCGCTCAATGAACTAGCCCCTGGTTCAGCCTCCTTCTGGCTCCTCGACCTTTCCCGGGGTAGGTGGGCGGGGGGCTCACTGAGCCTCGACCCGCGGCAGGAGGGGGCCCTGCCTGCACGCGGGCCACCCGCTTGGGACAGCGGCAGGTCCCAGATCGCCTAGGCCCCGCCCTGCTCCCCTCCCCCCGCCGTGCCCCAGCCTCCCTCCCATCGCAGGGATGCACGTGTTAGGGGGCGAGGACCCCCGCAACTCGGTCCCAGGTGCTCGGGCCGCCTCGCGGGGGTCAGGGCGGCGCGCCTAGGCCGAGTCCCCGCCCCGCCCTGCGAGTGCCCCCCGCGGCCGGCGAAGCGTTCATGGCCGGGCCCCCGCGCTCCCACCCCGCGCACCGGCACCGGAGGGGGCGCCACGGGCGGGGAGAGGAGGCTGGACAGTCGCCCCCTCGCGGGAGGGGGCACGCGGGCCGCCGGCGGCGCCGCCGGGACCGCGCTGCCGCGTGGGTGGCGCCCGCCCCGCCTCCGCGCCCGCGCCCGCGCCCTGCCCTCCGGGCTCGCGGGTACTCACCGCCCGGCGGAGCCGGCCCGGCCGCCGGCCGCCCGTCCACATGGCCCCGGGGCAGCCGCGCGGCTCGCCTGCGCCGCCGCAGCCGCAGCCGCCGCCGCCGCCGCCGCCGCGCTCGGATCCCGCTGCCGCCGCCGCCGCCGCCGCCCCCGGCCCGCACCCTCCCCCTCCGAGGCCGAGCGCGCCCGGAGCCGCGGCGCGGCCGGGGCTCCCCCACCCCGCCCGGCTTCCCGCAGGGAGCGCCCGCCCCCGCCCCCAGCCCGGCTCCCCGCCAGCCCCGGCCCCACGCGCAGCCGCGGCTGATTCCGCGGCTCCCCCGCAGCGCCCAGGCGGGGCGCACTGGCTGGGGGACGCTGGGGCAGGCCGGGGGGCGCGGGGAGCCACGTGCACTCGGGAGCCGGGGAGGGGATGGCGGCCGGCCGGGGAATGAATGAACCCGCGGGAGCATGAATGGTGGAGCGCGGTGAATGGAGTGCGGTGCGAGTCGGGGGAACGAATGAATGAGGAAGGAATGCACTAGGGAGCGCTGAGGGAAAGAATGGACTGGGCTGCGTTCCCGCTCTGCTTGACCCCGCACACCTGTGCCAAGGTAGCCAGGTGATGGCGGAGGGCCACCCCCTTTCTCAGCAATCTGGAAGAGGAGGTGGCCTCTGGAGGGGTCAGGGGTTACCCCAGGAGCTTCCAGCTGGAGCACCCTTCTCCCTACCCCCGCAAAGCTCCAGGCTGGCCCCGTCCTAGTCCTGAAGAGGGGCCATGGCCCTCCCCTGAGGCACTGCTGCAAGGCCGTCGCCATGGTCCAGGCCTGGCTGGGGCCTCTTCAAAACCAGACTCAGCTCTGAGGGCCTTACACAGGGCACCTGGCCCAGTCTGCCAGCCAGGCCGGCCCTGCAGCAGCCAGCACTGGAACCCTGGAAAAGAAATGCATGGGGGCCAGAGGGTCCTGGCTGGTGCAGAGAGAGGTCCCAGAGCACATGCACTTGCCTCCTGCCTTCCCCTGAGACCTATGTGCTCGTGGGTCACGTGTTTATGTTAAGTCCCAAGCACATGGCAGATTACAAGATGCTGCCTATGAATACTTTATATATATATATTTATATATATAGACTTTTAAAAGTCGTTGCAAAATGCACATAACAAAGCTGGCCGTGCCACGCCGTTGCGAGGTGTGCGGTTCGGTGGCATTAAGTACTTTCACGTCGTCGTGCAGCCCCCACCACCATGCGGCTTGCATTTCACGTGTGTGAACTTTGCGGGTTCTGTTCACTCACTGAATTAGGGGAGTGGGTGACTACATTCAGGCACAGGACACTGCTGCCAAGAGGCGCTGGTGGCAAGGGGAGTGAGAACACTGAGGAAGAGACAGCGAGCAGGAGCCAGCCACCGACTCGAGCCATTTCGCGTGGAGCCGCAGTCCTCTCTCTCCCTCAGGCCCTGGGGACCCTGTTGGGGAACGAATGGAGAGAAGGAGGTGCAGGGAGGTTTGGGGGCCGGGGTGGGCATCAGACGACAAGCCTCCCGCCTGGCGCACAGGGCCTGCGATGGAACGAAATGAGAAGTGTTGCCGAGGGCGAGGGCTCTTTAAATCCCCCTGGAGGGCTGCTTTTGGCTCACCTGGGCCCTGGGTTTTCCATGGTGAGCTGGGAGGCTCTGTGACCTCTGCTCCTGCCCTTGAGGGTTCTGACCTCATTCAGGCTACGCAGAGGGAAGGGGGCAGCACACAAGATGCAGTGGGGGCCGACCTCCCGCCTGCCAGCCCTAAAGTCCCTGCCCTCCCGAGGTCCCAGGGGTCAGCAGCAACAGCGGAAGGTGGGTGGAGGCTACACGTAAGGTCTGCCCGCATTTCCTGCCTGGACACTGGTCCTGCTCAGATGGTGCCAGAACATTCGCCATCAGCCCCGGCTCTGCTGCTACCAACGCTGCAGATAGGGGGTGGGCGCTGAGGGAGGGGGGGCAGGGCGGGGAAGTGGCGGGGATGCCCAGGCTCAGGCTACTTGCACACTTGAGCTGGGGGCCTGCTTGGGAAGGTCCCAAGAGAGCCCTTCGCCTACACGGCACACCTACTCCCCCCACCCAGCAAGCCCTCTCGTCTCCCCTCTCCCAGCTCACTGATGACAGAAGGGGGAGAAAGCCAGCATGCTAGGGTGGGGGGGCAGTGATGGTCTCAGTTGACCCCCATAATGGCCTTGTGAGGGAGGTGGTGCTAGCCCTTTTTGACAGATGGGAAAACTGAGGCTCAGAGATGCAAAGCCCCTCACCTAAGGCCACTCAGCAAATAGGGCCTAAGCTGGGATTTAGTATCCTGGTCCTTCTGGTTAGATGTTCAGTCTTGTTTCAGGTCTCACTTTAGGACCCGCCTCTCGGCGTCTCTGCTGAGGTCAAGATGGTGCAACCTTGAAGATGCTTACAGGATAGGCTGGCCTGCAGTTGGCGTAGCTACAGTCTGAAACATCAGTACATTCAAGTAGACTTCCTGGAGGAGGTGAGGTTTCAGCTGAAGATGGGAAGAGTTAGAAGTGGCAGGGCTGGGTCAGTCCCTGTCCCCTGGCCTCCTGCCCTCATATGGGTGTCTGTTGGCCACCCGGAACGCAGTCCTCACTCTCCACCTCTCAGTCCCGTGCCCTGGTTTTATTTTCTCTTCGTGGCTCTTGTGACTCTCTGCTGTTACCTGGTTGACTTGTTTCTTGATTTTCCCAGCTGGAGTATGTGCTTTGAGACGAGGCAGCGGGCTTGGGGAGGAGAATGAACAAATGAACGGAGGATGGACAGAGGGAGGGGGTTGGAGGAGGCCGGTGTGACACCTGGCTTCTGGTTGTGGTGGCTGAGTGGGCGGGGGAGGGCAGCAGGTCAGGGGTCACGGAGAGTGTGGGTCCTGTAGACACCCAGGTGTGGGGGTCCAGCCCCTCTCCACTTTGGGCTCCAGAGTTGGCCGGTCAGTCTGATTCCAGCCTTCTGTGTTTCCTGCTTTCCCCATCTCAGGCTAGGATGGAGAAGGCTCTAGGAATGCGGGCTCTGGACTTTCCGAGAGGTTTGTTTGCTCCAGGCCCCTACAGGTGCGTGATGTAGCCTCCTCCAGGCTGCCCGGCAGGATCCCTCAGAGCTGCCCTCTGCAGAGCCAGCACCCCTCCCCATCCCCCACCCACCCCCACCTCCACCCCACCTCCACCTCTCCCCTCCCCCATCCCCCCCAAGGCACCACTTCCCCATCACATTGCCCCCACCATCACTTGTTTCTCCTGGAAGAAACTTTCTTAAGAGTCATCAGTGTCTGCTTCTGGGGGTAACCCAAGACTTCTGGGCAACCAAAGAACAAAATGTTTCTCAATTCATTAAAAAAAATAGGGGCGTCGATGCCATGTAGTAAGGACTCCAGGTGGAACACTGATGCCCCCTCCTCCGTGGTCCTGACTCATGGGCCCACAGGTCAGGCCCCAGCCCCCCGGGCCGGGATACCCTCTGGCTCTGCCCCTTGCTCCTGGCTGTGTCCTGTCCTGGGTCGTCTCTGGGAAGTGGCAGCGGCCTCTCCAGCACTCGGCCCTGCACCGGGCTTTCTGCCACCCGGGTCTGGGCACCGTGACGTGGGCTCAGAAACTGTAACGTGGGGGAAACCATTTTTACCAAATCCTTATCAAAACAAAACTGGACACGAACTTCTCCCACCTAAATAGACAAGTTAGGTGAGGCCGAGAAAGAAATGAGAGCCACCTTGCTGGAAGAAGGGGCTTCAAGGCATCAGAGGAACGGTGTCATTTCTTACCCCCTTGGGATAGCTCTGGCTAGTCAGTGCTTGGCTCCCCCTCCTTCTGGACGATCTGTAGTGCCTGGGGAAGGGCAGTGCCCAGTTTCCTGCCCCAGGCTGCCCTGCAGGAGTCCAGGCAGCCTGTCTCTGGGCCCCTCCATCCTCCAGGCCTGGGCGTGGTGAGGATCACAGGGCAGGGGATGGTGCCGAGGTGGCCTTGTTGGGATGAAGTGGCCACTCCGCGTGCAGCTCTGCCGAGGATAGACTCACCTGCCAACGGGGGCAGGTGTGGTCAGGCCACACCTGGAGACCCAGGCTTTGCTAGCAGCCCACCTGCCTGGTCCTGGGCCCGGCCTGGGTTCCCGGGGTGGGTTGTTCCCACACTCCTGCCACGCCCCACAGCCTTGACTGAAGCCCCCATCAGTGTCCACGCCCTCCTCTTTCTGGGCCTTTGCACCTGATGTCTTCTCACCCTGGGATGCCTTTCCATGGCATGTCCCACTGGAAAACTCCCCCTCTCAGCTCCCGAAGTTGCCTCCTCTCAGAAGGAGGTGTGACCCCCTCCAGAGGTGCATGTGGTTTCCAAAGAGCGGCAGCCTGGGGCTCACTGAGCAGGCCGTCATCGGAGGGTCCTGCAGGGGCCTGGGTGCTGGTGTAAAGAAGTGGAGGCTGAGGAGGTGGAAACAGACCAAGAAGCTGAGACTGAGGTCAGGGATGGCCACTGGCCAGGCTGCCTGGAGGCTGAGCGCCAGCTCCCGGCGTGCACGTCTGGCACTGTGCTGAATGGCATGGCTGATGGGGAGGGCAGGGCAGTGCCAAGTTGGTGTGCTGGCCCAAAAGCGTGGATGCTGAAGATGCCTGGAGCAGGCATCGGTAGGGTGCCCACGCCCACCCTTCCCAGCCCAGAAGCTCCCGTCTCCTTCCACAGAGTCCCCACAGCTTCCCCACTGTCCCGTCTCTGAATCCTGCTTGACATCTATTCTGGGCCCCGGGCAGGGTCCCCAGTACCTTTCTCATGCTGTCCCTCTATTGTTCAAGAACCTTCAATGGCTCCCTAGAGCCCAACATGTCCCATCTGCCACTCAAGGCCTTCTGTGGGCTTCCCTGAGTCTCTAGTTGAGTTCAGTTCAGTCGCTCAGTCGTGTCCGACTCTTTGCCACCACATGGACTGCAGCACGCCAGGCCTCCTTGTCCATCACCTACTCCCAGAGTTCACACAAACTCATGTCCATTGAGTCAGTGATGCCATCCAGCCATCTCATCCTCTGTCGTCCCCTTCTCCTCCCACCTTCAGTCTTTACAGCATCAGGTGGCCAAAGTATTGGAGTTTCAGCTTCAACGTCAGTCCTTCCAGTGAACACCCAGGACTGATCTCCTTTAAGATGGACTGGGTGGATCTTCTTGCAGGCCAAGGGACTCTCAAGAGTCTTCTCCAATACCACAGTTCAAAAGCATCTATTCTTCAGCACTCAGCTTTCTTTATAGTTCAACTCTCACATCCATACATGACCACTGGAAAAACCACAGCCTTGACTAGACAGACCTTTGTTGACAAAGTAATGTCTCTGCTTTTCAATATGCTGTCTAGGTTGGTCATAACTTTCCTTCCAAGGAGTCTCCAGTGGGACTTGCACTCTTGACAGATGCAGCAGGCTCTTCTGCTCCTTCCTGTCCCCTTCTAGACGGCCCCCTGCCCCCTTCTACCCCCATGCCCACTCAGCTCCTTCTCCTCTGGTCCCAGCTCAGAACAGGAGAAAAGCAAAAGTGAAAAGTGAAAGTGTTAATCGTTCAGTCGTCTCCGACTCACTGTGACACTGTGGGCTGTAGCCCACCAGGCTTCTCTGTCCGTGGAGTTCTCCAGGCAAGAATACTGGAGTGGGTTATCATTCTCTTCTCCAGGGGATCTTCTCACCCCAGGGATCAAACCCGGGTCTCTTGCACTGCAGGCGGATTCTTTACCATCTGAGTTACCACTCCAATAAAATAAAGGTTCTTGTGCTTCTGACCCCTGGGATGGGGAGGGTGGGGCCACGGCTTTGGGCAGGGTCTGCATGGGGCCAGCTCTGTCCACATCTCCACTTTCTGGCCCCCAAGGACACACTGTTTCACTATTTCACTCTTCAATGCCTCTAAGCCCTCTTCTTTAACCAGATGATGCCTCTTCGTGAGTCTCCTCTTGTCCCTTCTCTGTGGCTTCCACCCAGAACGACGCCAAGGTATGGGTGACCTCTAAGTCTCCTGCTTAGAGCTCTAACCTGGGTACCAGGAGATTGTGGGTCTGGTCCTGTCTGCCTGGGATTAACTGGGAGACAATCTCTTCTCTGAGATTGCCTCGCCTAGATGGGAACCATGCCCATGAGTCCAGGGACAGAGGTGTTTGCAGCCTCAGCCCTGGGGTCAAAGGCTTGGAACACCCCAACCGTGGGGCACACTGCTCTGTGCCAGGTGTGGAGCCCCACAGACAGCGACGAGGGCGCACAGGCCGGGGCTGCTGGAACGTGCGCGGGCTGCCCTTGGTGAAAGTAGGCGGCAGAGGCGGACGCCAATTTTCCCCACTCCACTGGGCAGGAAAATTATTTCTTCTGATTCCTCTGTATTCCAGCCGGTTCTGTGCCTGCAAGAGATCCAGAGGCTGGCCAGAACAGGGGCTGCCGCGAACCTCAAAGTCAGGCAGCGGCAGGGACCCCCGTCTCCGGCTGAGACTGGAGGCGGAGGGGAGGCAGCCCGCCCACAGCGGCTGGAGCCTTTCTGAGCCCTTGAGCATCTCCAGCTTGCTTTCTCGAGCCTCTCCAGTCTTTCTCTGGGCTCTGCCCCTCTGCCCACTACCTCCCCTCTGGGCAGTGGATTCTCTTGGGGGCTGCGGACATCACAGAGGAGGGCCTCAAAGGAAAGCACGGTGGGGCGGCCACATGCTTCTGCCACAAGTGATCGCTGAGCCCCCAGCAGACCTGCAAAGAAAGGAGGCTCAGCCCAGCTTAGAGGGGAAACTGAGGCTCAGAGGGTTGGGCCGGCATGCTCAGGGTTTCACTGCCACAACATCCTAGCATGGCCCCTTAGCCCCCTAGCATGTCCCCAGATGGGACCAGCCAAGCAGAGGGAGGTAAAGCAATGGAGCCTGCCCCTGTTTCGAAGGGGCAGGTGCCGTTCATGTCTAGGTGCTCAGACTGCTGGAGGACACCACCAAACCTCCCATCTGAGGGGGCATGGCAGGGGCCGAGGGGCCACAGCTGAGGTCCAGGAGCCCAGCGTGCTCCTCCCTGGCCAGAGCAGCCAGTGACTGGGCAGACTGGGACATGCCTAGAAGGACCGACCCACTGGGCACAGGGCTGAGCGGGCTTTCGGGTCTAAAATGGGACAGTCCTGGGCAAACCAGGATCAGTTGGTCCGCCCAGGCAGATGAAGAACTTTGGATGGTTCAAGTCCGAACTGAGACTGGGAGGTAGTGGGGGCTTCAGGGCTAGAGGGGATTTAGTGTAGAGGAGGGCGAGGTTGACTGAAGAAGCAGTACTGGCAAGGAGGGAGGTCGGGTCTGCCTGTTTCAAGGTTCTGCCAGAGCTGAGCACACTCCTGAGGGATTTGGGGGTTCTCCTGGGGAGCTGGTCTTCCGAGACTCAGTCTTGGATCTCGCTTTTCCTCAGGGCAGCCTCCCCCAAGACATGAGGTCTGGCTTTCAGACCATCTGGATATCCACCCCATCGTTGCTAGTGTCTCTCTGGCCAAAACAAGCACCTAGGGCACCTCTGCCCACCTAGGGCAGAGGGGCGCAGGCTCTGGAGTCAGCCAGGGCTTTGTTCAGATTTCAGCCTGGCCTTGTCCTTACCTTGGGAGAGGCCATTTGTGGCTCCAGCTTTTGTTTCTGCATCTGGAAGGGGGTTCCCTTCTCTGCAAAGATGCTGAGAAGATGGAAGATTTGGAACAAGGTCTATGGAGGCCCTGGGACGGGCCCTGGGACGCCCAGGGGGCTCCGCGGGAGCTTAGCTGCCCCAGGACGTTAGGTCTGGGAGCAAGGAGCTTGCATAAATGGAAGACTGCTGAGCAAGATGGATTGCTGAGCAAGATGGCAGGGGCTGGATGGCGGCTCCATAGTCCCCAGGGGGTGTTCATTCTGAGACTGAACTTGAGGCCAGTGCTTCCCACCCACATGACTCCCTCCCCCGCCCCCGAACAGAACTTTGCCCAGGGGTTGGCGGTCCAGGCCCAGTTGAAGGACAGCATGTTCCAGCCGTCCTCGAGCTGGAATGGTCAGATGAGTTGTGTGGGGAATTGAGTGGAAGTTGTCAAAAGGGATTTTGTTGTTGTTGTTTTCTTATAGCTTCACTGAAGTACAACTGACTTGCAATAATCTGCTCCCATTTAAACCGCACAGTTTGGAAAGTTTCAACGTGTATGTCAGGAAGGCATCACCACAATCAAGATAGTGAAAATTTCCATCAGCTGCAAGCATTCCTCTTGCCTCTTTGTAAGCCATCCATCACTTCACCCCTGTCCTCACGCAACCCCTGATCTGCTCTGTACCATTATAGATTAGCTTGCACTTTCTGGAGTTTTATATAAGTAGAATCCTACAGTGCGTATTCTCTTTCTTTCCCTTTTTTTTTTGGCTGGGGGAATTCTGGCTCCTTCCACTTAGCATAATGATTCTGAGATTCATCCATGCTGTTGGGTATACCAATAGCTCGTTTCTTTTTATTGTTGATTTGTATTCCACCGTTTGAATATGCTATCATTTGTTTATCCATTTCCCAATTAATGGACATTTGGGTTTTTCCACATTTTGGCTATGAAAGCAAAGCTGCTAGGAATATTTGGGTCCAAGTTTGTGTGTGGACATATTGCTTTAATTTCTCTTGGGCAAATACCTTGGAGTGGAATGGCTTGATCATATGGTAGGTGTATCTCTAATTTGTTAAGAAGCTGCCAAACTGTTTTCAAAGTGGCTGCACGATTTTAAATCCCCAGCAGCCGAATATGAAAGATCCAGCTGCTCCACATTCCTGCTAGCGTTGGGTAAGGCCAGTCTTTTAAATTTTAGGCATTCATAATGGGTGTGTGCTGGTATCTCACTGTGCTTTTTATAAAAGTTTTTGTGGGAGTATCATTGCTTTACAATGTTATGTTGTTTTCTGCCCGGTACAGCAAAGGGAATCAGCTCTCAGTTCAGTTCAGTTGTTTAGTCATATCCGAGTCTTTGCGACCCCATGGACTGCAGCACGCCAGGCCTCCCTGACAATCACCAGCTCCCAGAGCCTGCTCACACTCATGGCCGTCAAGTCGGTGATGCCATCCAACCATCTCATCCTCTGCCGTCCCCTTCTCCTCTTGCTTTTCATCTTTCCCAGCATCAGGGTCTTTTCCATTGAATCAGCTCTTCACATCAGGTGGCCAAAGTATTGGAGCTTCAGCTTCAACATCAGTCCTTCCAATGAATATTCAGGACTGACTTCCTTCGGGATGACTGGTGTGATCTCCTTGCAGTCCAAAGAACTCTCAAGAGTCTTCTCCAGCACCACAGTTTAAAAGCGTCAATTCTGCGGCACTCTTTCTTTATGGTCCAACTCTTACATCCATACATGACTACTGGAAAAGCCATAGATTTGACTAGACGGACCTTTGTCAGCAAAGTAATGTCTCTGCTTTCTAATACACTGTCTAGGTTGGTCACAGCTTTTCTTCCAAGGATATCCCCTCTTTTTGGATTTCCTTCCTTTGGCTGCTGGGGATGTAAACTCGTGCAGCCACTTTGAAGACTGTTAGGTCACCACAGAGTGCTGAGCAGAGCTCCCTGTGCCACACAGCAGGTCCTCATCAGTCGTCTGCTTTACACACGGTGGTGCATGCATGTCAGTATCAGCTTCCAGTCCATCCCCCCGCTCATTCACCTGCTGGTGTCTGTATCTTTGTTCTCTGCGTCTGTGTCTGTATTTCTGCTTTGCAAATAGGTTCATCTGTACCATTTTTCTAGGTTCCACATTATGCGTTAATATACATATATACATGTTTCTTTTCCCCTGACTGACTTCTCTCTCTGTGCCATTCTTTAGGCCTCTGCAAAGGTCACAATTTGTCCCCTTTTATGGCTGAGCAATATTCCATCGCATATGTGCTACATCTTTTCTTGTTAGTACATTCCTCTGTCAACGAGCATTTGGCTTGCTTCCGTGTCCTGGCTCTTTTATATACTGCTGCAATAAACACTGAGGTATATGTATCTTTTGAAATTATGTCTTTATCTGGGAATATAGGGGCTTCCCAGATGGTGCTAGTGGTAAAGAACCTGTCTGCCAATGAAGGAGACATAAGAGATGTGGGTTCAATCCCTGGGTCAGGAAGATCCGCTGGAGGAGGGCACGGCAACCCACTCCCGAGGAGCCTGGAGGGCCCCAGTCCGTAGGATTGCAAAGAGCTGGGCATGACTGAAGTGACTTAGCAAACATGCATGGCAGTTCTGGTTTTAATTTTTCAAGGAGCCTCCATGCTGTTCTCCATCGTGACTGTGTCAGCTTACATTCCCACCAATGGAGCAAGACGACGCCCTTTGCTTCACACTCTCCAGCATCTATCATTTGTAGATTTCTTGGTGACTTTTTTGTGAGGTGATAACCTCACTGTAGTTTTAATATACATTTCTCTAAAAGACAGAAACTTGCACAAGCTTCTTATCCTCATCCATCAGAGGACAGACAGAAG
Source organism: Nanger dama (assembly GCA_917880005.1). NCBI lineage: Eukaryota > Metazoa > Chordata > Mammalia > Artiodactyla > Bovidae > Nanger > Nanger dama. Next base: position 4,694,559 of record CAKJTW010000063.1, on the reverse strand, counting down.
AAGCAAGAACTATAATCCCACAACCCCCAGCACAAAAACCACAATCTCAGAAAGCTAACCAGAAATGATCACATGGATGACAGCTTTGTGTAACTCAAGAAGCAATGAGCCATGATGTACAGGACCACCCAAGATGGACAGGTCATGGTGGAACGTTCTGACAAAATGTGGTCCACTGGAGAAGGGCGTGGCAAACCACTTTGGTATTCTTGTCTTGAGAACCCCATGAACAGTATGAAAAGGCAAAAAGATATGATACTGGAAGACGTGCTTCCCGAGGGTGGTAGCTGTCCGATCGCTACCAGGGAAGAGCGGAGAAGTAGCTCCAGAAAGAAAGACGAGCCTGGGCCAAAGCGGAAACAGTGCCCAGTGGTGCATGTGTCTGGGGGTGAAAGTAAAGACTGATCCTGTAAAGAACAATATTGCTAGGAACCTGGAAAGTTAGGTCCGTGAATCAAGGCAAATTAGACATGATCAAGCAGGAGATAGCAAGAGTGAAAATCGGTATTTTAGGAATCAGTGAACTAAAATGGATGGTAATGGTCAAATTTAATTTAAATGATCATTATATCTACTACTGTGGGCAGGAATCCCTTAGAAGAAATAGAGTACTCCTCAAAGTCACCAAGAGGCCTAAATTCAGTACATGGGTGCAGTCTCAAAAATGACAGAATGACCTTGGTTCATCTCCAAGGCAAACCATGCAACATCACAGAAATCCAAGTCTATGCCCCAACCACTAATGCCAAAGAAGCTGAAGTTGACTGGTTCTATGCAGACCTACAAGACCTTCAGGAACTAACACCAAGAAAAGGATGCCCTTTTCATAATAGGGGTTCGAATGCAAAAGTAGAGAGTCAAGAGATACCTGGAGTAACAGGCAAGTTTGGCCTTGGAGTACAAAATGAAGCAGGGCAAAGGGTAACCAAGAAAACAAGCTGGTCATAGAAAATATCCTCTTCCAACAACACGAGATGACTCTACACATGAACATCACCAGATGGTCAACACTGAAATCAGATTGATTATATTCTTTGTAGCCAAAGAAGGAGATACTCTATACAGTTAGAGAAAAAAGACCAGGAGCTGACTTGTGGCTCAGATCATGAGCTCATTATTGCCAAATTCAGGCTTAAATTGAAGAAAGGGAAAACCACCAGATCATTCAGGTATCATCTAAATCAAATCCCTTATGATTATACAGTGGAAGTAATGAGTAGATTCAAGTGATTAGGTCTGCAGACAGAATGTCTGAAAAACTATGGATGGAGGTTGGTAACCTTGTACAGGAGGCAGTGACCAAAACCATCCCCCCACCCCAAATAAGTGCAAGAATGCAAAGTGGTTGTCTGGGCAGACCTTACAAATAGCTGAGAAAAGAAGAGAAGCAAACAGCAAAGGAGAAAGGGAAAGATACACCCATATGAATCAGTTCAGTTCAGTTGCTCAGTCGTGTCCAGCTCTTCGTGACCCAGTGAATCGCAGCACGCCAGGCCTCCGTGTCCATCACCATCTCCCGGAGTTCACTCAGACTCACGTTCATCCAGTCAGTGATGCCATCCAGCCATCTCATCCTCGGTCGTCCCCTTCTCCTCCTGCCCCCAATCCTTCCCAGCATCAGAGTCTTTTCCAATGAGTCAACTCTTCGCATGAGGTGGCCAAAGTACTGGAGTTTCAGCTTTAGCATCATTCCTTCTAAAGAAATCCCAGGGCTGATCTCCTTCAGAATGGACTGGTTGGATCTCCTTGCAGTCCAAGGGACTCTCAAGAGTCTTCTCCAACACCACAGTTCAAAAGCATCAACTCTTCAGTGCTCAGCTTTCTTCACAGTCCAACTCTCACATCCATACATGACCACAGGAAAAACCATAGCCTTGACTAGATGGACCTTAGTCGGCAAAGTACTGTCTCTGCTTTTGAATCTGCTATCTAGGTTGGTCATAACTTTTCTTCCAAGGATTAAGCGTCTTCTAATTTCATGGCTGCAGTCACCATCTGCAGTGATTTTGGAGCCTAGAAAAATAAAATCTGACACTGTTTCCACTGTTTCCCCATCTATTTGCCATGAAGTGATGGGACCGGATGCCATGATCTTTGTTTTCTGAATGTTGAGCTTTAAGCCAACTTTTTCACTCTCCTCTTTCACCTTCATCAAGCAGCTTTTAGCTCCTTTTCACTTTCTGCCATAAGGGTGGTGTCATCTGCATATCTGAGGTTGCTGGTATTTCTCCCGGCAATCTTGATTCCAGCTTGTGTTTCTTCCAGTCGAGCATTTCTCATGATGTACTCTGCATATAAGTTAAATAAGCAGGGTGACAATATACAGCCTTGACGTACTCCTTTTCCTATTTGGAACCAGTCTGTTGTTCCATGCCCAGTTCTAACTGTTGCTTCTTGACCTGCATACAGATTTCTCAAGAGGCAGGTCAGGTGGTCTGGTATTCCCATCTCTTTCAGAATTGTCCACAGTTTATTGTGATCCACACAGTCAAAGGCTTTGGCATAGTCAATTAAGCAGAAATAGATGTTTTTCTGGAACTCTCTTGCTTTTTCCATGATCCAGCGGATGTTGGCAATTTGATCTCTGGTTCCTCTGCCTTTTCTAAAACCAGCTTGAACATCAGGGAGTTCACGGTTCACGTATTGCTAAAGCCTGGCTTGAAGAATTTTGAGCATTCCTTTACTAGCATGTAAGATGAGTGCAATTGTGCAGTAGTTTGAGCATTCTTTGGCATTGCCTTTCTTTGGAATTGGAATGAAAACTGACCTTTTCCAGTCCTGTGGCCACTGCTGAGTTTTCCAAATTTGCTGGCATATTGAGTGCAGCACTTTCATAGCATCATCTTTCAGAATTTGAAACAGCTCCACTGGAATTCCATCACTTCCACTAGCATTGTTCGTAGTGATGCTTTCTAAGGCCCACTTGACTTCACATTCCAAGATGTCTGGCTCTAGATTAGTGATCACATCATCAGGATTATCTTGGTCATGAAGATCTTTTTGTACAGTTCTTCCATGTATTCTTGCCACCTCTTCTTAATATCTTCTGCTTCTGTTAGGCCCAGACCATTCCTGTCCTTTATCGAGCCCATCTTTACATGAAATGTTCCCTTGGTATCTCTAATTTTCTTGAAGAGATCTCTAGTCTTTCCCATTCTGTTCTTTTCCTCTATTTCTTTGCAGTGATCGTTGAAGAAGGCTTTCTTATCTCTCCTTGCTATTCTTTGGAACTCTGCATTCAGATGGGCTGAATAAAGAACAGAAACCACAGAGACCTAACGGAAGCAGAAGAGATTAAGAAGAGGTGGCAAGAATACACAGAAAAACTATCCAGAAAAGGCCTTAATGACCCAGATAGCCATGATGGTGTGGTCACTCACTTAGAGTCAGACATCCTGGAGTGTAAAGTCAAGTTGGCCTTTGGAAGCAGTACTATGAACAAAGCTAGTGGAGGGCACTCAATATGCCAGCAAATATGGAAAATTCAGCAGTGGCCACAAGACCAGAAAAGGTCAACTGCACAATTGTGCTCATTTTACACTCTAGCAGGGTAACGCTCAAAATTCTACAAGCTAGGGTTTCAACAGTGAACCAAGGACTTATACATGTACAAAAGGCAGAGGAATCAGAGTCAAATTGCCAACATCCGTTGGATCATAGAAAAATAAGAGAATTCCAGAAAAACATCTACTTCTGCTTCACTGACTGTGTGAAAGCCTTGTGTGGATCACAACAAACTGGAAAATTCTTAAGGAGATGGGACTACCAGACCACCTTACCTGCCTCCTGTAAAATCTATATGCAGGTCAAGAAGCAACAGTTAGAACCAGATATGGAACAATGGACTGGTTCCAAATCGGGAAAGGAGTATGTCAAATCTGTATATTGTCACCCTGCTTATTTAACTTATATGCGGAGTACATCATGTGAAATGTCAGGCTGGATGAAACACAAGCTGAAATCAAGATTGCCAGGAGAAATATCAACAACCTCAGAAATACAGATACCATCCTAATGGCAGAAAGTGAAGAGAAACTAAAGAGCCTCTTGATGAAGGTGAAAGAGGAGAGTGAGAAAGTTGGCTTAAAGCTTAACATTCAAAAGCTAAGATCATGGCACCCAGTGCCATCACTTCATGGCAAATAGATGGGGAAAAGTGAAAGCAGTGACAGATTTTCCTGGGCTCCAAAATTTACTGTGGACGGTGACTGTAGCCATGGAGTTAAAAGATGTTTGCTACTTGGAGGAAAAGTTATGATAAACCAGTGTAGTAATACACTAGACAGTGTATTAAAAAGTAGAGACATCGCTTTGCCAAGAAAGTTTCATATAATTAAACCTATGGTTTTTCCAGTAGTTGTCTACGGATGTGAGAGCTGGACCATAAAGAAGGCTGAGTGCTGAAGAATTAATTCTTTCAAATTGTGGTGCTGGAGAAGACTCTTGAGAGTCTCTTGGACTGCAAGGAGATCAAACCAGTCAATCCTAAAGGAAATCAATCCTGAATATTCATCAGAAGGACTGGTGCTAAAGCTGAAGCTCCAATACTTTGGCCACCTGATGTGAAGAGCCACTTCATTGGAGAAGACCTGATTAGGGGAAAGATTGAGGGCAGGAGGAGAAGGGGACGACAGAGGATGAGGTGGTCGGACGGCATCACTGATTCAGGGGACACGGGTCTGAAGAAACTCCAGGAGGTGGTGGAGGCCAGGGAAGCCTGGTGTGCTGCAGTGCTGGGGCCTCAAAGAGTCGGACACGACTTAGCGACTGAACAGCAGCAGCGATGATTAGTGAGGCTGAGGTTCTTTTCTTGTGTTTGTTGGCCGTCTGCATGTCTTCTTTGGAGAGGCCTTTACTGACGTCTCCTGCCCATTTTTCGGTTGTGTTGTTTTCTTGATATTGAGCTGCATGGGTTGTTGTGCTTTTAATTCTCACTTTTTGCATGACTGATGATGTTAAGAATCAATTTTAGTGAAGTGTCTGTTCAGTTGTTTATTTCTTAGTTGGATTGTTTGGGTTATTATTATTCAGTTGTAAGTGTTCTCTATACGTTCTGAACATGAGTTCATTGTCAGAGATCTGTTTTACAAATACTCTTTACCAGGCTTTTTACAAATACTCCTTACCAGGCTTTTACTTGGCTTTTAACTTTCTTCAAACTGTCTTTTGAAGAGTAATGTTTTCACATTTGATGAAGTTCACATTATCAATTTTTAAAACTAAAGTGCATTTATTGTGGTTAAAATATCTTTCCCAGTCAATTGTCTGTTGTATGTAGAAATACAGTTGGCTTTGTATCTGGGCCTCTTGCTAATCTCGCAGAGTAGTTCTAATATCCTTTTTGTGTATAAATTCCTTAGAGATTTTTACATAGGTGACTATGCCATCTGTGGGTAGGGATAGTTTTGCTCCTTTCTTTACAATCAGTGGGATTCTTGTTTTGTTTTCTTGCCTTACTGTACTATCTAGACCCTCCATTACAGTATTGGAGAGAAGTGGCAAGACTGAACACCCTTACCTTGTTCTCGTATTGTGGGCAAACGTTGACTTCTTCACTCTTGAATGTAACTTGGTGTCAAGCCATTAGGTTTTTCTGATATATTTTATCAGGTTAAGGAAGTTCTTTTCTGGGACCTCCCTGGTGGTCCAGTATTTAAGACCCTGCAGCTCCACGGCAGTGACCATGAGTTTGATCCATGGTCTTGCATGTCACACCATGTGGCAAAAAAAAAAAAAAGAAAGTTCCTTTCTTCTTCTTTTTTTTTTCCTGTTGGTTAAATGTATGTTTATTACTAAGCACGTTTAACTACTACTATTACCATAAAGACGGACACACACCCAATCACGATTACAATTTAATTTTGGAAAAGAGAAAGGAGCCAGTCATAATTATGTACTCTTTTTAAAACACAATAGAATTTCAACACGCAATAGAATTTCAACAGGGTAATAAAATGAGATCTGACATATAATAACTTAGTTCAGTTCAGTTCAGTTCAGTCGCTCAGTCGTGTCCGACTCTTTGCAACCCCATGAATCGCAGCACGCCAGGCCTCCCTGTCCATCACCATCTCCTGGAGTTCACTCAGACTCACGTTCATCGAGTCCTTGATGCTATCCAGCCATCTCATCCTTGGTCGTCCCCTTCTCCTCCTGCCCCCAATCCTTCCCAGCATCAGAGTCTTTTCCAGTAAGTCAACTCTTCGCATGAGGTGGCCAAAATACTGGAGTTTTAGCTTCAGCATCATTCCTTCTAAAGAAATCCCAGGGCTGATCTCCTTCAGAATGGACTGGTTGGATCTCCTTGCAGTCCAAGGGACTCTCAAGAGTCTTCTCCAACACCACAGTTCAAAAGCATCAACTCTTCAGTGCTCAGCTTTCTTCACAGTCCAACTCTCACATCCATACATGACCACAGGAAAAACCATAGCCTTGACTAGATGGACCTTAGTCGGCAAAGTACTGTCTCTGCTTTTGAATCTGCTATCTAGGTTGGTCATAACTTTTCTTCCAAGGATTAAGCGTCTTCTAATTTCATGGCTGCAGTCACCATCTGCAGTGATTTTGGAGCCTAGAAAAATAAAATCTGACACTGTTTCCACTGTTTCCCCATCTATTTCCCATGAAGTGATGGGACCGGATGCCATGATCTTTGTTTTCTGAATGTTGAGCTTTAAGCCAACTTTTTCACTCTCCTCTTTCACCTTCATCAAGCAGCTTTTTAGCTCCTCTTCACTTTCTGCCATAAGGGTGGTGTCATCTGCATATCTGAGGTTGCTGGTATTTCTCCCGGCAATCTTGATTCCAGCTTGTGTTTCTTCCAGCCCAGCGTTTCTCATGATGTACTCTGCATATAAGTTAAATAAGCAGGGTGACAATATACAGCCTTGACATACTCCTTTTCCTATTTGGAACCAGTCTGTTGTTCCATGCCCAGTTCTAACTGTTGCTTCCTGACCTGCATACAGATTTCTCAAGAGGCAGGTCAGGTGGTCTGGTATTCCCATCTCTTTCAGAATTGTCCACAGTTTATTGTGATCCACACAGTCAAAGGCTTTGGCATAGTCAATTAAGCAGAAATAGATGTTTTTCTGGAACTCTCTTGCTTTTTCCATGATCCAGCGGATGTTGGCAATTTGATCTCTGGTTCCTCTGCCTTTTCTAAAACCAGCTTGAACATCAGGGAGTTCACGGTTCACGTATTGCTGAAGCCTGGCTTGGAGAATTTTGAGCATTACTTTACTAGCGTGTGAGATGAGTGCAATTGTGCAGTAGTTTGAGCATTCTTTGGCATTGCCTTTCTTTGGAATTGGAATGAAAACTGACCTTTTCCAGTCCTGTGGCCACTGCTGAGTTTTCCAAATTTGCTGGCATATTGAGTGCAGCACTTTCATAGCATCATCTTTCAGAATTTGAAACAGCTCCACTGGAATTCCATCACCTCCACTAGCTTTGTTCGTAGTGATGCTTTCTAAGGTCCACTTGACTTCACATTTTAAGATGGCTGGCTCTGGTGAGTGATCACACCATTGTGATTATCCTGGTCGTGAAGATCTTTTTGTACAGTTCTTCTGTGTATTCTTGTCACCTCTTAATATCTTCTGCTTCTGTTAGGTCCAGACCATTTCTGTCCTTTATCGAGCCCATCTTTGCATGAAATCTTCCCTTGGTATCTCTAATTTTCTTGAAGAGATCTCTAGTCTCTCCTATTCTGTTCTTTTCCTCTATTTCTTTGCATTGTTCTCTGAGGAAGGCTTTCTTATCTCTTCTTGCTATTCTTTGGAACTCTGCATTCAGATGCTTGTATCTTTCCTTTTCTCCTTTGCTTTTCACTTCTCTTCTTTTCACAGCTATTTGTAAGGCCTCCCCAGACAGCCATTTTGCTTTTGCATTTCTTTTCCATGGGGATGATCTTGATTCCTGTCTCCTGTACAGTGTCACAAACCTCATTCCATAGTTCATCAAGCACTCCTATCAGATCTAGGCCCTTAAATCTATTTCTCACTTCCACTGTATAATCATAAGGGATTTGATTTAGGTCATACCTGAATGGTCTAGCGGTTTTCCCTACTTTCTTCAATTTCAGTTTTAATTTGGCGATAAGGAGTTCATGATCTGAACCACAGTCAGCTCCTGGTCTTGTTTTTGCTCACTGTATAGCGTTTCTCCATCTTTGGCTGCAAAGAATATAATCAGTCTGATTTTGGTATTGACCATCTGGTGATGTCCATGTGTAGAGTCTTCTCTTGTGTTGTTGGAAGAGGGTGTTTGCTATGGCCAGTGCATTCTCTTGGCAAAACTCTATGAGCCTTTGCCCTGCTTCTTTCTGTACTCCAAGGCCAAATTTGCCTGTTACTCCAGGTGTTTCTTGACTTCCTACTTTTGCATTCCAGTCCCCTATAATGAAAAGGACATCTTTTTGGGTGTTAGTTCTAAAAGGTCTTGTAGATCTTCATAAAACCGTTCAACTTCAGCTTCTTCAGCGTTACTAGTTGGCACATAGACTTGGATTACCGTGATATTGAATGGTTTGCCCTGGAGACGAAGAGAGATCATTCTGTCATTTTTGAGATTGCATCCAAGTACTACATTTCAGACTCTTTTGTTGACCATGATGGCTACTCCATTTCTTCTGAGGGATTCCTGCCCACAGTAGTAGATATAATGGTCATCTGAGTTAAATTCACCCATTCCAGTCCATTTTAGTTCGCCGATTCCTAGAATGCCCATGTTCACCCTTGCCATCTCCTGTTTGACCACTTCCAATTTGCCTTGATTCATGAACCTAACATTCCAGGTTCCTATGCAATATTGCTCTTTACCGCATTGGACCTTGCTTCTATCACCAGTCACATCCAGAGCTGGGTATTGTTTTTGCTTTGGCGCCATCCCTTCATTCTTTCTGGAGTTATTTTTCCACTGATCTCCAGTAGCATATTGGGCACCTACCGACCTGGGGAGTTCTTCTTTCAGTGTCCTATCTTTTTGCTTTTTCATACTGTTCATGGGGTTCTCAATGCAAGAATACTGAAGTGGTTTGCCATTCGCTTCTCCAGTGGACTATATTCTGTCAGACCTCTCCACCATGTCCTGTCCATCTTGGGTGGCCCCACATGGCATGGCTTAGTTTCACTGAGTTAGACAAGGCTGTGGTCCTTGTGATCGGTTTGACTAGTTTTCTGTGATTATGGTTTTGGTGTGTCTGCCCTCTGATGCCCTCTTGTAACACCTATTGTCTTACTTGGTTTTCTCTTTCCTTGGACGTGGGGTATCTCTTCACAGATGCTCCAGCAAAGCACAGCCACGCCTGACTTTGAATGTGGAGTAGCTTTTCTCGGCCCTCCTGCGCCCACACAGCCCCAATGAAGCATAAATGGATGTTTTCCTGGAATTCTCTTATTTTCCTATGTTCCAGTGGATGTTGGGGATTTGATCTCTGGTTTCTCTGCCTTTTCTAAATCCAGCTTGAACATCTGAAAGTTCTTGGTTCACATTCTATTGAAGCCTCACTTGGAGAATTTTGAGCATTTCTTTTCTAGCATATGCAATGAGTGCAAAGTGTGGTAGTTGGGTAGTTTGAACCTTCTTTGGCATTGCTTTTGTTTGGGATTGGAATGAAAACTGGCCTTTTCTGGTCCTGTGGCCACTGCTGAGTTTTCCATAGTTGTTGGCATATTGAGTATGGCACTCGAATAGCATCATTTTTTAGGATTTGAAATAGTTCAGCTGGAATTCCATGACCTCCACTAGCTTTGTTCATAGTAGTGCTTCCTAAGGCCCACTTCACACTCCAGGATGTCTGACTCTAGGTGAGTGATCACACCATGGTGGTTATCTGGGTCATTAAGATCTTTTTTGGTATAGTTCTTTTGTGTCTTCTTGCCCTCTTCTTTATATCTTCTGCTTCTGTTAGGTCTTTGCTATTTCTGTCCTTTATTGTGCCCATCTGAAGAGATCACTGGTCTTTCTCATTCTATTGTTTTCCTCTATTTCACTGCATTGTTCACTTAGGAAGGCTTTCTTATCTCTCCTTGCTATTCTTAGGAACTCTGCATTCAGATGGATATATCTTTCCTTTTCTCCTTTGCCTTTTGCTTCTTTTCTTTTCTCAGCTATTTGTAAGGCCTACTCAGACAGCCATTTTGCCTTTTGTATGTTTTTTCCTGGGTTGGTTTTGATCACCGCCTCCTCTATAAGGTCATGAACCTCTATAAGGTCATGAACCTCTATAAGGTCATGGACCTCTATCCGTAGCTCTTCAGTGGCTCTGTCTACCAGATCTAATCCCCTGAATTTATTTGTCACTTCCATTGTATAATCGTGGGCTCAGGTGGTAAAGAATCTGTCTGCAATGTGGGAGACCAGAGTTCTAACCCTGGGTCAGGAAGATCCCCTAGAGAAGGGAATGGCAACCCACTCCAGGATTCTTGCCTGGAGAATTCCATGGACAGAGGAGCCTCATGGGCTACCGTCCATGTGGTCTCACAGAATGAGAGATGACTGAGCGACTCACACTTTGACTTTTGACTGTATAATCATAAGGGATTTGATTAGGTCAAACCTTAATGGCTTAGTTTAGGTACATAAACATTAAGATTGTTCTCAGGATGAATTCTTGAGGAATTAAAGTCTTCATCACTATGAAACTACTCTTTCTCTTCCTGGTAATGTTCTTTCCTCTCAAATCTGCTCCATGCGTCACTAGCATAGGCACCCCAGCTTTCTTTTGATGTGTTAACAGAGTATATCTTTCTTTACATATGTTACTGTTAATCTAGCTAAGCCTATATACTTAGAGTGGGTTTCTCCCTACAGACCATACGATTAAGTCTCGCTTGTTCCTCTTATCTGACAGTCTCTGCTTTTTAACTGGTGAGTGCAGACCATTTGTATTTAGGATGATTATTATGGTTAGGTTTAAATTGATGATCTTAATACTGATTTTCTATTTGGCTCATCTGTTCTTAGATCCTTTTTTCTATTTTCTCTCCTTCTTTTCTGATTCCTTGAATAATATTTATTCTACCCTTTTTAGCTTAGCGGCTGAGCTTCTTTAGTACTATATGTGTTGTTGTGGTTTTAGAACTTCCCACTTTATCACACTCTGCCTGCAAATAACATTATATTACGTCATGGATAATATAAAATTTACCATGACACACTTCCATTCCCTGCCCCCATTCTGGACTTCAGATTATTGCTTCGTACATTTTATTTCTGCATATACTGTAAGCTGCACAGTTCATGTTTTCCCTTTAAGCAGTAAAGCAGTTTGTAAAGAGATTTTTAAAAATTAGAAGAAAAGCCTTTATATTTACCTACATAATAGCCATTTCTGGTTCTTGTCACGCCTTTTGTAGGTCCAGATTCCTTCTGCTATCATTTTTCTTCTGCTTGAAGGACTCCCTTTAACATTTTGAGCTGTTCTGCTGGTGATGGGTTCCTTCCAGTTTTGATGGTCTGAAAAAAGTCTATCTTTTCCTCCAAATTTGAAGGAAAATTTCACTGGGTGTGAAATTTAAGGGGGTCAGCTTTCATTCTTACAACTTAAAGCTGTTGCACCATTATCTTCTGGCTTGGATTGTTCCCAGCGAGAAGTCTGCTGTTACTCTTATCTTTTGCTCTCTGTACATCATTTGTCTTTTCATTGTACTTTTATAGGTTTTCAGCAATTTGATTATGATATCGCCTGGTGTAGTTTTCTTTACCTGCTTGGGATTCAGTGAGATTCCTTGTTGTTGTTTTTCCCTGCTGGGGGCGTCACTGAGGTTTTTGGTTCTGTAGATTTATACTTTTCATCAAACTTAGAAAAATTTTGGTCATTGTTTCTTCAATCACTTTTTTTTGTCCCCTTTCCTTTCTCCCCCATGACACCGATGACACAGATGTTGATGTTGTCCCCAGGTCAGGCGATCCTCTGTTTATTTTCTTCCCCCATTCTCTTCTCTATGTTTAGTTTTGCCACAGCTTCCAGTTCACTAATCTTTCCTTTTGAAGTGTTTAATCTGCTGTTAAATCCCACCTAGGGTATTTTTTCTGCCTAGTGTAATTTTTTGTCTTGCATATTGAATTTTTTTTTGTTTGGTTTGAGAACTTTTTTAAATGTTCATTTCCATTATGGTTTATCATAGGATACTGAATATAGTTCCCTGTGCTATACATTAGGACCCTGCTGTTTATCCATTCTGAATGTAACAGTTTGCATCTACCAAACCAATCCCATACTCCCAAACCATCCCCCTCCCTTCCCCTCACCCTCGCAACCACAAGTCTCTTCTCTATGTCTATGAGGCTGTTTCTGTTTTGTACATAGGTTCATTTGTGACATATTTCATATAAGTGATTTCTTTTTTTTTTAATTTATGTCTCAGGAAACTCAAACAGGGACTCTGTTTGAGTTGGGTAGGGAGGGAGATGGGAGGGGGTGTCAAGAGGAAATGGATATATGTATACCTATGGCTGATTCATGTTGAGGTTTGACAGAAGACAGCAAAATTCTATAAGGCACTTATCCTTCAATTAAAATAAATAGATCATAGGTGATATCTTATTGGTGTTTGTTTTTCTCTTTCTGACTTCAGTTAGCATGACAATCTCTAGTTGCACGCATGTGGCTGCAAATGGCATAGTTTCATTCTCTTTGTGGCTGAGTACTGCTCCTCTGCAAATATGCGCCAGACCTTCTTTACCCATTCGTCTGTTTATGAACATTTAGACAGCTTTCCTGTTCTGACTATTGTGAGTAGCGCTGCTATGAACATAGGGGTGCATGTATTTTTTTGAATTCTAGATTTCTCCAGATATATGCCTGGGAGTGAGATTGCAGGATCATATGGTAATTTTCCTTTTAGTTTTCTGAGAAACCGGCATACTGGTTTTCATCATGGCTGCACCAACTTACATTCCCACCAACAAGGAGGCCTCCCTTCAATCCTCACCCTCTCCAGCATTTGTTGTTTGTAGATGTTTTTTGATGATGGCCATTTTGATGAGTATGAGGAGGGACCTCACGGTGGTTTTGATCTGCCTTTCTCCAATAATTAGTGCTGTTGAGCATCTTTCATGTTGCACACTGTATTTTTAACTCTAAAAGTTCAACCTGGGCCTTCAAAAATATATTCTATTTCTTTCATTTTCAAGCTCATGATTTCCTCTACCTTCTTTCACCTATTTTATCATCTTTTCCCTTATTCAATCACCTGGTCATTTATGGATTCATTTGTATTGATTTGTTTTCTTACGGATCCTATTTTCCTCCATCTTTATATTCCTGGTAATTTTTGATTAGATGTCAGGCATTGCAATTTCACTTTGTTAGGTGCTAGAGTTTTTCATATTTCTTTAAATGTTCTTGGCTTTGTTCTGATATGCAATTAAGTTACTTGGGGACAATTTGATTCTTTTGAGATTTACTTTTAAGCTTTGTAGGCAGATCCAGATCAGCCTTTGAAAGTAAAGTGAAAGTTGCTCAGTTGTGTCTGACTCTTTGTGACCTGATGGACTATGCAGTCCATGGAATTCTCCAGGCCAGAATACTGGAGCACGTAGCCTTTCTCTTCTCCAGGGGATCTTCCCAACCCAGGGACTGAACCCAGGTCTCTCACATTGCAGGCAGATTCTTTACCAGCTGAGCCACAAGGGAAGCCCAACAATACTGGAGTGGGTAACTTATCCCTTCTCCAGGGAGATTTTTCTGACCCAGGAATTGAACCGGGGTCTCCTACAATGCAGGTGGATTCTTTTAAGATCAACCTTTAGTCTAGGGCTAATTTGACCTCACTGTAAAGGCAATACTCTTGTGAGGACTCTACTTATGCCCTATTGTCATGAAGTTTTTCCACTTGGGCTGATGGGAAGATGAACCATTCTTATCCTGGTACAAATCCAGGGGATTGTTCTGCCTCTTCCGTTCTGGTTGCTCTTTGTTCAGCCTTGCTGATTTCCTCATACTCAGTACTTACTAAAGACTGGAGGAGAGCCCTCTGCAAATCACTGAAGCTTTTTATCTCTGTGCAGCTCTCTCTTCTCTGTTGTCCACACCATGAATTAGAGACGTCTGGGATGCTCTGATCTCTGTGTACCAACTCAGAGATACCACTGGACTCTGATTAGGTTTCCCTTCTCTGGATGTGGCCTGAAAGCTCTCTCTGGGTCCATTCATCATGCTCACCTAATTTGTTTGCTTTCTGTCAGAGCTCCCTGTCCTGGGATACATTTTATCCAGTATCTGAAAACCATAATTGTGTGTGTGTGTGTGTGTGTGTGTGTGTGTGTGTGTGTGTGTGTGAGTTTAAGACTGGAGGGTAAATTTGTTACTCCATTTTGGCTGGAAATGGAGGTGCTTAGTATGACTTCTCAGAAGGCAGACAGACAACTGGGCAAAGTCTCCCTTTGCAGTCTCCTATCCTCTTTCCTATTATCTGGGATTAAGACATGATGGCTGGAGCTTCAGGAGCTTTCTTAGACCAGGAGGTGGCTTACAGGATGGAAACTACCTGCTAAGGATGTAGGGAAAGAGAGACGGGTGGAAGAAGCCTAGGGCCCAGCCACAGCAGCTCTGCACAACTTTTTGATTTCTGTTACTTGAGAAAATAAATCCTTGTGTGCTTAATCCTGCATTATTTACTGCTTTCTGCTTTGCAGCCAAGCCTAATTCTAATGGATAGACCTTCTCATCCCAGCCCACCCTGATTTTCCTCTTAAACGTCCAACCAGAGTGCCCAGAGGACGTGGCCCCACAGTGACAAGTGGTGAGGCTGGCGTCATGCCGGGTCACCCGCTCGTTTCATCTAGCCTGGGTCTGGGCTTCCCTCTACCCTCTACAGCTGGCCCAAGGGTGGCCTGTGCTCCGGGCTCTGCTTCCTAACCCCGCTTGTGTTCCTCGATCCACCCCTAGCCGCAGTCCCTCCCTCCAGGGCCCCACTCACCTTACAAGATGGAGTGGTGAGGATGGTGTGGCCACGTTGCAGTGTGGGGCGGGTAGACCATGGTGTGCTGGCAGGGTGGTGGTGGGTGGCGTGTGGCAGAGCTGGGAGAGTTTGGTGATTTGGTGGCACAGGCAGGGGGAGGAGGCAGTGCAGGCCACGTGCACGCTGTGGTGCACAGCCGTGGCTTTGGTGCGGATGGTCTGACCTCATTTCTGCTTCCGCCTCCTGCTGACTGTGGTCCACTCACAAGGGTGACCGATGCTGGCTGGAGTTGTCTGCCCACACCCTTCTACTCACTCCCTTCCGCCCTTCCTCCTCACCAAGGGAACCTTGATTTGCTCTGGTCACCTGGCTTCCTGCACGTGACCTCCAAGCCAATCATAGCACACCATTGCCCTCATCAGCAGCGGTCTGGGAAGCCCACTGGGGCAGGCCGAGGAGACCAAGGTAGAGTGTGCAAGGCTCCGTGGGGACCCGTGTAAGAGGCACAGAGCACAGGCAGCACGTCTTCCCCTGAAGATGTGCTGTGTTTGTGAGTGGCGGGGGGAACCAAGGACCATCTCGCCAGGCCGACACACCAAGGCTGAGAGAACTGATGTGTGGAGGAGTCTGGGTCCCAGGGATGCTGCTAAGGTGATGCTTTTTTGGGTGACCATCTTCCTGGGGCAGAGGCAGTCATATCTGGCAGGTCAGTGTCCCTGGCTGAGAAGTGGGGGTTAGAGTCACTGTTTGACTTGTGGTCACGAGGAGCCAGGGGCCCATGGTGGGGACCCCCCACCCCAGGCAGCTTGGGCACGGTGGGTGGGTACCTCCGAAGTGCTTGTGTGGCTGGCAAGAAACGTCTGAGTCTTGGCTGGTCCCCACCCCACCTGGGGACTCTGCAGAGGACTTCACATTGTCTGTTATGTTTCCATATTTTGTGTTAAAAGAGAGAGGAGTTGAAACAATTGGCACAAAATGCCGGTGATTGTCACTTCTGTGCGGCGGGTGCACAGCTGTGCACTCTTTGTTCTGTGTACTTTTCTGAAAGGAAATCGGAGGCAGCGAGAATGGCCCTTCCTGCCTCCCCAGGGCCGGTCGGCAGGCCCACGGTGGGGGCACGGAGTGGCCGCGGCTCCGCCGCTTCAGGGGTGCTGCCAGCTCACGCTCCTCTCTGCAGCCCACCGTGCTTGGAGCCGAGGAGCAGATGGTGGCTCTGCGGGCCGCCGGGCCACCCTCCAACCCGCCCCTGATCCAGGCCACCGCGCCTGGGGCCACGCCGCCTTCCCCCAGCTCCGGGCAAGGCCGGGCGAGGCCTGCTGGGGACTGAGAACCGGGGAGGTCCTGGGAGTGGGGGCGGGGAGACGGGGTCCAGGCCGGGGAGGTCGGCTGTCTCCTCTGCTCCCCCACCTGCAGCTTTCAGATCACAGCTGTGTGTCCGGGGCAGGAGACACAATATAAAAAGAAAAAAACTCATGGAACTGGGCGTCTGCTTCACTGCTTGGGGTTCAAAGGATGCCCTCAGTGGCTTCCGGAAGAGCAGCTCTCGGATCCAGACACATTCATGCTGGTGGGAAGCCCCAGCAGGTCCGCTGGGTCCAGTCAGCCTCCTGTCCCCTTGGGATCTTCTGCATGTCTTGCTGCCCCGACCAGGTGCCTGGGGTCCCCATGACTCCTGGGTGCCCAGGTCCATGGGGTTAAGCAGAGCATGACTTTGAAGAGGGGCTGTGTTGATGACAGTGGGGTGGGGATGGGTCAAACAGCATGAACGGGATCAGGTTTGGGGAGGACCAGGCTATTTGAGATGGGCTCTGGGGCTCAGAGCCGGGTTCAGACCTCCATCCGGCTCAGAGCGTCTGGGTGACCTTGAGTCAGTCCCAGTGCCGCTCAGCCTTGGATTTATTACCCCTTTGTCAAATGGGTCTAATATGACAACTCGGGGGTTAGTTACAGGCTTGTAATATGTCCACCCTGGTGCGTGTCTTGCCCAGTAGCTGCCACCCCCTTCATCTTCCGTGGGGGCGTGGGCCCCCTGGTTCTAAGCACCAAGCCATGAACACGCCCTGCCTGCAGACTGGGGACGTTTACGTGTTCTCTGTTTGGCCGTGTCCAGGGCCTCCTGGCCACAAGGTCATCCATACACCGAGCAAGGCTCTGGCCACCTTGGGAATGGGAGTGTGACTTCCCGTGTGAGCTGGCTCCCGTGCAGGTAAAATGCTGAGCTTTTGGTGGCTATTTCACCGTGACTGCTACAAAAGAAAAGCCCCACGGTTCTCACACCCCGTCTTCCTCACGACATCTCTGGAGGCACGATCGTGGTAACCGGTAAAGCAAAGTCAGAGATTCCCAACCACCAGAGAGCTGCAGGACGCCCCGCCTCTGTCTTCCTCCCATGTGCCTCCCTCCTCCTCCCACCCTCTGCTTCCTGGCTGGGAGTGGGGCCTGAGGTCTGCGAGGCTTTGCAGAGTGAGAAAAGTGATGCTCGTGGGCTGCGTCGCCGGAGGCTTTCTCCTCTCCTGAAATGAAGGAGAGGGAAGGCAAGAGCCCTGCCTGCCCTCTGTGGGCTGCAGCTGCCGAGCGGCGTGCCAGCTGCGTGGGACTGTGCATGTGGGTGACGCCCACCTTCCTCGTCACCCTTTCTTTATCTCTGGGGCTATAGTTATACCCAGAGGCTCCTGGCTGGCCACCAAGCCAGTCATTCATGATGCTTCTATGATGTCCTCAAAGCTTCACAATAGCTGAACTGAACGCTTTGCTACAGGGATGAGCAGAAGCTTCACTGAGGTTTCCACTGGCCCAGCCTGGGACAGTCTTGCTTTCTCTTTTCAGTAAACCCCCTTTTTATGGCTCTGCCCTTGAGCCCCAGCAGCCAAGAGGGATGCTCTGTTATAGGACTCTTTACATTGCAAAAGACAAAAGAAAAGAAACTCCTGGTGGCTTTAACATAAAGGGAATTTATTGGCTCATGTAACTGAAAAGTTGACAAAACTTCAGGTAAGGCTTGATCCAGCAGCTCAAAAGTCTATCACCCTAATGCAACTGTATTCTATCTCTCTATTTGTTTTCATCCTTAGACTCCAAATGGTACCCTTAGCGGCCCTAACTGCTCGCCTTTTGGTAGCAAAATATCTACCCCAAAGGCTTAAACTTCCCCACCACACTATCCTGGGGCAGAGACAGTTGTTTTCAGGAGCACCAAACACATCCTGAATTCTTTTTTCTCTTATTGGCTAGAATTAGATCTCATGCTCATCCCTGAGTCAGATGGTGCCATTGGTAAAGGACCTGCCTGCCGATGCAGGAGACATAGGAGAAGCGGGTTCGATCCCTGGGTCGGGAAGATCCCCTGGAGGAGAAATGGCAACCCACTCCAGTATTCTTGCCTGGAAAATCCCATGGACAGAGGAGCCTGGCAGGCTCCAGTTGGACATAACTGAAGCCGCTTAGCAGGCATGCACCATTCCTGACCAGTTATGATAGCCAGGTGATTGGCTTAAGGCAACCCTACTCGCTTTTTAGAATGAGGCTGGGGTCAGTTCTGGAAAATGGAAGCTCAGTTGGTCAGAGAGATGAGCGGCCAAGGAGACACAGTGAGACCGCGTTGCCATGTCTGGAGCATCTGTGATGCACGGATCAGTCTGTGGTGCTCACGTATCATCTCATTTAATCCTCACAACCACCCTGCGGGCTGTGTGCGGTGGGGCATTACAGCCGAGGAAGCTAAGGCTCAGAAGGGAAAGCCACGCAGCCACAGCTGCACAAGCCAAAGGCATGGGGTTGGGTGGAGGGGAGCCTAGGCCTGGCTCTCTGTTTACAGCAGGGCCCTGGGCATGTCTGGAGTCAGAACCATCATCAGTTAAGTCCTTAGTGGGGCCCTGGCCGTGCCCTCCCTCCACCCAGGCTGGGGGTGGCCCTAAGCTTGTGGGCAGTGCCTGTCATGCACCTGAGTTACCCCCACCGAGGGCCTCTGACCTCTGGCCTCTGACCTCGGGCCTCAGGGCAGCTTTGAGGTGCTGGAGGTAACATCCGGATCTGGGGCGGGGGGCGGGGTGGTGGGTAAGCACCCAGCCTCCTCTTCCTGCAGTGGGCCAAAACCGAGGGTATCCCCCACCCCTCTCTCCGAGGGCGCCCCACAAGTTGAGCCCGTGGCAATGGGTCATTAGTCGTTGTTTGGTGGCTCAGCGGTAATCGGCCTGCTGATGCAGGAGACGTGGGTTCAATCCCTGGGTCGGGAAGATCGCCTGAGGAAGGAAACAGCAACCAACTCCAGTATTCTTGCCTGGGAAATCCCGTGGACAGAGGAGCCTGGTGGGCTACAGTCCTTGGGGTCACAAAAGAGTCGGACACGACTGAGTGACTAAACAGTAACAACGGGCCATTAACACGGCCTTTATAAACCTGCTGCCCACCCTGCTCCCTGAAATCGCCTGGATAAAGCCGCACACACCCAAATCCCTGTCTCAGGATTGGCTTTGGGGGCCCAGACTGAGATGGCAGCAGCTGGGACCTGAGCCCCTCCCAGAGCGCGAGGGCCACGCGCTGCCAGGGACAGTGGGCACTGGCGTCTATTCAACGCCGGAAGACGGTTCCCTGTTGAGCTCAGGGCCTGAGGATGGGGCCTGTGGCTGGAGAGGACTTGCTCCAGCCCCCCAGGCGCAGCTGAGGCCACAGGCCTGCGCATCACACGTAATCTGGCAAAACGGAGCTCCGTGGACACTCTCCTGCCCTCCCCCACCTGATGCCTAAATTCTCTGTACAGCTTCCCTGCCCTGGGCGCCCCACTCTGTTTGCATACCCTGAGGGATGGGGAGCTCGCAACCACTCTAGTCACCACCTCCATCTATCAATGGCCCTGACTGCTAGTAACGTCCTCACATGGATACTGTGTGTTGGATAAATGACTAACAAAGCAATTATCTTTATATCTAATCTCCAAGTGCCTCCTTTTGGAGGCAAAGAGCCAGAAACACGATAAAGCTGGGAACAAAGACTTTAGGGAGCACTTTTGCAATCAAGTTCAGAGATAGCCCGCCGACTGAATCCAGCCCACTGCCTGTTTTTATACATCCTGCAAGCTAAGAACGGTCTTTATGTCTTTAAATGGTTGGGAAAAAAAATAAAGAAGATTTCATGACATGTGAAATTATATGAAATTCAAAATCCAGTGTCCATAAATAGAGTCCTCCTGGAGCATAGCCAAACGAATTCATTCACATCTTGTCTGTAGCAGCTTCCATGCCACTGCGGCACGAGTGTTTGCAACAGACATGGCTTGGCCCAGAGAGCCTAAAATATTTACTATCTCGCACGTTACAGAAACACCGTGCTGGCCCCTCGACTAGTCCATGCCCCGAGCAATGTCACCCCGTCTTCCGGTTGAGGAAACTGAAGCCCAACAGAGTCAGGGAACTCCGAGTCCACATGTGGCAAGATGTGAGACTTGGCAGCCAAGGTGGGCAAAATGACCCCCAAAGCCCCGGGGCCTGTGCAGGCCGGGCTCTCCCTGCTGCCCTCGTGGGTCCACTGGCCCAGGCCTGCCGGTCCCAGCCCACCCAGCACTCCTTGAGCCAGGCCCAGAGCCGGCCACAGCCAGAGGGACATTGAGGTGACAGCCGTGAGCTTGGAAGAATCAAAGCTGCTTCCCTGGGCAGCTGGCAAAGCCTCTGAAAGTGGGTCAGGCCTCGGGAGGGGGACGTCCATTTTTAGCTCTTCATTAGGGCCTCATTCATTCGTTCCTGCATTTGATATTTACTGAGCAGCTACTGAGTGCCAGCCCCTGGGGTCAGTGGGGGGTCAGAGTCGGGGGCAACCTCTGGGTCCTCAAGGCCTCGGCAGATGTGGAGGGACAATCACAGAAGCCAGCAAGAAGTGGGGTGTGATGTGGGCAGCCAGCAGCCCCCTTCTGCACTGCCTCTCAGATGAAGGCAGAAGGGTCACAGTTGACCTGGCGGCCTCCCGGCTTTGAGCTGGACTAAAGGAGGATGTTGCTGGCTGTTGTGGGAGGAGGGCCTGCTGGGCAGAAGGGGCGCTGCGTGGCAGTGTGGAGCTGTGATGGGTGTGTTGGGGGTAGGGCTGCCCTGGGAGAAGGTCAGGGGAGACGAGAAGCCCGCCCTGTGCACTGTCCGGGAGGGGCCCAGTGACAGCTATGGGTGGGCCCGGGGCCTCATCAGGGCGGCAGCTGAGAAAGCGCGTCCCGGAGCCACCGTGCGGAGGGTCCCTGGAGCTGAGCGTGCGCAGAGGCAGGACTCTTCCAGCAGGGACGAGACGGATGCCTAAGCCAGCCACCTTACCTTAGCCACCAGACAAGGGCCCTCGGGTGCCCACCTTCCCGCAGAGCCGGGGGCCCTGACTCCCAGTCCTGTGGCCTCGGGAAGACTCCCTCCTGATTCACTTTTCATACCCCCACATGCATGCCTCCCAAGACCCCTCCCTGGGCCCTGCAGGCTCATGGCCACTCTGCCTGAGTCCACACAAAACACAGATGTGTCCCTGTGTGGCCGAGGGCTGGCTGGCACCCGACCCCACCGGTATCTCCCCTCTGCAGGTCTGACGGAGGGCCCGGGGCCAGGCCCATCTTGGGGTGGGGCTGCCTGCAGGTTCCTTGGAAAGCAGCCACCGCGCCTCTGCTTGCAAGGCCATGCTCACAAGTTGCCTCTGATCCTGCTGAGAACCTGGGGGAGTCGTCCCCCTTTCCGACCCCCACACCCCGAGGAGAGGGCTCGCCATCACTCTGACACTTTCTTCACCCAATCATAACTCTTGTTTGACTTCTGTGTCTGCAGGAGGCTAGATCCTTGAGCCATGGTTCCCGCCCAGGGCCCTGAAGCTGGGAGTGGGGTCACCAGACGGCCAGGGCCAGCTGGCCTGAGTGACAGGCATCTTGGGGTTAACCGATGGATGGGGTGGAAGATGGGCCTCCTGGAGCTCGGCCAGGGCCTGCATGGGCCCCGCTGGTTTCCAGCCCAGGGCAGGGCCTGGGAACACGTGCCTGGATGGAGGTAGGTAGAGAAGGTCAGGGGTCATCAGTGACTGATAGGAACGGGAGCCTCCGGCCAAGGCCCCGGAAGCCCCTCCTTATGCTCCTTGGCCCCAAGTGGACTTCCCGAGTCCCCAGGCAGCACGTGGGCCCCTGCATGGCCATGAGCCCTGGCTCCTGGCACCAAGGCCTGCCTGTGGGCCCCTGCTGACCCACCACTCCTTCTGGAGCCGAACTCCCCATCCCGCCTTCTGAGTGAGGCCTGGGCATTTTTCTGGCAGGGGATGACCAGGGCTGCACCTGCAGGGCTGAGCTTGAGACTCTGCGGAGGCTCTGGTGGGGAGAAGAGGAGGTCTGAGTCTGCAGGTGGAGGGCACCCCCGAGGAGGAGGCAGCCGGAGCTCCGGGGGCGGCCCACTCCTCTGGGCTGCTGGTCAGGTGGCCTAGCGTGGGAGGGGCCGCATGGAGCTGGGGGCCATTCCCAGGCTGTGGCCCCCCCCTCCCAGCCCGCTCACCACTGTCACCATCATCACACCGGCCAGCTGTTCCGTGGCAGGTGTTGGACCCCAGGAGGGGGACCCTGGGCAGTTATCTCGAGGAGAAGATGTCTCTAGAAGTGTCTCTTGGAGGAAGGCCTCCATGAGCTCCTTCATCTTTTCTGGTGTCTCAGCACCCAAACCAAGCCTCCTCCTGGGCTCACCCCCCTCCCCCGGCTCTCTGGTGAGTCTGAGGAGGCCTGAGGTCACTGGGTCATGATCCAGACTGGACACTTGTGGCTGAGACACAGCAGAGACAGGGGGACCCAAGGCAGGCTGTGTCCACC
The DNA here is from genome assembly GCA_917880005.1 of Nanger dama. Lineage (NCBI taxonomy): Eukaryota > Metazoa > Chordata > Mammalia > Artiodactyla > Bovidae > Nanger > Nanger dama. Next base: position 4,671,855 of record CAKJTW010000063.1, on the reverse strand, counting down.
CTCTGCCCCAGGCCTTCATCCTGTCCAGGGAAGGGACGCCCCTCTCCCAGGTTCAGCTCTGCTTCAGTCATTCACTCATTCAGTAAAGGTTCTCTGTACACCTAACTGTGTGCCGGGCTCTCTCGTGGGGGTGGGGACGTCCCTGTGAAGAAGCGCCCCTGGGCGCATGTGTTAGTGGGGACGGCAGATACAAGTCAACAAGCAAATCAGTCATGTTGGGGGCAGGGGGAGGCGGGTGGGTGTGTGTGTGTGGGTGGTCACTCCTACCACAGTTCTGGACACGGAGACAGCAGTCAGGGGAGGCATCTCTGCGACATCAAATGTGCCATCTAAACCATCTACAGGTGTTCACAGCGTCATGCAGCCGGCCCCACCAGCCTTCCCCGCAGTGAGCGAGCGAGTGGGGAAGGTGCTCAGGAGCAGGAAGACTGTGAGGCTGATTTGGGGAAGAAGAACCTGTTGATCTTGGTGGTAGGGAGTGCATCCAGGCTGCCCAGGGCAGCCAGGTCAGCTCAGTGTCTGGCTCCTGGCCATGCAGAAGCCTGGGTCCTGATATGGGGCTGAGACAGGGTAGGTTTGGAGCAGGACAGGGTCTCCTGTCTGTGTGGGGGGGGGAGGATGAGAACCCCCTGCCAGCATCCACGCAACATAGTGACGATCAGGAGCTAAGACCACCGTATCCACAGGAGGGGCTGCTCTAGGGAGTTCTCACCCGGGAAGAGAAGAACAAGCCAGTGAGTAACTTCCTCCTGTGTTTCCACACTCCCTTGGCCGCTGTCTACTGTTTATAAGCAAGTCAGGGTCCCACCCACACGCGCAGGCGTGAACACCAGGAGGTGCGATCGGCAGGATCAGTGGAGAGTCTGTCAACCACAGGATGATGTGTGAACATGAAGTCATCCACACGGTGGGGCGCACAAACCACCCCCTTCATGAGACAGCGGGTGCCCGTATGGACCCACGTTTCCTTTTAACTCACTTATAGACCTACCGTTTACTCCTAGAGACCCACTCTCAGATCCTCTCCCCACTGGGTCCACCCATCCTGAACTGTCCAAGCACAACGTTGGCAATGGCGATTACACTTCTGGGTATACATGCAAAAGAACTGAAAGCAGGAAATTAAAGATTTGTTTGTGCACACCTGTTCACAGCAGCGTTATTCACAACAATCGAGAAGTGGCAGCATCCCGAGTGTCCACTGATGGGTGTGGATAAACAAGATGTGGTACCTACATATGATGGGATATTATGCAGTCTCTAAAAGGAAGGAAAATTCGACACAGGCTACAACATGGATGGTTTTGGCACCACCTTCACTTTCATGCATTGGAGAAGGAAATGGCAACCCACTCCAGTGTCCTTGCCTGGAGAATCCCAGGGATGGTGGAGCCCGGTGGGCTGCCGTCTATGGGGTCGCACAGAGTCAAACACAACTGAAGTGACTTAGCAGCAGCAGCAGCCTGTACAATGTTACGAACCTCCGTCCATAGCTCTTCAGGCACTCTGTCTACCAGATCTAATGACTTGAATCTATTCATCACCTCCACTATATAATCACAAAACAAAACAAAAAGTTGCTCAGTGTGTCCTACTCTTTGTGACCCCATGGACTATACAGTGTATGGAATTCTCCAGGCCAGAATACTGAAATGGGTAGCCTTTCCCTTCTCCAGGGGATCTTCCCAACTTGGGATCAAACAGGTTTCTCACATTGTGGGCAGATTCTTTACCAGCTTCTCTGATGGCTCTCACGGTAAAGTGTCTGCCCACAATGTGGGAGACCCAGGTTCGATTCCTGGGTTGGGATAGTCCCCTGGAGGAAGGAAATGGCAATCCACTCCAGCACTCTTGCCTGGAAAATCCCAAGGACAGAGGAGCCTGATAGGCTACAGTCCATGGGGTCGCAAAGAGTTGGACACGACTGAGCGACTTCACTTTACTTCACTTCTTTACCAGCTGAGCCACAAGGGAAGCCCACAAGGGATCTGATTTACGTTATACCTGAATGGTTTAGTGGTTTTCCCTACTTTCTTCAATTTAAGTCTGAATTTTGTAATAAGAAGCTCGTGATCTGAGCCACAGTCAGCTCCAGGTCTTATTTTTGCTGAATCTATAGAGCTTCTCCATCTTTGGCTGCAAAGAATATAATCAATCTGATTTTGGTATTGACCAGCTGGTGATTTCCATGTGTAGAGTCTTCTCTTGTATTGTTGGAAGAGAGTGCTTGCTATGACCAGTGTGTTCTCTTGGCAAAACTCTGTTAGCCTTTGTCCTGCTTCATTTTGTACCCTAAGGCCAAACTTGCTTGTGATTCCAGGTATTTCTTGACCTACTTTTGCATTCCATGGTCTGTACAGTCAAAGCTACATTTTTTTCTAGTAGTCATGTATGGATGTGACAGTTGGACCATAAAGAAGGTTGGGCACCAAAGAACTGATGCTTTGGAATTACAGTGCTGGAGAAGACTCTTGAGAGTGCCTTGAACTGCAAGGAGATCAAGCCAGTTAATCCTAAAGGAAATCAACCCTGAATATTCACTGGAAAGACTGATGCTAAAGCTGAAGCTCCAATACTTTAGCCACCTGATGCAAAGAGCAACTCACTGGAGAAGACCCTGATGCTAGGAAAGATTGAAGGCACGAGGAGAAGGGGACGACCAAGGATGAGATGGTTGGATGGCATCACTGACTTAATGAACATGAGTTTGAACAAACTCTGGGAGGTGGTGATGGACAGGGAAGCCTGAAGTGCTTCAGTCCACAGGTTCTCAAAGAGTTGGACACAGCTTAGCGACTGAACAACAACCACGTGGATGAAATCCTAAAGACACCGTTCTGGGTGAATAAGGTAGTGCAAAAGGACAAATACTGCATGACTCCCCTGATGCGATGCACTCAGAGGGAGTCAGATTCACAGGGACAGAAGTAGGATGGTGACTGTGAAGGCCTGAGGGAGGGAGATGGGGTCAGCGGTTAATGGGGACAGAGTTTCAGCTGGGGAAGGTGAGAAGAGTGCTGGGGGCAGATGGTGGTGATGGCTATTCAACCACGTGAGTGGACATCAGCCCACTGAACCAAACACTTAAAAAATGGTTACGATGGACTTCCAGGTAGTGGACAAGAATCTTGCCTGCCAATGCTGGGGACATGCGTGTGATCCCTGGTCCAGGAAGATCCCATGTGCTGTGGAGCAACAAAGCCTGTGGGCCGCAAATACTGAGCCTGAGCTCTAGAGCCCATGGGCAGCAACTGGCAAAGCCTGTGTGACTAAAGCCTGCTCCCCACAGCAAGAGGAGCCAGCGCAGTGAGAAGCCTGGGCATCGCAGCTAGGAGGGGGCCCTCACCACGACTAACAGCAAGAGGAGCCAGCGCAGTGAGAAGCCTGGGCATCGCAGCTAGGAGGGGGGCCTCACCGCTACTAACAGCAAGAGGAGCCAGCGCAGTGAGAAGCCTGGGCATCGCAGCTAGGGAGGAGCCCCTCACCACGACTAACAGCAAGAGGAGCCAGTGCAGTGAGAAGCCTGGGCATCGCAGCTAGGAGGGGGCCTCACCGTGACTAACAGCAAGAGGAGCCAGCGCAGTGAGAAGCCTGGGCATCGCAGCTAAGGGGAGCCCCCTCACCGCGACTAAGGAGACCCCACACAGCAGCAAGGGCTCTGCAGCCAAAAGCAAATAAAATCAAAAAAATAAGAGTGAAATTTAAAAAAAGTTAGGATGGTAAACTCCATGTCATGTATAGGTTTATAGTTTAAATCCTGGGGAAAACAAAACTAAAGAGCCTTTGCCAACCCCTATGTCAAAAGGCTTGCCTGGTGGCTTAGAACGCTGGAGATCTGGGCTCAGTCTCTGGGTCAGGAAGATCCCCCGGAGAAGGGAATGGCAGCCCACTCCAGGATGCTTGCCTGGAGAATCCCATGGGCAGAGGAGCCTGGCGGGCTACAGTCTGCAGGGTTGCAAAGACTGGGACATGACTGAGCATCTAACACTTTTACTAAAACCTTTAAGCCCAGACCCCGGACCCCTAGGGATATTCGTTCCTCAACTCCCTCTTCCGAGACCTAACAGTCTGTCCAGGAGCTGGTACCATTAGCTAGGACACTTGGATTTGCTTCAGAACAAGTTGATCCAGGGTCTTTCAGGGAATTGGCAATGCCTGTATATATTATATATACGATCATATATAGGGAAGGAATCCACCTGCAATGCAGGAGACCTGGGTTCCATCCCTGGGTTGGGAAGACCCCCTGGAGGAGGGGCATGGCAGCCCACTCCAGTATTCTTGCCTGGAGAATCCCGTGGACAGAGGAGCCTGGCAGGCTACAGTCCACAGAGTCACAAGAGTCAGATACGACTGAGCGACTAAGCACAGCCTATATGTATATACATATATAGGTAATACGTAGAATTCAGTCCCAGAATGTTGGAGTGAGAAAAATGAAAGTGCCTAGGTGGGGGTGCATTGCTGCGCTGGTGCAGCTGGAGGAGGCCCAGCCTTTGTTCTGTCTCCTGGAATGACTTCAGAGAGGCCTCCTGAAAACACTTGTCTTGAACATATGGCTGGGGGATGGATGGGAGAAGAAACCATCCACGGGTTCTCGTTGCCCATTGGTTAGAGCAACTGGGAAGATCTCTAAGCTCTAGGAAAACTGGAGAAGGGATGTCTGATTGCCCTTGGTGTGTGTGGGAGGGAGCTAGGGAGGAGGCCGGGGCTGGGGGAGGGTGGGAAGCTTTGCAGGAAACTGCCAGGCTGGTCCGGCAGGTCTGCCGTGGGAGGGGTGCTTGGGCTCCTTCTGCCATTAAGCTCCCTAAAGTCACACCCATTTGTAAGTGAGGGTGGAGGCTTAAAGATTTGGGTCCCTGGGGGTAGAACCAGATTTAGCCTTGTTTGAGCTAAAAACCTCAGCCCTTTTAGGGAAGGTGGGCTTTTAGAAAGGCTAATTTGTTTGGGAACTCTTCCTAAAATACCATCCTTCAGAAGACAGACAAGAGCCCAGTTGTGCAAACACAGAGGAGTTTAGCATGAGTGCCCGCCTGTGCCCCGCCAGCTCCGCACGTGCTGGCCGCTGCGGCCAGGCTCTGGGGGCGGGGGGGCCGGGCAGTGACATGAATGAGGCCTTTATTCAGGAGGGAGCACCCCGGCGCTTCTCTGAAGGATGCGGGGACACAGAAATGGGCTCCGGGGGCCGCGCATGGGGCACCGATGGGCCATGTGGATCCTGCCTATCATCCTTTTTAATGGGCTGTTCCTGATTTAACAACTCTTGGTTTTCACTAGGTGCTTCTGTGCTTCTAAGACAGGAGGCCGCCTCCTGGCCCCCATGCACCCTGGGGTCTGGGAGGGGAGCGAGCTGCTACGGGGAGAGGTCTCAATTACTACAGAGCGTGGCTGCCTGCCCAGAGCTCTTGGGGGCACCGCTGGCTCGAAGCTGGCAGTTCACAGGGCTGTCTCTGCCCTGGGGCGAGGGTGAAAATAAATGGGGAAGCCGTGTCTCTGCTGCCCTCCCTGGAAGGACACTGCGTTCAGATGTCTGGCTCACGTCACCTCTGTAAAAAGGACTCAGAGTCCAGAAAAGGTAGGTTGATTTCCAAGGGTGGTTGAACTCTGGGTACCAGTAAAGCCTTCCCCCAAATCTGTTACCTCTGACCCCCCTTATGCCACCTCCATCCATGGAACGGTGGCAGGGTCAAGTTCACCTGCAGCTGCAAATGCCACCGTGTTTGTACTTGCTTCCAGAGGACCGGAGGCAATGCAGCAGCTGCTCGGGAACCAGGCCTGTTGCCAAGCACTCAGTCCTCTCCCCACTCCCAAATTCACCAAGCTGGAAAACTAAAACCCTGTTCCTAAGCCTGACCGCATAACCTAGCCCCATTGCGCCGAGGTCCTGCGGTCCTTATAGAGGATGAGCAAGGACTATGAACACATTTCAGTGTTGCTGTTGCTGTTCAGCTGCTCAGTCATGTCTGACTCTTTGTGACCCCAAGGACTGCAGTAAGCAGCTTCCCTATCCTTCACTGTCTCCTGGAGTTTGCTCAAACTCATACTTATTGAACTGGTGATTCCATCCAGCCATCTCATCCTCTGTCACCTCCTTCTACTCCTGTCTTTAATCTTTTCCAGCATCAGGGTCCTTTCCAATGAGTTGGCTCTTTGCATCAGGTGGCCAAAATATTGGAGCTTCAGCTTCAGCATCAGTCCTTCCAGTGAATATTCGGGGTTGATTTCCTTTAGGATTGACTGGTTCGATCTCCTTGTTGTCCAAGGAACTCTCAAGAGTCTTCTCCAGCACCATAATTTAAAAGAATCAATTCTTCAGTGCTCAGGCCTTCTTTATGGTCCAACTCTCACATCCATACATGACTACTGGAAAAACCATAGCTTTGACTAGGCAGACCTTTGTTGGCCAAGTGATGTTTCTGATGTTTCTTTAATACGCTGTCTAGGTTGGTCATAGCTTTTCTTCTGAGAATGGAAGCCATCAAACATTGGTAAGTGACCACGGTCACAGTCATTCATGGCCCAGGAGACATGACGTTATTTTACAGGGAGAACCAGGACTCTAGTGAGAAGAAGAAACAGGCCTCTGGGCTTCATCCATGGTTGGCAGAAGTTTCTGACACATCCAGGAGTCAGGAGAGGCTCATTAAACAGGATGATTCTGGATGCTTCTGGGACTAGGAATGGCTCTGATCTGGCCGCCTGCCCCAGAGAGCCCTCCGTCTACTTCAAGGGGGAACGTAGCCAGCAGGGGGTTAGAGGGGAAGGGCATCTCCAGGGCTCGACCTAGGGCTCCATGAACTGGGGCATCTGGGCCCCACATGGAGACTGGAGGTGTCTGGGGTGTGATGCTGTACCCTCCCTGCTGCCCAGAGCCAAGGGGCAAGGATTGGGGTGCAGAAGGTGAGCCGAGGAGGGAGTGAGGAGAAAGCAGCCTCTGCTGGGACACCCGTGCCAGGAACCGTTAGCGCCTCTGGGCTTCCAGGCCCCTCTGTGATTCAGGGGAATGGCTTTCTGCAAGTGCTAATTCTCAGTTCTTGCGTTCATGTGGAACCTGAAATTAATTAGCTCAGACATGAGCTCGGCAGCATAAAAGGATCCTCGTTAGTATAACTTTGCCCTTTGGCTGGCAGGCGGCTGGCTGCTGGAAGTCAGATTGTGGGGCTGCGGCTGGGCGGGCAGTGATGACGGAAAGGCCATGGCGGGTCCCAAAGCCTCCACCAGCTCAGGCTCACCTCCCTGCCAGAGAGGATGTTCCAAAGGCAATCTCCACCGGGGGTGTCCCTACGTTTGGGCCTAACAGGGCTTCGGGGAACAGCACAGCAGGCTTCCAGGGCCTCAGGCAATGCACTAAGAAACCCTCCTGCGAGACCTCCTTTGGACTGGGGTCAGGGAGGGCCTATATAAGGTGACTTTCGTTGTTCAGTTGCCAAGTCACGTCTGACTCTGCGACCGCATGGACTGCGGCGTACCAGGGCTCCTTGTCCCTCACTATCTCCCCGAGTTTACCTAAGTTAATGTCCATTGAATCGGTGATGCCATCCAACCATCTCATCCTCAGTCACCCTCTTCCCTTCCTGCCTTCAATCTTTCCCAGCATCAGGGTCTTTTCCAACGAGTCAGCTCTTCACATCAGGTGGCCAAAATATTGGAGCTTCAGCAGCAGTCCTTCCAATGAATATTCAAGGTTTATTTCCTTTAGGATTGACTGGTTTGATCTTGCTGTCCAAGGGATGGTGACAATTAGCAGGAACCCAAAGTAGGAGTCCGGAGAAGGCAATGGCACCCCACCCCAGTACTCTTGCCTGGAAAATCCCATGGACGGAGGAGCCTGGTAGGCTGCAGACCATGCGGTCACTAAGAGTCGAAAATGACTGAGCGACTTCACTTTCACTTTTCACTGTCATACATTGGAGAAGGAAATGGCAACCCACTCCAGTGTTCTTGCTGGGAGAATCCCAGGGACTGGGAAGCCTAGTGGGCTGCCGTCTATGGGGTCGCACAGAGTCAGACACGACTGAAGCGACTTAGCAGCAGCAGCAGCAGCAAAGTGGGAGTCAGAGTTAGCCAGGCAAAGGGCAGAGGGAACAGCAATCCAGGCAGGGGAACAGACCTTGTAAACACCCTGAGTCAGAAAAGAGCTGCAGAAAGCCAGGGTGGCTAGAGCACAGGAATGTGGGGGTTGGGGCAGAGCCTCCAGAGGCAGCAAGGACCAGTCTAAGTGGGGCCCTGGAGGCCTTCTCAGGTGTTTGGTCTTCTCTCTAACTTCACTTGAAAAGCACTGGGATTCTGCAGGGGGTTGGGCAAGGGAAAAGAGTCCCAGGCATCTTCCCCAAAGACCCTCTCCTCCAGCACCCTCTCCAAAGAAGGAGATTTAGCTCATCCCGGCCCCTCCCCTCCATCAGTGCTGCATCTGGCTCCATCACCATCATCATTGTGGGTAATTGCTAGGTGGGCTGGGCGTACGCTTTCTCTTCTGCTGAGCCAGCGAGCAAGCGATAATCACAGCTTTTCACTATCCTCCCCCACCCAGCACCCCGGCCCCACCTCCTCTCAAATCCTTTATTTGGCAGAGCCCAGAGGAGACTGAGCAAAATGGTTCAGGGATTAAGAACAAGGAGGGTCCCAGGGACACTACTGATGGTGGGTCAGAGGCCAGGCCAGTCTTCCCAATAATAACAGTGATGATACCAAGAAGCAGCAGTATTTTCTGAGCCCTCCCTATGCATGCTGTGTGCTCAGTCGTGAAGTCATGTCTGACTCTTTGCAACCCCAAGGGCTGTCCGACCCCTCCCAGATCCCGCCAAGGATTTCTGTCCATGGGATAGTCCAGGCAAGAATACTGGCGTGGGTTGCCCGTTTTCCTCTCCAGAGCCTTCACTACACTCAGACCCCACTGAGTGAATTTCCTCATTCATTCTGTACTTCAAATCTGATGTTATGGAGCCATGTCACCCCGTTTTACAGAGAAGAAAAGGGAGGTGCAGAAAGGTGCAGGGCCTTTCCCAGGCCACACTGTCCGGCAGCACTCCCCACTTCCTCAAGCACTGCCTTGTTTTGCTGGCCTACACCAGCCTGGACCACCGTTGCCCCGTAACTTAGCAAGGGATGGCCCCCATTCCCTGCCCCACCCTGACCCGCCACACTCTGCTTGCGAAGGTAGAAACTAAGCCCCACCCATGGCCCCAGCTGATTGGCTTAGGACAGAGACTTGCCTGGAGGGCAGCCAATCTGCATGGCAGGGCGGGGCTTGCAGAGATAGGCAGGACCAATCAGATTCCATCTCTCAGGCCTGATGAAGAGAAGCAGAGAGGGAGTCTGGCCCAGACGGTGCCCATAGGACGTATAGTGCAGAGAGGGTCCAAGATGCAGGGAAGGAAGCCAGAACCTTCAAGTACAAGGGAGGAGAGCAGGAGGCTGGCCCACTCCCAACCTGGCTGGCCCGTTCAGCTGAGAACGAAGATGAAGATGTGAGAAGGTGACTTCAGGGACAGGGATCACACCCTGACATTCTCCGCCCCCTCGCCTCCCCCCCCGCCCCCGAGAAGCCTGGGGCCTCAGACATCCTGCTGCTGCCCCGCCCGTCTCCACCCCTAGCCCGCAGATGCCGCTGGTTGCGCAGAGCACCCAGCCCTCCGTGAGCCCTAGTGTGGCTCCCATTTGGCTTTGCTCTATGGTGGCAGCTGAATGCAACTCCTCCCCTGACGTTCCCGGGACGTGCTCCACCCACTTCTCCTCCTGGGCCCCAGGCTCTGTCCCTGCACCTCAAAGAGCCGCACCAAGACCCTTGTGACAGCCGAGTGAAGGAGGAGCTGATGTCCCTACTTTAAGGTCTCCGTGCCTTGTTGGGGACAATGAGGACTCACTCGCTCCGGGAGGAGTGAGACTGAAATGAAGGATGTTAGGAGCGGGCAGGCAGGAGTTAATGAACAAACGACTTTGAAGAAACCAAACGAAGGCTCAGAGCCCATCCTAACACTGTCTTTCCTCTGAGCTCTCCCTGACTCATGCCCCCCCCCCCCTCCCCCCTCCCCGGCTTTCCCTGCCCCACCTGCCGCCAGCCTGCATTGCATTAGAGGGGCGGGGAGTTCTGTTTGAAGGCTTCTCATGCATTTTAAACTTTTGCCTTCACACTGATCAAGAAAAACCAAACCAGGAAGACTGATGTGCTGCTGACAGAATAAATGATCGCCTGCCTTCTAGGGCTGGCGAGGAGGGAGCCGGGGATTGATTCCGTGCTGCTGGGGGGTCCTTGGAGCTGCTGCCCTGCGTCTGTATTGACAGCGGGTTGGCAGGAGCGCCATGAGGCTGCAAGGCTGCTGCCCAGGTGGGGGAAGTGTTCGATTTCAGGTTGGTTTGTGTTGCTTTTTGGCCAAAGGCCTTTTAAGAACGCAGGAGTAGAGACGTTCCAGGAGGGCCAGAGATGGGGGCAATTTCTTTCAGAAGTCACTTAAATGAGAGGAATCCTTAGTCGATGCGTCTTGGGTTGATGGAACCCACAGGGTTGACCCGGACAGCAACTTTGGTCAGCAGGAAGGCTGACGGGGGGTCTGGGGCCTGGCCCTTGCTTGCGGGGCCTGTGAGCACCCCCTCTCCCTTCCCTGATCTGGCCCAACCCAGGTCTCACAAATGCTGTGCCTGTGGCTCACCTCCTTCCCTGAGCCCCCGTGTGTCAGGTACATCAGACGACATTGGCAGGGTGGGGGGTGGGGTGGAGTGGGGAGGTGGGGTGAGGGGGAGCTGCAACTCACCCCACCCCTCCCGGGAAAAGGAAAGACCCCAAATGGAGACCCCAAACTCTTCTGAATTAGGGAAAACAAGGCAGTTGATTTTCTCCGGGGCCCGCTGCCCTGCGCCCTGTGCCTCTCTCTGTCTGAGCTCAGGTTTTCCTGGGCGCTCGGTACCTGCGTGGCCGGTACAGCCTCTCCAACAAGACTGGGAAACCCCGCGGCCCGATCCCGGTTCCTCCTTTTCCGATGTCCCTGTGCTCACACCCCCAAACATCCACATCATCTGAAGCAGTCAGATTCTACCCCCGGCACATCCCGCGAAGCCTCTCCTTGTCCAGGCCTTGGCCCCAGCTGTAGCCGGCCCCCGTGACGTGACGCTGCTCCTGAGGCTTGGCCTCTTCTGACCTAACCTGTCTTTCAAGGCCTCTTTGGGTCATCTCCTCCTGAAGGCTGACCTCCATCCAGTTTTAGGGGAATGGCTCCACGCTGGCCCTCTGGCAACCCGGATCACATCCCCAGAGGCCACGCATGCAAAGCCCGACCACAGCTGAGCTAAGTCCCAGCAGGACACTCGGTGTTCTGCCTGGAACAGGAGGCCTGGGGGCTTGTGAGGAAGCTGCTACGAGGCTGTTTCCCCATCTCCCTCCCCCGTCTATCAGGGAGGTCAGCACGGAGACGGTTTTGTCCCCTTTGCCCCGTGCAAGTCGCCATTCATGTCTGCCATGATGAGTCCGACTCAGAGGAGGGGCTGCAGGAGGGTGCCCAGCCCTGAGACCTTCAGTGCCAGGAGCGAAGGGCAGAGACCGGCTGACGCATCCGGGGCAGCAGCCTGGAGGCCAGGGTGGCCTCGGCCGTCACTGACTCTCTGGAGGGTGCTGTGTGCCCCTCGTCCAAATGGGTCTGTCTCTGCTGCATCAGACCCACCTCACATGGGCCCCGGGGACAGCCCTGGGGAATGGGCGTGCCAGGCCACTTTGCGTTTCCACTGGATGGATGAAGACTTGATCGTCCCTGGCCAGCGGCCCACTAGTGGTGGGGACTCAGTTTTACTTGTCCTTCCCTTGATGATTCTTTGTGCCTCGTTTGTGCTTTTGAGGGAGCTTCCCAGGAAGGTCCCTTGGAGAAGGGAATGGAAGCCCACTCCAGTGTTCTTGGCTGGAAAATCCCATGGATAGGGGATCTGGAGAGGCTATGTACAGACCATGGGGTTGCAAAGAGTCAGACCTGACTGAGCACGCACGCGTAATGGGGTACAAAGCCTTTGGCTCCGCCCCCAGGGTACTGCTGCAAGCCATCCGAAGTCTCCTTGGTGGCAGGCGTCCGCCCCTGCGTGTTGCACTCATTAGCCCTTTTCTTGGTGTTCCCCTGCAACAGTCACGGGCGCTGACACCATCAGCTACTCTTGTTTTTGCTGTCTATGGAAGGAATAAGTTATTCCTTTGCCAGTTGAATCTCTTAACTTCTCTGGTTGACAGGTCCTGAGGTGTCAGGATCTGAGATCCCAGAACACAGAGCCTGTGAGACTACCCATAAGTTTCTGACACTTGACCACCAGGGGCCCCAGTGATAAACCGAGAAACCCAAAGGCTGGGATGGGGACGGTGGTGACAGGCATATGGCTGCTCCTTAAGAAGACAATGGGTCCTTTATAAGATAAGGCCCTGCTGTGCAGTGCTAGGGGGATGGGTGCGACTGTTAGTTACATTTTTCTAATATAGTAACTGAGGCACAGAGGGGTTGATCATTTACCCAGGGTCACACAGCAGCCAGTGAGTCATGGAGAAGGGGATTAAATCCAGGAAGTCTGGCTTCTGAACCTGCATCTTTGACTTACATTGGGTCATCATCTGCCCCCACTCTGGCTGGTTCTGAATTCCTTTTTCTTGGACCCTGAGTGCGTGGCTCCTGGTTTTGGTCTGCTTTGGCTGCTATAACAGTCACTGTGGACTGGGTGGCTGAAGCAACAGCTCGGCCGGGAGGCGGTGGTCCCTCATCGTTCCTGGAAGCCCTGCGCCCGTGGCTTTGGTGGGAGGCCCCCTGGCACGTCAGAACCTAGGTGGTGGCCTTGAGGGTTTCTGAATCACCTTAGGCATGGTTACCCTCTTTTCTTTTCTCCCAAGACTGGTTTATTGATAAATAATTGACATACATCACTGTATACATTTAAGGTGTACAGCACAGTGGCTTGACATATATTATGAAATGATTACCACACTCGATTTAGTTAATATCCATCATCTGATACAGATACAATAAAAGAAAAAAAAAAACCCATTTTCTCCTTGTGATGAGAACTCTCGGGACTGACTTAGCAACATTCCTGTATATCTTTGTTGTTGCTTAGTCGGTAAGCCATGCCTGACGCTTTCGTGACCCCCGTGGACTGTAGCCCGCCTGTCTCTGTCCACGGGATGTCCCAGCAAGAACACTGGAGTGGCTGGCCATTTCCTCCTCCAGGGGATCTTCCCGACCCAGAGGTCGAGCCCACGTCTCCTGCACTGGCAGGCGGGCCACCTGGGAAGGCCCCCGTGTGTCACACAGCAGTGCTTGCCGTGGGCAGCGTGCAGTACATCGCGTCCCTGGTACTCATTTATCTTGCCACTGGAAGTTGATGCCTCTAGTCTCCCTCCTCTCTTCTCGAAGAACAGTGCATGTCTGCAGCTGAACAGCTTCATCATCCTGTCCTTCAGAATCTCAGAAGTCCACAGCTTCCATTTGCTCCATCCCAGCTCCAGTGCAAACTGGGCTGGTTGGTGAGGTGCAGGCTTCACACCTTCGTTAAGGGCTGGTCAGCCGCGCTCTCAGGACTCTCTCCCCAACACGCTTTCTCGTTTTGTGCGATATGGAGATATGGAGTAGACTGAGAATTTTCTAGATGCTTAAATGCTGGCTTCTTTTTTGCTGAATAATTCCTCCTTCAATTTGCTTCTCTCTCCTTGAATTTTACCGGAAGCAGTCAGGAGGAACCACTCTGCTCAGAAATCTCAGTTCAATGCCCAGTTTCATCCCCTGCAAGTCCTGCCTACTGTGAAATGCTAGAACATGGGCATAATTCAGCTGAGTCCTTTGCCGGCGTATTGCAGGATCACCACTTCTTCACTTTCCAATAACGTGCTCCCCATCTCCAACTGAGACCTCCTCAGCGCCCTCCTTTACCTTCGCACTTCTTCCAATGTTCAGTTCACGATTATCCGTGTGTTTTCCAGGAAGATGGAAGTTTTCTCAACAGCTCTCTTTTCTTTCTGAGGTCTTAACAGAATCACCTTTCACTTTGTCTGCTCACAATATCATCACGATATTATCTTTTTCTAGCGGGCATCTTGCAACTCTTCCCATTACCTTGTTCCAAAGCTGCTTCTGTGTTTTGAAGTGTGTGTTACAGCAGCACCTGACCTCTCAGCACAAATTTCTGTCCTAGTCAGCTCAGGCTGCTAGGACTGGGTGATTTCCACAACGAATTCTCATGATGATGGAGGCTGAGAAGGCCGGGAGCCAGGTGCTGGTTGATTTGGTCCCTGGTGAAGGCTGTCTTGCAGGTGTCTGCCTTCCTTCTGTACCTCACGTGGTACTGGAGATGGAGTGTGGGGTCAGGGGCAGGGAGAGAGCTTGCATGGTCTCTTCTTATAAATGCACTAATCTCATCTTGGGGCCTCTATCCTCATAACCGCATAGAAACCTAAGTGAAAGTGTTAGTTGCTCAGTCGTGTCTGATTCTTTGCAACCCCGTGGACTGTCCATGGAATTCTCCAGGCAGGAATACTAGAGTGGGTTGCCATCTTCTTCTCCAGGGGATCTTCCCGACCCAGGAATAGAACCCAGGTCTTCTGCACTATAGGCAGATTCTTTACCATCTGAGCTACCAGGGAGGCACGTCCCATAGAAACCTAATCACCTTCCAAAGATCCCTGCCTCCAAATACCATCACTAGAAGGCATTAGTGCTTCAACAGATGAGTTTTGGGGAAAACAAGCATTCAGTCCATAGCAGTCCTGCAGTCAATGGTTAGCCCTGTCTCACTTTGCATTTTGGCTGATTTGGCCTCCAGGTTACCCTGCGATAAATATTTGCCACCTCACTGTAGGAATGAGGTGCGGAGGCTCAGAGAGGCTAGCCGACCTGCCCAGGGTCACACAGCAGGGAAGCAGAGGGAACACAAGCAAAGTCTGAGGCCTGCCACCTCCTGTCTCGCAGAATGCCCCTGGAGTTTTCTGACTGTGCTCCCAATTTGGAGGAGGAGTTGTGGAGAAGAGGTGGCCTGGCCCGCTGTCAGTACCTTCTGGCCACAGAGGATGTGCTTTCAGAATCAAGGCTCTAGTGAGGCATGATGGGGAACGCTTGTGCCCTCCTATTTGGAAGAAAGAGAAAGGCAAAGGTGATCGCAGGTGACATGGTCACTGCAGGTAATGCAGTGACGGTCAGCCAAGAAGGGCCCAGCCCCTGGTCAGAGGCTGCGACCACGCAGTGGAGAAGAGCCCCGGGACCCTCTCCCCTACTCCACCTCTCACTGGCCCTGCTGACCGGAAGGACTGCCTCAAATACAGATCCCAGTCGTCAAAGGCCCTTGACCCCCAGCACCCTCCACTCTCGATCCCCCAGAATGTTTAGACGCAGAATCTGGTGTTGAGCACGTGGGCCTGTTTTACTTTAACAATGCAGTATGCTTTTACGTACGTTTGCGGGTGGCTTTTCTGAGTGTGCCTTTGGTGGTAATGCCTTCTGTTGGGTGGCTGATTGAAACCTCCCAATGACCCTGATCCTTGATCCTTGTTTCGTGGCCGAGTAAACAGGGGCCAGGGAGGGTAAGCAGCTGACTCGAGGCTTCCCAGCCAGGAAGTAGCAGCCTAGACCCCAATCCAGGGCCCCTTGACTCTGGGGCCCAGGTTCCTGGCCTGCATGTCCATCTTCCTCCCATCCTACGTGTCTGACAGGCTGCAGATGGCTTACTTCTCAGACAGTGAGGGCAGACAATGCTTGGATTTTAGACTAGACAGCTCAGCAGTTGAGCAGTACTCTGGAGCTGCTTTCCCCAGGGGACAGTGCTCTGATCCTCCCCCAACTGCCTGGGACTGCTTCTCATTAGACAGCCCCTGCAGCTGGACTCAGCCACGTCAAAGTCTTGCTGGAAGAGCCCCCCGGGCTCTCAGGCCGACTCTTGCCCAAGGCTGGCCTCTCAGCTGCCGGGCTTCCACTCTGAACCCGGCAAAGGCATTGGGAAGCCAGCGCCACAGCGGACAAGTGAGCTGGCTGCCGGCCACAGACACCCCAGGAGCCCCCATGAACGACTGGTACACTTCCTCCCACCCCGCTGCCCACTCCAGCAGGCAGTGAGAGGTCGGGTCTCTACCTGCCAGAGCACCCAGCAGCAGGAGGGAAGGCTGACCCAGGCTTCCTCTACCAGCGGCACTGGCAGCCCTTTGCTTCCTGGAGCCTTTGA
This sequence comes from Nanger dama, assembly GCA_917880005.1. Lineage (NCBI taxonomy): Eukaryota > Metazoa > Chordata > Mammalia > Artiodactyla > Bovidae > Nanger > Nanger dama. Next base: position 4,655,694 of record CAKJTW010000063.1, on the reverse strand, counting down.
AGGCCACCAGCCTGGAGTAGCAGGAGTAGCTGGTGCTGGGGTTCAAGCAACAGTGAATGGGGAGGGGAAGTGGGTGAATTCGTCTCTCAGTCGTGTCCAGCTCTTTGTGACCCCGTGGACTGTAGTCTGCCAGGCTCCTCTGTCCATGGGGATTCTCCAGGCAAGAATTTTGGAGTGGGTTGCCATGCCCTCTTGCAGGGGATCTTCCCGACCCAGGGATCGAACTCTGGTCTCCTGCATGGCAAGCGGACACGTTACCATCTGAGCCCCTAGGGAAGCCCAGATGGGGAGGGAGAGGGTGTTGTAGTGAGAAGACTCTATAACCTTTCCCCTGTGAATCAAGAAATTCCCCACCCCTCTTCCATCCCTGTAGTCAAGTGCTTGGGTTTGGCAGGAACACGGTTTATAAACTTGGGGTGTCCTTGCCTCCTCACTGACTGAGGGTCAACAAGGGACAGAGACACCTCCACAACCAGGTGCTTTCTTGGTTTATAAAATGGTGCACTTGCATCTTACAGGTGTCAGAGAATGCCTGTCTCCTTGTTTCCACGCAGGCAGTTTGGACTTCTGAATGTTTGATTGTGAGGACTTTACCAAGGGCTAGGCTGGGGTCAATGGATGTCCCTGGGAAAAAGCAGGAAAGGGGCAAGGCAGGGCTGGTGACCTTGACCTCTCAATGCCCGTGGTTGGGTAAACAGAGAGGTTCTCCATGGATCTCTATAGGGGTTTGAACTGTCCACTCCCCGGCCCCCAAACAAACCCCTCCGACAGAGCAGCTGGGGTGGGCGGGGTGATCTGTTAGAGACCTGCTTTTGTGTCACGTAGGGGAGAGTGGCCAGCTCTTTGCCGCAGCCTGGGCGCTAACGCAGCAGATGTTCGGGCATCAGCCAGGCCAGGTGCAAGCCCATCCACGCTCCCATAGGTTGCCCTTTTGTAAAGCAGAGTCTCTGGGGTTGCAGGCCCCGCCCACGCACACAGAAAGCTTGGCCCCAGCAACGGGGTGTCTGTGGTGGAGCCCGCCTCCGTGGGCTATTTGGGGAAGGGGTGCCTGAGTGGCGGGGCCTATACTTTGCAGATCACTACGATGAAGGGCGGCAGTCGGCCTCTTGGCTTCTGGAGGTGCAGATGATTCAGCCCTGGCTGTGAGCATCTTTCTGCTAAGTCAGCCCCTCATCGTCTCCGTTCCCACCTCCGCGCCCAGAGACCCCCACCCCCGCCGCGGCCCCTGAGCTGTTGCTCTGTCCCCAGCAGGAACAGAATGTGACCAACCGATCACTGCGCAGTGGGGAAACCGAGGCCAGGAGTGGGGAGGCGACTTGCCTGGAAGCTAGACCAGAGGGGGCCCAGCGCTGGCTTCCCCAGATAGCCTGTGTTCTACGGGCTCAGGAGTCATGGGCTAAAGGATGGGGCTGTTGCCTTCAAAGAGGCTAGGGGTGTGGGGAAGGGGGCGGAGGCTTCAGCGTCTGCTGGGGTACTTCTAGCTCTCGGGGGCTGGAGAGAAGGGGAAAGGGTTCTGCTGAGAGTGTCCCTGATGGAGCGTGTAAAGGGACGAGCGAAGGGTGATCATCACAGTGATGACAACAGCTGGCTCGCTGTGTGTGCCGGCTGCTGGGCAACCCGGGGCGGCGCTCGACTCCGCTGTCTCTTCACACCCTGTGCCTGGAAGACGGGTCGTCCTCTCGGTGCTCCGGCTCCCCGGGCAGTGCTGTCCGGCAGAACTTTCCACAGGGAAGGGCACCATCTGGGCTCTGCAGCGTGGCTACTTGACCACCGGATAGGTGGTCAGTGTGACTGAGGAACTGACTTCGTCTTTGTTTTTATTTTTTTTGGCTGTGTGCCATGTGGGATCTTAGTTCCCCAACCATCCCCTGCAGCAGAAGTGAGGAGTCTTAACCACTGGACGGCCAGGGATGTGCCCATCTTTGTTGGATTTTAGTTCACTTCACTAGCTACCTAGGGCTAGTGGCTACCCCATCGGACAGCACGGTTCCAGATTGCATCCAGAATCTGGTGCCTCTTCTGCCTCCTGGACGCCCACTGTGTCCCAGCCATTATCTCCCCTTCCTGCCTCTGTCCTTGAAGTCTCTTCTCCAGTAAGTCTGCTCAAAACCCTGCGGTGGGGCCGCCTCCTGAGGCCCTCGCGTGTCCTGCAGCCTGTTCCCCTGCTGTTCCTCCGGGGGCACGCCTTGCCCTGCACTCTCCCCCTGCCCTCACCCTTGCTTCCTGCACGCACTTCTGTTCCTGCTGCAGGACTTTGCACGGCCTGGTCCCGCTGACTTAAGGCTCTTTCCTTAGATGGCCACATGGCTTATGGCCTTCCCTCCTTCAAGCCTCTTCTCAAGCCCTACTTTCTCAGGGAAGCCCTTCCTGACAGTGGGTAAAGGACTGGCCGCCGCCCCCACTCCCCCTTTGTGTGTACGCAGTTGCTCAGTTGTGTCCAGCTCTTGGTGGCCCCACGGACTGTGGCCCGTCAGGCTCCTCTGTCCGTGGGATCTTATAGGCGAGACTGCTGGAGTGGGTAGCCATGCCCTTCCCCCAGGGGATCTTCCCGACCCAGGGGCCAAACCCATGTCTCTCGCATCTTCTGCACCGGCAGGCGGGTTCTTTGCCGCTCGTGCCCCCGGGAAACCCCTTCTCCTTCCAGGAGCTGCGTTTATCTTCAGAGCGTTTGCCCCCCCACCCCCCGGCACTGTAACGTTTTTTGATTTGTTGTTTGTTTTCCACCTCCCCTGAAATGCAAATTTCACGAGGGCAAGTTTTTCCTCTCTTTTGTTCACTGACGTATACCATGCTTCTGGGCCAGCACTTCGCACACAGTAGGTGCTCAAAACATGCCAACAGAATGGAGGAAAGATGATTTCAGTCAGTGCTCCCTGTCGCCCAAGAGGAAGCTGTCCTCACCTCCCAGGTTACAAGTGAGAAAACTGAGGCTGGTTGGGGGCAGAGGGGCAGCTTTTAATTTTTTTGGCTGAGGGGCATGTGGGCTCTTAGTTCCCTGGCTAGGGATCAAACCCATGCTGCCTGCATTAGGAGCTGAGAGTTTTAACTACTGGACCGCCAGGGAAGCCCCTTTTCAAAGTGAGATTTTATTTTATTAAATTTATTTAAAATTTTTATTTATTTGTTTTTGGCCACACTTCACAGCACATGGGATCTTAGTTCCCAGATCAGGGATTGGACCAGTTTGGAAGCTCAGAGTCTTAACCACTGGACTGCCAGGGACGTCCCCTGGGGGTCAACCTTAAGCTGAGGTGCTAGCAACTAGGAAACCCACATGCATAGCTGCCATGTCCAGCAGTGAGATGGGGCGAGTCATTCTACCTTGGAGCCTTGGCTTCTTTGTCTGGGGGCCCACGGGTCACACCCTGGGTGTCCACGGACCCTGAACCCAAAGGGAACTGACCGCAGCCCCATGTTTGGGGGAAGTGTTGCCAGATGTGCAGGACAAGCATGTCCTCTGCCTGGCACGCTGGCCCCTGGGCTGCCGAGAGGAGGGAGGTGTGGGATGTGGCCAGTGGCAGGAGCTGGGCTCTAGTCCAGGGCGATGGGGGTTTCCAGGGGGTTCTTGTAAGGAACCTAAGCTTCTTGTTCTTGTCTTAGCCAAGATGTCACATAAAATTAACTGTCACAGCATCATATTTGTCCAGAGCCCACAGTTCACCTTACGGCTCACTCTTGGTATTCTTTCTGTGTGTGTTAGTTGCTCAGCTGTGTCTGCCTCTGCGACCCCATGGACTATAGCACACCAGGTTCCTCTGTCCATGTAATTCTCCAAGCAAGAAAGCTGAAGTGGATAGCCACTCCCTCCTCCAGGGGCTCTTCCCAATCCAGGGATTGAACCTGGGTCTCCTGTATTGCAGGCAGATTCTTTACTGTCTGAGCCACCAGGGAAGCCTTGTTCATTCTATGGATTTGACAGATGTGTAACAACATGTATCCATCAATATGGTGTAATTCAGAGTATTTCCACTGGCCTAAAAATCCACCGTGCTCTGTCCATTCACCCCTCCCTCCCTTCTAACCTCTGGAAGCCAGTGGGCTCCTTATTGTTTCCGTAGCGTTGCCTTTCCCAGAATGTCGTATGGTTAGAATCAAGCGGTTTGCAGCCTTTTCAGGCTGGCGTCTTTCACTTAGTAATATCCATTTAAAGTTCCTCCATGTTTGTTTATGGCTGGATAGCTCAGTTCTTTCTTGCTAAGTAATATTCCATTGTCTGGGTGGATCACAGTTTATTTACCTGTTCACGTACTGTAGCACAGCTTGGTTGCTTCCAACTTTTGGCTGTTTTGAATAAAGCTTTCATAGGCACCTAAGTGCCGATTTTTGAGTGGATATAAGTTTTGGGTAAATACGAAGGAGTGTGATCTCGGATCATAGGCCATTTTGCATTCTTTTGCAGCAGTGAACATGAGCTCCTGTCCCTTCTCATCCTTACCAGCACTCGATGTTGTCAGTGTTCCAGGTCTGGGCCATTCTAAAAGGGGTGATGCACTCATCTCACACGCTAGTAAAGTCATGCTCAAAATTCCCCAAGCCAGGCTTCAACAATACGTGAACTGTGAACTTCCAGATGTTCAAGCTGGTTTTAGAAAAGGCAGAGGAACAAGAGATCAAATTGCCAACATCTGCTGAATCATCGAGAAAGTAAAAGAGTTCCAGAAGAACATCTACTTCTGCTTTATTGACTATGCCAAAGCCTTTGACTGTGTGGGTCACCACAAACTGTGGACAATTCTTCAAGAGATGGGAATACCAGACCACCTGACCTGCCTCTTGAGAAATCTGTATGCAGGTCAGGAAGCAGCAGTCAGAACTGGACATGGGACAATGGACTGGTTGCAAATAGGAAAAGGAGTGAGTCAAGGCTGTATATTGTCACCCTGCTTATTTAACTTCTATGCTGTGCTGGAAGAAGCACAAGCTGGAATGAAGATTGCCAGGGAGAAATATCAGTAACCTCATATATGCAGATGACACCACCCTTATGGCAGAAAGTGAAGAAGAACTAAAGAGCCTCTTGATGAAAGTGAAAGAGGAGAGTGAAAAAGTTGGCTTAAAGCTCAACATTCAGAAAATAAAGATCATGGCATCTGGTCCCATCACTTCATGGCAAATAGATGGGGAAACAGTGGAAACAGTGTCAGACTTTATTTTTGGGGGCTCCAAAATCACTGCAGATGGTGACTGCAGCCATGAAATTAAGATGCTTACTCCGTGGAAGGAAAGTTATGACCAACCTAGCAGCATATTAAAAGGAGAGACATTACTTTGCCAGCAAAGATCTGTGTAGTCAAGGCTTTAGTTTTTCCAGTAGTCATGTATGGATGTGAGAGTTGGACTATAAAGAAAGCTGAGCACCAAAGAATTGATGCTTTTGAACTGTGGTGTTGGAGAAGACTCTTGAGACTGCAAGGAGATCCAACCAGTCCGTCATAAAGGAGATCAGTCCTGAGTGTTCATTGGAAGGACTGATGTTGAAGCTGAAACTCCAATATTTTGGCCACCTGATGTGAAGAACTGACTCACTGGAAAAGACCCTGATGTTGGGAAAGATTGAAGGCGGGAGGAGAAGGGGACGACAGAGGATGAGATGATTGGATGGCATCACCGACTTAATGGAGATGAGTTTGGGTAAACTCTGGGAGTTGGTGATGGACAAGGAGGCCTGGTGTGCTGCAGTCCATGGGGTCACAAAGAGTCGGACATGAATGAGCCATTGAACTGAACTGAACTGAAGAGTGTTGTAGTGGTATCTCACCAGCAGCTTCCCCGGTGGCACAGTAGTAAAGAATCTGCCTGCCAGGGCTGGAAACACAGGAGACATGGGTTTGATCCCCGGGTCCAGAAGATCCTCTGTAGGAGGAAATGGCAACCCACTCCCGTATTCTTGCATGGAAAATTCCATGGACAGAGGAGCCTGGTGGGTGACAGTCCATGGGGTTGCAAAGAGTCAGACACAACTTAGCAACTGAGCACGCAGAGTATCTCACTATTGCTTTAACTAGAATTTCCCTGATGACATATGATGTGCACCATCTTTTCATATGTTTGCTTGCCATGAGTATATCTTCTTTGCTGAAGTGTCTGTTAAGGTCTTTGGCCTATTTTTTTAATCCAACTGTTTACTTTCTTATCGTTGAATTTTGAGAGTTCTTTTTATATTTTGGATAAACTGTTTTCTGATTGTCTTTTGAAAATATTTCCTCCTTGTCTTTTCATTCTTTTGACAGTGTCTTTGACAAGGAAGAACTTTAAAATTTTAGTAACGTCTAGTTTATCAGGTTTTTTTTTTCTTTGATGGATCTTGCCTTTGATGTCTAAAAAGTCATCACCTAACCCAGGGTCATCCAGATGTTCTCCTGTGTTAGCTTCTAGGAGTTTTGTGTTTTGTATTTTACATTTAGGTCTGTGATTCATTTGGAATTAGCCTTCGTGAAGGTGCAGAGTCTGTGTCTAGATTCATTTTTTTGCATGTGGAGGTCCAGTTGTTCCAGCACCATTTGTTGAAGAGACGATCTTTGTCCCATTGTAAAAGGTCAGCTGACTTTACTTACATAAAGGGTCTGTTTCTGGGCCCTTTATCCTGTTTCATTGATCAATTTGGACTTCCCTGTTGGCTCAGCTGGTAAAGAATGTGTCTGCAATGTGGGAGACCTGGGTTCAGTCCCTGGGTTGGGAAGATCTCCTGGAGAAGGGAAAGGCCACCCACTCCAGTATTCTATCCCGGAGAATTTCCAGGTGGTTGCAAAGGGTTGGATACGGCGGAGCAACTTTCACGTTCTTTCCCTTTCACCAGTAACACAGTCGAATACTGTAGATTTTTAATATGTCTTGAATTTGGGTAATGCCAGTTCTCTAACTTTGTTCTGCCTGAATGTTGTGTTGGCTATTCTGAGTCTTTCCCTTCTCCATATCAACTTTAGTTACTTGGTTGTTTGCTTGTTTATTGGCTGTACTGTGGGACTTGCAGGATCTTAGCTCCCTGACCACACACTGAACCAGGGCCGTGGGTCCTAACGAATGGGCCACCAGGGAACTTCTGTAAACTTTATTTCTAATTTATGATTTTGCCTCTTTTAAAAAATTGCGGCTGCTAGGCTTTCTCTCGTTGTGGTGAGCAGGGACTAACTACCCTCCCCCGTGGCGGGCGGGCTGCTCATGCGGTGGCTTCTCTTGAGAAGCACGAGCTCTAGGTGTGCAGGCATCAGTGACTGTGTTGCACAGGCTCTGTAGTTGTGTCTTGAGAGCCCTAGGGAGGAGGCTCAGCAATCGTGGCGCATGGGCTTCGTTGCCCTGCAGCATGTGGGATCTTCCAGGAGCGGGGATTGAACCTGTGTCCCCTGCATTGGCAGGCGGCTTCTTATCCACCATACCACGAGAGAAGTCCTCCCATGAACTTGAGCAACACTTTGTTGATGTTCACAGAATGACCTCTTGGGGTTTCGACTTTTGGGGGTTGCATTTAATCTATAGATCAAGTTGGGAAGAACTGACATCTTGACAATATTGAGTCTTTTTACCCATGACTACGAAATATCTTTCCTTTTATTTAGAATCTTAAAAAGTGTCTTTCATCAGGATCTCCCCATGTCTTAGGCATATCTTGTTAGGTTCACACCTGAGTATTTCATTTTGGGGAATGATAATATAAATGGTTTTGTACTTTTTGTTTCAAATTCCACTTGTTCACTACTGGAATATAAGAAACCAATTGATGTTTGTACACAAGCACAACTCATTTTATTGTTCTTTTATTTGCAGTGCTTCACAGATAATGCATTTTTTCCCCAAATTAAATGTTTGAGGCAACTTTGGATCAATCAAGTCTGTTGGCACCATTTTTCGAACAGTATTTCATCAGTGTCTCTGTGTTCCCTTTTGGTAATTCTTAACGTATTTCAAAGTTTTTCATTATTATTGTATTTGCTATGGTGATCTGTGATTGGTGATCTTTGATGTTACGACTACTCATTGAAGGCTTGGATGTTGGTTAGCATTTTTTAGGTAATAAAGAATTTCGGAAATTAAGGTCTGTACATTGTTTTTTTTTTTTATTTTAGACATGATGCTGTTGTGCACAATAGATTACAGTACAGTGTAAACATCACTTTTTATGCACCAAGAAACCAAGGAAAATGTGTGACTTGCTTTATTATGGCATTTTCCTTGTGTTGGTGGTCTGCAACCAAGCCCATCCCTGAGGAATGCCTGTATTGATCTGAGGAATGCCTGTATTGATCTGAGGAATGCCTGTATTGATCTGAGGAATGCCTGTATTAATCCTGTATTAATCTGAGGAAAGCCTGTATTAATGCCTGTATCAATCTGAGGAATGCCTGTATTAATCTGAGGAATGCCTGTATTGATCTGAGGAATGCCTGTATTAGTCCTGTATTAATCTGAGGAATGCCTGTATTAATCCTGGATTAATCTGAGGAATGCCTGTATTAATCCTGGATTAATCTGAGGAATGCCTGGATTAATCCTGGATTAATCTGAGGAATGCCTGGATTAATCCTGGATTAATCTGAGGAATGCCTGGATTAATCCTGGATTAATCTGAGGAATGCCTGATTAATCCTGGATTAATCTGAGGAATGCCTGGATTAATCTGAGGAATGCCTGGATTAATCCTGGATTAATCTGAGGAATGCCTGGATTAATCCTGGATTAATGTAATAATGCCTGTATTAATCCTGTATCTTGCAGCCTTGACATGCATGATCACTTGTTCTAGTTTTCTGTTTTGGTCTTGTTTTGTTTTTGTCAATTCTTCTGGATTTTCACTTGGAAAATCATGTTGAAAAAGGCAGTTTGATTTCTTCCTCTCAATCTGTATACCTTTTATTTCATTTTCTTGTCTTATTACATTAGCTAAAGCTTCCAGTACAATGTTGAAAAGCAGTGATGAGAAGGAACCTATTTGCCTTATTCTTGATCTTATGTGGAAAACTTCTAGTTTCTCACCTTCAGGTATGATGTAGCTGTGGGGTTTTTAGATATTCTTTATCAAATTGAGGAACTTCCTCTCGATTCCTAGTTTACTGAGATTTTTTTTCTAAAAATTGTAGATGGATTTTGGATTTTATCAAGGAAGTTTTCCACATCTGTTAATTTGATCATGATTTTTCTTTAGCTTGTAGATGTGATTGATTACATTAATTGATTTTCAAATATTGAACCCATCTTGCATACCTGGGATAAACTCCACTTGGTTGTCTACAATTCTTTTTATGCACTGTTGGGTTCGGCTTGCTAATATTTTTTGAGGGTTTTTGCAGCTATATTTATGACAGATATTGATCTGTAGTTTCCTTTTCTGGTAATTTCCTTGTCTGGCTTTGGTATTAGCCTCATAGAATGTGTTAGGAAATAGTTCCTCTACTTCCTCTGAAAGAAGTTGTAGAAAATTGGTAAAATTTCTTCCTTAAATGTTTGGTAGAATTCACCAGTGAACCCACCTGGGTCTGGTGTTTCATGTTTGGAAGGTTATTAATTGTTACTTCCCAGGTCGCACTAGTAGTAAAGAATCTGCCTGCAATTTAGAGACCCGAGTCTGACCCCTGGGTCAGGAAGATCCCCTAGAAAAGGAAATGGCAACCCACTCCAGTATTCTTGCCTGGAAAATTCCATAGACAGGGAGTCTGGCAGGCTATAGGCCATGGGGTTGCAGAGTTGCACATGACTAAGCACACACAAAAATAAACTTTAGTAGATACAGTACTTTTTAAGATTGTCTATGTATTCTTATGAGAGTTTTGGCAGACTGTGTCTTTTGAGGAACTGATCTCTTTCATGTAAGATATCAGATTTGTGGGTACAGAGTTGTTCACAGAAGTCCCTGATTCATAGTTCATGATATTTGTTTTAATGTCCGTGGGATTTATAGTGATGTTCCCACTTTCATTTTTAGTACTAGTAATTTGAGTCTTCTTTTTTAGTGAGCCTGCCTAGAGGCTTATTGATTTTATTGATCTTTTCAAAGAACCAAGTTTGATCTTTTCCACAAACCAGGTTTGTTGATTTTTCTCTGTTGAGCTCTTATTTTCAATCTTATGGATTTCTGCTCTAATTCTTGTTATTTATTTTCTTCTTCTTCCTTTGGTTTTAAATTGGCCTTTTCCCAGTTCCTTGAGGTAGACCAGATGACTGATTGTAGATCTTCCTTCTTTTCTAATACATGTACTCAATGCTATACATTTCCCTTAAAGTACTGCTTTTGCTGTATCCTATACATTTTGATAAGTTATGCTTTCATTCTCATTTTGTTCCAAGTACAGTTGACCCTTGAACAATGCAGGGTTAGGAGTGCTGATCCCCTCACAGCTGGAGATCTGCATATAACTTTACAGTTGGTCTTCTGTATCAGCTGTTGCACATCTATAGATTCAACCAGCCAGAGATTGTATGGTACTGTAGGATGTGTTTATTGAAAAACTCCACATTTAAGTGGACCTGTGCAGTTCAAACACACGTTGTTCAATGGTCAGCTCTATTTTAAAATTTCTCTTACAATTTCTCTTTTTACCCATGTGTGATTTAGAAGTGTGTTGCTTAATCTCCATGTGTTTGGGGATTCTCCAGTTTTCTTTTTTATTATTGATTTCTCGTTTAATTCCACTGTGGTCTGAGAGCAGACATTGTATGCTTTCTGTTCTTTAAAATTTGTTAAAGTGTGTTTTCTGCCCATAAGTGTTTCTATCATGGTGAATGTTCTGTGTGAGCTTGGGAAGAGTATGTAATCTGCTCTTTTTGGATGAAGTCGTCTATAGGTGTCAATTTTATCCAGTTGATTGATGGTGTTGCTGGGTTCAGCTATGTCCTTACTAATTTTCTGCCTGCTGGATCTGCCCATTTCTGACAGAGGGGAGTTGGAGTCTCCAACCATGATAGGGGGTTCATCTATTTCTCTTTGAAACTCTATTAGTTTTTGCCTCATATATTGTGATACTCTGTTGTTAAGCGCACACACATTAAGGATATGTCCTTTTGGAAAATTGACTCCTTTATCACTTTGCAACACCCTTCTTCATCCCTGATAAAACTCTTTGCTTTGAAGTCTGCTCTGTCTGAAATTAATTAGCCATCCCTGCTTTCTTTTGATTAGCATTAGCGTGGTATATTTTTTTCCAGCCATTTACTTTTTTTTTTTTGGCTTTGCTATGAGGCTTGTGGGATCTTAGTTCCCTGGCTAGGGATTGAACCCTGGCCACAGGAATGGAAGTGCCCAATCCTAACCACTGGACTACCAGGAAATGCTCTATCCATCCCTTTTCTTAAAACTGTTCCTGTCTCTGTTTTTAGCTGTGCTGGGTCTTTGTTGCTGCGCGGGCTTTTGCTCTAGCTGTAGGGAGCAGGGGCTGTTCTTTGCTGTGGTGTGCGGGCTTCTCACTGTGGTGATCTCTCTTGCTGCAGAGCACGGGCTCCAGGTGCTCGGGCCTCAGTCGTTGCTGTGCATGGGCTCAGTGGTTGTGGCTCCCCGGCTGGCTCAATAGTTGTGGTTCATGGGCTTTGTTATTCCAAGGCATGTGGGATCTTCCTGGACTGGGGATCGAACCCATGGGTCCTGCCTTGGCAAAACTCTTTACCACTGAGCCACCAGGGTAGCTCCACATCCGTTTACTCTTTTTTGTCTTTGTTGCAAACTTGTGAGATCTTGTTTCCCTGACCAGGGATTGAACCCAGGGCCACAGCTGTGACAGTGCTGAGTCCCAACCGCTGGACCACCAGGAAATCCCCCATCCATCTATTTACGCTTAATCTGCTGGCACCTTTACACGAAAGTGAATATCTGTTAGACAGCTTGTAGCTGGCTCTTGTTTTTTGATCCACTCTACCAATTTCTGTCTTTTATTATAATTGATGAGTTTAGACTATTGACGTTCAAAGTGATCAGCAATGTGGCTGGATTGATGTCTACCACATTTGCCACTCTTTCATATTTGTTATCATTGTTCTTTGTTACTATTTTTGTCTTCTACTTTTCCTGCCTTGTGTGTGTGTGTGTGCGTGTGTGTGTGTGTGTATTTTGAGTAAGAAATAAATATCTGTTAAGCACTTGATATTTGGAGATTTTTTTTAGAGTAACTACTCTTTTTTTCCCAGCTATATTGAGGTATAATTGACAGAAGAAATTGTCTAAATTTAAGGTACAAAACAATGATTTGATATAAGTATATACTGTGAAATGATTACCGCAATAAAGGTAGTTAACACATCCATCACCTCACTGAGTCACCTTTTTTTCTTGTGGCGAGAACTTTCACTCCACAATACAGTACTGACAATGTGAGTCACCAGCTGTACGTTAGATCCCCTGACCTTGTTCATCTTACACTTGAAAGCTTACAGCCTTGTATCCTGTGTCTATGATTTCAACTATTTTAGATTCCACGTATGTGAGCTCACATGCTATTTGTCTTTCTCTGTCTGACTTATTTCACTTAACACGATATTCTCAAGGTTTATCCTTGCTGATGTCTTCTGTGGTTTAACTGAGCATTTTAGATGATTCCAGTTCCTCTCCTTTCTTCTCCCTATCAGTATTTTCTTTTCTTTTAGTGGTTGACCTAGAGTTTGCAATATACATTTCCAGCTAATCCAATCCATTTCAAATACCACTGCATCATTTCTTGGGGGCACCAATCCCTTATAATAAAAAATAACCCTAATTTCTCCCTCTTATCCTTTGTGCCATTGCCATCGTCCATTTTATTTTAGCTTTTAAGTCAAAAAATTTAAAAAGTCTTTACTGCCTTTGTTACAATATTGTTTCCGTTTTATGTGTTTTGGCCACAAGGCATGTGGCTCCCCGACCAGGGGTTGGACTTGCACTTCCTGCTTTGGAAGGTAAAGTCCACTGGGCCGCTAGGGAAGTCGCTCGTTTTATTTATACATAAATATTCATAAGCCTGTATCGTGCACATGTGTTTGTGTATAAAATCAGGTATATTGTCGGCGTGATTATTTGGAACGAACTGTTATCTGTTAGGTAAAAGAAGAAGAAAAGGAAAGGTTTCGTTTTACCTTCCCTCATTTCTTCCCCTGTGCTCGTCCTTTCTTCACACTGTTCCACGTTTCTGACCCACACGATTTTCCTTCTCTTTACAGAACTACTTGGCACATTTCTTGAAAGGCAAGTCTACCAGCTACGGATTCCCTCAGTTTTTGTTTGTCTGAGAAAGTCTTTATTTCCCCTTCAGTTGTGAAGGGTAATTTCACAGGGTACAGAATTCTGAATTTGTGGGTTTTTCCCTCAGCACTTTAAATACTTCACTCCAGTCTTGAGGAGTTGGAAGTAATTCTTACCTTTGCTTTTCTATAGACAGTGTGCTTCCCCCACTCCCTTTGGCTTCTTTTATGATTTTTTTTTTCTTTATTCCACTTTTCCGCAGTTTGAAAATAAAATGTTTAGGTGTAATTTTGGGGGCATTTATCCTGTTTGGTGTTCTGTGAGGTTCCTGGACCTGCAATTTGGTGTTTGGTGTTAACTGGGGAAATTGTTTCAGATGTTTCTCCTGCCTCTCTCTCTTCTCCTGCTGGAATTTCCAATTATGCATGGGCTACACCTTTGCAATTGTCCTGCATTCCTTGGATATTCTGTTCTTTTTTTTTTCCAGCCTTTATTCTCTTGGCTTTTCGATTTTGGAGGTTTCTATTGTGATATTTTCAAGCCCAGAGGTTTTTTCCTCAGCCATGTCCAGTCGACTAATAAACCACTTAAAGGCATTTCCATTCCAGTGTTTGATATGCAGCATTTCTTTTGGGTTCTTTCTCAGGATTTCCAGGTCTCTGCTTACACCACACATCTGTTCTTGCACGCTGTCAACTTTACTCGTTAAATCCCTAGCATATCAATCATCGTTGTCTTTAATTCCTGGTCTCATCATTCCAGTCATCCTGCTGGGTGGTTGTTTGATCTGACTCTCTGCCTCTTTGCAGCGCTATGGACTGCAACAGGCCAAGCTCCCCTGTCTTTCTCTAGCTCCAAGAGTTAGCTCAAATTCATGTTCACTGAACTGATGATGCCATCCTGCTGTCAATCTTTCCCAGCATCAGTGTCTTTTCAAATGAGTCAACTCTTTGCATCTGGTGGCCAAAGTACTGGAGCTTCGGCTTCAGCATCAGTCCTTCTAATGAATATTCAGGACTGATTCCCTTTAGGATGGACTGGTTGGATCTCCTTGCAGTCCAAGGGACTCTCAAGAGTCTTCTCCAACACCACAGTTCAAAAGCATCAATTCTTTGGCACTCAGCCTTCTTTATGATCCAACTCTCACATCCATACATGACTACTGGAAAAACCATAGCTTTGACTATATGGACCTTTGTTGGCAAAGTGATGTCTCTGTTTTTTAATATGTTGTCTAGGTTTGTTATAGCTCTTCTTCCACGTAACAAGTGTCTTTTAACTGCATGGCTGCAGTCACCACCCACAGTGATTTTGGAACCCAAGAAAATAAAGTCTGTCACTGTTTCCATTGTTTCCCCATCTATTTGCCATGAAGTTCTGGGACTGGATGCCATGATCTTTGTTTTTTGAATGCTGAGTTTCAAGCCAACTTTTTCACTCTCCTCTTTTACCTTCATCAAGAGGCTCTTTAGTTCCTCTTCACTTTCTGTCATTCGGGTGGAATAGTCTGCATATCTGAGGTTATTGATACTTCTCCTGGCAATCTTGATTCCAGCTTGTGCTTTATCCAGCCTGTCATTTTGCATGATGTACTCTATATAGAAGTTAAGAGGCAGGGTGACAATATACAGCCTTGACATACTCCTTTCCCAACTTGGAACCGGTCCATTGATCCATGTTCAGTTCTAAACTGTTGCTTCTTGACCTGCATGTAGGTTTCTCAGGAGGCAGGTAGGGTGGTCTGGTATTCCCATCTCTTTAAGAATTTTCCACAGTTTTTGTGATCCACATAGACAAAGGCTTTGGCATAGTCAATAGAGCAGAAGTAGATGTTTTTCTAGAATTTCCTTGCTCTCTCTATGATTCAGTGGATTTTGTCAGTTTGATCTCTGGTTCTTCTGCCTTTTCTAAAGCCAGCTTGTACATCAGGAAGTTCTCAGTTCACATACTGTTGAAGCCTGGCTTGAAGGATTTTGAGCATTACTTTGCTAGCATGTGAAATGAGCACAATTATATGGTAGTTTGAACCTTCTCTGACATTGCCTTTCATTGGCATTGGAATGAAAACTGACCTTTTCCAGTCCTGTGGCCACTGCTGAGTTTTCCAAATTTGCTGGCATATTGAGTGCAGCACTTTCACAGCATCATCTTCCAGGATTTGAAATAGCTCAGCTTGAATTCCATCACCTCCACTAGCTTTGCTCATAGTGATGTTTCCTAAGGCCCACTTGACTTCACATTGCAGGATGTCTTGCTCTAGGTGAGTGACCACATCATCATGGTTATCTGGGTCGTGAAGCTCTTTTTGTACAGTTCTTCTGTGTATTCTTGCCACCTCTTCTTAATATCTTCTGCTTCTGTTAGGTCCATACCATTTCTGTCCTTTATCGAGCCCATCTTTGCATGAAATGTTCCCTTGTTATCTCTAATTTTCTTGAAGAGATCTCTAGTCTTTCCCATTCTGTTGTTTTCCTCTATTCCTTTGCACTGATCACTGAGGAAGGCTTTTTATCTCTCCTTGCTATTCTTGGAAACTCTGCATTCAGTTGGGTATATCCTCCCCTTTCTCCTTTCCCTTTTGCTTCTCTTCTTTTCTCAGCTATTCATATGGCCTCCTCAGACAACCATTTTGCCTTCTTGCATTTCTTTTTCTTAGAGATGGTTTTGGTCAGTGTGTCCTGTACAGTGTTACAAACCTCCATCCATAGTTCTTCAGGCACTCTATCGATGAGATCTAATCCCTTGAATCTAGTTGTCACTTCCACTGTATAATCAACAATAAGGGATTTGATTTAGATGATAGTTGAATGGTCTAGTGGTTTTCCCTACTCTCTTCAATTTAAGCATGAATTTTGAAATAAGGAGCTCATGATCTGAGCCACAGTCAGCTCCAAGTCTCGATTCTGCTGACTGTATAGAATGCCTCTATCTTCGGCTTCAAAGAATATAATCGATCTGATTTCATCATTGACCACCTGCTGATGTCCATGTGTAGACTAGTCTCTTATGTCATAGAAAGAGGGTGATATGACCAGTGTGCTCTCTTGTCAGAACTCTGTTAGCCTTTGCTCTGCTTCATTTTGCACTCCAAGGCCAAACTTACCTGTTACTCCCGGTTATTTTTTGACTTCCTACTTTTGCATTCCAAACCCCTATGATGAAAAGGACACCTTTTTTTGGTGTTTGTTCTAGAAGGTCTTGGAGGTCTTCATAGAACTGTTCAACTTCAGCTTCCTTGGAATTAGTGGTTGGAGCATAGACTTGGATTACTGTGATGTTGACTCATTGGCCTTGAAAACAAACAGAGATCATGCTGTTGTTTTTGAGATTGTACCCAAGTACTGCATTTCAGGCTCTTTTGTTGACTATGAGGACTACTCCATTTCTTTTAAGGGATTCTTGCCCTCCTAGCTGTATCAGAATCTGATTCTGATGTTTGTCCTGTCTCTTCAAACTATGTTCTTTTGCCTTTTAATTTTAAAATGTGCAGTGTAATTTTTTCTTGATAGCCGCAGCATGATGGATAGAAGAAAGAAACTTTAGAAATACGACTTCAGTAAATAGAAAAAGGAGTACATCAAGGCTGTATATTGTCACCCTGCTTATTTAACTTCTATGCAGAGTACATCATGAGAAACGCTGGACTGAAAGAAACACAAGCTGGAATCAAGATTGCCAGGGAGAAATATCAATAACCTCAGATATGCAGATGACACCACCCTTATGGCAGAAAGTGAAGAGGAACTAAAAGCCTCTTGATGAAAGTGAAAGTGGAGAGTGAAAAAGTTGGCTTAAAGCTTAACATTCAGAAAATGAAGATCATGGCATCCGGTCCCATCACTTCATGGGAAATAGATGGGGAAACAGTGGAAACAGTGTCAGACTTTACTTTTTTGGGCTCCAAAATCACTGCAGATGGTGACTGCAGCCATGAAATTAAAAGACACTTACTCCTTGGAAGAAAAGTTATGACCAACATAGATAGCATATTCAAAAGCAGAGACAGTACTTTGCCGACTAAGGTCCGTCTAGTCAAGGCTCTGGTTTTTCCTGTGGTCATGTATGGATGTGAGAGTTGGACTGTGAAGAAGGCTGAGCGCCGAAGAATTGATGCGTTTGAACTGTGGTGTTGGAGAAGACTCTTGAGAGTCCCTTGGACTACAAGGAGACCCAACCAGTCCATTCTGAAGGAGATCAACCCTGGGATTTCTTTGGAAGGAATGATGCTAAAGCTGAAACTCCAGTACTTTGGCCACCTCATGCGAAGAGCTGACTCATTAGAAAAGACTCTGATGCTGGGAGGGGTTGGGGGCAGGAGGAGAAGGGGACGACAGAGGATGAGATGGCTGGATGGCATCACCGACTTGATGGACATGAGTTTGAGTGAACTCCGAGAGTTGGTGATGGACAGGGAGGCCTGGCGTGCTGCGATTCATGGGGTCGCAAAGAGTCAGACATCACTGAGCGACTGAACTGAACTGAATGTGGAGGTAAGGCAGCATTCCAGGTCTCAGTCCTACAGTGAGCCTGTGCCTCTGGACTGTGAATTTCACGAATGTTTCTCATCCCTTCCCCCTTAGGTGGGACAGGACATCTAGAGTGGTCTGAAATTGTGTTAAAATGCTCCTTTCTCTCTAACACTTTGTTAGGCTCTGATTGGACTTCCTGGTGGCTCAGATGGTAAAGAATCCACCTGCAATGCAGGAGACTCAGGTTCGATCCCTGGTTCGGGAAGATCTCCTGTGGCAGCCCACTCCACTACTCTTGCGTGGAGAATCCCATGGACAGAGGAGCCTGGTGGGCTGCAGTCCATGGGGTCACACAGTCAGACACGACTGAGTGACTAACACTGCTCCTATGGCTACTAGCTTAAATAATTTGATAGATTAAATCTGATGGATTAGGTTAAGCTGGTTTCCCCTGAGGGCTTTGTGAAGAATGGAATATTCTGGCATATTCCACCATGATTCCTTTCCCCCCCTCTGCTGGAAGGACACGGAGATTTTTCCTCTGATATTCCCTTGTGAGAGCAGCTTGGGCTGTTGGAGGCGAAGTGCCCAGACTGGTGAGGATCCCTCTTGCACTGGCCCTCCTGGAGCTTCAGTTCAGGGTCTTGCTCACCCTGAGTGGAGTGTGAGTCGCTCAGTCTTGTCCAGCTCTTTGTGAACCTGTGGACTCTCGCCTTCCAGGCTTCCCTGTCCCTGGGAGTCCCGCAGGCAAGAACAGTGGAGTGGGCTGCCGCTCCTTGCTCCAGCAGCTCTTCCTGATCCAGGGACTGAACCTGTGTCTCCTCTGCTGCAGGCAGACTCTTTCCCGTCTGAGCCTCAGGGGAGTCCCTGGCCACACTGAGGCCCTAGTGCTCCATCAGCTTCCGTTCAGGCTCCCTCCCCCCGTCCTGGGCGCTGGGTGGCTTTCTGCTCCTGGGGCCCACCTTCTCTGGGCTCACCTGCTGTGCCTCCCAAGCAGGGACAGCAGTGTTCCCCGTGGCCTCACCTCTTTTGCGAATGCAGCAGGAGTTGCTGATTTTTCAGCTTGTTCAGGTTTTCACTTGTTAGGCCTGGAGCAGCAGCTTTCACGCTTCTATGCTGGACTAGAGACTGAAAGTCTGGGACTGTGTGTGTGCGTGTGTGTGTGTGTGTGAGATTTTCTGTACTTAAAAAAATTAATCTCTTTATTTTTGCCATCTAAAAACGATTTATTTTTAATTGGAGGATAATTGCTTTACAATATTGTGATCGCTTCTGCCTTACATCGCATCAATCAGCCCAGTACACACATGTTCCCTCCCTCTTGAACCTCCTTCCCACCTCCAGGTCCATCTCACCCATCTAGGTTGTCACAGCGCACTGAATCCGAGCTCCCAGCATTTGCCACACAGCAGATTCCCACTGGCTATCTATTTTACACATGGTAATGCACAATTGCACTCATCTCACATGCTAGTAAAGTCATGCTCAAAATTCTCCAAGCCAGGCTTCAGCAGTACGTGAACCATGAACTTCCTGATGTTCAAGCTGGTTTTAGAAAAGGCAGAGGAACCAGAGATCAAATTGCCAACATCCGCTGGATCATGGAAAAAGCAAGAGAGTTCCAGAAAAACATCTATTTCTGCTTTATTGACTATGCCAAAGCCTTTGACTGTGTGGATCACAAGAAACTGTGGAAAATTCTGAAAGAGATGGGAATACCAGACCACCTAACCTGCCTGTTAAGAAATCTGTATGCAGGTCAGGAAGCAACAGTTAGAACTGGACATGGAACAACAGACTGGCTCCAAGTAGGAAAAGGAGTACGTCAAGGCTGTATATTGTCACCCTGCTTATTTAACTTATATGCAGAGTACATCATAAGAAATACTGGACTGGAAGAAACACAAGCTAGAATCAAGATTGCCGGGAGAAATATCAATAACCTCAGATATGCAGATGACACCACAGTTATGGCAGAAAGTGAAGAGGAACTAAAAAGCCTCTTGATGAAAGTGAAAGTGGAGAGGAAAAAGTTGGCTTAAAGCTCAACATTCAGAAAACGAAGATCATGGCATCCAGTCCCATCACTTTATGGGAAACAGATGGGGAAACAGTGGAAAGTGTCAGACTTTACTTTTTGGGCTCCAAAATCACCTCAGATGGTGACTGCAGCCATGAAATTAAAAGACACTTACTCCTTAGAAGAAAAGTTATGACCAACCTAGAGAGCGTATTCAAAAGCAGAGACATTACTTTGCCGACTAAGGTCCGTCTAGTCAAGGCTATGGTTTTTCCAGTGGTCATGTATGGATGTGAGAGGTGGACTGTGAAGAAGGCTGGGCGCCAAAGAATGGATGCTTTTGAACTGTGGTGTTGGAGAAGACTCTTGAGAGTCCCTTGGACTGCAAGGAGATCCAACCAGTCCATTCTGAAGATCAGCCCTGGGATTTCTTTGGAAGGAATGATGCTAAAGCTGAAATTCCAGTACTTTGGCCACCTCATGTGAAGAGTTGACTCATTGGAAAAACTCTGATGCTGGGAAGGATTGGGGGCAGGAAGAGAAGGGGATGACAGAGGACAAGATGGCTGGATGGCATCATCGTCTTGATGGACGTGAGTCTGAGTGAACTCCGGGAGATGGTGATGGACAGGAAGGCCTGGTGTGCTGCAAGTCACGGGCTCGCAGAGTTGGGCACGACTGAGCGACTGAGCTGCACTGAACCGCATGCATATGTTTCGGTGATGCTCTCCCCATTCGTCCCACCCTCTCCTTCCCCTGCCGTGTCTAGAAGTCTGTTCTCTACACCTGTGTCTCCGCTGTTGCCCTACATTCATCAATACCATCTTTTTAGATTCCATGTATATACGTGTGTGCACTAATATATGATTTTTGTTTTTCTCTTTGTGACTTACCTCACTCTGTATAATAGGCTCTGGGTTCATCCACTTCATTAGAACTGACTTAAATACGTTCTTTTTTTTTTTTTTTTTTCTGCTGAGTAATGTTCCATCGTATACATTGGGTTTTGAACAGCATCCCTGGCTTCGGGGTGGAGAATGGGGTGGAGCACAGGTGGGCAGAGTGGTGAGGGGCTCTTGCAGGGCCTAGGGGAGGGACCGTTACCGGGTTACCTGGGGCGTTTTTCTCTGCCATTTGTAGACCTACCCAGAGGCTTCTTCGGCATCTTCCAGGGTTTTGGCCACGTCCCTGAGATTCCCTGGGGAATTCAAGGACCCTCCCCGCTCCTCCTCCCCGCTGGCTTTCAGCACCCTTGTCTGGTCAGGTGGGAAGTCCTGGGTGACAGGTGCTCCATTTCCCAGACCCCAGGATGCCCTTGTCCCCAGGAGTCCCCACACCCCTCCTAAAGCAAGAATCCTCATGGCTGAGCTGTGTGGCAAGAGGGCACATAAGAGAGGAAGGGAAAAGGGAGATTGTCCAGAAACGTCTGCCTCTCCTGATGACACCAGGCAGCTGGAGGCAGGACCGGGGTGTACCTGCGTGTCTCGGGGCCTGGGGCAGAGCCTGGGGCAGAGTTCTGCAACAAACATGCCGGCTGTCAGAGCATCACCAGCCTTGGAACGGAAACGGGAAGCCTCCTTCCCACCTCGCGCTGCTCCCTCGCCCAGCATCTCCTCCTCTCCTTGGCCCCCTTTCTAGGCGTTTCTGTGCCCGATAAGCCTTCTGGGGCCTCCCTGGTGGAACCAAGGCCCCTGTGGGGCTTCTGGGCACAGAAGCCCTTCTGTCCTCCATTTCTTGTAGGCAAGACTCCAGCCTCCACGACCTCCCCCGAGTTCCAAAGGGCAGATTCTAACAGTTACTGCTCAAAGGAGGAGCAGCTGAGTTGTTGCGTCTGATTCTTTGCGACTCAGCACACTAGGCTTCTCTGTCCTTCACAGTCTCCCAGAGTTTGCTCACACTCTTGTCCAGGAAACCGCTTAAGGCTAGATTAAAGGGGAAGGTCATAAAGATTAGGAGAGTCACCCCTCGAAACCCTCCACACACCCTAATCTTGTCAGCCACCTCACTCTTGAAATGTGGCTATAGAAGCTGAATGAGTTGAGTTCAGTTGCTCAGTTGTGTCTGACTCTTTGCGACCCATGGACTGCAGCTATATAACTTCTTATCAAACCCTCCCAGGGTGAGACACACAGGTTTTCGGGGCAGGAGCCAGCCACTGTGTCTCCCTTTGCCTGGCAAAGCAATTAAGCTATTCTTTCTCTACTTCACCCTAAACTCTGTCTCTGAGATTCGATTTGGCACCCATGGACAGAGAGCCAAGCTTTCAGCATCACCGGTAAGCACCCTGGGTGAACTTCCCCGCGCTCCTCGTCCCTCACTGCATATTGTTAACTAATGAAGTGTGTGATGATGTGCTCAGTTCTGTTCTGCCAACTAGACCTGATCTGTTTAGTCCACATCTCTGTTCTCAGTATCTAGAGGGGTGCTTACCCCACACAGGCACATGGCAAGCTTAGTAAATAAAGGAATGAATTTTGAACAAATAGGTAAAATGGATCATGGCTCGTGCCAGACTGTGGCTCAAATCACCCAGTGGAGACCCCAGGGCGGGAAGGCTCTTCCGTACCCTTTGGGGTGCTGCTCAGCATGCTGACGCACCACAGTGGAGGGCTAGCTGCTCTGCGGGCTGCCAGGCTGCACTCTCACAGCCCATCCATCCCCTCCGGGGCAGGCGGCGGCTGTGGTGGCTCCCAGGACCTCCATGCTGCCTACTTGCTCCGAGGGTCTTGGCTGCTTGCGAGGGATGTGGGAATTGCGGAGCTGCAAGGCCCTCAGGCGTGAGGCTCAGTCAATCCTGAGCTGTCCTGGTAAATACATCCTTCCCGTGTGGGCCCCAGAGAATGTACTGTTCTTGCAATATGATGTCTCTAGAACATGAGTCACCACTTAAAGAGAAAACAAGCCACAGATCCCACTGCGGAAGCTTCGGGGACGCGGTGGGAGGCCTGGGGGCCCGTCCGGCCCTGGCGGCCAGGCGGGTGGCGTGGTGAATGTGCCACGGCCGGGGACGGGTGTGGGGGCTCCCTGCACCTCTGCTTCTAGGCTGTTCCCTGGGGACTGAACTCTCCTGTCTTCACCGGAGCTGCTGCAGCCTGCAGCCCCAGGCAGCTCCCTGTCCTCTGCTGGCCAGCTTCCTCATCCGTAAAGTGGGGATAATGACGATCGTTCTGGGGGTTGCTGGGGGCCAAGGAGACCCTTCAGATAGCCATTAATAAAAGAGTTAAGAATGGAAGGTGGTGACACTGGTCCAGGACTCACCAAGCACCGAGTGTGGTTCACACCGCCTGAATGGCCCCATTTTATAGATGAGGAAACCTCTCCGGTAGCCGGGGGTTTGGGCAGATGAGCTTCGCTGCCAGCTCCCAGCCCCAGCCCCTCCAGCGAGACAGGAGACCAAGCAGCAGTCCCGTGAGCCGAAGGGTGAGCTGAACCCCTCCAGCCCCCCAGCCTCAGGCCTGGCTTTAGATGCCCCCCAAGGTGACTGCCAGTTGCAGGAACTCAGCTCTCTTCCCCTGTGCCCCTAGCTCCAGTGACCCCTCCGGCAGTGGAGCCTCCGGCGGGGGCTGGGCCCAGCAGTTCAGACTGCTCGGTCCCTTAAAAAGCAACAGAAATGGGCCTCGTCATGTGCCAGGGCCTGCAAACATGTTTTCATTTTAATTTCTTTTAGAGTCAAAAGGAAAAAGATAAATATAATAATGTGAATCCAGCCTGGATTATATTTGTCTTTATGCCAGTACAGTTGTAAAATATAATTAAAAAAGCTTTTAATATTGGAAGGAGCCCACAAGGCAAAAACACCTCAGGTTCCTGAGAATCACCATGTGGCCCAGAC
Source organism: Nanger dama (assembly GCA_917880005.1). Taxonomy (NCBI): domain Eukaryota; kingdom Metazoa; phylum Chordata; class Mammalia; order Artiodactyla; family Bovidae; genus Nanger; species Nanger dama. The sequence continues at coordinate 4,632,241 of CAKJTW010000063.1, read as the reverse complement.
TGCAGCATCTCCCCTCGCCCCCAGGTACGGGCAGACCCACGGGAGGCCCTGCACCCTCCCGGCCTCCCCCCTCAGCCCTAATGCTCACAGCCAACCACTGGCCATGGTTCTGCCTCCAGCCACAACTCCCTGGTCCCCCAACACTGACCTCATGCCTGACTGTGTCCAGCCTTCAGGTGTCACGCTCTGGAGACCTCAGACTGTCTCACACTGTTTGGGGACTCTCTGCCCAGTGCCCTGAGCTGTGCTGGCTGTTTATGCATCGGCTGCTCCCACTGGTCTGGGAGCAGCTCCAGACTCCTGCTGTGTCCTAGTCACCAGGCCACCCTGCCCAGGCCAGGCCCAGGGTGGGATTGAGGTGTCCTGGGCAAGAGGTGAGGGTGCGGAGGATACTACTCTTTAGAAACTAGGAAGCATCAAGGCAGAAATGGGCTGTGCTCTGGGACGCAGGGCAAGACGATGTGAGGACAGAGGGGATGTGGGCAGCTCGAGGTTGGGGGATGAGGGGACAGGGTGGAGGGGGGGGACCTGGGGGAGAGGAGAGTGGGCTGGGAGACACTGCTGACTCTGCCGGCTGATCTCACTGCTCCAAAGAGCTGACCCCCGAGAGGACAGGCCAGTTAGCAGGCCCGTTCCGATCCAGAGGCCCAAGGACAGTGATGGGGCAAGGCCTGGGGCCTGGGGGCAGCAGAGGAGTCCCCATCCCTGGCCAAGGGTCTGGAGGGACCTGGATGATAGGTGGCGTTCCAGGCACAAGGATCAGCCTGTGCGGTGGCTCAGGAGGCAGTGCTGCCGCAGGCCTGGGGGGTAACGTTTGCGGGAGAGTCTTACTAGGCCAGCATGTGTGCTCACACCTTCTTCCTCCACTAAGACTAGGGCGTTGGCCATCCTCATTGTCAGACACCTGTGGACGACCCAGATTGGCTTTGGGAGGTGCCAGGAATACAGGGGTGGCTCGGGTGAAGGGGACACACCAGTGGAGGCCATCGGCTGTGCCTGCAAAGAGCCTGGAGTGTGGGGGGTGGCTGTGTCTGGCTGGAGGATGCGGGGATGCTTCCTGCAGGAGGGTTGCCAGGGCTGGCCTTGAGGGATGAACAGAGGGATCCCTGGGGTGCCTGCAAAGTAGGGGTCTCCTGAACTAAAGAATAGAGGGAAACTGTGGGCCAGACTGAACCGGGACTAGTGTGGCATGATCCTGGGATCGCCCTGGGCAGATGCAGGGCAGGTGGCAACGGTGGCGGGGGGGAGGGTAGGTGGCCTGCTTGGCGGCTGCTGGTGAGTTCACACTCAGACTCTGGTTTTTAGATGAATGAAGCCACTTCCTGGTGAGGCAGGAGAGGTGATCGGGTCAGGAAGAGAAGAGCTGGGGCATGGAGGGTCTCCAGAGTGGGACCTGGGCTGAACTAGCAAGGGAAAATGTTAGACCCTGTGTCTCAGGATGGATTTCCTCAGCAGCAGATCCTGTAAAGATGTGAGTGAGAGCTTCTCTGGGAGATGATGGGTGAAGCACTGTGGTGCGAAGGTGGGGTGGCTGCAGAGTCATCCAGGAGGCAGGTGCTGGAGCCTGTGCCCCTGGGGGTCTCTGAGACAGGTGGGAATGAGCAGCCAAACAGACCAGTCCAAGGGTGAGGGCACTGGGGCTGCCGGCTAAGGGCTGATTTGGGGGAGGAACGTGGTCTTCCTGGCTCTGGGCCACCCCATGCAGCAGCGAGGTGGACTATGATGGCTGGAGAAGCTGCAGGTGAAGGGCCTAGGTGTGCGGAGTTAGAATCTGCTGGGTCACGGTGTCTGGGAAGGTCAGGGCTGAGGGCGTGTGGGAAGGGTGTCCACCACATCGCTGTACCCCAACTTGAGAACTCAGAACTCAGGGTCCAGGCACCTGCCACAGTCCGGGGGACTGAGAGACCCCTGTCTCTCTGAGTGATGGGGGTGAGCTGAGGGGGCACCTGGACAGAGGGTCTTGGACAAGCCCTCTGAACTTTCCCATCCCCGGGGGCCTGTGGAAACAGTGGGAGAGGTGTGGATGTGGACAAGAGAGGAAGAAGAAACTTGGAGGAACTCTGGGGTTGGTTCGCCTGCCTGACTTGTGGACCTGAAAATCAGCACCCAGGTGAACTGTGGCCGTGCAGGACCCTGCGAGGGGCTCAATCGAGTCCTCCTGGGCGTGCCCACCAGGAGCCTCAGAGCAGCCCCGATCTGGAAATTGGGCTGTTGTAGGTGCAGTCAGTTACGATGAGGCCACCTTGGAGGAGAGCGGCCCCGAATCCAACGCCTGGTGTCCTCATGAGATGAGGAGGAGAGACCCATGGGAGAAGACCATGTGGCGACCGAGGCAGGGATGGGAACCACGTGTGCACATGCTGAGGACCGCCGGCAGCTGCCAGAAGCCAAAGAGGCCAGGAGGCTACTTTCCCAGGGCCTTAGGGGGAGTGTGGCCCTGCAGACAGCTTGATCTCAGACTTGTGGCCTTTGGAACTTAGAGAGAATAAATATCTGTTATCTTACGACCCTCGGTTTGCGGTAATCTGTTACAATGGCCACAGGACACTAATATAAACCCCAAGGTGTCTCAGCCTCAGGAGGGCAGACACCCCGCCTCCCGGGACCCCAAACCCACTGAGCGTGGGGAAGGTGTGCAGAATGAACATTCATCCCTGTTTCAGGAAGACCAGGCGTAGCATTTCTGGTGCACCTGAGGTTATGGGGCAGAGGGAGGCTGCTATGTGTGAGGCCTCGCTCGGCGGGCTTAGGAGGGCAGTCACGGCCACCCGGGCCCTTTCTGGCCGAGTCTCTGGGCCCCAGGTTGGCGTCATCCCTGACCTCTGGGCCAGCCCAGAAGGGCCAGTGTGTGAGCAGCCACCGCGTCAGCCGCCCTGCGTTAATATTTGATGATGTTGAATCGCTTTCTTCTGAGACAGAGAAAAAGAGGCCATCACACTTGGGTAATAAGATGCGCTAGGATGTTTGGCGAGCTCCCAGCTGTCCAGGGCCTGAGAGGTCAACGATGCTGTGAATAATTCATCTACCTGTAATGATTTTTTTCTAGCTCTGCATCCCTCTTGGCCAGCAAAAGCTTGGCTGCCCCCTCCCCTGGCAGTCCAGCCCAGCGCTTGGTCACTCCTGGCCACACCACCCCCGAGCATGAGAGGGCCATGCTCCCCGGGCTGGCTGATCAAAGTCCAGGGCTCAGCTGCAGTAGCAGGGGGCTGTGTGCCCTGCCTCGGTCCCTCTGCCCCTGAAACAGGAGGAGCAGAGAAGGCAGACACCCTGGAGTCGGAACCAGCGTGTGCTGTGTGACTCTGGGCACTTTACTTGACCTGTCTGAACCTTGGTCTTGTTCTTTTAAATGGACTTTGGAGAAATTCTTGCCCTGCCTGTCTCACTGGGTTTTGTTGTGGCTGCTCCATTTATTTACTTATTTAGGCTCTGCTGAGTCTCCATTACTGTGTGTGGGCTTTCTAGTTGGACTTCCCTGGTGGCTCAGAAGGCAAAAGCATCTGCCTACAATGCGGAAGACCCGGGTTCAATCCATGGATCAGAAAGATTCCCTGGAGCAGGAAATGGCAACCCACTCTAGTACTCTTCCCTGAAAATCGCATGGATGGAGGAGCCTGGTGGGCTACAGTCCATAGGGTTGCAAAGAGTTGGACACTGTTGAGTGACTTCACTTTCACTGTTTCTCTGGTTGGGTTTCTCATTGTGGAGGCTTCTCTGGATGCAGAGCACAGGCTCCGGGGCACAGGGGCTTGGTTGCCCTACAGCACATGGTATCTTCCAGGATCAGGGATAGAACTCAAGTGCCCTGCATTGGCAGGTGGATTCTCAACCACTGGACCACCAGAGAAGTCCTTTGTCTGTTGATTAAACTTCTCTGACTAGCTTCCCAGGGTCAGGCACAGGATCAGCTATATCCAGTTAATCTTTTCAACCAGCAGGTTTCATATCTGAGATCCACCCCCCGTAAGCCTAGGGCTTCCCTCGTGGCTCAGACAGTAAAGGATCCGCCTGAAATTCAAGAGACTGGCATTTGATCCCTTGGTCGGGAACATCCCTTGGAGAAAAGAATGGCAACCGACTCCAGTATTCTGGCCTGGAGGAGTCCCTGGCAGGCTACAGTCCATGGGGTTGCAAAGTGTGGGACAGGCTACAGTCCATGGGGTTGCATAGCGTAGGACACGACTGAGCCGACTAACACTTTCACTTAGCCCTGCGTTCCCCCGCCACCCCGCCCCATATCATTCTGGGCAGCACTGGCATCTCAGCCTCAGGAGCCATGGATGACCGTTGAGACCAAGCTCCAGTCAACCAACCAAAGAAGCTGTCAGCCACTTCAGCTGGTGGTGGGCAGACGCTGAGAAGGCTCCCAGGGACCCTAGCCTTTGGGCATTCACCTTTTGTGAGATTCCTTCCCCTTCTGTGTGGATGGGGCCTGGGACAAACTTAGAACCAGTACAGACTGTGAGGAAGCCAGTGGGCTGTCACTTCCATGATCAGGCTATAAAAGACTGGCACTGCAGTCTGTGCCTCCTCAGCTTGCAGTCTTGAATAATGTGACCACGTTGAAGAGGTTTATGAGGACAACAGCCAGCTGGTCATCGAGGCCCTCAGCCCAGGGGCCTGCAGGGAACCAAATTCTGCCACCATCTATGGGAGCTTAGGAGTGGATTCTTCCCAAGTCGAGCTTTCAGATGACACTGCAGTTCTGCCCAACACGTTGATTATAGCTCTGTGAGAAACCTTGAAGCAGAGGGCCTGGCTAAGCCAGGTCCAGATTTCTTTTTTTTTTTCTTTTTAAAAATATTTCTTTATCTATTTGGCTGTGCAAGGTCTTAGCAGTGGCACGTGGAGTCTTTGATTTTTGTTGCAGCATTCAGAATCTTTGGTTGCTGCATGCAGAGTCTTTATTTGTGGCATGCAAACTCTTACTTGTTGCAGGTAGGATCTAGTTCCCTGCTTCTATGCTGTTTAGTCGGTAAGTCATGTCTGACTCTTTGTAATCCCAAGGACAAAGAACCCCAGGGTTAGTAGAAGGAAAGAAAACTTAAAAATTAGGGCAGAAATAAATGCAAAAGAAACAAAAGAGACCATAGCAAAAATCAACAAATCCAAAAGCTGTTTCTTTGAAAGGATAAATAAAATTGACAAATCATTAGCCAGACTCATCAAGAAACAAGGGGAGCAAAATCAAATCAATAAAATTAGAAATGAAAATGGAGAGATCACAACAGACAACACAGAAATACAAAGGATCATAAGAGACTACTATCAGCAATTATATGCCAGTGAAATGGACAATGTGGAAGAAATGGACAAATTCTTAGAAAAGTACAACTTTCCAAAACTGAACCAGGAAGAAATAGAAAATCTTAACAGACCCATCACAAGCATGGAAATTGAAACTGTAGTCAGAAACCTTCCAGCAAACAAAAGCCCAGGTCCAGACAGCTTCACAGCTGAATTCTACCAAAAATTTAGAGAAGAGCTAACACCTATCCCACTCAAACTCTTCCAGAAAATTGCAGAGGAAGGTAAACTTCCAAACTCATTCTATGAGGCCACCATCACCCTAATACCAAAACCTGACAAAGATGCCACAAAAAAGAAAACTACAGGCCAATATCACTGATGAACATAGATGCAAAAATCCTCAACAAAATTCTAGCAATCAGAATCCAACAACACATTAAAAAGATCATACACCATGACCAAGTGGCCTTTATCCCAAGGATGCAAGGATTCTTCAATATCCGCAAATCAATCAATGTAATACACCACATTAACAAACTGAAAAATAAAAGCCATATGATTATCTCAATAGATGCAGAGAAAGCCTTTGACAAAATTTAACATCCATTTATGATAAAAACTCTCCAGAAAGCAGGAATAGAAGCAACATACCTCAACATAATAAAAGCTATATATGACAAACCCACAGCAAACATTATCCTCAATGGTGAAAAATTGAAACCATTTCCCCTGAAGTCAGGAACAAGACAAGGGTGTCCACTTTCACCACTACTCTTCAACATCGTACTGGAAGTTTTGGCCACAGCAATCAGAGCAGAAAAAGAAATACAAGGAATCCAAATTGGAAAAGAAGAAGTAAAACTCTCACTGTTTGCAGATGACATGATCCTCTACATAGAAAATCCTAAAGACTCGACCAGAAAACTACTAGAGCTAATCAATTAATATAGTAAAGTTGCAGGATATAAAATCAACACTCAGAAATCCCTTGCATTCCTATACACTAATAATGAGAAAGTAGAAAAAGAAATTAAGGAAACAATTCCATTCACCATTGCAACAAAAAGAATAAAATACTTAGGAATATACCTACCTAAAGAAACTAAAGACCTATATATCAAAAACTATAAAACACTGGTGAAAGAAATCAAAGAGGACACTAATAGATGGAGAAATAAACCATGTTCATGGATCAGAAGACTCAATATAGTGAAAATGAGTATACTACCCAAAGCAATCCACAGATTCAGTGCAATCCCTATCAAGCTACCAGCAGTATTTTTCACAGAGCTAGAACAAATAATTTCACAATTTGTATGGAAATACAAAAACTTCGAATAGCCAAAGCAATCTTGAGAAAGAAGAATGGAACTGGAGGAATCAACCTGCCTGACTTCAGGCTTTACTACAAAGCCACAGTCATCAAGACAGTATGGTACTGGCACAAAGACAGAAATATAGATCAATGGAACAAAATAGAAAGCCCAGAGATAAGTCCACGCACCTATGGACACCTTATCTTCGACAAAGGAGGCAAAAATATACAATGGATTAAAGACAATCTTGGTAACAAATGATGCTGGGAAAACTGGTCAACCACTTGTAAAAGAATGAAACTAGAACACTTTCTAACACCATACACAAAAATAAACTCAAAATGAATTAAAGATCTAAACCTAAGACCAGAAACTATAAAACTCCTAGAGGAGAACATAGGTAAAACACCCTCTGACATAAATCACAGCAGGATCCTCTATGACCCACCTCCCAGAATACCAGAAATAAAAACAAAAGTAAACAAATGGGATCTAATTAAAATTAAAAGCTTCTGCACAACAAAGGAAACTATAAGCAAGATGAAAAGACAGCCTTCAGAATGGGAGAAAACAGTAGCAAATGAAGCAACTGACAAACAACTAATCTCACAAAAATATACAAGCAACTCCTGCAGCTCAATTCCAGAAAAAAAATGACCCAATCAAAAAATGGGCCAAAGAACTAAATAGACATTTCTCCAAAGAAGACATACAGATGGCTAACAAACACATGAAAAGATGCTCAACATCACACATTATCAGAGAAATGCAAATCGAAACCACAATGAGGTACCATTTCACACCAGTCAGAATGGCTGTGATCCAAAAGTCTACAAGCAATAAATGCTGGATAGGGTGTGGAGAAAATGGAACCTTCTTACACTGTTGGGAATGAAAACTAGTTCACCCACTATGGAGAACAGTGTGGAGATTCCTTAAAAACTGGAAATAGAACTGCCTTATGACCCAGCAATCCCACTGCTGGGCATAAACACCGAGGAAACCAGAATTGAAAGAGACACATGTACCCCAATGTTCATCACAGCACTGTTTATAATAGCCAGGACATGGAAGCAACCTAGATGTCCATCAGCAGATGAATGGATAAGAAAGCTGTGGTACATAAACACAATGGAGTATTACTCAGCCATTAAAAAGAATACATTTGAATCCATTCTAATGAGGTGGATGAAAGTGGAGCCTATTATACAGAGTGAAGTAAGCCAGAAATAAAAATACCAATACAGTATACTAACGCATATATATGGAATTTAGAAAGATGGTAACGATAACCCTGTATGTGAGACAGCAAAAGAGACACAGATGTATAGAACAGTCTTTTGAACTCTGTGGGAGAAGGAGAGGGTGGGATAATTTGGGAGAATGGCATTGAAACGTGTATAATATCATATAAGAAACGAATCGCCAGTCTAGGTTTGATGTAGGATACAGGATGCTTGGGGCTGGTGCACTGGGACAACCCAGAGAGATGGTATGGGGAGGGAGATGGGAGGGGGTTCAGAATTGGGAACACATGTACACCTGTGGTGGATTCATGTTGATGTATGGAAAACCAATACAATATTGCAAAGTAAAAAAATAATAAAATAAAAAAATTTTAAAATTTCTTTATCTATTTGGCTGTGCAAGGTCTTAGCAGTGGCACGTGGGGTCTTTGATCTTTGTTGCAGCATTCAGAATCTTTGGTTGCAGCATGCAGGGTCTTTATTTGTGGCGTGCAAACTCTTACTTGCTGCATGTAGGATCTAGTTCCCTGCTGCTATGCTGTTTAGTTGGTAGGTCGTGTCTGACTCTTTGTAATCCCAAGGACAGTTGCCCTTGTCCATGAGGAGGCAAAGGAGTGGATTGCTATTTCCTTCTGCAAGGATGTGAGTGAGAGCTTCTTTGGGAGGTGATGAGTGAGGCAAAATACTGGAGTGGGTTGCTATTTCCTTCTCCAGGGGATCTTCCTGACCCAGAGATCGAACCCGGGTCTCTTGCATTGCAGGAGGATTCTCTGTCACTGTTCAAACCCCAGCCCCTTGTATTGAGAGCACAGTCTTAGCCACTGGACTGCGAGGGAAGTCATGATGTTCAGATTTCTGACCCATGGAAGCTGTGAAATAATAAAAATGTATTGTTTTAAGTCTCTGAGTTTGTGGTACTTGGTTATATAATTAATACTTAGTTACATAAGCTAACACATTAAATTCAGAGTCTTCAGTGAACGCAGCCATGCCCACCATGTGTGCCCTGATCGAATGCTGTATGGCTCCTTTCTTGGTCTAATCCCCTTAGAATCCATTCCCACAATGGTCCCCCGGGTTTCTGCCAGTATGCACCAGCAAAAGCCTTGTGATTCTTCTGCCAGGGAAGCCTTTCATGGCCAAAGTGTGCACCTGTGCTCCTGGAGGGCACTGAAAATGGGCCTAGGTGTGTGTCCAGTGGCCAGGGAGGGGTTGTAATGGGTCTGGAGGGGAAGGAGCAGCGCCTTCGGGGCCCCAGGTGAGCTCTCACAGGAATTTCAGGCAGAGGAAGGCTAGCCTTTCAGGACACAGAAAGGAAGCTTATTGCCCCTGGTGAGGGAGGCTCCACCTGATGTGGTTCCAGAGCGACAGTGTCATTTGGATCCAACCCGAGGTCCTCATTCCAGGGTTCAGGATCCTATCCTTTGCTAATCAACACCTTTATCTGTCCCATGAGAAATTTGTTGAGACTATGAATTCAATGATTATTTCAGCAACCTGCACAATTAAATGTTGTATTTGATTTCCAACGACATCAGGCTTGCAGCTCAAAAGACACTCGTGTCTCCTTCGGAGATGTCATGGAAGCGGGCTGGTTCCCCAGGCTGTGCCTTGAGCTGACGGGGCTGAGGCTGTCCTTCACCCGTGAGAATCCCGAGCTTATCTGCATCCTCCCAGTCACCGTGAGGGTCAAGTTCAGCCTCCACTCACAGTCCTCAGGCACCAGCCACTTCAGCGCAATCAGCGACAGGTGATGGTTTGGCTAGTGGTGGCCCTGCTGCTCAGCGGTGTGTGCTCCCCCAGAGGCAGGACCAAACCCAACCCCACGCACCACCTGGGACCACTCCTGTTACCGGTTTTGTGTCTGTCAGGGTCCCATCAGGAGGTGGAAGGGACACGTTCGTTTGAACAGGGAAATTCTATCCTACAGAATTATTACCTATAACAAGGGATTGGAGTCCTGAGAGACTGGCTGGTTAGAAATGAAGAGACCTCTAAGGAATGGTAGATATTGGATTGGCCCAAAGATTCATTAGGAATCTTCTATTAAGATGTCTTACGGAAAAATCTGAACAAGCTTTTTGGCCAGCCCAGTATAAGGAGTAATCACTGCTCTAAAGGTTAACACAGCACCCAGAGAAGATGCCACCTACCCTTGGACTGAGCTTTAGATATTATTGTGGGGGGAGTGGTTATATTTCATTGAATGGCAAAGGGGCCACTGTGTTGCCAGGCTGGCAGAAGCTGGAAATCCATCACAGGGGACTTGCCGGAAATCTGCCCTCTAGGGTGCAGGGAAACTGCCCATGGAGAAGAGTGGTTTGTGACCTGACTACCCGGCTGATGCTGGGGAAGCCAGGAGCACTGTGGACCTGCCCCGCTGCCCACAAGGTGATGGTGTCCCCCTGTTCCCGCATGGACTCCAGAACCTTCTGGAACCAAGCTCAATGAGTGCCAGCCTCCCAGGAAGACTCGGGGGCTCATCTTCCTTCACCTGGAGAGGCATCAATGTGGCTTTGAAGCTGAAAGGCAGTGAGGTGATAACCAGCACAGACAGAATCCAGCCCCCGCCCCCTCCCCCACCCAGCCAGAAAACTGGCATTCTCTCATTTCTCCCTTTGTACCCGTTCCTGAGTTTTGTTCATGATATTATATTTTGTTTTTCCTCCGGGTTTTCTTCTGTTCCTCTAGATGGTGTTCTGATAGCTGGTATACTGAACTGCTGAACTCAGTGGAACACAGACAGGATTCTCTGCCCATGGACTTTGCAGGCCTGCTCACAGGTCAGGAGAGGGGCTCTGTCTCCTTCCTTCCCTGCCCCATGCTAGTCCCCTTGGGCTACTTCTAGGGGGCTCCTTTAGAAGATGGGGGCCCTCAGCCTAACTGCCTGGACTTTGGGGGTTAAGGTCTTATTCTGAGAGGAGAGACAAGTCAATTCACCATGCTCGCCCACCCTTGAACCTCTGGGTCTTGTACTCAGATGGTTTCAACTCCTGTTGGAGTTGAACTGTGTCCCCGCTGCCAAATTCGTATGTTGACCTCCTAACCCCCAGGGCCTCCAACTATGAGCTTATTTGGAGGCAGGGTCTTCACAGAGGTGCTGTGTTGTAAAGAAGTCATCAGGGTGACCCCAATCAGACTGGTACCCTCATAAGCGGGAGCTGGTCACAGAGACCCACTTAGAGGGAATGGCCCTATGAACACGAAGCCAGCCATCCAGAAGCCGAGGGGAGAGGCCTGGGACAGCCCCCCACTAGCCTCCCCCAAGCTTCAGAAGGAACCAACCCTGCCGTCACCTTGATCTTGGACTTCCAGCCTCCAGAACTGTGAGACAACACGTCTCTGTTGCTGGAGCCACTCAATTGCTGGTCTGTTGCTATGACAATACCAGGAAACTGCTACAACCCCTGAGTGCAAACAGGGTCAGGACTGTGTGGCGGTCATGCGCGTGGCCGCTACAGGTGGACTCGCTGTCTCTAGCCCCATGCCCCGTGCTCTCGCTGTGTGAACCTGAGCAAGTTTCTCAGCCTCCCTGTGCCTTTGGTTCTCTCACTCGTGAAGAGGAAGGGTGACAGTAGCCACACACCGGGCTTCCAGACCTGCTCGCTTACACACGTGCTTTGCTGGGGCCTCATAGAGCAGGCGTGCTGCAGAGCTCCAGGCTTGCCTGGTCAGGAGAGGCAGTGGGTAAGAAGCCAGCAGAGGAAGGGTCGGGTGTCCTCAGGGGCCCCGGAGTCAGGACTGCAGGGCTGGCTCACGGCCGTGAAGCGGTGTCTCATGCTCAGGATGGACGGTCACGTCCGGCCTTGGACCTGATCCTCCCCAGCTTTCACCCACAGACGTCAGCCATCTGGGCCCCACACAGCCCTTGGGGCAGCCGGCGAGAGGACAAGGCCCCTCGTGGACGGGGAAGCAGGCCCAGTGATCTTCAGATGACACAGTGAGGACACCCCTGAGTCGGGGCTCGAACCCGCGCTGCCTAGGCTCCCTGCTTCCTGGTGGCCTCCGAGGCCAGGAGCAATTGGTGAGGGGATTCTCCCTGGGGGAGCCCACAGTCCACGCGACACGCCCTGCAGTGCAGTGCAAGCCGCTCTGTCGTGTCTGACTCTTTGCGACCCCACGGACTATATACAGTCCATGGAATTCTCCAGGCCAGAACACTGGAGTGGGGAGCCTTTCCCTTCTCCAAGGGATCTTCCCAACCCAGGAGTTGAACCCAGGTCTCCCACACCGCAGGTGGATTCTTTACCAGCTGAGCCACAAGGGAAGCCCCCTTCCCCAGAGGTCTACGCTCATCCTGGCTCCCCTTCCCAAGGAGCAGCGTGGGATTCCTATGGATAAAGACCCCATTGTGTGCCTTCATCTCACCTGAACCACAACCCTGCCAGATGGGGGCCTTCACCCCTCTTCTAGGCGGAGGAGGAAACGAGGCTCTGAGAGGCCAAGACACTTGCCCAAGGACACACGTTCAGCAGGCAAGGGCGCTAGGACTTGAATCAACGTCAGAGGAAAGATAGGCCTGCCACCTCCACCCCTGGCCCTGGGGACCCCCAACCACTCTCCCTCGGAGGCAGAGTTGGGGGCAGGAGGGGTGCAGAGGAAAAGCCCCTCAAGGGAATACCAGTCCCAGCTCAGCAAACACTAGATGCTCAAAGCAGGGGGTGGGGGGAGATGGTTGGAAGTGGGGTGCTGCCTGCAACTACATTTTGGGTGGGTGTCCTGTGCGGGTCTGGGTGGGCAGCAGGCTGTGGACACTGTGGAGAGAACTTTGCCAGTCTTTGTCCACTTATGGCCAGAACAGGAGTAAGTGACGAGGAGGCTCGGGGCTCCGGGAAGGCGGAGGCCAAGCAACCGGGGCCAGCCTGCCAGGAAGGTCAGGGACCACCTTGTGTCCGGCCTGCCCAGGACTAAACTTTCAGCCACTGCTTTTCAAGGTTCCAAAAAGAAAGAAGTGTGTGTGTGGTGGGGGGGGCGGGGTGGGGAGCAGGGAGGGAAGGCGTTGTTTTCATGCCTCTTGCCTCATTTGCATAAGGTGAAAAATGTTTCCATAGAAACAACCAGAGTCTGTAATTTTTGAATAACGATTTCTGCACAAAGCACAACCTGTCTTTTCGAGAAAGGGAATTAAGAAATTCTCAGCAGCGTTTTCCCCCACAACAAAAAGTTGCCCGATGCGGGGAGCGCTGCTGGGGAGGGAGGGGCTCGGCTCGAGGCCCCTGCCGTGCCTGGGCCTCAGTTTCCCTCCCTTGTGATACGGGGCGGCTGAGGATTGGCTTGGAATCAGTGGAAGTTAAACTTCGCGCACATCAGAAGTGCGGGCGGGGACTGGTGTGAAATTCTCACGCCTGGGCCCTCAGCCAGGATTCCGATGGACGCCCGGGATCTGGTTGAGTTTTAATGAGCTTTCCAGATGAGTTTGTGGGCAGAGGCTTGAGGGCTACCTGGGGTGTGGGGAGAGGTCAGCCCCTGCCCAGGGCCTGGTCCTCTCCGCAAACGTTTGGACAGACAGGCGGGTGATGCCTGGCTCCCCGGAGCAGAGGCAGGTGCTGGGTCTGGGCGCCTCTGCCCCCCTTGTGGCCCAAGAGCACCGCAGCATTTGCCGGCCTGGGGCTGGCCTCCTGCCACTGGGCTCTCTGTCCTTTGGCCTGGAGTCATGTCAGGCGGAGAGAGGGACCCTAGGATCACCCTGAAACTGGCCCTGCACCCTCAGTCTCTGGGCAGCTGGCCCTCCAAAAATGATCTCAGCTAGGGGCCCCCTGGGCCTTGGGGGAATGCAGATTCCCGGGCTTGCCTCTGTGAGTCTGACTTAGGAGTTAGGACGTAGAGGCTAAAGCCTGTAGGGCTGAGCCCAGAGGGACTCGTCTGCTCCTCCATATTACAGATGGAAAAACTGAGGCCCTGACAGCGGTCTGGCATTTCTACGGCCTCTCCACTGAGAAGGCCCCGCAGGCTCTGTCTGTCTCAAGCCCACGGTCGCTGTGTCCAAGCTGACTGGGCGTTGTGGGGTCTGGGCAGAGCATGGTGGGCAGGAGCAGTTGCTGTCCTCGCAGGAGTCCGGGGCATCTTTATTTATCCACCTCATTTAACTGTGGGTTGAAATATTGTGCCAGAGCTGGAGCTGAGCAGGCAGAAACGCTCCGTATTGTGAGCTTAATTATAGCCGGAGGAGACGGGAGAAATGAGCCGTGAGCTGCCAGTAGCCCCACACAGGAAGCAAGCCTTTGGATGGTCTTCCTTTATTTTTAAAAATACATATAAGATGCCTCCCTGGTTGAAAAATATTGAATCTACTGGATATTGACCTTTGGGAGGCGCATCTGCCTCCACCCAGAGCTTCTGGAAGCTTCCATTCATCCCACCGCTCACCTAGGTGCTGGGTTGCTGGGCAATGAGATGGGATAGTATGGAACAGGATGTGGCCTCAGAAGGCCCCGTGGGGGATCCTGGCCCACCCTGGTGGTCGTGGCCAGGGACCACCTCTGAGAGTGCAGAGAAGGCAGAGAGTGATGCCTACACCCTATGTCCGTGGGTCACGCCCTCTGGGAGTTCAGAGGTTGGCCCCTCTCTCTGCTTGGCTAGTTTCCTGCCTCACAGGTGCAGAACCTCCTGTCTACTGGAAGGTCCTCTGCCCATCTGCTGGCACGGGGCAGAGTAAGGAGGGTCAGAAGCAGAGTCTAGATCACTTGCCCCAGCCCTCTGCATCTAGCAACAAGATGGAGAGATAGCCCAAAGAGAGTGGGGTGGGGTTGATCATGGGCCACATAGACAGCCATGGGTACTGAGTCACTGAGAGTTTCACTAGATAGACCAGACCTTATCTGCTGTGTGACCTTGAGAAAGTCACTTCTCCTCTCTGAGCCTCAGTTTCCTCATCTGTGAAATGGGGCTTTTGTCAGGATGAAAGGTGAGCGTCTCTGTGAGCAGCCGACTCAGGGATGAGTGCCCCTCAGCCTGGGGGTGGTGAAAGGAGATGGGGGCTTTTTTCCCTCCCCAGCTGGAGTCTTGGAGGAGAGCAGCTGCTCGGTGGGAGCAGACACGTAGGTTCGCCAGCTCCTTGGAAACAGCAGGGGCTCGCTGTCCTGAGCTGCGGGTCCTGCTGCAGGCTTCCCAGGGAAGCAGCGACCCAGCTCGGGTCTCGACTGAACTGCCCATGCCCCTGATGGTTTGTTGGTGAAATGAGAGACCGCCGACCTCGGCGTGTTCTCGCGGAAATTCAAATCAATGATGCTGAACTCATTTAGAGACGGTAACGCTCCGTGAAGGACGGTGTCTGAGAGGTAACTCACAGTGCTCTGGGGGAGGGGACAAGTGAGAAATGGAGACACGTGGTCTAAGGCCACACAGCAGGCACAGGTTGCATCTCAGACGTGGGGGGCAACTCAGCTCATGCAATTTCGGGGTCCCTCAAAGTCAAGTCAAAGGCAAATATTCAGAAGAAAAAGAGAAATGCCAACAAGTGGTCGACTTTAGAAGTCTGCCGATTATCGCAGAAGTCAACACCACCAGGCCCTCCCCACGACAAGATCGCCCTGGCAGCGACTCCAGCCCAGACCTTAGCCTCCTCCTCTAGCACTCTTCCCACTGCAGCAGCCCCCGGTAAGGCACTCGGTTTTCTGTGAATGAGTTTCTTCACCTCTGGAATGAACCAAAGATGTGGATAAGGCTTTCAAACGGTTTTGCCCTGCTTACCTCCACAGCACCTCCCCAGTCTGGGGTGAGGCAGAATTGCTCTTGCTTGGAGACAGGGTGGGTGGATTTGGGGGACACGATAGCCTCTTGAGTTCTGTGCCCATTTACATATCACTTCTGTTCACTGTCAAGGAACCTCCTCCCTTCCCGGGTTCCTGAAAGGCACGGCTCCCCCAGGCAGATAAAAGCTTCATGGAGTTTTGCGACATGAAAGTCAGTCGGAGGGAATAGCCTTGTACAGCCTGCATCAAGGAGGATGGCAAATGGGACCCAGGAGAGATGGAGGCACCCTCAGTTATTTTACGGCAAAGGCGGCCCCCTCGCCGCCACAGAGGCGGGGAGAGAAGACCCCAGAAAGAGGCAACAGGTCCTTCGGGGAAAACGGAAACCTCTGCAGCTTTGGGGGCTGTGTCCTGTAACACGGGCTCCGCGCCGGGAGGTGAGGATGGGCAGCCCACTCCTGAGGGGCAGGGCAGGGGCCGCAGGGCGGCTGGGGGAGCGTGGAGCCTGGTGCTGGAGGAGGCCAAGCTCTTCGGAATGCAGGTGGGTCCAGCCAAGTGGCCTGTGCCAGCCCAGGACAGGGGCCGGGGCACCTGGGCCCTGGGGAGGAGCGCTGGGTGCTGAGGAGGCAGAAGCCAAGAGTCCGATGGCTCTCTTGCTTCCCTCTGTCTGGAGTGAGGCTGACTTCAAGGTGGACACCCGAGGGTACAGTGGGAGGTGAGGTGGTCAGGAGGGCCGTGGTGGTGGCATTTGAGGCAAAATGGCCCCTGAAGGGGGTTAATGTGTCCGTTCTGGGTGTGAAAGGGCAAGCCGCCCCCTTTCTAGGTCACGTGTTCATTCAACAGACACACACCCTATGCTGGGCCCAGAAAAGCCCCAGAAAACCACTGGGGCTGCCGCTGCCCCAAGAAGCCGCCGCCCAGGGTGTGGCCGTCCAGTCCAGAGGAGGGGGGATCTGACAAGGCGGGGAGGGGCGTTGCTGTGGACAAGCCCGGGGTGGAGAGGAGCCCAGCACGGATGCTGAGACAGGACCTGGGGGTGGACAGGAAGCAGGAAATCCTCCCAGGTTTGGAGCTGAGTGCGGAGTCCCCGGCACTGACCCCCGGCCCAGCCGGGTCCCCGGCTTGGCCAGGTGCGCCGCGTGGTCGGGAGTGTCGGGAGGGGCGGGGCGGGCCGCTGGGTCACACCGCCGGCCTCTGGCCCTGTGGGAGGAGTCGGGGCCAGCCCCTGGGTGATGGGGAGCTGCCCGAGGGCCTGGCTGGGGGACCGAGTTCCATTCCTGATGCGGCTCGGGAAGGCGGGGAGCAAGAGCTGGAGCCTGAGGCCAGAGAGGAGGTCGGTCTCTGCTCAGCGGCTCCTAGGGTTTCCTTCCTGCCCCTCCCCTCCCCCGCCCCTCCCCCGCCCCCTCCCCTCCCCCTCCTTCCTCCCTTCCCCTTCCCCCCTCCACAGCAGAAGTCCTTCTACCCTTCTTCCCTCAGGAGCAGGGGTCTGCCTCTATCCCCTTCCCTCCAGCCCAGGGGCTTCCTGAGAAGCCCTGAACCCCAGACAGCCTGTGCGCCCCTTCCCAGGCCTGGGCACCCAGTGACTCTCTGCAGCGGTGGGAGGAAGCCGGACAGAGCCCTTGGAGCTGAGCCCAGACACCGTGGACGTTCCTCTCTGGGCTTTCTGTCTTGGCTGCAGACCTGCAGACCGCGGGGAAGCCGTGCAGGCCCGCAGACATGCGGGTGCTGGAGCCCACCGGCCGCTGTTTAGGCTGCGAGGCCAAGGGCTGGGTGGGCGCAGCACGTCTAGACCTGGGCAGTGGGGGCAGGGGGGGCAGGGGGGAGGACTCCTCCTGTGGGGACGTGCCCTCAGATCACCCAGACCACCACCCAGGGGACCCTGCTTAAGGCCAACCCCCAACTCCCTGGGGGGTGGGGCCAGCTCTGCAGGGAGCTCCTGAGAGGATCAGCTGCCCCAGGAGCACAGCTCACACGTGCCAGCCGAGGGCCAGATCACTCAATCTTCTGTTCAGCTCCCCCAGAAGGAAATGGCCACCCACTCCAGGATTCTTGCCTGGGAAGAGCCTGGCAGGCATGGTCCACGGGGTTGCAAAGAGTTAGACACGACTGAATCAACTTAGCACGCCTGCACCTGTTGGTGTTGCTGGGACCTGGGCCCCACACAGCTCAGGACCGCCAGAGAGCTCCTGTACACAGAGCCTCTGGCCTGTGGTCTGAGATACAAGGGCCGAAGCAGGAAGGGCTGACCTGCCTTCAGAATAAGATGGAGGACTCAAAGGGGAGGATGCAGTGTGGCCAAGACAGGGGCTCCAGGACCCCAGAGCAGACCCTGGCTCCGTGTAAGGAGACACACTGTCCCTCTGCTCCCCTCCCACAGGGGGCGCACGTGAACTCATCTGGGCTGTGGATTTGCGAGAGTCTCCGATCTCCTTACCACAGGGCTGAGCTGGGCCCGGCGTCCACTGTGGGGCAGGCCTGGGCCGCAGCCGGGGTCCTGCTGAGCCTCCTAATGTGCTGGGCCTCCCCTGCCCCAGGCTCCACTGTAACTGGATGGGACGCTGCCAGGGCAGGCAGTCCCCCGGTCAGCTCCCACCAGCGCCAGCCAAACTGCAGGGTGGGTTTGTCGTCCAGTCGTGTCTGACTCTTTGCGACCCCATGGACTGCAGCACGCCAGGCCTCCCCTGTCCTTCACCACCCCCCAGAGCTTGCTCAAACTCATCTCCATCGAGTCGGGATGCCATCCAACCATCTCATCCTCTGTCGTCCCTTTCTCCTCCCACCTTCAGGGTTTTCCGTGGCGGTGGAGAGGGGGGAGCCAAACCAAAGCTCTGGGTTCTGTTTTCCCACCAAGTAGCAAATCTGGGACCCATCAGCTATCACGGAGATGGAAGATTAAGGCTGTCTTAGTTGAGGAGACAAGCTGGGATGGCCCAGCTGTGGGGCTGGGAGTAGGAGCGAGTCTGCATCCTGCCTCTGGCCTTCCCCTCCTGGAAATCCAGGTTTGGGAGCTGGGGGAGCCCACGGGAACCACAGGATGACGGGGGAGAGTCTCGGCCCCGAGGGCTGGGCAGCAGACACACAGCTGTGCTGCCCCGAGTCTGCTCTGTGAGTGGAAGCCCAGCAGTCTGCGCGGGAGGGCAGCTTGGCTTGGAACGAGAAGGCTGGCTTCGGGCATGTCTCTTGGCCTCTGTCTCCCACCTCAGCGACCTCCTTGCAGATCTACACATCCCGGGACCTGGCTGGGATTCGAAGACGGTCAAAGATCAGAACGGAGTGGCTGTCACCACTGAGGGTGCCTCCTGAGAGACGACAAAGGACAGGACAGGGCAGAGAGCCCTGCAGTATCTTAGTTTCCTCATCTGGAAAATGGGTATCGTGAGAGTATCTTACAGGCTTGCAGGACTGAGATGATGGCCCTAAAGTTCTTGGTGAAGGTGACAGGTCACATAGGAAGGGCTCAGCTAATGGGGGCGGGCTGGGAGCTGTTATTTACATCATTATTGGTGTCCCCAGAGCTCCACGGGGTGTCCTTTGGCTTCTGTGGGAAGGACTCAGCCTCACTCCAGAGATCTTCAGGCTCTTCTTTTGGGGATATTGAGAGCAGGAGGCTGCGAGGGGAGATGCCCTGGCCTACTGCTTTGACTTCCCTGGTGACTCAGGTGGTAAAGACTCTGCCTGCCAATCCAGGAGACATGGGTTCGATCCCTGGGTCAGGAAGATCCTCTGGAGAAGGAAATGGCTACCCACTCCAGTACTCTTCCCTGGAGAATCCCGTGGACAGAGGAGCCTGGCAGGCTAGGAGTCCATGGGGTCGTAAGGAGTTGGACACGACTGAACTTTGGACAGTGCTTTGGATGGTGAAGTCAGAGCAGGTTTTCGGGTTGCCAGCCTCCTGGTCTAGGCTGTTTGCCTTCCCTGGGGCCACCTTGGCAGACCTTTCAGAAGAAACAAGGTCATACCTCCTTGCGCGCCAGGGAGGGAATCAGAGGCAGTTTTGATATGTGGACTTGGGGAACAAGCAGGCCACAGCGGGTCAGGGGTGCCACTTTCTGCCAGCAGAGGTGACTCTAAGCGATGCTCTTCGGGTTCTCCTGATAATGTGCTGGGTGTTTATAGTTTTTTTTTTTAAAGGGCCTCATCAAAGAAGATGCAATAATGATGCTTCCGACTTAACAGCGATGCTTTAGCAGGGATGAATTATTCACATCGGAGATGAAACGGGGACTCTGCAAACTGGGCCAGCTGAAGCAGTCCTTTTCCTCGGGACTATTTTTGTCTTCTTTTACAGTCTTTCATCTTGGGAGACTTGCGGTTCAGAAAGTGCGGGGAGCCCAAGCTGGCAGGCTGTCAAGCCTGAAGTACTAGGCATCTTGGAGCTTCTCCCTGGAGCACAAAACTGAGGGAGCTTCAGAAAGTGTGGACAACGGGGCGGGAGCCCCGCCGACAAGGGTGAAGGGAGAGCCCCGAGGACTCCCAGCTTTCTCATCTTGGAGGGCCCCAGGGGGCCTCAACGCCGCGGGGCCACCTTGCCCGTTCCTTCCCCTGGCGTGGGATCGTTCCTCCTGACGCATCTGGGATGATGCAAGGAGCAGCCTGCCCAGAGGGAGGAAGAACTGTGTGACTGCAAGTCTGCTCAGAGTCGCGTGCTGCCCCGCAGGATCCCAAGCCCTTCAGAACGAGCCAGTCGGATGTTGCCGAGCTCCATCCACTCCCATTTGCTTTAGGAAACACTGTAGACCCCTGTGGTCCAATGCAGTAGGCACGAACCTCATGGGACTCTGGAGCACTCGACGTGTGGCTGGTCCAAACTGAGATGCCCTGTGAGTGCAAACGACTCCCTGGATTTCAAAGAGTGCATTTGAAGAATGGAAACTGTCTCACTAACCATTTTTTATATTGATTATGTGTTGAGATGATAATATCTTGGATACACTGGGTTAAATAAAATATACTGTTAAGATTAATTTCACCCGGTTCTCCTTTTTAAAGTGGCCACACTAGAAAATTTTAAATTACCCATGTGGCTCACATTCGTGGCTTGATTTATATCTCGGTTGGAGTGCTGCTGTAGAGGGAGCCTGGGAAGATATTAACCAACCACTGACTTACTGGTGGAGTTACAAATTTTTTTTTAGCACTTTTTTTCTTCTTTTATACTTTTTTTATAATTTCTAATTTTTGCAGAACCTTCAAAACTAGCCAGTCTTGCTTTATATCTGAAAAGCCACAGCCACTCTTGTTTTTTTATTTTCTTTAATTGAAGGGTAAACTTAGTTGCTCAGTCATGTGTCTAACTCTTCAAGATCCTTTGGGCCGTAGCCCACCAGGCTCCTCTGTCCATGGGATATTTCAGGCAAGAACTGAAGCATAGTTGATTTTACAATTTTGTATTAGCTATGTAGGTGGCTCATGGGTAAAGAATCCACCTGCCAATGTGGGAGACATGGATTCCATCCCTGCATCAGGGAAGATCCCCTGGAGGAGGAAATGGCAACCCACTCCAGTATTCTTACCTGGGAAATCCCACCAACAGAGGAGCCTGGTGGGCTACCATCCTTGGGGTCACAAGAGTCAGACATGACTTAGCAACTAAGCAACAGTAGCAACACAGCAAAGTGATTCAGTCATACATACATGCATATTTTTCTGATTCTTTTCCATTATAAGTTATTACAAGATATTGAATATGGGTCCCTGTCTGTCCAGTAAATGCCTGC
Organism: Nanger dama; assembly: GCA_917880005.1. Taxonomy (NCBI): domain Eukaryota; kingdom Metazoa; phylum Chordata; class Mammalia; order Artiodactyla; family Bovidae; genus Nanger; species Nanger dama. The sequence goes on along the minus strand of CAKJTW010000063.1, from coordinate 4,611,023 downwards.
TATTTATCTATTTCATATATACTAAGTGAGTGAAGTCGCTCCAGTCGTGTCCGACTCTTTGCGACCCCATGGACTGTAGCCTACCAGGCTCTTCTGTTCATGGGAATTTCCAGGCAATAGTACTGGAGTGGATTGCCATTTCCTTCTCCAGCGGATCTCCGGGATCGAACCCTGGTTTCCCCGCATTGTAGACAGACACTTTACTGCCTGAGCCGCCAGGGAAGTCCTATACTGTTATCTGTTAGTCTCATACCCCTAAATTTATCCCTTCTCCTGCTCTTTCCCCTTTGGTAACCATAAATTCGTGTTTTGTATCTGTGAGTCTGCTTCTGTTTCGTAAATAAGTTCATTTCTGTATACTTTTTAAGGTTCCATGTGTAAGTGCTATCACGTGGTGCTTGTCTTTCTCTGACTCACTCCGCTCAACAGGAGTCTCTGCGTCCACCCACGTTGCTACAAATGGCAATATTCCATTCTCTTTTACGGCTGAGTAATATTCCATTGTCAATATACCACCACACCTTCTTTCCATGTTCTTTTCCATTTTAGTTTTTCTTTGATCTTTGGCTGCCCTAGGTCTTCCCTGTTGCCTGCGGGCTTTCTCTGGTCGCGGCAAGCAGGAGCCACTCTGTTGCGGAGCTCAGGCCTCTCCCTGCGGCGGCTTCTCTTGTGCAGCCTGTCGGCTCAGTAGTTGCAGGTGCACTGGCTTATTTTCCCTGTGGCCTGTGGAATCTTCCTGGGCCAGGGATCAAACCCGTGTCGCCTGCAAGGTGAGGCGGGTTCTTAACCCCTGGAGCACCAGGGAGTCCCACATTATGGTTTATTACAACATACTGAACATAGTTCCCTGTGCTGTTCAGTAGGGCCTTGTGGTTTATTTCATATAAAGTAGTTTGTATCTGTTAATCTCAAATAACTAACATTCCTCCTCCATCTTTCCTTTGGTAACCAAAAGTTTGTTTTCTCTCTCTGTGAGTCCCTTTCTGTGTTGTAAATAAGTTCATTTGTATCATTTTTTCTTTTAAAAGATTCTACATGTAAGTGATAAGTAAGTAAGTGAAGTCGCTCAGTCGTGTCCAACTCTTTGTGACCCCATGGACTGTAGCCTAGCAGGCTCCTCTGTCCATGGGATTTTCCCAGGCAATAGTACTGGAGTGGATTGCCATTGCCTTCTCCAGAACATACAAGTGATATCACACGGTAATTGTCTTTCTCTGTCTGATTTACTTCACTTAGTATGATAATCTCTGGGTTTATCCATGTTGCCGCAAATGGTGATATTCCGTTCTTTTTATGGCCAAGTAATAGTCAATCGTGTGTGTGTCTCTATAAATGTACATGAAAGCATTAGTGAAAGTGTTAGTCGCTGAGTGGTGTCTGACTGTGACCCCATGGGCTGTAGCCCGCCAGACTCCTCTGTCCACGGAACTCTCCTGGCAAGAATACAGGAGTGGGCAGCCAGTCCCTTCCCCAGGGGATCTTTGCGATCAAAAGACTGAACTCAGGCTGTACTGTAGTCAAGCCTCCCACTGAGCCAGCAGGGAAGCTCCAGATATATGTGGTATATACAGGTGTGTACACATATGTACATGTATACCACACTGTATCTGTTCATCTGCCGATGGGCATTTAGGGTGTCTTGGCTACTGTAAATGGCGCTGCTGTGAACACTGGGGTGCATGTGTCTTTTGCTGTATCCAGATGCATGTCCAGGAGTGGGACTGTAGTCATGCAGCCGCTCCAGTTTTAGTTTTTAAGGTCTCTCATACTGTTTCCCATAGTGGCTTCACCAGTTGACATTCCTACCAACACTGTAGAAGGGTCCCCTGTTCTTCACCCCCTCTCCAGCATTTATAATTTGTAGATATTTTGATGACGGCCGTTCTGGCTGGTGTGAGGTGCTGCCTCCTCATCGTTTTGATTTTCGTTTCTCTAATGATTCAGCTACTATTGCTGAATGAGCTCCAGGGCTCTGGGAGCCGGAGCTAAACCGCCCTGGGAATGGCAGTGTCGCCGGCTGCGCAGTGAGAATGGGGGTGGGGACAGAAAAGAATTGGGGAGGGGGCGGAGAGTGCTTTGAATCTGTCAAACATTAAAAATAGAGCTCAGGGTGTGCGAGTTCAGGGCCCTGGCAGGCAGGAACTCAAATGAGGGGGGTCACAGGGAGCTCTGTCAGCATGACACAGGAATTGGTTCCATCCACACCTTTGCCCTGATGGGGAGACTTTGGGGGTACACTCCAGGAAGCTGGTCTGTTCTTGCTGGGGGCTGGCTGGACCTGTCTGTCCCTTCCTGCAAAGAGAGTGGAGGCCACCTCGGCATGGGACCAAACTCAGGAGGCCCAGGAGAGAAAAAAGGGTCGGGGCTCCACTCCCCAGTCAACTAGACGTTAAAAAGCTAATCCTCGCTTATCACTTAAATTTCTGTGCGGGTCGCTCTGTATATCTTACATGCATTAATTCATCTATTTCTCAGTCTCACTTTTATGAGATAATAATGTTATTATCTCCATTTCACAGAGAAGGAAACAGGTGCAGGCGTTAAGTACTTGCCCCAGTCACAACTGGTGAGACAGGTCCTCTGGGAAGGGAACTTCCTCGTCCCAGCCACCAGGGGCGCTCTTCACAGCCGCTGAAGGCTTGGACTAATGCTGTCCAACAGAAAGAACTGAGTCACAATCTAAAAGCAAAAACAAGGGTGACGTTAATTTTACTGAAATATTTTATTTAACTCAGCATATCCAAAATATCAACATCCAGACATGTAGTCAACATAAAACCTAATAGTGAGACGTTTCACACTTTTTTCTTTTCTATGCTACATCTTTGTCTTCCCTGGTGCCTCAGATGGTAAATAATCCCCCTGCAGTGCAGGAGACCCGGCTTCGATTCCTGGGTCAGGAATACCCCTGGAGAAGGGAATGACTACCCACTCCAGTATTCTTGCCTGGAGAATCCCAAGGACAGAGGAGCCTGGAGGGCTAGGAGGCCATGGAGTCGCAAAGAGTCAGACACAACTGAGCGACTAACACTTTTCATCTTTGAAATCTAGTGTCTTCTTCATACTTAGAACACATCTTCTTAAGGTACTGTGTGCATTCTAAGTACTAGGTAGCTCAGTGTGGCTAGTGGTTACCTTTTTGGACCCTTTGGCCCTAGAACCTGGGAACTTAAAAAAACTAGCCTGGGTTGGAAAACTGGTCCATACCAGCCCTGACTGTCTCCTGGCTGGAGACCTGGAGGCCTGCGTTCAGGGGGATACAGAGACAGTGCCGGGATTCAGTGAGGAAGAATGCTGTGATTAATTGGCAATGCCTGCCGTGAACACGGAAGGGAACTCCAGAGGGGCCTGTGCCTCTTGTCTACTGATGGGGGAGTGAGCCCAGCCTGCCTCTGCAGTCCCATGCACGGGCAGGCCCACACAGACGCACACAGAGGGCCATCTGGTAAGGGCCCCATTCCCCGCTTGCCTGTGGTCTTGGCTGTCCGCCTCGGGTCAGGCTCCAGGCACACAACCTGGGTTCCGGGCCCAGATCTCTGCACGTCTACTTTATGGCCGTGTGACTCCAGAGAAACTACTTTATTTCTTGGAGCCTCAGCGTCCACATCTGGAAAATGGGCCTAGCAGCCTCTCGGTTAGCAGGACCGTGGTGAGGCTGAAAGGACATGGAGTGTGTGAAGGGCTGGTGCACAGAAGGTGTGGAGTAGAAAGTAGTTCCCCCAGTCTCCCTTCTTTCAATTCCGTGTCCCCTGCCCTGCGTTCTGTTCCCACCCAAGACCCTCTTGGGAGGCACACAGCTCCTTTCTGCACATGCCCAGAGATTTTCCTGTCCCACCCAAGACCGAGTGAGGCCTCCCACATGCTCACTCCAGGACGGCCCCTCCTTCAAGGCCAAGGATGGCCTCAGCTCTCAGCAGCCCAGCACAAGAGCCCCAGTACCTTGGATTCCAGGGGCAGACTGGCCATTGTAGGCTCCAAGTGGGGGCCTTCACATCCAGCAGAAGGTTGATGGTGCTGAGACACTCTGCCAGTGCCCATGCTTTTAATTACCCTTCCGGCCACTGTAGACGAGGACGTCCCATCCCCAGCCACTCTGTAGGATGCCGCTCTGTTCCAGCGAAGTGCTTCACGCACCCTCTCCCGAGGCCCGTGCTGGTTAACACTTTTCCCAAGACACCCCTGGTCTTTTTGCAGGGGAGGAATTTACATCTAGCTACATCTGGCAGGAAACGAACGGTAAATGGTGAACGCGCCGGCGAGGCAGGGACTCCAATTAGGAAACAACCAGCCTTCTCAGAGTATGATGGGGAAAGTAATTCTCTGGCCAACAGAGTTTAATCAAAATGTTTTATGCAAGACGTATCCCTGACCCTGACAAATCTTCCCCCTCTTGCTGGAAATTAAACAAATATATTGTCAGCTTGGATTCCAATGAGCACATAAACAGATGCAGGGCCCGTGGAGTCATGAGGTTATGGATTTCAACAAACTGAGATGAGCAAAGATCAGGCCGGAGGCTTCGGCATGGCCCTTCGGGCCTCTAGCAGCCCCTGCTTCCCAGCTGAACCTCTGTGTCATTCCCGTGGCCTCCCGTCCCCCTGCCCGCCTGTCATCTGGATCATGTCCTGAATCCACTTCTGTTCCGACTCGTGCCACCCTGTCCTGCAACCATTTGCTTCAGCATCTGTCTTCCCTGGCAGGCTGTGTCCGATTTGTCTCCACACCCCTGGCACCGGGGACAATGCCTGGCACACACAGGACCTTGAACAACTGTTCGTGGGAGGAAGAGAGGGGAGGGGGAGGAGGGTGGGGGATGAGGCCCAGCGAGCTTCCTTCAAGCGGATAGCATGGTCTAGACATGCCCAGCGTCAGAGTCTGGGGTGCAAAGTTGCAACCCTCTTGGTTTTCCACTCGATGAGGCTCAGTTTACTGATCAAGAAAGTGGGCCTAATGATGCGGAGCATCTGCTGTGGTTGCAGTGAAAATTAAATGAGCCAGCAGATGTGTTTGTGTAGATAGGGCGTGAGCTGGGGGTGATGGGGCTGCCGCTGCTGCGTCGCTTCAGGCGTGTCCGACTCTGCGACCCCACAGACAGCAGCCCCCCAGGCTCCGCCGTCCCTGGGATTTTCCAGGCAAGAATCCTGGAGTGGGTTGCCATTTCTTTTCCAATGCATGAAAGTGAAAAGTGAAAGTGAAGTCGCTCGGTTGTGTCTGGCTCTCAGCGGCCCCACGGACTGCAGCCCACCAGGCTCCTCTGTCCCTGGGATTTTCCAGGCAGGAGTGCTGACGTGGGTTGCTGTTGCCCTTCTCCAGAAGTGATGGGGATGGAGGGAGAAAGACAGAATGGATCCACTGCAGAGAGGGTGATGCTGCAGCTGGTTTTTAAAGTAGAGGGACCGAGGCTCAGAGAGGTGACTTAGGCTCCTAGCGAGGAAGATTGTGTGGCTTGCCCTCTGACTCTAACGCCTGTGGGCTCTCTGCTACCCTCCCCCAGGCGTTTCTGGTGAAGTGTGGACGCGGAGCCTAGTGTGGATCCTTCTCGTTGACTATAGAACAGGGGTCCCCAGCCCCCGGGCTGCTGACTGGTACCAATCCCCAGCCTGATAGGAACTGGGCAGCAGAGCAGGAGGTGAGTGGTGGGGTGATCTAACCACATTTCCTCTGTGGCCCCCCCATCGCTCCCCATTACTCAGATTACTGCCTGAACCATCTGTCCCCTCACCCACCACTCATGGAAAAATTGTCTTTCACAAAACTAGTCTCTAGTGCCAAAAAGGTTGGGGACCACTGCTGTAGAAGAATCACACCTGGAAAGTTTGAAAAAGAAAGTACAGTTCTCCTGGTCCAGCCCCAGACGTCCTGGGTTAGGGAGAGGCAGGAGGGGCCCTGCCTCACTCTCTGGGACAAGCTGTCCAGACGATTCTGATGCCCCAGAGGGCTGGGGACGGCAAGTGCAGACCGTCTGCTTTATAAATGATTGTGAATATTAGTGCTTTAGCGACACAGGTGCTCAGTCGTGTCAAGATAGGCAGAGCAGGAATGGGTGTGATGAAACTAACCCGGCCGAGGCCCCTGCCTTCCACTCTCCAGCCCCTCCCCCGGCATCTCCTGGGGACCAGGGAGTCCCATCGTGCAAGGGGTACCCAAGGCCCTGGAGCAGCTTGTGCTGCCCAGGGAGCCTGTGGAGCCCCAGCCGAGGCCCAGAAGGCTGCCCACTGTGTCCTGTTGAGGAGAGGCCTGTGTCTTCCTCCCTGTTCATGCTGGTCCTGCTATCTCAGCAGCCCTGTTTTTCAGAGTGAAGGGTAGCAGCCACTCAGGGGAAACTGCCAAGTGGAAGATCCTGGGATCAGACAGGCTGGCGTCCTCCTTGTGTTACTGATGCAGAAACAGAGCTCAAGGTCAGAAAGGCCCCGTCAACATTCCGGCCTTGAGTATGTGAGACTGACCTCCTCCTGGTCGAGAGGAGCTTCCTCACAGTCTAGGAAGAACTGGGGGAGTAAGCAGATGTGCCAAGGACTGAGAGTCTGGGTCTCAAGGGGTCTGTGGGGACACCTCCCAAGCCCACTCCTTCACCTTGAACCTGGCCCCTCTCTCCATGCAGCCTGCACGGACAGCGCCCACCATCATGGATCTGAACAGCACAGTGTCAGTGACAGAAGTAGCTGGTGTCTGAGGTTCCACTTGACAGATGGTGGACCTGCACTTGGGGGTCCAAGGACACAGTCAAGCCCGAAAGATGACAGAAAAGGGGACGTGTATGTGACCCAGGACGTCACCTCTAGCAGGAGGGAGATGTCAGCCCATTTCTCAGGCAGGGAAGCTGAGGCTCAGAGAGACTCAGCCACTCACCCAAGGAGGTTGGCAGGAGCATGGCCCCCAGCACCCACCCGGGGCTCTGTGTGGCCCTGGTCCCCTGGGCCACTTTGATCTCTTTTTGTGCATTTCGGGGCACACGTGTAAAAGCGTGTCTGAAGAATTACGTTCTAAAGTGAAGAGGCTGGGAGTCATCAGACTTAGACTCTCATTGCGGGGAGCCTCCCTGGACCGTAGAGAAGATGGGGTTGGCCCTCTCAGCCTGGCCCAGACACGGATGTCTGCACAGTGTTAGGAAGGGATGGCCAGGCGCCCTGCCTGAACTGTCCCCGGTCACCCACTCACGTTCCGGGAGGCGAACAGGCCCAGGACCGGATTCTCCAGGCCTTCCCTGGGGCACAGCCATTCGCCACGGCACAGATGGAGAGCCTGGGGTTGGAGGGTGGGCAGGAGGCTTCCCCGCACTCCTCGCCAACAGAGCAAGTGTTCCTGGGCTGGGCGGACACGGGGATTAGCGCTCCCTTGTCCCCGAACCCTGAGTGCCTGTCTCATCTCGAAAAAAACTCTCCCTGTGGCAGTGCCAGGCAGCTGGGCTCTCACGGAGGGGGCCTCCTGGCCTGCGGGACCAGGGCAGCCGTGGCCGGATCTTCCCATGGCCTGTGTGGTTTGCTCGGGACCACCAGTTTGCCCGCATCTGGGTCTCATCCCCAGTGGGTCTGAGCCGGGTGCCTCACCCAGGGCCTGAGGCAGGGAACAGGCAGGGGTGCCAACCCCTGGCCTCCTGGGTGGAGACTCTAGGCAAAGGTGTCTGGAGAGCACCGCTCAGCGAGGGGTTGAGGGGCGACTGATGGGAAGGGTGGGTGTCAGGGACCAAGACAGGGTAGATGCAGGGCTGACGGGCGGGCAAGGAGGAAACTGCTGGAACTGGCCTGGCCGAGAGCCATGGACGGTGCAGACCCCACCCCTTCATGCCTCGGGGCATGCAATGAGTTGGGGGAGGAGGGGATCTTGCCAGGGGTGCTGACTGCGCCCCAACACTCTACTCAGGCCTCAGGTGAGGGAGAGGTGACAACCTGGATATCAAACACGAGACCACTGGCCTCAGCCTGTTTGCCATTCCACACGGGCGTCCCGTCTGCGCCCAGTTCCTGGAATCTCAGTCTGTCTCAGAACTGGCCACGCTGCACAGGCCTGGCTGAGGCCTCCATGGCTGCCTCTAACGGCTTTCTTTAAAAAACAGGTGGTCCCAGCCTGTTGCAAAGGCCCATGAGAATGAGCATATTTCTGGCAGAAGGTCCTTGCTGCAAAGCAAAGGGTTCGGGGGATGTGTCTTCCTGGGCCTTGGCTCATGGGTATACCCCCATCCTCAGCAGTAATTATTTAGGAGCCATCAAGTGCCAGGCCTTATGTGGCCATGAAGCTCTCACACTGATGAGTGAGGCCATGTGCTTGCCTTGGCACAAGCTGTGTTCCTGCTACAGCCCTCTGGTCCGAACTCAGGGTCACCCTATAGTCCCAGGGGAGGAAGCCATAAGACATCTTACCCAGATGGAGCAAACAGAGGAAGAGCAAGTACTCAGGCCCGGTAGCTGACGGAAGGCTTCCTGGAAGAGGTGATGTTGGAGTTGGTTCCTGACAGGTGAAGAGGACTCTGTTGGTCACACAAGGTGGAAAAGGGCTTTCAGACACAGGAAACTGTGCATTAGGGTAAAGAGGAAGGCAGGCCTACAGCCCTGGAGCTCTGGGGATGTAGCCTCTTCTGTGGAGCACTGTTGAGGGTTTCTAGGCCTGGTGGTGGTAGTTTAGTTGCTAAGTCGTGTCCGATTGTTGCAACCCCATGGATTGTAGTCTGCCAGGCTTCTCTGTCCATGGGATTCTCCAGGCAAGAATACTGGACTGGGTTGCCATTTCTTTCTCCAGGGGATCTTCCTGAGCCAGGAATCAAACCCCGAGTCTCCTGCATTGCAGGTTTCCCTTGTGACTCAGCTGGTAAAGAATCCATCTGCAATGTGGGAGACCTGGGTTCAGTCCCTGGGTTGGGAAGGTCCCCTGGAGAAGGGAAAAGCTACCCACTCCAGTATTCTGGCCTGGAGAATTCCATCGACTGTATAACTCATGGGGTCACAAAGAGTTGGACGTGACTGAGCGACTTTCACTTCACTTTACTCCTGCATTGCAGGTAGATTCTTTACCGACTCAACTACGAGGGAAGCCTTTTCTAATCCTAGTAAGAGCTAATATTCAGGAGAACCGGCTGGAAACACTTCCACGTATTCATTGCTGCCTTCTCCTACCTGGCGCAATGCCCGGTATAGAGTGGGGCTTAGGAAATATCAGGTGAATACGTAAATATGCAACTCCCCAAACACACCCTCACACACACACACACACACACACATACACACTCTCACAAAAGTAGAATGTTGAATGCTGGCTGAGACACAAAAAGGAACAACTAGGAGAAAATACTCCTTCTGGCCTCAGGATCTTTGCATCTACTTTGCATATCTTTGCATATGCCTCTGCCTGCCATGCTGTGCCACACTCCGCTTCCACTGCCATTCTGTATAATGGAACTGTGTCTGTCTTGGTCCCCTTGGCCAAGTACAGAGCTGTCTGTTGGTCAATATTTATTGCTTTCCTTTGTGTGGCCAATACCCAGAGAAGATGTTTCATACCATGTATTAAATAAAGACTGAGAAATGTCTAGGTGTGTGAATGCCCACACAGAGACCCTGGCTGATGTCGGGAGGCAAGAGAAGGGATGAACTAAGGGGAAACGCAGTGTTTCTGTCTAGCAACCAGCTTCCAAGGCTGAGAAATCTGGAGAAGTGGTCCTTGGCTGCCGCCGTAAGCCTGCAGAGTTCTCTGCTTCTCGGCACTTTTTCTGAGCTACCCCTTGGCTTCAGCTTCTTCATCTGCAGCACGGGGGGTGCCGCAGAGGGTCCCCATGCAGACACAGGGACAGCCCGGGCAGACAGGGGCTCGAGAAGTGGTGGCAGTGGCTGCTGCAGTGGGAGCCAGGGATGCCACTCTCTTTCGGAGAGGGGGGTAAACCTCTGGGCCACCTTGACTGTCCTGCAGCCCCAGGGTTTGGTTCTGAGCCCAAATCTGCCTGCCCGCCCCTGGACTCCCCCAGCACCTGTCATCCTGAGCTCACTCTTGGGCCACTTGGTCCCCACCTGATCACTCTTACCCACCCCCAGCTCAGATTTCTCACCCGGTAATTTGGGGCCGATTGAACAGGCTGACATTTGCCAACAAACAGCCTGCGATTCTATGGCCATCTGTTACATCTTTCACTTTCTGCAAAGAAGAAATCAATCTCCTGGCTTCCTGGCATTTTCCGGTTGGCTCATCGAGGGGCGGAGGTGGGCGGGACTGAGAGGTGGGCCTCTTCTTGGGGATGGGGGGTCCTGCCAGCTACCTCCCCCAAGGCCCCGTCTCCACGAGGGAGGCTGGAACCGGAGAACCAGCCTGGCTCTCCATTGCCTGCTGTGCCCGCCGCTTCCAGCCCAGAAGCAATTTGCTTTCATTACGAAGGCCACGCGAGTATGTTTGCAGAAGGACTCAGCTTCCCAGCCGCATGGACTGCGGGGAAAATTTTCCTTAATTATTTTTTTATAGCCTAACTTTTGTGTGAGACGGTTTGTTATTATCCTTGTCTCGCTTGAGAGTCATAAGCCTGCAAGAAGAATCATAAATAAAACTTTACTTAATATTCAAAGTCCCTGTGATGGGATGATGGATGGGGGTGGGGAGGCAGCCCCTCCTCCCTGCTGCCCACCCCCCAGCACCTTGGTGGCAGAGCCATCTTGGCTTCTGCGGGAAGGCAATTACTTTGAGCTCCCTGTAATCAGAACCGCTTCCTACCTCTGCATTTTGTTTTTCTAACTTTCTCATTTAAAACCCGTATGGGCGACACTGTATCCCATTTGTATTGTGCCGGGCAAGATTACTCCGAGCGTTGCTGTGCGCAGGGCCACCGGGACCACAATATTTTACCTGGGAATCCGCCTTTGAAACATTGAAGTGCGACAGCTACAAAGACTGGACCATGATTTGATCCCCAGCTTCCGAAGCTTCGGGGACAAATGCCTGGCAGTGGAATTAATTTTTCTTGAGGAATAGGAAAGCTGTAACTTTCCCTTCTATTATTTCAGAGCCACCAGACTGACTCTCCCAGGGCCCGAGCTGCAGCTGGCGAAAGCAGAAATGGAAGGGGCTGTGGTGGAGGAGAGCTGGGTTTTCTGGGCCAGGGCATGCTGTGTGCCCTTTTGAGTGGTCTTGCCCTCTCTGGGCTGCGGTCACCTTACCCGGAGAATGGAGGGACTGGACAAGAAAACGAGACTGACATCACCCTTTTCTGAGTTGACCTGTTGTTGAGTCACACCTACTGTGTGCCGGGCACCAAGCTATGCTCTTCACGTGCATTATGGTAAGAAAGCCACAGCAGCTTGAGGGGCAGGGCCATCTGCGATGCGCTAGCAAGTATTATTGAAGCCCTACTGTGTGCCCAGCATGGTTATAGGCATGGAGGGCGCAGTGATGAACAAGAGAGGGGAGGAAGCACAGAGAGCATAAACGTGTAAACAAACAAGATTGTTCCAGGGAATGAGGGGGTGGCCGCTTTGGAGAAGATTGAGACAGGATGAGGTTGCAGATGGTGACCAGAGAGAGGTACAGTGAGACAGAGAGATCGTCATGACTGCCTCTCCGAGGGTGTGATAACCAAGCGGAGCCTGAAAGACAAGGAGTTGCGCAGATGCGTGCAAGATGGGCAAAAGCATTCAGGTAGAGCAAACGGCATCTGCAAAGGCCCCGAGGTGGGCACAGCAGACCCTACAGGGCGCCCTTCCACTTGCCACGGCCCCCCACCCCTTTGCCCTCTTGTGCCATAGAGCCTGGAAAGCTGGAGCAATGCTTCTCAGGCTCCTGGGGTTACGGTCCTAGCTGGGACCCGAAGGCTTCCCTGATGGCTCAGGAGGTAAAGAATATGCCTGCAATGCAAGGAGACATGGATTCCACCCCTGGGGCAGGAAAAATATTTTTCCACCCCTGGAGGAGGAAATGGCAGCTCACTCCAGGACTGTGGCCTGGAGAATCCCATGGACAGAGGGGCCTGGAGGGCTGTATAGTCCATGGAGTCGCAGAGAATCAGACATGACGGAGCACGAGGTCGAGTACGTGGGACTCGAAGGTGCTCCTGCACAGGATAAGGAAGGAGAGGGCTTTTCTGGGGGCCCTGGGACAAGAGTCACGGGTGCCGGATGGAGAGAGGTGGCAGCAGGGGGCCTGCTGTGAGTGGGGGCTGGGGATGCCACAGCCCGCTGCACATGGGCTTTCCCTGGCAACTGGCCTGACCCCCTGCTGGAGTCTCAGTGGGGCTTCACCTGAGCTGTCCTGTGCTCAGGGCAGGTCCAAGTGCCCCGGGAGAGCCCTCCACCCGCCGCCGACCCCAGGGTACCCACTGGCAGGACACTGTGGCACCTTCTCTCCTGTGTGGGCTCGCCCTGGTCGCTGCTGGGGGACCCTGCACCCCCTGTGCTGTGCTGACTGCTGGCCTCCCTGCCTGCTTCCCTGTCCCAACAAGTCCTGCCATTGACCCTCCCCCTCCAAATGAACGAGTTGCCCTCAAGTCTTTAGTCTGCTCCTGCAAACCCTGAAGAACTCTTTCATATCTGCCATTTTGGTCCCCTGGCAAGTACGATCAGCCTTTCTTGCCTTGAGATTCCACGGGACTTCTAATCCCGCCTAACGAGCCCCTCCTGATCAGGTTCGCAAGGGTGGATTCTGACGCCGGCAACGGGGAACCCTGGCAGATCTCTAGACCCCCTCATTCTCATTGTGGCCTTTTCACCGGCGGGGGCACAGAGGTTCGGGCGGGCCCACCGGCCCATGCTGCTGTGGGCACCAGCCTCCGTCATTGCCAGGCGCCACTCTGCCTGCAACAGAGATGGATTTGCAGGCCTGGGTCCTGGGCGGACCCATCTGGAGCAGAGATCCCTCATCCTCTGTCAACATACTCTTTGAAGGAGCTGAAAAGGTTAATGGGGCTTCTGCAGGCTCCCGGCCAACTGTCAGGGAGTGGCTGGGGCGCCGCCACTTGCAGCTCATTAGATACGTGGCAGGTAGATGAGCAGGTGGCCTTATTTCACTGCTCAGGCCGCGAGGCAGCCCCAGGCCACGCCGCCAGCTCTGCAGATACCTGTGTTGTTTCACTGTTGGCTCCGCTCACGCGCACGTGCAGTTCACCTGCTCTGTGCCTGGCCGGGGCTGGGTCGAGGGAGGGGAGCTCAGAAGCAGTTCAGCTCTTTCTGGGAGCTCCTAGCAGACAAGAGAGACCCCAGCAAAGACCCCTAATCACCACTGAAAGGGCTTGCCCGCCCCTCCCCACTCCCTCCAGCAGGAACAGAGCTGGGAACCAAAATTGTCTGGTGAGAAAGATCGCAAGCCAAGTGGGATGGGAGCAGAGACAGAAAGAGCCTGGGGTCCACTGGGGCCCTCCTGAGCAGTGGAACCAACACCAGTACCACCTACCTCCAGGCTTCTTGCTAAGTGAGAAAAAAAAAGCCTCATTTGTTGTAGACAATGTTCGCTGGGTTTGCTATAACTTGCCTCCAAGATCATTCCTAATTTATAAGATCATGTACTGGCCCACAGAGGAGATCTGAGCACGCTGTAGAAGCTTAAAGCCCTGAGCCATGTCCTAAACACCGCGGATCTTCTCTTAGGCGCCCTCAGGAGACCCAGGACTGACCACTGCCTCCTCCATGTCCCCGCTCCTGACCCTGGCCACCCCTTGCCCAGAGCGGTTCACCCTGTTGCCATATACATATGTAGCACCCCATCAGGCTGTGAGCTCCTGAGCCCTGGGGCCCAGCACGGAGCCAGCGTGGGCAGGAGAGGAGAGGTTGTTTGAGCCACTAGATGAGGTGCCTGAATGCATGGGGCCATCCTTTCCCATTCTGGGAGTCTGTAAGTCTCAGCTGAAGCTGGGGATAGTGTGGGCAAAGTTGGGAACTCAGCTGGTGGTGAGCCAGGGGGCTGGTCCCCTGGGGAATGGAAGGCCCTGACGTGTAGCATTTGCCAATTTCCTTGGTATAAATACTCCCACCACGGCCAGTTTCAAACTGCCAGATGTTCAAACACCAACTCACAAAATTGCTTGAAAATTTAACAGTTGGTTCTTGCAAGCCAGTACAAGCCGGCTTTGGCACACAGCTCGTTCCACTCCCTTCCTTCCTTCTTCCACTCCCTCCATTCTTTCCCTCCTTCCTCGCGTTCCCTCCCTTCCTCTGTCTTCATTTTTCTCCTCAAGCGTTTTCTGAGGCCCCAGCAGTGCCTCTCGGCTCTCTGGGAGCTGGGCCCCTAGGGGAGGTATTAATCGCCTGCTCTTGCGGTGGAGCAGATGGTCCTGTGCATAGAAACAACACAGTCGTTCAGTAGGCATGAACGACTGCACTTCTGGGGAAGACACGGCGGCCAGAGAAGGGGCTCCTGCTCTAGCTTTGGGGGAGGCAGTTAGGACAGCCTGAAGGAAGGAAGGGACAACTCCAGAAAAGGGGCGCTCTGCTTGGCAGAGGCTTGAAGATGGGGAGAGTGCCGCTCCCAGCAGGAGGACCTGGGGAGCCTGGACGTCTATGAAGGAGACTGGGGGAGAGGGGTTCAGGGGATGGGCAGTGCCAGAACAGCGAGGGGCTTGGCCTTTGTCCTAAGGGCAAGGTGAAGCTATTTCTTTTACAGTGGGGCACCGGCAGATTGGCATTTTAATAAGCTTCCCCTGAGTGCAGAGAGGAGGTGGGGCAGGAAGGCTGTGGCCCGCCGTGATTGAGGGAGGAAGGATGCAGGCCGCATTGCTGAGATGGCTGTGCTGAAGGCTCAGGACCACAGCGGGCATGGCTGGGGCGGCAGCAGGAGGGCCAGCCAGCTTGGCCCCTGGGTGGATACTGATACCTTCTTCCAAGATGGGGATGGGGGCTGGAAATGAGAGAAGGAGCAAGATCTGGGGGAAAGAAGAAAGCTCTGGCCTGCCTGGGCCCTCGGCTCCTCTTGGCGTCCCCCCGTGGGAAGTTCTGTTTTAGGACCATAGCCTGTCATCTGCTTAGAAGGGAAATGAATGAGAAACTGTTTGCATAGGTGCTGGCAGGATCTGTGTGTGAGTGAGGGGAGGGGGGCTGAAGGGCCCCAACACGCTGGGGGGCTGGGAGGGTGCCCCTGACACCAGCTGGGACATGCAGGAGCCCCCCATGTGAGACACAGAACAGCTCTAGGTTGAGAGGACTCTGAACATCAGGGAGAAAAACAGGTCTGAAAGTGAGCAACCTGGGGCCCTTTGGCTGGGACCCCTTGGCCGGGCTCTGAGATGCACCCCCACACACACCCTGCATTTGGGGGTGGGGGGTGCAGGGGTGGTGAGAAGACCAGCTCCAGGCTGTTTTCCTGGGCACAAGAACACAGCCATTCTCCAGGCCAGACAGGTACACAGGATGAATAAGGCCGACACAATCTCCTCGGGTTGGGGGGCGCAGGGGGGTGCAGCCAAGCTAGCCTAGCGGACGGAACCATCAATCACGGCCCCTAATAGCTCTGCAGGCTGTTGCTCCCCCACCAAATTTAAAGTGAGGATGTAGGCCGCCGGCAGCAGGAGGATGCCGCAGCCCTTAACCGCCATAATTATGAAGTCTTCGTGGAAAGAGATGCTTATCGTATATGTTAAGTGAGCAGAGCAGGAGGCCAGATGCCCTGCCTGTGTGCGCACAGCCGTGGGCATAGACGCCTGCCTGGAAACGGGGGCGGGGGGCGCGCAGGAGAGCTGCCACTTCCAAGGTAGGGATGGGAGGGGACAGGCAGGGGCTCTTGAACAATTCAAAACCGCGCTTAGTAACATCGATGCCTCATCCTTTTATTAAAAATTGTATCTTCTTTTTCTGATTACAATAGGGGATCGGCTCACTGTAGAATCAGTGGGAAGTGTATGAGTACAAAGAGGAAAATTAAAATCCTGTTGAGTCCCCATCCAGAGGCGGATCACTGGGGTGAATGCTCCGCAGAGGTTTTCTCCCACAGCTCTGTGGCTGGCTGTTTGGTTTAGGTTGTTTTTACGCTATGGAGATGATTCATTATATTTTTAATATGTGTTTTGAAGTAAGTGACCAGTCTCAGGTGTGGGGCTGAAATGATCACGTACATTCTGTCCGTTTGACCAGTAAATCCAATATATGAGGGGAGATAGGAAAAGAGTTTACACAGAGAAAATCATTATAGACCCCTGGCCCCCAAACCTGGGGAGGTCGACCGTCTGTTTTGGGTGCACTTCAGGAGCGCCTCAGGCATGCAGGGTTGACACCGGGAGCCGTGGAGGGGACCCATCTTACCCTGGGCTCCAGAGTCCCGAGATGCAGAGACATTGCTGGTGGGAACACAGAGGGTTCCTGGGACTTGCAAGGGTCTGGTAGAGCTGGAAGCTCCCTTCCAACTGTGGTTCTCTGCTACTTAGAAAGGCAGGGACACGTTGAAGGTTTGTGATGACTTTGTCCTGGAAAGGCATTCTGGGTTGGGGGTGGTTGGGTGTGTGGAGGGACAGCTTAAGCAAAAGCATGGCAGCCTGACTGCCCCTAGTCCAGCTGGTCGGGAACCCAGGTTGCCTTTTTCTCCCCTGGTGCTTTCCATCCTGAGTGCCCAACTCCCTCTTTGAAGAAAAAAAGACTTGTTTTCCAGGATGACTGCCCATGTTTCCTTCAAGCGCCAGTGCCACTTTCTCCAGGAAGCCCTCCTTGGTTTCTCAGACCGAGACAAGCTCTCCTACTCCAGGCCTGCAGCACTCACTGCTATTGAGACGCCCGAGCCATTGGTTCATGTGTGTCTCTCCTGCTACTCCTACCACTAGACTCTTAAGCCCGGGTCTCCAGGGCTGGTTTGCTCATGGTCCACAGCACCAAGCCCAGTGCCTACCTGAAAGGAGGCCAGCACTTGAAGAACAGAGTTCACAGTCTCCACCACCTGTCAACCCACTTTAGAAGTAGAGAGGATTGGGGGCCGGGCACTTGTGAATCCTGCCCCACTGTACCCCGGGCCTCTGCTCACCCTGTGGCTCTAAGCTACCTTGTTGCAAAGTTCTGGGCATGAAGAGGAAGTTTCTAGCGACTCCGACTTTTTATTTCTTTCTTTCTCTCTCTTTTTTTTTTATCTGGTGACCTTTCCATGTAATTAAAAGGCAGCTATTCCAGGAGACGAGGCAGCCGGGAAGCAGAGACGCTGCTCTCTGTGTACGTGTGTGGAAATTTATTGTCTGGAGCACAGAATTCTGCTTGAGGCTCCTGTGCCAAAGCTCCTGCTGGCTCCCTCGGAGGTACCGACTCCGGCCCAGGGAACGTCCCCTGCTGCAGACCTACTGTGCTCCCAGCAAGATTCATGTTTGTACTCACTGACCCTCAAGCTGCCCCCAGTGTATACTTTTTTAGGAAAGTGGTTCTCCTGAGGGCCCACCAGTCTGGTGACATCCATCAGATCGGCCTCACCTGGGAGGCCTCCGGGTTGATGGGCTGTGCCCTCGCCACCCCCGCTGGATTCGGGTCCTCAGGCCTTTGTCCTGCAGCACAGAGGATCCCCGGGACAAAGCATAGTCCTGCCTTCTCGCAGCTGGAGTCTCACGTGGCAGCTCCTTCTTAGTTTGCTGGTTGAGGACCGCCCCCCCTCACCCTAGAACTAGAGGCACCGTCAAGGAAATGCGTGTGCAGCTTAGGGAAATGGGCACAGCCCAGAGCAAGATGGGTGCAGCCCTCACCAAAGAGAGCTGGGCTCAGATGCTGGCACCCACACCGCAGTTCACCACGTGGCTCCAGATGAGACCCTCCACCCCGCTCCCCCTCCGCCCATCGGGGCCTAGCCTGCTCCCTCCACTCTGGGAAAGAATCCTGGGAAAGTTACATTCTGGACAGAAATCCTTCCTTGGCTGTGTCTTCCCCGTGCTGGGTTTGGGGCCCCTCTCTTCCCTGTGTGGCTCTGCTCAGCACCTCCCGGGAATGCTGCCCCTCCCTCCAGTTACTGGGCCCCTGGGTGGAGGGTCTGGGGTGGGGGGTCCTGAGGCCCCGGAGCCCCCTGCCCAGCTAGGCCTCCACCCCTTGGCTCCCTGCAGCTGCAGCTGCTGAGGTTAATGAAGGAGGCCTGGCCCCCCGCCCAGCTCCCCCTGTGCCACGGAGAATTGCAATTTAGCAAGTTCATCAAATGCCGAGGCAGGGGCCCAGAGCCGCATCTGTGACATCAAGGCGTCCCAGCGGTACCGGGGGGCCTCCCAGTCCCCATCCGCCTCTGCACCCGGCCCGCTTCCCACAGGCCTGGATTAGGCCCCCGGCAGCTGGGCGGGGGCGGGGGCCCGGGGAGCAGGGGGGGCTCTGGGCTGGGGGGCCCAGGCGGTGGGGCCCTGGGCCTCTCTGGCCCAGCCTTGCCACGTGGTCCCTGGTAGGGTGCTGCATCCCTGGGCCGTAGGCATCCCATCTTGAAAGGGAAGTGGGGTCCTCTTGCCAGTCCGTGGGACCCTGGAGCTAGTGGTTACACCCATGGCAGGCCCCAGGCCCACACAGAGGGGCCGGGGGATGGCTCTGAGGGTCGGGGAGCAGCTCGGGTCACTCGGGAAAGGGCGAGTGGAGACGTCACTGGGGCCTCTCCAGGCAGGAGCACTCCGGATGAGGGCGGCGGTCAGGGTCTGTGCTGGGCTGAGGAGTAAACAGGGCCCAGGCCGGAAAGACAGGATCTGGGGCCTCCTCTCTGCTTGGAAACCAGGAATGTGGTGCTTGGAGCAGCCTACGTGGCCCATGAAAGTGTCTGTGAAGCGCACTAGGCGTTTCTGTGGCCACGAATGGCCCCTTCTCTGAGAGCAACAGCGCAGGCCTCAAGAACCACAAGGCTGAAGGGCCCAGTCAATCACTCCCTCCAGACCCCTTGAGGATCAGAGGTTCTGCAGACCAGAATCCCACACAGAGACTTGCTTGCCTGCCGGGATGGAGAGCTCACTACCTCACTGGGGAGCCCATTCCTTCCTGCAAGAGTTCTCATGGTTAGGAAAGAACTTTCCAGGACTGTGCTTGGGCCCCAGTGCGTCTGGAGATGGCAACCTGACCCTCCCGACCTCTCTCCTCCAGACCAGGCCTCCAGGTGTCTTTCATCTGCTCCTTGCGTGATGCCTGTCAGTGCCTCCCTCTGGACAGGAGTCATCTGTCAGCTTCTCCCAGGACTGAGCGTTAGTACCCCAGCTACAGTCTGCAACAGACTCTCACCTCCCTAGCTAGCAAGACCATGCTCCTATTAATGAGACCCTCGGTGTGTATGTCTGATGGACTCATCACTCTGTTGAGTCCTGCGCAGAGTGGTATCAGTCATTCAGCTGGTGACAGTGGATGAAGCGGGGGGCCGCCCTGTGCCACTTGGGGAAACTGAGGCCCAGAGAAGAAGGGCCCTGCTCGGCTGCCCCCTAAGGCATCAGTGACAGGACTGGGGAAAGGACTAGGCCTCCAGCATGTCCTTCATCGAGACACAAAAGGGCCTCCATCCACTTCCCCCACCCCCGCCCCACGCCACTGCCTCCCGGCTTCCTCTGTGCTCCCGCCCGCCCGCGTTTCCTGAGAGCCTCTTGACTGAGCCAGAGAAGGTGAGGCCCATGGCCTTCAGATGCTCATGATTACGGATAGAGGGGTGAGCGCAGGGCAAGAGGGGCCCGGGCCCCACGGCCTGCGCCCTGTTCCAGGGAATCAGTGGCGCCGAGGGGCTTGGGGGCCGAGGTCCTGCACAGCTGACCCCGTCCAGCTTGTTCTGCAAGCTCTGGGTGTTTCCAAGATCGCTGGGCCTGCACATTCCTTTCTGCTGAGGGAACTCCCGGCAAAGCGTGGAGAGGCACCGGCCAGCTCCAGGAGGGTTTGTGGTGGGAAAAGGAAAGCAGTTCGCGTTGGCCGCTAGGCGCTAATGTGCACCAGGTGCCCTTGGGTGGCACGGTGGGGGTCTTTCTTGTGCCACTTGGGCAAGTGGGCACTGCGCTCTCCTTCCCTTGCTGGGGGCGAGGGGAGGGGGCGGCGACCTGAGGCAGCGGGTGAGGATGGCTCCTCCTTCTGGGATGTCCACATAAGCCCTAAGTCACAGAGGGGCCCAGTTCAGCTCCCCGAGCCCATGGGTGCCTGCCGAGCCCACTGTCAGCGTCCCCAGCCCCAGGAAAACAGACTGGCAGTCCTGGGCTTTGAACCCAAGTCCGTGAGCCAGGGCAGCACCTCCATGGTTGGGGGTGAGGGCCCCTCTGCTGGGGAGGGACCGCCTTTCCTGCATTGCCACCAGCCTGGTCCCTGGCCCGAGGCTCCCTGCGAGGAGTCCTCAGGCCTTAGTCCCGGCCTAGAACATTCCATGGTGCGAAGCTGCAGCTTGGCCACCCCCCGCCTCCACGCCCCTGCCAGAGGCCGTGCGGGTGTCCTGTGGGCAGGCTGCCGCCGCCGCCACAGAGGCCTGGCCGGCAGCCCTTGAGTTTCCACCAACTAATAATTTTTACAAACCTCTAGCCTCGTAAAAAGTGCACAGTGGCCTGAACAACCTTGGCCGGCAGCCCTGTGGGAGAGTGGAGGCTGGGGCGCGGCGATCTCGGCCAGAGGCCGCTTCCTGCCTGCACCCCCTCTCGGTCCCTCAGGCTGCAGCCCCGGGCCGTCCCCCACCTCGTGGCCCTCCGGAGGAAGGCTGCCCTGCTAAGCGGCCCAGGGAGGTCTCCTCTGTGCCGCCCCCATGCCCTCCCACCTCAAGCTCTGGGCTCCCTGCCGGGAGCTGCCTGTGACCCATCCCTGAGCTCGCCTTCTGCTGCACACAGGCCTTTCTGCACGTGCTGTTCCTTCTGTTCGCAATGCCCTTCCCTCCGCCATCAGGGTCCTCATCCCAGAGGGTCACTTGTGCCCAGGGGTCTTGAAGGAAGGGACATGTGATCCATCTGTGCCCCGACGGCCTCCAGACAAAGGGAAGAGGTGTTGAGATGAGAAGGAAGGCAGAATTGGTGCCTGGAGCCCCTAAGGCTGAGCACCCCTGCGGTCCCGGGAGCTATGGGGGAGGCTCCTTGATGGAGGGATGGGGTCTGGGCAGGGGGTGGGCAGACGGGCAGGGAAGGGAGTCAGGCAGGGTGGTGGGATGGGGGAGGGAGGTTGCTAAGGCAGAATTTTTAAGACTAGAGATTAGCTGGAAATGAAAAGAAGCTTGCTCCTTGGAAGAGAAGCCATGGCAAGCCTAGGCAGCGTAGCGAAAAGCAGAGCCATCATCTTGCCAACAAAGGTCCATCTAGTCAAAGCTGTGGCTTTTTCGGTGGCCACGTATGGATGTGAGAGCTGGACCATAAAGAAGGCTGAGCGCCAAAGAATTGATGCTTTCAAGCTGTGGTGCAGAAGAAGATTCTTAAGAGTCCCTTGGGCTGCAAGGTGATCAGATCAGTCAATCCTAAAGGAAATCAACCCTGAATGTTCATTGGAAGGACTGATGTTGAAGCCGAAGCTCCGATGCTTTGGCCACCTGATGAGAAGAGTCAACACGTTGGAAAAGACTCTGGGAAAGACTGAGGGCAAGAGGAGAAGGGAATGACAGAGAATGAGATGGCTGGGTGGCATCATCGGCATGATAGACATGAGTCTGAGGAAGCTCTGGGAGATAGTGAAGCGCAGGGAAGCCTGGCGTGCTGCAGTTCGTGGGGTCACAAAGAGTCGGACATGACTGAGTGACTAAAGAAAAACAACGAAAGGGATTACCTGGACCCGAGGAATGAGGGAGGTGGGCAAGTGGAGGCTGGAGAGAGCTTTCTGGTTTGGCCCCTGATCCAGGAGAGGGTGGTCCCGAGTCACAGGTGCTGGGTGTGTGATTCTGTGGTGCTTGGTGGTGGAAGGGTCTACACAGTAGGTGGGCCCCTGGGGCAAGCTTGGGCTGGGCCGCAGGTGAAGTCTGAGATTGCTGGGCACACAGCCTGGTGGGGGGGTAAATGCTGGGCAGGATGCCTGTCACAAAGAGAGGGCTGGGCACCAGGCTGACCCTTGAGGAGAGTCTGGGAGGGTCTCCAGAGAAGCCCGAAGAGACCCGAGTGGGTCCCCAAGGCAAAGAAGAGTATTTGAACAGACATGAGTGAGCCCCTGGGGGTGGGCAATGACAGGAGCCATGAGGGGTATCTGTCAGACTCTGCGGTCACGGGCATCGTTGTTGGGGGCAAGAGGATGTATGAGCAACACTGAAGGGAGAATGGGGCGGGAGGGGTAAGCCCCCCACCCTGAAACCCTGGCTCTCAGATGGGCCCCTGTAGGGGGAAGATCCACCCGGCCCCTCCAGCAGCTGCCAGGGACTCTCCGTCAGGGATTGAGGTCTCTGAAGGACCCAGAGAGGTCCCAGAAGGACCCAGAGGCAGCTGGGGTCTTGGATGGGGGCGGGTGCTGTGGTCCTCTGCAAGACCGGGAGAACAGCTTGTGCACCCCAAGGGTGGTGAAGACCCACCCGCAGGTTTCCCCGTGCCTGCGGGAGGTGGCCAGCGACCCCTACCCTGGGGGGCCGCCTGTAGCTCCAGACGCGGACTCAGTGCTTCCAGCGTGGGAGGCCCACTTCGGGAGCTTGATTTATGGGCCTGGCCCTCAGTGCTCGCGGCTCTGGCCCTTCTCTAAGTGCGTGTTCAATCAAATTAAAAGTGCCAGAGGCCGGAGGAGCCATCAATTACCTGAGTCTCTTGGCAGCTGTCCCCAGGCTCAACGTGCCTGAGGGGCTGGGAGCCACATTCCTCCCCCTCCCACCTGCACGGTGGCTGGAGCAGAGGCTGACTGGGCCTCCAGGAGGGCCTCAGTGTGCCCATCTGTAAATGGGCACTCTGGGTATGGGAAAGCAGGACTAGAGGCCTGTGCCCCCGAATCTTGGTAGGGGGATGTCTGTAGTGCCTTGCCTGCTGCCAAGACTTCTAGGAGTCTTGTCCCAAGCAAGGGTCTTTCTGCAGCTGACCTCAAAGACAGGCCCCCCAGGACCCTGGGACCCCGGCACAGCTGCCCAGAGCGAGCTGGGTGTCACTGCCCGCAGTGCCTCAGTTTCTCCTTTGGACGCCTCTCTCCAGCATCAAAGAGGGTGTCGGTGCGAGAGGCTCAGCTCTGCTCCCAGCTTCAGGTCTATTGTAAAAACTCCCTTTGTGCTTGTATCCCTGTACTCCCAGCAGCACTTGTTACAGAGACACAACAGAACGCACTCCATCCGCACAGCGCATTACGTCCAACCTTAAAAAGAGAAGAGAATCCCGGGCTGCAACCTCGATGAACCTAGAGAACGTGATGCTCAGTGAAACAAACCAGACAAAAGGACACATGTCGTAGGAGTCCACTTACATGAGGGGCGGGGGCAGGCACTCTCCGAGAGACAGGAAGTAGCAAGGTGGCTTGCAGGGGCTGGGTCGGGGGCAGGGTGGAGAGTCGCTGTTTCATAGGGACCAAGTTCCAGGTGGGGAAGATGGATGCATTCTGGGTTGGGTGGTGGAGATGGTTGTACAACCATGAGAATGTACTGAAAGCCACTGATCCATACACATAGAAGTGGTTAAGACGGCGAAATTTATGATTTGAATATTTCACCACAACTGAAAAAAAAAATCGAGATTTGTGTTTCATGAAGCATTGGTTAAACCAGCGTGCCTCACAGTCCAGAGAGCCTCGCAGTGTGCATGCCATTCTCTCCTCCCTCCGTTCACGTGTGCATGCGAGGTCGTTTCAGTCGTGTCCGACTCTTTGGGACCTCATGGCCTGCAGCCTGCCAGGCTTTTCTGTCCATGGGATTCTCCAGGCAAGTACACTGGAGGGGGCTGCTGTGTCCTCCTCTAGGGCCTCTTCCCAAGCCAGGGGTTGAACCCGCGTCTCCTGTCTCTTGCCTTGGCAGGCAGGTTCTTTACCACCAGCGCCACCTGGGAAGGCCCTCTCCCTTCACGCTTGCCGGTAGAAACCCCTTCCTTAGGATGACCTGGCATCCAGCCCAGAGCTCCTGGGAGGTGGCCGGCTGAGGCTGGCTTGGGGAGAAACTGCAGTAGGTAAGGGTCTTGGCGACACGCTTCCAGCAGGAAAACCGCACAGAACTCTCGGTCGGCCATCCACCTGGCCCAGGTCAGTGCAAACCAGACAGTTACTGGCCGGACCGAGTCGTGCAGTCTCGGCGGCCCCGACATCATCAGATGCTTCTGAGACCTCTGCTGTCTCTCTGCTCAGAGAACAAGCAAGCCGGAGGATGGAATTAATTTCCTAAAATTGACTGTTATGTCGCCAAGTCACCTCAGGATCTCTTGCCAGGGAGGAAGGAGAAATGGCCGTTTGGTCCTCGCTAGGTCTCGATAGCCTGTTGCAGCTCGCACTCAAATGTTTAGTTTGGGGATGAAATGCATGAAATTGTCCTCTCTGTAGTGCAGAGAAGATAGACTCTAGGCAATTTTATATGGTTCTATCTATTCAAAATAACTATGAGCATATTGTGCCAGAGCAAAAGGGAGAAAAATACCTCTGTATCTACTTTCTGGGGGATGCGGTATTCCTGAGATTCACAATAGATTGCTTTGCACCCAGTGAATTAGCCAAATGCAGTCAATCCTTGAACGACACAAGGGTTAAGGGTGCCGACCCTTCATGCGAAATCTGCCTAATACTCCTAGCGGCCCCTCCGTATCCACGGTTTCTCTGTATCTGAGGTTCTGCATCAGAGCATATGACCAACCTGAGATCACGTAGTAAATAGTGTTTACTCTCGAAATACTCAGATGGTATGGCTCAGATGGTAAGGAATCTGCTTGCAATGCAGGGAACTAGGGTTCAGTCCCTGGATTGGGAGGATCCCCTGAGAAGGGAAGGGCAATCCACTCCACTATTCTTGCCTGGAGAGTTCCATGGACAGAGGAGCCTGGCAGGCAGCAGTCCACGGGGTTGCAAAGAGTTGGACATGACTGCGCCACTAAGCACATTCACAATAAATTCTGCATCTACTGGGCTGGCCGAAAAGTTCACTTGGGTTTTTCTGTTAGTAGTGAAAACCCGAAAGAACTTTTTGGTCAGACTTTTGGCCAACCCAGTAAGTAGACTTTTGAAGATCAAACCTATGTTGTTTAAGGGTTAACTGCATACACATTTAGTGACAGCCTTAGACACACTTGTCAGAAGGGCACCAGGAAATGTGAGACTAACACGGCCCTTACAGAGCTGAATATGAAATATGTGCAGAGAGTTATAAACGTGGTCATGCCTATTGGTGTTGAGACTGTACTTTTGGAAATGTGTTCCTAAGAGACAACCCCCCACACAAGAAACCCCGTACTATGTTAGTGGGAAGGTAAATCGGTACATGCCCTATGGAAAACAATACAGAGACTGCTTAAAAACTAAAAATAGAGCTACCATCTGATCTGGCAATCCCACTCCTGGGTATATATCTGGGAAAAACAAAAACACTAATTTGAAAAGATAGATGCACCCTGATGTTCATAGCAACACTATTTACAAGAGCCAAGGCATGGACGCAGCCCAGTTGCCTATCAGCAGATGACTGGGATGAAAGGATGTGGCACCCCCACTCCCCCCACACACACTGGAATATTGTGTGTGCCGCGTCTGCTTAGTCACTCAGTCGCGTCCGACTCTTTGCGACCCCATGAACTATAGCCCGCCAGGCTCCTCTGTCCACGGGATTCTCTAGGCAAGATACTGGAGTGGGTTTGCCATGCCCTCCTCCAGGGGATCTTCCCAACCCAGGGATCGAAGCCAGGTCTCCTGCCTTGCAGGCAGATTCTTTACCATCTGAGCCACCAGGAGATGCCATACACACACTCACACACATGCATGCACACGTACACATGCACACACACACACACACACACACACACACACACACACACTGGAATATTACTCAGCCATAAAAAAGAATGAAATACTGCCAATTGAAGTCATGTGGGTTGACCTAGAGAATATTATGCTTAGTGAAATAACTCAGACAGAGACAAATACTCTAGACTATCACTTACATGTGGAATGTAAAAACTTAATACATAGGAATGTGTATGCAGAACAGAAACAGACTCACAGACCCAGAAAACAAACTGTGATTGCCAAAGTTGGAAGGAAAGGAAGGAGAAACAAATTAGGGGTATGGGATTAACAGATACAAACTACTGTATATAAAATAGACGAGTAACAAGGATTTACTGTATAGCACAGGGAATTATAGCCATTATCTTGCAATAACCTAACATGAAATATAATCTGCGAAAATACTGAATCATTTCACTATACACCTGCAACTAGCACAATATTGTAAATCAATTATACTTCAATTTTTTTAAAAAGGAAAACCACCCAAGAGAATCAAAGCTGCAGTTTCACCAAGATGCTCACTGCAGTGTGGGTCAGGCTCTGGAAAAAGCAGACATCAGCCTTGCCTTCCAGCAGCAGAGGGATAAACCAAACCCCCAGTGAGCCCTAGGGAAGCAGAAGCTGGTGTGTTTCAACTCACAGCCGGGTGGTGCCCAGGCCCCCTGGGGAGGGGAAGACACCACCCTTGGTGACCCTGGCATGGGAAGGTTTTCCTCCAGAGAGTGTCACTCGGGTCAATTGCCCTGCAGCTAAAATACGTCAGTTTCTCTACTCCAGACTGGAAGCTTCAAGGACTAGACCAGTGCGCACGTGTCTGTGTGCATCCACATACTTTTTTATAAACTGGAAAATGGAGATGGCTAATGAAATATGACAAGATGAAAAAGCAGAGAGAGCAAGCGTGGTCGTGCCTGTGACTGCGGCGGGCAGAGCGCAGACGGGGCGGGTGGGGCACAGGGGATCAGAGGTGGCGGGGCGGCGGGGGCGGGGGGGCTCCACCGCTGCTCCTCCCTCCTGTTAGAGTTGACTTTCCTGCTTGATGCTTGTATGACTCTTTTTTTTTAAGGTTAAAAAAAAAAAGCTGCAGCCACTCTGTGCTCAGGTGTGTGGGGTGGCCTCATAAGTCCTGCACCGGCCAGAGCTCCTGTGATCCCTCCTAGGACCTCTCGGAGCCTTGAGGGGACCGAATGCTGTTGCCCTCTTCTACCTCAGTGCCCCCCACTGCTGCCATGACCCCACCAAGCGTGGGGGGAGGGGACAGAGGGAGAAAGAGGGCCTACTAGAGGGGCCTGGGTCTTGTGTCTGGAGTGCAGAGTTTACCCCCGACTGTCGGGACGCGCTGTCTCCCCTACCTGTGCCAGTGACATCTCGTGTCTCCTCCCTGTCAGGTGTCTTCTCCAGGCCTGCAGCTCCTTGTGGGGAGGGGGTGGGCTGACTGCCCCCAGCTGGCAGCCTCCTCCTGGTCCTGGGGTCCTAGGTGCCCTCCTTCCTCCCTGGATGCCTTGAACCAGTCATTGCCCAGGGTCCTGGAGCCCGGGGTGGGCTGGTGGGTTCAGGCACGTGCGCTCTGTCTCGGGCCTCCCTTCTGGACCTGACATTCGATGCCTTTTTATCCTAAGGGAGATGGATTAGCCCCAGGAGAGAAATAGAAAGGACCTCTGCGGGGGCTGCTCCCCGAGAGGCTGCCAAGGGTGGGGGAGAGGAGGGACTGAGATCCGGGGAGCTCTCTGTGCTGCTCTGGGCTCCCTCAGCGGGGGAGTCCCCAGGGCCCACCCCCAACTCCCTTGTGAGCACCGTGTCTGGAGTGGTGGCAGCGGCCGCCGTGTGTCTCAGGACTGCAGAACAGGGAGGCGAGGCCGGGCACGGAACCCTTAGGACCTGTCAGCTGCAGACGCGCCTGAGCTCATCGTCAGCCATGAGGAATGAAGGGTCTCTCCCAGGCAGGCGCCAGAGAGATTTTCCAGAGGCCTCCAGTGACCTTGACGTGGCCAGCTCCGAGGGCTGCTTGGGTGACTAGTTCCAAAAGCTCCCCAGGAACGTTTCTGGCTCCACTGGCCCCTGTCCAGGCCTGGAGCCCTGAGGACACCTGGAGACGCCCCCGCTTCTGGCTTGTATCACACAGTGCCATCAACTCAGCCTCCAAGGTGCCCTTGACTGTTAGCCTCTCAGCCCCGCAGCCGTATCCTCTGGCTGGGGCCGCAGCCTTTCCCACCTGGACATCCTCCCAGGTGGCCCCCAAGCTCAGGTCTCAGGTCCACTCTGAGCCTGGGCAAGCTGTCCAGGCCTCCACTTTGACCATGCCCCGCCCTGCCCACAGCCCCCGACGCAGCAGCCTCAGCCTCAGGGTGCGGGCCTGGGGCTCGTGTCCACGGCCTTCTTGCTTGCCCCTTCCTTGAGCTGCATCACTGGCTCCTCTTGTTGTCCAAACATTCAGGCCTTTGCACCCCCCACCCCATGCTACCCTCCCCTACCTGGTTACCTGTATCCCTCCAGAAACTCTGCTCACCTTTCCTCTCCTCCAGAAATCTTCCCTGACCACCACCCTCATAAAACTCATCCTCTCCCCTTGTGACCTCACCTCCACCCCAGTCTGAATGAGCATAGTTCAGAGCAGCAGTCAGGATGAGCTGGTGGCAGTGAACGAACGAATGAGTGAATGAAAGGGTGAGTGAATGGATGAGTGAACAAATGGGTGAGTGAATGAATGGATGGATGAGTGAATAAATGAATGAACAAATGAGTGAGTGAATGAATGAATGGGTGTGTGAATTAATGAGTGAACAAATGAATGAGTGAGTGAATGAATGAGTGAGCGACCGTGTGGATGCTTGAGCTTAGAGGTACTTCCACAAGGCTTGGGGTGCGAGGGTGCAGCCCCCAGGCCTTTCTCCCCAGGGTCCTTCATGGCAACACTGGCCTCTGCCTGACTCCTTCCCTGGTGCCCCCCTCCCCAGTGGAAAGTGGAGCGGAGGCCTCTGGAGCTTGGGGCACGGCCGTGGCTCCGGCCCTCTCCCTTTCGTCCTGTCAGCGTGGGCCTGGAGGCTGCCCCGCCCCGGCCCCTGCCTCCCTGGCTCCAGGAGGGGGGCCAGGATTGATCGCCCTGTTTCTGGAGGAAGGATGAGGCCTCGTGGCTGGCGAAGAGCTGCAAGGAGAGTGACCTGGTGCTACCTCCCCGGGGGCCCTGAGGACACACAGGGCTGGGGCTGGGGGCTGTGTCCCTGGCACGGGGCCACTCACTGCAGGCCCCTCCCCTGCTTCTGCCAGGCACCCGTGAGCCGCACAGGGACCCACCCCCAGGGCGGCCGGCATTAGCATTCCCAGCACAGGCGCCTGCAAAGAAATGGCTCGCCCTCTGATTGACTAATTTGAAAGTAAGCTGTTTTTGCTGCAAGTGGGAAGGTTCGGTGAATCTTAAAAACTAAGCGATGGGGATTTTATTCCTTGTTCTAGACCTTTCCTTCTGTGGGGACGGCAGCCCTGCCACAGCCTCTGTTTATCATAATAGAAATGTCTTTTGTTGGCTCACCTGCAGTGGGGTGCAGGCGAGACTCCAGTCTCAGCTTGGCTCCCACCTGCCTCGTGACCTCGGCGAGTTACTTAACCACCCCAGGATGCCAGGAACAGCGTATAGTAAGGATAAAGCCTCAGAGGAAACAGAAAATGTGGCTGAGGAGGAGGCCTGAGGCTGCAGAAAGGGGATGAGGCTCTGGACCGTCCACCTGTCCATCACGACTCCTCTTGTGGGGTGGTGGGCTGCCAAGAGGGGGTGTGTGCATCCACGTGTCGGGGGGCTTAAGGTATGAGGGGGGTATTTCCCCCATTTTACAGATGGGTAGCCAAGAGGCACAGAGAGGTGATGTGACCCACCTGTAGTCACACAGCTTCTAGGTACAGGAGGTGGGATTACAACCC
Source organism: Nanger dama (assembly GCA_917880005.1). Classification (NCBI taxonomy): domain Eukaryota; kingdom Metazoa; phylum Chordata; class Mammalia; order Artiodactyla; family Bovidae; genus Nanger; species Nanger dama. The sequence goes on along the minus strand of CAKJTW010000063.1, from coordinate 4,581,435 downwards.
CAGGCCACCAGCTGCAGTCTGATTTCCCAGTTTCGGTTACCCCTTTGAGTTAGAGAGGTGGACAAGGGCTGGACCTTTGGACCTGGACCTTTATCATCGTCCTGTGGCAGGTGGGGCGTGAGAGATCAGATTTGAACACACTGCAGGAAGCAGGAAGGCCCTGGGGGGCCCTGGAGGAGGTGTCCGAGGAGTGGAGGCTGAGAGCAGGAGGTGGTCGGGCTGGCGTGATGGCAGAGGAGAGAACGACGCAGTCAAATTCAGGACACGCCTCCAAGATGGACCCGATAGAACCCTGGCGTTAATTAGGAGGAGATGAGAAAAAGAACGGTCAAAGGGCTTCCGAGAGTCTGGGTCGCACGCGTCATCCTCAGCACCCTGACCGCCTAGCATGGCCGTCCACACCACGTGGGCCTCCTGCCTCTCCTCTCTGACTCCCTGCCTTAGACACACTCTCTAGGTGTGCTGTCCATCGACAGCACAGACGGGGCAAGCCCAGGGAGAGGGGGCAGTGGCCGCCCCGCCCAGGCCTCCGCTCACACCTCCCGGGCATGGCATGGGGACCGAGCAGGTCAGAACACGAGTTTCCCAGACCCGGGGCTCTCAGGTCCCTGGGTGTGATGCCCTCTGTTCGCTCCGTGACTTTGGGAGAGCAGCTCCATGCCCACTGCTGCAAGTGGGGCTCCCCTGACAGCTGAGTATCGTGTGTTCTCACCCTCGGCACGTCTCAGCCCTTTCAAGGACCACAGGCACCATCTTCCTCCAGGGCTGAGTAAGCAGATGTGTGCACTGAGCCCGGGGCCCGACACAGAGGAGGCACTCGGGAAAGGTGTGCTGTGGCATTGCTTTTTTCTTGCTTGCTGTGTGTCTTTGGGCAAGCAGCTCTGCCTTTCTGAGATGCAGCTATTTTTTGTCTGTAAAGCCGTGATAACGTGGTCCCTGCTTCCCAGGGTGTTCAGGAGGTCTTGACTAGGCAGCTTGTGGAAGACTCTTGGCATGGGGACTGGCCCCTTTGAAATGCTCCATCAGGCTTCACTGTGATGACTATAAAGTGGCAGGGCTGGGACTGGCACCCGGCCCGGGGCAGGCTCACCTGCTTTGCAGCACCAGCCTCTTCTGCAGCCACCTCACCTTCCCTGGGAAGCTCTTTTTCTCCAAGAGCACAGTGATGAGCAGAAAATTGAAAAACTTCGTCAAACTAGCATATTACTTTCCCAGGGTCCCCCCTCCTCCTCCCCCCACCACTGAAACACGAGCCGCAGATAACACCTTCCCAAATAGGTTTACTGAAGTCAACCCATTACAAGTGCGGACACGCTTGCAGATAAGAGAAGCCTGTGAGTTCTTAATATCCTGCCCGGCATGCAGGAGGAATAAATGAGGGATGGAGGCGAGACAGCCTTGACTGCAAATATTCTGTCGTGCCCTCCAGCCATCCATCAGCCCGTGTGTCAGGCAGTGTCTCTGGCCCCGGGTTTGGGAAATATGGTCGCCATAGGGATGGAGTCAAATGCATCCTTTCAAAGCAGATCTGCTTAAAATTCATTAACTTAGACAACTCCAGCAGAAGAAGCCATCAATTCCTTGAACTCTGTAATCATGCTTCTCACAGGGATCTTTGTGCCTTAGTGTCGGTTAAGCTAATAAAGTCTGTTTGGGTCCAGGGGAAAGAGAGGCGTGAGAGGGCACGAGGCACAGAGTCTAGCCTTGATGTTCTGTGTCCAGCTCGGACCCAGTTACTTCCTGGCGTATTTGTCTCCTGAGTGAGTCATCCATCACGTCAGCCAGGGGTGGGGGTCTGCTCTGTCCCTGCAGGGCGCCGGGCCGGGGCCAAGGGTGCCAAGCAGCCCAGAAACAGTGTCACTCACAGAGGCTGCAGTGAAGTGAGGAGGAGATTCGGAGACAAGTGTCTGCGTTCACTCTCGGTGATCTCATTCTGCATGTGGCTGTAAATCCCACTCGCTCGCTGACGACTCCGGAATTTACATCTGCAGCCCAGGACCTGCTCGCTGAAACCCCAGACCCTGCCGTCCCAAGGCCCACTCTGCGCCTCCACCAGCATGCCCAACGGGCATCTTCGCAAACTGGCCGCATCCAGGGGCAGCCAGACCCACCTGGGGGGCTTCCCGCAGCTCAGGCTGGAGATGGAAGGTCCCTCTGAACTCTCCTCCGACTCTCACATCCCACGTCCAGCTTGTTGGGAAGCCCCGTGGGGCCTACCTCCCGAGACCAGCCAGACTCCAGCCGTGTCTCCGGGCCCAAGCTGCCTGCCCCACCACATCTGGAAGACTGTGGGAGTCCCTGCCTGGTCTCCCTGCTTCCGTCCGTGGGCCTCCCTCTGACTGACCTGATCTCAGCCCAACTGGAAGAATCCTTTGCACATGTAAGCCACAGAGTCTCCCGGGCTAGCCGCTCGACCCTGAAACCCTCCAAAGTGCCCGTGCCTCCCCTCCTGGCCTGCTGCTTGCTGCTCCCTTCACTCCAGGGCAGCCTTCACAAACAGCCGGCCACGCTTACATGCCCTTCCCAGGTCTGAACCCAGGTCTTCCTTCCTCACCTTCTCTGACATTGTACCTCCCCCTTAGCAGTTCCGCTAGCACCAGTCTCCACCAGTGAGACGTCAGAGCCACAGAGTGGGAGGGAGTGGGGGCGGGGTTTGTCTGGTCCCTGCAGTGCGCCCTAGACGTCCCATGGAACATGGTGCGTTCTCAGGAAGTACGCTGGATGAATGAGCAGATGAAAGAAACATCTCTCTTTCTCCAAAGGGCTGCCCCCTGCCCCCTGCGCATCACGGAGTCGAGCTCTCGGCTCCATTTGGAGGCTCCCAACCACAGCTCTTTCGCTGTGGCGACGTCTTCTCCCACCTGATGAGCTGGATGCTGGCCCCCATCCGACCTGTCCCATCTGTTACCTCTGCCCCTCGTCACGCATGGTATGGACATGGGCACAGTCAGCCGCTTGCTCTCTGTGCCCCTGCCTCCTGATTCTCTTCCAGAAACTTTCATTCCATATTCCCCTTCTGACCACCGGTTCCCCTGGGACAGCCCCCTGGTTATCCCTGGGATAGCTCAGAGAGTCAAATTAAAATCTCCTTCTCTTGCCCCTGCCTCCCAACCTGCTCTGGCTTCTTAGCCACTGTCCCACCAGCCTGCGAGCCCATGCACCCTCCCCCGCCCCGGGCGCCAGCAGGGCAAGAGCAGGGCTGCGACCTCTGGGACGGAGCGGCCACTGGAGTAGCCCAGTGCTGGCGCTGCTGGGAAGCGGGGTACCACTTACACGTTCAGCAAAGCCCACTAAGATGCACAGGAGTACAGTGTGGCCTCGGGACACGCGCAGCGAGCCTGGAAGCTTCCGGGTGGTGAGCCTCGCACTCTCTGTTGCTACGATTCGGTTCGATCCACTTAACAAACATTGACTTGGTTCCTGCAGCGGATGCGGAGCACCAGGCCAGGCCCTGCAGGAGGCCCCATCGCTGATCCCGGGGCCCTCGGTTGCTGGGGCCCTCGGTTGCTGTGGCCCTCTGCTGCCCCGCCAGTGCCCTGGTCCTGCTCCCTGGCCTCCTGCTCCCGTCCCTGCCTTCCCTCCGGTCTCCTCCTCTGCCACTTCTGGGGGCTTCTCTGAAGACCCTCTGTGCCAGGCCCCTCAGTTCTCACAGTCAGCCCCACTGGGTGGAGGGGGCAGGAAGGGCAGGCGTCATCCCGCATGGTGGCTGGGGATGTCTGAGGAATGGGGCTTCTGGGCCGGGAAGCTGCCTGGTCCAGGCACAGGGAAGGGGGCCTGGGGGGCGTCCAGGAGACCAGAGCACACAGGGGCCCCAGACGGCAGCAGTAACCACAAGGGGTCCCATCACCGGCCATTGCTCCCGGCACTGCGATGGTGCATGTCTAGGACCTCTATGGGAAATGAGGCCAGCAACACGTGTGACTGATGGAGGTGGGCCCGGAACAGGGGGCTCAGGATCGAAGGGAACGCCCGTTCATCTCTGCCTCCTCTCGCGGCTCAAGGTCGTAATGGCACAACTGTGACTCGGCCCAGACGTCAGGCTCACCACGTGCCAGGCACCCGTCCAGGTGCCTTTGGGTGGCAAACTCGGAATGCCAAGGAAAGGGCAGTAGTATCCCTGTTTTATGTGTGGAGAAGTGGAGGCACAGAGAGGTTTAGCAACTTGGCCAGAGTCACATAGCCAGGGAGTGGCAGAGCATGGGTTCAAACCGTGGGGGAAGAGGACCCAAGAGTGTTCAAGATGTGGATGAAGAGGCTGGAACTGTCCCCATATGCCTCTGACAAGGGGAGGGTGGCCAGGGGTGCTGGGGCAGGGGCAGAAGCTCTTCAGCTCAGCTGGCCCTTTGGCCTGGCAATGCTGCCTGCATGCGCGCTTAGTTGTATCCAACTCTGCCACACCACGGACTGTTGCCCACCAAGCTCCTCTGACAATGGAATTTTCCAGGCAAGGAGACTGGAGCGGGTTGCCATTTCCTGCTCCAGGGGATCTTCTGAGCCCAAGGATGGAACCCGTGCCTCTTGCATCTCCTGCTTTGGCAAGTGGATTCTGTATCACGGTGCCACCTGGGAAGCCCTTGGTGAGGGAGAGAAGTGAATTCTCTCAGCCATCTGCATTCCTTCATTTGCTCGTCCACCCACTCATTTATTCCTTCACCAAACAAAGTGAACACGGAGCGCTGGGGACGCAGGGATAACTCAGACACCGCATGGCCCTCGCTCACGTCGCCACCCAGACATCGGGCTCCAGGAAGCTGGTGGCGTGATGAGAGAGTGCCCCTGGGGGCCTGTGGGCAAGGAGGAGAGGGGCAGGCTGAAACGCAGCCGGGAAAATGAAGCATCTCTTTTGTTCTGTCTCGGGGGAGGCTGCGAGCTCAATTGCCGGTGGAGGGGAGCAGGCTCAGACATCCTTGTGGCCCAGACTCACCCGCCTCCGACTTTGTTTTCCCTTGCCTCATCTCTCTCGCCCACTTCTAATTTATCTGACTGCTGTGGTGTCACTTCCTAAGCCCTCCTAAAGCCTCTGCAGAATGAAGTGGGGATAAATAACATCACTGCCGTCAGCCTCGGCCCAGTGGGACTGCCGTCAACCCCAGGCACATCTGCCCAGAAGGTGACCAGCAAAACTCGGAACATAATCAAGCCGAGACTCGATTTTTCTACTGTAGCCGGGGGACTGAGACTATGTCCCTAGCCACAGCTCACCTCTTCTGCCCCACAAAGTTGGCCAAACCAAATAAAAACAAATATATGTGGTGGAGGAAGTCAAATTGTTGAACAAGAGTCTTCAGCCTTGAGACACTGGCCTCCACGTCTGCCGGCTTTCTGCGCCACTCTCTGTCATTAAGATGAAGAAGGGATTCATTCATCTTATCTGTATTTTTGTCCTTTGCTGTATAGCATTTCCCCCTCCACTCTCTCCAAATAAAAAGCGCCACTTGACCCTGGGTTAGAGAGCAAGGGGACCTCACCCCCAACACCAACCCTGGCTACCCGCCCCACCCCCTCAGCTCACATCTTGAATGCAGAGCAACTTCCAAGACTGTGTCCAGTTTCTCTCCAGATTTTTCTAAATGATGAGGGTCCTAAACTCTGACAGTTGGGAAAACTGATCACCTGCCCACCCTTCCCAAGGGAGGCTGCAGTGGGTCTCTTGATGGATTCAAGGGAAGGTTAGTCCAAGACCATCTATATGCCCTAAAAAGCTCTCGAGGAACTTCTCTCGTGGTCCAGAGGCTAAGACACCACACTCCAAATGCAGGGGCCCTGGGTTCCATCCCTCATCAGGAGACTAGGTCCCACCTGCTGCAACTAAAAGATGCTGCGTGCCTCAGTGGAGATCAAAGACGCTGCCTGCTGCAACCAAGACCGGGCACAGCCAGATAAACACTAAACAGACAAACAAACCAAAAACCTGGACTCTTGCTATCGACAGTTCAATCCCTAGTTATTTTACCATCGAGCGTCCCTCAAATCAACGTCTTCTAAACACAGCCACGGACCTAAGATCCAAAGATCAAAAAGAAGGCCCCGAATCACTGGCATCTCTTTCATCCCCTCATCAACAACCAGAGTGATGTCACACCTGGACTGCTTAGTGGAGAGTTAGGCGGTGTTAACCGCGGTGGCTTGGCGGCTTTCGCCACCTCTCAGGGACACATTCAGCCGTTTGAATCTGGCGTCCACGGCTTCTTGGCAGGTTCCCATGCTGCCCCACCCTCCCCGGAGACTGCGGAAATGACCCTGAAGGCAGCAGCCTTTGATCTGCCGTCCGATTGCGCAGAGACTGTGCTTTCCGCTGGGCTGAGTGGAGCAGGGCACGCGACCCTCTGGTGCCAGTCCTTTTCAACGTGCATGACCCGCTTGTAACTTTCACTGCCAAGGGGTTGGTTTCTTGCAGTTTCTTGTTCGAGAAATCACCCAAGGTTTTTTTTTTTTAACCAAGTACTGGATTGATTTCTTGAATGGTTTTAAACCAGCATCCGAGACTGCCTTTCACGTTTGGATCGGCAGCCGCCTGTGGACTCGGTCATGTTTGGAAGGACGGCTCTGGGAAGAGCAGTGCTTAGCCTGCCCAGTCCCTTCCCAAAGCCTGTAGGGAGGAACTCACCTGGTTCTTCCAAAACCCCCATCAGCAGGGGACCATTTTCTAAAAAATTATTATAAGGCAAAATTCACATAACATAAAATGAACCCTTTGAAAAGGAGAAATTCCATGGCATGACAACCACCAATCTGCCCTCTGTCTCTGTGGATTTGCCTGTTCTGGACATTACATACAATTGGAATCATACAACATATGGTCTCTTGTGCCTGGCTTCTCTCAGTTTACATGTCTTCAAGTTCCGTCCATGCTGTAGCCCGTATCAGAACTTCATTCCTTCTCATGGCTGAGGAATAATCCATTGAGTGGACAGGTACCATTTTGTTAATCCAAGCCTCTGTCGATGGACATTTGGGTTGCTTCCATCTTCTCGCTAGGGCTCCCCTAGAGGCTCAGATGGTAAAGAATCTGCCTGCAATGCAGGAGACCCGGGTTGAATCCCTGAGTCAGGAGGATCCCCTGGATAAGGGGAATGGCTACCCACTTCAGTATCCTTGCCTGCAGAATCCCATGGACAGAGGAACCTGGTGGGCTACAGTCTAATGGGGTCACACAGAGTCAGACACGACTGAGCGACCCACACTTTCACTTCTGGCTCCTGTGAAGAAGGCTGCCACGAGCATGCTTGCACATGTATTAGTTGGGGCTATTCTCCATCATCCCTATTCTGTAGATGAGAAGACCGAGGTAGGTCCTAAGAGGCCCCTGACTCACCCTACCTGCATGGGACCTGCATGGAGAGTGATGGTTTTGGGGGTCGCCACGGAGGTGGGGGTCCCGGCCTCGTGAGTCTGAAGGTCCTCATCACACGCGTGGTGTTCTCCCTGCTTTCAACCTCTCACTCCTCATTCCGTTTTCAAGCTGTGATCCTGGTTCCCACGAGAAACACCATCTAAGACTTAGTGCGCTTTGAAAGGTAAACCAGGCATGCTGGAGAGTCTCCAGATCCCCTCCTGTCAGCACTCCTGCGTCTTTGATGTGTCTCACTGGCGGGGTTGACCCTCAGCAGGAAGGTGTGAGTCCAGAGGCTGATGAAGAATGCTGGGGGTGGTGGGAATGGGAGCCAGGTTGCTGGGGGCCTCAGGAGTGTAGTGATCCTCCCAGTCAGAGGCCAGGGAGTCCACGATCAGCCCTGGGGGCAGGGGCACCCCGGGCTCCTCCTTGGTGGGCACAGCCCCCAGCCAGCAAGAGTGACAGGGGCTGCCTGTTGGAGTAAGGCCCAGTGAGGGCAGGGCCCCCCAGACTCTGGACAGATAGCTAAGAACGAACCTCCCATTTCCTCCTTGAGAAAACGAGGCACAAATATCGCAGCTTCACCCCAGGCCACACAGCAGCTCAGGGGCAGAGCTGAGATGGGGGGCGGCTGGGGTGAGAACGGGTAGGGGGAGCATGGGAGCCAGGGAGTGGGGGAACCCCTGGTCCATGAGAGGCGGCGGGGGCCAGATGACAACCCTGTCTTTCAGAAGCATCCTGGGCCGTGTAGACTCCTGCAGGACGTTGACAAGGAGGCTGGCTCCAGTCCGAGCTGGCGGACTGGCCAGATCCACGGCACCACCTGCAACTGAGAGCCGGGTTCCCACTCCCACGGGAGCCCTGTGTTCTCCAGTCCTTCCCGCCTTGACCAGAGCACAGGGTGGGTCACGCGAAGAGCAGGCGGGCACTGGGTTTGCTGTGCTTGTGACTCACTGCTTAGGGGAACATGGCGTCATGACCTTCTTCTCCCTGCGCCTTGGCGTGAAGGACGTTCTGGAAGGTAAGTCCCCAGCCTGGTCCTGCCCAGCCTCCTGCCTGGCGGGCCCGGCTGTGCTTCTTTCCCCGGATACCCGCCCCCGCCCCCTCCTTTTTCCCCCTTCCCCCAGGCTGCGTTAGTTCAGAGAACCTAGAATCACGCAGGGAGACTTTCCAGTCCCCGGAGGCCTACTTTGTTTCCTTAACAGCTTTATTGAGACAGAATTTATGTATCATAACAATTACCATTTTAAGTGCATAATTCAATGGTGTTTAGTAAATTTGCAAAGTTGTACAACCGTCGCCAGCATCTAATTTTAGAACATTTCCATCACCGAATGGAAACACCGAGTTCTGCTAATTTGTTTCGGATCTTCACTGTCGGGGGCTGCCCTCTCCGCTCTGAATAATGGCAGGCTCTCGGTGGGCACTGAACCCCCTGCCAGGTCCTGTTCCGGGGGGCTTTCCGAGGACACACGCGGTAACCATCCCGGCGGTCAGGCGGGGCAGGTCCTGTTATCCGTGACTCACATCCACCAAAGTGGAGGCAGGGGTGTGCCTGAATTCCTTGCTGTAAGAGCTTGAATGGGCACCCCCCACCAAGCTGTGCCCACGTTGGAACCCCCAGCAGCCGTGACTGTGGCCTCATTTGCCGATGTCATGCAGCCAGGATCTGGAGGGGAAATTATCCAGGTAGGCCCCGAATCCGACGGCAGCCGTGGAGATAAAGGAGAACGAGCAGACGGGACAAGGAAAGGCTGTTCCTTCAGAGCCGCTGGGCCCGGAGGCCGGCGCCCCAGATCCCCCTGGGGAGCCTCACGGATGGGGAGCTCGTGACCCACGGGGCTGCTGGTCTGGGACGCTGGGGGGCTCACAGGAGGGGGGCTCCTAGGGGGCCCGTTAGGGGCGCACTTGGCTCTCTCTGCCGGGCCCCACGTTGGAAGCAGGAACAGGAATCGGGGCAGCGGTGAGTTACTGATCAAGTCCCGGCGATGGTTACAGGGTCACTGCCCCCTGCCCCCTGCCCTCTGACCTCCTGCAGGCGGGCTTCCTGGGCAGTTTGCTGGAGGGACAGCTTGGCTGCCTGGGCCGGTGGCTGCAGGGTGGCTTCTCAGAGGTCTGTTTCCATGTTTGGTCTGCTCATTGCCCCTTCGAGCCTTTGGTCTCCCGCAGGGTCCTTATAAGAGACCCACAGAGAAACACACAGGCGAGGAGGTAGGGGCTCAAGTGATGCAGCCATGAGCCAAGGGCTCCAAGAGCTGCCGGATGGCAGAAGAGCCCCTGGAGGAGTCGCCCCTGGAGATTCCGGAGGGAGTGTGGCCTGCCGACTCCTTGACTTTAGACTTCCGGCCTCTGGAGCTTCCGTTGTTTTTAGCCACCACGCTTGTGGCAGTTTGTCACGGGAGACACAGGAAACGGATCCGCTTGCCGAGGGCAGCAGGGCTGGTGGCTGGTGGCGAAGGCCGTGGGTGTGGGGGAGGGGAGGGAAGGGCGGGGGCCACTGTGGCCTCCTCCAGGGGGTAGGCGATGGGGCATCCTGCTGGTCTGAGTGGGGAGCCTGGGGTCACATGACTCATTCATTCCATATTTGCTGAGATCCCAAGGGGGCCACGGGCTCATAAGTCATAGCCTGAGCGACGTCCTGGACCAAACTGTCCTTCCGGGTGCCCCGAGCCCTGGGTCGACACCCTCAGCCCACGTGCCCACCGGAGCCCCTTGCAGACTGTCAGCCCCCAGACTCCAGGACCGCCACGCAGGCTGCCGCCGGTGCTGAGAGCCTAAGAAGTGAGGGGGACACCCAGCTGCCACACCAGTGTCAGCGCGAGGGCCTGGTTTTATTCTCTGCCCCCCCGCCCCACCTTTCAGTTCCAGACAGCTGTGAAGTAGCTTGGGAAGCAGTGACACCCGCATAGCAAGTTCATCTGGAGGCTGGAGGCAGGGGAATGGGGTGGGGTGGGGAAGGGAGTGGGCTCTTGGAAGCGGCGGGAGTCACGTGGCGCTGTGTCCAGGGGCTGGAAAAGGGTGTGGGCCACAGCATCGCTTGCGACAGAAAGCTTCAAGCTGGACCCTTTCTTGCTGCTAGAGTGGCCAAATCTAGCCTGGGGAGGGGGGCGAATGGCCCCTCCTGTGTTTGCTATCGTCTTTCCCTCTGGGAGGTTCTTCTTGCCCATCCTGAAGCCCCACCTTGCCTGCAGGAATGAGGGTGTGACTGGAGGGACCCATCAGAGCCCAGGGTGAGGGGAGAGATGAGCCATCACACATGGGGTGAGGAGGGACTGTGATCGATGGTGACAGTGTACGTGGGCTGTCCCATCTGTCTGTCAGGATGTCCAGGAGGTGGCCACTTGGTTCAAGGAGCAACGAGACTAGGGGCCCAAGGCAGAGCAGGGCTGAGCAGAAAGGAAAGGTGATCCAGTAAAGAGAGAGCCCCAATGACATGCCTCCTGCTCCTGGATCCAGCCATGCCTGACATCCATTATCTTGCCCCAGACCTCCCAGTTAAGTGGGTCAACAAGTCCTCATAAATTTCTCTTACATAGACTTGCTCTTGCCAGGAGCAGCTTGGGCTCACACAGTACCTAATATGAGAGGAATGGGGGTGAGGAAGACATTTTCTTTGGGTGACTGCTGCTGCTGCTGCTGCTAAGTTGCTTCAGTCGTGTCCAACTCTGTGTGACCCCATAGACGGCAGCCCACCAGGTTCCCCCGTCCCTGGGATTCTCCAGGCAAGAACACTGGAGTGGGTTGCCATTTCCTTCTCCAATGCATGAAAGTGAAAAGTGAAAGTGAAGTCACTCAGTCGTGTCTGACTCTTAGCGACCCCATGCACTGTAGACCACCAGGCTCCTCCGTCTCACGGGATTTTCCAGGCAAGAATCCTGGAGTTGGGTGCCTTGCCTTCTAATTCCTCATCCACACTTTCCATGGTGACTGGGCTGTGATGGGGCTCACAGGCTAGCGGCCAAGGGTCACGGAGACCCCACCAGAACAGTGGGCCCCTCTCCTTCCAAGGCAGGCTGGGGAGGCTAGCTAGTGCAGAAATAAGAATATGAGTTTTTACATGGAATCTAGAAAAGTGGTACTGATGAGCCTGTCTGCAGGGAAGGACTGGAGACACAGATGTAGAGAATGGGCTTGTGGATGCAGCAGGGGAAGGAGAGGGGAGGGACGCGTTGAGAAAGCAGCATTGATATATGTACGTGTCCGTTGCGTGTGCCCAGTCACGCAGTCTTGTCCGACTCTCTGTGATCCTATGGACTGTATGCCGCCAGGCTTCTCTGTCTATGGGCTTCTCCAGCAAGAACAGTGGAGTGGGTTCCCATTTTCTCTTCCAGGGGATCTTCCCGACCCAGAGATTGACACAGGGATTGAACCCATGTCTCGTGCATCTCCTGCATCAGTAGGCAGATTCTTTACCATTGAGCCACCTGGGAAGGTCATATATACACTACCATGTGTAGAAAGGGTAGCCCGTGGGAAGCTGCTATATAACACAGGGAGCCCAGCCAGGCGCTCTGTGATGACCCAGAGGGTGGGATACGGGTGCAGAGGGAGGGAGGCTCAAGGAGGAGGGGATATATATATATATATATATATATATAGCTATGACTGACTTGTGTTGTACAGCAGAAATCAATACAATGCTGTAAATCAATTATCCTCCAATTTAAAAAATTTAAAAAGAATATGATTTTTTTTCCATAGAAAATATTTTGTCTCTTTAGCAAGACATGGAGAAGGAGAGACTCTAGACACTTTCAAAGCGTTAATGTTTTGTTTTTCACTCCCTTTGGTCCTTCCCTCAAAGCAGGATTTCTCAGCCTCGGTTCTCTTGACATGTGGGTCTCGATCATCCTTTGCCGCGGGAGCTGCGCTGTACCTTGTGAGGCATTTAGCAGCATCCCTAGCCTTGACCCACTGGATGCCAAGAACATTCCTCCCTGCTCTCAGTAATGACAACTGAAGATGCCTCTAGGCTTGCCAAATGTCCCAGGAGGGGGAACAAAACTGCGCGGTCGAGCCCCTCTGTCCTGGGGACTTCTGTATTCACAGCACAGACACCGAGAGATAGAGTAGAAAAGAGAAAAGACAGAAGCTAATTTTTTTCTGTATGTGTGATTTTTTTTTATTGTAGTGAAGTATGCCTAGTATGGGTACAGAAAGACACGGCAACCCACTCCAGTCTTCTTGCCTGGAGAGTCCCACGGACAGAGGAGCCTGGTGGGCTACAGTCCACAGGGTCACAAAGAGCTGGACGTGACTGAAGGGACTTAGCATGCATATGTTATATAAACTTTACCATCTTGACTATTCTAGGGGTTTTTTTTTTTTTTAAATTCTTTTAGGCTTTTCATTTAGGTCTATGGGCCAGTCTGCGTTCATCTTTGTATGTGGGGCGAGGTATGGTCAGATGTTGCTGTTTTTTGCACGGAGGCATTCAAGGTTTCCAGCTCCATCTGTTGTTCTGCACCGGGCAGCACGTGGGATCTCGCTCCTCCACCAGGGATCAAACCGGTGCCTCTGCAGTGGGAGCACAGAGTCTTAACCCCTGAGCCGCCTGAAGTCCTCCTGAATAAGCTGCTTTAAAGTGTGCTATTCAGTGGCATTAAGCACTTCCATGGGTGATGCAGCCATGGCCCACCACTCATTTCCAGAACTTTGTCATCCCCCCAACCAGAAGTGCCGTACCCATTACACTGACTATACCCATTGTCCACACATTCTGTGCCCACGGCACTAACTCCCCTTCTCCCAGCCCCTGGCAACCACCATTCTACTTTCTGTCTTTGTAGACTATTCTAGGTACGTCATCGAAGCAAAATCGTACAGTATTTGCTTTAAACTATAATTGCTTCCCTGGTGGCTCAGAGATCAAAGCGTCTGCCTCCAATGCGGGAGACCCGGGTTCAATCCCTGGGTTGGGAAGATCCCCTGGAGAAAGAAATGGCAACCCACTCCAGTATTCTTGCCTGGAAAATCCCATGGACGGAGAAGTCCACGGGGTCGCAAAGAGTTGGACACGACTGAGCGACCTCACCTCACCTCACCCTCATAATTCTGAAAGATACACACACCCCTATGTTCATAGCAGCACTGTTCACAATAGCCGAGACATGGAAACAGCCTAACTGTCCACTGAGAAATGAATGGATGAGGAAGATGTGGTACATCTATTCAGTGGAATATTACTCAGCCTAGAGCCAGACATCCTGGAGTGCAAAGTCAAGGGGGCCTTAGGAAGCACTGCTATGAAGAAAGCAGGTGAAGGTGACAGAATTCCTGCTGAGCTATTTCAAATCCTAAAAGATGATGCTGTTAAAGTCCTGCACTCAGCATGCCAGCAAATTTGGAAAATTCAGCAGTGGCCACAAGACTGGAAAAGGTCCGTTTTCATTCCAATTGCAAAGAGCGGCAATGCCAAAGAATGCTCAAACCGCCGGACGGTTGTACTCATCTCACACGCTAGCCAGGTCATGCTCAAAATCCTTCAGGCCAGGCTTCAAGAGTACATGGGTTGAGTTCTTCCAGAGTTCAAGCTGGGTTTAGAAAAGGCAGAGGAACCAGAGATCAAATTGCCAACATTCGTTGGATCATAGAGACAGCAAGAGAATTTCAGAAAAAAACATCTACTTCTGCTGCACTGACTACATAAAGCTCTTGACTGTGGATCACAACAAACTGTGGAAACGTCTTAAAGAGATGGCAATACCAGACCACCTCACCTGCCCCCTGAGAAATCTGTATGCAAGTCAAGAAGCAACAGTTAGAACAATGGACTGGTTCAAAATTGGGAAACGAGTACATCAAGGCTGTATATTGTCACCGTGTTTAACTTCTATGTAGATACATCATGCAAAATGCCAGGCTGGATTAATCATAAGCTGGAATCAAGATTGCCGGGAGAAATATCAACAACCTCAGATATGCCGATGACACCACCCTTATGGCAGAAAACACAGAGGACCTAAAGAGCTTCTTGATGAAGGTGAAAGAAGAGAGTGAAAAGATTGACTTAAAACTCAACAATCAAAAAACTAAGATCATGGCACCAGTCCCATCGCCTCGTGGCAAATAGATGGGGCAAAAATGGAAACGATGCCATAGTTTATTTTCTTGGGCTCCAAGATCACTGTGGACAGTGTGACTGCAGCCATGAAATTGAAAGACACTTGCTCTTTAGAAGACAAGCTATGAGAAACCTAGACAGCATATTAAAAACCAGAGACATCACTTTGCAGACAAAGTTCTGTCTAGTCAAAGTCATGGTTTTTCCAAGAGTTGTGTATGGATGTGAGAGTTGGACCATAAGAAAGGCTGAGCCCACAGAACAGATTCTTTCAAACTGTGGTGCTGGAGAAAGACTCTCGAGTGTCCCTTGGCCAGCGAGGAGATCAAACCAGTCAATTCTAAAGGAAATCAATCCGGAATATTCACTGGAAGGACTGATGCTGAAGCTGAAGTTCCAATACTTTGGTCATCTGATGCGAAGAACTGATTCACTGGAAAATACCCTGATGCTGGGAAAGATTGAAGGCAGGAAGAGAAGGGGACAACAGAGGATGAGATGGTTGGATGGCATCACCAACTCAATGGACATGAGATTGAGCAAGCTCCGAGAGATAGTGAAGGACAGGGAAGCCTGGTGTGCTGCAGTCCATGGGGGTCAAAAGAGTCAGACACAACTGAGTGACTAACAGCAACTCAGCCGTAAAAAGAGTGAAACAATGCCATTTGCAGCAACATGCATGCAACTAGAGATTACCATACTGAGTAAAGTATTAATAAGTCAAGAAGAAAAACACAAATAACATATGGTCTCGCTTATATGTGGAATCTAAATATGACACGAGAGAAACTATTTATGAAACAGAAACAGAATCTTGGACATAGAGGAAAGACTGGTGGCTGCCGAGGAGGAGCAGGTTGGGGTTAGCAGATGCAACTAGCAAGAGGTGAGCTTTCATTTATATACATACATGTATACATATATGAAAGTCACTCAGTCGTGTCCAACTCTTTGCAATCCCATGGACTATACCGTCCATGGAATTCTCCAGGCCCGGAATACTGGAGTGGGTAGCTGTTCCCTTCTCCTGGGGATCTTCCCAACCCAGGGATCAAACCCAGGTCTCCTGCATCGCAGGCGGATTCTTTCCCAGCTGAGCCACCAGGGAAGCCCAAGAATACTGGAGTGGGCAGCCTATCTCTTCTTTAGGGATCTTTCCGACTCAGGAATCGAACTGGGGTCTCCTGCATCGCTGGCAGATTCTTTACCAGCAGACAACCAGGGAAGCCATATAAATATATATAATGGATATACAAGGTCCTACTATACAGCACAGAGAACTATATTCTATATCTTATGATAAACTGTAACGGAAAGAATATTTAAAAAATTGAAAGAAAGATGAAAAGGTTCTGGGGATCTAATGTATAGAATGTTGATTATAGATAACAATTCTGTACTATATACTTGAAAGTTACTAAGAGAGTAGATCTTAGATGATCTCAACACAAAAAGAAATGGTAACTGCACGGCATTGTGGAGGTGTTAGCCAACACTGTGCCCACAATTATACTGCAATACATAGGTGTGTCAAGCAAACACGCTGGACATCTTAAAGTTATGCTATTTGTCAATTATATACCAATAGAGTTGGGGAAATAACAGAACGAATGTAATATTTGTCTTTCTGTGACTGGCTTCTTTCAGTTAATATAATGTCCCCAGGGTTGTAACCTGTGTCAGAATTTCATTCCTTTTTGAGGCTGAATAATATTCCACTCTCTGGAGAAGGGCAGGGCAACCCATTCCAGTACTCTTCCTTGGGAAGTCCTATAGACAGAGGATCCTGGCGGGCTACAGTCCATAGGGTCACAAAGAGTCGGACACGACTTAGTGAGTGAACTACAACGACGTGTCACTGTATGGATACACCGTGTCTTGTTTGTCCGATCGTCCATCAGAGGCTGCTGATAGACACCGTTTGGCTGTTGTGAATAACGCTGCTAGGAACAGGGGTGGGAAAGTATCTGTTCAAGTCCCTGCTTTCAGTCCTTTTGGGTATATACCGAGAAGTGGAATTACTAGATCACACGGTAACTCTATGATCTGATTTTTGAGGAGACCTGTTGTACTGTTTAGAAGTTCAGGCTTGAGTTTTGAAATTCAGAGTAGACTTTCGCAGTTCACTTGAGGAGGTGGAAAGAGCCGAGGGCAGGTATACCATACCAACCTTGGGACTGGGGTGTGGGGCGCAGGGGGTCAGCACTAACCTGAGGGTTGGTTTTTAACACCCACTGGACGGGTCCTCGGAAGAACTGAACTGTAGAAAACCAAAGTTATTTTTCTCATTTGCCTGATCTTGTGACTTGAGATCTACACTGGTGCCCTGGGCCCCAAAGTTCTCCTCCGTGGACCGTGACCACAGTATTTTCAGCTTGGAAATATTTGCAGGATGGGAGTTGCCCAACACCTACATGGACCCTAAAATAATTTCCATAAAGCGGCAGTAGACCGCCTCTCTCAGAGTCTCGTGAGTGCCTGCAAGCCCTATGAGATCAACACGGCCCCTGAGGCTGCCCAGGCCCCAGACAAGGAGGGCTGCTGTAGGGGACAGACCGCCTCAGGTTGTCCTGCCGTAGCCCTCTTCCTGGGGGTCAGGCGAAGGCAGGGCCGGGCGTGTAGAGCAGGGCAGGGCGGTGGGGCTAATAAAGGCTGCCTATCTGTCCATTTGGGCCCA
Source organism: Nanger dama (assembly GCA_917880005.1). Classification (NCBI taxonomy): domain Eukaryota; kingdom Metazoa; phylum Chordata; class Mammalia; order Artiodactyla; family Bovidae; genus Nanger; species Nanger dama. The sequence continues at coordinate 4,564,362 of CAKJTW010000063.1, read as the reverse complement.
CATTGACCGTAGCAAGACTTTAGTGGCTCCGGCCTAAGGGACCTGGTCTCTTTCAACCGTGAGTCACCCTCAAGGGTGGGGCCGGTGCAGGCCAGCTGTTTTCTCAGAACCTCAGGGGATGAAATCGGGGGCCTCTGGGCTGAATGTGGGCCCAGAGGGAGCAAGGCCGAGTCTGCAGAAGCTCCAGCACTGCCTCAGCCTCACCTGGGCCTCCTGAGTCTGGTGCCTGGGCATGGTGTCCCATTTGCTTGTTTCTGGGTCGATTTCTATCGCATGTCACAGCTGCCTAAAGTGCCCAGAGGAGGCGGGGGAGGCACCTGGCAAGGCAGCCCCTTAAGACCTCAGAGATTTGGCCTCTTAGGCAGGTGGCATTCAGCAAAAGGCTGAACTGTCCACCTCCACCTACCAAGGCAGGGTGACTTTCAAGGTAGGGGCCATTGCCCCACGGACTGGCCTGTGTGTCCTGGAGGGAAGCCCTTAACCTCTCTGAGCCTGTGAGTCAGTGGACACGTAGACCTGCTGTGAGGTAGGGTGGTTGTAAGGGGACAGGGCAGGTGAGCCTGGCACGGGGGAGCCCGTGGTAAATGTTCAGTGCGGGCAGCTTTGGGGCGGTGCCAGCATCAAGCCATGAGCCTGGTGTGGGGTGGGCAGTGGGGAAAGGAGTCGGCCTGGGTCTTCCAGGGAAGGAGGGTCCTGGCAGTTTCCTGGAGCCAGGCTCCCCTGGGGGTGGACCCGGGGTCAGTGGGTGGACACGAAATCCGAACCCCAAGCTGATGCTCCCCGGGCGCCCTGCCAGTGGCTCCTCCTGATGCCGCAATGTGGTTCCAAGACACGAAGAAAGCCAGGTGCCCAACCCAGTCCTACCTGGAGCCCAGGTGTCTGTAAGCTGGAGACAGCGTCAGTCTTGATCCAACAGAGCAGATTCACCTCATGTGGGCATTGACTGAGGCAGAAGAGCGGACCACCCGTGGCAGACCCAAGGTGCAGAGCCCGTCGGATGGTGCATTGTAAGCCGCTGGTGTGGATGGATTTCAAGGGGCCACACACGGGCTTCTCACCACAGGCTGAGTCTACATGGTGGATCAAGCCTGTTTAAGTGGGGTGGGCTGGGCACCCGAGATATCAGCCGGCTTTCAGGCAGTTCTGGGGCTCAGGTGTCCGCACAGTCCCTGGCACCCTCCCTGGGGGATCAGGAGGAGGAGGCTTTGAAATATTGTACAGGTGATGGGGCATGGCTACCGCAGCCTTCTGGAATTCCCCCGAGTCCTGGGAGAAAAGACAGGAGGAGGACGGGGGTTTGACTCTCTTTCCTCTGCTGAAAAATGGGGACCACGAAGGTAGGGGCTTGGCACCTGGGGACCCCTCCTCCTTCCAAGGCAAGGGGAACAAACCCCTGCCCTGCCTGCCGACGTGATGGTTGTGGGTTTCTGGTGAGCGATGAAGCTTTGCTGGCCGTAAAGTGCTAAATAAATGAGTAGATCATTTGATAAACTAGAAGCGCTCAGAGGCAAATAAAACAAGGATGTTGACAGATTGCTGAGAGAGTGAACCTGACCTGGAAGGAGTGGAGGAGTGCGCTGTGTGGCCATCCTGGAGTACAGGGTTGGGGGCTTATGCTGAAGCGAGCACTAGCAGGGGCCAGTGCAGCTGGAGGCGAGGGAGGGAGGAGAGGAGGGCTTGGGGGCAGCCAGCTCGTAGGGGGCCCGGGTGTGCTGGCTTTTCCAGGCTCGCCCTGCAGGGGAGACGCTGAGAGGCTGTGGCCAGGATGCAGGTGGCAGATGCTGGAGGCTCAGGTCACTCACCTGAGCCTGGAAGAGTGACCAGATTCTGGGCACATTTTGAAAATAAAACCATCAGGACTTGCTGATGGCTTGGATCTGGGTGTGAGAGGAGGGCCGTCAGGATGCCTTTGGGGTTTCTGGCCAGAGCAACGGGAGTATGGAGGTGGGGCCCCCACCAGGGGGCCCATGAAGGTGATGAGGGGGTCATGGAGGCATGGTGATGGCCAAGCTGGGTCCAGCTCACCTCCAGCTTCCCGAGTGATGGTGGCACTTCCTGTGGGCACCCAGAGGGCCGTCAGAAGCCCAGGCACCCGGAAGGCTCAGCCTTCCAGATTCAATAAAGCCATGGGCACGTGGCATGTGAAATACTGGCTGACAAAGCTCCAGGCGGTCTCCTCTCTCCATAAGTGTGTGTGCACACACACACACACACACACACACACACACACACACATCTGGCTCACAAATAAATATTCACAAGGTTCCTGGTGTCTTATGTTTTCCTCTTCATATTCATCTCTATTTTCCAAGTTTTCTAAAATGAATACATATTGTACCAACCCCCCAAAGACCTATTATTTTCCTTTAAAAGACTCCTATCATCTTAATAAGGAGAGTGTACTTTTGAAAGGAACTCATCTGCAGCATGAGAATACAGTTAGACATGGTGACATTGTGACAGAACTGGCTTCCACTAATCAAGAGTGGAAATTTCAATCCTAAACGTCTCCAATAAAAAATTATCAGCCAACTGTGCTGCAAACCACACAATGAACCATTATGTAGCCATGGATACTTTCTCTCTGTTGCATTTATATAAGCAGACGGAAATATTTCTGCATGGGAACCATCAAGAAACAAGATTACAGATGAAGTTGGATTCCTGGCATGCAAAGCCAACCCAAGAGAAAATGAACAGAAAAAAGACTGGAAGGAAATGCTTCAGTGGTGATATTTTCTGTGTAGAGAAACCACTCATTTGTTTGTTTTTCCTCTTCTTCTTGATTTTCAGCCTTTTCTAACTTTTTCTTTAAGCAGTGTATATTCCTTTCAGAAAGAAAAACAACTCCAAATTACTTTCATGTTTTTAAAACTCCTACCCCATCTTCAAAGCCCATTGGAAGATGTCCTGAGCCCCACACCCAAAGGCATCTTGTCCTGTCTGTGTTGCAGGTACACAGGGAGTCAGGAGGGTCTGGACTCATTCCTTCCTGCCCGCACAGGCTTTCTGTCTGCAGGGACAGCCAGTGGAACCAGAGGTGACTGCCCCCACTCGGACCGTCTCCGAGTGTCACGGACCCTCAGGCACAGCCCGAGGACGTGGCTGCTAGGAGTGTCCCGGGCAGCGTTCGGGCCTTTCTGCCCTCACATCGTCACCTGGTCACCTGCTCGGAGACTCCCCAAGGTAGAGTGGGCGTCAGTTACTGGCCGAGGCCTCTGGGTGGCTCCACCTTCCCTAGCCTGGGAGACTGGCCCTGCCCATCCTCCCAGGCGCACCTCCTGGAATGTGGAGGGTCTGCCCCGTGGCAGCTGAGGGCCTGAGAGCCATGGAGGCCGGAGGGTGGAGAGGGGCACCTGGAAACATCTCTCCTTACTCTATTCAAAGTGGCCCAGCGAGGGCATGGGATGACCCCTGTGCACCCCAGATCCCCGTGTGCTGGGACATGGGCTGAAAGCGTGTTCGCTTTTGAGCAGAGGTCAGCAGTCTGTGATGCGTGTCGTGGTGGTGGGGAGGGGGTTGCTGGAGAAAGGTGGGGAGATTTCCCACTCACTTCCCAGGCCAGGCAGTGGCCCCTCTTCCTGCCCACATCCCTGTCCCCACACTGCAGAATGGCCCCCAGCTTCTCCTCTCCCCATCCTCCCACCCAGCACAACTGGGACCTGCCCGGCACCCCTCCCACCAGAGTGGCCGGACCTGGGGCCGTCGTGACGCCAGGGGGAGCCGTTTGGCCGGGCTTTGCAGGGCCTGATGGGAAGTTTTATTGACCAGGCCCTGCAGTCTGGACTTCGTCTGACGCAGCTGTCTGTGTGGGCTCCCAGGAGGGGTGAGAGCATCGAGCCACCAGGCCGAGCTTGCTGGGAACGGACGTCAGGATGATGGCCTGGAAGGCCTGGGCCTCCATGGGGCCTGGCAGAGGGAGAAGAGCTCTGTGGGCCCGGGGCGCCTTCCGGCTTCACGGAGCCACTGAACTCTGTGACTCAGAACACAAAGACCTCTGCTGTCACTCCCATCCTGGACCTGGGGGTCCCCTCTGGCCAGGTCTGTTGCCCAGCATCCAAGGCGGGGGTCCCATAGGAGCGCCCTCCCACCTTCCAGAGGCACCCGTTCGCTGCCTCGCCTCCACCGGCCTCCACTACCACTGGGCCCATAGGGATGGGCGACTAGGAGAGAAAAATCCTAGGGCATTGTCATCTTAATGCTCGCCCAATGAGGTGTGAAATTCTGCGTTTCCAAAATTTGTTATCAGCCGCACGCTCTGTCCTTCCCGCCGGCACCAGGCTAGGGGGCCGCACTGAGGTCTCGCAGAGGAGCGCCGTGACTTCTGCGACATGACTTATGACAGGCCTGTGGCTCCATGGCCAGGAGCACGCGGGAGGGAGGGATTGATCACTCCGGAGAGAGCCTTCCGCAGGCTTCATTAGGCTGAAAATGATAATAAATATCTTGCCCTCACCTGTTTTCATTAATAATGGCTTCCCCCTTATCTTTTGCCGCACGTACAGTCCTTTTAGGAAATAGACACAGGCTGGCTGACTAGAGAAACAGGGCAGCTGGCTGGCCGGAGGAGGAAGGCGCATGCCCCTCGCCCCCGGCAGGGTGGGTGGGGCCCCCCAAGTCCTCCAACTGGCGCCAGCAGGGGCGCCGCGGGCTTGCCAAGACTGGGGCGGGGGCCCCTGACCTTCAGGGGGACGCTGGCTGGCCATGGCCGGCTAGATGTGCAGGGAGGGAGCCAACCTTCTGGAAACTTCCAGGCCCTCCCCACCTCTTGGTTCACCCCGCCCTCACCCGCCCCCGCCACGCAGTCTTTCTGGAACCTCAGGCAAATATAAGCCTTCTCCTGCCACGTCTCCCCGTTGATCCCGTGGAAAGCAGGGTGGTGGGATGAAGGCCTTTGGGGGAGGGAGCCCTTCTGGCAAGGGAGCCAGAGCTGGGAGGGAGGCCAGGAGTTGGCTCTGGCTTCCGATCTAGGGGGAGGCCTGGGCCTCCGGGCCCCCAGGCCCCGCGCCGCCTCTCTCACCCCCGGCTGGGCCCCTCCGCAGCATTCCTGCCGCGCACACTGCCTGTCCTCCCCCAGGCCGCCGCATGCTCGCTGGAGCTTTTCACGTCTCTAACCTCGTACTTCCGCTCCTCGGAGCCGCTCTCAGGCTCCTCCTGCACACCGCCAGGCAGCCTGGCATTTGAGGCCCCGGGCCGTGAAGCCCCTCCGACCCTCAGCCCCGGGGGCGGTGGGGGGAGTGGCTGCTCCCCTCACTTGGCCGTGTCTCTGATGGATGAGCTACCCAAAATAGCCAGGCGCTAGGCACCCTGGCCTTCCTGGCTCAAGCTTGTCCTGCCACTGGGCCCCGCTGCTAGGAAGGCCACCCCCTCCCCTGCATTTGACGAACTCATTTGTTCCCTTCGAGGTCTATCTCCAAGGTAACTTCCACTGGGAAGCCCTTCAAAGGCTCTCAGGCCTGTCTGAGCTACCCGGGTATACTCGTAGCTTGGTGAGTGGGATAGAGTCCCCACGGCCCGGCCCTGGGCTCCCCCAGCTCAGGGCTCACCTTCTGAGGGCCCTGGGCTCCCCCACAGCTCAGGGCTCACCCTTCTGAGGGCCCTGGGCTCCCCCAGCTCAGGGCTCACCCTTCTGAGGGCCCTGGGCTCCCCCACAGCTCAGGGCTCACCCTTCTGAGGGCCCTGGGCTCCCCCCAGCTCAGGGCTCACCCTTCTGAGGGCCCTGGGCTCCCCCACAGCTCAGGGCTCACCCTTCTGAGGGCCCTGGGCTCCCCCACAGCTCAGGGGCTCACCCTTCTGAGGGCCCTGGGCTCCCCCAGCTCAGGGCTCACCCTTCTGAGGGCCCTGGGCTCCCCCCAACTCAGGGCTCACCCTTCTGAGGGGCCCTCAGCTCCCCACCCAGCTCAGGGCTCACCCTTCTGAGGGCCCCGGTCCAGCTGTATTCTGCCCTTCTTCCTCCTCTGGGCACCACTGGCCCCCAGCTGCTCCCCTGGGCACACACTCTGGGCACCATGGACCTAGGTCATTGGTCTTACTATCATTTCCATCTTGCAGGTCAGGACTCTGAGGCTCAGAGGGGCGAAAGCTGCTTGCTTCAGTCCCACAGTCTGTCAGTCTGTCTGCCTGGGCTCTTCCCCACAACCCTGCCCTCCCCCATGAAATCCCAGCTTCCACCAGCAATGGGGAGCACACTCCCTGGACTGCGCTGAAGGAAGACTCGCCCAGCTGAGATCTGTCCTAGAGGCCCCTATCCGCTGCTCTGGGGCTCCCAGGAGAAGGCATGGATCCAGCAGTGGTGTTTTTCTCGGCCCGAAGTTGCTGCTTTGTGGGTGAAGGTGCCGGGCCCCCCTTCCTAGGGGGTCCCATGGAGAACAGGTCAGCCTGGTGTTTTTGCTGGGTCTTCCCCAGACTGGCCCCTGCAAGATGGGTTGGTGTGTCGACCAACAAGCAGCAACAGAGTTGAGGAAGGGTCTGCAGGCAGAGGGGCCAGAGGAGCTGAGGTCCAAGAGTCGGGACCTCCCGGGTGTGTGGGAAGCAGGGGTGGTGGGCAGTGAGGGTGTGACGTCAGGACAGGAAGGCTGGCCGTGGGAGGGGCGGGGCGGGGAGGCCTTATGGCCAGCCTTAGGTGGAAGGCGAGAGAGGAAGGCTTGATGGAGGTGCATTGACGGGGCAGGTCTTGGGACCAGGATCCAGAGGGTCTTTGGGTGTTTTCATAACTGTTCTTTGGCTATGGAGGGGAAACTGAGCCCTGGGGGCGTGGCGGTGCAGCCGGTGACGGTCAGCACTTCTCTGGACAGGAGCACCCATGTGTCTGCACAGGACTGCTTCCCACCAGCCCATGGGCCCATGTGTCTGCACAGGCCTGCTTCCCACCAGCCCATGGGCTCCCAGTGGCCTGTCCCCAGAGTGGCCCCTTCTCCCTGGGGCCTGAGGACCTTGTGATGGAACGCAGAGGCATCTGGGCTGCCTCGCTGGGCCCCCCGAGGTCACGGTCTTCAGACTTGCTAATTAGTTGGTAACCACACACCCGGAGAAATGTGCCCATCTTGATTACACAGCCTTCCAGCCTCTCCCCGCCCCCCCGCCCCCCGTCTGCCTCTTTCCCGGCAAGGCTCAGAGAAAAAAAGAAAAAAAACAGCAGCTTCCCTTCTCTCGAGGAAGAGTCACCCGCAGATGTTTTTACAAAGTCGGGGCCAGGGAACATACGAGTAAATGCCACGATTCATGTTTGCAAACCCCTCCCTGCCAGCTTCTGTCTTGACAAGCCGTTGGGGGGCGCTGGGGCGGAGGCAGGCAGATGTGGAAGCCGGGAACGGGGCCAAGCGCTTTGTTCAGACAGTGTTCCCCATCAGGGGCAGAACTAAGTGGCGTGCAGAACCGGGGAAGCTCCGTGACGATCGGGGGCTCCGGGGTGCCCGCGGGCCAGCCCACCGGCCAGTCATCGCCCTGCCACCCCCAAGCAGGTGGCCTGGCTCTGTGGAGGGGGAGGGTGCCTGTCAGGAAGGCTCTGCTGCCCTTGAGAGAGGTTCATTTTCCCCAAAGGTCAGTGGGCAAATTCCTAATTATTGTAATAACAACAATTAGTAGGAGTGCTCATAACCTGGTCCAGGAGCTCTGCTCCAAGCCCAGATCTGCGGCCTTGCTGGAGCCTGGGGCGGGGGGGCACCTGGGCAGGAGTCCTGAGCCCCCATCTTACAGATGTAGCCACTGAGGTCGATGGGGTTCCAGACCCCCTATCCCGAGGCACCAGTCGGGCTGCGGTGGGTGGGAGCGGGTGCTGGGGTTCCAATTGCTCACTCTGGAGGTGCAGGGTGGGGGGAGCATCAGCTGGGGGGGTGGAGTATCTACTTTTCAAGTTAGGGAGGGGGGTCCCTGAGGTCACATGTAGAGGGTGAGGGCCAGCTCTGCTTTTCTGCAAGATCAACCCCGCCCAAGGAGCCCTGGCCATCCCACCTTCCTTGACAGGGTCTCGCTGACATTTACTGAGCACCTACTGTTTGCCTCGGTGGGAGACCCTGCAGCTTACTGGGAGTTCTTCCCCCTGGCTCCCCCAGAGGGGGAGGAGCACTCTTGTCCTTTGGGAGCACCCCAGCACCAGGGTACCTCCTGAGCATCCATCTCCCAGGCAGGACGAGGAGCTAGAGAGAGCCAGGAGCTGTGACCTGGGGGCCCAGGAGGGCAAGGTGGGGGGAGAGGAGAAGGAGGGACCCCGCCCCATGTTCTGTAGGGAGCAGAGTGTGGATGGGTCCACCACGGTCTGTGCTGGGCGCTGAGACGCCGAGCTCAGAGGAGCGATGGTTGGCTGTCAAGCGGCGAGCTGACCGACTAACCTCGCCTGGGCCTCGGATGAAGGCAGAACCAAGAGCGTGAATTTTGGGAGCTGAGCAACTGGCAACAGAGCTGCGAGCCACTGCCCCCAGGGGCCCTGAACAGACCCACTTCCAGCTTGACCCTGGAGAGCCTTGTGCATCTGTGAGAGGGCTGCCTGGAGGAGGTGGCGGACTCTAAGACAGGGCCAGGCTGTGGGAAGGTGTGTGTATGTGTCAGGGGCCCCCTGCTGCAGCACACACCACCCTTCCCTTGGGGCTATGGATGCCCTGGCCCTGGGGTTCTGAGGCCCAGAGGCATTGCTCCCTGTGTTTGCAGAGGAGAGCCCATCTGAGGCAGCTCCAGGAGGGCAGGCTTCTGGGGAAGGGAGGGGGCCTGGAACCAACCACAGAGGCTTCCCTCTGCAACCTCAGAGCTGTGTCTTAATTAGTAAAGTTCTCAAATCATTTACTGCTCCCCACACACGGCGGATTTACTAAAAGCTGCACCAAGTTAAAAATACTGGCAACAACGATGTGCAGGCCAAGGGAGCTGCTGAGATAGGTGCCCTGATCGCGAGCAAGCCAGAGCAGCTCCTCCCGGGGGAATCCCTGCCCACATCCTGCCCGTCACCCAGCTGGACTGACATGGGGCAGCCGCCGCAGCTCTGTCCGCCCTGTGTGTCCATGCCCAGCAGAGGAAGAGAGCAGCCTCGTGCCCCCCGGGTGCTGTGGGGCCCCTACTCTATCCCATCCCTCCCATCTTGGACATTTGCAGCCTCGGCAGAAGTCCTCAGGTCAGCACGGACACGAGGAGCCTGGCCAGGTGTTCACGGGAAGCCTCCTAGAGGAGGCAGCACTCAGCACAGAACGGCCTTGGGAGGTGGGCACAGTGTGAATGTTTTAAGTGCAGCCCAGCATGAGCCAGGACTTGAGGTCAGAGGTGGGACGAAGCCCCCTAGGAGTGGGTCCTGTCTTCCGTTGGGCCTGAGAGTCCCAGAGTCCACAGGTCCGTGGATAGGGGAACGCAGAGCCTAAAAGCACCAGCACTACCAACTTTCAGAGGCAGTGAAGAGGAAGAAGGTGTCAGTGACTCTTCTGGGGCCCGCAGATGACTGATGCTTGGCCGAAGCTTGGTCATTGTCATGCATTAATGCCTCCAAACATGGGCACTGTGCCACATACCAGGCCTCAGTTTATCTGTGACAAGAGAGACTTTTTCTATTTAACATTCCACAGTGAAACCCATCATTGGTCTACCCATCCATCCATCCACCCACCTATCTCTCTTTCTATCCCCTCACCCATCCATCCATCCATCCACCCATTCATCCATCCACCCATTCATCCATCTACCCACCTACCCATCTATCCATCCATCCATCCACCCATCCACTCACCCACCCACCCATTCATCCATGTATCCATCCATTCACCCACCCACCCACCCATCCATCCATTCATCCATCTACCCCTACCCATCCATCCTTCCATCCACCCACCCATCCGTCCTTCCATCCATCCATCCATCCACCGATTCATCCATCTACTCCCCTACCCATCCATCCAACCATCCATCTATCCATTCACCCACCCATCCATCCATCCATCCACCCACCTACTCATCCATCCATTCATCTATCCACCCATCCACTCACCCATCCATCCACCCACCCATCCATCCATCCATTAATCCATTCAACCCACCCACCCATCCAGCATCTATCCCTCATGCAGCCATTCACCCATCCATCCATCATGTATTCACTCAACAAACACATCTTGTGTCTTACTACATGGCTGAAGCACAAAGAAGAATCAGCTTCCCACCTCCCCTCTAACCCCCGCCACCTCCCACTGCATCACGTGGCTCACCAGCACCTAAAGCTGAGCATGACAAACACTGGGTTCTGGGGAGTAAATATAATCCACATGAAGCCGCTTTGAAAGTTAAAAGCACAGTCAACGCCGGTGCTCCGTGTGTAAGGACCGCGCTTTCTCTTTGCCCTCAGGAGGGGAAATCACACAGCGCCCACTAGGGCGCAGACGATGGCGGCTGGAGCGGTGGTTTAATTATGGCACGTCTGCCATTAGTGGAGGTGTTGCTTCAAATCCCCCCTCCCCGCACCAGACCAGGAACTCACAGAGGCGAGAGACTGCGTTCTTAGTCAATTAATCAGTTATGCCCTCGCTTCACATCTGTAGGCTCTCTGCCTATAAACACCCTCTAGTCTCCTCCATCTTTAAATGCAGACACACAGACACAGAGGATGAGTTGGCTGGAGAGCATCACTGACTCGATGGACATGAATTTGATCAAACTCCGGGAGACAGTGGAGGACAGAGGAGCCTAGCGTGCTGTAGTCTATGGGGTCACAAAGAGTCAGACACGACTTAGCGACTGAACAGCAACACACACACACACACACACACACACACACACACAGCCTTTTGCAAAATGAAGCCCTTTCCCATCTCACCCTCTTTCTTCCTATTCACTACTACTGCTAAGTCGCTTCAGTCGTGTCCAACTCTGTGCGACCCCATAGATGGCAGCCCAGCAGGCACCACCGTCCCTGGGATTCTCCAGGCAAGAACACTGGTGTGGGCTGCCATTTCCTTCTCCAGTGCATGAAAGTGAAAAGTCGAAGTGAAGTCGCTCAGTCATCTCCGACTCCTAGTGACCCCATGGACTGCAGCTCACCAGGCCCCTCCGTCCATGGGACTTTCCAGGCAAGGATACTGGAGTGGGTGCCATCACCTGTTCACAGCTGTGGTTTATCGCCTCCAGTGCCTCACCTCCGACTCAGTCCTTCTGCATCCTGCCCCCATTCTGCCCTAGAGGAGCCCACCCAACCTGCCCCAGTGGCTTCTTCCCCAGCCTTAGCCTTAACTGATGTCTTTGCCTCATGGGGAACCAATGACCCTCCCCTCCCTCACTCTCTTGTCTCTCTTGGCATTTGGGATTTCTCCGTATTTACAAACATGAGGGATTCAAGAATGTTTCTGGATGTCAGGGAAGGAGCCGGTGGATCGTAAGGAACTGGAAATTCAGAGCCAGAAGGGGTATTGGGGACGAAAGGAAGCCGGGTCTGGTCCTCCTTGCCTTTGGAAACAGAAGGAAGCTTCTGTTTCCTTTGTGAATGCCTCTCCTTTCCCATAGCTGAAAGGCTGCTGGATCCCAGGGCTCTGTCTCTGGTAAATCTCTGACTCTCCGTCCGTTCCTGTGGTCCCCTCTCCACTCTCCAGCACCGCTATCTGCAGCTCCCTGCCCAGGGGTCCCTCCTGGAGCCACAGAGCTTACAGTTCAGACCCTCTCCTCCTGCAGGGATGGCCCCTTCCCCTCCTACTTCCCTCACCTGGTCCTGACTCCTCCAACACCCAGGCAGCAGGGCGTGTGCCCGGTGAGAAGTCAGAGCCAGGGAAAGTCAAGTGGGGAAACTGAGGCCTGGGAGGGGAAAGACTTTCCCTAGGGTCACCTAGGGCCCTCCCCAAGTCCTGATACCTAGCCCTGAGCAGCCACTTGGCCGAGTCGGCCCCGTGCCCCCAGCCTAGAGTGGGGCTCACTCAGCTCGTGGTATGTTCCCTGAATCCACGGTCCACTGCATTCTTCCCATTACAGGGGGCCACAGTCCAGGCACTGCTCCAAGCCAATACACCCCCAGAGCAGCGAGGGCCAGGGTTCCAGCCAGGAGACCTGGGTTCAAATCCCAGTTCTGCCTGGAAGGAGGCCCCTCCAGCCTCAGTTTCCCTGGCTTGGAAGGAGGTGGTTGGGTCTGACGATGCCTCTGGTTCCATGGGCTTTTACTTCTGCCCTTCTGCCCCTGCTCTGGGCACCTGGCGGCCCCCTAAACTTCCACGGCAGGGACTCCAGGCCTCTGCTCCCCAGCTGGGTGAGGCCCCAGGACCTGAGCATGTCGGAGGATGGGAAGGGTCCTCCTGGACTCCTGGGCTCAAGCCTGCCCTCTGCCCCAAGCTCCCGGTGACAGTGCATGCCCTCGCCTCGCCCCACGTGTGGCTTATCCCTCCCATCCCCTCGCACCCTGCCCACGTGGGCTATTTGTAAATAGCCCCTTATTAAATGCTCCCCGAATCAACCATCTTGTATGTGCCATCTGTTTCCCACTGGGGCCCTGCCCGAATCCTGCAGGCCTCACAAGTCCTCTGGTTTGGTCTCCTTGTTAACTCAAGCTGTCAAGTGGAGAATGACGAGGCTGGGCCCAGATCCCCAGGGATGGATCGTGGGTTCTGGACCGGGGGACAGTTCAACCTCAGGGCACATGGGCCTGGACGGTGCGCGTAAGGAACCCGGATGTGACAGGCCTTTGCGTGGCGCATTTGCGTCCTGCCACAGTCAGCAGCAGCTTCATTTCAAAGGCAGGTGGTGGGTGGCTCTGAGCACCGACTGAGGACCCGGTGCTGGCGGGGGTGGGGGGCAGCCTCTTTTTCCTGCACGACTGCTCCGGAGAAGGGTCACAGCTGCACTATAACTGAACAGCATTCCAGGGGGCGGCCCAAACCAGCTTCCCAAGCTCACCCACCACCCACACAGCCACCACCCACCCTCTGTGCCCCTTCCCCTTCTCCAGCCAGCCCCACTGGTGCCTAGAAACTATTCAGAAAACAACAAATGCAAGATTGTTCCTTGTATCTTCTTCACTTAGCGGGGGGGAGGGGGTGTAAACAACCACGACCAGAGTGAGAATGAGCCAGCAGGGTCCCCTCCACGTGTGCATGGATCAATCTCAGTCCTGATGCCGGCCGTGACCAGTACAGGCTTCTGCCTGCCGCTCATAGAGGGAAGGCAGAATTAAAATAAAACACGATCAGAAATAATTGGCCCATTGGAGAGAGGCAGGAGAAAGGTGCTGAAAAGAAGCTCATCTCCAGGATGGAGACAAATCTTCACAGGGAAGAGGGGCTCCCCAGGCTTGAAAAGACTATGTCTGCACCCCAACGTGCCCCTTATCCCTGCCAAATGCATCCGCATCGCGTCCCTGATAAGATGGAGCAATTCGATTCCACAGATGTTTAATGAGACCCTACTGTGCGCCTAATTCTGAGCCTGCAGCCCTCGGGGAGCCAAAACAGGTTTCGAAAAGGCAGGAGTCCTTCCTTCCCGCTTCCTTCCTTCCTTCCTTCTTCCCTGCAAACCACGGGGAGTTGGACTTTGGCGGCCTGGAGACTGAGACAGGCCTTGGTGAGACAGGCTGGTGGTGTGGACCAGATGGTGGCTAGGATGGGGATGTGGGAGCGGGAGGAGAGGGCCTGTTGGGGGAGGTATGGCCCCCAGGATGTGGGGGCTACGAGCTTGTGAACTCGGAAGGCCGAGGGAGGTGGTGGTGGCCTTTAAGGAGGCGAGTGGGTCCGAGTCCTCGTGGGCAGGCTCTCCAGGCCCCGGGGGCTCCCACCCAGGCCCCAGCTTCAGAGTGAGACAGCCAGAGAGCGCTGGGCTCTCCCCTTGTGGACGGCTGGGCAGCCAGAGGCAGGGCGGGGAAAAGGCAGCGAAGAAAATGAGGGTGAGGAGACGGGGCAGCCACCTTCGGAAGTGGGCTTTTGTTCCCCAGCTGGAGTTCTGCTCTAGTGACAGGACTTCTCCTCTGCTTTGAGCCTGTGGGCTTCCTGGCCAGACACATCTCTTTATAAACCCAGAGTTTCCTCCAAGCACTTTACAATCAACTTTCAAAGTCATCCTGACGGGGCGCTCGCGACCTCGACACTGTGCTTCTAAACTCAGTTAGCATCTGGCTGGGTAATGTTGGGAGAATTGATCAACCTCTCTGGGCCCCAGCCTCACGTTCTGCAGCTAATAGGGGAGCCCCTACAGGTGGAGAGGGAAGAGGAACGGACATTTGTGTGCACCTATCAAATTAAGGCTCATCCTTAAAGACCACGCTTGAGTCTGGGAATACCAAGAAACCCCATGTATGCTGGGTGGGGGAAGAAGCTGGGGTCCTCTCAGGCTGAATGTCCCCTGCTCAGCACCCCTAACTGGAGCTTGATGACAGGCAGCTAGGTGGGGATCTGGGAGGCATGGAGCGTGACCATAGGAACGGGCTTGTGGAAGGCAGCACCCAGGAGCCAGGCCCTGGGGGAGGTGGGCAGGGGGTTGGTCAGAGTGGGAGTGCTGACATTCTACATCCTTTGTCAATGCACTGCAGGGTCCTGGCGGGGAGGGAACAAGGTGAGGTCACCACTGCAACCTTGGGACCCCCCTTGGGGGAATCCAGTTTGAGGGGTCGGCCACCTCTGGAATCCAGCGGTCAGGGGTGGCCGGAAGGCGCTGGCTGGAGACGCGGGGGCCAGTTGCTAGGATGCAGGATCTTTGCGAGGGTCCTGCAGTTACCCTCTGAGAACACTTGGTACCTCATTCATTTATTCATTAACTCACTTAATCCACAAACACCCGGTGGGTAGCCCTGCTGGCCCCCGGATGTGGGTTGCAAGACTGAGCAAGGCGCTTCTGGCCCCGCTGAGGTCAGGCGCTCATGCAAAATCCGTCAACACCAGGTGGGGATACGTGCTGGGGCGGGTGGTGTGGCAGGGGCCGGGGGTGAGGGGGTGAGGGGAGGCCACGGGCTTTCTGGCTTCCAGTCCTGGGCAGGTTGGAGGACTTGGCAGGTGGCGAGAAGGTCTTGGAGAAGGAGGGGAGAGAGGACAGTCAGGTGATGCCCCTGACCTCCTGCCTGGCTGCCCCAGGGCCCTGCAGGGCGCAGGGCAGTGCCTTCTTCCGCCAGAGATCCGTAAAGCCTGGGAGGCAGCAGGATGTCGGCAACATTCTTTGAATATAATTGAATGAGAATGCTAATGCTTTCTTGCAAATACAAGAATAAATATAGTACTTGGGACCATCTCAAATTCCTCGAGAGCTGCGTGTTTTCACATCCTTGAACTTGACAGGTGTGGGAGACCGAGCCGCGATGCACAGCCTTCTTCTGACCCAGACTTTTGCTGGAAAGAGGCTATGATCTGGCCACAGTCACTAGCCCCCTAAGTCCTCAGCTGGGGTCAGGATGAAGGTCCTCCTTCTAGGGGCTCAGGGCTTGAGAGGATGGTTTCTTTGTGGCTAAAGGAGGTCTCCTGTTTACCCTCGTTCGACTGACCCCTGGGCACCTTGCCGGAGCCGGTGGTGAGCATCCTGGCTGGACCCTCCTGGAAAGGTGAGTGGGCAGGTATGGCAGAGATGGGTTGGCAGTAGCTCAGCCCACTTCCCAAGACTTGGCACAAGTCTGGGCAAGATGTGTCCGTGGGTCAACCCTGGTATGAGAGAAAGGGGAGAGACTGAAGAACATTCCAGAATAGATGAGAGGGGTTCAGATCCAAAATGCTGGAAGTTCTGTAACATTCTTTCTGCAGCCTACCTCTGCCCCAGTCACAGTGGACAACCCACAGTCTTAAGCCATCCCATGCCCACACGCCCAAAGGTCCTCCTGCAATGACACACCCTCACACACTCAACCCGAGAACCAACTCCCTCCCGCCCATGTGTGCACAGGTCTCCCAGCACACGCCCCCTTGGAGGGCAGAGGTCTCTGACCTCTAGGTCTCCCTTGCCCCTTGAACTCTCACGTGCGCGAGAGAGATGACCTTGGGGTCCATCTCTGTACACACCCCGCCCCCAGTACAGCCTCCGGCACACAGTAGGAGCTCAGCCGATGCTGAATGGATAAACGGCTACATTTAAAGAGCTACGCCTCTGTTTTATGGAAAATTAACTTCTGGGAATTTCTGATGAATGAAGAATTACTGTACTTTTTGCCAAAGCCTGCAACGACAGGCTAAGTGATGAAAAGACTCCTTTCTCCTCTTGGTCTTGATTTTCCTCCCTCCTGGGCGGGGCGGGCAGGGGGCAGTGTGAGTTTACCTATAGGGTGTGGGGGCGGGGTGGGGAGCTGTCATTAACCCTTCTGGAGACCCCTGAGAGCTCCCCCCACACACAGCATGACTCAGTGGCGCCCTTTAAGAGGATAATTTGATTGATGACGTGGACAATTAGACTTGTGAACTTGACATCCACGTCTATTCCAATGGCGAGAAAGGAAGCGAGAAAAATCTATTTTTGAATCCTACCATCCGAGAAGGATGAGAAATCAGCAAGAGGAGCGACTGGGCAGAAGTCAACGCTAAAGACGAACCCAGACCAAGGCGCTCTTGTCTGCATCCCTGCTGGGGAGCTGAGGCTGTTCCTTCCCCACATCACACGCAGGCCTGTTTGGGGGCTCGAGCCCCCCCGAGGCCCCGCTGAGACCCTCGCAGTGGGCCTGGCGCTGTCACAGGCCTCCCCAGGCCACGTTCTCCCACCCAGCTGAGTGCAACGCCACTCCAGACTGAAGAGGCTTTTCTCTGATGGAACTGGAAGCCAAGCCGTCATGTTCTCAGATCTGAAATGTACTCGGGTGTGTCTCTCCTTTCTCTCCATCCTCCACCCCCCAAGCCCCTCCCTTGGCAGAAAAAAGAGATGATTTCTCTCTCCAAAGATGAACTTGAGCTTTGGAAAAGAACTGTCATCCTGGCAGTCACGCAGCTCTGCGGTGTTTGCAAGAAGTGCTCAAAGCCCCCGACCCAAGGAGAGGACAGCGGGGTCCCGGGGTGTCCCACTCCTCCTGTGGGCCCCGCTCTTTCCCACCACGCGGCTGGTGGAGCAAGGAGCCGGGGCCTTGGAGTCCCTGAAGCCTCTGGCGAGAATCCCACCTCTGCTACTCATTAGCTGAACGCCTGTCTTCACACCTCAGTGTGCTCATCTCTGAAGTGGGCCTTGCCATCTTGACCCAGTCCAGCCATGAGGAGGCCCTGATGAGGTTCAGCTAAACTCGAATCTAAGTACCAGGGGGGCATCAGAGAGCAGCAGCAAGGCAGCCCCCATTTACTGCAAACCCCTATCTCGCAGTCCCTGGGATATTTCAGCTTTAGGGCTCCAACCTGGAGCCCTGATCTTTCTGCACTGGGCTTGACCAGCTGCGGGAGCAGTGCCATGGGAAGTGCCCTGGGCTTCCCAAGTGGCGCTAGTGGTAAAGAACCCATCTGCCAACACAGGAGATGCAAGAGACGCAGGTTCGATCCCTGGGTC
This sequence comes from Nanger dama, assembly GCA_917880005.1. Classification (NCBI taxonomy): domain Eukaryota; kingdom Metazoa; phylum Chordata; class Mammalia; order Artiodactyla; family Bovidae; genus Nanger; species Nanger dama. The sequence goes on along the minus strand of CAKJTW010000063.1, from coordinate 4,546,992 downwards.
AGGAAGATCCCCTGGAGGAGGGCACGGCATCCCATTCCAGTATTCTTGCCTGGAGAATCCCATGGGGAGAGGAGTCTGGTGGGCTACAGTCCATGGGGTCGCAGAGAGTCAGGCACGACCCAAGTGGGATGCCCCTCAGGCAGGGCCAGGGGAGCTGGGTCCTCTCCTGGAGGGAGGGTGGAGGATGCAGTATCTGGGGGCAAGAGGGAACCAAGGCTCCTGGTAGGCCTCACCAGGCCTCAGTTTCCCCAGCTCTACTGTGTTCCCCTAGAGCTGGACCAGTAGGGGCGCAGAGTTGGATGGCAAGGGAGGGGCTGAAGCCCTGCCCCCAGACTGCCTTGCCCCTGCTGCGGGCACCCAGGATTATTAGCTGGTCTCCCAGACTCCTCCAGCTGGACCCTGCTGGGCTTCTCTGATCAGTGATTCTCCCTTTAATCAAGGGCAAAGGGGGCTGGTGAAGGCTGGGGGCCGTGTAGTGTTTGGAGAGTGGGGAGGGGAGAGGAGTGGAGGGAAGGGGAAAGGGCTGGAGAGCACATTCCTCTGATTCCCTCAGAAAACTTTCACTCATCACCAGCTTCCTTGCTGCCCTGGAAGGCTGAAGCCCAGCCTCTGTTTTTCTTAACCGGAGGACCACTTGCTGTCTTGCTCCTGCTTGCTGGGTTGGGGGGCAGGGGAGGGGTGGTTGGGCAGGTCTGACCTCTGCTACCTGTGTGGACCACCTGCCATGCCAGGCTGTGATGAGCAGGGGCCAAACATCTTCCGAGGGAGGGGCCATCAGCCTCTTCTGGAAAGGGGTGGGGGAGGGGAGGGAAGTATAGAGAGAGGAGGGGCCGCCCTGTGCTCCCCCAGGCCCCAGGCTGTGCTTGCAACCAGCAGGCGGTGGTGACTTCTCCCCAAGGGGCTGGATTGGCATTTTCGTTCTTTCTGTGCAGCCTGGAAGCCTGTGACAGTCGCCACCCTCCCCTCCCCCGCGGCTTCTCAGCTACCCTTTCTCAGTGTCTGCCTGCTGAAAAGAAATCTCAGGTCTCCTGAATTTACAAACCCTTTGTTGAGACTAGAGCAAAGCGACAGAAAGCTCTAGGCTTATAGATCCGGACAGGCAGGAACACCCCACTGGCCTCCCGGCAGCGGCTCTGCGAGAGCTCTGGTGGAGGGCTCGGCCTGCCCGACCGGACGGGCACCTCATCCCTGGCCAGCAGCTCTCTCTGGCCGCCTGGGGTGGAGGCCCGGTGGCGGCAGCTGTTGCAAGAGCAGGAAGGGGCCAGGTCTTGTGAGTACAGTGGGTTTCTACTTACGAAACCCAGAGTTCTTTTGGGGGGCGAGTGTGGTATATCCATCCTTGTTTCTAGACAAGGAAGCTGGGCGCAGAGTGGAAGTGACCAGCGCTCAGCAGGCAGGGGATGGAGCTGGGGTTAGCAAGCAGGTGCCAACCGGCCAGGGAGTGCCCTTTCGGCCTTAGCTCATGACATCTGGGCTCCCCAGGAAGTCTGTGAGGGAGACCGCCCTCCCAAGGCCTCCCTCCCTTTCCAAGACCAGGGAGGGCAGTGGTGGGAAGGGACCCAGGTGGGAAGGGAGGAGTCTAGAGGGGGCACACTCCATGGCTGCCAGCCCCCACCCCTGGTGCTCAGTACTGTCCACACAGGCACCCGGTGACTTGGTTGGGGGAGAGGTGGGGAGGAGCTGCTGGGTCCTGAGGTCCCCCGCCCCTCCTTAGGGCCTGGCTGCCAGGGATAGTTTTGGAGGCTGAGGTCAGGATCCTCAGAGGGGAAGTGGGTGGGGGTCGGTCAGAGGAGCTCCAGTGGACCTCCAGCCGCTCCCATTGTAGCCCAGGGGCCTCGGGCAAAAGTCCTTCCATCTCTGGACTGTTTCTTCACTTGAGAAGAGCGTTTGTGGGAGAGAATGAGGTCACGGAAAGGCGGGGGGCCGTGGGGTGGGAATCTGGTAGGGCGACTACTGCGTGATCTTTCTCCAAAGCCATTCCCAAAGCACCCCCGTTTCTGGATCTTCAGCAGAGGCAGACAAGGAAGAGGCGCCGTCCACAAGGGGTTGGGGGTTTCCCTCCAGCCTCCAGGAGGCCACCCAGACTAGGTCCTGCTTCTAGGGTGAGGACTTAGGGCCTTAGGGCCAGCAGGGTGGGAGGTGGGTGCTCCCCCTGGCCTGACTTGCCACCCCCATCCCAAGGATAGTAAGTCTCTTCTCAAACCTGCCAGGGCCCTGTGAGATGGCCCAAAGGCCAGGTTCAGAGAGGCAGAGATCATCCCCTACTCCGGTGTGGTGGGTAACCCCTAACCCTAACCCCTCCCAGCCCCTCGGCATCTGTCTGCAAACTAACGGATGCAAATGAAGCCCATACTAAAGACCCATCTGCTCAGGGACCTTCCGGTATCCTCCCCAGAGGTTACACACCCGGGATTCCTTTCTACCACCTCCCATGCTCACCTAGAGGTCCTTCTCCGTTTCCCTAAACCTCCCTGATATGGATGGGCCTAGAGGGTGGTTGGCCCAGCAGACCGCAGGGCTCCGTGTCTGGGCTGGAATTCTTAGAGTCTCTGGCAGGGTCCCCTCCCCCCACCTGCACTTCTGTGTGACCCCCAGCTGGAGGCCTCCCAGCGGATTTGGAACACCTGCTGAGTGCCGGGTGTGCAACTGTGCGTGTCAGTGTGAGCATACTTGTGAGCTTGCCTGCATATGTCGTGGTGGGCAAAGATGGACGTGATGGGGCCTGTGTGTGCGTGCATGCTGGGTGCCTGTATGCGTGTCTTGATAAGCATGTAACCAAGAGCCTGACATCTGTGAGTTTCCAGGACAGTGTATGTGTGCGTGTCTGTGAATATCAGATGTATGAGAGCCTTCTGGCAGGACTAGGGCCTGATGGCATGTGTGTGGGTGTACGTGATGGAATATGTGCCCAGGTGTTTGCATGTTCACCAGGGTATTCGCATGTCCAGGTGTGCACGAGGCTGCACACGTGCCTCTGTGCCGGCGGCCTGGCACACGTTGAGGACACCCCGGGTTTCATAACTGTATGTGCTCTGCCTGTCTGCGCGCCTATGACTGAGCAAGCATGCAATGCTCGCGGCCATTTCTATGACGTGCACGTGTGTTGCACGGTGTGTGTGTGTCGCAGAGTGTGTCAGGGTTGCCGTGTGTGCTCCCACAAGAGTGCCTACAATTTCCCCCGGTGTTTATGGCTAGGAGTGTGGGTGCCCCAAGGCTTCTCCTGTGTTCTTCCCGCTGCGTGTGCGGTAGTGCGCGTTTTCCCCGTCTCTAGAGTGTGCGTTTGTGTGTTTCTGGGTGCATGAACCATGCCATGCGTGCTCGGGACCTTGGCGATCAGTGCTCTCTGGTGTTTCTGTGCGTGCTTCTGTATTCCGAGCGCGTCTTCGCATCTTCCTGGGGTCTGCGGCCCAGCCCAGGTTCGGCTACCGAGACTTGTCCTAAGCCGGCCGGTGTGTGCGCGCCCGTGTGCCGTCCTGCGGGGGGCAACGTGTGCCCAACGCGCGCGAGGTACCTGTGCCCGTCTAGCCAAGAGTGGCCCGCGTGCGCGAGCGGGTTTCCGGGACACCGCAGTAGTGGGGGCGGCCCCGCGAGGGGCGGGGGGTCACAGGGACTGGCCGGCGCCGGCCCCGTGCGCGCGAAGGCGGGGGCGAGGGGCGGGGGCCGCGGGGGGCCGCGGTACGAAAGGGCGGCGCGCGCGGCGGCGGCGGCAGCTCGGCGGCGGCAGCGGAGAGCGCAGCGCGCAGCCCGGTGCAGCCCTGGCTTTCCCCTCGCCGCGCGCCCGCGCCCCTTTCGCGTCCGCAACCAGAAGCCCAGTGCGGCGCCCGGAGCAGGTCCTGCGCCCGCGCCCCTCCCGGGACCGCGCCCCCGGCCGCCCCGCGATGACCGCGACCGCAGCCCTCCTGCCCGTCCTCTTGCTCCTGCTGGCTTTCGGCCGCAGTGCCCATGGTGAGCCCCCCCGGCGGCCCGGCTCGCGCCCCCCTCTGGGGAAGCCTGCGACGCCCCCCGGCCGCCCGGTGCCCCGCGCGCCCCGTCCCGTGCGCCCCGACTCCCGCCCGTCCCGCCTAACCCTAAGCCCCGCGCCGTGCCTGCCTCGCCCCCCTGCCACCCTCGCATGCCAAGCCCACCCCTGGGGTCCTGGGTGGGGGGTGCGGGGAGCGGGAGGGTTCTGGGACCCCTGGCCCCTTCCGCCCCGCAGAAGTGGCGCTCGCAGGGGGCCGGTGCGCAGAGCAGAGGTATGGAGAAATGAGGTGATGCTGGGGAGCCCTCTGTAAAAACGCTCTGGGGTGCAACTTTGGGGGTCTCCAGTGTGCGTTCGGGAGCAGGCCTGTGGGGGCTGTGGAGGGTGACTGCCGTCGTCGCCCCAGAGTCCCAGCCGGGAGCACAGGCCGTGCCCCTCCCGCGTGGCGCTGGTCTAGGTGAGGGGCTGCGCCACTCCTGTCTGCGGCGGCCATCTGTCCGTGACGCAGCAGGCCCCCTTCGCGCAGCACCCCCGCCACTGCGCCAGTGGTTATGGGGGGGGCTGTCTGAAAAGCTGCTGAGAGTTAAAGTAAACGCACACAGTAGGTGCCTATTAAAGTGTTAGAATCTCTAAAGGGTGTCAGAATTGCAGTCTTGTCCGCAAAACCCTTGTTGGTCTTTTTTAATACCAAGCGCCTGGGGTGGGGAGTTTGACCTGGGTGCCTGGCTTCGCTGGGATTAACCTTTGGAAAACTCAGACGCCTTACCTGTGAGCCTTCCAGGTGGACCTGTCTGAGCTTCCCCGAGCTGAATACCTCAAAAATCTGTCCCCCGCCTCACCTTTAGCTCACTTTATGAAAGTGGGGTTTGGCCCAGTCCCTCGGGGCCAAGCTCTTCGGGTTCGCCGTGTCCTCCCCCTGCCCTGGAGGGCCTGACGTTTGTCGTTTCTCTGAGGGACGCTGGGTGTCTGGCCAGGCCCCGGGAGCTAGGGCAGTGTGTTGTGATGACCCCAGGCCCAGGAGCAGGCGGGGGGCTTCCCTGGGTGGCTCTCTTGGCGTGCCTGACTGTGGGCCAGGCGGGCAGAACCCCCGTGGGGCGGAGGCCACCGCCCCCGGCCTGTCGGGCCTCGTGCGGCGAATGGCGTAACCTTTCTTGTGCCCCAGGAGCTGAATGCTTCCCGGCCTGCCACCCTGAAAATGGATTCTGCGACGATGACAGTGTGTGCAGGTAATGGGGAGCTCCCCAGAGGCAGCTCGTGGCGGGGACGGGTGGTGGGGGGGCAGGGCAGAATTTTGAGGAGCTGTGACGCCAGGCAGAAAAAGTGGGGGGCCCCTGGACTGCAGCTAACAGCGCCCTCGCCCCCACAGAAAACCAACCAGTGGGGGAGAGGGTGGGGAGGATGAGGACCGGGTGTCTGGGGGTGGCGGGGGGTGGGGGTGGGCATGATACCACCGGCTCCTATCTGTTTCCTGAGAGGTGGGGGCGGGCAGGAGAGCCTCTTACAGGGTGAGACCACTGAGGGCCACTGCAGCGAAAGGCAGCTCTTCCCTTGGCTCCTGGGGACCCTCTGCCTGGCCCCTCAGCTCATCTCGAGTCTAAGCTCTCCCACTCAGGTGACATGTTGGTTTCCTGCGGCCCACCGGCCTAGCACTGTGCAGAGACCCCCTCCCTGAGTGCTCTCAGTTCCACAGAAAGCCACTGCAACTCCCTCTCCAGCCTTGTCCCCCCGCCCCACTCATGTGTCCCCATCTTTCTGCCCTGCCGACACCCGACAGGTGCCAGCCTGGCTGGCAGGGTCCCCTGTGTGACCAGTGCGTGACCTTTCCCGGCTGTGTGAACGGCCTCTGCGTGGAGCCATGGCAGTGCATCTGCCAGGACGGCTGGGACGGACACCTCTGTGACCTAGGTGGGCACCTGCCCCTGCCCTCCCCGCCCCCAGCCACCTCCTCCCTGCCCAGTGGGGTGGCGGCTGGCTGCCTCCCCGCCCCTGTGGCCTTCGCCCAGCACACCCAGCAGTCTGGACAGTAATGATCTGTTTATCTACTTTCCCCTAGTGCTGGGGGCTTCTCCCGGGGAGGGGCACTTACTGCTGCTCACTCAGTGGTGGGGAAGGCACTGGGGTGGGGGGGCGGTGGGGGGCTGCCCGTTGAATAAAGAGTTTCAAAAGGAACACGCCACACAAAGCTGAGAGGGTGGGGACGGCAGAAATCTGCCCCGGGGGATGGGGGCACTGAAGCTCAAAGAGGGGAGGGTCGCAGAGCCAATAAATTCATAGGCGAGGCCACTAAGGACGCTGCAACACACAAGCAAACAGACGCAGAGAGGGTGCTGGGTGCTGAGTGCTGGGGCCAGCGGGCACCGGGTCAGGACCACCGGGACGGGGCTGGGGGCTGTGCTGGACGAGGTCAGGTGTAGGGGCTGGGGGTGGCAGATCGGGAAAGGCTGAGAAGTAGCTCAAGTGCAGATTGGTGTTATCTGTTGATTTCATTAATTCATGCCATCTTTGCCCTCCATTACCCTGTGGGCAGTGGACAGTTGGCTGTCACTGCATTTTCAGGCTGCAAAATGTTCACCCGAGCCCATTCTTGTTTGGCAAAACCTGCCCTGAAGCCCAGGCAGACCAGGGTCCTCGAGAAAATTCCCCTGGTGGTGTAGGCAGCTGCCATACACCAGCGTCTGCAAAGACGCCTGGTACCAGGGAGGGAAACTGAGGCTCAGGGAAGCAACCGGGTCTGCTCCTGACTCTTAGGAAGTCAGGAGAACAGCCGGCTGGCTACCAAACCCCCACCCTCCGCCTCCAAAATGCGTTCATTCTCATCCGGGGAGCTAACGCTTTCCTGGAGAAAAACCTAAGAACTGTAGTGTTACCGTCCTGTGAAGCCCGAAGCCGGGCAGTGAGCTTCCAAAATCCCCCAGCATGCGGGTCTTTAAAGCGCCCTCCCCCACCCCCAAATGATGCAGGTTTTTCCCTACAGCTGACTCAGGCTCTGGCGAGCAGGGCTCGGCTCCCTGCAAGAACCTTTTGAGCAGTTTGGGGGACCCAAGGGGTCCCAGAAAAGCCACCCTTGTGGATCAGGGCTTTTAGCCCGGAGCCCCACTCTTTGTGATATCTAAGCCCGGGACCCTGCCGTGGAGTTTCCCAGACAAAGGTCCCTCCCCACTGGGTCAACAAAAGCCTGGGGTGGCTGGGTCCAGAGGAAGCTGCCCTCGGGTGATTCCTGGCCTTCTCCCTTTTCACCCGTCTTTGAGGCTGTTGCTGCAGCCTCCGCCGCAGCTGCTGCCCCCCAGGCAGAGACCCCAGGCCGCTCTCCCCCTTGGCAGCTTAATCCACCCGACTTGGGGGTTGGAGGCCCTGGAGGGAGGGGAGAAGGTGAGCTGATCTTGGGCTCACGAGGCTTGACACTGCGGGAGAGGAATGGGTGATCGCTGGCTCTTGCGCTTACATATGAGGTCCGCAGTGATGGGAGCCTGGCGCTCACGCCCAGGGCCTTCCGCGATGAGGAGCCCTCTGTGGCCCCCTTGTGCCAGCAAGACCCCTCGTGTGAGCTCTGCACAGGCCCTCGCCTGGCATGCGGGGCTTTCCTTACTGCCGGACAGCCATCCCCTCTCCCTGAGAGGGTGCAGGGCTCTTGAAAGAGCGAATCCATCTGCTCGTGTGCGGCCACAGCCCCGGGACCCCCACCCAGAGCTGTCCCTCAGTCGCCCGTGCGTCTCTGGCTGGCCCTGGCTCTCTCTTTGGCCCAGGCGGCAGCTCAGATGGTGGAAAAACCCAAGGGGAAAGGTGGTCTCAGACATGGGCTGGGGAGAAGCCCTCCTTTTCTAAGCAGGGAAAGTGAGGCATAGAGTCCAGGCTGGTGGGGAAGAGGAGCAGCTGGCTGGAGGTGCATGCAGAAAGGGTCTCTCTCCTGTCAAAGAGCTCTCGCCCCGGCCCCCTTTGTTCAGCCCGTCCCTGCCTTGCTGAGCCCCGAATAATGATGTGTGCGTGATGGGAGGTGTAAAAAGGCGGTGGAAATATACCAGTGTTCATGGAAACCCGTGCTGACAGGCAATAGCTCAATAGCTCTCATTTCATCGCCTTCAAAAGATGCAACCTTTTTTATCATAGACCCCCTTAGTTCAGAACTTGAGAGCAGACAGACCACCAGGAGACGGAGGCAGTGCTGGGGCTCAATCAGGTTTCCTGATTCCCGACAGGGGGCTTTACATCTCATTTCCTCCCCCACCTCCCCGCTCCCCTTTGATGGAAAAGTATACAGGGGCAGGTGGTGTCTCTAACAGTTGGCTGCACTCACCCCTCCACCTCCCAGGCACCAGGGACCTCCTCAGACAGTAGAAACTGGTCTGGAGCATTAGGGGGAGGGGAGGGGTTCGCAGTGAAGGTCAGTGTTGCAGAACCCAAGAGGTGACCTGGTGCCGGAAAAAGGGCACAGCGGGCCTGGGTGAAATCTTGACGAACGGCCGTGACTTTGTGTCCTCGGCCTCCAGAGTTGTTTACTTAGGTCAGGGTTCTGGGGGAGTCGCAGCGCTCCCTTGCTGAAGACCCCGCTGGGTGACCTTGGACAGTGACCACAAGCAGGGAATCTGGGCCCGCTCACACGGGCTCCCTGCCTTGACCAGAGGGAGGGAGTCTCCCTCTCCTTGCCCCCATCCAGGATGCTCTCCTTTTAGCCTCTACGCCCCCACCCCCGCCACCAACCTCACCTCATCTCCCTGGTTTTCTCTCCCCCTCCAAGACATCCGGGCTTGCACCTCGACCCCCTGCGCCAACAACGGCACCTGCCTGAACCTCGATGACGGCCAGTATGAGTGCTCCTGCGTCCCCGGGTTCTCGGGAAAGGATTGTCAGGAAATGGACGGGCCCTGCATGGTGAATGGGTGAGCATTCTCTCCCTGCGGAGCTGATAAAATGCTGCTTTAGAGTCCCGTTTCCACCCCTTAAAGACCCTTTCAGCCTAACCCAGGCGGACCTGTCGGCAGACAAAAGACCGAGGAAGTGCAGCTTCTGCCCCCTGCGGGGGCTGCCCCCGCGGTCGGGGTCTTTATGGGGAGTGAGTCATTTCCATCATTTTTTCCCAAACAATCCTGAAGGCGATTTCATATTCCTCTGATGTCCCCAAGCCCTGATGTGTGTGAATGACAGTAGATTGGGGGCTGTGAACCTGAGCCACAGCGGCATAATTTTCTAAAGGCCACGTAACGAGAGATCAGAGGTTCGGCAGTGCCCGAGGCTGTTGGTGAAACCCGCTCTCCGTACCTTAGGGGCGGCTTTGGTGGCAGGGGTGGGGGTGGGCGGCAGGCTCTGCGTTTGGGGTCCTGGACTGTACGTCTTAGGAAGTGGGGAGAGGGGGCTGTGGCCAGCATGGGACAGGCGGGAGGGGAAGGGGAGGGGGTCCGGCCCCCAGCTATCCTCATGGGGAGGGGCCTCTGGGGCATGGGCACAGCAGATGGACCAGTCCCTGGCCTCTCTGGTGCCCCCTGAGCAGACTTCCCAGCAGCTCAGCCATTTCTGGTCCTCCTCTGCTCAGCAGCTCTGCCCTCCTCACCCTCTGAGGAGGGGGTTTAAAGGAGGCCAGGGAGGTCGGCGAGAATTCAGGGCAGTCTCCAGTCCTAGGCCAGTGGCTGTGGGTGGGGGGTGGGCGCCCCTGTCTTGTGAGGAAGCCGAAGCGTAAGCCCCTTCCAGGGACGGGGCAGAGAGCCCCCAGAGCCACATGGGCCAGGAACCATCATTCTTGCAGCATTCTAAAAATCAGCGTTCTAGGGCTGCTTCGTGTGGCAGAAAACAGCAAAATCCTATAAAGTAATGATCCTTCAATTAAAAGTAAATATTAAGAAAAAAAAAAAGATCAGAGTTCAGGGTGAGGTCGGAGGACAGGGGTGACCACCGAGCTCCGTTTCTGCTTCCTGGCAGGAAGGGGAAATACGGAGCAAGACCTTTAAAATATTTTGCTTTCCTCCCTAACAGACTTGAGCCCGTCTGTCAAAATAGAGCCTGGGGTCCTTGAAATTCCTCCAGAGCCCCAGCTCCCCTCGCCCTCACCCTTGCAGCAGCAATGCTGATTCCTTGTGCTCTGAGCTCCTTTCTTCCCCGGAGTTTCGGCATTTTTCAGATGACAAAGGGTCTGCTCGTTTAAAAGCACTTACATTAAATGCTCCGTGTGCTCCGCTTTGAGCAAACAGCTTTGGTCTGCAGGCTGCACTGGGGTGAATGGGCCACTATTAACCAGCCAGGCCCAGACGCTGCTCCTACCTCTCAGACAGAGCGCGGATTTCTTTCACTCTGAGAGTCCCTAAGGGCTTCCCGTACAATAGCCCGCAAGCTCACTCCGCGGAAAATAAAATTAATAATAAGGGGCTGGGGGCGGCGGCGGCGGTGGGGGAAGGGACTGAGGGATGCCCTTCTTGGCTCCGCCATTGTGGCCTGGGGGCGGAGCTAAGGGGAGGGCAGGTATCACTAACTTTGCCTCTCTCAGCCTCAGTTTCCCCACCTGTCCAGTGACTTAACTGTCATGCCTCGGGTCGGAGAGGTGACGTAAGAGGTGGGAGAGGAGATGGGCATCCTGGCACTGGAGGTCAGGCATGTTCCAAGCTGGCGGCGTGATGGGGGTGAGGTGCCCACCCCATCTCAGATGGCCTGGGAGCTCCTCACAGGCAGGGGCTCCCGGTGCTGGGCACCCACTCCCCACCCACCCTGGGGCCTCCCCTGGCTGGCACTCCCTCACCTCGAGCGTTCTGAGCACCTGCCCTCTGCTTAGGCCCCAGGAGGTTTGCGGTGTGGCACGAGGGGGGAGCAGGGCACCCCCCCGGCCACCACCGCAGCCTCGCTGCGCTAGCCCAGCGCCCGAGGCCCTTTACCCTGTGCCCTGTTGTGCTGCAGCTCGCCCTGCCAGCACGGAGGCAGCTGCGTGGATGATGAGGGCCGGGCCCCCACGCCATCTGCCTGTGCCCCCTGGCTTCTCGGGCAACTTCTGCGAGATCATGACCAACAGCTGCAGCCCCAACCCGTGCGAGAACCAGGGTATCTGCACCGACATCGGGGGTGACTTCCGCTGCCGCTGCCCTGCCGGCTTCATGGATAAGACCTGCAGCCGCCCGGTGAACACCTGCACCAGCGAGCCGTGCCTCAACGGCGGCACCTGCCTGCAGCACTCCCAGGTGAGCTTCGAGTGTCTGTGCACGCCCGCGTTCACCGGGCCCCGGTGTGGCCGGAGGCGCGCGGTGGGCCCCCAGCAGGCCACCCATCTGCCCAGCGGTTACGGGCTGACCTACCGCCTGACCCCCGGGGTGCACGAGCTGCCGGTGCCGCAGCCCGAGCACCGCGTCCTGAAGGTGTCCATGAAGGAGCTCAACAAGAGCACCCCGCTCCTCTCCGAGGGACAGGCCATCTGCTTCACCATCCTGGGCGTGCTCACCAGCCTGGTGGTCCTGGGCACCGTGGGCATCGTCTTCCTCAACAAGTGCGAGGCCTGGGTGTCCAACCTGCGCTACAGCCACGTGCTGCGCAAGAAGAAGAACCTGCTGCTGCACTGCAACAGCGGCGAGGAGCTGGCCGTCAACATCGTCTTCCCGGAGAGATCGGCATGACCACCTTCGCCAAGGAGGCCGGCGAGGAGGAGATCTGAGCAGCGCCCCCACCCACCCCCTCTTCTCCGGGGTCCCCGCAGAGCCCCCTGTCTCTCTGTGCGGTCTGTTCCTATCTTTGTGGTGGAATTTGCTCTCCTTTGTGTCGAACCTGGTGAACGCTATGCTCCCCCTCCTGCCTCTGCGCTGCCGTGTGTGTGTGTGACCAGCGTAATTGCCAGATGAGTCCTCTTTCTCTCTTCTTAATGCATGATATAAAAAATAATAACAATGATAATAATAATGAGAATTTCATCTTTAAGTGAGTAAGACAAATAAGTATGTCATTCTAAACTCTCAACCTAAAATCAAAAAGACCAAAAAAAAACATGGCAACAGTGCCAGGGCTCCGTGCCGACGCCCCCTCCAACCAGGGGTGGGGTCTCGGCCACGGGGTCCTCGTGAAACCGTTACGAGTGCTGTGCATGACCACCCACTGTGAAAAGGGCTAAAATCTCTTTCGTTCGTTAATTCTCACACACCACTCCCGACTCGCACTCATGTCAACACCGCAGAGCTTTAGATCTTCCCAATTGACTTGGGATTTTAGCAGAGTGCAGCGGCCGTGTGTCAGGCAGAGAGAGAGAGAGAGCCCCAGGTTGGCTGCTGGGGGTGCTGGGACCTCGTCCCAGCCCTGCCACTCACTCGCTGTGCGATCCTTGGCGAGTCCCTTTCCCACCCTGGGCCACCTCCTCCCCGCCCACCTCCAGGCGGGGGCTTGAGCCCCCATGACCATCAGGGTCCTCTCTTGCCCTCAAAATCTGAATTAGGAACGAAGGAGTGATGAACGAAAACCGTTCCCCTAAAAATTAGGATCCGATGAAGACTAAGTCTCATCCTGGGATCCGAAGGTTTTGGCCTATCCTGGATGTACACTTGATGTATTTGAAATGAATTTTGACTGCATTTCTCAAAGTGGGGAGCCTCCTGGCCCATTGCCCACCTGGAAACGGTTGCCCCCCTTTGAGTCCCAGTGTGCAGTCTGGGGCTGACCCCTTAGGCAGCCCCCTCCCCAACCTACCCACCTACTCAAGGCCCCAGCAACTGTGCCTGCCTCCGACCCTGTAGGTTAGAGACGTCCCCCAGCAATTTAAGTGCATCTTGAACCGCAAGTGCCCCTGGTGTGTCTGAGCAGCAACACAGCCCTCACCAAGGTTTTTCACAGGGTTTGGTGGAAATTGTCGCTTGTGGGGCATTTTCTAGTTCTGTGGCCATAGAGGTACCAGATCAGACCACAGCGTGGATTTCATTTGTGTTGCTAACTACCCTCAGATCCCCAAAGACCTAGCCAGCTTCTGAATGATAAACTTTGCCTTTTTTTTTTTTTAAGGAAAAAAAGAGCATCTATCTTTTGTGTAAAAGTAGATGGGACAGAGTTCTGTTTAGCTTTCCAGCTCTCAGAGTTGGGCAGCTAAACAGCCCTTGGAGTGCCAGTTAGGAATATTTTGCTTCTTGAATTATTAAGACAGGAATGTATATTTTTAGCTTGCTGAGCATTACCTGCCTTGCTCACCTTGCTAAGCCACCGTCACCTACGCCGTCTCTGTCGTTCGACTCACATGCATCCACACGCGTCACCAACTGTCACATGACCACCAACCTCATCACCCATCAGCCACCGGTTTACCGCCCCCAGCCCCCTTGTCATCCTGTTTCACAGCCCGACCCTCATCTCCCCCAAGCTCCCGAGTTCTCACCTAAGACATTGTCCCTGTCACTCCAGACTTTGTCATCCCCAGCCCAAGCTCCCTGATCACCTGCACCCATACCCTACGGTCCCGACGCCCTCCCGGCGACCACCTCCCACCCTCACCCCAAACCCTGTCAGCCCTGCACCCTCGCCCCCCCTTGCCCCCATTCCCAAGTCCTCTTCCACCCCAGCTCCAGTTACTGTCCCACCCCTCCCCCCCTGGCCCTCAGCCCCAGTCTCTACCAGCCCTCACCCCAACCCCCTCTACCTACTCCCCACCCAAGTCGTTGGAGTCACCATCTCATCTCATTTTGAGTTTGTTTTAAGAGATAAAATTTTAAAAAGACAAAAAAAAAAGAACTGTTGGCTCGGTTGGGCGGGGGGTCTGGCACCCCCGCCCAGCCTCTCTCTCTCACGTGAGACCCCTAATCGAGTCAGCTGACGGTTCTGACCCTCAGTCTCCCCTCGTGCCAAATTCTAAGATTGGACGCAGCAATCAAGTTTCTCTACTCCACACTTTGGACCTCCGTGTTGTAGAGTGCAGCCATGTCCCCTGGCGACAAGGAAAAGACCCCCCTCCCACCCCACCCACTGCCTATCCTTGACCAGTTCCTCACCCATCCATCCTTCATCCACCATCCATTCAATCAGGAAGCATTTCCAAGCACCTGCTGAGTGCAAGGCAGTGTGCAGGGAGCTGAGGACGCAGGATGAGGGGCCTCTGGGGGCGGGCGTGGACACACACGAGTCCCCAGGGAGCCTAGCACAGTGCAGGTAAAGCAACATGGGAGGGAGACGTCCCCCTCACCCAGCCTGACCATCTCACTTGCCCACGTGACAGACCCTCTCTTACCAGCACTCGATGAGGCCGCCCCACCCAAATTCCACAGAGCCTCTCACACACTCCCAGCGAGATCAGAACCAAGTCAGCAGCCTCGCCACGGTCTTCACGTCATGCAGAAATTGGTCCATTCCATCCGCTATGGGGTAACCAGATTCTGCTGAGAGTGTTGGGATCCTTGACTGCCCATCCGCACCTCGTGTGTGTTTGGTGTAGTGTGTAGTTTACGCCAATCCCGGGAAGCTCAAAGACAGCCATCGCAGGCATGGTCCCTAGTGTGGTCCCCAACCTGGGGGCGGAGCAGGCCCATGGTGATCTTGTCACTGAGAAATTTCAAACATGTCAATGATGAGCTCTTTTTAGCTTCCCCGTCTCTGCAGCCAGACATGCAAAAAAAAAGTTTTGTTTATTGAAAAAATAAACAAAACCAAGAGCTACTTCATGTGTTTCTCCAGTTTATTATGCGCCGGGCTATACATGTCCCTCCCCGCTGGTGGTCTCTGACCACAAAGGAGTCAGTCTTTGGAGGGCCCTGCTCTGGCCCCATCCAGCCCTTCCCATGCGGCAGAGGAGGCCACAGGCCTCCCAGCCCACCCTCTGGGGCCTGGAGCCCAGGAATTTCCTCCCCAGTGACCCCACTTCCAGGGCCCTTGGGGGCCTCTTCCCTGTCTGATGGCTAGCTGTTTGCCGGTGGTGTGGATGGAGCTGGGACGTGAGGAGTGAGGGGTTCCACATGGGAACGCTCAAGTCCCCTTGAAACAGAGCTGAGGGCTGGCTCTCCCCGGCTACCGCATTCCAGCGGAGAACTCCAGAGGGTCTGAAAATTCCATGCTGACCCCAGGCCTTCCAGGACTTAGGGAAAGTAGGATTGCCCAGGTGATGGAGCAGAACAGATTTGAAGGGCACTTGGGGCCTGCCCTGGTGGCCTAGATGGCAAAGAATCTGCCTGCAATTGAAGGAGACCCCGGTTCGATCCCTGGATGGTGAAGATCCCCTGGAGAAGGGCACGGCTGCCCACTCCAGTCTTCTTGCCTGGAGAATCCCAGGGACAGAGGAGCCTGGTGGGCTACAGTCCATGGGGTGGCAGAGAGCCGGACACGGCTGGGTGACTCACGCTTTGGAAGCTTTTAAACGTTGCGCATCAGGTCTACTGGCCCCAGGTGTTCCTATGACCTGGGCGCTGCTCATGACCAGGGGGATTTGCCTTTCCTCTGGTCCCAGGCCTCGAGTCGCAAGCGTGTCCACTCAGGTCACTAAAACTACCCACGAGAGATTTTAGAGGTGAAGTGTCCAGAGTCCCCCTCAGGGGCACAGGAGACTGAGTCAAGGCCCTTATCCTGCTGGCCTGGCAGATGGCCTTGGGGTGGGGTCTCCTTTCCACACGCTTTCTGGGTCTTTCCTCCGCCAGGTCCTTGCCTCCACCCACCCAGCTGCTCCGCCCGGCTCCTGGGCATCCCCGAGGGTCCTCCTGGCTTGGTCCCACCTCTCCCCTCCATGCTTCGTGGGTCTCCTGTCTGTCCACCTCCCATTCAGCTGGGCAGGAGCCACTGGGTGTCTTGACATTGTGGGAACACAGAAGCGGGACGGCTAGGGCTGTGTAACCTGAGACAGATGCTATTCCAAGAACCATTAAAAAGAAAATAGGGTGACAATGTTGAGACTACAAACCTAGAAGCTTCTATGAAAGGGATTTTTCTAGGAAAATATTTAATGATCACAATTCCTCAATTTTGCCAGCAGGAATGGAGCTGGGAGAAGACCCCAAAGTGGCCCAGATCTGTTCCCTGACTTGGGGTGCAGCGCATTTGACCTTTTGATAGAACAGGGCAGGCTCACAATAGAGATGGTCCTGGAGCAAAAAAAAAGGACGAAGATCTTTTCTTTCTTCAAAGCTAAGAAAATCTCAGTGCTAAAGCCTCACCAAGTTAACACTGCTGAGTAGAGGAGCAAAATCTTTAATATAATAACAAAACAAGTAAATATATTTTTAATAAAACTCATGATCAAGTAGAGCGTTTTCTGGAAAAACAAGTCGGGTTTCATTTTAATAAATGTATCCGTAGATAGTGAATGCCGGCGTGTCCAGGAGGGAGAAACCGTGATGGATGAGCAGAGTGGCTGTGAGCCAAGCCGGGGTCAGGCAGGTGACCTGGGAGGAGAAGCCAGCCAGCCTGCGGGACTGGCCCCCTCCCGCAGGGCTGCGGTGGCTGATGAGCTGGCTCCGCAGGGGTGAGGGGGCCTGGGGTGCCATCAGGGGAAGGGACTGTGTTGCTGTAGCGGGTGGGGTGTGGGCTCAGCACCTGATGGTCCTGGCTGTGTGGGCCTGAGGATGGGGAGCCCCAGTGGTGGGATGGGTGGGGGTCCTGGCCAGGAGGGATGGTTGCCCTGGGGGGCCTCTGCAGGGTGTCCTAGGCTCGGGCAGCCGGCCAAGGAAAATATCCTGCGGGCTCCAAGGGGAGGAAGAGACAGGATCTGCACGTCCCTGCAGATGGGCGGGGGCTTCCTGCAGGAGACAGAGGAGGTGGGCTCCGGGGGCCCAGAGCAGGGTCCCAGCACCCAGCTCCCCCCAGCGTCCGGCCCTTGGGTCTGGGAAATGTCTGCTAAGCCACTTAGAATCGATAAGATACCTCTGATCTGGCTCTGGGACGATCTTCCCTTCAGTGCCTCTCTCCCACTACTGAAGAAGAAAGTGTTGGCCTGAGTATCACCCTTGCAAGACCCTCCTCGTGGAGCTCAAGGGAAGAAGGAGGGGAAGGCCAGCCCCAGGCCCCAGCCTGGGAAAGAAATTCCCAGCTAACTCCAAACTGCTGAGGCGCGGCCCTGCTCCATGTATCCCTCAGGCACTGTGCTCTGTGACCACAGCAAAGATGCAAGAGTGTACCAAATCGCAACTCAAAATATAGGCCAAAAACAAAACAAAACAAAAATCCGTTCAATAGATGCCAGAAGGCAACTGACAAAATGCATCTTTGATTAAAAAAAAAAAGTGCATCTCCTTAATGTCATCAAGAATTTCTGTCTTAAACAATGTTCAGTGTCCTAGGGCTCAAGGAAACCCAAGGGCAGGTAAAGTCATGGTTTTTGCAGCAGGAAGAGGCCCTGGCTTTAGAGTCGGAAGGGCCTGGCTTTACCCTCGGTGTCCTTGGGGTCTACTTCCTCATATGCGAAGGGAGCGCTGGCCACCAGAACAGAAAACCATAAATACCACAGGCCTGGCGCTTCAAACAACAGACAGTTCTCGTTTATTTCCCATGGTTCTGGGACTGGGAAGAGATCAGAGTGTCCGCATGATAGGGTTCTGGTGAAGGCTTGCAGATGGCCATGGCCTTGCTGTGCTCTCACATGAGGGGCGGTGAGGGAGAGAGGCAGAGGCAGAGAAAAAAGAGCAAGACCCAGCTCTTCGGTGTCTTCTTAGGAGCCGCTGATCCCATTGCGAGGCATATGCATGCACATGTGTATATATGGCTTCCCACGTGGAGCCAGGGGTAGAGAATCTGCCCGCCAACGCGGGAGACATAAGAGATGTGGGTTCAGTCCCTGGCTGGGAAGATGCCCCAGAGGAGGGCATGGCAAACCCCTCCATACTCTTGCTTGGAGAATCCCGTGGACAGAGTAGCCTGGCAGCCTATAGCTCCTAGGGAAGCAAAGAAGGGCAGTAATGAAGCAACTTAGCACGCAAATGTGAGTGTGTGTGTGTATGCTGGTCTGAGTAGTTAAGTCCAGTGTTACAAACATACTAATTATCCCCAAAATTAATTTATAAGTTTAAAGCTATTCATTAACATTAGAGCCATTAGACACTATGGTTTTAAGGTCTGTCCTTCAAAAAGTGAAGCGGTAAAAATAATTTTAAAAATTGTAAAGGAACAAGATGCATCAACAAATGTTAAAAGCAAAAGTGATGAGAGTGGAAACAGTGTGTCTTGCATGAAGCAGACACATAATACTGGTGTGAAGAAGAGGGGATTAAAGTGATGCATGCATGGGTGATAGCTTTGAAAGAATCTAATCTCCAGCCTCACTATCTTACTTACAAACGTGGAAACAGATCAAAAGAATAACTAGCCTGAAGTTTTCAACTTTGCCCCTCGGGGGACATTCAGCAATGTCCTGAGACCGTTTTCACTGTCAAAGTGGACTGGCGTGCCTGGCGCCTAACAGGCAGCCACCAGGGGTGCTGCTAGACAGTGTTCAAAACCAGGGACAGCCCCCACCACAAGCACTATCGGTCCCAAATGTCAGGGATGACCAGGCTGAGAAATGATGCCTAAAATGGTAGGGCAGGAAGGGGACTCTTATGGACACTAGCACATGACTGTGTCTACAGCGTTAACGCCGTGCTAAGGATGGTACTCCATATCCCCCAGCTTTACTTAGACACAGTTGACATAGAACACTGGGTAAGTTTAAGGTGCATAATGGGATAATTTGATATCCCCTTTACTTTGGAAAATGATGACCCCAGTACAGTTAGTTAACACACCCTTCTCCTCACATAGTTGCCATTTTTGGTTGTTGTCGTAACAGAAATATTGAAAGTTTACTCTCTCAGCAAATACCAGCTACACAGTGCAGCTCTGTTAACTACAGTCACCCCGTGTGCACGGGTGGTTTGGGGGTTTAGTCACCAAGTCGTATCTGACTCTTGGAATTCCATGAACTCCAGCCTGCCAGGTTCCTCTGTCCATGGGATTTTTCGAGGCAAGAATACTGGAGTGGGTTGCCATTTCCTTTTCCACTGGATCTTCCCTATCCGGGGGATCCCCATGGGGTCTCCTGCTGTGCAGGCAGATTCTTTACCGCCTGAGCTAGATCCCAAGAACTTATTTGTCTCGAAGCTGGAAGTTTGTAACCTTTGGCCTCCATTTCCTCACTTCCCTCAGCCCCTAGAAACCAGCAATCAAGTCTCTGTTTCTATGAGGTCAGCTTTCTTAGGTTTTATATATACAAGTCATACATTATCTGTCTTTTTCATACTTCATGTAACTAATGTCCTTAAGATTCATCGATGCTTTCACAAGTGGGAGGGCTTCCTTCTTTTCATGGCTGAGTAATATTCCATCATGCGTGTTTGCGTACACACATATATAAACACCTTCTTCATCCGTTCATCCTTTGGCGGACACTTAAGCCATTTCCGTGTTTTGGCTATTGTAAATAATCTTGCAGTGAATGTGTGAGTGTTAGCTGCTGGGTCGTATCTGACTCTTTACGACCCCATGGACTGTAGCCCACCAGGCTCCTCTGTCCGAGGGATTCTCTGGAAAGAATACTGGAGTGGGTTGCCATGTCCTTCGCCAGTTATCTCTTTCAGAAAGTGATTTCATTTCCTTTGGCTATATACCCAGATATGGGATTTCTGAATCATGGTTTGCTTTTTTTTTTTTTTCAATTTTTTTGAGAAACCCCTATGCAGTTCTTCATAGTGGCTGCAGCAATTTACACTCCTATCCATGGCACACAGGAGCTCCCCTTTCTCCACATCCTCACCACATTTGCTCTCTCTTATCTCTTTGATAATAAGTGTGAAGTACGGTAATATCATCTCTCATGTAACTCACTCAACAACCCAAGAGGTAGATATTATCTTCCAGTGCTACAGATAATGAAATCCAGGCTCAAAGAGGTAAAAACATGTGCCCAAGATCCTCTGGCTGGAGAGGGGTTGAGCTAAACCCAGCATTGGCTCTCTAAACATTTATGCCAATTTTCTTTCCACTACCCAATCCTCACTTATATTTTGAAAAAATAATGTATTCCCAATTTTCTTAGTGTTAGCAACTGTGTTTCCCTAGGCATTTCTGAGAGACAGGCAATCTCAGTCCATCATTCCGGGAGCTCATCAGGAAGAATCTTGAGCAGAATGAGTTCCCAGGCTTTGCCATTTCAGGATGGAGCATCTCTGCTTACCTCCTTGTCCGCTCACTCACCAACTATGGGATAACTCATCTGCCTCTGATGTCTCCTCCTGAGCCCCCACTCCCCCGCCACCTAATAGCAACTCTGTAAGTTGTAGATAAGAAGGGAATCAGGATGGTTTGCTGCCATTATTATCAATCATAACAATACTGAACTAGCCTTAATGCTAAGGCACTATATTCAGCCCTTCATTTTTTAAAAGAAATTTTATTGGAGTATAGTAGATTTCCAATGTTGTGTTTGAAACTGAAGCTGACACAACATTGTAAGGCAGAGTATATCATGGGAAATGCCTGCCTGGAGGAATCACAAGCTGGAATCAAGACTGCCAGGAGCAACATCAACACCCTCAGATATGCAGATGACACCACTCTAATGGTAGAAAGGGAAGAGGAACTAAAGAATCTCTTGATGAAGGTGAAAGAGGAGAGCGAAACAGGTGACTTGAAACTCAACATTCAAAAAACTAAGATGGCATCCTATTCCATCACTTCATGAAACATAGAAGGGGAAAAAGTGGAAGCAGTAACAGATTTTGTTTTCTTGGGCTCCAAAATCACCGCGGATGGTGACTGCTGCCATGAAATTAAAAGACACTTGCTCCTTGGGAGAAAAGCTATTACAAACAGAGTATTAAAAGGCAGACTTTTGCCAACACAAGTCTGTGTAGTCCTAGTCATTGTTCTTCCAGTAGTCATGTACAGATGGGCGAGCTGGACTGTAAAAAAAAGCCGAGTGTCGTGAAACTGGTGCTTTCAAGTGTGGTGCTACAGACTCTTGAGAATCCCTTGAATAGCAAGCAGATCAAACCAGTCAATCTTAAAGGAAATCAACCCTGAATATTCATTGTAAGGACTGTTGCTGAAGCTCCAATACTTTGCCCAGCTGATGCAAGGAGCCAGCTCATTGGAAAGGACCATGATATTGGGAACGTTGAGGGCAGGAGGAGAAGGGAGCAACAGAGGTTAATGGCTAGATAGCAACAATGACTCAATGGACAGGAATGTGAGCAAACTCCAGGATACAGTAGAGGACAGAGGGGCCTGGCGTGCTTCAGTTCATGGGGTCACAACAAGTTGGTCATGACTTAGCAACTGAAAAACAACTATAAACAATTATATATAGTATATATATATATATTCATTTTTCAGATTCTTTTCCCGTATAAGTTATTACAGAATACTGAGTAGAGTTCCCTGCACTATACACCGAAAGTGAAAGTCGCTCAGTCGTATCCGACTCTTTGTGACCCCATGGAGTATTCAGTCCATGGACTTCTCCAGGCCAGAATACTGGAGTGGGTAGCCTTTTCCTTCTCCAAGGGATCTTCCCAACCCAGGGATCAAACCCCGGTATCCCACATTGTGGAGAGATTCTTTACCAGCTGAGCCCCAAGGAAGCCCAAGAATATGGGAGTGGGCAGCCTTTCCCTTCTCCAGTGGATCTTCCTGACCCAGGAATTGAACCAGGGTCTCTTGCCTTGCAGGCAGATTCTTTACCAACTGAGCTATCAGGAAAGCCCTGTAGTTAGTCAGTTACTTGTTAGTTACTTGTTTTCAATATAGTAAATTGTGTATGTTAATCCCTATCTCCTAATTTACCACTTTCCCCCCACATTTCCCCATTTCAAGATCTGTGATTCTGTTTCTCTTGTAAATAAGTTCATCTGTAGCATCATTTAAAAAATTAGATTCCATGTACAGGCGAGATCATATGGTGTTTGTCTTTCTCTGTCTGACTCACTTCCGTTAGCATGATCGTCTGTAGGCCCATCCACGTCGCTGCAAAAGCCTTTCATTTTTATCTTCTCAGACTGTTCAAGGACTCCTGGACACTGGCTCTGAATTAACACTAATTTCTCTGGACCAAAGCACTATTGTGGTTCACCAGTCAGAGCACTGGAAGTCAGATGGGCAGTGAAGCCTTCCTTAGGTCTGTCTCACTGTGGGTTTCTGAACCCACCCTGTGGTTATATGGAGTTCATAGTGAAAATAGACACCCTCAACCACAGAAGACCCACGCTGGTTATCTGATTCATGCAGGGGTGGCTACAACGGTACGAAAGACAAAATAGAAGCCACTGGAAGCACCTGTTTCTGTGACAATCGTGCACCAAGGGTAATACGGTATCCTTGGATGGACTGCTCAAGATCAGTGCCACGTAAGAGGCATGAAAGGTGCAGAATTCCTCCAATACTCCGTTTTGACCCCTTTATTTGGTCTGAGAAGAAATAGATGGATCTAGAAGACAGTACATTACTATAAGCGAATCGAGCGGTGAGTCTGATCTGCAGCTGCTTTTCTAGCTGTGGCTTTGTAGCTGAAGCAAATCTACACATCGCCTGCTGACGCCTGCTATGTAGCCAGTGAGCCAGTGCGCACTTCCTTCTTTATGCCTGCGAGTAAAACTACCAGCCAGTTGGCAAGGCCAGCAATCCGTCACTGCTGTCCTTCCCGGGGCCCGTCAATTCTCCAGCATTTTCATAATCGACTCCCCAGGGATTTTGCTTGTCTTTCCCTTACCAGGACACCACACTGGTTCATCACATTGATGATATTCCACTGATTGGACCTGGCGAGCAGGGAACATGCCTGCAGCCAGAGAGTGGGAAATCAATCCCACAAAATTCAGGGGTCCTCCACCTCAGTGAAAAATTCTAGATGCTCAGTAACTGGGGGAGGGGGGGCATGTGGATATATACTTTCCAAGGTGAAGGACAAGTTGCTTCATCTGCCACTTCCTGTCAGTATGAAAGGGACATGGATTTCCCTGGTGGTCCAGTGGTTAAGCAGGTGCCTGCCAATGCAGGAGACACAGCTTGGATTCCTGGTCCGGGAGGATCTCGTGCCGGGGGGCACGTGCCGCACCTACTGAAGCCGGCGTGCCCAGAGCCAGTGCTCTGCAGCAAGAGAAGCCGCCACGATGGGAAGCTCGCACCCCGCAGCAAAGAGCAGCCCCTGCTCGCCGCAGCGAGAGAAAGCCCCACACAGCGGCGAAGCCCCAGAGAGACAGAAGACACATCATACAAATTTAATTAAAGAAATGAAAGGGGCACAATGTCTAGTGAATCTTTTTGGAATTTGTAGACAACATATACCATATATATATATATATATATATATGCCTTTTACCGAGAGATCTGAAAATCTGCTGGTTTTGAGTGGGGGCCCAGAGTAAGAGCCGAGGCTGCCGTCTGAGCAGCTCTGCCTTTTGGGCCACATGATTCAGAGAGTCCAAGCCGAAAGTGTCAGTGGCATAGAGGCTGCTCTCTGGGGCCTCTGGTAGCCTGTCTGAGCTGAGCCCCAGTGCAGGTCGCTGGAATATTGGAGCCAGCTCCTGCCGTCTTCTTTGGCTGGTCGCTCTCGATCTGAGAGTAGCTGAGAACCCATTTTTGACTTGCCGATGGGCTATCTGTAGAGGCTGAACTCTGACCTGAGGGCGGCCAAGTTGCCCTTTGTGGACTAGGTATGTGCTGACCCCCAAACCTTGCTCAGGGCCACACAGAGGCACCTCCTTTTCAGACAGAAGCGGCACTCCACTTCAGATTGAAGCGGAGTCTATCAGTTCAGGTTCAAGCAAGATCTTAAGGCAAAAGTGAATCCAAGGGGAATGTGATCTGGAGACCCATGGCCCCTGGTCTCTGCCTTTTCGCTGTCAGGGGAGAAAGCTTCATGGGGAGTTCCCATAAACTCTCAGCTAAGTAAGGAAGAAAAATAGGTTTATAGACAGCTCTGCATTAGACAAAGGTACCAAACTGGATAACTGCAGAACTATAGTCCTACTCTGGGGCAGCCCTGAAGGTCAGTGATGCAGGGAGAATCCTACTGATGGACGGAATCTCGATAGTTCGTTTTGTCTGAAAGGAGATACGGCCAGAGACATATGGGCCTGTGTTGACTGATGGGCTGCGGCTAATGGTTTGGCTAGGTGGTCAGAGTATTGGAAGAAACACAGTCACAAAACTGGTGATGAGAAGGTTTGAGGGAGAGATCAGTGGCTACACCCCTGCAAATGGGCTCAGTGTGAAGGTATTTGTGTCCCATGGGAATTGTCACCAAGGTTTCCAAAGGGTGACCTCGATAGAGGGAGGGTGAGTTAACCAGGTAGCTAGCCTGTTTTGTGGATATTGGACAGTTCTCATGTTCAGCCACACTGGCATTGCCACTTGGGCTCGGAACAAGCAGCTTTGGTAGAAGCTTGTGTGTGGTCCCAGCACCCCTCATGTCCACGCTCCAAGACAGCTCACCTCCAGCCCCTGGTGGGGGTCCGATTTGCCAACAGCAGGGCCCAGCACTGGGTCCTGATACAGCGCTATTCCCGGGGTGGGGGTGGTGGTGTCTGGGAGGGGATTCATCACACTGGATCCCTTCCTTCCAGAGCAGGGAGCACTGTGTTCTTACTGGGACAGGTATTTATTTGGATGTGAATTTGCCTTTCCTGCTGTCAGTGCCTCCGCCAGAACTAGCATCCATGGATCTACAGAATATACACTTTCATCACTGACACAACAGTGATTCTACTGAGCAGGCTGTCGAGACCGCCACTGGCCCCTTGAATTCCCCCATGGTGCTGAATCAGCAAGCAAAGAAGGTAACTGGACTGGCTGGAGCGACTGATGCTGACTATCAAGGAGAAAAGTGGGTTGCCACCACACATTTGGGGAAATGTGGGATACAGAAGGTCACCTTGCAGTTTCTTATTACTCCCAGGTCCTGTGATTAAAATCAACAAAAAGCTTTGCTGTTGTTCAGTCGCTCAGTCGCGTTCGACTCTTGGCACTCCATGCACTGCAGCACAACAGACTTCCCTCTCCTTTACCAACTCCTGGAGTCTGCTCAAACTCATGTCCATTGAGCTGATGATGCCATCCAACCATCTCATCCTCTGTCACCCCCTTCTCCTCTTGCCTTTAATCTTTCCCAGTGTCAGGGTCTTTTCTAATGAGTCAGTTCTTTGCATCAGGTGGCCAAAGTATCGGAGCTTCAGCTTCAGTCCTTCCAAGGAATATTCAGAATTGATTTCCTTTAGGAGTGACTGGTGTGATCTCCTTGCAGACCAGAGGACTCTCAAGCGCCTTCTCCATTACCACAGTTTGTGAGCATCAGTTATTTTGCACTCTTGCTTTCTTTACGATCCAGCTCTCACATCCGTGCATGACTACTGGAAGAGCCATAGCTTTGACAGTTCCAACCTTTGTTGGCAAAGTGATGCTTCTGCTTTTTAATATGCTGTCTGGGTTTGTCATAGCTTTTCTTCCAATGATTCAATTCAGGTAGAACCTCCAATAGCCCAGACGCTCCACACATAAATGCTTGGGCCATTCTGCAAGGCCAAGAGCCCTGAGTAGTTGAAGGCTTTGCTAAAGGCAACGGAAATATGAAGCAGGCCTGGGAAGAAGGTAGTTATAAACATCAGTTACAATGATGGAGCCAGTTCTAGGAATGACTGTAAGAATTATGAGTAGTTCTTCCTTCTTTTAAATATGTCTATGTATTTATATGCTCATTATTTCTGCTTTCTTCCAGTCTCTCATGTCCTTATCATCTAGCTTAAGACGTGGCACTAGTCCAACTTCCTATCTCAATATTTAAGTTGCAGGACTTAAGAGGAGGCCCATCCCCGAGTGATGGCCGGACGTGTGTGTTTAGCTTCGTGGGGAAAGTCTGGAATTTTGCAGGATGCTTATATCACCAGCTTCACAGGCAATGAGGAGTGACCTCAGTCTGTTTATCCTTGTGGGGTTCCAGCTCGGCTTATGGATTTTTGATCCCCGACCCTCCTCTCTTTCCTCTTATCTCTCCAGCTGCCTGCCCTGTGTTCTTCCAGCTCCAGTATCAGAAAGTCTGCAGAGACTGCTTCCCAGGCCCCACAGCTGCGCAAGATCAGAGCTGTCCCCTCCCGGCTCTCTGCCCCTTCCCTTGAAGTGGTCCAACTCTTAGGACTGAATCCAAGAGTTTTATCCTCATTCAGTAGGCCTATGGGTCATAGACTTCTCTGAGGGCAGTGCCCCGTGTGGAGAATGTACCCTGCTCAATCCACGGTCTGAAGGTGTTTCCAACTTGGGTGCCCTAGAAGTCACTGTCAAAGTCCCCAGAGGTCCCAGCCTTGTGCAATCATGATTTTTCACATCCAAAAATGGTGTAATTACCCATTCACGGAACAGTTGCCCTCATTTTTTAACATCTGTCATTTAGGCTTTGGTTTGGTTTGGTTTTCTGCCACCCCTCTCTCCTTACCAGCTGCAAGGAAAATGGAGAAGGGAGAACTGATTCATGATAAATGCTGGGCTTAATTGTGTATGATTAAATCAAGAGTGAAATACCAGTTGTTGCAGGTTGGATTCCCCTGGAAATATACTCTAAGGAGATTTATGAAGGGGACATTTGTTGAAACGTTCACGAGATTGACACCCGTGGCACACGGTGGTGGTGGCGGTGGGGAGAATCGATGAGCCAGGAGAGCACAGTGGGGTGGGATGGGGTGGGTTGTTGAGTGGCCGTGAGGGCTTCCGATAATCCTGTGTGGGGTTTGGGAGCTGTGATGGCTCTTCAGTGTTGGCCCACATTGGGAATTCCCTGGTGGTGCGATGGTTAAGATTTCACGCTTTCACTGCTGAGGGCCCAGGTTCAGTCCCTGGTTGGGAACTAAGATCCCACAAGCCACGTGATGTGGCCAAAAGTTAAAACAAACAAACAAACATTGTTCCACAGTTTGTGAAGGAAGCTACGTCCTTTACCCCTGTATAGACCAGCCATTGGAAATAGATTGCCCCGAGAAGAGGGCTTTGATTTTGGGGAAGGAGGGCCTCTGCAGACAAGGCCAATGCTAGGAGTAGGGGGCTGGGACTCAGCAGGGCGCTGTCAGTGTGACCCTCCCAGTCCCCGAGCCTAGCTGAGACAGTCCAGCCCTGGTGCCCCTGGCTCCCACGTGCTCCATGTAACTCCCGAGAGCGACTCCTCCAGGACTGAGAGGCCTCTTTCCCTGAGGAAACCTCACGGGAGGGAACGTCATGGGCTCCTACTGCCTGGAAAGTGCGGCTGACCTTGACGCCACGCCTGCCACTCAGTGAGTGTCTCTGGCTTTTTGCTACCCAGTAGGAGTCCTCTCGTTGTTGCAAGAAGGTGGTGCCGCCCACGGTGTAGGTGGCCCACAGGGAGGGGTACACGACCCTCAGTCCTGAGAAATCTGAAGCCTTGGTCAGCAGGCGCTGCTCAAGCCGTGGTGCTGCACTGGTCCGTTCACCAGCAAACTGGGCAGAGGTCTACTGAGAAGGGTCCAGAAAAATCACCTGGGTGCCTAGACAGCTGCCTCCTGTCCCCATCATGTCACCAAAGCCCCATTTCCTCCTCCTTATCAGCGTCAGTTTCTGATGCCCTTCCTTGTCCACAGCTCTCTGTTCACAGAGAGCTGGACACGACTGGGCAACGACTGAACTTGAAGTTTAGTGGGGGCAGCCGCAGAAGGATCCCAGTGAAGCCTGTCTCTGGAGAAGCAAGGAGAAGATTGGACACTGTAGTCCAAACAACCATCTCAGAAACCCTGGAAATTAACCAGAGGCCTTTGACAAATTGAATGACATTGATTCCAGAGAAGCTACTTAACCTTGGTTGACAATGGGGGGAATCCATGCCACGTTGGCCGGGCTGCTCCCATCTCCCCGAATGGATGTGGCAGCATGAAGACCAGCAGTCTTGCTGCTGCAGGAGGGCGTTGATTTAATTTGGAGCTCCAGAGAAAAGCCCCTTCTCCGGGGGCACTGTCAAAAGCAATTGCCATCCCTGAAGAAACCAATCAAGAAAGGCCAATATCACAGCTGCCCAAGGGCTGTAATACTGATTCTGGGCGGCAGCAGACCAGCTAGAATGTTTAAGGAGAGACCTGGGGGGCTGGGACAGCCATGGGGGGCTTTGATAAGGCAGCACACATTCCTGAGGACCTGGGAGGCTGTGTACAGGAGGGCACTCAGGAGAAAGGGGACAGAGCCTGCTTATCTGCTTGGCTCTGGCTGACAGTGCAGGCAGAGAAGCCAGGACAGGCTTGTAAACTGCCTGGGCTTTGAATGCATGCCTGACCACAGCGAGAGGAGGGGAAACTTTATTGGCTCAGGAGTTTAAGCAAAACCTCCAACCAGCTATTGGCTGACTGTGAAGCTATGCTTACCCAGATCAGTTTCTAGGAAGTCAGGCTAATGATGAAGCCAAGATTTTTTTTTTTTAGAGCACTGACATTAGTGTTTACACACAGGAGAAGAGTTAGTCTCTAAATAATTCATCTAGACCATTCCCTAAAGAAACAAACAAATGCAGCAACACCCCCTGGGGAAGTGAATGAGGATCCAGATTCGCTACAATAAATTATCCAAAATGTCCAGTTTCTAAGAAACATTGTGAAACATACAAAGAGGAATACACAGTCACACACAGGAAAGAAGCAGTTGGTAGGAAGTGTCTCTGAGGGACCCCAGGTGTTGGACTTGGTAGGCCAAGCCTTAAAACCAGCATAAGTTCAAAGACCTATAGGAAATTGTTTTTAAAAGAGTTACAAAGTAAAGGAAGTTATCAACAAAACGAAAAGGCAGTCGACCAAATGAGAGGAGATGCTTGCAGGCAACAACAAGGAGATGCTTGCAGGCAACATACCCAACAAGGGGTTAATAGCCAGAAAACACGAAGAACTCATACAACACAACGTGAAACAGCAGCCAGCCTGATCAAAACTAGGCAGAGGACCCGAACATTTTCCAAAGAAGATATTACAGATGGCCAAACAGCGCCTAAAAGATGCTCAGCATCACTAATCAGCAGGGAATGCAACTCAAAACCACAGTGAAATACCACCTCACACCTGTCAGCATGACTGTTATTAAAAAGACAACAAACAACCAGTTTGGCAAGGCTGTTGAGAAAAGAGAACTATTGTGCAGTGTTGGTGGGCATGTAAATTGGTGCAGCTGCTATGGGAAATAGTATGGAGGCTCCTCCAAAATTCAAACATAAGACGACAGATAACCAAAAGAGCCCACCACGCAGCGCAGGAGACTGTTCCCAGAGTCTCGGGATAGTCCATGACGGAGAAGGATCTAACAGGAGAATAGATATGTGCATGTGCAATTGAACCACTTTGCTGTACACCTGAAGCTAACACCACATTGTAAATCAACTACATTTCAATAACACTAAAAAAAAATAGAACTGCCATATGATCCAGCAATTCCACTCCTGGGTATTTTCCCACAGAAAATAAAGACACTAACTAGAAAAGAAACATGCACCCAAGGCTCACTGAAGTGTTCTACACAATAGCCAGCATTTGGAAGCAACCTAAGTGCCCACTGATAGACAAATGGATGAATGCGTGTGTGTTTACTCTCTCTCTCTATACACACACACACACACACACACTCTCTCTCTCTCTCTCTCTCTCTCATATATATATATATATATATATAGTATTCTTGCCTGGGAAATCCCATGGACTGTAGTCCTCCAGGATCCTCTGCCCATGGAATTTTCCAGGCAAGAATACTAGAGTGGGTTGTCATTCTCTTCTTCAGAGGATCTTCCAAACTTAGGGATCGAACTCATATCACCTGCATTGGCAAGCGGATGCTTTACCACTGAACCACCTGGGAAGCCCCCCCACATATGTGTTACTCAGCTATTTACAAAAAGAATGAAATCTCACCTTTTGTGACATGGGTAGACCTAGACAGTATTAGGCATAGTAAAATAAGTCAGACAGAAAAAGTAAAATAAGTCAGGCAGAAGAAGAAAAAATGCTGTATGATTTCACTAATAATTGGAATCTAAAAAGAAAAAACAGAAATAGAGTCCCAGGTACAGAGAACAAAGACAGTGCTGTTGCAGGGGACAGGGGGGAGGAAGAGGATGAGACAGGTGAGCTAAATCACAGGTACATACCTCCAGTTACAAAACAAATGAGTCACGGGGAAGAGATGTGCAGCGTGGGGAATGCAGTGAGAAAAAATGCAGCAGCTTCGTATGGTGGCAGCTGGTAACGAGGCTTATCGTGGTGCCCATCTCGTAACGCACAGAAACATTGGGTGGTTGTGTTATACACCAGAAACTAAAGGGGCTGTAGACCAAAAACAGACAAGGAAACAGAATCATAGAGACCAGACCTGAGGTTACCAGAGGTGGCAGGTGAGGGCGGAAATGGATGAAGGTGGTTGGAAGATGCAGACCTCCAGGTACAAGATAAACAAGCACTAGGAGCATAGTATACAACAGGACGAATAAAGTCAACCCTGCTTTATGTCTTAAGTGAAAGTGATTAAGAGAGTATATCTTAGGTGTTCTCATCACAAGGAAAAATGTTTTTTCTCTGATTTGTATCTACATGAGATGCTGGATGCATCTGAACTTATCATGGTCATTATCTCATGATGGGTGAAAGTTAGATCATTATGCTGTGCCTCTTAAACGTATCCAGTATACGTTATCCAGTATATCTCGATAAAACTGGGAGAAGAAGAAAAAACAGAAAAGCCTGATAAATTTGACTCATCAATCAGAGAACACCAACAAGAAGATCCAGTGCAGAGGCATCTTTGTTTTATTGCAGTCAGCTTTGCAGATATTGCTTTTAAAAAAAAAAAACAAACACAGATTGAAGTTTGTGACAATCCTGCATTGTCAGATAATGGTTAGCATATCTAAAAAAGCAATAAATAAATTTAAAAATAAGGCACTTACATTGTTTTTTAGATACAATATATTGCACACTGTTAGATTATAGTGTGTGTAAATGACTTTTACATGCACTGGGAAACCAAAAACACAGTGTGACTCACTTTATTGCAGTATTTGCTTTACTGCGATGGCCTGGAACCGAACCTGTGATTTCTCCCAGATCTGCTTGTATAACAAAGAACCAAATAGAAATCCTGGAGTTGAAAAGTAAAACTGAAATGAAAAATTCATCA
The DNA here is from genome assembly GCA_917880005.1 of Nanger dama. Taxonomy (NCBI): domain Eukaryota; kingdom Metazoa; phylum Chordata; class Mammalia; order Artiodactyla; family Bovidae; genus Nanger; species Nanger dama. The sequence goes on along the minus strand of CAKJTW010000063.1, from coordinate 4,516,022 downwards.
GAGGGGCTCAAGGATAGATTTGAGTTGTACAAAGAAAGACTCAACGAACTTGGAGATAAAGCGATAGAAACTGTCTAAAGAACAGAAGGAAAGAAGAATGTGTAACATGAACAGAGCTTCAGAATTTTGCAAGACCATCGGTGAAAAAGCACAGAATTATTTTTTTAAGAAATAAGAGCTGAGTTTTTCCCAAACTTGGTTTAAAAAAAAATCCATCAATATATGCCTGCAATAAACTCAACAAATGTCAGAGGATAAACTAAAAAAAAAAAAATCACACCTACACGTATCATAGTCAAAGGTTATGACTATCATATATGTCATCAAAGACAAAGTCTTGAAAGCATCAGCAGTAAAATGACTCACCAAGTACAAGAAAACCGCGATCAGATTATCTTTAGAAATAATGGAGACCAGAAGGTAGCAGGTTGTCATCGTCAAAGTGCTAAAAGAAAAAAACAGTTGAATTTTCTGTATCTAGCAAAATTATCCTTCAAACATGAAGAGAAATACAGACACACCCAGATAAGCAAAGGCAGAAAGATTTCATTGCTAGCAAACCTGCCTTATAAAAAACACTGAGAGATGTTCTCCAGGCTAAGAAGAAATAATCTGGTGACAAGAACCTACAGGAAGAAATAAAGAGCACCCACAAAGGTGATCGTGTAGGTAAATATAAAAGATACAATTGATATATTTTTAATCTTTTCTGCTCTTCATTGATGTTTTGGGTTGGCCAAAAGTTTGTCCAGATGTTTCCATAGGATGGTGTGGGAAACCCAAAAGAACTTTTGGCCAACCCCATGGACCGAAACTGCATACAGTGATAACCACAAAACTGTATTGTTAGGCTTATAACATAGAGTTGTCTGTTTATGTGGCAATATTAGCACTAAGGAGAGGGCAGGGAAGGGAGATATACTGGAGCCACATTTCTGTATACCATTGTAATTTAGTTAGCATCAACGCTAAACAAATTTTTAAGTTAAGCCGCATATTATAATCCCCACAACAATCACCAGGAAAATAATTTTTTAAATGTAGGTTTAAAAAAGAATGGCAATAGTACACTAGGAAATATCCATTTAACACCAAACAAAATTGAAATAACAGAGGAATAGATGAATAAAAAGGCATAAGACGTCACTGTGGCCAGTGACTGCAGCCATGAAATTAAAAGACACTTGCTCCTTGGAAGAAAAGCAACAACAAACATAGACAGAGTATTAAAAAACAGAAAGATTACTTTGCCAACAAAGGTCCATATAGTAAAAGCTTTGGTATTTCAGGTAGTCACGTACAGATGTGAGAGCTGGACAATAAAAAGGCTGAGGGCCGAAGAATTGATGCCTTTGAACTGTGGTGCTGGAGAAGACTCTTGAGAGTCCCTTGGACTGCAAGGAGATCAAACCAGTCCATCCTAAAGGAAATCAACTCTGAATATTCATTGGAAGGACTGATGTTGAAACTGAAACTCCAATACTTTGGCCACCTGATGTGAAGAGCCCACTCATTGGAAAAAGACTCTGATTTGGAGAAAGACTGAAGGTGGGCGGAGAAGGGGGCAACAGAGGGTGAGATGGTTGGATGGCATCACCGATTCAATGGACGTGAGTCCGAGCAAACTCAGGGAGATGGTGAAGGACAGCCGTGCTACAGTCCATTGAGTTGCAAAGAGTTGGACCCGACTGAGCAACAATATAGGAAACAAATAACAAAATAGCAAATGTATGTTGAACCATACCAATCATGACACGAAACAAACAAAAACTCAAAAAGCAGAGATCGCCAGATTGCTAAAAACAACAGCAACAGCCAGGATCCAATTTTACACTGTTTACAGTAAATACACTTCAAATTCAAAGACAGAACAAATTGAAAGTAAAAAGTAAAAGGCACACCTCATTTCACTGAGCTTCCTTTGATTGCACGTTGTAGATACCGAGGTTTTTACAAATTGGAAGTTTGTGGCAACGCTGAATTGAGAGAAGCTGTCAGCGCATCACTTTTTCAAACAGCATTGCTTACTTCATGTCTTTGTGTCACGTTTTGGTAATTCTCTCAACATTTCAAACTTTTTCATAATTATTATTAGGGGATTCCCTGGTGGCTCAGCAGTAAAGAATCCGCCTACAATATAAGAGATTCGGGTTCGATTCTTGGGTGGGGAAGATCCCCTGGAGGAGGGCACGGCACCCCTCTCCAGTGTTCTTACCTGGAGAATCCCATGGACAGAGGAGCCTGGTTGGCTACAGTCCATAGGTCACAAAGAGTTGGACATGACTAAAGTGACGCACACACACACACGGTCTTAGTTGAGCAGGCAGGCTCTTCCTTGAGGCATGTGGGATATTTATATTTGTGGCACGTGGGATCTTCTTTTTCTTTTCAGTTGAGGCATGCAGGATCTGACCAGGGACTGAACCCAGGCCCCGTGCATTGGGAGCACAGAGTCTGAACTGCTGGACCGCCTAGGAGTTCCAGCAAGAGTTTTTGAAATCAGACATGTTCATTTTTAAAGACATAATGCTATTGCATACTCACAGACTACAGTATGGCATAAACATTTTCTATGCAATGGGAAACCAAACATTCATGTGACTTGCTTTATTGTGCTAGTCACTTTATCGTGGTGGGCTGGAACCAAACCCACACTGCCCCTGAGGTCTGCCTCTACCAAGAAAAGAGTCACCAGAAGAGAACCGAAGTGGCTATGTTATTAGAAAAACAGGCTTTTAAGACCAAAAAAAGTTACTAGAGACAAGAAAAATGATATATTTTATAATGTAAAAGATCAGTTAATCAAGAGGACACAACGATCCTAACCTTGCTTGTGCCTCGTAACAGTTTCAGAATACATGAGGCAAAAGCTGATAGAAACACAAAGAGAAATAGGTAACTTTGCCCTGGAAGTGGACAATTGCAACACACCTCTTTTATAAAATAATTAATAGGGAAAATAGAAAATCAGCAAGGATGCAGAAGCTTTGAACTACCTATCAAGTGGCCTAACCTAACTGGCATCTGGACAAGGTCAGTTTCCATTCCAATGCCAAAGAAGAGCAATGCCAAAAAATGTTCAAATTACTGTACAGTTACACTCATTTCACATGCTAGTAAGGTTATACTCAAAATCCTTCAAGCCAGGCTTTAGCAGTACGTGAACCAAGAACTTCTAGATGTACAAGCTGGGTTTAGAAAAGGCAGAGGAACCAGAGATCAAATTGCCAACATTTGTTGGATCATAGAGACAGCAAGGGAATTCCAAAAGACATCTACTTCTGCTTCACTGACTACACTAAAGCCTTTGACTGTGTGGATCACAACAAACTGTGGAAAATTCTTAGAGATGGAAATACCAGACCACCTTACCTGTCTCCTGAGAAACCTGAACACAGATCAAGAAGCAACAGTTAGAAGTGGAAAATGAAACAATGGACTGCTTCAAAATTGGGACAGGAGTATAATAAGGCTCTATATTTTCATCCTGCATATATAACTTATTTGCAGAGTACATCATGCGAAATGGCTGGAGGAAACACAAGCTGAAATCAAGGTTGCCAGGAGAATTATAAAAAACCTCAGATATGCAGAAGATATCACTCTAATGGCAGAAAATGAAGAGGAACTGAAGAACCTCTTGATGAAAGTGAAAGAGGAGCGTGAAAAAGCTGGCTTGGAATTCAACATTCAGAAAACTAAGATCATAGCATCTGGTCCCATCACTTCATGACACTTTTTAGTGGAAGCAGTGACATATTTTATTTTCTTGGGCTCTAAAATCTGTAGATGGTGACTACAGCCATGAAATTAGAAGACGCTTGCGCCTTAGAAAGCAAGCTATGACAAACCTAAACAGCATATTAAAAAGCAGTGACATCTTTTTGCCCACTAAGGTCCCTATAATCAAAGCTATGGTTTTCCAGGAGTCATGTGTGGATGTGAAAGTTGGACCATAAAGAAGGCTGAGTGAGCACTAAAAGAATTGATACTTTTGGATTATGGTATGGTGCTGGAGAAGACTCTCGAGAGTCCCTTGAACAGCAAGGAGACCAAATCAGTCAATCCTATAGGAAAACAATGCTGAACTTTCATTGGAAGGACTGATGCTGAAGCTCCAATATTTTAGCCATCTGATGTGAAGAGCTGATTCATTGGAAAAGACCCTGATGCTGGGAAAGATTGAGGGCAGGAAGAGAAAGGGGCAATAGAGGATGAAATGGTTAGATAGCATCACTGAATCAATGGACATGAATTTGAGCAAACTCCAGGAGACGGTGAAGGACAAGGGAGCCTGGTGTTCTGCAGCCCACGAGGGACCAACAGTCAGGCAGGACTTAGCAACTGGACGACACAAGAAACTGACGTCTATATGACATCTACCAGCAATAGCAGAATGCACATTCTTTACGCTGTCTATGAGATGGTCTCAAAGATACACTGTGTTCTAGGCCATAATACATCTTTAAATTTTTAAAAATTGAACTCATAGATGGGCTCTCCAATCACAACAAAATTGAATTAGACAAAATAGAAGGAGATTTGGGAAATCTTAAGTATTTTGAAATGAATGAAAATGGACTGTGGTGCTGGAGAAGACTCTTGAGAGTTCCTTGAACAGCAAGAAGATCAAATCAGTCAATCCTACAGGAAATCAAAATATTTTAAAAATTTTTATATCAAAAATATATCAAAATGATTCAGATGCAGCAAAAGTGGTGCTTAAAGGAGAAGGTATAGCCTAGATACCTGTGTTAGAGAAAAAGAATGAGCTCAGATCATTGATCTTATTTTTGCCTGAAGAATTTAGAATAAGAAGAGCAAACCAAACCCAAGGCAAGCAGAAAGAAGGCAATAAAAAGGATGGAAATAAGAACTGTAGAAGAGAAGTGAACAATGTTGTGGTTTAGTCACAAAGTCACGTCTGACTCTTAGGGCCCCATGGAGTGTAGCCCACCAGGCTCCTCTCTCCCCCTCTGTCCAGTATTCCAGGCAGGAATACTGGAGTGGATTGCCATTTCCTCCTCCAGGGGATCTTTCAGACTCAAGGGTGGAATCCGTGTCTCCTGTGCTGGAGGCAATCTCTTGCATTGCAGGTGGATTCTGTGCCGACTGAGCCAGCGGGGAAGCCTGAAATGAAGAACAGAGAAAATCAATGAAAACAGAAGTTGGTCCTTTGAAAAGAACATCTCAATAGGCAAACTTTTAGCTAATTTGATCAAGAAAGAAAGGGAGAATACACAGAGCACCAAAATTATTACTGCAAGAGGGACATCTGAGCCTATAGGCTTTCAAAGGATTACACAGGGGAGTTCCCAGGTTGCCTAATGGTTAGGCTTCGTCACTTTGACTGCAGAGGCCTGGGTTCAATCCTGGGTTAGGGGAAAACCTCGCTTGCCAAATGATGCAGCCGCAATAGAAAACAAACAAACAAAAAAGTCTATGGGAATACTGTGAACAGCTCTATATCAGTGTTAGGCAACTGAGGAAAAGAGAAATTCCTGAAAATACATAAACCACCCCAATTCATTCAGAAAAAAATAGGAAATCTGAATACACCTATAAGATGCAAAAGAAAAAAATTATTGGCAATCAAAAGCTTTTGCACAAAAGAATTCCTGGACAACTTTTATTGGTGAATTCTATCAAATGTTGAAAGAAGAAATAACGCTGACCTTCTATGAACTCTTCCAGAAGAGGAGGGGACCCTTTTCAGCCTCTTCTTTGTGGTCAGTATCACCCAGTGCCAAATGCAGACAAAGACATCACTAAGGAGATTAAATGACAGACTAATAACCCTCATGAATATAGACACCATAATCTTCAACCAAATACTAGCCAAGTGAATTCAGAAAGATAGAACAAGGGTTACATATTACGGCCAAATGAGATTAATCCCAGGAATGCAAGGCTGGATGAAAATTCCCCAAATCAATTAATGTAATGCACTATATTAATAAATAAGAAACAAAACACATGACCATTTCAATAGATACAGAAATCATTTAACAAAATTCAGCATGCATTCATGATTAAACAATAACAACAACAAAAAACTCATTCCTGCCAAACCTGGAATAGACAGAAACTTCATCAAACTGGTAAAAGGCATCTATCTGAATCCTATAGATAAGGTCACATGCAAATGATGAAAGAATAAATGCATTCTCTCTAAGATCAGGAGCAAGGCAGATTCTCTTGGCAGTTCTATTCATTGTTCTACTGGAAGTTTTGGCCAGTGCAATCAGATATAACAGAGAAATAAAAACTGTTAGTTGCTTAGTCATATCTGACTCTTTGTGACCCCATGGGCCACAGTCCGCCAGGCTCCTCGGTCCATGGGATTCTCCAGGCAAGAACGCTGGAGTGGGTAGCCATTCCCTTCTCCAGGGAAAGAAAGAAAAGACAAGCTAGATTTAAAAGAAGGAAGTGTTGGAAAACTGTGTTTATTCCAGATGGCATGTTTTTATATGCTGAAAGTCCAAAGGACTCAACGAAAACTCTACTATAGTAAATAAATTCAGCTACGATATGGGATACAAGATCAACATCCACAAATCCTTTGCATTTTTATATATTGGCAATGAACAATATGAAAATGAAATGAAGAAAACAATTCCATTTAATAGCATCCAAAAAGTAAAAGGTGCCCCAGATGGTACTAGTGCTAAAGAATCTGCCAGCTGGTGCAGGAGACACAGAGATGTGGGTTCTATTCCTGAGTCAGGAAGATCCCCTGGAGGAGGGCATGCAACCTCCAGTACTCTTGCCTGGAGACTCCCAAGGACAGAGGAGACTGGTGGGCTATGGTCCATGGGGTCACAAAGAGTCGGACACTACTGAAGTGCCTGAGCACTAACATGCACAAAAGAATAAAACGCTTAGGAATAAATTCAGTAAAAGGAGTATGAAACTCGTACACTGAAAACTACAAAACATTGCTGAGGGAAATTAGAGAATGTCTAAACTAACAGAGACATTTCGTGTTCACAGATTAGAAGAATCAATATTGTTAAGATGGCAATTCCCCCTGAATTAATCTAGAGTCAACGTCATCCCTATGAAAATCCCAGCAGTCTGTTTCATAGACACTGACAAGCAGATCTTACAGTTTATATGGAAACAAAAAATCCAGAGTAGCAAAAACCATCCTGAAAAAGAACAAAGTGGGAGGACCTTCACTGCCCAATTCCAAAGTTTCCTAAAAAGCTTCAGTCATGGAGACAGTGTTGAACCAGGATAAGAATGGATGTGTGGATCCATGGAACAGAGCTAAGAGCCCAGCAAGAAGTTCTTGCATTTATGGTCAATGGATTTTTGATAATGATGCCAAGACAGTTCAATGGAAAAAGGATAATCTTTTTAACAAAGGATGCTGGGACAGTTGAATAGCCACATGCAGAAAGATGAACTTGGATCATCACACCACACACACAGATTAACTCTAAAGGAGCTGAAGACATAAATGTAAGTAGTAAAGCTATAAAACTTCTAGAAGAATGCTTAATAGAAAGTCTTCATAACCTTAGGTTAGGCAAAGTTTTCCTATATTCAACATCCAAAGCACAACCTAACAGAAAAAATTGAGAAATTGGACTTCATCAAAATTAAAACATTTGCACCTTTAAAGTCATTAATAAGAAAATGAAAAGACAAGCTGTAGACTGAGAGAAAACAGCTGCAAATCATATATCTGATAAGCGACTTGTATCTAGGATATAGAGAGAACCCAGTGAAAAGACATTCAATTAAAAAATGGGCAAAAGCCTTGAATAGACATTTCACCAAAGAAGATAAACAAATGGTGAATAAGTGCTTGAAATGGTGCTCAACATCATTAGTCATCAAGGAAATGCAAATTAAAAGCACAATAAGATACCACTTCACACACACACAAGAATGGCTATAATTATAAGTATACACAATTGCAAATGCTAAAGAGAGAAATGGGCACCCTCAAACACGGCTGATAGAAATATAAAATGGTCCAGCTACTCTGGAAAATGGTTTGGCATTTTCTTTTCTTAAAAAGTGAAACATAAATTTACTAAATGACTCTGCAATTCCACAACTAGGTATCTACCCAAGGGGGATAAAAACAGAAGTCCATGCAAAACTGGCATGTAAAAACCCACAACAATTTAATTTCTAACAGTCAAAAGGTAGAAATAACCCTGATGTCCACTAACCGATGAATGGACAAACAAAACGCAGTTTATCCATACCATGGAATACTACTCATCAATAAAAAGGAATGAAGTGCGGATACACATCGTGGATGAGCGGCAAAAACGTATTCAGCAAGGGAAGCCAGAGACAGGAGATCACCTATTGTATGATTTTGTTTATCTGAATTGTGTACACAGGCAAATCTGTAGAGACAGAAAGCGGATGTGTGGTTGTCTGAACTGTGGGCTGAAATGGAAATTAACTGTAAATGAGGGTGAGAGATCTTACTGAGTTGATGGAGCTGGTCTAAAACTGGATTATGTTGATGGTTGTACAACAAAGCAAATTTATTGAAAACTGTTGATATGCATACTTAAAATGGGTGAATTTCAATGAAGCGATGCTGCTGCTAAAGTTTGTTGGGACTCTTTCTATGGCCCTGGCAGAAAGATCCCCCTTTGAGAACTGGGACTTCTATAATCACAGGGCACTGGACCAAAATTCCCCAGAAGAGCCACAGGGAGTGATTAGAAGCAGAGCCTGTCCTATTTCTGCCCTTGGTTCCTGGGCTCATATGTTTTTCCATCTGGGGGCAAAACACCATATAATGGCCATCCATGTAGAGCATATATGTCCTGAGGACAGCTGTCTTCAAGTCAGCATCTCAGCTGTGTTGTCAAAAAGCCATCCTCCTATTTGTGTCCTCAGTGTTTGGACAGCTCAGTCTGTGTTAGCAGCGGGTTCACTTGGCCATACCTCCATTGCTGGGATTTTATGCAGGCTTCTGTGTTGATGGATCAAACACTCTCTAAATCTTCAGATGAGGTGAGTAGGGGGTTGGTTGAAGTTTGGGGGCCAGGAAAGGCAAATCCCAGGATGTGATGTTTAATTATATGCGTCAACTTGGAAGGTGTTTTGGATGAGGTCAACATTCAATCGGCCAGTTCCAAGTGAAGGAGATTATTCTCCACGATGTGGGTGGGACTCATCCAATCAGTTGAAGGTGTGAATTGAATGAAAAGATCAGCCTCCTAGAGTGAGAGGAAATTCCCAGCAGACTGCCTTCAGGCTTCATCTGTCCATCAGATCTCCGGGATCTCCAGGCTGCCAGCCCTAGGACTGGAACTGTCCCACTGGATGTCCTAGGTCTTGAGCCTGCTGGTCTACACTGTGAACGTGGACGCTAGTCTCCATGATCACGTGAGCCAATTTCTTATAAAAAATCTCTTTCTGTAGCTGCACATATCCTATTGGTTCTGTTTGCTGAAGAACCCTGATTAATACACTGGACGCGCCTTTTCCCACGATGAATGGCTGCATAGTCAGTTTACCCCCATGTGGCTGGTTGATCTCCTGAAAACACCGTGTCATATCAGGAGCTCAGTGTTGGGCTCTGTGGCCGACAGGTTGGACATGCAACCTCGGCCAGTGGGAGGCCACGTTTCTGGGCTGACTACTCTGGTTGTGTGCTGACATCAGCCAACCCTGTCACCTTGCCCCCTCGGGTATGTCTTGCCTCATCCATTGTAGATCAGGTGATGTCCACCTAACCCAGAGATCTTCCTACATCAGGCATGCACGCTAAGTCATATCAGCCATATCTGACTCTTCGTGGCCCTATGGAATGTGGTCCACCAGGCTCCTCTGTCCATGGACTTCTCCAGGCAAGAATACTGGAATGGGCTACCATACCCTCCTCCAGGGGATCATCCCAACCCAGGGATTGGCATATCTTCTAAAAGCTGCACATTTGCCTTATCATCAGACCTTTTCTCATTCCTCATCTTCTAATCCTTCTCTTTCTTGGTCCCCAAAGAACCAGTCAAATCACTGGGTGCTGCTCAAGAATCAACAGGTGACCTAAACTTTCCATACTCTTCCTTCCATATAAAGCGGAACACGTCGCGCACCACTGGCAGCCCTGCCTGTGGGAGGATTCCCCCCTCAGCCCACATTAACTGAGAGATTGTGGGTCAGTCATAAAGGTTGCATTAGCAGTATTAGCATCTGCCTGCCTGTCTCTCCTAGGACACTTGCTCTGGAGCCCAGAGCCATCAGGTAAGAAGTCCAGCTACTCTTGGTGGACAGACCACATGGAGAGAGACACACTGAGGTAGAGAGACCCAAGGAGCACCAACTCTCCTGGCCACCAGCCTGTTGCCTCCCAGCCCAGGTGCGGGACACCTCCGTGCAAGGACCTGCAGGTGATTCCAGCTCCCTGCCCTGGCCCTGATGCACTGGATCTGCCTGGTTAGAGAATTCAGCCTCTTTCAGAGCTTGGCAATCCTTGTAATTAAGTCCTTGGCCAGATCGTCAGCTCTTTCTGCCTCCAGCTGCAAGAAATGAGAGTCTCTAATTTGTATGGTATTAAGGAGACCCTCTGCTTATCTTAATTAGCCTTTAATTGGTGATTAACCACCCTCAGACTTTGCTTCTCCTCCTCCAGCAACAGCCATCCAGTTCTGGAGTCGGTAGGATGATGGTTTCCTAGGTCGTTCCCAGATACCCAGTGGGCCATACCCTCCTGGGCTTTCCTTTCTGCGGGTCTTGATTGCACCTCCGCCTCATGCCATACCTATGTTTCCCTATCGTCCATGATAGAGTCCTCAATGCCAGCCATCTGGTGGCTGAGCCAGCTCCAAATTCCCACTTGAGAGATCCTTGGACCACCCGCTGGTACCATCTGTTGCAGGTCAGTTTCCCTGGCATCTAGCTTCTGAGATGAAGGTTTGATTGGGGAGAGTCCCTGGGTCCACCCTAATGGCAGGGAGGCTGAAAAATGTGAGATGAGGCAGAAGAAGGCGCACTGCAGGGCAGTCGAAGCAAAGGCTTCAACGGATGCCCCGGGGCCCTGGCACTGGGGTAGCTTGTTGGAGCTGTCCCGCCTTGGGGACAGCCTTCTGGTCTCCACACCAACCGGTCATTGCATACAGGTTACCTCTGCCTGGTGAGGGGGAGTAACCTTGGTTGAGGCAGTTTTTTCGGATGGAGGCAATCCCCTGAGAGGACTCAGGAAAGAGGTGTTTTGCTGAAAACCCTCTGAGCAGCTGGGGAATGAGTGCCCCCGGGCTGGGCTGGTGGAGAGTGGGTCTGGCCAGTGTACTGCAGCGTCTGTTGACATATCCAGAGCGCACTTTCTCTAGGCATCTGCTCATGCTCAGTTGCTCGGTCATGTTCGACTTTTGCAGCCCCATGGACTGTAGCCCGCCAGGATCCTCTGTCCATGGGATTGTCCCAGTAAGAATCCTGCAGTGGGTTGCCATTTCCTCCTCCAGGGGATCTTCCCAACCCAGGGATCAAACCCGTGGCTCCTGCATTGACAGGTGGATTCTTTTCCCATGAGCCATCTGGGTTATTGACTGAAAACCCAAACTTGGACTCTAGGATAGAGACCTATGATATCTTTGGGTAACTTCCTAGAAATTCTAGGAAAAAGCCACCATCTTGGTAATCCATCTTCACAGGCTCTATGTGCCATGTTCTGAAAGAGTGAAGTTTGCAGGGGTAAAAGCTGTGACTTATTTTCAATGCCGAGAAAAGCAAGTCTCGAAGCCCCATATTCCTGGCTACCTAAGGCAAAAAGAAACAAGTGTGCTCTTTTAAAAAGTAACACTGCACCCATTGCATTTATCAAATTCTATGTACATTCATGTGTTATTAGTCAGCACTTGTAAGCATGTACCCCATTCCAGACATTGTACTGTGAATTGAAAATATGCTTCCTGGGAGGAGATTTGACAACCAGACATCCTTGCCTTGGGGGAACCGCTGGGTGAGGTATTTGTGGAACTGACAACCGTGGAACTCTGCTCCCCTTCCACTTGGACAATCTTACGATACTATTGCCCCCCCCACCAAGAAATGAAGGTTAACGAGGAGAGTGAAAAAGCTGGCTTGAAACTCAACATTCAGAAGACTAAGATCATGGCTTCCAGTCCCATCATTTCACAGCAAATAGATGGGGAAAAAGTGGAAACAGTGACAGACTTTATTTTCTTAGGCTCCAAAATCACTATGGATGGTGACTGCAGCCATTAAATTAAAAGATGTTTGTTCCTTGGAAGGAAAGCTATGACAAACCTAGACAGGGTATTTAAAAGCAGAGACATTACTTTCCCAGAAAAGACCTGTATCATCAAAGCTATGGTTTTTCCAGTAATCATGTTGTGAAAGTTGGATCATAACGAAAGCTGAGTGCCAAAGAACTGATGCTTTCAAACTGTGGTGCTGGAGAAGACTCTTGAAAATCCCCTGGACAGCAAGGAGATCAAACCCATCAATCTTAAAGGAAATCAACCCTGAATATCTTGGAAGGACTGATGCTGAAGCTGAAGCTCTAATACCTTGGCCACCTGATGTGAAGAGCCGACTGATTGGAAAAGACTCTGATGCTGGGAAAAAGTGAGAGCAGGAGGAGAAGGGGGCGACAGAGGATGAGATGGTTGGATGGCATCTTTGACTCAATGGACAGGAGTATGAGCAAACTCCAGGAGGTAATAATGGACAGGGAAGCCTGGCGTGCTGCAGTCCATGGGGTGGAAAAGAGCTGGACACGACTTAGCAATGGAACAACAACCACCTCCCAGAAATGGTTTAAGGGGTGGGCACATGTCCTACACCGGGACAATCCATGCCCTTCCCTTGTGTTTATACACGAAAGTGGGGAGAAAACAGACCTTTCCAGCGGTGTAAATGTGATGTGATACCAGTGGAGGAGCCCTAGAGGCTGTGTCTGTAGTATGAGGAAGAAACTGGGGAGACCAGGAGAGAAAGAAAGAGGAAGGGAGCCACTAGATTTCCAACTCTGTCAAGTTCTGAAGTGTTCTTTCATAAGCTGGTTTGAGTTGCGTCTCTGTTGCTTGCACTCCAGAGGGTCCTGAGGGATCTCAGCAGGTCAGCAGCTGCTGCCAGCCGTTGACTCCGTGTATGGCACACACTTGCCAGTTCACCAAGAACTCCAGGGCACAGGAAACCTTGGCCCTGTGGGGTGAGGTCTCTGGTGCATTCGTCTCCCTTTACAGAGGAGGGCACAGGCTCTATGAGATTTCTTTTTAGAGATGATGGATGGGAAATGCCTTATAAGTTGAATGATGCTGTCCATGTGGGACCTTTTTCTGCTGCTAATAGTGAATTACTAATCTCACCTGTGAAACTGGACCCCCTGCTCACCACACCTTCTGTGCCCTCGGCTCCTAAGGATCGGGCTTCCACTTGTCAGAGCCCAGGGGCTCAGCATGGAGCAAGTACTCATCTGAAGCTTTCCGACTGATCTGAGTGGTCGGGATGCAGTCGCTGGCACGGGAAGCCTGCGGTTCAGCAGTGTCCCCAGTGGGCAGATGTGGATATAGAAGGAAGGATGCTGTACGCCAGGGCAGCTGTGGGGGACAGGTGGGCCCGGGGCTGCCTCTCACACCCTGCCCTGTCCCGGGCCTTCCTTCCCTCCCTATTAGATGGGGAGGTGGCGCTGACAAGGCTCCTTCGGTCTAGATCCCCTGGTTCTGGCTGCCTCCATGGACACTGACCGTGTGGCTCCCCACTGCACACACTGTAACTCTGCCAGACACGTCTTCTGATTATTGGGGGACTGGGGGAAGGCCAGAAGTGCTAGGGGATGAACGCCTCCCACCCAGAGCAGCCCTCCTTCTGCCTCCAGTGGACCACAGAGGCAGATTCGATGCTATAGGAGTCTCCCAGCAGGACAGAGTCCCCTTGGCCTCAGGGGAATCTGCTCACCCAGCTTTGTTATAGACACTCCCTCTCCCCAGTCTCCATCCCCTACACGTGCTCCCTGGAATTCTACAAATCAGTTGCGCTGGATGCTTGTTGGAGGCAGAGGACTTGGGCTCTCTGTCTCTGAGGTCTGTAATGTCAGGACTCTTTGCTGATGGAGGAAACCCAATGTGAACGGCCAGAGTAAAAAGAAAGGGGGACCGAGCGACCCACCAACCCGAGAGCCCAGGGCTTGCTGAACCGGGAGCCATCTCTCCTTTAGACCTTCTCACCCCTGGTGCCTTTATTTCTAGAGTCTCTCCCCTGGGCCCCCTGAAATTCTGGGCACAGAGCCTTCTAGCTTCAAGTTCAGACCTGGGATGGCACCTGCTTCTCTGGGATGGACAGTGGGTTGCTGAGCTGGGCTGGACCTCTCCCACTGGCCAGAGGAGGGGTGTTCTTGGGGCCCTTGTTGAACCAGGGGTTTGCGCCCCAGCCTGGAGGGCTCCGTGGGAAGGGTTGAATCCGCAAAGGACGATAGAAGGGCTGCCTGCAGAAGGAAGGAGGGCAGCGCTGAGGGCGGAAAGCCCAGTGATGCTGCTCCGGGTCCCTGGAGCTCGGATGCCCCTCGCTGATCCGTTCAGCATCACCTCCCAGCCCCCATGTGGTGTGGACAGAGGGAGCCCCCAGGCTCTCTGGGGCAGACACGCAGCGGAACAGGACGCATGCGTCTCTGGAGCTGCGCCAACGCACCTCCCATCTCGCTCCCCACGCCCGCAGGCCCAAGTTCAGAGCCGCGGTGTCCCCAGCCGCCCCGCTGAGGCCTCAGGGCTGCGTCTCAGTCCTGCACTGCAGGCACATGGTTGGTGCTGGACCACGGCTCCTCCATTCTTTCTTCCCTCTTCGAGATTTTTTTAATTTTTGCTAGGTTTTGTGCTTGAAAAGAAGAGAAGCAGGGAGAGTGAATGAGATTTCCAAATGCGTTTCTGGTGGATGAGGGGGTCCGGGGGCCCTGCGGCAGCTCCCCTCTCTTCTGGGACCCGCCGATGGTTTCTGCCTGATGCACCTGTCATGCTGAGGCTCCGACCGTCATGCTGGGTGCATGCCACATCCCCGTCCTTGTCAAGACAGCCAGCAACCAGTGCTAATGAAGCCCCCGCTGCGAGCCTCCGTGCCAGGTGGGGGCGCGGGTGCCTGAAACTCCCCCAGCCCCACTTGCCAGGGTTTCTCTCCCAGCTGCAAATAACAAGCACCCAGATGCTCTGTTCACATCAGAGCAAAATGAGACAGGCTTTACACCCAGGCTTTTAAAATTGTGTGGAGTACTTCTGCTCAGACACTCTTGAGTAAAAAAAAAGGGAGAGGGGGACAAAATTAGTGAAATGTGGAATAATTTGAAGAAATTAGACCTAGTTTGTCCAAGATTAAGGAGAGCTCTAAATTAAGTGGCCCAATCTTTCTTGCTGGGGAGGAAAAAAAATCAATTCAGCCCTTAATTTTCTTAAGCGTCCCTTGTAAGGACGTGTGCGCAAAGGCTTCTAGGGGTGTTTATTAGGTCGTTTTATTTTAATCACCCTCCGCTGGGCTTGCCAGGAGACGCTGCAGACTTTTCCCTGAATTTGCAACCAGCCACTTCCCGAGCTCATCCAGAACCTTCTCGGGAAGGAGGAAATTTCCACTACCCTCCAGGCTCTGGACAGGTGTGGCCTAGATGGCCCAGGAGTAGGGCTCCAGGACCCTCACAGACCCTGCAGACAGGGTGGTGGGTTTTCTTCCCAGCTCCATGAGAGAGATGGGAGGGGACAGGACAGGGTCTCAGGAGGGGCCTGAGTACAGGGGGCAGGGAAAGAGCCTTCCAGAAGGAAAGGAACAGGAGGCCAGGAAGAGTAGTGTCTCCAAGGAGGAGGAGGATGATAGGAGGCGGCAGAGTCAGCAGTGGGCGGAGCAGCCGGGACAGGAGGCCAGAGGAGGCGTCCCCCAAGGTGAACCCAGGAGGAGGGCAGGGGGCCCACCTGGATTGAACCAGGTGGCAGAAACCATATCACGCGGGGTCTTGCCAGCTGGTTGGGACTTTGTCCCCAGGGGTGACATAGGGCACGACACACTCTGATGGACGGTTTTCAGGGCTGTGCTGAGATCTGGGCGGGACCTGGGAGCTGGTCGAGGAGGGAGCCCAAGGCGACTTCAGTGTGCAGGACCGGTGGGAGTGGGGCTGGTGGCAAGACAGGCGAGCTGGTGTGAAGGCAGCCACTGCATGTCGTTGAGCCTGATGTGCGGGGCGTGGAATGAAAGCGTCTGGGGAGGACAGGCGTGGGCGTGTGTGTTTGGAAGTCACCAGGGTCCTGCCGTCACGCTCAGGTGCTTCAGACTAGGAGAGCAGACGGAGGCGCGATTCACAGGATGCTGAGATGGCCATCCAGGGCTGTCGTAGCACCTCCCTGCACATGAGCACCTGCAGGAAGAGGGGCACCCCGCCCCACAGGCTGGAGAGCTGGACCAGGAGCAGGGAAAGAATGCCCCTGACTCCCGGCCCTGCCCTCCTGTCTCCAGCCGGCACCTCCACCAGGAGCCACACCCCCCAGGACAGGAGGTAGGAGACCAGGCGGCCCAGGGGCCAGGGGGTCTGCCCTAGGGCAGGGAACAGGCGGCAGGGCCGGGAAGGGTGGCCAGGACAGAGCGTCAGCCACCTCCCATCCACAGCCCGTCTGTCCTTCTGCTGTGGTTGCCTTCTGTCCAGAGTGCCCACCCTGGACGAGAAGGGCTGCTCCGGGGCTTGTTGACATGCCTGCTGTTGGGAGAAGCGTCAGCCCAGGCGCCAAGCGCTCAGGGCACCCCCGCTGATGTACACCCATGTTGGGGGAGCCTGCCCTCCTCCACCCCTTCTCTCCTCACCCTGTTCTGTGACCCCAGGGCCTAGAGGGGCACCCTGAGGCTGACCTGTCTATCCCTCCCTGCGGGGTCCACACCGTGTAGCCCAGCCCTGGAGAGGTTCCCTCCTGGCCCTGAGGACCCAGGAGGACCCCGCTCCCGGGGTCACACCCCAGGTGGGGCGGGCTCCCACTTTATTTCTCTCCACACCTTCCTAAGGGGTCCCTTTCCTCAAGGGTAGGTCTGCTTGCTGTAGGACCACAACTGAGCCAGCGGCTACAGTGTTAATGAGGTGGATGGTGGGCTGGACGGGGATAGAGGGGGGGTACTGGTGGGGCATACGACCCCAGGCGGGGACCAGGGCATGGGAGGCGGCGTGCTGCAGAAAAGCGGCTGCTCAGACAGTGGGCCAGGTCCAAGGCCAAGAAGAGGAATCTCCTCCTCAAAACTCGCTGTCCGTGATGGGCACCGCAGGAGGGGGAGGGTCCAACCTGAGGGCCTGCACCTTTGGGGAAGGCCTTCGGTGTCCCCAGGGGCGAGCATCCTTCCGGGAAGAGCCAGGAAACAGGGCAGGGCTGAGGCTGCACAGGCTGCAAAACCAAGCCAGCCAGGCCTGCGTCTGGCCTCCAGGCCAGGCTGCCCTCCTGGCTCTGCCCCACTGTCAATCATCTCTGAGTGGCCCTAGGGTAGACCTGTCCGTTTAAACCTTCCCTCCCCACCCCTGGAGGGGCTCTGGAGCCCCTGGATGCAGCAGACCAGTCGGCCCCCTCTGCCAAGGCTGTCTGGGCCCAGTTAGAATTGGAGCCTGGGGCCAAAGGCCTCCTGGCCGGGGAGGGTCCCAGTGGGGCCTGGGGGTGCCTCTCGAGAATGGGCGTTCCAGACTGGGCCCCCACATGGTGGCAGCAGCCCGGCACCGAAGCCCGCCGGGCTGCCTGCTCTGGGCCGGGACCCAGCACCGCCCTCAGCCCCCTGGCCCTGCTCCCCTTTTTCTGCGGCAGTCACCCCCAAGACGCCTGAGAAGCCTTCACATCGCATCTCCCCCATCACCTGGTTCTCCCTGGGCCCACCAGCATCCCTTGGACCCCAGGCCCCCAGTGTGTAGTGCACCCACAGTGAGGGCACCCCCCAGAGTAAGCAGCGGGGGGCGTGGGGACTGGAGGCTCCCACAGGCTCAGCTGGGGCCCCAGGCTGGCCTGACCCTGCCCTCCCAAGGCCAGTCTGAGCCTGAGGGACCCAGTGGACGGGTGTTCCCCTAAGACAGTGCCCTGGGGAGACCCCATCCAGGAAACATGGATGGATCCAGCTGCAGGTCAGAGAGCGCCCCTGGAAGGTGAGAGCTGACCAGGGCCAACTCTCCAGGGTCCGCTGCGCAGCCCAGACCCTTGCAGGGTGCACACTGTCCTGTTCAATCTGCTTCTGCGGCTCCCTTCTCGCCTCCTCAGTGCCCACCAGGAGCATCCCCTCCAGGACCCTTGGACAGTGATCCGTCCTCACCCACTTGGTCGTCTCTCTGCCTTCATGCGCACGCTTTCCGCCCTCGATTCCCTCCGCCCGCCCTCTCCTCCCGCTGTGAGCTAGTCCCCAATCCTTTGGGACCAGTATCAAGGCCGGAACCTTCCTCAGCCTTCACTTCCATCGGGTCAAGTGACTTGACCCCAGAACCTGTAGGCACAATGGGGCCTTGGCGGGAGATGGCAGCGGGGAGCACAGGCGCTTTGCTTGGGCCAGGCAGGGACCAGGAGATCACCAAGCACAGTCCTGTCCCTCGAGCTGCCCCAGGGGGACACCGGACAAAGTCTGGAGATGTTTGTGATTGTGGCAGCTGGATGCTCCTGGCATGAGGCAGGAGAGCCCCAGGGTGGGGCTCGGAGTCCCACACCGCACGAGTAGGCTGGAAGCCCAGTGTGGTCCAGGCCCCAGAGTTAACAGTGGCCGGATTCGGACAGCCCACTGCCCAGATAGAAAGAGGGGCTCACGGCAGGCATCCAGGCCCTCCCAGGACACACTGAGGGCTTAGTCGGAGCATCTCTCCTGTGCTCTGAGCCTCTTTTCCTCTTTGGGGCCTGTTCTTGGGGACTGAAGGCATGTCTCATCAGGCCAAACTGAGCACAAAGCTTTCTTCCCAGTCGGTGGTGCTCAGATCACCCTGACTCCCTGTCCCCTCTTCTTCTGTTGAGCCTGGCGATGGGCCCGTGGACTTGGCATTGGGGCACTGGGGCCCTCAACTACCCCTTTCTGGATCCAGTGTCCCTCTCCATGAAAGGAGGTGGCTGGGGTCGAGGCCTGCTGTGGGCCCCTGCCCGTCCCGACGCCTCGCCTAGAATTACCCGTGTCAGCATGAGCAAGGCCATCCATCAAGCCCCGGCCCACGCGGGCACTGACTTCAGTCCCCAGCCACGGCAGACATGTGCACTGCTGAGCTGGGGCCCCCAGGAATGAGCCCCAGGAGCCCCACCTGCCTTACTGATAACGACCATGCATACGTGAGACGCCGGGAATGTCTACATGATCGGGTTGGTCTGTTCCAGAGGATGCCGTACATACATCCAGGCTATTTTCGGGGGCCGGCGGGGCCAGGCGGGAGAAGGGCAGGGGCTCCTGGACGATCTGGTTACGGCCATGTGCTGGGGAGCAAATGCACTGCTTCTGAGCAGTGATCTCACGGGGGGCGGCGGGCGGCCTGGCCTGCGTGCGGGCCCGGCCCAGGGCTGGAGGGAAGGCAGAGGGTGGCAGCTGGTGCTGGAACGCCCAAGCCCCTTGGAAATGTTCTGCGTCTTTTTTTCCTGAGTGGAGTGCACCCCCCCTCAACGCCCCCTGCTCACTGCAGCCCGAGGAGGGACACCCAGCAGGCCTTGGAGGCTTGGACTTGGGGGACCTGGGGCAGGGGGACGGGTGCAGGACATCTGTGAGGGAGAGGCCACCTTGGTTCCCTTCTCTGCTGCTTTGCAGCAAAAGCAGGGCAACTTTGACCCTCCAATGGGCAGAGGAGTGCATGAGGATGCTGGTGTGGGGTTCTCAGTGCCTCCTTGGGGGTTTCTGGCCAGGGTGTGTGTTCTCTGGAGCCTCCTCTTAGGGTGCCTCTCCCTCATCTGCTCCCCACCTCTCCTCGAGTGATTTCCATTTTCTTGACAATGCCAGGCAAGGCTGGAGGGTGAGGCAGCGTTGGAAATTCACTGCCGTTTCCACTGTGTCTGATGTGTTCAAACAGTGTCCAGGGGCTGAGTCTTCAAAGGCGCCCTGTGCGGTGTCCAAGCCTCTGGGGCCTTCGTACTGCCCCGGGCCCTCCTTCTGCCCCTCCTGGCTGCCTGGCTGTGCCCACTTCCCAGCTTGGCATTTCTGGTTGCCTCTGTGAGTGCGTGCCAGGTCACTTCAGTCCTATCTGACTCTTTGCGACCGCGTGGACTGCAGCCCAGCAGGCTCCTCTGTCCATGGGCTTCTCCAGGCAAGAATACTAGAGTGGGTTACCATTGCCCTCCTCCAGGGGATCTTCCCAAGCCAGGGATCGAATCCGCATCTCTTATGTCTCCTGCATTAGCACTAGAGCCACCTGGGATGCCTGCACTCATCTTTCCATCTCTCCGAGTCCTTCCCACTCTCCAACTGAAAACTGCCAAATGGCCCATTTTCCTCTGACAAGCTGGAGTCCTGGAGGCGGTGGAGCAGGGTGAGACCTTGTGTGTCTGTCCGCTCCCATGTGGCAGACACACCATCCTGTCCCCTCCGCCCAGCCTACAGACCCGCACTAAACTCAGAGTCCCTGAAAACGTGCAGGCTGTGCACATCCCCCCCACCACACCGCTCTGTGGGCTTCATGGTTCCCCCTGCCATCTCTTTCTTTGCCTCCAAAGGACTTCCGGTCACCCCAGAGTTTCCTCTGACTTTCCTGCCGTGTCCCCTCCAAGCACGGGCAGGGGCGTGGAGCAGGGCAAGAGGGCTGGATGCAATCAATTAGGGAGGCAGCCTAGAACAAGGTCACCGTCCTCATGACGAAGGTTGTGACTCCCTCTCCACCTGGAGACACAGTTGAGGCTGCCTTCCATCTGTTTTAATTTGGTTGACGGACATCAGACCTGAAACAGATCTGCAGTTGGAAGGGGAAAATTCCTCAATGTTTTAATTTGCTCCATCCGACTCCATGCCATGGGCTTATTTTTCCCACCCCCACCCCCACCCCCTGCTGCCTCCCTGGGGAGCGAGCGTGTGTTCACGTTGTCTCGGGTACAGAACCTGCCTGTTCCCGGCAGCCCCCAGAATGGCTTGGCTCAGAGCATAAAAAAGATCCTGACATTTTCTGTCCCCTCGACTCTTCCCAAAGTAGTGTCTCCTGGCGGGCACGGTTTCCTTGTAAGGCAGCCCAGAGGGCTGGGCCAGCGAGGGTGTGCTCAGCACCTTGGGGACAAGGGGACAGGGCTGGTCCTAAACGGCCTGGGGATTATCTCAGGCTCTCGGAGCTTTCGGGAGTGGGGGAGGAATGAGGCAAGGATGCCAAGGGAGGGAGAGGTGTTGGTGTGTTTTTGAATGCCAGAACTATAATTAAGGGACGAGAAGATTCATGCTAACCCGTAACCAAGGCTGCAAGAGAAAACCATGAAACCCAATCGCCCTGGGGCGCGGGGCTTTGGGATGGCCTGGGGCACTCGCTTTGAAGCCTATTTCAGAGCTGAGCACATTTATCACGGCGCCGGGGCTCTGACAGCGTCAGGTGGCCTCTGCCGTCTCGTGGTGCCCCAAGTAACTCTGGCCCTCCAGTGCCACCTGTTCTGGGGCTACCTCAGGAGGCTTGGAGGGACTTTCCAGAGGGCCCATTTGGATGGGTTGCAGGGGGTCTTGGCTGAACAGAGGACTTCCCAAGGGCATAGTCTTAGGGTGTTGAGAAAGCTGCTCACAGAGAGCTGACCAGGGTAGAGAAAGTGTGTCAGATGGCTCTGCTCGCGTGGGCCAGGGGATGCTCCAGGTCCTGCCCTGGGTTTCAAGCTGGTCTCAAGCGTGCAAAACCTTAGGCAATTGAATCTGGGCGAAGGTTCTAAGGAGGCTTGTTTGGTCTTCTCCCCACCTTTGGGGCCATTACTACTTTTCATCATTAAAAAGTGAAAGCAAAAAAAAAATCCTTGGTCCTGGCTTCCCCTCCACCCATGTGAATGTCTGCGATTCCCTCGGGTTTATCCTCCACAGCCCAGAACTCTGCAGTCAGGCCTTCCAGCTCCTCCCTCCATCTCTGACCACATCCTCCCAGACAAACGATTCCTGGAGAACCCCACACAGACAGATTCATTGTGGCCAAGCCATGTGGTCAGGCTGTTGCCACAGGCGTTGGCCAAACTCCTTTCTTCGAAAGCCACAGGCCTGGTGTTCCCGGATGCCCGGCGGCCGGGCTCCCCGTCTCGGACTGCTCCTGGGGTGAGTGGGGATCCTGGGGGCCCCACTGAGAGGGCCGAGGAGCAGGAATCAAGCCCCCAGGGGTTGCTTTGCCTTTTCCTGACCCTGGTTTAGTCAACAGACGAGGGCATTTGAGCCAAGTTTGGATAAGGCCCGGCTCTGCCCATGAGGACCCAGGTTGCTAGCTGGGACAGGGGAAGGCATGAACTTGCCAAGTCTTGGCTTAATTTCTGGTGCTCTGAAGTCCACCTCCTTCCTGAGGCTGGTGGTGACTGTGCTAATCAGCTAGGCCGCAATGGCAATTAGACATGACCGTGTGGGGAAAAGTGCCAGACCAGAGTCACCCTGGGCTGTCATGAGCCGGCGAGCCAGCGCTGGGCTCTTCCCGGACAAGCTCAGGCCTCGCCGAGAAGTGGGGTCTGTGCTCACCACCACGCCCCTTGCTTCCAGATCCGGGGGTCCTGGGCAAGGAACCCCATCCCCACCGTGCCGAAGGCGGAGGAAATGAGCCTTGACCAGGCCAGCATCTTCCTTCCCATGCACAGCATGGGCACCTGTGCTGAGAGCATGTTTCAGTCTGGAACCTTGGCCTTCTTTTTCCCTGCCCTTTGCCTCTGCTTAGCCAAGGCCATGCCCAAGGCCAGCTCCAGGGCTCCAGCCACCACAGCAGTCTACCTGCCAATCCTGCCTCCCGCATGGGGCAGACAGTCAGCCCTGTGACTGCCCCACCCCGCTCCACTCTAGACTTCCGGCTGGGAGTCAGACACTCTAGGCTCAGCAAGTCCCACTTGTTTTGAAAAAAATTTTATTGAAATACAGTTGATTTGTGATGTTGTGTTAGTTTCAGGTGTAGTGAAATCCACCTTGCCGGTGGATTCCTTACCTCTAAGTCCACCTGGGAAGCTCTCAGTTTATATATATCTATATATATATAGATAGATAGATATAGGCTTACCAGGTGGCGTTAGAGGTAGAGAGCCTGATTGTCAATGCAGGAGCCACAGGAGACGTGGGTTCGATCCCTGGGTCAGGAAGATCCCCTGGAGGGGAGCATGGCAACCTACTCCAGTATTCTTGCCTGGAGAAATCCACGGACAGAGGAGCCTGGCAGGCTACAGTCCACGGGGTCACAGAGTTGGACACGACTGAAGCGACTTAGCACACAAACACAAATTATTATATATATATATATATATATATAACTTTTAATATCCTCTTCCATTATAGGTTATTATAAGATACTGAGTATAGCTCCTTGTGCTGTACACTAGGTCCTTGCTGCTTATCTGTTTTACAGAGAACAGTGTGTATATGTTAATCTCAACCTCCAACTTTACCCCCTCCTACTTTCTCTGGTAGCTGTAAGTTTCTTTTCTATGTCTGAGTCTGTTTCTGTTTTGTAAACGAATTCATCTGTGGTGTGTTTTTTTAAGTGATGTCGCACAGTGCTTGTCTTTCTCGGGCTTACTTAGCCCCGCGTGATCAGCTCTAGGTGCACCCATGGTTCTGCAAACGGCGCGGTCTCACTCTTCTGCGATGGCTGAGCAATGTCCTGCTGCATGTCTGTACTACTTCTTCAACCGTTCACTCACTGACGGACGCTTGGGTGGCATCTGTGTCCTGGGCGCATAAACAGTGCTACTTTGAACGTAGGGGTGCAGGCCCATTTTTCAATTATGATTTTCTCTGGATATATGCCCAGGAGTGGGATTGCTGGATCGGATGTTATCAGCAAACCCCACTTAATTAGAGGCTTCCAGCAAAAGACTCCGATCTATAGGCCACACCAGCCCCTTCCAGCACCCTCCAGAGAGCTGGGCCTCCCTAGCAGCTCACCCCCCTTTTCCCTGCTCTTCCGCAAGATTCAGGCAACGTTTCAGCGTCCCCTCCGGAGAAAGACCTGCCCCGCCCTCAGCCTCAGCCAGACTTTCTGAAGGGCCTACGCGTGTGGCTAGAGGTCCTCTTCCCTCTTCTCTCCTCTCCTTCCCTCCCTTCTGCTTTTCCTCCTTCTTCTCTTTTCTTTGCTAGTATTTAATAAGAGTCTCTTATGCTTAATAACAACAGTTTGCAAACTAGGAGCTTTCAAATACAAAACAGACATAAAGCTCCTCTTCCTTCTTTTTATTAAAGCATAATATACACACCAAAAAAGGCACATATTTTAAGTGCGCCGATGCCTCTTCTCAGAATGAACACACTGTGTAGCCCATCCCAGCTCAGCTACGTTTCTGCACCTCGGAAGCCCTCCCATGCTCTGCCTAGTGGCAAACAACCCGCCGCCTCCCGTCTGCCCCAAGTAACCACATTCCCAAGTCTGACCCTGTGAATCAATTTAACCCACAGCTCACTTGTGTGTGTGTTTTTTTCCAAAAGTGAATCATGCCCTGTGCTCTCCCACACCCACGGGCCCTGTCATGTGGCTGCCAGGGTGGGTGCAACGCACTCATCCACGTGTGAGGCGGGACCACCTCCTCCAGCGGCCCCTTGGGCTGTGTCCAGGGACGCAGAGTCCGTATCTCTCGGCGGACGCTTGTTGAGTGTGTCCAAATGCCTGCTGAAATGGCCCTCCCGAGGCTCTTCACTGGTTTCGCAGCAGAATTCACCCTGAAGCTGCTTGCCTCCTTTCCGTCTCGGCCCGCGACCCCGAGCTGTGTGGGCTCCCTGCGGCTGAGCCCGCCACGCTCCACGGCGCTCGCTGGGGACAGAGCCTGGCACGCGGTAGCCCTTCTGTTGTTACCCCCCGGTCACAGTGGATGCGCAGCCCCTGCTTTACAAAGGGGGAAACTGAGGCTCCATCCATCTGACCCCAAAGTGGCTCTCATTCTGAACAAAGAGCAACAAGTCAGGGACGTGGGGGTGGGACCAACCCAGCCCCAGAGCCTTTTGTTACTTCTTTTTCTTTCTTTTTTCCATTTTCTTTTCTGGGTGATGTAAGACACTCCCTCTTTCCCGGAGGGACTCTGGAAATGGGCAGCTGGTCGGGTAGAGTGTGTGTGGCCTAGGCCTGGGGGTCTCTGCTGGTTCCTTCCAACCTCAGGACCACTGTCCCACTGCCCAGAGCCCATGGCCATGGGGGCCTGCTGCGTGGAGGGCATTACAGGGCCACACTTTCCATCTCTGGTTCACTTGACCACCTCCCCTTGTGAGACTTGGCAGGGTGGGTATGTGAGTTCTGGGGAACAGGAAGTAATAAAAGCAGGGAAGTCATACGTAGGTTGCGGGTGAGGGGGGCAGCAGAACAGACTGGGCAGAGGTGGGGAGCTTGGCGGGAGGCTGGTGAGCGGATGGGGAATCGCACGCAGGCCAGGGTGGAGGAGTCAGTGCAGAGGTGGAGGCCTGACGAGGGAGGCTGTGCAGGGCTGGGAGGGGGAGCTCTGAGGAAACGATGCAAGTGAGCGTTTAAAAGTCTTCACAAATAAATATGCATAATAAAAAATTGCCATTTTGGGACTTCCCTGGTGTCCAGTGGTTAAGAATCTACCTGCCAGTGGACACGGATCTGACCCCGGTCTGGGGAGGGTCCACGTGCCCTGAGGAAGCTGAGCTTGTGTGACAGCTACTCAGCCAGCACTGTAGAGCCCGGGAGGCCTGTCAGAAAGCAGCCCACCCGCGGCAGCAAAGACCCCGTGCAGCCCAAAAGAAATGAGCCAAATTTTTTTAAATTGCCATTTTATATGGTATATTAACAATATATAACGTATAATTAACAATAATGTATCCCATATATTTTGGAATCTAGAAAGATGGTTCTGATGAACCTGTTTGCAAGGCAGCAGTGGAAGCACAGACATAGAGAGCGGACTCGTGCCCCCAGCGGGGGAAGCAGAGGGCAGGGTGGACGGCGAGAGTGACGCGGAAGCGTGCACATGACCGTGTGTGAGACAGGCAGCTGGTAAGAGTCTGTGTGGCTCAGGGAGCTCAGTCTCATGCTCTGGGATAGCCTAGAGGGGTGGGACGGGGGTGGGACGTGGGAGGGAGCTTCAAGAGGGAGGGGACACATGTATACCTATGACTGATTCCTGTGGATGTATGGCAGAAACCGACGCAATATTGTAAAGCAATTATCTTTCAATTAAAAATAAATAAAACTTTAAAGAACTGTGCTCGTGACCATTTTGAAGCCTATGGTTCAGCGGCTTTAAGTACAGTCGCATTGCTGTACACCATCACCACTATCCGTCTGTCAGAACTTTTTCGTCCCCCAAACCCGGGCTCTGCCCCGTGGGGCACTCACTTCCTGCTCCCCCAGCCCCTAGCACCCATCTGACTTCTCCAGGAACCTCGTGTAGATGGAATCCCGTGGAATTTGAACTTTCATGACCCTTTTGCTGAGTACAGTGCCCTCAAAGTTTAGCTATGTTACAGCAGGTACCAGAATTTCTTTTGAAGACAGTACTGCTTCGTGGTACGTACATCTCACGTTTTCCTTACCCTTTCGCCTATTGACAGACACTTGATTTCCACATTTTGACTATGGTAAACGATGTCAACATGGGCTTACAAATACCTGTTTAAGTCTCTGCTTGCAATTCCTTTGGGTGTACAGTACACCTAGCATTTTATTTTATATTATTGCCTTTTTTTTTTTTTTGAGGCAAGGAATAATGACTTTATTCAGAAAACTGGTAGACCAATAAGATGGCAGACTAATGTTTCAAAATAACCATCTTTTACGAGTAACTTTTTTGTTTTGAAGAATGCGTTGTTTATTCTCATTTGCTAGCTACGCACTTAATTATATTTATAAAATTTATTATATATGTAAAACCTAAGTTTATCAAATTGCCTGTTGTCTTTCTACAAATAGGCAATACCCACTAATTGTAAAAATTGTGCCATACACCTAGCATTTTAGAGCACAGAAGTTCATGTCCAGTGTGAACTTTGGAAAGTCCAGTTGGGGGCCCTCTTGGAGGCTGGAGGACACTGGAGGCAGGGGCCCCAGGGTGGAGGCTGGGCAGAGACCACGAGGCCTGAGCTAGGCCGGGGGGAGGAGGAGGGAAAATGAAGGACTAGGGGTCTCTTTCGAGGCAGCCCAGATAGATACAGTGGCCCTGGGCAGTGACGAGAGGACAGGGTGAAATGGCCCACCCTGTGGCGGGGCGGGCTGAGTGTCTGATAATGACACCATCATCGCAGATGCAGGGCGTGAGGCCTCCCTTGTTGGCCGGGAGGAAGAGGGGAGAGAATGAGTTCAATTTGGCTGGTTTAATAATTTTTTCCTTCATGAGTTCAGCAAACATTTCTGGAGCTAAGCGCTGTGCTGGATGCCTGGAAAGCACAGCCAAGGGAGAGAGGCCTCTGCCCCCAGGCCCCTGGTCGGACATGCCGTGTGGACGCAAGTGTAACTGCACTGAGATACAGCCACTGGGGGCCTGTGGCTGGCCTGGAGAGAGAGGGAAGAATGGGGCTTGCTGAGGAGGCAGAGGTAGGGGCGCTGGGGGCCTGGGAAGGCCGTGCTAGACCCCAACGTCCGGCAGCAAGGGTGCCTGTGTATGAGGAGAAGGAGGGCAGAGAGGGGGAGAGGGTGGCAGCACAGAGGCCTTGCAGCCAGGCTGAGAGTTTGTGCTTGACCACAGTGACTGGGAGCCATGGACTGTTGTAACCAGAACACTGTCACTTTGGGTGGATGCTCATGCTAGGGTCCAGATCTGTGAATGGTCTACTGGAGAGAACTGGGGGCAGTGGGCAGGGTAGGAGAGGCACCTGGAAGCCCTCTAACCTCAGTGGTGCAGGTCAGGGGGCTCGAGGGGTTCACCACCTCCACTTGAGGGGAGAAAGGCCTCCTGCCCACTGCTTGCAGCTCTTGACTGCATCTCCGAGGCAGATGAGGGCCCTGTGCAGAGGAGAAAGCGCTGATCAGAAGCAAGCTGCAGCCCCCCAAAGGGCCTGTCCATCTCCCTGGGGGCAGCGGGGCCCCAGGCTTCCTTCTCTGCCTGGGATGGAGCAGGGGCGAGGGGACAAGGCGGTGGGGGTGGCTCCCCGTGCAGTTGGAGATGCGACGGCAGCCCAGGAGCCAGGCCCCCGGTGGGGCTGGGGAGGTGGGACGGAGACAGGACACACTGGAAGTTGCGGGCCCGTGACCCGAGGTCCAGGCTCCCCGTGTGGAGGGCTGGCACCTGCTCGGAGCGGCGGTGCGGGCGGCAGGCGTGGAGGTGAGCAGCCACTCTGAGTGTCGGAGGATTAGTGCCCATTCAGAGCGGGTCAGGGGCACGGGGGGCTTTGTTCAGACCTGTCTGCCTTTGTACCCGCCTGCAGAACACCCAGGATGCATGATGTCATTTCAGACGCATTAAGCTGGAACAGCTCAAAATTGAATAATTAATTACACTCAGCTTCAATCGCAGTGACTAATTGATCAGGGGCTGCCAGCAGACACCTGGACGGGATTAGCTGTGCACAATGAGGGCTGCGGGCAGGTGGTGCGGCCCCTCTGGACCCCCGGTCCCTGTGTGGGACTTAATTAAGACTGACTTGATTTCTCTATTCTTGAGGAGACCTCAGCAGGCCCCATCCATCCCACGATCCAGCGGTTGCAAGTGGACTGGGCACTCGACTCGGACATGAGAGCTGCCTGAGGTCTAGAAAGATGCTGGCCTTGTCCACACCTGGGTCCTAACCCTGGCTCCGCCTCTGGGTGAGCATTTAACCTGCTGGAGCCTCCGCATCTGTCCAGCTGAGACTGACACTGCTGGGTCCAGCTCTGGGCATAGCCCTAAGCGTGTGCTGCTGCTGTCCCTGAGACTACTGGGGAGGCTGCCCTTGCTCTCACCTCCCTTGTTTGGCTGCAGCTGGAGCAGCTGGCCTTGTCCACCAGCCCTGCAGCTCCTTGTTCACTCCCTGGAGAAATTTCTCCTTCGAGGCTCCTCTTGTGGCTAGTACCACCTTCTCAGCCATCCTGAGCCCCCTTCCTGTGTTCACAGCAGCGTCTGGCTGTTAGGGGGCCCAGCTCACAGTACCATTCTCCAGAATTCACAGCCATGTGAGTGGCACATCCTGCTCCTACAAAGGGCTGGTGTGCACAGTTGGGCAGGTTGTGCACTGCACAATTCAGACTTTTCTACAAGTGGTGTGGCCCACAGTTGCACAATGGGACACATTGGCCCATGTTGCACTGCAGAGTTTATTTCTCCCTGTCCATCTCCTTGCTGTTTCCTGGTCTTCTCATTTCATGCCACCTCAGCCTATACCCTGGGGCAGAACTGCCATGCAGAACTCACAGAGCTCACACCTTGCCTTCTTGCCCTTCCGGCCCCCAGCACGCTTGCTGGTCCAGATGGGGCGCCCCCTGTCCCCTGACGCCTTCATGTTCATCATGCCCCCACCCCTCGTGCAGCCCCCTTCTTCTGACCTGCAGATACACTGGAGACCCTTCAAGACTCAGGCTCCTCCAGCTGCTACCCTCCCCTAGGTGGGGTCGGCACCCCTCAACCATTTCCCAGATGGCCTCAACTCTCCAGTTCCCCGACAGTAATCTCAGGCCCTGTGTCCTTTCTGGGGGACACGCTCAGTCCTGGCCGCGGTGAAGGCCCCTGCAGGTTTGGGTGCCACCACCCCTCTGGCCTCCTTGAAGCTCCCTCCTCCCTGACCTTGCCTCGCCCCTGGCCTCCAGCCCCAGTGTGCCCTGCCCTTCACTGCTGCCGGGACTGGCCAGGGCTTCTGTCCATGGCCTTCTGTGCGTGCCAGGTGGCCGGTCAGCACAGTCAACCACAACCAGCTTATTTTGTTCCTCACTCGTCCTGGTGGCAATTAAATTCTTTTCCCTCTAAAACCTGGGAGCACCTGGGACATGTGGACGGCTGCGTCTTCTGTCCTCTCCCAGGGTACAGCAAGGCACTCCTTGAGATCCTGGTCACTCTCCCCTCCTCCAGCACACCCCCAGCCCCAGGCACAGGAGTGCCCAGCTCATCATGACAGGGTCTTTGCCACAGACCCTCCTCTACCCTTGGCATTGCCCAGAGTGGATGTCGGTACTACCTCCCTTTGTTTTTTTTTTTTTGGGGTTTTTTTGGTGAAATTGGAGGTGGTTGGATGTGAATTTCTTAAGTCAGAGGGAGGGGCAGACCAGGCAGTGAATCTTCCCTCTATTGTGCATCTTTGTCGTAATCAGAGCCCCTTTGGATCCCTGAATGAGACTTAAAGGGTGTGTGGACTGGCATCCCCCTAGCCACAGACAATAGGGTTCATTATCTCCCTCTGGGGGTGCTTTCAGAGGCACCTGTGGTTCCCACTTCCAGAAAGAACGAGAGGCTCGACCAATCTAAACCAAAGTCGTCACTGGACAGTGTCATGTCTGGCGCCCGGTCAGGGCGGCAGGTAAAGCCCGAGTCTGTGCCTAGCACAGTGGGCACTCAGGGGACCCCCACCCCCTGCTTCGAGCCATCTAGTGGCCAGATTGCTCCTCAGGAATGTACCTCTGAACCTGAGCACACAGATGCGGTAGTGATGGGCATGTGGCCAGAACCCACAGGGTACAGGGGCATTTCCCAGGATCTGGGATTTTATCCCAAGGTAAGTTATGTGTTTCTCATCTCTCTTCTGGCAGAAGTGGAACCGACTTGTAACAGGTTCAGACACAGAAGAATGCACGTTCCCCCAAAGTAATCACTGTTCAACTGGTCACTGTGACTTCCAAATATTTTTAGGCATACATAGTCATTTAACTAAATATATACCTTTACGCCCTTCTTCTTCTTCTTTTAATATAACAGATGGGATCAGCCAACCCACACAGCTCTTTTGTCTTAGCTTTCGACAGCTCTCCCCAGGTCTGTGCGTGTCACTCTGCTTTGTCCTGTCCATCAAGCGAACAGGAAATAGTGTTCCTTAAGTGGATGTCCCCGTGGTTCATACAGTCATTTCTCTAATGATGGGCAAAGAGGTCACTGCAATTTTTACAATTATAAATAGTGCGGGGGAGGGGGCTGGAGTAAGCCCTAAACGCCCTATTTCAGTGGAATTCAAGAAAAGCACTTTGACATACTGCCTCTGAAAGGGTTGCGCCTGTCTCCACCCAATAATAACACGCGATTTTCAAAAGTGCTTGAAGCTATAGAATGGCACTCAAAGCACAGTTCATATACATTTAATTTTTTTCACTTTTTTTAAACTTCATGTCAGATTTGGTGGGAGGCACTTTGCCTCTTTCACCGCCTCCCCTACCCTGCCCCGGAGCCCTCTCAGGTCCTAAGGGGCGCCCGGCTCCGCTCTGTGCTATAATAACTCCAGGGGCGGCCGTGGCCACCCATCTGTCCATGTCAGAGGGTCCTGGCTGGCCCTCTGACTCCTCATTTATCAACACTATGTAGGGCTGACCCCATTGAGTGATTTATTGAATTTCTTAAAAGTCCTTTTTCAAGTGATGTAACGTGCCTGAGGTTCGGGAGACATGGTTCCACCTCTAAGGGGAAATGCTTCTATCATTCTGAGAAAAGACACCAAATCTTTCCCCTGAGTTTCCTCCCCGCTGCCACCCCCACTTCTGAGACAGGTCCTGGGGGAAGGCCCGCAGCTCTTTCCAATCCCCCTCTTTTGGTGGGAGTCGAACCCCTGAAGGGGCAGGAAGAAGGGTTTGCATTTTCTCTAGCTGGCAGACCTGATCAGAAAGCACAGCCTGGCCCAGACGCAGACACGCAGCGATGTGGCCACATGGGGCCAAGTCTCTGCGCTCTGGCCATCCTCACAGCCCATTAAGGCTAGGCGCCTGGCTTCAAGCAAGGGCCCCCGGGGCCCCCTCTACTGGGCTGCTCCCCTCAGAGGCCTCATCGTGCCAGTCTGGACTGGCGAGGCAGGCTGGTCCCCGGACAGCCGAGTCTTCCGATGGTGGGTTCAGCACCCCTGTGCACATGCTTGGCCCCCAAACGTTCTTCTGCTAGGAGGAAGAGTTTAGTCTCCACATCTTAGCTCAAGTTCCTCATGTTCCCTGCCTCAGCTTCCTCACCTAGAAAATGGAGCTCATGATGCCAGTTTAATTCACTCGGGATCTAGGATTTTATCCCAAAATAAGTAATGAGCAGCTGGTATAGGAACAGCGGGCTTTCAAATGGGTCCCTAGGCCAGACTCTGGAGCAGATATCTTAAAAAATTTTTTTTAATTAAAATAAAAATTTTATTTTACTGCACTGCAGGGCATGTGGGATCTTAGGTCCCCGACCAGGGATCAAACCCCCACCAACCCCACACATGAAAGCACGGG
The DNA here is from genome assembly GCA_917880005.1 of Nanger dama. Lineage (NCBI taxonomy): Eukaryota > Metazoa > Chordata > Mammalia > Artiodactyla > Bovidae > Nanger > Nanger dama. Next base: position 4,483,705 of record CAKJTW010000063.1, on the reverse strand, counting down.
CGTTTCAACCATGGGCTCACCAGGGAGGCTCCCTGCACCTCCCTTTCGAATTGTTTGTCACCCTGACTTGAGCCGACAGACAGCACAGAACCTGCACGTCTCAGAGCCTCCACCCCAACACCCCCTCCAGGCCCCTCCATCACCCAGAGTGGAAAGAAAGGGCCCCAGGGCCTACTGACCTCAAGAGCAAACTCCTAGGACATAAGGGTAGTGAATGTCTCGATCACTAGCGCCATCAACAAACTTGAGTCTTTCCTGACTGTCCCCAACTGGGAGTGCATGGGAGTACCACAGTGATTGACAATAGAAGTATTTTGACTAATTTAGCAGGAACGTGTGTGTCGGGGGAGGGGTGCCTTCTCTCTCGTAGCATTAAGAGCACTCACCCCCCAGGGCAAGCCCAGTCCGGCCCTAGGATCCAACTTTCTTATGTATTTATTTAAACCCTGCCTCATTCCGGAGAGAATCTAGGGCCTCACCATGAATACCATCTTTGTGTGGCCTCCCAGCGCCAAAGGCCCGGAAACCCAAGCCAGGCACGTCTGGAGGTGGGGCCTCCATATGGCCTGAAGGCTTCGGCCAATCGCGCTGGGCCGCCGCCCCGTCCTGCTCTCCGCCTGGAGCAGGCCTCCCGGCCTCCCCACAGCATCCCGGGGCTCCCCCTAGGGCTCTCAGGCCCTGGAAGCAGCAGTGGCCAAGTTGTCTTTACTGGAAGATAAAAAAAAATCCCGTTTCTCTTGAAAACCCAAGGATGAAACAAGTGGCAGCTCAATGGCCGTGTGTGTGTGTGTGTGTGTGTGTGTGTGTGTGTGTGTGTGTGTGTGTGTGTGTGTGTGCGTCGCCCTCGGGCCTGGCACTCTGACAGCCGTGGATGGCAAGAGAAGGAGTTTGCTCGAGGCCGCCTGCCCAGGCCCTGTGCAAGTCAGGCGGCCGCCTGGAGGGAGGCATGGCCCCCGCCCGCTCCGCGGCCTGAGGGGCATGGCGGATGGGCACTCAGTGCCCACGCACGTGGGTGGCCCTCACCTGAAGCCTGGCCTGGCTGGTAGGCCGGTGCCCCTGCCCTGGAGCTAGGGCTCCCTCCCAAGTAGCCCAGATGCCCCAGAGCCCCCGCCACCACTGTCCCCCAGCATCCAGAGGGTGCCATTTGGAAGTCTGAGGGACCCCAGAGCTAACGGCTTCAGGTTCCTTCATTTCACTGGGGGGCGGTGTGGTGCCCAGCTCGGATCTGGCAGGTGAAACGTAGATGGTCCTGCAGGGAAGGTGAGACCAGGCCCAGAATGCTGTGGAAGTCTGAAGGGAGGCCTTGCGTTCCGGACAGGCTGCCTGCCCCCAGGGAAGACCTTCATCCCATGCTCCCACGTGGAGCAAGGGGCTAGTGCCCTTCCTTCCCCCCTTGACCTCAACTCTCCAAAACTCTTCCATTCCAAAACCCACCCCTCCCCAGGAGAATCCTGCCATTTATAAAGACTCTGCATGTGCAAAGACGCCTTTGCAGAGACCACTGGGCCTAGGAGACGCCCCTCAAAGCTCCCCTGCTCTGACACTGTGCCCCCTCGAGCTTCTGATGGGGAACTGGGAAAGTCTGCAGCAACAAGCACTTCTGTTGGGTCCAGCGCTGGCCAGTTATTAAAAAAAACAATAACGTGGGTTCCACCAAGGAAGGTGGTGCTGAAACCAGACTCCTGGCTCGCACGCATTCCGATCTGGCTCCTTCGGCCCCCGCGGCGCCTGCTCCTCTGGGGCAGGGGGACATTTGGGTGGTCCTGCCACCTGTTGGAAGAGCTCAGATGCCTGTAACCCAAGCAGGGCCTGAAAATAGCTGGAGACGTGGCACTCCACGTCGGTGCTGCCCTTGACCGTCTGCTGGGAGGTGGTTTCAGTGGAGGGTTGGAAAGCGGACACTTCTGAAACCCCAGAGAGAGGGTTTTAGAGAGAGAGGTGGGCCTGAATGGAAAGAAGGTGGGCACTGCTGAGCTCCCGGGGCCCCAGGACCCTCCTTCTCCTGTGGGACAAGGAGAGGAGCCCTCCTGGCTGGGGAGTAAAAGCGTGAGCGAGGTTGAGCAGTGACTGCGCAGCCGCCAGTGACCCCGCGGGCCAAGGCCCCATCCCCGCCACCCCCGCTGCCCCAGGCTGAGCTCAGGCCGAGCAAGGTCCTACTTAGAAACCGCAGGTTGATCGCGAGCCCGAAGAGTCACACCAGGGCAGAGCGAAAGCCATTAGGCTTCCGAGACAGAGGATCAGCTACTTGGCTGGCTCCTGTGGTCTGAAGGAAGCCACCACTTTAGAGAAAGCTCCTGGAGCTGTCCAGAGGCTGTGGGCCGTGGGCAGAAGGTCAGAGAGTGTCCACAGACCCCCAGGGTTCGGGCCACTTGACTTTCTCCAGGACCAGGGTTTACAGGCCGAGACCCTCAGCCTCCTGTCCCTGTCACCAGGGAACTACAGGGGGTCTTTGGGTGGGCAGAGGTGCGCTGGCAAACCCAGAGAGGCCTTCAGTTGTCCTGGTCACATGCTAACTGTGCACGAATTCCTGGCACCCAAAATAGCCTGGGGCAGGGGACTTGGCGCCAGGAAGCGCTCGTTCAACTCTCGGCAGCTGGTGGCTCCAGGCTGGGAATAAGGAACCATTATTAGCAGCCTCAACGGCCTTGGAGGGGAAGAGCAGGCATTCTGGATGGGTACAAAGGTCACATCTGATGTTGCTGGCCTTGCGGGCTCGAGAACGCTAGTCCCTAGCTCCCAGCCTCAGGTTCCTCCACAGTGAAACAGGGAGCTCTCTTGTACAATGCTTGTAAGAAAGCAGGATAACGTGCGCAGGCAATCTGCAATTGACAAAGGACGTGCCTGGCTTCCCGTCAGATCGAGGCCCAGCCCCCGAGCCCTTTGTCCAAGAAGATAGTTTGTGAGCTCTGCCAGGAGAAGCAGGAGGCCTCAGCTCTGCCTGCCTCTAGCAGCTGGGGAGGCTGGAAATCCAACGGAGGACGGCAGCTTTAGACAGAAGTAAATTGCAGGCTTCAGAGCGCAGGGTGAATGGGTACAGGGCAGCGTCTGGGTGTTCTGGGAGGATGGAAGAAACTGGGTGATGTCTGTGGGGCTTTGGGAAGGGGAAAGATGGCAAATGGAGGCGCTCAGGAGAAGGGTGGGTCCCAAGGCCCCTGTGGATTGAAAGGACAGAGAAAACGTGAACCCAGAAGCATCTGGGTGACTTTCTCCCCCAAACCACAAGTGACCAGCAGCAGAGCAGAGACACAGGGCCTGGTGTGCCCACACCTGCAGCAGGCGTGGGCGACAGAGGAGGTGGCCCCCAGGAGGCCACCAGGAGACCCCGAGGCTGCTCAGAGAGGCCGGATGCTGGGGACGTGGGGCATCATCACGTCCTGGTCTATTTTCGGGCCTCCGCTGAGAGTGCAGGAATCCAGGCGAAGGGGCCCGAGGGCTGGGACCACCTGTCAGATCCTTTCCCCAGCTGAAGGCAGGGTGTGGGCGATCCAGGGCCGGAAAAGTCAAGGCCACCTCCAAGCCTTCCAATTTTAGAGCTGCACGTCTCCAGCTCCAGGACACGGAGTATCCTGCTGGGGCTCGAGAGGGCCTATTTAGGGCCAAACAGACCCTTGCCCCAGATCCCGGCCAACATCCCTCAATCTTTCATTAACCGTCTCTCCTGCCAGCAGGCAGCCGGCTTCATTTTACTCACAAGGCCTGGAGGGCAACCGAGAGCCCGTCAGCGCCGCGCCCTGCACAGGCACATTGTGGCGGGCCAGGAGTGAGGGTCTGGGGGTCCAGGACACCCCTGGACGCCACTCCTGCCAGGGAATTTCAGGAGCAGAGCTTCTGAGTGCTCAAGGGCAGTGAAGGGGACACGCATGGCTGGAGCATGGAAGGCTTCGTTCAGGCCGGCCTTTCGGTTTGTCCCATCTCTCTGCTGAGTCACTCGGGAACTCTGGCTCTTTATCTGTAAATGGGGCCAAGAACCCACCCTTGCCGGCCTCTTGAGGGGATTAACTGATCCCCTGGCAGCTTCCCAGGCTGGAGCAGTGAGGCTCCAGGATGTGTGAGGCCCCGGCCTGTCCTGCTGAAGCCCTGGCCAGGCCCTTCTATCCTGCAGGGTTCCAGTGGGGTGGAATCAGGCGGGGGAGTGTGGAGGGCAGTCCAGGCCTCAGCGCTGCTCAGCAGCAGGACAGACCTATAGGAAGGAATTTTCCCCGGGGGCACAGGGCACCTCCTGCTCCTCCCCAAGCCCAGGTCCCCCTTCCTGGCTGGAGATAAAAGTGGTTGGTGGGCAACAAGGACCCACTGTGTAGCACATGGGACTCTGTTCAGTGTTTTGTAGCAGCCTGGATGGGAAGGGAGTTTGGGGGAGAAAAAGGATGCATGGATATGTACAGCAGAATCCCCTCGCTGTTCCCCTGGCCCTCTCACAACATTGGCTGTTAACTGGCTATACCCCAATACAAAAAAAATTTTCTTAAGTGATTGGTGTAAACAGCCCTACTGCGTGGCAGAAACAGCTTCTCTTCACCCTCACCATCAGTTCCCACCTACAGAGTAGCTGCCTCCCACTGTGGGGAAAATCTTTAGTGGGAGTTGTGCCCACACCCCCGGGTTAATAACCACCATCTTTCCAATACCATTGGATGTTCCACCCTTCCATTCATGCGGTCTCAAATGACATGACTGTTATTTGCTGACCCCTTCAGCAGTGGTGCTGGGCTGGGGTTCTTATGTTCATCCAGGCCCAGATAGTTTCTCGATTTTCTGAAGAAAGTAGGGGGTGGTTTTCACAGCTAACCAGTGGGTGATCCCACTGGTAGGCTTCATCCTTGTCAGGCTGAGTGGAATCCAGATAATCAGAGCGGTGGGGATGCTAGGCAGGGTGGGTCCTGGGGAGGTCAGGGAGACAGCTCAACCATGTTCTGCTGAACCTTCCCTTTGGGTCAGGACAGAGCAACGGGGGATAGATTTACTCTCCCCAGTGAAACAATCAAAAGCATCAGGTAAAATATATTGGGCTGGCCAAAAATTTTTCTTACTTTTTTTCCATAACATCCTACAGAAAAACCTGAATGAACTTTTTGGCTAACCCAAGGTACAACGAGGCCTTTTCAAGACACTAGACAACTATACGCTATGCAGCCGAAAATGGAGAAGTTGTATACAGTCAACAAAAGAAGACCAGCAGCTGACTGTGGCTCAGATCCTGAACTCCTTATTACCAAATTCAGACTCAAATTGAAGAAAGAAGGGAAAACCGCTAGGCCATTCAGGTATGACCTAAATCAAATCCCTTAGGATTATACAGTGGAAGTGAAAGGGCTTAAATCTGATAGATAGAGTGCCTGATGAACTATGGAATGAGGTTCGTGACATTGCACAGGGAGACAGGGATCAAGACCATCCCCATGGAGAAGAAATGCAAAAAAGCAAAATGGCTGTCTGGGAAGGCCTTACAAATAGCTGTGAAAAGAAGAGAGGCGAAAAGCCAAGGAGAAAAGGAAAGATATAAGCATCTGAATGCAGAGTTCCAAAGAATAGCAAGAAGAGATAAGAAAGTCTTCTTCAGCGATCAATGCAAAGAAATAGAGGAAAACAGCAGAATGGGAAAGACTAGAGATCTCTTGAAGAAAATTAGAGATACCAAGGGAACATTTCATGCAAAGATGGGCTCGATAAAGGACAGAAATGGTCTGGACCTAACAGACGCAGAAGATATTAAGAAGAGGTGGCAAGAATACACGGAAGAACTGTACAAAAAGATCTTCACGACCCAGATAATCATGATGATGTGATCACTCATCTAGAGCCAGACATCTTGGAATGTGAAGTCAAGTGGGCCTTAGAAAGCATCACTATGAACAAAGCTAGTGGAGGTGATGGAATTCCACTTGAGCTATTTCAAACCCTGAAAGATGATGCTGTGAACGTGCTGCACTCAATATGCCAGCAAATTTGGAAAACTCAGCAGTGGCCACAGGACTGGAAAAGGTCCGTTTTCATTCCAGTTCCAAAGAAAGGCAATGCCAAAGAATGCTCAAACTACCGCACAATTGCACTCATCTCACATGCTAGCAAAGTAATGCTCAAAATTCTCCAAGTCAGGCTTCAGCAATACGTGAACCATGAACTCCCTGATGTTCAAGCTGGTTTTAGAAAAGGCAGAGGAACCAGAGATCAAATTGCCAACATCCGCTGGATCATGGAAAAAGCAAGAGAGTTCCAGAAAAACATCTACTTCTGCTTTATTGACTATGCCAAAGCCTTTGACTGTGTGGATCACAATAAACTGTGGACAATTCTGAAAGAGATAGGAATACCAGACCACCTAACCTGCCTCTTGAGAAATCTGTATGCAGGTCAGGAAGCAACAGTTAGAACTGGACATGGAACAACAGACTGGTTCCAAATAGGAAAAGGAGTGCATCAAGGCTGTATATTGTCACCCTGCTTATTTAACTTCTATGCAGAGTACATCATGAGAAACGCTGGACTGGAAGAAACACAAGCTGGAATCAAGATTGCTGGGAGAAATATCAATAACCTCAGATATGCAGATGACACCACCCTTATGGCAGAAAGTGAAGAGGAGCTAAAAAGCCTCTTGATTAAAGTGAAAGAGGAAAGCGAAAAAGTTGGCTTAAAGCTCAACATTCAGAAAACGAAGATCATGGCATCCGGTCCCATCACTTCATGGAAAATAGATGGGGAAACAGTGTCAGACTTTATTTTGGGGGCTCCAAAATCACTGCAGATGGTGACTGCAGCCATGAAATTAAAAGATGCTTACTCCTTGGAAGAAAAGTTATGACCAACCTGGATAGTACATTCAAAAGCAGAGAGATTACTTTGCCTACTAAGGTCCGTCTAGTCAAGGCTATGGTTTTTCCTGTGGTCATGTATGGATGTGAGAGTTGGACTGTGAAGTAGGCTAAGTGCCGAAGAATAGATGCTTTTGAACTGTGGTGTTGGAGAAGACTCTTGAGAGTCCCTTGGACTGCAAGGAGATCCAACCAGTCCATTCTGAAGGAGATCAGCCCTGGGATTTCTTTGGAAGGAATGATGCTGAAGCTGAAACTCTAGTACTTTGGCCACCTCATGAGAAGAGTTGACTCCTTGGAAAAGACTCTGATGCTGGGAGGGGTTGGGGGCAGGAGGAGAAGGGGACGACCGAGGATGAGATGGCTGGATGGCATCACGGACTCGATGGATGTGACTCTGAGTGAACTCCGGGAGATGGTGATGGACAGAGAGGCCTGGCGTGCTGCGATTCATGGGGTCGCAAAGAGTCGGACACGACTGAGCGACTGAACTGAACGGAGACAACGGTGAAAGTTGGGAAATGAATGGAGTGGGTCCTATGATTGCCTCAGCTTACTTCCTTAGGAGATTTCCCAGAGTGCCAGCAGGGAGGCAGAAAGAGGTTGCACCCAGAGGGTCCCTTAATCCAGGAGAAGGAGCTGAGGGACTGGGGAGACCAAGACAACTAGAACACTGAGGGCTGAGTAAGACGCTAGGGAGAGAAAGCCCTGGAGGTCTGCATGGGGACCCCCAGAGGACCCACCAGAAGACTGAACAGCACCCACCTGGAGGAATCTACTTGATGCTGGAAAGCCACCTGCTCAAGTGCTCATGCTCAGTCACTCAGTCGTGTCTGACTCTGCGAACCCATGGACCGTAGCCCACCAGCTCCCTCTGTCCACGGGATTTCCCAGGCAAGAATACTGGAGTGGGTTGCCATTTCCTTCTCCAGGGACCTTCCTGATGCAGGGATTGAACCCAGGTCTCTGGAGTCTCCTGCATAGCAGGTGGATTCTTTACCACTGAGCCACCTGGGAAGCCCCATCTTGCACAAATCCAAGGATTAAAAAAAAACAACAACCCTTAAACCACTAAAAAGATTAGTGGAAACAGGCCCGGCACTCACGTAGGACTGGGAATAGTGTCAATTTCCCCCACCAGCCTGAAAAAATTCATATTCAAAGGGCATTGAGTGGAATTCTCAGGAAGATATGGTCCCAACAGTGGGAAATAATTAGCTTTGGACTAAATGCTGCTTCAAGCCTGCCTAGTAAATTATAAAAACAAGAGCAGAAAGGATCAGACTGTTTCCAAGTAACTTGACCAAATGCTCAGACTATTTTTAGGAATATACAGATACACTGCACACAAGTGGGCAAAACTCATAATATCTGGCATCCAATCAAACTTTACCAGGCACTCAAAGAGGCAAGAATACGCAGCCTTCAATGAGGAGGCTCATTAATTAACCGGAACTGACCCAGAATTTACACAGATGTTAGAATTAGCAAAAAAGAACATTGAAAGTGTTATTATAACTACAACCAATATGTTCAAAAGGTTAAGTAGAGACACAGAAGACACACACAGAAAGAACCGAATTAACTTCAAGGGATGAAAATCGCAGTGTGCAAGATGAAAATTACACTGGGTGAGATTAGCAGATTAAACATTGCAGGAAAAATAAAAAGGTAAATGATTTGAGGATTCAGTATCAGAAACTATCCAAAATGAAACACCAGAGAAAATAATCCAAAGCATTAAAATAGTGTCAGTGAATCATAGTGTAGTTTTAAGCCACAGGTGACTCCATGGTAAGGAATTTGCCTGCAATGCAGATGTAAGAGAGGCAGGTTCGATCCCAGGGTCAAGAAGATACTCTGGAAAAGGAAACGGCAACCCACTCCAGTATTCTTGCCTGGGAAATACCCTGGACAGAGGAGCCTGGAGGGCAATAGTCCACAGGGGGTCACAAAGAGCTGGACACGACTGAGCCACTAAACAACAACAACGACCATACACAGGTATCGAAAACTCTAAAAGAAGGAGGGGAGCACAAAAAATACTTGAAAAACTAACCTACAAATTTTTTTTTCCAAATTCAATGAAAATAATAAACCCTCAGATCCAAGGAGCTCAATGACCCTAAGCACAAGAACAAGGCAAAAATGATACCAAAGCACATTATCATCAAATTGCTCAAAACCAGTAATAAAGAAAAAAAAACACCTCTTCAACACAGTCAATAGAGACAACACATGTTAGTCTAGAGGAAGAAGAAATAGGATGAAAGTGGAGTTCTCATTAGAAGCAATGAGAACCAGAGGCCAGCAGAGCAGCAAGCTTTAAAGCACTGAAAGAAAGGAGAAACTGTCAACCTGGAATACCTTCACTGATATACCTGGTGGAACTATCTTGCAAGAACAAAGGCAAAATAAAACCTTTTTCAAGGTATACAAAAGCTGAAAGAAATTCATCACTAGCAGATCCGCACCCACAGAAATGTCAAGAGAAGTCATTCGGGCATAAAGAAAATGGGATTAGAAATGCGGATCTACACAAATGAGAGAAACACCCCAAATGATTCCTACGTGGGTAAATAGTCAAGGCTGGTTTTTATTCTTTAAAAGAGAGTTGACAGTTAAAACAACAATATTAACAATGCATTGTAGGGTTTACAATGTATGTAAAATTTATGACAGCAATCTCACGGGGTTGGGACTGGAGAGATGGAAGCCCAGGATGCAAGCTTCTTACACAAAGTACTGTGAAATGACACGATGTGAAGGCAGACAGTGCTAAGTTAACTTGAGAACTAGAAACCCTAAATAATGACTAACAGAACAAAACCCAGAGTTACGGCTAATAAGCCCACAAAGAAGATAGACTGGAGTAATAAAAACTAATGAGTAGTCCCAAGAAGGCAGAAAAAGAGGAAAATGGGAACAAAGATCAAATCGAGAGCAAATGAGGATAGGCTTTAACGCCAGCAAAATCCATAATGATGTTAAACGTGAGTGGTCCAAGCACCCCGATTAACAGACAAGCAAGACTCAGTGTCGCTCTGACAAGCATACCTCGAGTATAAAGACAGAGACAGGTTATTAAAAGGAAAAGGGTGGAAAAAGATATGCCAGGCTGCCACTAATCAGAAGAAATCTCAAGTGGTTATATTAATATCAGACAAGTGGATGCGGAGGAAAGGGCATCACCAGAGCTAAAAAAAGATGTTCATTTTGTAGTGATCATAGAGTCACGTATGGAGAGGACAGGACCATCCCAAACATTTATACCTGGAGTAAAAGAGCTTAAAGAGACACGAAACAGGGGCTTCCCTGTCGGCTCAGTGGCCAAGGATCCACCTGCAAGGTAGGAGACTGGGTTCAGTCCCAGATCTGGGAAGATCCCGCATGTCACAGAGGAAACAAGCCCATGCACCCCAGCTACCGAGCCTGTGTGCACTAGAGCGTGGGAGCCAAGCTGCTGGAGCCCACGCGTCCCTAGAACCCACGCTCTGCAGCCAGAGAAGGCTCCTCCGTGAGAAGCCCTCTCACTGCAGCTGGAGAGTGGCCCCTGCTCACTGCAACAGTAAGGATCCAACACAGCCAAAGACAAACATAAATAAAAGATTCTTAAGAATATGTGAAACAAAGACTGAGAGCTATTTGAACAAGAAGAGACAGCCAGGTCTGCAATGTGAATTGGTTATTTCAATATCCTTTTCTCAGCAATTGATAGAACAATTAATAGACAGAAAGGCAGTAGGAAGAAAATCAGTACAGAGTGGACTTCAGCTGCAGAAGCAGCCAGCTTGACATGACTGCCATTTACGGAACACTCCAGCCAATGACCACAGAGACACACTCTGTTCAAGTGGACATGGAACGTTTACAAAACCAGAACATATGCTGGGTCATGAAGCAAGCATCAGGACGTTTAAAGGGATACAAGTCATACATAGTATATTCTCTGACCATGGTGATATCAAATTAGAAATCAACAACAGAAAGATCTCGGAAAATTCCCAAGCACTTTGGTAACTAACACATTTCTAAATAACTCTTGCGTCAAAGAGAAATAAAAGAGAAAGTTGAAAGTATTTTGAACTGAATGAAAATTAAAATACAATTTGTCAGAATTTGTGGGCTGTCTCTCAAGCAGAAATTAATAGCACCAAATGCCTGTATTAAAAGGTCTCAAACCAATGCCTCCATTTATAAATTAATAAACTACCAAAAAAAACCCCCTCAGCATATTAAACTCACGGCATGCAGAAAAGAGGAAATAATTAACATCAAAACAGAAATCAGTGAACCATATAGCAGAAAATTGATAGAGAAAAATCAATGAAACCAAAAGCTGGTTCTTTGGAAGATTAGTAAAACTGATAAACTTCTTGCCAGGCTGACCAGGACAAAAAGAGAGAAAATAAAAATCACCAGTATCAGAAATGAAATAAAAGCTATCACTACACAGCTACTGGTATTAATATGATAATAAGGTAATTTTATGAATACCTCTGTGCCTATAAATTCTGCAAGTTATATGGTAAGGAAAATTCTTTGTAAGAAACAAACTATCAGAGTTTAGTCAAGAAGAAATAGATAACCAAATTAGCCTTGTATATGTATTAAAGATATTGACTTTGTAGTTAAAAACTTTCCCACAGAGAAAATCCCAAGCCCAGTAACTTTACTAGAGAACTCCACCAGACATTTAAGGAAGAGATAACACTAGTTCTACACAAACTCTTGAGAAAATTCAAAAGGAAGGAATATAGCCTACCTTATTCTATGAGTATGAAAAGGCAAAATGATAGGATACCAAAAGAGGAACTCCCCAGGTCATTAGGTGCCCAATATGCTACCGGAGATCAGTGAAGAAATAACTCTAGAAAGAATGAAGGGATGGAGCCAAAGCAAAAACAATACCCAGCTGTGGATGTGACTGGTGATAGAAGCAAGATCCAATGCTGTAAAGAGCAATATTGCATAGAAACCTGGAATGTCAGGTCCATGAATCAAGGCAAATTGGAAGTGGTCAAACAAGAGATGGCAAGGGTGAACGTCGACATTCTAGGAATCAGCAAACTAAAATGGACTGGAATGGGTGAATTTAACTCAGATGACCATTATATCTACTACTGCGGGCAGGAATCCCTCAGAAGAAATGGAGTAGCCATCATGGTCAACAAAAGAGTCTGAAATGCAGTACTTGGACGCAATCTCAAAAACGACAGAATGATCTCTGTTCGTCTCCAAAGCAAACCATTCAGTATCACAGTTATCCAAGTCTATGCCCCAACCAGTAATGCTGAAGAAGGTAAAGTTGAACGGTTTTATGAAGACCTACAAGACCTTTTAGAACTAACACCCAAAAAAGATGTCCTTTTCATTATAGGGGACTGGACCTACAAGACCTTTTAGAACTAACACCCAAAAAAGATGTCCTTTTCATTATAGGGGACTGGAATGCTAAAGTAGGAAGTCAAGAAACACCTGGAGTAACAGGCAAATTTGGCCTTGGAATGCGAAATGAAGCAGGGCAAAGACTAATAGAGTTTTGTCAAGAAAATACACTGGTCATAGCAAACACCCTCTTCCAACAACACAAGAGAAGACTCTACACATGGACATCACCAGATGGTCAACACCAAAATCAGACTGATTATATTCTTTGTAGCCAAAGATGGAGAAGCTCTATACAGTCAACAAAAACAAGACCAGGAGCTGACTGTGGCTCAGATCATGAACTCTTATTACCAAATTCAGACTCAAATTGAAGAAAGTAGGGAAAACCGCTAGACCATTCAGGTATGACCTAGATCAAATCCCTTAGAATTATATAGTGGAAGTGAGAAATAGATTTAAGGGCCTAGATCTGATAGAGTGCCTGATGAACTATGGAATGAGGTTCGTGACATTGTACGGGAGACAGGGATCAAGACCATCCCCATGGAGAAGAAATGCAAAAAAGCAAAATGGCTGTCTGGGAAGGCCTTACAAATAGCTGTGAAAAGAAGAGAGGCGAAAAGCCAAGGAGAAAAGGAAAGATATAAGCATCTGAATGCAGAGTTCCAAAGAATAGCAAGAAGAGATAAGAAAGTCTTCTTCAGCGATCAATGCAAAGAAATAGAGGAAAACAGCAGAATGGGAAAGACTAGAGATCTCTTGAAGAAAATTAGAGATACCAAGGGAACATTTCATGCAAAGATGGGCTCGATAAAGGACAGAAATGGTCTGGACCTAACAGACGCAGAAGATATTAAGAAGAGGTGGCAAGAATACACGGAAGAACTGTACAAAAAGATCTTCACGACCCAGATAATCATGATGATGTGATCACTCATCTAGAGCCAGACATCTTGGAATGTGAAGTCAAGTGGGCCTTAGAAAGCATCACTATGAACAAAGCTAGTGGAGGTGATGGAATTCCACTTGAGCTGTTCCAAACCCTGAAAGATGATGCTGTGAACGTGCTGCACTCAACATGCCAGCAAATTTGGAAAACTCAGCAGTGGCCACAGGACTGGAAAAGGTCAGTTTTCATTCCAATTCCAAAGAAGGTCAAAGAATACTCAAAGTACTGCACATTTGCACTCATCTCACATGCTAGCAAAGTAATGCTCAAAATTCTCCAAGTCAGGCTTCAGCAATACGTGAACCATGAACTCCCTGATGTTCAAGCTGGTTTTAGAAAAGGCAGAGGAACCAGAGATCAAATTGCCAACATCCGCTGGATCATGGAAAAAGCAAGAGAGTTCCAGAAAAACATCTACTTCTGCTTTATTGACTATGCCAAAGCCTTTGACTGTGTGGATCACAATAAACTGTGGACAATTCTGAAAGAGATAGGAATACCAGACCACCTAACCTGCCTCTTGAGAAATCTGTATGCAGGTCAGGAAACAACAGTTAGAACTGGACATGGAACAACAGACTGGTTCCAAATAGGAAAAGGAGTACGTCAAGGCTGTATATTGTCACCCTGCTTATTTAACTTCTATACAGAGTACATCATGAGAAATGCTGGACTGGAAGAAACACAAGCTGAAATCAAGATTGCCAGGAGAAATATCAGTAACCTCAGATATGCAGATGACACCACCCTTAAGGCAGAAGGTGAAGAGGAGCTAAAAAGCCTCTTGATTAAAGTGAAAGAGGAAAGCGAAAAAGTTGGCTTAAAGCTCAACATTCAGAAAACGAAGATCATGGCATCCAGTCCCATCACTTTATGGGAAACAGACGGGAAACAGTGTCAGACTTTATTTTGGGGGGCTCCAAAATCACTGCAGATGGTGACTGCAGCCATGAAATTAAAAGATGCTTACTCCTTGGAAGAAAAGTTATGACCAACCTGGATAGTACATTCAAAAGCAGAGAGATTACTTTGCCTACTAAGGTCCGTCTAGTCAAGGCTATGGTTTTTCCTGTGGTCATGTATGGATGTGAGAGTTGGACTGTGAAGAAGGCTGAGTGCCAAAGAATGGATGCTTTTGAACTGTGGTGTTGGAGAAGACTCTTGAGAGTCCCTTGGACTGCAAGGAGATCCAGCCAGTCCATTCTGAAGGAGATCAGCCCTGGGATTTCTTTGGAAGGAATGATGCTAAAGCTGAAACTCCAGTACTGTGGCCACCTCATGAGAAGTGTTGACTCCTTGGAAAAGACTCTGATGCTGGGAGGGATTGAGGGCAGGAGGAGAAGGGGACGACCGAGGATGAGATGGCTGGATGGCATCACGGACTCGATGGATGTGACTCTGAGTGAACTCCGGGTGTTGGTATGGACAGGGAGGCCTGGTGTGATGCGATTCATGGGGTCGCAAAGAGTCAGACACAACTGAGCGACTAAATTGAACTATTCTATGAGGCCATCATTAACCTGACATGTAAACTGGACAAAGATATTACAAGAAAAGAGAACTGTATACTAAAATCCCTTATTAACACAGATGCAAAACTTTAGCAAATTCAATCAAACAGTGAATATATAAAAGCAAATATTCATTGCTTAATGGAGTTTATTCCAGGAATGCAGAATTTAACTTTTGAAAATCAATCAGTGTTATTCACCATATTAACACACTAAAAACAGAAAAGCCATAAGAACATTTTAATAGACACAGAAAACACACTTAATCAAATTCAACTTCCATTTATGATAAAACAACTCCCAGTAAGCTAGGAACAGGAGAGGACTTCTTCAACCTGATAAAGAGGATCTGCCAAAATCTTGCCCACAGCTAGTCGGGAAAGACTGAATACTTCTCTTCAGAGGACAGGAATCAGACAAGAATGTGTTTTCACTGTGTGTGCCAGAGGATCTCATTTTTCCACTAGTGTCTCCATTAGAAAGAAAGGAAAAGAGAGAGAGGGAAAGAGAGCGAGGGAGGGAGAGAAGGGGGAAAAAAAAGAAAAGGCATTCAGATTGGAAAGGAAGAAGTGAAACTCCACTTGCAGATGACATGATCATTTCTGTCAGAAATCTCACGGAATGTACTACAAAGTTAGTAGAATAATAAGTATGTTTAGCAAGATTGCAGATGACAAGAGCAATATAAAAAAATCAGATTTTTTTTTACACACGAGCAACAATCAGAAATTGAAACGAGCAACTTGCCTGGTGCTTCCAGTGCAGGGAGCACAGGTTCGATTCCTGGTCAGGGAACTAAGATCCTGCTTGGCCCGCCAAAAACAAAACGAACAAAGAAACTGATATGGAAACACCATTTACAGTAATATCAAATATATTAAACACTAGTAGGTTGATCTGACAAAAGATGTGAAAGATCTGTACAATGAAAACCATAAAACTGTTGACAGACATCAAAGATATAAATAAATGAAGATATACCTTGTTCATGGACTGGCAGACTCATCAATGTTAAGATTTTATTTCTCCCTGAATTACCCGCCAAGGTTCTCTGTCCATGGGATTTTCCAGGCAAGAATACTGGAGTGGGTTGCCATTTCCTTCTCCAGAAATTAATCACTAGATCAACACAATCTCAATGAAAATCCCAGTCAGATATTTAAAAACAGTAGCTGGTAAATTCATTCTAAGCTGTTTCTTAAATTCATTCAGTAATGCAAAAGATTGAGAGTAGCCAAATCAACTCTGAAAAAGAAGAATAAAGTTGGTAGGTTAACGTCACCTGGTTCCAAGGCTCATGATAAAGCTATAGTAATTAAAACCATGTAATATGGCTTAAGAGAGACACAAGATAGATCCATGGAACAAAACAGAAACTCCAAAAATAGAGCACGTGTATATGGAAACCTGCTTTTGACAAAAATCTGTTCATCAGTACTGTTAGAAAAATGCCAGTTAACGCCATAATGATGATGCGGTGGATGAACCTAGCATCTATTGTACAGAGTGATATAAGACAGAAAGAGAAAGACAAACATCATATATTACTGCATATACATGGGATCTAGAAAGAGAGTACTGACGATCTTACCTGCAGGAAAGCGAAGAGGACAGAGACATAAATTACAGACTTTGGGGCACAGTAGGGGAAGGAGAGGGTGGGGTGATTTGAGAGAATAGCATTGAAACATACATCACCATATGTAAAATAGATAGCCAGGGGAATTTGATACATGATGCTGGAACCCAGAGTGGGTGCTCTGTGAGTGATGAGATCGGGGGAGCAGGGGAGGGGGTTCAAGAGGGAGGGGACAGATATATGCTATGGCAGATCCATGATGATGTATGCAAAAACCATCACAATGCTGTAAAGCAATTATCCTCTAAGTAAACTTTTTAAAATGTTTTTAAAAAAATCATTATAAGATGCTGCTGCTGCTGCTAAGTTGCTTTAGTCGTGTCCGACTCTGTGTGACCCCATAAACAGCAGCCCATCAGGCTCCACCGTCCTTGGGATTCTCCAGGCAAGAGCACTGGAGTGGGTTGCCATTTCCTTCTCCAATGCTACAAAGCTATTAAAAAGGCAAAAATTATAGCCTGATCATAACAAGTTTTAGTGAGAAACTGGAACTTTAGTTTATTGCAGTGAATGTAAAATGGCTCAGACACTTTGAAAAACAGCTTGACTGTTTTAAAAAGTGGAAGACAGGCACCATAACCACTCCACTCCTACACATGCATGACCCCCAAGAAAAGGAAGCATATGTTCACTCAGAAATTTGCACATGAATGTTCATAGAAGCTTTATTTGTAATAGCCCCAAACTGGAAGCAATTCATATGTCCATCAATAGGTAAATGGACAAATTGTGCAGACAAAATTGTGTTGCATCCCTACCACGGAATACTACTCAGCAATAAAGAAGGAATATGCTATTCACAGTGGCAAGTGTATGTGTGATTCTCAAAATAATCATGGTGAATGAGAGAAGCCAGGCCCAAAGAATCACATATGATGATTCCATCTTTATAGAACTCTGTAAAACACCAACTAACCTACAAAGACAGAAGACAGGTGAGGGCTTGCCTGGGGAAGAGGAGGGTGGCAGGGAGGAATCACACAGGGGATGTTTAGAAATTTTAGATCACAACAGCTGCATTCATGACCTCAGTTGTTCCGATGGCTTCATGGTGGTATACATGTTCCAACATTACTGTACACAGTTTAAACATATTTAGTTTATTGTATGTCACGCATGCATGCGTTTTTGTTGTTGCTGTCGCGCCTGACCCTTTTATGACACCATGGACTATACAGCCTACCAGGCTCCTCTGTCCATAGCATTTCCCAGGCCAGAATTCTGGAGTGAACAGCCATTTCTTCTCCGGGGTATCTTCCCAATCCAGGATCAAATCTGTGTCTCCTGGCATTGGCAGGTGGATTATTTACCACTGAGCCACCTGATCACATGTACATATATTTTTACAGAGGTGAAAATATCTTGAGGGCAAGAGGAGAAGGGGGCAGCAGAGGACGAGATGGTTGGATGGCATCACTGACTCAACGGACATGAGTTTGAGCAAGCTCCAGGAGATAGTGAAGGACAGGGAGGCCTGGTGTGCTGCAGTCCATGGGGTCTCAAAGAGTTGGGTACAGCTGAGCAACTGAACAGCAAAAACAACAAGATCTTGTCTTCTTGGCTGAGATTAACTAGGGTGGAGGTGAAGGGGTCTCCAAGATTTCAAGGTGGGAAGGAAACTTCTGGCAACTTTGACTTGAAAGAGCCTTGCTTGCCTCCAGTAATTTTACAGCAGGACTGGGAACTCTGGACCATTCGCTGTGCCCTTCCTTGCTGGCTAAGTATGGTTCACCGGGGGATGGGCCCCACTTCTGGGGAAACACCTCAGTGGGTTGAGTGATGGAGGGTCAGGATGAGGTAGTGTGTGGCTATGACACAGAAGGTCTCAGAAACACCCCACTCGCTCCATCCATGTCAATTTTATATTCAATTTTGCCTGAGAATGCTCTGAAAGGCTTATAGAGCACCTGCCCCCAGATATCCTTGTGGGTAGAGGCCATCCCAGTTGAGAAAGGAAAACTTCTAGAGAACCCTGTGCCTGGCTCTCTAAGCTTGTCCCAAGACCCTCAAACAGATGAAAAACAGTAGGTATTTGCTGGCCCCAGAATGCCCTCCCTTCTTCCCAGGCACAGGCCAATAAACGTCCATCACCAGCAGCCATCATGCCCGGAACATTCCGCTCCGCAGCTATTTTCGCTTTTACTCACCAACTTCTCCACCGTTTCAGTTTCTTAAGGAGCCAAGACGAATGATGTTTGTAAACTGTAAATTAACATTGCACAGGTACCGTGCGGCTATTATGATGTGATTTCTTTTGTGTTATGATCCCAACCCATCTTGTGTGAGACGTATAGGATTTAAGGGATGTGACAGAGCTGAAAATGGAGTCGCCGTGGCCAAGGCGAACTTCGTGTTCATTGTTTCAAAATGTCCGGTATAGGACTGCGGGTGTCTTAGGGTGATAAGAGTGTTACTTTAGATAAGGAATTCATTTGGCAGCGTCCGCGGCCAGACTTCACTGGAACAGAAGGAGTAACTGATAGGGGCCACGCGGCCCAGAGCTGTTCCAGATGGACGCTCCCGAGGCTCTGTCAGAGCAGGGGAGACTTCCCACTCAGGCTTGTGGGGGACCGCTTGCTGGACTGGCCACCACCGCTCCTGCCGAGACGCCTCCTCCCCGCGTTTCTCTCTGCGGTGACTCATCGCCCCTTTTCTCCTTTCCCTACGTTGACTAACCTGTGCTGTGTTCAGGGTGGATTCGGTAAAGCTGCGTGACTCACAAATTGAAATTGATCATATTTTTGGACGCCTCCAACTCCGTGATTCTTTCTGGCATCATCACTGGCCCCTGCATCAGAGGCCTAAGTGGGAGATGATTCCATCCTGGGGATGGAACACTGTCAGCATGGTGTGTCCCCCCTTCCTTCTGGCTGGGTTGGCAGGGGGAAGGACATCAGGGATGCTCCTGACCCAGGCAAGAAATGAATAGGGTGGGGATGCGACCTCCGGGGGCCCCAGGTGGAGGCTCCCTCCCTGCCCCGTCAGACCCAAGCCTGTCTCTCCGCACAGGGCCCGGGTTAAGAGGTCACAGTGGCTCCTGGCTGGCCTTGGGGTGTCCCCTCCACCGGCAGCTCACTGCTGGGGTGAGGGTCTTCCCTTTGAAAGCTGCCCCACGGCCTACTCCTATTCTGAGAAGCCCTTAACAAGTCTCCCCTCTACTGCCTCCTTCTTTTATTCTTAGAGGATGTTGGCCAGTGACGTAGGAGGTCAGAGATGGGGTTCTGGTATTGTCCATGCCGTCCAGGCCAACGCTGACCCCTGGACACAAGCCCTGACCTTGGTGTTCCGTTTGAAAAGCAGATGTGTCTAGATCTCTGTCGTTGAGGAAGGTCAGAAGAGATGAGCCCACGTGGGAAGCAGAGAGGCGGCTCTTATTTTTCTAGCCTGGTCCAGCCGCAGACAGCTGAAAGTGAAAGCGCTGATGCTCTGCGGTCCTGGGCCCCGGGGCAGCCCTCTCTGGGCTGCTGCTAGATTCCCTGGGCCACCAGGGTTCGCTGTCCAGAAGGAGATCCAGAACCTGGCCTTGGCCCTCAGCACCCCACTCCCTCCATCCAGCCCCAGGAGGCCCAGGTCCAGGCCGCCACACCGACGTCACCCAGGCCCTGAGCGGTGGGCCCTGGTGGATGGGGGCAGATGAATTATGGCGGTCAGCTGGCGGCCGCCAAGCTTTCCCTAGAGACTCAGGGACGGCAGAGGGGCCGAGGTGGGGGCCCCGCCTCCCGAGGGCTCCGGGGGCACCGAGCTTCCTGCCCTGGGTCAGTAAGCAGAGCGGATGAACGGCAGCCATCTCATTAGCTTCATCCGACTCCCTGCTCAGCCCGTAACAGAGCCCTGGGAATGAGGGTCTGGGACTGTCTGGGTCCCCGCTTTCCCCGGGGAGGGAGGGGATGGGAGGTGCTGGGTCTGGGGTCTGGGCAGAGGGGAGTGAGGGAGAGCTGAAAAGTGAGCCCCAGGAGGAAGGAGATATACAGTCCAGCCGCGGACACCTGGCCGAGGAGAAGGGAAGAGCAGACTCCCCCAGGCTCTGGATCTTGGTTCAGCCGAGTGACTTCCATTGACCCCAGTTGCCTCTCATTTCCTCCTTGGTTAAAAGAGAACCTGCAAGCCCACTCCCTGGACGTTGTGAAGCTACAACCGCCCTCCCCATCCCCCCCACCTCCCCGTGGAAACCGTCCCCTACAGTCCCTAGCCCAGGAGGGCCCATCAAGAATTCATCCTTCTGTTTGCCTTTCTAGAGGGAGAAGGTTGCAGGAAGGAAGGGATTCCTAACTTGCACCTCCCTAAGTCAGCGATGTCTCTCCTCTCCCCAGCGTTTTGGGGTTCACCCTCCACCCAACTCTCTGAGATCGACCTCAGCAGAGCTGATTTGAGGGGCTGGCTGCCTTCACAAGACACAGAGGGGCCCCCTGATCTGCCACCATCTCCCCCACCTGCCACCCCCGCCTCCTCTTGGCTCCTTCTAAAACCCAGTGTGCCCTCTGACCCTCTAGTGATAATAGGGACTCTATGGAAAATAAACTCTTCCATCCACATCCACCGTCCCATCCCCAGCATAGCCAGAATCCTGGAAACCCACCTGGATCGGGACCTCCCCTAACTCGGGGGCTGGGGAGGGAGTTTACAGCGGGAGCCGGAGTCGCACCACTGCTTGCTCGTGTTTTTGTCTTGTGTTGTTTGTTCTTATTAAAAAAAAAAAAAAGCAACTGAGAAACAAGAATCATTCCCATAATTGTCTTAAAGGTTAAAATATTATGACAGTTCCCTGATTGGGCTGTTGGAAGAATTAAATGAGATAAGGCTCCAGGGAACGTCAGAGTGGCTTTCTGGAGCTTTCCAACTGTGCAGGAAAAAGAACAGCCCTTCTGCCACCAAGCTCCTTTGCCTCTGCTGTCTGTGGGGAGCTGTTTGGTACCCGAAGCTTGTCACTCATCAAACCCTGGCTACTGGCATCTTGCATGTGACAGATTCTCCTACAGGTTCTCCAGGGAGGCCTTGCATCTTACTGGCGCACTTAAGTCTATGAGTGGCATTTCAGTCATAAAGAACTTTCAGGGCACAATTGTTATTAGAATATTCAACCCCTTCAGACCTGCCATGCTCCCATCCAGGCTCGCCTCTCCAGCCAGGACGTGGATTCCAAAGCCAACCACCTGGACACGGCTCCTGGCCGCTGCCTGCCCTAACCTCTGCTCCAAGATCCTGTGCTGTGGGGTGGGGGTGGGGGGCTCCTGGGCCCCCATCTTCACCTTCCGCGCAGGACACAGGCCTTGAGTCACAAGACTGGAATCCAACCGTTTTAGCGCAGTGAATGCAGACAGTCAAGTGCCTTCACGTCTGGAGTTTAGGCATCTGTAATGTAGAAGAACAGAAAACACACCTCCAGGGGCTGTCGTGAGGATTCGATCAAATAAATGCCGAGTAAAGACTCTGGAGATCGCAGCTAAGAGTAGGCAGCAACCAGAGGCCTGGGGTCCCAGCAGAGTTGCAGCGGGGAGGGAGTGTGGACCCTGGGCCCCAGAAGGCAGCAGGGAACCTGCTCAGATCTGAGCCTGGAGCCCCCTCTCCCAGCATGAGGCAAGGGGAGAGGATGGAGCAAAGACCCCCAGGTGGGGGCTCTTTAGAGGTTCTCCAGCTGCTCATTTAAGAAGGGAAAGAATTCCCCTTCTTCCCACCCCCAACCTTGTGCTTCCAATAAGCAAAATCCACATTTTCTGGCCCCCAACGCAGTCGTGCTAGCCTGAAAATGCCAGAGAATTAGGGGATGGGGAAGTTGAGGGGGTAGGGGGAAGGACTGGAGACCAGAGAAGCTCCAAGCAAGGGGAATCGGGCCTTTAGGTACCTGCCAGGGCCACCCCAGATTCACCCAGGCCACTTGGGTGCTTCTTGGCCACATGCTTACCTTCTGGAGCAAACAGAGGGAGTCCTAATGCCCAAATGTGTGGTGGGGTTTCCTGATGGTTGGGAGGTAAATGAACGTCACTCGGTCATGTCTGATTCTTTGTGACCCCACGGACTATACAGTCCATGGAATTCTCCAGGCCAGAATACTAGAGTGGGTAGCCTTTCCCTTCTCTAGGAGATCTTCCCAACCCAGGGATCAAACCCAGCTGAGCCATAAGGGAAGGGCTGGGGCGTAAGGGGGGTGGTAAAATGCACGGAAGGTGCCTGGTGCCAATCCATGTTTTCAGTTGTTAGAGAGGCTGTGAAAGGGGACAGCCCCTGGCTTGCCGTGGTCCCTGTGCTGGGGCGTGCTGGACTTCTGGGCCGTGGTCATGGGCCACGCTGCTCAGCTCAAAGGCTGTCCTGCCATCGTTCAGGGTGCTATGGCTGCCTGGCACTCCATCACTGGCTCTCCACATGGGCTTGTGGTCCATTGTGACCTTGAACTCCTAACAGAAGCTCCTTCAGTGCCTTATGAAAGCTGGGGACAGGTAGGGGGAGGGCTTGTCATGTGGAGTCTTTGCTCTGATTTCTGTTTTCTGGACTGAATTCACCTAGGATATGGACATTTTGT
Organism: Nanger dama; assembly: GCA_917880005.1. Taxonomy (NCBI): domain Eukaryota; kingdom Metazoa; phylum Chordata; class Mammalia; order Artiodactyla; family Bovidae; genus Nanger; species Nanger dama. The sequence continues at coordinate 4,460,892 of CAKJTW010000063.1, read as the reverse complement.
TGCTGTTTGGTTGCTAAGTCGTGTCCTACTCTTTGCGACCCCATGACTGTAGCCCACCAGGTCCCTCTGTTCATGAGGTTTTCCAGGCGAGGATACTGGAATAGGTAGCCATTTCCTTCTCCACAGCCCAGGGATCGAACCCTGGTCTCCTGCTTGGAAGGCAGAATTTTTTACCACTGAGCCACCAGGGAAGGAGATGGACATGGGTGGGCCAAATAACAGAAAGAACTTTGAACTCTTAAATGAGACCAGCAAACTTTCATGTAGGTCTAACGTGAACTTCTGGAGCAATGGGTGTGAATATGCACCTTTTGTTCATTTTTATAGAACTTTTGAATACTAGGATTTACTTGCAGTAGGACTAGGTTTAAAAAGTGTGCTTATACAAATACGAAGTGCTCTTTCTTTCCTGTCTCTGCAGCTTTAGAAAAATAACTTTTTCCTTGCTAATTATATATTATAGTGTTTTTGATAGATTTTTATCAACTGTGGGAAAGTAACCACAGAACTGGTAATTTTTCTTAAAAACAACTCATAGTAAAAAGACATAAGACTTATGAAGAAATATTTTCCCAAGGAATTAGAAAAGAAAAATTGCCTGTATTCTCAAATAAGATGCAACTGAAGCAAAAAAAAAAAAAAGAAAGAAAAAAGGAAAAAAGTGATCCCAATGTAAAGTTTTATGAGTTTGAACTTCAACAATTTGACATTCCCCTAAATAATCTCGTGGAATTTTGGCTACAATTCAGCGACGCAAGTAGTTCACAGTCTGTTTTTGTTGTTTTAGTCACTAAGTCGTCTTCTACTCTTTTGTGACCCCAAGGACTGTAGCCCACCAGGCTCCTCTGCCCATGTTATTTCCCAGGCAAGAATACTGGAGTGAGTTGCTATTTCTTTCTTCAGGGGATCTTCCCCTCCCAGAGATCAAACCCGTGTCTCCTACATTGCAGGCAGATTCTTTACCACCTTATTGTAAACATGAAATGTGAATATTTGCTTAGATGTTAGCTTTAACTAAAGCATAGTGACCTAGACTGGCCACATCAATGCTCATTATTGGATTTCCATGTTTCCCAGGAAAAAGAAAATTTCCTTTTTGAGGAAACTATTTAAAATGCCACAACTTCAGTGTTACAGTTATCAATGTAAAGTGTGTTTGGTACTTACTAATTAAAATTTTGTCCTGCATCCATTCCCAGCAGAGCCTGACTGTGACTTCTCCCGGCTGCTCCTAGGTTTGTGTGGTCTGGTCTTACACAAGCCTGAGACAGAGCAGTTTGTGGTTTTATTGGGTTAGCCAAAAAGTTCATTTGGGTTTTCTATAAGATGTACCAGAAAAACTTGAACAAACTTTCTGGCCAACCCAATACAAAACTGGAAGTTAGAAGACCCATTTCCTAGGTTTGTTGTGTTAAATAAATGCTAAGGTCCAATAAAGCACTATACATGGTAAGAGTGGGCAGGACCCTCACCTTTTGGATTCCCCAAATCTGATACACAGAATGCAGTGTAGGAAGGAAAATGACACTAGCTTCTCCCCAGATATAAGGAAAGGACGATTTAGCCGGAACTGTTGTCAAATGCAAGTACATGCGCCCGCTGTACAGTGAGGCCAAACAAATAGAAACTTTGGAGTTCGGAGCAAACAAAGGTTTATTGCAAGGCCTAGCAAACAGAACAGGCAGCTCACGATTGAAAAACTTGAACTCTCCAGTGATCTTCAGGGAAGAATTTTTAAAGGCAAAATTTGGGGTTATGACTTCAGGGGCAGGGTTGTCTCCTGAGGTAACACGGTGTTCCAAGAATGTTAACCGTCAACCTTCTGGTTCAGACCAGTCTGAGGTCTTAGCAGGTAGTGACCTGGGTGGGGGCCTTAGTTCCTGCAAAACAACTCAAAGATGTGTGCCAGGTTGTTCTGTATGTCTCTTGAGCTGCTAGGACTCTGCTCTACTGCTGTGCTTGTTTCTTGACTGCTTTTCCTTTGTTTTCGCATTTTCTTACTTCCCTAATCAGTAATTGCTTGAATCTGTACTTTGAAACTCAGGGAAATTTCAGGAAACTAAACCCTTTTCCTCCACGAACCAGGAACAGAGGACAAGAAAAGACTTTTGTACCCAGGAGGGCCCTGGGAGATTTCAGAATGACTGGCACTCGCAACATCTTTGGATACAACTCCGCGGGTCCCCACCAGGAAGACGGTAGAATATGTACGTGTCTACACACACACGCTGCTGCCCTCAGCTCCCAGCTGAACTCGTTAATTTTCCAACTTGACCTACACCTTTAAGCCTGCCTGGAGATCCTCTTCCCCTTTAAGAGAAGACCCACTGTGTAGGCAAAGTGGAAAGAGCCAAAGGAATTACCATATTCTCTTTCTCTGACTGCCCTCCTGCTGCTTGGTAATGGCCCAGTCTACCGGAGGCCTGCACGCAGGGAAGGGCAAAACTTCTCCAAGAGTGGGAGCAAACCCAGCCCTAGGTCAAAGAGAGCACAACTCCCTGTTTTCAGCCCTGGGGGCCATAGAACTGAGCTCCGGGACTCCAGGTGTGGTTTGGCACCTGCTGGGTTCCCCTATGATCTTCTAGAGCGCCCAGGCCAGGCACTGCCAGTGGCTAGGAAGTGAAGAGGATTTCCATGCCGCAGACCCTAAATAGGGGTTGCAAAATTTGCCGGGCTGAGAGGCAACTTCCTCTGGGCCGTGGTTTGCCAGTGGCCCGTGGTCAGGCTGCATCCGGCCCAGTAATCCTGCACAGATGCTGAGGCTCACCACGGTTCCTCTGGCCTCCCTGCTCCACCCCTGCCAGACCATGATTTGTGCCCACAGTTCACCATGATTTGCCAGGTTTCATAACATTTGCTTAGCTCTCTGATGCTTTAAGTGACATGTGATTACTCCCAGGGTCTGGGGGACCAAAAGGTCTGGGGGTACACTCTGCCTCTCCCACTTGGGGAAAAGGGATCTCAGTGTAGGGGCTAAAAACCTCTCTAGGACAACTTGAATGTCACCCTTTGGGCAGCTCCTGAAAGTCTGTTACGTGTGACCTGTTCCTTTAAGAGGAAACTCAAAAGCTTACAGAATTCTGAAGGAGGCTCACACACCCCTTACTGTTTTGCAAATGGCTCACTTAGCCCGAGGTGGGGCTACCCCTGAGACTGGCGGCATCTTTCTCTTTGAGTCCCTGGGTCTAAGGAAATGAGTCCAGGGTCTTCCGGGAGGTTTGGCACCTGCAGCGTCACTCCAAAATCATTAGCTACTCCTTTGGCCTTAAGGAGCACAGTTTGAACCAGGCTCTGCCAGTTGCCCATGGCCCACAGTTGCCTGTGGACAATTAGTTGCCCCTGGCCCACTAATTCCCCAATTCTGCCAGTACTCCATGGCTTGCCAGTTTCCCAGTGTCTGCCAGTTGCTCAGAACCTGCCAGATACCTGTGACCTGCCAGTTGCCCGAGACTTGCAAGTAGCCCACGGTCCTCTGCCAGATGCCCACGCCTGGCCAGATGCCCGTGACTGGCCAGATGCCAAAAGACCCACCAGCTCCCCATGGTCTGCCAGTTCCCTGAGACCTGCCAGTTGCCCGCGGTTCACTAGCTGCCCGCGGTCCACCAGTACTCCATGACCCACCAGTTGCCCATGGTCCTCCAGAGGGCAAGTCCCGCCAAATGCCTGTGACCGACCAGATGCCCAAGATCCGCCAGTTGCCCGCAGTCTATCAGTTGCCCGTGGTCCGCCAGAGGCCCGAGACCCGCCAGTTGCCCGCGGTTCACTAGTTGTCCACAGTCCACCAGTACTCCATGACCCGCCAGTTGCCCACGGTCCTCTGGAGGCCTGAGACCCACCAGATGACCGTGACCTGCCAGATGCCTGCAGTCCATCGGCTGCCGCCAGTCCGCCAGTTGCCCGCGGTTCGCCAGTGGCCCCGAGTCCATCAGTTGCCCGAGATCCGCCAGTGGCCCGAGGCCCACTGAACTGCCTTCCCGCAGCGTTGTAATTGCCTCGTCGGATCTGCCCTGATGCCCCAGGGGTCCCAGCCTTCCTCGGCTTCTCTGTGATTTAACTGCTATTCACCTTTGTTTGGGACTTCCCGCACCTCTGTGATTCTCAGGCTCTCGTTTCAAGGTACACACGACAGAGCGCCAACCCCAGTGATTCTCGAGCAACTCTGCGCATCCTCTTGGGGATGTGCTAAAGTTCTGTCATGGAGATTGACCTTTCTTCCTACTTAGGGAAGCCATTGAATGGGGGGCACCTCCAAAGATCCAATTCTCCTGCTGACAGCCTGTCTGTAACTCCGTCTTTCCTCGGACTGTTTGTGTCGTTCCGGCCCCCACCTGGTGAATGAGAGAAGCCAGTTTGGGATTCTCCCAAACTGGAAGACAAAAGACCCATTTCCTCTCATTGTTGTGGTAAATAAATGAAATAAGTGTTGTAGTGTGGTTCCTGAAAATACTGTGAACTGTGTGAGCATGCCAGAATCAACGCCCTCAAGAGCCACAACAGCCAGCGGGTGACCACACTGGCTTCTCTCCACGTCTGGGGAAAAACAATGTCAGAAGGCTTTGCCTGGGCTGCGGCAGTAGCTGACCTCCCGCCGAGGTGAGCCCCTTAAGTTTCATCCTTAGGAGCTGTTCCTTGCCGCCCAACAGGGGACACCCTGCTACTTTAAAAAGAGAAAGAGAGGTAAAGACTTACATACTTCCTGACTCCAGAGGTGGGGTGGCCCCCAACCTAGCCTGCTGTTTTGCAAATGTCTCTCCCCTGCGGGGCTGAACTGTTGGGGTGGGGGCAGCCAGATGCTCTTAGAAGGAGCTCAGCACATCCGCCTCTTTCAGGCCCGGGATCTAAACTGTTGAGTTTTGCAGATTTGGTCCCTACAGCTCCACCCTTTGAGCGAAGAGGCCACAGCTCTGGTGCACTGAGGGGGGCTGTGGGGGGCTCAGGGGCCAGGGCAGTATGCAAGCCCCAGACTCAGCCGGGGATTGCTAAGAAGTCATGGGTCTGAGAGGAGGCGGCACTTGCCGCCGGCCTGATGCTGTAACCGGCACACCGTTCTGCCTTGACGCCTGGGCTTCCAGGTGTTTCTTTGCCCAGATGCATCTCCCTTCAGCACAGCTTCCTGTGATTCGCCATCATTTGCCATGGTTGGTGATTTCACGGGTCTCGGTGATCCTCCGTGCCGCGGACTATCCAGTCTTCGGGCCACTTGGCGCGCAGTCTCAAGTCTTTAGAGGGAAGACTACAGCCAAATTGCTCCGGGCCCTGGCCCTGCACCTCCCCCATCGGAAGCTCTGCTTTTCTAGAAGAACTGATACTTGACTCTTAGGCAACCCTCCCTCCCCCAAGGCTCTTGGTTCCCAGGGAATTATTCACCCCTGGTGGGGATGGTCATCTCCTGCTCCCAGAAGACTTCAGCCTTCTAGGCTGTTGGAGTCGAGTCCAGAGGTGGTCTAGAGATGGTCGAGTCCTGGGGTCCCAGAAGTGCTGAGATGATGCCAAGCTGGGCATCACACTCCTCCAGGTGTAAGTCTGAGTGGTGTCATACAACTTGCCTCACGCCCACACCCGCCACATGCACATGTATGTCTGGGCCAGCTCCATCCACAGGAAGTGGCCTTAGACTGCTTCCTAGTTCCAAACATGGGGGACCTCCAGCTCCGTTCCTCTGAGAAGCAGCAGTTTTGCTCCCTAGCACTGAGCAGAGCCCCGGGTCCTGCTTTGCCAGAAGCCTCTCCCATGACAGTCTGGCCCTCATCTTAGAGTTGCCAAATCGGAGCTGGGGAGCTTAAATGAATCTCTGGGCTGCTGGGAACCTCAGTGGAGGCTTTTATGAAAGGGAAGAGTGGGCAGGATTTGGAGGCACAAATAAGAACACAGGTCATAGCACGATCCCCCAAATCACGATCCATTGTAAGGAGATGCCTAACTGGTTCCACAGGGACCCAGAAAGAGTGCTCCACCCCTACCCCAGCCTCTGGCATGAAAACTGCCCACCGATGGGCTCTCTGGGTTCCTTCGCGGAGCCTGGAGTGTGGATGGTGCTGCTGAGCCCAAGAAAGGAAAGAAAACGAATTTCCCCAGGGGTGGTGGTCTTTGGTCCAGGGGCTGCTCCCAGCTGGGGATGCTCTGTTTCTTTAAGAAGGGGAAGAACTCTCCCACTGAAGTTTCAGGCCCCCAGCCTGGTCTGGCTAGTTTGCAAATGACTGGGTCTGTGGTGGGGGAGGAGTGAAGCGGCCCTTCCCCCTCTTCCTGCTCAGTCTTGGGGACCAAGGAAAGGGCTTTAGGGTCAAGGAGTCTCAGAGGAGGCGTGACACCTGCAGGTTTCACCCGAGACTTCCGAAGTCCCTTAGGCAATTACTAGTAATATTTACCTGTGGAGTAAATGCAAACGAGACTTTGGGAAGCGCCGGTGTATGCCTGGGCTGCTTGGTGGCCTGGAAAATATGATAGTTTAAATGCTATGGGCTCCACACCAGTGGTTTTGAACTGTTTGTGTTCCCACAAGAGGCCAGGATCCTTGGCTGGTACCTGCGCCTGGCCAGTTACTCTGGGCTGCTGTGCTTCGGCTCAGAGAGCTTCCCCTGGACCCTGCGGCCTCTGAGGCCCCCGGTGGGCGACACACAGACACCTGTTCCCCTTGCCATGGGGCCGCTGTGTGCAGCACCACGGCTCACTCAGCTGGCAGTGCAGGGACCCCCGGGATGGTGGGGCTGGGTTCCTCCTTCACCGCACTCTCCGCAGCACGTGGCGTGGCGGCTCAGGCAGTGACCTCGGGGCCACTGCATGGCCCTCAGGGCATTTGCTGGCATCGTGGAGGGAACCACGACAGGCCGTTCTCCCAGCTAGGGAAACCGGGAAGCCCAAAGACCCCAGGTTCTCTGTGGAGGGTTAGCGCAAACGGGTTTCTGTGTGGCATCCTCACACCAGGTGCAGTGATGCCCCGCTCCCCAGGATGAATAGGGGGCTTATCACAGCTGGAGAAGCCATAAGCGCCAAACTGGAACGTCCTTCCCAGAGGATCTCCTCCAGGGATTCCTTGTCAATGGCATGGCCGAGACCGGAGTTCCACGTCTTGTTCTGTGCCTCCCGGTGGGCAAGGTGGGGTGGGGGGAGGGTTGGGAAAGGCGATTGCAGCGTGACCGGGAGAGGCGCCTTGTGGCAGGAACCCCAGGGCAGCTCCTCACTAGCTCTTTCTCCGTGCCTCAGTTTCCATATCTGCAGACAGGCATGATGAAGTGCAGGGGTGAAGGTTAAAGGAGCTATTAAACAGTGAACAGGCGCTCAGAGAACCCGCCGGGCAGAGCACACGGTCGGCATTGTTTTCCGTTTGCCTGCTGACAGCCCCACGCCGCTCTGCGTCTCCGCACCCTGCACAATCATTTCCGCGGGAGTCAGCCTAGAGGAAGTGGCAGGGTTCAGACTCCTGCACACTTAAATGTCGGCTCTCTTCTGCCAGAGGGCTTTCCAGAAAAGTTGTGCCCATTTAGATGGCAGGTGTGGTAACAAGTTGATGAGGGAAACTGCATGTGTGCCTGTGCGTGTGTATGTGTGTGTGTGTGTGCATGCGTGCGTGCGTGTGTGTGTATGTGTGTACTGGGTGGGTGGCATTTTATGATGAATATTCCAAATAGTTTAGAAAAGAATGTAGATCTTAAACAAACAGAAGTCCTGTGGAGACAGTCTGCCTGGTCCAAATCAGGCATTGCCCTTTCGCTTTGCAGCCCCCTTGGGGCGATGCTGGCCTGGGACCCAGAGTCTCCCTGGCCATCTTTCCTGGCTGCAGGTGGGGGCGAGGGGTGCTGGAGAGTCACAAAGCCGACATGGCCTCAGCACACGGTTTTGCACAGAGTGAAGGATGAGACAGGTTTTGCACTTTTTTAGGGGATCATGGGTTCAAGTGTGAATCCTGATCTAGGGGAACGCAGCTTGGCACTCGTGCTCTGCTCAGCACAGACGCCCCTTGGGGGGCTACGTGGTAGCCTGAGCCCCAGTCCCTGGTTCAGAGACCCCCGCCCCCAGCCTTCGGGGTCAGGATCCCCTGACTCCGGGAGCAGACATTCAAGTCCCTCACATCGTCTGTCTTTCCATTCGGTTCAAAACGCAGGCATAACGCTGCCTTCACCACATGGGAAGTGGCAACAGCTTTTGCCAAGGGCCTAGCCCCTCCTGGGACCTGCCACAAGGTTGGGGTGCGGGGGAGGGCAGGAGTGCTCCTGAAAGGCAGCAGGGTGAATTGCTTCCTGTGGTCCGGGGCATTGCCCTTGTGAGCAGGCTGGGCACAAGATGCCCTGCCTTTTAGGCCGCCTTCCTGGACCCTTAATCTTTCTCTTCACTCTCCAGGATGTGCAAGGACCCTGGGGCAGGGCGGGTGACCAGGGGCTGCCTCTCCAGGTTCCTCCAGCTGTGTGGGTTGGGGGCTCCCCTTTCTAGGTGCCAGGTCAGCCTCTTATTGGGGTGTACGACTCCAGACGTGGGACCCCCCATTCCTCCCAGCTCATGTTGCTCGCTAGGCGGAGAAGGGCAGTGTCTCCCCCAGGCTCTGGGCTCCTGCCCCACCTTCTGCCTCGGTCGCTACTGGGTGGTTTGTTTTGTGCCTCTGCTCTCCGGTGAGCTGGACTGCGGGAACTCAACGCGGATGTTTTATTCTGAGACTACAGGAATAGGATGCGGGAAACAGAGGGGCTTCCCTCGGGAGTCAGGGCCTTCCTGCTGGCCCCTCGCTGTCTATATTTCTTCTGCCACAATTGTTCCTGGGCGGGACTGGCCAGCACATCCTTTATAAAGATAAGGTCCTGGGACAGGGCAGGGTGGAGCTTTCTGGTTTGCTGTGGACATGCTTTTCCCCTGTGGAAACCTCACCCAGAGAGGGGACTTTGAGGGGCTTTGCCAGAGAGCACCCAGTCACCTGGGCCCCCTGCCCACTCCACCCCCATCTTCCTCTCTCCTCCACATTCTGTCTCCCACCCTCCCCCTTGTATTTCAGGCTCCCTCTCCAGCTTGGTAGGAGATGGCAGTTTACACACATCCGCTGTTTCTTCCTGGCATTCTCATCCCCCCTTGTCTAATTACACTGGGGTTTCTCCCAATCAGGGCTTTGAGTTGGGGTGTGGAAACCAACCCAAATCCGGGCCTGGGTCTGCAACTGTCTGTTCAGGGCGTGTGTGAGGGTCCTGTGGGAACCCCCGAAGCAGGGGGCTGGGGGATACACTGAGGCCTTCCGGGGTCAGCTCAGTCCAAGCAGCCAGACAGTTTTGCTTGGATCTCTGGGGCTGCCACATGACCATACATATACCAGCCGGAAAGCGACTTACGGCCGAGAGCAGGATTTGAACGACTTCTGTTGTAGGGAGGCCCCTCAGAGTAAACAGGGAGAATTTCTGGGAAATGTACATGACGCCAGACTGTCGGGAAAGGACGTGGGCTCAGAATTCCTGATAGTCAGACCAGGCAGGGAGATGGCAGCTTTCCCCCGGGCGTCCTGGCCCCTAAGGGGCTCTCTCTCTTTTAGTTAAAAGATAAAGCTGCCCCTTGCTGATTCCTCCTTCCAGGGAGGGTGGGAGGTGCTCACTTGCTTTCAGAGCCTGGCTGAGCACACCATCCATCTGAGACGGGAGCAGAGGTGGCCAGAGCCGAGCCTGGTGCACAGTTGGTGCAAGGCTCAGCTCCGTGAGTCCCAGAGGCAGGGAGCGTGCCCGTCACTGGCTGTCCTACCCCTCAGCGCTTGAAACAGCCAGCCTTAGGCATCCAATAGGTGTTTCTTGAAAGGGATGAATGAATGAATGCATCAACAAAACTGTCTGGAATTCATCTTTCAAAGTTAACATGGCACAGGCTAAAGATGCGGGCCCTCGGTGGTGTATCTTGGGGGCAGGCAGTGCTGAGTGTCCTGGCTCCACTGCACGTGTCCCACCTATCCGGTGACTGGCTCAGATGGTCCACCTCTGGCCATGGACATTGACCCTCGTGTCCACTGACCCTCCTAATAAAGCGGGAGGCTTTTTTGTTCTTAGCACTCTGTTCTTAGCAGTTCTTAGCATTCTGTGCTCAGGGCCCACCTGGGGTGTGAATCCCTGGTTTCCATATTTTTGCGGAGGAAACCAGAGCTCAGTGGGGTGAGTGGGCAACACTCTACTCAAAGGGCCTGGGCTTCCCAGAGCCTTCCCGAAGCCCTCTGCCCACACTGGTTCACAAAGGCGTCGCTGTCTTCACGTTGGAGCAGGCTTTGAAAGGTGGCCTTTGTTTGCTTTTCTTTATCATCAAATGTGCAAGGGCAGCTCTGTTTACCTAAAGGCAGGCGCCTTTAAGCTCATCCTTTCCGCAAACACCTAAAGGGTATGTTGAACATTTGAGCCCCTGTCTCCGAGGGCCAAGAGTTTGCAGAGCCGTAAGCCTGAGCAACTGGGTAGACAAGGGCAAGGTACAGGGGACCTGTGGTCCTCAGAGATGACCCTCTGTGACCTGTGGTCACCCCCAGCCACCCTGGTGGTGGAGCTCCCTTTGTGGTATGGTGGGGGGGAGCTTTTGGGGAAACTGAGGCCTCAAGATGTTTCTGCACTCTGGCTCGAGGAAGGGCACGCAGCAGGGGCTGGCATAAAGGGTAACTGGTCACCCTTAGAATCTTTGCCTCTGTCCCTACCCCACAATTTCCAGGATGGAGAAGCTTATAGCTCTCATCTGCCAGGCCCAGAGCTATTTCTCATGAACCAGGAGACTGTAGCCAAGGTTTCTCGCTCTGTGTCCCCGTGGGAAGGATGGCCTTGTGAGATCAACTGTCTTTGGGACAGCATGGCTGTCTTTGTGGGGGTGGGGAGGATGCCACCTCCGTCACCAGGGCTCCACTGGGTACTCAGGAGCTGCTCTGAGGGCTTCACACGCACGCCTCCTTTCTCCTTCTCAACAACCCTGGGGGAGCGGGGGGCTGGCACAGTGGTTGCCCCCATTTTACAGATAAGGAAACTGAGGGATAGAGGGGCATGAGACCTTCCCTCGAGGTCAGTTGTGAGCAACAGATGGTATCGGATTTGAATCGGGCCTGACGTCAAAGCCTGCACTCTCACCCACCTCTTCCGTGGCTGCCAAGGCTGCCTCCTTGACGAATGTCTCATGTTGACCCCAGAGGGCCTGAATCCTACCAGGGACAGGAGAACAGGAAGAGGTGGAGGAAGCAGGCCAAGGGCTGTGGGGATATTTTTATCTGGACGATCTCTTTCCCACCAAGCTCGTGGACTGTATCTCACATTCCCATCTTTGGGATGGGGGTCCTGTCGAGGAGGAGACGGGGCTCTTGGTGGTGGGGACAGAGGGCGCTGGGCCAGGTGGCGGCACTGGGGTGGCCAGCCTGGCCCACAGAGAACCTCTGGGGCTCAGCAGAGAGGCTGAAGGTGGGGGGGCATGCTTCATTTTCCTCTCCGGCTGATTGTGGGGACCAGAGGAGCCCATTCCTCACGCTTTGAGGAGCAGCAACCAAGCTCTCAGGCATTTCTGAGACAACAGCATGTAGGAAGGACATCTCTGTGTCCATGGTGGGGCAATGGGGCACACAGCACAGACCTTGGCTCACTTCTAGCACGTACGTTGGATTTAATTTTCGTAAAGTACAGAATAAATGCATGCTTCTTATACAGTAAAAGCAAATAGCATAAAAAACAAGATTCCTAATGCCATCTTCACCCCTGGTGTCGTACGGATTGGAGACACATGGTGATATAGCATACGTTTTTTTTGTTTTGTTTTTTCTGTCCACTTAATCTTCCCTCCTGAAGGAAACATTAACTCTCCATTCTACAGACTCTGAAAACGAGGTTAAACAACTAACGTAAGGTATGTGGGTAGCAAGCGAGTGAACTTGCCTCTGAAGTCTCAACTCAGAGCCCAAACTCTCACCCACTGGCAAGACTACTGGTCTACCCAAGAGCTGGGACCAAACACTAGCAATCGCCACTGTGATTACAGGGTCTCAGTCCTTTCATCTGGGCTTCCCTGGGGGCTCGGTGGTAAAGAATCTGCCTGCAATGCAGGAGACGCAGGAGAGATGGGTTTGATCCCTGAGTCAGGAAGGTCCCTTGGAGGACAGCACCGGCAAACTGCTCCAGTGTTCTTGCAGGAAAATCCCAGGGACAGAGGAGCCTGGTGGGACCGGAGACTCAGGCATCAGCAGACTTGGCCCGGGGAAGCCAACCGTGGGCTTTGGATGGATCCAGACCTTGAATGTTTAAGCTGAAAGTGAAAAGTGAGTCTGCAAATGGTCCTCTTTCCTTGGCTGTTAAGAAGACAGGTCTTTGCGACGGACCTTGGTAAAATCTAGCACAGATGTCTTCTCCTGGGGCCTCTTTGGTGCGGTGGCAGTTTTTCAGCTGTCAGCAACCTTTTAGTTTAAAAAAAAAAAAAAGCAAACTTTCCAGTCCTGTTCTACCTGGAATACATTTTCTCCTTGGGGGCCCCTCCCCAGGCCTCTGCAGTTCTGTCAACATAGCAAAGCCAGCCCCCTCCCTAGCCGCAGGCAGTTGAATGAAGCAGTTCTTTGCTCCACCGAAGGAAATATTTCCATGGAGTTGGGCCAAAAACCCCTTGCTTGAATCCGGGCTGGCCCACACCCAGAGCCAGGGGGCTGGGTGGGGGCGTGGCTGGGCAACGTGGCCACCTTCTCTTGGTGTCAGAATGTGACTTCTAAAATCCACCCTGTGGTGGTGGGCTCATAAGACCCCATTCTTGGCCTGCCTCGTCCCCTAGTAAGTGGATTTCCTTAGGCCCCCTCTGTGCACGGGTACCCACTGACGTTCCATTTCTTTTACTGTTATCAGCCTGGAATTTGTTCACCTCCATGATGGGATCAAGAGAGACTTTCCAGGTATCAAGTGTGGCTGTGGGGGGCTGCCCCCGGACCCCCACTCCCATCCCATGCCCAAATGCCTCCATCCGAGGACAGTGCCCTGAACTACTCAGGAGGGGGAGTCCTGAGTCTCGTGATTTTTATTTACTTACTAGAAAAATATTTCCTATTTGAGGCCTGTCAGAAAGAGGCTCAAATGGTCAGTCTTCTTGGATTGCTGCATTTTCAAAGAAAAATAAAAGCAACACATGTCAGTAGAGAAATCCATAAAAGTGGAAAGAAGACAAACCACTCAGAATTTATTCGTCCAGAACAGCTAATGGTTTGGGGGGTAATTTGGAGGCATTACCTTCCAGCTCCTTCTCATTGGCTCTAGTCAAGAAAAGGATCTCTAAAGAGCAGTGCCCACCCTCTCTCCCCCACACTACACACCCCAGAGTCAAACACAACACACTGCCTGGAAGGCCAGCAGTCTACTGGGAAGTCAGCTTTATCCGTGGCCTTTCATGAAAGGCGCTGCATTTTATTTGTCTTTCAATATCTACAGTTTGGCAAACTCTTCTATGCAAAGGTTGGGGCTGCACCTGGAGCTCAGGTTTCCAGGGAGCAGCATGCTCCTGACATTGGGGTCGTGGGTAGAAAATCCACATGTGATCAAGAAGCCATGAGGCTCCCTGCTTACCAACCACAGGATCACGACACACCACAGGGACCACCAGACTCTGATTTGCAGGGCGTGTGAGCAGGAATTGTGTTTGGATACGTGAGAGCAGAAAGAAAAAAGGGGATCCCTCCTTTAAGTCCTTAAATGCCAAGCTCAAGTGTTCAGGCTTTATGTTGAGGGCAAAATCAAGTTCTCGAAAGGTGGTTAGTGTAGGAGTCACAGATGAGAGTGTTCTAGAAGGGAGTGATAGTCACTCAGTCGTTTCCGACTCTTTGGGACCCCGTGGACTGTAGCCTGCCAGGCTCCTTTGTCTATGGATTTCTCCAGGCAAGAATACTGGAGTGGGTTGCCATTGTTCTAGAAGAGTTACTGTCAATTCCAGCATCCCAGAAGACAGGATTGTGTTAGATCATTCTCCCTGAATCCTTGATGCCCAGTTTTGTACTTTACAGGAGGTACAGAGGTGGTACCTGATAATTCCAGTCTCCCCCACCGCAAAGCAAGTTCACAGGAAGATCTTCCGTGTGCCCTTCTGCTTCTTTGCCTTGGGATGAGGTCTAGGGGGAGTGAGGGTGGTTCAGGGATGTGTGATTTGGGGGTTTTAAATTGCCAGAGGCTGGCATTGGTCCTGGCATCAAGAAGGCAGAAGCATCAGCCATCACTGTGGCCAGCCTCGGGATGTGTGGAAGGAAGACGGCTCGGGGAGAGATCTCTGGGGAACACTAGCATTTTACCTGGAAGACTGAGAAGGTCCGCTTAGGGGGCAGGCACTCAGTGGTCACTGAGCAGTAGAAGCCTGAGCGTGATTTGGAATAAGGGAACACATTTACCCACGCCTGGAAGATGGCTATGGGAGGAGCTTGTCTTCATTTCCTGCTGAATCTTAGGACGTTTGTCTACTTGCCCACAAGTATGTACATGTGGATAGGAGACTGCTCACATGGCTTTTGAGGGCTCCCAAGAATGAATTTAAAAAGAAGAAAAATGTATGCTTTGAATTAGATCTACGTGAAAAAGAGAAAGAAAATGAGGCAGCAGGCTAAACTGTGTGTCTGGGCCACTGGCTCTCCTCCAGGGATCTTCGGAGAGTTGGGTTTTAGCATGTACAGAAAGACAGTGAGCCATTTCTCAAACTTGGATTTCCTTGTCTGTTTTGCCCTATCGATATGATCTGAGCCTTCATATGTCTTTTTGCAGCAAGTAAAGCTTACATGACATTGTTCAGATTGAGAAGCAGTTTGGATCCAAATATTACCATAGAGTTAGCTCTTTCAAGTTCTTTTTTTTTTGCTTTGGACCAACAAATATTTAAAAGTTAGGTTCTGAGCTCCAGAAAAGCCAGGAAAAACATTTAAACATATGGACTGTGTGTGTGTGTGTGTGTGTGTGTGTGTGTGTGTGTAGTTAAACCAAGCTCGGTAGAGATTAGTTTACAGCAGTCTGTCTTTCTCTCTGCCTTTCCCCCCCTCTATCTCTTTCTTTCTTCCTTTCTTTTAGGAAGCCAAAAGGATAAACATGTTGCCATGGAGTTCTGTTTAAAATAAAATACAATGGAAAGAAAAGCAGCATGATGAAGTAACCACATGGACGGCAGGATACACCTGATACTAATTACTGTCATGCAGAATGTTCTGGAAGACATTTGACTCGCCTGATGTATACATTCAAATCAAGCAGAGCAGGACTGGAAGGCTCCTTGGGGACCATCTTGTCCAACTCTTTCCTTTTTCCAGATGAGGAAATAGGGGCCCAGAGTGAAAAGCCTGGACAGCAGCCTCCCAGTTAAAGAGGGAGCAGAGCTAGGGTTCAAACCCGCGGCGCTTTTGTGGGAAACACAGGCTTTCCAGGGTCTTTCACCTTGGCCTGTCACTGAGACCTTGGAAAAGAGGAGTGGGGTTTACTGCGAAGCTCTGAGCAGCAGGCCAAGGAGCCAGAAAAAAACAGCAGAGGCGGACTCTGCGCCGGGAGGCCCACCTCTCCTCCCGGGGGCCAGGCCTCGAGGACGGAGATGCGCATTGGCCATCTGGAGTTTCTCTTTCCAGGGCCTCTCGGAGGCACCCCAACCAGAGCTGGGGGGCTCCTCCCAGAGCATCGCTCATGTCCATTCGGGGCCGCAGGAATGACGCCAGGAGGCCGTCTCTGGAACAGCCTCCAGGGACCCCTAGTGCGTAACTACTGACGCTCTCTGGTGGCCGCCTCCGCTCCCACGCAGACTTCCCACGCGCGCGGAGGGCGAGCTGGCGCCCCCATGACAATGCGCGCCCCTCTAGCCTCTGCCCCCGAGAGGCTAGCAACCGGGCCTGCGGGTGTCTGATTGGCCGCGCCGGCTTGACGACAGGGGCTCCTGGCCGCTGATTGGTCCCTGCTGGCTCTGGCTGTTTCCTAGCTATTAATACCGTGGCTAATAAACGCTCTCCTGTTGACGAGGATGCTCGGAGCCATGATTTTTGAAGCTTTCTTGACGCCCGCGGTTGGTGCGGGCCTTTCTGTTTTGCAAGTCCTGCGGCCGGGGCTCTAGTCTCTGGGACACCTTGCATGCTCTCAACCAGGCTGTAAAGGGGGTTCTCGTCCCCCTCTTACGTTAACTGACACTTTAAGGTAGCTCCTCGCCGTGGACCCCAAAGGCCACTTTATTTTCATCTGCCCAACAGCCCGCTTGTAAATGAGCCCCCTGCCCAAGGCTCGGTGTCTCGTGCGACTGGGTGGTCCATTTCACTTCCCTGTCTCTTGTGGTGGGCTTACAAATAGCTCAGTCCCTTCTTTTCTGCCCAGGAATCTCCCGACAGTTTTATAGTCACCTACAGGATCGCTGGCCACGGCGCGGGAGAGGGCGAGGGTGCGAGGGTGTTCTTGGCTCTGAAGCGCCTTTGAAGCTCCCCAGAAGAGCAGGGGAGCTCTTTCTAACTTGATACCTCCTGCGGAGCCCCTGTCTTTCCCCTTAGGGACCCATCACTCATTCTTACCCCTCTCCTGTCACTAGGCGCTTCATCCTTGTCCTCCCGGCTGCCACCCACCTGTCGCCCTAAGATAGATCCTTAGTCCCTTTCAACAGCATTTTGACCTTTGCGAGAGGACATTTGATTGACGGTTCTGCCCACTCTGCCGCTCGGTGCCCGGCAGAGCTGCCGAAGGCGGCACCTGTTAAGGATTAAATCTCATGTGCCAAGTCCCGGAGTCCGAGGCCGTGAAGCTCTGGTCTGCGGCAACATGTGTCGCTGCCTGTTTCCCCGGGGGCGAGGAGGGGGTTCAAAGTTGTATGTGTGGGGAAGCGATCTCAAATTTGGAGGGGGTGGTACCCTATGGATCTCCCGGTGGGACACGGACCTCCTTGAAAAGTACTTTCCCTATAGGGACACATCTCGTGTCTAGATTACTACAACTCCCTTTCTTAGGGGTACCCCCGTTTTTCTTTAAAGTAGAGGGAAACGGACCTCTTGGCAGAGGAGGGGGCATTGCAGGGTTCTGGGTACCCAGGCTGTAAGCGGCAGAGCCGGAACTCACAACCCGGTTTTTCTGACTCGGAGGTGCACTATGGAGTCTCCTGATCAGAAAGGGACGGGTAGGCTAGAAGGGAGTGACAGCCGCCGACTTACGTTTGGGTGCCGCTTGTCTTGCCTAGGGCATTTTATTTCCCAGGACAATAAGCAGAAAGCTTCGTTTTCTTTCCCTAAGCTGCATCCTCTGATAGAGGTTCCGAAATAGCCAGGTGTGAGATCTGCCGCCCCCCAGCGCCCCAGCTTTGCTCTCCGCCCGCCCGAAGACAACCACCCCTTGTCCAGGTCTCCCAGCAAATCGTGCACAGAAATCTCCCCCGCTTGGCGCGCGAGGCTCATGGAGGGAAAAAGCACCAGCGAGCTCAGGGTGTTGGTCATGGCGGCGAGGGGCACTGCGGCAGAATTTTTCCTCCCTTCTTTGCTGCAATCTGGGTGCGGCTAGAGCAATTTGTCATAGAATCTGGGGGCTCATTTTTCCGGCCAATCACTTTTGGAGAAATGAGCGCATTGCAGCAGAATGCACTGACGTCAGAGACCACCCCTTCTGCGCCTCCATATAAACCCCACCCAGCCAGCCCCTAGCGCAGACGGCGGAGAGCTGGGATGGAGCGCGCCTTGGCCCGCTGGCCTGGGCCGCCGCTCCTCCGGAGAGCCCGGGCGCCCACGCGAGAACCTCCCTACCCGGTGAGTGGTTGGCCATCCTTTGCCCGAAAGGATGTGCAAAGGAAGACGACACCCCCTTCTGGGCTGGGCTCCGTCCTACTGGACCTGCCGCGAGATAGATACCCGAGACCGTCTCCTGAAGGCGACCACTTAGCCTGGTCCCCGAGCGTCGGCGACGGAATCGTGTCGGGAAGGAAAGTCTCGAGGCACGTTTTCCTGGAGGATGGGGGGTGGGGGGAGAATCACAGGGCCCCTTTCCAGTCTGGTCACTGAGGGCAGGCTGGGTGGTCGCAGCTTGTTACGAAGAGTGGGAGGAATCTGATCAACCCCCTGTCAGAGGCCAGCGTGCCGCAGTCACCGCGGTCCAAAACCGAGATTTTCTGGGTTTGAAGCCACCTGGAGAATCACGAGTGGTGAGAGACGTGGTGGTGGATGCATTCCACATTCCCTAAGAAATGGGGGAGCACCCCAAAAGCCAGAGTCTCCCGGGCATATTTTCCCGCTAGTTTTGGCGAGGTTCTTGGTGGCCGTAGGCATCAGGAGTGGAGGTACTTATCCGCTAGGGGTTCCGAATCCAAGTACACGGTTAGTGCAAAGCCTACTCCAGTCAAAATTCAGACAGTAGCATTACTACCTGATATCATCTGGTTTATTAAAAAAGTGGAGAGATATGGCGCCCAAGTGCAAACCTTCCAGAAGCCCCCCATCCCAGGACGGGTTCCGTGCAGAAGGGCGGCTGGCGGGGGGGCGGGTCAAGTGATTAGGGGTGCATGCAGAATAGAGGAAAGGGGTGGACTGAGGTGGAAGGAAGGCTGTGTCCTTGGGTCTGGAGGGGCTGGTCAAAAAGGAAGAGAGAAATACAGAAAAGGGGGGCGTGTTGGGGAGTTCTGGGCTCTGGGAGCGGAGAACTTGGGGGATCGGGGGTCTTCTCGGTGTTGCGCGATGGTCCCTGGAAGGTTCTGACGTGTTGTGGGCTTTAGATTTTTGATCGAACCGCCTCTTGCCGTTTCCTTTGTCCCTGTCAAGCACCCCCCCCCGCCGCCCCCCCCCCACGGTGGGCCGGCGGGCTTGGGGAGGGAGGGGGGCGCGAGCGGTTTGCTACGTGGCAGGTTTCTGGAAGGTTTTCTCGCTGGCCGCCAGAGGGCGCCCGCGGCACTGCGGAATTTGGGGGGCGGGGTGGGGAGGGGAGGTGGCCTTTGTTCTCCTGCTGGAGGGGGTCGGGCGCGGGATTTCCTGGAGAGTTCTGGGTGCATCTACCTAGGAAAGAAATGTTTTAAAACCCCAGGGAACCTGGGGAGCGGTTGCAGGATTTCGCGCTGGGTCGCGATGCCTTGGTCGGCACTGATTGCGTGACCTAGGGCGTCGTGGAAGAGCGTGGACACAGATGAGTTTATTTCGGCCGGTTTGGGTTTTGAGGGTCTGAGAAGGTGTGGCTCATCTGAGTAGGATGGAAAAGCCGCAAAACGGTTAATTAGGCGCCATCGTGCGGGGGTCTTGAGAGTCTTGATGTGGCAGAGCAAAGGAGACGAGGTTTGGGGTGGATTGGGGGCTCGGTGGCGGTCTGGGTAATTTTAGGCGGTTTTGGCTACCTTTATTTTATTTCCTAGTGGTACCGTATTTGTATCATGTGTCCAGAGACACATAAGTGTGTGAAAATAGTGTATTGAAAACTGGGCCTTTATCGTTTTAATTAACGGATTTGTAATTGCATTTTCTGGAGGTTGGCGCCAAGATTTCGGTGTTTTTACCCATCAAAAGTGGAATCTTGTTCTGGAAAGACCCCTGTGGCGACTGTCCCCTTGAAATGCTCAGTTCTGTCTGGTGCCAGATTGACCCCCGCAGTTGTGGGGCGCAGAAAGACCTCAGGACCTGTAGTGGGGGGCGAGCGTCCCCCATAGAATCCACAGGTGGATTCTGGCTGGTGTCGGCTGGCGTGGCATTTAGGGGACCCAGCGGCCCTGCGCGATTGGCTGGGGTAGGCTCTGTCCCCCCCACTTTCTTAGGCCTGAGACCTGTTGGGCGCCCCCTCCACCTTATGCCAACTGTGCCCCTGGCAGCTGCAGGCCAGGCGCGGGCGGGAGGCTGGGGTGCGCGCAGGTGTCTGCTCTCGGTTTCTGGGTGCTGGCCGCGCGCCCCTAGCGGTCGGTGTCTGCAAATGGCTCTCGGCCCGCTAGCCTAGGCTTCAGGTTGCGCATGCGCACACCGCGATCACTTGTGCCCTGTCAATCAAATCTTCCTTACCCCCTCCCACTTCTCTCCCTCCTCCCCTTTCCTCTCTTCTCCCTCCTCCCGTTTCCGCTCCTCTCCCTCCCCCTCCCCCTTTCCTTCCGCCCCCTCCCATTCCCCAGCCCCCTCCCATTTGCGTCACCCCTCCTTTCCCCCCCTTCCTCTCTCTCATTCCCTCTCCCCTCCCCCCTCCCCCTTCCCCCTCCCTGTTCCCCCTTCCCCCCTCCCCCTCCCTGTTCCCCCTCCCCCTTCCTCCCTCCTCCCCCCTTCTCCCTCCTCCCCCTTCTCCCTCCTCCCCCCTCTCCCTCCTCCCCCTTCTCCCTCCTCCCCCTTCTCCCTCCTCCCCCTTCTCCCTCCTCCCCCCTTCTCCCTCCTCCCCCTTCTCCCTCCTCCCCCTTCTCCCTCCTCCCCCCTTCTCCCTCCTCCCCCTTCTCCCTCCTCCCCCTTCTCCCTCCTCCTCCCTCCTCCTCTTTGTTCACTCCCTCCTCCCTCTCCCGCGGACTGCCCCCTCCCTCCCTCTGCTGTTCCAGTGCCGGCCGTTAGAGGTCATCAAGATGGTTTCTAATTGTGACCCCTTCCCCTGCCCCAGGGTCTGCCTTCGAGGATGACACCTTCCGTCTGCCTTCCTGTCACCGAGGACCACCTGTGGATGAGGAGCTGATGCCCAGGTGCTTGCTGCTCACCTCCATCTTATGGTACCTCAACCCATCCTGGTGGCAATTGAAACCCAACACGGTGGGCGGACCCCCCACCCCTGCCACCCTGCTTGCAGCACTCCAACGCACATTAGCAATTAAAAGGCAATTTAAAATGTTAACTAATTAGTTTTAGTTGTAATTAATTCATTTCAACTTTAACTAACACCTAGACTTGGCCTTCTAACCTTTGTTCTGTTGCAGAGGACGCCAGGAGCAGGGGTTCCTGGATCCCACCAGCAAACAAAGCAACCACTGGGCAGTGACTGCCCTCCAGGACGCCGAAGGATGAAGAGGACTCGAACTGACCAGCCAGCTGTCCCTCTTGGCTAAGTGTTGAAGCCAGTGCCCTAGTGAGGGGGCACTGGTTTGCCTCGGACTTTCGATGTGCTTCCACCTTCATGCTTTGCTTTCCTATGTGCGTCTGCTTCTGTTAACCTTCCATCAACCTGGAGGTTTCACCATCCCCAGGGAGGTGTCAGTCTTTCTCAGTCCACCCGGTCATTACCCCCAGGATGGTCTGAAAGGAAGGGTCCCTTTGGGAACTTCTCAGGAGGGAGACCTGGGCCAAGGGCTCGACCAGCATCTCCCTGGCAATTCCAAGGCCCAGGGTGGGCTTCTGGAAGGAGCATGATTCCCGAAGCCATGCTACTGAACTGCCAGGGGCATCCCCACTTCCTCCAGATCTCCTCATCCTTTCTGGGGAACGGGATCGAGAAAAGCAACCTCCCAGGGTGTTGTGAGTGTTGGTCCAATTCTGGGAAGCCGGTAAGGCCAGGCATAGAAGAGGCGGTCAGTAAATGTTTTTCCCAAACAGGTTGGTCAACCACATCCCCCTCGCCCCTCTCACCTGTCTCACGCTTCTCGTTTATTCTCCCACAGCGCTCCGGACAACCCCAGTCCGCAGGGCTCTCGGTGTACCAGGTAGGGGCCGTACTCAGCCAGGGATCGGGCTGACCTGAGTCAGGACCTAAGTCATTTCCAGAGCACTGTGTATGTTCTGAGTCTATGTTATCGCTGTGTCAGATGTCCATGTGAGCGAGGCCGCCTCATTTACAAATGAGAATGAATGTGGCCTCGATTTGAGTAATTTTAAAAGGTGGAGGGCAAGAAGACCGAACTGAGCGCCCCTCCCCGTGGGATGGGAGTGACTCACACTTAGAGTGAGGTCGCTGAGGCTGAAAGAGTGTGAGCGTTTTGTCCCATTCCTGGCAAGAGAAGGGGTCAGAGTTGGACTCTGGGTGCCATCAGGGGCTGCCCCTTACCCCCTCCTCCACCCCAGAGTTCTACCAAGAGAGATTTCCACTCCAGCGTTTGACAATGGGACAGCCTGTTTGGAGTCCCAGCTGCCCGGGTGGTCTTGGGGGTCTTGGGTGGCCCCACTGCTGGTACCATGTGCTGGTCTCACCTCTCAATAACGGTGTGACCTTAAATACGTTGCTTAACTTCTCTGAGTCTCAGCTCTTTTCATGGCCTAAATGGGGATTGGGGGCGGGGGAAGCAACACAAAAACACCCGCATTTATCTACCCCACATGGCGCTTTTGAAGGCCAAATGATGTAACCACTATGAAAGTGCTTTGTAAATTGCTGTGGAAATTGCGAGATACTTAACACCAGGAGGCTGTCCCTCATTATCACATGCCCAGCCTTGACCCCCCAACGCCCCCCCACAATAATAACAGCTAGCACCCACTAGGTGCTGTGTGTTTGCACTCAGTAAATAAATTCCAGAAGAAATAAAAACAGAATTAATTCAACAAACATTTTCTGGACTGCCTACAATATGCCCCGCACACCAGGCCTGGAATGTGATACAAAGATGATGAAAACAAGTCTCTTGGAAGCTAATTGGGGTCCTCGTTTGACCAGCACTTTCTTTCGTCCCCTTTTAAGCCAACCAGTTTTGTCCGGACGAGACAAAAACAACTCGGGCCGCTTTAGAGAAACCCGGCTTGGTGTAGACAATAGCTCCCGGGCTTCTGAAAGGGGCTGATTGGATTATGTGGCAAATGAAGGTGGAAAGATGACTTGGGAGGTGGCAAATGAAGTGGGCGGAGATCTGCTGTGAGTTAATCCAGGCTATTAGGAGGGGCCTTTTGTCTTCCAAAGGCTGGCAGGAGCTTTCACCACTGGGTTTTACATCCTTAATGTAAGGACGCATAATTTACGGTCAGTGAAAACTCAGGCCCCAGTGAGATTTGAGTGGGCTGTAAAATTGAGCGTCCTGCTACCAGTGAGTAATTATAGGGGACGTTCATGTCTCCCTTTGCAGTTGGCAAAGGCCTTTTGCAACCATCAATTCATTTGAACCTCACAACTCCCTGTCCGGACCCCGGGCTGGCCTGCACCTCCTAGGGGAACAGAGGCTGTCAAGCGGCCTTCAGATGAGGGCATCTGAGGTGTCTGACACCTCAGGGAGGTGAAGGAGAGGAGGCCTCCCGCCCCAGCCCCTCCAGTCTCTCAGACCTGGCCCTTCGGCCGCAAGCGAGTCCCTCCGAACTCCTAACTCTGCTTTCTCAGCAGCTTCTGAGCCTCCGGGCCTCTCCTGGCCTCCTTTCCAGCCTCTGTCTCTTTCCTTCCACAGCCCCGCCTCCTGTAAAGCCTACCTACATTCGCTGTCTTCCTTCCTCACCTTCCGTTTCCCCTCCAACCCACCGCTTCGTGGTCTCCTCAGGTCCGTTGAACTCCACCAGCTCTAAGGTAATGACTTTTCTGGAGCTTAAAACTCCGGACACGTCTCCGGCTCCCGGACACACGGACATGTATTCAGTGTGTCTCCCACGGCCTTCCCAGCTCCTGGTCTCTGGTGTTGACAGACAGCCCTCTCCCCTCCACCCCCTGACCTGTATGTAGATGGTGCAGTCACCTGCCTCTGGCCCTCCTCCTTCTTAACCTCTCCTAGAAGAGTATTGAGCCCTTCCAGAACCTGCCTCTTGGCATCTTCTCTGGGTTGGAGTCCTAACCACCTAGAGCCGAGGCCTCGAGGTAGCTCAGTGTTTCCAAGCCTTTCCACCTTTCTCTCAGTTGCAGAATAGTTACCTTTACCTGGCAGGTCAGGTGGGCTATCGTGCAGGTAAAACCTCACATCCCCACTATTCGAGGAACTTGAAATAAATTCAGTCAAGTAAGTGTTCATGAGAAAATACAGCAAAGGTCACCATCCGATTTCCTTGTTCCCACAGGAAGGAGCGCAAGGGAGAAGAAAGAATGGGGGAGGGGGGGCAAGAAAGAAGCAAAGACTAGAAAAGGGCCCCTAAGGAAAAAAAAAAAAACAGGAGCAAGGGAGACTTAGAAAATACGAAAACCCACCCCAAAAACACATCCAGAGGAAGGTTCCTTTTGGGGTTAGGCAAAAGAAAGTAAACAGGAAAAAGGTTTTCAATTGATTATCCCAGTGACAAGTCCCAGGAAGCTTTCAAATCAAATTGCCCCATTTTAGGTTATAACTCCTTCTATCGGGTTTAA
This sequence comes from Nanger dama, assembly GCA_917880005.1. Taxonomy (NCBI): domain Eukaryota; kingdom Metazoa; phylum Chordata; class Mammalia; order Artiodactyla; family Bovidae; genus Nanger; species Nanger dama. The sequence goes on along the minus strand of CAKJTW010000063.1, from coordinate 4,436,860 downwards.
CCTCTTTACCTCCCGCATCCTGGTTAAACCCTTCTCCTGGCCCCCTCGCTGGTGATTAAATCCCGAAGGCGCATGGAGCCTTTCAGTGAATGAATGGCCAGCAGAAGGAGCCCTCCCCCCTCCCCCAGCTGTGTTTTCCAGTTTTATTCCACTTTCTGCCCTTTTCCCTTAATGAACACAGGGCTAATCTTGGGCCTTGTCAAGGAAGAGGCTGTAGACCTTAATGAGGTAGCTGCTGGATTCCAATATTCATCTCATAAGGAGCCTTCTTTGTCTGAGAAGGAAAGACACACTGATTATCATAATGAGGTGAACCTCGGCTGCAGGGCAGGGGCGAAGAGGGTCTGAAGCCACACTTTTGGTGCTGGAGCCCAGGGACTCATTCCACTCCCCATTCAAGTCTTTGCCTCTGTCCCAGCTTGCGGTGCATGGAGTGAGGTTGAAAGTTGCAGGCAGCTTTGAGCCACAGACAGGGCTGCTCTGCAGAAGAGCTCCTTTGTTCGACCCTGTGTGCAGACCAGCCGTGGGCCAGGGCGACTCAGGCCTCTGGGATCAGTTTTCCAGGAGCAGAGAGATAGAGATGCGGATCAGGCTCACCCCGGACTCATTCTTAGGGCTCCCCGATGTTAAACCTATAAGACTTCCAAAAGCTGGAAAAGGAAGTCCTAGGTGTAGACCCCGCACAACTGTAGCCAAGCCAGCGTCTGGAACGCCCCTCTCAGGTCAGGAAGTGGATGGATATTGCTACTCCAGCACAGCCCCATCCTCTTCGAAGGGCAGAGCTGGGGGCTCACACTCAGCCCCTCATGTGATGAGAGACCCCAGTGATCTGTCAGGGCCACTCAGCTCCAGTGTCCGCACCTGGCGTCACCCACTCCACCCCCTAAGGGTTCCTGTCCTGCGCCCTGCCCTGCCTGTCAGTCCTCTCTGCCCTCATTCTTGAAATCCCTGGAGCCCTTTCATGTCTTTAGGGAAGGTGTGCCTGAGTCAGAAACTTACTTCACCTGAAGGCAGATCAATCCTGATTAGATCACTCCAGTTAAACCTCAGACTCTAGCCAGACCTTCCGCCAAATGGAGGGGTCGGGCGGAAAAAGGAGGGGTGTGTGGAGAAGGGCAGTGTTTGGAGCAAGAAAACTTGATTAGTTGAAAACTTCTGGTCCTCCCTTCCTCAACTTAACCTCTTGGCTAAAAATCCCCTGGTGTTGGTGGATGAGATGTAGACACTTTCTGAGTCAGCAGAACCACCTCCCATCTAGCTCACTAGACAGTGTGGCCGGCTGCCCAGATGGCCAGCTGGGCCTACGCCATCCCTTTTGGTGGTGGTGACCCCAGATGTTGCCCGGACTTGAGGACTGGATGGGGTGGGCACTTCTGAGAATAGGAAGCCCCACCAAAACTTGCCCTCTTCTGTGCAGTTTGTGGAGAGTAAACTTACAGGGAAGCCCCTGGTGTTTCTAAAAGGATTTATTTTAAGTAGGAAAAACAAAATCCATAGAACCCTTCATACCCTCAAATACACGCCAATAATTAAAACATCTGCCCCAGGGCCGTTAATATTTTAGCATTTGAGAACCCAGGGAGGAGGTGGAAGGCAACTGAGCTCATCTTCTGAGGCCACTGGCAGGGAGGTGCCTGTGTTCATGACTCCAGAGTGGACGGTGACTGCTTTAACCTGTGTCCTTGTTTCTGTGGCCGCCCCCCTTCTGCAGCTGAACTGACACAGCTCCCAGCTCCCTGTGCCCGACTCCTCCAGCCCGGGGGTCCTGCCGGTCTTCCTGTGTGGGCCCCCGGCCTCCTGGGCCCCAGCAGGCTCAGCCACCATCAAGTCAATCCTGGAGGCTCCCCCAGTTCTTCTGATTATTCTGTTTTTTTTCCGCTTTCACTGCCCCCTTCTGTGGTCCATCCGTCTTCTCTCCCTGACTCCCATTTCCTCATCTGGTCCTTAGGGGGGGCGTCCTAGGCCGGCCCACTCCTCCTTTGGGTGTCCCAGAACCAGCCTGGCACAAAATGGGGCTCAGTAAGAGTATGTGGGATGTCTGTTTGGACAGGTGAGTCAATGAAGGAACTTGACTGTCAAGCTTGAGCTGCTAGGTGGGAGTCACTGGGAGTGCAAGAAGCGTTAGGTCAAAAGGGTGGAGGGTGGGCGTCCTTTAACAGGGCGGTGGGTTGCCCCCACCTCCAGCCCCCCTTTGAGCGGGGCCCCACCAGTCTCACCCCTTCCTGGACTCACGCATCCATCCCGTCATCCAACAGTTGATCCTTACTGAGCAAACCCATAGCTCGGCCCCGGGCTGGGCACCTGCCACCTAGCGCGTCCCTTGATGGCCTCTGCCTCCCCAGGGTGGGGGGGCCGGGGGTTGCTTCTGCCCAGGGTGCCCTGTCGGCTCCCGGGCATTGGAGCAGCATGCTCCCGCTCTGTAGAGAAGGCAGGCCGGGGGGGTGCGAGGGGCAGGCCTGCTTTGCCTTGCTGTGGTCGGGTGGCCCCCTTTGAATCCAAAGCCTGGGGAGGGGGGCCCCGAACCTACCCTTCTCCAGGGCTCAGCCGCAGGTCTCAGCCGGCCAGCCCCTCCTGCTTGCCCGGCCTCCCTGCCCGTCCCATGGCTAAGTGCGCATGGTCGTTCTGGGCCCCCAGCCCTGAAGTTCAGGACTGAAGAGGGGGCCAGGGCAGCCTTGGCGTGTGTCACCTTGGGCTCTGGCTCCACCAGGTCTCCCTCTTGAGTTGGGGGTCTGCGGGTTGGACCCCTCCCTCCAGGATGCCCTCCTCCTGGGACTACATCCAGCTCCCTGGCCCCCCCTTCGCAGGCGGGTGTTTGCCCACCGCCAAGAGCCCCTGGCTGGGAACCTCCAGGGGACCTTCAGGCCTCACCTTTCCCAGCTGCCCACCTGGCTCCTCCTCTATCTGGCAGCTCCTCCTCTGGCTTCACCGCACCCCCTAGCTCTGCTTGCCAGATCCGACCTATATGCCCTTCCCTGTGCCCCCTTCTCTGGGTTCAAGACCCTCTGCGTCTTGGCCGTCCACTCTCTGCTTAACACGATGGTTTCCTCACTGAGCCCACACCTGTGGTCGCCTGCGTGCTGCCCAGCCCACCTCTCACCTACGTGCCTTTTCCCTGTCTCCCCCAGTGCAAGAACTTGCCCCTCGGGGTGACTCAAGTTTCCAGTGGGTCTCCAGTGGCCGGGGCACAAGCCCCCCAAACCTGGCAGGGCCTCTCCCCTAGCATCCTCAGGCACCTCCTCCCGTGGGCCTGGCCTCCCAAGCTCTGAGTGACCCTGGGCTGCAGCCAGGCTTTTGCCCTGTCCTCTTCTCCCCACCCTAATCCCCCCAGACCCCCTTGCCATCACATCCTGCCAGACATGCCTGTCCAAGCGCTGTGTCCTGGCGAGTCCCAGGCTCAGTGCCCCTGCCCCCGAGACCTTGTGGCCTGTCTGGGGGCTGCTCCCTGGCCTGTCACTTCACACACCTCTTCCTGTCCTTGCCACCCCCAAGAGCCACCTTCCTCCACCGAAAACCATTCGGCAGGTGAGACCAGGAGGCTCTCTGCCTTTTCTGGGTTTTATGTGTGTGTGGCTTTTCTGGGGGCTCTCCTTGCTGTCCTTCTAACGTTCTGCCTGTTCCCCCAACCAAGGAGCCACGGCGGCCCCGGATCATGAACGCCTGGACGGAGGAGGTGGAGGAGCTGCCCTGGAGCAGCATGTCTTCCAGAGGGTCACCTGGCGTCTTACGCCTGCCCCGAGCCGCAGTGCTGCTGCCTGGATTGGGGTGAGTTGCATGCTTTTTGAGACACCACAATTTCATCAGGCTTACTCAAACATGTCTCAGTTCGAGGAGGCCCACATGCAAAGCTTGGGAGGGGTCACTTCCAAGGGCAAGTTCTCTGCCACCCCGACCGTGGGGCTGGGCGTTCTAGAAGCCGCCGGGAGCTGAGACCCTCGTCACCAGCACGGTAAGTGGGGAGCATTCCCTCGGCTCTGGGCTCTTGAGAAACAGCGCACACACATAGTAGGTCCTCACAGAGTGGGGGCCAGGCACACACATAGTAGGTCCTCACAGAGCTTTGCTGAGCATGGTAATTAAATGAATAGCAGGACGTTTGCCCTCTGCCTAAAGCCCAGCTACTGGGCCCCTTTGGAAATGCAAAAACAGCCGTGCCTGTCCGCCTGGAGCTGGAAAGGCGTTTTTGCCCACACGCCATGGAAACGTCAGTGGCTGTGAGAATGCTGGGTTCTCACGCGCGAGGCTTTGATAATGTCCTTTAATCAAACAGTATTGAGGGAGTTCTTCCCTTGGCCTTGTCTCCTCACCCCTGACATTGCAGCGGGATGGGAATGTTTTTGTGTGTTTAAATAAAATCGGTAATGGTGGAACACAAAAAAGCTGGGGTTACAGCTCCACGAGGCTCTCTGGGCCCAACATTTGCTTATGGGACCTTCGTTTATTTAAGAAGCATTAATGGAGCCTTGGGGCCTGGGGGTGGGGCTCTTCTCCAGGGGCCTGAGGCCAGCTTTGCCGTTGGACCAGAGGGTCTGGTCGGATGCCTGGGTGGGTCCCATATGGTGATGTGGCCTGTGTGGCATCCAGGTCAGGTGGACAGAGGTGGGGGGGCTCCCCCGAGGGCTTCTTGCTTTCTGTGGTCACAGCAACGGAGCCACGGCAGGGCTCCTGGAGGGGCCTTGGGGGTGTTTTCACAGCCAGCAGCTCAGTGGCTGGCTCTGTGCACATGTCTGAGACGTTCAGGGTAGCCACTGGGGTGAATGAATGAAGGCACTTAAATGGCCGGAATGGCTTGGATAATGGGATCAGAGTTGACTCAACTCCCCTCCTGTTTATGGAGGCTCAAGTGGGCCCAGCCCTGTCCCTGTCCCGCTGCCTCGATGCTCCACACAGGGTCTCTGTGAGAGGAATCGGGGGCCACGTTGCAGCTGGGAGCCCTGTCTTGGGGTGCACCCACCCTTATGAGCCCTGCAGCCCTTATGAGCAGAGGGGCTGGACCCCCATCCTCCGCAAGGGTCTTCGGTTTCCACTGCAGTTTCTGTAAGGCTCTTGCATCGACCAGATTTGGGGGACAGCTCTTCCGCAGTCCTGCCCTCCTGCCCTGAATGGCGAATGTGCTGGGGATGTTATTTTGAGCAGGCGAGAAGGGAAGAAGTATCCATACAGGGGGCTGACCCATTTGTCCGCTTGTTTCCACTCCCCAGAGAGGTTGCAGAGAGGTGGAGAACATGTGCCAGGCCTGATTCCAGGGAGGGGGCACCAGGTGGGCTCCGCCCCTTGACATTTACTCCAAGGCTGGCATTTGCCACCTGCAAACATGATGATACGGAACGGAGCCCGGGAGGGGATCTTTACAAAGGCAGGATCCGGGCTCCGGGATGTTGTATCCGGAGCTTACCAGGAAGGCCCACGGTTCCTGGACGCCTCCCTCCTCAGGGACGTCTAGGGAGCCCCTACAGGTGGGCTGGGCTGATGGGCAGAGTCAGGATGGAGGCCGATCCCCAGCCAGTCCTGGACTTTGCCAGCCCCCTGCCCCTTCTCCTCCTCGGTATTCAGGATGCCTCTCTTTGGGCTGTGTTGAATTTTAGAGGCTTTGGTGAATGCTCAGCCTCACGCAAACACATATTTTGGATTTTGTGTGTCATTATGCAGAAAATTGGAGAAGGCAATGGCACCCCACTCCAGTACTCTTGCCTGGAAAATCCCATGGACAGAGGAGCCTGGTGGGCTGCTGTCCATGGGGTTGCTAGGAGTCGGACATGACTGAGCGACTTCACTTTCACTTTTCACTTTCATGCATTAGAGAAGGAAATGGCAACCCACTCCAGAGTTCTTGCCTGGAGAATCCCAGGGATGAGGGAGCCCAGTGGGCTACTGTCTCTGGGGTCACACAGAGTCGGACACAACTGAAGTGACTTAGCAGCAGCAGCGTGCAGAAAATGGGGGCTTCCCTGTTAGCTCAGTTGGTAAAGAATCCTCCTGCAATGCAGGAGATCCTAGTTCGATTCCTGGGTCAGGAAGATCTGCTGGAGAAGGGATAGGCTGCCCACTCCAGTATTCTTGGGCTCCCCTTGTCCCTCAGCTGGTAAAGAATCCGCCTGCCATGTGGAAGACCTGGGTTTGATTCCTGGGTTGGGAAGATCCCCTGGAGAAGGAAAGGGCTACCCACTCCAGTATTCTGGCCTGGAGAATTACGGGGACCGTAGAGTCCATGGGGTTGCAAAGAGTTGGACACTTTTCACGCAGAAAATAGAGTAATAGGTATAATAAGTCAAGTTCTTCATTTAAAGAAATTGAAACGTAGCATCATCCATCTGCCATTGTCCAATGTTGAAAGAAAGAATCATTTTCAGGAAAATTCTTTTTTGGTGGATTAGCCCATCCCTGAGCAGTAAGGGGTGAAAATGAGGCCCTAGCCAGCCAGCCAGACAGGTGGGAGGGGTTCCCTGGCTGTTTGTCATGGTGCTGGGCCGGTCCTCAGGGCCACCTCTAGCTGAATGCTTCCGGGTGCATGCAGGTATCAGGAAGGGATGGTGGTCTTGCTGGAAAGCCGGCCCTCGGGCCCCACCTGCTTCCTCCACGGTGGAGCGGAGACAGGGAAGGGGGCTGAGAGCATTGCTGCACCCCCGTGCGTCTGGAAAGGAAGAGAATGCCCCCTTCCTCACCCTTCAGTCTCCCACCTTCACATTGCTTGTGGGGCTCATGGCAGCTTTCAGGGCCCCTGACCTCGTGTCTCCTGACTCGTGACTCAAACCCCAAACATATTTCCAAGCACATTTCTCCAAATAATGTCAAAATCTGGCAAGACAAGGGCAACGGGAGGCATGTGTTTCTTATTCATTCATTTACATGAGGGAACTTAAATGTGTTTTTTTTTTTTTTAATGACCAATCTGACTTCCAGAAAGAAAAAAAAATCACCCGTCTTTAATGAGCTTGCTAATGAATTTTTCCTTGAAAAGAGGAAGGCAGCTTTACACAGAAGGGGGTGTGGAGGGAAACAAATTAAGGCCCCAAAGGGTTAAAGGGCAGTGGACAATGTAGAAACCGCCATTGTGAGCTGAATCAGAAGGTCTGGGGTGCTGGGAGCATTTTCTTTTTAGAAGACTGACATTTAACAAGTTGCAAATGAGCCCCAAGAACAGGTTCCTTTTTCCATCTGCAGCTTTGAGCTCCGCCCCCTGTCCTAAAGAAGGACTTAAAGGAGTCTGACTACCTTGGTCTCCCATCCCCGGTTTGAACAGATGGAAAATTCTGGAAAAGAGTTAGTTACAGCTTTCCAAACGAGGCCATCTGAAGCATAGGGTCCCCATGTTGAAAGGAAGAGAATGGTCTGTAGGGGAAGGAGTGGAGGCTTTCACTCTGGGGGTACCCCCCAGTTCCAATGGGCAGCCCCAAGTCCCAGCTGCCTGCCTGTGGCTTTGGGAAGCCAGGCCATTTTTTGGGGGGTGTCGAAGGCAGGAGTTAAGCTGAGGTAGCGCCCTGTTATTGGCGTGGCATGAGTCAGTGTTTCGGGGCAAGGAGGGAAAAGAATGAGGGGACCCTTGAAACCCACCGGGAGGAGGTCAGCCCCCTACAGTGTCCCCTCCCAGGCACAGCCCCCCAACACCACATGCTGCAGCAGCAGCAGGAGGGATCTCAAGTTGACTTGAATCCAGCAGAGGTCGAGGGTCCCCTCCTCAGTGCCCAGGCAACATGCTGGCAGTGGCAAAGAGGGTCATTTCTGAATGCCCACACATCCTCGAATTCCTCGTGCCTTCCAGATTTTAGATACTTGGCCCCTTATCCCTGCCTTTGGGGAACTCACCGAGGGCCTTGGCAGTGGTGAGGGGCCTGCAGGCAGAGCAGGTGCGGGGCGGCCGAGGCCGGGGCAGGCCCCAACTTGGGAAGGGTGTGTGTGTGAGAGAGAGAGAGAGGAATTAATTAAGGGAGAGGAGAGTGGTGGAGGGTATAGTCATGACTCTCCTAATTGCTCTCCAATTTCTTTGGGCTTCAACAAAAATCCAGATGGAGGGTTCTTAAGTCCTCCTTCCTGGGAGTCGGGGGGCCGGGGTGGCGGGGGAGGAAGGCTGCCCACTACCTTCTGCCGGGCGTACTCTTCGCAGAGTGAATAGAGTCTTTGGCAGGGGTTTAAGGAGGGGACTTAGCCGGGGAGCTCCCAGGGCGGTGCGGATGGAGACAAAGGCTCCGCAGAAGGAATGTGGGGCCCCCATGGAGGACAGCCACCTGGGGATAATTGGGAGGCCCAGCGCAGACGCGTTTTCCCAGGTTCTGTGAATACATTCTCTCAATAGAAGGTGCCCTTTCTTCACATGAAAAGAGGAAACCTCAATTACCTCCCCCTGAAACTCTGTGTGCGTGTGTTCCCTCCAGGGGCTGCGGCGGGGCCCCTCGCCCTTGTGTGCATGGCGGGGGCTCCGAGGCGCATAGACGAGAGGCCGTACAAAGCATGTCCAACCAGCCGCCCCGGCAGCGCGACCCCAGACCAGCCTGGACTCCCCCGACCCGGGCCTTTCTCTTTGCAAGTTTCTCAGGAGGGGGAAGCAGAGTTGCCCTGCCTGTAAACAAGAGTCTGATCACACTGGGCCCGATGCCTGAGAAACAGCCAAAGGACACAGAAGTCCAGGGTGGAAAGTTGGGGAGGAGGCTGGTCGGGGGAGAGGGGGGCAGAGATTGACCGCAAGTCTGTGCTGGCCATCCAGACTCACAGCCATGCTGGTCCTTCCAGCTCTTTCTCTGGGCCGTTCTGTGGAGTGGGGGATCAAGTTGTTCCTTCAGGTTAGGAAACTGGGCCTTCTGTGGCTCCAAGATCCATGGGGCTGATGCTTGCATTTAGGAAAGGTGAGAGAGGGCCCCAGTCAGCAGGGGTCTCAGGGTCGGGGCCACCCTGAGCAAGGGCACCCTCTGAGCTAGAGAGAATCAAGATGGCACCCTCGCTGCCCCCAGCTGTCCCGAGGACTCGGGCCCTTCTGGAGGACCCAGGGCAGAGTGCCTGCCGCGCGGTGAAAGCGCCCTGGTTCTGAGTCTCCTCTGGCGCCTTTGTTGCTGCTGGCTTCTGGGCCTCAGTTTCCCTATCTGTAAAATGAGGCAGGGATGTTGGCGCTAGAAAGACAAGGGCTCTTTCACCAGAGGAGGGGGTGGGGGTCCCCAGGTGTTCAGATTGGGCCCCCACTGGCCTCCTGGCTGAGGGCAGGGACCCCCTCCTACTCAGGCCTGGTCAGTCAGAGGAGAGAGTCCAGATTGGGCACTTTGGGTGCCCCAGGGTCAGGCAGCAGGTCTGCATTGGTTATCTGGGGACCTGGTTCCAGCCTATGGGGTCTCAGCTCCCACTGGGACTATGACCTTGGTCCCTGGTGGGCCTCAGTTTTCCTATCTATGAAATGGGGGCAGTGCAGGATCATGGTCACCTCAGGGTCCTTGGGGCCCTGGGTTCCTTCCAGCTGCTCGGGGGTTTGTTTGCTGAGTCTTGAGAGTCAGACGGCTGGAGATCACTGGTCTTCTGTCTCTCCACCCTCTTTTACTTCCAAGACAAGGAAAGCAGAGACCCGAGGGAGCCGGGTGTGAAGACCACCGCCCGTGTCCAGGCAGCAGGGTTCGCAGTCGTCAGCCAGTCCTCTCGGTCAGCTCTTTGTGAACACAGATCCTAATAAGGCTCGTGGCCCAGAGCAGCTCGGTGGACTATTCTTCCACGCGGGTGGGCTGCCAGCCAGGCCTGGAACACCTTTCTGGGCCGTGTAGAGCCTGGCCCGTGGCTGCGGTCCCAGGAGGGTGTGCCAGGCCGCACCCTCTCCTGTAGCTCGTCCCGGGGCCTGTTGGTCATGAGACCCCCTGTGGCACCTCTGTGGGTGCCCTGGCCCGCTCCACAGAGAGCTTCCTGAAAAAGCCATCAGGCAGAGAGGCAAAGTTCTGGAAAGCGATCAGCCGCCTGCCCCGGCTGCCCGTCCCAGACTCAGTTTTGCAAACATCTGTAGCTGTCTCTGTGCTTTGGTGCATGGTAGTAAAGAGCGCACAAACCCATGGCCAGGCCTGCACCCGGTGATTACCACGGTGGGCTACAGCCTTTGTTTGCTGACCTTGGTTGCTACAATACCTGCGAGCTGAAATGAGGGATCGGGAAATTGCTAGCTTCAATTAGACCGGCAGCCTGCCTTCCCAAGTGCCTCTGCCACTCTATCCATTAACGGTAAACATACGCCAAATAGGCCCTAATTCTCTCTAATTGCCCACTCCTGAAGCAAAGAGTGAAATTCCAGGAAGAAGCATATGTAAACAGCCCCCATCCCCTGGCCAACTGAAATTAGAGGACTGATGGGGGCCGGCGAGAGGAGGGGGGGACGTGATTTCAAAAGCCGTCCCAATTACCTCTCCTATTTTCATAAATGAGCCCGCAATGTTCAGGGCCCTGGCCTTCACAAAGGTACAGGAAATGAGGTCCGCCAAGAGCTTGCATCTGTTGGGGAAAGTTGTCAGGGGGTGGTCTCTCCTCAACAGGTAGGAGGGCGAGGCGGATGACTGTTTGGATAAGCTGCGGGCTTCTATTTCTGAGAATCACCATTTTATGAAAAATCGTCCTTTTCCATCTTTCCCCTGCACTCAGTACTCACAAATGATATATATATATTTTTCAATTTCAATATAGTATTTATTGTATAGAAGAAAAGTAGATTAATTAGTAAATAGTAAAAGGTTTGGGGGAGAAATAATTACAGTAGGAAAAATTCTTTAAAAATTTTATTTCTTTAAACCTATTTTTTAATCAGAGGGAAATGCTTTGCAGTTTTGTGTCGGCCTCTGCCCTACAACACAAGTCAAGTCAGTCATATATACACACACACACATATATAATTATGACTGATCCACAAACGATTTGTACCAGACACGCCAGATCAAGGAGGTCCCATTTACCCCTAAAATAGAGGAACTTTAAAAATCTTGAGAGGCAGTATACGGGTAGCTGATTCATGATGTTGAACAGCAGAGACTAACACAACATTGTAAAGCAGGTATCCTCCGATTAAAAAAAATATCCTATGATAAACCGTAGTGGAAAACAATGTTAAGAAAAGAACTAAATGTATGTATCGCTTTGCTGCACCACAGGAAGTAGCAATGTTGCTAATCAACCATACTTCAGTAAAAAGAAAAAGAAAGAAAACATTTCCTGAGAAGAAGAGTTAGGGTTCTCTAACCCTCGTAAACCCTGGAGGACGATTTTGGTGTAGTTAGCAGGACTTTCTGTGTGCGTTGTGAGCGGAGCACGCGCCTTTATGAGGTCTGCGATCAGTTGGACCCTAGAAGGAAGCTTGTGTTTTCCTTTGGTTCCAGACACTGACTCACCTCTTGCAGTGTCTTCGTCTGTCACGATTGCAGCCCAGCACCGCAGTGCTAGGACACACGGAGCTCAGAAACCAAGGCATGGCTTTCCCGGGGCAATGTCCTTAGTCGCAGCCTGGGGGTCTGCACGAAAGTTGATTACGAACAACCAGGAAACTCTGAGGGCTCCCGGGGTCCTTGGGGACAGAAGCAGGGAAAAACCCAGATGCCCTGAGCTGCTTCTAATTTCCCTGGTCCTATTAAAAGACACCAAAGAGGACCAAATGGGAAAGACATAGCAAAGCCCTTTCCTACCTCTTTGTCCTGTGGGAAAGGGCGGTGACTGTGGTCTTACCGTGTGTTCCAGGTCTAGAGCCCGGTCGTCCTCTTAGGACCGTGGTGATGATGACAGGGTCACCCCTGGGTGCTCATGGGTCTCTGGGGAAGGGCTGGAAACTCTCTCAGAGTGATGGGTCTGCAGTACAGCCCAGAGCGCCCTTAGATAACCAGTCTACCCTGGTCACCCATGGGCTGATGACTGCTTGATTAACTCTGGTTTTTAAAAAAGACTTCCTGTTTCTTGCTTATAAAATCAACCAGTTAGGGGAACAGAGTGTTTGGGAAGCTCAGGGTCAGGGGAGGAATTCTTAGGAGGCTTGGGAGCAAGAGGTGAGCCCCCGGGGCCCTGGCCAAGTCTTGGGCACCCCAGTGAGTGGGTGCTTAAGTCAGGGCAAGGGTCTTGGAGAGGACCTCTTCCTTCCTTGGGTTTCCTTGGACGGCTGCTGGGCTTTCCTTGTTCTTTCTTCCTTTTCTCACGTTTTTATTTCTCATTCTTGCCTTGATTTGGCTGCCTCCTCACCTTACAGTGGATCAAACCTCAGTCATCAGATAAAAGAATTAACAGGGACCTACTGAATAGCCCAAGGGAACTCTATTGAATACCCTGTGATAACCTATCATGGAAAAGAATCTGAAAAAGAATAGATACATGTATTTGCATCACTGACTCACTTTGCTATACACTTGAAACTAACACAACATTGTAAAGATCAACTGTGCTTCAGTATAAAATTAAAAATTAAAAAAAAAACACACCAAACCTCCCTCAGTCATCACAGACCACCTGTTGGGCACGCTTACCTGCCAGAGCCTCCTGGGTGTATGTTCAACATCAACTGCCTTAAAATGTTTTTAGAAAATGACTAACCTTTTTTTTTTTTTCCTGGGTAGTTTTAGATTTATAGAAAAAGTAAGTGGCAAATACAGAGCATACTCGTCACCTGCCCTCCCACCCCCCCGTTTCCCCTGAGGTCAACATCTGGCATCAGCATGTCGCACTTGTTGCCATTGATGAGCTGGACCTTGATAACATAGCTGTTAATTGAAATTCATGGTTTTTATTGATCTTTGTATCCTACAGTCTGTGGGTTTTGACAGATGTATAATGACATGTGTCTATCACTGCCCAGCTCATTCTTTTTTAAACTGTAAGGCAAATACTTGACGTCAGAGATTTGACATGCCTGGTCAGGGCTTTTTATATGGGGCTGGTGAAAACTCGTAGGTAATTGTTCAGGTGAAGCCGTCTGTCCAGGCAACCCTGTCCCTTCATCTTCCATCTCATGGTTTTAGGACACGCTGCTCATTCAGGACCCCACAACTCTGGCGTGGTCCACAGCATACTTGCCTAGTCTCAGCCAGGGCCCGCTGCCCTCGCCCCTCATCATGCACATGCTAGCCTGCACACGCTAGCCCTGGCTCAGCTGTGCCCGGCAGCGCCCTTCTTCCTGGTGGAATGCGCTTCCAGGAAGCCTTCTGTGCAGCCTTTGAGTGTGTCCAGCTGCAGCTCTCACTCATGCAGTGACCCCGAGCCTTTGGGTTCCGTGAAACAGCGTCTAGCATCACAGGTGGCACCAACCCACCCCGAGGGCCCTGGGGTCAGGAGCCATGTCCATGCCAGCCCCCCGTCAGCTCCAGATGTGCCTGGAGCTGGGAGAGGGGGAGCTTGGCAGGTGAGAGCTCTCGTGAGTGTGTATAAAGAGAAGAGGAAGGCTTGATTTCATCAGTTCGACCCTTAAAGTCAGGGCGTCTCTGCTTCCATTGGGTGAGATTCTCTTTGAGTGACCCAGTGCTTTCTCATTCCAGCCGAAGCCATCATCTGGAATCCTCCGTGGTCCAGGACCTTGAACCCGCCACCTCAGCACCCTCTAGCTCCATAATCGTAAGTTGTTGGGGTAGGGGGCCACATCTGAGGCTGGTCACCGAGGGAGGCGGGCTGCTGCCCCTGACAGCCTCGTGGGGAGGGATGGGTGAGCACTGGTCGGAGGTCCCCGCCCAGAAGGGGGTACCCAGGGAGCTGAGCTGAGTGTGGACCTCGGGGGCTTACATTCAGAGGCACACCCCCACCCTCCTCACGGCACCTCTGTGGCAAAGGGATTCTACAGGTGGCCTCAAGTGCCAGACCCCCACAGAATTCCTCCTCTTTCACAAAGGAAGTGAATGGCCCTTTCATGACCGAGCCCCACTTTGGCTCTTGTGTGGCAGGGCAAACTAGGGTGGCAGTGGCCTAGCTGGGGGCCCTTCGACGGGCCAAGGAGAGAGCGCAGGCAATGGCCCCAGCCTCTGAAGCCGTCTCCGAACTCCAATAATCTTCGCTTGCCTCCCCACTTGAAATGTCCAAATGGACAGACTTTCTGTCTTCAAAGCTTCCGGCCAAACCTCTTCAAGCTTTTTATTGTTTGGGACTGGGACGCTTAGCAATAGTGATGGGTAGTTCCTTTTTATTTGCCTTGAAAAGCGAAAATATATCTTTGTGTGTGTGACTATAGACAAAGCCGTCTGCTTTCAGATGGACTGTGTCCGTCGTCTCCCACCAGGGAGGCCGTGTATACTGCGTGTGCCTCTGTGTACTCTTGGCTCTTGAAACAGGTTTCTTATGGGGATGACCATTCAGAGGGGTCCTTGGGAAGCGCCTGCCCCACCAATGGGCCTGGGGAGTCCGACCCCTGTCTGTGTTGGGTGTGGGCCCTGGGGGGCGTCTGCTGCACTCACACGTGTTCTGCCTGTGCCTGATCTGCCATGCTTGCGTGTCAAGGACTGTGGGTTTTGTGCACCTTGGTGCTCAACTGGATGAGGGGGGTGGGAGGTCAGAGATACTGTGAATGCCCTACTGTTCCGATTGGGAAGTCATTTTGCTGGGCTCTGTTTCCTGATCCAAAGAAGCGAGTGGATGGATAAATGAATGCAGGCGTGAAAGAACGAATAAACAGATAAATAGTGTAAAGAAGTGCACCCTGAATGAGACCCAGTTGGATACGTAGGAGATCAGTAGATAAGTCGATGAAGCAGGGAATCAGTGTGTAAATAGGGCCATGCAGAAACCAGTATCCGGTTATCCTAGACTAAGGCACACGAGCAGTTCAAATACATAGCACCTATCGTTTGTCCCTAAGAGAAGAAAAACCTACATGACAGAAAGAAAGAATAAGGAGCCTGGATGTGTAAACCAGGAGTGAGGCTGGGATGGGGAGGCCCATCAAAGTGAAAAGATGGGAGAGAGGGTACCAGGGATTGAAAGCGGCAAGGAAAATGGAAAGATACAGATTAATACATAAAAAATAAGGTAACTTTTAAAATTAGGGGGTGAGAAAAATCCTTCCTATAAGGAGGACTATGTCAGATTACTATAAGCCAAGCATTAGGATTAATCCAAATATGTGCTTTTGGCAGCAGAAAAAAGAAAAGAAAAGAAAAGAAAAGAAAACACAGAGGAAGAGCTCAAAGAATAGTTAAAAGTGAAAAAGACCCAGGGGACCAGAGATGAGATTTAACTTTAACCCAAAGTTTTCTAATTCTGGGCACACGTAAATAAAGACTGAAATGAAAGAAAGTCAAAAAGATAGAAAAAAATGAAGGGAAGGATGAGTGAGCAGTGGACATTCCTGGATCCAGAAGGGGGCATGGCAGAAAGGGTTTTGAGTCCTCCAATCCTGTGAGCTGAGGTCTGTTCCATGAAGGGATTTAAAAAGAGAATAAAATATCTAAATAAAAATCTAGAAATGTGGAAGAAAAAGTAACGGGTGTGAAGTCCAGAAAAATATTAGTGGGTGAATAGATCAGCACACAGAAGAAGGCAGTGCTAGGAGTTGAGTAATAGATGGTCATGAATCGAGGGTTGTGGTTAGTCCAACCCTGAAAGCCACAAGACTATGAAAATATAATAAATATCTCAGTAAACAAGTGAGCGAGCATCTAAAGAGACAGAGACGGCATGGATTGAGCAGAGGGAGAGGCTGTGGTCACACCAAAGCTCCAGGAAAATGAAAGAAGACAAGTGAGAAAAAGTGAGAAAGGAGGAAATGTGGAAAGTTGTAATGAAAGAGAGAGAATAAAAGAAGGTGATAAATGAGTAGAGCCTTGGAAGAAGATGAGGCTAAGAATCCAAACTGTGGATCAAAATGGGTCAAAATCTGAACAGGCACTCCATTAGTAGAGGAGTTAATACCTAATAAAAAGAAAAAAAAAACAGGAAGGAAGAATGGTATGAATGAATGAAGGAAGGAAAGCAAGAAGGAATGAATGACTGAGAGGCGGAGCTGAAGGGCCCGGGGATGCAGGTGACATTAGGCTCCACCAGGTCGTGGCACCTGAGCTCCAAAGAATGCAAGAAAGAGAGTAAAGAGAGGAACAGTGAGACTGAAAATGGGAAAGAAATGACAGAAGTCAGATTAGAAATGTGAAAGAAAAAGGAAGATACTGACAGATAGATGCACATATGAGAGAGTTGCTCTAGGAATAAGAATGGGAGGGGACGTGAACCATGGGCATGGATGGATGCACATCTGGGCTTCTGAGATGGGTCACCACCCACCCAACCAGGAGGCAGGTCAAAGCTGAAATGCGGAAGGGGGGACCTCAGAGAGGCAGGGAGGGAGGACCCGCTGCTTGTAGATTATCATGTATCCGGTTAGGTACCCTGCCACCTAGAAGTGTAAAAACAATCACCAAAGAGAAAGAAAGCCTGAATGGGTGCATGAATGAACGAGAAAAAAAATTTGCAGTGGCCAGTGAAGCTGATATTTCGAGGGGTGTTAGGGGCTCACCCACTTCCTGGCGCCCAGTCTCCAAAAGAAAGAAAGGCAGTAAGAAAAAAGTCCGGAAGACTGGTAGGAAAGAACGGTTAATTTAGATGGGAGGGAAAAAATAAGAAGGTTTTATAAAGAAGTAACAGAGATGAGAAGCATGTCAGTGAAGTCTGTGAGAGGGGACTGGTGTAGCATAGGTCCTCCACGTTCATCCAGATCTCTGGCCTCAAAGCTGATAAACAGTAAAAAGAACAATGGCATAAATAGAAGCCTGAAGGAATAAACACACGCGTTCCACGAGAAGGCAAGGAAAGGAGTTTGAAAAGTTGAGGGGGAGACTGGGAGCAAGATATGGGAGAAGAAATGAAAATAGGTGGATGGAAGAAAAAGGCACTTCCTGGATAAGTACTTAATAAACATATTATTCATTGAATATAAAAACTAGTGAAAGCTGAAGTTCATCAGAAAGAAAGAATAAATAAGGGGATGGCTGTGGGAATGAATGAATGAGGAAGGGGACTTCGATGAATTAGCCTCTGCACCTGAGGCTCTTGAGAATAAAAGAATACCAAAAGAGCCAGTGAGGATGGAGGAGGGCACAGGCAATTATGACAAGATGGATATTAGCGATGAAAACATATTGAATGAGTAAATAAATATGTACATAAATTACGAGAGAGAGGGCCATGCTAGAACAGAAAAAAATGAGAAGGCGCCATGCAGCAGGGATTGTGAGTGATTCCAAGCTGGGCTCCTGAGAGAGTTAAGCAAGTCCTCCTGCAAATCACCAGCACAAGGACCTAACGAACCAAAGGGGCCCTGCATGGACCGGTGCTGAGAAGCCTCCAGGAACTACAAATAGTCAGTCCAATTCTGTGCGCCTGAGGTCCATAAACAAGAGCATAAATATTGAAATAGAAGAGTAACAGGAAGAATGAACGGACCCACGAATGACTGACTCAGTAATGGGAATGCCTGAGACGGTCCATGGGATTGTCACTCATCCCACCCCAGACACCTGAGAGTAAAAGAAAAGCCAAGAAAGAAACGAGGCAAAAGTGAAAGAGAAAGGTGGGGGGGCCCAAAAGAAAGGTAGTGAAGATGTGAGTGTGTCGGAGAGAAGGGTCTGTTAGGATTAGGGGTGAGGTGTTCATCAATCCTAATGATGGATAAGGTCACCCAGTCCCCTCTTCTAGAGGAAAGGAGGATGGAGAGATTAAAAAGAAGAAGCAAAAAAAGAGAGAGAGAGAGAGAGAGAGAGAGAGAAAGGAAAGATGGTAAACCAACCACCAAAGTGATAAATGGTTCGTTAAGAGAGGTTGTCTGAACAGGAATGATAATTAGTTTACATACTACTCCTTAAATAGATAAACGCATTACACCCTTCTGAGAATAAATGAAAAACAGAGCAAATACCCAGCCCCAAGACAAGGCTGCACCTCCAGCCTTTTATTATCTTTATATCATAAAATATAGGCAATGGAGGTCCATAAATAAAAGACTAAATAAAGTCAAAAAGGTGACTAGTGGCGAGGAAGAAAGATTGCAAAGGCAAGTAAGCACATGGGCCGATGATGGTTGTTTTGGCACGTGGAGTTTTGACCGCTATCGTGATTTCCCAGGATAAGCCAGGATAGGAATGAGGGGAAGGGCAGATGCGAGACTGCATGAGTGAATGAGTGAGATGGTGTTGCTTGGACCAGGGGTGTTGCATGTGGGATCCTGACTCATCCTTCTTCACCTGAGTTTGTAAGAATGAAGGAATGAAAGTAAGCGTGAGAGAAATAAGAAAGCAGAGACGGAAATAACGTATAAACAAATAAGAAGGGAGACCTTCATGGACCAAAGGCAATGATTAAAGTCATGCTGTTGAAGTCAGTAGGTAAAGGCGTCAGATCTACAGGGATGAGTGAATGAATGGAAGAGATGGCTGCATGGAAGGAAGGGAGGAAAAAAGGCGGAGGAAGAAGGGAAATGAAGGAGGAGAGGGAGGGAAGGCTTCCTGTTTGGGGCCCCCGGGTCCCCAGCAGCTAGATGGGGTGGGTGGCCCTGGCATGCGGTGTGCTTGTGACGTGCACTTCCCGGCGGGGAGGGGGCTGGCCCAGGGAGACCCTTGCCTGGAGAACCACTGTCACATCCTGGCTGTGGGGGCCATTTCACCTCGTTGCTCTCGGTCTGTTTTCCCCGTGTGTAAACGTGGAATGGCATCGGCTCCCCGCTTGGGTGGATCGTAGGGGCAAATGCTGCCCTGCCTGTTGGCAGTGCCCCGTCTAGAGCCCCGGAGAGGCAGAAGGACTGGGCCCCGGGAGCCTGCAGAAGGTTGCGGGAACGGGGTGTTGGGCCAGGTGGGTATCCTGGCCCCTCCCTGGGCCTGGGTCACCTGTGGGGGAGGCTTTTCCTGCCAGGGGGCAGCAGAGGGTCAGGGAGCAAGTGGCCCTGGGTGGAGCGTTGTCCTGGTAGGGGTGCCACCTGCCTCCAGGGCCCGCTGCGCTGTCCTGGGGCGGGTGGGTGGGGCCCCCCTCACCTCCAGGACCTGTGCAAGGGAGAGGCGGGTGGGAAGGGGGGCCAGCACGGCCTCATCACAAAAACCTTGTTCCCGCAGCTTTCTGAAACATGTCCGGGAACCCTCCAGCTGGGTCTTCTGTGGGTGGGCTGCCGTCCCTTCCCAACGTGGGTTGTTCTGGGGCAGGTGCATCTCAGCCCGGGGTTGGCAGAAGAGGTCCCAGGACCCTACCCCTTCCCCCTGGCATCCTTGGAGCCTGTTTCAAGGCCTTGCTACCTTCTCGATTGTTTTGCGATGTAGTCTCTGTATTTCGGCAAAAAAAAAAAAAAAAAGGCCTTTGCATGGTGTGTTGTTGAACGCGTCTTCTCTCCTCCCGCCCTGCCCCTCGCTGGGGCTGTTTGTACTGATAATTTCGAATCCCAGGGACTTCCTGGTTCTGTGTAGTCTCTTTTTCTCTGTATTGGTAGGATTTGTGCACCTGTCTGTGGTGTGCCTGTGTCTGTCTATCAATCCAAGGATCAAAGTCCCTCTCGACTTCTCAATTCCAGTCTGGGACATTAAAAAAAAAAAAAAAATTGGATTCCTAACCAGTGCCCTGAACGTGAGGAGCCCACTTGGCTGGACCCAGGATTCGTGGCTGGGAGCGCGGGGAGCCCCGGGGGTGGAATCTGGTGGAGGTGGGGCTTGAGCGTCGCCTGGTGGGCGGGGCTGAGGGGCTGGTTACCCAGCTAGGAGTGACTTTGGGCCCTGGGTGGGGACAGGGAGTGGTCGGGGTGGGGGTGGGGTCGGTGGGTCTAGTCCAGCCCAGCGATGCCCCCAGGCGTGCTCAGATGTCGGGTGGCAGGGAGGCGGAGAAGCAGGAGCCACAGCTACAGACAGGCTGCAGGGAGGGAGCCAGGAGCCCGGGGCCACCTCTGCGCTCTCAGCGCGGGCCCTGAGTGGACGCAGGCGGCCTTAGGAGAGGAGGACGTGGAGTCACGCGTCAGGAGCTACCCTTCCCTGCCTCCAGCGCCACGTGGGCAGGGCCTCGTGGGCCTGGGGTGGCGCTGGGGCTCAGGGCTCTGCTCTCTTCTGTTTTGGAATCTGGGGGCCCGGGTTCTGCCTCAAGCCTGGGTTGGGGGGTGGCGCACTTCTTAACCCCAAAGACAGCTACTCAGAGAGGGGGTCCCCAAAGAGCCCCCAACCAGCCCAGGCGTCATCGCCTAGGCTGGAGTGGGGGTTGGGGAGCTTGGGGCAGGAAGAGCCTGGGAGGGTCTTTTTGAAGAATCCGAGTATGGTTGTTTTAAAAGGCAGCTGAGTGGTTAGAGGATGGAGAAAGTGTTAGGTGTAGAATGGGAGGGCATCACAGCCCAGTTCACAGAGGAGATGGGCAGGAACAGAAGCAGACCCCTAAGGAGAGGGGCCTTCTCCCGGGGACCAAGGGGCTACCCAGGGTCATGCGGGTGGAGATAGGCAGGTGAGGGAGTGTCCTGGGGGAGAGTAGGTTGGGATTCAGTGAGTTCTGTCCTAGGATTGCTAGGGGCCTGAGGGTCCCTGGGTCAGGGTTTCTGAAGGTCTCCAGTTCTGGGACGCTGGGTTTCAGCCCAGGACTCCCAGGGCTGCAGAAGCCAGGGGTGGAAGCTCCATGTGGGCCCTTGTCTGGTTCTGTCCATGCCCCACCCACGAGGTCCAAGGCTGGGTTTCAGCGCTCCTCTCTGATCACGGCCTGTCTCAAGTGTGTGCTTCTTCTTTTCCCTTTTCAAAGAAAGATCAAATTTTATCTGTTGACTTTGACCTTTGCATGCACCCCTTGCACAAATCCTTCCCTTGATGGTACCAGGAGCTACAAGTCTCCTTGGATTTCTGTATGACTCCCAACTCTGGGAGGTTGGCCTTGGGACTGGCCTGCCAGAGGGTGGGGGATGGAGGCTGAATCTCTGGGGCAGATGGGCCAGAGGCCCTGTTGTGATCTTAACTGTAAATGGTGTGGATAGCACATGACTTGGAGCAGATCATGCATCATTTGACATATCACTCATCTTTATTTCTCCCCTTCAGCTTCTGTTTATAAGCACACTGTTTTTTTAATGGACATCTAATTTTTAAAAACGAGCATCCATTTTTTAAACCTAATTGCTATTCTTCACCACATACACTTTTTTTTTAATTTTTGCATCCCACCTTTTCCACATTCCGCTGTCAACATTTTTCTTTCTTTCGTATACTTCATCACCTCACTGGCTGCCTTGTGTCTCACTGAGTGGCCGTGTCAGTCATTCACCACATCAACCTGCTATTATTACTCTTGCTATGCATAATTCATCTTTTTAATGTTACAAATTATGCCACAGCTAATAACTTAGCACACCCCCTTTTTCATTCTTATGAATTATTTTCCTACACCTAGAAGTGATCTTTGCTTTGTGGTATGTCAATTTCTCCTGCTAGGCTGTGAACCCTTGAGGGCAAGGAGCTTGTTGCACTGATCTTTGTATCTCTAATGCCTGAAATGTTGTAGATATAAATGTTAGATGAGCGGATAGAAGGATGGATGAAAGTGTGAGTGAGTACCTGGTTGGCTGTTAGAGGAGAGGATGGGAGAATGGATGAATGAATGGAGTGGCGAATGAACGAATGAATTTTCTGGTGTTGAGTTTCTTGAGGAAAGGCCAGGAATTTTTGTATGACGACTAATTTCAGAAGGCTGTAGCATTTTATGATGTGCAGCGATGTATTATCATTTTGTTAAGATGTTGCTAATTTATCTCTGTTAAAAATTGTTTTTTGTCATTTTAACTTGCACTGCTTTGATGACTAATGACGGTTGAATATTTTACTGTGTTTGTTAAAAAAAAATTGCATCTTCTGTGAACTGTTTGTCCAAGTCCACTGGGTCATGGCTTTGTGATAAGACTGGCCAAGGATGGAATGAGGGTCCTTGTGATGTAGTGAGCCCTTCATCTCTGGGGTCATTCAAGGGACAGGACAGGCAGATACTCGATGAGGGTAGTTTGAAGGAGATTCAATTAGTAGGAGTGGGGTTGGCCTAGATGACCCTTCAGGTCTCTTTGACTCTTCCTGGAAAATGCGCATTGGGATGATATTCTCCCTTTGGCAGCCCAGTGGCTATTAAGGCTGCTTCTCCTGGGTGGGTTTGTGCATTTATGATTTATAAACTCTCAACTCACCCTCTGTAACTCTTGAAGTGCAAGAATCTCTTTGACCCTCCAAGGTCCAGACAACTGTGCTGCCATCTTGAATGTTAGTTAAGTGGTGGCCTTCCTGCCTCCACCCCCTGCCCCCATTTCACTTTGAGGAAGACAACCCCTTGGATCACCACTTGCCACCTCTCAGGGCAAACAGCTGAGGCAGTCTGCTGCCCTTCATGTTCCTAGTGCCCTCTGATGTGTGACCCATCGTCCTGCTGGCCTCCATGGTGGTCTTTTGGGTTTAATTAGGTATGTCAGATCAGGTCAGATAGTGAATCTGCCTTCAGAAATGGGGCAACTCAATTCCACAAGCCAAAGAATAGAATGGCCCCCATATTCTCCTTGGGCTTCCCTCATGGTCCCCCTCAGGGGTAGCCAGGTCTCAGAAGTCATCATGGCCCTTTGGGAAGGGCACATGACCCAAGAAGGCTCGCCCCTGCTTTCCAGAATACCCTCTGCTTGCAGCCGAGGGCCGTGTCTTCCCACTGACCGTCCACCATAGCACTGAGTGCTGTTTGCCCATGCCAGAATTTCTCACTCACATGTTTGGGAGGCCAGTGACCATTCCCAGCATTACTTGGATCCATCCATCCATTCATCCATCCATCCATCCATCCACTCGTCCATCCGTCCATCCATTGCATTTGGCCTCTCGACCTGGTGCTTTGGCCTTTTCCTTTCCTGAAAGCAAACCTTTTCCTAGTGGGCAGGCTGTGTAGCACCATGGGCTGTGGTTATGAAGTGAACGCCCTTATTGTGGCTTCTTCCTCCTGGGTCACTGCTCTGAGCATGTCCCAGCTGGATGTCATCTGCCCCATCACCCACACAGCTTTCTTCACCATGGCGCGTTCCCATGCATCACACACTGCAAGGGATCCAGGGCCCGGGAACCCAGGGTGACCCCCATCCCCACCCAGGAGTGGAGATGTTCCCCCACCAGGCCACCTTGCCTGGTGCATGGTCTCTGCCATGAGCTTTGCCCTCAGCCTCTCCGCTTACTCTACCAGATGACAGCAGTTGTAACTCATCCTTTCATCCCTTCCTTCACTCCACTCCCAGCCCGCAAACATTCATAAAGGTCAGCTGGTGCTATACTAGAGCTGGGTCACAAGGTTGCATTGCGACACCCCCTGTCGAAAGAAAAGATGAGTGTGTTTGCTGGGGGCTAGTCACGAGGCGGGATCCTTGATTCGGTGTGCCCACCCCTTGGCCAAAGTTCTGCGAAATTTTGATTGCCTTCTCCAACTTTGTTCCTCCGCAAACTGGGTTGATTAGTAATCAGCAAGCTGTGTTCCCTGGGTGCTCAGAAATCATAGCCCAGAGTCTCAAGAGGCCAGAATGATAGCTGGAGTGGGGTTGGGGGTGGGGGATCTGAAACAAACAGCTGATTCTGGCCTTGAGCAGGATTTCGAGTCATTAGGACATCCTCATCTTGCACAAAGGGCGAGTTTCAGAGTCCTTCTTGTCCCTTGGAGATTGGTTCATTCTGGGCTCTACTGAGAGAAAATTGGGGAGTCGATTGCTAGTTTGGATGGTGAGGGTCATGCCCCCCTTGAGGTCTGCACAGAACAATCTATTGGCACAACAGGGCATCCGGGCTGCCTGAAGCTTGGCAAACCCAGGATGCATCCATGATCCAGGTTCCCAGCCAGGTGGGGCTTCCCACCTTAGATCTTGGGGGCTCTCCTGGGAATTCTGTGTTTGACTTACTGCCTTGGACAGTGGGTGTAGTGGACAAAGCCAGGACCCTGGAGCTGGACAAGCGTGTGGTTTAAACTCAAGGGCACGGCCGAGTTCTGTATGCTGGGCGGAACACGGCGCCCGCCTCGCAGGGCTGATTGTGCACATCTGCTGTGACCCGGGTTTTGAACTGTGACCCTGTAGGGTGGTGCGCGTGCCCCCGGGAGTAGGCAGTGGGTGGTGGGGTGACAGGCCAGGAGGGGCAGCCTGATTGGGGCAGCTCAGTAGGCAATCTTTCTAGCAAGCACACAGCGGGTATTATCGGATCGAATGCTGAATTTGTATGGCATTTGAAAGGTAGGTAGGAGTAATTTTGGGGTTAGGGTTAGACTGGGGAATGGGGATTGCTCTGGGCAATGCTCTGGCCCCCTGGGGTACGCGTTCGCACCCACCTCTGGAATAGGTTGTGTCTTGCCTACCACTGTGTCTGGCCTGTGGGCGGCACTTACCCTCCACAAGTGACCCCTCCCAGCAGTATCCTCCCCACAAAATATTAGGCGCCGGTTGTCAAAGACACTAAGCCCCCATCCCCCAACCTCTCACCACCCAATGTCCCCTCTCCCCCTTCTCAACATTTGGGCTCAAATGTCAGCTGCCTGGGCGCCTAACACAGTACCAGGCCAGTGGTAGGGGTCGCCTTCCATTTCTGTGGGAAGGATGGATAAGTAGATGGTCAAATGACACGGTTGTAGCCCAGCGTAAGCAGCGATCGTATGTAACCTTGACTAAGAGATTGTCCTCCGCTCCTGATTAACCTGTTACCCAGTTCCTGTATCTTACGGGCCTTTGTGTGATATATGTTGTTCGAAAACCAGGACTCTGGCTTCAGATGTCACTTGGTGGAACTTGCGCTGTCCGATGAATGAGTCGATGTTTTGTGTTAGAAATGAGAATCTGGCTAACGTGTAACTAACTGTGCACCGTCGGTCAAGGCACTTCTCCTCTGTGACCGTCGGTCTTCTTTTGGTCTCCTCTTTTTCTAAGCCGTGGGTCACCGGAAAGCTTACCTCACAGGGTTGTTGTGAGAGCTCAGGGTTGGGTGAACTTTAGCAGCATTCATTAAATGCTGGCCGTCACTGAAAGTGATCATGTGCTGGGGGCTGTCTGGAAGGGAGCAGGGAAGCTTTTGCTAGTTCTAAATGAATCAAAAGTTGGTCTTGACCTTATAATAAGATTGTATTTCCGACAGTCACTGGGACGTGTGAGACAGAGGTCAAGTGGCCTGAGAGTATTCAGTGATGCAGGTCCAGAGTAAATATTGCCTCAGTTAATGAGTGATGGCTTTTCTCCTTCCTTGGAGGCTCCTTTCCTCTCCCCCCACTCCCACCCTGGGCAGCTGTTT
This sequence comes from Nanger dama, assembly GCA_917880005.1. Lineage (NCBI taxonomy): Eukaryota > Metazoa > Chordata > Mammalia > Artiodactyla > Bovidae > Nanger > Nanger dama. Next base: position 4,411,697 of record CAKJTW010000063.1, on the reverse strand, counting down.
GTCATGCGCAGGTGACTGTTCCTGCCAGGTCTGTGGAGGGACTTTTGGGAGTCCCCGAGGGTATTTGTTAGGGGGAGGAGCAAGGACAGTTTAGAGAGAGCCCAAGGAAGGGTTTCTGGGTAACATCTTAGGGACTAAAACACCCTCTTCTGCCATTTAGGGAAAAGGCTCCTGCTTGATTGGCATGCGGGCCCATTTAACAGATGAGCAAGTTGTGTCCAAGCCAGGATTGAACAGTCTTCCATGAAAAGCCAGAGGGTGCTCTCTCAACTCAGTCAAAGCAAACCCTCCCAGTTCCACGGCTGGTCTCTGCCAGCCCAAATGTGCCCCAGGGTGTCCCTGTCCCCACCACATGCCTAGCAGTGCCCGTGTGGAGCTTCAGTGGGACCTGGAAACTTGGCCGAATTAGATATTGCCCCTCTTCCTGCTTAGGAGACATCCCCTTGGGGTCATTGTGGATCCAGGGGTCTCCATGAGTGCACGGAATTCCTTTCCTGGCCCTTGTTTCACATGTGTTCTGCAGAACACTCCCAGATTCCATTCCAGGTGGGCTGGAGTCGGGGGCCTCCTCTGGCCCCTCCCCTGCAGAAGCCTCCCTGACCCCTCATTTGGCCTCTGGCTTTCACAGCCTCAGTGGGCTGTGTCCACACGTGGCCACCCTGTGTCCTTGAGAACTTTTCTGAAGCTCCCAAGGGGATCCACAGATAGAGACAGGTGGCTAGGGCCCTCCTCCCAGGGGACTGTGAGTCGGTGTGTAGGTGTCTGCTCCTGGACGGTCCTCAGGCCTGTGTGCCCAGGGGTGGGACTCGTCCTCCTGAGCAGGGCAGGCCTGGGTCCCCATCTCCAGAGGGCGGGGGAGAAAGCTGAGACTCAGTGAGGGTTAGGGTTTTGAGTCAGGGTCAGGGTTCTCAGTGAGGGTTAGGGTTCCGAGTCAGGGTCAGGGTTCTCAGTGAGGGTTAGGGGTTCGAGTCAAGGTCAGGGTTCTCAGTGAGGGTTAGGGTTTCGAGTCAGGGTCAGGATTCTCAGTGAGGGTTAGGGTTTTGAGTCAGGGTTGGGGTTCTCAGTGAGCGTTAGGGTTCCGAGTCAGGGTGGGGGTTCTCAGTGAGGGTTAGGGTTCTGAGTCAGGGTCGGGGTTCTCAGTGAGGGTTAGGGTTCCGAGTCAGGGGCAGGGTTCTCAGTAAGGGTTAGGGTTTTGAGTCAGGGTTGGGGTTCTCAGTGAGCGTTAGGGTTCCGAGTCAGGGTCGGGGTTCTCAGTGAGGGTTAGGGTTCCGAGTCAGGGGCAGGGTTCTCAGTGAGGGTTAGGGTTCCGAGTCAGGGGCAGGGTTCTCAGTGAGGGTTAGGGTTCCGAGTCAGGGGCAGGGTTCTCAGAGCCCTCTCCTTAACTCTGAGACTTGGGCTTCTCAGACCCTGATGGTCCTGCCGCCCGTGTAGTAGGCGCTTAATAGATGCTCACTGATGGGCGAGCAGAGTTTTAGTGGATGTGAAAAGCTGAATTGACTGTTGGCTGATGGACACATTGACTCTGCATGCGTCTCTGTAAGAGAAAAGAGGGTGTTTCTTGGCAAAGACTCTCCGGGGCAGACCCTGAGGGTCTCTGAAGTGGAGGCTCACCCTGGGGAAACTTCTGGATGCAAATAGCTGTCTTCTGACTGTTTCTGGAAATGTTCATATCTAGAATAAAGCTTTATTTGGGCTAAAAAATGTCCTCCCATGTGCTGTGGTCCAAGTGATTTTTAAAAAATGTTGTTGGCATGTAGTCGACACACAATATTGTCCTATTTTCTTCTGTACAGCAAAGTGACTTGGTGTTACATGTATATTCTGTTTCCATATTCTTTCCCACTATATGGCATCACAGGATATTGAATTTGGTTCCTTGGGTTACGCAGTTGGTGGTCCAGGCGATGCTGCTAAAGCGGCGTTTGGCAGGGCCCCAGTGGCAGAGGTGTTCTGGCCACGCCCCTTGCCCGCTCTGGGTCTCAGGAGCCCTCGCTCTGGGGGAGGGGAGGTCTTTGACCTGAGAAGTCTTTATTCTCACCATTGGTGACCATCCGCCTTCGCCTTTAAGGTACATGCCTGGTCTGAGAGGCCGCCTGGTCACCCAGCAAATGAGGGGGGATTGGATCTCAGACCTTGACTCCTGTCTCTCACTCTCTCATCTCCCCAAGCAGGGGCTCTGGGGGATGGGGATCTTGCCCATTGGCGTTCTGGGTGTGGCAGCACCGTTTGCCAGTGCAGTGGCCTTGAGGGGCTACTTGAACTACCCCAAGCCTGGTTCCCTCTCTGTAGAATGGGTACCTAATGGCAGTGTCTGCTCAGGAGCCGCTGGCTAACCTGTCTTGATGGGCCCTGTACTCTGGTCCCGAGAATCAAGGTCTGACGTTCAAAGCTATCGAAGCAACTGTATGTGTGTGGCCTGGGTGGGTTTGTTCACCTGTAATCTGAAAATAGTCACGTCTACCTGGCGTGGTTATTGTCGGGTTCGAGGAGGTTGTTTATGTGAAAATCAGTGCTTTGTTACCTGGCCTCCTGTTTAAGGTTGGCTGCAGCGCCCTGCAGCCTGTGGGTCCTGGATCACAGAAACCCTGTGCTTTCTGGAACTATGGTGACCCCAGAAACTGCTGGGCAGAGTGGAGGGTGTCAGGGGAGCACCCGGCCAGCCTAGGGGACTCAGTGAGGAACAGGAAGCTTTGCTCTTCAGTACAGAGATATAACAGGTTTAGAGGGGAGGGGACTGAGGTCCAGGTAGGCAGAATCAGGGAGAATTTTCAGAAACTCCCAAAGGAGGAGTAGGTTTCCAGGGGGCTCAGATGGTAAAGAATCTGCCTGCAGTGCAGGAAAACCGGACTTGATCCCTGGGTCGGGAAGATCCCCTGGAGAAGAGCATGGCCACCCACTCCAATATTCTTGCCTGGAGAATCCCATGGACAGAGGAGCCTGGTGGGCTACAGTCCATGAGTTTGCGAAGAGTCGGACACGACTGAGTGACTGACACTTTCTCTTTCAGAGGGGGAGGAAGCTGGTGGTTTAGAAAATGCCCTGGTCTAATTGGTAATGGCTTGGACAGGAGAGCTGGGCTGGTTTCTCCCAAGGCCAAGAGTTCTAGATTTCAGTTGGTTAGGTGAGGACCATCGGAGCTACTGATGCAGGGGCGTGTGGTGCTTCTGGAAATTACAGGAGGAGGAGACTAGGGAGGGGGTGATGTGAAGGGTGCCAGGTGGAGGGCAGGAGCTGGCGGCTGGGTGCTCCCCTCTCCCTTGTGTGGTCCAGGCCCCAAGCATCCCTTCTGAATGTGTCTGCCCCTTGCCTGCTGCCTGCCTGTGTGCATAAGAACTCTTGTCAGCCTGTGAGCCCGGGAGCGGATGGCCTTCATCTGCGCCTCTGTCTCTCTCAGCCTCCACAGCCACAGGGGACACCTGCACGCGTTCCCACGGGACAGGCTGGACCCAAAGACTCTGGACCTGGGCCGACCCCCTGTGCAGAGGGGCATGTCCTCCCCCGCCTCCCCTCCCTCTGACTGATGGACTTCACTGATCTGAGTGTCAGACACGCGGGCCGGACCCCTCCCCGCCCCTCACGAACCCTGAGACTTGGGAGAGCGCCGGGCCTCGCCGTCCACATCTGAGAAATGGGCTCGGACACCTACCTCACAGGGCTGTTGTGAGGAGCCTGTGCCGGGGTCGGAAAGCACCCCTCCCCGGTGGCGGGGGCGGGGCTTGGCACGGCCCATTGTCCTATCAATAAATACGTTTCTTGTCTTAACAAAAAGAGCGATGGATGTGCTACTAATCTGAGGAGGGGTGAATGTTGGGATGCTGTCTGGCTGGGGGCTTCCCGTCACCTTGGGCCCGTGTGATGGGGGGGTGGGGAGCCAGCTCGGGTCCCAGGAAGCCACCTGTCCCCTGCCCATCAGCACTCAGGGGCGATGGGAGGCCCAGAAGCAAAGCTGGCCTGCTGGGCTCCTGAGGCAGATGCATGTTGGGACGAACTAACCTGGGCTGGTCCCCTTCTTCTGCTGGTTTTAAGATGCCAGGTTTCTTTCTGGAAAGCCATGTAGACAGGAGATGGAGGTGCCACTCCAGGGCTGTGATTCTTCCTCCCATTTCTTACACCCCCCAGGGCCCTGGCAGGGGGCCTGGTAGAACAGTTGTAATGCTTAAACCAATGGTGAGTGGACTGCCATGCGGTCCATCCGGGCTGTGACCCAGGGCCAACATTCATCCCACCAGTTGGCTTCTGAGCAGGTCTCAAGGGCCCGAAAAAGTAGCTTCTGAGTTGCAGTCCCTGCCTTCTGGCAGGGGGCACCCCTTGCACCCCCATGGCTCAGCTCAGGAAGGTCAGACCATTGACCAGCAGTATATGGCTGGAGCCAAATGGGGACAGAGGGGGACAAGTGCTAGGGAGCTTCGGACCTGAGTCCACGAGGAAATCCTGGGACAGCACACTTGGCTTCGCTGGAGCAGACGATCTGGACACTCACCCAGCGGGAAAGAGAGGCTTACCAGGGCCACTGCCTCCGTCAGTGCCAAAACCGCCAGCCCTGCCACTGCCAGCGCCAAAGCCACCACCAGCTCCGCCATCTCCGCCTTCCCCTTTCTCTCTTCTCCGTCCTCCTTTTCCTCTCCCTTCCCTCGCCTCCTCATAGGGAAGTGCCTCAAGAGAACTACAGGCAAGTCCCACCATGATTGCACGGGGCTGAAAGTGGCCCCTTTGCAGAGAGAAAGCACCACCTCTGGACCGTGTCCATATCTCAGCCAAGGAGGCTTGACCTCAGACCCTGAAGGGGATGTGGACAGTCCAGGCGACACTGAGCTGAGGAGAAGACCGCCTCTGAATGTGCCCACCAGATGAGTCCATGCCCGGGCAAGCAAAAGCTGAGAGCCCAGCTCCACCCTCGGATGAAGCTCACACATCCAGAAGGACGGTCCCCTTGATGTTCTGGAGCTGAGACTCCTAGCTCCACCCTCCAGTGAAGCTCACACATCCAGAAGGACGGTCCCCTTGATGTTCTGGAGCTGAGACTCCCAGCTCCACCCTCCAGTGAAGCTCAGCTGTCTGTGATGAGGGACCTCTTTGATGTTCCAGAGCTGAGACCTCATCTCTGGCCTCCCATGAACCTTGGTCATCCACAGTGAGGGCCCCTGTGATGTCTAGAGCTAAGAACCCAGCTCCAGCCTCTGATGAACTTCAAATTGTCTGTTATGAATGACCCCCGTCTATGTTCCAGCGCTGAGACTCCAGCTCTGGCCTCCAGTGAACTTCGGGCATCCAGAATGGGGGCCACCTTGATATTTCAGAACTGAGACCCTAGCTCCAGCTTCCGATTAAGCTCAGACAGGTGGGACTGAGAAAGTCTCGAGGCCGTGGGCTTGCCTGGGCAGGACTTGGCGTGGCCAAGGTTTGACTGGACTGGGGGCGGCAGAGGGGACTCTGCTTTACACGTGTGGCCTGCAGACTCCTCACTAGCAGTGCCGGAAGTAGCCTTTGCATTCTGTAGGAAGCTGGGTTCCAGATGCATAAGGAGAGAGGTGCAGCAGGAACTGCTGGCGGCGGAGGAGGAGAGGACGAGCCCAGCAGCAGAAGTCATGGATCATGGGTGGGCCCTGCTGCCGAAGCCTGCCCCTGAGTGTGCAGCAAAGCGCTGTTCACTCGTGCTGGACTCATGGCTGGCTGTGCACCAGACTTGACCCACAGGGCTGCCAAGTTGGCCGGACCCTGGAATGTAACCCAAGCTCGTTTCCCTGACTTAGCTCCTCTCCCGGGGGAAGGTGCTAAATGCCCACTGGCCAGTCCAGCGTGAGCCTGAGACCTTGGGGCTGGTCAGATCTGGTCGCCTATTTCCAGCAATGGAAGCTTATTATTGAGGTTGGGGCTGTGAGGGTGCCAGGCCATCACCATGGTTGGTGAGGATGGCATGGACGGCAGAGGAGGCCCCAGACAACACGGGGGACTTGATGGTGGCACGCACCACTGTGTTTTGAGCTGGGACCCCACCCCCAGCACCTGGATGGTCGCCGTGATCCCTTGGACGCTGGCTTGACCCCAGTCTGTCCACTAAACCAAAGAGAGGTGGCAACGAATGAAATGAGGCCAGAAACACTGCCTTGTTCAGAAACCCTAAGAACGTCGTGGGCTGACACAGTCGAAGTGATGAAAAGTGTCAACATTGCAGGAAGAGAATGCTGAGTGTTACTCTGCATGTGCTGACTTTAAAATCTGTAGACTGGGAGGTTCTTTGAATCTGATATCATCATTTGTGCCATTCAGACATGGCTACAATGATATATCCTAGAAACTGACTTATTTTCTGCAGTTGGAGTCTGCAGGAAAAGGGAGCAGCTAGCAAGCATTCTTGAAAAACACATCCTAACGATGCCAACATCGTTTTGGTGATGTTTCCTGGAAATTCATTTGAATCTGGAACTGTGCACACAAGAGCTTCTTTTATGAGTAATTGGAACTCGAGACCTGGGTTGGAATGGAGGAGAAATGTTGTCTTAGAGGACTGCCCCACCCCCCCACCGTCATTGGGCCAAGTTATTTTAGGAGATTTCCAAGAACAGGCAATTATTAGAATCACTCCTTGCTGATTTCCTAGAAGTCCTCACAACAGTCTCTTAAGCCAAATGTGAAACGGGTGTGCCAGCGGGCTCATAATGTTTGTGAAAAAAATGTGAAGTTGCTCTATGACATCATCAGCTGCAGGAAGCAAAGCTCAAAGTCGAACGGCGGTAGTGAAAATCAGGACAGAGGGAGCTTCTGGACCAGGGGGCAGAACCTCTAGACTTGACGCAGGTCGAAGATAATGACACAGCCCCCTCCCAGGAAGGCAGTCGAGCTGTCGAAGGCTTTCTGGAGTGTGCTAGGTTTTGTGCTGAGACTCTGGGAAAAGAGACAGATTTGATTCAGTCCCCGCCCTCCAAGTGAAAAAGACTAAATTCCAGGTGCTGTTGCTGCTGTGGTCTCAGTGTAGAGGGCTCCCCTTTGATCAGGCCCATGGTGGTCTCCCAGTCAGCTCCCATTTTACAGATGGAAACACTGAGGCTGAGAGGCAGATTGGTTACTCGATGTCCATTTAGACCAGACCTCTCTCTGGAGGTCAGATCTTCCAGACAACAGACGGCCTCTGACTGTACTGAGATTCAGGAAGAGACCGGAAGGCTGAGCAGATTGCCCACAGACGCCCGTCAAGAAGAGAGCAGAAGTGGGGAAGACTCGCACCAGAGCTCCTGTCTCCTCGGGCAGATTGACTGTGATGGTACCCGTGCTCCAGGATCCCAGCTCCAGCGCCACACTGGAAGGCCAGGCCAGAGGGAGTGAGGCTGCTCGGCGGGATGGGAGTGATGGGACAGGAAGACCCCCCTTCTGGGGATCTAGGGAGCCAGGTTCAGCCACCGTTTGTCTCCTGTGGGGCTTTAGTTTCCCCCGTCAGCCACTCTGTCCTCCTCCTCCTTTTTGGAGGCATGTTCTCTAATGGGAGCCCCCACTTTTGGTTAGTGAATAGTGACCACTTGGTGAAATGGATTCATGGCGAGGAGGCAGGCAGTCCCTGAGGGAGATGAAAATCACGGCCTTCTTCCTTCCCAGGAGGGGTCGGCTCATGCCCCAGATTTTGTGGATACTGCCAGCTCTGCTCTTAGAGGAAGCAATAACCCAGAAGATGCCCTGGGCTGCCATTTTCCCTCAGATGGCCGTAATCTTCCCTTCTTATCCACACTGGCGGCCACCATCTTGTCACCTAAGTTCAAATTGACCTGGGCATCCTCCATGTTCTCTAGCAACCCTATGTGTGCGTGCCAAGTCACTTAGTCGTGCCCGACTCTCTGTGACCCTGTGGGCCCTAGCCCACCAGGCTCCACTGTCCATGGGATTCTCCAGGCAAGAGTACTGCAGAAGGCTGCCACGGACTCCACCGGGCGATCTTCCTGACCCAGGGATTGAACTCGGGTCTCTTTAAGTCTCCTGCATTGGCAGGGGGTTCTTTACCACTAGTGACACCTGGGAGGCCCTGGCGTCTGGGGAAGCTGGGGGGCTGGAGTGAGACAGGGGCCGGCAGCCTGCAGAAAGCTTTCTCTCAAGCCCCCTTCACATGGAGGGGTGTCCCTCACAGGCTGGTGGGAGGCAGGACATCCCCTGACTCCCCAGCACTTCTCAGGAGAAAGTTGGGCCTCTTGCCCTCAGCCCTGCACCCTGCACCCAAGTTGAGCCTTCAGGGAAGACAGTCCTTGGAGCGGCAAAGACTCTACAAAGGCCAGGCCCACTCGTGGGTGGGTGGAGGCGGGTTGGAAGGACAGATGGGCAGGGCAGTGAGGGGCAAGACGGCAGCCAGCTGGTCCAGAGTCAGACCAAATTCCAGCCAAGTGTTACTCAAGTGATGGGCGGAGGAGGGGAGCCCCACCCCAGGGAGACTTTATCAGGCTGATTTGATAGCTGGTACTTGCCAGAAGCCCGTAGTCCGCCGCCTCCCCGCGGCTGTGGGGCCTCCAAGGCCAGAGCTTCTCTGTGCTCCAATTGGCCCTGGGAGTGGGGGGTGGTTGGGGCCGGGAGGGGGCTGGCAGGGCATTGTGGAATGTTACCTATATACCTGCACTTCACAAAGCACTTTATCTGTCTGCTTGGTGTTGGTTGATGGTGGCAGGAGTGAATGGATGTGTGTGCCTGTTGGGGGCTGGGTACCCCTTGGGCCCCCACGTCACAAGAGAGACCTTAGGGCTCAGAGACAGATACTCACGTGTCCATAGGGCGCTGGGCCCAGAAGCGATCTTTTCTGAGATACTCTGACCGGGGCCTCAGTGCCCAGGAATTAGGCCACGCTGCTAGGAGCAAAGCCCCCAGGGCACCCCTGCCTGGTCATCTGGGGTAAATGACCCAAGCTGGAACTTGCCCCTTTAGAATTGGCTGTGACCTTGAAGGGTCTTAGCTAACACTCCCCGTGCAGCCCAGACTCATGCCACCTACAAGGGGGCTGTTCTGAAGGTTCCTGCCACCTGGAACCCCTGACTCAGTCTGCACCCCTTCACCCCAGCTCCTGCACTGTCCCCAGCACCAGATAGGTGCTTGAGTGGCTGCCCCAGGTTAGGCTCGAGTGCCCTCCTGACCCTGGGGGATGGTGCTCACAGTGCAAGGGGGCCCTAGCCTCGGTTGGTGGATGGATGTGTTTGAGCCTGCCTGTGTGTGCATGGGTGTGTTCATGTGTGCAAACGTGTGTGTGCATGTGTGTGTGAGAGCAAGAGAGGCGGTGGAGAGTGACTGGAAATGAGAGACAGTGGGTCTCTCCCTAACCTCAGATGCCCTGAATCTGAACTCCACATCCACTCCCCTCAGACCCACTGTCTGCAGTACCCCCTGCCACAAGCCCCCTGTAGCTTCCCACCAGCCCATCTGTCATTGAGTTTTGCCACCATGAACAGGAGAGTGGCATCCTCGGTCCTCACCCCTTACCCTTCCCTGTCCATGCCCCCCAGCCCACTGCACTGCCTCTCCTTGGCAATCTTGCCCCCAAGAGCTGTTGATGCCCCCTCTCACCAGCTGTATCCTGAGTGGGGCCTCCCCTGCCTGCAGCCCCCAGTTCCTTCCTCCCTACCTGGAACTCTGACCAGCTCCCCCAGGCCAGCCTCAAGACCCCAGCTTCCCCAGCAGCTCACAATATTTGTCCAGCCACCTCCTGGATGGAGGGATAGGGTGTTGAGCCGGACATGTTGGGTCCTGCCCAGTGTCTGCCGCCTGCTCAGCCTCCCTGGCCACTGCCTGGGGCATCTGCCACTCACGGGCACTGGCCAGGACCTCGACCCAGATGTTGGCACCACACTGTGACCTCAACAGAGCCTCGGACCTGGACGATGCCTGCAACCCCACGGCATTCAGCCCAGAGGCTGCTCCATTCAGGTCAGTTCCCATCTGGTTGTCCCAGGTGTGCCATCCCCTTCTCATCTGGGGGATGCGTGTACCTGAGATTCAGAATCCAGAAGGGTAATGTTTGTCTTTGCAATGCTTAGGGTTGCATTGGTCTGGATTGAAGGTGCTAAAAATGCCAGACTTTTGCTGATGAAAGTCTGTTTTGTCTGATTGATTTGCCAGTGAGGTTAAGAGTGGATGAATCCAATGAGCTCTGTGCTTTTGACAGATACATATCTACATGTTACATATTTTATATATATATATATATGTATCTCACATAAATATTATGTGATACCCAGGAAATCACATCACTGCAACTCTGTAAGCTTGACATGAAAGCTTTGTTACCAATTTAAAAGTGGGCTGGGGGAAGAGGGGATTAGGTGGCTTTTCAAAATTCCTTCATGGGGACTGCCCCCACTCTAGGGCATCCAACTGTTCCTCACTGGCAAGCTTCTCAGCTTGGTAGTTGTTCTCTGAGCTTTGTACAAGATGGGTATTCTGTTAATGCAGGTGGGCAGGGGTGTTAGTTGGCACTCCTGGTCCCATCTTGAGCCTCAGAGATTTCTAGGCCCAGTCTGTGGGTCCTGGGTTCCTCCTCCACCCACCTGAAGTATTTGGGGTCCATTGCATGCATGTCTGCCACCATGGGCTCCCTCAGCCTGGCTCCCCTTACCCAGCACTGCTTTACTGTACGCCACAAGTCCTGGGTCCCGGCCCATCCTTCCCCGTGGGCCGGTCATCTCGGGCTCTCATCACCTCCACCTGGCCTCTGTCATCCTGAGCACAGCATCTCATCTCACTGTGGACCTGGCCATCACCCATCCATCATCTGCCTCACTCCATCATCCTCGCTTCGGGGCTCCTTCTGGCCTCCAGGGCCTTGTACATGGTAGGCTTTCATTCATTCGTTTGCACATTCGGTGAAGGTCTACTGTGTGCCAGGCCCTGTGCCAGGCAGCAAGTAAATGGACATGGACCGTGGGGAGTGCACGCCTCGGGAGACGCAGGAGATCCGGTGGATGGCAGAGAGCCTGGGCCAGGGCGGCTTGGGTGTGCAGGGCGGCTTGGGTGTGCAGGGTGGCTTGGGTGTGCAGGGCGGCTTGGGTGTTTGGGTCTGACTGTGTGGGTGCGAGGAGGCTCAGCCCAGGTCCCGTTGAGTGGGTTCTGCAAGGAGAGCCCACCTGTGCCCACTTTCTTCCCCACTGGTAGCTAGCCTCTCAAAATGGCACCAGGACCCCAGACCCTCCCAGCCTGCTCATGGGGGTCATTGCTCCCAGGGCCCTGGCACAGGTCTGGCCCCACTGGTAGCCTTAGCTCCTGTACTGTGCACCCCATTCCCTGGGTCAGCCTCTTCATTGTCGCCTTTGTTGGGGATCTCCCATTCCTGCCCAGACCCTTTGTTGGTTCACATCTTTCCCTTTTCAGATAGTAAAACTGATGCTCAGATGGTTCCCTGAGTGTCATAAAGGACTCAGAGGGAGGGTTAAGGATTGAATTTCGTGCCAAAGTTGAAAGGAATGAATAAATGAATGACATGAGAGAAGGGAAGTGGGTGGGAGGAGTACATGGACTTCTCAGCCTTGGATGGTTTCAAGGCAGAGACAGACCACCTCGGAGGAGAGAGAGTCACAGGGCCACCCAGTCTTTGAAGAAGGGTTACGCTTCCTTGTTGAATGGTGGAACAGGAAGTGATTTCTCATAGAGTAAAATTTATTCCATTGTAAAATTCTGAGCAGTGTCTTTGTAGTTTAGGCCATCACACTGTATTTGTTTTGAATCATGGTGGCAAGGATGGTTTGATCTATTGACGTGAGTGTCTTTGCTTGGTCAGGTGGTCCATCTGGGAAGTTTCCCGGTCTTGGAGAGTCAGAAACAGGAACCTTTTAGGGTCCATGAAGACCTTGTAGACTTTCTGGTAATGGGGGTCCAGTTTGTGGGGTGCAGTGGTGGAGGTTTTCAAGGCCCTCTCTAAGGATTGGAGTGGACTCAGCTTTAGGGGACCTTGCGGGTCATCACATGGTTTAGGTTTGGAATTCTCCCTTTGGTGAGGGACTTGTTTAACTTTCAGGATTGTTACATTACCTATTAGAGTTTGAAACAATCAGAATTAGTGAGGGATGTGCAGTCTTGACTGAGAGACTATAGGGAGGAGAAGGCACAAGGAAGGGGGCCCCCATGAGGATGTCCATCATCTCCTGGGTGGGGCTGCTCTTCATGGGATGATTGAGGCTGAAAAGCATTCCGAAGTTCATACCACAGGTATACTCCTCCCTACTGAGAGTAAAGACCTTTTCTCTCTACTTAGGGGTCACACAGAGCCCCTCCACCACAAAGATGTCACACAGATCACATATATGTCACATAGAATCCCTCATCCACTTAGGTATCACGTAGAACCCGCCCTCCACTCAGATGTCACACAGAACCCACCCTCCACTCGTGTCACACAGAGTCCTTCCTCCACTCAGGTGTCACACAGTTCACATATATGTCACATAGAGTCCCTCACCCACTTAGGTATCACGTAGAACCTGTCCTCCACTCAGGTGTCACGTAGAACCTGTCCTCCATTCAGGTATCACACAAGCCCCTCCTCCACTCAGGTGTCACATAGAACCCCGCCTCCACTCAGGTGTCACATAGAGTCCCTCCTCCACTCAGGTGTCACAAAAACTCTGTCCTCCACTCAGGTGTCACAGAGAGTCTTCCTCCACTCAGGTGTCACACAGAGTCCTTCCTCCACTCAGGTGTCACAGAGAACCCCTCCTCCACTCAGGTGTCACAGAGAACCCTCCTCCACTCAGGTGTCACATAGAACCCCGCTTCCACTCAGATGTCACAAAAACCCTGTCCTCCACTCAGGTGTCACATAGAACCCCGCCTCCACTCAGCTGTCACACAGATCACATAGATGTCACATAGAGTCCCTCACCCACTTAGGTATCACGTAGAACCTGTCCTCCACTCAGGTGTCACGTAGAACCTGTCCTCCATTCAGGTATCACACAAGCCCCTCCTCCACTCAGGTGTCACAGAGAACCCCGCCTCCCACTCAGGTGTCACATAGAACCCCGCCTCCACTCAGGTGTCACATAGAGTCCCTCCTCCACTCAGGTGTCACAAAAACTCTGTCCTCCACTCAGGTGTCACAGAGAGTCTTCCTCCACTCAGGTGTCACACAGAGTCCTTCCTCCACTCAGGTGTCACAGAGAACCCCTCCTCCACTCAGGTGTCACATAGAACCCCGCTTCCACTCAGATGTCACAAAAACCCTGTCCTCCACTCAGGTGTCACATAGAACCCCGCCTCCACTCAGCTGTCACACAGATCACATAGATGTCACATAGAGTCCCTCACCCACTTAGGTATCACGTAGAACCTGTCCTCCACTCAGGTGTCACGTAGAACCTGTCCTCCATTCAGGTATCACACAAGCCCCTCCTCCACTCAGGTGTCACATAGAACCCCGCCTCCACTCAGGTGTCACATAGAACCCCGCCTCCACTCAGGTGTCACAGAGAGTCTTCCTCCACTCAGGTCGCCTTGTTCTGTCCTGTGTCCATGAGCGCCACTGAGCTGCTCACACTTTCTTGAGTCCCACTAGATGCTCTTCCTTCCATGTGTTCCCTGGGGCTCCTATCTGTGTTCTACTGAACTCTTCCCCTGTTTTGGGGTAAAACTGAGCCCCTTACTTTTCCATGTGTCCACTGAGGCCTCCCCCTTTCATGTGTCCCTCTGAGCCCTGAGGCCCTCCCCCCTTTCACGTCTCCCTCGGATCCCCTCCCCTTTCTTGTGTCCCTCTGAGCTCCTCCCCTTTCATGTGTCCCTCTGAGCCCTGAGGCCCTCCCCCTTTCATGTCTCCCTCTGATCCACTCCTTTCTTGTATCCCGCTGAGTCCCTCTCCTTTCTTGTATCCCTCTGAGCCCCTCTCCTTTCAAGTCTCCCTCTGAGCCCCTCCCCTTACTTGTATCCCTGTGAGTCCATCCCCCTTTCATGTGTCCCTCTGATCCCCGCCCCCTTTCATGTATCTCTGTGAGCCCCTCCCCTTTCATGTGTCCCTCTGAGCCCCTCCCCCATTCATGTGTCCCTCAGAGCCCCTCCCCCTGTCATGTGTCCCTCTGAGGTCCACCCCCTTTCATCTCTCCGAGTCCCTCCCCTTTTCATGTGTCCCTCTGAGCCCCTCCCTCTTTCATGTGTCCCTCTGAGCCCCTCCCCTCTTTCATGTGTCCCTCTGAGCCCCTCCCCCCTTTCATGTGTCCCTATGAGCCCCTCCTTTCATGTGTTCCTCTGAGGCCCTCCCACTTTCATGTATCATGCTGAGCCTTTCCTCCTTTCCTCTATCCCACAGAGCCCCTTTCCCTTTCTTTTATCCCTTTGAGCCCCTCCCCCTTTCTTGTATCCCACTGATCCCTTCCCCTTTCTTGTCTCCCTCTGAGCCTCTCCCCTTTCATGTCTCCCCGAAGAGCCCCTCCCCCTTTCTTATATCCCTTTGAGCCCCTCCCCTTTTTGTATCCCACTTATCCCCTCCGCTTTCTTGTCTCCCTCTGAGCCCCTCCCCTTTCATGTCTCCCTCTGAGCCCCTTGCCTTTCATGTCTCCCTCTGAGCCCATCCCCCTTTCTTCTATCCCTCTGAGCCCGTCCCCCTCTCATGTGTCCCCCTCTCATGTGTCCTTCTAATCACCGCCCCTTTCATGTCTCCCTCTGAGTCCCTCCCCTTTCATGTCTCCCTCTGAGCCCCTCCCCCTTTCATGTCTCCCTCTGAGTCCCTCCCCTTTCATTTATTCCTCTGAGCCCCTCCCCTTTCTGTATCCCTCTGAGCCCCTCCCCCTTTAATGTATCCCACTGGGTCCCTCCCCCTTTCATGTATCCTTCTGAGCCCCTACCCCTTTCTTTTATCCCTCTGAGCCCATCTCCCTTTCATGTCTTCCTCTGAGCCCCTCCCCTTTCATGTCTCCCTGTGAGCCCCTCCCCTTTCATGTATTCCTATGAGCCCCTCCCCTTTCTTGTATCCCTCTGAGCCCCTACCCCTTTCTTTTATCCCTCTGAGCCCATCCCCCTTTCATATCTTCCTCTGAGCCCCTCCCCTTTCATGTATCTCTCTGAGCCCCTCCCCTTTCATGTCTCCCCTCTGAGCCCCTCCCCTTTCATGTCTCCCTCTGAGCCCCTCCCGTTTCATGTCTCCCTCGTAGCCCCTCCCCTTTCATGTGCCCCTCTGAGCCCCTCCCCTTTCATGTGTCCCTCTGAGCCCCTCCCCTTTCATGTGCCCCTCTGAGCCCCTCTCCTTTCATGTCTCCCTCTGAGCCCCTCCCCTTTCATGTGCCCCTCTTAGCCCCTCCCCTTTTTTGTGTCCCTCTGAGCCCCTCCCCTTTCATGTCTCCCTCTGAGCCCCTCCCCTTTTTGTGTCCCTCTGAGCCCTTCCCCTTTCTTTTATCCCTCTGAGCCCATCCCCCTTTCATGTCTTCCTCTGAGCCCCTCCCCTTTCATGTCTCCCTCTGAGTCGCTCCCCCTTTCATGTATCCCGCTGGGTCCCTCCCCCTTTCATGTCTCCCTCTGAGCCCCTCCCCTTTCATGTGTCCCTCTGAGCCCCTCCCCTTTCATGTGCCCCTCTGAGCCCCTCCCCTTTCATGTGTCCTGAGCCCCTCCCCTTTCATGTGCCCCTCTGAGCCCCTCCCCTTTCATGTGTCCCTCTGAACCCCTCCCCTTTCATATGTCCTCTGAGCCCCTCCCCTTTCATGTGTCCCTCTGAGCCCCTCCCCCTTTCATGTGTCCTGAGCCCCTCCCCTTTCATGTGCCCCTCTGAGCCCCTCCCCTTTCATGTGTCCCTCTGAGCCCCTCCCCTTTTTTTGTGTCCCTCTGAGCCCCTCCCTTTTTCATGTGCCCCTCTGAGCCCCTCCCCTTTCATGTGTCCCTCTGAGCCCCTCCCCTTTCATATATCCTCTGAGCCCCTCCCTTTCATGTCTCCCTCTGAGCCCCTCCCCTTTTTGTGTCCCTCTGAGCCCTTCCCCTTTCTTTTATCCCTCTGAGCCCATCCCCCTTTCATGTCTTCCTCTGAGCCCCTCCCCCTTTCATGTCTCCCTCTGAGTCGCTCCCCCTTTCATGTATCCCGCTGGGTCCCTCCCCCTTTCATGTCTCCCTCTGAGCCCCTCCCCTTTCATGTGCCCCTCTGAGCCCCTCCCCTTTCATGTGTCCTGAGCCCCTCCCCTTTCATGTGCCCCTCTGATCCCCGCCCCTTTCATGTGTCCCTCTGAGCCCCTCCCCTTTTTGTCTCCCTCTGAGCCCCTCCCCTTTCACATTTTACATGTTTACTTTCCTTCTCATGTTTTGCTGATTCACTTCCTTCTCCAGTTCACCCAGAGCCTCTCTCCACCCATGTGTCACACCAAGTCCTTCCCTTGCTCATGATCCCCATGAGATCTCGCCCCACAAGTTCATACCTGGCTCCCCCCCCCCCGTGTGTGACTGAGTCCCTTCCGCACCCTCCCGTTATACAGAGCATCTCCTCCTGAGTCACACTGTCCTGGGTCACACTGAG
The DNA here is from genome assembly GCA_917880005.1 of Nanger dama. NCBI lineage: Eukaryota > Metazoa > Chordata > Mammalia > Artiodactyla > Bovidae > Nanger > Nanger dama. Next base: position 4,395,265 of record CAKJTW010000063.1, on the reverse strand, counting down.
TCCCCCACTTACGTGTCCTGTGACAGCCCATCCCCATTCATGGCACACTGAGCCCCCCGTGCCACATAGAGCCTGTGCTCTACGCCTGGGTCCTGCTGAGCCCCTCCTCCTCCTGGGTGTGACGCTGAGCCCCACGCCCACTCTGTTCACATACCCCCCCACCCCACCAGTGCATCACACTGAGTCCCCCATCCTGTGCTATGCTGAGAAGCCTCTCATCTCCCCTGCATCCTCTTGAGCCCCCTCTCCCTCTCATGTGTCCTGTGGAGCACCCCGCCCCGCACAATGCGTGTCGCCTGAAGCCCCTTCCTGGTCATGTCATACAAGGCCTGCCACTTGTGTGTAACGCTGACCGGGTGAGAACAGCTTCATGCAGGCGCTGATGCACAGCCGCCAGCTTGTCCACGATGCCTTTCTTCATCCCCTTCCCGCACGTGCAGACCCTGGGCGCTCCTGGGGGCCCTGGCCACACAAGGCCATGTCCTCAAGCTTGTCGACCACCGCCAGCCTCTTCCCGGCCTGGGCTGGGCCGTCTCTGAAGCCCCTCTCCTCAGAGGGGGAAGGTTAGGTCCGCAGTGGGACACTCCCGAGGGGTGGGTTCCGGGGGCCCACCGTCGGACTTGGTGGCCAGGAGCAGACAGGCCGAGAGGTGGGGACGGGGGGCCGGCTCTGGGGCTCCTCCCGCTGACGGGGTCACAGCTGTGTTCCCTGGAAGGCGCACTCTCCGAGGACCAGCCCCGGGACAGACAGGTGGACATCAGAGAGACCGTGGTGCCCTTTGCTTCCAGGACTGGGGGCGCGGGGCCTGGCCAGGGCAGGGCTGCCCCTGGAGGAGGGTCTCCTTGAGGGGTCTTGGCCTCTGCCCAGGACTCTTTCATGACCAGTAGGCCGAGGCCCCTCACAGGCGGCTGCTTACTCTCCCTCAAACCCCGTCCGGAGACGCCCCAGCTCCCCGGGATTCCTAAGCTTGGGGTGCACTGGGGGCCTTGGCTGGAAGCTATTGGCGGGTGCCCCGTCTTTCTCCTCTGGGCTGGGTGCCTGAGGACACTGGACTGGTGTCCCCTGGGCCCTGGCTGCTGACGTGGGGGTCCCCTGCTAGCTCGGATCCTGTGCATGGTGGGAGGTGGCGCGCCGAGCCCCTGTGTGACTGTGCTCGTCAGGCGTAGGTGTTGGAACATGACATGACGCACGAAAGATGGAGGTCCCACCACGAAAGGCCTTGACATTGCCCAAGGAGAGTCCTTCCCTCCCTGACGCGGGTGCGCTGGGGCTGGGGCCCTGTGTGTCGCCAGCCTCTTGCTCACTTCGGGTGCCACCCTGGGGTCAGGGAGGGGTCTTGAAGCTCCTATCACACCCCCTAACATGGGGGCCTGTGTTGAGGGGCCCTAACCCCACCTGTGGCCACCAACAGGAAGAATGGTGAATCGACCTGAGTGGTGAGTAGCCATCCTCTGCTTGTGAGTGTGCATTGTTGCTTGTTCCAGAAATAGGCCCCTGTGTACGGCCTGGTAGCTCTTGGGCCTGGGTTGGGGGATGGCCTGGGAGGGGCAGGGAGGTGGTGGAGAGGCTGGCAGCTTCACTTGGGTGGGACTCGGGGCTCCCTAGGGTCTTGAGACCCTGTCCGAGCTTGCTAGATGCCAGTGGTCTTGGCAGGGGGAGGGGGCACCTGGGCACAGGTGGTTGTGTAAGCTGTCTCTTCTCGACTTTCCACGTTTGTTGCAGTGCCATGCGGTCGCCACCCCGTATGTCAGTCAGTATCAACTTTCTTTTTTTTTTCCTTTCAGGAGACAAGCAGGTTTGTATTGTGCTCTTCAAGCTCTTTTTCTAGGGAGGTGGGGAATTATCACCCAGGTAGTTTTTGCCTTGTCAGGAGTTGGTCCTCTTGGCCTGAGAGTGGCCTCTTTTCTGGAAATGGGTCTGAAGCCCCTTCTGGCTGGGTTGGGGAGAGGGTCCCAGTGAGGCCAGGACACCAATGTCCGCTGTGTCTAGGTTATGTCTGCTGTGCCGGCATGATGGCGCTGGTGATCCCACTGGGGCTGGCACCTGGCAAGCGGGTGCACCTCGCTGGGCGTCTGGGGCCCTACGTCTGGGCACGGCTGGGTTGTTCAGTGACGAATTTGACCTTGGCCGAGAGGTCATCCTGTTGCCCCTCCTCCTGAACAGGTGAGCTGGGGGTGGAGTGGGGACTGGGCATGGCTTCCCCCTGTGCCCCCATGCCCTGCCCTTCACCAAGGGATTCGGGAGACCCCAGAAGCACGTCACCCAGGAACAGAGGATTTTAGGAACCAGAGACCCTTGGAAGTTGTATCTTGTTGTCCCTGAGGCCCCCCTCCCCTCTTCCTACCCCACTCCCCCGACATTTGGTGATGGGAGAACAGGCCTGAAGACCAGATGGCTACCAGCCAGGGCCAGCCAGCACGTTAAGGGGAGGACCACTTAGGGGACTTGGGGTTCCTGGAGATGAGCCCCTGATCTTGAGCCCTGGGACTTGCCCCCGGGGAGAACCCTGGGCTGGCTTCTGGGGGCTGCTATCAGGGAGTGGACAGGAATGGGGTGGCCTGGGCTCCTGGGGCCGTGGTGATGGTGGCTGTTTATGGGGTTGCTCCTGGGTCCTGTGACAGTATGTGTGCAGGGTGTGGTGGGAGTGGAGGGCCCAGGGGGAGAGGGCAGAGGCCACCAGTCCTGGCTCTGTTCTTGACCCCTTCACAGCCACCCTCAGGCCACCTGCCCTCTTTGGGCCTTGGTTTCCTGAGTTTATTCTGCATAAGCGCCCAGGGCGTGGTGGAGGATAGGAACTAGAGTGTGACTTCCGTGGCGACAGCAGCTCCGATGGGCCCGGGCAACAGACAAGGAGACCAAGGCTGGGAAAGGGCTGCGGGCAGTCAGCAGAGGCCCGAGGGCGGAGGGGAGCCCAGAGGTAGAGCGGAGCCCCTGGCTTTGAACCTGAGACCTGCTCAGTGGTCTCATGGTCCCGCCATCAGGGGTAGAGCTGTGCTGAGAGGGCACCCTTGGGGCACATGATGTGCTCCGTGTTGGACCCCTCCCCAAGTGGAGGTTCCGTGTCCCCTACCAGGAGTGGTCTCAGTGTGGAAGGTGGTCAGTTGTGCTCTGGGAGGTCCAAGGGTGGGCTCTGCGGCCAGGCCAGAGGGGCTCTGGGTCAGCATGGGCCAGGCTGGGGTTAAGTGGGCCTTGAGGGCCTGAGTGCCCCCTCCCCGCTATCCCCATTCACCTGGAAACCTCTTCCCGTTTCCCAGGGCAGTGCACCCTCTGAACAGCCTTTCTGCCATCTTTAGGGCAGTGTGACCTTGACCTTCTGACTAGGGGTGATAGTAGGAGAGTTGCTTGAAGCCAAGACTCCTTGATTTGCAGACCCTTTGAGATGAGGGGGAGAGCCCAGCCCACCCCCCACCTCCCCCTCATTTCTCTTGTGGGAAAATTTGGGACTTGAGTTTCTGGGGTCCCTAATCCAGGCCCTTGGGAAGAGGCAGCTCCCAGGGTCCCTCCCTGAATCTGCCTCCCCCAGACGGGATGCCAGACGCCGGGTGGGCCTGTCTTCCCCACCCCTGCCCCACTCCACGTGCTTCCCCTCCATCCCCCACCCTGTCTGCGCCCCATCCTGCACCTTGGAACAAACCACAAAGTCAGATAATCTTTTTTTCTGCTTTATTTGCGGGGGAGGGGAGTGGGAAGGGGCGAAGGGGGCAGGGCTGGGGGCGGGGTCTCCTCCCCGTGGCAGAGAGCGGTAGTCTGGTGGGAGTCCTCTTAGCTACTTGGCACAGTCCGCTGGCTGACTCTCTCAGTCTCCCTCGGAGCCCCTCCGCTTGTCATGGGCCTCTGGGCCCCTGTGCTGTCAGTGTTGGGGGTCCGGGGAGGGAGCTGCACCAGGCAAGGTCACCCCATCAGTGTCCCTGGAGTCATGGGAGACTCCTGAGGGTGCGAGTCTGGTAAGTACTGGTACGTCGGGACCCTCTGTGGGGCAGCACCATCCAGGTGAGAGCCAGAGGTCAGGGTCAGACAGTCAGTGTTGAGGGAGCTGGACCAGACTGAGGGGGCACTGGTGGGTGGGCGCTGCTTTGCAGGGAGGCGGGGGTGGGGGAGGCACCACGGCACACACCACGAGACGTCGGGGTGAGGGGGGCGGGTAGCAGGAGCACCGCTGTGGAGGTAGAAGAAGCCAGTGGAGCACCCGAGGTCAGTGTCCCATGGTGGCCCAAGGCGGCCCCTTGCCTCTCCAGGGGGTGGTGGGTCCCTGGCACTTGCTTGCTTGGCTGCCTCTGCTGTGCTGAGTTTTCACCTGGCCTTGGGTCATGGGGTCATTTCCTGCTCATCACTGCCCTCTTCTCATTGATCTCACGCCCAGTTGCAGACTTGGCACCTGTTGAATTAAGACGGAATTGTGTAGCCCTGAGGTGGCTCTGGGTCTCTGGTGGTTGGAATAGTCCGGTTGTTGGTCCGTTGGTACGGAAACTGTTGCTGGTTGATGAGTTGGTTGCGTGCCCTTCTCAGGTGGTTCCCCTTGGGTCATGAGGGGCAGTAAGGGGGTGCAGGGGTCTGAGCGAAGCAGGCTGAGGCACGAGGAGGTGCTGGAGGGAGGTTCTGTGGGATGGCGGGGTGGCAGGGAGGAGGCGCGCTCAGTCGAGGTCGGCATCCTCGTCGGAGTCGCTGGGCAGTTCCTCCAGCGTGGCTCCTGATATGGGTGGGCTTGCCTCGACTGACGTGGGCAGAGCCTGGGTGGAGACAGCGGCCAGGAAGTCGGTCAGGGCTCTGGCCATCAGCTCGCGGTGGGTCACGACAGAGAGCCCTTGGATGTTGCGGATGTCGGCCAGGCGGGCCAGGGCCTCGGCCTGGGTGGGAGGGCGCTGGAGGGGCCTGCGGGCCTGTGCGCCGCCCTGCGCGTCCTGCGAGGTGTCTTGCAGGCCGTCATGCAGGCCACACTGTCGGAAACGTTGCAGGTCGTCTTGCAGGGCGTCTCGCAAGACGACACACTCATCACCCTCAACGTGCGGCACCAGGCGTGGGCTCGGGTGGGTTTGGGTGCCCTCGAGGGCAGGGCCCCCGATGCCGAAGAACTGGCACAGCATCTGCCAGAACCTGGGTGTGATCCGCAAGCCCTGCAGGGCATGGGGCTGCCAGGGCCTGGGGCCCAGGAACAGCTCGGCCAGCTCCTCGGGCGGGAGGGCATTGGCGCCTACGAGAGGCGGCATCTGGGCGAACAGCTGGGTGACAGCGCTGGCGATGCCGCTGCTGGTGAGGAGGGACGTGTCCAGGAAGAGGCGTAGAGGGCGCCTTGGGGGTCGCCGGGCTGGGTCCACGGCAGGCGGGGGCAGCAGGGCCAGGCGCCTCCTGAAGCGCAGCATCACGAGGAGCGCGGCCATGGCCAGGGAGGCTCTTCCAGAGCAGGAGGCTCCGGTAGAAGTGCAGCATGGCGGCCCTGATCTGGGCCATGCTGAAGTGGGCTAGGAAGCTGCTGAATATCTGGTCTGCGGGCACCAGCGCCAGGAACCCCTGCTGGAGGTTCTGCCCGTTGGGCTCGTCCGGGTGAAGGGCATCTTCACTCTCCTCTTCGTCCTCTGATTCTGGGGACTGACCCCCAGGGGGACCTCATGGTGACAAGCATTGTTGGCCTGGTGGTGGTGGCGACCCGGCGCTGCTGGGCCCTCTTGCGGAGTCTCTGCCGGCGGGGCAGGGGCTGGGTGTCCTCCGATCTTGGCATCTCCTCGACGTCGAAGTTGAAGTGGGCGAAGAAGAAGATCCAGTGGCCGGGGGAGAAGTACGGTGAGCCTGTCATTGTTCAGAGAGGCTAGATCCTCCTTGTTGAGAAGGATCATGATGGGCTCCTCGGTGTTCTCCAGGTAGCGGCACCACACCATGAAGGCAGCCCGGATTGGAAGGATCTTCATCTCCGCCGGCGAGGCGTCCACCTCCATTGGGGAGATGTTGCGGGAGTAGAAAGCGCAGCACGCTTTCTTGCCAGTTCGCTTGTCCATTTGCATCAGGCTGGCGTACAGGGACGTCTTGGTGACGCCCGTCTGCAAGTAGAACTGGTTCTGGGGCTTGGGGTGATAGAGGAGGGGCGCCTTGCGGAACGCCCGCTTCAGGCCCGTGAAGGCCTCCCTGCTCCTTGTCCCCCCAGGAGAAAGGCGGGTCAGCCCGGAGCTGCCGCACCAGGGGCTCTGTGATGTCGGCGAACCGCTCCACGAAGTGCCGGTAGGGGAAGGCGAATTCCATGAGGTTTCGCAGGGACTTCCTCGAGCCCGGGGTGGGGTACCCTGTGATCGTGCTGACGATGCTCTTGTTGAGTCTCACCCCCTTTGGGGTCACGACGAAGCCCAGGAACTCGGCAGTGTGCCGATGGAACTGGCTTCTCTGCAGGGAGCAGTAGACGTGGTGATAGCGAAAGCGGACCAGAACTTGCCGCACGTGGTGGTAATGCTCCTCCTGGCTCATGGAGTAGACCAGGACGTCCTGCCCGTAGGAGACGACAAAGAGGCCGATCATGTCCTTTAGGATGAAGTGGATCACGCCCTGGGGGATGATAGGGTCTGCACAGATCAGGAAGGGCTGGTAGCTCGCCATCTCTTGGAGCTCCAAACCGAATGCCACTTTCCATACATCTTCTGTCTGGTGTATGTTCACGCTTTCTTCCACGATGGTCCCACGCAGCTCCAGCTTGGTGAACCATGTAGCTCCGTGTAACTGGTCGAACAGTTCTGGAATCATCTGTATGTAGTCATGCCTGCTGGTCAGCATGTCCTGCGGGTCCCAGAATTCCTCCTGCTTGGCTTTTTCTTGCACCCCGGCAGCCACAGGTTCCCATGGCGCGGTGGAGGCGCAGTCGTAAAGGTCTCCTCGCTTTGATCACTGTCTCCAGCCTGCTGAAGCTCAGAGGGCTCTGATTCAGAAAGATCATCGGATCCGTCTGAGCTTGGCTGGTCGGAAGTCTCCTCATCTGCTTCCTTCGGGTTAAACACGTCGGCCAGGTCGGAGTACTGGTGTGGCAATCCGGGCAGCAGGCTTATGGCATGGTGTTCCAGAGCAATGCATGGTGGGGGGCGGGCGGAAGCAGTTCTTCAGGCAGTAGGGAGAGTGGAAGGTACAGCGGCCTTTGACCCAGTCGATGTCGGGCGTGGAGCTGGAGCCACTTGATGCCTAGGATCACGGAGAACTTGGATGAAGCAACGATGTCAAATTCCAAGGACTCCTGGTGGTTCTGGTGCAGACACACCAGGGGTTCGGTGTAGAGCCAGACAGGTTCGTTGCCGATCAGCGAGCCGTCTGCGGACTGGACCGACTCTGCGTAGGGCTTCTGGTAGAGCTCGACGTAGTGCTCTTGGGCGAACCCCTCATCCATGTAGTTGCTGGTCGCTCCCGAGTCGACCAGGGCCTGGACCGCCACGCTGTGGTAGGGGTTCACCCTCACCAGGAGCAGCAGGAAGAGGTGGTTGCGTTTGATGCCAGGGGTGGAACTCGTGGGGCAGCCAGGTGCTCACGGTCCACCTCTCGGGAACAGGTGAGTCGAGCCAGGTCAGGTGCCGTGGGCGGACCTCCGGGGGCAGCCTGAGCGTCGCCCTTCTCTCAGCCAGCTTGTCCTCTATCTGCAGGACCAGCGCGATCAGGTTCTCCAGCGAGTTCGGCTGCGGGATGCGGAACAGACACTGCCTGATGTCTTCCTTGAGCCCCTGGCACAGGTGGGCCTGGAGGACTTCGTCCGGCCAGCCCAAGGTGGGCACCAGGCTCTGGAACTCATTGATGTACTCGATGGCGGCGCGGTCCCCCTGCCTGAGGTTGAACATGGCATCTTCTGCCACCCGCAGGGCCTGGCGGTACTCAAACGTGTCGTTCATGGCTTCCAGGAAGGCCGGGAAGTCATCAATCACAGAGCTTTCTTTCTCCACCAGGTCGCTGGCCCATTCCATAGCCATGCCTGAGAGGTGACTGATGACGTACCCCACTCGCAGGCGGTCGTTGCAGAACACTCTTGGGTAGCTCTGTAAGATCAGCTGGCAGAGCACGATGAACTCGTGGTACTCTCTCTGCGATCGCCTGAGAATTCCTTCGGGGTTGGCAGTTGGCCTTTGTTGATCGCGTTCATCAGGATCTCTTCCGCCACTCGCTGCTGCTCTCTGAGGTCTTGCATCCGGAAATAGAGAGAGATGATGGACCTCACCATGCCCATGACCTCCACCGTCGAGCTGTCCGGCTCTTCGGGACTCTCGTCTTCTTCCGATTCACCCAGGTCAGTGTAGTAGTCTTGGTCTTCCTGGCACTCCCATGGGTCGTCCTCTTCTTCTTCTTCCATTTCACCAGGTGCCCCTTCGAATGGACCCCCCTCTTCCAGATGAGAACCCTCGCATGACTCCTCCAAGTCTTGGAGTAGGTCATTGGGTGGATCCTTTATTTCCCTATGTGGGCCACTGGATGGCTCCTCCATGTCTTGGCGGAGGTCAATGGACTGCTCTCCCGTTTCCTGGGCCAGGCCGCCGGCCAGCCCGCTGCTGCCTCCGCTCCGTCGCCGGGCGGTGTCTCCACGGTGGTTTCGGATGAGCCCTCGGAGGACTCCATTTGTTTTGATGATGGATTCTTACGCTCCATCATCGTCTCAAATGAGTCTTCAGAGGGTTCTATCATTTCGTCGGATGGAAAGGAGTGTCCTCTGAAGACTGGTAAGGTCGTGACGCTTCTGGTCAGCGACTGGGACGTCGGAGATCAGAACCTGCCGGTGGGGAGGGCGCGAGTGGGGGCGGGGGAAGAAAGGCAGTGGTTTAGGGTCTCATGAGGTCAGGGTCTCTAGGACAAGTCAGATGCCCACCTAGTCTGAAGCTGGGGGAAACCTCCCTGGGTCTAACTTAGGGCATCCTGTGGAGAGAAAAGATCCTCAGCCCCCTGACCTTGGCACCTAATCTCCGAGGCTTATTCTGCCTGTCTGGCTTGCCTGCTTCCCCCATGGCTGTGAGAAATTCACAGTTCATAAACTCTGTGGCATGCTGTGCCCAGAGCGGCCCCGTGGCAGGCAGGCACCTGGCAGGATGCACTGGCCGCTTCATTTCAAACCTGGCACACAGGCTTGGTCAACTTCCCTGCCCGTCTTTGGTCACCAGAAGGTCACAGAGGTCACATCTCAGTGCCATCCAAAGCCACCCCTGGCAGGCTGGGCCCCCCTTGGGGCTGAGGTGGGAATCTCCAGGAAAGGTGCCTACTGGTTAGCAAGTTCAGGGCACGAGCAGAAAATGGGCACTTGGCTACGATCCCTTCAGCTGGGTCAGCTGCCCCAAATAGCTCTTATTTCTTTTCCTAGATTCAAAGGAGACACTGGGGACAGGTGGAAGCCATGATCTGGATTCTGGCTTTTCTATTCCCGCCCCACTTCCCCCTAAAAACGTTTAGAAAATACCTACTGTCTGCCAGAGACGTGTCATTTGTGACTTAATTCTAACTCGGAATTTTTGCTGATTTTTTTAATTCTCTTTCACCGACTTCCAGGGCTGAGTTCTCTCCCCAGCTCTGAGCTGTCAGGGGAGACCTACCAATCATGTCCCCACCTCTCCTAAAATCTGCACTCTCCCAAGACTAGCCCTCCTTGTCTGCAGGGGTTCAGGAACTTCAAACATCTGGCCTCAGTTCCACTCGTGCAAAAATCTTTACAGACCCTCCAATCTCTTTGCCCCAGTGGACACACTTCCCTCTCCTGGGCTGGTTTCCCCCAGCATTGGGGTGTAGCTAGTAGAGCTGGGATATTCAGTAAGGCATGGGGGTGTGGGGAGGGCATGAGATAACCTTGACATCTGAGTGACTGAAGAATTGATTTTGGAAAATCTTTATAGTGGGTCAAGGCTGAACTGACAGAAATGTTTTGATTGGGATTGTTAACTGTGCTTTTCTGCTGGAGCAGGGCAAATTGGGTTCTGGCTATCCAATTAATTAGCTCTACAGTTATTGTTCTTGAGCCATTTAACACTTTTTGTTGCTTCTCAGTTTTCTTTTTAGCCTCTGGGCCAATCTATTAAAAAAAAATGCACTCCCTACCAAAAAACTATTCATTGGCTAAAATCCAGCCTTTCCAACATGATATGCCGCTTCTCAAAATTAAATGCATTCTTGTTAGCATGACAGCTAAATTTGATTCTGCAGTCTCTCTGATTAAAGCCTTCTCTGTTTATTCGCAGTATATGATATTAAATGCAAACTTGTTAGCATAAAAATTCCTGACACATAAACTCATCAGAATCATTTTCTGGATAATATTTAAAGTCTTAGAATAATAGAAAATTCTGATCATGTTTTTATTTCAAAGTAGAGATGACCTTTTTTAGGTAAAACTGTCATCAACATCCTTATATCCATTATAATAAGATTATATATTATAACACATCACATAGATGAACTCATTTCCCCTTCATAAAAGTCCTGTAAACTATATATTATTATTGTAAAATTCCAAGTCTCTAATTAAAAGACAAAAGTTGACAAATTAATTCATCTGCCAACTCATGTATTAGAAATAAAAACCTCAGCATGTCTCTTACAGCTCTTAAAATCTTTTATTGGTTACAATTTAAAAATTTAAATTGGCTAAAATTTAGACATAAAATCTCATTGTGTATCTTACAACCATTAAAATGCTTTATTGTCTAAAATTTAAAATAAAAAATTTAAATTGCTTAGTATTTGAATTTTAAGATTAAAAATTTAAATTGGTTAAAATTTAAAATAGAAAATCTCAGTATGTCTTTTACAACCCTTGAAGCTCTTTATTGGCTAAAATTTAAAATTTAAATTGGCTAAAATTTGCAATATAAGATCTCATTATGTATCTTACAACCCTTGAAATGCTTTATTCGCTAAAATTTAAAATTTAAGAATTTAAATGGTTGAAATATGAATTTGAAAATTAAAAATTTTGAATTGGCTAAAATTGAAAGTATAAAGTCTCAGTTGTCTCTTAAGTATTTTATTAGCTAAATTTAATATTTAAGAACTTAAACTGGCTAAAATTTGAATTTAAAAATCAAAACATTAAATTGACTTTATATTTTTAAATTAAAAATGTTAAATTGGCTAAAATTTATCATACAGTATCTCAGTATGCCTCTAAAAATTATTAAAACACTGTACTGGCTAATATTTAAAATTTAAAAATTTAAATGGGCTAAATTAAAAATTTTGAATGTAAAATCCTAAATGTCACCTACAACCCTTAAAATCATTTATTGGCTAAAGTTTTAAATTGATTAAAGTTATAAAATCTCAGCATGTCTTTTAAAACCTGTAAGGTACTTTATTGACTAAAATAAATTGTTTAAGTTTGAATTTTAAAATTAAAAAAATGTTAAATTGGTTACAATTTAAAATACAGAAGCTCAGTGTGTCTCTTAAAACCATTAATTAGCTAAAAACTGAGCACCTTAGCACAATGATTTAAAAACTAGATTATTCCCTTCTTAATATGTCTACTCTTAATATATTTATAAATTTGAGGCACCTGATTAAATCCTTCAGCTTTCCCAATTTCAACCTAAAATCTGATATCCTTGGCATGTTGTTAAAACCTGATATTACTATATTCCAGGTATTACCTGATATTACTAATATTCCTTAACATAGGATTTAAACTTTATCAAGATGCACAAAAGTTATCCATAACTTCTCTATTTAAAGCTTACAAAAGTTTCTTTTCATTGCCTATAACATGAAGTTCCAATCACTTAGGATAAAATAAAAAATTTTATTATGAATTTATCTGCAAACTGATGGATATAAAACCTCAAATCTCACTAGGTTACTTCTTAAACTTTGTATTATTGGCTTAATTCCAAACCACTAATTAGACATGATATTAAGGTCTAACCATTTCATTAAAGGCCACACTTGCAAGAAACATGAATTTGGTCTTGTAACTTCTGCTTAAAGTCTTATAATATCTCTAGTCACTAAAGTCCTTAGCATATAGGACCTAAACTCCTTAGCATAAAAGACATGTTTTACTGTACAATTTCTATGCAGCCTTTGTTTATGAAGCACAGACATTTTGCCATATCACTCTCAGAGAATCTCTTAATGGCCAACATCCAAATGCCTTAGCCCGACACAAAAAAACTGATCCTGTTCCTCAGAATAGAGCCCAAACTTCTTAGCATGCTATGTAAACTCAACCCTAAAGCCTCTGTATCTCCTGCCCGCCTCTATATTACTTGCCGAAAATGCTCAATTCGCCTGCATGAGGCACCGACTGGGTGCACTTTTGCCACGGGGTGCCTCCCCTGAACTGTCGACACACCCTCATTATCTGCTTCATCAAATCCAGACACCTTAGCCTAAAATATGTTTTACCAGTTAATTCCCCTGGAGACTAAACTCTAGTCAGTCATTCTTTAAAATCCTTTATTGGCTAAAATCCAGACGCCTCTACACGAGGTTCAAAAATGAGATCATATCCCTCCTTTGAATGAGATGCTCCAATGCCTTCAATTCATTCAATTCACACATAAAATCACATCTACTTGGCATGTTATAAAAATCTGAACATATTATCTTTGTCATAAAAATTTGCTCTTGTGGCTCTCCTGAAATGTGTACATTTGATCATGTAACTCTCCAATTTTAAACTCTTCAAGGTTTTTTTCATAGCCTATAACATAAAATCCCAACTACTCATAAAGTGCAACATTTTATCATATAATTTATCATTGGATCGGTCTATTAGAAAACCTCACACATCTTACCTTGTCATTCCTTGAAACCCTTTATTGGCGTAAATCCATCCTTATTAGCATGATATAAAAATTCGATCTTGTCATTCCTTAAAATAAAATTCACCCTTTCTAGCACAGTCAGTAAACTTTGATCTTGTCACCTCACCTTAAGAAGCTTACAATGTCTCTTGATTGTGGAATTAGGGAATAAAAATTCAAAATCTTAGCATAAAATGTGAATTTTATTTGGTAATTTCACTGCAAACTCTTTACCAAACACAATGAAACTCAGCACATCCCTCTTAGAACTTTTTATTGGCTGAAATAAAATTTCTGGGCACTTGCAAAAATCTCATTGTATCAGAGCCTCAAAGTAAATTCCACATTTCTTTGCGTATTCCCAGTGTTGGTCATGGAACTTCTCTGCTCAAAATCTTTCAACTTTGCTGTCAAAATCAATCAAGTTTCCTTGGTTTGCTCTGGAAGTCAGACTTGAGCGCCCTCTCAACTAATAAGGGATGTTTCAGCGTGATACTTACATGTGTGGCTTTTACTTTTCTGTCAACAACTTCCCAGTGTTTCCTTATTGTCCATTTATAAAATCCAAAGCCTTAAAATATGTTTTTCTACTTACTTACCTCCCACAAGCAAAAAATCTCCCCATTGTATTTCTTCAAACCCATGGGCAAGAATCCAAACTCCTTAGCGTAATTATAAAAGTTTGATTGTGTCACTTCTCAGTAATAAAGTCCAGATTACTTGCCTCCAAACTCCGTATCTATTCATGAAACTGCCCCCAGCCCCCGCTTAAAATCTTTTAACCATCACTAACAAAATGTCTCCACATCTTAGCATGGCACCTCCATTTAGTCATGATATCCTCAGTTTAAAATCCTTAACATTTCATGTCCATAACATAAAATCCAGTTGCCTGAGCATGAAATGAAAATTGGACCAAGTGTTTATTATATTGAAAAATCTTTACATGGCTCTTTATTACTTAGAGTAGAAAGCCTAAATTTGCATGAAATCAAAACTTTTTACTGTCTAGCTTCAGTTCCTTGTTCTTTCATACTTCCCTCTTGAAAGACTGGGGTTCGTTACTTCTTGTACCGCCAAACGCATCTTGATTTTATTGTCACAGAGTCCTTGTTTTTTTTTGAACTTGTTTCCATATCTATGATTCATTAATTCACATAGAATGTCCTGACTCTTTCTTTTGGGCCAGGCATTATGCTAGACCCTCCACTCTAGCATGAAGAAATGGAGGCAGCCTTGCCTTGTGAAACATCACCAGTAAGAGATGAGGACCACACGCCCTCGTGTTCAGTACTGTGCCGGAGGTGAGCCTGGGGTCTCCCTGAATCCCTGGTGAGAGCTCTATTGAGTCTCCACTGGGCTCAGCTGTCTGTCCCTCTGCCAGGACTTCCCCGGGCGTCGTCGGGGCCCGGGTCCTGCCGCATACTGCTTTAGGAGCCAGCGCGGGCTTCCTCCTGACCCCTGTCCTCCATGGGCCTGCCTGCCACAGCTCCACACAGCCCAAGAGGCTGCCCCTGCCTCTGCTCTGGGCTCTAAAGAAGCATTATTCCCAGTCCTATAAACGCAGCTGGGATCATGTTGAAGTCTCAAGGCTCACGAAAATTTCTTTGAGCAATATCTACTGACTTGGAAATTCTTAACCTTACCAAAAAAAACAAAAAACAAAACACCCCTCCAAAATCCAGGCTGTGCAGCTGGTCTGGGGTCTTTGCGTTGGACTCTCTTTCCCCTCCCGACACTCAGAGACAGACAGTCCAGCCTCACCACCTTCAGTGCCCGGAGCCTTCGCGGTCAGGTCAGCTCCTTGCTCGCCTCTGAGCAAGTGGCCCTTGGGTCAGGGCTGCCAACGTGTGTCTATGAAGGGTTGGGTGTGGAGGAGGGGCGGGGGCCAATCCTCGACAAATACCTTCCCCCACCCCCGGCTCACTGTCTGCTCACTTGTGCAGTAAAGGAAATCTGATTTTAAAAATAGAGCTTGGAAGAGGAGCTGAGAGGATGTTTAAGGGCAGGGTTTGAGCCTGGGGCAGGGGGCGGGCGTGGAGGAATCAGAGGAGGGGTAGGGACACCTTGGTGGCCTCCCAGGTGCTGGCCGCCACACCTGGATCCCCCCGGCTCCCAGGGCACCTGCCGTCAGGCGCCTCCAGGGGTGCTCAGAACCACGTGGACTTGACCACGATGGAGACAGCGGGGGTTGTGGGGCCTTGGTGGTCTCCGTGTCTTCACATGCCCCTTCCGATGCCCTGGTCCTGCTGGCGGCATGGACGGAGGGGAGCATCCACGTGTGGGTGGGCACGCAGGGACACTGGAAGGGCCACAGGCTGTCGTTTGTTATTCTGTTAGATTAATGTCAAGGTCAGGGTGTGCAGACTGAGGCTGGGGGGCCTTCTTGGTTCCCCTGGTATGGACCAGTGGCTTGCTCCCTCTCTGAATTCAGCTGGCTGGTCGAGAGCAGAGGAGGAAGAAGGTGCTGGGAGTTCTGAGGGGGATTCCTGGAGGGTCCCGTGAAGAGCTGGGCTGGGGCCCTGGGACCTTCAGGGACTGCAGGCCAAGCAGAGTTCAAGTGAGGGGTACCCCCCACTCCTGAGCACTCAACGCCCTGACCTGTGTCAAAGACCCCCTTGGTCCTTCCAGATGGAAGACCCCTCTCACTGACCCCGAACAGCGAGTCTCCATCCTCCTTTTCCTCCCCCTGGGGCCTGGACAGAGGGGCTAGGCTCTCAGGCCCCACTGGGCCTTGGACATCACTGGGGACACTAGTGTCTAGCAAGGGGACCCGTGAGTCAAGAAGACAGTGAGCACTGCCCCCTGGGCTCCTCCTTCACCTCCAACCGGGCGGAGCAGGGTTCCTCCTGGAGAGGGTCTGCACAGCCCCTTGCTCCCCCTCCCCCGGCCATCCAGGGGACGGGCAGTGCCCCTGACCCAGCCGTGTTCTCTCTGCTGAGTGCCTGCCCGCCCTCCACTTGACGGGGCGGCTCCAGGGGGCAGCTGGCTCACTCTGCCCAGAATAACCAGGGACGGGGGGAGAGTGCCGCCTGTGGGCGGGGCTGGGAGAGGGGTCAGGCGGCCAGCGGCCTCCTTCTTTGGGCTGCCCCGATCGGCGGGGCCAACCAGCTGCTCCCCAGGACTGCTCTTGCCTTTCAAGGCAAGTGGGCAGGGAGGGCGCCCGAACCAGCTGCTAGCCCGGGCCCTCGCTGACTTTCAGCGTGCCTTTCTCCTGACCCTCAGTTTCCCCAGAGCTGCTGGGAGGCTTGGGAAGGGGTCTTCTCACGTGGCTCCTATAGTTCAGGGGTCCTGAGAGGGGTCAGAGGGATGACCCTGAGGAGCAGGGGTGTAGGGAGGGGTTGTCTGAGTATGTGTGTGCGTGCTAAGTTGCTTCAGTCGTATGCAGCTCTTTGTGACCCTATGGGCCGTAGCCCCCCAGGCTCCATGGGGATTCTCCAGGCAAGAATACTGGAGTGGGTTGCCATGCCCTCCTCCAGGGGATCTTACCAACCCAGGGATCGAACCCATATCTCTTATGTCTCCTGCATCGGCAGGCAGGTTCTTTATCACCAGCGCCACCTGGAAAGCTCCTTGTCAGAGCAGTTGGAGCTCAGTTCCACCAGTCGCTCTTAGAAATTGGGTGTTCTTGGGAACACAGCTGGGGGCTTATTCTAGTGCTGGTCCAGGTTTAAGAGGCTGAGAGGGGCTTCAGTGGGCTTTTTTGAGTCTCTGGTGGGTTCCCTCTGTTCCTGGGGTGTTGTGGCTGCAGGCCCAGGAGCATGGGGGTTCTTGGAGCAGGAGGATGGGGCCTCGGTGCCAGGCAACTCTGCCCAAACTGGCCTCAGTCTCTCCATTTACTTAATGGAGGGAGCCGCGCCTTCCCAGGGGAGTGGGGTGCCGCAAGCTCTTCGTGTACTATGAAATGCTCCAAATGAGTCTGGGCTTGTTACTATCATTAGGACTCTTTGTGATTATCACTTTTATCACACCCACTATAATTGTAATGGTCAGATGGATTCAGGCAGCGTTTTCACGCATGCATGGCATCAACTTTAATTTTCCCATTAACCCCACGAGATGACAACGCCCTGCCTTGTAAGTGAGGGAGCCAGGGTCCAGAGGGTCATGCGCCCTGCCCGGGAGCCATAATTAGTGGTGGCGAGGGCCCCTGGGATCAGGACCATTGAACACTGAGCAGGTCGTGTCTGGAGCTGGTGAGGGATGGGGTGTCTAGATGCAGAAGGCACGTGTCCTCCAGACCGGGGTAATTAGCATTCACTTATTAAAATGGATGTTTCAGGCCTGACCCTGGGCACCAGGCCCCTAATACTAACTTTGTTCCTTTCGGGGTGGGGCATGTTCCCTACTGCACGGCTTTAACTGGGATTCAGAGAGCCTGGTTTAGGGAAGGAAAAGTCCGAGGCACTGATCGAAGCAGGCTTAGGCTTTCTTCTCTGCACTGGTTGGAGGGGGTGGGGGTGGCAGGAGCTGACCCCCCGTGGGCTGTGGGCAGTGGCCATTCAGAGCCCATGAGGACCGGAGGAGCCACTTTCATTTCATGGTTTGACGGGAGGCAAGACTGAAGGAATGAGGACCTCAGGGTCTGCTCTCGGTCTCCCAGAAGACCTCCCGTGGTCATTTCCAATCAATTTGGCTACTTTGGGTGTGGGCAGAGGGACAGGACAGCTGGCCCAGAGCCTGCTAATTATAGCCACTCGAGTGTTTGTACAGAGCCATTGAGTCCTCCATGTCAGGGCTTTTTTCTTGCAGACAGACAAATCCTTTAACCTTTGTTTCTGAGCGCTGGCCCCGCCCCACCCCTCCTCCCACCAGCACCACCCCCTTGGGGGCGGGAGGTCAGCATGGGACCCCCTCACCCTGAGCCTTACCTTTGATGCAATGATCAGTGGCTCTGCTTCTGTCCCGTCAGCTGGAGCTCCGCTTCTTTCTAGAAGGTTATTGGATAAATAGGTTTCTTAAGTATGAAAGGCCAGGTTGGGGTGGCACACGCACTCTGCACAGTCGCGACCTCAGTCCACTCAGGGTTGTGTCCTGCCGTTCTCAGGGCCCACGTCACATCACGTGATACAGCCCCCCGGCGCTGCGTCTGGCTCCCTCCATCATCTGAGTCCTTCTCTGTGCCAGGCGCTGTTTTCATTCTCTTAATCCTCGTAACACCCTTTGAAGGTGTGACTTTTTCTTATCCCCATTTTGCAGAAGAGGAGCCTGAGGCCTAGGACAAACCTCAGACCCCATGGGCCGTCCTCACTTCTCTCTCTGGTTCTGACACTGGCTGCGCGTCCCGTCGGCCTTGCCCACGTGTCAGGCCAGTTGAGGTCCACACCGGGAGGCCCTGTGGCCCCGCCCATGCTCTGTGACCCTCGAGCTCTGAAGCCCCTTGAGCAAGCCCCTCGACTGGAGCCTGCAGTGTTTAGTCCCGTCCCTGACAGCAGTCTGCACTAGCTGCTCTTTCTGCCCTCCCTCCCCTAGGCACACAGTAGGGCTGTCGGCATTAGGAGGGAGGCCTGGGGGTGGGGAATCTGAGAGGTGGGCTGCCCCTCAGCCTGGGAACTGGGGGTATTTTCTCTTCTCCCTTCCCAGGAGGCTGGCATGTGGGATGGCGGCTTTCTCCAGGAAGGGAGTAGATGCCTGTCCCAGGATCGAATCAAAAGGTCTGAAAAATTATTGCTTTTTATCCCCTGATCGGTACCTGTGAACAATATGTAAATGCGTAGAGTCCTCAGGATGGATCTAACCTGAGCTCTTTGTCCTGCAGCCGTGGCTCACGGCCCCCAGCGGGCAGTGAGTCAGTGGGTTCCCAAGGCCAAGGAGAGGCCCAGCCCTGGACCCCCAAGATGGCAGCCCCCGCAGGGAAGTGACCTCAGAGACACCCCTCTCCCCAGGTACATACGCCCTGCTCTGCCATGCAGACAGCCTCTTGGGAGGGGTAAGGCCCTCAAAGGCTGGGGGTGGGGTTGGTGTTACACAACCTTAAGACGGTAGTCTAATTTAAAAATCCAAAGCAATGCTGTTCCTCCTGACTGTCCCTTACATTACGCGCCCCCTACCCAGGGTGGTGTTAAAATCTTTCACTATGATTACAAGGAGGGGTGAGGGGGCATGTTTGAAGGGGGTCTGCTCTGGGGACAGAGCGGGTAGGCTCCCCTGGGTGGAGGCTGGTGGCCTTGGTCAAGGGATTATAATTCCCTTCGCTGGCTCCTGTAGGATGGGGGCAGCCATCTTCAAGTATCACCTTGACGCTTTTAATGGAGGAAACTAGAGAGTGCCTGGTGCACAGTAGGTGATCAACTGATGCAAAAATGATTGTCATTTCAGGGTATCTGTCCCCTAACTGTCCCTTTCAAAGCCCTTTTCATTTTTGTAGAATCCAGAGGGACACCTGGAGGTCAGCCTTGGGTCCAGAGGCCCTTTCCTTGAGTCAACTCTGTAACTTTTATTGGCCCGGTGGGACTTACGTAGCCTTCTGGAGGAAAGAGCATCTTCGCATGGAACTACCCTGGCCCAGAGGCAGACACAGGTAACCTGGGAACTGTATTTTACTTTTATTTATCATAAGCATCTTTTGTATCTGCAAAAACTGTGACAGACATCTCAAAGTATTCGCCAGGATCAAACCCCATCCAAAATAAAGTGCTATGTAATAAATAGCAGGGGCTTGTGCACAGAAAAGGTGATTAAGAGCTGGTCGTGTTGGTGGAGGGTTGGCTAACCTGGGCTCACATTCTTTGTGCAGAGTCATGGTTGAAAATAAGTGTCTGCCTGGCAGAGGGGCGAGAATTCTAGAAGGTCCTGCCTGTGTCAGCTTAGAGAGGGAAAGACCTTAAGCAGCTAACTGATCAGCTCATCTGTGTGGATGAAGGCCAAGACAAAGCCTAACTTTAGATTGATTCGGGTTTCAGGTTGGCCTGGTTTTGTGTTCTTGGGGTCTCTGAGCCTTGATGTCTTTATCTGCATAGAGATGAAGGGTCTTCTTAGCCGTGCAGTTAGTTCCATGCCTTCGACAGCTGGAGGGGGCCTGGGGGCTGGGTCTGAAGCTTAGTATGCAGGCAGAGGTTGGAGTGTCTGGGGGAGGGAGGGGGTTCTGATGAGAAGTCAGGGTGTGGCGTGCCACCCTGGACACGCTGGGAGCAGTAGGCAAGGACCTGCACCCCATTTTCAGGGATCGTGTCAGCCACACGGCTTGTAGGTTAGCATTGGGGAAGGGCAACGTAACAGCTGTGGGTTCTGTCTGGGAATCAGCGGCAGAGGACTCAGCAAGGCCCCGGGTCCCCGCCAGCAAGCCGCAGGGCTGCCGGAGCGTGTGGGCTGCTCCCTCGGGGCCCCTGTGTCCCCTTCGCCCAGGACTGTCTCGTCTCACATTCTCTTGAGTCCTGATTTCCACTTTGCTAAGCTTCGAAAACACGAGCCAGGGCATTAGCTCTTGGTCCTGTCAAAGCTCTTGGGGAGGAAAGGGACTTCTTCCCAAAAGGTGCCTTGCAGACACACGCCGCGCGCTCTGGAAGGGATTTGGGGCCTATGGGAGGTACAGTTCCAGCCGGTGGGCACACATCTGCTGGCCTCATATCACCTGCTAACCACTCAGAGACCTGGGGCACTCCTGCTTTAGAACATAGAAGATTTCAAAAAAGAGTGATCTGGGGGGCAGGATAAATCCTTCATGTCTGCAGAACTGATGTGTGTCGGGGGAATCTACCCACTCCCCATCCATCAGCCAAAATGTGCTTCCTTTTGTATTTGTAAAAGAAAAAAAAGAAGCTAAAAGCTAACAAACCCCCCACAAACAAGTCAAAACAAAAAAACCCACACACAAAATGTTTATTTTAATTATGCAAAAAATGCATTGGTAATTAATATACCTATTACTGAAAATCAAACACTGTGGATAAAAGCTAAAACCATCATCAGCTCCTCTCTCCCCCCCCCACTTCCCACCTCCCCACCAGCCACCACCATTTTAAGTGCTGTTATCTGAGTCAGGTGTCTGGTTTCAGATTTTTTTTCTGTGCGTTTGCATGTGTATCTAAATAGACCCCCTCCAATATATGATTCTGTTTATTTTCTGTGTAAGCTATATCACAATGTGCATTTCTTTTGCACAGCTTATTTCTCTTCACTCAAGATCCTGCTTCGAGATATAAAAAACACCATTCCTTATTGCAGTGCCTTAGTAGCCTGTAATCTGTACACATACGGAAGGTGGATCAACTCGTTGCTGTCAGGAAAGCCCCCGGGTTCTTACCCCACGGTGAGGGGTGGCGGTGGTGCTGGCTTGTGGAAGCAGGTGTTAAGTAATTGCTAAGGTCTGGATTTGAGGAGCGGGCTCATGAGTGTCTGTATCGTTATTACAAATGAATATATGAATGCATACAGTAGAAAAAGAAAAGCAGGACATGCCTGGATCTACGATGAAAAAGTGTGTATGAACAAAGAATCGTGATTAATTCAGTGCTGCACAAAATACTAAGGTCCATTAAAGACAATAGATCTCGGCTGTTCCATTCTTTTTAAGAGCTGTTTAATATTCCGGGGTGTGTTTGCACCATTGTTTATTAGAGCCTCCTCTATTGTTGAAAACCCCAGCTGTAAGTCTGCCGGGGGAGGCAAGCGTGTGCGTATAGACGCTTTGGTCAAAGTCCTAGTCGTCGGGCGGGTCACTGGTTCATGTTGTGCTTGTTATATTATTTAAGAAAATAAGTAAGAAAGATAGATAAAATAAAAGTGGCCCTGGCATAGATAAATGAGGAGAGAGTGTCGTGAACCGAGGTTTTAATTAATAGGATTCTGCTGAACTGATGCCAGCTAAAAAGATCTAAGCTGTCCCGTTTTTGTTTTTTAGTGTGTGTTATTGCTAACGACCCTGCAATGAGCATTCTTGTAGCTGAATATGTAAACACATCCCCAACTGTGCTTTTACCCCGGCTTCTTAGAGGTGGGATAGCTAGATTAAATGTTTTGCCGCGAAGTTTATTTTCACTGTGTGATCTTTCTAAAATGCCATTTTGACCTTGTCACTGTCTTGCTTTAAATCCTCCATCTGACTTCCCGGAGCTTCTGGGATGTGGTCCAAGAACCTTAGCCTGGCATGTTAAGACCCTTCAGGGTCTGGCTGGAGGCTCCTCAGCCCTGTGCCCCTCCCCATGTGTGCGTATGAACACACACACATGCATGCACACACGTGTGCTAAGCGCGCTACGGCCCCCACCAGCTGCCTTGTTCCATGTGTGTGCCTGCCTTTTACCCTTTGGGGCTCCAGCCAGCTTCGCCTTGGCCCTTAAGACCAGGCTTGAAATATTTCCTGGGTGAACCCAAATTTAGAGGCACGTCTTCCCCCTACCCCAACACCTCATTTAAAATTTCAGCAAAGTGTGGTCTGTGGAATTCTGACATGCCTGACTTGTTTGCCTTGTCCAGAAGAACAGTTTGCATTTTTCTAGAATTTGTGAAACTGGCCACATGTTAATTACCCTTTTTCCCTGTCCCTTTTCAGTGACCTCCGCTCCTGTGTTGCCTAGATCCGACCTCCCCTAGTTGAAAACCGCCTCGTGTTCCCCTGGGCCGAGGGGCAGCTTCAGAGGACTGGCTGAGTGCTCTGCGGCACTGGGTGAGTCCTCAGAATGCCGTCTTACTGCAGATACACAGCCAGGGGGTGGGGCTGGCTTCCCCCAAACTGCTCCATCCCAACCTCCTGAGTACACATGCCAGGCTCCCCGAGGCCCTTGGAACCCTGAGTCCTGGGGTGCAGGGGCTGGGTGCTTTACATCTGAGGGTTGGAGTGGCAGTGATGTGTTTTGGGGGATAATTATACCCTGGAAACAGTTCCTTGTGCCTTTTGTGACCCGCTCCTTGCCAGAGAGAAATGGGCTCTGGAACATGAGATGGAGGAATGACAGCTGGGTTGAGGGTGACAGCTGGTGTGATGGGGACGTGCTGGGGAGAGGACCGGGCTAAGAGTGGTGCTTGGGATGCATCACGTTCTAGAAAGAGTACCGGCTTCCAGGTGTAGAGGGGCCGTGATGCCATGCCTGCTTCGCCCTGGGGTGGGGGCAGAGGCCTTCTCCTGCTTGTCGGGAGGAGCAGAAGCACCAGGCTGTTCCGGGCTTTGGTCCCCTCTCTTTCCCTGGGGTGGGGGCGGGAGGGAGCCCCCCATTAGGGCAGCCATCTTGAGCACACATGTGGCTCCGGGGCCACACACAGAGCTGTGTGTCTTTGGCAAATCCCTAAGGGTTTTGGGGCCTCAGTTTCCTGATGTCACAGGAGGAATGCTGATCCATCCCCAGAGTGCTGAGGGCTCGAGCGGGACAGTTACACAACTCAGTCACCCTCTGCAGCCGCCGCCGCGCTGTCTGCAGCAGAAACCAGCAACCTTTCCATCCCATCCTGTCCCAAGTGCTTAACCTCCCTCCAGAGGCACAGGCGGCTCCTATTCAGGGCAGGGGGACCCACAGGGGCCAACGGAGCCGAGAGGGGCAAGTGCCGGGCAGGGAGCAGCCCCATTCCCCTTGCCCCAGCGCAAACTAACCCCAGGGGAGATTCGGGGCCTTTCCTCAAGCTCTGCAGGGGGCGGAAAGGGGCTGCCCCCACCGGTCTTAATTGGGTTCTCCTAAAAGTTTGGCCACCATTTATAAATACATATAAAACATCGGACTGCTCTTCAGGCAGATTTTTTTCGACTTGTATTTTATAGACTTTGGCAAGAGTGGTTCACAAGGAGCAGTGGTTACGGTCTCCAGAGGTTAATAATTCCTGGAAAAACTTCTGGCTAAACCTGACTTCTAAATTTCACAGAAACGGCTCCTGGCCGGGCCCAGCCTAAATGAGGTTTCTGTGCTTTGGTGCAGCCTCACCTAGTTGGAAGCATGGCTGGCCTTTGACACAAACGTGAACTTCCTCGGCCACCGAGCACAAAGACCCCTCTCTCCTAAATTTTCGGTGTATTCACTCTAGAGCCTGGGCTTGGGCTGACCCACGTCTTGTGCCGCTTCTCTGCGCTGTTAGGGGAGCCGTCTGTGCCTCTAGCGTGCAGCCCCTTGCATCCCCAACACCCTTGTGTCCAGGCGAGGGTGCCGGGCTGTGTCTGTGTGTGGGGCAAGACGAACTGTTAGTGGGAGGCCCCCCTCCCTCCGCAGTCAAGCTGACCCGCCGGGGCCCAGAGGTGGGCTGCCCCGCGGCCTCTGCCCCATTAGAGATTTGGGGAGGTGACTTTTTCCATCAATACCAAAGCTATTCAAAGAATTCTTTGGGGCTCTCCCCATCAGAAGCCTTTCTTTGCAAAATTTTCTAAATGCGTGATTTCTTCTGCCGCACCCCGCTTCCCCCCCTCCCCCTGCACCTCCATGCGATGCCGCAGAGGCGGTGACGCACTTGTAAATACTTAACCAAACATTTTCGCAGTGACAGTTTCAGAGCCATCTTTTAATTGATTAAAACAACAGCACTGACAGCAAACAACCACAAAGCACCCCCCCACACACACCCTTCCCCTGAGGCTCTGAGAAAGCAAATAGTTCCTCCCAGGGCTGCTCCCAGCGCCTGAGCAGTGTGGTGGGGCAGTCTGTCTGTCTGTCTGCGGAGCCAGCCCGCACTCCACCTGCAACACGCTGCTGCCCCCACGGCGGGTCCGAGCAGCTGTCGGGACCCCGAGGCCGATAGATAGAGCCTGCCCGGCAGATCGGGCTCAGTGAGGCAGTAGTGACAAGGGGCTCGTCCCGGGGTCGCTGGGTGCCTTGGCCCTCCCCGAATCTTTTCTGCCTGCCCATGAGAGGTGCATCCCTACCCACACGAGAGACTGAGCGCAGCCTGGTCATTTCAGACAGGGACCCCGGGCTGGCCCCTCAGCCAGCCTGACACACACACACACACACACACACACACACACACACACACACACACACACACATCAGTGCCTGCACTGGGAACAAAGACAAGAAAACTCCTTTAGAAACTGCAGAACAGAGCCTCGTCTAGCGGGGTCCCCTGATAAAGGCCCCGTCCACCCAGAGTTCCTGGGAACCGAGCCCCCATGAATGGGCCTAAAGGGCCAGCGCCCGACACACAGCCCGGACCACACTCATCAACATGCAGGCCCCTCGCCCCCATTGCCAGGCGAGGGGGCTTTCACTGGTCCTCAGCGCATCCAAGTCACGGTCCAGCAGCCGGCCGAATCCGGGGCTGCGGCCCAGTCTCCAGAAAAAGGGTTCTGCTTTTCCCATGACCAGGCCAGCCCCTCAACTCAACAGACAACACCGCCACCCGCTCTTCCCGCACCGCCTCTGTCCCCCTCACCCCAGAAAGGCTTCCCCCACCCTCTGCTCCAGCCTGTTGCCTCAGAGAGGACCCAGGCCAGCGTCTCTGGGCCTGCCTGGGAGCGGGGGCGAGACCTTAACCACTCCAGGTGGCCCAGCCCATGAGATGGGGATTAGGCTGCAGGACAGCCCACCACCCTCCCCCCCTTCCCCAAGCCGGCCCCGCACTCACCCCCCATTCTCCGCTCCTCTCCCTCACTGCCTCACCGAGATGGAAGCGCTCCACCGGCCATCTCGGTGCCTCTGCCACTGAGCTCAGGGCTAGGGACCTGGGAACGCGTCAGCATCCTTGCTGTGACCCCAGCCCGCCTCCGCCGCGGCCAGCCCCGCTCGGGACTTAGCGCTGCAGGAGCTTGTCGAAGGCCTAGACGTGCGCGGGCTGCCAGCCTGGGCAGGGAGCCGTGCGGCAGCCTCCCGGCCAAGTACCGGCCTGCCTCTCTCTGCTCGGATGCCTCCTGTAACAGGAGCTCCCTCTCTCCCCGATCAGCCCGCTCGGGGCTTGCACACCGAGCTGCTTCGCGGAGCCCTCCCCGCTTTCTGCATCTGCCTCCGCGGCTCCGACGCAGCCCCTCGCCCCCTCTGCCCTCGGCTCTTTGCGGGCGGCAAGCTCCTTCCCGGGGCTCTCCAGAGCGAGCCCCCGTCCACGGTGGGATCAGGCGAGGATTCCCCAGCCCCGTCCGATCTCGGCCGTCGACACCTGTCCCGGGCGCGTCTGCCCCGGCCCACCCGCCCGCATCCGGGACGGAGCCCTTTGCCCTGCTGTTCTGCAGAGAGCCCAGGGGAGGGGCGCGGGTCTCCCCTCCCGGGTCCAGCTGCTCAGGAGCTATCTGTTAAGCGGCTTCCGAGCCCTCTCGGTTTTTTATGGCCCCTCTGCTAGTTGCTAGGAGAACGCTCTCTATGCAACCCCCTGCCTTTCCGCAGGAGCCGCTGGCAGCCGGGCCGGCCCTGGTCAGCCCACAGCAGCGGCGACAGCGGCGGCAGGCGCCCCCGCGGCGGGGCTGGGGGCTCCCTGGCTGCGCTTCCCGGCTCTCTAACTGGGAGACCACGCGATTCCTCTTACTTTTCAGAGCCTCGGGTTTTCCTCTGTGAAACGGAGATGAGAGGGGGCTTCCGCACCGGCTCAGGGGAGGCTAAATGAGATAAGTGCAGCCCAGCACTCACTAGACAGCTCATCAGGGCTGCTAGGGTAGACCGTGGGACTCGGAGCGACGCACGCACGCACGCATGTAACAAGTGTCGCAGCAAAGAATACCGCCTGGCCTTCGGAGGCCCTGCTCCGAATACAGACAGGGACTTATCGGGGCAGAGACCCTCTGTGGGCTCCACCAGCACAAATTAACTCAGCCAGAGGAGGCCTGTGGGCCTGTGAGCTCACAGTAGATGCTTAGAGTAGGCCACAAAAAGATGGGCAAGCCCACATCTGCCTTTCTATATGGCAAGCATTTGCACTATTTACAAACAGCACGAGGGGCCCCCCGGGGTAAGGCGAAAGGAACATTTTTCTTGGCTGCTCCCTAGAAGGACTAGCTTAGAAAAAGGGCAGGGGTGTCTGGGAAGAGAAGCCCAGTGGAGTCCAAGCATCCCACAAACTGTGGGGTGCAGCCATCCTTCCGGGCACTCGATTCTCCAAACCACTGCAGGGCACCTACCTTCCCGGGCCCAGATTTGGCTGGAAGGCTGGACACAGAGCAGTGCCAATCGGCTGGCTTCTTGTTCTCCAAGCTCAGTCTAGTGGGGGAAAGAGAAGGGAGTCAGTCACTGTAAATCAAGTGATGGAACTGACATCACAGAGCCCCTGTCTTCTAGGAGACAAGCCCCGAGCCGGGCTGTCTGCCTAGAACTAAGCCCCAGCAGGAACTCTTGAGCACCAGCCTCAAAAATCCCCATTGGCTTGATGGAGAAACTGAGGCAGGAAAAGATGAAGCCCCATACTCACCGACTCTCAAGCTGGTGTGAGGGCCAGGCTAGGCTGGAACCCCGGTCTGTCTGAGACTCCCCACCACACCCTGCTGCTGGAGAGAGCTCAGCGAGGCTGTGCTGAGTGCTGGGGGTTGTGAGTGGGCTGGGGATGGAGTGAGTAGTTATAAGCACCTCCCAGCAGTGGGTGCTTGAGATCCCAGCTCCTCTGTGGCCCAATCCGTTTGAAGGGCAGATTCCAAATTAGGTGGTAGCACCTATTGGCAGAGGCTTATAAAAGTGGCATTATTAACCTGACGTAGAGGGGGGCCCTGCCTACGTCCAGGCAAATTGCAGATCAAGGGGGCTGGGTCTTGTTTGCGTGGATGGGGAGCTAGAGGGAGGGGCGGGAGAGCATCCGGGGGCCCACCAGGGGCAGCTTCCTGGGCAGGACTAGCTGTGGCCGTGGATGAAGGCTTGATGGCTGAGGGGCTGAGAGAGGGAGTCCCCTCCCCAGGCAGATGCCCAGCCTAGAGCCCACTCTCAAGGGCAGGGACCCCAGCCCCTTTCTCTGACACAGACTAGGTTGGGGGGCCCACTCTGCCCCTCAGTTTCCCCATCATCTCTGTCGGAGAGCCCCTGTTCCCGTGCCGTCCCTCTAGCCCCCCACCCCTGCCACAGTGCACATCCCCGGACACCTGTCTGCTCCTCCGAGCAGTATTCAAAACAGGAGACTTCCACGTCCGGGAGGGAGGGAGCCACGGGGAGCGCTGTGGACCGGAGGAAGGAGAGGGGAACTGGGCCCCTCACTCAGAGAGGCGGCTGTGCAGCTGGGCAGGAGTTGGTCACTTGAGATTTGTGCCAACTCACGGTGCAGTGGAATCAAGACAGTCTGAGTTCTTCAGACACCAGACGAGCGTCTGTGGCGCCCCCCAAGTGCCACAAGGGGGCTGCCTGGGCCACATTTTTGAGCCCGGAAAGTGAGGAGGGGGGAGGCAGACCCATGGGGACCGGGGCCCTGTTTGGTGTTTTTTTGTTTGGCTTCTGCGGAGGCGGCGATTTTGATTTTCCTTGCCAGCCCCAGATACCTGCATGCGCCGTGTGCGCCAGGGGGATGGGGGCAGCCGGGGAGGGGCGGCTCACCCTACCTTGGGGGTGACTGCAGGCTGTGCCCGCCCTCACCGAGAGAGGACCGCGCTGCAGTGCAGCAGCCTTCGGGAGGGTCCCGGGAGCTGGCCGGCTTTCCCGAGTGGGGAAGGAAGGCTGAGGGAGGGAGCGTTTGCAGGCGGGGCAGAGATGCTCAGGCGCCCAGGAAGGAGACTGCAGTCTGGCAGCTGCAGGAGGGCCAGGGAGGGGAGAGGCGGGGAGGGGGCCAAGGGGGCTGGGGTGAGGGGCCCAGGGGTCTGGGAAGCTTGGTGTGGACCTGGGCTCGGGCGTCAGTAAGTTTCCAGTGATGTCACTGTCCGGAAAGAGGAGGGCTGGGGTGGGGAACGGAGGGGCTGGTGACGGTGGGGCCAGCTTGGCACACAGCTGGAGGGCCAAAGCCACCTCCGCTTGTCCCCCAAAGAGCCAAACAAGGAAAGAAAAAGGAAAAAAAGTTTGACAAGCTCGATAGCCGAATCCTATCTGAGCTGGTCCCAGGGAAGGAGTCATCAGGTGGCCAGGTCTGCCGTGGAGAAGGGAGGCTCCAGCGGGCCCTTTAGGAGTCAGAAGAGGGTGCACGGTACTAGGAGGACCTGGAGGGTGGGCAGAGGGGCCGGGGAGGGGCAGGAGTGCCTAGAAAAGGGACCAGATGGCCCTGGGCGTCCGGGGGAGAATGAGGAGGTCTGAGGGATGTAGTAGTGGCTGGGAGGGGGTGTGTAGGAGGGTCTGGGAGGTAGGACACTGGGGTAGCAGGTAGGTGTCTCGCTTGGCACCCTTGTGCTTTTTCTCCTTAACCTCCCCACCTTAGAATGGCTTGCTTTCACCCATCCAGGCCCCTCTCTCGTCCCCTTTCCACTTTGAAGCTTTATTTATTTATTTTTTATGCCTGTGAGTCAGCCCCCTACGGCCCTCCAGGGAAGCAGTTAGCTCAGACCCTGGACCCCTTTGCTCTTTTATGTGGCTTCACGTCTCCTACTTCCTTGGCTCCTGCACTTTAAGATATTGTTTATTATTATTATCTTCATTTCATGACTGCTGCGCTCTATTTTTACATGTTGATTTTAAAAACCTTTGGTTACGATTAATTTCCAACAACATAAAAGTGGAGAAAATGGTAACCTGTTTTCATCACAATTTACCATTTTCTTACTGCTGCAGGCCAACAACTCCCAGCCCCTCTCCTTCCATCCAGACTCCATACTGTCCTTCCATTACTCCCACTCGCCCCCAGACTGCTGAAGCAAATTCAGACACCATACCTTTTCCTCCAGCATTTGTCAGTGTGCATCTCTAACAAAGAAGGACTCTTTTCTGTTTTGCAAACATAACCACAATGCCATTATCACAGTTAAAAAAATTAACAGCATTTTCTTAATGTCATCCAATAGCTATTCGGCATTCAAATAGCCCCAACTGACTCATAAATTTCTTTGACACTCGGCTTGTTCACATCAGTGTCCAAATTCTTTCCTGCACTTTCAAGGGGGGCACCGGGATTGCAGGAAGCAAGTGCAGCTGCAAGTCCAGGGGTGTGCGTAGCTACTTTCCCCTAAGCGAGTAACCCGACCTCAGGAAGCTTCAGTTTTCTCACTGAAAGTGGAGCAAACTCTGGGTCTCCGCTGGGGTCACTGAGAGGATTTGAGATAATGCACATGAAACCCCCCAGCCCTGTATTTAAAACATAGCAGACATACTAGCCAACAGTGGCTGCTAGAGTTTATCCTCCACCCAGCCCCCCGGAAACTCCTAAAGAGAGGCTGGGGTAGGCAAATCAGAGTTGGCAATCATCCACGATACAAAAGGCTCCTGGCAGTCCAGACCCTCTGATGAGGAAAGTGCACGCCCTAAATCCCAACAGAGCAGCCTACAGGCAGGGAGGCTGGGGCCTCCCAGCTGGCTTGCAGCTCAGCTGTCCTACAGCCGACAGCAGCTGCTGCAGCGTGGGACCCACTCAGGACTCCACAGGTTGCCAGCCCACTAGGTGGCACTCTCTGCTGTGTGTCCAGGAGGGACCCCCACCTTCACTTGCCCCGGCCACCCCCAGTTCCAGGTACCATAGGGGTTGCACGCCACAAAAACATTGCAGATGATTCCTAGCAAACATCACACAAGATGCAGTGGTTTTCTTCCCACGTAAATCCTAGCCCCACTGTAGACACAGTGGGAATGAAGGTTGCCTCAGCTACGTCTGATGTCCGTTTATTTGCCGCAGATGAGAGGACTTGGAGAGGTTAGTGACTTGTCCGAGACTGGCTAGGAAGCAGGACCCAGGATCCCGACCCAGGTCGGTCAGAAGGATGGATGCATCAAGATGAAGCAGTGGAGGGGGTGGCTGGCCGGCTGATGAAGGCTGTTGATTTGAGTGAATTAAGAGAGTGAATTAAGGGGCAGAGGGCGGATGGATGGATAAATGAAGGGGAACAGTCAGCTTCTTCCCAGCACCAAAGGCTCACTTGATTTGTGAGGAGAGGTCTCCTCTGAGCGGAGCTTGCTGGGAAAGCTCCTGCCTTCTGCGCTGCCTCTGAGCACAGTCACGGTCTCAGGGGGCTCCGGGCAACAAGTGGGCTGCCTGGCAGTGGGGACCGAGTCCCAGAGGTGATGCTCGCGCTGCGCGGTTGCAGCCCTCGGTCCCGGCTGCTTTCACACTGCACTAAGGGCCAGAGGACAATCCCTTGCACTGCCTCTCCTAGATGACCGAGCCCTGAGCCCAACCCCGCGCTCAAGATAGCCTTCAGTCATCAGAGCGGCCCTCCACCGCAGCAGCTATCGTCCTCAGTCAAGACAGAAGGAAGCTGAGGTTCGAAGCGGCCCATGTCTTGCCCCACAGCATGTAGGGGGCAATTGCAGAGCTAGGATTTTATCCCTTGTCTGCTCTTCCACCAAACACATAACTCTCTTCCTGTTTTCTTTTCTCTCTGACCATGCCTGAAAAAGTCTGTACTCCTTGGGGTTCACCCACATCAGACTCAGCTTCCTGTCCTGTCAGGGAGCCAAACTTCTGTCCCCCAGACCTTAAATTTATTTCTCAGGCAACTACTTCTCTGGTTCATCTCACTTTTAATTATCACACATGTAGGGGTCAAACGTATCATTGACATCCTGCAGTACAGTTGTCCAAGTTAGTTCTGATTATGACTGAGTGCTCAGGGAAGCAGAGGTAGACTCTAGAGGCGGAAGGGGTCCAAGGCAAGGAGAGCGGGGAAGCAACCAGGGGGCTGAAGGGGCAATCAGTGGTATCCCTGGGGAGCTGGCTTAAATTCAGCAGTTGTGTTTTGATAATCTGCTTAGGGGCTAAGTCCTGTTACACACACCCCAGATGCTCAGATTTCAGTCCCAGCTCTGCCATTGATGAGTTTTCTGAGTTCGGACAAAGTGCTTAACCTCTGTGCCTCAGTTTCCGCATTTGTAGTCTGGAAATACCAGTAGGGTTCGTACTTTCTTAATGGGTGCTTGAAGATGAAATGAGTCAAGCACTTAAAGTGCTTTGAGCAATGTTTCCCATATGGTGAGGATGCAATAAAAATTTCATTATAATTAAAATTGGAGTTGTTATTGCTGTTTTCCATGAGATGGCATTTAGTGTGTCTGACTGGTAATCTTTATCCATACTTTACAGGCAGCTGAACAGATACCCATAGAGGTGTGTGAGCCTTTGCCTTTGGAGAGGGCAATCAGTGAAACAGAAAAATGAATATGCGTCGGCGATTTCATTTCTAGTTATGGACACGAGTTATATGTACCCAATGGACATGACCCATCTGATGAAAGTTTAAGCCTTGGAATAGGTGAAACTGCTCTGCAGGAATTTTCTTGGGGGTCTTGAGAGTTTGAGAGATTAGATGGGAGCTGAGAAGAAGCTGAGTTGGCGAAGGGCAAGATGAAGGGATCAAACTGTCTTGGCTCAGCTCCATGGCCTCTAGAAGCAGTGGGCAAGTTCCCCATGTGTGCTCTCACCAAACTTCTTTCGCTACTTGTATTTTTTTTGGGGGTGTGCAGGAGAGCCTAGAAAATAGCCACATTAGACTTGTTTCTTGTTTGGTCTTTTGAGGTTGGCCAGTTGGCACAAAGAATGGCTCTAGTTGAGTCTCACACCATGTGAGACACGAGGGTGGGGGTGACCTCCTCCCATTCCTGGGCAGAACATTTGCAACTTATGCCTAGGTGGCGTGTGGCTGCGTGTGGGGTGGCACCAGGGGGAGCGAATGCATTTGGATGCCCTAACAACCATGTGGTAGGAGATGGGTTTAGCATCTCTGCTGACTTGCTGGGCCATGCTGGGCATATTTTCTCAGGATGACCTGATACCGGAATCCATGCAAGTTCCATGGGAACTGTCAGCCACTGCCATCTCCCTCCAAGAAGGTTCGCTTATTTGTCCAGGACTCAGTACATCCTGGAGATGCCTGTGTGGCAGGGGAGATGAACCCTCCGGTAGGACACACGTGCATTCACACACTCACTTTATGGGCTGACAGTTGGATAGCAGAGAGCAAGAGCTACTGCAAAAATGAGGCACTGGGGTTACATGATTAAGGCAGGCTGAAGCCAGACTCTCCACCCTGGCTGCCAGCGTCTTCCTAGCTGTGTGAGCATTTGTAAGTCACTTAACTTCTCCGAGGCTCTGTTTCCTCGTGTGTTAAGTGGGACTAATCATGCCTTTACTCAGATATCACCTTCTCAGTGAGACTTTCTCCTCCTTGGTATTTTCTTCTTTCTTTTGGCCGTGCTCTGTGGCTTGTGGGACCTTAGTTCCCTCACCAGGGATCAAACATGGATACCCAGCAGTGGAAGCATGGAGTCCTAACTACTGGACCTCTAGGGAATTCCCTCTTGTTTTCTCTCATTCTTTTCCCTGCTCTCTGTCCACCCCCACAGTTCTTATCAACATCTTATAAACTGCACGTTGTACTTATTTTGAATATTATTTTTCCTGTCTCCACCTGCAAGGATGTTAGTTCTCAGATTTTGTCTCATTCATTGCTGTCTTCCCTGGCCTGTATCTGGCACCAAGCACAGGCTCAAACCTTTTTGGGGAAAAAGAAAGATGCTGTTGAATTGTTCTCATCCAGAGCCGGCAGCACGGAGCCTGGTGGAGAGTGTCCTTCCAGTAAATGTTGGCTCATCGCGATGATCGTGTCTTTTTTTTTTTTTTTAATATATGGAATGCTTCACGAATTTGCGTGTCATTATTCACAGGACCGTTGTGAAGATCAGATGGGCCGTTGTGCGTGAAGGCATGCTGTGGACACTACACACCGGGGCAGGAGGTACAGCGTTAACGTCCTCTGTCTCTTCGAGGAAACTTGACTTTTGCGCTTTCCATTTTCACACCCTCTGGGAGGGAGGGGAGCCCGGGAGATCACCGACCCCCGAGGTTCAGCAAGGGGAGCGCCCAGGGCCCCGAGGTGGGGTCAAGGCAGAGGCGGGAGGCTGGGTCGGGATCCCCAGCTAGGGGTCTTCCAGTGACTTCTTTATGTGGGCCCCGCGCGGGTATGTTTGTGTGTGAATATTGCATCATATGCACAACTGCGTACGTATTGACATTTGAACATAATAGAATATGTTTTAACTTGTCATTTATTTTTTATTTTTCATGCCTCAGAGTTGCTCTGGGGCCAGCATGTTGGGCTCCCACCAGGCCAGTCTGGGAGGGCAGGAAGGAAGCTGGTTGTGTCTTGTTGCTGAGGTCATGGTTTTTGGTTTCTGGGAAACAATACGAACATCAA
Organism: Nanger dama; assembly: GCA_917880005.1. Classification (NCBI taxonomy): domain Eukaryota; kingdom Metazoa; phylum Chordata; class Mammalia; order Artiodactyla; family Bovidae; genus Nanger; species Nanger dama. Next base: position 4,361,467 of record CAKJTW010000063.1, on the reverse strand, counting down.
GCATCTCAGGGCATGGACTCCCCCAAGGCAGGCCCCGTTCACGAAATGAATTTCAGCTTTACAAAGCGCACCCCTTAGCTGGATTTCTGTTTTCCAGGGCACTTGTTTAAGCTTTGATGCGGGTCCAAAAGAGAACAGATCCCAACAATTTCCGGCCCGAGGCCCATCCTTTCGGAAACCCTCGGCTTGGCCTGAGCATCGAGATCACTGTTTCTCTAATCAGATTGGGGGTGTTGGACCCGTGGGGTGGGCGACGTGGGGGGCGGGGGAGGGGCAGGGTGAGCGCAGGGTGGGAGCCGCTTGCGGAAAGGTCTGTAGTCCCACGCATCCCCACGCTGGACCCTCACGGGTGTCGCTGTCCACAGTCGACCGGTCGCACGAGTCTGGGGCACAAGGCAGAGAAGCCAGGTCACGTCTCTGCAGTTACACCGCTCACGAGTGCCTGCTGGGGTGGAACCTGGTCTGTCTGTCTGTCTAGCACCACAGCTGCTGCAGACGGAAGAAAGATGTGGGGAGGGGCTCCAGAGCTGGGGAGGGAGGGGGTGGGCTCCCCGGCTGACTTTGGCATGCAGAGAATAGCTGATGCTGCTTAGGGCCTGCTGCTGTGACTGCGGGTGGGGAAACCGGGCATAGAGAGGTCAGTTCACTTTCCCGATGTGGCCCAGCTACCCACGACTGGAGGCAGGCAGTGTGGCGCCAGCATTTGTGCTTCAGCCCCTGGGCCACACTGCCTCGTGACTGCGAGCACAGATAAAGAGCTTCCGGTCCTTTTACCACCCCTTGGTGGGTGTGCTCGGAAGTCCATCGTGTGTATTTAATTCTCCCCCTTGACACGGGCCCTGAAGAGGCCCAGCCAGCCACTGAGCTGTGGAAAATACTTTTTAAGAATACATATGTGGTAAAATTTTACGTGTGTAAAAGGGGAAGGGACGAGGACATAGGGGATATGGGGGTCCTTGTTTAAGGTATCGGGCAGCAGGGAACTAAGAGGGGAGGCGCTGAAGGTGGGGGCCCTGCATGCTTATTGCACTGCTTTGTGTAGTCAGTAAAGTACGAGGGCATCTGGAGGAGAGGGGGTCGTGAACCAAGGATTGCGGTTAATTCTTCACAGCCGAGGGATGTGAAAAAGAGATCAAAGTGGTTTGTGGTCCTTCATTCTATTATTAAAAAAAAAATCAAAGAATAAAGAAATAATGGCCTTGAGTAGCACAGTTGTGAAAATGGGTCTGCAGAAAAGGTAATGATTAACCTGGCATTAACACGCAAAACGGTCTGGGCTGTTTTCTTCTTTTTCGTGGGGGTTTGCGTTGCATAGCATGGGCACACTGGGGTTTGTGTGCCAGAAGAGATCCTGGCTGCGGGAAGGAAAGTGTAGACAGATAAAAGCAGGCATTAGAGAGTGTTTGCTGCATAGTTATTGTACAAATGAATAAATGCACAAATCGAATTAAAGAGAGCCAAGCAAGCACCACTGATGACCATGTTGTCAAACAAGCGTTATGACTAATTTCGTTCTACCCAACAGTAGTTATTAAAAATAACAAAACAAATAAGTTTTAGGCTGTTGGGACTGTGGGTAGGAGGTGTGTCTACAGGTAGCTAGCATAGTCACCGGTCTTGGGCTGAATGGTGGCTTCAGGTGTTTTTGATATATCATTAGGAGTGAATTAGATGAGTAAATAAAATACACGCCAGGATGAGAGCCAAGAGTGGGCCACCAAAGATCACGTTTTATGGATTTTGGCTTAAGATTAATTCGTTTCTATACTATTGTGGACTATTTAAAACAGCAATACAGAAACTCTCACCTCTGTAGATCAGAAGCACTGGTCTGTAAGGACTAATCAATATTTTTGTCGTGGATTAGTACTGAGTTCATGTGTGCTTGTATTACAAAAAACTAAGTGAAAACAAGAAAAACGACAGCCAGGAAACAATGATGGGGATATATCTGGAGTCGAAGATCATTAGTATCACAGGTCAGCTGAGCTGAGTCCATTAGGAAGAAGATAAGGGCTGGTGCTTCTGTACGGAAGAGGCATAGAGACAGATGTTTGTCACAGTCACTGTGCTTGTTTTTGATTAGGGTGGTGAATTCATGCACGTTTATTGTAATAAATAAAGTTACTAGATGGAAAATATGTACGATGAGAGCCATATTGGGCCAGTGATGAGAATGTGTGAGGAACTGAAGATGGTGATTAATTCTGTGCTGCTCACCCGACGACCGTTAGAGAAGATCTGGGTTGTTTCACCGTTCTGAATATCTGCCTTGTGTTCCGCAGCGTGGAGGCCCCAGAGTGGGTCTAATGACACTGTTGATGAAGACCTTGGCTGTGACCTCTGTGGGAAATGAGCCATGGACCAACCGATGTGAGTGCTGGTTAGCGGTGGTGTTTCACGGTTGGGTGGTTGGTTGATGGGTGCATATGCGCTGTTGAGCATGAATGGGCACAAATAGAATCAAAGATGGCCAAGCATAGACCAGTGATGAGATACCGTCCTGAACTCAGGATGAGGAATCTCATTTGGCCTGTCACTGAATTAAAAAGTAATATTACTGGGCTGTTTATTTGCTCATTTCTCTGTAAGAAATGAGCAAATAAAAAGTAATTATATATGTGGATCACTATATTAGTTTATGTATATATATGTGTGATTATACATTAATAATATATATGCTTATATAAATATAATTGTTACTTTCCCTTAGCCTTGGGATGAATAGTGTGTTCTTATATGTTTATTGATTTATTATAAAGAAATGGGTGTTTATATTAGTAAAATCAAAATTAGTGAAATCATGGACTAAAGAAGATGATATAGCATGACCCAAGATTTAGGACTACACAGTTCTGCAACTTTGAAGGATGTTGAAACAAAAATATGCTATTTCATTTATTTTAGTAGCATTCTACTATTATGCACTATGGTTTTAGCACCATTTTCCTCTTGGTGAAGTTTAGACTGTTAACTCAGTGAGAGATGCACATAGAAATGAAAAGAATTGGTAGCTTATTATATTTTGGGTAAGATTCATCAGTGTCCTTTTATTGTTTTTTTTAAAGGGATACATAAAATTTAAAAGGACGAAGCATAGAGCAGTGAGGATAATGTTTCATAAACTAAGGCTGATTAATTCAATTCTACACAAGTGAGACTCATTAAAAATGATCCAGGCTGTTCATTCTTTTAAAAGTTGCTTTCTGTTGCATGAAATAGACACAGCATAGTTTATTTAATTATGCAGTTTTTATGAAAATTTTGACTCTTATTTGGGTGATAAGGATAAGGCAAAGAAAATGTAGGTAATAGTTGATGTTCTTAAATCTTCAGCTAAACAGTGGTTTAAAGATGTTCATAAGTAAGTAAATGAATGAACAAATTAGTAAATAAAATGAGAGGGCAAACATGAGTTGCTAATAACATTTAATTATTCCAGAATTAAATTTTTTCTGATTCTGTACATGGAGCTTCCCTGGTGGCTCATGTGGTAAAGACGCTGCTTACCAATATACGTGGGTTCCATCCCTGGGTTGGGAAGATTCCCTGGAAAAGGAAATGGCAATCCACTCAAATATTCTTGCCTGGGAAGTCCCATGAACAGAGGACCCTAACTGGCTATAGTACATGGGGTTGCAAAAGAGTCAGACAAGAATTACCAACTAAAACAACAATTCTGTACATCCCAGGTCCATTTAAAGTATGGTTAAGGGGCAGACATTCAGTATTCCTGTTTTTGCATGATGGTGTGTTGGATGTTAATTTCAGTGCTAAAAAGTTAATAAATGTATTTATTTGTTTACCAGATCTCCTGAATTTCAGGCAGATTCTTTACCATCTGAGCCATGAGGGAAACCCATAATTAACATATAAGATACAGAATATCCAAAATGTAGACTGGTGATGAGTCCGACCCAAAGATGAAAGGATTACGGTTAATTTAGTTGTATGCTTTTGACTACCATAACCTAGCATGTTTCATTTCTTTTACCAGCTCTTTTGTATTTCATGGTGTGTATGTGCTTAGCTTATTTAAACAGCCCTCCATGGATAAAGATTTAGGCTATTAACTTATTGAGCAAGGAACACAAACAGAGATGAAAGACAGCGTTGGTGTTCTACCTGTGGAGTCAGGGACTAGATTTATGGGTGTTAATTAAAACTCTTTTAGAAATGATCAAAACCAAGGAGAATCAACATAGACCAATGATAAAGAATTGTGATCAGTCCCATTTAGCTTCATTAGAAGCAGTTCTAGCCTATTAGCTACAGGGAAAGAATGTATTTTATGTCCAATAGAAATTTCTGTGCTGATGGACATGATCTGTAATTTGTTCTGTTCAATATGGTAGCCACTAGCCACATGTGACTAGTGAGCACTTGAAATGTGGTTAATGAGGATGGGGAACTGAATTTTTAATTTTACTTTATTTTTATTAATTTAAATTTAGATAGTCATATATGGATAATGGCTACTCTATTAGTTGCATTGGGTGGTTAGTTAATGAGAATTTCTTGAATATTAGGTATGAATAATTAAATACATAAATTAATAAAAGAGGGTTAATTATGGGCTAGAGATGAAAATGTACCATGTGAAAAAGATGACAGTTAATCCAGTTCTGCATGGCTAAGATTCACTGGCAAAAAAAGTCTTTGGTTCATGAAAAACAGACATAGGCTTATGCATTTATTTTGTCAACTATTAAGTATACTTTGAATGCATGCCCCAAAATTTATGTGAACATTTCTCTAACGTTGAAGGTTTATGTATTTGGTAAGAGAGTATCAAGCAGTTATTTTTAAGGTTGTAGTTGGTAGGTTGAAGAGTCGTTTTGCAGATACTCATTGTAATAATATTGTTTATTTCAAAAATGAGTAATAAATAATAGAGACTCCATGCATGACGCAAGGAAGAGAATGTGCCATGTGCCAGCATTTGAAGTTAACATATTAATAGTAACTCTTGTCCAGAAATAAAAGGTCTCCCGTTACATTTGTTGGTGAGAAACGTGCAGACAAGTGTTACTAATTGTCAGTATGTAGAGAACTAAACAAGGGGCAAAAAAGTAAGTGTTTGTATTAATACCTTTATGTACAGTTGAAACTAATTTCATAAAGTGAGAGTTCATGGGTAAGAATTACAAAGATTTAGCCACCTTTCCTATCCATGCCTAGAATATATACACACATTACTGAGAAATCCCATGGACAGAGGAACCTGGCAGGCTAGAGTCCGTGGGGTTACAAGAGAGTGAAACACGACTGCGCAAACAGCAGCAAATTACTGAGATGGGTAGACATTATAGTTTTTCTTAGGTTTGATGGTACCTTCGTGGTGACTTCATCGACTGTATTATAAAAACCAATAAATGAATAGATTCTTAAACATAAAAGGGAGGAGATGTCCGAGTTAGTCGCTGCTGTGATAGCGCTGCATAACGAGCAGCCCACAGTCTCACTGGCTCACAGAGTAACAGTCATCACAGCAATAGCAGCGTTCATTCCCAGCATCGGTGTCTCGCAGCATTTGTGCTGCAGGCTGTGGGCTGACTTCACGTCTTGTCTCCTCCTTCAGAGTCCTTAGATAAAGGAGTTGTAGTGTCTGGGTCATGCTTATCTCATGGTGAAAACCTGGAACTCCAGAGGCCAAGCGAGACCGCCTCTGTGCCTTTTAAAGCCTCTGCTTGGACATTGCGCGTGTGCTCGGTTGTGTCCGACTGTGCAATCCTGTTGACTCTAGCCAGCCGCCAGGCTCCTCTGTCCATGAACTTTTCCGGGCAAGGATACGGAGCGGGTTGCCGTTTCCTTCTCCAGGGGATCTTCCTGACCAAAGGCTCGAACATGTGTCTCTTGTGTCCTCTACATTTGTAGGCAGATTCTTTACTAAGTTGCCGCCTAGGAATACAATGCTGTAAATATATCCATAGGTTTGTTCTCCATTATGTCCTTCTGTTTTGCATATACATTTATTCATATTAGTCCTTACTTCCACACATAAGTTTACTTATCATACAGGTTTTGTCTTTCTCTGCCTGCCATCTTTCACTAAGCATACTATTCTTTAGGTTCATCTGGATGGCCTTAAATGGCAGAAATTCATTCCTTTTTTATGACTGAGTGGTGGGGCTTCCCTGATAGCTCAGTTGGTAAAGAATCTGCCTGCAGTACAGGAGACCTCAGTTCAATTCCTGGTTCGGGAAGATATGCTGGAGAAGGGGTAGGCTACCCACTCTGATATTCTTGGACTTCCCTTGTGCCTCAGCTGGTAAAGAATCCACCTGCAATGTAGAAGACCTAGGTTCGATCCCCGGGTTAGGAAAATCCTCTGGAGAAGGGAGAGGCTACCCACTCCAGTATTCTGGTCTGGAGAATTCCATGGACGGTATAGTCCATGGGGTCATAAAGAGTCAGACACGACTAAGCAACTTTCACTTTCAATATATCATTTTACATATATACACACACATATAAAATATACATATATATGTGTGTATATATATACATTTTAATATATATGTATTTATAAAAATGTCTTTACCCATTTATCTGTTACTGGAGACTTGGATTGCTTCTGCATCTTGGCTATTATAAACAGGATTGCTATGAACATTGGGGTACAAGTATCTTTTTGAATTAATATTTTCATTTTTTACCAGATATATCCTAGGACTGGAATTGTTGGATAATATGGTAGTTTTATTTTTAGTTTTTAAAGGAATCTCCGTACTTTTTTCCATAGTGGCTGTACCAGCTTGCATTCCTTTCAGATCCTCTCTAACTTTTGTTTTTTGTAGACTTTTTGATAATAGCCATTCTGACAAGTGATGCCTCATTCTTGTTTTGATTTGCATTTCTCTGATAGCAATATGAACATCTTTTCATACACCTGTCAGCCATATGTATGTTTTCTTTGGAAACTTGGAACTTGGAATGAACTTGGAAATTCAAATCTTTTGTCTATTTTTGGGGGGTTGTGTGTTTTTATGATATTGATTGAGTTGTGTGAGCTTTGATTTACTCTTGTCAATTATCTTTCAAACAATAGACAGGATTAATTAATTCATAACTAATCAAATTAAATAATAGACAAATAGATAATACATAAAAAGAATCAAGAATGAATACTGGTGAAATGTACAGGGAACAAACTTTTAGATACACTTGACTTTGTTTTTCTTTCAATTTTATTTATTTATTTATTGGCTGTGCTCGAGGCTTGTGGGGTCTTAGTTCTCTGACTAGCAATCGAACCCATGGCCCCCTTTGGTAGAAGTTCACAGTCTTAATCACTGGACCACTAGGGCAGTTCCAGATTAGCCCAACTTTGAATGATTGAGGTCCATTAAAAGACAAGATAAAAGAAGATGCTTCATTCATTTTACAGTTGTTTCTATTTCACTTTATTTATTTATTTTACTATGGTTGATTTACACATTCTGCTGGGAATAAAGATTTAGACTTTAAATCTGTTGAGACTATTGAGTTGGAAAATTGTTAGTGAAGTAAAATAAGGTGTTCCTGGATTGTTTTGTTGCACATTTAAAAACGAACAAATTCAAGAAAAATTAAAGAACCAAGAATTGCCATTATGAGTGTGGATCTGCATGAAATCCCACAGTGAGGTCCCTTATAGATACAGTGTTTTAGTTCTGAGAGAAATGAGCAAAACCCAGAAGTTAGTAATGTTCTTAAAGTCTTGCTTTATGGTTATTGAAGGATATTGATTCATTATTAATCAATCAATGAATGAATTAATAAATGTATAAATGAATAAAGAAGAATGACCCAGGCCTAGATCATTGAGGAGTACTCTGAGGTGTCCAAACCAAGGATTTTGACTAACTCCTATAACTCTGAGGTTTTTAGAAACAAACTTAATTTACAGCTTTGGTGGGATACGAGATTGTCACTGAAGTTAGGAATACAGGCTTCGATAGATCTTAGGTGTAGATCCCTTTATTAGTGAGTCAATAATGAGTAAATAAATAAACATTATTTAATGAAGACAAAGAGATAGTGAGATAACCACCAACAATGAGAGTACATAATGAGATATCGATTATTCTTGAAACATTTCTGTAAAGTTGAATTCCAGTGAATAAAGGGGCCAGGGTGTTTAACATGTTCATCAAGAGCCTATGGGCAGCTCCATGTAAGAGTCAGTGTTGTTCTGGGTTGGTGGTTGTTAATTTTACTAAGAAAGGGGAAAAATAGAAATACAATAATTGATCACAGAACTACCTAACTAAAGATCAAACATGGGCCAATATTAAGAATTCATGATATGAGCAGAGATGGTATTTAATCAGATTGTCTCAACCAATATAATTTTTGAAAAATACCTTTAGTTGTTATTCTTTGGGTGTTGAGTTTATGGGCAGATGTTAGTGTTATTTCGGATTCTTTCCTGGGATATGTAGGTGATATTACTGTTAGCTGATGAAGGAGTGAGTGAGTGAAAGTCACTCAGTCGTCTCTGACTCTTTGCAACCCCATGCAGTCCATAGAATTCTCCAGGCCAGAATACTGGAGTGGGTAGCCTTTCCCTTCTCCAGGGTATCTTCTTAACCCAGGGATCTAGCCCAGGTCTCCCACACTGTAGGTGGATTCTTTACCAGCTGAGGGACAAGGGGAGCCCAAGGATGCTGGAGTGGGGAGCCTTTCCCTTCTCCAGGGTATCTTCCTAACCCAGGGATCTAGCCCAGGTCTCCCACACTGCAGGTGGATTCTTTACCAGCTGAGGGACAAGGGGAGCCCAAGAATACTGGAGTGGGGAGCCGATCCCTTCTCCAGGGGATCTTCCTGACCCAGGGATCAAACCACGATCTCCTGCATTGCAGGGATTCTTTACCAACTGAGCTATCGGGGAAGCCCCAGTGAGGGAAGAGGTTATTTAAAAGAGGGCAGACATAGACCAGTGAGGATACTGTGTCATTAAAATATTAATCTCACTGTACTCTTCTGATGTTATATAAATAAAGGGGATTGGGCTATGCCCACTTTAGGTAAAGAACTGTAGAGACAGTTATATATATCTACATAGATATATATCTAAAACACTGCAGTAGTGTTTTAGACCACTTTGCATTTGTTTTGGGGAAAAATGGACAAATTATTCCACGAGTAAACAAATAAAAAATAAATATATGAATGAAGTGATAAAGTAAGGTCAAGCATGGCGAGAGAAAATAGGAAGAAAGAATGATGTAAATTTACCTCACTTATTGAGATGGCCATGTAGGCTCTTAACTATGTGGGTAGAGTTTGATAGAAAGAATTAGGAACAGACATAGTTCTTAATTATTATACTAGCATATAGATGTAGCAGTTGTCTTCATTTCATACATTAATAATTTAAAAAAAAAAAGAGAGCCATTCTTGGGATAATTGAATGTGATTAGAAGGAGATTTTGTGACAGATTTGTTTCAGCAAGACTAAGGTCTCTTAAAATAATGTACACTACATCTTCAGTTTTCTAAAACTCGTGTTTTACTCCACAGATTCAACACACCTAATCTGATTTATTCATTACCAGTGCTGACGATCTCGTCTGTCACTTCTGTGGATAGAAGGCAAAGGGACTCATGTAAGTAACAACGTTTGTGTTCTTGGTTCGAAGGTAATTCATGTGGTCCATGGAACTGTTTCAAAGGAATGAGTGGCGACTGCAGACAGTCAGAGGAGGCCACACGTGGACCACTGCTGAGAATGTCACGAGCCATGGATTAGGAGCGGTCCCTGTTAGTGCAACAGAGATCCATTAAAAACAAAGTTTGCAGGTTTTGCCTTGATTTTTGCAGTTGCTTCATATTCCATTTTATTTTTGTACCACATTGTAGGAGTATTTCTCAGTTGATGACTGTCTAGGTTGTTAAATCCTGGAGGAGGGAGCGCCTAGCAAGAGAGAAGGTATTGTCACTCCTCTATTTGTGGGGTAAGATAGTAAGTTCATTGTACTACTTCTAAAATATGAAGAAATTACATGAAAGCTGAGCAAGTAGACAGTAGTGAAACACATGGGAAGGGTATGAAGCATGGTTATTGATTAATCTATATTGAAACACTTGAGATTCAGTTAAAAATAGACCTAATTGTTAACTGTGTGAAATAAATAGTTGTAAACAGCTCTCTGCAATATTCAAAGATCTTGTCTTGGGTTTTTGTGATTCACAGAACTCAGTTTTTTAAAAGCATTGATGAAACCATGAATGAAATTATAAATAATGAGTGCATAAACAATGCATAAATAATGTATAGTAAATAAATAAAGAGTATTGAAGTAAATTAAAAAAGAGTATTGAGCTTGGATCAGTGATGAGAGTTCTGGGGTATATGAATCAAGAATTTTGATTACACCCTAACTCAGGTCTGGAGAAGGAAATGGCAACCCACTCAAGTGTTCTTGCCTGGCGAATCCCAGGGACTGGGGACACGACTGAAGTGACTTACCAGCAGCAGCAGGTCTATTAGAAAAAGAGTTGGTTTTTTTTCCTTGTAGGGGATAGAGTTTAGGGCAAACTGGGGATCTGTTCTTGGGTCTTAGTGGCTCCTCATTATGGTGTTTATTGATGTAAATGAATCAGTGATTGCATGAATGAATAAACAAATGTTTAAGTGAATGAAGATAGAAAGGGTCACATGTGCGTATCCATGTTGGCATTCAAAGTTGGTGGGAGGATGACATAGTCATATATTTCTGTGGGTAATAAGCCTGGTGGCAATTGTTAGCATTTTTGGTATTCAAGTATACCGTGTGTAGGTTCTCAGGTAATTGAGATAATATGATTTATCTTGAATGATTATTTTAAAATGCAAACTATGAACAAAGATGGAGTATGTGTTCTGAAGTAAGGTTTATAGCTAATACTGATCTATCGTACTGATGTTCATATCAAGAAAATAGGACCTAGTTTCCTCCTTCTAAGTCACACAGAGACTTACGCATGTGAAAATAGTGTTTCAGTTCTGGGTTTCGGTTGGAGAGTTTAATACTTCATATATGTATAGACACACACATATATAATTTTATTATAGTTTATATTTAAAGTATATGTTTTATTACATATTTGATATTTATACAATATATTTTATATCTTACTATAAGTGATATATTTTTAGGAAAATTAATTGGTCTGATTATTCCATCACAAACTAAATAAATAAATGAAAGGCTTTGTAAAGTCATTGAGTAAGATAAAGCTAGGGTTATTTGTGAGAATGTGCCATGACACTAGTAAGCTATCCAATTCTGCACAAAGTTCATGAAAATAATTAGTAGGCCATTAACTTCAGAGCAGAGAATATGCAGCTATGCACCTGCAATATTTAAAAACTCTGTTCTTGAGGTGGGTGTTGGATTCATTGATGCCTATTACTACATAGCTTAAAATGAAAAATAAGTTGATAAATAAAAGGATTGCAGCTTTTCTACCAATTATGAGAATGTGATATGATTCAAGTTTATGATTAATCTGGCAGTGCAAAGCTCACATCCCTTTAAAAACATCTACTGTAGACTGTGTAGAATTGGCTCTTCCTCTACCTCATGAACATACCACAGCCAACTCAGTCATTCTCTAGTGGCCAATCTCTTAGCAGTTGCCATTGTCAGTAAAAAGCACAAAGATCAATATAAATAACTCTTGAAGTCCATGTTCTCAATTTGGGAAGTTTGTTCTTGGATTTTCAAAGAATTATTTTTATAAAAAACTGGTTTCACGTATATAAATAAAATTAAAGAACACCAAATGTTGATCAAGAGGGGGATGTTATGTACCAACGTTCATGATTAATAATTTTTAGGGCCACATAATGTCCCATTTTAGTATGAGCCCAAAGTATATTTAGACATCCAGTCCTTGATGAAGATCAAGATCGTTTATTTGCTGAGGATGGCGAACATAGGAAGAAAATTACATTGTTTTAGTTGTAAGGGAAGATGGCAGTTCATAGTTTTTTATTCTACCACCTTTAAAATATGGACAAATTGGGTAAAGAGATGAGCAGAAACCTATTATCAATATGGTTGTGCTTTGAAACACACTTGTTGATTATCTGTTTGTGCAACACAGAAGTGCATTGAAAGAAGACATCAGATGTGTTAGTTCTGTGTGACAAGTGTAAATAGACTGAACTTAGTAACGATCGTTCATCTTGTTCTCAGCATTTATAATTCATGGATATTGATTGCACTATAATTTATTCATGTAAAAATGATCTTGAAGGAATGATGTGAATGAAGAAGATAAAAACGCCAAGTCTGGACCCATGATGAGTGTCTTGGACTGTCTGAATTGAGAGTTCTGATTAAACTCTAGCTCTGAGGTCGTTATAAGAGGAGATCTAGTTATGCCCTCTAGATAAAGGTGCTGGTGGCATAAGAAAGGAGTATTCAGGATTTTGTTCTTAAGCTCTGTGTTCCTTGAGTATGGATTTTCTTTATTATAAGTGAAATAATGCATGAGTAAAGAAAGTCAGGAAGGAAGGAATGAAGACAGGAAAGACATCCATTGTTCAATTATGAGAATATTTTCAAATATTTCTGAAGCACTGAGGTCTAGGAAAAGAAATATATCAAGATTTTACCTCTTTTGGCAGAGAGCAAATAGACAAGTATGCCCGGGATTGAATACTGTTATGATGGATTGATGGATTGATAGTTTTGGTTGCCGATTGTTTATTTTGTTAGAAAAGGGCGAAATGTTTGCACAAATAATTAAATATCGAATAGAAAGAAAATCATGGACCAGTGATCCAAATAAGTCCTATAACAAGAGTTATGGCTAATTTAAGATGGTTGACTGTGAGTATATGATCACATGCTAATATTATTGGAAAGTTTTTGTCCAGTGAGTTATAATTATAACAGTGACATGTTATAATTATATATTGCTGTTTGTGAATGAATGAATAGATTCATATTTTACTTGAAAGATGCAAATCGCACACCAATGAGGCAGTCTATTATGGAATAAACATAGTGATTATCCTGTTTTACACAGTTGACTTTCCTACTTTAAAAAAATCTAGGCTTTTCCTATTTTGCATAATGTGCACATAGACAGATGCACATAATAGTATTTTGTTTCTGGGTTGCTGCCCATTTTAGCATTTTCTGTTTCCTTTATGTAACGAGCAGCTGGTGAACTTACTCCATGAGTAATTAAATGAATGAATGAATGAGGGAGTGAATGAATACATAAAGAGAGCGAAGCATGGGCCATGAAAAACAAAGGTTAAAATCTATCTGATTTGCACAAGAAAGATTCATTAAGAAGAAAATCTGACTTTAAAGTTCTGACTTGTGGGTTAGATTGTGGATTCAGTGGTGTTCAGTATATAGCTTAAAGTGAAAATTAAATAATTGAGTAATTAAAAAATAGTGATGTTCCTGGGTCAAAGACATGAAACAAGTTCTAGGTCTCATCTAGAACTCTGCAATCAGTATCCTCTAAACATACCTAAATTCATGATTTTTCATTATTTTTAAAGCCTCCATTTCACCTGAGAATACATCATAACTGACTTAATCATATCTAATGAAGAAGCATTTGGGTGATATTACTCTGTTTAAGAAGCATATATACCAAGTTGAGTAACATTTCAAGTTTATGTTCTTGGTTAGGAGAATTTGTTTGTTGTTCACTGAAATATTTTTTAAAAATTAGATAGCTACATAAATATAAAATTAAAGAGTACTGTATAGTACCAGTGGAGAAGGACATGGCAACCCACTCCAGTGTCCTTGCCTGGAGAACCCCAGGGACGGCAGAGCCTGGTGGGCTGCTGTCTATGGGGCCTCACAGAGTCAGACACGACTGCAGCGACCCACCAGCAGCAGCAGCTGTGCAGTACCAATGGCAGACTAGCTAAAATTTGGAAAATGTTTCATATATTTTCAGAGATGTTTGCTATTCTTTTATATTCACATGACAGTTGATATCAACACCTTCCCTTCAAAAGATCTCCATGAGAGGGAGCACGTATGTCCACATTGAGGGTCATTGGAAAAGGAGGTCTAGTGTTATTAGTTCTATAGGAAATGAGCATGTAGATAGATCTTAGTAGCATTCAAGAATCATATTTTGAGGATTTTATGATGACTACGTGGTGATTGTGTTATTACTGGACTAGTGAATGAAGCAATACATGAAGGGGTAAACGACTGAGGAAAATGAGTGCAGGGCTTGGACCAATCAATGATGACTCCTAGATGGGGGTTAGGTCTTAATCCAAACTTGTGATTAATTCCTATCTTGAAATTGGTGGCCTATTGAGGAAAAGGCAGAAGGTAAACTCTTTGGGAAATGAACTCAGGAGTGGATAAATAAGTATATAAATGAATAAAGATAAGTAGGGCAACAGAGAGACCAATTATGGAATTATGCAATAAAGCAAAGATTATTATTAGTGCATGTTTGAAACATGGGGTTCTGTAGATGAACAGATTAGAGCTCTGAACGCTTCCACGGGGACAATCTAGAGATAACTAAGAGTCCAGGTGGCTGATTTCATTGCTGGTTTTGCTGTTTTAATTATAAAAGAACAACAAAAAGTTTACATAAAGAGTTGCTTAGATAGTTGTTTTATTGAGAGAAGGCCAAACACAGAGCAAAATTAGACTTTGTCATATGATCAGAGTTAAGATTAATCTATCTCTATTCACTGAGTTTTATTTAAAAAACATCAAAAGAGGATTTAGTCAGTTATGTCAATAGGCTGTGAGCATTAAGAAGGATATTCAGTGCTCTTATGCAGTACTTTGGTGTTTTTTCATTGATCTTGATATATTGTTACAAGAGAATAAAGGAATGCATTTTATATATAGACTAGTTATTCAAAAGAAGGCCAAAGAGGGGCCAGGGAGGAACATGTGTCTGGAACCAGATGTAATGTGTACTCCGGATATATCCAAATATTGTCAAAATAAAGAAGGAGAACTCTGGGTTCCTCCCCACTTTGGCTAAGTACACATACAAAATTTACATGGAGAAATTCTTTAGACAAATTTGTAAATAATCTATTTCATGCCTAATTATATACAGAAATCAATAAATGAATCACTAGACATTATAACTCAGAAAAAATCATGTGAATTGCTTAAAATATGCCATAAAATAAAGATCTACACTTATCCAATGCTGCATAAGTGATTTCCATTATAAGCAATCACCAAGTTGCTAGATTTATGGATAGGGAGTATGTAGACACATATTTATGAGTGATAAAGGTTTGTAGTCTCACATTGGTATTCACTGTATTATTTAAAAATAAAAATTAAGTGAGTCAGTAGAGTGCCATTCTTGGGCAATGATGAGATTATTAAATGACCAAAGTTTGTATTAATAATTAACACTGAAAACCTAACTTCCTTTAAAGAAAACTTTTTGAAAGTCTACATTTTCACCAAGTGAACATACTACAGATGATTTAATCATTATCTAGTGCTAAAGATCTTGGCTTTTACAAACTTGGTGGGTAAGGACAGAACAGGGTAATGTAAGTGACAGAGTTTATGTTCTCGGATTGGGAGGTTAGTTTATGGGTGTCACTTAAAATTTCCAAAGTAATAAATGGGTATATTAATAAATAAAACCAAGTTACACCAACGTGGGCCAGAACTGAGATTTATGATTGATTAATTTTTAGTTCTCTTAAAATTCAGTAAAAAAGATGCAGGTGTTTCCTTCATTTCCAGGGCTGCTTTACCTTGTGTCTTAGTTTTGTAGTGCATTTCAAGTACTGCTCAATTGGTAAAGATTTAGGCTATTAATTTTTTGACAGAGGAGCACACTGGAAGATGGACAAAACTGTTTTAGTTGTGGAGTGAGATTATGGATCCCTTAGTTATTCATTGCTTTGTCTTTAAATGAAAAGGGCCAAGCTAATGGACCAATGGGACTGATACGATGTAAGGGTGCTGATTAATTTCTATGCGCAAAAAGCAAATATTTAAGAATATTGCAAAAATGCTGTCTTTTAGCACAATGGGAAGTGGGCATATACAGACAGCTATTAGTGACTGTCAAAGATGTTGTTCTTGGGGTTTCTGATTCATGAGGATGGATGATATTGTTAGTGAATCATTATATAAAGGAATAGATAATACATAAAAAGGAGGAAAAAGTTGTTCAATATAGACTAATGATGAGTATTCTGAGATGTGCGAGTCAAGGATTTTGATGAAGCTTTGTAACTTTGAGATTCATTAGAAAAAGAAATCTTATTTCCTTAGTGGAAAAGGGGACTTAACAGCAAAAGTCAGGAGTAATCAAAGATGCGTTTCCTGGGCTTTATTTCTTAGTGTCTGTGAAGTGTATCCTAAGTAAAGCAATGCAAGCATAAATCAAGAAGTGTAAATGGATGATGACCAATGATTCAAGTCACCAGTGAGCAAGGATTACTAATATATTATTTCCTGAAGTACTAATCATAATCTAAATAGATGAGGTCTTACTTAACTGTTTTCCATATAGGAGATATTCTATTACAAGAATCCATGTTGCTTTTAGATTGGTGTTGGCTAGGTTATTTAGAAAAGGAACAAACCATTCACATTAAAAATATTTGTTTAAATAAGTGCCTAATTGAAAAAAAAGGCCAAACATAGATAAGTATTGAGAATATGTTAGTATATGTGATCAAATCACTCTGTTTACTGTCTATTATTTAAAACAAAACAAAAAAAGATCTAACAAGTTGTCTGTGGAGAATGAGTGTATGGAAAGATACTAGTGTTAGTCAATATTCTCTTTCAGGGTCCTGGCTTGAATTCATTTTGAATGTGTTGTTAAAAGTAAATAAATGAATGAGTTCATATTTTGGTCAGTTATTTAAAAGAAGGTAGTACATGAGTCAGTGAGGAGCAGGTGTCATGAAACAAAGGTAAAGATAAACTACTTTCAATGAAAAAGGATTCTTGTCTTACCAAATTATTCCTGGAGTATTTAAATATGAAAAAATAAAAGTCAATGAAAAATTAAGGTAAATATTACACCAATATTTCACAGCCTACTCTAAGCAATGCGTGAATGTGGTCCTTTAAAAAAGATGAATGAGGCTGTGAACTGTGTGGTTAGGGAGTATATAGATCATTAGAATACCAGTTACATTAATTATTCTTGTGTCAGGTGCTGGATTTAACAGCATTTGCTATATTGATTAAAAATTAAGCAGTAAACAAGTCAATATATAAAAATCTATAACAAGAATGTAATAGGATCCAAGGTTTATGATTAATCTAGTACCTCGTGACTCCAGCTTGTTTAAAAGTTAAATTTGTCCTATTCCATTCTTTATAAAAATGTGCATCTTATATCACAGAATGAAAGCAGTATAGCTGATTTAATCATTCAATAGACTTAAAAGTTTAATTTTTACCTCTGGGTAGGGTATTGAGGAACTTCCCTGTAGCTCACATGGAAAAGAATCTGCTTGCAATGCAGTATACCTGGGTTTGATCCCCAGGTTGGGAAGATCTGCTGGAGAAGGGAATGGCAACCCACTCCAGTATTCTTGCTTGGAAATTCCCGTGGGCAGAGGAGCCTGGCAGGCTGGGGTCACAAAGAGTTGGACACAACTGAGTGACTGAGTGTGCGCAAGTAACGAGAGACTTTGGTAGACAACAGTGGTCAAAATTCATGTCCCTGGGTAAGGAGATTTGTTCATCCTGACGTTATGTCAAAAGAAAAAGAACTAAATACGCAAAATCAAAGAAGGCCATGTGTCCGACTCTCTGCAGCCCTAGGGACTATAGCTCCTCTGTTGTGGGACTTTCCCAGCAATAGTCCTGGAGTGGCTTGCCGTTTCTTCCTCCAGGGGCTCTTCCTGAACCAGGGATTGAACCCGTGTCTCCTGCATCATAGGTAGATTCTTTACTGCAGAGCCACTGGGGAAAACCAAAGGGTGCCATGCAGGGCCAAAAATGGTAATCAACCAGGTTTTATGAGTAACCTGAGGCCCGTTAAAAATGATGGAGAACTTTTATTCATCTTCAGTGTTTTTAATATTTTATTTTATACCGTGGTTAATTGAAACCTTTCATCAGTGATAAAGACGTAGGTCGTAACTCCTTGAAAGGGAGTCGATAGGGTGGGGAGAATATGCCATCGAAGTCCTCACTGCGAGATAATGACACTTGGTGGTCGATGATCGTACTCTATCAGTTTTTTAATTGTGTAACAAATTACCCTACAACCGAGCAACTGAAGGCGACAGTCAGTATTTGTTATGCATCACATTTTCTATGGGGCAGGAATCTAGAGAGGATTAGTGGGCAGTTTTGATTTAGGGTCTTTTGTGAGGTTGCAGTCAAGATGTCAGGTAGGATTGCAGATATGTGAGAGCTTGGGCTAGAGGATCTGCCTCCATGCGTCACTCAGAAGGCTAGAAAGTTCGTCCTGGTCGTTGGCAGGGAGACCACAGTTTCTTTATACATGGACCTCTCCTCAGGACTGCTTGAGTGTCCTTACAACATGACAGCTGAGTTCCCCAAGAGCAATCAACACAAGAGAAAGGGAGGCAAAAGCTCAATGTATGTATAATTAAGATTCAGAGGTCATACACTGCCAGTCTGTCAAGTATTCTACTGGGTTTAGAGGCCAGGCATGATTTAATATGGGAGGAGACTGCAAGGCTATGAGTACCAGGAGCCAGGAATCCTTGGGTGCCGTCTTGGAGGCTGGGTACCATATGTACCATCTTTAAAACATGGAAAGATTAAGTGAATGAAGGACAAGCATAGTAGATAAAGTATAAATATGGGATTGACATGAAGCGAGTAAGCTGATAATCTTTGTGTATAATGTTGTGATCTGCTGCAAAAAGATGTAGCATCTTTGTTTTATGAAAATAAGCCTATAGATAGACCTTAGTAATATTCTAGGATATTGTTTTTAGGGTTTTTTGAATTTTATACATTGACTTTATTATTATTAGTGACTTAATTAGGGATCAGTAAACAAAGGTAAACATGAATGGAAAGGTGCGAAGTTTGAACCAATGCATATCTGAGGTGTGTGTGAATAAATGATTTGGTTAAACCCTGTATCTCTGAGGTCAGAAACCTAATTAATGCCCGTACAACAGAAGTTAACGCTCAGGATTTTGTTCTCAGGCTATTGATATTCATAGGTCTGAATTAATGAATGAGTGAGTGTATCTATATAGAAGACAAGGGAAGCCAGATGTGGCCCAGTCATGAGTGCTTAATGTATTTTTGCCATCAATACATTTCTAAAGTGCTCAATTCCAATGTAAATGTATGTGGATAAATAGCACACAGAGATACATACCTGGAAATCGACGTTCTGCATTATTTGAGAAGTGCTGACTGCCTATTTAAAATAAGCAGATATGATCTAATTGGTTATGTCTGGGAGTAATGACCGAGAAGGCAATGGCCCCCACTCCAGTTCTCTTGCCTGGAAAATCCCATGGACAGGGGAGCCTGGTGGGCTGCAGTCCAGGGGGTCGCGAAGAGTCGGGACACGACTGAGCGACTTCACTTTAACTTTTCAGTTTAACGCATTGGAGAAGGACATGGCAACCCACTCCAGTGTTCTTGCCTGGAGAATCCCAGGGACTGGGGAGCCTGGTGGGCTGCCGTCTCTGGGGTCGCACAGAGTCAGACACGACTGAAGCGACTTAGCAGCAGCAGCAGCAGCAGCAGCCAGGAGTAATGAATCCGTGAGCAGCTGTTAATACCATTCAGATTTCCGATCCAGTCTGTGTTCAAGGGTACTGATGATATTATGAGTGAACATATAAGTCTTTCACTTGTCTTTCAGCCGATTATTTTGAAGATGGTAGAGTGGGATTGCCCAGCGTCGCATCAGTTACCTTTTGGGGCGGATAGTCCGTTGGCGTGGGAGGCTATCTTGTACACTGTAGAGTGTTTGCTGACCGCACTGACTTCTAACTAGATGTCATTAGATGGACCCCCTCTCCCAATGTGACAACCAAAAATATTTCAACATTGGCCAGCGTCCTCTGGGGACAGTATGGCCCCTGTTGAGGACCAGTAAGGTAAAACATGGGCCCCGGAGGAGCATGTGTTGAAAAACAATGTGACTCACTTGTCCTATTGTTCCTTATTGATATTCACATGGAGAAAAAAAGCAACTAGGCTCTTCCCACTTCATCTCAGATTCACGTGTATAGTTGCATCTAGTCGTATCCCAGTTTGAGTTGTTCATGGATAGGATCATACTGTGTTTTCTCTGGAAAAGTAAATTGAAGTTTAAATTATTCATGAATGCAAGAGTAAATGAACAAATAAAAAATGACTGGATAAATAAATATGTAATGGAGGGTCTAGCATATACTATGGAGAAGGCAATGGCACCCCCACTCCAGTACTCTTGCCTGGAAAATCCCATGGATGGAGGAGCCTGGTAGGCTGCAGTCTATGGGGGTCGCTAAGAGTTTGGCACTAATGAGCGACTTCAGTTTCACTTTTCACTTTCGTGCGTTGGAGAAGGAAATGGCAACCCACTCCAGTATTCTTGCCTGGAGAATCCCAGGGACAGGGAAGCCTGGGACAGGGAAGCCTGGTGGGCTGCCGTCTATGGAGTCAGACACGACTGAAGCGACTTAGCAGCAGCAGCAGCATATACTGTTGGTGAAAATGTGCTATGACAGAAGTGTTCAAATGAATCCCATCCTCACAGGTGACATCTCCTATTAGGAAAAATGCTCCAGATTCTGTTTCTGAAAACATTTTATTAGGTATAGGTGATTTACAATATTGTGTCGATTTCTGCTGTACATCACAGTGATTCAGTTACATATCTATCCATATACATATATATACATATACATTCTTTTCCATTATAGTTCATACATTGATAGAATCTTTCCATGTTGGGAGAGAGTGCACTGTGGGATTCTTTTTAATCACCATTTCATATTCTTGTGTGAAGTTCTAGATACGTCAATAAATAATATGCTAGCCATTCTGGGCCCTTTGATTAAAATGTGTCATGAATCAAAGTTTATGATTGATCTAGTATAGGCTTACTAATATTCCTTGAAAAATATCAATTATAGACTCAGAGTCTTTCTAAAATCCACTATTAACTCCACACAGTGGATCTACCACACTTGACTTAATTATTCTCCACTGGTGCAAATCTTGGCATCATTTCTGTGGGTGAGAGTGCTAAAACAGATCTAAGTAATCATAGAAGTTCTGGATTTGGTTCATGCTTATTTCAGAAAAATAAAAAGTTCCATGCCTCAGCCAGTAATAAGAATTTATTATGAACAAAAATAAATTAGATTACTCCAATTCAACCTAAGTTAGGCTGTGAAAGAAAATAAGATGGAGGACATTTTCATCCGCTTCAGAGAAGATAACTATTCCACTTTACTTTTGTACCATAGCTAATTTAAATGTCCTCAGGTGACCTTGGGTACCGAGTCTTCAGTGAGAGCACATAGGAAGATGGTTGAGATCGTCAGGGTTCCACTTATGGAGTGGGGACTTCCCTGGTGGCTAAGACTGTAAAGTGTCTGTCTACAATGCAGGAGACCCGGGTTCGATCCCTGGGTTGGGAAGATGCCCTGGAGAAGGAAATGGCAATCCACTCCAGGACTATTGCCTGAAGAATCCCATGGACAGAGGAGCCTGGTGGGCTACAGTCCATGGGGTCGCAGAGTCGGACACGACTGAGCGACTTCACTTCGCTTCACTTCACTTCATGGGCGTTCACTCTACTATATTTAACATGGGACAAATTAAATGAAAGCGAGTAAGCATGGGTCAGCCATGAGTACAGAATTTCCAAGAAATGAGGGCGCTAATAAATCTGTGTGTGATACTGAGATTTGTATGTTGATCTTAGAAGTTTCAGACATCTTAATTTTGAGATTTTTCTGTGTTGACTTTCTTATCTTGACTTGTCTGTGTTGATTTTCTTCTTAGTGAATCAATGAATGATTCAGTCAGTAAAGGTGCAAATGAGTGAAGGAGTATAATGCCAAGACTAGACCAGTGATGAGTATCCTGGGGTATCTGAATCCAGAATTTTATTTTACTAAGCTTTATAGCTCCAAGATCTGTTAGAAAAAGAAAAATACCCCATTAACTCTGTGGGACATGATCATATAGCAGAAGTGAAGAAGTGTCAGTTCTTAGGTTCTCGATTATAGATTATATTTTAAGTAAATCAGTGTGTGAATAAAATATGTAAATGAATGAAGACAAGGAAAGCACTAAAAAGACCAATTATGAGAGTACATAATTAAATAAGGAACAAGACTATTAGCATATGGAAGTGCTGAGTTCCAATGAAATTAAATAGATCAAAGCTCTTGTACTTTTGAGTAAGAAATAGAAAAGACAATTTCATGTGAGAATTGATGTTGCATTTGATGAAGAGCAGATTTTTTCATTTCTGTTATTTTTTACATGTTGCTCCCTTTTCTGAAAGGCTTTATTTTGTAAGAGCAGTTTTAGGTTTGTGGCATAATTAAGCAAAATGTACAGGGATTTCCCACAGGTTCCTGGGCCCTACATGCGTATCACCTCTCCTATTATCAACATCCCACACCAGAAGGTACATTTATTACAACTGATGGACCTTCACTGACACATCATTTTCACCCAGAGTCCATAGGCAACTTCAGGGTTCACTCTTGGTTGTAATTTCAGTGGCTTTGGACAAATATATTGGGTTCGTGAAAAAGTTTATGTTTCTCTGTACCATTTTACGGAAAAACCCAAAGGAACTTTTGGCCAACCCATTATAATGACATATATCTGCCATTGTGGTATCTTACAGAATATTTCGCTGCCCTAAAAATCTTCTGTGTCACTTCATTTTTCTCTCCCTTTATCCCCTGGCAACTAAAGCATGTAGTAGTGTTGGAATTGTACATAGCCACTTCATATTGTCTTTCTAAATTTAGTCATACTAAATTTGAGGTTCCTTCATGCCTTTTCACGGAGAAGGCAATGGCATGCCACTCCCGTACTCTTGCCTGGAAAATCCCATGGACGGAGAAGCCTGGCGGGCTGCAGTCCATGGGGTCCCTAAGAGTTGGACACGACTGAGCAACTTCACTTTCACTTTTCACGTTCATGCATTGGAGAAGGAAATGGCAACCCACTCCAGTGTTCTTGCCTGGAGAATCCGAGGGACGGCGGAGCCTGGTGGGCTGCCGTCTATGGGGTCACATAGAGTCAGACACGACTGGAGCAACTTAGCAGCAGCAGCAGTATCATGCCTTTTTATGACTTTGATAGCTCATTTCTTTTTAGTGCTGAATAATCTTCCATTATTTTGATGTAAAACAGTTTATTTATCTACTTACCCACTGAAGGATGTGTTGGCTGCTTCCAAGTTTTGCCAATTATGAATAAAGCTGGTATAGATATCCATGTGGAGGTTCCTGTATGGACATAAAATTTCACCTCCTTGGGGTAAATACCAAGGAGTGTGATTTCTAGATAGTATGGTAAGAATATGTTTAAGTGAGTTAAGTGAGTGACGTCGCTCAGTCGTGTCTGACTCTTTGCGACTCCGTGGACTGTAGCCTACCAGGCTTCTCCGTCCATGGGATTCTCCAGGCAGGAGTACTGGAGTGGGTTACCATTTCCTTCTCCAGGGGACCTTCCCCACCCAGGGATCGAACCCGGGTCTCCCGCTTTGGAGGCAGATGCTTTAACTTCTGAGCCACCAGGGAAGATTTTCATAATAAACTGCCAAATATCTACTCTAATAGGTGTGTAGTGGTTCTTCATCGTTTTAATTTGCCTTTCCCTCATGACATGTAATGTGGAGTGTCTTTTCATATGCTTATTTTTCATGTTTATCATCTTTGGTGAGATGTCTGTTCAGGTCTTTGATTCATTTTTTAATCAAGTTGTTTGTTTTCTTACTGTCGATTCTAAGGATTCTTTGTAAGTTTTGGAAAGAATCACTTATTAGACATGTCTTTTGCAAATAGTTTTCTCCCAGTCTATGGCTTGTGTTTTGTTCTTTTGAAACTTTCTTTGCAGAAAAGAAACTTAATGAATTGTAGCTTATCAATTATTTCACATAATGTGCCTTTGGTATTGTATTTTTAAAAAGTCATTGTCAAACACAAGATCAGCTAGATTTTCTCTTCTGTTTTGTTCTCGGGGTTTTATTGTTTTTTATTTTTATTTAGGTCTATAATCCATTTCGAGATAATTTTCAGGAAGGGTGTAAGATCTGTGGCTATATTTCTTTCTTTCTTTTTTTTTAAATGTGGACATCCAGTTGTTCCAGCACCACTTATTGAAAAGATTACCTTTGTTCCATTGTATTTCCTTTGATCCTTTGTCAAGGATCAGTTGTCCGTATTTTTGTGGGCCTTATTTCTGGGCTCTCTTCTGTTCCATGGATCGCTTTATATGTTCTTTGACCAATACCACACTGTCTTGATTATTGTCACTTTATAGTAAATCTTGAAGTCAGGTGATTAAGTCCTCCAACTTTGTTCTTCAATATTGTGTTCACTATTCTGGGTTTCTTGGCCTGTTCATGTAAACTTTAGGATCATAGTGTTTACAACCACAAAACGCCTGCTGGAACTTTAACTGGAACTGCCTTGAATCTATAGATCAAGTTGGAAAGAACTGACATTTAGATAGTATGAACTCTGCCTATCCATGAGCATGGAATATCTTTACATTTTTTTAGTTCTCCTTTGATTATTTTCATCTGAGTTTTGTAGGTGTCTTCATATAGTTTTTGTACACATTTTGTTAGATTTATACGAATTTCATTTTTTGGTTGTCAAAATTTTAAATCCCACTTGTTCCCTGCTATTATGTAGGAAAGTGATGGGCTTCTATTTACCTCGTGTCCTGCAGCCGTGCTATAATTGCTTGGGAGTTCTTGTTAGTTCTTTTGTATTTTCTGCATGAATGACCATATCATCTGTTAACAAAGGCAGTTTTATTCCTTCTTTCGCTAATAGTATACGTTTTGTTTCTTCTTCTCTTGTTATGTTTGCTATAACTTCTCATACAATATTGAAAGAAGTGTTGAGAGAGAACATCCTTGCTTTGATACTGATATTAGTGGGAAAGCTTCAAATTTCTCATGACATTAGCTATAGATGGTTTTTTTGATAGGTAAAAAGTGGATTTATTCAGATTCAGAGAGACGCACACTCCACAGACAGAGTGGGCCATTGCAGAGGGTAAGGCCTAGCTTTAGGTGTTTTTTTAATAGACATTAATTGCCAAATTGAGGAATTTCCTTTCTATTTCTAGTTTGCTGAGAGGTTTTTTTTTCTCATGAATATTAGGTTTTATCAGATGCTTTTTCTGTTTCTATTGATATAATCATGTGGGTATTCGCCTTTTGATCACATACCCTTTTGATGTGATGTGCATAATGGGATAATATCCTGTGGATCATACTGTATTTCTTTTTATACATTATTGGATTCATTTGCTCATCTTTTGCTGAGGATTTTTGCACCTATGTTCGTTAGAGATATTGTTCTATAGTTGTTTTTTTTTTGTATTAATATTGCAGTAATGCTGGCTTCATAGAATGCGTTACGAGATTCTTCTCAACTTTTATCTTCTAAAAGAGATTTTAAGAGAATTGGTATAATTGTTTTCCCTTAAATAACTGATAGAATTCACCAGAGAACCCACCTAAGTTTGGTGCTTTCTGATTGGGAAGATTGTCGTTGTTTTTTGGTCGCTCACTTGTGTCCTACTCTTTACCACCCCATGAGCTGCAGCACACCAGGCCTCGCTGTCCATCACCAGCTCCCAGAGCTTGCTCAAACTCATGTCCATCGAGTGGTGATGCCATCCAGCCATCTCATCCTCTGTCGTCCCCTTCTCCTGTCTTCAATCTTTCACAGAATCAGGGTCTTTTCTAATCAGTCAGTTCTTTGCATCAGATGGCCAAAGGACTGAGCTTCAGCTTCAGCATCAGTCCTTCCAATGAATATTCAGGACTCATTTCCTTTAGGATTGGCTGATTTGATCTCCTTCCAGTCCTAGGGACTCTCAAGAGGCTTCTCCAACACCACAGTTCAAAAGCATCAATTCTTCGGCGCTCAGCCTTCCTTATAGTCACACTCTCATACAGACCACTGGAAAAACCATAGCTTGGACTAGTCAGACCTTTGCTGGCAAAGTAGTCTCTGGTTTTTAATGCGCTGTCTAAGTTGGTCATAGCTTTTCTTTCAAAGAGCAAGCGTCTTTTAGTTTCATGACTGCAGTCACTGTCCGCAGTGATTTTGGAGCCCCCAAAATAAAATCTGTCACTGTTTTCATCATTTCCCCAACTGTTTGCCATGAAGTGGTGGGGCCGGATGCCATGATCTTAGTTTTTAGAATGTTGAGTTTCAAGCCAGCTTTCTCAGTCTCCTCTTTCACCCTTATCAAGCTGCTCTTTAGTTCCTCTTCACTTTCCGCCATAAAGATGGTGTCATCTGCATATCTGAGGTTATTGACATTTTTTTGGCAGTCTTGATTCCAGCTTTTGCTTCATCCAGCCCAGCATTTTGCATGATATACTCTGTATATAAGTTAAATAAACAGGGTGACAATATACAGTTGTGGGCACATTTGAGGACAGATCATGTAAGAAGCATTAGGATTGACCAGATTGTAGTCTCTAAATTTTATTAACTCAAACATAATCCAGTCAGTTATGTTTATGACTAATAACTGGATAGACAGATGTTTGTGTCATTCAGAATTTATTTTCTTTCTCTTCATAGATATTGATGTATTGTTATAATTGAACAAATAAAAAATGTTATCTTATTAGTTTGAGCTTTTGCTACTGATGTTATAGAAAGAAAAATCCCTAACCTACTTATATTTTTGATAAGCAACATGTAGTACATTGCATATTTCTGTTCTGGGGTACTAGTTGGCTTGCCATTTTGACTTTCTTCATATGATGGACATATGGTTTCATCATTCCTTGAGTAGTTACATAAATAAATAAATGAACATATAAAATTCAATTAAGCAGAGTCACCACTGAGAATGTGAAATAAGGATATTTTACGAGATTGTGGTATTTTCTTTTTCTGTTTTTTTTTTTTTAATTTAAATTGACATATAGTTAATACATGGGCTTCCCTGGTGGCTCAGCTGGGAAAGAATCCACATGTAATAATGCAGGAGACCCTGGTTCAGCTCCTGGGTCGGGAAGATCCGCTGGAGGTGGGACAGGCTCCCCACTCCAGTATTCTTGGGCTTCCCTGGTGGCTCAGCTGGGAAAGAATCTGCCCACAATGCAGGAGACCTGGGTTTGATCCCTGGGTTGGGAAGATCCCCTGGAGAAATGACCTGGAGAATCCGATGGGCTGTATATTGCTTCCATATCTTGGCAATTGTAAATGATGTTGCTGTTAATATTGATGTACGTGCGTCTTTTGAATTAGTGTTTTTTTCTAATATAAACCCAGGAGTGGAATTGTTGGATCATATGATCATCATATTTTCGTTTTTTTGAGAAACCTCCACACTCTTTTCCACATTTTACTTTCCTACCTTAGTATATGAAGCTTTCCTTTTCTCCACATCCTTGCCAGCACTTATTTGTGTTCCTTTTGATGATGGTCATCTGACAAGTGTGAGGTGATAGCTCATGTAGTTTTGTTTTGCATAGGTGAGGCTGAGCGGTTTTTCTTGTGCCTGTTGGGTACCTGGCACTTCCTCTTTGGAAAAAAATTAAGTTTTTCTGCCCATTACAATTTTTTTTTAAAAATGTTGAGCTATATGAGCTGTTTGTATGTGTTGGGTATATACCCCTTATTGGATGTATTTAAATGTACCCAGTTCTGCAAAAGTAGCATCCATTAAAATTATCTTTTATTCTGTTAAACTGTTAAAATATAAAGATAGTTTTGCTAAATGTCTTTCTTATTCTTATGTGGTGGTTTTAACAGTGGTTATAACATTATCTGAAAATGAAATATTGGATTAATTAGAAAGGTTTGAAGTTTGTACCTACCTAATTCCAGATAACTGAATTACACTTAAATTCTAGTTTCCTCCACAGAATGAACATAGGACAGCGCACATTCATTTTCTAAGAAGCAAAATCTAGGCAGTTAGCTTTGTGGGTTAAGAACATAGAGAGCAATGAGTAAGGAAGACTTGAATTTCCTACCCTTGGATAGGATGATTTGTTCGCAAACATTTCATGGTATTTCAAAAGCGTCAACAGAAAGTAGAAATCTCAAATATGGACCAGTGATGAGAATATGGTATGAATCAAAAATTATGTTTAGTCTAATTCAGCACAACTGAGGCAATTAAAAAAAGAGAGTAGTCGTTTCATTCATTTTTAGAACTATTTTATATTACATTTGGGGGCTTCCCAGGTGGCTCAGTGGTGAGTCCGCCTGCTAGTTCAGGAGGTGCGTGAAGGTGGGTTGATCCCTGGGTCTGCAATATCCCCTGGAGGACGAAATGGCAGCCTGCTTAGTGGCCAAGCATGTGTGTGCACAGCGTTACATTGTATGTTTCCCCACAAACATGCTGGTAGCACTGGCTAATAACGTGTGGCACTCCACAAGCCCATGGAAGACTGTGTTTGAGAAGTGATTAAAGATGCTGACTTCACCACTCCTTTCACTGAACCCTCTTTAGAACTTGGGCAATTAAATAGAAGAAGCACCCAAAATGATCAATGTTGAATATGAATTTTGTATGAATTATGGATGTTCACTGATCACGCATGTTCTCTGAGGTCCATTATAAAAGGAGATTTTGTTCCTGGAATTTTATAATTGTGTTGTTATTCATGGATCAATTAAGAAGTAAATACAGAAAGGAAAACGTGTCTGGATCGATGATGAGTTCCATGGGGTATCTGAAACAGGAGTTTTGATTAAACCCATAAGTGATTCTGAGGTCCATCATAAAGACACGTGGTTAAATTATTCCCTCTGTGGGACAAGAGTGCTTGGTACCTTGTGTTTGTACTTTTGTGGTTCTTGGGGATGGACTGTATTTTTATTATTATATTGACCCATAGATAAAATAATGTATCAATAAATTAAAAAAGATATCATGTACCTATTATTAAGGAATATAATAAAACATGGATTATTATTAAAATCTAACTGAGACTGTTTACTGTACATTAACAGTAAAGGATCTTACTATTCTGGAAAGAAGTGTATCTATATGGTCATCTGTATATAACAGTTTTTGTTCTGTGTTGGTGCTACATTTCTGGGTGGTTATGGTATTAAGGAAATGAAAATGCATTAACTTGTATAAATTCTTGTTTAAATAACCACATTTAATTAGGAGACAGAGACCAGTGGTGAGAATGTTTTGTAAGACAAAACTTTTAATTAACCCAACCTGTTTTTTCATTGATTTTTATTAAAAGAATAAAAATGAAACAAATCTGTTCTCCTCAATGGCAATAGCTAGATAGACAAAAATTTTGTTCAGTGGTCTTGTCTAGTGGATAAGATCACAGATATTGATATATCTGTATAAGAAGAAGAGGTTATAATTTTATATCTCGATCTTCTTTTAAAAAGTCAGCAAACTACATACCAATTCGAACCCGTGTTTTGGTATCAGGATACTGATCCGTCTTGTTTTCTGAGTTAGATATTCTAGGAAAAATTCTAAGCTCATCTACTTTTTGAAAGACATGCTTGAGCCTTTCTGTGGCCCAGGGACTTGATTCCGGATTGGTGTCCAACCATTTTGAGCTCTCTTTAGAAAAATAAAGGTATGATAATATTATTCCCTGAATAACACAATAAGTCAGTAAGTGAATTAACCCCTAAATCCACATAGTGGTGAATAGGTGAGATTGTCTCATGAAAAAAATACATCCAATTCCATAGAAGTAAGTCCAATAACGTGATCCTTGGCTCTTCTGTGTAAGCAGCAGGTAAAGTAAGATGTCTCTAACTGTAGTTTGTTGAGCAGTGAATTCAGTGGTATTCATATTATTTGACAGCCAGACTTAAGTAAATGAAAGAGTACCCTTCTTAGGAAAATGATGAGAATATGATATGAAGTGAGTTTATGATTAATCTAGTCCTCCTTACAAATATCAATTTTAAAAAAGCTAACTCTATTTTTAGAGTTTTTAATAATGGACTTTTTTTCCCCTTTATAAAATGAACACCACACAGCTGACTTAATCAGCTTTAATGGTGAAGACCCTGGCTATTACTTCTGGGACTAAGGAGCTTAAAGACTGAAATAAGGAAATATCAGTGTCCGTGTTCTAAGCTCCGATGGGGATTATTAATGGGATCCCACTGAATTATTTCAATAAAATAAATAGTCAAATAGCACATGAAATTAAGGAATGCCAATTATGAGCCCATGATTGGAATGTGTCATAAATTAACATTTATGATTAATTCAACTCAGCCCCGCTAGGGATCATTCATTACTAAAGGGATGCAAGGAATTTAACATATTTTCAGAGCAGTATTATATTAACTTCCTACTTAATATTCTGGCCACATTTGCTAAATCCATTTCTTCATTGATTAAGATTCAGTTGTTAACTCTTTGAGGCTGGAGTACTTTGGAGGATGGCAGATGTCTTTTTGTTGGTTGTGGGCTAAGATCATAGGGCTATTCCTGTTGATCACCAGCTTTAATATAATGACAGATCAAGTGGAAAAGGAGCAGGTGGGCACTGATCTCAAGGAAGGGACTGATAGGAAGGAAGTGTGCTGATTAACCCCTACGTGCAAAAACAGAGCCTTATTGTGAAAAGTGACTGAGTCTGTTCATGCTACATTAACAGGGCCACGAACAGACCTTGGTTGTGTTCAAGCCTTTGTTCTTAGTTCTGTGTCACTGCAGATTATTGATTGTGTAATTATTCTTCGTGAATCTGTGAGCGAATGAATCAGTTCAGGAAGGGATACGTGGATTAAGAAATAGAAAGTTATGCCTGGATCCGTGATGGCTCTTGGTGGAAGTGAATGAATCAATAACATTGAGTGTGCCTTCTGTGTAACTCCGAGGTCCATTCTGTATAGAGAATCAATCAGTATTCTTTGTAGAAATTAAGTAGTAGGAGAAGTTGGGAAAAGCCAGTGTGGTTTTTCTTGGGCTTTTGTGGTTCATGGATATGGATTGTATTATTGCAAGTGAATCAGCAGATGAATAAAGAAAGAATTGTACATCTGAAATAGGGAGACCTGCTCCTGGAACAGTTAGTAGAATGGAATAAAATAAGTATCAATATTAATAAAATCTCAAAGTAAAATGAACAGGTTTAATTTTGACTGTATTAGGATCTGTGGTCAAGAGACAATGTTTTGAGTTTTGGTACAATGCTGTCTGTTTTTTTGTTTTTTTTTTTCCTTTAAGTAAGAAAGGAAAAGGTGTTTGCCTATAACTATAAAAATAGTTATAGTTATTTTTCTGGTGTTTACTGCTAGATTCATTGGTATCCATCATATTTTTAAAGTAACCATAACTTAGAGGCTTCCCTTGTGTCTCAGATGGTATGCAGGATACCTAGGTTTAGTCCCGGGGTCAGGAAGATCCCCTGGAGGACGGCATGGCAACCCACTCCAGTATTCTTGCCTGGAGAATCCCATGGACAGAGGAGCCTGGCAGACTACAGTGGATAGATTGCAAAGAGTCAGACGAGACTGAGTGACTTTACTAACCATATACTTAACAGATGGATATTTGTAATCATTCAGTTCAGTAACTCAGTCATGTCTGTCACTTTGCGACCCCATGGACTGCAGCATGTCAGGCTTCCCTGTCCATCACCTACAGATCTTAATCTGGGGCTTGGTGGTGGACTTAATAATGTTTATTATATTATTCATAACTAAAAATTCAATCCTGGATTAGTAAAAAATTGCATTTGAGCCAAAGTTTATTGTTATCTAGTTCTGCCTGACTAACAATCATTAAAAAAATAAAATCAAAATCTATTCTAAATCAGCTTTTTTCCTCCCCAGAGTGAACATAGGACAGCTGATTTAATCACTTAATAAAGAATTTTTATTGTGAGCAAGCAGCATAAAGTCTAATATAAGTAAGTCCCTTGGTTCACATTCTTTGTTTGAATAGTCTATTCATGAGGGTCAGCTGAAGAATTCCAAAGTAATAATTATGTACCACATACATGAAATAAATAAAACACTTCCAGTATGGACCAGTGATGGGGATGTGTCACAAACCCCAAATTGTGTTTAAGCTAAATCACCACAACTGAGGTCACTTTAGAAGAAGATAGTAGTGATTTAATTTAGTATTATCTTCTCTTTTCTACCACGGTTGCTTTCACCATGTGCATGTGGGTAGAGGGGCTGATAACTTTGCCGGCAGCCTAGAGATGATTGCTGATGGTAGTTTCATTATGTTTTCATGGAACCATCTTTGACATATGAATGAATTAAATCAGAGAGGGCCACATAGGAAGGAATGCTGACTGTGGGTTTGATAGAAAGCAGGGATTTTTGAACCATCCACATGTGTAGCTTTCAGTTCCATTACAGAAGAAATGTTGTTTTATTAGCTCTCTATAGGGTGAGAGCCTAAAGTTTAAGAATCTGATTTTTGGAATTTTGTGATTGTGTTTCGTGTGTGTGTGTGTCTCAGAAAATTAATCAATAAATGAAAAGAAATTTCCTAGCAGGGATCAGTGATGAATCTCATGGGGTTTCTCAAGCAAGAACTGTGATTAAGCCCATCTGCAACTCTGAGGTCCATAACAGAGCGGGATCTCATTATTCTCTTTGTGGGAAATGAACCTACCACACCTTCTTCTCAGGCTTTTGGTTTAGGGTGTGAATAGCTTTATTAAGATAAATTTAGCCTATGAATTAAAAATATGGCAGTGATCGAGGAATAGGAGATATATGCGCCCAGCTTTGTAAGGCATGTAATTACCTCGATAATTCTGAAAACAGTTTTTTTAGATTCTTAATAGTCAAGGCTCTTGTCATTTTTGTAAGGAGCAGATGGTCATTTGCACACAAAACCGAATGTTTTCGATTTGTGTGGAGGCATGTTGCCAATCAATCATTTTACTAAGGAAAGAGAAATACATTTACATAAATAGTTGATTGAATAAACTGGGTAATTGGGAGGGAGAGCATGGAACAATGATGAGACTGTTTTATTCAACCACATTTGTGTTTAATTCAGTTTTTTATGCAATTTTATGTTGCATACAAACAAACATTAAAAGAACCAGTTTGCTATTCTTTCGGCTGATGACATGAGAACAAATGTAAATATTATTTAAGGTCCTTATCCAGTGTGCGTGGTCACAGATATTGAAGTATAATTATAAGTAATCAAATGTATACATCTGTATCTCAGTCACTTTTTCGAAAAGTCAGCCAATAGTACATCAGTGGAAGGCATGCAATTGGATGGAAAGATCCTAATTCATCATGTTTTACACAGTTGTTGTCCATGGGAAGATAAAACACTTTAGGCTTTTCCAATGGTACATACAGACTTTTATAAATAATAGTGTTTCAGTTCTGTTTTGATGGTTATTTAAACTTTTTGGAATTCTTTTAGAAGAATAAAGGAATGGTCTTATTATTCCATGAGTAATTAAATAAAGGAATTAGAGAGCAAATTAATAAATTTATTAAATAAGGTCAAGCTTGGACCCTTAGTGAAACTGTGCCATGAGTTGCCTCTCCCATGGATCCAGTTCCACACAATTAAAGTTCAGTGAAAAAGATGATCTCAGCCCTTCATGGGTAATATGTAGAGAGACATATTCTTAATAGTTAGAGTTATTTTTCTGGTGTTTACTGCTAGATTCAGTGGTATCCATCATATTTTATAAAATAAAAGATTGCACAAGTTAATATATATAAAGTAGAGCTCTTTCCAAATGTTGAAAATAAGATGCAAGTCAAGGATTCTGGTTACCTAATTAGTGATCATTTAAAGTGGGTAACTGTAGATTGATTCTTTTTAAAATTTGCTTTTAACTGTTCAGAGCAAGCATTCTGCCAGATTTGATTATTCACTCATGGTGAAGATCTTGACTTTTTCCTCTTAGATAAAGAGAGAAGAGATCAATATAAGTAACAAAATTCGTGTTCTGTTGGGAGCTTGGCCATGGGTATCCCCTGAGATGTTAAGGAGTAAATGGCTACGTACATCAGCAGTTCTAAGGTGGACAAGCATTGGTCAATGATTAAAGTATGTTAGGGATTTGAGTTACGATTAATCCATTTCAGCATGCCTGAATCTATTAGGACAAAAGGATGAAAAGCATTTCACTCATTTTCTGAAAAGTTTCAGTTCACTTCAGTCCTTCAGTTGTTTTCGACTCTTTGCGACCCCATGGACTGCATAAGGCCAGGCTTCCCTGTCTGTCACCATCTCCCCAGCTTGCTCAAACTCATGGCCATTGAGTTGGTGATGCCATCCAGCCATCTCATCCTCTGTCGTCCCCTTCTCTTCCTGCCTTCAATCTTTCCCAGCATCAGGGTCTTCTCCAGTGAGTCAGCTCTTCGCATCAGGCGGCCAAAGTTTTGGAGTTTCAGCTTCAGCGTTAGTCCTTCCAATGAATATTCCGGACTGATTTCCTTTAGAATTGACTGGTTTGATCTTCTTGCAGTCCAAGGGACTTTGAAGAGTCTTAGTGTTCCACTTAATTTCTCTAACTCAAATTTAAATTAAAAATTTTTTTTAATTTTATTTTTCATACCACAGGGGATATAAACACTATTGATATTGTTATAGCCTATGGACCATCAAGGAAGGGAATATACGAAAATGAAAAATTTTGCCTTTTTTCTTAATCATGGTAGAAAATGAAAGTTCATTGTCTTATCTTTAAAATATGGATGCAAGAAGTCTAAGCAGGGACCAATGGCTAATATGGAACTGATATGATATAAGGAAATGGATTAATTCATATTTTCAGTGTTGGGCTGCATTGCATAAGGAGCTATTTCTCTAGCTCTGTGGGAAGTGAACTTTCACAGACATACTCATATCTTCAAGCATCTTGGTTTTATTTTCCTAATTCATGAACATTGTATTATTATCAGTGAATCAATGAATATGTCAAGAACAACATATCAAACAAAGGCACAGAATACCAAGTCTGGATCGATGATGAGTATGCGTGGGGCATCTGAATACCATTTTGATTAAACCCAGTTTGTAACTCTGAGGTCCATTGTGTCTTTGGGAAATGTGCTTACAAAGGAAGTCAGAAATATTCAAGGATTGTGTTCTTGACCTTTGTTGTTCATGAATATGGATGGTATTATTATAAGTAAATTGATGTGTGAATAAATGAAGTAGAAATAAAGAGGAGAGCTACCCCTTATCCAGCTGTGCAAGGAGCTTATGAACCAGGAATTATTGTTAATACATTTCTGAAAAGTGGAGTTCAGTAAGATAGACTCAGGGTGCTTCTCCTTTGAGAAAGTATAGATAGATATATGTGAATATCAGTGTTGTTCTTGGTGGTGAGTTTCTGGCCATATGTCTTATTTTTTAAATATTCATATAACTTATTATAATAATACTTAATATAATAGATATGATCAATAGTCATATAACAAGTCATGATGACTAGTATAAAATATTTTGATAAATAGTAGTTTAATATAATCAATAGTGAAAAATAAGATACAAGTGATTATATAGTTATTGAAACGTGAAAAATGTTTCAGCATGAGAGTTGTGAATGTAAAACTATGACTCCTCCTGTGTTCACGGGTATTTATTTTTAATAAGTGGATGCATGTTGAAGATTTCTGTGGTGAGCAGATGGATAGATTTAGCGTCTCTCAGCGTGTCTGTTAAGTGTCTTTAGGTTTCACCAATATTGGTGCTATTATTACAAGTGAGTCAAAGCATAATTTCATATCTGCATTATTTAAAAGAGTAAAAACTGAGGGCCAGTGAGGAACACATGTAATACGTGAAGGAGCCCAATTAATCTCGTTTTACTGCCTGGAAGTCCACTTAAAAAAAAAGACCCAAGCCCCTCCTTTTTCAGGGAAGGATAACGTACACCCTACTCTCTAAACATATCTTGCTATTAACTTTTAAATTCAAATAGTCAAAAATAAAAATTTAGTTTCTTAGTAACACTATGTGGCCAGTGCCTGCCATTTTTTACAACTGGCATATAGTTGATTTAGGAGGGCTTCCCTGAGAGCTCAGTTGATAAAGAATCTGCCTGCAATGCAGGAGACCATGGTTTGACTCCTGGGTTGGGAAGATCCACTGGACAAGGGATAGTCTATGGAGAAGGAAATGGCAACCCACTCCACTACTCTTGCCTGGAGAATTCCATGGACTGAGGAACCTGGTAGGCTACAGTCCGTGGGGTCGCAAAGAGTCGGACACGACTGAGCCGACTTCACTCACTTGAGTATTCTTGGGCCTTCCTTGTGGCTCAGCTAGTAAAGAATCAGCCTGCAATGAAGGAGACCTGGGTTCGATCCCTAGGTTGGGAAGATCCCCTGGAGGAGGGGGACCTACTACCCCTGCCAGTATTCTGGCCTGGAGAATTTGATGGACTGTATAGTCCTTGGGGTCTCAAAGAGTCGGACACGACTGAGCGACTCTCACTTTTGAAAACGTATGGTTGGTTTACAATGCTATGTTAGTTTCAAGTGTATAGCAAAGGAAATCAATTTTATGTGTATGTATTTCAGTTTTCTAAGACTCTTTGCCTATTCAGGTTATTAAATAGTACTGAGTAGAACTCCCTGTGCCATGTAGTATGTGTGTTAGCTGTCTCTTTTATATATTGTAGTATGCACAATGGGCGGTGCTAACAGAATATTTCCATTGTTGGAGAAAATGTCATCAGTGAGGAAACTTGAATGTAATAACGTTTAGTGTTGAGTGGCAGATGACTCTATCTGTATGCATTTTTATTTTTAAAAAGGTCTAGGAAGTTAAATGATCTTTAGAGCTATTTGGTGGTGTTCAGTCACTCAGTTGTGTCCAACTCTTTGTGACTCCATGGTCTGTAGCCCACTAGGCTCCTCTGTCCACGGGATTTTCCATCCATTTAGCACAGCTATTTAATAAATAAATTAATAATTAATGAGATAAACTGTATGATATAGCCAGATTGTATTTTAGAACAAGAATTTAAATTCATCAAAATCTCCCCATTAAACAGTTATCTGGCCTCTCTGTTTTGGTAGGGATATATAGACAAATTTTAATAATATAAGTCATATATTGGGTGATGGATTAAAAGGTCTTCATAAAAACATTTTAAAAGTCTTCACCAGTTTATGTCACACTAAAAGTAAGTTCAGTAGATGAAAAGGATACCTCTGTTGGATTGACTGATGAAAATGTGACAGAAACCAATGTTTCTGATTAATGTGGTAATGTAGAACTAACTTATATTTTAAAAATCCAAGTTTACACTTTTCGTTCTTTAAAAAAATCTGTGTTTTCTGTCTGATTGAACACTCCACTTTGAATTCAGCTGTTGTCCAATGATGAGGATGTTGGCTATTACTTCTGTGAGCAAGGAGCAATGTAAGTAAGAAAAGTTTCTTTTCTTGGTTTGTATGGTTTATCCATGTGTCTCACTGAAGTACTTCAATGGAATAAAAGGCTGCATGCATTAAACCAAATCTAAGAGCACCAAGTATGGCCAGTAGGGAGAAGGCGCTACAGACCAAGGCGCAGAATTAACACGTTTCAGTACCTCTGAGATTCATCTTAAAAAGAGATGGAATGCGTTCAATTAACATTTTCAAAACTGTTATGTATTCCATATTATTTCAGCACCACAGTTGGTTTAATATTTCAATATTATTAGAGACCCAGCCTATTAATTGTTTAGAGGAAACTCCTAGAAGGGGCAACTTATTGTGAGTGTTCTAGATGTAGGGTACCATTGTGGTTTTCAGATGGTCATTACATCATGTTTAAAATTGCTTGAATTAAATGTGTATGGCCCAGTTATGGCTCATTTTTGTGATGGTCCTGGTATGATGCAAGGTTACACTTATATCTAGTCTGCAAACTCTGTCAGAAATCAGCCTAGAGGCAATGATCAGAGTTACATCAAGGGTCCTGTACTGGGAGTTTGTGACTGATGGGATAATGGCGGTATAAATTAACAAAGAGAGTGCTAAGCCTGGACCAGTGATGAGATTGGAGGGTGTCTGAATCAAGCATTTTGATTAAAGGGATCTCTAACTCTGAGGTCCATCATTTACAAGTGGCCTTCTTTTTTTCTCCTTTATGGAAATATGCATACAGCAGAAGTTCAGAATATTCAGATATCTGGATCACAGACATCTTCTGGAGATAGACTGATTTTTACAAGTAAATCAATATATGAGTAAATGAAGAAATCTAAAGATGGGTAAACATAAAGAAAGCTGGGCATGGACCAGTTATGTGAGTATGTAACAAACATGGATTATTATTATACATTACAATAGCACTGAGTGGAGAAGGACATGGCAACCCATTCCAGTATTCTTGCCTGGGGAATCCCAGGGACGGAGGAGCCTGGTGGGCTGCCATCCATGGGGTCACGCAGAGTCAGACACCACTGAGTGACTAAGCACAGCACAGCACACAGCCCCGAACCTGAGTGAAATATATTCATAAAATATGACTCTTTTTCCAGAGGAGTATATATGCAGATGTGCACCAGGTTCAGTAGCACTGCTTAATGTAGGTGGTGTGCTACTTGGTTGTTTTTATTTAGAGAAGGGAAAAATTGCATAAATAAATGCTGATTAAGTAATTATTTAATGGAGAAATGGATGAGCATAGCTCATCTTTAGAATGTGCCTCATGAAAATGGTTATGGTTAATCCAAGTCTTTTCACTGAGCTTTATTAAAAACAACGAAACCACGTAGTTTTTAAATCTTTGTGAGTATTGAAATAGACATATGGAGATGATAAATATTATTCAAGTTTCTTATCCAATGTTAGTTCCTAGTTATTGATGTGTTCTTATGTATAAATAGATGAAGTTCTAATCACAGGCAATAGTTTAAAAGGAGTGAACGTGGCTCAGTAAGAAAGAGGAATGCTGGCATCTTGATGAAGCCACTAATTCTCATCCTCCTTTAGTGTGAACGTGTAGACAGGCACATGAAGACCATTTCTATTTGTTGTTTCTATTCTGGATTTCTGTCATTTTCTTCGTGTGTTTGTATATTTGAACATATGATCACATATTCCATGAATAATTCCATACCTAAATAAATACAACAATGAACAGTTGAATTAATGTGTGAGTTGGGTCAAGCACAGACTTTGGTGAGAATATGCCATGAATGATAATTTCTAAATTCACCCATTTCTCTGCAAATTGAGTCCATTGAAAGGATTATCCAGGCTTTTACTTATGTGGATAGGGGTCTATAGACAGGTATGAGCAGTAGTAACAGTTTTTCTTTTGAGTGATGAACTCAACTGTGCTCATTGGAGTATTTGAAAATATTAGTTAAACCAAGTAGTAAGAATGAGTGCTCTTCATGGGTCAAAGATGAAAATGAGACTTGAGTCGACTTCATGATTAAGCTAGTATCGCACAGCTAATATCCTTTCGATCAGTCTGCATCTGGACTGTTCCTTCTTTTGAACATTGGCATTTGATCCCACAGAATGAAGACTGGCTGCTTCATTCAGTCTTCTCTGAGGAAGATCTTGGCTGTTCCTTTGTGGGTAAGGATCCTAATGACGCAAATATAATAGTCAAAAGATCTTGTCATAAGATTTTGGAGTGAATTTTTCATTAGACTTTATCAAATTACTTAGATCAGGAAAGTGCAAGAGAGCTGGAGTAAGATGCATATGAAGCAGGGGGTTCGCTGATCCATACATACCTCAGTGAGAGCCCCTAGAAAAGAGGTTTCGTCTGTTGAGAAAGATCTAGTTTATGGGAAAAGAGCCTACATACAGATCTTGGTCATATCTAAGGATCTTGTTCTTGGCATTTTTATATTCATGGACATTGATGTTATTTCTGTTGGTGGGTCAGTGAATGGACCAATAAATAAAAGTATAAATGAAGTAAAAGATTATTTAGCCTGGATCGATGATGAGTACCCTGGGGTGTCTGAAGTCAAGGACTTTGATTAAACCCTGTAACTCTGAGGTCCTTTGTAAAAGGATTCATTTCTCTTTGTTATCTCTATAGGAAATGAGCTTGCTTAAGGATGTAAAAATATTCAAGAGTTTGTTCTTGTGTTTGGGCTTCTTAGTATTGTATTTTCAGTAAATCAATGCATGAATAAATCAAGAAAGTATAAATGAATAAGGACAAAATAGTTTATTCCTGGTTCAAATATGACAGAGTATAATATATATGTAATATAAAAATCATTATTAATACATTTCTTAAGCACTGGGTTCTAGTAAAATAAATTGACTAAAGCTTACCACTTTGGGTAAAGAACATTTCCATAAGTGGATGTAAGAGCTCATGCTATTTTTCTGGGCTGGTTTGTTGGTTTTTGTTTTATTAAGAGAAGGGCAAAGCTTTTACTTAATTATTGATTACCTACCTACCTAATAGAGAGAAGGCTTTATACATGGATCTATGTTAAGAATATGTCACATGACCAGTTATGATTAATCCAATGATCTTTGCTACTTTTTAATTAAAAAAATTATCTAATCTTTTTCCTGTGCCTGATGAGCATATGGACAGACATTAATACTGTCCTGATTCTTTTTGTATCACAAATATTAATGTTACTATTATAAATATATCAAGTAATAAGTTAATATTTTAATCAGTTACTTGAAAATAATACATGGTCCAGTGAGGACCATTTGTTATGAAACAAGGAGAGTGATTAATCCACTTCTAACAATTGCTATCTAGATAAAGGAACTAGAGCTAGGCTCTTAAGTTTTGGAATGGTCATTAGAGAGTATTTCTCTTCCTGGTTGTTGGCGTAGTTTCTTTAAGAAATGTAAGATAAAATGGCTCCATGCGTAGTTACATATATTTATACATTTATGAAGGTGGAAGAGGCATGGACAGTTGCTGGGAATGTTCTTGAATCTAAGATTGAGATTACCTGAATTCTTTCCACACAAGTTTCATTTGGAACGGTGTTATAGCTCATGGGCTTCCCTCGTTGGTTAGACTGTAAAGAATCTGCCTACAGGGCAGGAGACCTGGGTTCAATCCCTGCATCGGGAAGATCCCTTGGAAAAGGAAATGGCAACCCACTCCCGTATTCCTGTCTGGAGAATTCCACGGTCAGAGGAGCCTGGTGGGCGACAGTCCGTGGGGTTGTGACACGACTTAGCAACTGAGAGCTATAGCTCTCAGCTGACCGGGCAGAGGGCGTGCACACGGGCGCGTGGTAGTCATGGTGCTGATCTTTCCGTCTGATGTTAGTTCAGAGGTGCTTGTTATATTCATTAAATTTAATACTTGGTTCAATCAATCATTATGTCATTCAGAGTTTCAATAAACAATAAGTACTAGCGTTTATTCCTCATCACTTGTTTAGTGGACTTGAATTCAACTAAAAAACCTGAATCTAGGTTGCCTTATTTTTCTACCTGCCTGTCTTATCTGTCTATTTTAATATTTGCTTTGTACTCTGCAGAATGGATGCTCCATGATTCAATTATGGACTATGGAAACTTATGTAAGTAACAGTCAAAGTAATTGCTTCTGGTTTGGTGGTTTGTCATGGGTGTTAACTCTATTATTGGAAGGGATAAATGGCTACAAGTACAAATTAAATGAACGGAGGTCTTATGTAGGCCAATTCAGTACATCTGTGGTCAATTAAGAAGAAAAGAGGAAGACCATTTTGTTTATTTTCACAGTTAATTACTCAATTAATGTACAATGTATTATCAATTTTAATTTGAATCACAGTTGATTTAAGCTTCCCTCTATAAAGACATAGTTTTGTCACATAAGGCTATCTGTGGTTGAAAATCAAAGGAACTGTTAAATGACTCACTCAAGGACAGGGATCTGAAGTAGTTTAGATAAAATCAAACCCTGATTGTTTTCATATCACATATTGTGGTCTCTAAGCAAACACAAAGTTTCCCCACACGTAGTCAATTTCAAGATCCATAAAAGGAAAACATAAGTACTGTATTTATTGAAAAAAAAATTGTGTATAAATGGACCCAGAGAATTTAAACTTGTGTTGTTCAAGGGTCAACTGCATACAAATAAATAAAGAGTATGAAGCATTGTCCAACTCTAGTAATGTCTCAGGAAGTAAGAGAATCTGTAAATAAATGTTAGAAAGACTGGTTCAGTTAAGAAAGTCATGGTTTTATGTTATGTCTTTGGCTAATGATGCTATAGAAAGTACAAGTAATAATTACTCTTCCAATTCTGGCTTAGTGTTAAGCTTGATGTTCACTTTCTTTAGGGAAATGTCAGTAAATATTAACCCTAATAAATAAAAACCTAAACTACTGGTGTAATGAAAGGTGAAATGCATGGATTAATGAACATGATATCTTAGTTCTTTTCATTTTCTCTGCTTTGTACTCAGAGTGGGTGTGCCAAGCTAATTTAAGGATCTTTCCTGGTCAGGAGCTCTAGGTAAGAGTCAAAGTTATAGTCTTCATTCTTGCGGTGATTTGTTTAGGATGTTAACTATAATCTTGAAAAATAACAATATAATTTTAAAAGTCCAACCATGACCCCCTTATACATTTGGAATTGACATGAACCATTATATTGATTTATCAATATTTGCAACAGTGTGCATAATCAGCAAAATGTAAATTCAGAAAAAAACCAAATGAGTCTATGGAAAGATGTTAGAGATACTTCAAGGTTTTGTTTTCCAGCATAGATATGTATTTTATAACAACTGCTTTATTATAAATGTAAGGCTAGAGGGCCTGCCTGGGTGGTGTAGTGAAACAGAATCTGCCTACCAGTGCAGGAGACACAAGAGACGTGAGTTTGATCTCTGGTTCAAAAGATCCCCTGCAGTAGGAAATGGCAGCCCGCTCCAGTATTCTTGCCTGGAAAATTCCATGGACAGAGAAGCCTGGTGGGCTAAAGTTCATGGGGTCGCAAAGAATTGGACACAACTGAGTGACTGAGCGTGTAAGGCTAGAGATAATATTAATAAATAAACAGTATGTTAGTTAACAAATAAATGCTTCAAGCACGTTTCCTCTAGCTAGATGTTATAGATAATATAAATAATGGCCAGTATTTATTCTACATTAGTAGAATGTTCAGTGTGGTTTGTTTTCTTAGCAAAGAGTTGTATATTAACCCTGGTAATATATAGCATAATCACTGAATAATGAAATGTAGATCCAAAGATTAATAGGGAAAGCATCTCAATCATGTATCTACTCTGCTTTCTGTGTTTTGGAATGGACACATTCCGACTGCTTTAAGCATATGCCTTGATCAACCAACAGTCTCTAAATCTGCCTGTACGTGGAAACCAACATAATAGTGTTCTTATTTTACTTGGGGTGGTTTGTTTAGTTTATTCTTTGAAATATTGAAAAATATGTTCAGGATAAAAAATACTAACCATGGTCCAGTGGTGAAATTGGAAATGTATGAAACACTGGGTTGATTAATCTATCTTTAGAATAATGAGGGTGATTAATGAAAGAAGTATACTCAATTAAGCAGTGATTGTAAAATGAGGAAGCTACTGAAGGCTCTTATCCCTGAGCTTTTGTGACTCAGATATTTATTTAATTATGATTAGTAAATTAATGAACTAATCACTAAACAGAAGTAGATGGGAGGAAGAAAAAGAGGTCCAAACCTGGATCAATGATGATGTCAGATGGCGTGTGAATTATATATGGCAAATGCTATGGTAAATACTTTGTGTTCAACACAAAATAAAATCTATCTCCTCTGTTGCAAATTATTCTATGGATCAGTGTTAGGAGTAAACAACAATATTATTATTCTAATTTTGGATTCATGAATTTCTATATTATTAATATAAATTGATCAATGACAGAACCAATAAATAAAATATAACTAAAAACAAGAATGAAGCCTCATCAACCATACTGTATTTCGTGGGGCCAGAAATACTATTAATCTAAATTAGAGAAAGTGATGCACAGGAAGAAATATATGGACCAAAGGAATTAGCTCTTTGTCTAAGGATCGTATCACTATATTTCTATTTATGCTCACAGATATGTAAACCGTGGAAAATGTAAATACCTTTGTGGCTGAGTAAATGAAATGAAGAAAATAAGAAGCAATATGCAGAAAGTCTCAATTTTTTTCTATCACCTCCTCTGCTTTTTACTCCTCAGAATGGATGCCTATTAGCAGATGTCGGCATCTCCCATAGTCATGCGCTCTGTAGACTGAGGTAAGTAATGCAATAAGCAAATTTGTGTCTTGGAAAGCTTTTTCTCTCTCTGTATTCACTGTATTATGAAAAGTTTGAAATATAATTAGCCTTAGTAATAATGAGTTAATTAATGAACTTATACAGATGAGAATAAAGTTGATTAGTCAATATTTGCTGCAATGAAGATGATTATTGAAATAAATATATTCCATGAGCCAAAATATTCTTCAGGCACAAGTTAGTCATATTGAAGGGGTTGCCCTTCAGTTTTTTGATTCATAGATACTTATTTTATTATTATTAATGAATTAATACAGTGATCAGTAAACAGAGGTAGATCAGAATGAAGAAAAAGGGTCTGAAGGTTGGACCAATGATG
This sequence comes from Nanger dama, assembly GCA_917880005.1. Taxonomy (NCBI): domain Eukaryota; kingdom Metazoa; phylum Chordata; class Mammalia; order Artiodactyla; family Bovidae; genus Nanger; species Nanger dama. The sequence continues at coordinate 4,316,811 of CAKJTW010000063.1, read as the reverse complement.
ATGACTGATGGCATATGAGTTGTATACAATGAATACTGTGTGTCTGAAACTCTGAGGTCCAGCGAACGAAATCTAGTTCTTTTCCCTAGTTGGGAGTGTCCCTACAGACACATGTCAGGGATATGTAGGGACCTTGTTTTATTCTTGGTGGTTCATGAAGTTTTTAAAAATTATTATAACAATATTACTGACAGAATAAAAAAGTATATAAATGAATAAAAATGAATGAATGACTAAAGATGGGTTAAGTATTATTCTCTACTTAAATGTGTAGTAAAGAGAAATGACATTAAAATGAATAACTGATGAATCAAGTATATTATGCATTTTTGATAAATTAATAAATACCTAAATGACTATGTATATGAATTGTGGAAAGTAGAGCTCAATGGATAGAATATCTCAAATTTATATCACCAGAGTCTGCTTGGTACTATGCAGAAATGATGCTCCAGCTGATTTCAGCTTTTGCTGTGATCACGATTGTCCTATTATCTCTGGATTAGAAAGAGAAAAAGTTGAATGATGGTCAAGTTTGTCACCTTAGATTGGGTCACGTGTTTAAATGTATTCCTTGAATTATTTGAAATATTTTTTTATTATTTATTTTATTTTATTTTTATTTTTACTTTATTTTACTTTACAATACTGTATTGGTTTTGCCATACATTGACATGAATCCACCACAGGTGTATACAAGCTCCCAATCCTGAATGCCCCTCCCACCTCCCACCCCATATCATCTCTCTGGATCATCCCCATGCACTAGCCTCAAGCATCCTGTATCCTGTATCGAACATAGACTGGCGCTTCATTTCTTACATGATAGTATATATGTTTCAATGCCATTCTCCCAAATCATCCCACCCTCTCCCTCAGAGTCCAGAAGTCTGTTCTATACATCTGTGTCTCTTTTGCTGTCTTGCATACAGGGTCATCATTACCATCTTTCTAAATTCCATATATATGTGTCAGTATATTGTATTGGTGTTCTTCTTTCTGGCTTACTTCACTCTGTATAATCAGCTCCAGTTTCATCCATCTCGTCAGAACTGATTCAAATGTATTCTTTTTAAGGGCTGAGTGATACTCTATTGTGTATATGTACCACAGCTTTCTTATCCATTCATCTGCTGATGGACATCTAGGTTGTTTCCATGTCCTGGCTATTATAAACAGCGCTGCAATGAACATTGGGGTACATGTGTCTCTTTCAGTTCTGGTTTCCTCGGTGTGTATGCCCAGCAGTGGGATTGCTGGGTCATAAGGCAGTTCTATTTCCAGTTTTTTAAGGAATCTCCACACTGTTTTCCATAGTGGCTGTACTAGTTTGCATTCCCACCAACAGTGTAAGAGGGTTCCCTTTTCTCCACATCCTCTCCAGCATTTATTGCTTGTAGACTTTTGGATCACAGCCATTCTGACTGGTGTGAAGTGGTACCTCATTGTGGTCTTGATTTGCATTTCTCTGATAATGAGTGATGTTGAGCATCTTTTCATGTGTTTGTTAGCCATCCGTACGTCTTCTTTGGAGAAATGCCTATTTAGTTCTTTGGCCCATTTTTTGATTGGGTCGTTTATTTTTCTGGAGTTGAGCTGCATAAGTTGCTTGTATATTTTGAGATTAGTTGCTTGTCAGTTGCTTCATTTGCTATTGTTTTCTCCCATTCAGAGGGCTGTCTTTTCACCTTGCTTGTAGTTTCCTTTGTTGTGCAGAAGCTTTTAATTTTAATTAGATCCCATTTGTTTATTTTTGCTTTTATTTCCAGTATTCTGGGAGGTGGGTCATAGAGGATCCTGCTGTGATTTACGTCAGAGAGTGTTTTGCCTATGTTCTCCTCTAGGAGTTTTATAGTTTCTGGTCTTACGTTTAGATCTTTAATCCATTTTGAGTTTATTTTTGTGTGTGGTGTTAGAAAGTGATCTAGTTTCATTCTTTTACAAGTGGTTGACCAGTTACCCCAGCACCATTTGTTAAAGAGATTGTCTTTACTCCATTGTATATTCTTGCCTCTTTTGTTAAAGATAAGGTGTCCATAGGTGTGTGGATTTATCTCAGGGCTTTGTATTTTGTTCCGTTGATCTATATTTCTGTCTTTGTGCCAGTACCATACTGTCTTAATGACTGTGGCTTTGTAGTAGGACCTGAAGTCAGGCAAATTGATTCCTCCAGTTCCATTCTTCTTTCTCAAGATTGCTTTGGCTATTCGAGGTTTTTTGTATTTCCGTACAAATCTTGAAATTATTTGTTCTAGTTCTGTGAAAAATACCGCTGGTAGCTTGATAGGGATTGCATTGAATCTGTAGATTGCTTTGGGTAGTATACTCATTTTCACTATATTGATTCTTCTGATCCATGAACATGGTATATTTCTTCATCTGTTAGTGTCCTCTTTGATTTCTTTCATCAGTGTAAATAAAGAAGTTATGCTCAATGATAAATATGCTGTGAAACATATTTTTAAATTAGTATTATGCCCCATTGACATTGGTTAATGAAAGATCATCAGTTCATGTATGAAATATTTCTGTAGATAGATACTGGAGATATTCAGGGATCTTATTCTTGGATGGTGTGACTTTTTTTCATTTTAATATTACTAATGAATTAATGATTGATTTTATACAAATGTAGAAATGAATGAAGAAAAAGAGAGTCAACGTGAAGCAATGAAGATAATTGATGCCACATGAACTGTAGATGGTGAATAACATGTGTGTCTGGAAGTTTGAGGTCTAACACAAAACATAATTAATCAAATCCCTTTGTTGGAAATGATCTTCTAGAGACAGATACTAGAAATATATAGAGATCATATTCTTACTCTGGGTTCTTTGATTGAATTTAGTTTTGTTAATGGATCAATAATGTAACTATTAAAGAAGTGTAAATAAATAGATGAAGGACCATTAAAGAAGTAATAAAGGAATAGATAAATAAAAAGAGAGTGAAGTATTAGCTAACTGTGAAAATATGTTGTGAGGCAAGAATTATTATTAATAGAAATTGAAAACACTGATGCCTCTTAGGTATCAACTGATCAAAGATCACAGAGTCAGTTTTTATTTTCTGATCATTAGAGTCAGTTTTATTTTCTATGTCAATCTTAAATTTGAGGTTATTCCTTTTGTTAAGAAAAATTAAAGTATGAAAAATTAATGACTACCAAAGTGATTTAAATAAATAAAATGTGGAAAAGAAAATCAGTTCAGACAAGGTCTCATTTTTATTGACTCATCTACTCTGCTTCGTATCTCTCAGAGTGGACCAGTGGAGCTGGTTGAAAAGCTCTTTCATGGATGTGCTCTCTGGTTGTCTCCATGCCTTTGGTGTATAGTGGCCCATGTGAGTAGTCAAGTTTGTGTCTTCTTTTGATAGGTTTTTAAAAAGCATATTTATTGGGCAATGATAAATATGAGATTATTCCCAAGCATTTTTAAAGTTAAAATTTAGAGTAGAGTAAGAGTAATTAATGAAACAGATCATGTGATAAATGATTCTAAGGACAGATGTAAAATACTCAATTTCTTATTCTTTGGTTTTGTATATATTGTATGGTTTTAAAAACTATTATTTATGAATAAGGAATTAGCGTACAGGAGAGTGAATAAAAAGAGGCTGAAATGTGGATCGATGATGACCGTTGGTGGAGTCTGAGTCACGGACGATGACAACTTCATTCTGGAATCTGAGGTCTGCTGAAAAGACTTAGAGTCTATTGCCTCTCTTTGAAATGATCCTATAGGCTGATTTTAGGAATCTAAATGGATTGTTTTCTTAGATTATTTTCATGGATTTTGATTCTTCTTATAAGTGGATCAATTAATTAAGAAACAATGTATAAATATTAAAAAGTGAAGATTAATAGCATGAGGATATGTGGTAAGGCAATAAAAACTACTAAAATATATTGAGAATACTGAATTCCATTAAGAAAAATAAGTGGTTTGAGTGCCTTTCCTTCTTTGGCTTATGTTAATAGAGATGTTCTCATGCTGGGTCCATAGCCAGTTCAACATTACTCATTTTTAAAAAGGAAATTTGTAAGTATCATTCCAAGTTAGTACATGAGTAACTGGTAGACTAAACGTAAGGCAGAGTGCACGCAATGCTGGATTTAGTGTCATGATTCTGTTGTATGTTTTGCTTTGTTCTTCTCAGAAAGAGAATCCTGACCCTCGAAGTTCACCGTGGCGTCACTGTAGGAGTGTTAGGGCCACTGTGAGTAGTGATCAAAGCTTGTGCTCGGTTTGGGTGATGTGTTGAGGGTTTCCCTATAATAATTTAAAATGTATTAACTATAAGAAAAGAGACCAACTCTGGTCCAGCAATTAAATTGGAAATGCACGGAACAGGATGATGTTCAATCTGTTTTTACAATAGTGACTAATGAAAGAAGAGCTATATTCAATTAGGCAATGATTCTAAAGAATGATACTGAAGGCTCTTGTCCTTGTGTTTCTGTGATTCGTGTATATGTATTTAATTTCAATTAGTGTATTGATGAATGAACGTATACGGGAATGTAGGAATGAGAGAAAGAAGCCTAACTTGAGGTCAGTGTGGCCTGACAGTCACTCACAGGCCACATGTTTGGAAGTCTGCAGTCTAACACACAAAAATCTCATCTGCTTCCTTTCTCATCAGTGAGCCTATGGATTGATGTTAGGAATATATAATTATATTCTCCTTATAATTTTGAATTCATAGATTTCTATATTATGAATATAAATGAATCAATGACAGAACTAATAAATGACATGCAAAAAAATAATGGCGCTATTGATGCCTGGTCCACCCGTGGATGCATGTGGCGAGGCAAGAAATAGTATGAACGGGGAAGACGCAGGCGTGTGGAGACGCGAACGCACCAGCGGTGTCACGCCCTTGTCTAAGGAGCGTGCAGACGATGACATTGATGCATAGGCCCAGTTTGATAAGCCTGGCTCTGTCTTAAGTAGAGAATGTCAACTTTGTAATATTATAAATTTATATATAGATTATATGTACGTATGTTTAAAAGAGTTAATAGTTGCCTGAGTAAAGGAAAAAATGATGAAAACAGAGACTGAGGGAGAAAAGAAAGATTTCGATTTTTCACAGTTTATTTTTCCTTGTTCCTCCCAGAATCAGTGCACTCAAGTGGATATATGCCTTTTCCATGGTTTCCTTTGTGTATTGAGAGCCTAGAGAAGAATGTGAGTAAAGGTTCAAGTTCTTATATTTAATGAGTTTTTGTAAAATCTAATTCAAAGCACCAATCATGAAAAATGTCCATGAGAATGAAGAAACGGGCTCAGATCTGGACCAGTGATGACTGTTGGTGGAGTCTGAGTCATGGACGATGACCACTTTGTGTCTGAAACTCTGAGGTCCAAAGTCTGCTGCCTCTATTCGAAGTGATCTTACAGAAAGATGTTACAAACGTGCTTCTAAGGATCACATTATTATCTTTATATGTAAGCCTATATAAAGTATAAATTATGAAAAATAATACTCTCATAACTGAGCAAACAAAATGAAGAAAACAAAGACCAATTCAGATAAAGTCTCAGTGTTGTTTTTTTTTTTTTTTTTTGTCTTCTCTGCTCTGTACTCCTCAGAATGGACACACACCAATGGGTTTAAGTATCTTCCATGGTCTTGGGCTCTATAGACTGATGTGAGTAATACAGTAATTAAAATTTATGTCTGAGAACTTTTTTCTCATATATTCACTGTATTATAAAAGTGTGAAACATAATTAATATTGGTTAATTAATGAATCAATCAACAGACTTATGCCGATAAGAATGAGGGAAATAGAGCCCCATACACGGACCAGTGATGATGACTGATGGCGTATGAGTCATGGATGGTGAATACTATGTGCCTGAAACTCTGAGGTCCAAAAAAGTGAAAATGAAAGTCACTCAGTTGTGTTCAACTCTTTGCAACCCATGAAATGTACAGTCCATGGTATTATCCAGGCCAGAATACTGGTGTGGGTAGCCTTTTCCTTCTCTACGGGATCTTCCCAACCCAGGGATTGAACCCAGGTCTCCCGTATTGCAGGCAGATTCTTTACCAGCTTAGCCACAAAGGAAGCCAGAGGTACAATAAAAACAAAATATAATCTGTTGCTTCTATTTGGCATACTATTACAGACAAATATTAGGAAAACAAAAGAATAATTTTTTTCGCTTGAGTTTATCAATTTTTCATCTTACTATGAAAAATTGCCCAAAGAAAAATCAATGTACAAGTGTAAATAAATTACATTGAAGATGTTGAAGTATATTCAGTCTTAATATATGTGGTGAGTCAATAAAAACTCTTAATATTGATTGATAATACTGAAGTTCATTAAGTTCAGGCCCTTGACCTCTGTGGCTAAGAATGATGCAGACAGTAAATAGCAGTAATTGTTCTTATTCTTGGTCTGTGTCAAGCTTGACCTTGTTTTGTTTGTTAAGAATAAGTTAATAAATATAATCCCAATGTACTATATTCCTAAGCAACTATGTAAAAATTAAAATTAGTGTAGTGTCCTTCAATTTTGTTATCATCTCTCTGATTTGTATTCCTCAGAATGGACGTACCTGAATTTATTAAGCATTTGACTGTGATCAAGGCCTCTGCTGGTTTTCCTGCGTATAAATAGACGTGGGTCATGTAAGTAGTTGTCAAATTCTTCTCTTGGATTGGGTGTTTGTTTATTCATTGTGATAATAAAAATAGCATTAAATGTATTCAAAGAAGAGTAGCCATGGTTTATAGATGAATACAGAAGTAACAGGAGATGTTGCTTAATTGGTGTTGATATCAATGAAGATGAGCAATGAAGTAAGGATATTCCGTGTGGCAAATGACTCTATAGATAGATATTAAGGATATTTTCCTTGAGTATTTGCGATTCACAGATATTTATTTTAATGTTATTAGTGAATTGATGAATTGATCAGTAAATATATGTGAGAATGAAGGATGAGTTCCTTACTTGGACCAATGATGAAGACTAATGGAGTATGAGTCACGTATGCGATGAGTACTCATGTGTCTGAAACTCTGAGGTCCAACACAAAGCAATCTAGCCCAATCCCTCTATTGATTCTACTGATTCTATTGACAGATGTCAGGAATATTTTCAATACAAAGATATTGTTCTTGGTCTTTGTGTTCCTGAATTTTTACCAAATCTTATTCTAAAAAAATAATTGGCAGAATAAATAAACAAATGTTTAAGTAAAGATGAAGAGGCTGAAATATTGTTCATTCTTAGAATGTATAGTCATGAAAAGAATAGGATCAAGTGTATTATATCTTTATCCAAGGATAATGCAGACAGGAAGTAATAGTTTCTACTCTGAATCTGGTACAACTTTGATGCCTCATATGTTAAGTGAAAAACAGAAATATTACCATTAATCAGTAAATACATAAATGACTCTTTGGTGGAAAATGTGAATACATGGACAGAATGTCTCCATTTTTTTAATCATCTTCTCTGCTTGGTACTATCCAGAATGGATCCTACAAGCTGATTTCAGCTTCTGCTCTGATTAAGATCATCATGTTGCCTCTGTCAGGAGGGCGACAAAGGTGAGTAAATGTTAAAGTTCTTGCCTTTGTTTATTTGTTTAAGGATTTCAAAGTAATATTAAAAAATAATAAATATAATGAAAATGGACTATGTCTAAATATAAAAATCATTTGAAACATTATATAAATTGATAATGAAATATTATGTTGATTAACAAAAATTGAATTTCATTGATCAAAGAGATAAAGTCTACATGGGATAGGATTCTATATAGTATGTTTAGGATATTCAAATATCTTGTTCTGGGATTGTGGAATCATGTCTTCATTATATCATTATCAATGAATTAATTTAGTTGATCAGAAGTAGAAATTAATGAAGGAAAAGAGACTCAAACATAGACTCGTGATGTCAGGTGGTGGCAAATGAATTATAGGCAATGAATACTGTGTGTCTGTTACTCCCAGCACAAAAGAGAGATAATTGAATCTCTCTTTTGGAAATGATCTGGCAGATGGATGTTAGAAATATATCAAGAATCATGTTCTTAGTTTGACATCCTCAGTTAAGGTTTATTAATGGACTGATGGTAGAATAAAATAGAAGTAAATAGATAACGAGGAATGCCCAACTCATTTGCCAATACAGGAGGCATAAGAGACACCGTTTCGACCCCTTGCTCAGGAAGATCACCTGGAGGAGGGCACTCCAGTCCTCTTGACAGGAGAATCCCACAGACAGAGTTGTCTGTGGGGGATGATTCATAGGGTTGCAAAGAGCTACAAAGAGTTGGACACAAATGAGGTGACTTGGCATGCACCCACACTATTGAAGTTTTTCATTTTATTTAAAAACATGAATAGTTTGTGAAATTACTTCATGAATTAAAGAATGGACAGATGAAAATTTAAATTACTAATAAATGGCTACCAACAAATAAAGTTAGAGAAGACCAAATATGGATATATGCTGAAGATATGCATTGTGGCAAGCTTTATGAGGTCATCGAATTCAATATAATTTTCTAAAAGTTTGAGGCTTTTACATTCTCTTTCCCAGCTCCTTATTATTCCAGATGAGGTTTGCACCACAGTTTATAAACATTTTTCTGTCGAAAAGATCTAAGCTATTAATTTAGTGAAGCAACCTGCAGGAAAATGTAAGATATTTACAGTGTTTGAATGTGGAGTGTATAGTGAGTCTGTGATGGTTCTTTTTACATCTTTAAAGAATGTAGAATTTAAATGAGAAAGAGGCAAGCAGAAACCCATGATGTGAATGGAGTGCATTTTGAATGTCTTGTGATTAATTCATTTCTGCATCACTGAAGTTCATTTCAAAAGGAGATTTGATTTTATTATCCATGGGAATAAGTCTTTAGTTAGATTTCTGTAATTTTCAAGAATCTAATTCTGGGGTTTAGATAGATCCTGGGGACTTGTTACAGTAGTCTACAGGAATAAATTAAAGAATCAATAGGTAGATGGATAGACAGAAATTTTTGTTCATATAGTTCTGAAGTGCAGCATTATGTTAAGAAACCAGTAGATCAAGGGTGTTACCTCTCTGGTTCGGTTAATGTACAGCAGTGTTCTCACACTTGATCAGAATCACGCAAAGGGCTTGTTAGATGACAGATTGCTGGTCCCAGAGTCAGCGTTTCTGACTCAATACAATTACTATGGGTTCCACTAATCTACTTTCCTTATATGTTCCCAAGTTCTGCTAATGCTGCCTATTAGGAAGCAATGTTTCTAGAGCATCACTGATAAAGTCAAATATATGTCATAATAATTAGTGGTCTTGCTCTGTGTCAGTGCTGAGTTTCAGGTAGCATATTTTTCAAGAAATAACAAATACAGTAATTAATAAAGAATCCACCTACAGGAGACACAGGAGATGCAGATTCAATCCCTGGGTTGGGAAGATCCCCTGGAGCAGGAAATGGCAATCACTCCAGTATTCTTGCCTGGAAAATCCCATGGACAGAGGTGCCTGGTGGGCTACTGTCAGTGGGGTTGCAAAGAGTCAGATATAACTGAGCATGCATGCACATGGAGAAAATGTCTCATTCTTTTAACATTATCTTTACAGACCTCTAAATGGGTGCAGCTGGACTGAAAAGACCAAGGTTTCTAGGCTGCCAGTATGTTTAAGAAATGAGTATATGACTACATAGATGAACAAAATCGGTCAAGGACAGATCTGTATGAATGATGAGAAATGAAAATTTATGACTAATTTGATTATGATTAATTGGAACACTTTGGATGATTTTAAAAGCAGTTTGAGTCCCAGTCATCCATTTTTATAGCTCTTTAAATTTTTGTTTTAGGTTTTCCCTAAACATTCCTTAGTTGATAGCAATATAAGCTATTTTCATCATGAGGAAGAGCACATTGGAGATGTAAGTATAATACTAGTCAATAGTTTAGTTCTGATAAAATATTTAGTTCTGATTGGGTTCATGGTCTTCCTCGGTGGCTCAGTGGTAAAGAATCTCTGCTATACAAGAGACGTGTGTTCGATCCCTGGGTAAGGAAGATCCCCTGGAAGAGGGCATGGCTGCCCACTCCAGCGTTCTTGCCTGGAGAATCCCATGGGCAGAGGAGACTGGCGGGCTACAGTCCATAGGGTCACAAAGAGTCAGACACACACAATGCGTTCACATTATGAAAAAAGGCCTACCATGGACCAATGATGGGAATGGAATGCATTTTGAAATATTTTTTTATGATCAAAACATCTACAAACTACTGAGGTCCATGACAAAAAAAGTATGTTTACATCTGTGGAGAGGGATAGATTTCAGTAATGTTCAAAGATTGTATTCTCAGTCTTTGGTGGGTCATGAATTTTGATTTTATTATCCTAATTAAATAGAAGAATATACAAATAGGTCAGTGTATAAAATGAAAATGGTGAAGCATATCGGAGTATGAAAATATGTGGTGAGGCATGAATTACTATTAATATAACTTAGACCCTCGTGAAGGAGGTTCTCGTTAAGCAATAAACGGATCAGGAGGTTACAGTTTGGGGAAGAATGATAGAGGCAGGGAAACATATTAGTCTGTTCGTGCTTTGAGTCTGCAGAGATGGCAATGGCACCCCCACTCCAGTACTCTTGCCTGGAAAATCCCATGCACAGAGGAGCCTGGTGGGCTGCAGTCCATGGGGTCGCTAAGAGTCAGACACGACTGAGCGACTTCACTTTCACTTTTCACTTTCATGCATTGGAGAAGGAAATGGCAACCCACTCCAGTGTTCTTGCCTGGAGAATCCCAGGGATGGCGGAGCCTGGTGGGCTGCAGTCCATGGGGTCGTTAAGAGTCAGACACGACTGAGCAACTTCACTTTCACTTTTCACTTTCATTCATTGGAGAAGGAAATGGCAACCCACTCCAGTGTTCTTGCCTGGAGAATCCCAGGGATGGCGGAGCCTGATGGGCTGCCGTCTCTGGGATCGCACAGAGTCGGACACAACTGAAGTGACTTAGCTGCAGCTTTGAGTCTGAGTTCAGGTAGTTTATTTACTTTAGAAAAAAGAAAGAAATCACTATAAAATAACAAATACATAAATGACTGAGAAAATGCCATGAGAAAAGCATTAATGGGATGAATGTCTCGAGACTTTCCTATCTGCATTGCTTATATTCAGAATGAACTGAACCAATAATGTAAGCCTCCTGCTGTGGCAGTGAATTCTGTATTAGGAGCAAAGAGACAAATATGAGTAATAGGCCAAGCTCTTATCCTGGTTGGGGTGTCTTGTTTAAGAATATTCGCTGATTTGTTAAAAACATGCAATAAGTATAATCTAAGAAGTTGGCTGTGGCCCATTATGGAATGCATATGTCACACGTGGTCCTTAGTGAGTAGGTGCAAATCGAGAGTGGGTATTGCTGAGGGAAATTGTTGTATGCACAGATGTTAAGAATGCTTGAGTCTCTTGTTGTTGAGGTTTTGTGCTTCATGTAATTTTTTTAATTAATATTAGTCAATTAAAAATTAAAAATCAACAAGTGTGCAAATGAATGAGGAGAAAGAGGGCAAATCGTGGACCAACAAAGGACAGCTAGTAGGGTATGAATCAAGGGTGGTGGATGGCCTGTGTCTGGCACTGAGCTATACAGTGCACTTACTATACAGAAAGAGGCCTGGTCCATTGTCTCTGCTGGATGTGATCCTGAGGCAGGCTAGGGAACGCCAGTCCTCGAATTTAGTCCTGGACAAAGTTCTTGGACCTTAGTGGTTCATGAATTTTGATGGCATTATTACTACAAAATAAAAATCAATAACAAATCTATTCAATTACTTGAGTAAATAAAGATCAAGAGGGTAGAGTGTTGTTCAATTATGGGAGATGAGACAACAAATACTATTAATTTAATTTGGAAGTATGAAAATTTTTTAAGAAATTATTGGATCAAGGGTATTACCTCTTTAGCTAACTATTTCATGCATAGGCAGAGATAATATATAGTCATTGTTAATGCTCCATGTCAGTAGCGAGTTAAGAGTTGTTCTTTTTTGAGGACATGAGACAGAATTATTAACATCAATTAGTATATATTTAAATGACTAAGAAAATGAAATGTGGAAGCAGTGATCAATGGACATAAGGCCTGAATTATTTTATCATCTGCTATGCTTTGTACTCCTCAGGGTGGGTTCTCAATGCTGTTCAACTTTCTACCATGATTCCTGTGATCAAGAAATATATGGCTACATCTCTCTATGTGTAGGAACCAGTGTAAGTAATAGGTAAATTTCTTACTGAGGTGGCTAATGGTATTCACTATCAAGACTTGGAACTTCCTGGCAGTCCAGTGGTTTTAATTCCATGCTTCTGCAACAAGGGACGTGGGTTCAATCCCTTTTTGGGGAACTATGATCCCACATGCTATGCAGCCAAAAAAAAAAAAAAAATCTATGAAATATAATGATGGAAGGCCAACCATAGCCTCACAATGAAGGTGGTGTGGAATGAAGCATGATGTTGATTAATTGGTATATTAAACACTGAGTCTGTAAGGAGACATATGTTAGGAATTTTCCAGAAACTACTTAGGTCTCTGTGATTTACACAGATTAATTTTGTTATTATTTGTGAATGATTGTATTAAACAAAAAATGAAGACTAAGGGTTAAATCTGGACCAATGATGATGACTGGCGCATATGAGTCATGTATAGTGAATACTACGTGTCAGGAGCTCTGAGGTCCAACACAGAAAGAATCTGGTAGAAAATGTTGCTTTAGACATTTCTCATGTATATGCAAGGATCTGTTTTTCGACTTGTGGTCACAGATTTAAAAATATTTTTGTAACAGAATCAATAGGAGAATAAAGTTAATATCTGATTAAGAGAAAAATAATAAATATTACTATAAATTAATAAATAGCTAAATTACTATGTATATGAATGGTAGAAAGTATGGATTAATGGTGAGAGTGTCTCAATCTATTTTTAATCACCTTCTATACTTGGTACTCTTTGGAACAGATACTGGAGTGGACTTCAGCTTCTGCCACAATGAAGGTTATCATAGTGTCTCTGTCAGGAAAGAGACCAAGGTGGGTCATGATCAAAAATCTTGTCTTGGTTTGAGTCTTCATTTAAGGGTGTGTTTGGTATTATTAACAATTCTTAAATTAAAATGTTAGCTGTGGCTGATTCATATCAATGTATGGCAAAACAAATACAGTATTGTAATGTAGAATAAAGTATTAAAAAAGAAAAAAAAAGTTAGCTATTATCAATAATAAATACCTATGAAACATGTTGATTAATTGATAGCATGTAACATTAAGACTGAATAACAAAAGAGATATGGTCCATGTGGGAAATGGTGGTATAGACAAACTGTAGAATCTTACTCTTGGCTTTTTCATAATGAATTATTTTTTCCTTATTATGAAAATTAATAATTCAATAATTAATAATTTGATCAATACAAATATAGACATCCATGAAGAATACGAGACCCAAGCAGTAGAAATGGACCACATAACAGTCATCATGACTGGTGGCATATGAGTTGTAGATGATGAAAAGAAGTATCTGAAGCACTGAGATCCAACACCCAAATAACATGTTCCAACTTTAATCTGGAAAGGATTTTATAGACAACTGTCAGAAATACACAAACACCATGTTCTTAGGTTTATAGATTTAGGTTTATTATTAATGGATCATAGATAGAATCATTAGACAAGGAAGAAGGAGAAAATGAAGTATTATTCAACCATGAGGTGAGGCAAAATATATTACTAATAAAATTTGAAAACACTGAAGCCCATTGAGAAATAAATGGTTCAAGTATGTTACTTTTTGGCTAAGGATCATGTAGACACGGCTAATTAAGAGTCAGTTCTATTCTGGATCAGTTCCAAGCTTGAGTTTGTTCTCTTTGTTAATAGAAAAAATGTGTATGTGTAATGAAAAATTAATAGATACAAATGAAATGGACTACTTGATGTGGAAGGAAGGATCTATGTAGATAAGATCCTAATCTCTTTTTATAATCTAGTATGCTCTGTACTCCACAGACTGGACATACTTGAGATGATTTTACCATCTTCCATGGTCCCAAGGCCTTTGGTGGCCTCTATAGAAGTATGGAGCCCAGTGTGAGTAATAGTGAACGTTCTTTTGTTGGTTTGAGTATTTACTGTATGATTAGGGTGAATTAATGAGTGAATAGACATAGAGCAATTGTGCCAATCCTGGACCAATGATGATGACTGGTGGTTTGAATCACAGATGATAAATAATGTGTGCCTGAAACTCTGAGGTTCGGGAGAAGGCAATCCAATACGTTATCTCTGCTTGTAAAGATCCCATAGATAGAAATCAGGAATATACAGGGATCTTATTTTTTTCTGTGTTCATTCATGCATTTTCACTTTATTGTTATAATCGGAGAAATGAAATAATCTATAAATATGTAAATAAAGCTGGATGAGTATATCCTTATTCAGTTGAAAAACTGTGTGTTCATGCAAGAAATTCTGTTAATAAATTTGAAAAGAAGTCCCCCAAAAACAGACAGTGCATGACTGTTAAGTTTTGGGGTAAGAATAATATAGACAATAGTCATAGTCACTGCTCATTTTCTTGTTAAGGACAAGGTTTAAGTTTCATTTTCTTAAGAGAAAATGAAATAATTTAGAGTATTCTAAATTAATGATTGTCTAAATCACTAAAAATGTAATGCAAAAGCAAGGATCAGTGATTAGTTCTCAATTATTTATCATTTGCTCTCCCATGTACTCCTCAGAATGGATGCTCGTGAGCTGACTTAAGCATCTTCCATGGTCTGGAGCCCTGTGGTTGCATCTGTATGTTAGGACAGTGGAGAACAATGTGAGTACTCGTCAATGTACTTGTCTTGGATTAAGCCATATTTTTAAAAGATATTATTAAAAATTAAATATCATAAAAAATTCCAAAAATCTGATGTCAATACCATCGATACAAAGCCATATGAGAATAATTCATGTATGAAGCACTGAGATCAGTTAATGAAAGCGTTGTCAGTGGAAATGATTATTTAGATGGATGTCGAAGATGTTCAAGGGTCTTACTCATGATTTATTTGTGTAACTTACGCTCACTTAAGTAATGAATTAATAAATGTAGGTGTTAGTAGGGAAAAAGAGCCCCTCCTGGACCATATGACTGGAAGCATGGGAATCTGTGGTAAATACTGTGTATCTGTAACCCTGATTCCTCACAAAGTAAAATCTAGTCAATCTTTGATTTTTTTAAATGACCCCAGAGATGGATGTTGGGAAAGCACCAACATCTTATTTCATTTTGGAGTTTACAAATTTAGATATATGTAGATTATATATTTAGATATATTAATGATAATCAATAAGCAAACCATTAAAAATGTAAAAGAACGCATAAAAAGAAGAAAGGGAAGCATTGTCCACTAGGAACATATGTGGTGAGGTAAGAAATATTAATTGAAAACATTCATGCCCATTAAGCTAAGCACTTTGCCTTCTTCCTGAAAAGGTCATTAAGACACTGATATGAGTCAACATTATTGTTCTGGGTCAGTTTAAATGTTTCTTTTGTTAACAGAAAAAATTGCTACACTATGAAAAATTAATAAATATGCCTAAGTGAGTAAAATGAAAGGGGGAAGACAAGGATCAGTGGCTATAAGAACTCCATTTGTCATGTTCTCTGCCCTGTGCTCCTTAGAATGGGTACTCTTAAGCTGATAAAAGCATTCTTCCACAGTCATGAGGTCTCTGGTTATATTCATGTGTTAGGACTGTGGAGGCCATATGAGTAATAGAGAAATTTTGGTTTTAGTTTCAATGTTTTGTTTAAAGGTATTGACTTTATTATTGTGAACTGTGACATACAATCAATCAATGAAATCCAAATAGCCCAGTGTGAGATATGGGATTAATATGAAGCATTATATGATTAATTCATATAGTGAAAACAGAATAATTAAAGGAATATTGACATGAAAGTGGTTCTATATATGAGATTTCTAAGCTGTTTGGTGGTTCCAATAAAACCATTTAAAAATTATTATTACTGAATTATGAATTGAACAATAAATAATATAGAAACAATGAATTAAAAGAGGTATGACATTGAATCGATGATAACTACTGGTGGTGTATGAGTTGTGTCTGATAAATACAAGTCTAGAACTCTGAGGTCTAATGCAAAAGAAATGTGTTTTTCTTTTACAATTTCATTCTTAATTATCATTGTCCCAATGAAAGAATCATTAAATAAATATGTCAATCAATGAAGAGAAAGTCTCAGTATTTTTATCGCATTCTCTATTTAATACTTTTCAGAATCAAAGTTCAAGCCTTTATTGTGATCACAGTTGGCATTTTCTGGTTGCTATGGGACAGAGACCCAGGGGAGTAATGGCCAGGATTTCCATCCTGGTTTGGGAAACTGGCTGAAGTGTTTTCACTCTAAGAAGTTCAATCACGGACTTCCTTGGTGATCCACGAGTTAGCAGTTCAGTCCACCTTCCAAGGCAAGGGCTCAGGTTTGCTACGTGGTTGGAGAGCTAAGATCCCAAATGCCTCATGACCAAAATACCAAAACATAAAAAGAAAAGTAATATTGTAACAAATTTAATAAAGACTCTAAAAATGGTCCGCATCGAAAAATCTTTAAAAAAAAAAGGTCATGGTTTCTGGATCGATGATGATCCATGCCAGCGTATGAGTCATCAGTTATGAATAATACATGTCTGGAACTCTGAGGTCCAATAGAAAAGAAATGTGGTCTTTCTCTTCATGGATTTTCATTGGTTCCTCGATGGTGACAGTGATTGGAGAGATGTTAGAGATATTCAAGGGTCTTTTTGCTGTGCTTGGGGTCATCCTGCTTTTATTTCATCAGTATTGATTGATGTGATGATTTATATGATCAAAATGAATGAATGAAAGACCTACAACTGGGCCTAAGGGACGCAAAGATGACTTGGGTAGAGGATGAGGGGTGGGCAAGTAACCCTGAGTATCTTGAAGCCTGAGGGCCATGACAGCACGTCCCCTCTTGTCTACTTTCCTTTCTTCATGTGGACAGATGTCGGGAATCTAGAAAGTCATATTCTTAGGTTGGGTTAGTAAACTTAGATTTCTTGTTATCAAAAGACAGTTCCCTTGAAAGGATATACCTACTAGATTGAGTAGAAAAGGTCAGTTAGTATTTCCTCTGGACACTTGCAGTCCGGCAAGAAAGAGTGATGCCTCTGTGGATACACATTTAGCCACACATGAACCTAAGAGGTCAGCTGCTTGGCCAAGTGTCGTGTAGACCTACCACAGGAAGGCCGCTTGTTTTGTTTGTATACTCTCAAATTTGAGTAGAGTTTTATTTCTAGAAAGCAATGTCTTTGCATTATGAAATAGGTATTAAGTCCTCATGATTCAGAACATGAAATTTGGAGTGGAAGAATCAGTGACCCTAAATTTTTTTTTCCTCTCTCTTTTTCTTTGGTTTTCATGGACTGGACTCTATTCATGAGAATCGACGCCTTTGAGCTGAATAAACTGTCAATAGTCTGTGGTCATGAACCTTATGATTATCGAAACCCGTGTGAGTAATGATCACATTTAAGGGGGTGTATCTGGGAGAGATGTGTGGAATTAATGGTTAAAGAGTGTAGAAATCAGTGAAGAGAAAACAGTGGATCGATGATGACTACTGGTGGCGAATGAACCGTGTATGATGGATGCGTGATTGGAACTCTGAGGCCCCGTGCAAATAGAATCAAGTCCATCCATCATCCTGATGGGAGTGGCACCATAGCAGAGGTCAAGAAGGCATCAGGGTCTCATGGTCTTTGTTTTGATGCTGGAACTTTCTTTTGAGTAGAATGGACAAATAGACTAGGTCTTCCTAAACACATGAAGAGATGTAAAGGTTAAAGGTGGAAGAGAACTGCCAGTCCTGGAAGCATGGGTTGAGACAAGGCAGACTATGAATATGGCAAGGACACTGCACATTTCAATGAGGAAGCCATGGGCCATAAATGTTGGCTTTAGGGAAAGGATGGCGGGGACAGGGTAAGTAGTAGTCAGCCTTTGTCTTGTGGCTCTACAGTAAGATGC
Source organism: Nanger dama (assembly GCA_917880005.1). Lineage (NCBI taxonomy): Eukaryota > Metazoa > Chordata > Mammalia > Artiodactyla > Bovidae > Nanger > Nanger dama. The sequence continues at coordinate 4,298,667 of CAKJTW010000063.1, read as the reverse complement.
AAGTGGTCTGTTTTCAAGAGATTTCCCACATACCCTAAGTTAAGGAAAGCCTGAATGGAAGCAGGGAGCTGTGGAGTCTCCACAGTCCTAATGATCTGCTTTGTTTTATACTTCTCAGAGCGAATGCACGGGATCTGATGGAGGGATTCCTCATGGAGCACCAGCCTCGGATGCCATCTTCACTGTTGGAACCATAGAACCTAGACCCATGTGAGAATCATCTCATTCCTCATCTGTTCTAAGGTGGTTTCTCTACAAGTAAAGATTACACTATTCACTTAGGTAACAGAAAATGAAAGAAGGCCATTTTTTTTTTATCAGTTTCTTGATGAACAAGGAAGTGATGCAGGGGTAAGGCGAGAGCAAAGATAAGACGGAGGTGGAATGATGTGAAAAATTCTAGAGGCCTATGAGCCATATGACCTTGTTGGCCTCCTTTTAACCCCACAGTGTTAAAATTGTCAATGAATCAAAGCATGAATCAGTTACCAATGCTGAATGAAAAGTCATGGTTTCTGGATCAATGATGATCCGTGCCAGCGTATAAGTCTTCGATGACGAATAACACGTGTCTGGAACTCTGAGGTCCAATAGAAAAGAAACGTGGTCTTTCTCTTCATGGGTTTTCATTGGTTTCAGTAATTGAGCCAATGAAAGTAACAAAAAGCATGAACACACATCCATGAAGGGCAAATGTCTCTCTCTGTGCACTCCTTCTCTGCTTGGTACTTGTCACAATAGAAGCTCATGGTGATTTCAGCCTCCATGGTGATCAAGGTCATGAGCTTCAGGTTGCTCTGAGACAGAGAGCTAGGTGAGTGTTTATTCAGTAAATAATATAGGAATAAATGGGGTGAAAGAAGATAACATTGGATGATTGATGCCTACTAGTTTTATATGAGTTGTGTGTGATGAGTACATTTTATGGAGTCTGAGGTATTACATAAAGGGAACCTAAGAATCTGGGGGAGTCATTTGTGTTGGAATACAGGTTTTTAGGAGCCAGGAGACCATTTTGAGCATTACCTGCTCTTTAATTCTTTTTGCTGTTTTCTATTGGGTATTATTTTTCCAATAAGATGTTTGAAATATAATCAAATAATGTTAGTCGCTCAGTTGTGTCTGACTCTTTGTGGCCCCATGGTCTGCAGCCCACCAGGCTCCTCTCTCCATGCGATTTTGCTGGAGTGGGTTGCCATTCCCTTCTCCCATTTTTATCCCATTGATAAATAAGTAATGAATATGAAGCTTTCTATTGATTAATGCATTATGAAACCTTACAATAAATATGAGACAGATTTGAGATGAGAGTTTCTGCAGAGATATATTAGCTATAACAAGGTTTTGTTGAGTATTTTCCAAGTACTGAGTGTTAAAATTTTAATTAAGCCTTTCCCCCTGATTTTGTGCCTTACAAGTGCATCTCTGTGTTAGAAATATAAAGCCCAGTTGTCAGTAATAGCCAACTTCTTGTCCTGGTTTGCTTGCTTAGTTTATCATGGGTTTGTTGATTTCTGCATTTGTGTTATTTGTGTGTGTCTGTGTGTATTAAGGTTACAGTTTGAAATTTTCATCCAGAATAACAAAAAGTCAATTATAGCTCAGTGAGAAATAGGGAATTGATGAAATATTAGTTGATTAATATATAAATCAAAAACAGCATCTAATATAAAAAAGATGCTGAAATCACATTGCTGTGAAATTGAACTATTTACACAGTAGTGATGTCCTGGGCTTATTAGGTTTTTTTGAATAATAAAGTTTTAAAATGTTTATTAATGGATTACTTGTTTAATCAATAAACAAATAGAAACGAAAGAACAGAGACACACACATGGACCAATTATGCTTATCATTCCAGGAAGAGTCCTGAAGGATGAAAACATTTCTGAAGTGCCTTTCTGAGATCCGACACAGAACATAAGTAGTCTATGTCCTTTGTTGAAATGTTTCTATAAAGAGTTGTCTGGAATACAAAAAGATCATATGCTTGTTAATTTCTTAGTTATAGTAGTTATTAACAATGAATCTATGATGAAATCATTAAACACATAAACAAACATGTAAGGAAAACTTGTGAAAGTGTTCTTATGTGAGTATCTTCTTTTTAGGCAAGGTATTGTGAATAAAAATTCAAAATTCTGAATCCCATTAAACTGGTGAGGGTCACCCCTTTGGCCAGAATGCTATAGACATGCTTATATAATAACCATTTATTTATTCTTTTTCAGACTAAAGATTGAAGTTTTCTTTTAATAAGTTTAAGAAAAAACATAGGAGGGATAAATAATGAATAATTAAGTGTGGTGTAAATGCAGTGTCTCAAGTAAGGATCAGTGGCGATTTGGTCTCTATTTTCATCCTCTTCTGTGTTTTGTGCTCCTCAGAATGGATGCACTAAAGCTGATTTAGCATCTGTCATGGGCACCAGATCTGTGGTTGCCTCTGAATAATAAGAGAATGAAGATTAATGTGACTAATAGTTGAAGTTCCATCTTCAGTATTTCTTATTAAAGAAATTCACTCAATCATTAAGGAATGCGGAATATGAGTAGAGAAGGTAGCTGCATTTCTGTCTTGAGTGTGTATATATGAACCATTATGCTGATTAACCTTAAATGGAAAATGACTATTAATGTGAGATATATTAAACTCGCAATAATTCTGTATACACCAGAGCTCCTGTGTTTTTAATTGCACTGCTAAGATTACTAGTGAATTTATGATTTATGCAATAAAGAAATAGAAACATGTAGAAAAAGAGGGTCAGTATTGGATCAGTGGTGACTGCCCGTGGTGTATGAGTCATGCGTGATAAATACATGTCTGGAACTCTGAGATCCAATGGATGGGGTCTACTCCGTTGTGTTGTTTGAAGTGATCCTATAGTCAAAGGTTACGGATGTAAAAGGAACTTTGTTTTGGTTATTATGACCATGCATTTTGTTTTCTATTTTTATGATTTGATCAATGAAATAGTTAAATGCAAATTTATAAAATAAATAATGATGATTGTAGAGACTTTTCAATAATAAAAATATGTGGTTTTAGGAAATAATACTAACATAGACTAATACATTAATATATATTGAAAAGACTGATATCCATTAGGTAAAAAAGTCCTAGAATGATGTTATCTCTTTGGTTAAGAATGATTTAGGAAATGATAGGTAATAGTTACTGACTGAGTCAGTAATCAATTTGATATTAGATTCATTAAGGGAAAAAAGAAATCAATATTATCATCATTTAGTAAATGACTAAGTTACTGTGCAAATGAAGCGCAGATTATTGGATCAATGGGGAGAATATCTGAATGTTTTAATTCCTTTGTCTGCTTGTTATTCTTTAGAAGGGGTGTTCCTGCTGCTTCAGCCTTTACTGTGTTCGGTCATCGGCTGCCTCTGGGTCAGGAAAGCCCTAAGGTAAATAATGGGTCAGGTTGTTGACTTGGGTGATTTGTTTGAGGGTGCTCATGATGTTATTAAAAAGTATGAAATTAATAAAAATGTTGCCCATAGTTCAGTGGTAAATGTGATAAGAAACATTGTTTTGATTAATAAATTATGTGCAGGATTGAGGTTGAACAAAGCAAGAAAAAGCCTCTGAATGAGAAAATATTCTGTAAACTGAGATTATGAATATGAAGGTCTTCTTCCTGGGACATTTACTGAATCATATACTATTGTTATTATTAGTACCAATTAACTGATGATTTAATCAATGCAAATATAGAAATGAATGAAGAAAAACGACTAAATCATGGACCAATGATGATGATCGTTTCGGGTAGAGTCCTGAACGATGAAAACATGTCTGCAACTCTGAGGTCCAACCCAGAACCCCTGTGGTCTCCTCCCCTTTTCAAAACTGCTTTTCCAGAGAGAGGTCTGGATTATCCAAAGACCATATTCTTGTATTGATTTTCTGAACTTAAATTTGTTGTTATATATTAATGGATCTGTGACGGAACCATTAAGTAAATACAAATTAATGTATAAGGAAAAAATAGGGTGAAGTATGGTTGAAATTGAGCACATTTTCTGAGGGTCACTTATTTGACCAAGATTAGATAGAAATGCAGAAAGAAGAGACAGTTTAATTATTGTGTTTTTTCTTTTAACAAGACAAAAAAATGAGAGAATAAGAAAAATAATAAATACCTAAATATTGAGTAAGCTTCGTTCTCAGTATTTTTCTTATATTGCATTTTCTGCACCCCCAGAATGAATGCAGTAGAATGATGTAGCATCTTCCATGGACGCAAGCTCTGTATAATAGGAGGATGGAGAGTAATGTGAGTAATAGTTGTTCTTCTTTCCAGTTTGTTTTGTCATTAAGGTGATTCACAGTGTTATTAGGAACGTGGGGTATAAGTAAAGAAGGCCGCTGCGTCTCAGTGTTGAGTAAGAATACCAGTTCAGTCAGTTCGGTTCAGTTGCTCAGTCATGTCTGACTCTGCGACCCCATGGGCTGCAGCACGCCAGGCTGCATATATCTATATACTTGGATAATATGAGATTCTATAAATAAACATCTAATTAAAAATAAAGATGAATGGAGTAAAACACTGTCTAATTATCAAAATATATAGTGAGACAAGAAATACTATTACTAAATTATGGAAACCCTGAAGTTCAGTCAATAATGAATGGTGCATGACCGATACCACTTTAGGGCAAGGATATGGGTGACAGGATCTCAGTGAAAGACATTCTTCAGATTCTGGCACAGAGGCGAGATCCCAGTGGTTCGTTTTTGATAGGTGTAGTGTGTATCCTAAGTTGAGGGCGGCCTGAATGATAATGTGGGTGTGGAAGCCGGGAACAGTGGGGATGGTCTCTGCCATCTTGGTCTGCTTCGCTTTGTATTCCTCAGAGGGCGAGCCTGAGGCCCGAAGGAAAGATTCCTCATGGACCACCTGCTTAGGATGGCATCTTTGTTGTTGGAACCGGAGACCTGTGTGAGCATAATCCAATTTGTTATCTTCAGTTGAATGGCTTGTCTAATGTTTTTGCTGTGCTATTAATATATTTGAAGTATGGTTAAAGAGGGACGTTGTAATCCTGTTCAGAATGAAGAGATTAGTATGAAGCATTATATTGCTGATTGCCTATGTGAAAAACTGATCATAGGTAAGAAAGACATAATGGTGTGAATATTTTTCTAGAAACATGAGTGTTGGCTGTATCAAGTCTTTTGTTGGGTTTTGTGAATCATAGAGTTATAAGTTCTAATCAGCAAATCAATGAATTAATCAATTAACAATACAGAATGAAGAGCCAGTCTTTTCTGGATCAGTGATGATAAATGCCGGCGTATGAGTCATTGATAATGAATAATGTGTGTCTGAAACTCTGAGATCCAATCAAAAAAGCAGTGTCTTTCTATTCAAGCATTTTCATTGGTCATGATAATTGAGCCAATGAAAGCATCGATAAACAAGTCTGCAGATCAATGGAGAGAAGGTTTCAATCTCTGTTTTCACCTTCTTTGTTTGATACTTTTCAGAACAGAAGCTCAAGGTGATTTCAGCCTCTACTATGATCAATATCGTTTTCAGGAAAGAGCAAGGTGAGTAATGCTCCAAATTTTCATCTTGGTTTGTGTTGTTTAAGTGTTTTCATAATATTCTTTGAATGTAGTAAATATAAGCAAAAGGTTAACTATGTCCCAATGATAAATATGACTTGAGACCGTATGTTGATTAGCTGATAATATATAACATTGATATTTATTAATGAAAGGTATAATCTATTTTGGTGTTAATTAAAGAAGAGTCAGGGATGTTTAATGGCTTGCTCTTTGGTTCTTATTACTCAAATATTTATTTTGTTATTGTCAGTGAAGTAATGATTTAATTGATATGAATATAAGCATAAATGAACTAAAAGTGGGCCCAAATGAACCAGTGATGATGATAGCCTGACCATGGATGAAGTATAAAAGAGTCTGGTACCCTGAAGTCCAGTAAAACCCATACTCTTTTTCTTTATTTCTTCCTGTGCACAGGTGTTAAGAATGTACAAAGTTCAAGTTCTTAGACTGAGTTTAAAAATTATTACTATATCAATGAAAGCACTATTAAAGATATATAGATAATTGATACATGAAAATGGTGAATTATTATCTGATAATGAACATACATGATGAAGCAAGAGATATTAATAAAAAGTGCCAACCTTGATGCCCATGTTGAAATGGATGGTTCAAGGGCGTCACCTCTCCAGCCAAGTATCGGATAGACCTGCACTATTCAGAGCTGACTCCATTGTTCTGAGTCAGTCTCACATTTAAAGTTATTCTTTCTGTTAAGAGAAAACAATGTCTGCATTCTAAAAAGGTATAACTTCCTAAGTGACTGGTTAAATGGTGGAGAGTCCGCGGTGGTACATTTTTTTTCTTTTCTTCTCGTTGATCATGCTTCCTGTCGTTCACAGTGGACACATCAACACTTTGAGTCTCGTAATGGACCTTATGATTGTATCTCTGTTAGAAGCAGAGAGTCCAGTGTGAATAATGGTTAAATTTCTCATCATAGTTTCAGTGACTTTTTTTCCTCTGTGTATGCAGTGTATCAATTTCCATGTACAATAACCAAAGGATAATGCAGCTCAGTGATAAATATAGCACTTTATGAAACATGAATTAACTCTTAGATGAATAACAGCATATTATTTATTGAAATTAACATATGTACACTACCGCTGCTGTATATAAAATAGTAAAATAATGAGAACCTACTGCATAGCACAGGGAACTCCACTCAGTGCTCTGTGATGGCCTAAATGGGAAGGAAATTCAGAAAAAGAGGGGGTGTATATATACGTACACTTGGTTCATTTTGCCATACAGTTGAAACTAACCCAATAGTGTAGACCAGTTACACTCCAATGAATCAACATATATTCAATATAAAAATATTAGTGAATTAAAAAAAATTAAAATGAGTACACTGCTCTGAGAATGATTAGTCAAGGAGCAAATAGAAAGACACAGCAAATAGAGGGCTCAGGCATTGGGCCAGTGATGATCATGAAAAAAGAGTCCTGAGCAGTGAAAACATGTTGGAAACTCTGAGGTCCAACACAGAACATATAAGTAATCGGTTCCCTGTGTGCAATTATCAGAAATGTAAAAATGTATATTCGTGTATTGATTTCGTAGACTTATATTTGTTATTATTGATGGATCTGTGATGGTGGAAGCATTAAGCAAATAAAAATAAATATATAAGGACAAATAGGATGAAGCATTGTCCATATTGGAATTTTGTGAGACAAAGATACTATTAATACACGTTGGAAACACTGATGCCCATAAAAAAATGAGTGAGAGTTGCCTGTTTGAACCAGATTGGCTAGAAATGCATCTGTAAGAGTCAGTCTAGATATTCTGCCTCCAACTAAAGATTGTTTCACTTGTAACAAAATAAAAATACTGAGTGAAAGAAGAATAGTAACTCCCCGACTAAGTGAAATATGGAAAATAAGGATGAATGGCAATTGGTATGAATATTTTTCTCATCTTTTTTCTATACGCCTCAGAATGAAGGCAGTAGAGATGATTTAGCATAGTTCGTGGGCATGAGCTCTGTGGTTGCCTCTGAACAGGAGGGTGAAGGTTAACGTGCGTGATAGTTGAAATTTTTCTCAGTTTGTTATTTTATTAACATAATGCAATGTATTATTAATCAATGTGGAATATAATAAGGCACCACATTTCAGTGTTGAGTATGGATATATGAACCATATATAAAGTTGAGAGTATTAATGAGATATATATTAAAGTAAGAATAATTCTAGGTGCATCCAGGCAATTTTTGTTTTTTTGATTGTACTGCTAACATTATTAGTGAGTTTGTGGCTTATACAATAAAGAAATAGAAGTGCACATAGAAAAAAGAGGAATAATATTGGATCAATGATGACTGCCCGTGGTGTATGATTCGTGTACGGTAAATACGTGTTTGAAACCCTGAGGCTTGTTGTCCCATTTGAAATGACCTTATAGGCAGTGGTTAGAAACATACAAAGACTTTGTTTTGGTTTTTATGATCACATCAGATCAGTTCAGTTCAGTGGCTCAGGCATGTCTGACTCTTTTCGACCACGTGGACTGTAGCATGCCAGGCTTCCCTGTCTATCACCAACTCCCAGAGCTTACTCAAACTCATGTCCATCACATCGGTGATACCATCCAGCCATCTCATCCTCTGTCATCCCCTTCTCCTCCTGCCCTCAGTCTTTACCAGCATCAGTCTTTTCCAGTGAGTCAGTTCTTCGCATTGGGTGGCCAAAGCTTCAGCTTCAGCATCCGTCCTTCCAATGAATATTCAGGACTGATTTCCTTTAGGATGAACTGGTTGGATCTCCTTGCAGTCCAAGGAACTCTCAAGAGTCTTCTCCAACACCACAGTTCAAAAGCATCCATTCTTCGGCACTCAGCTTTCTTTATGGTCCAACTCTCACATCCATACATGGGTGTGGAAAAATCATAGCCTTGACTAGACAGACCTTTGTCAGCAATGTAATGTTTCTGCTTTTTAATATGCTCTCTAGGTTGGTCATAACTTTTCTTCCATGTACTTCTGTTTTTATAATCGAATCCATGAAATAGTCAATATAAAAATGTGTAAAATTAAAAAGATGAATGTGAAGCCTTTTTCAATTATAAAATATGGTTAGGTAAAAACTAGTATCATGTAATAATACATTAATATATATTGAAAACACTGATACCCATTGAGAAAGATGTAGTATTAGGGTGTCATCTCTTTGCCCAAGGTTGATATAGAAATTGACAGGTATTAGGTACTGACTGGGTGAGTTCCAACTTTGGCAATAAGTTCATCAGTTACTCATTGTATGTTAGTCAGTGCCTCCGTTACTGTGCAAATAAACAGTGGGATTTTTGCGTCACTGGAGAGAACAGCTCAGTATTTTCATCACTTTGTCTGCTTGTTATTCTGCAGGTCAATGTTGCTGCTGCCTCAGCTTCTGCTGTGCGTGGTAGTCACACCGCCTCTGTGTCAGGAAGGAGCTTAAGGCGAACAGTGCTCAAGATTGTGGTCTCAGGTTGGGAGATTTGTCTGATGATCCTTAACAGTATTATTTAAAAAGTATTCAATTAATCAAAAAGTTACTCAGTGATAAACATGATAAGAAGGATTATTTTGAATAATTGGTAATGGCCAGGATTGAGGTCCAAAATTAGAAGAGAAAGGGCCTTAATGGGAAATGATTCTGTAAACTAAGGTTATGGACATTCAAGGGTTTTATTCTTGGGATGTTTAGTAAATCATATATTATTTTTATTAATGCCAGTTAATCAATGATTTAATCAATACAAATATAGAAATAAGAGAGGAAAGAGACTCAGTGTTGGACCAGTGGTGTTTGTGATGGGAAGAGCCCTGAACACTGAAAACTATGTTTGAAACTCTGAGGTCTGATCCAGAACATTGGCAGTGTCTTCCTTCTACTGAAATTGTTTCTATCTAGAGAGATATCGGGAATATAAGTAGATTATATTTAAACATTGATTTCATAGATTTTCTTTTGTTATAATTAAGAGATCTGCGATGGAACGATTAAGCAAATATAAATATATATAAGGAAAACTAAGGTAAAGCTTTGTCCAAAGATGAGCATACTGAATGAGGCAAAAGATACTATAATGAGCACTGAAGTCCCTAAGTCCCTTTAAATAAATGGTAGAGGGTCACTTCTTTGACCAAGGTTAGATAGAATTGCATAGAGGCAGTTTAATTGTTCTGCCGCAGACTAAAGATTGAGTTTTTCCTTTCAAAAAGATAAAAAATAGCAAAAGGAAAAGTAATAAATACCTAAAAACTGAGAAAATAAAACATAGAAAACAAGGATCAGTGGTTATTAGGTCTCGGTGTTTTTATCAGCTGTGTTCTGTCCTGTTTAGAATGAAGGCCGATCAGATGATTTAGTGTCTTCCATGGACAAATGAGCTCTAGTTTGCTCTGTGTAATAAGAGCATGGAGATTAATGTGAGTGATAGTTGAGGATCTCTGTTTTTTATTAGATTAATTTACTGTATTAAGAAATATAGAATAAAATAAAGAAGGCAGCTGCTTTTCAGGGTTGAGCACTGATATATACAAACCATTATTTTGATTAAAGCATACATGAAAAACAATCTATTAAAGAGAGAGATATATTTCAGTAAGAATCATTCTATACACATTAAAGCTTTTTAAAAAGTTGTACTGCTAAAATTATTGAATTTTTATTTAATCAATACAAGTAAAAATAAATGTAGGAAAATAGGAACCATGTTGGATCTGTGAGTGATATATGGTGCATACTTGTCTGGAATTCTGAGATACAGTATTAAAGTAATCTAATCCATTCTCAACTTGAGAAGGCATCCTATAGAGAGATATCAGGAATAAATGAAGGGCTTATCTGTGGTCTTTGTGTTCATGAATTTTCATTGTATTATTATAATTGGAAAATGAGAGAATCTATAAATATATAATTAAAAATAAAGATGGATGAAATGAAGCAATTTCCAATTACTGAAATACGTGGTGAGCCATGCAATACTATTAATACACCAAGGACACCCTGAATTTCAGCTATTAATGAATGGCACACAGCTGTTGCCACTTAGGTTAAGGTTGAGGGGACAGAGTAAGTGATCAGAGAGGTGTATGCTCAGCTGTGTCTGTCTCTTTGTGACCTCATGGACTATAACCTGTCAGCCTCCTCTTTGCATGGAATTTTCCAGGCAAGAATATTGGAATGGGTTGCCATTTCCTACTCCAGGGGATCTTCAGACCCCAGGGATTGAACCCACGTCTCTTGCGTCTCCCACACTAGTAAGTAGATTCTTTACCGCCTTGTCACCTGGGAAGCTCCTAGTCACTAGCAAAAGTCATTCAGTCGTGTAAGACTCTGTGACCCCGTGGACTCTATGGTCCATGGGATTCTCCTGGCTAGAATCCTGGAGTGGGTAGCCTTTCCCTTCTCCAGGGGATCTTCCCAACTCAGGGATTGAACCCAGGTCTCCCGCATAGCAGGCGGATTCCTTACCAGCTGAGCTACAAGGGAAGCCCGTGAGGCTCCTAGTCAACCTTTATATTCTGGCTCAGTGGTAATATCAAAATGGTTCATTGTCAACAGGTTTTCTATGTGCCCTGAGTTAAGGATAGCCTGAATACCGCTGTGAGTGTGGAAGCAAGAAGCAGTGGAGAACGTCTCTACCACGCTGATGGTCCATTTGGCGTATACCCCTCAGAGTGGATGCATGGGGCCTGAAGGGAGGATTGCTTCTGGAGCTCCAGCCTAGCTGGCATCTTTGCTGTAGGAGCCAGGAGACCTATATGGGCATCATCTCATTCCTAGTCTGGGGTTGGATGATTTCTCAAGAACTAATGACTGTACTAATCCCATGGGTGAGAAAAATGAAAGAAGGTGACTTTTATCCCAAAGAACTGAGTAGTTCAGTCACTCAGTCATGTCTGACTCTTTGCAACCCCATGTCAGGCTTCCCTGTCCATCCCCAACTCCTTGAGCTTGCTCAAAGTCATGTCCATTGAGCCGGTGATGCCACGGAGCTGATAGGAAGCTAAAAGCTGATAATAAATTTAAGAGAGTTATAATGATGTGAGTCCCTTGGACTGCAAGGAGATCCAACCTAGATCTGGTCCATCCTAAAGGAAATCAGTCCTGAATATTCATTGGAAGGACTGATGCTGAAGCTCCAATACTTTGGCCACCTGATGCAAAGAACAGACTCACTGGAAAAGACTCTGATGCTGGAAAAGGCAGGAGAAGAGGATGACAGAAGATGAGAAGGTTGGATGGCATCACCGACTCAATGGATGTGAGTTTGAGTAGGCTCTGGGAGTTGGTCAAAGACAGAGAAGCCTGGCGTGCTGCAGTCCATGGAGTAGCAAAGAGTCAATATCAAATGAAGAGGAAGTCATCGTTTGTGGATCAGTGATGATCAATACCAGCATATGAATCACTGATGATGAATAATATGTGTCTGGAACTCTGAGGTCCAAAATGAAAGATATGTAGTCTTTCTCTTCATGCATTTTCATTGATTATGGTAAAGGAACCGTTAAAAACATCAATAAACATGCCTGCAGGTCAGTGAGGAGAACGTTTCCATGTCTGGGATCACCTTTTCTGCTTATTACTTGTCAGAATAGAAGCTCAAGGTGACTTTAGCCTCCATGGTGATCAAGGTCATGAGCTTCAGATTGCTATGGGACAGAGAGCCAGGTGAGTAATGGCCGGGGTTCTGGTCTGGTTTGGGGACTTGTTTTCAGTGTTTTTATTGTATTCTCAAAAGCAAGCAAAAGATCAACATGGCCCAATAATATAATGATATACAACCTTATATTGATTAACTGATAATATATAGCAGTGATATTTATTAGTAAAAGGTATAATCTATCTTGATGTTAATTAGAAGTAGGGGTATTCAAGTGTCTTGTTCTTTGTTTTTTTTCCATTAATCATGTATTATTTTCAATGAATGAGGATTTAATCGAAATAAATAGATAAATGAATGAACTAAAACTGGGTCTCAGATGTACAAGTGATGATTAGCAGTTGAGTCATGGACAACAAATGATAAAGGTCTGGAACCCTGAGGCCCAAGACATTCCACACTCCATTTCTTTATTTTTTTCCTGTAGGCAGATGTTAGGAATATTGAAAGTTCAAGTTCTAAGACTGAGTTTTAAAATTATTAACAGATCATTGAGAGTACCATTAAAGATCCAGATGAAAGATGAAGAAGAACAGATATATTATTGTCTAGTTGTGAACATAGATGGTGAGGAAAGAAATAGTAATAAAATTCCCAACTCTGATGACCATTATGAATTATGTCACCCCTTTGGCTAAGATGCAGATCAGTTCAGTTCATTCAGTCATGTCCAACTCTTTGCGATCCCATGGACTGCAGCACCAGGCTTTTCTGTTCATCACCAACTCCCAGAGCTTACTCAAGCTCATGTCCTTCGAGTCGGTGATGCCATCCAGCCATCTTGTCCTCTGCCGTCCACTTCTCCCTCCGCCTTCGGTCTTTCCCAGCATCAGGGTCTTTCCGGGGAGTCAGTTCTGCTGATGAAGCATTGTTCTCTGGCCCTGCACCTTATGCCTGCACCTGCGTTAGGCACACAGAGACCAATGTGAGTGATGATCAAGCTTCTTGTCTCGGTTTTGTTCATTTCTTTTTTGTTGGCTTGTGCGTGTGTGTGTGTGTGTGTGTGTGTGTGTGTATTCAGTGTATTGGCTGAATGTTCCATATAGAATAAAAGAAGGCCAAGTCTAGCTCAGTGATAACTATTGAAATTTATGACATTAATTGATTATTACATAGGTGAAAAGCAGCATCTAATTTAAAAGAGATACATTGTTGTAAGAATGATCTGTTTACACCTTAGGAACATCATGACTTTTCTAGAGTATTGTGAATAATAGGATTTTAAAATTATTACTAGTGAATTTATGAGTTAGTCAACAAACAGAATTGAACAAAGAGCAGAGTCTCAGTCGTGGGCCAGTGATGATGATGTTTCAGGAAGAGTCCTAAACGATGAAACCATGGCTAGAACTCTGAGGTCCATGATACAGACATAGGTACTGTTTTCCCTCTGATAAGAAACTGTTTCTTTTGTGAGATTTCAGGAATATAAAGAGGTGATATTATTGTATTAAAGTGTTAAAGTAAGAATAATTCTGTATATATCATCTCTCTTTAAAAAATGGTGCTGATAAAATTATTAGTGAATTTGTGATTCATAAATTAAACAGAAATGTATTTGAAAGAGATGGACAGTAATGGATTGATGGTGACTCCCTGAGGCGTGCGCGTTGTGTGCAACGAATGTGAGTCTGGAACTTTGAGGTTTGATGCAAATGAAATCGAGGCCAGTGATGTGTGTGAAGTGACCTTTTAGGCAGTGGTTAGGAATACACAAAGATATTTATTTTGGTTATTATCACATGCATTTTCTTCTCTTTTTATAATTGGATCAATGAAATAATCAATATACAAATGTATAATATAAAATGATGAATATGTTGCCTTTTCAATTATAAAAATATGTGTTTATATATATAATGAAAAGACTGATAATCAATAGGAAAGATATGTTATGAGGGTATTACCTCTTTGGCTAAGGGCGATATAAAAAGTGACAGGCATCAGTTACTGGCTGAGTCAGTTACTGGCTGAGTCAGTTACTGGCTGAGTCAGTTACAAGTTTGACATTTGATTTATTAAGGGGAAGGGCAAATATGAGCATAATGCAGTTTATGCCTCAGTTGCTATGCAAATGAATGGGCAAGTTCTTGGATCAATGGAGAGAATCTCTAAGTAGTTTTACTACCTTGCGTGTTTGTTACTTTGTAGGACGGATGCTCCTGACACTTCAGCTTCCGTTCTTCTCAGTCGTCACACCAACTGCGATAGGGAGGCGACTAAGGTGAACAATGGCCAGGATTGTTGTCTTAGATTGGGTGATTTGTCTGAGGGTCCTCATGGTATTGTTAAAAAGTATTAAATTAATAAAAAAATTACCATAGTTCAGTGATAAATAATCAAGAATGATTATTCCAAATAGTTGATAATGGGCAGAATAGAGGTCAAAAATTGGTTGAGAAGACTCCTAACTAATCCTGTAAACTGAGGTTAGAGGCATTGAAGGGTATCATTCTTGGGATACTTATTTTTATTATCACAATTATTATCTTTATTATTATTAAACTATTACCATTATTAAATGGAGAAGGAAATGGCAACCCACTCCAGTATTCTTGCCTGGAGAATCCCATGGACAGAGGAGCCTAGTGGACTGCAATCCATGGGATTGAAAAGAGTCGGACATGAGTGAGTGACTAATGCAACACAACCACCATTATAATATGCTTCTTATGATTATTCATTCAATGATTAATATACATTACCGTTTATCCAAAGATTTAATGAAAAGAAATACAGAAATGAATAAAGAAAAGAGACTGAATTGTGGACCAGTGATGATGATCGTGATGGGAAGAGTCCTATTTGATGAAAACATGTCTCAGACTCGGAGGTCCAACCCAGAACGTCAGCAGTCTCTTTCTTCTGGTGAAATTGTTTATATAGAGATATCATAGGTAGGTTATATTCTTTTGATTTCATAGACTTAAATTTGTTACTATTAATGGATCTCTGAAAACCCATTAAGCAAATGTAAGAAAGTGAAGCACTGTCCAAATAGCAACATATTGAGTGAGACAAAAGATACCATAATAAACCCTGAATCATATTCAGTAAATGAGTGAGGGTCACACCTTTGACGAAGATTAGATAGAAATGCATGAAAGTGAAAATACTACTCACTCAGTCCCACTCTTTGTGACCCCAGAGACTGTAGCCCACCAGGGCTTTCAGTCCATGGGATTCTGCAGGCAAGACTACTGGAGTGGGTTGCCAGATCCTTCCCCCAGGAATCTCCCTGAGCCAGGGGCTGAACCTGGGTCTCCTGCATTGCACCAGACTACCAGGGAAGACCTAGAAATGCACAGGAGTCAGTGCAGTAGCTCTGCTTCAGGCTAAAGACCGAGTTTTTTTCGTTTTAACAAGAATGTGAACAGAAAGGAACAGTAATGCATTCCCCAATACTGAGTGAACGAGGTCTAGAGAGCAAGAGCCAGTGGCTCTTTGGTGTCAATATTTTCATGACTGTCTGTGTCCTGTGCTCCCCCAGAAAGAAGCCAGTACCAATGACTGAGCATCTTCCATGGACAGAAGCTCTGGGGTTGCCTCTGTAATAAGAAGGTGGAGGTTAATGTGAGTAACAGTTGGAGTTCTCTGTTTTTTATTTTTAATTGAAGTAATTTACTGTATTATTGTTGAATGTTGAATATAAGTAAAGAAGGCATCTGCATCAGAGTGTTGATTATGGATATATGAGCTACCGTATTGATGAATGTATATATGGAAACCAGTGTATTATTGAGGAAGATACATTAAAGTAGTAATACTTCATTGCACACCTGGGATCTTTTTGCTTTATTTTTTGAATTGTTCTTGCTAAGTTTCTTAGTGGATTTCTATTTAACCAATAAAGATAACTATGTGCAGAACAAGGGGGACCGATGTGGGACGATGATGATGTCTGGTCATCATCAGTATGAATCATGTGCAATGAAAGTGTGTCTGGAGCTCTGAGGTCCAGTATTGGATTAAGCTTGTCCATGCACAGCAGAGAAGATATTCTGTAGACAGATGTTGTAGAGAGTGCCTCATGTGATTATCATCTCCTTTTCCTTATACTCCTGAGAATGGGTGCACTTAGGCGGATGGAAGCATCTTCCACGGTTACACTCTCTGGTTTCATTTGTGCTGTGGGTATGTTAAGACCATGTAAGTAATAGCCAGTGTTTCAGTTTGAGAGGATAGTTGGTAGTTCAGTCGCTCAGTCGTGTTCTGCTCTTCACAGCCCCATGCACTGCAAGCTTGCCAGGCTTCCCTGTCCATCACCAACTCCCCTTTGGTGATTGCTTGGAGCTTGCTGAAACAATCAAAGAAGGGAAAATACCATGTTAAGTATCAGATTGACATGAAATATTATCTTTATTAATCTATAAATGTATCTTTGAGGTCTCTGGAAAGATTTTTGAGATAGATATTGCGGATGAAAGGTTGGGCATGTCTAGACATGCCCCGGACAAGCCTGGACAAGTCCCAACAATTGGCCAACACCCAAACAGGAACCGGGGCGGACCAAACTTCCAGGGACCAACCCCCTGTAGCCTGGCCCAATCAGGTGCTGACACGAAGCCCCTGAACACCAATCACTGCTGCAGCCCTCGCTTTTTACCTTATATGGAAGAACCTGGCTTGAATGCCAGCCCTGGCTATAAAAACCCCTTCCTCACCCCTCATACCTTGCAGACTCCCTTCCCTTCCTCGCTTGCCCCCGGGAGTTCTGCCCGAGAGCGACCGCCCAATAAAGGCTTCCATCAACGGTCCCTAGGTGGCTCCTTCTTACCGCGGCGTGTTCTTACATCTGGCGCCCAATGTGGGGCTCGAGGTGAGGGCCCCGGCACTCGCCGTTGAGGCCCCCTCGAGCTCCACCGCCACGGTAGCCCCGGACCCAGGCGGCTGACCAACCTCCCGGACGGCAGAATATGGGGTAAGTCCCTTCGGCTTTGGGACCCGCCCTCCCTGGAGACCATTTCCTAGGGCCCCGTAACCGGTGCACACTTACGGTGCACACGGTCACCAGCGTGAGGGAGACGTCCCAAGCGGCTGAATAGACCTCCGGCTTCGGCCTTTCCCGTCCCCAGCTTGTGAGGAAGATGTTCCGAACAGCTGCACGGGCCTCCAGCTTCCCCTGGCACGTCTGAAGACGTTCGGGCAGCAGGGGTCACCTCCACACCATGTGGTCGCCATGGGATCGACGGTTTCCAAACCCGAACCGAACTGGTCCACTCCCTTGGAATGTTTATTGGCTAACCTACGGACCTTAGGGCTAAAGGGCTACATTCGCCCCAAGCAGCTCACCTTTTGTGCTCACAGGCCTGGCCACAATATCCTCTAGATAACGGCTCTCAATGGCCAGCCACAGAGGCACTAGACTTTGACATCCTCCGTGATTTAGATAATTACTGCCAGAAAACGGGAAAATGGTCTGAGGTCCCCTATGTTCAGGCCTTTTGGGCGTTGCTCTCTTGCCCCACCCTATGCACCACGTGTGCTCCCAGCCAGATCCTGCTCACGATGGCTCCCCCAGCTCCACCTTCCTCAGCCAAACTAACCCCTGCTCCTGAGTGGTCTGCTTTCTCTGTCCCCCAGAGGATCTGGCGGCCCCTCCTCCCTATAGTGCTCCCACTGCTCCTACCCCTCCACTCCCGGTCTCGTCACCCTCCATTTCTGTCCCTGAGGCTCCGCCGCCTGTCCCGGACCCTCCTGCCCTTAACCCTATCCTGTACCCTCCCTTTCCCTCTGTTACCCCCTCTCCCTCTCCGGTTAGCTCCCGCACCCGCTCCCATGGTAGTCCTCCGGAGACCTCTCACCCCCCCTCCCCCAGCCCCGCTATTCCCTCTACGGCAGGTAGCCGGAGCTGAGGGCCTAGCCCAAGTCCATGTCCCCTTTTCCCTCCAAGACTTGGCACAGATTGAGGCCAAACTGGATCCTTCTCCTCCAATCCCACTCAGTACATTAAGCAGTTCACTGGTCTGACCCGCGCCTATGCCTTAACATGGCAGGACATATATGTCATTCTGGGGTCTACCACCACCCCTGACAAAGGCGGGCCATTTGGATGGTGGCCAAAGCTCAGGCCGACCAACGACACTATGCCAACCCCTCTCCCGAGTGCCCCCGGGGGGTTCAGGCGGTTCCTGACACCGACCCTGATTGGAACTACCAGGAAGGGGGTGGCGGCCAGCTGCGGGTCCACTATATGGTAGAGTGTATCCTCGATGGGATGGAAGTGTCCTCTCATAAGGTTGTAAACCTCCTCAATTTAGATGAGGTGACTCAGGGGCCCGACGAAAACCCAGCCATGTTCCTTAATCGGCTGACCGAGGCCCTCGTCCAATACACCAGGCTGTCCCATGAGTCCCCCATTGGGGTGGCCACCTTGGCCAACCATTTTATCTCCCAATCCGCACCTGACATCCGAAAAAAAGCCGGCCAAGGCCGAGGACGGCCCTCAGACCCCCTATCCAAGACCTGGTAAAAATGGCCTTTAAAGTCTACAATGCCCGCGAAGAAACTGCTGAGGCTAGCCGAAAGGCAAGGCTCAAGCAGAAGGCCGAGTTTCAGGCAAGCTTCCTAAACCAGCAGACCCAGGCCTTGGTAGCGGCCCTGCGGCCGGCAGCGGGCTCGGGGCCCCAGAAACCTCCTCCGGGGGGCCTGCTTCAAGTGCGGCCAAGAAGGACACTGGGCCAGGATGTGCCCCAATCCACGGCCTCCTTCCAAGCCGTGCCCATTGTGCAAGCAGCGAGGACACTGGGCTAGTGACTGTCCCCAGGCCTCTTGGGCCCCAACCTCTAGGGGCCGGGGACCAGAGCGCCCCAGGGAGACTTCCTGCCCTTCTCCGGCCTTGGAGCTGCTGAGCTTTGACGATGACTGACGCCGCCCAGACTTGGGGACCCTGATAACCCAAGCCGAGCCCAGGGTAACGCTCCAGGTAGCGGGTAAGTCCATCAACTTTCTAGTTGATACGGGGCTACCTATTCGGTCCTTCCTTCTTTCGGGGGCACTCTTCGTCCTTCCCAGGTTTCGGTTATGGGCATTGACGGCCAACCCTCGTGTCCGCTCCAATCCCAACCACTATCCTGTCAACTAGATTCCTGCCTATTCACCCACTCCTTTTGAGTCATCCCCTCCTGCCCTACCCCTCTCTTGGGAAGAGCTATACTTGCTAAGCTGAAGGCCACTCTTCACTTAACTCCAGGATCAGCTCCCACGTCAGGGGCCTTCCTAATGCTACTTACTGACCCTCCAACCTCTTCTGTTAATCCTGAGGTCTGGGACACCTGAGTCCTGGTGGTGGCTTGGCACCACCCTCCGGTTCTCATCCGGCTAAGGGACCCCACCTGTTTCCCATCCTGGCCCCAGTTTCCCTTGTCTACCCGTAATCTCAGGGGGCTGAAACCCATTCACCACACCACACTCAAAAACAGGTTTGACTCCCTTTGAACTGCTTTAAGGCAGGCCCTACCTCCTGACTCACCTCCCAGAGGGAGAGGCTCCCCCACTTGCAGGGTACCTCCCCCTCTTCTCCCTCCCTATGATCCCTGCTGAGAGAACACGCTGATCGGGTCCTGCCACAACCGACAGACGGTGAGGGGCCAACTCGGCCTTTGGCCCCAGGAGATCAGGTACTGCTGAAAGCCCTCAGTCCCCCGCCCACTACAGCCCCGCTGGACGGGACCCCATACGGTGATCCTCACCACTCCTACGGCAGCCAAACTCCTGGGACACGAGCCCTGGTACCACCTGACCCGACTTAAACCCGCACCCCCGGGTCTCCCTGAGAAGGGGTATCTTACCGCTCCATCCTTACTGGGCCAACCAAATTAACTATTACCCGAACCCCTCTTTCACCGATCTCAGAGTAATTGAGGCACCGCCTCCCACCAGGAACAAACAGGTCCCAACCCGATGTTTGCCTGGTACCATCTGCTGTGGCTGCTGACAGTCACAGCTCTGGCCATACTCTTCACCATTGGATTAGCGGCCACAGCTCCCCAAAACTGGTCACTCTCACTGCGACTGTCGCTGGCGCTCACATACCTAGCCACCTGCTTCCTACTCTTGGGGTGCTATTCCCTTGGGACACCCTGACCTGGTTACCAGCTCCACCCTTGCGGGACCCCTGAGGCTGGTTGCCCGCCACACCCCTTTCACCCCAACCTCGGAACAATGCTGGGCTCTCTACTCTGGGTTCCTCGGGGGTACTGGGGGTCCTGGAACAAGGGGGACACACTAACCAAAACCCCCACCAGCCTTTTCAGGTCACTTGGATCTTAAAAAAACGGAGAGACCTATGAAGAGCTTAACCGGACCACAGCTCCTGGCCTTCATCAAACAACGGCTCAACACGGTCCAGCTGATGATGCTGCGACAGCGGTACCAAGGGCTTCCGACAAAGCACCGTGACAAACTTAACAGCAGACGCCCCCTGTCATCCTGGCCGCACCCTACCCCTCGTTGCCCCTGTTCAGCAGGAAGTAGCCAGAGAGAATCGGTGCCCCTTATCCTATATCAAAAGGCCGGGATGAAAGGTCGGGCATGTCTCGACATGCCCCGGACAAGCCCGGAGAAGTCCCGACATTTGGCCAACGCCCAAACAGGAACCGGGGGCGGACCAAACTTCCAGGGACCAACCCCCTGTAGCCTGGCCCAATCAGGTGCTGACACGAAGCCCCTGAACACCAATCACTGCTGCAGCCCTCGCTTTTTACCTTATATGGAAGAACCTGGCTTGAATGCCAGCCCTGGCTATAAAAACCCCTTCCTCACCCCCTCATACCTTGCAGACTCCCTTCCCTTCCTCGCTTGCCCCTGGGAGTTCTGCCCGAGAGCGACCGCCCAATGAAGGCTTCCATCAACGGTCCCTAGAGGTGGCTCCTTCTTACTGTGGCGTGTTCTTACAGCAGATATTTTAGTTTATTTTTCATTTATGTGTATTTAGTAGCAAATTTACAAATAAACCCAAATGTTTATGAGAATGAAAAATAAAAGGGTTTTTTTCTTGGGCTAATGATGATGACTGGTAGCAGATGAATCTATATAATGAATAATATATGTCCTTATTCTGAGGTCCAACAAAAACCTAGTGTATTTCTTTTAATTCATCCTAGAGACAGATGTTGAAATATACCCAGTACAGCTATTGTATTCGTTGAGTTATATTTATTATTGTTAAAAATTAATTTTAGAACTAATGAAATGTAAATAATAGGTAAAGAAAAAGGTAAAGAAATAATAATTAAAAGGATGAAACCTTGCCTAACTATAAACAGGTGGCAAGGCAAGAAATACTATTAATAAAATTGAAAATACTGAAACTCAGTCAGGAAAAAGTGGCTCAGCAGTATATCTTTGACTAAGTATTATATCAATTAAGAGTCACTTATACTATTATGGATTTGTCTCAAGTTTGTTATTCATTTTGTCAAGAGAAAAATAGATTCATTATGAATAATTTATAAATACTTCAGTATGTGAGTAAATGAAATGTGCAAATCAAGGCTTGATGGGCATTGTACTTAAACTATTTTTTTTTATCATTGACTGTTTTGTTCTTTGCAGACCCTACGTCCTTGAGCTGATTTAAACAGTGGCACCGTGGTAGCAACCTCTGTTTTTGCATCTCTGTGTTAGGAGCACAGAGACCAGTGTGAGTAAAAGTCAAAATCTTGTGTCCTTTCTGTGATTTTTTTCAGAGCATCTAATGTGTTGTTGAAAAAGTAACATATAATAAGAATCACCAGCAGTAGCCCAGTGATAAACATTGAATTGACATGTAACAGAAAAACAAAGGGCATAAAGAAAGAGATATATTGGTATGAAAATGATTCTCTACATAGAATAGTGGTTTCGGGATGGTTGTTTTTGTTTTTGTTTTTGTTTTTTTGCTTTTTGCAAATTATTGGGTTTTTAAATTATTTTTAGTGAATTAATGAATTCTTAAATAAACACCACAGAAGTGAATGAAGAAAGCAGGTACAACATTGGATCAATGATGGGTACGTGTATGAGTCATATGCGATGAATACGTGTCTGGAACTCTTGAGGTCCAATGCAAGTAGAGACCCATTGCCTCTGTTCCAGGTGACCCTATAGAGACACCTGTCAGACATATACAAATACCTTGTTTTATGTTCATACATTGTCTTTTTATGCTTATAATTGGATCAATGAAATAATATATAAAGATGAAATTCGTGAAACTTTGTTCAACCATAGAAAAGTGGTTAGGCAAGAAATTCTATTAATATACATTAAAAAATGTAAGTCAGGAAATTTTAAGTACAGGGATGCTATTCTTTGGCTAAGATGACATAGTTATTGATCAGTAAATTGTTTATGTCCTCTGTGTCATGTGTCTGTGATCTGTGTCAGTGTCAAGACTGATATTGTTCATTTACTTAGGAGAAACTAAAGTATAAATGATCCCAATTCACTACCTACTTAAATGACTAAATGAAACATGGAATTCAAAGACTCACTGAAATAATATCTTAATTTTCTTATCTTCTAGTTTGCCTTTTCCTTAGACTTGTCACCGTGGGCTAGTGTAAGCCTCCTCGTGGTCATGAATTCTGTGCTCGCATTTGATGTGCTAAGGGTTAGGAGAACAAAGTGAGTCACAGTCAAACCTCTTCTTGGTTTTGTGGTTCTCATTTTTGTAAGATTTTCACTGCATCCTTTAAATTCTATTAAAAAATTGATGATTGTGAACCATGGCCAAATGGTAAAAGTAGGGTTAATATGAAACATTATATTAATGCATCTGGATAGGAAACTTTGAGGTCAATTGATGACAGCTACCGTGGGAAGTCATTCTATAGACAAAGGAAAGCGCCAAGGACCTTCCTTGTTTTAAGTTTTTGTGACCCTGAAGCACTTTTTCTTTATGATAAAAAGGGAAAGTAAGCAGTGTTGCCATGAAGGAAGGTAACAAGGACAAATATGGACAAATGATAATTTGTGGTATGATTCTTTGATGAGGAACACCACAGGTCCACACAAAAATCTAATACTTTCCTCTCTTTTGAAGTGATCCTATAGTGAGATACCAGGCATATATGGGGGTCATGTTCTTAGTCTTTGTGTACAATAATATCTAAAATTATTATTAAGAAATCAATGTCAGCATAAACATCTAAGTGAATACATATGAAACAAGGAAACACTGTTCATTATAAGTATTATAAAGAAATCTGATGACATAAATTGGAATGAGAAATAAAATAGTCAAGTGTATATGTCTTTGAGTGGGAATAATAGTGATGATCGTCATTTACTGATAAAGTTATAATGTTGATATTTGGTTTATTAAGAGCAAAATAAACATTACTGTAAATTAATAAATGCCTAAATGACTATGCAAATGAATTGTGAAAACTCTGAATCAATGGAGAGAAAGTCTCAACGTTTTTATCATCTTGTCTGCTTGATCCTTTTAAGAATAGATGCTGGAGCTGATTTTAGCCTCTGTTGTTACCAAGATTGTGAGACCAAGGTGAGTAATGGTCAACATTGTTGTCTTGGACTGGATCATCTATTTAAGGGTATTTATAGTATTATTAGAAAATATTAAATTCATTAAAAAGTTTATCATGGCCTAATGATAAATATGAAATACTATGTTGATTAATCAATAATGAACATGATTGAAGTCTAGTAATTAAAAAGGTTTAGTCTATGTGGAAAATGATTCTGCAAACTGATGTTAGCCATATCCTTGATCTTGTCCTAGAGTTTTTGTGAACCATGTATTTTTATTTGTATCAATGCATTCATAATTTAATCAGTACAAACATACAAATGAAGAGGAATAGATCCAGTCATTGACCAGTGATGATGACTGATGATAAGGAGTCATGGGCAATGAGAAAATATGTGTCTGAAACTCTGAGGTCCAACATGGAACAAAATTAGTCTGTTCCTCTGTTGAAATTGCTTCTGTAAAGAGATATGAGACATATCCAAAGATATTCTTGTATTGATTGTGATCAATATTGGTCATATTCTTGTATTGATTGTGATCAATATTGGTCATATTCTTGTATAGCCTTAGATTTGTTTTTAATAATGAAATTAGCTTTCCTCCCAGCTCAATTGGTAAAGAATCCTCCTGCGATGCAGGAGACCCCGGTTCCATTCCTGGGTTGGGGAGATCTGATGGAGAAGGGAGAGGCTACCCACTCCAGTATTCTTGGGCTTCCCTTGTGACTCAGCTGGTAGAGAATCCGCTTGCAATGAGGGAGACCTGGGTTTGATCCCTGGGTTGGGAAGATCCCCTGGAGAAGGGAAAGGCTGGCCACTCCAGTATTCTGGCCTGGAGAATTCCATGGACTGTACAGTCCATGGGGTCCCAAAGAGTGGGACAGGACTGAGCAACTTCCACCTCATTAGGCACATATGAATAAATTCAATTAAAAAAACAATAGGATGAAACGTTGTGCAATTAGGAATGTATGTTGTATAGCAAAAGGTATTGTTAATGAAATTGAAAACACTGATGCCTCTTCAGAAATGGTGATTGTGTCTTAATTTATTTTACTGTCTGTGCTGTGGTGCCTCTTCCACCGTCGTGAGCTCTCTGGTTGCCTGGGCATAACAGGAATACAGAGATTAATGTGAGTAACAGTAAAGTTGCTTTCTCGGTTTCTGTTTTTCCTAAGTTACTCATTTAAAAGTGTGAAATATATTTAGAGAATGCAGCTCTATCTTAGTGATAAATATGGGATAGAGTTAACAGTATATTGATGTATATAAGAAAAACTGAGGATAATTAACAAGTGATATATCATTGTGAGAATAATTCTATATATAGACTAGGGGCACAAAAGGTATTCTTGAAATTTTGTGAATCATAACATTAAAAATTATTATTAGTGAAATAATTATTTGATCAATAATGCTATAGAAATTATTGAAAAATGGGGAGCAATGTAAGGTCAATTATGACCAGTGTTGATGTATGAGTCATATATATGTGACTGAAAGATGGTCCAACATGAAAAATTCTCCTTTATTGTCTCTGCCTCAGTTGACCCTTTCAACTAAGGTCAGGAATGTATGAGGAGGAATAGTATTATTGGGAAGATCCCCTGGAGGAGGGCATGACTACCCACTCCAGTATTCTGACCTGGAAAATTCTATGGACTGTGTAGTCCATGGGGTCGCAAGAAGTTGGAGACAACTGAGTGACTTTTACTTTCACTTTCCTTATTAATGAATTAATAAACAAATATAGATGAAAATGAAGAGAAAGTTGACCAGTCACTGTCTAATGAGGCTGTCTGGTGTGTGAATCACATACAATGAATTCTGTGTGTCCAGAAGTCTGAGGTTCAATGCAAAAGAGCTCATCTATTCAACATACTTAAAATGACTGCAGATAGATTTCAGTATTATACAGTGATCTCTTTCTCGGACTTGTGCTCATGAATTTTAAAAATATAATTATAAATGAATCAATGGCAGAATAAATTAGCAAATGTATAAATGAATAAAGATGAAGAGGGTGAAACATTCATTAATAAAATATTTAGTCAGGAAAATGAATATTATATATTGAAATAGATAATAAAATGGACTAAATATATTGTGTTTTAAATTAAGCATATTTTCAGTGATAAGTAATAACCAGTAATTGCCCTAAGTCAGTTGCATATTTGATGTTTATTGTATTGAAGGAAAAATAAAAGTTACTATGAATTAATAACCGCCTAAATGACTCCATACGTGGAGACTGGAAATTGTACATCAATGGGGAGAGGGAGAATATCTCAGCACCAAGCTGATCCTGGGTTCTGTCTTGTTCAAGATTACGTTGCCTATGTTAGGAAAGAGAATGTGGTGAGTAATAGTAGTCAAAGATCTTATTTTGGTTTCAGTTATTGTTTGAGTAAAGATGAGCCTGGTGGGCTATAGTCCATGGGGTCACAAAGAATTGAACATGGCTGGGCAACTAAGCACACACACACACGCACAGTGTATATGGGAAAGCTTCTTTAGACAGAGTTCGGGAATATTTAAGGATCTCATTGGTATATTTTCTTAAGTACTGTGATTTTTATTAATATCCATGATGAATGACTTAATTGATACAAATGTAACACAGATGAGTAAAATGGGGGTCTAACATGGATCATTAATGATGACCGGCAGCATATGAGATTTGATCAGTTAAGAATGAAGCAAAAGTGGGACAATATTTAATCCATGTCCCCTGGAAGAGAGAATGGCAACCCACTCCAGTATTCTGGCCTGGAAAATTCTAGGCACAGAGAATGCTGGAGCTCTGCACCCTATGGGTTTTCAGAGAGTCAGACACGACTGAGCATACACACATACAGATAATTTAAATGTCCATCAAGTGGTGAAGAGACCAGCGAAATCTGGTATATCTATGCAGTGGAATGCTACTCAGCAATAAAAGGAACAAATTAGCCAGAAGCTATGGCTCTGAAAAGGAGCGCTTGATCTGCGGTAGCTACTGGTGATGTCCAGGCTGTGTACAATGGCTGAGTGTCTGAACTCTGAGGTTCACCTGGAAAGAATACTGTGAACTAATGAGCATCAAATGACTGAGTCTAGGGAAGGTGGAATGCAAACAACCGACAGATAGAAGGTCTCAAACTTTGTTTTTTGTTCTTTTGTGCTGCTCAGAACGATCACTCCTGCCCGGATCTTAGCATTCTGCCATGGCCCCAAATGCGGTGTTATCTTCAGAGCAAGGAGACCAGTGTGAGTATAGTTAAAGTCCGTGTCTTGGTTTGATTGGTTTATCACGGTCAGTGCACTGTTAAGAAGTAAGGAATATAATCAAAGCAGTGCAGCTGTGTTCCGGTAACACGGGTTGATAGGCCAGACTGTGTCAAGGCATCCATGTATGAAGCACTGAGATCAATTCAAGAAACAGATCTCATTTCTGGGGAGTGATTTGATAGGTTGATCTTAGGGATATCAAGGTTCTTTTTTTCTTTTTTTCTGATTCGTGTGTATTTCTTTTTAGTTATAAGTCATTACTTAATATATCAATGGGCAGAATATAATGAAGAAAAGGGACTTCCCAGGTGGCGTTAGTGGCATAGAAGCCCAATGCCAGTGCAGGAGACATAAGAGACATGGGTTTGATCCCTGGGTCCAGAAGACCCACTGAAGGAGGGCATGGCAACTTATTCCAGTTTTCTTGCCTGGAGAATCCCACCATCAGACAGGCCTGGACAGCCAAGTCCGTGGGGTCACAAAGAGTCAGACACAACTGAAGCGACTTTGCACCATGAAGACAAAGATTCTGCGCTTGAACCTTTGCTAATGACGTGTGGTGTCTGAGTCAAGGACGATGAATAATACTTGTTTGCATATCTGAGGTCCACCATGAGAAGAAATCTAGTCTATGACTCTGTTGAAAATGATCCTATAGACAATTGTTACAAATATTTGATTATCCTGTTTTGGGGCTTTTTGGGGTCCTGGGTAATGATGACATCAGTATAAGTGAGTTAACGCGTAAATGTGGCCAGGCCTGGAGCAGTGATTGCGTACGCAACGGAGCACGTATTATCAACCTATTTTTGAGGAGTTCGTATTCACATTGATTATCTTTCAGAATGCAACACGCAGAGACAGATGCATGACTTGTCAGTTTCACATTCTTGGATGTCTTTGGTCTACTGGTTATTTGTTTTATTACTAATTAGGAGACGTGTTTATAAAATTAAATAAGAGATGAAGCACTGTTTAAATTAAAGAAGGACACTGATAAAAGTTTGTTGGGCAGCACGAGCTACGGTGCTCACAGAATTCCATTACAGAGTTACACTGTCCGTTATCAGCTTGGTAATGAGCAACACACTGTGCATGTGTTAGTTTTATTCATGCTGTGACATTGAGCGTGTGCAGTTTTATCATTAGAGTGCATCGACAGTCAGTCGCTCAAAGGGACAAAGCATGGGCCAGTAATGAGCATGTCTTGAAATAATCATGATTTAACCAGTTCCACTCAGATGATGTTCCTCTTAGAGCAGAAATTCTGCCTCTTGCTGGTTTGGGTAAGAATACTGAGGGACTTCCCTGGTGGTTCAGTGGTTAAGACTTCACTGGAGCTAAGATTCCTCAGGCCTCATAGTCAAAAAATCAGAACCTAAACAACAGAAGCAATATTGCAACAAATTTAATAGACTTTAAAATATAGTCCATATCAAAAAGAATCTTTAAAAAATGTTTTAAAAATTTATCATTGAACTAATTAGATTAAAAGAAGAGTTAACTTTCTGCCAGCTGAAGCAAGTGGCACACCCAAAGTTTTCAGGTTAAGCTAAACTTTCTCACTCGGCATTCATTAGTGTATTCGAGCATAGTCAAAATCTGGGCTGTTTCATTCTTTTTAATATTTGTTTTGTGCTCTCTAGAGTGACTCCTCATACGTAAATGTCGTGGCTAGGGAGTCTCTGGAGAAGAAGCCTGTAGGCCTGTATAGGTGGTAAACAGAGTTTTCATCCTTGGGCTACCAGTCTGTTGTGTTACAGAACAATGGACAAAAGGCTACATCTGGACACAAAATTTTAAAAGACCAGAAATGAGAATGAATGACACATTAAGGATTAGGCTGTAACCAGTCAATACAGCTGTTGAGTTGTACATTTTGAAATATCATCCTAGAGCCACACCCCCTTGCACTGGAAGGTGAAGTCTGGACCACTGGGCCAGGAGACCAGAGTGGTCGCCTGTTGGGGGTAAGGCCATTTAGACAGAAAGGAGTCAGTCAGTGTTCCTGCTCTTGATCAGTGGCGAGCGCTAGTTTGTTAAGAGAAATGGAAATAAAAGATGAAATAAATTAGTCAAAACCTAAATAGCAAGTCAATCAAGGGAAAACATAGATCAATGGAAAGAATTTTTGTCCTTTCCATTTTTCTCTTTGAGGACAAGAGATATTCTGTCATTTCATTTAACATTTTAATTTATAAAAGAGTGCCTATTTATTTCTCCTCCCCCACCCCAACCCCCCCTTTTTTTTGCTATTTTCTTCGTCCTTCATAGAATGAACATGAACTACTAATCATTCTGTAATGATCAAGACCTTCATGGTTGAAGGTGAGTAACAGCCAAGTTCTCGTCTTCTTTGGGGGAACCTGTTCAGGGTATTCCGTGTATGGTTTGAAAGTACGGGATGCATTTGATGGCTGTTCCTCTCACTACTTTACGCCTCGGGTAGTGGGATTTTAAGCCATCACAGAGCAAGCAGGTTTGTTTTCACCCAGAGCACCATGCAGATGGCTTGCCTATCTGATCGTGACTTCTGGTTTTTGCAAGTCGAACAGTTGAAAAAGAGGAAGGACAGGATATAAACAAAGAAGGTAATAAAAAGACCAGTGATAAGACTGTGTTGTCAACTAAGGCCCTTGATGAATCTGATTCAACACAACAGTCATCTTTTACAAGATGAAGTTCTAACCTCGTATCAATGTCCGCAAAGGGCCCAGAGTCTCTTGTCTGCAAGATTCATAGTTCTTATGTTGGGTGGTTCATTTAACGGTGCTTATTATGCTATTAAAATGAACTGAATACAAATAAAATGGAGCTCCATTCATTCGTAGAGCCAGAGATGAGAATGTAGTATAAATGATTGTTTACAATTAATTGTTGTCATGGTTACCTAGTGGTCACTAAATTAAAACCCAAATCCAGGCATTTTCATTTGTCAACATCTTTTCATTCCACAGGATGGATTGACTGTAACTCATTAAGTTATTCTCCAACCATGAAGAGCTTTGCCTAATGCCTCTGGGGAAGGAGCACACCATGTGAGTAATAAAGTTCTTGGTTTGGGTGGTTAGTTTGTGGGTTTCCACTGTATCATTAAAAAAGAATAAATGTAGTTAAAATTAAATGCCATGCATAGACCTATGATGAGAATGTGTTATGAGCTGAAGTTTATGATTAACACAATTTAGCACAAATGAGATAAAAGAAAAAAACGGAGCTTTCCCATTCATTTCAAAACTGATATGTCCTCTGTTAATGTTTGTCCCATTCCTCTCGTGATGTTACATTCCTCTCTAGGCTGTTACTCATTTAGGAAGTCAATACTCCATTTGTTGAGTTAGAACAGCGGATTCATGGCTGTTCATTGTAACATCTAAAAACTGTTCAAATTAAATGCTGAAGGACCACACCTGGACCAATGATGTGAGTGGAATGCATCTGAATGAAAATTATGATCAATCATGTTTGGAACCCCTGAGGTCCATGGTGAAAGGCAGTGTATGACTCTTGGGGGAATCATCTCAGGATGTTAGAAAATCTGGTTGAGAGAGTTCATAGATAGTGGCTTTATACTATCTATAAATAAATGAATGGATCAATAAATATATTGAAAGAAAAGAGAGGTCAAAACACAGACCAACTCTGAGGATATTTATAAAACAAGGAATATAATTACTTCAGTTATGAAACTAGTTTCAGTTCAGTTTGAAACTTCAGTTCTGAAACATAATTACTTCACTCACTTAATCTGAAGTATGTTGGTCCATTAAGAAGACACACATTAAGTTGTTATTGGTTTGTGTGAGACACAGCTAAGCTAAATATATGTCCTTCTCTTAGTTTGAAGTGGGTTTGATTCATGAAAGAAAAAAATTAGGATTAAAGAAATGGTTACCTAAATGAATGAGTATAAAATATGAACCAATGATCAGTGTATGTTACTCTTTTTTTCATCTGTTTTGTGCCCCAGAATGGCTGCACCTTGGTTATTTTAGTTATTATTTAATGATTAGTTATTATTTAACTGTTACCTATGTGGTCAAGGAGAATATAGATCAAAGTAAGTATGAGATTAAGTTTTTGTTCTTGGTTTGGTCATTTTGTTTATAGATGTTGAGTATATTCTTAAAAAATAGATTGTTTCATGCAGTTATAAAACAAATCAAAGATTATGCTGGCACCAAGGATAAGAATTTGTCTGAGAAACGTCATGGTTGATTCATTTTGAAAAAGGAAAAAAAAAGATTTTCATTAGAAAATAGATTTAATGCTACCTCTTAAAGTAAAAAGGGCAGAGATGAATTCTAGACTTAGTCAAAGATATTATTCTTGAGTTGGTTGTGTTTTCCTTGGGTTTTAAATAATTAAACAAATTAAAGATAAACAGGCTAGTAAAATCACAGTGGCCACTCCTGACCAATGATGTGATTATTCATGAAACAAAGATTTGTTTAATTCAACTGTTTACCACTCTGTTTAAGGGTACACAGAGAGACTTAATAGTCAAGTTTACCCTCTTGTTTATTTTTTTATTAATTCATTTTTAACTGGAGGATCATTGATTTACAATATTGTGTTGGTTTCTGCCACTAGTCAACACGGATCAGCGAAATGTGCCCTTTCTCTTTGCCCTCCCACCTGTCTGCACCTCCATCCCACCCCTCTAGGGTGTCACAGAGCACTGAGCTTGAGCTCCCTGCCTCATACAGCAAATGCCTACTTCCCTCTTGTTTAGAAGCAGATTCTTTGCTATTGATTTTATTTTTTGAAAATGCTTGCCTGACTACATTAATAAATAAGTAAAATTCATATATCAAATGACCAAGAATATTCCAATGATAAAATTTTGTGCAACAAGGATTGTGGTCGACCCAGTTTTGCTTCTCTGAGATCCATTTAACCAAGAAAATTTAATCTATCAATATTAATTCTGTGTATAGTGAGGACATAGTAGTTAAAATATTCATTGTTTTCGTTCTTGTATTTTAGTGAGTTAAATCTATGAAAAGCTAAGTTAGACGAGGACCAGTGGTGAAAATGTATTTTGAAACAAGGATTACGATGATTACAATTCTACATTACTGAAATTTATGAAATAAAACTTGTAAAAGATATTTGTTGTAATAGTACATAGTGTGTAGTTCAGGCTTCCTGGGTAACTCAGCAGGTAAAGAATCCACCTGCAGTGCAGGAGGGATAGACTCTTCACTCCACTATTCTTGGGCTTCCCTGGTGGCTCAGATGGTAAAGAATCTGCCTGCAATGCTGGAGACCTGGCTTCGATCCCTGGGTTGGGAAGATCCCCTGGGGACGGTGTGGCAGCCCACTCCAGTATTCTTGCCTGGAGGATCCCACAGACAGAGGAGCCTGGCAGGCTTCAGTCCAGAGTCACAGAGAGTCGGCCACGACACAACGACTAAGCACGGGGCAGCACGATGTGCAGTTCTGCTCTGCACGTTGCATTGAGATTATTTGGGTATTTTGCATGTTGCGCTGAGATTATTTGGGTATTTTGCATGTTGCACTGAAATTATTTGGGTATTTTGCATGCTGAGATGATAATTCACTACTTGAATCATTTTTTACCCTATCTCAGGGCAAATATTCATGATCTGATTGGAGCTGATGGCAGGAGGTCCCTATAACCCACATTTAAAAATTTTTTTTCTGGCACTTGCTATCTGAGAGAGTGCAAAAATAACCAATACTAGGGTAATAATTTCAGCTCAGCAAGTATAGATCCCAATCCATGTCAGGCTCTGTATTAGTCATGGCATTCATATCTAAATCAGATCTAGTTTCAGCCATCAGGTAACTCTTTGGGATTAGGTGGGATCACTGATAAATAGAATAATTCAATGTAAGGCCAAATGCATGGGTTTTCCAGAAGCACAGAAGGCAGGACCTCACTTACATATCACATGCTTTAGAAAACAGAAGATGCCTGAGCCAATGACTGAATCCCTGGTTTGTAAGATCCAGGACATTAGGAATTGTGCTCCTCATAGGCACTGCATGTAGAGCACTCTCAGATATTTGTTGAATGAATTATTGAATAAATGGTGTAAATGATGAATGAATGAAGCAGTGAGTTAGTGAATGAATGAGTCTTTGAGTAAACAAAGGAATGGAAAATTGAGTGAAAATGTGGAGGATAAGAATGAGGGAATAAATTAATAACAAATCAGTATGTGTGTTACATTCTTAAGTGGAGGAGTCTCTGTGTAGGTAAAATTGTCAAGAGGTGGATGGTGAAGGACAAATAGGTCAAGGAAGGAATGGACAAAAGACTAGTAGGCCAATGGTCCAATAAGTGAAAGATAAGTGAATTAATAAACGGATTCCAGAACGAGTTTATCAATGAACGGTTTAGTAGAAGTTAGTAATGAAGGGATGAATAAGCCAGTGAGTTGATGAGGAACCAAATGAATTAATTGATGAATAAGTCAAAAATGAGTGAGGGAATGAATTAAGTCAGTAAAAAGAGGACAAAGTTGAATAATTTAACTGAGTACATAAATCAATGCGTGGCACAAATTAATATAGGCAAATGGACGGGGGAATGCATATATTAGAGTTATCGAGGGAAAGGATAATTGTTGAGTGAGTAAATGACTCAGTGAATGAGTGTGTCATCCAAGAATAAACGGGGCGCTCTGTGAATGGGAGAGTGACTAAGTGAACGGATCGGTGATGAGTGAGCAAGTCAGTGGCCCGTGTGTGAGGCGGCGAGTGGAGCAGGCCCCACTGGGCTTCCTTCCCTGACCACTCAGCCGCGCCCCAGCCTCGGGGCACCTGCTAAATTCCCGGGGCTACCCATCGTCCTCTGCTCACAAGCATTTGTTTTCATGTCTCCACCAAGTGGACCTGCCCAGACAGCCAAGAACTGGGTCAGATCCTTCCCTGTCTCTTCAGGGCCTTCCCAGCCTGAGCCTAGGAGGCGCCCAGTAAATTACTGCTGAATGAATGAATGAAGAGCTAAAAATACACGTGCTTTTGTAGAACTGGGATGGCCCTTCTGAGAACCACCGGGAGCCATTCTGCGGGGAGGTGGCGGTGTGTCAGATGGTCCGCGGCATTCTTCCACCCGCGTGCAAATTCTCCCTCGAGTCCAGCTTCCTGCCTCCAGTGCCAGACAGTGAGACAGGATCCTGGCAGTTCCGACTGCCCTGGACCTCAGCCCATCCTTGGGCAACGTTGGCTCGGACTGGTGGAATGGAGGCCCTGGGTCTTCCCGAAAGCTGCCCCTGCCTCTGCCAAGACAGGAGGGCGAAAATAACAGTCTTGTTTTTGTGCCTCCAGCGAGGGGGGCCATTCCTCCGCTTCCTCCTGATTTCCAGCTATGGGACAGTGGGTTAGACGGGGAACACCCTGGACCTCCAACCTCCCCATCACCTCTTAGACAAGGATAATGATACCTCCCTGGCTGGATTGTCCTGAGAATTAATCTTGTCTGTGTGTGTGTGTGTGTGTGTGTGTGTGTGTGTGTGTGTGTGTGGTGCAGTCACACAGTTGTGTCCAGCGCTTTGTGGCCCCATGGACTGTAGCCTGCCAGGCTCCTCTGTCCATGAGATGCTCCAGGCAAGAATACTGGATCCGGGATTCGAACCCAAGTCTCTTGCATCTCCTGCATTCGTAGGCAGATTCTTTACCACTAGCAGACACCTGGGAAGCCCAACCTTATCTAACAAAAGCTTATGAGGCTCTTCTTACCTAACATAATACCTGTCCTATACATAATGCAGTACCACGGAGGGAAGAGATGCCTTCAGAATTACTAAGGAGCTGTAATAGATGGTGTCACCTGCATTCATTTAAAAGCTCCCAAATGGATGCAGTACCCATATTCCCCTGTTTGAGAAGAACAAAGAGTTCAACTGAGTTTTTACAGAATGCCAGTTAGGATGAGCCCAGACTACTTACTTTTCAGGCAGCATCTGTCCCTCTTTCAGGGGCAGACAAGAAACATGAGTTGACCACACTTTTGCACCGTATGGGGCATTTGCCCCAAATCCACCCTCCTTCCCTCTGCCCCTCCCATCTGCTCATTCCCTCCAGCAATTAACTTCAGTATCCATGGTTTATCTAACACTGACCACTCCTCTTCCTCTCTTGTCTTGACCGGCTCCTGACCCTGGATTCTGTTTCCCACTCCATCCTGCATCCTTCCTTTGAACTTGATCATGCTACTTGGTCATCTGGCTTGGAATATAGCCATCTCCCTCACAAGGAGTTGATGTTGGCTCAAACCACTTACCTTTCTACTGCAGTCTGAATAGGTAGAATCGAATCCTCTTTCCTAACCATGGGCATCTGGGCCTCTAATTTTGAGTCTTCTGGGTCAACTCTCTCCCATCTGGTTAAACTCCAGTCCTTCCCTAGAGGAGTTCAGACCATATTGGTAGCTGGTGGACCCTCCTAATACTGAGCATGAGCAGGACAATAAACACCGATGGCCTTGGGCTAGAGTCTAAGATCTGACTGGCAAGTGTGTGCAAGTACTGGAGCCAGGTTCCCATGTTTCCCCAGAGTTCCTGGGTAAATGAGGTGAGCTCACCTCTCAGCCTACACAGATGTCCCCTGCCTCTCACACTCCCACAACTCCCTGCACTCTCCGTCCACTTTTTCCACATCCCTTTGTCCAAACTTGCCCCTTTTCACTCATTCATCCTTTGTCCGTACTGTTGACAGAGCCCACATTGCCTCGTTGACTATGAACTCCCAATTTCTCCCAAAGGGCTTTGGACTTCTTGAGTTGGGGGTCTTCTTTCTGTGTTACGCTCACCCAGAAGAAGGTCTGGGCATTCGAAGTGCTTGGTGAATGAATCATTCATTCTTTCATGTACTCAAAGAATACTGGTCTCTTTCTGTGGTGCAAGAAGCTGGATGGCAAGAAATAAGGCGTATCTCATCTCTGCCTTGGTGGAGGGTCCAGTCTTGAGTGGGAGATAGATTTTCAAAATTACCTAATTACACGTGTGAGTAGTGCTGTAAAGCCCAGGTGCCCAGGGCTTTGGGAACCTGCCATTTGGACTCATGAGAAGCCCCCTGAGCTTCTCTCCCGTGTCCAGGGAGACAGGAGGACAAGGCTGTGGCTGTGGAGAGAGCTGGTCGATGGCTCGGCTCCCTGGGATCAATCAGGTCAGTGGGGTCTTCGGTCATCCTTGGAGGAGAGAGAGGCCAGTGCTCTTTGGAGGCTGGAGAGCAGCTGTTGCTCGGTCATTGCCTGGCAGGCGGGGCCAGCCAGCCGCCACTGCCTTCGTGCAGGCACTCTGCCTGCTGGGGGAGGCTCTGCTGCGCGCCCGGGCTTTGACGCGCCCGCCAACGTTTCAAGTGCTTCTGTTAGATGTGCTGCCGAACGGCAAGGCAAGGGCAGAATGGAGGATGTCTTGACCCTTCTCTCCTTCCTCTACTGTATTCCATTGAGTTTCTCAAAATTTCTGCCTGGGACACCAGCTCTTGCTAGCTAATATTGCTAGAATGTTCTACAGCACCACTGGTGGTGTTTTACTCACGATCCGGGACCCCTCCCTCACTCTGCCTCGGACTCCAGTCCCTCCCACCTTCAGCATCTCTCCAGGGAGCTCAGGGAGTCCACCCCTCTCATCTCCATCACTCCATGTTGGTCCAGGCTAATTGGGCTCTCATCTGCCTCTGACTGGTCTTCTTACTCCTTCTCCCTATGCATCTTTCTAGGATGCCTGGAGAAGAGTCCCCGGCTCCTTAGAGCTCTTTCATGGGTTCCCAGAGCCTCAGGGTGATGTCCAAGCTCCTCGGCTTCACGCTCGAGGATCCTCATGACTTGTCCTCCAGCCACAGCTCCAGCCACATGCTCCTTGGCCTCCTGTACCACCCAGCAGACCACTCCCCTCACCCCTGAGCCTGCGTGTGTGTCTTTCTCCATGCCTTTGCACAAGCTCATCCTTTAGCCCTCTCCCCACAGTGCTCAATCACTGGAGGGCTTATCCTGTGTCCCCAGGTGGGATAAGCCCCCCAACCCCAACACCCAGAGCTGTTCCATGGCCATGAATGTGACTTCTGTGCAGAAACCTGTCCTATTGCTATGCCATGATCTGGTTAGGCATCTGCCTTCCCAGCAAGCCTTGAGCTTCCCAACTGGGGGTGCTCAATGTTGGGTGCCTGGGACCCCCACTGTCCAGTTCCGAACCTATGCAGTCGGGCTTATCCATCAGTAAGAATGCAGATGAAGTGAAAGAATAGATTAATGTGCAAAGGAATGATTGTGAGGCCATGCTGGGGGCAGATTACCTCCCTGGCAGAGAATCGGGGTCCTTGGCACCAAGGACTGGCACCTCCTCATGACTGAGGCTGGTCCTACTCTTCGAGCCAGCTCCACTTTGCTTTCTGCCTGCGACTCATTAAGAGATATGTAACCTTAATCCTTGAAATTGCCTGGGATGGAACGTGTTTTCACTCAATGGGCTGAACATGGGGATTTTATTCCTTTCTTAAATAAATCTCACTCCCCCAGGAAGTTTGGACAGGATGTAAGCAGTCGGACCAAGGGCTTGAAACTGAACATTTTGCAAAAGGCCCATTTCAAAATTTGAAACCCAGTGGCCACCGGCCAGAACCTAGTCTGGTTTGTGGGGGTCGCTGAGGCCTCCATCCCGAAGAAGGGAAGAGAAGATTAAAAACAAACCTTCAGCTGTCATTGAATAGGCTGAGGGTTTGCAAGACAGAATCCCGTGGTTTGGTTTTGCTTCTCTGATGAAACTGGAGCGGGCTGGGTCAGCCTCATCAGCTCTTCTTTCAAGCTTTTGGTAGAGGCCTCAGACCCTCCAGAAGCCAGAGGGGACTTTGAGCTGGTCGTGAAATCAATGGGACACGTGTATGAGTGCTTGAGGGGCCCACAGTCCTCGCTGAGTGGACACTGGCTTCGGACCGGACCCCTGAAGACAGGCGATTCTGTTGTGTCTATTTCCCTTCTGACTTCTTCGTCTTTTTTCTACCAGGAAGGACAACAAGATGTGCCTTTGGGGACGTCACCAGGCCTCTCCAAGTCCCATGCCCGTCATCTGTAAAAGGGAAGTCAAGTTTCATTCATTGATTCTGCCAGCATCTTAAAAGTGTGAAGAGCTGTGCCCTGACCAGAGCATGTGGCCCTTGCATGCAGCTCCCTGCCGCGTGCAGCTCCCTGCCACGTGCAGCGCGTGTGCTCCATGTCCCATGCTCGTCTCCCGTCCCTGCCCTTGAGCCTCAGCCGTGCTGTCGGTTTTCCCTCCTGCGCAGAATCTCCCCACTGGCCTCCTCCTCCTCACATCTTCCCTCCCCCGGTCTCCCAGACTCACAGGGGACCTTGATCTCCCCAGGGACCCTCTCAGGGGTGTTGCATCCTTCTCATCACCTGAGTCTCTCAGTTGTAGCTAGAGGCTGCCTAGCCTGGCAGCCTGTTTCCCCATCTGCAGATTGAAGCAAGGATGACACCACCAAGCTCTCTCATCCCCCTTTTGCCCACTGGGGCAAGAGAAAATCTGTCCCATCGCATGGATCCTTCCAGGCCCTTGAGCCTCACTTGTAATTTGGGGGCCAGGTTTTATTTTCTTTTGCCGCAGATCTAAGGCATCTCCCAGCTTGTGTGTTTTTTTCAACATGATACAGTGGACGTCCATTAGCTTGGCGGGGGGCTGGGCCGCGTCCTCAGCAGACTTCCCCAGTGTCAGCATGAGCTGCTGGCGGCTGCCTGGAGGGGAGGAAGGTGGGCCCGCTTAGATGTGTCCTAGCTGCGGCCCCAACTGTCCCCTCACCTCTGCTGAAAGGGTAGTGGGGAGGTGCTCTGGGCACGGAGCCTGGTGTCTGCTGTTCCCTCTGTGGGATTGGAGGTGGTATCTCCATGCATGCCAGGGTTTGGGTCCTGAGAGCATCACAGCACAGTTTGCAGTTTGCGTGTCAGGATAAAAGAACTGAACCAGGGCTCTTGGCCAGGTCCACTAGTGCGGTAACTTTGGTTACCTGCAGAGAAGGGTTATAAAAACCCTGCAGAGAAGCATCTAGAAAATGCTCTTCCTGTTCCTAATAGTTGCCCCAAACAGCTCGTTTCAAAATACAAGGATCACAGGGCCCTGCTCACCAGAGGAGCTGGTGCAGGGCTACCCTGGGTCTGCCTGAGCTTGCCCCCCTGCCCCAGAGCCCACTTGTGCTCACTTGCCCCCAAGCCCTGGCTGCCAGGAC
Organism: Nanger dama; assembly: GCA_917880005.1. Lineage (NCBI taxonomy): Eukaryota > Metazoa > Chordata > Mammalia > Artiodactyla > Bovidae > Nanger > Nanger dama. The sequence continues at coordinate 4,259,466 of CAKJTW010000063.1, read as the reverse complement.
CTCCGGGAGAAGCTCGGTTGGGTCCGGTCTGCTGTTGAGACCAGCCCGTTTCCTTCCCAGCAGGGAGAGCCAGGCTGAGCCTGGTCCCCAGATCAGGAACGGCGAGGTGAGAACTGATCAGGGTGAGAGGGAGAGAGCCAGAGCACAGCTCCCAAATCCAGGACTGGGAGGTGCCCACCTCCGATGGCAGGGCTGCAGGGGAGCCCTGTGACCCCGGGGCTACACAGAATGGCACCCAGCCCTGGGGGATGCAAACGACAGTGTCTCTGGGTTGACGCTCTGGTGGGTTTATGAATGAGCAGCACCTTCTTAAAATGTCGCTAAAGAGGGTAAACTGAAAGAGCCATTTGTGGGCCAGTGATGGCTGGCATTGGGATTGAAGACTGTCATCAGCCCAGTTCCTGTATCCCTGGACATCAGGGTGATGGCGGTGATGCTGATAGCAGTGCCACCTGGATGGCTGGAAGGCTGAGGGCGCTGATTGGCGCAGCCAGTCACATGGGCCCCTGTATTTATCTTGAGGAACATCCAGGCTGGCTGAAACTCTCCACCCTCCCCTCTGCCATGTTCCAGCCTGAGTTTGTCGTCCTTCCCCCATTCGCACCTAGACCCATGCAGCACCCCTAATTTCATGCCATAGCTGTTCATTTCTCGTTAGATTAGAAGCATCTCAAAGGTGGGAGCTGGCCTTGCCATTCCCAACTGCCCTTCTGGGTTGTGGTCAGACATGGACTCACACAGTTGGACTTGGTTTTGTGACTCAGTCCTCTTGTCTTGGAAGGTTGTTTGCACGGAGCCCGTGGAGGTGTGGCTGGCGGAGCACAGGACTTCCCCTGGGTGATTCCGATGGGTGTATCCCTTCCTTCGCTGGGTGAGTTCTGCTTTTCTGGGTTACACTCTAAGAGGCATGTGTGCCTGTGGCTAAGGATCAGGCATGGTCTAGAAAAGGTAAAGCCTGGAGGGGATCCTAGGAGAGCTGGGGCACACATGCAGGTCTCAGAGGAGCCCACCTAGAGCGGTGGCAAGTAGCGGTGGGGCCGTTTCTGGCAGCTGCCTCCTTGAGTGGAGGGTGAAGCCATTCAGAAGTTGCCCAGGGCAAAGAGGTGAGGCCAGCAGGGGCCCGACTCCAGACACCTGGCCTTCATCTCTGGGCCCACCCAGCTGGCCCACCCTGAGTCCTTTTTAGGGCTCAGGGTTACTTCCATACCCTTGCCCCACACTGAATCTCTTTCACAAATTATGCAGATTTCATTTCTGTAGTGGAGAATGAAGAAGGGGGAGTCATGTGAGTTTTTCCTAGAAAAGATAACTGATAGCTGATAACTAAAACTTATTACATGTAATAATTCTAGAAAAACAAACACATTTATTGCAAAACACTGAACAGAGCAAGAGGAAGTACAGGACTCACCCTTGTCTCACTCACTCAAAGATGACCACTGCCAGCATTTTGAAGACCAGCTCCTGGTCTTTTGGTTTCACCTGTAAATTGCAAAAGTGAGTGTGTGTGTGTGTTTACATATGTACACACATTTTTAATTGGGTTCATCATAGCCATCCTAATTTTTCACCTAAGTAGACATCCTCAACATTTCCCATGCCATTAAGTAATTTCCTATCTTACGATTTTTTTTAACCTAGTATCCTAGCAAATGACTATATCATAATTGATTTAATTGACGCACTCTTGTCAGATATTTACATGGTTTTTAAAAGTTGGATGATAAAAGTTGGAGTGAGCAGCTTTGTTTTTTCATCTTCACATACGTCTCTTATTTGTACTCATTCGAGTGGACTGGGCATGTCAAAAGGTGTGAGCATTTTATGGCCAAATTGTCCCCCTTGAACTTTATACCAATTTACATTCTCAGACTCGGTTTAGCAAGTGACTTTCTCTGGGAATTATCAAGGTTTTAAACATTCATCAATTTGTCAAATTCCATTCTTCCCATTTTCAGTTCTTTTAGTATCTGTGATAAGAGCATTTCCGCCATATCCTTATTGGTTCTCTGCAGCTGAATTGCCAGTTCAGTTTCTTTGCTTTATTCAGCTTTCATTAAGTTTTATTTTTGTCAGAGTCATGCATATGCTTCATCTTAGGAGTCAAATAGCTTTACAAAATTATGTAGAAGCATCCTTCTCCGCTCCAATTCCATATCCTACTCCACCTAAGCTACAGCTTTTTACTCTTTTAAATGGTTCATTTGACATTTACAACAAGTTTTCTAAGTAACATTCTGATTTTTCTAGTTCTCAAAGGAAAAAAAAATTTTTAACTTAGGCATTATCTTGACTTTTCAACCACAGAAAATGAAAATTCAAATCTTTCATCTTTGGCCTCAACACACGCAAGAATACCTGTCTGTCCCCTTCTTTTAATATATTTAGCTCAGTTTTGGTGTGATCCGTATCCAGTCTTTATATATTACAACAGTGTAAATACTGGAGAGTACAACAGCACTGTGAGTGCTTACTTTTCTTTGCAGCTTTTGTTTTCTCTGGAGTCGATAATTGTTTTGGTTTTGTCTTTCTTTTTCCTTCTCTCTTTGGTTGGTTATTAATGAACTTATCCCAAATTCATCTCCAGCCTTTGATGACATCCAAACACAGTTAGTGTTTTTCGTTTTTATCTAATGTGTTTTATCTTTCTGAAGACATCTCTTCCTGGAGCCTCCTTCCCTCTTTTGTTCAGGATTGGTTCATCTTTGGGCTTTCTGCCCTTATAGTGGAATCACTTCCTCATTTCTTCCTGGGGATTCTCCTAGGTCGGATCCCTAGTTCTGTAAATCCTGTGTTATTCTCATTTTCTGTTTACTCCTTTGTTTTGCTAGAGTGCATCCTCTACCAGTTTCCTGGTAAAGGGTCCATGGGAGGTAAATTTTGGAGATCTTTCACATAAGAAAAGGGTACTGTCTAGTCCAGAATGATGTTGATAGTTAGCTTGGTACAGAATTCTAGTTGGTACCTTTTTTTCCCCTTTAGGTTTGAAAAGCATAAACAGTTGTCTTCTAACTTCCAGTGACAGTGATCAGTAGTCTGAAGACTTCTGATTCCCTTGTCTTGTATGTGATCTTCTGTTACGTTCCCTTTCTGGAACTTCTCGTCTTTTCTCATTGTGTTTTGAATTTCGTGTGTATGTATTTTGCTGTGGTCTACAGTCACCCATATGTCTTTCACTTGTAGACATTTCTTGTTCAATTCCTTGGACAATGGCCTCCCATCTGTTTTCTCTTGAACTTATATTGTTTGTTTGTTGGATCTCTTTGACAGGTTCTCTGCTTTTCATGTATTTTTCCTCTGATTTTCATATCTTAATCTCTTTGTTCTCTTACTGAGCAATTACTCTGTCTTCATCTTTTAATCTATTTTCATTTCTGCAATCTCTGATTTTCAAGAATTTTTTATTTCACTCTAAATATTATTTTATTGAATTTTGTTTCATGGATGCTAGTGCTTCTTTATCTATTTCTAAAAATGTTAATGATAGTTTTTGAAGTTGTCTTTCTCTTAAAGAGTCTCCAAGCTTTTTTTGTTTGTTTCTTTTTTCCTTCCAAATGTGTGTCATTGTCTACCTTTCGTTTTAGGTTCTTTTCTCCACTCTCTGGTTGTATAGATAGATATATAGATATAGATGATATTGAGATATATATACAATGCACATATCCAGAGAAACTAAAGAACTATTTGGAAGCTCTCAGTATGTGGTTAGGTCTTGTAAACTGTGGAGTTTACTATAGAGAGAGCTAACTGGTCTTTGTATTGTGGAACCCCAGGTTTTAGCATTTTTATGTCTTTTTCTTTTAGATTGATTGGATGATGCAAAGAGTTTCTGGCCTAGAATTTTACTAGTTGCTGGTGCTCTGTGAGATCTGGGAAGGAAGACTGAGTGGTCTGAACATCCAGCTTACAGAATTTGCCTTCTTTCTCTTCTGAATGTAGGGCTCTGGCCCTCAGCTGTGCTTGCATCTCTGCTCCAGTCCTCTCTGCCTTGCTCTCTGCATGTAATGCCTTTTCAGTCTTCTCTCCAGGTTAGGGAAGGCTTTGCCTAATGGTTGAAGACTGGGGGCTGTGTCTTCTTCTTTTATAGACTTTTAGCCAATTGATCTTCTTTAGGCCAAGGCTTTCCTGGAGGTTCCTGAGACTTCTCTGGGTTCTGTTGACTACACCGGCCTTTCTTTCCGCTCTCCTCACTGCAGTCCAGGGTTCCCAGCTCGGAATCAGTTCCAGACCTCCTATTGTCTTGTGTTTGTCCTATGTACTCATGCTCAAGATCAAAAGCTCTTCACTTTCATTTAGCGCAGTTTCAAGAGCAAAGACTGGTGGATATCTATATGCTACTCACTGAACATATATGCTACTCACTGAACATATATGCTATGCTGAACATTTACCCATCTTTCTCTACTGCTGTATCTTTTATTTTTATTTTATTAATACCTTTCAAAGTAAGAATAGTAACTGTTTTTCCATCCTATATTATCAATATCATACCCCCTCCCATTTTTCATTTACCATTCCATTTTGTTCATGGGAAATTTTATTTTCTAAAAAATCTATCACTAATATTTTCTTATAGATACTTCTTACTTAGAAAGACCTTTCCTACCCCAAGCTCATATATTTAGTCACTTTTATTTTTTTCTAGTTCTTTCATGATTTCTTCTCTATATTGAATCTTTAATCCTTTAATTGAATTATTGTAAGAAACAACTTTTTGCTCCATTTCCACATGCTAGATGTTAGATAGTTTTTGTTTCTCATTGTGGCTTTCTATTTGACATTAATCTGTCTATTCTTATCCTAGTATTGCTTTGTTATAATAGATCATATTGTTAAAATATGTATTATTATTTGATAGAAATAGTCTTCCTTCATTCTCATTTTTCAAGATTTTCTTGATTAGTCTCACTTGTTATTTTTCCAGGTGAATTTTTAGTGATACAGCAAAGTTAAAAACATTCTTTATAGATTTTCTGTGAAATTTTATAAAATTATAAATTAAAGAGAACTGGTATGTTTTGACACTTGGGCTTTACATCTGTTATAGTTTATAATATACAGTCACAATTCATTAAATTTGACAAATTTACAATTTGTTATTAAGTTTATTTCAAGGAACTAAGTATTGCTTGTGTTGTGAATTTTTCTTGTATTTTCTAACTGGTTATTACTGGACTGTAGGGAAGAGATTATGTTCCTATTGTTATTGTCTGTCTCATTAAATTCTCTCATATGTTCTGCAACTTTTCAGTTGAATGTTTTGGAATTTCTAGATAAAGTGTCATACATATCTATACAATTATAGAAAAAATTTGAAAATATTTTATCTCTTTTATTTTTCTTTCTTATCTTATAGTATTGTCTAGATCTTCCAAAACATTAAATTGTTGATAACAAATCTTTGTCTCCTTTCTGGTTCATGTTAAGTATGATAACAGGTACTTTTTAAGGCTGTATGTTTTTATAATGGTAATTAAGCATCTATTTCATGTATGATTAAAATCAGGAATGGATTAGAATTTCCTGAAATACTTTTTTGATATCTGTAGAGATACTTGTATTGTTTTTCTCCATTGATCTATTGCTGAAATGAATTATAATAATGTTTCATAACTTTGAAACATTTTTTGGATCAGATTCTACCTGGTTTTCGTTTATTGTTCTTTTAATATACTTCATGATTTGGTCTGCTAGTATTTGGAATTAAAGTTTTGATCATTTGATATCAAAGTTATGCTAGCTTTGTAAAATGAATTAGGGAGCATTCCATCTTTTTCTGTATTCTGTACCATATGTACGTCATTTAAATGATCTATTTCATGGAAAACTTGAAAAACTTAGCTATATAACTCTCCTGGGATAATTCTGGCAACCTTTTCTATTTCTTCTGTATTTACTGGATACTTTAGATTTCCTAAATCTTGAGATTGTTTGTTTCTTTTTCTCATATAGCTTAGTGTTTACATGTGCAGGCCCTGGAATCAGGCAACTTGGGTTCAAATTCTTGCTCTCATTTCTCATGTGACCTCAGGAAAACTGTGTCTTCTCCCTAATTCTTAGTTTGTGCACTTGTTAAATGGATAATAAGAGCCTGAAGCCAAGAGAGCCACTGTGAGGATCAAAGAGATAAAGTGTCTTGCGTTGAGTCTGGCACATAGTGAGTGCACTGTGATTCTCTAAAAGCTAATATTAATCCTAGAAAATAACCTATGTTTTGAGATGTAAATACTTGTTAGTATAGAATTATAAGTAGTATTTGTACAATAAAATTTATTTCTGTATCGTCTTTATCATTCTTAATTTTGGACATGTGTACTTTGTCTTTTTATTAGATGAGCTACAGGAGTGTGCTTTTAGAGATTTTTCAAGGAATCAATTCTTGGAATAATTTGTCAACTTTGTGTGTGTGTGTTCAAATTCACCAATATCTGCCTTTATTCTTATGGACTCCTGCCTTCTGGTTTCCTTATTTTGTGGACCTGCTCATATGTCCTTTCTGTTATTCTTCTTTAATAATGAAAGCATTTCATAATATGAATTTGCCTCTAGTTGCAATTTTGACTGCATGTGAAAAGTTTTAATATGTGGTCTTTTAAAAATTTTAAAATATTTGTAGTTATGCTTTCAATTTCTTGTAATTAATGCTTTTCATTTCTTCTTTTCTTAGAAGAAATGATTATCTGAATAAAATTGCAAAAATGGAACTTTTAAAATTATTTTCTACTTTATTTGGGTTGTATTGTTGCTTATACTTTCTTATTAAATTATGTTCTTATTTTATTGTGGTTAGAAAATATGGACACACAAATTTCTACTTTGAGAATTCATGGACGTCTTCTTTGTGTCTTCTTTTATCAGTGTTTTGAATGACTCGAGGGCCTTTAAAAGTAAGGTGACATCTTATTTATAGGATACAGATTTTGATGTAAAGGCATTTCATTTTACAGGCTTTTCAGTTTATTCTTTTGGATTTTCTTAGTAAAGAGTTAAGTACCCTGTAAACATTTTTCTGTATTTCTCATTTTCTGTTAAATATGATGTTGCTCGTCTCTAGATTCGAGGTATTTTTCTCATTTTCTTTTTGCCCACTTGATGACTTTGGACTGAGAGGTTTCTGGGAAACTGTGCTTCCATTTCCCCATCTTTGGATGCTATTTTATCCCTAATGTAAATATTCATGAGTGCCCTTGCTATGGATGGTACCTTCTGTCTCTGAGAGGCGTTTTTCATCAACCTGTGTAACGACTTTGCTCTTGGGTACTTGAAATTCAGAAGCACTTCTGCTTCATTTTCGTTTGTTTTCTGAAGTTAGGTAACCCTGCTTTCTCATATAATTGTTTCTGGAAGTCTGTATTCAAGGCAAAGTGTTGTTTGAAAGTTGAACCAGAGACTTGCGTGTTCCAAAGAATTCTACTCCTCGAGAGCTCAACATTCTGTACCTTTCCAGGCAATTTCTAGCATTCCATGGATGTTCTTTAATTTTATTTTTTCCAAACTCATAGTTGACTGCCTTAAATTCAATTATTGAGGCTTAGGACAGGCCATATTGGGTTCGCCTAAGGATTTCCATGTTTGTCTTAATTTCTTAAGTACATATAAGATCTGTACTCTTACTGCTGGTATCAGTGATTTTCTTTTTCCATTTTCCACTTACTTTTATAAAACAATAAGAGAAAAATGTAATTAAATACTGGTTTTCAGCAGCAGCCAAGCCTTTATTCAGACCAAATATTATCCAGAACCCCAATAAGTAAAATAGATCAGATCAAAGCTGCCCTGTTTGGACCTGGATGGAGACCTTGAGCTGTGGGCACCATCCTGAGAGTGGTAGGGGCCCCAAGCACCCCTAAAATACCATTTGAAAACCTCCACAATGAATCATTTAAGGAATTGCACAAACAAATTGAGCAAATTGCTGTATATGCAAAACTGAGGATGCTGTTGATAGGAAGTTGATTGCTGGCCGGCGGCTGCTGTATGAATTCCGTGGTTTCTCAGAGGTCTTTGCATGATTGTGTGGGCTGCCTGAGAGTCAAATGCATGAAAATGGATGCCCATTCCTTGGGTTTGATTATTTTTTTAATTTGTTGAAATTGTGTGCTTCAAATAGACAACATAGAGTTGGCTTTGAGGAGTTTTGACTTGAGTTGGAAACTCCTTTTAAGGCATATAACTCGCCTTTGTTTTCTGGATTTTCTTGTTTTAACTTCAGAAAATTGCACTTAAGGCCGGTGTTCTTTTTCACCCTTACTTTCACTCCTGCTGTCTTATATCCACTACATTTTTCTTGGGCTTCCCTGATCGCTCAGTTGTAAGGAATCCTCCTGCAGTGCAGGAGAGGCAGGTTCGATCCCTGGGTGGGGAAGATCCCCTGGAGGAGGGTGTGGCAACTCACTCCAGTATCTTTCCTGGAAAATCCCATGGACAGAGGAGCCTGGAAGGGTCTACAGTCTATGGGGTCACAAAAGAGTCGGACATGACTTAGTGACTCAGCAACAATAACGTTTTTCTTAAAATTGTGTTTTGATGATTCAAAAAGCATACAATCAGTTTCTAAGTCTGTTAGTGGTTACACCTCAGTTTTGTTTGTTTGCTTGTTTTTTAAACAGTTTATATCTAAGTTTCTCTATGGTAAAAATGAAATCTTTTTTTTTTAAGTGAAATAATCTCATACTCCCTCTGCCCTCTGTGTAATTATTAAGTTGAGGATGTATCTGTTTCTTCCACTTCTCTTGTGTATCCCTCCCAAATGCTAAGAGGTGAGTGGGTCTTTTCACCAACTCCTCTGCTTGCCTTCCCCGCCCGCTTGCCCTACTCTTTGGGAGGAACACGGTGCTTTCCGTGTTCCAGCCCGTCCTGCAGGAGCTGAAACCTTGTCCTGTTTCTCGACTCGAAATCCTCACCCTCAGTCCCACTCCGTCATCTCGCGTCGCTCTCCAGATTGTGTCTGTCTCTCTCCCATCCTGTGAGCTCCCAGGAGGCAGGAACACAGAAGTCGCCCCAGGGCTGCGTTGGGCTCCTCACGGGCCTGATGTTGGCACGTGTGTTTATGCCTGTGTGTCTGCAAGGACATCAGTGAACAGGTGAATTAGTGAGGGAGTAGATGTATGTGAAGGGTGAGTTTGTGAGACAGAATACAGGAGTGGATGGATGGGTTGATGTGCCCTTGAAAGAGTGGATGAGCCGGTAGGCGTGCAAAGGAGTGGAGTGATGCCTAGGGTCTGGGGAAATGAGAAGAGCCACCCTCTGGGGTCTGGAGGGTGGGAGGGAAAGCTGGGCTTCCTTGCGTCTCTAGTGATCCAGGATGCCAGGGGAGTGGCATGTCACTTTATCCAGGAGGACACGGGTACTTTCCGGGTCCATCTCTGCTACTCAAAATTATCTATTCTTCCCTTGCCCACTACTCTGTGGACTATCTGATGCTGGGCCAGTGACCCCCTCCCTGTGTCAGAGGAGCCCGCGTACCAAGGAGTGATGTGATTGGCTTCCTCCCCCATCCCGGTCACAGAGAACATCAAGGCCATCCGAGAGAACCCCCGTGGCTCCCCCTCATCCTCCGCGGCCCCTTGCTTCCCTTCCCCTAGGACCAGTGGAGAAGGTGACCTGCTTCTGGCCCAGCAGCACCTGCCCCCCGAGCCTGACTCCCTTCTTCAGCTGCCCAGGGGTCTCCCACTGCCCCTTCCAGCACCCACTTCCTACAGCCTTCCCATGGGCTCCTACCAGGCTGTCGTCCTTAGAGTCTAAAAATTATTGAGCCACCATCTTCTTGGTGGATCCTTCGTGTCTCATTTTTGTTTGCTCTCTGACCGTACCTTTCCACCAGAAGTGCCTCCATTAGGATCGTCGGTGACCCCTGCATCCGATTGCTGACTCAGCATCTGGACTAGGATTTCTTACCAGCGCTTTGAACTTGGAGTGTTCAGCAGTGAACGCCTGCCCCCGACCCATGCTCGTAGGTGTGCTCCCCAGCCCAGAGGCCCTCTCCTGGCTTCTGTGACCAACACTCACCCAGATGCTTCCCACTATCTTACCGCTCCCCGTTCCCCACCCACACCTTGGACCTTAGCTTGTCTCTTCCACTCTTCTTCCTAACTCTTCCCAAACATCCCACTTTCCCCCATGTCCATGGCTCCTGCTCTGTCCAGGGCACCGCTCTCTTCTTTGAGGCTCCTGTATTCTTTCTCCCTGCTTCCACTTTTGCCCCCAGCAGTTTCTTTTCTCATTTGCAAGAGATATCATATAAACACGCCAAACTCAAGTTCTTTATCAGTCCTTTTTCTTGGCTTGAGGATAAAATCCATAATCTTTAAACTTTGCTGTAAGGCTCTAAATGATCTAGATGTCCCCTGGCTGGTCTCTGGCGCATTCTGGCTTGCCATGCACCATGCACACAGATGCTCTTTGCTTTCCACGCTCCATCCAGCCCTCGCTCCACTTGTCTGGTCCAGAGGCCACTGATCCAGCTCTTGCTCCTCTGGTCCATGAGACGCCTCTGGTCCACACCGCACCCATTCCTCTGCTTCAGTCCTGCGTGGTCCTCTCTTGTTTCTCTTCCTGGCTTAGCTTCCTCATCCTTTCTCTTTTACTTTATCCTTCTAAGAAGCTTTCTCTAAAACGGTCAGACCTTCTTCTTACATGTCCCTGGGTTTTCACATTTTGGCCCCTTTTAATTTTGAAATCAATGCTCTGCATTAATTATTTCCACATGAGTCTCCCCTGATAGCCTAGAAGCTCCAGGAGGACAGAGATCATGTTTTATTCACAGTTCCAGCCGCTCATGGGTGTTTGATACACATGAGCTTGTTTCTTTGACCACGTGGGCAGGGGCAGGCAATGCAAAGGTTGGAGCTGGAAGGTGGGGTCAGGGCTCAGGGAACCCAGGGATGAGGATGGGGACAAAGGCTGTCGCCTTGAATGCGGTTCCAGACAGTTTGGTCTTCAACAGCTGGACTGTGATCAAGGGGTGCCATGCAGTGGGCTTCGAGACTTCAGGGGACAGCTGTGCCCCACCGTGCTTCCTGGAGCCGGCCCTACCCTTTCGGTGGCAACTACCCGACCTCACGGCTGTGCCTCCCATTCATCCAGGGTGGTTGTATTGGGAGTTGGGCTATGAGAGGGGATGGAGAGACCCAGGGAAGACCTCGGGAAGGAGGTGGAGGTGTTTCACACCCAGCCCTGTGGCTCAAGTCTACAAGGTGGTGTGGCATGTGGCGAGGACTGTCAGAGCCTGGGTGAGCTCACATAGGTCGTTACCCAGAAGTCAGGGGCCCCCTTTGACACATGAGCTCTGCTCTTAGCGCTTCATGTTCTGCCCTTCTTGTGACTCAGACTCCGCTGACCGTGCAGTGGCCGAAGCACAGTCAGCGGCGTGTGGTTTGCCTCTTCTCGGTCTTTCCGAGTGGGCTTCCTACGGAGATGCTGGTTCTGGAGGGAGGCACGTCTTCCCTATCAGAACTGCTCCCCCACATTTGAGGGGAGCAGTTTGTGTTCCCCACATGCCTGCTTCTTAATGCCGAATGGGGCCTCAGAAACCTTAAGCCTGGAAGCGACACCAACTTCAGGGACAAGCCCTGATTCTGGGGTTAGCACCACTCCATGGTTCCTGCAGAGATGGTAGACTATGGAACGTAGGCTTTGTGATTTTTGACCTATGTAACATGGTCCACTAACTCTCAGTATCCAATCCATCCTCGGAGGGCACCCCGGAGGTGTTGCCAACGTGAGGGAAGAGGACACTGGGTTTAGCCGTGGCCCTACTCTGCGGTCACTCCTAGGGCCCATGTCTGGTGTCCGAATCTTGCAACAAGGCCTTTTAAGTGCATCCTCTGGGGGCTTTTCTGGAGGTGACGCTGCCTGAGGGAGAGACACTGCTTCCAGCCTCAGTCATGGTCCTTGAAGAGATGGCTTGCTTTGTGGCCTATGCACGAGGAAAGCCTGCTGTGACACGGGCCACCACTTCCCAGTAGCCCAGCCAACTTTGGAGGGCTTCATGAAACCGACACCACCTTCAGGGAGACCGAGCAGCCCAGCTTCCATCACGGGATTGGAGAGATAGTCCCCTATGTTCAAGTTCCTATGTTTGTATGAAAGTCCACCTCTGATCAATATTAAATTCCTCCTCCAAGGTTTTCTGGAGGTGACGCCAAGACTGGGGATGAGATGGAGGTTCTGACCTTAGGGAGTCTGTTGACCAAAATGACATCTGCCTGGTTTACCAAAGATGGCACGGTGGTTACTGCTCAGATCCCACCTGGCCTGGAACAATCTCTTGGAAATCCCCTTGGCCATCAGTCTTTCTTTGTGGCATGCATATATATATATATATATATATATTTTTTTTTTTTTTTTTTTTTTTTAATGCTCAAAACTAGGGCTTACGACCTGGGCTTCATGTGCCTGGAGACTATTTGCTTGGCCTGTTCAGGAGAACTAGACAGGTATTCCTTGTGACGGCACACATGCCGTCTTCTTTTTTCAATTTGCTCACGACCAGCCCCTCACATGTTCCTCTCTGCCACATGCCATGCCCACCCTCCTGCCATATCCAGCTACCCATTCTCTCAGATCCAACACAGTGCCTGACATCTAGTAGGCATTTGATCGATATTTTGGAGTGATGAAACAGAACATCGTCCACTTCTGCTCAGTGAGACTTGCATCCTTGGAGGGCTTCCTGGAGGATTTTCCAGCTTTGGGGATAAGCCACCCGTTCCAGCACCCGCGCCAACTCCTGACAGTGGAGACAAGACTTCTAGCCTGTTTGTGCTTTGTCGCATGTATGTGTTGTAGTCGACCTGCCCCCTGATTCTCTCCAGCTCTGGAAGACTTTCTGGGCATGTCCCCAGCCTCTGTCCTCGGCGTCCCTGTGTGGTACTTGGAGAGATAGTAGACCGTATAGCGTACGCTTTATCTGTGACGTATGTAACACGGTCCACTAACCCTCAGTATCAAATCCATCCTCGAGGCCCCCAGAAGTGACGCCATCTTCAGGGAGGTGCCCTCGGACCCAGCGTCAGGCCTCGCCACGACACTCGAAGAGATGGTTTTCTGTATGGCATGCTCTTTTCTGCATGATGCGAAATCACATACTCTCGCTCTTCTTATATCAAGCTCTGCCTCGGGAAGTCTCACCGTCTCTGGGGAGTGGATCTTGCTTCTCTTTCGGGATCAGTGCTGCTCTCTGGCATTCAGTGACCATGGTTGACTTCGCAACTCTTGTTTAGTATGACACCGTGACCTGCTTCTTCTCAGCATCAAATACAGCCGTGAAGAGGTCCCCAGAGGCAACTTTGCAGATGCCAGCCATCCTCCAGCGTCACTGCCATCGTGCGGTACTTGAAGAAATGGTTTACCGTCCCACATACATTCTGAATATGTATGTGGGACGGTAAACCGCTTCTTGGTATCCAGCCCAGCCATCAAAAGCCTCCTGGAGAAAGCCTGAAGTTAAGAGAGGCGACACTGGTCTCCGCGCCCTCCCTGCTCCATGGTACTTGGCGGAATGGTAGACTGGTAGATGTGTACTTAATCTGTTAATGCTTGCGACGCCGTCTTCTCCTCACTGTCAAATGCAGCCTTCAAGGGCTTCCCTAGGACAGTGCTCACCTCTCGGGAGCTATCCTGTTTCCACCGTGGCACACCCTCACCCATGGTCCTTGAAGTAACCGTGGCCAGCATGGAGAATGTTCTCGGAGGGCTGTGCCACCTTCTGCGTCCCATCAGTCTCAAGGCTATGCTCCGCTGACTTCAGGACCACGTGCCCATGTAGAGGCAGATACGGTGCCCACAAGACGATGCCACACCAGGTACTTGAAGAGACACACTGACTCATATTTCTCATTGACGATGCGTGTACAGTCTATCTTTTTTCCATATCAAGCTTAGTCTTCTCGGGGAAGACGCCTCGGCTCTGGACTCAACACTGAACCTCCACGAAGATCTGGTTGGCCTCACGTGCTTTCAGATGATGTGCGGTCCACAGGCCCATTTCTTCCCCCATCTCCCATCCAGCCTTGAAGAACTTGCCGAAGATGCTGCCAGCCTGAGAGGCAAGTTGGAGCCCTGGTTCTGGCACCCGCGCCGACCTCACGGTGCCTGCAAAGGGGCTCCACCGCACTGCATGTGTGTGATTAACAGCGTGTGTACTGTGGTCTTCTTCTTTTCCGTATCGCCTTCAGCCTCGAAGGTCTCGGGAGGTCACGTCCACCTCTGAGACGAGGTATTGGTTCTGGCTCCAGGACTGCTCTGGGATACTTAAAAGAAGTTGACCATGCTTCGTACGTCTTACTTACAAAGCATGTGATTCAGTCCACCTTTTCGTAACAGCCGCTGCACCTTGGGGGCTTCCTGTTGGCAGTGCTGAGTATCAGGCGTAGCGCTTGTCCCGGCGTCATCTCCACTGTGGGTTCTCGAGGGGTTTCTTTGTGCCGCGTCCACTGCGCCGCTAGCAGACACTGCATGGTGGTCTCTTCTCAATACTGCATCTGGCCTCCGAGGGCTTCCGGAAGGTGATGCTAAGGAGAGGAAAGAGACGCCGGTTCTGACATCAGCCCTTCCCACGGTACCTGAAAAGATGGTTGACCACAGAACATGCGCTGTCTCTATGTCGTATGTAATGTGGTCCACGTCTTCTCAATATCAAATTCAGTCGCAGAGGGCTTCCCCGAGGCAAAGCCGACTTCGTGGGAGACGCGCTGGCCTGGCTCCGGCACCATTTCGCTGTATGTGGAGAGATGGTCGACCATAAAACGTACGTGTGCTTCATGACGTATGTCACATGGTCCACTAATTCTCAGCATCAGTCAGCCTGAGGGACTTCCTGGAGGCCACGCCAGCTCGGAAGCAGGTGGTAGGCGCCATCCAGCACAGACCACGGGCTGTGTTCTCCCAGCCGACACGCAGCACTCAATCCCAGCCTCACCGGGCATCCTGGAGGTGGTGGTGGCATCGGGCGTGGGTGTGTGTGGTCTTGGCCACCTTTGCTCATGGCTGGTAACTTGTGATGTAGATTGCCAGGGCTTCCGGGAGGTGGTCCCAGATGAAGGGAAGCAGGCGAGGTCGGCGTCCCTTCCTGGTATTTGGAGACGCGGTTGACCATGGAGTGTACGCTTTATTTATGACGTAGGACACATGGTCTGCTTCTTCTCGATATCACATCCTCGCCTTGGGAGGCCTCCAGGAGGCGGCCTCAGCTTTGAGGAAGAGCCGCCGCCCCGCTGCCAGCTCTGCCGCTGCTTGGTACTTGGAGAGAGGTGGTCCGTGGCGCGTTCGCTTTATTTATGGCGCACATTACACGGTCGACCTCTTTGCAGTATCTAATCCCGCCTTGCAAGCTTTCTTGGAGCTAACATCAGCGCCGGGGTGGGCACACTCTTTCTGCGCTCTTTGCCGCACGGTGGGGCTTGTTTGTGATGCCTTTGTCTTGTGTGTGATGATGACTGACGCGCGGCAGCCTTCTTCTCAGCAGACCTCGCTGGCTCGGCGGCTCCGAGGGCAGGGCTAACTTGCGGACGAGGAGAATGGCTTCACCACGTGCCTGGGTACATGAGGTGGTTGACCAGAGAGCACACGCTTCATTTGTGCCGTTTGTGACCTGGTCCACTAACCCTCAGTATCTAATCCCCTCTTGGAGAACTTCCGGAAGAAGTGTCCACTCTGGGGGAAGAAGACTTTGTGGGATCAGCCGGGCCTCCGCCAGACTCGGAAGAGAGCACCGTCAGGGCGTCTGCCACCCGCGTGCCACATCTGGACTTGTCTTCAGTAGGGGACCTTGTCTTGGAGGGCTTCCCAGCTGTGAGGCCATCCACACTCTGGGGGAGGGGCATGCTGTCTGCATCACCCCAAAGTACTGGAGTGACCAGCTGAGCAGGGTGTGTGACCCAGGTCATACACCTCAGTATCTAGGGAATCCTTGGGGGAAATTTGGAGGGGGAAGCCACCTTGGCTGGGGGGGGGTATGTGTCTACAGTAACTGAGAAAAGTTTGCCCCGGGGGTGAACCAAAAATGTGATAGCTCTTCTGAGCAGCATCTCTGTAGTCTCACCAGCCTCTGGCCACAGTGCCAGTTTCAGGATGTTGGGGCTGTCACCAGGTCCCCACTGGGGACTTGGATGGACAGCGTGTGCTCAACCAGTGGCTTAAACCAGCACTGCGGCTGCCACAGATCCCAGTTCACAGGACGTCCGGGATCGAAGGTCAAGTCTGGGGAAGAATTACTGGTGTTCTGGTCAGTGTTCATCCATGGTACCTGAAGAGAGGTTTTCTGGGTTTCTGTTTCTTTAATGAGGATGAAACACACCTGGTTAACCTCTTTTCCAGTATCAAATCCCATCTTGAAGGCCTTCCGGTCCAGACCTCAGCTTCCGGGAAAGACGTTTACTGTCGGCTCCCGCCCAGCGGACAGAAATAAGTGGGTGGCCACGAAGCTCGTGCCTTGTATGTATGACTCATATTGCCTGGTCTACTAACCATCCGTCTGCAATCCGTATTAACAGGGCTTCTGGGATTGGCTATCGAGTCTGAGGAGGAGCCAGCTCATGCCCGTGTAATTGGTGGTACTTGAGGAGAGGTTTTCTAGGTCTCCGTTTCTTTCATGAGGATGAAACACACCTGGTTAACCTTTTTTCCAGTATCAGATCCCACCTTGGAGGCCTTTTGGTCCAGACCTCAGCCTGTGGGATGGGGTGCTGTTGCCCCACAAGCCTGCCCCATATTTCTGATTTTAGTTACCTATTCCACTAACCATCAGTATCTTATCCATTCTCAGGAGTACTTCCCAAAGGAATGCCCACCTAGAGGAAGACCATGCTCCCCAAGATAGCTCCATGCCTGGAACACACAGGTAGGTCATCTGTGGTTGCATTTAGCTTGGACTTAGCCCAAAAACCCATGTTGGTGAATGCCTGTTGCGTGGCCAGCAAGCTCCGGACAGTGTAGGTTGCCTAGATCACTGCCCCGCAATCTCTGGTTTATTCTGAAAAGATGTCCTAGACGTAATGACATCTTTGGGAAGAAAAACCAGTTCTGAGATCAAGACGAGGCCTTGGGGATCTCTAGAGCTGGTCTGGGATAGGAGCTGCTTTACTTCCAGTAGGAATTCTGGAGTGCATGTATCTCTTTGTTACACCAATTCAGGGAAGGGGGCTTTATCATCAGCCCTACTGCAGGAGAGATGAGCAGATAGCTGACTGGAGGCCATGCGCTTTACCTGCGACACACCCGGTTCACTGACCATTGGATCTACTTCATCCTTAGCGGGCAGTGCTGCTGTCAAGGAGGAAGCTGTGTGTCTGGAGGAGGTTCTCTTCTGCGGTCCTCAAGGAGAGGTTTCCTTCAGTATACTCCATCTTTTATGACAAATTATTCACACCAAAGGGCTTCCCAGTGGCTCAACTGATAATAACCTGCCTTCCAATGCAGGAGATACAAGAGATACAGCTTCGATCCCCGAGTCAAGAAGATCTCCTGGAGATGGAAATGGCAACCTGCTCCAGTAGTCTTCCCTGGAGAATTCCATGGACAGAGGAGCCTGGCAGGCTGCAGCCCATGGGGTTGCAAAGAGTTGGACATGACTGAGCATGCGTGCATCAGGGGCATCCACACCAACCTCTCTTCAGTGTCAAATACCAGCTTGGAAGATTTCCTGAACGACACAGAAGTTGTCAGCTCAAGTCCAGGGTGAATGAGCCCACACATCTGTTTCCCTTGCTCTGCATGGTGTATCTGACGCTGATGCTCCTTTCATATCCTTTCCAGTAGGACTCCGTGGGGGTGACGCCAGCCTCTGGGGAAGGCAGTGGTTTTCTCGGTCGGCTCTGAAGCCGGAGCACAGAGGTAAGTCATCTGCATCATGTCTGTGTCGATGGCAGGAGGCCATGTCTCGGTGCTGGGCTTTCTCGTGGCAGCTGGGGAAGGGCCATGGGATCCTGAGAAGCCCCAGGTCTTTCCACTTCATCCCCGCTTGGTTTGATGAGTGTCAGGACGGTTGCGGTGGTAGCCATGAGCAGCACCGAAGGCAGTCAAGTGTGAGTCGCTCGTTGCGCCTGACTCTTTGCGACCCCACGGACTGTAGCCCCCAGGCTCCTTCATCCATGGAATTTTCCAGGCAAAAATACTGGCGTGGGTTGCCATTTCCTTCTCCAGAGGAGTCTTCCCAACCCAGGGTTCGAACCCAGCTGCCTGCCTTGCAGGCAACTTCTTTACCATCTGAGCCACCAGGGAAGCGTGCTAGTCTTTGATATCCTGTTAGCTGATGCCCAAGCCTCATTCCTTACACCGGAAAAGAGCCATGAGGGGAAGAAGAGAGAAAGATGAAGAAGCAGGGTCATGGCGGGGGCCACCGCCTCGGATACGTCCAGGGTGGCGGCTGCTGCATTCTTGCAGTCTGGGCACTCTGATGGCTCACGAGGGAGATTGTCAGAGACAGATTGTCAGGGTGGAGGGGGCCAGCCTGAGTGGTGACCCTCTTTGTCCTCAGCTCTAAAGGCCAGCTACGGAGAGAGGGGAGGGCACCATTATAACACTTGACAAGAGAAAGCCTGGGCTTCTTTTTCTGTGACTTTTGAGTCCTAGGTCTCCAGGCCTGTTGGGGGGCCTGCCTCCTTAGTGAAATGAAAGTCTGCGGAGATCAGTATTCCCCCATCAAAGAATTATGGTCAAAAGGGTTTTCCAGTGAAATAGAAAAGCTAACCCAGATGTGGCACAAACATTTGGCCACCTGACTTCTAGCAATGAAGGTTGTTTTTCTTCCTTAATTCTGCTGAATTAAATGGAGGGCAGTGGAAAGTAGTTAAGTGGTGTTTCATGTGAAAGATGGAGACCTGGCTCTGTTCCCAGCTGTCCCTACCCTGCCTTGGCGCTCACTTTACTTACGACTAACTTGATATCATGCATCTGTTTTTAGAACCACAGCTTACCTGGAAGATTACCTGGACCCGTAGCCGATTCCTTGCAGGGGCCTGGGTGTCTGTTCACTGCAGACCACCTCTCTGGCCTCTTGACCACAAAATGGGATTTATCTGTGAATTTGCTCCTGAAGCATTGACCTTGGGATGCAAACCGTTGCTGGGACACTTCCTGAGGCCTGATATAGCAATACTTCCAGAAGGAGATTACAGTTTCCCCATCAAGGAAAGCTCCAATTCCTGGAAAGCGGTTGTAACTAAATGTTCTCTGTACGGGTGGAAAATATTTCATAAGTGACCTCTTTTCAGTGTTAAGTCTTAAAGGGTTTCTTGGCTGACCTCCGGAAATAACCCCAAGACACTCGATTCAGACTCTTCGCTTGTATATGACACATGTCAACTGGTCCATCCGGGACCACACAGGCTCAGAAAAACTTCTCCAGCATCAGCGGAAGACTGCACGATGTTTTGTTTTTCTTGGTGTGTGTCTTTGACCAGGGCTAATCTTCGATACTTGAAGGAGAGGTTATCCGTGTTGTCTTCTCTTTATTTATGATGAAACATACATGGGAAACCTCTTTTTAGTATCAAATCCCACCCTGGGGGCACGTCCTGTTCCCTATGCAACCTTCAGGGAAGGGACGTGGCCAGCTGCACTCTAAGCCGGGAGAAGGAGGACTGTCGTGTGTCGCAGGGCGGGGGTGGAGGGTGGCCTCCAGGATCCAGCCCTCCAAGAAGACAGCTCCTTGGAAGTGAAGCCACGTTTGGAGAAGGGCCCAGCTTGCTGTATTGGGGGGAGGCTGCCCCTTGCGGGTCTCGTCTGTTTGATGACTCACGGCGGGTGGTGGCGCCTCAGGGTGGGATCGGCCCGGATGGCTCTCTGGACACACCAGCCGCTCTCCAGGGTAGCTGAGGGGATGGTAGACCGGTGACGTGCACTTCATTTATGATGTAGGTCACCCGTTTGACTATCCACCAGCACCCAGTCCATCTGTGGGATGACATCTCGATGCACATGGCGACTTTGGAAAAGATGTAGGAGGATGGGGCACCGGTGTGAGTCTGCTGTATGGGAAGAGGGGTCGCTCTCTTGGGGGTCCCTCTCCCGCCGTTTAAAAAACAAGTAGAAGCAATTGTCAGTCAATCGTCTCTTCCCAGTCAAACCTCTCCCAGGAGGATGGTTAACCTGCACTGCAAGCGTCAGGGAGGAGGCCCAGCCCACAGCACAGGCTGAAGACAGGACATGTTGTTACCTGCTCCAGGGTCCAGTCTATCCAGAGTGTGTGTGTGTGTGTGTGTGTGTGTGTGTGTGTGTGTGTGTGTGTGTGTGTGTGTGTGTGTCTATGGCCAAATAGTGCTAATGTTGGGAGCACCGTCTTTCGTGACGTCAACTCTCTTCTGTGGGGTCTGAAAAGAGGCTGTCTAATGAGATTGTCATGTATGAGATGAATATCACATGGTCCATCTCTTCTGTAGTAAAACTACCCTGGAGGATTTCCACTGGTATCTGTACCGCCACCAGCGAGTGAGTGGCTGAGGCACCCGGCCTCAGTGTGCTCACAGGCAGGTTTCATGTGCCCCTTCTGGATCGTTTCCACCTATACAGCCCAACCTCTCCTTGAGTGCATTTTAAGTCCACGTTCATTATTTGGGGAGGAGGCTTTGTTGTCATCACTCATCTCCGTGTCTGTTGTTCAGCATTTTTTTGACCTAGGAGGACTCATCCAGACTGGATGCTGGTCAGTGCGAGAGGCTGCTTCAGATGCATTCTGGGCATGATACCGATGGCAGAGAAAGGGCCGTGGAGTTCACCATCTGTGAAGGTATGGATGTTGATATCTCACTCAAGACCATATGCTCAGCTTAGCACGTGTCTCCTGGTCCACTAATTCTGAGTGTCCTTCCCTGGTAGCTCAGCTGGTAAAGAATCCACCTGAAATGCAAGAGACCCTGGTTCGATTCCAGGGTTGGGAAGATTGCCTGGAGAAGGGAACAGCAACCCACTCCAGTATTCCATGGACAGAGGAGCCTGGCAGGCTATAGTCCATGAGGTTGCAAAGAGTCAGACAGGACTGAGAGACTTTCACTTTTGCCATATCTAAGACAAGTTCTGGAGATGAGGCTTGTTCCAGGAGGTGAAGGTGGGACTCACCATCTGCACTCTCCTCTTGGACTGCCTGGTGCCTGGGTCTCGCAGCCATGACAGGGGCCCTAGAAAGTAAGAGGAAACTCAGAGCCTGCTTAAGACTGAAAATTGCAACGGGCACATCTCTGTCCATGTCTCATTGGTCAAAGCAAGTCACACAGCCAAGCTCAAAGACACGTGATGGGAGGTCCATGGCAGCACAAGGAGGTTACGAGGGTGGGATGTGGGGACAGGGGAGCATGTGCCAGTCATCCACATGGGCCACCAAAAACTCGGTTTCATTCACCGTACCTGCCGTGTCCTGTCTGCATGGGGGCGCGTCTGCGCGCTGAAGCCGTCAGCATGGGGACACTGCCGGGCCCAGGGCTGTTCCCCTTCCTCTGAGGCAGAGTTGCCCTTGAGCCATCTCCTGTGTTTTGACAATCGTGAAACGTCCCTTCTGGCACCCTTTTCATGAAGACATGTCACCTGATGCCCCAGCAGGACCCATTTGCTCTCAGAAGTCTGCCGAAGTGATGCCACCGCCGAGAAGCTGAGCTGCCGAATGATCCTGACCTGTGGTACTTAAGGAGAAGTTGCCCGTGTCTTTTTCGCTTTATATGTGACGAAACATTCGCGGTGCACTTCTTTTCAGTATCCAATTCAGCCTCGAAGACGTCTTGGTTCCAGTGCCAACTTCACAGAAGGCATGTGGGCACTTGTAGTAGACTCTGGTCAAGATTTTTGTGCCCCCCGCCCCAAATCTTTTTTTTCTTCCCCAGTGTTCCTTGATTTATCTCATCTTTGAGCCCCTGGATCAAGCCTTGCCCGAAGCTTGCCCTGCCCTGATGGTTTTCAGTTGTATAAGCCAATCAGTTATATGAAGCGTCTCTCTCCCTTTATTGTTTCAGCCAGTTTGAGTTGGCTTTTATCTTACTTGTATATAAACAGATGATGCCATGCTGCTGCGGTGATCCAAAAAGAAAGACAAAACACAAAAAACCTTGCATTTATCTTTCAAGGATATATGTCTCTTAGTTCAGCTATCTTCAATATCCCAAGGTGAATTCTTGGTGAAAAATGACTTTTTCTTATGGATTTACTGTGTTTGCATTTCAAAAATGTTGTCCTCTTGGTTTAATTTATGAATGACAAGTAATCCCCAATTAATGTGTTTTGTGTCCAGGGAACACCACTGGCATGGGCCCCTCTCCAAGAGACCTGAAAGACGGTTGAAGCCCAGAACAGCTCCCCTGCCTCCTTCACCCCCAGGCTCCCCACTCCCTGGGAAGACTTCCTGGCAGTGATGCTGAGTTTGGAAAAGACATCATTTCTTCATCCCCACTGCCCAGTGGCTCTCTGTGATGGATTTGCTGTATCTGTTACAAGTCATCCGGAACAGCCTGTCTTGTAGACTAGACCATCTCTCGAAGGAGCCAGGGGTATCTGTAAGAAGGGGATGCTGGAGTCCGGAGCTGGCCAGACACCCTAGGGATGGCCCGCAGACAGCAGATGCTACTCCAGTGGCTTGTCCTACCTAATTTGAGGTCCTTGGCTTTGCATTTCTCAAGAGGATGCCCTGCAGAACCACTGACTCATGGAGGAGATTTTATTTCCGGGTCCCAGACCACCCCGCTTCCTCTGCAATGATGCTCGGCGTGACCATTTGTGGGCTTGATCGCAAACATACGGAACACGGCTGTACTGATTACTGGATTGTGCTCCTGAGCTCTCCCTGGAGGCCTGAGCGAGAGAGAGGCTGGGGTTGACTGACTTGATCCATGATGATCATTTGGCCCACCTCCGCCCCATGTCAACCTCACCCACAAGGGCTGCCCGGACGCTGCAGACACGGAGCGCCGTCCGCCTCCTCCCAGGTGAGCAGATGCCCCGTTGCCTTCATGCACCCATTGACTGGATGGTACTGGCCGAGGCCCGGCCGCCGCACCCTGACGCTCAGTGTCCATTCCACGCAGGCGGACTCTGGGCTGTGAGCACGTCCGTGCCCATCAGGGCTGACCCCTGGTACCTGAAAAGAAGTCGCCCATGTTCTTTTCGCTTGATATGTGACGAAACAAACATGGTGCACTTCTTTTTCGGTGTCAAATCTCAGCTTGAGGAGCCCCCTGGCCCCATGGCGCTTCACGGAAGGGGCTCTGGTGTCCCTGCCTCTCTGGGTATGTATGTGGAGGCTGAGCCCTCATCCACTGTGTGCTGGTGGGATCGGGGACACCCAGTGTCTGACCATCCTTGGTTTGATCACAGGTCATGCCTGCCTCTAAGAACGGGCATGACTGCGAGAGGCCTCAGTCATGTTCCCACTTCCCGCTGCAAGAGAGGCTGGGTAAACATGTCCAGGTTCCCGAGTGGAGACTTTCACCCAGCATTTGAGGGGGAGGTTCAGATGAGAAGCGGCCCCCTTCCTGAAATAATATGACTAAATAGCGGTAGTGACAACTGCAGAAACTCAGAGCCGATGAAAACGGTCCACCAGCCCTCTCCGGAGGTGCAGGTGGATGGTGCCCAGGTGCATGCATGGTAGCTGTGATCGTTCCCTGGGGAACCGTCTCCCACACCTCCCTAGGAGGGCTGATAAGGGACACCTGCTGTGGTGGAGGGTGGCAGTCCCTGGGGTTCTGGAAGAGGGTTTTCCCAGGACAGCCATTTCACTGGGACTAATTCTGCTCAGCCCCTTTCTAGGTTCTAGTCCTGCCCCTGAGGCACGTGTTCCCAGACGTCATTTGCAGAGCAGGGACATTGGTGTCTGGCCCCTGGTTGAGATTGGCCGGTGGGCATGCCTCCTAAAAGTTGATGCTGCCCCATTTTTCGGCGTCTGCACTCCATGCCTCTGCTGCCATCTCCCCACAGGAAGCACCACGGGGCTCCACGGACCCTTCTGTTATGTGGTCCTTGAAGAGAGGCATTCCCAGGTGAATTCATTTTATTTATGACGAATCGGTCTTGGCCAACCTCTTTGCAGTATCAAATCCGACGTGGAGGAAGGGCCGTCGGAGCTGGGACTCTTGGCGTTGGCAGGTCCGGGAGGGTAAGTGGCCAGTTGCTGTCTAGAGAGTTCGAGTGGCAGTCCTGGACAGCCGATCCCCTAACGCTCAGTTTCTTTCTTCCTTAGGAGGAGTTTCTGGAGCTCTGCCAACTGGGACCAGAGGTCACAGGGTTGGTCCCTCTCAGTGCTCTGTTTGGTACTAGGAAAGAGATTGTGTTTCTTAGCTTCATTTATGATGAAAAATATGGGTACACTTCCATTTGAGTATCATATCCCATCACGGAAACCCAGCTCCAGCTTCCGGGAAGAGACGTTAATGACGAACCCCATTAGCAGCACCTAGGTGGTGCTGGCTCAGCAGCTGCCTGCGGAACGCTTGCCTCCTGCCCCACCCAGCCTTGGGGGCCGGTCCTCCTGTCAGAGACAACTTTGGAGAAGCAGCAGCTGTCACCAGAGGTCCATCAAGAAAGGCTGTCCAAGATGTGGCTCACAGAGCCTACCTGATTGCCCAAGTCAGGTGCCACCCTCCTGGATGACGGGAAGGTTCAGATGCGGGAACACTGCCAGCGTTTCTGAGCCAAGACAGAGGGCAGCTGGCCCCAGAGCCCCAGAGTCTCTGCAGCCCTGAGGACCTCCACCTGTGGAATGTGAAGTGGCCCGATGATGCCCAAGGAGACAGGAAAGGTGCAGCGTTCAGGACTGAGCCTCCTTCCCACCTGGGAGGCTGTACACATCCTGCGGCTGATGTCAGGGAGGGCCACCCATGCCTGCGTGCAGGTGGGTCACAGGAAGGCTCGGAGGGAGCGTGAGGCCTTACCTGACATCTGTTCTCTGCATGTGAGTGCTCACCATCCATTTCTTTTGCAGGAGGATGTCCAGTGGACAGGAGGAACGTGTCACAGAAGCTAGTTTGAGATGTTCGAAAGGAGGTTGTCCGTGATGTATTTGCTTTATTTGTGGCAGATATTGCACGGTTGATCTCTTTTCTTCATCAAATGCCTTCTTGAAGAATTCGCTGCACCTGGGGGTCAAGTTCTGGCATGGGGAGTGGGGAGGTGTTAGCCTCACTCTGAGGGCATGGGAACAGATGGTTGACCAGATGGCTAGTGTTCTCTGTTTTTCTTTATTTCTTCTTTTGTGAGTTGAGAATGTATTAAATGATACCCTATCATCCTGTTTTTTTTTTTTAACAGTAAATCTGTCAATGTGAAAAATTAGGCTGTGTAACACCAGTTTCTTTTAAACAGTTGACAAATAAATGTGAACAAAAAGTTGTTTAGCACTTTTTTTTTCCTGGAGTTTTAGAAGAATCCTGAACCAAAACCTCCAGTGTTTCGGTTTCCAAAGCTTAACCTCTGAAAGAACAGATGAGCCACCAGAAATACACTGAACAAATTATAATGATAAAGATGAGATGATCATGGGAATTGTTACGACTGTGTGGCAGGTGTACCGATGTTTTAGTATAAAACTTATTTTTCAGATTGTTTTATTTTAATAACTTTTTAAGACAAAATACCAGTCTTCTTGGGAAAGTTGCAATTTTAAAATTGTTTTATTTTAATAACTTTTTAAGACAAAATACCAGTCTTCTTGGGAAAGTTGCAATTTTAAAACTCTTAACAGAAAGAGACTACAAAGTCTTTACACACTCCTCAAAGGCCCCTCATCTAATTGTCTCTGACTTATCTTTTTGTAGTTTTGCTGGGGAGCAGAGTGCTGTTTTTTTTTTTTTTTTAATATATTTTGATTTATGTATTTTTTAAATTTGTGTATTTATTTTTTGCTGTGCTGGGTCTTTGTTGCTGTGAGCAGGAGCTACTCTGTACTTGCAGTGCATGGGCGTCTCTTGTTGCAGGACACGGGCTCCAGGGCACGTGGACTTCAGTAATTGCAGCGCATGGTCTTGGCAGTTGTGGCTCCTGGGCTCTCAAGCACAGGCTCAGTACTAGTGGTGCTGGGGCTTAGCTGCTCCGCGGCATGTGGGATCTTCCCAGGCCAGGGATTGAACCCGAGTCCCCTGCATTGGCAGGCAGATTCTTTACCACTAAGCCACCAGGGAAGCCCCAGAGTGCTGTTTTTAATAGGTACTTTTATCCTAAACTTGGAGAAGAGTTCCTCACCTTGTAGGCAGGTGGATTGTTCAAGGAGAATTCTCCAG
This sequence comes from Nanger dama, assembly GCA_917880005.1. NCBI lineage: Eukaryota > Metazoa > Chordata > Mammalia > Artiodactyla > Bovidae > Nanger > Nanger dama. Next base: position 4,233,274 of record CAKJTW010000063.1, on the reverse strand, counting down.
GAAGACCATTCCAGAGGGAAGTGGGGCTAACAGGAGAGGGAGGGGGTTACGCCCAACAGTGAGCAGACACGGTTATCAGCTCATAGACCCCTGTTAGCCCACCTGGTATGTTATCCTCAGCAGGACACTCAGGGCGTGATGCCTGCATTTTAGAAGAGACAACAGGTGAGTTGACATTGATTCCCCAGGGCCCCTGCAGAGGAGTTTCGTGGCTAGTCACTACGTCTGTTCCAAATCTCAACAGGCTGCCTACATTTCAATTTTTTAAAAATACAGCCCAACTGGGAATTATTGCTTAAACAGCATGTCCTCCTCATGCATGACCATGATTGTAAGATCCACTCCTGGGTACTTGAGCAATGTTGGGCACAAACTTGGACCCTCTGATCCCCTAAATATCCATGGCCCACTTATTCTGGACAAGGCGCCATGGAGGAGACACCAACCTGGAAGGTGTGGCGTACCTCCCAACGGCCCGTGGAACGCACTGGGCTATGTATGTTTGCTTTATTTATGATAAACGACGCTTGAGGGACGTCGGGGTGCAAGGTTGCTTCCTCAGCAAGCCAAGGCTATAGGGGAGGGGCCCTGGCTCTGCAGATGATGGGAGTGACCTGGTCCCCTCCCCTTGGGGTCCACTCATCTCTAGAAGGAGTGCCTGCCTCCACCCTTGTAACAGGCCCTATTTTTTCCAGGTCGAGGTTTTTGGACCAATTCCAACTTTAGGAAAGCGATGCTGGCCTCAGTGCCTCTCTGTAGAATAAGAATGGAGGGCCGCCCACAGAAAATGTGCTTTGTTTCTGAAGAGTGCCTTTCGGCCCATTTGTCTTCAATATTGAATCTGTGTTTAGGAGGACTTCCCATAGGTGGTGGCAACTGCAGAACAGGGACTGAGTCTGGGATTATTGCTGATGTATTGTTTGCGTTAGGTCGGGAAGACCCCCTGGAGAAGGAAATGGCTACCCACTCCAGTATCCTTGCCTGGGCAATCCCATGGACAGAGGAGCCTGGTGGGCTGCAGTCCACGGGGTCACACAGAGTCGGACACGCCTGAGTGAGTAACACTTGTACTTTCACTTTAGGAAGCACGCTTTACCAGGAATTCACAGCAACTATTTTGGTAAGTCTCTGTATCCCCTGGTCCACCTGAAAAATGATTTCTCTGGAAGTTGTAAAATTTTTTGGTTGGGAGGGAGGGTGGCTGGTAAACATCGTGTTCTGCTGCCTCTCGGTGGGGTTTGATGTAGTACTGTTTGTGATGTATCTGTCTAATGCCCCCCAACAGCCTATCCTGTCGATTCACCCAGTCCTGCCTTTTGGGACCTTCCAAATGCAATCTCCCTTTCTAGAAGGTTCTTTGATGTCCTCATCCCTCCAAGGTAGGAAAAAGGGTGTCTGACTCTCCTGCACACCTTACCACACTCTGTGCTGTAGGATTCCTCGGGAGGGCTTCACGGGATTGACCTTAACTTTAGGAACGTTGCCCGGAGAATCCCATGGAGGGAGGAGACTGGTAGGCTACAGTCCGTGGGGTCACAGACCGAGTGACTTCACTATGATATTTTCGGGACTTAGTGAAAGGATAGTTATTCCTATGGTATTTGCTTTATTTATGGTGACTTTTTGAAGCCTGTTCACTTTTCCAGAGTGAGACTCTGCTTTTCCAGACCTGATTGGGGTGGAGATGTCAGGGTTTCCCTCAGCAGGGGGCTGACAGCAAGGCAGACCCCAAGGGGCCGGGGTCTGGTGCCATAGCACCTCCCTGGGGTTTAGGAGAGACCTGATGGCCCGCAGGGGCAGCTTCTCTAGCTGTGGCGTGTTCTGGCTCGTGCTTCCCGGGGCTGCTCAATGTTTGATATTCAAAAGGTGGATATTCCTTCTATGTTTACAGGATTGACAGCTAAACATAGAGGAAAATCCACATTTTAAGTATCTAAATGTGCTTTTGAGACATTTCTGCACACAAAATCTGCCCCCTCATTGAAGAGACAGGAAGGTTAACTGTTGCCCCTGAACACAACCACACACACACACAACCACACACACACACACACACACACACACACACACACACACATGGAGGGAGTGAATGTACTCCACCTCCTTCCCCCTTAGTGATGGGACAGGCGACCTTCCCGGCCGCCAGCTCCAGAGGCTCATGCCTAGTGGACTTGTCCTGGGTTACCTCTATTTTTGACGGGTTGTGCTCAGGTTCATGCTTTCCGGGACTAAACCCTTCTTTGGTATTTAAAAGGTGGATATTCCTTCTATGTTTATGTTATTTATGGTTAAACATAGAGGAAATTCCACGTTTTCAGTATCAAATGCTGCTTGGAAACTTTCCTGGACTGAAATCTCCATCAGGGGAGCCAGGTGGGGCTAAGCCCCTCCAGGGTAAGTGGAAGTTGGTGGACCCCAGCACATGTGATCCGTTCCTGGCACATGTCTGCGGACCACCTGCTTGTCTTGGGAGGCCCTCCCGCCGAGCAGCCAGCTCGGGGGAGAGTCTGGGGTCCCGGTCTCTCCAGGGCAGCTCAGCAGCTTTTGCTATGTGTTTTTCATTTCAGATGGATCGTGCCTAGGGTGACGCTTCCTGGGATCCATCCTCTTTGGTATTTAAAAGGTAGATTTTCCTTCTATGATTATGGGTTTGGTGATTAATCATAGAGGAAAATCCACATTTTCAGTATCAAATGCTGCTTTGGAGACGTGATTGGGACTGACCCGTGGGCAGGGGCAGGAGGCAGGGCTGAGCCCCCCACCTGGGTTAGTGGAAAGGTGGTGGGCTGCAGGACATGTGCTCCCTTCGCGTCATATGTCTGCTGACCATCACCTTTAGAAGCCCCTTCTCGCTGAGGAGCGCACCAGCCAAGGAGGTCGTGGCGTGTGGCCGCAGCTCTGCCACAGGACTGGACACAGCTTCCCTGGCCGTCTTGCTTCCATTTTCGGTAAATTATGCACGCAGGTCCTTTCCAGAACTCCGTCTTTCTTTGGTATTTAAAAGGTGGATATTCCTTCTATGTTTACGTGATTCATAGATAATCATAGAGGAAAATCCATGTTTTCAGTATCAAATGCTACTCTGGAAGTGTTTCTGGAAGAGACCGGAGGGCCAGGCCCGCTCCCAGGCCCCCGGGCCTGGGCAGGTGGAAGGTTGGTGGGTGGATGGCATGCCGTGTCTTAGTTAAGGACGGACACCTGGGGTTCATCCATACTCGGGAACCATCTCTGGCTGAGCAGCCCACTCAGTGAGATGCATGTTGTGGGTCTCTCGTCCGTCCATCCGTGGAGGCTTGTCCACCCGACGTGACTTTCATGTTTGATGACTGAAGCACAGATTGGAGTTCTCCTGGACAGAATCCTTCTTTGGTATTTAAAAGGTAGATTCTCCTTCTATGAGTACATTATTTACGATTAATCATAGAGGAAAATCCACGTTTTCAGTATCAAATGCTGCTTGAAACCTCGGAGGATGCGACATCGCCATCAAAGAAGGAAGGGGGTGGTCAGGGGTCTCCTGTGCTCTGTGTGAGGTGTGCCGTTCAGCTGACTTGCCCTTGGTCTTATTGTGCAGTCCTGAGACTGACATTACTTTGAGTCCAAATGAATTCTGTTCTCTGTGTGTTTGCCGTGTTTATATAGCATTTTCCAGAGCCGCCTCTTCTGCAGGAATCTTACCTGAGGGTCAGCGTTAGGAGGGGGCCCTGGTGGTAGAGGTACCGCTTCCGGGATGTGGGATTCACCCACGGCCAGGAACTCTGTCCCCAGCTCCGTGTTGCCTGCCCACTAACCCTGCCTGTCCAATCTGTCTGTCTTAGACTCCCTCCTGGAGCAGAGGCCAGCCCTGCCACGATGCGAGCGGCTTTCCTACCAGTAGTGGGGTTTGCTCGAAAAGAGATTATCCTTCTTGGTTTTGCTTTGATTGTCATTAACATGCATAGGGCAATCTCTCTGAGAAACGAGTGCCTGCCTGGGAGGGCTTCTTGGAGAATCAGAGGTCAGGACCACCACAGGGTAGGCAAATGCATGCTAACCATGGTGTATGCGCCTCTATCTTGCTATCTGTGACCTGACCTGGTCTCTCCTCCTCTTCATCCCCTGCATCCTCCCAAGAACTTACTGGAAGAGATGATGGCTTTGAAGGGGATGCGGTGGTTTTCTGTTGAGTTTGGGATGCGGTGTCTTCCTTGGTGGGAAGACTGCTTAGTGTGATGCTGAAGCTGCCATGAGGTGTCACTCTGGCCAGTGTCCCCAGCCACGATGCCAGGCTCTGGAAGGAGACCTCAGGGTCAGTGTGTCTCCCAGAGATGAGGAAAGAAGGCTCAACAGCAAGTCAGGGTCTGGCTCATCCAACTCATCTGGTCTACCCCATGGGCTGTATCCCGCCAGGCTCCTCTGTCCATGGAATTCTCCAGGCAAGAGGACTGGAGTGGGTTGTATTCTCTTCTCCAGGGGTCTTCCTGACCCAGCAGTTGAACCCACGGCTCTTGCATCTCCCACACTGCAGGCAGATTCTTTACTGTCTGAGCCACCAGGGAAGCCCCAGCCACTCTACGCACTCAGGCTATTCTTGGGCTGACTTCTGGGCTTTCGTGTCCTTTTAAGGGAAGGGAGTGGGTGTGGCTGCTGGTCTAGAGGAAACGAACCGGGTAGCCCTGAGTGCCATATTTCATGGTACTTGCCCTGGGACCGTAAGCCCAGTGTTCTGGTAGTCCATAGTCCTCTTGGCCTCATAGCTCGTTGTGATGGGAGGATCCTGGGATGTCTGATGCCATTATCTGTTTCACTGGAGAGAGTCGGCCCCTGGGGATTCCTTTGTCTTTTAGTGAATCTTGCCCCAGATGAGTGCTTCTGAGGGGCAGCTCGGGTGACTTCCTGGGTGCAGCATCAGGGATGCTGACCGTCGCGCTGCCGCACGGTTTGTGAGTGAGGAGCAGGCCATGGGCTGTGGGATGCTGAGCACGGTTTGTGAGTGAGGAGCAGGCCATGGGCTGTGGGATGCTGAGCACGGTTTGTGAGTGAGGAGCAGGCCATGGGCTGTGTTGCTTTCCTCTTTCGCTTTTGCTTTTTAGTGATGCATGTGATTGTGTCTTCTAACCCCTGGCAGCCCATCTGTCTCCAGGGGAACTTCCTGGAGGGAAAGACTTTGGGTGGAAGGGCGGTTTCGCAGGCTCTGAAGGACTGTCGGTCATCTGACGCTTGCTGTTGGGTTCTGCAGGACAGTGCTGGCTTTGGGAGGCAGCCCTGTCTTGGAGAGATGCTGGGGAGCCCAGCCATCCCAGGGCCCGGTCTCAGTGCGCAGGGGCGGGGTCACCACCGGCTCCTCCCCCTGGTCTCGAGGCCTGCAGGAGGCGAGCCCCCTCTGGGGAGGCTGCAGCGTGGTCCTCATTGGAGCTGCTCTTTGGTACTTGAAGAGAGGATACCCTTTGTATGTTCACTTTATTAATGGCGAATATACAGAGGGAGACTCTTATTTGCGTATCAAACTCTGACTGGGAAGGCGCTCGGACCCAGCTCCACCTTCTGGATGGAGACCCTGTTGTCAGCCCCTCGAAGGTATGTCCTTCCTTCCCAGGCCCAGATGTGGGCTCTGGCCATGACGTCAGCCCCAGGTCCTCCTCTGGGGATCCCCCAGAGGCCACGCCAGGCTGGTGGGACAGTGGCAGCCTTTTGTGCGTGCTGTCTGTTGTCTGTACTGAGTCTAATGGTGATTTGCTCTTTTAAAGGCATGTGGACCTGCCCTTTGTCACTGCCGAGTCCCACCCTGGAGGCCTCCCGGTACCATGTCTAACTCAGAAGAGAGACCTTGATGTCAGACCCTTTTGAAGGACACACATGAGTGCTGGTGGACCACAGGGCTCTGACTTTATTTATGATGGTTCCAAGCAGGATGGACGGACACCTGCGAATCCATCCCAGAAGGCTTCCTAGAGGTGGCGCTCACTCAGGGAAGAGGCTGAGGCTTGCTGGCCAAGGCTCCTCTTCAGTGTTCAGGACTGCACCCTCCTGCTCACGGTCCCCAAGATGAATCTGTAGGAACTCTTTCTGTTTGTGATTCGTGGCTCCAGTCCTGCCTGGAGAGAGTGTCCCCTGCAGGAAGCACCGAGCTCTGGGGAAGAGCGTGGGAACCCGTTGCCCCGGGCCAGGTACGTGGATGCTGAAGGTCAGAGGGAAGTGCTTCTGTCTCCACATGTGTTCTCCAGTCCTCTGACCTTCCTGCATCCCGTTCATCTCTAGGATGACGGCTAGAAGACGAGGGCTCTGGCTCTGTGCTTGTGGAGACGTTTCTTGGGCTGTGTAACCAGCCACTTGGTGTGCAGCCTGACCACCGTGGGGCTCCCCAGGCCCTGAGGCCAGCATCAGGGAAGACGTGTTGCCATGGCCCCGTCAAGGAGAGCGGGTGTTGTCTGCGAGAGGTGAGTACCTCCCCCTGGGGGATGAACTAGGTTTCCTGCTCGCCCATGGCCTTCCGTTTCTACTCCTTCCATAGGGCCTCCTTGGGGTTGAGGCTGCCGTGGGGAGCGGGTCGTGGTCTGCTGAATCCATTTCTCTGTGGTACGTGGAGTTAGACTCCTTTTCAATGTCGACTCTCCTAGCATGGCCTCCTGGTGTGATGCCAGCCTTCGGTAGGGCATGGGGAGTGTGGGGAGGAGGCCCCTGTGGGAGGTATGATGGTGACCATGGGGCCTTGACTTCATCCATGATGTAAATTCACCCAATCCCCTCACCCTGGGTGTGTAGTCAGGAGGACTTCCTGGAGGAGGTGTCTGTCCTGGTTCCACCTCTAGCATCATTCTGCAGAAAGCAAGAAGCTAGCTGAGCTCTGGGCATGCTCTGGAAGGCCGTGGGGTTGATCTTTTCAGGAATAAGCCCTAATATGGAGTGATTCCTGAAAATGACATTGATGTCAGTGAAGGGGCACTGGCTTATGCCCATCCCCAAGCTGAGATGAAGAGTGGTCCAGCAGGTACACATCTGGCAAGCGGTGTCTGCCCCCTGGTCTGCCGATTCTGCATCCCCCACCCCCTCCCTAGGATGTTTCCCGGGAGACGAGGCCAGCTCTGTGAACAGTAGCTATGGACCTGCCCACTGCTACTACCGTTTGGTACTTAAAGCGAGGTTGCCCTTTGTATATTCGGTTTTTTGACGTAGAATATACAAGGGCAAGCTCTCTGTGAGTATCAAACCTTGGACCCAGTCCACATGCAGCAAGGGATTCGGTACGTGTGTGCATGACTTTGTCCAGTGGTGTGTGCAAATGGCTTCAGGGTCACCACTTGGCAGAGGTGACATCTCAGGCACACAGCTGACTTTAGAGAAGTTGATGGGCCCTGAGAGTGACACCCTCCCGGTTCTGTGTGGGGTGGGAACGGGGGGCGGTCAGGGGGCATGCACTCTGTGTGTACCACCCGGGTCCTGAGACGGCCAGGTCGGCCCCAGTGTGGGTGGTGGCCGCATCGTCACTGCACGTGTATGCTGGTTGCCTGTGAACTGATGCACTAACCCTCAGCATCTAATTTGTCCCCAGGACTGTGCCTTGAAGACGCTCCACGTCCTCCCAAGGCAGTGGCTTTCTTTCCCGTGCTAACCTTTGGTACTTGGAGAGTGGTTATCCCTGTCCTGTTCGTTTTACTCATGTCGAATCGTACAGGGTCATCCACTTTTTCAGTATCAAGAGCGCAGACTGTAGAGTTCGATTTCCTGTGTTTGGATCCCGCATCTGACACTTACTAACCGGGCAGCCTTGTGCAAGGATATTTCATCGTGCCGTGCCTGCTGTGTCGTGTGGAAGGGGGCCAGAGGGCTGTGGGGGGCTGGGTGAGTTAAGACTTGTACATGGCTTAGAGCAGAGTCACAATCGAGACACTGTGTGCTAGGAAACGCTTGGTAAATGGTGATGCAATGATCGAAATTTCTCCTTGGCATTTTGGAGCGGTGTTGAGATGTGGGCAGCAGATCACCCTCAGGTATGTGCGTGGATGCTCGAGCCCACTGTGTTCAGTGCGGGTGGCCAAGGCTTTGAAAGTGCAGCCACTAAACCCTTCTCCTGATGCCATTTGGAAAAGCAGGGTACGGTGGGGCCCTCGGCTGTGACCGTGGGCCACCAAGAGCGTTGGCTCCAGGGAAGGTGGCAGTCCTTGGCTCTCTGCCCGAGCCGCCCTCTCCAGGACGCTAGGGCGTGGTCACCAAGCAGGCGAGCAGCAGTTCAGTCCCTCCTCCCCGGCACCTGGAGACACATGGTCCGTGATGCATGTTTGTGTGTGTGCTGTGTGCACGCACCTGTGTGTGTGTGTGTGTGTGTGTGTGTGTGTGTGTGTGTGCGCTCAGGTTGGCTGAGTTGCAGTCCCTGTCCATTCCTGAACCAAAGACCTGGAGATGCCAGTGTTCCTGTCCTCGCTGCTATTTCATACTTGAGGAGAAATTATCCTTGGTGCGTTCGCTTTATTTGGGATGAATCATACAAGGACAATTTCTTTTGAGTATCAAATCCTGCCTCGGCAGACTTCCTGAACCCCATGACGAGTTCCATAGAGATGCGTGTGTCAACCCTTTGAGGGGCTCTTGCCTGGCTTTGGGCTGAGAGCGTGCAAGGACTCGTGCTGGGAGACCACTGCTCGAACCTTCAGGAACCTAGCGGCGGGGCCAAGCTCGGCCAGGGGCCACCGGGCTCCCTGGCACTGTCTCGACCTGCATTGATCATGGGTGTGTGTGATGAGTGACCCAGCATTCAAGGCTCATCAGATCCTGCTTCCTGAAGTCACTGGTTGGACACAAAGGCAACTTTAGGCTCAAGTCATTGCTGTCGGCTCCCCTGTCCCCTGCCTGAGGACGTGAGCAACCGCTGAGCAGGCGGCCAACTCTGTGTGCAACTAACTGACCCACTAACCCTCATTGTTTGGACCACTCGAGAAGAACCTTCTGGAAACGACACTGACCTTGGAGACGAGGCTAAGTTCTTCTGGATGGCACAGTTCATTGATGCTTAAAGAATGGTTGTCCGTAGTATGGTCTCTGTGTTTATGGCAATTAATATCGGACAACCATTGTTTTAGTATCCAAATGTCCAGATGTGCTCCACAGTTTTTCTTGAGGAGGTGCTGACTTCAGCAAGAGGACATAGGGGCCTAACTTTCCACGGAGCATGTTTTTGTTGATGATCCCTGACAACTAATTCAATGACCTGGGAATGCAAGCCTGCAGCATGATGCCCCTTGAACTAACACCAGTTTCAGGGTGGACATACAGTTCGTGTGCTCAGGGCCGATTGGAAGATGCTGGTAATGATTCATCTGTCTTTCTCTTTTTGTTACTCAATCTCAGCCATGAGGAAATCCTGGAAGAGAGACTGCTGTCAAGCATCTCTCTAGGCAGCTGGAAGATGGCCTGGGCCATTTGGCTTTCCCGCCCCCTGCTCTTTGGCACAAATCTGAGCATGAAGATATCTTAGAGAAGATGCAGAATTGAGGAAATCACAGTCCATTTCCTGCCACCGCTACTAAGGAGCTGTCTATTGAGTGCCCACCTTATGGCTACGTGCACAAGCCGTAAGACATGGCATAGCTATGTGCCTGTTATTGGACCCACTTCGTCTTAGAGACTCTCCCATGAGACATGTTATTGTTCAGTTGCTAAGTCGTGTCTGACTCTGTGACCCCACAGACTGCAGCACACCAGGTCCCTCTGTTCTCCACTGTCTCCTGGTGTTTGCTCAATGCTGTCTAACCATCTCATCCTCTGCCACCGCCTTCTCCTTTTGCCTTCGTTCTTTCCCAGCATCAGGGGCTTTTCCAATGAGTTAGCCCTTTGCATCAGGTGGCCAAAGTATTGGAGCTTCAGCATCAGTCCTTCCAATGAATATTCAGGGTTGATTCCTTTAGGATTGACTAGTTTGATCTCTTTGCAGTCCAAGGGAACACAGACCCTGGGATAAGACATTGTGGTCAATGGCACCTCTGGGGTGTGTGTGCATGCGTGTGTGTGTGTGTGTGTGTGTGTGTGTGTGTCTGTGAACTGTCAGCTAGAGGGGTGTTCCTCAAACTCTAATATGCTTCTCAGATTTTCATCACCTAGGGATCTTGTTAAAAGGCAGATTCTGATTCAGGGACCAAGATTCTGCATTTTTAGCAAGTTCCCAAGTGATGCTAATGCTTCTGGTCGGTGGACAACACTCGGAGCAGCTCGGGGCTGGAGAGGATGTGCTTTCTTTGTGATGTGTCTCCCCTGCGCCCCACCGTCCATATTGTGAAAGTGCTTCCCAGGCCAACACACCGCTCTGCTGTTCATGCGCAGCCCCCAACTCTCTTATGCATAAATGGTTATCAGCCCCCGGCTCTCTTATGCATGAATGTCATGAGATGACTCTCCCTTAGAGCCAAATTCCACCTCCCAGGGCTTCCTGGATACAAGACCCTCGGCGGGAGAGGCCACCAGAGTCAAGGCTCATCAGGCACTGGACCATCAACGGTACTGATGCCTGGGACTACGAAATTCTGGAATCATCCATTTCCATTCAGTCCGAAGCAGCAGTCCTGGGACTGGGCCATCTTTTGGGGACCCCCTGTCTTGGGGATCCGTGATGTGCTTCGCTTTATCAGAAAAGGTATCATCACGATGGCTTTGCACCGCCTCTCACACATTCCTTGCGTGTCTCCTTGGCGTCAAAGCCCATCTCCCCGAGCCCCCGAAGGTGCCCCCCGGAGGCGCCCGGAGGAGCCCCCCGGAGGCGCCCCCGGAGGAGCCCCCCGAAGGCGCCCCCAGAGGAGCCTGCGTTGCCGTCCTCATCTTTGCTGTCCTTGTCGCTGTTTTCAGGATCGAACCTGCTTTGGGAGTGTCTCTGAGCACGGTTCCAGCTCTGGGGTGTCGAGGCCAAGTGCAAGCCCCTGGGACCCAGGTATGGGGAATATGTGATTGATGCCCACATGTGGGCTTTCTTTACAGGATCTGAGTTCCCAGCTCTCTGAGCCTTGGATTCAGGTCTTCCTAAGAAGAACCTTCTGGAGCCAGAGACAACCGACGCTGGGGAAGAGGCCATGGTTTTCGTTTCAGAACTGTTCAGGGATATTTGAGGAGAGGTTATCCGTGTTATGTTCGCTTGGCTCATCATGAATAATACATGGTTAACCTCTCTTTGAATATCAAACTCTGCCTCGAGGGCCGCCCGCACAGGAGACGTGAGAGCGTGTGCCTGGTGTGAGCTGTGACCCCGGGGCCAGCCGCGATGTGGAAGGCATGCTTCCTGGAAGGGAGGCCGGCTGAGGGAGGGGCCCGGGCTCGCTTTGCAGTGGTTTTGCAGTGAACTTGGTGTGTTTCTCTGGTTTGGACAAGGTCGCCCCCACTTTCGGTCCAGGCTTGCCGGGGGTGAGGGGGCTGAGGCAGGGCCCCTGAGTCCGTGCTCCTGCAGGGATGGTCAGCGGGGGCCTGATGGCTGAGCTTCGCCCACAGCGATAGCTCTCCCCAGCCTGACCGGTCCAGACCCAGACTTGCCTTTGCAGGGCAGCTTCCTGGAGGCTACGCCATCCCCTGTGGAGAGTATGTGCTTTCTGCTCCCCCGGACCTTCCAAGAGAGGTCACTCCTTTCACGAAGACTCCTCTGAGGGCCATCTGGTTCCAAGAGTCAGGTCCCACCCAGGCCGGCTCCCCAGACATACACAGTCGCATCTGTCTCCCCAGGGGTGCGGAGGGCAGACCCACCTCTGCTTGCTGTGCTGAGCCCCCAGGTCCTCCTCCTGTCCGGGCAGACCTCCCCGAGGTGCTGCTGGCAGGGCCTGCAGAGTTCCCGTCCCCCCACCTGGCACACAAAGAGGCTGGTGGGGCCGCAGCCCCTTCCCTCGGGAGGAGGACTGCCCAGCCGACATCTCTCCACCTCTGCAGCTTGCACGCAGTGCTCTCTCTGAGACTGGATCCCCCTGCTTATGGGGATAGGAGACTGGCCTGGACCCCTCGTTTGGTGGAGGATGGGGCCCCCATGACCCGCCGCCTCCAGAGTCTTGACCATGTGGACCTCCGGGGGCTCCTGAGAAGCCCCGTGCTCCGGTCTCTGCAGCTTTCCGGGCCAGCCTGGCAGAGTCTTTCACGGCTTCAGTCCAGCACCCACTGGTGACCCCAGCTTCCCAGTAAGAGAGCTGTCCACCCCTCAGGTACGTGACTGCAGAGCTGCCCCCGAGGGTGTGCCCGGAGGATGGACACGGCCCCCGTCCACGAACCTGAGAATGCCTTCCACCCTCAGCGACGCCCAGGAGTGACCCAAGCTTGGGAGACGGGATGCCGACGCTGCCGTCAGCATCGGCGCGGCGTGCGCTGGGTGCCCCTCTGTCGTCTGTAGTGGAGGCTCTGGTACCACGGAAGACTGTTGTGGGGCTCCACTTTCAGGTGGAGATATATGGCGGCCCCCTCACTGGGTCCCCAGGTGGCCTGTGAGGACCCCTGGGCCCTCAGAACACAATCGTCCATAGGGGTTTTGGGTGGCCAGGCCTTTTCGGGACTCAGGTTCACCCCATCTCCCGCGAAGAGAGAGTTCAGTCTGGGAGTGTGGTCTTTGTGGCTGACCATTCCTTCAGCTCTGTTTATCCCTACTCTGTCCAGGATGAGTTCCTGGAGGCCACCTCTGATCCAGAGAAAGGTTATGGCTCTTGGTACCAATCCTGAGTCTAGGGAGAGCTAATGTGCCCCTGACCGTTGGAAGCACCTGCTCAGGTGCAGTCCATGGCAGGGTCCCTCTTCACTGCTTGCTCGGTCATAAGTGTGGAGCCCGGTCACACCCTGCCTGGACCTGAGTCCACCTTCAGGAACGGAGTACCTCCCGCGACTCTTGGAAGAATGGCCCGTCTCAGACCCCGGGCCTTTGTTAGGATGAAGCCCTCCCCCCGCCCCCCAGCTGGAGCACTGAGGTCTTAAATGCTTAGCCCCCAGGGCTGAGCATCGCGGGGCTCACTGTCGTGCCATCACAGCCTGTGTGGCTGATCCCATCTGAGCTGCTGTTTTGCAGGGCGAGCTCCCACCTGGAGACGTGCTCCAGCAGGACTGCAGCCTGAGGGCAGGGCCCGTGATAGGAGAGTGGATGGTTGATCAGAGAACATACATTTTGCCAATGATGTATGTCAACTGATCCACAGTCCCTCCCTATCCAGCCACTTCTCAGGACAGACTTGAAGAAGAGGCGCTGCTTCCTCCACGCTAGCACCTGTCCCTTGAAAAGACCTTCTCCTTGCTGCTCGGCTCTCTTTATGCTGAGTCACGTAAGGGAAGCTCTGTTTCTCAGTATTGATCTTGTCTGGAACGCTTCCTGGGAAGAGCTGCTGGCTTCCACCCCTTCCCAGGGGACAGGAATGCATGGTTGGCTTTATTTGCAATGGGCCACACCCGGTCCTCCCAACCCCCAGTCCCCAATTCGTCCTTAGGAGGATTAGCTGCAGGCAAGGCAGACTCTGGTGAAGACACGGTTTATCAGCGTTAGCCTTTGGTACTTGAAGAGTGGTTATCCCTGCTGTGTTCGCTGTATTTATGACGAATCATACAGGGACATCCAGTTTTTCAGTATCAAATACTGCTCTGGAGGGCTTCCCCCGACAGCATCCCACCTTCCAGGAGGAGGTCTTGGTTTTCGTGCCCACCCGAGGTATGTACGTGGCTGGTGGATCACAGTGCAGGCGCATCCTTTAAGATGCTTGTCACTCGTTGCACCTGAGGCTGGAATCTAACCTAGGCAGGAGGTGGCTGCCTAGTATGGCTGTGATTTCTGGAAGGGATGTTGCCATTGATTCTGAACCCGTCTGAAAGATTGACCCCTGAGAATCTCATTCACACAGAACGCCTGCCACCTCTCCCAAGAGAATCAGCTGCTGCTGCTGCTGCGCTGAGTCACGTCAGTCATGTCCGACTCTGTGCGACCCCGCAGGCGGCAGCCCACCAGGCTCCCCCCGCCCTGGGATTCTCCAGGCAAGATCACTGGAGCGGGTTGCCATTTCTTTCTCCAGTGCGTGAAAGTCAAAAGTGAAAGTGAAGTCGCTCAGTCGTGTCCAACTCTTAGAGACCCCAGGGACTGCAGCCCACCAGGCTCCTCCATCCATGGGATTTCCCAGGCAAGAGTACTGGAGTGGGGTGCCATTGTTTTCTCCCAAGATAACCAGACCTTTCATAAAATGAATCCCTGGAGACCATCTGGAGGATGAAATCTTGAAGACCATGCTCTATGATGATGTGGGGTGATACTGTCTGACAACCTAACTGGTCATCCTTATGGTATTTGCTCCAGGAAAGACTTTGTGATGGTCCACTCTTGCTGGGAAGGCGTTCTGGAAGCAGTGCCAACCTGGGGAAGGCGTGTTGGCATGGCATCTTTCCAGTGCACATGGAGAGTGAGTTGAGAAATCTCATTTTTGTCTCTGGTGGGTTGCACTTGGCTTCCTCTCCTGTAAGACCCAGCCCTTTGGGTAATTGCTTTGCGGAAGGGATGTCTGCTTGGACCATAATACTTCTTCAACAGGGCTCTTTCTCTGCATTGTCAGATTCTCTTGTAATGAGTGTAACACTTTGCTAATGAATTTTCCATCAGTTGATCAATCAATGAGGAATGTCATTCCACAAATCATGATAGAGCGTACTATCTACTAGATGATTCTAGACCTTAGTTGGGTCCGCTCAGCTGGGGGTAGAGCAATGAGCTCGATAAAGTCCTTATTCACGTGAATTCGGCAATCTGGTGGGAGAGATGGAAGGTCAAAGCCAAGCGATATCACTCTATCCACTGTAGAGTTATGAAGGAAAGGGAAGCAGGGTAAGCTGTGAGGGAGAGGCACGGATAGAACAGACATTTATGTTAAATACAGGGTCTGGGAAAGTTTATCTGGGGAGGGGAAATGGAAATGAAGTAAGTTTGGGAGTCAGGTTTTCGGGAGAAGCTTGTGGCACATGAAAGCTCTCTGGCGTCTTTGAGGAACAGCAAGAAGGAAAGTGGGGCTGGACTGGACTGTGGGTGAAAGAGGCAGCCTCTGAGGCTTGGGCACCTCCAGATTCTATTCTGAGTGTGATGGAAACTATGGGTGGATTCTGGGTGGGGAGGGAGGTGTGGTCTGTACTGAAATGGTCACTCTGACCACAAGGGTGGTTATAGAGAGCCCACATGGATGGCTATCGTATTGATCTATAAGTTGCTGATGGAAGCTAGGAAGAGAACAGGAGTCTCTACGTGAAGAACATGGGAGGCCCCACAGGTGGAGCCAGCAGAGCCCGGGATGGGTTGGATGAGCCCAGCCAGGGTCAGGAGTGACAAAGTGGGTCAGGGGATGAACCAGAGGGTCTACAGGTGTGGCCACTGCTGAACT
Organism: Nanger dama; assembly: GCA_917880005.1. Classification (NCBI taxonomy): domain Eukaryota; kingdom Metazoa; phylum Chordata; class Mammalia; order Artiodactyla; family Bovidae; genus Nanger; species Nanger dama. The sequence continues at coordinate 4,217,954 of CAKJTW010000063.1, read as the reverse complement.
GGGTCTCTGGAGTGTCAGCAGGAGCTTTGGGAGACGTATCGTTACCAGTATGGCCAAGATCCCAGCGGAGGCAGTGACCGTGGGGCTTGAGGGTCAGGTGGGATGTTGGCAGAGGTAACTGGAGGTGAGGGAGCCTCCAGCCCAATGCTGGAGAGCTGGGGACAGCATCACTGTGCAGGCATCACCAAGAAGGAGGTCGGGAGGTGTTCTGGAAGGAGGATGGTGAACCAGAAAGAGGACCTGGGTGGCTGTGATCCAGGTAGTGGGCAGTGAGATCTGATGAAAATGCTGTGAGCTGAAATTTTAAAAGGCAAAGGGAAGAAGAATGGTCTGGAGGTGAGGCTGAGCCGGGAGGCCATCTGCCCACTGCAAGCCTCCAGTGTAGGAGGTGGCAGGGTGCAGGTAGCACCCAGTGGTGGACACTGAGTCCCTGCGAGAAGTGAGGACATGGCGATGAGTCACGGTTCCAAATGTGGAAGGAGTGCGGGGCGTGAGCACTGGGAAACTGAACCCGGCCCCACTGGTCTCAAGTTGTTAGGGAGAAGGCGGTGACCTTTGATACCAGCTTTCTGGGAATTGTGTTCCTGGGTGGTTCATCGGGATGAGGCAAGCAGTGGGGTGGCGGGGCGGGAAGGGAGTTGGGGTCTCCCGGGGTCTTCTGAGGGCACCTCAGGGCCCTGGGCTGGGCGGACTCTTCAGGAGCCCCCCGTGGTGGCTCTTTGGAACTCCCTCATCTGGTAGATCCCACAAGTCCCATGAAGGAGCTTGGCCAGTGCTTCGATGTGCTTGATAGAGAACCAAGTGTGCTGTGCTGAGAAGTCCAAGGTCCCTATTCTGAAAGCCCAGGGTCCACACCCACACGGAGGGTCCTGAGCCGGGACAAGCTGGCACTGCGAAGCCCCTCTTCTCGTTTCTGAGCCCTGCCCCCGAAGACTTGGGAATGCCGTCACCGCTCCAGGGAAGGGGCAGGCAGGGCGTCAGCCCGCTTCAGGGAGGTAAGTGGCCAGCCGCCTGCGCCCCGGTGTGCTTTCGGGACGCGCATCCTCCGTCTCACTGACCTCCGTGTCCCGTCTGCCCGCAGGCCCGCGGTCGGAGGCTGCCCGCTCGGAGAAGTGGAGGGGCCCTGCTCTGTCTTGTCTCTGCCTTTCTGTGGTACTTGAAGAGAAGTTGTTCGTGGTGGATTCGCTTCACTTATGACGAATCATTCACGGACAACACTTTTTTCAGTACCAAATACTACCTCTAAGGATGCCCACCCGGACGGGACGGCCGCTCCGGGAGAGAGGGACCCCGCGCTCTTCGTGGAAGACGCGACGGGCTGGCCGGGGCGCGGGCATGTCCGAGCGGTGAGTCCTCCGGGCCCCTCGCCCGTCGCCCTCCCGCGGGGGGCCTTTCCCGAGGGCCTCGCCCACGCGGGAGGCAGCCCTGGTCTCGCCATCAGTGTCGCCTCCCGGGACGTCGAGGAGCGCCTGCCTGGGCCCCCGGCCACCTTCCCCAGGAGACCCTGGTGGCAGCGCCACCCGGCACCGCGTGTGACTGGCTGACCAGAGGGGCAAGCGCTCCGCCCACCCTCTGGGCTGCCTGGTCACCAGCCCTCAGCACCAGCCCCGCCCGCCTGGGAGACGCGGAGGAGGTCCTGCCGACCGTGGGGACCGTGGTGGACGTGCGCTGGCGGCTGCCCTGTGGCTTTGGACAACCACGGCAGGGAGGGCGCGTGGACTTAAAGAGTGATGAGTCCTGGCGGTGGCACCTCGTCACGGCCACAGCCTCCTTGAAGTGCTCCTGGGACAACACGTTGCTTTCCACTGAGGGACCAGAAGCCAGTGGCCAGCTCCTGCTGGGGGTGTGTGACTGTTCCCTGAACACATACTTACTGATTAGATCTCGTACCTGATCCTCTAACTCTTGGCCTCCCATCTCTCCACAGAGGGTCCACAGAGGTGATGCCCACGTGGGGCAGCAGCCACGGTTCAACCATCTCAGGATTCAAGGGGCTACCGTGATGTGCTGACGTGACGATGGCAGTGAGATGGCAGCCCTCCAGGTCTAGGAGGACGAACGGGAGTCACCCCTGCTTAGGGTAAGTGCGTCTCGGGTGAGCATGCAATGAGTGTGCTCGCATGTCACTCGGCCCACTACCCAAGATTGTTCCACCCCTTCCTTACAGGCAGCCACCTTGGCAGGACAGGCAGTGGATTTCTCACAAGTGCTCATTTATGGTACTTGAAGAGAGGCTGGCCGTGATGAATTCGATCCATCAAAGCGAGTCATACACGGCTCTCCTCTCTTTTAGTGTCAGACTCTGCCTCGGAGGGCTTCCCAGGCCAGTGCTGCTCCAAGGTAGGTGCCTGGATGGCTGCGCCCACGGGAGCTTTCCCGAGGATGCCTGCTTTACTGACGCTAACCCCTGCTCACCCTGAGGCAGTTTCCTGGGGTGCCGTCAACTTTAGGACAAGCAAGCGAGGCTGCAGGAATGCCCTAATTAAAAATACTGTATGAACATATATTACAATACACATGGCTAACCTGGAAGGGGCGCCTAGAAGCATCTTTCATGAGTCAGCTGTCAGGATAGAGGTGAGACCAGGAGACTGTGTGACCCCTGGTTTACTAGTCCTCTGTAGCCTAACACCCTCCAGGGGCCTCCTCTAGGGTGAGGCCAGGTTTACCACGGAGGCAGTGGTTTCCCTGTTCTTGCAAACACGTGGTCTTTGGAGAGCTCTTGGCTTCCCTGGTGATGCCTCACATGGGGCTGGCTTCTTTGCATTGCTGCGTGTTCCTTGCATGGCCATCCAAGCGCGGGAGGTGGCATTGCTGTGCCCTGGAATCCTGGGGTGGTGAACCAGGGGCATGGATTTGACCTGGGGACTGACCCAGTTGGTCCGCTCATCCTCATCCTCAGCATCCTGTCCGCCCCAGTGGCCGCTCCCAAGCTGCCCCGGCCGTGTGGATGTGGGAATTGCCACCAGCAGTGCCACCACATGGTACTTGGAGGGAGGTTGTCCGTGGTGAGTTTGCATTGTTTAATGATGCCCAATACACGGTCGATCTCTTTTCGGTATCACATTGCACCGGGCATCCACTCAGAGCTGATGGGGACTGCAGGGAGATACCCTCATGTGGGCTCCACGCCAGTATACTTGACGTGCAGTTGGCCCTGGAACTGCCAGGCAGGCGCCACTAGCATCCCTATCATTCAGTCAGTTCATGGGCGCCCATGTGATTCAGGTTCAAGACCCAAGCGATTGGGGCAGTAGGGATGTCCATGGTGCTTCTGGGGAATCTGGGCTTCATAAAAGAAAAACAAACCAAAGACCCAGTGGATAGTTCCCTTCTGTTTTAGAATTATATCTTGTCCTGGAGAGGAGGACCTCTGAGCCATGTTGGCAAAGTCACGGTGGGGGAATCAGTATTAGTATATTTTCTGGGCTAAGAAGGGATGAATCATTGTATCTGTTGACCTGGAAGTCCTACCAAATTTGAGGACAGAGGGCAGTGCTAGTTTCAATTTCTTGGTTTTCATTTGTAAATGACTAATTACTTTACATTGTTACCATACATATAAAAGAGGGCTGCAAAGAGCTGGACGTAAAAATGACACGTACTTAACAGTGAAAATTCAAGCGATGTGGGAAGATGGAAGTGAAAAAGGGAGACAATATCCGATCTCTGCAACCCAGAAGCAGCCGTCAGGGCTCTAGAAATTTCTAAATACTTGCCCGAGCATATATCCAAGTAGAAAGGTAGACAAGTGAGATGCAAATATTTTACCAATATGTAATTTTTGTTAAAATGTTAACTGTGATTTTACTGAAGTTTTTTGTTAAAAATGTTAACCATCGTTTTACTTTAACATAAAGAATATGCTTAAGGAAATTAGAAGAATTAATAAATATTTCTTGCTCTTCTGAAAGAAGTTCAGTTCAGTTCAGTCGCTCAGTCGTGTCCAACTCTCTGCGACCTCATGAATCACAGCACGCCAGGCCTCCCTGTCCATCACCATCTCCCAGAGTTCACTCAGACTCATGTCCATCGAGTCTGTGATGCCATCTGAAAGAAGTGTTAATTCCTAAAAGATCCCTATAAGGTTAAGAAAAATCGTTGTGTAAAACATGAAATAGTTGGGATCATTACATATTTTTTAACTGTTTTAATTTCACTTGAGGTTCTGAAAGATAAGGAAATCGGCCCTACCTCCTGCTTTTTTTTAAAGCTATCCTGTACAATATAATTTTCTCATTATAAATATTTGCATTGCGTTCTATAATCACAGTTCTTATAGATGTTAAGTCATAGTTCTATATTTAAATGGATTCATTGCTGACAATTAGTGTTTCCCCCCTTAAACTAAACCTTCTTTCTTCCTAAGTTTTAATTCATATCTCAGAATAATTGCTTTTAATTTTAATTCATATCTCAGAATAATTGCTTTTAATTTTAATTCATATCAGAATTACTGTTTCTTCAAGAATGGCTCATTAACACTGCTCAGTCCTTGCTCGTCTGGGGATACCTGCCTCTTGTTTATATACACGAGGGACAGCTTAGCTAGGCATAAAATTCTTAGTCTCCTTTTTTTCCCCTCAGAACTTCATAGATGCTGCTCCATTGTCTTCTGCACTTAGTATCATAATAGCTTTTAAAGTATGAATTCTCTACATACCTCTTGCTTAGCTAAATACATACCTTGTGGACCATCATATACTTTGTTAGAAAGGCTTTGGGTCACTGTCTTTTGTGAGGTCTTTCGTCTCTGAGAATGTCTAACCTTGACTGTTACACTTTCACTAATCTGCTTCTTTCTTTCATACTCTTCTATTTGGCCCTGTGATTTTCAGTTCTTTTTGCACTTAGACATTTTGGCAGTACTTGCTGTTCATTTCTCTCAGGTTTAAGGGTGTAAGTGCTGTTCTTAGATGAGTTGGTTGACTCATGGTAATGCTTTCCTTCACGGGTTTTGTAACTTTTTTCTGTGGGGTTATCATCAAGGGGATTAATGTTTGTGTGCTGTGTTATTCCCTTTTCAACACGATGGTTCCACAGTTGATTTTGTACGGCATCAGGCTTTCAACAGTCAGGACCCATTTGTTGGCTTAAGGAGTCCCATACCTTATGTCTGGAATAAATCCTCACCACGTCTTGGTCCAGGAGCTTGGTTTCTCACAGGGGAGCCCATTCTACCCACAACTCTCTTGTCCTCTCTCTAGGCCAGGATAGCGCTTTCTGACTCTCTTTCCCATCCCAGTCCTCCACCTCTTTCCATCCCTATGTTACCTGTCCTCTTCCTGCTTGGACATTAAGACTAAAGACCCTCTAAGCCTCTAGTGCAGCAACCTTTAGATCCCTTGGTCCAGATTTCTCTCTTCATTGACAGCTGGTTTCCCTTTTATTCTTTACAGCTGTGCATTTATCAATTGATTTTGGCCTTGATTTCATTTTTTCCATCATTTCTTTTCGTGTGGGGAGGAGAGGGTTCTCTATTAGCTCTTTGGCAGGGTCTGACTCAGTCACTATCTTTCTTCATCAGCTTTTCTGAATCATACCCCTTTCTGATGAGTCAGGCCAGCCACTTTCTCATCTCAAGGATGTCTTCTTCTAGTATGAGTACTTTTCTGTTCTATGTGTTGGTCTTGTCTTAGGTTAAATGGTCATTCATCATTTCATTGGCAGCTAGAGAAGGGAAAAACCTATGATCTGGCCTTATGCTGCCACTTTTATTTGGAAGACTCATTGTTGACATTTGCACTCTGCATTTGCCTGCTTAACATGAATTACACCCGGATTCCCCCTTCTCAGCATCCTCTTCCACCTTGGCAGGATGCCTCATTGTAGCGCCGCCTTCCGGGATGTACATGGAGTCAGTACCATTTACTAGGTACGTGAATTTATTTTAACAATGGAAGATTTTTTCATCATATTTCTGCTGGTCTAGTAACCCTAAGCATGCATTTTATCCTTAGGGAGACTTCTTAGAAGTAACCCACCTCTAGAGATGAGGTCGCAACTCTGAGGTCAGTGCCGTGTGTCTTGGTATATAATAAAGCTTGTGTCCCATGCTGTCAGTTTCTTTATGAGCAGTGTTGCAAACTCAGCTTCTTTGGAATGAACTCCAGCTTTGGAGAGCTTCCTGGACACGAGGTGTACGTGAGAAAAGGACCACTGCTGTCAGCTTGGATGCAAATAGGAAATGAGGCTGTGTTCCCTACTATGATAAATAATGAATTCTTATCCCTTGACCTCTCCGCCATGCAATACCCTTGAATGTGCTTCTTAGATATCCTGTCAAACAGGCAAAGGTGTTGATGTCTGGGCTACTTCAAGGTCCAGGATGGGACAGTTGAATGAACTCGGGGGTATGTTTCACTCATGACCCTTTCTACCAGTTTGTTAACACTCAGTATTCCCTCTGTCCTTAGGACTTTCCGGAGGAGGCCAGCTTTGAAGATGAGGCCCTGGCACCTGGGTTAGTGCTAATCTGCGGAACTTGAAGATAGGTTATCCGTGTAGCCTTCGCTTTACTTGTGACGAATCATACACGGTTCACCTATTTTTAGTACCAAATCCCGCCTTGGAGAGCTTCCTGGGGGCGGAGCCCCCTTCAGGGTGCAGGACCTTGGAGTCCGCTCCTCTCCAGGGTAAGTGCGGGGACTGTTGATCACAGCTGGATGGCGGCGCCTGCGGCCTCCTGATGCTCTGTGTCCTGGTCCTCAGCCTGTGTGTGTGTGAGGCTGTCCACAGGAAGATGCCTGGAAGCGGCGCCGACATGAAGCAAGAAGTGGGGCTTTTCTCACCAGAGAAGCTTGGTGGTACTTGAAGAGAGGTCTTCCATGGTGCATTCGCTGTATTCTTTGACGAATCATACATGGTTGACCTTTTTAGGTATCAAATCTGGCCCTAAAGCACCTGGAAACTAGAGTCAATGTCCGCACACCTGGATGGGTGGTTGAGCTGAGTGTGTGCATGTCGCCCCACGTACGTGTCACCTGTGTTCGCTCCCTTCCGTGTGTCGTCCACCTCTCGGGGTACTGCTGGTCCACAATGCCGACTCCCCCAAAGAAGCGATGCTTGCCTTGTAGATCCACTTCCTGTCTGACCAGAAGTCATCCCCGTGCCGCTCTCTTTGTGTACCACATGATGCTTTGCTCCTCTTGGTCGCAGTGTGTCCTTCCTGAATGGCTTCCCAGAAGGGGGTGCTCATTCCAGGGAAGGGGCAGGAGAGTCCAGGCCTGTTTCCTTGACAGCGTGTGGCCGCATCTTCACTGTTGGTATCCCATCCATGCTCAGGCCCGATGTCCGGGACACACCAGAAGCCAGCATCCGAGTCGGGTACTCGAATGGAGGTTGTCCATGATGTGTTCATTTTATTTATGATGAGTATTACATGGCCAATCTCCTTTCAGTACTAAATTCTTCTTGGGAAGACATCACAAGGGGAAGTTTCAGCAAATGCCTCTCCAGGGTAAGGAAGCCAACCATTTACCCATGATGAGTGCTTAATGTGTAACCCATGCCACTCTGCCCAGAATTCCCAGGAATGATACTGACTTTCTAGGTGAGACCTTGGTTTTCCTCCCTTCCTCGAAGACTCACTGGTGAATAAAACATCTTTAGTAAGCCTCTTTTTAGGTATGAGGTCACCTTGGATATGACACACCTGGTAGGGAAAGGGCCTTCTGCATTATCCCGAGGCTGAACGAGTAGGAGGCGCATGCTTTTTCTTTGCAGTGTGTTACTACCCCTAACATATGCTTATCCTCAGAGTGACCTCTGGGAATCAAAGCCAGCAGTGGGGAGAGGGTGGTGTGTTTGTGGGGGCTGGATGGGTTTCCTCCACAGGGAGAATCAGCGGAATCTGAACGTTTCCATGGCTTGATTCATGTATTCTTCGTGCAAGATAAAAGTCAGTAACACATTTATTAACACCTTATGTTTGCTAGCTATGTGATCTGGAGGTTACTTGATGTATCACTGCTCTGTGTCTCAGTTTATTCATCTGTAAAATGGGGTTAATGCCCACTCATAGGGTAGGTATAAAAACTCCATCAGGTACAAAGGGTATAGACAGTGTCTGGCACGTAGTTAAGCTGAAAAAGCACTGGTTCTTATGATGCTCACTGACGTTATGATATTGTTATTCCACCTTAGATCTTCCTTTCTTGTCCCCTCACCCACTAGACTGTAAGCTTCCTGGAAGCAGAGTCTGTTCAGCCTGCTGCTGTGTCCCCAGCTACACACAGTGAAGGTGGTGCTGGGCGAGTGAATGAATGGCAGCTGGCATATCTTCTCCATGAAATGCCCTCCTGGAGGCCTCCTGGGCAGAAGAGTGGAAGAGGGACATGGTGAGTCTGCGTCTTCCTGGTGACAAAGCCTCCTTGCCCTGCAGCCCTGCCCACCTTGAAGAAAAGCCTCTGGTCTTCAGGTCAGGGGTCCTGCGAGCTTGGCTCTGGGTCACAACACTTATGGAGAAGTGTAAACAGCTGCTCCCTTCTCTGTTCAGTTGCAGCTCAGGGACCCCTCGGAGGAGATGCTGGCCTTGGTAGGACCTTGCTGTCTGCGCCTCTCCAGGGTAAGGGACCACATGCTGCCCCAAGCCTGGGCCCAACTCGTGCTGTGAGCTTGCGACCTCATCCTCCACTCAGGCCTGGCCTAAGCCAGCTCAGGGGCCCATCCTTCCCCCGGTGCCATTAGAGCTGGTGCGTGATACCCTCCCATATGGGAAGAAAGCAAAAACAAGTGTGTTTCGATCACATGCAAGGGGCCCCCTGGATGTAGGGCCAGCCTCCAGAGATAGGATAGTTGGGATAAGCATCACGCTAGACGCCCGCCCGGGTGGACATGCGCAGCTGGACCCTGGAAACAGTGCCACCTCTCCTGAAGAGGTATCTTTGGTGCTCAGGCCCTGCTGACGTTTGATCCTTGAGCAGAGGTTGCCCTTGGTGAATTCGCTTTATTTATGTTGAATCACACAAAGGCAACTTTTGTTTGAGTATCAAATCCTGCTTGGGATGGCTTCTGGGACCCAGTGGTGAGCTCAGGGTCTACACCTCTCCCTTTCTTGATCAAGAACAGACAGTGTGGCTGTGGGTGTCTACACCTCTCCAGTGGATGAGGATGGATACTGATCAGAGAACACCAGCTTGACTGGTGATGTGGGTCACTCAGGCCCCCAAAGGAGGGTGTCAGTGCTGAATCCACTTTAGTTCTTACCTCGGACCCTCTGTAATCACCTTTACATCTTAGCGCTGATCCCAAAGACCTTCTGCCTCTCTGAAGGCACTCTGACTTTGTGACTAGGCACAGAGTTTGTCCTAGGAAATTTTAGAGGCCATAGCTCCTCATCCTCTCTCTGTTTCTCCCTCTCTCTCTTTCCATCTCCCCACCTCTGTTCTCAGTTTTCTCCTGGGTTATGAAATGAATAGAGGCTATCAATGTTTCATCCCATTTGCATTAAACAAGAGTAATAAAAATAATCAACACAAAAATAAAATTAAAAACAACCGAAATGGCACACAGCAAAGCAGAGCATGTTCAACAGACTACAAATTGGCAGAATCTAATTTTCCTGACAGCGTGTCAGCTGCCACATTTGACCTGGGGAAATAGAACATTGTAGACACGGCGGCCACATGGTGAAATTGACAGTGGCAGCCGCTCTAGACAGTGAGATTTGATGTAGACAGAAGCAAGTAGAGGAAATCAAATCTTCATTCAGATTTTTAAATGGAAAAGAATTGATCCTAATGAAAATGATTTGGAGAATGTAACAAGGGAAATAAAAGAAATGAAAACAGTTCAACAGCAAAGCCAGGAAAGCTAAACTGGGAATTGGATTAGTTTAATGGCATTCAGTCTGAAAAACAAGTTTTTATGGAAATCAATGTTGGTATAATTCTCATTAAGATGGTTAAATTCACATGTATTTGGATGGGAATCGATGGGATTAGTAGGAAGATTGGGTCAAATCTCAGCATCCTTTATGCACCTTTTCTTTCTTTCTCACATCTGCCCAGAAAGCTTTCCAGAGCGACGTGCTGACTCGGGGGTGACATGCTGGTAAAGTGGGTGTGTGTTGTCACCAGAGTAGATGCCGTCCCAGGGACATGTATCGCCTAGCCTGCTCCCTTGTGCTCTCCCTCCACCCCCTTGCGGGGCTCTGAGTGACAGGCTGACTCTAGAAGTGAGAAGCTCCTTGGCCAGTGGGGTCTGGTCCTTCAGGTCCACTGTACCCAGTACTACTGAACACAGAGGAAGGCCCTGGCATCCCCAGGTGTGGTGCTTCCTAGGGGCCCGGTGTTGGCACCTTTCAGGGCTCCATGCTGGCCCCACAGACCTGCTCCACACTGGTGCTGAACGCCACATGGTCACAAAGGCTGAGCCTTATTTGGGAGGTGCTTCTGGAGTTGATGCTTCTGGGGTCAAAACCATTGCCTGGGACATGAAAAAAAAAAAGATTATTCTTTGCGGGCAGGCCTCCCAGATGACCAACACGGCATGGTGGGTCTCTTTCCAGGACAAACCCCAGCTCGGAGTATTTGCAGAAGCTACGCTACCCACAGGAGGTGGCCAGCAGCCAGAGCCCTCTCCCGGGTAGGTGCAGGGGTGCGGCCCCAGGACGTGCCTCGGAGGTACTGATGATGTATGTCATCTGGCCCGCTAGCCATCAATGTCCAGACAGCCCCCATGAGCCCTTCCAGGAGGCAGTGCCAGCCCTGGGAAAGTCTCAGAAGCGCAGGTCAGTATCCATGACTCCTGAAGGGCACCTGCTCGTAATCTGTTTTCTCTCTTTAGGACAGACCTTGGGTGGCTGGCCTCTTGCTCCAACCGTAGCAAGACCCACGAGGTTTTCTGAACTTGTGCCAACGTCAGGGAAAGGATTCTGCTGTCGGTCCCACTCCAAAGTTCGAAAAATGGGTGGTGGGCACAGAATCCGGCCTCTGCTTGTGGCATATGTCGTCTGCTCCCCAACCCTCAAGGGCCAGCCCATCACTAGGGGGCGGATTCCGAGCATATTCAACTCTGAGAAAGGCTGGGGTTCTAATGGCAGAGTCACCTTGCCTTGCTTTGAAGCGCAGAGATCTGTGGTTCGTTTGCTTGTCTCCGCACTCTTTCTCCCGTTTGTGTTTGGTGTTTCACATGATTTGTGTATGAGGCTAATCAAAGGGTCAAACGGGTTGTCCATGTTAAACCGCCCGCTGAAGGATGCTGGGGTGGTGCCCCACCCCCTCCGCGTGGGCAGAGGCAGTGCTGGTGGGAGCTCGGGGAGTGGAGCTGTGGGTGTCGGGTCAGGTACACGCACAGCACCTCACTGAGCTCCTTCCAAAGGCAACATCTTCCAAGGGGAGCCCCTGTGCTGGGGATGGGGGGCGGTGCCCGGAGTCACCCTGTCTGGGTTCTGGGGCTGGAGAGTTGGCCCCACAGGGTTTCATCTCTGTTAACTCTGGTCAGGGTCCGTTCCACCTGCAGACTGTCCAAGGATGGGATGGCTGGGGGAAAGAAGCATTCTCAGATATCCATGGATGCTCATGGGCACTCACTGGAGCACATGCCCAAGCGTGGGCACCTCTCTGCAGGAAAAGATCCCACCTGGGTCTCTCGCTTACCTTCCAGGGAGGCATTGGGAGGGTTGGCCTTAGACACGGGAGGGTTCCCGCCGAGGGGGATGTCCCCAGCATTCAAGCTGCCCTGGCGTGGGAGGGTCTTCTGGAAGCTCAGCCACCTTGGAAGCGTCCGCCTTAGTCCAAGCGTCCAAGCCTCTCCATGGTACGCGGGAGAGGTTACCCGAGCAACTTTGCATCTAGACGACGAATGTTGCTCGGTGAACCCCTTTTCGGTATCAAAATCCATCAGAGAGGCCGTCTGGGAGGCCGTGGCACCTCAGGAAGAACGTCACTGCCGGCAGCCACTCTGGGGTACAGGACGGATGGTCGACCAGTTGGAAAGTAATTGTTTCTAATGTACTTCACCTGGTCCACTAGCTGTCCGTGCCCACGGCAGCCTGCAGGGCCCACGGGCCAGGGCGAGTCACTGGCTCCTCAGCTCAGCATCTCTCCTGGTACCTGAAGGGAGATCGACCGTGTTATATTCGCTTCACTGACTTCGAATAATACATGGTTGATCTTTTCTCAGTATCAAATCTCACCTTGGAGGAGCGCTTGTTGACGAAGCCCTTGCCGGGGGTGCGAACGGGGCGGGGGCTTCCCGCGTCACTGCCCGCCGGGCAGGGTGCCCGGATGGGGGCCGGGCTCTTAAGGGGAGGGGGCGGTGCCTGGCTGTGTCCGCTCCCTGCCGCCTCACCTGTGGCCTCTGACCCACCCTCAGGACGGCTCCTGGGAGGCCAGCATCCTTGGTGCACACCTGCAGCCTGTGGAGGAGGCGCCGCTTTGGGTACTTGAGGAGAGGTTGTCTGTGATGAGTTCGCTTTATTAATGACGAATATAACGCAGATGGCCTGTCTTCAGTGCCGCCCACCCCCCGGCGCAGGGCCGGGCCTGCAGCCGCCCGTCCAGGGCATGCGCATGGACGCATGGGCTCCACGTTCATCCTGCGAGAGCTTCCTGGAGGGCAGGCTGACTGGGAGGAGGTGGTGCTTGCCTCGGAAGGCTGATCATGGAGCATTTGTTTGGTGTGTGATGAACGGCTCGGATTCAGTCTCTTGTTCAAGCCCAGTGCCACTGAATCACGGGGGGAGGGGGGTTCCTGCAGGGGTCGCCCCAGCTGGCCTGCACCTGTCACCCCGTGAGGCCCCGCGCCTAGGATGGACCCTGCGTATGGCCTGCGCCTGAGCATGTGTCCCGGCTGCTTCCCCTCGCATCCCAATGCCCTGAGACTCAGAGGGATGACCCCCTTGGAGGAGAGCCCCACGACCGGCCTGTCTGCCTGCCGTGCATGCTGCTCCACTTGATGCTTGAGGAGAGGTTGCCCGTGGCCCGTTCGCATTCTTCATGACGCACAATACACGGTCGGCCTCTCTTCAGTATCAAATCCCACCTTGCATGCCTCCCGCACGCTCCCCGGTGTCTGCTGTCCTCCTGGACCAAGCACGTGCTGACTCAACCGTGGGTGGGGCCCTAGATGGGACTGCCAGGTGGGGGGCAGGGTTGTGGGCGGGCCTGAGGAAGCAGCCTCTGTCTGTACTCCACCCTGTTCACTGGTACCTGAAATAGGTTGCCTGTGAGGTGTTCACTTTTCTAAACGATGAATATTATACAGTCAGCCTCTTTCCGATATCGAATCCCACCTCAGACGCCTCTGGTGCTGATTCCAAAGCCTTCATACAGGTTGACCTGGGGGCTTGATGTAGGGCAAGCCACTGGCTTGTTCATTTTCCAGCTGCATCCATTCTGGAGGGTTCCTGAGAGCAGCACAGAGTGGACCCCCCGCCAAGTTCCCGCGGTCCCTGACTGCTGCACTGCCAAGGTGCTGGGCTAGGCTTACCTGCTGATTCTTTCTTCACATGGGCACCCCCCCACCCCCACCCCCGACCCTGCCCAGACCCTGCATGGCAGGATCACCCAGGGCATGGAAAGGGTCCAGGGCCCCCAGAAAGGTGAGCGCCTCCAAAGGATGACCTCAGGCTGTTTGGTATTTATTATTTGCCTCCTGAGCTACCAGAAGCCCCTTCTGACATGGGCATCATTCCCACCCCCAAGAAGCAACATTCTTAACCTCTGACATCTTCTCTCTGGGCATGCTCTTCCCCCATTGGTTCCTCTTCCGGCCTGTGGCCTCTCTGTGCCCAGGGCACAGAGGGGTTGCCCCAGCTCCAGGAAGACCAGCAGTAACCACGCCAGTGGAGTGTCAAGCCTCTAAGTTCTACAGACATCCCTCCTTCTCATGGCATCCTCACGCTCTCTCCAGGCCCCCAGCCACAGCCCTGCAGGGAGGGACCATACTCTCTGGCTTGGAAAATGCACAGAACCCCCAACCTGGGTCTCCTTCCAGGCTCCCTTCTCCTCCTTTTGCCAGGGAGAACCTTCCAGAGTGCAGTCTTGCACTCTTTGTCCTGCCCAGAGCCCCTCTTTGGCAGCCCCTCTGCCCTCATGCTGGGCTCCAAAACAGTAACTAGTGTCTCAGGGCCCCCAGACTGGCCCACCTCCTTCTCTGCCTGCCACACTTTACGGTTTATCCCCCTTTCAGGTCCATCCATCTCTATGATTGAGTTGAGTCCTAAGCATGCCCTTCATGCTCCTTTTTGGGGACCCTCAGCAGAGTCTCTTGCTTCCCTCTTCCCCCACCAATTGTTGCACCCTTTCTAGAGCAGGAGTTTGGGATTCCAGAGGTGATGAAATGCCGCTTGCTTGGCAAAGCTGTCTCTGATCACCCAGTCTAGCCCGCACCTCTCCTAGCCACTTCTTTCATCATCCTGTTAACTGTCTTCCTAGCTTATCTAAAATTACATGAAATTAAACTAAATGGATGTTAATATTTTCTTTCTCTCTACCCCTTAGACTGTAAAATTTCTCCAGGGCAGGAGATTTCTTCTGTCATGTTCCCTGCTGTGCCCCTAGTCCTGGGATCCAGGCCAGAACCAGAGGAGAGGAAAGGTGAGTGAGTGTTGATTGACTAACCGACTCCCTGAGGGCTGGGACCTTATCAAGTGAATCTCTAGGAAAGTGCCAAGGCACTCAAGATGTGGTGATAAGCATATGAATATGGTAATCGTTTTTTAGAATTTCTTCACATTTGTTAGAAGCTGTTTGATCTTCCGTGTTTTTCTGCCCCTTGCAGGATGTCATTTGAGAGTCAGAGGTTTGGTGTTGGGTCTGGGCCCTTCTTTCCACTTTCTAGTGCCTTCAGGGCCCCAAAAGGAGTGAGAAGCCCTAGTATAACCCCACACACCCCAACTGAGCCCCCTCCCCACTGTCTAGCCAACTCTCCAGCACCCAGAGCCGGGTGTTATGGGAACTACGTCTGCAACAGGCTGGAGTGTAGTGTTGGGGCTAATATTTTATGCATGGAACTGAGAGAATGGGGACATTTGGAGATGAAAATTGTTGTTAATGCATCCACACATCTTTGGAATACATTAAATGTATGTAGGCGGATGGGAGGCAACGTTAGCCTTTATTTAATAGCTCCAATGTAACCATCTCCACACCGCAACACAGCAGTAATGAGCACGGCCGCCTGAGCCCCCTCATCGCCCAGGCTGAGAAGCGTCGGCTGTGTTGCCGCCACTCGAGAATTATGCATGGGACAAAATGTCAGCCCAGGGTGCCAGGCACTGGGCAGCGTGCAGCTTCCAGCCTCACTCTAGACCCAAAGACGGGGTGGCCCTGTGCTATTCAGTGCAGGATTTCATTAAAAGCCAAATTACTGGCTTATCTATTGTTTGAGGAGACGAGAAAATAAACAAAGGGCCTGTTTTCATCTGACAAACCAAAGGAAAATGTCTGTCCGCACAAAGGCCGGGAGGAAAGGCACAGTGGACCCCGGAGCCAGAGGGTCAGTGACTTGGGGCCACCGCAGGCACTGTGTCAGTGAACCAGCTGTGGGTCCACACTCAGGGCCGCTCACCGCTTTCTGGTGCCCGTGTGGGCAAGGGCCCGCTGCCACGAATGCTTTTTGCGCGATGACGTAGGCTCGCTTTTCCCAACATTCAGCTTGCCATGCTTTTCACGGTTGTCCCCTGCACCCACGTGGTACCTGTGTTTAGTGCCGTTCCTCCTGGAATGGGGTGTTTGCAGTTGGGTGTCCCTACCACCCCTGGCCCAGAGGGTGGGCCACTCGCCCCATCGGAAGACCCAGGGCCCATGTGGAGCAGCTTTGAGCACATCTGATGGCGCTGGGTGCCCCCAGGTGAGTACAGGTCCAGTCAGAATGAGCGCTCAGACCAGCCGTGGGGTTCTGCCAGGTGGGCTCGGCTCCCCCTTGCCTGTGCTCTCCCCCACCCTCACTTGCACCCTGAGTCACCAGGGTCAGCACCTGGTGCAGCCCTGGGGACCCACAGAGGTCTCAGTCCTCATGGGCCTTTGAGGATGCAAAGCCCCCCAACCCCAAATCCCAGAGCTGAGTAGGACCCCTAAGTGTATTCCCCTTCTCTTCTGTCCCTCCACTCGCATCCTCATACAGATAAGAAAACTGAGGTCCAAGGGGACAGAGTGCTTTGTCGTGGATGTTTTTCCCGAGGGTGGTCTCAGACTTTGGGATCAAGACCCATCTCTGGCAAATAAGCAGTTTCCCTCTTATTGACAGGGGGATGACAGGGGTGACCCAGCACCCCAAGGCTGTGAGAGGGAATCCCAGGTGGGACTCAGTACCTTGGTTCTCAAGGGGTTGTGGCGGGGGGAGGTGACGTTGCTGCCTTGCCACAGAGCTTCTAGAAGCCAGGGCCCTCACTCTGCAGAGTCAGCTCAGCTCAGGGTCGCTGGTCAGCGAATAGCTAGACTGAAGCTGGTCTCAGACAACAGTGCAAAGTAGGTAGTCAACCAGGGAGTGTATTGAATCAGGTCTTTATTACCAGGAGGAAGCACACGGGAGGCACGGGGAGGACGTTTGTGGAGTGAATAAATAAAAGCGTGCTCTTTGAGGGAATAAAGAAGCAGAGAAACTGAGAAGAATCTAGGGAAGACGCACATAAATCTTCACCTAGTGCCGCCAAGGCTCTGTAGTCGAGGCCTCTGAAAAGGCCTGCAGAGGCCTAGGGGACTGTCACAGCGGGGATGGGCTCCAGGGCCAAGAAGCAAGGGTGTGATGGAGCCTCGGTCATCATTTTCACATTATCCTGGTGGCGATGGAGAGGCCAAGCTGCCCCCCCGCCTGATGGAATGAGCGCCAGGCTGGGGTGGGGAAGGACCCTGAGGAAGTGCAGGCTGGGCAAGGGGGAGCAGGCAGGCACCTCAGTGCCCACCTCATGCCCTCAATGCTGCAGTACTGTTTTCATTTAGCCCAGTATGAGTCCCCTGGGCCCTGCTCCAACGCCACTTCCTACAGGAAGCCCTCCCAGATCCACCAAGCCTGATCCATACAGAACCTCAATCTGCAGTCACATATCAGTCTTCTAAGTCTTTGAGCAACAGGTTATCTCCTTGCAAAGCCCTGCAAGCTCCATGGAGCAGGGGCTGTGTCTGGTGTGGTTGCTGTGGCCCCCTGTGCCTGGCTGGGAACTCAGACCCGGGGAAGGCACCATATGATGCTGTTGGCCATGTCTGCCCTTTGTAGGCACTCTGGATCTGGCACCCGGCAGGTGTCTGGTGTGTAGACATCCCATGGGCCGAGCCTTGGGTAGACCCCAACCAGGAGCCACGGGTGGAGCCAGAGGTGGCCATAAGGAGGACTTCTGCCTAGAGAAGTCTGACTGTGAGCTGGGAGCCTGACCTGACCCTGCAGGCATTCTCTGAGTCTGGTAAGTGCCCATCAGAAGCACTAGTGGACTTCCGTTCGGGCCTCGAACAGAGGTGGGGTCTGCTCAGGACACACAGGGTTCAGGGAGCCCACAATGTTAGGAGGGTCAGGACCACCTTACCCAGAGTAGCTCCTCTGGGCTTCAAACAGTGTTTGTTGAGTGATTGAATGGAACGGAGCCTCCCAAGTCCTCCCCGGAATGCCCTGCCCCGGTTTACGCAGCCTCGCTCCAAGGAGAGGCCAACCCCATGCCCTCTGGCTGTGGAAAAGGAGAGAAGCCCCCAGGGCAGGGCTGCAGTGAGCGCAAGGGGCCCTGAGCAGGCTGAGCCCTGCCTTGGGTGCCCCGAGTCCCCAGCCCGGGGTCCCCGGTCCCCCTGCCAGTCCCCCGGCAGGACGCCACTGAGAAGGTACAGCAGAGTCTGGGGTGTAGGAAAAGCGGCCAGGATACTGCTTTCCACCATCTGCGATATCTTCATTTTCTCTAACACTCAAAAATAGTAGATGTTTCTGTTACGCTCTCTCTTTGGCAGGGGAGCGGCAGGGCCTGCCAAGGCCTGGGGGAGCCCACCAGCCTGTGGAGTTTTACTGTGCAAACAGTTGGGGAGGGGGTGTCTCTGCTAACTTGAAATCCCCCATCAGTAAACATGCCAATTCAAAGTGTAATTAACTCAGGCCGGAAAACATTCAGCTTTGGACTGCCTTTCACAGTTGACATTGTTTTTCTTTTATTTATTTATCTCTTTACGGGTGTGGTGGTGTCTGTGGCAGGTTTCAGCCAGGAAAAATCAAAGAAGGGCTTGAGTGGGGAGGGGGCCTGGTTGGGAGAAGCAGCGGTGGAAAGAAAGAAGGGGAGGCTGGTCTGACACCCCCAGGGCCCTCGGGCCCGGTGTCTCCCTCTGCTTTCTGTCCAGGGCAGTGGGGTAGGGGGGCAGATCCCTGTACCAGCTGGGCCCAGTGATCTGGGAGTCTTGGGCCCTGTCCGGGACCCCGGGACGACACTGGGCTGGTGGTGGGGGCGCTGGGTCCCACCTGCTTTCTCTGATCCCATCTTGGAGTCTCAGCTCTTTCCTCTGCCTCCTGCTTCACAGGGCTGCGCCACGGTCCCCACTGATGAACCAGGTGGAGGGCACCCACGCCCCAGCAGACCGACGCACAGCACCCTGCCTGCCGCATTCAGGAAGCTGGGGAGGCCCCTGCACCCCCCACCCTACCACCATTTGAAGGACCTAGACTGATCTCCAGGGGGCCAGTCCTGCTGCAGACGGACTGGCCTTCACATGGACCCTGGGGAGGAGCATGTGAGCCCAGGGGAGGAGCATGTGAGCCCAGGGGAGACACTGTCCCACCAGATAGCAGGGCTTCTGGAAGGTGGAAATGCTGACTAGAAGGATGCTAAGAATTCCTGTTCTTCCTCTTCAGATACTCTTCAAGTACAGACCATTTAAGTAATAAATACTTTATCAAAATCTAAATGCACATGTGTGTGTCTGCATGTTCGGAGACAGCATTTGTTAAGTGGAGGGTTTCAAACCCCCTCTGCCTCTGGGAGGGCTTTTTCCCCCAGAGCCGCCCCCCACCCCGACCCTGACCACAAAGCACCTTTCTGCAGTCCACTGCCGTGCGTGTGAGCTCACGTCCTGACATGAACCAGGGCCACAGAAGGACACGCTGCAGGTCTGAGACAGCACCCCCCACCCCGCCCAGGCCCCGCTGCCAGCCCCCGCGAGCAGAGAGGCCAGGGCCCAGGGGCAGAGCTGGTGCCCACGCCTTGCTCTGCCAGCCTCCGCCTGGTCACGACACAGCCGGGCTGACTCAGAAGCAGCCGCGAGCGGGAGCCTCATAAATTACATAATCACCTATGAAACCTGCCACTGCCGGTTCTCAGCCGGGAAGGACACGCTCCGGTCGGCGGGTGACTCATGCTGTTTCCCCGGAGCCTCTCGCCTGCGCTCTGCCCACCACCTTGGTCTGGGCTGGGGGACCGTGGGGGCGAGGGGGCAGCTTGGTTTTCTTTACAGCTCTGCAGCAAAAGAGAGGCAGGCAGCCACCCTCTTGCCAAGGTTTTGGGTGGAGGGCCCCGTCTCCAGTCCTCCACAGACCTCCAGATGGACAGTCCCCCATCTGACAGGGGAAACTGAGGTCCAGAGCGGTTGCTCTGACTAGGGTCAGTGACCCCCTCCCCTAGCTTAGACCTTTGGTGAGCACAGCCATGGGGTATCTCCCTCAAACCTCCAGCCCCTTCCCCTGGGAATCCCGCTTCTCCAGAGTCCCTTGATGGGGGCAGACTCTACCTTTGGAAAAATATTTCCACTCTTGAAAGTGACTGTGACTTTGGGAAACAGGTGTAAGTTGCCTTCTTAAGGGGAACTGGGTGTATACACCTGCAAGGGATGCTGTGGTTTAGTCGCTTAAGTCACGTTCAACTGACTCCATGGACTGTAGCCCACCAGGCTCCTCTGTCTGTGACTCCAGGCAAGAATACTGGAGTGGGTTGCCATTTCCTTCTCCAGGGGATCTTCCCAACCCAGGGATCGAACCTGTGTGTCTTGTGCTGGAGGTGATCTCCTGCACTGCAGGTGGATTCTTTTACCAACTGAGCCCCCAGGGAAGCCCAGGGGATTCTGTAGGGTGCTGTTCTTTCAAACGGAAAACCCGGTAGAGGGGGGTCTGGTGGGTGTGGGCCCCAGATGAGGACTTAGGTTCAGATTCAGCCTTTGTCACTGAGACTCAGTTTCCTCATCTACAAAATGGGCATCTGTCCTGCAGATGGGGTGAGAGGGAAATGGGTTTCGAGTATATATGAAGTGCTGATCAGATCAGGTTCTCATTAGAGTCGGGGGCTCCCTCACGCTGACCCATGGCTGGTTAGGGTCCCCAGGGATCCTGAAGTCACAGCAAGCCTGTGGCCTGACTCACCCAGACCTGGAGACCACCCGCTCCAGGTGGTCTAGGACCCCATTACTACTGGCCACAGCACCCGGGTTCTGGGCACTCCCATCCATCCCCCAGCTCCGGAGGTCACCTGCAAACAGAACCCTGAGCAATAGGGCCCATTAGGTCCAGAACACATGCAGGTAGGCAGCAGCAGGTCACAAGGGTGCTGAGAGTTCCCAAATGGATGCGCCGAGGGACTGGCTTCCTGGGAAATGCTTGGGGTGGGTATTCGGCCTCCCGTGGCCCCAGCCCACCCTGCCTTCCTCACCGTGACTCCCCTGGGGCTGGCCCACCATTCCAAGAGTGGCACCACCACCCCTCTTGCCTACCGTGCACCAGGCAGGAGCCGGGTGCCGCATGCAAGCCCACAGAGAAGGTCCGGGCAAACAGATGGCACAAATCTGGATGCAGAGCTTCTCAGGATCCTGGCTCCAAGTTAAAACTGGAAAGTCACTTGCCTGCACTGGGCCTCAGTCTTCTCATCTGTAAAATGGGTGTAATTGAATCAGACTGTGACATCAAAGTCCCAAGAGTCCCTTCCTGTGCCATCACCCCACGTGACCAGCCCTGTAAGCTCTAGGGTTACCATACCCTTGACCACCAAACTACACAGCCATAATTTCTACCCTTCCATCACCCAAGGAAGCCCAGCCTCAGCACTGGCAGGAGGTGGGACAGGGCAGGGCTCACCGCCCACTCCTCCCTGGGATGCCTCCCTCCTCCCTGCTTCTGCTCCAGGCCCCCGTGCCTCTGCTCTCTGCCCCTTTGCTCTTTTTTCCCCAATGCACCATCAAGCCAGAACTGTCCATGGAAATTTCTAGAAGTTACCTAGGGGAATTGCAGCTCCCTAGAGGGAACAGCTGGAAGCTGAGCATCACTGCTCATGAAGCTTTGGTCCTGGCAGAGGATGGAGAGAGGAGCCTGTGGTCTGGGTCCAGCCCCTGTGGCTTGGGGGCTGGGCTTCTCCTCATTCCTTTCTGTAGCCCTTCATGGGACTCTTGTCCTCTTGGGGTTGCTGGGGCCTCAGAGCAGTTCTGCTGGTTCCCTGGCATGCAGAGCACAGCAATTTCCTCAAGGCAGTGTGGCAAGAGCCCTAGGGCCCAGGCTCTGCACCTCAACTGCCTGAGTTCTTATCCCAGTTTAACACCGTGGTGCTACTTCATCTCTGTGGGCCTCAGTCTTCTTATCTGTCAAATGGAGCTGTTGCAAGGATTAGATGAACTAATCCAAGCAAGTGGATGAATATTAGCCATGAGATGCTTTGCTTCGCAGTTTCTGAGACCCCGTGAGGTACCTAAGGCTGCTCCCATTACTTTTGTGGCTCGGATGGTGGTGTCCTCCACCATTTATCCCCTCGCCATGATCACTGACAACTTGACCTCTCATCACCAAACTGAGAGATCATAATTTGATTCTCACGGAGGTCAATTTCTCAGCAGCCTTCAGACCTGACTCCCCCAGGGACCCTCCTGTCCTGGCTTCTGGACCGTGGAGCCTGGAGATGGGAAGGGTGGCTGGAGGCTTGGACAGGAGGGACCAGAGAAGGAATTCAAGCCAGGGGGTCAGATGCTGGAGGACATGACCAGAACGCAGCACATGGCTCTGCCCTGGGGAGAAGCCAGAGAATCAATGATGGAATGGAGAGCCCCTGGGCTTGGGAACCCTCGTATGACCCTTATGTAAAAGAGCTTGGGGTCAGAGGACAAGACAGAAGGGCTCAGGCAATGCTTCCCAGCGGTCAGTGCTGCGATCAGGCTGCGCTGGTCCAGGGTACAGGGGGAACCCCTGATCTGGCGGCCCGAAGCCTCAGCAAGGCGCCTTGTGACACGGCAGTCTGTCCTTAGAGCCTGTAACCCCCACCGCGGACCGTCAGAGGGCTGAGGAATGTGTGTGGACGTGAGCGAGCGATTGTGGACCCCGCCGTGTGCACGTGCGCACACTCGCAGATACGCGCTTGAGGAAGAGGGGGCTTTCTGTGCGCCTGCCAAGGTCAGGAAATCTGGACAGGGTGCAAAGAGGCCAAAGGAGTCAGGAAGCAGAAATGTCTGCTGCCAGAGATAGGGATGAGTGATGGGCGGTAGCGGAAAGTGAGCATTCTGGATGAGGATGATCTGGGCTAGAAGCAAGCTCTGGGGTTGGAGTGGACCCAGCCCTCTCTAAGTATGGCTCCTCACTAGTCCTTTCTGAGACTAAAGCAACTGACCCCATGTGCAGCTGCCTGTGGGTCTCCCTGATGCCACTGAGTCACAGGACTCTCATCCCTGCTGGTCGCTGATGAAGCTGACCCCACTCTGGCCTCCTGGTGGTAAGCCCTCTCTTCTCCGAGGCTGGTGGTCACTTCTGTTCATACCCAGATCCCCTAATGGCCACGTTCATTTGCTTCCCAGGGTCACAAGGGGCAAGTTCTCTCTCTGAGGACCGCTCAACAGACACGCCCCTCCTTTGGCCGAACAGCTGATGAAGCCGGGCTGGGATGACTCCTACCCGAGAAGACAATCAAGATTTTGTTACAGGAAGAAAGCTTGTTTTCCAGAATACAATTACATTTCCAGCCCCCAGGACAGGGACAGGAGGCTGGGGGAGGTGGGGAAGGCAGGGGGTTGATGGCTTAACCTTCATCCCTAAACGCAAGGGGAGGAGACAAAAAGTGCCCCTGATGCTGCAAGCACATCACACCCGCCAGCACCTAAGCCATCAGCCCAGCTCTGTGCTGTGTGACCGTAGGGAAGCCACCCAAACCCTCTGAGCTTTCATTTCCTCACTGGATGACCTGGGTCTTTTGGAAAGAGACCGACACCACGCTTGGAGCAGCGTCACATGGATAGCTGGTGCTCCCTCACCCCCAAGGTCTCTCTGCCAGTCTCCTCTGCTTCCCTACCCACCCCCCACCCCATGCCTGGTGCAGACACGGGGGATGCTGGGTGCACGGAGCAGACCACCTTGAGCTTGAGGCATGGCCACTGCGTACAATCTCTCCCCCACAGAAGAGGAAGATGCAAACGGAGCCCTCAGAAGGGCCATGAGCGATTACCGGTGCAGGGGTTCCCAGTGCGCGGGGCCGAGGGCCCCTTCCTGCCGAGTCTTGGCTGGGTCGGTGGGACTGTTGTTTGTCTCTTGTCATCTTCCATTTGACATCATCCTCCTGGTGCTGATATTTTCCTGAGGCTGGTCCAGAAGGAAGGGGGCTGGTGGCTGCTCCATACACACAAGGAGGGAGGAGGGGCCACGGGTCTGGGCTTTACTAAGGCTTCCTTTTCCCTGGCTTGGGGCACAGAGATGGTGCAGACCCCTCTGCCATGGCGGCTCACTCCAGTGGTCCCCCTCAAGCCCCAACAGCCGTGGGTGTCCAGCTTCCCCGCCTCGTGTGGCCCAGCAGAGCGGGTCCGTGCGGAGCTCTCCCAGCTGAAACGTGCTGGCTGTATGGTTCCCTGCGACTCCTCCCGTGCCTGGGCCTCTGCGTGTCTGTCTGCCGCAGAAGGAGCCTCCCTGGCCCGTGGCCTCTCCTGGCCACCTGGTGCTTCGTGACCTGTAACAGGACATCGGCGCATGCTTTTTTCATGCATGGAGTTTCCACGGAACCAGTGGTTTCGGAACACCCCGTGCTTTGGACAGAGAGCCAGCGATCTGGAACATGTGCAAGGCCTGGAGACAAGAAGTGTGAGATCCCAAGAGACCTGGGGCAGTTAGTGGGACTGGGGATCCACTCTCAGTGTTCAGAAGTGGCCAGGGGTCAATCCCCTCAGCACAGTGGGAGGCACCCAAGGCCCCAGCTTGCCCCTCCACCCCCCACCCGCCCCAGGGCCCAGGAAGTTGCTAATTACAAGTGCGTTTCCATCTTTTATTTCCAGGAAAGCTTCTGCCTCCCTTCTGGCAGTTTCTAATACCACACCTCCCATTTTCAGCTGGAAGAAAGTCAGCTTTGGCTTGAGAACCCAACTGCCTGAGGGTCTGGAACCAGCAGGAGGAAGAGGGGGTGTGACTCCAAGTCGGGGTCCCCTGCAGAGGCAAGGGTGGTGGAGCTGGTGCAGGGGAGCCAGGCAGAGCCCCTGATGGGATGGCAAACCCTCCAGAAATGAAGGTGCTGGCTGTGACTGTTCCAGCAGGCGCCCTGGATCCCTGGCACCTGTGGTTAGGGCCACAAGGCTGTTGGGACCCCTGGGGAAAAACCCAACTTGGGGACCCAGGGAGGTGGACTTTGAGGGGATGCTGTGGGCACACCCAGAGGTTAAGCCATTAAAGGCAGAGAAAAGGCCAGAACAGGACTGAGTGGGCAGGGGTGGGGGCGCTGGAGGGGGGGCGGTCTGGGGCCCCGGGTGTCCCACCCTCTGACCAGTGACTCAGGCAGACCATTGTACCCGGCTTCGCGAAGTTTGTGCTTTTCTCCAGGCGGCGGGGGCGGCAGCGGAACAAAGACCCCTCCCCTCCCGCCGAGGGTGGTACAGCGGAATTACTGGGAATGAGGCTGCCGGTTGCTAATGCGCCTGGGGGAAAACGGGATGCAATTTAGCCGGTGTTTTTCAGGCCCAGAGCTATTGACTAAATGAAGTGCGCTAGGTTTGAGTCACCGGCTGACGCACCGCCCGGCTCCCGGCGTCAGGACCGGCGTGGGCGGGGGAGTGGAGCGCTGCGGGGCCCTGGGGTGGGGGGACGGGGAGGCTCGGTGACGGGGTGGGGCTGCAAGGCTCCATCCTGCCCGGCGCAGGGGGTGCGGGGTGGGGCGGGGAGCTGAGGGGCGGATCTCGTGTGGGGCGCAGGATGGAGGGTGGGGCAGGAGGGGAGATGCGGCCAGGATTCAGAGCAGACTTCGTCCGGCAACGGGGATCACCGGGCAGGATAGGGGCGCGCGGGAGAGGCGAGCGAGAGGAAGAGGGCGGTGGGCAGTGAGGGGCTTGCAAGAGATCTTGACCTTTCCCCAGATGGGGGCCGCCCCTGGGGAACCGTGTGCCATTGTCACTCATAGTTAGGGCCTTCCCCCCACCCCTCCCCCCCCCCCCCCACCCCCGGCTTGGGGACTTGGGGACTTGGGGAAGCGTGGGCAGCAAGCAAACAAGAATTGCTTGAGGGGAGGAGGGAGATCAATCTCTGCGCCTTTGGCTTCTCCGGCTTGGGACCCCCGCCGTGGTGTGGGTTTATCCTGAAGACAGCAGCGCTGGGGGCTGCCCCTGCTCCCCTGTGGGAAAGGTAGAACCCAGCCTGGGGTCCTCTGGTGTGTCCCCACCAGGGATCAGCCCAGGTCTGGGGGCGGGGCCCGGTGGAGGTTGCAGTGGGGGTGAGGAGCTCCCGTACCTGTAGGACGCCCCTGGATGACCCGGCCCAGGCTCCTCTGAGAATCTGCTGTGTGGCTCTGGGCAGGCTCAGGCCTCTCTGAGCCTTCAGTCTCCAGGCGGTAAAATGAAAAACTGCAAACGGTGGGAATCCCTACTTTGTCTGCCCGGCTGGGCCACCGCCGAAGTCCGCAGGGCCCAGTTTGGACCCCTACTCTGAGCTGCTGGATTCCTCTCACACTTTCTGGAACACACAGTCAGAAGCAGGAGGGGGCAGGTGCTTCCCACAGAGAGACCCCACCCCCGCCCAGCTAAGCTTTTGCAAGCGGGCCTCCTCTTCCTCTCCCCTGGTCCCCCTCTTTCTCACCCATGCCACCCCATAGATCCTCCTTCCAGCAAACCCTTCCTCCTTCCTAAGCCACCAGCAAAATCCCCCCACCCCCGGAAGCCTGCAGGAGGACAGGGGCAGTTGTGAGCCTGGACCAGCAGAAAGGAGAAGCGTGGTTTCAAGATGCAGACCTCCGGGTCCAGGGGTCTGAACTGTGGAAGGACAGGGGCAGCTTGGCATAGAGTGCCCTGGGATGGAGAGCTGTCCTCACGAGCCACGGAGCCCAACCACTTGCCCGCAGGTCCCAGATATCTCTGGGGGACTCCCTGCTCCGCTGCCAGCAACACCAAACCCTGGGGGTCCCCGGGAAGGTGTTGCCTGATCGCAGAATACAATGTGGCCGAGACGCCTGCTTGTCCGTCTCTCCCCAGTGGGCGGGGCTTCTGCCCAGGATGCTCACCCGCCAATCACTGAGTGTCCCTCTTTGGTCCTCTAACTTCTGGTTGAGTCCGGAGCCACACAGCTGGCCTGTCAGTGCCCTGGGTCAGAGGCCAGAGGGGATCCCACCCGGACTTAACAAGTCAGGGGTATCACATGTACCTTAGGGAGCCTGGGGGCGTCTCAGTGTGATCTGATGTGAGCTTGGGTGGGAGGCTAGGGAGTGTGTCTAAGGAGGCAGGGCTCTCTCTAGATGGACTGGATTCTGTCTCAGAGCGCAAGCTTCTATGATTGGTCCTCTCAATGAACCTTTTCTGCAGATGAGAAGGTGAAGACGAAGCTGCAACTGAGAAGGAAGCAGCTGACAGCTGACCCTCACTGAAGCCAAGAGAGGGGCTGCTTGGTATTCTGTGGGCAGCTGAGCGACCTTGCTTCTCTCTCTGCTGAGACAGAGACATGAAGTGGCCTTGCTTTGTCTCCTCCCACCACCTCTCCAGGGGCCTTGCCTGAGCTTGCTGTCTGTGAGATGGTTTACGTCCAGGAGGAGAACACCTCCCCACCCCAACCCCCTGGCTGGGAGCACCAGGCCAGCTTCTTGGGGGCAGGGCTCCTCCTTCTTCCCCAGTAAAGAGCAAAGTCAAGCTCAGCCAGGTATTGGTAGCTGTCAGAGCACACTTACCTGCAGTGTGATTCTGAGCGTTTGTTATTAGGTTAGGATTATTTTTCTTTTTCTTCCCCCAGCTCTATTGAGGTGTAACTGACAAGGCTATACATTTAAAGTGTACAGTGTGATGGTTTTGGTATACCTGTACATTATGAAATAATTACCATAATCAAGTTAATTAATACATCCATCATCTGACAGAGTTAACGTTTTTCCTGTGTGATGAGACTGCAGACCTACTCTCTTAGCAGCTTGCAAGCATACAGAACATTACTGTTAACTATAGTTACAGCTCAGACGGTGATGAATCTGCCTTTACCAAATTCTGGATGATGCAGATGCTGGAGACCCAGGTTTGATCCCTGGATCAGAAGGATCCCCTGCAAGAGGGCATGGCAACCTACTCAGTATTCTTGCCTGGAGAATCCCATGGATGGAGGAGCCTGGTGGGCTGCAGTCCATGGGGTCGCTAAGAGTCGGATATGACTGAGCGACTTCACTCTGACTTTTCACTCTCATGCACTGGAGAAGGGAAATGACAACCCACTCCAGTATTCTTGCCTGGAGAATCCCAGGGATGGGGGAGCCTGTGGGCTGCCATCTATGGAGTTGCACAGAGTCAGACACGACTGAAGTGACTTAGCATAATTACTGCTCAGATGGTGAAGAATCTGCCTTTACCAAATTCTGGATGATGCAGATGCTGGAGACCCAGGTTCGATCTCTGGATTGGAAGGATCCTCTGCAAGAGGGCATGGCAACCTACTCAGTATTCTTGCCTGGAGAATCCCATGGACAGAGGAGCCTCGTGGGCTACAGCCCATGAGGTCACAAAGAGTCAGACATGACCGAACAACTTACTTATAGTCACCATGCTGTACATCAGATCCCCATAACTTTGTTAAAACTGGAAATTTATACCTTTAGTCAACCTCTTCACTTGCAGGGTCCTGGCAACTGCTGTTCTACTCTCAGTTTCTATGGGCGTAACATTTTTTTTTTAGGTTAATTTATTTCATTACAGTTATACTTTCTGGTTATGATGGTAAAAATATAAATGTAAATCACTGCTTTGGTTTCCACAAAGAAATAAGAGTACTACGATGTTCTCCATCACAGTACATTATTTCCATTCTTTAATTATACAATATAATTTATAAACATGAAAAGTTGCTTAACGCGTGTTCGCTTTGCTTTCACAGTGCAGCCAGATGCTGTGCCCTATTATTCAATATTGCAAAAAGAAGGTTACTAACCTTTATGTACTTGATGAACATCTGAAGCAAGAGAAAAGAAAAAGAAATCAGTTCCAAA
Organism: Nanger dama; assembly: GCA_917880005.1. Taxonomy (NCBI): domain Eukaryota; kingdom Metazoa; phylum Chordata; class Mammalia; order Artiodactyla; family Bovidae; genus Nanger; species Nanger dama. The sequence continues at coordinate 4,189,669 of CAKJTW010000063.1, read as the reverse complement.
GGCAACCTTTTTAAAATTTATCTATTTGGCTGTGCCGGGTCTCAGTTGCAGCATGTGGGATCTTTAGTCGTGACTCCCCCGACCAGGGGTGGAGACCCAGGCTCCCTGCCTTGGGAGCAGGAAGTCTTAGCCCCTGGACCACCAGGGAAGCCCCCCCTCCACCACCTTTTAAAGTTTCTACACACAAGTGACAACAAGTGGGAGTCGCTGTCTTTCTTCGAGCAGCTTTTTTCACATGTCCGCTAGGGTCATCCGCGTCTCATATGGCGGCATCCCCTTCTTTTTATGGTTGAATAACATTCCATTCTGCATGTGAACCACAGTCTCTAAGTTGTTTCTGTAACTTTTCTATTGTGAATGATGCTGCAATGAACGTGGGATGCGACAGACCTTCTCAAGTTGTTTTAATTTCTTTGGATAAATGCCCGCAAATGAATGCCAGGTCATGTGGTCGTTCTATCTTTAATTTTCAAGAACACCTCTAGTGTTTCCCTTAGTGAGTGCACCAATTTAGATTCTCACCAACAATGCACATGGGTTCCCTCCTTCCCCGCCTCCTAGCTAACACTTGTCTTTTTGGTAATAGCCAATCTAATATGTAAAGCATGTTATCTCGTGGTGGTTTTGATTTGCATTTCAGTAATGTTTAGTGATATTGAACATCTGTATTTTCATAATACCTGTTGGTGGTGGTGCTATTCAGTCTCTCAGTCGTGTCTGACTGTTTGTGACCCCATGGATGGCAGCATACCAGGCTTCCCTGTCCTTTACCATCTCCCGGAGCTCGCTCAAACCCATATCCATTGACTTGGTGATGCCATCCAACCATCTCATCCTCTGTCATCCCCTTCTTCTCCTGTCTTCAATCTTTCCCAGCATCAGGGTCTTTTCCAGTGAGTCAGCTCTTCACGTCAGGTGGCCAACGGATTGGAGCTTCAGCTTCAGCATCAGTCCTTCCAGTGAATATATCATACGGCATTTTTCTTTCATTTTCTGATTTATTTCACTGAGCACAATGCCCTCAAACTGTATCCATGTTGCTGCAAATGGCAAAATATTAATTTTTCCCCCTGTGGCTGAGTAGTTTTCTACAGGGCTTCCCAGGTAGCTCAGCTAGTAAAGAATCCACCTGCAATGCAGGAGACCCCAGTTTGATTCCTGGGTCAGGAAGATGCCCTGGAGAAGCAATAGTCTACCTACTCCAGTCTTCTTGGGCTTCCCTGGTGGCTCAGATGGTAAAGAATCTGCCTGCAATGGGGGAGACCTGGGTTCAATCCCTGGGTTGGGAAGATCCCCTGGAGGAGGGCATGGCAACCCACGCCAGTACTCTAGCCTGGAGAATCCCCATGGACAGAGAAGCCTGCAGACCCCTGTCCATGGATCACAAAGTTGGACATGGCTGAGCAACTAAGCACAGCACCGTTTTCTACAGTGTGTGAGAGTGTGTGTGTGTGTATAAATCACATCATTTTTATCTACTCATCTGTTTATGAACACAAGTTGCTTCCATATCTTGGCTATTGTAAATAATGCTGCTATGAACATTGGCATGCATGCTTGTTTTCAACTTAGAGGGTTGTTTTTCTATATACACCAGGAGAAGAATGGCTGGGACATATGGGAGTTTTACTTCTAGGATTTTGAGAAACCTCTGTGCTGTTTCCCCCATGGCTGTACCAATTTACGTTCCCACCAGCAGTGCACAAGGCTTCCTGTTTCTTTGGCCACGCTGGTTCTTTGGGTTCTTTTGATGGCAGCCATTCTGACAGGACGAGGTGATAGCTCACCGTGGTTTTGACTTGCATTTCCCTGAGGATAGCAATGTTAACCATCCTTTCACGTGCCTGTTGGCCATCTGCATTTCCTCTTTGAAAAACTATCAGTTCAGGTCTTCTGCCCATTTTTCATTGGGTTGTTTGTTTTTGATGTTAAGGTGTATGAGTTGTTTATATATGTTGGCTATCAATCCCCTTCTGATGGTATCATTTACAAATATTTCCTCCTACCTGGAAGTTGTCTTTTCATTTTTTTGATTGTTTCCTTTGCTGTGGAAAACCTTTTAGACTAATTAGGTCCAATTTATTTGTTTTTGTTTTGATTCCCTTTAGGAGATGGATCCAAAAAAATTGCTACAATTTGTGTCAAAGAGTGCTCTACCTACATTTTTCTCTAGAAGTTTTACAGAATCCAGTCTTCTATTTAAGTCTTTAACCCACTTTGAGTTTATCTTTATATATGATGTTGGAGAATATTCTAATTACGTTATTTTACGTGTAGCTGTCCAGTTTTGGCAGCAGCACTTATTGAATAGACTGTCTTTCCCCATTGTATATTCTTACATATCTGAAAGCAACAGAATACACATCACTTTCAAGGACACGTGGAACATTCTTCAGGATAGAGCACATGCTAAGCCACAAAGCAAGCCTTGGTAAATTTCAGAAAACTTAGATCATATTAATCGTCTTTTCTGACCACCGTGTTATGAGACTAGAAACCTACTATGAGAAAAAATTGTAAAAAGAACACAAACACGTGGAGGCTAAACAATATGCTGCTAAATAACTGATGGATCACTGAAGAAATGAAAGGGAAATGGGCAAATGCCTATAGATAAATGAAAACCAAACCACTATGATCCAAAACCTACGGGACGTTGCAAAAGCAGTTCTAGTTGGGATGTTTATAGCAATACACACTTATCTCAGGAAATGAGAAAAGTCTTAAACAACGTAACGTAACACTTAAAGGAGCTAGAGAAAGGAAAACAAATAAAACCCAAAGTTAGTAGAAGGAAACAAATCATAAAGATAAGAGCAAAAATGAAATAGAGACGAAGAAAACAATGAAAAGAACAATGAAACGAAAAGTTGGTTCTTTGAAAAAATAAATAAAATTGATAAACCTTTAGCCAGACTCATCAAGAAAAAGGCAAGGATTCAAATCAATAAAATCAAGAAATGAGAGAGGTGGAGTTACAATCAACACGACAGAGATACAAAGGATCATAAAATACTATTACGAACAACTGAACACAAATAAAATGGACAACCTAGAAGAAAGGGAACCAGGAAGAAATACAAAATATAGACAGAGTGGCACCAGTAATGAAATTGAATCAGTAATTTAAAACCTCTCAGCAGACAAAAGTTCATGGTCAGACAGCTGCACAGGTGAATTCTAGCAAACATTTAGGGAAGAGTTAACACCTATCCTTTTAAACTATTCCCAATAATTGCTAAGGAAGGAACACTTTCAAACTCATTCTATGAGACTAGCATTACCCTGATACCAAAACTACACCAAGTTACCACACAAAAGAGAAAATTGCAGACCAGCATCACTGATGAAAACAGAGGCAAAATTCTTAACAAAATTTAAGCAAACTGGTTCCAACAAAACATTAAAAGGATAATACGCCATGATCCAGTGAGATTTATTCCAGGGTATGCAAGGATTTTTCACTACCCACAAATTAATCAATGTGATATGCCACATTAACAAATTGAAGGATAAAAATTATATGATCCTCTCAATAGATGCAGAAAAAGCATTCTGTAAAGTTCAACATTTATTAATGATAAAAACCCTCCAGAAAGCAGGCATAGAGGGAACACACCTCAGCATAATAAAGGTCCTATCTGACAGTCCCACAGCTAACATCATATTCAGTGTTGAAAAGCTAAATGTCCTCTAAGATCAGAAATGAAATCATAGGAATATGAAAACTGGACCATAAAGAAGGCTGAAGAATTGGACCACTGGAGAATGGCTGCTTTTGAACTGTGGTGCTGAAGACTCTTAAGAGTCCCTTGGACCGCAAGGAGATCAAAGCAGTCAATCCTAAAGGATATTAGTCCTGAATATTCATTAAAAGGACTGACATTGAAGCTGAAGCTCCAATAATTTGGCCACCTGATGCAAAGAGCCAACAGGTTAGAAAAGACCCCGATGCTGGGAAGGACAGAAGGCAGGAGAAGGAGATGACAGAGGATGAGATGGTTGAATGTCATAACACCCAGTGGGCATGAGTTTGAGCAAGCTCTGGGAGATGGTGAAGGACAGGGAAGCCTGACATGCTGCAGTCCATGGGGTGGCAAAGAGTCGAGACTTGGACGTGGCTGAGCAACTGAACAACAAGATCAAGAATAAGTCAGAGGTGACGATTCTCACCACTTTTATTCAACTCAATATTGGAAGTTCAAGCTACAGCAGAGAAAGAAAAGAAATAAAAGGAATCTAAATTGGAAGATGTAATAAGTCACTGTTTGCAGATAATGTGATACTATATATAAAAAATCCTACAGACACCACTGGAAAACTACTAGAGCTCGTCAATGAATTTGGTAAAGTCACAGGATACAGGATTAATACACAGAAACCTGCTGCATTTCTATACACTAAGAACAAAGTAACAAAAGAGAAATTAAGGAAATACTCCCATTTATCATCACATCAAAAAGAATAAGTAGGAATAAGCCTACCTAAGAAGTCAAAAGACCTGTGCTCCAAAAACTGTAAGACACTGATGAAAGAAACTGAGGACAACAGAGAAAGATGCCAAGATGCACCATGCTCCTGAATTGGAAAACCCATTTTGTTAAGATTGCCATACTACCCCAAGGCTCTCTACAGACTCAGTGCTGCTGCCGCTGCTGAGTCGCTTCAGTCGTGGCCGACTCTGTGCGGCCCCAGAGACGGCAGCCCCCAGGCTCCCCCCGTCCCTGGGATTCTCCAGGCAAGAACACTGGAGTGGGTTGCCATTTCCTTCTCCAGTGCATGAACGTGGAAGGTGAAAGTGAAGTCGCTCAGTCCTGTCTGACTCTTAGCGATCCCATGGACTGCAGCCCACCAGGCTCCTCTGTCCATGGGATTTTCCAGGCAAGAGCACTGGAAAGGAGTGCCATTGCCTTCTCCGACTGACTTAGTGCAATCCCTATCAAAATACCAATCACATTATTCATAGAACTAGAACAAATAATTTTAACATCTGCATGGAAAACACAAAAACTCCAACTAGCCAAAAAATCTTGAGAAAGAAAAAAAAAGAGCTGGGGGAATCACAGTCTCTGACTTAAGACTGTATAACAAATCTACAGTAATCAAGACAGTATGATACTGAAACAAAAGCAGACGTGTAAATCAGTGGAATAGAGGACAGAGCCCAGAAGTAAACCCAAGCACTTACGCTCAGGAAATCCACAACAAAGGAGGCAAGAATACACAAAGGAGAAAAGACGGTCTCTTTCTCAATGTCTCTGTTTTTATGCCAGTACCGTACTATTTGATGACTGTGGTTTTATAGAATAGTTTGAAATCAAGAAACATGATACTTCTAGATGTCTCTTTCTTCTCAAGATTGTCTTGGCTCTTCAGTTTGTGGAGGGGGGCGTTCCATATGAATATTAGGATTGTTTGTTATATTTCTATAAAAATTTCATTTGTATCTTGATAGGGATTGCATTGAATCTATAGATGGCTTTGGATAGTACGGATATTTAATAATATTAATTCTTCCAGTTCAACACCATCAGATATCTTTCCATTTATTTGTCTCTTCTTCAGATTCTTTCCATTGATATCACAGTTTTCACTCTATAGGACTTTTTATCTCCTCAGTTAAATTTATTCCAGAGTATTTTTTTTTTCTTTTTGGTGCAATTGTAAATGGAACTACTTTCTTATTTTCTCTTTCTGATACTTTGTTATTAATGTATAGAAATACAACATATTTTTGTATATTGATTTTGTATTCTGCACCTTCACTGCTGCATTGACAAGCCTTTGACTGTGTGGGTTACAACACAAGAAACTGTGAGACATTCTTAAAGAGATGGGAATACCAGACCACTTTACCTACCTCCTGAGAAACCTGTATGCAGGTTAAGTAGCAACAGTTAGAACCTGATATGAAGCAACGGACTGGTTCAAAATTAAGAAAACAGTATGTCAAGGCTATATGGTGTCACTCTGCTTATCCAACTTTTATTCAGAGCACATCATGTGAAATGCTGGGATCAGGCAAGCTGGGATTCACAAGCTGGGATCAGGATTGCCAGGAGAAATATCAACAACCTCAGATATGCAGAGGACACCACTCTAATGGCAGAAAGCAAGGAGGAACTAAAGAGCCTCTTGATGAAAGTGAAAGATGAGAGTGAAAAGGCTGGCTTAAAACCCAGCATTAAAAAAATGAAGATCATGGCATCCAATCCCATCACTTCATGGCAAATAGATGGGGGAAATGGAAACAGTGACAGACTTTATTTTCTTGGGCTCCAAAATCACTGTGGATCGTGACTGCAGCCATGAAATTAAAAGCTGCTTGCTGCTTGGAAGGAAAGTTATGTAAAACCTGGACAGCATTTTCAAAACCAGAGACATCATGTTGCTGACAAAGGTCCATCTAGTCAAAGCTATGAAATGTATGGATGTGAGAGCTGGACCATAAAGAAGGCTGAGTGCAAAGAATTGATTCTTTCAGACTATGGTGCTGGAAAAGATTCTTGAGGGTTGCTTGGACTGGAAGGAGATCAAACCAGTCCATCCTAAAAAAAAATCAACCCTGTCTATTCCTTGGAAGGACGGATGCTGAAGCTCCAGTACTTTGGCTACATGTTGCGATGAGCTGACTCACTGGAAAGGACTGATTCTGGGAAAGATCAGGGGCAGGAGGAGATGGGGGCAACAGAGGATGAGATGGTTGGGTGGAATCATCAACTCGATGGTCATGAGTTTGAGCAAACTCTGGGAGATAGTGAAGGACAGGGAGACCTGGTGAGCTGCAGTTCATGGGGCCACAGAGTTGGACTCGACTTAGCAACTGAACAACAACTGAATTAATTTATTAGTTTCAAAGTTTTTAATGGAGTCTTTAGGACTTTCCCTATATGATATAATGCCATTTGCGAACTGATGACATGTAAATCTCTTACGATTCTTTGTATTTTTGTTATCAACTGTGACATCTCGTCTTTAATTTCTGATTCTACTTATTTGAATCTCTATTTTTCTGTGTCTAGCTAAAAGTTTGTTAATTTTATTATCTTGAAAAATCAGCTCTTCATTTTGCCAGTCTTTTCTGTTGTTTTTCTTCTTATTATTTCTGCCCTGATCTATATTATGTCCTTCCTTCAACTAACTTTGGGCTGAGTTTCTATACTTTTTCTAGTTACTTGAGATATAAAAGTAGGTTGTTGATTTGACATGCATCTTTTTTCTTAATGTAGACTTATTCTTACAAACTTCCACTCTTAGAACTGGTTTTACTGCATCTTGTAAAGTTTTGGTATTCTGTATTTCCATTTGAATTTTCTTAAAATGTAAAAAAATTACCTTTTATCCTTTCTCTGACTCATTGCTTGTTCAGGAGTGTGTTGTTTAATATCCACATTTTTGTGAATTTTACGATTTTCTTCCTATTATTGATTTCTAGTCTCATACCATTTGGGATCAGAAAAGATACTTTACAAAATTTCAGTCTTTTTACCTTTGCTAAGACTTGTTTAGTGACCTAACATATTACTCTAACCTGGAGAACCTCTTTGTGTGCTTTGAGAGGAACATGTGGAATTGCCGTATGTGTTAGATCCATTTTCTATCCTTATTGATCTTCCATCTGGATGATCCATCCACTGTTTAAAGTGCAGTATTGAAGTCTTCTGCTCCTTTTGCATTGCTATTTTTGCCATCAGATCTGCAAATATTTGCTTAATATTTAGGTACTGTAGTGTTAGTACACATGTGTTTATAATTGTTACATACTTTTGATGAATCTTTTTTTTCCATTTGCATGTAAACTCCTCTATTCTTTTACTTTAAGCCTATGCGTGTCCTTAAAGCCGAGGTAAGTATGTTGTAGGCAGCACATAGTGGTCTTGGTTTTTCACTGATTCAGCCACTCTATGAATTTTTATTTTAAAATTTAATCTACTTACACTTTAATTACTGATAAGTGAGACCTAAGATATCAGTCCTGAATATTCATTAGAAGGACTGATGCTGAAGCTGAAGCTCCAATACTTTGGCCACCTGATGTGAAGAGCTGACTCATTGGAAAAGACCCTGATGCTGGGAAAGATTGAAGGCAGGAGGAGAAGGGGACGACAGAGGATGAGATGGTTGGATGGCATCACCGACTCGACGGACATGAGTTTCAAACTCCAGGAGATGGTAATGAACGGGGAAGCCTGGCGTGCTGCAGTCCACGGGGTGGCAAAGAGTCGGACAGGACTGAGCGACTGAACTGAATTGAACTGAAGACGCAGGTGTCGGGAGCTTGCTGTTTTCTGACTGTGTTGTGTTTCCTTTACTCCTCTCCTTGTTCCTTTTCCTCCCTTCCTTTGTGATTTGATGACATTCCATCGTGTAGTCTTCGATTCCCTTTCACTGTGTCTTTTGTGCATCTACTATAGGTTTTTCTTTTGATTACTGTGAGCTTGCTGTTGTTCAGTCGCCCAGTCATGTCCGACTCTTTGCAGCCCCATGGACTGCAGTGTGCCAGGTTTCCCTGTCCTTCACCATCTCCCAGAGCTTGCTCAGACTAGTGTCCATTGAGTCGGTGATGCCATCCATCCATCTCATCCTCCGTCAACCCCTTCTCCTCCTTCCCTCAATCCTTCCTAATGAGTTGGCTCTTTGCATCAGAGAGCCAAAGTATTTTGGAGCTTCAGCTTCAGCATCAGTCCTTTCAATGAATATTCAGGACTGATCTCCTTTAGGATGGACTAGTTGGATCTCCTTGCAGTCCAAGGGGCTCTCAAGAGTCTTCTCCAGCACCACAGTTCAAAAGCACCAATTCTTCGGTGCTCAGCCTTCTTATGGTCCAGTTCTCACATCCATAGCTGACTACTGGGAAAACCACAACTTTGGCTATACAGACCTTTGTTTGGCAAAGTAAAGTCTCTGCTTTTTAACAGTGAGCTTATATAATACATATTATAACAGTCTATTTTAAGATGATAACAGCTTAGTTTTGATTGCATGCAGGAAGCCTAGACTTTGATTCATCCCCTGTGTTTCATGTCTTTGATGTCATGAGTGAGTGATAGTCTCTCAGTTGGGTCCAACCCTTTGCAGCTCCATGGGCCACAGCCTGCCAGGCTCCTCTGTCTATGGAATTCTTCAGGCCAGAGTACTGGAGTGGGTTGCCCTTTCCTTCTCATTTGATGTCATAATTGATGTCTTTTTATATTGTGTTTGTTGCTGCTCTTCAGTTAGTAAGTCATGTCCAACTCCTTGTGACCCCACGGACTGCAGCATGCCAGGCTTCTCTGACCTCCACTATCTCCTGGAGTTTGCTCAAATTTATGTTAATTGAGTCAGTGATTCTATCGAATAATCTCATCCATTATTGTCCACTTTTTTTGCCTCTAATCTTTCCCAGCATCAGGGTCTTTTACAAGGTGTCGGCTCTTTGCATCAGGTGTCGAAAGTATTGGAGCTTCAGCTTCAGCATCAGTTGGAATATTCTGATGAAATATTCCAATATATTCTGTTGGAATATTCCAATGAATATTCAGGGTTATTTCCTTTAGGATGAACTGGTTTGATTTCCTTGCAGTCCAAGGGACTCTCAAGAGTCTTCTCCAGCACCACAGTTTGAAAGCATCAGTTCTCTGGTGTGCAACCTTTTTGGTCCAACTTTCACATCCATTTATGACTACTGGAAAAACCATAGCTTCCACACTATGGATATTTGTTGGCAAACCGATGTCTCTGCCTTTTAATTCACTGTCTAGGTTTGAAATAGCTTTCCTTTCAAGAAGCAACTGTCTTTTAACTTCATGGTAGCAGTCACTGTCTGCAGTGATTTTGGAGCCCCAAGAAAATAAAATCTGTCACGTCTTCCACTGTTTCCCTTTTTATTTGTCTTGAAGTAATGGGACTGAATGCCATGATCTTAGGTTTTTTTCAATGTTGAGCTTTAAGCCAGCTTTTTCACTCTCCTCTTTCACCTTCATTAAGAGGCTCTTTAGTTCCTTTTCACTTTCTGTCATTAGCGTGGTATCACCCGCATATCTGAGGTTGCTGATATTTCTCCTGGCAGTCTTGATTCCAGTTTGTTCTTCATGCAGTTGGGCATTTCACATGATGTACTCTGCACAGAAGTTAAATAAGCAGAGTGACGCTATACAACCTTCATGGAATCCATTCCTAATTTTGAGTCAGTCAGTTGTTTCCTGTTCAGTACTAACTTGCTTCTTGACCTGCATACAGGTTTCTCAGGAGGCAGGTAAGGTGGTCTGGTATTCACATCTCTTTAAGAATTTTCCTAGTTCTTTGTGATCCACACAGTAAAAGTCAATGAAGTAGAAGTCCATGTTTTTCTGTAATTCTCTTACTTTTTCTATGATTCAATGGATGTTGACAATTTGGTTTCTGGTTCCTCTGCCTTTTCTAAATCCAGTTTGAACATCTGAAAGTTTTCAGTTCATGTACTGTTGAAGCCTAATTTGGATAATTTTGAGCATTACTTTGCTGGCATGTGAAATGAGTGAAATGATATGGTAGTTTGAACATTCTTTGGCATTGCTCTTCTTTGGGATTGGAATGAAAACTGACATTTTCCAGTCCTATAGCCACTGCTGAGTTTTCCAAACTTGCTGACATATTGAGTACAGCACTTTCACAGCATCATTTTTAGGATCTGAAATAGCTCAGCAGGAATTCCATCACCTCCACTAGCTTTTTCATAGTGATGCTTCCTAAAGCCCACTTGCCTTAGCACTAACTTCAAGATGTCTGGCTCTAGGTGAGTGATCAGACCATCCATGGTTATCTGGGTCATTAAGATTTTTTGGTGTATTTCTTCTATGTATTCTTGCTACCTCTTCTTAATATCTTATACATCTGTTGGATCCATACTGTTTCCATCCTTTATTGTGCCCATCTTTGCAAGGAAATGTTTCCATGGTGTCTCTGATTTTCTTGAAGTGATCTCTAGTCTTTCCCATTTTAATGCTTTCCTCTGTTTCTTTGCATTTCTCACTTAGAAAGTCTTTTTTAGCTCTCCTCGCTATTCTTCGGAACTCTGAAGTCAGACGAATATATCTTTCCTTTACTCCTTTACTTTTTGCTTTTCTTCTTTTCTCAGCTACCTAATATTTATATGAAACCCCCAAAAGCTCAAATAGCCAAGGAAATCTTGAGAAAGAAAAACAAAGCTGGAGGCATCATGTTTCCTAATTTCAGGCTATATTAAAAAGCTATAGTCATCAAAACAGTATGATATTGGCATAAAAGAAGATATATTGGCCACTGGAACAGAGAGCTCAGATATAAACCTACGCATATACAGTCAATTAATCTTTGACAAGAACACCCAAAGCATCCAAATGGGAAAGGATAGAGTCTTCAATAAATGGTGCTGGAAAAACAGAATATCCACATGCAAAAGACTGAGACTATACTCTTACACCATTCATCAAAGTTAGCTCAAAAGGACTGAAGATGTAAATGTAGAACCTGAAACCAAAAGTCCTAGAGGAAAGATGGTGGGAAAGCTCCTTGACATTGGTCTTGACAATTCCTTCTTGGAGATAACACCAAAAGCACAGGCAATAAATGCAAAAATAAATTAGCAGGACTATATCAGATTAAAAAGCCCCTGCACAGCAAAGGGAACCATCAACAAAATATCAGAGCCATCAACTATATGGGAGAAAGCATTTGCAAATCATATATCTGATAAAGGGTTAGTATTCAGAATATATAAGGAACTCGTCTAACCCAATAGGCAGAACACAAATAACCTGGTCAAAAAATGGGCAGAAGATATGAAGAGGTTTTCCCACAGAAGACATACAGATAGGCCAACGTGCACATGAAAAGGTGGACATTCAACCTCACTAATCATCAGGGAAAGGCAAATTGAAACCACTATGAGATCACACGTTTTCACCTGTCAGAATGGCTATTAATAGAAAGACAAGCAATAACAAGTGTTAGTGAGAATGTGGGGGAAAGAGAGAACCCACGTGCACTGTTGGTAGGAATATAAATTCGTACAACCACTATGGAAAGCAGAATGTGTTCCTCAAAAATTAAAAGCAGAATGACCTTACGATCCAGTAATTCCAGTTGTAGCTATTTATCCAAAGAAAACAAAAAGCAGAAATGAAAATGTGCCTGTATCCCATGTTCAATGCAATTTCATTCACAGCATCCAAGATAACAACCTCGATAGAGAAATGGATAAGAAACTGTGGTATGTGTGTTCCTTGAAATATCATTCAGTCATAAAAAGAAAGAATAGGTAATACTTTCCTAACCCTTCTTATGTGCCCAGCACTGTTTTAAGCCTTTTACACGAGTCAACCAATTTATATTCCCTCAACAACCTATGAGGTAGGTACCGTCTATAACCTTGTTCTACAGATAAGGAATCCAAGGTACAAAGAGTGTACCTTCAAGGCAGTTAGCGGTGATGTGTTAGAGTTGGGATTCAAGCCCGGGGGCGGGGGGGCCGGGGGGCGGGGCCGGGTGGGCAACCCTCCCTTAAACCGCGGAGCCTCACTTAGACTCTGCCTGATACCTTTCTATGCTCTACTGCAGGAAAGTATATGAAGACAAAGTTCTTAAAGATTCTACACAGATTTGAATTTTTATTATATAATTTTGCATTTGTGTTTCTATAAAAGTATAATGAGTAGGTAACTCAGCTGGTAAAGTATCCTCCTGCAAAACCAGGAGACCCCGGTTCGATTCCTGGGTTGGGAAGATCCCCTGGAGAAGGGAATAGCTACTCACTCCAGTATTCTGGACTGGAGAATTCCATGGACTGTGTAGTCCATGGGATCGCAAAGAGTTGGACATGACCAAGCAACTTTCACTTTCACTTTCATAACAAGTTAGGGGAAAAAAGGTAAACTGTCTTGAAAGCAGGGGAATACATTTTGTCTGGATCCTTAGTACCTGACCTGCAGAACCCAGATGCTCATTGAGAACATATCTAGGTGTCCAGACTGCAGTTACCAACCAAGTCTATGGAAATGGTAGACTGAGGGCTATTGACTTAATCACAAGTCTTATCTGTTCAATCAAATATAAAGGCCCTAATTTTTGAGTTTTGCTGTGTGCTAATCTCTGGCTTCCCAGGTGGCTCAATGGTAAAGAATCTACCTGCCAAGCAAGAGACACGAATTTAACCTCTGGCTGGGAAAGATCCCCTGGAGAAGTTAATGCACCACTCTACTTTTCTTGCCTGGGAAATCCCATGGACAGAGGAGCCTGGCAGGCTACAGGCCACAAGTTTGCAGAGTCAGATATGACTGAGCAACTTAACAACAAAAAGAAGAATACTGCCATTTGGGGCAACACGGGGCGAGCTAAGGCCATGGCACCGATATCTCAAGCATTTTATGTCTATTGCCTCATTAAGTCCTGACCTTACCTCCAAGCGGTGGATATTACTGTCACCCTTCTTTACTGATAAACAAACTGAAGCCAGAGAGTTTAAGCAACTCACCCAGGTCCCAGAGCTGCTAAGTGACCAGCTAGGGTTTGGACTTAGGTCTTTAGGTTCTGGGGCTATAGCTGTCCAGCCCACTGAGAGAGTGAGGGAAAAGCTGGGTGAGTAACAAGGTCACCAAGGATCCCGACCCAGTCTAGCCCTAGCGTTGGTGGAGTAGAGGGCCAGAGGCTGTGAAGATCAGAACACACCTGGGACCCAACAATCAAGCTGTGGTTGGCCAAATAATTCCCCCAAAGATGTTCAAGTCCGCATATCTATATCTGTGAATATGTCATATATGCACCTGTGAATATGTCACTTCTGCAGCTGTGACTGAGTTAGGGACCCTGAGATGGTGAGATGAGCCTGGATTATCTTCATGAGCCCATATAAGCATAAGTGTCCCTACAACAGCAAGGCAGGAGAGTCAGGGACAGAAAAGAGGGGTGGCAGTGGGGGAGACGATGGAAGCAGAAGCCAAAGAAAGAAATTGGAAGATGTCGTGCTCCTGGCTTTGAAGATGGAGGAAGGGGCCGTCAGCCACGGAGTGAGTGCAGGTGCCTCTAGAAGCTGCTGCTGCTGAGTCGCTTCAGTCCTGCCCGACTCTGTGCAACCCCAGAGACGGCAGCCCACCAGGTTCCGCCGTCCCTGGGAGTCTCCAGGCAAGAACACTGGAGTGGGTTGCCATTTCCTTCTCCAATGCATGAAAGTGAAAAATGAACGTGAAGTCACTGAGTCGCGTCCAACTCTCAAGCGACCCCATGGACGGCAGCCCACCAGGCTCCTCCTTCCATGGGATTTTCCAGGCAAGTGTACTGGAGTGGGAAAAGGTGAAAACTCAAATTCTAAACCAGAGCTTCCAGAAAGAACGCAGCCCTGCAAACACCTTGATTCTAACCCAGTGAGAACCATTTTGAGGCTCTGACCTCCGGAAGTATTATTATTATTAGATAATAACTTTATCTATTATTTTTATCTTATATTATCTTTATCTATTATAACTTTATCTATTATTATTAGATAATAACTTTATTATTTAAGATGCTAAGTTCACAGTAATTTATTGCAGCAGCAACAAGAAAACAAGATACCTGGGTTTAAGTCCATGGGGCTGGGAGTCCCCCAGGCCTCCTTGTTCCTGAACAAAAGGCAGGACTGGAAGCTCCTCCCCACCCCACCCTGTCGGGGCTACCAGGATTCCAGGTCAGGGCTGCACATGCATTCTTTCGTTGCATCCTGGAGGTGCAGTAACAGGCACAGCTGGGGTGCTGATGGCAGCTGACATGCACAGATGCCAGGGCCTGCCTTCACATGATCCCCACCCGACAGGAGCAGAGGGCTTCTTGGGCATTTCCCAAGGTGGCCCGGCTGGCGATGAGTGGAGGCGGGACCCAGCCCGAGTTGTGTGATGTGTCCTGCTCCCCGCTCACGCTTTCGGGGAAGGGCTCTCATGTTTGATATCTGCCTGATGGGTCTTCCCTGGTGGTCCAGTGGTTGAGAATCTGCCTGCCAATGCAGGGGACATGGGTTCAATCCCTGGTCTGAGAAGATGCCACGTGCCACGAAGCCATGAGACCCGCCCATGCGCCACCACTGCTGAAGCCCACTCGCCCCGGAGCCCGTGCTCTGCAACAAGAGAAGGCACTGCGAAAAGAAGCGCGCACACCGCACCTGGAGAGCACTCCCCACTCTCTGCAGCTAGAGAAAGCCGCCAGCAGCCGCAGAGACCCAACAGCCAGAAATAAGCAGATAATTAATTTATTAAAAAAATTTTAAAGCCTGACAGCAAATGTAATTTAAAAACATCTACCTGATGTTCAAGCTGGATTTAGAAAAGACTGAGGAACCAGAGATCAAATTGCCAGTATCTTGGATCATCAAAAAAGCAAAAGAGTTCCAGAAAAACATCTACTTCTGCTTTATTGACTACACCAAAGCTTTGATTGTGTGGATCACAAAAACTGTGAGAAATTCTTCAAGAGATGGGAATACCAGAAACACCTTACCTGCCTCCTGAGAAATCTGTATGCAGGTCAAGAAGCAACAGTTAGAACTAGAGATAGAACAACAGAGTGGTTCCAAATTGGGAAAGGAGTACATCAAGGTTGTATATTGTCACCTTGATTATACAACTTATATGCAGAGTACCTCATGAGAAATCCTGGGCTGGATGAAGCACAAGCTGGGAATCAAGATTGCTGGGGAAAATATGAATAACCTCAGATACGCAGAAGATACCACCCTTATGGCAGAAAGTGAAGAACTAAAGAGCCTCTTCATGAAGGTAAAAGAAGAGAGTGAAAAAGCTGTCTTAAAACTCAACATTTAAGAAACTAAAATCATGGCATCTGGTCCCATCTCTTCATGACAAATAGGTGGGGAAACAATGGAAACAGTGTCAGACTTTATTTTCTTGGGCTCCAAAATCACTGCTTATGGTAACTGCAGCCATGAAATTAAAAGACGCTTGCCCCTTGGAAGAAAAGCTATGACCAACCTAGACAGCATATTAAAAGCAGAGACACTACTTTGCCAACAAAGTAGTGTCTAGTCAAAGCTATGATTTTTCCAGTAGTCATGTATGGTTGTGAGAACTGGACCATAAAAAGGCTGAATTCTGAAGAATTCTTCAATTAATGCTTTTGAACTGTGGTGTTGGAGAAGACTCTTGAGAGTCCCTTGGACTGCAAGAAGATCCAACCAGTCCATCCTAAAGGAAATCAGTCCTGGGTGTTCATTTAAAGGACTGCTGTTGAAGCTGAAACTCCAATACTTTGGCTACCTGATGCGAAGAACTGACTCATTTGAAAAGACCCTGATGCTGGGAAAGATTGAGGGCAGGAGGAGAAGGGGACTGCTGAGGATAAGATGGCTAGGGGGCATCACCAACTCGATGGACAAGAGTTTGAGTAGGCTCCGGGAGTTGGCAATGGACAGGGAGGCCTGGTGTGCTGCAGTCCCTAGGGTTGCAAAGAGTCAGACATCACTGAGCAACTGAACTGATAACATCTCTTTACTTGGCAAAGGGTTACTGTCCCCCCTGACCCCAGGAACCTGCCGCTGCCCCTCTGGGTCCAGCTCAAAGCCAGCCTGGGCACGAGAAGGTTGGGGCGGGAAGGAACAGGCAATCTTGGCAGGTATGGGGGTGCCAGGAGGAGGGAGAGGGCCCCTGGGAGAGGTGCCAGAGGAGGGGCAGCCCCAATCTGGGAAGCTTCCCCACCTGCCAGAGAGGAGCCCCAAAGTCCCAGACAGGAAGAGGAGCTTGTGTGAAGGGGCAGAGCTGTGAGGGCGCTGGGCCTGGTAAGGAGCCCGGATGTGTCTGCAAGGACAGGGCTCGGGTTTCAGGGGCAGGAAGGCCCTGGGGCTGGACGCTGAGCCCATCGCCCTTTCTCTCAGGTCTTTGCACACTGCTGCTGGGCCCAAGGCTTGCGAGGACGATGTGCAGAGCCCGGAGTCCACGGGACTGACCTGGAATCCCCATTAGGTGCAATGTGTGTGTCAATCGCTCAGCCGTGTCCGACTGTTTGCGACCCCAGGGACCGTAGCCCACCAGGCTCCTCTGTCCCTGGGATTCTCCAGGCAAGAATACTGGAGTGGGTTGCCACGCCCTTCTCCAGAGGATCTTCCTGACCCAGAGCTAGAACCCATGACTCCTGTGTCTCCTGTATTGGCAGGCGGGTTCTTTACCACGAGCGCAGACTGAGGCCCGAAATGGGGACCCGACTCCTCACTCTGCCCTGGAGACTCCTCCAGACCCGCCCCTCCCTGGAGCCTCTCTGTCCCAGATAGGGGCATGAGGGGTGAGGGTCCCCTTTCACAGGGTCTCACCTGCCAGCCCATGGTGGACAGACAGTTGCTATGGTCTCAGGCAGCCCTGTCCCCTGACAGACTGGGGACGTCCTGCCATTGGGAAGACCAGCAGGGCCGATGGGTGAGCATGGGGTGGGCACGGTCAGTCCCAACCTGGTGAACTCATAGCAGGAGCTGAGGGGGATTTCAGGGGACCTGCCCACTCTGGGGACTGTGCTGAGAAGCCAGGTTAGCTGCATCAGCAAGAACCCTTGGTTCATGACCCTAGGGTGTTTCAGGACAGAAGAATCTTGCTCATGGCAGCTGGGGCTAGAGAGGCAGGCGGTGCCCAGAGGCACAGTGGGCACCTCGTGGGCCGTGACAGGCTCTGGTTTTCCCACTCAGGCGTCCACCCTGGATGCTGTTGGGGGTTCTAGGGGAGTGTTAGCAGAGGCTCCTGCCCGTCAGGAGGAGATGGAGCTGACCTGGTCCGGGGGTTGGAGAGAAGCTGCCTGGGTCCATGGGATGCTGAGCTGGTTAGGACCGTGGGGGGCTGGGGCATGAAGGGAGGAACCTTGGGGCTCCTGACTCAAGCCTGAAGTGCTCTCTGAAGCTGCTGGTAAGAAGATGGGGCCAGGGCTTCCCTGGTAGCCTGTGGTTAAGACTGTGTGCTCCCCATGCAGGGGGGCACAGGTTCGAGCCTTGGTCAGGGAGCTAGAGCTCACATATGCCACGACTGAAGGTCCTGCCTGCAGCAGCAAATATCCTGTGTGCCACAGCTGAGAGCCTGTGCAGCCAAATAAATGTAAAAGAAAAACAAGAGAGTTTCCAGGAGGAGGGACCATTGGAGGAAGGATAGGCGAGTAGAGGAAAGGTGACAATTTGCCTGGGCGGGGGGCGGTCCATGGGTCATTCTCATCCAGCTGGGAGGTGTCAGTGAGCCCCGAGGGCAGGACACCCCACCGCTGCCACCCCCAGACTCCTGAGTTGGCCTCTACACAGCTCGTCCGCTCCTGGGATTAGAGGCCCCTTGTGAGGCCTGAGCTGAGGACAGAGGGAGGGCCTGGCCAGGCAGCACATGACTCCAGCCCTCAAGCGACACCCCAGAGGCTGCATGGACATCAAGTCCCGCTCGCAGGCTTAGCCGTTGAAGGCGGGAGGCCCAGGCCTGGCACCTCGTGCGCGTTTCCCAGAACAACGGCCTTCCGAGACTTGTTTGGCACCCATTGAAAACCACGAGCAAATTGCCAGTGGTAAAACATCACATAAACATTGTTTCTTTGCAAAATACTGGAAATAACCGAGGCGGCCTTACCCAACAGCGCAGCAGGGCCCACGTGTGGAGCCGCGGAGCCAGGCGCCGGGGTTGGACGGCGTGTCCCGCCAGGCTGGGAGCATCCTCCAGCTCGCCGCCAGATTCCTCAACAGCCACTTGGAAACGGAGACAGCGGCTCTGGGGACAGGAGCCTCTTTTCACTCCCGCTGGTAGTAAGTGTTTACAGCCCAAGCCGGCTCGGCCTGGCAGCCCCCTGGCCTCTGCGGCCAGCAGGCCAAGGCCTTTGGGCAGGGAGCCATTTCCAGACCCTGCTCCCTCCACAGGGTTGGGATGGCCCTGGGCCTGGTGGCGCTGGAGGGGCTGGGGGGCTGGCTAGGGGTGGGCCTCACCCCTCTGCGTCCCCACGGCCTCGGGGAGGAGAGAGCTCTTAGCCACCTTGGCTCATCTAAGCCCATTTCTCCTTCCACTTAGTCCAGGCATGCACTTTGAGGGTGTGACTGGGACGGGGGTGGTGGAGGGGGTGGATAGTTCCTGGCAAGTAGGTCCCGACAGTAATTCTCCACCAGTAAAACAGGCCCAAGTGCTAAGTGGTCTTTTGGGGAAATTCGGGAACATGCGCAGGGAGATAGGAGACACTTAAGGCTTTTGTGGTTTTGAAATCTGCCCTTGTCCTCCACCCGCTCCTGCAGGACCTCCAGTGCACGCAGGGTGACTTCCTGCTGGCAGCCTGGTGTCTGACTGGCCAGCTTAAAGGGCTGCCCAGGGCCCGAGGCTGCGCTGAAAGCCCAAGACACGCCCTTCCTTCCAGGCTTTTTCTGGGGCCCCAGGTGCTGGGTCTGCACCATAAGCAGTGGTTACCACCCCACTTCTCTGATTGGCAAGCTGAGGCTCCAGCTATTAAGAAGCCTGAGATCTCAGGGGGGCACGTGTGGAGCTGGGGTTCCATCCCGGGATTCTGATCCACAACCTGGGCTGACCACACAGCATAGTGACCCCACTCGGGTCCTCACTGTGTTCACAGGCGCCCCCTTACCCCAACCCAGCTCCTCTGAAGGACCTTTATTTCAGAGCCATTTCTGGCTCATTCGCTCTGCCTTCTGCCCCTTCTGTCCCGGCCACTGGGAGCTCACTGCACCCACCTCTTCAGATACCTGTGGGCACTGGTCTGACCTGGGCACCCACCTGGACTGCACCACTCCAGACCCAGACCCAGACTCAGGTCATCCCATCCATTGGGGAGCTTATTAGCTGAGTGTGCCCCCCACCACCCTCGCAAAGGCTTCCCTAGTGGCTCAGATGATAAAAAGTCTGCCTGCAATGCGGGAGACCTAGGTTCAATCCCTAGGTGGGAAAGATACCTTGGAGAATGGAATGACTATCCACTCCAGGATTCTTGCCTGGAAAATCCCATGGACAGAGGAGGCTCTCAGGTTACAGTCCAGGCGGTTGACCCTCCTCTGTCCATGGGATTGCAGAGTCGGACACGATTGATCAACTGACACTTTCATGCTCTCAAAAAGGATACTTGGGAATCCTAAACCTCTAGTAACTCAGAATGAGACTTTATTTGGAGACAGCGTTTTTACTGAGGTCATCAAGTTCCTGGCAGCTCAGTCAGTAAAGAATCCATCTGAATTGCAGGAGACCCCCACCTGCAATGCAGGCAACCTGGGTTCAACCGATTCCTGGGTCAGCAAGATCCCCTGGAGAAGGACATGACAACCCACTCCAGTATCCTTGTCTGGAGAATCCCATGGAGAGAGGAGCCTGGCGGGCTGCAGTCCATGGGGTCAAGAGTCAGACGTGACTTAGTGACTAAACCACCACAAAGTTCAGGTAATGAAGGTAGGCCCTGATCTAACACATCTGACATCGTTATAAAAAGAGGGATCCAGACACAGAGGGTGATGGGCAGAGGGAGAGCCTGCCCTAAGATGAAGACAGAGAACATGATGAGGCATCTCTAAGCCGGTGGTCCCCCTTCTTTTGGGCACCAGGAACTGATTTTGTAGGAGACAGTTTTTCCGTGGACCAGGGGTAGGAGGCATGGCTTTGGGATTATTCCAGTGCATCGCATTTATTGTGCATTTTTGTTGTTTAGTTGCTGCTGCTGAATTGCTTCAGTCGTATCCAACTCTGTGCGACTCCAGAGATGGCAGCCCACCAGGCTCCCCTGTCCCTGGGATTCTCCAGGCAAGAACACTGGAGCGGGTTGCCATTTCCTTCTCCAATGCATGAAAGGGAAAAGTGAAAGTGAAGTCCCTCAGTTGTGTCCGACTCTTCGTGACCCCATGGACTGCAGCCCACCAGGCTCCTCTGTCCATGAGATCTTCCAGGCAAGAGTACTGGCTTGGGGTACCATTGCCTTCTCCTGTTTAATCGCTAAGTCATGTTTGACTTTGCGGCCACATGGACTGTGGTGTGCCAGGCTTCTCTGGCTGTGGGTCTTCCCAGGCCAGAAGACTGGAGTGGGTTGCCATGTCCTTCTCCAGGGGATCTTCCAGACCCAGGGGTCCAGCCCATGTGCCCTGCGTTGGTCAGCAGACTCTTCGCCACTGAGCCCACCTGGGAAGCCCCGTTGCACACTTTATTTCTAATCTAACGCAGCTGCTGATCTAACAGGAGGCACTGGTCTGCAGCCCAGAGGTCTGTGGCGTTCATGCAGCATCTCAGGCAACCACCCCCAACCCCAGGCAGGGGGTTTTCCGTCGACCTGTGAGGATCCCTGCAGGGAGAAAAGACTCCGCCTTGGAGCTTTCGAGGCCTCAGAGGGTTTGAACCAAGCTGCCCCTTGATGAACAACCATTCGCTCACCAATTAGCTGTAAGTGAATCAGAAACATGAGGATTCGATTTCCCCTGAAATGTAAATGGGTTTATAGATGTTAGAGAGTGAGTATGAATTTTTTTTTAAGGGCATTTGAGCACTGGCTGCCGAGGACCCGGAGACAAGTAGAGGCGGCCCGCCCGAGGAAAGGCCGATCGCAGGCGTGTGCAGCCCACGAGGCCAATGGCAGTGCGGTCAACGCAGCCCATCTCAAGGATGGAAAAACGGACACAAACCAGACAAGGCCCTGGAAGGAGGAGACAGCTGAGGCCTGCACCCTGATTTTCCTGGACTCTGAGCCCTAGGCCCTTTCCACACGGTGGGAGTTTCAGGATCCCCAGGGAGATCAGGGCGGCTCCAGAAGGGAGCAGAGTGTGAGAGAGGCCTGGGCAGGGCTGGAAGCTGGCTGGGGCCAAGGCCAGGGCGGCTCCAGAAGGGAGCAGAGTGTGAGAGAGGCCTGGGCAGGGCTGGAAGCTGGCTGGGGCCAAGGCTGGCGGGGCAGAGTCGGCCCCGGCCTAAGAAATACCGAGTCCCTGCTCGTTGAGGGGTTCGAGGCAGCCAGATGGCCTTGGGCTGTGAGCAAGCGGCAAGTCTCCCCTGCGATCCGGACACATTGCAAGGTGGATGGTGGGGACTTGGGCCACGGCCAGGTGCTGCGAATGACCTCAGGTGGGGCCTCTCACGGTCGCCCTGGAGTCCTAGTCACTGCTCCCCAGCCACAGTGTCCCAGGCCTCCAGCCCACCGCCCTGGGACGGCTCCGCCCTTTGGTGAATCTCTCACCCAGAATCTCTCGCCCCAACACCCAGAAGAGCCTGTGGCCACTGGAAGCCCCGTCACTCGGGCACCCCATCTCCCCTGGGCGGGGCAGACCACCAGGCAGTGGCCTGGCTGTGGTCCGTCCTGCTCCCCTTGCAGTCCGCACTGTCTCTGGCAGGCCCTGGGATCCTCTGTAAGCAGGGCGATCTGGGCTCAGACTCACAGGGGCAGCGCTAGAGGGTGCCTGCAGGGGCCTGTGGGGAGAAAGGACGTGTTACCTAAAGGTTCATTTCCCAGCCTGAGACCCCGCTCCAGTCTCATCCTCTCCTGAGGGCTGAGGGCCAGGCCCAGAGGCAGGACCACACCCCCAGGTGGCCCCCTGTCCCGCCTGATGGCGGAACATAGGCTGGGTGGAAGGTAGAGGCCCCAAGGGGCAGGGCCTTACGGTGACCGAGGACCTAAGAATGGAATTTGGGGTTCAGGGCTGTGTGAGAGCTCTAACCAGGGAGCTCAAGAGCTTCCCCCAGAGTAGGGGAAGGTCACTCTTTGGATGGAGAGATTCACTGAGTGTTTCAGAGCCGGCCGGCCAGGAGGCTAGGGTACCGCTCTAGGGGTCTGAGGCCCTGGCTGCAAAGCTCTGCAAGGCAGACGGTTCTGAGCCGTGGAGGAGGGAAGCAGAGGGTGGAGGACATTCAGCAGCCCACAGCCGGACAGACCCTTGGAGACCTGTGTGGCATCTCGCCTCCCAGGTGGGGAGACCCGGCACAGAGTTAAGCCGTAAGGGGACAGGCGCCTTCAGGGATGGGGTGGGGACCATCCAGAGATGAGCTGGTCCAATGTCCCCTCACCTGCAGAGCCAGACAGAGCCTGGGGGCCAGTGGGGGACACAGGCAATGCTGCACAGATGCAACAGGGACCCCAGAACCGCAGGGACCGGGGACCCCCAGGGCGGGCTTAGCCTGGTCTCCAGAGAGAATGGGAAGCCTGAAGGCAGAGGACCCCTGTCTTACAGGGGCTGCCCCTGGGCTCCGTGCCACATTTGGTCACGTGTTCATCCTCTCTGGCCAGAGTCCTGCCAGTTGATGTGAGTTACATCCTGGCGGGGCTGCCAGCCCACAGCCCAGCAGGGCAGCTGACTGAGCTCGAGCAGGCTTCTGGCCTCAGTCTGCCTGCCCACCCACTGGTGAGTCCCTGCCCCATGATCTGGTGA
Source organism: Nanger dama (assembly GCA_917880005.1). NCBI lineage: Eukaryota > Metazoa > Chordata > Mammalia > Artiodactyla > Bovidae > Nanger > Nanger dama. The sequence goes on along the minus strand of CAKJTW010000063.1, from coordinate 4,166,358 downwards.
TGGTCGTGGTCATGGCTGGAAGAAAGTGGTAAGAAGCCCCTGGACAAGGCAAGGCCTTGCCTCAAGACTGCCCTTTGGCCTCAGTCCATGGACGGTGCTGTCAGCAAATCCAGAGACTATTCTGACCTCCGGGAACTGCCCAGCAGTGGGTGGGGTGGCCAGACTCCGGAACGGACTCATTGCTCCACAGGGGACTCCACTCCCACCCCCCACCATCAGTTTACCCGTCTGCAAAATGGGCTAACACTGGGATTTCATGAGTGCTGAATACGAGCCCCAGCTGGACTGGTTCCTGAAGGTCACTGGCAGGGCAGGGTAGGGCGTCCACCGAGCACTGGGCCCACCACACAGCCCAGGTGGCCAAGCATCCAGAGTATTCTTGTCCTCTGGGTCAGGATTCTCACACAGTTTCCGGGTTTTCTTCTCTTTGAGCTTGTTTGTAGCGTGGCTGATTTCCTGCTCATGGCTGCACGTCCGTCCAGGCACCCCCTGGGCTGAGAAAGAGGACAGGACTCTTCCTTGCACCTGGGAACCTGCTGCCCCTCCAGTGGCCTCTCGCTGCCCTGCTCGCCACCTCCTCCCACAGGCCCCAGGCTGCTGTGGCCCATCGCTTCTCCTGGAGCCCGGAAGGGTCTGCCTGGGGGAGCCCTGCGCTCTCAGGGGCTGCCTGGCTGACCCACCAGGGTCAGCGTCACGCTTGTCCAGTGGGGATGAAGGCCAGGGGACCCCAAGTGCAACCATCTCCCAGGAGGAAAGGGACCCTGGAAACCAGAGATCCCCAGACACAGGCTTGTGTTCCTGGGGCTCAGGTGGGAGCTCAGAAGGGCTGGCCCTGCCCACGCCAGCCTCCCATGTGGCCAATACCCTCATGAATGATACAAAGGTCCCAGAAAGGGGACTAGGGAAGACCAGATGCCAGGTGCCTGCTTGCACCGCGCAGCTACAGTGCTGTGCTTCACTCATCCTTGCAGACGAGAAGGAAGGTGGTTGAAAGTGAGTGTTAGTTCTCAGTCGTGTTCTTCTCTGTGACCCCACGGACTGTTGCCCACTAGACTCCTCTGTCCATGGGATCTGCCAGGCGAGAATACTGGAGTGGGGTGCCATTCCCTTCTCCAGGGGATCTTCCTGACCCAGGGATCAAACACAGGTTCTCCGGCATTGCAGATAGGTTCTTTACCCTCTGAGCCACTGGGGAAGGAAGGTGGATGTGGGGGGCCCATTTTACAGATGGACAAAAGATAGGAAGGGAGTTGCTGGGGTCATGCAGCCGGTCTGAGATGGGGCCAGCATCACCTACCTCGAGTTTGGGAGGTAGGATAGGGTCCCTAGGTTGACTTTGAAGGATCTCAGGCCATGCCAAGTTCTGACATCCTCACTCTGCTTACTCCACACCCAAAGACGTCCTCAGGTGAGGGGACAGTTTGATCAAGGGCTCAGAGGTAGGAAATGACCCCTCCCCACCCTGTATGTTTTGGAATTAACACAGGGTCAGACTGGCTGTGTTGGGGAGGGCCCTGAGGGTTGGGGAGGACCCTGAGGGTTGGGGAGCACTGCAGAGCTTGGAGGGGTCAGGGTGTTCATGAGAGGCCCCTTCTTTGGGCAGGGGAGGCTTTGGGAGCTTCGGCCTGGGACCACTTTCCCGAGCTGACCCCAGTGGCCTGGAGCCCCGTGGGCGGGCAGCAGCGACCTCAGGTCACCCCAGGGAGGCAGGGAGACTCATGGATCTGGCCCAGCGCTCCCCTCGGTGCCTGCAGTTGGCAGGGTCACAAGGAGGGTTTTGTTGACCCCCTGCAAGGGCAGGCCCATGGGGGGCTGACCCCTTTCATTTCCAAGGACCCTCATCACCCCCTTTCTCTGGCAGGGACCAAGAGGCTTTTAAATAGCAGCAGTCAAGAGGCCGAGGGGGCTGAGGGGCTCAGGGCCTCTGAGGCTGCTCACAAAGGAGTGAACACTGGCTCCTGGAGACGCCAAGAAAGAGGTCTTGCTCGGGTTTAAAAATAGACGCCGGTGCAGCATGTTCTGGCCCACCTCCCTGCCCAGCTCAGAACATGGGGCTCGACCCTCCCCTCCTCCCCCCATCTGCCCCACTCACCCTGGCAGGCATCAACCTCAGAAAATCCTCTCAAAGACACTCAGAGGAGGGGATGGCAGCTGGTGTGGTGGGCAGCGGCCGGCAGAGGTCCCCCTCCACACCCTTTCCTGGGCCGTGCCCTCCACCTGGCATACCTTCCCTCTCCCCACTTCCCTCCTCCTGGGAGCTGGCTCAGGTGCCACCTCTCCAGACACCCCTCAGCATCAGGCACAGCTGCAACCCCAACCCTGTCCCCTGGGCCACTCGCTGCTGTGACTTCTGCCATGATGCCCTCCACTGGCCCCGGGCACCCCCGGGTGTTCATCTCTGAGCTCTTGGTCCTGAATTAGAGCCTCATACTCAGAGAAGGGAGGGAGGGAGGAACCAGTACAGGAATGAGTGAAAGAAGAGACATTACTTTGCCAACAAAGGTCCGTCTAGTCAAAGCTGTGGCTTTTCAAGTGGTCATGTATGGATGTGAGAGTTGGACTGTGAAGAAGGCTGAGTGCCAAAGAATTGATGCTTTTGAACTGTGGTGTTGGAGAAGACTCTTGAGAGTCCCTTGGACTGCAAGGAGATCCAACCAGTCCATCCTAAAGGAAATCAGTCCTGAATATTCATTGGAAGGGCTGATGTTGAAGCTGAAATTCCAATACTTTGGCCACCTGATGCAAAGAACTGATTCGCTGGAAAAGACCCTGATGCTGGGAAAGATTGAAGGCAGGAGGAGAAGGGGACGACAGAGGATGAGATGGTTGGATGGCATCACTGACTCGATGGACATGAGTTTGAGCAAGCTCTGGGAGTTGGTGATGGACAGGGAGGCCTGGCGTGCTGCGGTTCATGGGGTCGCAGAGTCGGACACTACTGAGCGACTGAACGGAACTGAACTGAACTTGCCTCGGGCTTCCCAGGTGGCACAGGTGGTAAAGAACCCAGCTGCCAATGCAGGAGACATAAGAGACTCAGGTTCAGTCCCTGGGTCAGGAAGATCCCCTGGAGGAAGGCATGGCAACCCTCCCCAGCATTCTTGCCTGGAGACTTCCATAGACAGAGGAGCCTGGCAGGTAGTCCATAGGGTCACAAAGAGTTGGACAGGACTGAAATGACAGCGTGCACAGTCTGCCTCCCCTGGCCGCTTCTTTCTGCCCTCTGAGGGTTGCCCCCCAGCTCTGTCCCCCCATCCCCTGGCCTGCCCACACCCACTCTGTGGTCCTGCCGTGGAGGACCCCCTCATGTGCCCTGTGGTCCTGCCCCTCTGCAATGAGGACCCTTTCCAATGGCACATCGTGACCCATTCTCGAGGAGAGGGGGTCGAACGCTGGTCACAGTAGGCATTTCCAGTTATTTCTGGTTCTCACTAGCTCTCTCTCACCCCACACTCAGAATCCCCATTCAGTGACACTTCCCCTCCCAAGCCTGCTCAAGAGTCAGCTTCAAGGGTCCAACTGATGTATCAGTCCAGCTCTCTGGAGGGAAGATGAGGTCCCAGCTACTCCGTCCCGTCTCCTCGGGGAACCCCCTGGAGGGTCTGGGGGCAGACGGCTGTGGAAGGAGAGTCAGGGGGTGCAGAAAGAGAGCCCCCAGGCTACAGATTCCTGAAACACCTCTGAGGGAAATCACAGGCTGGCCTCAGCTTGCAGACAACCAGGAGCTTGGCACGAACTAAGGAATTCACAGAACCAGCTACAAGCAGGTCCTGAGCCACCGAGCACTGGGGATTCGGGTCCTTTGGTGCAAACTGGGAAAATGAAAGCTGCTTCCACAGATGGGGTGACTGCTGGACCAGGGAGGGGGCGGGGGAGGGGGGCAGGGGGCAGGAGGAGCCCCGTGTCCCTGATGGCGGTGTGGAACCCGGACTGAGGCCACGCCTTCCTTCTGATCCCTGCCCCCAGCAGTCCTGGGAACGTGGGCCGCTCAGGAGCCACATGGGCGGCCGCACGTTGGTTTGTCGTGGGGCAGCTGGTCAGCTCCGGATCTGTTGAAGGGATTTTCGAGTGGGCTCCTCTGATCACAAGCTCTTCGGAGCAAGGGCACTGAGGGCCCTGACAGTTGGGAAGCTTAGGGTTCCGGGGATTTCCCAGTCTCAGGGAGGAGCATGACCGCTGAGAGCAGGGACTGTGGAGTGGCGGGGCGGCGCCGGGCCCACACTGCGGCCCTGAGGCCGCCTCCCGCGTGGAACCTCCGCTTGCCCGCCGTCAGCACCCCAGCTCGGGAGCCCCAGGCTGCAGGCTTCTCAGGGGAGTCACAGGCTCTGATGCTGGCGGCCTGGGCTCCACTTGGAAGCTGCTGCTACTTTGTGTGCAAACCTCAGGTCCGGCTGATTCTCGGGGGCTGACCAGAGAGAGGAAGCTGGCGAGCTGACCGGGCATGTTCCTGGTGCCCCACCTGCCCAGACTCGGGGATGAATGCACCAACCCCATCACGCTTTGGGGCTCGCACTCCCAGGCAAGGCACCCGCTACTGTTCGGCCTCCTCTGTCTTCACCTTCTTCCCCAGGAAACGGCAGAAACTGAAGCGGAGCTGACGTGCCCTCTCCCACCCTGGGCACCCAGCAAGCTGCCACCCCGCTGGGCAGGGACAAGACTTACTGGGGGAAAACGACCTGGAGGCTGGACCCTGTGGGGTCAAATTCTGGCCGTCTGTCTCTTGACCTTGAGCAAGCCCTTCTTCTCTGAGTCTCAGTGTCTATAAACTGGGGACAATGCTCATCTCTCCGTGGTTGTAAGGGTTAAATGAGGTTTTGAACATGTTTCCTGCATATTGGGAAGAAACATGAAAATGATTGTTATGGTTGTCCTTCTATAGGAGGCCTGTTCCCCGTCTGAAGTTCTTTCTTTCCCATCCCTTTCATTTTGCTCATGAGATAGGAGGGCTGAAAAAAATCAAAACTGGTCTAAAGCCTTAAAATTCTAAAACTGCCAACCAGTAGGCAAAGCTGAAACTCTGGCTTTCCCTCCCTTGCTTCTCTTTCCTCCTCCTCCCCCATCCACCTCTCTCTCATCACCCAGCCAGCTCTCTGTTTACCCGTTTATCCATTTTTCCATCCACCATCCACCTCTTCTTCAAGCATCCACAAACACTTGCTCCATGTGGGGCACAAGAAACCCAGACTGAACCAGATCCACGCACCTAGACTGCCATGGGAGAGACCAGCATGGAAACCAGAGTGCAGAGTCCAGCATGGAAACCCAGAGTGGAGAGCGGTGTAGAGGAACCCAGGTTTGGGGAGGATTATATAAGGGCCCAGAGGGGAGTTTCAGAACCAGCCAAGGGAGGGGCATGGTCCTCTAGGAGCCTGCCTGGAGGAGGCAGCACCACGTCTTTCCTGCAGCTGTTGGAAGGGCCCGAGAATCCACCCTAGCATCCTCCTGCCGCGCTAGCCAGCCGAGAGCTGCCTGAAGGCTGCAACTTAATCCCGGTTCCCCTAGCATCACAGGTTTCCTAAACTCAAAGACAAAGATAAAAGCATCATAATAACCACAGTGAGAAGCAAAATAATAACAATCCCCAGTGCTGGAAAAGAAAAAAATGAGAGGCTGTCGCTTACATCTCGATAAACTGAAAACTTTATCTTCTTGTGCCGTTTCTCTCCTTCTTTATTTCATTTACAGTGAGGTTTTTAATAAAAAAAGTTGATAAAAATCAAAGCAACCTAATCAAAATAGAAAAGCCTGACATTTATAGATGTTGTTTATTACTTTAGCATTTTAAAGTATTAAAAAGGCGCACCAAAATTAGTTTCTTATCAAATGTCACATTTTCATCAAGGTCTCGCCTACAAACTAGTTAAACTTTGTTCTTTGGAACCAAGTTGAGCGTCTCCCTGAGAAACTGGTGGAGAGTCCCCACGGACTCACGACGATGTTTGTCTCTGCCTCGTGGCTTTACTGAAGGCGTGGTGGCGTCACGCTGTCTCCCTAATAAGCTTTGAGAAGGCAGCTCTTCCCATTCTTTTCTTGCCTTTCCACAGGCATCCATCCCTGCTGCTGTTTTTGTGTATCCTGTGAAACACAAGGTGGATGGAAACTGCAGTGATGCAAAGGTCTTCTGTCCTTGGCTTTGCTCCAAATTCTCCAAATGAATCCGATCTTGGCCCTGAATGAGCGGATCCTTTCTGCACGTACAGCCGCCACGAGGGGTAAAGAAAGCTACAGCAGCAGTCCTGGAGGGGAGGAAGCCAGGGTCTCAGGTGGGCCAGTCTGAGTGCCTGGAACAGAGACCAAGTTAGACCAGCCTCTGCAGGAGGGAGACTCCTTGGAAGGAGAGGGGTTCCTGAGGGCGCAGGGGTCACAGAGCATCGGGAACGGAAGCCCAGAAAGTTGGGTATGGCCGGGGCCTGCTGGGGGCTGGGCCTCCCCTTCTTACAGGTGGACGTCAGGGTTCTGGCCCCTTGATCCCTAGAGCGCGTGGCCAGGGGAAGAGGCAGGGGAATCAGGGGAGGTGGGTCTGCAGGAATCCACCTGTACCATCCGCTGTGCATCTTGAACTAGCTTGCTTCTCCCTCTGAATTTAGTTCCCCAATGACTTGACCTCCTCTGGCCTCTGTGATAAGAGCAAAGTGACCTCCTTCTCAGCACAAAGGGGTGTAAGCACCGAACACGTGTACTTCCTGCTCCTGAGGTCTCTCCCACTTTGGAAATCTGTGGTCCAGTGGGGCTGTGACCCAAGAGCCTGACTCCAATGGTGTCTTGCCCTGCCGGCAGCTTCGGGGTCCCCAGGACATCGTAAACTCTGAGCCCCGTTTCTCCCTCTGTCCCCTGCACTCCGCACTGCACAGCCCCAAGGAGGGGGCCGCCTTCTAACTTCCAGAGCCTTCTGAAGGGGGTTGCATCCTCCTCCAGAGCCAAATCTCTGCAGAGCGCTGTGAGTTGGACAGCTGGTGGATGGAAGACAGGAGAGGCAGAGATGCCAAGAGACACAGCATTTCCAGATGATTAGAGGAGAGGAGCTAATGAGGCTGCTTGTCTCAGAAAAATCTGTGCAAACAGCAGTCAGGGAGATTTGTCCCCATCAAAGGCGCGTGAAGAAGGAGACGAGGGGAAGGGGAGTCCGCCAACTTCGGGTGGACAGCAGGAGCAGCGCAAAGACAGTGATGGATACGCTGCCATGAGCTGCCTCCTTCATAAACAGCCCCGTGGAGCAGCCCAGGATGCTGCCTCCAGTCTGCGGGACCCTCCAGTGCAGGCAGGGAGACCAGGGGTCTAGAAAGTCACCTGTCCCCCCAGGCGATCTGCTACAAGCTGGGAGAATCGGAAGAGGCGGGAGTAAACTCCAGTTTGGGATTTAGAAAACACATTGTATTCAGGGACAGCTAGAGAGGGTTTGTGTACTCGGGGGCCCCCTTAATGAAATTATAATAGATGAGAGCGCACAAAACCTCCAGATCTCACTGTGACTTGACTCCCACACTGATCTGTCTGGGCTTTGGCCAGCTCAATGCCAGTGTCCCTCCTGCTCGGTGGACAGCCTTCCCCCATGGGTGACTCGGGGACCCAGGTCCCTTCGGCTCCTGTGCCTCTGCCCTCCCCTGGAAGCGTCAGGGTGCCTCTGGGTGCCGCTGGCAGACGGGGAACGCGACGGTGGAGAGGGTGCCACTCCATCTCAGAAGCCCCAGCCTGGAAGTCACTACATCCCTCCCAACCCAGAACGCTTTGGAGAACAAGTGCCTGTCTTCATGGAGAAGCTGAAGTTGGGGGTGGGGGGCTGGAAATGGGGGCAGGTGGGAAATGAGGACAGAGTTGGAGGGTCCACCAGGAGGACGGAGCCAGAGGCACCCACCCGCAGGATGGAGGCGTGGGGTGGAGGGTGGGGGCCCAGAAAGAGAGTCCGCGGGGACCTGTGACTTCTCCCTGGGTCTGCGTCCCTCCCCCCCTGCCTTGTGCTAACCTAGCCCGTGGATGTGGCCAGGCTGTCAGCAGTGCTGGGCTGGGAGGAGGTCGGCGCGAGGTGGGCTCCAGGCTGGACGCTACCAGCCCCCTATTTACATTTCCTGAGGCAAGAGACAAATGGGTTCCGGCCGTATATTTATGACCAGCCGGCTGTCTGCATTTTGAGATCTGCCCTTCGATATCAGAAACAACAACAGGAATAGGGCGGATAACTAGACACTGGATACTTTATGGCAGGAACAGAGAGGGGTAAAACCTTGCTAGAGGATCAAGAGGTCAAACATTTCCCATCCTTGGGGGCGAGGGAGCCATCTTACATGCGCAAAAGCCTCTACGGGGGTCAAAGAGGCCGGGGGTGCCAGACCATAATAAGTCTCGCTATTGTGTGCTTAAGAAATAATTCACAGTCTAAAGGTTGAGAGTTATATTTTATTCGGTGGGAATTTTTAGGACTTCAAGCCCATGAGAAAGCGCTCCAGTGAGCCTGGAAGAGCTGTTCCAAAGAGGGGAGGGGAGGAGTCAGGCTGTACAGAAGTTTTGCAATGAGGGGCCAGTAGTCTGAACATCGAAAGATTATTGCTAATTAAAAGAAAACGAGATAACGCAAAGTTAAGAACTCTGGTGCTTTTCTTTGCAGAGGAGGATGCGAGAGTCTGGGCTCCTGAAAGCCTTCCTTTGACACGCACCTCAGCCACCCTGGGGCTGGAGTGCTGCGTGGCTCACCTTCTGAGTGCCCTCCTGGCTCACCGCCGCAGGGAGTGGCTGCCGGGATGGCTGCTGGGTGGCAGGCATCCTTTCCTCCCCGAGTTCCCTCAGAGCTCACCAGCTCACCATCCGGGGTGGCTGCAGTTGCTGGTGACCCTGTGTGCTAAGCACTTCGCTCATCCCCAACTCTTTGTGACCCCAGGGACCATCCAGGTTCCTCACCAGGTTCCTCCGTCCATGGAGTTCTCCAGGCAAGAATACTGGAGTGGGTTGCCATTTCCTCCTCCAGATGGGTCTTCCTGACCGGGGGTCAAACCCGCATCTCTTTATGTCTCCTAAGTCGGCAGGCAGGTTTGGTTCTGTTTTGTTTTTCTTTTTACCCCTAGGGCCCCGGTGACAGACTTGTTTACTGATGGGGAAGGAAATACTCCATTTCTCACTGTCACCCTCCCATATAACCTCTGTGAAGAAATCCATCTTGACTGAGGAGTGTGTCTTCAACCAGGGGAGGGTCCTGAGACGGACTAGCCAGAGGGGTCAGAGCAAGACGATTGGCCTAGAGGGCCACAAAGACCCAGGAGTCTGCCTCATTACAAAGGGGTGGGTCTGGGAGGTAGAGAATTCGAGAGCCCCGTGGAGGGCGGGGCCGACAGGACCAGAGGGAGGGACCCCCTGCTGCCACTGACCAGGACCCCTCCTTGACTAGACTTCAGCCAGGCTCCCCTTGAAGGAGGAGATGGAACAGGCTCTGTCTTGAAAGCAGGACTCCATCGTGGGCTGGACTGTGGGCTCTGAGCACTGTGGAAACGACAGGCAAACTGGAAAACCAGGCCTGGAAGGGAGAGCCCCAGGGTTCTCCTCACCTAAAAGAATGCCCTAATTATCTGTGTTAAGCGAATAGAATCATGCACTCCCTTGTGCTTACTGGGGTACGACTGCAGGCCTATAGAATCATGCACTCCCTTGTGCTTACTGGGGTATGACCGCAGGCCTATAGAATCATGCACTCCCTTGTGCTTACTGGGGTATGACCGCAGGCCTATAGAATCATGCACTCCCTTGTGCTTACTGGGGTACGACTGCAGGCCTATAGAATCATGCACTCCCTTGTGCTTACTGGGGTATGACCGCAGGCCTATAGAATCATGCACTCCCTTGTGCTTACTGGGGTATGACCGCAGGCCCTATAGAATCATGCACTCCCTTGTGCTTACTGGGGTATGACCGCAGGCCTATAGAATCATGCACTCCCTATGCTTACTGGGGTATGACCGCAGGCCTATAGAATCATGCACTCCCTTGTGCTTACTGGGGTACGACCACAGGCCTACCGATCATTGTGCACTGTTAACCACCCAGGCTTAAGGCATATGATCTCAGGTTGACTTTGTATCTTTCTTTTCCTTTGTTCAGACTAGTTTCAGGGAATTGAGGAGGCGAGTTTGTGCACACCCACTTAGGGTATATAAGGTTTCCACAGAAAACTGGTCAGGGTCCTTGGCTAAGAGGAGACTCTGCCTTGGGCCTGCCGGTGTGATAAACTGCACCCCATTATCTGCATTGTCCTTCTGAGTGAGTTTGTTTCCCGGAAAGCCTGGCTACAACACCCCGAACCCTGTTTCCATCTAAGTATCCACCTTGGTGTGCAGTCTGCCCTGGGCCCACTGAGCCCAGTTTTGGCAAAGAGTCTGTTACCTCCGTTTGGTGAGAATCCCCCGACCCCTGCCCACCTTCATACCTGACCAGCTTCCGCCCGGGAGTTTTCCGTCCACAGAGGCTCTCACCCTGCCCGCTGGCTACACATGTCCAGCTGCCTTTTGCTTCACCCGGTCTATATCCTCACCCCTGTTACAGCTGTCTTGACTAAAAGCCTTTCCTTGTTATTTTTAACTGTTCCTGTGCAAAATTTTCTCTCTAAGAGCATCAAGAGTCCGAGATGATCTCTTCCAGAATCAGTGTTGCCTGCTCGGGGTGGGAGGCCCTGGAGGACGGCTCCCCTCATGTGGACAGCGGTTCAGGGGCCCGGAAAGTCATGGCCAGCCAAGTTGGTGGGAATGGGGGCATCTTCCAGCCTAAGGAGATGCTGCAGGGGAGGCTCCGATAGCTGACACCGTGTTTGTCCTGCGGACCCAGGTCAGGGATAGAAACTCCTACAGAGACGTTCTGGCTGAGTTGGAGACCGTCATCCAGGTGGAAATGTAACTGAGCAGGACCCGATGGGGCCTTTCCGGGCAAGCCCTTCCCCTCTGACCTCTGCTTTAGCTCCTCTCTGGAGCACCCAGATAACCCCACCTGAAGCACGTTTCCTGAGTTGTTTCACAGATGTGAACACCAGCCCCCAACTCTGCACCCTCCCCACACCAAAAGGAACTTGTTAAATGCTTGATGACCAACAGCAGGAAGCCCCAGACCTCCTGGAGCCCAAGGCCTAATGAGGTTCACCCCTGCAACACCACTGACTCTCCCTCACCATCAGTCCATCTGAGAACTGGGAAGGGGCTCAGCACACCTCTCACGATCCCCTCTTCCGTCGTCCAGCTTCGAAAAAGTGCAGGAGACCCAGGCTGGATCCCTGGGTCAAGAAGATCCCCTGGAGTAGAAGATGGCACGGAGAAGGCAATGGCACCCCACTCCAGTACTCTTGCCTGGAAAATCCCATGGATAGAGGAGGCTGGTGGGCTGCAGTCCATGGGGTCGCTAAGAGTCGAACACGACTGAGCAACTTCACTTTCACTTTTCACTCTCACGCATTGGAGAAGGAAATGGCAACCCACTCCAGTGTTCTTGCCTGGAGAATCCCAGGGACGGGGGAGCCTGGTGGGCTGCTGTCTACGGGGTCGCACAGAGTCGGACACGACTGAAGCGACTCAGCAGCAGCAGCGGAAGATGGCCACCCACTGCAGTAACCTTGCCTGAAAACGTTCCATGGACGGAAGATGCTGGCTGGCTTCGGTCCCTGGGGTCTAGAACGTCACACAGATTTGCAGGTTTTTCGGGCAGGAGCCACAGAATCTCCTTGCATAGCCTTGTAATAAATCTTTCCCTACTCCAAGCTCATGTTCTGCGTGTTTGGCCTCACTTTGCACTGCGTGTGTGAACTTGCACTAACAGAAGGAGAGTGTCCACAGTAGGGGTGGGGGTGGGGGTGAGAAAGGCACTATCCCCTAGGCTCCTTTGTCCACCCAGGAGCCCGAGCTGGCTTCTGCCAGGCGGGGTGCAAGAGCTCCTCTGTGACCTCCTGCAGGGGACAGGGGTGAGTTCCCTGGGGAACGGGTCCCTGGGCCCTGCCATGAGAGTGCCAGGCATCCTTTGAAGATTGTTTCTGTTTTTAAACCTCTTCTGCCCAAGTGCCAGTTGAGGCTATTTTCAGGGAATCAACCATTCACCCCAGGGCCGTCTGGCCCTCCTGAATGCCCTCATTAAAGTGCTCATCAGAAGAAATCAAACACTTGGCCCAGGGGTATCCAGGTTTCTTGAGAGCCCCAGATGCCCTTGATCATAGGGCCTCCTTGTTCAGACCCTTGCTGGAGAGGCCAGAGAGGGAACTTGGCTGGCCACCGAGATCTTGTTAGTGTCTTTTCCCTCACAAATGCAGATCTGTCTTCCAAAACCACCGTTCCCCCAGAGTTTATGAGTATTCCTTCTGGCGACACACACTTACCCACGCACATGTACGGACACCCCTAGTCCCGCCCACCACCCCAGGGAGGGCACCGCTTCCAGTAAGCGATTAATTAGCACTACGGTTCAAGGTCACGACCTCGGGAGGGGTGGTGGGAGGCTTTGTTTTGGGTGATCGTGGAAGGGTGGGAGCTCCAAGGGCCAGGATGGAGGTGACCCCTAGCCTCTCTGCTTCCCAGGACCCCCAGAGAGTTGGAGCAGGCCTAGCCCTCCAAGGCCCCCTCCTCTGGTGGGTCACATAGGAGAAGAAGCCTAAGCTTTACTTCCTCGAGGGGAAAGTTGTAGAAAAAGTTGAATTTGAAGTCAAAATCATTTTTATTTGCTGTGGGATAACTGGGTCAATTATTTATACTTTCTGAAAAGTTAAGGGAGAAGTGGTAAGGAGCAAAATATTTGGGGGAAGTTTCTTGGGAGGAAAAAATACGATTCTTTGAGTGAAAGGCAGAAAGGACCACACAGGAAGCTTGCATTGTGTGTCAGGCCCTGGGCTGAGCACTTTAAAAGAGCTTGCAGTTTAATTGTCATGGTAATGATACCCATTTTCCAGACTGAGAAACTGAGATTCAGGAAGCCAAGCACCTGCCCTTGGCGCCCAGCTCCTAGATGAAATGCTGTGACCTGGAGTTCCAGCTAACAGAACTGGGTCCTGAACACATAGATTTCCCTCCTTCTCCAGCAACAGGTGTGGCCCAGAAACCTGGAAAGGAATGGGATAAGGCCTGCCTCTCGGAGACCTCTCTGGAGGCTGTCCTAGGGCTGGAATAGAGGGAAGGATGGGCTGCCCCTGGGGGACATTCCATCCAGGGACATTCCATCCCTTCGAACCTGGCCCCTTTCTACAGCTCTCAAGCCCCAAACTGCGGGATGAGGGCCCTTCAGCCTGGGTGAGAAGTCACCCAGGTGATTTGATTCCTCTCCATCCCTGAGACAGTGGCTCTCTGTCTTTGTGAGCACTTGCCTTCCTGGGAAAGCTCAAGCAGGTGTGCAAAGCTGCAGAAGGGAAACCAGGCAGGACCATGTCGGGGCTCCTGGGCCCAGGAAGCCTTTCTGTTCAGCCTCGATGACTTTCTCTGTTCGAAAGGGCACATTTGAACTGTTGCTAATCCAGGAAGGGAGGGAAGGAGCAGCCAAGACACAGTGGTGCAGCCTTGAGGCAAGGTCTTGGTGCTGCCTCAAAGGACACACGTTCTTTAAGCCCCTTCAGTCAATTCTAAAGGAGATCAACCCTGAATACTCACTGGCAGGACTGATGCTGAAGCTGAAGCTTCAATGCTTTGGCCACCTGATGTGAAGAGCTGACTCACTGGAAAAGACCCTGATGCTGGGAAAGACTGAGGGTAAAAGGAGAAGGAGGCAGTAGAGGGTGAGATGGTTAGGCAGGATCACCAACTCAACAGACATGAGTCTGAGTGAAGTCCGGGAGATAGTGAAGGAGAGGGAAGCCTAGCCTGCTGCAGTTCATGGGGTCACAGTCAGACATGACTTACTGGCTGGCCTACAATAACGACGGAATTTAAACAGTTTCTTTAAGAAACTTTAACGCTTTAAGCCCTTTTATAGAATTAAAACCCAACAAATGGAAGATGTCACCATTCAGCATACCAAAGAAGACCACCTGAAGTCAGACTAAGGAATCAGAGAGGCTCATCAGGATTACCTGAGGCCAGATTTAGGGCAGGCCCTGCACCCTCTAATCTTATCAGCAAACCCACCCTTGAACAATTGCCATAAAACTCCTCACCAAATACTCCCAGGTGGAGACCCACAGTTTTGCAGTGTGGGAGCCCTCTGTATCCCCATTTGCTAGCAAAGCAATAAAGCTATTCTTTTCTTTCTTTTTATTAAAATTTATTTTTTTATTGGGTTATAGTTGCCGTACAATATTGTGTTAGTTTTTGCTGTACAACAAAGTGAATCAGCTATATATTTGCTGGTGGTGTTCAGCTGCTAAGTCCAACTCTTTGCAGCCCCGCGGACTGCATCGCGCCCGGCTCCTTTGTGCTCTGCTCTCTCTGTGCATATATACACATATCCCCTCCCTCTTTGACCTCCTTCCCACCAAGCTATTCCTTTCTACGTCACGCAAAACTCTGTCTCTGAGATTTGATTCGGCACTGGTGTACAGAAAGGCTGGGCTTTCAGCATCAAGAGGGAGGAAGAGGCACCCTGGGCTGCAAACCAGAAGGGCCGGATTGCTGGAGACAGTCTTAGCCACACGCCGACTGAAGGCAATGTGGGCAGATACGATCATGTTAGAGCCATCAACGGCTTCCTGGGTAGCTCAGCTGGTAAAGAATCTGCCTGCAAAGTGGGAGAGCCCGGTTCAACTCCTGGATCGGGAAGATTCACTGGAGAAGGGATAGGCTACCCACTTCAGTATTCTTGGGCTTCCCTTGTGGCTCAGCTGGTAAAGAATCTGCCTGCATTGTGGTAGACATGGATTCGATCCTCAGGGTGGGAAGATCCCCTGGAGAAGGGAAATGCTGCTTCAGTATTTTGTAAAGATGGGAATGAATACTCTAGTATTCTGGCCTGGAGAATTCCACGGACTGTATAGTCCATGAGGCCACAAAGAGTCGGACCTGACGACTGAGGCATCAAAGGAGTACTGTACAGCCAGGAAAAGGGATAAAGTACAGGCAACAGCGGAGCTGAACCTCCAGGATCTGCTGTTGACATAAAATATCGCTGACACCAAGAACACAGTGCTCAAGGCCAGTTCAGTTCAGTTCAGTCCAGTCGCTCAGTCGTCTCCAACTCTTTGCAACCCCATGAACAGCAGCACACCAGGCCGCCCTGTCCATCACCAACTCCCGGAGTCCACCCAAACCCATGTTCACCAAGTCAGTGATGCCATCCAGCCATCTCATCCTTGGTCGTCCCCTTCTCCTCCTGCCCCCAGTCCCTCCCAGGATCAGAGTCTTTTCCAGTGAGTCAACTCTTCCCATGAGGTGCCCAAAGTACTGGAGTTTCAGCTTTAGCATCATTCCTTCCAAAGAAATCCCAGGGCTGATCTCCTTCAGAATGGACTGGTTGGATCTCCTTGAAGAGTCTTCTCCAACACCACAGTTCAAAAGCATCAATTCCTCGGTGTTCAGCTTTCTTCACAGTCCAACTCTCCCATCCATACATGACCACAGGAAAAACCGTAGCCCTGACTAGACGGACCCTTGTTGGAGGCCGTTTAGACTTGTCCAAAAGCAGGCAGTACCAGGCTGCGGTGATAGCTTTGCTGTTGTCTCTGGTGGTGGTGGGGGGGGCACATATTGACTGGGAGGCAGGGGTTCCTGGGACAAGGGGAATGTTCTGTGGGTAGAGGGTGGCTTCTTGAGTGTCTTTGGATACAAAATTCAGTACACTCTTAAGATTTGTGCACTTTTCTGTATATATTATGTGTCAATTTTTTAAGGTCCTCATTTAACCCTAAACAACCCCACAAAAGATACAAACTGTAGAATGGCCTGAGCCTCCTGATGACTTGCCTGGATCACACACCACCCCTGGGCCTCTGGATCCTCTAGAAGTTAATAGTGCCCCCACCAAAGAGATTTTTATTAAGGCATCTCTCCAGCCGAGTGATGAAGCCTGCTTCAAACCCAGGGGGCTTTAAAGGAAAGATCCTGAGCTTCCCTTGAAGAGCGCTTTACGGCTGTCACACAGGCCAGCTGCTGGTGTCAGCCGGCGCCGGGGCGGAGGGTAACAGAGGCAGGGCCGGTGGAAAGGCGCCCGGAGCCTTCCCCGGCAGGGGCCTGCGGGGCTGGCGGGGCTCTCACAGCGCTGTGCCTCCCAGCCAGGGGCCCCTGCCCCTGACAAGAACCATCCCGTGCATCCGGAACCCACGCCCTTGCCATTACCTCATGTTTTCCTCCCGCAGCCTCCCAGGCCGGGGTCCTAAGCCCCCAAGACACTGCCAGGCCAGTGAGTTTCCAAGCAAGGCTAAGACTTGGCCTTGTTGCAGAAGCAGGTCTACGGACCCTGCTTGTGGCTTGTGACCAAGGACTTGAGGGGTGCCAGTCCCAAGTCTGGAACCTGGAGTCCCAAACTCCAAGTCCTTCTGTGCCTGAAGCCCCCAGAAGAAGACCACCAGACCTCCAGTTCTGGATGGTGTCTCCTGACATCCCTACAACCAGCTATTTCCCTCTGCTCTTGGGGCCCCTTGGGAGCTGATGACCACAGGCTGGCCCTGCAGAGGGGACACGGCCTTTTATTCTCCTGGGGGTGTGGGGGTATCAGAGGCTCAGAACAGTTAATCTATCACCGCAGCAGGCCTGGCTGGTCCCAGAGCCCAGGGCTCCTACTCTAACATCAAGGCCCTACCCAAAGTCCCCCGCAGAGTCTACTTAACTCCCACACCCAACAGAATTCTGCGGGCATCTGCAGATCTCCAGATATAGCCCCAGTCACACAGCCTGGATGACAGGTAGAGGGAAGAGAGGGTCCCTGGGGACCGCAACAAGTCAGGGAGCAGCCCAGGGAGCATTCTCAAGCCACGTGGAGGTGGAGAGAGCCTGCAGGGCTCACGGGCAGGCAGCTGTGGAGCCGAGGCACCTCCAGGCTCTGCTCTCTTCCTCTGTTGGACCCTAAACCACGTCCCCTCCCTGGGCCTTAGCCCCTTTGTACACCCACCTCAAATAGCCCACCAAGCCAGATGCGGGAAACTGCCACGGCCCCTGCAGGCAGGCAGGATCTTTAGGGCGGCAGGGTCTGAGTGGGGGCTTACAGCAAGGTACAGCCAGCACACTGGAGCCTTCCTCTCAAACCTATAGCTCCTTCTTCCCAACTGAAGTGGATTCTAACAGGAACACGGGCTTGGATTAAACGTGTGCTCAACAGTGGCCTCCACAGGACAAGTTTCTGCCCTAAGTCTCCAAACCAGTGAGCGAATGTGATCTTACTTGGAAATAGGATCTCTGCAGATTCGGAGATGGGATCTTGAGACGAGGTTGTCCTGGTCTTCACCTGGACACCTAAGTCCAAGGACAGGTGTCCTTAAAGGGGACAGAAGATGAGACACAGAGGAGGAGGAGGCCCCGTGGAGACAGAGGCAGAGGTCAGAGTGATGCCGCCGCCACCCAAGGAACGCTGGTGGCCGCCAGAGGCTGGAAGAGACCAGGAAGTCTCCGCCCCTGGAGCCTTAGGAGGGAGCATGGCCCTGCTGGCACCTTGATATCAGCTTTCGGACCTCCAGAACCATGAGAAGGTACATTTCTGTTGTTGTAAGCCCCTTAGACTGTGGTCATTCTTCCTGGAAGTCACAGGACAACACAAGAGACAGACGGATCTTGGTTTAGACCCAGGGTCCGGAGAACAACTCCTGTGTGACCTTTGAGAAGTCACTAGGCCTCTCTGGTCTCTGCCTCCTGGACGGAAGTCTCCCTCCTCCATCTCCTCACATCACAAGGAAGAAACGATCCGTGTTCTCTGCGGCTCCGCGTCAGCCTTTGCGGAGTGACCTGCAGGGAAGAAGCAGGTCTGGGCAGATGCAGCCATGCTGGTGAACTTGAAGGCCGTGTTCTGCAAGCAGAGAGCCTTGTGGGGCCCCACAGCGAGAACTTTCTCCCAGCACTTGGCCGGCAGCCGCAGCGGTGATGGACAGCTCGGCAGGAAGACGGTTCCAGAAGGCTGAAGTCATGTTTATTGTATACGCGCCATAGATTCTGTCCCGTGGTCAATTAGCCGCCCCTGCGGCCAGGATTAGGGGAAGGGACGGGGCCTCCTCCGTTTGCAGCTTGGCCCTGCGCCCCGAGATGTTTGCTCTGGAAGCTTCTCTGTGCCCCAGGGTCCTGCACGTGCGTGAGGGGCTGGTTCAACAGGCACGGCCAGGGCCACATGGCCCCCAGACCCCGGGCTCTCAGTTAGAGGGGCTGACGGTAGGAGCTGTGCAAAGTCCCCAACTCTTCCTTGGACTTGGAGGGCATGAGACAGCCCCATTGTTTTTGTGGAACTTGAGAATTCAGAAGCAGCTGAAAGGAGGGCCTCAGGGACTACCTTGCCCCCTCCCCATAATTTTCCAGGCAGGGAAACTGAGGCCCAGCTGGGGAGGGGGCTTCTTGGATGATACACAGCGAGCCAGAGTCAAGCCAGGCTAGATTCTCTGGTCTGCAGGGCCCACAGCCTCGGAGCCCCTCCTGGCCTTAAATACAAGGTCTGGAGACCCTCATTCAAAGCCGGGGCTCCCAGTCATCAAGACCCTTTCGCAGACTCCCAGATGGGGAGCTCACCACCTGGTAAGGCTGCCTCTTGGGTTCTTAGAGAACAACTCCTAGGGGTTAGACAGCCTTTGTTACACAGCTTAGGTCCCTTTCCTGGGGACCCCTCTTCTTCCCCAGCTCCACGGAGCAAAATACTTTTCCATCTTCCACCCTCCTTCCCTGAAAGAGACCTCAGAGACAGCGGTAATAAAGAGACCCCAGAGTCAGCAGTCTCAGCCTCTGTGGCCCAACTCAGTCCCTTTCCCTTCTCTGGGCCCAACCTCTGGACCACCACGCCCCCCTCGACCCCGGCCCCCTCCCACGGGGGCTGAATGTGGACCCGCAGCAGGAAGAAAACCCATCTGAGCCATGGCTGTTTACAGTCAGGAGGGTTCCCGTCAGCTGAGGTCATTCTCCCATCAAATGAGAGAAGAGCGGGGGAAACACTTTGTATGCTTTAAAGAGGTTACAGATTCTTATTAGATTATATATGTCCTGCCAGATGTCCACAGAGCCATCCACCGTCAGACCTCATGCAGCTAATCATGTCTGTGGCCGTGTCCAGGCCCAGGCCCTCTCTAACCAGCCCCATATGCCAAATGCACACACACTGGTAAAGAGAGCTGACATGTACGGAGCCCTTCTACAGCACAGGCCCTGCACTCAGCCGGCTGCCAGTATTAACTCAGAATCCACAACACCACAAGGAAGGTATTGCTGGGACCCTGTTCTGCTAAGGTGAGCACTGAGGCATGGAGAGTAAGTCATTTTCTACACACACACACACACACACACACTGTGCAATCGGAGTGAGATAGACTGCTGGTGGGAGCTCAAAAGGCAGAGGTGCCAAATGTAGACACATTTGTATTTTGCTGTTGCTGTTGTTCAATTGTGCAGTTGTGGCCAACTCTTTGCGATCCCATGGACTGCAGCACTCCAGGCCTCCCCTGTCCTCCAATATCCCCCAGAGCTTGCTCACGTTCATCTCCATTGAGATGGTGATGCCATCCAACCAACTCATCCTCTGCCGCCTTCAATTTTTACATATGAATCTGCGCATTCATTTATTCATTTCTGGGAAGGATTTCAGGAAGGGTGTGCACAAGGTTGCCTAAAATACATAGGTAGAGGCAAAGCCTACAAGGCTGTCCTCTTATCTTGGCTCTAGCCACACGAGCTGTTCCCAGAATATCTGAGATCTTTTCTGGGCATGAGGCTTTGCCACAGCTGGCTCTTTCTCATTAATGAACTCTCAGCTAAAGTGTCACCGATTCAAAGAGCTCTCTCCCCTGTCCACACTTGCCCACCCCTGTAAAGCAGCTCCTGCTTGATGGCCACTTACTATCCCATCCATGTTCTTGTTTTATCCTTGTCCCAGAGCTCATCACTGGTTTGAAAGGCTCTTTCTAATGTACCTGCTGACTCTCAAATGTCACTGCATGATAACCTGCCTGAGCACTTTCTCACGTGGTCATTGCTATGATCCTAGCCCCTTTCAGTGACTGCCATGAGGTTGTTGTGCTCAGTAAGGGACTGAATAAATGAATGAGCAAAATGAGAAGAAGATGGGGAAAGAGAGGCCAGGGGGAAGACCTGGGCAGGGGCAGCAAATGGGCCCAGATCTGAGGCTGGGCTCATTGAATGCCTACCTTGAAGACCTGTTTGCTGAGTTTCCTGGCAGCCAAGGGGAAGAGAGAAACACTCTCTCTTCCCCTTGGCTGAGTGAAACAAGCGTGTGAGTGAAATGATGGTGAGACAGACCAGATCAATGGGTCAGGAGGCACAGGACTGTTTGTGGTCTTGAGACCGGTTGGAGGCAGTCCCTAGAGTCTTTCTGAAGTGACTCTCCACCCCGCCACCCCCCACCCCAGGTGTGAACCCACCTCCTCACGGGGAGCACAGAGATGCTCTGGGTGCCTCTGATTTCAGCACAGACTGATGACTCATCTCACTGAACAGTTAAGGCCGAGGCAGAGACTCCGGGCGATTGTGAGAGGGCTGGAGGGAGGTGGCCGGGGGGCTGGGGGTGCTTGCCCACCTTGGGGTCTGACAAGAGCTGGGCTGCAGCTTCTTAGCAGCGTGCTGTGGCTCAGGAGCAGATTGGGAGGGCTGGACATACACCCCATCTGCAGCAACGATCATTGTCTTTAGAATGGCGGTTCCCATGCACCCGGGGGCTCCGTCATTCCCACGAACCCCGGGGGCCCTGGGGGCAGGTGGGATCACGGGGCAGGTTGTACGTGCGTCAGCCCTGCTCTGTAGGTCAGCTGGCTTCGTCAGTAACTAATCCCTCTCCCGAGACACAGAGGTGGGGGACGGTCGATACAAACTAAAAGCAGCCTGGAATGTTTTTGACAGATTTCTCTTCAAGATAGTAAAAAGTCTAACAGGGGTCTGCAATGTCTTGGCCGTGTCTAAATCCTGTCTGCTTGGCCCAGACACCAAGGCGCTGGTGAGCACGGAGCCAAGCGGTATTTCCCAAGGCCCTTCTGTGCCCACCACGGTCAGTCCCCTTGAGACCCTGTTGTTTCCCGCTTTCCAATGCCTCCTTTGCCAAGTCCACCTTCTGGACTTGACCATGTATTGAGGGAAGCAGAGGAAAAAGGAAGGTGTTAAACAGGCAAAGGGCATCATCGGAGACAGGCATAGAAAAAGGAAAAAAATCCCACTTAATAAAATCATCTTGGTGGCATGGTCCAACCTTACGGGGAGACCATAGCTAGGGAGAGCGTGGGTCTGTGTATAGAATCTCTGAATGTTAAAATAACATTTGAAATGGGAAACATCTGCTAATTTATACTTTTAACCCACCAGACTGAAGCAGGGGAGTGAATAAAATGTGGAGTAATTACAAGAGTGTACAGAATGTCCCGGAGATATTCTTGCCTCAGTGAAAGGGGCCAGAGGGAAAACTGACATCAGCAAGGTAATGAAAGCTCATCTTGTGTCTAATTCAAGTACTCACCTCAGGGCAGATCAAATGGTATAAAAAAGAAATTGACAGCGGTTTTAAAATTGCTTATTGATGAAACCATGGTATTATGCGATAGAAGAAATCAATTAAGTACTAAGAGGTGAGGCCCCTGCTGAAAGCAGAGGCTTGGAAATTAACAAAGGAAATTGACATAGGTGGTGAGAAAAGGACTCAGAAATTATCTTGCCAAAGGAAAAAGTAAAAATAGGCTGCTTTGAAAGACTATATCTTAAAAATATATATATAAAAGTCTGATGGAAGGGAGAAATTTGAAAACTACGCTTACCAGGGAAAGAAGGAAGAAAAACAGGAAGAAGATGGGGATCACATTTGCTGACTGAACCCCAAAGTAAAACTAATAAAAATGTATGGATGTCAGTGGGTCCACACTGACATCTTTCAGATGGGGAGACCAAGGCCCTGTGAAGGACAGGTCCTGTGGAGGAGGTCCTGCCACTCCAGCCCACCTTCCTGGGTTCAGCAGGGAGGCAGACTGTCCAACTTTAGATGCAGATCTTGGTGTCCAGCCCATGTGTTCAAGCACAACCGTGGCCTGGGCAGCCCTCTGGCACTTTGCCCAACTGCCACCTCCATGAGGCCCTCCTTGACCACCCCATCCAGAAGAGCTTCCTGTCCCACCAGCTGTGGCCCTACTATAAGAGTCACTAATTTTTCTTTCTTCATAACGTGATTATGGTCTGACAAACCATTTTTGTACTTTTCTATTGCTTTGCAACCAAAGATGGAGAAGCTCTATACAGTCAGCAAAAACAAGACCGGGAGCTGACTGTGGCTCGGATCATGAACTCCTTCTTGCCAAATTCAGACTCAAATTGAAGAAAGTGGAGAAAACCGCTAGACCATATAGGTATGACCTAAATCAAATCCCTTATGACTATACACTGGAAGTGAGAAATAGATTTAAGGGACTAGATCTGATAGACAGAGTGCCTGATGAACTATGGACAGAGGTTCGTAACATTGTACAGGAGACAGGAATCAAGACCATCCCCATGGAAAAGAAATGCAAAAAAGCAAAATGGCTGTCTGAGGAGGCCTTACAAATAGCTGTGAAAATAAGGGAAGTGAAAAGCAAAGGAGAAAAGGAAAGATATACCCATCTGAATGCAGAGTTCCAAAGAATAGCAAGGAGAGATAAGAAACCCTTCCTCAGCAATCAATGCAAAGAAATAGAGGAAAACAATAGAATGGAAAGACTAGAGATCTCTTCAAGAAAATTAAAGATAACAAGAGAACATTTCATGCAAAGACGGGCTCGATAAAGGACAGAAATGGTATGGACCTAACAGAAGCAGATGATGTTAAAAAGAGGTGGCAAGAATACACAGAAGAACTGTACAAAAAGATTTTCATGACCCAGATAATCACGATGATGTGATCACTCACCTAGAGCTAGACATCTTGGAATATGAAGTCAAGTGGGCCTTAGAAAGAATCACTACGAACAAAGCTAGTGGAGGTGATGGAATACCAGTTGAGCTGTTTCAAATCCTGAAAGATGATGCTGTGAAAGTGCTGCACTCAATATGCCAGCAAATTTGGAATTTTTCACAGTGGCCACAGGACTGGAAAAGGTCAGTTTTCATTCCACTCCCAAAGAAATGCAATGCTAAAAATGATCAAACTTCTGCACAATTGCACTCATCTCACATGCTAGTAAAGTAATGCTCAAAATTCTCCAAGCCAGGCTTCAGCAATACGTGAACCGTGAACTTCCTGATGTTCAAGCTGGTTTTAGAAAAGGCAGAGGAACCGGAGATCAATTTGCCAACATCCACTGGATCATCAAAAAAAGCAAGAGAGTTCCAGAAAAATATCTATTTCTGCTTTATTGACTATGCCAAAGTCTTTGACTGTGTGGATCACAATAAACTGTGGAAAATTCTGAAAGAGATGGGAATACCAGACCACCTGACCTGCCTCTTGAGAAACCTATATGGAGGTCAGGAAGCAACAGTTAGAATTGGACATGGAACAACAAACTGGTTCCAAATAGGAAAAGAAGTACGTCAAGGCTGTATATTGTCACCCTGCTTATTTAACTTCTATGCAGAGTACATCATGAGAAACGCTGGGTTGAAAGAAGCACAAGCTGGAATCAAGATTGCCAGGAGAAATGTCAATAACCTCAGATATGCAGATGACACCACCCTTATGGCAGAAAGTGAAGAAGAACTAAAGAGCCTCTGATGAAAGTGAAAGAGGAGAGTGAAAAAGTTGACTTAAAGCTCAACATTCAGAAAACTAAGATCATGGCATCTGGTCCTATCACTTCATGTCAAATAGATGGGGAAACAGTGGAAACAGTGGCTGACTTTATTTTTCTGGGCTCCCAAATCACTGTAGATGGTGACTGCAGCCATGAAATTAAATGACGCTTTACTCCTTGGAAGGAAAGTTATGACCAACCTAGACAGCATATTAAAAAGCAGAGACATTACTTTACCAACAAAGTAATAGTCTAGTCAAGGCTATGGTTTTTCCAGTGATCATGTATGGATGTGACAGTTGGACTATAAAGAAAGTTGAGCACTGAAGAATTGATGCTTTTGAACTGTGGTGTTGGAGAAGACTCTTGAGAGTCCCTTGGACTGCAAGGACATCCAGCCAGTCCATTCTAAAGGAGATCAGTCATGGGTGTTCATTGGAAGGACTGCTGCTGAAGCTGAAAGTCCAATACATTGGCCACCTGATGTGAAGAGCTGACTCATTTGAAAAGACCCTGATGCTGGCAAAGATTGAGGGCAGGAGGAGAAGAGGACAACAGAGGATGAGAAGGCTGGATGGCATCACCGACTCGATGAACATGGGTTTGGGTGAACTCTGGGAGTTGGTAATGGACAGGGAGGCCTGGTTTGCTGCGGTCATGGGGTTGCTCAGACACGACTGAGCAACTGAACTGAACTGATGGCCACCCAGAAGAGCCGACTCATTGGAAAAGACCCTGATGCTGGGAAAGACTGAGGGCAGGAAGAGAAGGGGGTGATAGAGGATGAGATGGTTGGATGGCATTACCGAATCAATGTACATGAGTTTGAGCAAACTCCTGGAAACAGTGAAGGATAGAGGAGCCTGGCGTGCCTCAGTCCATGGGGTCACGAAGAGTCAGACGTGACTTAACAGCTGAACAACAAACTGCCACCCACCCTCTAGAATGTCAGCTCCAGGAGTCCAGGGGCCTTGTCTGCCGCTGAGTTTTTGCCTACTAAATTAGTCAGTAAGTGTTTGTTGACTGACTGGGCGGCAGCCTCTTGCCTGGGCCCTTTTCAGAGCTTCCCTGCAGCCAGCGCTCCTCCACCCTCCTCCCATCCGTATCACTCAGCTTGGTCAGCTCTGGTCATGGTCAGCTCTGGTCAAGGTCAGCCTGGTATCTGAGACCCAGCGCTTGGCATCATGCCAAGTGCCCCAGGGGTTTACTGAATGTTGTAATCTCAGAGCAGCCTGAAGGGGTGTGGGTGGTTCCAGAGCAAGGCTGTAGGGCTTGGAGGTTCACAAAGCCCCTCCACTTTACAGGCATGAAAACCAAGACAGGCAGAGCAGCGGGGGGCTCTTAGACGGTGAGCAGCTGGCACCCCTTCCACTTTGCGGGGCAGGAGATGGGCAGCCTCTGGCCTTTCAGACACAGCTAGGGGGTAGTGTTTGGCACTTCAAGAGCCAGCACCCGCCTCCCTCCTTCCACACTTTCCCAGGTGAAAATTGGATCTTCCCACCGGGAGGCTCAGCCAATTTTGAGCCCCTGCAGGGGCTGCGCTTGGCTAATAATGGTCAAATGCCATCCCCCTTGGGCTGTGGCAGAAGTAGCCCCCAGGCACCAGAGCCCTTTGGGGGCATGGGCTGCAGGAAGGGGACCCCTGTCCTGGGGCTGGACTGTTGCTACAGGATCAGGACATCCCCAGGATGCCCAAGGTCAACTTAGCCAGTCACCAGGAGCAGGTCGACACCAGGTGTGGCACTTTTTACCCACCCCTTGGACCAGACTGGGCACTGGGGAGGTAAGCAAGTCGTTGTGTGTCTGTGTGACCAAGTTTCTGCCTCCCAGGACGGCACGCAGGCTCTGGTCTGGTCCTACATCCCATCTGGCTTCTCCTATTGACCCCAAGAACAGGTATTTGTGGCCCAGTGGGACCACTGGAGATGGAGTCGGGGTTCCCTGAACCTCGGTCTTCCAATCTGAAGGACGGACGCTGGCTTCCAGGAGACAAGGTCTCCACACTGCAGCTCTGTTGACAAGCCCTGGCCAGGAGACCACTCTCCGCTGAAGGCATCCTGGGCAGGGTCTCCCCAGCTCCCCAAACAGCAGGTCCAGGACGCATGGCAGACACGGGGGGCTGTTCCAGGACTCCTGGCACCTTCATCCTCACCATCCCTCCCACCAGAGAGAGGCTTGTCCTGTGTCTCCTGCCAGGACACCCCCCCAGCCCCCCACCCAGCCATCCACCAACCCCAGCACATGCCTCCTGAGCCACCCCCAGCCCCAGTGTTCAGACCCACTGCGGAGAGCAGAGTGGAACCAGAGAGACAGGACCAAGTCAGGGGGAACGGCTACCAGAAACAGATAAAATGGAAAGCAAAGGACTGCATGTCCCCAGGATGGAGATGCCAAAGCAGGGCGCAGTGCCGAGATCACACAGTTATTTTGTGGCACAGAAAGGATCCCGTTTCAGGTGACTGAGGCCTCACCACTGGAAGACCCTTTGGCGTTCACAAAGCAAGTTGATTTTTCTTTCTCATTTAGTAGAAACCATCTGGAGTGGATGGATATATTGTCTCCATTTTATAGGAAAGGAGGTACAACTCTGAGGAGCAAAGAGAGGGATTTCTCCAGTTTCAAGCTGACTGGCGACTCTGAGCGCATCTGCTCGGGTCTGGCTGGTCTGGCCTTGGCCGTGGCGCCAGGGAGACCCCCTCAGAATCTCTGGAACCTGCACCTAGGCAGCCAGCTCCAGTGTGGGGCCTGGGAGGTGAGGCCGGGGTGGAGGGGATGAAATTGTATGGTCTTTGGGACACTTGGATTCACTCTGTCTTGCATATTCTTTTCTTTAGTTATTTGTTTTAATTGGAGGATAATTACTTTATAATAAGCAAGTCTCTTGCCATACACCAACATGAATCAGCCGCGGGTACATATGTGTCCCCCCATCCGGAAACCGCCTCCCACCTCCCTCCCTGCACGTTCTTGGAATTTATAAATCTTTGGCCTCACAATACAGTCCACTTCCTCCAGGACACAAAGTCATCTCATTTCCAGTTTTTTTTTTCCCCCTTGGCTGTTTCTTTGTTCTAAATGTTAAGGAATCGCAAGATCAATTCATTTCACAAAGGTCACTCCAGCTAGAGAATGGAGACTTGATTCACAGGACAGGTTGAAAGAGAATTTGGTCGCATTGAAAACATTTTAAAATAGGCATCCTCCTTAACCAGTCAATAGCACTTCTAAAAATCCACTCAATAGAAAAAATAGTTACAGGAAGGTTTGCCAGACTGTTATTTGTAAAAGCAAAAATAAAGAGTCTTTCAACAGAAAAATTGTTCAACAAAATAATACTTCTATACAATGATACTTCTATACAATACTTCTAGACAATTGACAGAATGTGATGCTGTCAATAAAAATATGGCAGATCTATGTGTAATGCCATGAAAATCTGTCCTCAAGTGGAAAAAGTCCTCGAAGGACAAGACTGAATGATACCTTTGATAGAATAACTACCTAGACATTTGTACATAAAAGGAAAAAGATCTAGACCACAAACCAATATCATTGGCCACCCAGAGACATAGTTTCACAACAATAAAGGAAACAGCATTTAAGCAATGGACTTTCCTTAAATGACATTTGGGTCCTGTCACCTCAGCAATGGAGCCTGGTGCGGAGGGTGTGGCCCAGAGATGGAACGTGGGTGTGTCCCTGAGTGTGATGAGCAGACCTGTGCACTATCCTTGTTCAGTTCAGTTCAGTCCAGTCGCTCAGTTGTGTCTGACTCTTTGCGACCCCATGGACTGCAGTACTCCAGGCTTCCCTGTCCATCACAAACTCCCAGAGCTTACTCAAACTCATGTCCATTGAGTCAGTGATGCCATCCAGCCATATCATCCTCTGTCTTCCCTTTCTCTTCCTGCCTTCAATCTTTCCCAGAATCTGGGTCTTTTCCAATGAGGTGGCTCTTCACATCAGGTGGCCAAATTACTGGAGTTTCAGCTTCAACATCAGTCCTTCCAATGAATGTTCAGGACTTATTTTCTTTACGATAGACTGGTTGGATCTCCTTGAGTCCAAGGGACTCTGAAGAGTCTTCTCCAACACCACAGTTCAAAGGCATCAATTCTTCAGTGCTCAGCTTTCTTTATGGTCCAGCTCTCACATCCGTACGTGACCACTGGAAAAACGACAGCTATCCTTGTTATCTAACGACAGTTGTGGAAGTAGAGAAGGCACAGGTCGGGGAGTAAGAAAGATCAGGGGACTTCCTTTGTGGTCCAGTGGATTAGAACTGAGCTCCTACTACAGCGGGATGTGAGTTCTATCCCTGGTCGGGGAACTAAGATCCCAGATGCAAGGCCAAAAATAAATAAGTAAATGAAAGTCACATGAAATATTCTTTAAAAAGAAAGTTAGATCAGGCTGAACGTCCCAAGATCATTCTCCTTGTGAAAGAGCTGAGATGTTGCTGAAACCCTCAGATCTCACCCGCCCCCTCCACAGCTTCCAATAGCTGTGCAGTCACGGAGCAACAGTCCCAAGGCAGTGGGTAGCGGGAACGCTCGCAGCTGACATCTTACAGACATCTCTGAGGATGGAGGCTGATCAGAAATGGATCTGGGAGATATCAAATGAAAGACAGGCCTCACTTTGCCTTCACGGTTGCTGACTTAAAAAAAAAAAAAATCCTACCACAAAACATGAGCTCATGTGGGCATTTGCTGGAAAGACAGCAAGCGGGGCCCAGGGAACACAACTAGCAGAATGGATGTTTCCACTGAAACTGACAAAGAAAACCGGGGGCTCTGAAAAGAGAGTTTCATGCAGGACAGGGAAACACAGTGGCATGAGTGGACCAAATAGGATGGAATGGATAAAATAAATAAAGCAGAAAGGGATGGAATACACACACAGGGATGTGTGTGTATGATAGAATGAAGGGATGAAATATAATTTCATCAAGATAGAATGAATGAGTAAAATACAATTAACCGAGGCCGATAGAGCAGGCTGAAACGGGAAGTGGAGAAAAATGGACAGAACAGACTGGAATGAAACAAACTGAATTAGGTTGGAATTGAACAGTCAGAGGAAAATGGAACAGATTGGGGAAAGGAGAGGGCTGCCTTCTTACAGCAGGAGGGGATGTGGCCCATTGTACAGATGAGAACACGGAGGCCTGAGACAGACAGGACCAGCTTCCCTCATCTTCACTGCCAGGACCTTTGTGGGGCCTGCAGTTGAGGTTTGCAAGGTTCTGAGGAGGGAGGAAGTTTATGTGCAGACCCCACGCTCTCTGCTCTGGTCCCGCCCCTGACTTTGGGCAAGCCCCACCTCCTGAGCCTTTATTTCCCCATTGTTCAAAGAGCAGGTCTGCTAAGATGACGAAGAGCTTCTCTGTCCCCAAACTCAGGGTTTCTTAATTTCACAGTTATTAAAATTGGCCATGGGCTGCAGGAACAAAAAAATGAGCATGAGAAGGTCATAGAAGCTGTGATGTGTGCTGGAGCCAAGGGCCAAAGAGCCAGCAGACCACCACAGGCTGCTTTTCCGTGGGCGACACAATGCTCTCATGGCCCCGGACACTCAGGAGAGCCCGCCTGCTAGCACAGGTGATGAGTGCCCAGCCGACTGTGGCTTGAGACCAAAAACTAGACCTCAGATGTACTAGTTTTATCTTCATTTACAATTTTAATATTTTATTCATCATGGATATATCTGCATTAATTTTGACTTTTTGAAGATTTTTTTATGCGGACCATTGTAAAAATCTTTATTGTCTTTGTTACAAAATTGTTTCAAAACCAATATTGTTTTTTTTTTTTTTTTGGCCACGCAGCACGTGGGATCTCAGCTCCCCAACCAGGGATTGAACCCAACTTCCCTGCACTGGAAGGCAAAGACTTAACCCCTGAACTGTCAGAGAAGTCCCAATGTTGAATTTTTATTAGACTGTGTTAAAGTATTACTGATCTTGACGACTGAGTTTTTGGCACCCCTTTAAATGCTGCACCCCAGGCAAGGGGCCTCTCTTGCCTCATCCTCGTCCCAGGCCTGTTGGTAGGTGCTGCGATGACCCTGTTCTACAAAGGAAGAAACAGGATGCCTGGGGAGGGGTCACTGGCTCTGCCAGGAGAAAAGTGGCAAGGACTGTGCTTGGTGGGCTCGTGTATGTGGCTGTCTTTTGGAGCTGGGTCTTTCAGAGGACCTGTTATTCCACAAGCAGGGAAAGAGCATGGGAGAGAGGTCCAGGCAGAAATACTGGCCTGTGCAAAGCCGTGGAGAGCCAGTGCAAAGCCACCTGGAGTGCAGGTCAGCACGGCCAAATCCAAGGCCACTGGGGGATTCAGGGTTGGACTTTTAGAGCCTGCTCCGGCCTGCTCTTGGCTGCGTTCTCTCCATGCATCCCTGGACAGAACACCAGGCGTGCGTGGATGAT
This sequence comes from Nanger dama, assembly GCA_917880005.1. Lineage (NCBI taxonomy): Eukaryota > Metazoa > Chordata > Mammalia > Artiodactyla > Bovidae > Nanger > Nanger dama. The sequence goes on along the minus strand of CAKJTW010000063.1, from coordinate 4,136,182 downwards.
AGAATGACAAGCCGTGTCAGCTGCTCCCAGAATGGGTGGAAGCAAAAAGCCCCAGCGGTGATGAGCACATCTGGGAAACCTGCTTTCTGTGTATATATGGTCCCGGCCCCTCGGGTGCTGGGCTGTCAGTGTGGAGGGGGGAAAATAAAGCCCTTCCCAGCCTCAGCTTGGAGGCAGATTTATTTGGAATATATAGGATTTACAAAAATCCTTTCCAAGTGCAAAGCACTGAAACGCAAACAGGAGATGTGAGCCACACGTTGTCTGCTCAGATATGGGGAGAGCCTGGAGAGCCACACGGACACCCTTGCTTCTCCTCAGTCTTGGGCGGCTCCCCAGGCTTTGGGGGACCACCCCTCACAGTCCCCACCTGCTCACCTAGCCCCTTGGTTGTCGCAAACCCTCACTCATCAGGCAAAGCATGGACAAATAAACGTTTGTATCCTAGGGCTCTGAGCTCGCTCAGGAAAGTACTCTGGCTTCAGGGCTATCGGATGCCTTAGGATGAGACTGCTGTGGGCAGCACGTGGCCACAGACTGCTCGGTGCTGGGCATCCCAGAGGTGGGGCGACCCTGGGGACTTTGCTGGGCCCAAGGCCTGGCTCCTATCCTGAGAGAAGTGACTGTTCCCAGGAGCTCACAGATCCACACCACAGCCTTCTGGAAAGAGAGCTGAAGGACTAAACACTTGGCCCTGCCCTGAGGGTGCCCACAGCCCTGAACCAGGGCCCTGTCCCTGGGGAATTCATGGGGCACAGCAGAGCCCTCACTTGAGATGACAGTGTTAAAACCTTAAGTCTTGACGGAGCCTGGGGGCCCAAAAGCCATGAGCTTGTCCCAGGGGAACCCAGAGCCCTGAAACATGGCCCTGCCCCCTGGGCGATCACAGTTCCAAATTCTGTGCCCCACCAGAGGCAGAACTTAGCCCTGAAGACACAATAGCGGGAGACCGAATGCCTGGAGGGGTAATGAGCAGACCACACATGGAAACAGACCTCTGACCCCACTGCCTATGGCTGCCAGCCCGGGGAGCCGAGCCGTCCCTCCAGCAAACCACCCAGGAAGCCCGCCTGCAGGAGGTCAGAGGGCAGGGGCCAGGGGCCAGTGACCCTGTAACCATCACTGGGACTTGATCGATAACTCACCGCTGCCCCGATTCCTGTTCCTGCTTCCAACGTGGGGCCTGGAAGAGAGAGCCAAATGAGCCCCTAACGGGCCCCCTAGGAGCCCCCCTCCTGTGAGCCCCCCAGCGTCCCAGACCAGCAGCCCCATGGGTCACGAGCTCCCCATCCGTGAGGCTCCCCAGGGGGAGCTGGGGCGCCGGCCCCCGGGCCCAGCGGCTCTGAAGGAACAGCCTTGCCTTGTCCCGTCTGCTCGTTCTCCTTTATCTCCACGGCTGCCGTCGGATTCGGGGCCTACCTGGATAATCTCCCCTCCAGATCCTGGCTGCATGACATCGGCAAATGAGGCCACAGTCACGGCTGCTGGGGGTTCCGATGTGGGCACAGCTTGGTGGGGGGTGCCCATTCAAGCTCCTAGCAAGGAATTCAGGCACACCCCTGCCTCCGCTTTGGTGGGTGTGAGTCAGGGGTAACAGGACCCGCCCCGCGTGACCGCCGGGACGGTTACCGCGTGTGTCCTTGGAAAGCCCCCGGAACGGGACCCGGCAGGGGGTACAGTGCCCACCGAGAGCCTGCCATTATTCAGAGCGGAGAGGGAGCTTGGCTTTCCCGCCTTTGGTTCGTCTGCACTGATTTCCACAACTGCATGGCCATGTCCTTCAGGAAAGTGCGGCCCTAAGCTATGGCACTGCTGTAAGGATGCGCTTGTCCTAAGGGGTCTGGCAGCCCTAAGCCTGGGACACTTTGCTGAGAGAGCTCGCAGCCCTACTTGGGTTGAGCGGGTTGGCCCACATCTACCTCCCAGGGGAGTTTTCGAGTCTTGGAAGCCCAGGCCCTCTAGCGTTTCTTCTCAGCCCCTGTGGATACCTGGTGTCTCCCTCTGCTCCACCCGACCCACAGCTCCTCTGTCCACCGGTATGAGCCTTCCCATAGCCCCTTGCCCAGGTGACCAGCCTGGAGCCCCTGAACCTGGGGGTCCCAGCGTCAGCCGACCACCTTGCTCACCTCTGCTTCTGTTCTCCACCCAACAGTCCCCTGAAAAGGGGCCAGATTTGGCTTTCTTCTTCTGTGCAGGAAGAAGAAAGCTGTAAAGAATGTTGTTTCCACCCTAGTAATGAGAAAAACCCCAGAGAAGACTCCAGAGACTCATCCCCATGGGTCATAAACTGGCCGGTCTTGTCACCTGAATGACAAAGAAGAACAGTCCCCTCTGGACCGGCTCCCATGGGCCTCACATGGCAGGAAGTGGCGGCTGGGCAAGAATCAACAGCTAAAATGCTAGCGAGGCCAGGGGCAGGCTCGAGGGGGGCCTGCCAGGGGTCTGCACCCAGGTGAGTGGCTTAGCCCCACTCGGAGCTTGCTCAGGGGCCTCCAGCCGGCGTGCGGGAGGAAGACGGGCTGGAGAGAGGCCCCTCAAGGGCACCAGAATGGGAGAGGCGCCTCTGGATAGAATGTACGTGGAGGTCTGCTAAGAGATGAGGGCTCATCCTCACCCCCCGTTTACAGGCCCTCCTCTCCTAAGACTCAAAAGCCTTAAACTGACAGTAGAGAAGCAGCAAAACCTGTCACCTCGAGGGCACACAGGCAGACACCCACGGTGGCTGAAGTGAAAGACAGAAGGAAAGGCCGTCTACCTGGGGGCAGGGCAGGAACCCACCTGGGGTCCAGGATCCACCACTGAAACCAAACACAGGTCTGCGCTGCCAGAGAAGGACAGGGAAGCTCCCCGACAAGATCAGCCGGGGACCCAAGCAGGGTTACAGGGGTCAGGATGGCCGCCCTGCCCTGAGCCCAGGCGCACAGGGCCTGCCTGGGACAGAGGCTTTCGTTGATTATCAACGGGCCACAAGTGCAGGGATTTACATCCGGACTTTCAATTCTGTTCTGCTGATTAGATGTCTCATCTCTATGCCAGTGTCTCACTGTCTTTTTCTTGTATATATCTGCTTTGTTTTTCCTTTATTTTTGTTGAAGTAGGGTTGATTTACAATGTTACATTAGTTTCTACTGGGCCTGGCGTGCTGCGATTCATGGGGTCGCAAAGAGTCGCACACGACTGAGCAACTGAATTGAACTGATTTGTATCTATACATTCTTTGTCATATTCTTTTCCATTATGGCTCATCACAGGATATTAGTTTATCACAGGAATATAGTTCCCTGTGATATACAGGAAGGATCTTGTTTTTAATCCATCATATGTACATATATATATAATAGTTCATATCTGCTAACCCTAAACTCCCGATCCACGCCCCCTCCCACCCCACTGTCGGCAAGCACAAGTCTGTTCTTCACGTCTGTGAGTCTGCTTCTGTTTCGTAGATAAGTTCGTCTTAATAAGGCAGCAGCCTTAAGGTAAGTTTTGAAATTGAAAGTCCTCTGTAGTGGACTGGTGGCTCTCAAGAAGATAGGTCCATATCCTAATCCTGGAACCCGTGAATCTGGCCTTGGTTGTAGAAGAGGTCTTGGCAATCGGCCAAGGTGAAGGTTATCCTGGGCTATCTGACTGGGCTTTAGGCCCACTGACAAGTGTCCTTAGAAGAGACACAGAGGAGAGAAGAGAAGAGAAGAAAGGGCCTGACCGTGTGAGGCTGGAGGCTGAGACTGGGGTGATGTGGCCACAGGCTGTGGGAGTCCCCAAAACTGGAAGTCACAAGGGGACACAGTCTCCCCTGAGAGCCTGCTGATACCTTGATTTCAGATCCCTGACCTCTAGAACAGAGTAAGTTTAAGAATCATTTGCGGTTTATTAGTAATTTATGTAACCGGTGGTCCAGGTTAAGACTCTGCACTGCAGGGCACACAGGATCTGTCCCTGGTCAGAGAACCAAGACTCTGCACGTCACACAGTGAAGCCAAAACAATAATAACAATTTATGTAATAAATTAATCTATTGTTTCAAGCCACCCCAGCTGTGGTATCTTGCTGGCAGGTCTAGCAGACCAATCCAGTATCCTCCAACTTTGTTCTCCTTTTTCAAAATTGTTTTGTATCCTCCGGGCCACATCTGCATGTGCATATAATTTTTCAGATCAACTTCCCAGTTTCTGCAAAGAAAATTTCTGCTGGCATTGTGATAGGGATTGTGCTGAGTCTATCGATCAATTTAGGGAGAATTGCCATTATCACAGTATTGAGTTCATGAACATGGAATGTATCCCCATCCAAACAGATCTTTAATTTCCACCAGCCACGTTTCATCAGTTTCAGTATATCTTTCACCTCTTTTGCCAAATCTGTTCCAAAGTATTTTATGTTTTTGATTCTGTTGTGAAAGGTATTTCAGCCTTAAATTTTCATTTCCGATTGTTCATTGCTGGTTTACTGAAACAGAACTAACTTTTGTACGTTGATCTGGTGACCTTGCTGAATTCATTTATTAGCTCCAATAGTTTTCTTTATGGGTGTTTTAGAGTTAGTTATATGTAAGATCATGTTACCTGATGAAAACAAAGATTCAGGGGCTTCCTCTGTTCCAGTCTGGATGCCGTGTATTTCTTTCCTTTGGTTGATTTCACCGTCTAGAACTTCTGTACAGTGTTGAGAAGTGATGAGAGCTGGCGTGTCTGTCTTGCTCTTGATCTTGGCAGGATCCATTAAGTGTGAGGTTTACTGTAAGTGCCCTCTAGATACTCTTTATCAGGTTGAAAAGGTTCCCTTCACTTCCAGTTTTATTTAGAGTTTTTATCACAGATCTGTAGTGGATTTGGTCAAATGCTTTTTCACTGTCTGTTGAAATTATCGTATGGTTTTTATATTTTCTTCTATTAATAGAGGGTATTACATTAATTGAATTTTTTGTTGTTGTTTAACCAGTCTTATTTCCTGGGATAAATTCTGCTTTGTCTTTCTGTGTAAGCTTTTTTATTTTTATATGGCTGTATTCAGTTTCCTGGTATTTTATTGGAGATTTCTGCATCTATATTCACAAGAGCTATTGGTTTTTGTTTCAAATGATGTTTTAGTCTGGCCTTGGTATCAGGACAATGTCGGTTGCATGAAATGAGTTGGAAAGTATTCCTACCTCTTCAGCTTTTTGGTTTTGGTTTGATTTGGACTATTGTTAATTCTCCTTTAAACATGTGTTAGAATTCACCAGTAAAGCCAGCTAGTACCTGGCTTTTCTCTGTGAAGAGAGCTGTGATTACTAATTTGATTTCTTACTTTCACAAATGTACTCAAGGCTTTTTCCCCCACTTTCTTGTATGTTTTGTGCTTTCTCAGAAATGATCTCATCAAGTCATCTAGCTTGGTGGCGTGCAGTTGTTCATAGTATCCCCTTATAATACTTTTTATTTCTAGGAGTTTGAAAGTAATGTCACCTCTTTCATTCCTGATTTTACTAATTTGAGTTCTGTTTTGCTCTTGGTCAGGCTAGTTAAAGGCTTGTCAGCCTTGTTACTTAGTTTAAGGACCAGCTTGTGGTTTCATTGATCTGCTCTATTGTTTTCCATTCCCTCTTCCATTAATTTTTGACTCTAGTCTGTGTTATTTACTTTCCTGTTGTTGTTCATTCGCTCAGTCGTGTCTGACTCTTTGCAGCCCCATGGACTGCAGCACACCAGGCTTCCCTGTGCTTCACTAACTTCCAGAGTTTGCTCAAACTCATGTCCATTGATTCAGTGATGCCATCCAACCATCTCATCCTCTGCCACCCACATGTCCTCCTGCCCTCAGTCTTTCCCAGCCTCAGGGTCTTTTCCAATGAGCTGGCTCTTCGCATCAAGTGGCCAAAGTATTGGAGCTTCAGTTTCAGCTGCAGCAGCAGTCCTTCTGATAAAAATTCTGTGTTGATTTCCTTTCTTGTACTTGGTTTGAATTAAGTTTGCTCTTCTTCTATTTCTCATGGTAGAAAGTTACATTATGGTTCTGAAATCTTTCTTAATTTTTAATGTGGGCATTTATAGCTATGCATTCTCCTCTGAGCACTGCTTTCTCTGCATCCCACAAGTCTCAGTATGTTGTGCTTTTGTTTGCATGCATCTCCACATGAGCTCTACTTATCCTTGTGATTTTTTTTCTTTGACTCATTGCCATTTAGGAACATGTTTTTAAACTTTCACGTTATGTGTGAATTTCCCAAGTTTCCTTTGTCTTTTGTCTCTTTAATGAGTTTATTTATTTATTGGCTGTCGTGGGTCTTCCCTGTTGGCTGCACGGTTCTGCAGTTGCAGCGTGCAGGCTTGTCATTGCCGACGCGTCTCTTGCTGCTGAGTGCTCCAGGGTGCGCGGGCTTCCGTACTCGCAGTTCCCGGGCTCTTAGCGCGCAGGCCCAGTAGTCAAGGCTCACGCTTTGTTGCTCCTCGCCCTGGGGGATCTTCCCAGACCGGGGACTGAACCCCGTCTCCTGCATTGGCAGGCGAGTCTTTCCCACCAAGCCACCAGGGAACCCATGGCACTGACTTCTCATTTCATTCCGTTATCAACAGAGTACACGCTCTGTATGATCTCTGTCCTTTTACAATCTTTTAAAACTTACTGACGTTTGTTTTATGGCATAATATATGGTCTTTCCTGGAAAAAGCTCTGTGTGCGCTTGAGAAGTGGAGAAGGCAATGGCACCCCACTCCAGTCCTCTCGCCTGGAAAATCCCATGGACGGAGGAGCCTGGTGGGCTACAGTCCCTGGGGTTGCAAAGAGTCGGACATGACTGACAGACTTTGTTAGGTAAAGATGACCAGGACCCCAAAGAGTATTTAACAGGCTTTACTGGGGAAGCGCTCCCGGGCGGGGTTCCCAGACGCGAAGGAGGCAGGTCCGGGACGTCCGCGGGCCGCGCTGGAAGTGTGTTTATACCCGCGCGCTGCGGGGCGGGCCAGCTTAGCGGGAGGGGTCTGGATAGGCTGCCGGTTCGCGCGGCGCGGGCTGATAGGTCTTTCTATGCGGCTGGGGCGGGGCGGCCTTAGCGGCGAAGTGTGCTGTCGTTGGTCCCCGGGATCCGGGAGCCTCCCTCCGTTAGGGACTCCCCTGGCCGGCGGGGGGAGAGGAGGGGCGGCCCATCATGGTCCCCGGGGTCCGACCTTGCAGACTGCACTTTCACGCGTTGGAGAAGGAGATGGCAACCCACTCCAGTGTTCTTGCGGAGCCTGGTGGGCTGCCATCTGTGGGGTCGCAGAGTCGGGCACGACTGAAGCGACTTGGGAGCAGCAGCAGCACTTGAGAAGAACAAGCATCCTGCTATTGTCGAGTGACATGCTCTGCTAATTCCTCTTCGGCTTAGCGGGCTGACAGTGTTGTTCAAGTCTTCCAGTCCCTTGTCCTCTCTAGCTTTTAGACCCATTATTGAGAGCGGAGTTTTGAAATCTCCAGCTACTCTTGTTGAATTGTCTATTCCTATCTTCAACTCTGAGTTTCTTCAGGTATTTTGCGGCTTAGTTATTAGGAGCACAGATGTTTACGATTGTCACTTCTTGGTGAATTGACTCTTTTACCCTTTTAAAATGTCATCTCTCTAGTAACATTTATCTTAAAGTGCATTTTATCTGATATTAAAGTAACCACTTCAGTTCTCTGTTACTATTTGTAACGCATATCTTTTTTCATCCGTTTACTTTTGAGCTATTTGAGTCTTAGTATCTAAAATGCATGTAGATCAAATATAATAGAGTCCTACCTTTTGTCCCTTCTTCGAATTCCTGCATTTTAATTGGAGTCTTTCATACACTGACATTTAACATAAATGAGTAAGGTTTATGTATGCCATTTGCTGTTAATGTCTGTGTCCTAAGTTGTTTGCCTTTTGGCTTTTCAATGGGATAGCTGTAAGATGATAAAAATGCGAATATAATTTATTTTTCCTTTTCTCTCTCTGTCCTTTTGTGTCTTCTCTTCTCCAGCACTGAGTGTCTTCGCAAATGTCACCTACTCAGAAAGTATTTCTTCTCCATTCGTTTCAGATTTGGCAGCATTCGGGGTTGGGTGCTGGCTCGATGTGCTGGACGCACGGGTTTCACATTGGTTTTGTTCCTACGCTTTGGCTATGCCTTTGTTCGGTTTCTTAGAACTTGTAGCAGACTCACTGGGCTAAATTCAGTCCAGGAACTGTGTGTGTAATGTTGCAAGACGTGGTCTAGTAATACAATCATCTTTCTTCAAGCAAAAACTACCTCTAGCTTGTGGGAAGCTCTCACTGTCCCACAACAGGAGCCACAGGTACCTCCAGGATGCGGAACGGTAACTTCCTGCAAAGTTTCCATACAGAAATTATCTTTTTGGTGTCCTGGGCTATTCTGAAAAGCTTCCACCAGTAGACTTTTTAAAATATCATTTAAAAACTTTAATTTAGTTATTTTGATTGGAGGCTAATTACTTTACAATATTGTAGTGGTTTTTCCCATAGATTGACATGCATCAACCACGAGTGTCCCGAGCCCTCCTTGCATCTCCCTCCCCACCCCATCCCTCTGGGTTGTCCCAGTGCCCTGGCTTTGGGTGCTCTGCTTCATGCATAGAACTTGGACTGGTCATCTATTTCACATATGGTGATAATAGACATGTTATATATAAGGAGCCTCTGCTGGCTCAGACGGTAAAGAGTCTGCCTGCAGAGTGGGAGACCTGAGTTCGATCCCCTGTGTCAGGAGGATCCCCTGGAGAAGGAAATGGCAACCCACTCCAGTATTGCTGCCTGGAGAATCCCATGGACAGAGGAACCTAGCAGGCTACAGTCCATGGGGTCGCAAAGAGTCGGACTCGACTGAGCGACTTCACTTTCACTTTTCACTTTCAATATACACGTTTCAATGCTATTCTCTCAAATATCCCATCCTCACCTTCTCCCACAGAGTCCCAAAGTCTGTTCTTTGTATCTGGGTCTCTTTCGCTGTCCAGCAGGTAGGGTCGCCGTTACCATCTCTCTAAATTCCACATACACACGCTAATGCACTGTACTGGTGTTCTTCTTTCTGACTCACCTCACTGTGTATAATAGGCTCTGGTCTCAGCCACCTCATTAGAACCGACTCAAATGTGTTCTTTTTAGAACAGCTGGGTAATACTCCATTGTGTTTGTGTACCGCAGCTTTCTTATCCATTCATCTGCCGATGGACATCTAGGTTGCTTCCATGTCCTGGCTATTATAAACAGTGCTGCAATGAACATTGGGGTACCCGTGTCTCTTTCAGTTCTGGTTTCCTTGGTGTGTATGCTTAGCAGTAGGATTGCTGGGTCGTATGGCAGTTCTGTTTCCAGGCTTTCAAGGAATCTCCGCACTGTTCTCCATAGTGGCTGCACTAGTTGGCATTCCCACCGACAGTGTAAGAGGCTTCCCTTTTCTCTGCATCCTCTCCAGCATTTACTGTTTGCAGACTTCTGGGTCGCAGCCATTCTGACCAGCATGGGATGGTACCTCATCGTGGTTTTGATTTGTGTTTCTCTGATAATGAGTGATGGTGAGCTTCTTCTCATGTGTTTGTTAGCCAGCTGTCTGTCTTCTTCAGAGAAATGTCTGCAGAGCTCTTTGGCCCAATTTTTGATTGGGTCGTTTAAACATCATTGTCCCCCTGTCCCCATCCCCAGCTTCGATATCTTCATTATTCATTCTTCTGCTCAAAGTATGGTAACTTAGTTGGCAAAGAACCTGTCTGCAGTGACAGAGACCTGGGTTTGATCCATGAGTTGGCAAGATTGCCCTGGAGAAGAGAATGGCAGCCCACTCCAGTATTCTTGCCTGGTGAATCCCGCGGACAGAGGGAGCCTGGTGGCCCACAGTCCGTGGGGCCATAGAGAGTCTAGGGGTGGCCAGCACCTCTTCCACCGTTACTGCTTTACTCTGTGCTAAACAGAACAGCACACCCTCTGTGGGGTCGCAAAAAGTCAGACACGGCTGAGCCACCGAACCAAACTGAACATTGTATACCCACCAACACAGATTTGTAATCATCGCTTTATGCACTTGTTTTAAATCAGATAAGAGGGGGAAAGAATCACAAGCAAAAGTACCTTCTATTGTTGTTCACATTCATCCATGTGGTTAGCTTTCCTCTTTTGCAATCTGAAGAACTCTCATTAGCATTTCTTGTATGGCGAATAGGATGCCCATATATCCTCCCAGTCCTTGTTTCTCTGGGAATATCTTAATTTTTTTAAGTTTGAAAGATAATGTTGCTAAATATGAAACAATTATTGCTAGTCTTCACGTCCAGTGTCTTACAGATGTCGTTCTTCTGTTTGCTTCCATGAAGTCAGTGGTTCATCTTATTGAAGTCCCCTTGTACATTTTAAACAGATTGTCTCTTGCTTCTTCCAATATGTTCTTTCTGGTTTTGACTTTGTCTGTTTGACTCTGATGTGTGTAGGTATGGATCTCTTTGAGTGTAATCTGCTTGGGTTTTTATGAGCTTTTTGGCTGTGTATTTAAACCCTTTTCATCCAATCTGGGAGGCTTTTGGCGCTTCGGTTTTCAGACGTTTCCGTCTCTCTCGCTCCTCACCTCACTCTGGAGCTCCCATTGTGCAGGCATTGGCCAATGTGATGGTTCCCCCTCTCTCTGTTCCTCTTCATTCCACCAGGGACCTCCAGGGTGTCACATCCAAAGACCAATATTAGTATTTTAATTTTCATCTCAGCAGCATTCCACACAATTTAGTCACGCCCTTCTTCTTTTTAAAAAAACTTTATTGGGATGTGATTTACATCCCATAACACATATCCATTTAAAATATGCAGTGGCCTTTAGTACATTGATGAGTGAGTGCAAGCAGCACCATGATCCACTTCCATCACCTCAAAAAGCAGCCCCTGTTTCTCGGCTGTGATCCTCCTTCTTTATCACTCCTTCTTCCCCACTCTCAGCCCTGAGCAATTGCTAATTCAGCTTCGGTCTCCATGGATTTTTCCTACTGAGGACATTTCGCATGTGTGGACTCCTATCATGTGTGGTCTTTTGTGACGGATTTTTTTCACTTAGCATAATGTTTTCAAGGCTCGTCCATGATATAGTATGTATCAGTGTTTCTTCTCTTTGTGTTGTCAAATAGTCCTCCATTGTATGGCTACACCACATTCTGTTCATTCATTTATTCATTATAGCCATCTGGGTTATTTCCACCTGCTGGCTTTTTCAAGTGCTTATCAGGTATACAAGTTGCAAATATTTTTCCCATTGCACGAACGGTCTCTCTTGGTAGGGTCCTTTGAAGCATAAAAGATTTAAATTTTAATGAAATCTGGTATGTCTACTTTTTCACTTATGGCTGTTGCTTTGGGGGTCATATCTAATAATTCATTTACCAAGGTGAAGGTCGTGAGGCTTCAGCCATATGTTTCCTTATACGTTGTAGTTTTAGCTCTTGCATTCAGGTGTTTGACCCATTTGAGGTAACTTCTGAGTATGGTGTGCCACCCCAGTCTCACGCTTTTGCACATGGGGCCAGCCGGCTGTATCAACACCATCTGTTGAAAAGACTATTCTCTCTCTGTGGGATGACCTTGGCACTCTTGTCAACAATCAGTTTACCCAGAAACATATTGGCTTATCTTTGGACTTTCAGTTGACTTCCATTGATCTGCATACCTCTCCTTATTCCATAACCCCAACGCAATCATTATTGTTGCTTTGTAGTAAGTTTGGAAATCAGAAAGTGCAAGTCTTCCTACTTTGTTTTATATATATATATATATATCCTGGAGGCACCTCTATTTTATTATTTTATTTTTATTCGTTTATTTGGCTGCACTGGGTCTTAGTTGTGGCATGCAGGACCTTTAGTCGCATCGTTGAGCTCTTGGGCTTCCCTGAGAGCTCAGTTGTTAAAGAATCCGCCTGCAATGCAAGAGACCCCAGGTTGATTCCTGGGTCAGGAAGATCCGCTGGAGAAGGGAACGGCTACCCACTCCAGTATTCCAGCCTGGAGAAGCCCATGGACTGCGTAGTCCATGGGCTCACAGAGAGCTGGGCATGACTGAGTGACTTTCACTTCCCTTCAGAACTCTTTAGTTGTGGCATGGAGGGTGTGGGATCTAGTTCCCCAACCAGGGGTCCAACCCAGGTCCCCTGCACTGGGAGCACAGAGTTTTAGCCACTGGACCACAAGAGAAGTTCCTATTCTTCTTTTTAAAGATTGGTTTGGCTATTGTGGACTTTGAGTCTCTTGACTCGTATATGAATTTTTAGATCCAGCTTGTCAATCTTCACAAATAAGTCCGCTGGGAATTGAGTGTGAATGGCTTTCCCCCAGTGGCCCTGGTGGCAAAGAACCTGCCTGCCAGTGCAGGAGACGTAAGAGAAGCAGGTTCATTCCCTGGGTCAGGGAGACGCCCGGCAGGAGGGCATGGCAGCCCACTCCAGTATTCTTGCCTGGAGAATCCCACGGACAGAGGAGCCTGGCGGGCTGTGGTCCGCACCGTCCTGAAGAGTCAGACACGACTGAATAGACAGCACGTGCACGGCGTTGCCCTCACAGGCCAGTTTGGGGAGGACGGCCACCTTGACAACATTAAGTCTTCCAATCCTTGGACACAGAATTTTTAAAAACGCATTTAGAGCTGCCTTGTTTCAACAGTGCTTTGTAGTTTTCAGATAGTAAGTTTTGCACTTTTCTTGGTAAATTTATTCCCAAGTATTTCATTCTTTTGATGCTTTTGTAAATGGATTTGTTTTCTTAATTTCATTTTGGGTTGTTTACTGCAAGTACAGAGAAACACAACTGCTTTTTCAACATATTGATCTCGCGTGCCATAATAACCTTGCTGTTCTAGTTTACGTGTATGTGAGCACATCACGTCTGACCCTTTGCATCCCCATGGCTCCTTTGTCCTGGGGGTTTCCCAGGCAAGAATACTGGAGTGGGTTGCCATTTCCTTCTCCCGGCGATCTTCCTGACCCAGGGACTGAACCTGTATCTCCTGCACTGGCAAACAGAGTCTTTCCTACTCAGCCACCAGGGAAGTCCCATAGGTTCTAATAATTTTTACGTGCATTTTTAAATGCAAGGTCATAACTGCTGCAAATAGAGATTGTATTTAATTTCTTTATTTGTTAATTGCCAAGGCTAGAATCCCTAGTATAATGAGAATAGAAATGATCGTAGACCTTCTTGTTTTGGTGCTATTTTGGAAAAGACATCCAGGACTTCACTATTAGGCATAACGATAGCTGTGGCTTTTTCACAGATGACCTTCGTCAGTTTGAAAAAGTTTCCATCTATTGCTTTTTGGTTAAGTGTTTGCATGAGGATGGGTGCTGGAATTTGCCGTGTGCTTTATTTCCTGCATATATTAAGATGATTGTGTGGTTTGGGTTTTGTTATTCTATTGATGTGTATTATATTAATTAATTGATTTTTAAATGTTAAATCAACTTTTCATTCCGGGGATAAATCCCTTGGTCATGCTGTATATTTTCTTTCTGTTTTCCTGGATTTGCTTTGAAATATTTTGTGTTTTGGAGTTTTCATTTTTTTGATTTTTCATTTTGGATTTTTTTCATGTATAGTGATAAGACATGTTGATCTGTAGTTTTCTTTCCTTGTGATATCTTTTTCTGGTTTTGGTATCACGATAATGGCTTCATACAATGATTTAGAAAGTATTTCCTCCTCTTCTATTTTTTGAAAGAGTCTGTGAAGAATTGATATTCATTCTTTGAAAATTGTTTGGTTCCTGACTCTTTCTTCTCGTTGCTGTTCAGTCGATAAGTCATGTCTGACTCTTTGTGATCCCACAGACTGCAGCATGCCAGGCTCCCCCTGTCCTTCACTATCTCCTAGAGTTCGCTCAAATTCCTGTGCATTGAGTCAGTGAAGCCATCTAAGCATCTCACCTTCTGTCGTCCCCTTCTCCTTTTGCCCTCAATCTTTCCTGGCATCAGGGTCTTTTCCAGTGAATCAGCTCTTTCCATTAGGTGGATAAAGAATTGCAGCTTCAGCTTCAGCATCAGTCTTTCCAATGAATATTCAGAGTTGATTTCTTTTAGGATTGACTAGTTCGATCTCCTTGCTGTCCAAGGGACTCTCAAGAGTCTTCTCCAGATCCACAATTCGAAAGCATCAATTCTTCAGTGCTCAGCCTTCCTTATGCTCCAACTCACATGCATACAGGACTTCTGGGAGAAACCATATCTTTGACTATACGGACTTCTGTGGGCAAAGTGATGTGTCTGTTTTTTAATACACTGACTAGGTTTCTCACGAAAAAAAAAAAAAAAACCACTTGCTTCTTGGAAGTAAAACCATGACAAACCTAAATCCTAAAGGAAATCACCCTGAATACCATTGGAAGGACTAATGCTAAAGCTGAAGCTCCAGTACTTTGGCCACCTGATGTGAAGGGCCGTCTCAATGGAAAAGACCTTGATGCTGGGAAAGATTAAAGGCAAAGGAGAAGGGCGAGATGGTTAGATACCATCACAGACTGAATGGACATGAACTTGAGCGAACTCTGGAAGATAGTGGAGGACAGAGGAGCCGGCACACTGCAGTCCTTGGGGTCACAAAGAGGCAGACACGACTAACCGACTGAGCAGCAACTAGGTCTGCCACTGTTTTCCTTCCAAGGAGGAAGTGCTTTTTAATTCTGTGGCTGCATTCACTGTCTGCAGTGATTTTGGAGCTCAAGAAAATAAAATCTGTCACTGTTTCCACTTTACCCACTTCTATTTGCCTTGAAGTGATGGGACCAGATGCCATGATCTTAGTTTCCTGAATGTTGAGTTTTAAGACAGCTTTTTCTCTCTCCTTTTTCACTTTCATCAAGAGGCTCTTGGGTTCCTCTTCACTTTCTGCCATAAGGGTGGTGTCATCTGCATATCTGAAGTTGTTGATATTCCTCCCGGCAGTCTTGATTCCAGCTGTGAACTGTGCGTTTCTCATGATGTACTCTGCATATAAGTTAAATAAGCACGGTGACAATATACACCCTTGATGTACTCCTTTCCCGATTTTGAACCAGTCTGAGTCTGTTGTTCCGTGTCCAGTTCTAACTGTGGCTTCTGGTCCTGCATTCAGGTTTCTCAGCAGACAGGTCACGCGGTCTGGTATTCCCATCTCTTGAAGAATTTCCCAATGTTTATTGTGATCTACACCCATCAAAAGCTTTAGCATAATCAGTGAAGCAGAAGTAGATGGTTTTCTGAAATTCCCTTGCATTCCCCATGATCCAGGGAAGGTTAACAATTTGATCTCTGCTTCCTCTGCCTTTTCTAAACCCAGCTTGTACTTCTGGAAGTTCTTGGTTCATGTACTGTTGAAGCCTGGCTTGAAAGGTTTTGAGCATCACCTTGCTAGCGTTTGAAATGAGTGCAATTGTATGGTAGTTTGAACATTCTTTGGCATTGCCCTTCTTTGAGACTGGAATGAAAACTGACCTTCTCCAGTTCTGCGGCAACTGCTGAAGTTTCCAAATTTGCTGGCATGGTGCGTGCAGCACGTTAATAGCGTCACCTTTTAGGATTTGAAATAGCTCAGCTGGAATTCCATCACCTCCATTAACGTTGTTAGTAAAAATGCTTCTTAAGGCCCACTCGACTTCATACTCAGAGGTGTCTGGCTCTAGGTGAGTGGCCACACCAGCATGGCCATCCAGGTCATTAAGGCTTTTTGTATAGTTCTTTTGTATATTCTTGCCACCTGTTCTCAATCTCTTCCCAGGTGATGCTAGTGGTAAAGAACCTGCCTCCCAATGCAGGAGATGCAAGAGACGCGGGTTTGATTCCCGTTTCGGGAAGATCCCCTGGAGGAGGAAAATGGCAACCCACTCCAGTATTCCTGACGGAAAAATTCCATGGACAAGAAGCTCCTGGCAGGCTATAGTCCATGGGGCTGCAAAGAGTCGGACACCACTGGGCGACCAAGGACACAAGGATTCTTTCTTATGTGAGTTCAGGTTTGTGGTTGAGTTTCTCTAGTGAATTTTTCATTTCAGATTTTGTACTTTAAACTCCAGAATTTATACTTGGCTCTTTTATTTTTTTTTCTTCAGTTTAATTCTTTAAACATAGTTTTTAAAGTTCTTTGAACGTATTTACACTAACTGATGTAAATTGTTTGTCTCCTAAATCCAACATCTGGGCTGCCCCAGGGCTGTTTTCTGCTCATTGCTTCATTTCTCTGCGTATGCTCTATAGTTTTCTTGTCTCGTGGCCTGGGTCAGAATTTTTGTTGAAAACTGGAAATTTTAAATAACGATTTGTAACAATTCTGCCATCAGCTCCTCTCCCTCCGGGGACTGGTGTCACTGCTGGGGTTTCGGGGGCTGTTTGTTTCCCTTTGTTTCTGTGTTTGCTGCCTTTTGCTTTAGTGGCTCTCCTGGGATAACTGTATTCCCTGCGGTGTGCAGCCGCTGAGTTCTCTGCCTACTTTTTCTTGTTTCTTTTTTTTAAAGTTCTTGCTTGTATTTTAAAGCCTGGCTTCCTGGGGTTCTCCCTGTGTCTGTACAGCGTCACACTCAGCCAGTGATGGAGCAGATTTCCTTGACTGCCCTGACCATCAGTTTTCCGTCCTTGGTCAAGTTAATCTGTGAGTGAAGGTAACCTTCAAACTTCAGCTGGTTTCCACATTGTCCCTAGTTTTTCCTTCTTGCTTTCAGAGGGCCTCAACGTTAGTCCACGGTGAGTAACAGACTCTCGGCCTTTTCCAGATCTTTCCTGGGTACACGTATGCTTGTGTGCGTGCAAAGTCACTTTAGTCTTGTCTGACTCTTTGCAACCCCCACGGACTGTAGCCCGCCAGGCTCCTCCGTCCATGGGCTTCTCCAGGCAAGAGTACTGGAGTGGGCTGCCACGCCCCGCTCCAGGGGATCTTCCGGACCCAGCGATTGAACCTGTGCCTCTTATGCCCCCTGCACTGGCAGGTGGGTTCTTTTCCATTAGTGCCACCTGGGAAGCCCTCCTAGTCCTGGGCATTCGCATAGCCTTTTAGAGCCTCAGGATATGTTGGAACTCTTCAAAGTTCCCTTTAGTTTTCCAGTTCTCCAGGTCTTCCTTTTAAATTTTGACCAGGCTCTCTCCTTTGCACTAACTGAAGTCACAGCCTCTGACAACTGCGATGTTACCAGCAGGTTCCTTTTTTTTTTTTCCTTTTTCAGTAACGCCCTGGGCATAGGGCTTTGTTCACAGAGCCGAGCTCACAGTCAAATCAAAGAGTAATAACACCCTGGGAATAGAGATTTTCCTGCACAATCTAGTTCCCGTCAAACTACTGACTGTGCTCTGGGTCTGAGCCTTTCAACAGAATGTCCCCCTGAGCTGCAAAAGGAGCACAGACCAGAACAGCCCCAGATCTGAGCTGCCACAGACTCACTGCTCTTACTGAGGTTCAGTAATTTCTCTTGAAACCCTTCAGTTTGTTCTCTGACTATAATTTCTCTCATTTCTCATTTCAAAATGGTGGAATTTTACCATTTGCAAGACTTTTTGCTGCTTTTGAGGGAACGTGGTTTCACTGAGTTTCTTGCTCTGCCGTTCTTTGCACACAGGCCTTTTTTTTTTCTTTAAGATGTTTTATTGAAGTATGTTTGATCTTAAATGTTATGTTAATTTCTTCTGTACAGCAAAGTGATTCAGTTATACATATATATGTATGCTGTTGGTGTTCATCACTCAGTCATATTCAATTCTTCTCAACTCCACAAACTGTAGACTGCCAGGCTCCTCTGTCCGTGGAATTCTCTAGGCAAGAATACTGGAGTGGGTAGCCGTTCCCTTCTCCAGAGATCTTCCCGATCTGGGTCTCTTATGTCTCCTGCTTTGGCGGGCAGGTTCTTTACCATCAGCGCCAGCTGGGAAGCCCCATATATATATACTGGTGTGTATTCTTTTTCATTTTCTTTCCTATTATGGTTTATCACAGGATGCTGAGTATAGCCCCCCGTGTTATACGACAGGACCTTGTTTATCCATTATATAAAGAATAGCCTCTGCTAGCCTAGTCCCAAGCTCTGAACCCAACCCTCCCTCACCCCACCTGCCCTTTGGCAACCGTAAGTCTCTTCTCTGTGTCTGTAAGTTTGATTCTGTTTCATAAACAATTTCGCTTGGGTCCCTTTTTAGATTTCACATATAAGTGACATTGTATGATGACTGCTTTTGTCCGTCTTACTTGGCTTGGTACGCCACTCTCTAGTTGCACCCAGGTTCCTGCAAGTGGAACTATTTCACTCTTTTTATGGCTGAGTAGTATTCCATGTGGGCTTCCTGGTGGCTCAGATGGTAAAGAGTCTGCCTGCTGTGCAAGAGACCTGGGTTCGACCCCTGGGTCGGGAAGATCTCCTGGAGAAGGAAATGGCAGCCCACTCCAGTATTCTTGCCTGGATAATCCCATGGACAGGGGAGCCTGGCAGGCCACAGTCCATGGGGTTGCACAGAGCTGGACACGACTGAGTGACTCCACTTTCTCTTTCTTCCTAGCATTCCATGTGTGTTATATCTTCTTTATCCACTCACCTGTTGGTGGACATTTTTCAGGTGGTTTCCATGTCCTGGCTGTTGTAAACAGTGCCAATAGGAACACAGAAGGGTGTGTATCTCTTTGAATTATAGCTTTGTCCAGACATACTTAGCATAAACCTTTTGAATCTCATTGTGTTGACCCATTTATCCATCATTTGTTTCTCTTTCGTATAGCAGTCCACCTTGTGGCTGTCTCTCACTTTGATTATGCATTCACTGGTCAAATGGTATTTGTGTCATTTTCAATTTTGGGTGACTGTAGATAAAGTCACCACAAACTCTCAAATACAGGTTTTGGGTGACATTTGTTTTCATTTCCCTTGGATAAATACCTGGAAGCTGGGTTTCCAGGCTGTGTGGTAAGCGTGTGTTTAAAGTTGTAAGAAACCGCCAAACTGTTTTGCAGAGTTGTCATGACATTTTGCATCTCAGTCAGTAAAAGTGAAGGCTCCAGTAGCCCCGTGCCCTCTCCACCGCTGGGGCATTTGAGAGTCTATATATTTGGGATAGAAGTCATTTCTCAGCAATGTGTTTATCAAATATTTTCTTCTATCTGTGGCTTGTATTTTAGTATTAATGACAACATTTGGAACACTAGAATTTTCAGTTTTGAAGCAGTCCCATCTATTAATTTTATTTTTTATGAACTGTGCTTTTGGTATCATCTATAAGACTGCTTTGGCTTCCCAGAGGCTCTCTTGCCAGTGCAGGAGACGCAGGGGGTGTGAGTTCGATGCTTGTGGGGGAGAGCCCCTGGAGGAGGAAGTGGCTGCCCACTCCAGTGTTCCTGCCTGGAGAATCCAGTGGAGAGAGGAGCCTGGCGGGCTGCAGACCATAGTGTCGCAAAGCGTCAGACATGACTGTGTGACTGGTCGCGCACATACAGAAGAAATCTTTGACTGATTCAAGGAAAACCATAAGGATTTTTTTCCTGTATTTTCTTCTAGAAGTTTTGTAGCTTTGGGTTTTACATTTAGGTCTAGGACTCATTTTGAACTTTGTGTGTGTGTGTGTGTAAGATTTGCAGCATAAGGAAAGTTTCATGGCTCATATTTGGATGTCCAGTAATTCCACCATTCATTGAAAAGACAACTTTTCCTCCGTTGGATCACCTATGCGCCCATATCAAGATTGGCTGGATGCGTGGGTTTTTTCCTAGGGCCTCTGTTCTTTCATTGATCTGTCCTTCCACCAGTTCTCATACTGTCTTAATCTCTGCAGTTTATAATAAATCTTGAGATCAGATAGTAAGGCCTCCAACTTTGTTCTTCTTTTCAAAATTATTTTAGCTCTTCTAGTTTCTTTGCTTGTCCATATAAATATTAGAATAAGCCTGTGAATACCTGGAAAGTATACTTCAGAGATTTATAGATCAATCTGGGGAGATTTGAAGTCTTAACAGTAATTGGTTTTCTAGTCGATGGATATTATTCCATTTATGTAGGTCATTATTTTTTTCATCAGTGCTTTTGAGTTTTTACATGCAGTTTGTGCACATATTTTGTTGGATTCATACTTAAATATTTTACTTTGGGGTGATATTGTTAATTTCGCTGTTTTACAATTTTTTTCCATTTTCATATACTCCTGTAGATTTTTTTAATATTGACCTCATAACCTGCAGTCTTATTAAATTCACTTAGTTCTAGGAAATAGGCTGTAGATCCTTTGAGGTTCTCTACATGGATAAATAGGTGAAGTGAAAGTCACTCAATCATGTCTGACTCTTTGCGACCCCATGGACTGTAGCCCACCAGGCTCCTCTCTCCATGTGATGCTGGCTTTGAAGGTGGAGTGAGCATCATGAACCACAGAACCCAGCTTTAAAAGCTGGAAAGCTAAGGAGACTGATTCTCCTGGAGGGCCTCCAGCCGGCACACACCTTGATCCTGACCCAATGAGACCCTTCTGGACGACTGGATCCAGAGCCGTAAGAGACCACATTCCCGTTGTAAATCACTGAGTCTGCAGCAGCCCTAGGAAGTGAGTACAAGGATTTTCTGGTCAATAAGCAGGGCAGGACCGTGATCCCTGAAAGAAACAGACAACCAGGGAGCCAGCTTTCTGCTTAGACCGCCTTTCCAGTCTAGTCTACAGCCAAGGGAGAGACAAGATTCTCCAGGCAAGGATATTGGAATGGGTTGCCATTTCCTTCTCCAGGACATGGATAAATATGTTGTTTGCAAATGCATATTTTATTTATTCATTTAACCTGTATATCTGCTATAGCTGCTATGTCTTTCTGCACCAAGCTGGACCTCCAACACATGCTGAATAGAAATGACAAGGGTAGGTATCCTTGCTTTTTCTCTACTTCAGAGGCATAGCATTCAGTCTTCATAGTTATGTGTGATATTAGCTATAGACAGTTAATCTTCTATAATGCCCATCAAACTCACATTAGATACTTAACATTTTTCAGTTCTAAAATTCCCATGTTACTCTTTTTTGAATAGTTTTCTTTGCTCTTTTGACATTCTATATTTGTTTCCTCATCAGGTGCATATTTTTCCTTGAATCCAAGATCATATTCCTAATAATTTTAAAAATATTTACTAATTCCATATTTTGGGTTCAATTTTTTACTAATAGTTTTATGAATTATGTCTGGTTTTGTCATCTCCTTTATTTAAATACTGAGTTTTGCTTCAGTTGGTAGTTAATTCTCTTGTGGGTAAGCTTGTTCTTTTCAAGATGTTTCTAAACTGTGTAGCTTTTCCTCCGGGGCTGGTTTTGTTGTTGTTCAGTTGCTCAGTCATGCCTGACTCTTTGCGACCCCATGAACTGCAGCACGCCAGGCTTTCCTGTCCCTCACTATCTCCTGGAGTTTGCTCAGACTATGTCCGTTGATGCCAGCCAACCATCTCATCCTCTGTCATCCCCTTCTCCCCCTGCCCTCAGTCTTTCCCAGCATCAGGATCTTTTCCAGTGAGTCAGCTCTTTGCATCAGGTGGCCAAAGTATCGGAGCTTCCGTTTTAGCATCAGTCCTCCCATGAGTATTCAGGGTTGATTTCCTTTAGGACTGACTGGTTTGATCTCTTTGCTGTTGTCCTACTTTGAAGTGTGGCTTTTCCAGTGTCTCCACTCCAGCCAGTTGAGATGTGAACATCTTCCAGGTCTGGAGACCATCCAATCCACAGCTGCCCAGAATGAGCCCCGGCCCAGCCTCAGGGAGCCTTGCCTGGCACGTGTACAGCTTAGCGTCAGAGACCCAATCCTCCTCAGATTCCTGGAGCTCCTTCTCTACACAGAGCCCTTCCTTCCTGGACTGACGCTGCTGGGTTCAGCGGCCCCGGCATGCTTGAGGTGCAGTCCTGCCCGCCAACATGAGACCACCTGGTCCACATCAGCGTCCTCTCCCTTGTGCTGTAGACCGGACCGGAAGCAGAAAGCTGGCTCCCCTGGTTGTCTGTTTCTTTCAGGAATCACGGTCCTGCCCCTCTTATTGACCAGAAAATCCTGGTACTCACTTCCTAGGGCTGCTGCAAGCTCAGTGACTTACAACGGGAATGTGGTCTCTTACGGCTCTGGATCCAGTCGTCCAGAAGGGTCTCACTGGGTCAGGATCAAGGTGTGTGCCGGCTGGAGGCCCTCCAGGAGAATCGGTCTCCTTAGCTTTCCAGCTTTTAAAGCTGCGTTCCTTGGTTCATGAGCCCCCTCCACCTTCAAAGCCAGCACCACAGCATAGCACTTCTGGGGGCACATTGCCTTCTCCTGCCGCATCAAGTCTTCTTTCACAGGGATACTTATGATTGCACTAGGGGTCATCTGGGTAGCCCAGGATCAATTCTCTATCTCAAGGTCCTTAGGGTAATTGGATTTGCCATCTTAGGAATAAGTCTTGCACTAAACCTCACTTCTTACTCTGGGCCCAATCCCGTGAGGCCATGGAGCTGGAATCAAGCTCCAGAAGCATGGGGGGCTGCACAGGGCGTCATGCCTTAGGGGTGATGGAGGCTGTAGGTTGCTCTCCTCCCAAGGCTGGGAAATGCCCACCCAGGGGGCGCCCTTTTCCCGGGAGGTGATCTCAGGGGTCTCGAATCTTCTCCAGTCACAGCTCCAGGCTCCCCGAGCCCCTGCCGTCTCCTGGTTACTGTGACAGCCTCCTTGCGGTCTTCCTTGCCTCCGACTTCTGGCCACCTCCACACATGCAGCCATCATGCCCTCTCACCACCCTTTTCTGAAGCCTGTGGTCCTTTGGACATCTGGCCTGCCACTCAGGCCCACTAGGAACTGCCTGCCCCCAAGGAGGAGGCCTGTGGGCTTCCTGGGCTCCAGGTCAGCCAGACAGGGCACAGCCAGGCTCTGCCCACACCCACGACCTCCTTTGCCTGAAACCAGCTTCTACTTTTCTCTGGTGGAGCCGGGCCCCTCCCCAGCCATCTGAGCTCCCTGGTCAGCATCGTAGGGGATGCATCCCCCAGACCTGCGACCACAGGTCTGTTGGCCCCTCCTCCACAGCCAGGAGAGCCCTGGAGAGCTGACTTCTAGGTGCCTTGGCCTCCACACCCACCGGGTCAGAGCAGAGGCCTGGGGCTACTTAGAGGTGGAGGAAGAAAGGGAGAGATTAAAGAAGGGAGCATCAGGGGGCAAAGGGTGCCCATCCAAGAAGGCAGGACCCCCCCCTGCCTTCACCTGGGGAGGGCCGGGACTAGGGGTGGGTAGGAAGAAGGCTGCTACATCTGGTCCCTCTCCTCTGTGAGCCTCCTCAAGAGACGGAGGCTCAGGGTTCCCGAGCGGACAGGGTGTGCAGAGCCGAGCAGGGCCCCGGGGCCTAGGCCTGGCCGTGTGGCACCCCCGCGGTGCAGCTGGAGGGAGACAGTACCCTTCCCTTCCCTTCCCTCTGGCTCCTCAGGGCTGCTTGGCGCTCACCTCTCTCATCGCAGACCTTGGGAAGACTCTGCTACGGCCAAGCTGCCTGCTCTGAGTCTTTGGCCCGGGGCTCTATGGAGAGGAGGCCAGGTTCGGGCTGCAGGGAGGCAGCAGAGAGTCAGGAGAAGGGAACCGGAACTGGGGCAGCAGCAGTCCCCGCCCGTCGTGATGGGGACGCTGGCTGCATACACAAATGGCCGCAGAGATGGAGCCCCGGGTCCCTCGAGGAACACGTGACCACCCGGCCCGCCCTGGGGTCTCGGCCTCCCTTCCTCACCATCTCCTTCCCCTCCGTGGCTGCCCGCATCCTCCCTGACCTCAAGGCCCCACCTCAGGCTCCGTCCTGAAATCACCAGCCAGGGGATGCTGAGCCCCATCCTGTGTGGCCCTGGGGGCCCTCAGCAGCCCCACCCTGAGGGCCTCTCCCTGCGCCACAAGCAGCGCGGGCCGTGGCGTGAATGGACAGCCAGGAGCAGGGCTCTCCAAGAAGCAGCAGATCGGTTCCCCGGGACTGTGGTCCCACCGCCATGAACACGCCCGGCAGCTTTGCCAGCCCCAAGCCCCAAAGCAAACAGCCTCCGTTCTGAAAGCTGTCTGGAGCATGGACTCAGCTCTCCTCTCCTGAGTCCACCTTCCCCTTCCACCCCCAGCACTAGCACCAGCTCCTGGGCACAAGCGCCTGTGTTTCAGAACTCGCTCGGTGGCACAGCTATTTTCAACAGCTCAGTGCCAGGGCCAGTGAGCAGGGCCAAGTCCCTTGCCCTTAAGTGACCCTGGGGCTCGAGCTCCCCATCCAGGGCCTGCTGTGGGACGAAGGGCGGTGGGCCTTGTGGCGTGGTGGTGGAGGTCACCTGAAGCAGGGAGACTCTGCGACCCTCTGTGAAGGTGCAGTCCCGAGAGCGTGCCCTCGCACACCAGGATTCAGACTGGCCTCCCCACTGAGGAAGGGTGCAGACCTTAAGCCCTGAATTCAGAACTCACGAAGGCCATCTGCAGACTCCCCACAGGAGGTGGACAGACTTACCTCCCAGGGCTGGAATCCTAGAGAGGCCACCAGCCACCTCCCAACTTGTCTCAGGGTTATGCCAGGAGAACTGGTAGGCAGGCAACCTGGGCACACGGAGGCCTGGGGGCCAGGCCCAGGACTTGAGCCCTCTCCAGCCTCCAGCAACCTCACTGTGAGTGGAAAGGGGATCCCAGCCCCTCCCCACACCCACCTCACAGAGAGATACTTGTGAATACTGGAACATTCTTCCTTGTGTGTGTGCCCAGTCGCTTCAGTCGTTTCCGACTCTTTGTGACCTCATGGACTATAGCCCGCTTAGCTACTCTGCCCATGGAGTTCTCCAGGCAATGATACTGGAGTGGGTTGGCATGCTCTCCTCCAGGGGATCTTCCCAACCCAGGGATCAAACCCATGCCTCCTGCATCTCTGGCACTGCTGAGGTTCTATGGAGCCTTAATATTCTTCCTTCAGTTCAGTTCAGTTCAGTCGCTCAGTTGTGTCTGACTTTTTGCAACCCCATGGACTGCAGCACTCCAGGCCTCCCTGTCCATCACCAACTCCCAGAGCTTACTCAAACTCACGTCCATTGAACGGCGATGCCATCCAACCATCTCATCCTCTGTCATCCCCTTCTCCTCCCACCTTCAATCTTTCCCAGCACCAAGGTCTTTTCCAATGAGTCAGTTCTTCGCATCAGGTAGCCAAAGTATTGGAGTTTTAGCTTCAGCATCAGTCACTCCAATGAATATTCAGGACTGATTTCCTTTAGGACTGACTGACTTGATCTCTTTGCAGTCCAAGGGACTCCCAAGAGTCTTCTCCATCACCACAGTTCAAAAGTATCAGTTCTTTGGTGCTCAGCTTTCTTTATAGTCCAACTCTCACATCCATACATGACTACTGAAAAAACCACAGCTTTGACTAGACAGACCCTTGTTGGCAAAGCAATGTCTCTGCTTTTTAATATGCAGTCTAGATTGGTCATAGCTTTTTTCCAAGGAGGAAGCATCTTTTAATTCCATAGCTTAGATTAAGCCAAGTCTATCTCTCTCGTACTTCACACAGGACAGTCATGGGCTTTTTATTTTTATTTTTAGCTGGAAGGGCTCTTATACACCAAGTGATTAATCTGCCTCATTTCAAATGAGGTGCAGAAACTGAGGCCCAGAGAAAGGCCATGCCTTAACTGTGGTCACGCAGCAAGGCAGGTCCCAGGCCAGTTCAAGATATGACCACTGCCTTTGCCCACTGGCCTTTCCCACTGATCCCAGAGACAGCCTAGTTGGCAAAGCGTGGGGCCTCTCCCCAGCTCCTCCACAGTTCCAGCTCAGCCTGTTTCTGGCCAGCTCACCATCCTGGCCAACCTCACTCAGACACCTCCAGAAGAATCACAATGGCCCTCTGACAGCCAGGCCCCCGACCCCTGGAGCTGTCTCCCCGGGCTCCCCGACCCTCAGGGTGTCCTTGCTGGGTGGTGGTGTTATTCAATTCCCAAATCATGTCTGACTGTCTGCAACCTTGTGGCCTGTAGCACAGCAGGCCTCCCTGTCCTTCACCATCTCTTGGAGCTCACTCAAACTCATGTCCATTGAGTCGGTACCGCCATCCAATCAATTTATCTTGTCCTCTGCAGTCCCCTTCTCCTCCTGCCCTCAGTCTTTCCCAGCATCAGGGTCTTTTGCACTAAGTCAGTTCTTCACATCAGATGGGCCAAAATGTTGGAGCTTCAGCTTTAGTCTTTCCAAAGAGTAGCCAGAGTTGGTTTCCTTTAGGACTAATTGGTTGACCTCCTTGCTGTCAAAGGGGACTTTCAACAGTTTCTGTGTGGAGGGGACCACCAGGCATCCCCAGCAGTGCCCATGAGTCCCTTCCTCAGGGCCCCCTTCAGGTCCTTCTGTCTTCAGTCTAAAGGATTTCCTTTCGCATTTCTTATAGCATGAGTCTGTTGGCAAGGAATTCTCATGGATATCACTTGGCAGAGAATGTCATTGTTTGTCATTGTTTCTCTTTATTTTTAAAAGTACATCTTTGCTGGACACAGAATTCTAGAATAGCTTTTTTTTTCCCCCAGGACTTCAACAATGTTGTTCTGTAATCTGTGACATCCATTGTTTCTGATGAGAAGGCAGTTAAAGCTATTTTTGCTAAGTACTTTTTAAAAAATGACTTTTATAGTATTTCATTGTTAGTTTTTTCACGTGTTTTACTATGGCATACCTGGGTGTGGTTTCTTGTCTATTTTCTCTCTGTTGGCCCACTGAGAATCTTAGATCTATGAGTTAGTACTTTCAATTAAATTTCAATTTTTTTAAAACTACTATTATTTAAAATATTTTGTCTGCCCTGTTTGACTTCCTTTTTCTCCTCGGACTCCATTCACATAAATGTTAGGTTGCTTGAAATTGTTTGAGGCTCTGTCCCATGTCTTAAAAATCTTTTTATCTCCAGGTTTCAGTTGGTGGGTGACTCAAACAGTAAAGAAGCCACCTGCAATGCAAGAGACTGGGGTTTGATCCCTGAGTCAGGCAGATTCCCTGGAGAAGGGAATGGCTACCCACTCCAGTGTTCTTGCTTGGAGAATTCCATGGGCAGAGGAACCTGGAGGGCTACAGTCCATGGAGTCACAAAGAGTAGGACATGAGTGAGTGACTAACTCTTTCACTTTTTCCCTTTCGGTTTGTTTTGTTCATATTTCAAGTTTACTATGACACCACCCTTATGGCAGAAAGTGAAGAGGAGCTAAAGGGCCTCTTGATGAAGGTGAAAGAGGAGAGTGAAAAAGTTGGCTTAAAGCTCAACATTAAGAAAACGAAGATCATGGCATCCAGTCCCATCACTTCATGGGAAATAGATGGGGAAAGAGTGGAAACAGTGTCAGACTTTATTTTGGGGGCTCCAAAATCACTGCAGATGGTGACTGCAGCCATGAAATTAAAAGACGCTTACTCCTTGGAAGAAAAGTTATGACCAACCGAGATAGCATATTCAAAAGCAGAGACATTACTTTGCTGACTAAGGTCCATCTAGTCAAGGCTATGGTTTTTCCTGTGGTCATGTACGGATGTGAGAGTTGGACTGTGAAGAAGGCTGAGCGCTGAAGAATTGATGCTTTTGAACTGTGGTGTTGGAGAAGACTCTTGAGAATCCCTTGGACTGCAAGGAGATCCAACCAGTCCATTCTGAAGGATATCAACCCTGGGATTTCTTTGGAAGGAATGATGCTAAAGCTGAAACTCCAGTACTTTGGCCACCTCATGCGAAGAGCTGACTCACTGGAAAAGACTTTGATGCTGGGAGGGATTGGGGGCAGGAGGAGAAGGGGACGACTGAGGATGAGATGGCTGGATGGTATCATGGACTCGATAGACGTGAGTCTGAGTGAACTCTGAGAGATGGTGATGAACAGGGAGGCCTGGCGTGCTGTGATTCATGGGGTCGCAAAGAGTCAGACACGACTGAGCGACTGAACTGAACTGAGCTGAATGCTTTCTTCTGCAGTGTTCAGGCAGCCACTCAACACGTTTTTTCTTCAGCTATTATATTTTCCTATTCTAAAATTTTAATTTGTTTCTTCTTTAGAGTTTTTGTTTCTCTCTTGATATTTCCCACTTCAGTGGGAAAACACATACAATCCATCTTTTTCTGTAAATTTTAAAAATATGCCTATAATACTTATTTTAAAGTTCTTATCAAGTGATTCTGACAGCTGGGTTTTCTGCCAATTTGCTTCTTCTGACCAAGGTTTTCTTTTTTATGCCACACATTCTTGATTCTTTGCATGCCTCAAAAGTCATTAAAGTGTTAGTCATTCTCTTAGCTACCCCATGGACCGTAGCCTGCCCGGCTTCTCTGTCCATGGGATTCTCCAGGCAGGCTTACTGAAGTGGGTTGCCCTTCCCTCCCCCAGGGGATCTTCCTGACCCAGGGTGAAACCTGGGTCTCCTGCCTTGCAGGAAGATTCTTTACCGCCTGAGCCCCCAGGGCAGTCCTCTTTTCATGCCAGGTAATTTTAAACTAAATAATGGACACTGTAAATGGTATATTGTAGAGGTTCTGGGTTCTGGTATTCTCCTCAGAAGAATGTTACTTTTTGTCCTTGTTTTTCTTTAGTCGCTAAATTGGGTCCACCTCTTTGCGATCCCAGGGACCACAGTCCGCCAGGGTCCTCTGTCCACGAGTTTCCCAGCAGGAGCCCTGGAGTGGCTGGCCGCTCCCCCACCTCCGCCTCTTGGGGCTTTGCATCGGCAGGCGGATTCTTTACCACCAGCGCCCCCTTTTGTTAGTGTCGGCTAAATTACCAACAATCGCCTGGACCTTGTGCAAGTTTGGGGCTTAGGCTTTGAAAGGGCAGGTCTATTCCAGTTTTCCCTCAGTCCGACAGTACCTCCCTAAGTCTGAGGACTTGACCTTTATGCCTAAAGCATAGCCTTTCCTTGGCTCCAGTTGAAGGAGCAAAACTACAGAAATTGGACTTCCAATTCTGTATCCCCTGAGCTAACCAGCCAGTTACATCTCTGCTCTCATCTTAAAGACTGTGGGTGTTGCTTTCCACTGATATTTTTGGATGTAACCTTGTGCATGTACAGTTTATGAGTCAGCCAAGAGGCATTTATATGCAGATTCAAGGATATCCTCTTCCAGCCCTGGACTCTCTTTTGTCCTGTATTTCCTCCTCATTTTCTAGTTTCTCTGGTTTTGCTGAGTTCAGGCCTTGACTCCTCAACTTTTTAGACAGCGACTTTCTTCTTTATCTCTGCTCCTACGTGGCTTGTAAACTGGAGGGTGCCTCCAGGGCAAAAGTTCATTATACAGATATCGCATCTGCTGTTTCCTTGTTTTAAGTGTCTCATCCTTTCAAGTTTCAGCCCATTGTTGGTTGTTTTTAAGTGTCTTCAAGCGGCTGTTTCTACGTTTTGTCCAGAGTGCAGTTACTGTCAGGAGAAAGCATGATCTGTTGCAAGCAACCCCACCGTTTTTGGACTATTCAGACATTTAATTTTACTTTAAAAAGTTATTATGGTCTCCCTGGAAATTGATAAAATAGTACATAAAGTCTAATATATTGTTCTCTCAGCTTCCCTTAATGATGACAGCTTTAGTGCAATGTCAAACGAAGGAAGCTGATGTTGGCACAATACTGTGAATTAGGCCACAGAAGTTGCTCGGTGTCCACCGCACTCCTTTGTGCGTTGTTTGTGTGCGCGTGTGTGTGTGAGTTCTGTACACTGTGGTCCCACATACAATTCAGGTAACCATTTATCACACAAAGGATCTCCTTTTGATATTCCCTTATATTCTCACCCCTTCCATTCTTGTGCCTCAGACACCATTCATATGTTCTTGATTTCTCTCTTTTTGTCATTTTAATAATGTTATGCAAATGGAATTACATAGTATGTGAGATTTTGAGACTGACTTTTGCAATGAGCTCAACACCCTTGAGATCCATCCAAGCTGTTGTATGTACCAACACTTTGCTCCTTTTCTTTCTTTTTACATTTGAAGTTTTAAAAGGAAACTTATACTTTTAGAACAGTTTTACACATACAGAATTATCCCAAAGATTGTACAAAGAGTTCACGTATACTCTGCACCAAGTTCCTCCTATTATTAACATCTTACATTATTAGTATGGCAATTTGCCACAATTCGTGAGCCAATACTAATATGTTGGTATTAACTAGAGCCCGTATATTGAGTTGGCCAAAATATTTGTTCCATTCTTTCATAAGATGTTACCAAAAAAACCTGAATGAATTTTTGGCCATCCCAATGCTATACACATTTCCTTACTTTTCCCTTAACGTCCTTTTTCTCTTTCAGGATTCCACTCAGGAAACCATATTACATTTAGATGTCATATCTCTTTAGGCTTGGAGGAGGGCATGGCACCCCTCTTCAGTATTCTTTCCGGGAAAATCCTATGGAGTTTCCATAAATAGCTTGGTGGGCTACAGTCTGTGGGGTCACAAAGAGTCAGACACGACTGCAGCTACTGGGCACTCTTCCCTCTCCTCCTGGCTGTGTCTAAAGCGTTCCTTTCTTTTTGTTTTATTATTTTATGTTTTAGGGTTTTGAGGAGTACTTGTCAGATGTTTTGTAGAATGTTTCAAAACTGGGATTTTTCCGATGCCTGTCTCACGATTAGAACAGGATAATGTGTTTGGGGAAAGAAGGCCACACAGGAAAAGTGGCGTCTCTTCACGGCGCATCACGGGAAGACACTATCACTGTTGACGCTGCCCTGATGGCCTGGCTCGGGGTCGTGCTTGTCAGGTTACTTCACTGCAGCTATGCTCTTCTGATCGCTCCTCTTTGGAAGAAAGCCTTCAGAGGCAGCCCTATAAAATCCTATACTTGAGGACTGGAAGATATGCCCCCATCCTGAGAGCTGAATGTTTGCACAATCATTTGGAATTCTCCTGTATAGGATATTGTCTATATTCATTCATCCATTAGTTTACTCAGCCATTTATTTATGTCAGCATGAACTCAAGGATATTTAGTTTATGCTTCAGTTTATAATCTGACACTATGCTTTTTAAAAAGACTGATTTCTTTACTTGGCGGTGCCAGGTCTTAGGTGCAGCATGGGGGACCTGGTTTCCTGGCCAGGGATGGAACCGAGCCCCTGCGTTTGTTTCAGTCCCTGGACCACCAGGAAAATGCACCAGCACGACGTTTCTGTTTTCTTCCCCAGAATCGTCTCAGCTTTGGCCATCGGGCTTCCGTTGAACTGGCCGCTTTCTGCAGCTGGCGTGTTCCAGGCAGTTGTGAGTTTTCTGGTTTGGTTGTTTTCAGGCACTTTCTTCCTTTCCAGCACTGTCGGGTGCTTCAGGCACCTCTTATACTTCCTAGCCTCCCCACTACAGTCAGTCGCTTTCCCAAGGAACCCTGGTTCCTTCTCTTGAATAGTGTTACGAGAAGGCAACATCTGGGTACAAGATGGGTTCGCTGCTACTGGAGAGTCATTGCTTCTCGGCCTTCCAAGCTGACAGAGCAAGGAGACTGCTTAGCTTACCTCGTATATACGCACATCAATGCGAAGCTCTGCATGTAACCATCTGTGTTTCTATTACAGTGAACATGTTCATGCTGGTGTCTCCAGCTCTGCTGCATCGACCCGCGGATCATTCTAGGCTCCTCTCCTTACTCATCTGTAACTTCTCTCTCGCACAGTGAGAAATTTGGTTCCTACCATCTGCCATCTATGTTTTAATTGTTCACTGCCAGTGTTCACACCTAGTGGCTTCATAATGTTAGCCCACACATTCCGCCATAGGGAACAGCTCCTTGAATTAGAATACTGTGCTTATGTGCACTTATGTGCATTTCTTTTGCCCCCAGTCTTACTGACTTTACTATTTTCAAATTTTCTTACATCCATCCCATTCCCTTCAGTGAGGTCGTGTCATCCGTGTCTAATACATTTAGATTATTCTGTCACCATCTGCATTTTATCCTGAGATGCCCCAACCTCCTAAATGATTTTTAAAATTTGCATATAATGCAGCTCACTCTTCTTTCTACAAAGTTCTACAGGTTTTGACAAATGATAAGGTCATTGGTCTACCACTGTAATGTAATAAAAAATAGCTTCGCTGCCCTAAACTATCTCTCATGCTTCACTCATTCAGCACCTTCCCCCAACCTCTCAGCAGCCACATTTTTTTCACTATCTCTATACTTTTGTCTTTCCCATAATGTCGTATCAGAAATCTATTGTACACAGCCTTTTCAAAGAATTTTTTTCACTTAACAATATTCTAAACAGTATAATTATTCATTTAGAAATGGGCATTTAGTACAGACATTATGAAGACTGGTATGATAACCCCTTTAAAAACTAAAAATAGAGCTACCATATGATCCTGCAATCCCATTCGTGGGCTTATACCCAGAGAAAACCATGGTCTGAAAGGCTGCATGCACCCAGGGTTCACTGCAGCACTGTTTACAATAGGCAAGACGTGGAAGCAACATGAATGTCCATCAACAGGAGTGGATAAGGAATATGTGGCACGTATGCACAATGGAATATTACTTCGCCATTGAAAATCATGAAATAATGCTATTTGCATCGAATACGCCTATAGATTGTCAGGCTGAGTGATGTAAGTCAGAAAGAAGAACATTGTATCACTTGACTGCTACTGCTGCTGCTGCTAAGTCACTTCAGTCGTGTCCGACTCTGTGCGACCCCATGGACGGCAGCCCTCCAGGCTCCCCCCACCCCTGGGATTCTCCAGGCAAGAACACTGGAGTGAGTTGCCATTTCCTTCTCCAATGCATGAAAGTGAAGGGGAATCTAAAAACTAAGGATACAAATGAACTTACTTACAAAACAGAAACAGATCCACAGACTTAGAAAACAAGTTTATAGTTGGCATGGGGGAGGGTAGAAGGGAGGGATAGTTAGGGAGTTTGGAATTGGCATGTACACACCACTGTGTTTAAAATGGATAATCAACAAGGCCTTACAGTATAGCACAGGGAACTCTGCTCAATATGGTGAAACAACCTAAATGGAAAAAGAGTTTGAAAAAGAATAGATCCATGTATGTGTATAACCAAAGCACTTTGCTGTACACCTGAAACTGACAAAACATTGTTGATCAACTATATTCTCTAAGTGTAGCATAGAACAAATCGTTTTCCAAAAACGGGTTAATATATGATATTATGGAGAAGCAGACAGAGAGATCAGGCTTGGGGGCACAGTGCGGGCAGGAGAGGGCGGGACGAATTGAGAGAGGAGCATGGAAGCATGCACATTACCGGATGTAACATAGATAACCAGTGGCGATTGTCCGTGGCCCAGGGAGCTCAAATCAGGCGACAGCCCAGAGGGGCACGATAGGGTGAGAGGCGGGAGGGAGATTCAGGAGGGAGGGGACATACGTCTACCCATGGCTGATTGATGTTGATGTATGGCAGACACCAACACAATGCTATAAAGCAATTATCCTCCAGCTAAAAATGAACACATTCTTAAAAAGAAACGGACATTTCATGTCTATCCATGTCTTTGTGACTCAATAGATCATTTCCTTTTATTGTTGAATGATATTCCATTGTGTGGATGAACCACAGTTTGTGTATCCATTCTCCTAGGAAAGACACCTTGGTTGCTTCCAGTGTGGGGCATTTACAAATAAAGTTTCTAGCAACATTAGTTGCAGGGTTTTGGGTGGACTTGTGTTTTCAGTTTGGTTGGATAAATACTGAGTAGTTTAATGGATCCTGTGGTAAGATTATATTTCACTTTGTAAGACACTGTCGAGCTACCTCCTAGAAGACTATGCCATTTTGCCTTCTGACCGGCAATGAATGAGATTCCCTGTTACTCTGCACCTGTGCCAGCCATCATGACCTGGATTTTAGGCAACCTGACAGGTGTGTTGGTATCTCATCGTTGTTTTAATTTGCAAGTCCCGAATGACAACAGAGGTCCGTGTATTCAAAGCTATGGTTTTCCCAGTAGTCATTTAGGGATGTGAGAGTTGGACCATAAAGAAGGCTGAGCGCTGAAGAATTGATGCTTTCAAATTGTGGTTTAAAAGGAGATCAAACCAGTCAATCCTAAAGAAAATCAACCCTGAATATTCACTGGAAGGACTGACGCTGAAGCTCCAATACTTTGGTCAACTGTTACCAAAGCCGACTCGCTGGAAGAGACCCTGATGCTGGGAAAGACAGAGTGCAGGAGGAGAAGCGGACGACAGAGGATGAGATGGCTGGATGGCATCACCGATTTGATGGACATGAGTTTGAGCAAACTCTGGGAGACAGTGAAGGACAGGGAAGCCTGGCGTGCTGCAGTCAATGGGGTTGCAGAGAGTCAGAGATGACCGAGCGACGGAACAGCAGCAACAACATATGCTATCGAGCCCCTTTCATATACTTCTTTACTATCTGTCTCTCCTTTGATGAGAAGTCACTTCAGATCTTTTTTCCATAAGTTGTTTGTTTTCCTATTGCTGAATTCTAAGGGTTCTTTCTTTTAAATTTTGGATATAAGTCCTTTAGCAGATATGTGTTGCGCAAATATTTCTTCCCAGTATGGGAACTGCATTTCCATTCTCATCAGTGTCTTTTGCAGAACAGTTTTAAATCTTAATAGCATCCAGTGTATCACCTTCTCCCTTCACAGAGCATGCTGTTGATAGTGCATGCACAAGCTCATCACCAAACCCAAGGTCAGGTGGAATTCCTCCCCTGATTCCTTCCAGGAGTTGATAGCTCCATGTTTCAAGTTTAGACTTATGATCTGGTCTTCCCTGGTGGCTCCATGGTGAAGAATCTGCCTGCAGTGCAGGAGGCCTGAGTTTGATCCCCGGGTTGGGAAGATCCCCTGGAGGAGTGGGCTTCATACAGTCCATGGGGTCACACAGAGTTGGAAATGATGGAGTGACTAAGCATAGCGCCAGTTTATGATTTATTTCCCTTTTATTCTTGAAGAACATTGTTTCTTGATATAGGATTTGGGGGTTGACAGTTCTTTTCTTTCAGAACTCTAAAAATATACCTCTTCTTCCTGACCCTCATGAGAAATTGCTTTTGTTTGGATTGCTGTGCTGTGTTCAGTTGCTCAATCCTGTCTGACACTTTGTGACCTCATGGACTGTAGCCCGCCAGACTCCTCTGTCCATGGAATTCTCCAGGTAAGATACTGGAGTGTGTTGCTATGCCCTCCTCCAAGTGATCTTCCCAACCCAGGGATCACACCCTCATCTCCTGCGCTACAAGCAAATTTACCACTGAGCAAACAGGGAAGCCCTGTTTGGATTGAGGTTTCCCTAAATATAGAATGTCGTTGCACTCTGGTTTGGAGAAGGCAATGGCACCCCACTCCAGTACTCTTGCCTGGAAAATCCCATGGGCGGAGGAGCCTGGTAGGCTGCAGTCCATGGGGTCGCAAAGAGTCAGACATGATTGAACGACTTCACTTTCACCTTTCACTTTCATGCACTGGAGAAGGAAATGGCAACCCACTCCAGTGTTCATGCCTGGAGAATCCCAGGGACGGGGGAGCCTGGTGGGCTGCCATCCATGGGGTCGCACAGAGTCGGACACGACTGAAGCGACTCAGCAGCAGCAGCAGCAGCAGAGTAGCACTCTGATTGGTCTCAGCAATCCTGTGTCTTTTGTTTTCAAAAGTTTCATTATGATGTTTCTTGGCATGGGCGTCTTTGGGTTCATTCTATTTAGGATTCACTCAGTTTCTTGAATCCATAGGTTGACACCTTTCGCCAAATTAGAGGAATTATCAACCATCATTTCTTTAAATCTTCTTTCAGCCTCACTTTTCTGTCCTCTCTTTCTCAGATTCCAATGACTAGAGTGTTAGAACCTTCAACAGGTCAACTGAGTGTCTGGTTTTTTTTACTTTTTTTTCATTCTATTTTCTCTCTTTGGCTCAGACTGGTCCTTCTTTGATTCTATTGATCTCTTTAGAGTTCAGAGCTCTCTTCCTTTGTTATCTCCAATTCACCTTCGAGCCCACCCAGTGATTTTTAAGTCTCAGTTATTGCTTCTATTTTTTCTTTTAGTTCGAAAATTTTCCCTTGGCATCATTTTATATCTTTCATTTCTGATCTTCTGGATTTTTTTTCATGTGTCTCAAGGGTCTTCAAATTGCTGTGGGGGCACTCTTGTGATTGCTTCTCTATAATCCGTGTCAGATAATTTCAACATCTGACTCATCTCAGTATTGGCATCTGTTGATTGCTGTACCTCTTTCAGACGGTGATTGCCCTGATTCTTGGTGTGATGAGTGGTGCATTATTGTATCCAGGATCTTTGAGGCATTATGTAACAAGGCTCTGGCTCCTATTTAATCTCTGTCTGGGTCTCCTTGTTTAGGGGTCATGTGCAGGCCTGCGTGGCGTGAGTATTCTGCTTCCCACCTGATGTCCTGAACCCCTACCTGAGCTAAAGTGATCCTGCAGCTCATAGCACCTTGCTGGCAAAAGGCAAGACTAGAAGCTTGGTTCCCCCCTCCCCCAACTCTGCTGATACCGCCTCGACAGAAGCATCCCACTGCCATGCAAACCATCTGCTGCCATTGGCTAAGGATGGGGATTCAGCTCCCCCTGGGCCCCACTGGTACCACGTGTGGGGAAGTCAGGTTCCACGCGGTGCCTTCCCATCCCGCCTCCAGGATCCAGGAGGCCGCTGACTGCTCTGGGGGCGTACATTCACTCACCGAGCACTTGGGCTGCCTCTGTGTCCTGGTCCTGCTGCTGCGAGGGGGGATGGCGCCTCCTTGCTCGCTCCGCCAGCAGAGAGGCGGTGTCCTCATTGGCGTTTGACTCCACCTTTAAAAATGGCTTTCTGGCGCTTCGTTTCTTACATGATAGTATACATGTTTCAGTGCCATTCTCCCAAATCATCCCACCCTCTCCGATGCTTGGGGCTGGTGCACGGATGATCCAGAGAGATGATATGGGGTGGGAGGTGGGAGGGGGCTTCATCATTGGGAGATCGTGTACGCCTGTGGCTGATTCATGTCAATGTATGGCAAAACCAATACAGTACTGTAACGTAGACTAAAGTAAAAATAAAATAAAATGGCTTTCTGCTTTGCTAAGCTGCCTGGTCCCTTTGGCTACAGGGAGCAGGCTTTTCTTGGGGCTTTTTTTTTTTTTTGGTCCAGGCCTCACTGTCCAGTGAGAATTATGCCAGTGCAGGATGGATGGGAGGCAGAGAGAGCCCAGGGGCCCAGGGCCACGCTGCCCCTAAGTCTTAAGACCCCTTGGCCACTCTTTGTTTCATCCTTCAGAATCTTTCCAAACTGGTTAGGTTATGCCAAAGGTTTTTTTTTTTTTTTTTTTTTTTCCCATTGTAAAGAGGAAGAAGGAAGAAGGAGGCCACTCCATCATGGTGAGAACTAGAAATTTCTATTTTGACATCTTCCTTAACCATTTTAGTAGGAAATGGGGTTCTCGAGTTTCCCAAATGGGCCAGTGAACCCTCTTGAGAACCACAGTCCTCAGTGTGGGAAACACTTAGGAAATCCCTACAAAAAGTTTTGCCTTTACAACTGGCAAAATACATGTTTGTGTTCTTATTAAAAGGAATATGTGTGTGCTTGGTGACTCCAGTCGTGTCCAGCTCTCTGCAACCCCATGGACATGGCCTGCCAGCCTCCTCTGTCCGTGGGATTCTCTAGGTGAGAATACTGGAGTGGGTTGCCACTCCTCCTCCAGGGAAAAGGAACACACACACATTGAAAAATATTCTCACAGAATGTGCAGGCTCTGTGCCCAGACCTGGACAGCTTTGTTTGCTTTGAGGAGAGAAACGTGGGCACTGGTATGTGCCCTCTGCCCCTTGCCAGGTCTCCCCAGTTGTTGTCATTGCTCATCTGACCCCTCTTCTAATTCCTGATTCTTCTTATTTTAAGATTTTTTTTTAATTTGATGTTTATGTTTCGGGGCTTCCCTGGTGGCTCAGTGGTAAAGAATTCACCGCCCAGTGCAAGAGATGCAGGCTGGATCCCGGGGCCGGGAGATCCCCTGGAGGAGGGCATGGCAGCCCACTCCAGTGTTCTTGCCTGGAGAATCCCATGGACAGAGGAGCCTGGCGGGCTACAGTCTGTGGGGTTGCAAAGAGTCAGACATGAGTGAAAGGGCTTAGCTTTTATGTTTCGGAATTTTGGTCTCGAGGCACATGGGATCTTAGTCCCATGCCTGGGGATTGAGCCTGCACCCCTTGCTTTGGAAGGGGAAGTCTTATCCACTGGACTGTCAGGGAAGTCCCCTAATTCCTAATTTTTAGCTCTTCTCAATGTGGTGAAGAAGCGATGCAGACCAAGGTTCCATGCCTGCGCCTGCCACTCACTAGCTGAGTTATAGCAGATCCGCAAAGATGGCATAGCGTGTGAACAGACCTTACGGGGTACCTGTGAGGATTAACTTTAATAAGGTGGGTGAAGGAGAAAATGCAAGTGCCAACATCGGTTCTCAATAAACATTTGTTAAATGGATGGAAAGAGAGCCCGGCTCAGTGACTGGAGTGTCAGCATCGATCCTTTATGTACTATGGTATTTCTTTCTCAACCTCCTGGAATCATCCCCAGCAGCCAGTCCTTGACTGCCTCCAGGGCACAGGGACCCCTTCTGCGGTCTCTGTTATCAGCCCTGTGATAGCCCGTGTCACTGTGTACTCCAATTGCCTCTTCTGGTCTTGGTGCCCCTGGAGAATGGACCCTCCTTGAAGGGTTCTCTTCTTGCTTTATCTACGGGACCTATAAACACCATAGCATCATTCAGTGGTGGTGGGGCGGCAGAAGGGAAGAATCCTAAGGCTAATGCCCCCAGAAGTGTCACCAGTGAGTGGGTGTGAGAGGATAGAGAGCCTGCAAGGGAAACCAAGATGGTCAGCAGATATCGCAGAGGCCAGGGAAGAAGGGATTGTCAAGAAAGGAAGGGAGACACTGGATCTGGCGACATGGCTGCTCTTGGTGTGACTCTGTGTGGCTGGCTTGGGGGTGGGGTGGGGTGGGGGCTGAATGAACCCTGCTCCTGGAGCGAGGTGCTCCCTGAGTCTGTCCATGGCCCAGCACAAATGTTCCTGCAGGAGATGGGCCCAAAGCAGCAAAGTCTGGGTCCTGCCTCCTCTGCACAAGACTCCCCCTCTTCCAGAAACATCCACAAAACCCACAGTGTGTCTAACAACCATGGCAACTATCCCCACCTTCGGCATCAGAGCTGCAGTGCTGTGCGAGCTGAGTGACTGTCGTGTCTGACTCTTTGTGACCCCATGGACGGTAGCCCACCAGGCTCCTCTGTCCATGGGATTCTCCAGACAAGGATACTGGAGTGGGTTGCCATGCCCTCCTCCAGGGGATCTCACAATGAAGCCTGGGGAGGGGAAGGGGCTCTCCTGAGCTCCAGGCTAACGGACCCTCTCGGAACACTCTCTGAGATCACTCTTCCCAAATGCTGGCCAGCCATGCCAAGGCAGGAGGCCAGCAGAAGTGCCCTGGCCAGGAGTAGGGGGCAGGTGGGCAGGCTTCTGAGAAAGCCAGTTAGAAATGCAACCGCGGTGCTGGCCTTGTGAGCCTGCAGGTCAGGGTTACCAGGGGCTGGCCGGCACGTGGGCTGGCTGACACATGTCAAGGGCTCCTAGGGGACGGGGAGGGTGGGAGTAGGGGGTCCTAGACCCCTTGGCACCCACTGCCCACGGCTCCCGTTGGTCACAGAGGTTCTGACTTCTGCAGGGCCCACCGCAGCAGGGCTGGCCGTTCACATCAGCCCCTCAGGCTGTCCTCCCTGTGTTCCTATCTTCCTCTTCCAAGTCCTTTACATGGCAGCTCACGCTCCTGTTTTTTTTTTTAAAAAGGAAGAAGAGGGAAATTTTTTTTTCTCCCCCTACAAAAAGCACAAGGCTTGGGAGAGAGAGGAAAAGCTGATGCAGAGACACCAGCTCGGGGTCTGGCCTGCCTTTCCTCCGATCCCTGAACACCAGGCTTTCGCCCTCGGTCACCAGAGGGGGCTCAGAGACTGCCCCTCCCAAACGACACCACGTAAAAGGGAGACGCTAGGCCTTGCCCTGGTCTGTCACCTCTCCCCTCACAGCAGGGAAGACTTGGGCCCAGAGAGAGTGAAGGACTTACCCAGAGTCACAGAGCAGAGCAG
The DNA here is from genome assembly GCA_917880005.1 of Nanger dama. NCBI lineage: Eukaryota > Metazoa > Chordata > Mammalia > Artiodactyla > Bovidae > Nanger > Nanger dama. Next base: position 4,096,150 of record CAKJTW010000063.1, on the reverse strand, counting down.
CGCAGACACAGGGTGAAACCATCCAGGACGCGAGGCGGGTGGGAGGGATTATGCCTGGGCCTCACCTCTAGTCACTAGAACATGGCAAAGGGACAAGATTTTGCAGATGCAATGGAAGGCCCAAATCGGTAGATTCTGAGTCCATCAAAAGAATTTCACACTGGGTTGGGCCTGCTTTAAGCAGGGGACTGGGCCTTCCCTGAGGTCAGACACTCTGCTGCTGGCTTACAAAGCAAGCCACCGTGAGTCCCAGAGCTTCAGGGATGGGAAATCTGCCCACAACCCGAGGGAGTCGGGAGACAGAGTCCCCTCCCTGGCCGTCGAGCCTCCAGATGAAAACATGGCCCCCGGATTGCAGCTTTGGGGGTCCAGGCAGAAGACAGAGATCAGCCAGCCTGCAGTTCTGTCCCTGGAAGGTGTGAGGGAAAAAAAAAATGTGTTATTTCATTATTTATTCTACTGCATTGGGTCTCAACTACAGGATCTCCCAGTGAGGCATCCAAACTCCCTGTTTGTGGCACACGGGCTCAATGGTTGTGGTTTGTGGGCCTAACTGCTCAGTGGCATGTGGTATCTCAGCTCCCCCGGCCAGGGATCGAACCTGCATCCTCCGCATTGCACGGCAGATTTTTAACCACTGGACCACGAGCGATGTTTCCAGGGCAACCCTTGGAGCTGCTCAGTCACTCAACAGCAGGTGGACCTTGCATTCTTCGTCTTTTTTTAAATCTCAGTTTTATTTATTTTTACTTTACGATATTGTATTGGTTTTGCCATACATTGACATGAATCCGCCACGGTTGTACGTGTGTTTCCCATCCTGAACCCCGCTCCCACCTCCCTCTTCATCCCATCTCTCTGGGGCATCCCAGTGCACCAGCCCCGAGCACCCTGTATCATGCATCAAACCCGGACTAGCGATTCATTTCACAACCTCGGCATTCTTATCTGTGGAATGGGGTCACTGGGGCTGATTCTCCACGGCCGCTGAGCAGACCAGGTAACAGAAGACAGGAGGACCCACCAGCTGGGGCTCAGGCTGAGAAGCTGGGCCACTGATCCCCCAAGCCCATAACTGGGTCCCTGCATTTCTTTCCACACTGGACCACAAAACCCTTGGGCCAGGAACCCAGGCCACTCAGGGTATGCAAAGGATCCAACCCAGAGCTTTAGGACAACATGGGGCAAACCCTAGCTCTGCCGGGTCCCAGGCCACCTGGGTCCCCTGCACATCAGAAGTCACCCCACCACCCTTGCCTGATGTCCAGGCCTCCAGCCTGCCCTGCTGGACACACCTGACCCAGCCCACTGTGTGTGGGGGCCACGCTGAGCCCTGGCATGTAGAATGATCTGAAGCCACGACCTGCCTAGGTCAAAGGCCCCTTGGTGTCCTGAGGCTGTCCTCACTGGGCACTTAGGAGACCCGGGCAGGTCTCAGTGATCAGGGTGACGCCCATGCATAGGGGCCCGCCCCTGTCCGTCACACGGGGAGTCTCTCTGGCTCTCGGAGGACCAGAGCTGCCGTGGCAGCAGGCGGGGCACAGACTTCGGGAGATGTCCTCAGGGCGGGCGCAGACGCAGCTCCAGCTCTGCGCCTCCTCGGATCTCACATTTCGGAGTGTGCCAGGCGGTCCTCCAGCTGCCAGCAACTGCGTCTTGGCCTCAGGGCTTTCTTTGAAGTTGCAAATACGCGCTCCACTCCTGCACCATGGTTGGCCTCCAGTGCTGAGGGTTAACAGCCTCGGGAGTGGTCCAGGAGCTGAGGTGCAAGCCTGCCAGCTCCCTGCCCCCACTGGCTCATGGAGAACCCAGGGGGCCTGAGCCCCCATTGCCCTAGGGGAGCTTGCTTAGAAATGCGCCCTGCTCCCTGCCTTTGTGCTTCCAGGACCGCCTTCCAAATAAGCTGCTGGCGTGGCCCCCTTGTCCAGAGTCTGCTTCCGAGGGGCCCAAGCTCAGACAGTAATTAGGGCACGTCCTTGCCCCCAAGAGGCTCACCGCCTGGTAGAAACAGGTACGGGACTTAGGGTTGCCATGGAACTCCAGGCGGGACAAGGGTGCAAAGCCCCACAGCTGCTATTAGCAGCCCGATGTCCACCCAGCACCTGGCGCATGACTGGCATCCCTGCCTGACATCCCAGGGCCTCTGAGGATGCTGTGAGCGGACACAGAGAAGGGGAGAGTGGCGTTTCCTGGAAAACAGACGGGCCTGCCAGAGCATTAATCACAGGAAAAATGACAGTCATCCCAGCCAACCTTCGATCGTTGATTGGGGTAAACACAGTGGGATTAAAAGAAACCACCAGCATTCCAGCTCATTAGAGCTAAAACGTTTCTTAAGCTTGGAACATCATCTTGTCAGGTCCCTCCAGACCCAGCCAGCCGGTGGAAAATCCAGCTAATTTAGAAATGAGTGTGGGAGCCTGCGCTGTCTCAGGCCCTGCAGGTCAAGGATCTGGCTGGAGGGATGTGGGGCCCTAGGCTGGCCCTCCACAGGCCTGTGACAGTCGTGATCTCACCCACTCTCCCCAGCTCCCTGAGAAAGAGGGGTCAGAGAGGGGTGACCACTCACTGAGATCTCTGGGATGGGTCCTTCCTGGTCCCCCCGGCAATGGGCTGCACCCACACACGAATATCAGCCCCCTCCTCATCTTTTCCTGCCCTGGATAGAGGGACAGTCCCTTCTGCAACCTTCCCCCATGTGGGAAGGGTTTCCCACCTTTCTGTGAAGGCCCAGAGAGTAACATGGTAGGTTTTGCAATCGAAAATGCCTTTTTCTCCTCTCTGTTGCACTTTCCTCTTTACTTACTTTTCCCGTGTGCATAGTTGCTCAGTTGTGTCCGACTCTTTGTGACCCCACGGACTAGAGCCCTCCAGGCTCCTCTGTCTGTGGGATTTTCCAGGCAAGTACTGGAGTGGGTTGCCATTTTCTCCTCCAGGGGATCTTCCTGACCCAGGGATCAAACCTGCATCTCCTGTGTGTCCTGCGTTGGCAGATGGATTCTTTACCATTGAGGCATCTGGGAAGACTTATTCTCTCAAAGCCTTCACAAATATAAAACAACTTAACTTGCCGGTTATTTTTTCATACTGTTCATGGGGTTCTCATAGCCAGAATACTGGAGTGAGTTGCCATTTCCTCCTCCAGAGAAGGTCCATATAGTCAAGGCTATGGTTTTTCCAGTAGTCATGTATGGATGTGAGAGTGGGACCATAAAGAAGGCTGAGCGCCGAAGAATCGATGCTTTCAAACTGTGGTGCTGGAGAAGACTCTTGAGAGTCCCTTGAACTGCAAGGAGATCAAACCTGTCAGTCCTAAAAGAAATCAGCCCTGGATGTTCATTGGAAGGACTGGTGCTGAAGCCAAAGCTCCAACACTTCAGCTACCTGATGCGAAGAGCTGACTCACTGGAGAAGAGCCTGCTGATGGGAAAGAGAGGGCAGGAGGAGAAGGGAGTAGCAGAGGATGAGGTGGTCAAAGAGCATCACCAACGTAATGGACATGAATTTGAGCAAACTCTGGGAGAGAGTGGAGGACAGAGAGCCTGGTGTGCTGCAGTCCACGAGGCTGCAAAGAGTTGGACACGACTGAGTAATTGAATGATGACGAAACTTGCAGGCTCTGCAAAAAGGAATCTTAGGCAGAACGTGGCCACCAGGCTATAGCTTGCCAACTTCTGGTCCCCAGACATACAGAGGTTCATGTGGCACTAATTCTCCACTTCTGCCTCTCACAGACTCCTATCCATCCTTCACAACCCAGCTCGAATGCTCTCTTCTGCCTGAGGTCTTTCTCAGCTTCTTTCCTCCAGGCACCTACACTCCGGAACTACCCTCTGGCCCCAGGAGGGCTCCAGGCGGTGATGACAGTGCTCAGGTACCATCTGAATCCAGCCTGTACCCGCATGGGGCATCCTCCAGGCACCAGGTGTGTGTGAGGAGCCAGAAGGTGTGTGAAGGGCAACGTGGCTCAGTGTCCAAGTCACAGGTTTCCAGAGGGACCCTACGCAGGGAAGCCGGTGCCCTTCAGCTGACACCGGAGCCACCGCCAGGGCTACAGACCCAGGGATGGGGAGCCGAGGACAGCACCGGGTGGGCTGCAGTGATTCAGGGATGAACTCCTTCCAGAAAGGGGTCAGGAGGACGGGCCTGGTGGCCTGGCAGGGGCGGGGCTGCGAATGGAGGAGGAGCCTTCTCGGGAAGGAACAGCGCTAACCAAGCCCGAGGTGGGGAATCCACAGCACGGTTTAGGAAGTATGAGCCGTGGGGTTGGGGAGGTCACTGTGGGTTCTGAGCCCTCCACAAGGGCTGGGAACCTGTGTGCCCTTCTCTGGGGGTACCCTGAGCCCCCAACACAGGACACAGGATGGAGGGGCTGAGTGCAGATGGTGGAGAAGGAGCAGGAGGCAGAGACGAGGTGGCGAGGTGCCAGCAGCCTTCCTGGGGCATGGGGTGGTCTGGGCACTGAGGGCCCTGGTGGACGAGGTTGCTTCAGGCAGGAAATGCTGTTGGCTAAGAAGAGCGGGCGGGCTCTGTGGAGGGTATCAAGAGTGTAGACACAGAGAGGTGGTGGTGGGACTTGCTGGTGGACCTGGGTGGGGCTCAGCCTCCCCAGGTGGCATTAGTGATAAACAGCCTGTCTGCCAACTCAGGAGATGTAGGAGGTGTGGGTTCGACCCCCAGATCAAGAAGATCCCCTGGAGAAGGAAATGGCAACCTGCTCCAGTACTCTGGCCTGGGAAATCCCACAGACAGAGGAGTCTGGTGGGGTCGAGAAGAAAAGGACGAGACTAAGCCAAAGACATAACCAAGTGAGGCACGGAATCGAGAAGTGGGTTTGAGAGTCAGGCTAGACTGGGAGGTGGGAAGCAGAGGGTCTTGCCCAAAGCTGGAGCCCAGACCTCCATCGGCACGATGAGGCCGTTGATGAGGAACCTGATGAAGCCTCCTGAACCCCACGGAGCTTGAGCATCCTGGAGTCCAATCAGGACACCTCCAGCCCGGGGGCCCGACTCCCTCTGAAGAGAGGTGAAGGCCGAAGACTTCCAGGCCTGCGGCGAGCGGAGGGACTGCAGCCCAAATGCAAGCTCAGCCCAGAACCTCCCACATGCTGGGTTTGGGAAGCCACTGTCCCAGCCCACCTGTGACCTTGACTCGACCTTCCCCTCTAGCAGGGTTCAGGTCCGAGCCCTCCCCGTGGGCTGCGCTGGGCTCTAAGGAAAGCAAATCTTGCCTGAGGGGCCAGGGTGGCTGGGATGGGCGGCTTCCTCTCCGCCCCCTCCCCGCTCCCCTCCCCGCCCCCCTCCCCCGCTCCCCTCCCACCTCATCAGCTTCAAAGGCCTCCTCTCTGCAGGCAGAGCTTGCAGGCTCAGCCCCTCCAAGACCGTGGGCAGCGGGCTGGCCTCGTGTGCCAAACCAGGATGGAAAACATACTCTTACAGCCTTAATGTAAAGCATGTGTTCCCAGCTGTGCAGCAGCAGGGGCTTCGGAGTAGGCCAGCGACCCCCAGCCCGGCCCCTGCTGCAGCAGCTCGCAGGGTTCTGTCTCAGCTACTCCCGGGGCCACAGGGAGCCCCCCACCCACACCTTTTGAACCAGCAGGGCCGCAGGCTGACTGAATCAGAGATGCTGTCTGGGGGCCCCAGGGAGGATCCAGGCTTCAAACCCACCAGCCGCTCCCCAGGGCCTCAAGGAAAGGTTCAAGGCCCCAAGACTGGGCTTCAAGACTGATCCCCATAAAGCGGCCCCGGAGCCTTACCGGCTGCCATGCCTGAGAAAATAGTAGGTTCCCTCTGCGGTCAGCAGGATCACGGACCCCAAAGATGCCTGTGTCCTAATCGTTGTAACCTGTCAGTGTGACCTGACCTGGCAGAGGGGCTTTCAGATGTGATTAAGGACCTCAAGGAGGAGGTGGATGATCTTAGACGTTCCAAGTGGGCTAGTGTCTCCCCAGGGTCCAAATACACAGGAGAGAGGCAGGAGGGGCAGAGAGTGAGAAGACAGAACAATGGACGTGAAGCTCAGTGGCCTCTGGAAGCTGGAAAGGGCAGAGGACGGGTCCCCCATACCTCAAAGGCCCCAGAAACAGCCGGCTCTGCCGGCCCCTTGATTCTCACTCCTCTGGGACTGCCAGCCTCATAGGCCGTAAGAGGACAAATCGGTGTCGTTTCAAGTTGCAGTTTGCAGGGATTTGTCACAGCAGTCACTGCTGCTCATCACTCAGTCGCGTCTGACTCTTTGCGAGCCCATGGGCTGCAGCACGCCAGGCCTCTCTGTCCATCACCACCTCCCGGAGCTTGCTCAGACTCATGTCCATTGTGTCGGTGATGCCATCCAGCCATCTCATCCTCTGTCACCCCCTTCTCCTCATGCCTTCAATCTTTCCCAGCATCAAGGTCTTTTCCAATGAGTCAGTTCTTCGAATCAGGTGGCCAGAGTATTGGAGCTTCATCATCAGTCCTTCCAGTGAATATTCAGGACTGATCTCCTTTAGGATGGACTGGTTAGATCTCCTTACAGTGCAAGGACTCTCAAGAGTCTTCTCCAGCACCGCAGTTCACAAGCATCAGTTCTTTGGCACTCAGCTTTCTTTATGGTCCAACAATCATATACTCTCCCTCCTCCATCTCCCCCTCTGATTGGTGCCTGCTCCAGGGGACCCTCCAGCCCCCAGACCAACTGCTCCTCTGGAGCAGCCCTACCAAGCAGGCTCTGCTCCTACAGGCAAGTCCTCAATGGACAGGTCCTGTCTCAATGGTCAGCCAAGTGGTTCAGACACTCCTCCTCTGCCACCATCACACTCTCAACTCTGTCCAACTTTCCTGCTGAGTGTCGGGACTGGGAGACTTCCTGTGACAGGACATCACCTCTCAAGACAGCCCAGCCCACCTGTCCTCCCGGGACTGTGCGGCTTGTTCCTGCTCACAGGCCCAGGCTGAAGAGGTGAGTGGGGCAGAAACCAGACCCAAATGGCCATGGAGGCAAGGGGGTCAGTTCTCAGGCTCTGGTTTCCTAGTTAAGTCTCCAATTCACATCTACCCTGTAACAGCGTCCCCTGCCCTTGTCATAGGATTGCCAGATTTAGCAAATAAGAAAAAGGACATGCCATTAAATTAAATTTCAGACCCATGATGGGTACTTTTTTGGTCCCTTGGACTGCAAGGAGATCCAACCAGTCCATCCTAAAGGAAATCAACCCTGAATATTCATTGGAAGGACTGATGCTGAAGCTAAAACTCCAATACTTTGGCCACCTGATGTGAACAGTTGACTCATTGGAAAAGACTCTGATGCTGGGAGGGATTGGGGGCAGGAGGAGAAGGGGACGACAGAGGATGAGATGGTTGGATGGCATCATTGACTCAATGAACATGAGTTTGAGCAAGCTCTGAGAGACGGTGGAGGACAGGGAAGCCTGGCGTGCTGCAGTCCATGGGGTCACAGAGAGTTGGCCACAGCTTAGCAATTGAACAACAACAACATTCTAATATGTGAACCTAGAAGTTCCAGATGTTCAAACTGGATTTATAAAGGCAGAGGAACCAGGGATCAAATTGTCAACATCCACTGGATCTTAGAAAAAGCAAGAGAATTCTCTACTTCTACTTCATTGACTACATAAAGCCTTTTACTGTGTGGATCGCAAAAAACTAGGAAAATTCTTAAAGAGATGTGAATACCAGACCACCTTACCTGCCTCCTGAGAAACCTGTATGCAGGTCAAGAAGCAACAGTTAGAACTGGACATGGAACAGTGGACTGGTTCCAAATTGGGAAAGGAGTACATCCAGGTTGTATGTTATCACCCTGCTTATGTAGATTATATGCAGAGTACATCATGCAAAATGCCAGGCTGGACGAATCACAAGCTGGAATCAAGACTGCCAGGAGAAATATCAACAGTCTCAGATATGCAGATGAGACTATTCTAATGACAGAATGTGGATAAGAACTAAAGAGCCTGTTGATGAGGGTGAAATAAGAGAGTGAAAAATCTGGCTTGAAGCTCAACATTTAAAAACTAAGATCACAGCATCCAGTACCATCACTTCATGGCAAATAGAAGGGGAAAAAGTGGAAGCCATGACATATTTCACTTTTTTGGGCTCCAAAATCACTGTAGATGGTGACCTCAGCCATGAATTTAAAAGACACTTGCTCTTTGGAAGGAAAGCTATGACAAACCTAGAGAGTATATTAAAAGCAAAGACATCACTTTGCTGACAAGGGTCTGTATAGTCCAAGCTGTGGTTTTTCCAGTAGTCATGTATGGAGTAAGAACTGGACCATAAAGAAGGCTGAGCTCTGAAGAATTGATGCTTTCAAATTGTGGTGCTGGAGAAGATTCTTGACAGTCCCTTGGACTGGAAGGAGATCAAACCAGTCAATCCTAAAGGAAATCAACCCTGAATATTCATTGGAAGAACTGATGCTAAAGTTGAAGCTCTAATACTTTGGCCACCTGATGCGAACAGCTGAAAAATGCTGATGCTGGGAAAGATTGAGGGCAGGAGGAAAAGACAGTGACAGAGGATGAGATGGTTGGATGGTGTCACTGACCCAAAGGACATGAGTTTGAACAAACTCCAGAAGATAGTGAAGGACAAGGAAGACTGGCGTGCTGTGGTCTATGGGGTCACAAAGAATCAGAAATGAGTTTGCAACTGAACAGCAACAACGAATGTCACAAATGCTGCATGGATATACTTTTACTAAAAAGTTACTTGTTGTTTGTGTGATACTCAGATCTAAGCAGGAGTCTGGATTCTTATCAGGTGGCCTCACGGTATCCATCCTCCAGAATGCAGTGGACAGGGCATGGGTCGCCACGGCCCACCCAGAACTGGGGACCCCAGGGCACAGGCAGGGAGGTGGGAAGGCCCATCGGCCTCAGGGTCGGGGTGCAGGTGCCTCTCTGCTGCCCTCCTCTCTGTGGGGGCCCTGGGGTTTCCCCCAGGGCGGCTTTGGCCTCCATATCCAGTGAGGCTTATGGAGTCCTGTCCTGGGGCCCCTGCCCTACTCATCCATCCGCAGAGACCCTGCCACGACTTCAGGACACTGTGCTCTCTTCCGGGCCCCGGATCCTCACTCCCAGTGGAGTGGGGGACCCTGGACTCAAAACCTCCTTAGCCTTCTGTGGGGTTGCAGTGACCCCTGTCTGTTTAGACAGATTTTGTAGACAAGCATCCAGCACAGACCCCCACCCACCCCCCTCCACCCCAGGCCTGCCTGCCCAAGCCCATCACGAGTGACAACGAGGCCAGCTGGAAAGTTTGGGAGGGAGAAGGGGGTGGAAGCTACCTGCCCATCCCCACTGCCTCTTGTCCGAGCTCACGGGCCAACTGGTGTGAAAGCACCGCCTGCCAGTGCGGCCCCCCGGCCTGGAGCCCTCAGGACGCCACCCTCCAGACCCAAAGTCAGGGCCGTGCTCTGCCAGGCCATCCTGTGGGGAAGGGCTCCGTCCCTGAGCAAAGCAGCTGGGGCCTCGGGCAAACCCCACCAGGTATAGGCCTCAGTTTCCTCATTCGTAACTCTAAGACCAGACCTGGGAGAGCCTTCAATGAGCAGACAGCATCCAGACAAGGCCCACGTCCCCTGAGAGGCAGGCCTCCTGTATCAGCTACCTGTGGCCTTCCCAGGTGCCGCTAGTGGTAAAGAACCTCCCTGCCAATGCAGGAGACAGGAGGCGCGGGTTCAGTCCCTGAGTCAGGCAGATCCCCTGGAGAAGGGAATGGCAACCCACTCCACAGTGTTCTTGCCTGGAGAATCCCATGGACAGATGAGCCTGGCGGGTTACAGTCTATAGCGTCACAAAGAGTCGGACATGACTGAAGCGGCTCAACACATGCTGTGTAACAAGCAGCCCCCAGTCTGAGAAGCTGGGAGCAACAGACGCTTGTCTCTGACAGGCGCTGCCGGAGCTCAGCCCCCGGCCTGCGGCTCCAAGGCTCCCGTGAGACCACAGAAGGGCGGTCAGCTGGGGCTGCCGCGTCAGCCGGGGGCTCAGCTGCCGTGGGGAGGGTCCCCCTGCGGCCCCACTCCCCCGCTCCCCGTGGCTCGGGGCAGCCCCTGTCCCCGGCTCTGTGGCCTCTCCACGGGGCCCCATCCTGACACTGCAGCTTCCTCCCTCCAGAGCTCGCAGTCTCGGAAGCGAGTGAGCCATCTTTCCCCAGACAGAAGCCACAGTTCCTTAAACACCGCATCTTGGAAGCGACGTCCCAACCCTCATGCTATTTTCTGTTCGTCGGAAGCAGGTCAGTAAGAAGGGCTCACACTTGAGGGAAAGGATGACATGGTGTAATAAATACCAGATGGCAGGTCACTGGGGTCCCCTTAGAGCCTGCTCCCCACCTCCCAGTGAAGTCTGGAGGGTATTGGGCAGCTGGTGCCTGACATCCAAATGCTTTCACAGATGGGGAAAACACCTTACCTAGAGAGGAAGGAGGCTGGTGTTTAAAGACTGGGAAGCTGAGGGGACCATCAGAGTCGGGGAGAACTCAGGACTCTCAGGTCCATCGGTCCCCCTCCGTCTCCCCTCCCTCTTTCTCCCTGTCTCTCTCTCTCTCTCCCTTATTCTTCATTCCTTACTGTTTCTTCTTCTTCCTCTCCCTCACCCACCAACCCTCTCTTTTACTCCCCTAACTAGCAGCCCCCAATAAGTCCAAGACCCCCACTCCAGCCAGGAGGAGCTGGCCCCTGTCTCCCATCCCAGCTCAAAGGAGCCTTGAAGCAGGGGGACCCTGGCCAGCCAGCAGGACCCAGCCACAGGAGCGCCTTCCCCCTGCACCTGGGGCTGGGGCTGTTACCCCATTTTTATGGCACTGAAAGTGAGCACTTTAAAGATGGACAAGGAGAGATTTGGGGTGGATGGGTGGATGCGCCCTGGAGACACAGAGAGGATGATGTCACTGGCACAACGCTAGATCCCTCCAAGGTGCTGGACCCACGTGACGGAATCATCGACTCAATGGACATGAGCCTGAGCAAAGTGGGGGAGATGGTGAAGGACAGAGGGGTCTGGCGTGCTGTAGTCCACAGGGTCGCAAACAGTTGGACACGACTGGACAACAACATCATGAAACCTTCTAAAGCACCCTTCTCTGAACGCCGTCCCAGGGCACAGGCTGTGGGCATGTCTGCACACGCCACTCTCCACGCCCTTCCAGCCCTCGCTGTTGCGCCGCCGTCACAGGCAAAAAAGGAAAACCTCCAAAACATCTCATCATTTCATTTTGTAATTTAAATTTCTCTGGTTGAGGAGCTCTTCAGATATTTGTTGCTGCTTTTCCTCTTCTTCTGTGAATTGCCTATTCAGAGCCTCTGTCCACATTTCTATTGAAAGCGATTTCTAATTAATTTGTAGGATACTTTGCTTATTGAGTATCAGCCCCCTGTCTATCAGAAATGTTGCAAATATTTCCTCCGGTCTACTATTCATCTAGTAATTTTAGTCTGTGTGTGAATCTCCAGCACTCAGAGGTCTTATGATTCTCCCTCATGGCTTCTGGGGCTTTCATTTTGTGTGAGAAGGCTTCCCCCGCTCTGGAGCCTCTGCAGGAGCCCTCTGATGCTCTGTTATCCATTGTTTGTAGCATCTTCAGTGCATTGAGGACATTTGTTTGGTGTGAAGTGAGGGACAAACTCAACATTCAAAAAGCTAAGATCATGGCGTTGGTCCCATCATTTCATGGCAAAGAGATGGGAAAATGGAAAGAGTGACAGACTGTATTTTCTTGGGCTCAAAAATCACTGCAGATGGTGACTGCAGCCATGAAATTAAAAGACGCTTGGGCCTTGGAAGGAAAGCTATGACCAACCTAGACACGTACTAAAAGTAGAGACATCACTTTGCTGACAAAGGTGTTTATAGCCAAAGCTATGGCTTTTCCAGTAGTCACGTACAGATGTGAGAGCTGGACCATAACGAAGGCTGAGCACCAAAGAACGGATGGTGCTGGAGAAGACTCTTGAGAGCCCCTCGGACTGCAAGGAGATCAAACCAGTCAGTCTTAAATTAACTCAACCTTGAATATTCACTGGAAATACTGATGCTGAAGCTGAAGCTCCAGCACTTTGGCCACCTGAGGCAAAGAGCCGACTCATTAGAAAAACCCCGACTGAAGGCAGGAGGAGAAGGGGACTACATAGGATGAGGTGGTTAGGTGGCATCACCAGCTCAATGGACAAGAATTTGAGCAAACTCCAAGAGATGGTGAAGGTCAGGGAAGATGAAGTTCCCTGGTGAAGATGCCAGGGAAGCCTGGCATGCTGCAGTCCATGGGGGTCACAAAGAGCTGGGCACAACCCAGCGACTGACCAGAACAACAACAGGGACAGACTGACACGGGTTTCTGCGCAGCAGCTGCTGTCCCTCCCCAACCCTCTGGCCAGGAGCTCTGAGTCCTCATGAGAGCTGCAGGCCCCAGACCAGGAGGAGCGGCTGATGCGCAGGAAAAGTGGAGCTCTGGGCCTTCCCGGCCACTGACCCTCAGGGAGGGGGCGCTGGAAAGAGGCTTCCCTGGGAACCGCATGCCTGAGACCCCTGGTCTGTGCGCTCCCTGAGCAGCCAGACCCCGTGTCTGGGCCGATTCTTTTTTTTTTTTTTTTTGCGGGACCATTCTCAAAGTCTTTAGTGAATCGGCCACGATACTGCCCCTGTTCCACAGCTTGTTTTTTGGATCTGCAGCATGTGGGATCCTAGCTCCCCGAACGAGGATCAACCCACATCCCCTGCATTGGAAGGTGAGGGCTTAACCTCTGGACTCCCAGGGTCATCCCCAGGGCAGAGTGGGGTTTTAAGGTTCTCCACAGCTCCAGAGCAGTTTCCAGAGCCTCCCCTCCTCACCCGGCCATCCTGATCTCTGGGGAGGGGACACCAGCGTGTCCAGAGCCCCCGGGACTCTGCTCTCCCCATCCCAGGGCAGAACCCTCGTCTTGCACTAGATCTGAAGAGAATGAGTGGCTCCTGCTCAGCTGTGAGGGCCGCTGGAGGTTTTCGCTTGGGTCACAGCCCACAGGGTCTACCAGGTGAGGAAACAGTTCTGGGATTCCCTCAAGGAAATCAGGGAGGCTGCAGGGCCCTGAGAGAGACCGCTGGAACTGTGAGAACCTTTCTAGGTACTTCCCTAGCCTCTAGACCAAGGGTAGAAAGAGCTCTTCTGACTTTTCCTTCTTTCCTTGAGGGCTGATGCAGACAGGCTAGAAAGATGCTGTGACAGTGGGCGTGTCTTCAGGCTGAGCCCTCAGCAAGCTCTTTGCCTTCTTATCACCAGTCTCCACAGCAGCCCTGGAAGGTGAAGCCCCTGATCCCTCTGCTCAGTCACTCAGTCATGTTCAGCAATTTGCAACCCCATGGACGGCAGCATGCCAGACTCCTCCATCCTCCACTATCTCCCAGAGTTTGCTCAAATTCATGTCCATTGAATCTGTGATGCCATCCAACCATCTCATCCTCTGTCATCCCCTTCTCCTCCCACCTTCAGTCTTTCCCAGCATCAGGGTCTTTTCAAATGAGTTGACTCTTCGCTTCAGGTGGCCAAAGTACTGGAGCTTCAGCTTCAGCATCAGTCCTTCCAATGAATATTCAGAGTTGATTTCCTTTAGGATGGACTAGTTTGATCTCCTTGCAGTCCAAGGGACTCTCAAGAATTTTCTCCAGCACCACAATTGGAAAGCATCAGTTTTTGGGCACTCAGCCTACTTTTTGGTCCAATTCTCATATCCATACATGACTACTAGAAAAACCATAGCTTTGACTATATGGACCTTTGTTGGCAAAGTGATATCTCTGCTTTTTAATATGCAGTCTATTATGTCTATTATGTTATCTATAATATGTTTGTTACAGCTTACCTTCCAAGGAGCATATGTCTTACTTTCATGGCTGCAGCCACCATCCGCAGTGATTTTTGGAGCCTAATCTCTACTTTACAGAAAACAGAGGCTCTGGGAGGTTAAGTAACTTTCGAAGAGCTACCTAGCATGCTGGGAAACTGAAGTCACAGTGGGAGGTGCTGGAGTGGGCCAACTGGGGGACAGCTGCTGTATGCCTGGCAGGACTGCCACACGGCGGCACTCAGCACACTTGGCTGACCTCCGCCCCCCCTCCCTCCCTCCCTTCTCTATGATCCTTTTTTCCCCCCAGGAGATTCCCTCACCACCTGAAATCCATGATGACAGTGGCAAGCAAACTCCCATCTTGAGACAATGCACTTTTAAATAGGAGTAGAGGATGTGTGGTGGGAGGTGGGAGGGGGCTTCGGCATTGGGAGATTGTGTTCACCTATGGCTGATTCGTGTCAATGTATGGCAAAACAAATACAGTATTGTAATTTTTAAAAAAATAAAAAAATTTAAAAAAATATAAAATAACAAAGAACTAAAAAAAAATAATAATAAAATAAATAGGAGAAGAGTCAGGAATTCAGCAACTGAGTGGCAAGGACCATTCATTCAAAAACTTATTCCAAAAGCTTCTCCCTGGGTGGCAGGCCCTTACAGGGAGCTCCCAAGAGTCAACAACCTGAATACCTCCTGTGCAACCAGAGGTTCACACTGAACCAGGAGGGGATAGAGTGGGGAAGTTTCCACCCACAGGATGGCTCTCAGGAGGGAGGGGAATCCCAAGGGACTCCCTGGAGGAGGAGGTATCTAGCCTGCTGGTCAAGGATTTGAGGTATTGGTGTTGGGCAGGGCTAGGGGAGGGGGTAGAGGTAGGGTGGGGCCTGTCCCAGACAGTGGAAGGAAAGTTGTTCTCTTTCCTGGTGCACGGAGATGGGAGACATAACATTTTCAAAGCCTGCTAAACAAATCACACACACACAAAAAACACACAACATGATGTACGAGTCCATGTACAAAAATGAAATAACCAATTAAAAACAAACAAAAAATTAAAGTGCAGAAATCAGGATAATGATCCCCGCTGGGGTCAAAGGGGACTCCTGACCTGAACAGAGGTGTGGTGGGAGATGTCTGGGGGCGCTGGTCAGAGAGCGTTTCTTAATCCAGAGGAGGCTGGCTGCATGGGTGTGCCCCTCACACTGTGAAACGTCTACGCACCCCTGCAATCCGTGCATTTTTAAACCCGCGTGTTCCACTCCAGCAAAAAGTTAAGAGTCCTAAAACTAGAGCTCGGGGGACGGGAGAGTTCAACCATGATTCTGGAGGCAGTGGGCAGATCCAGAAGGACTCTGAGCAGTGGCAGTTCGTGACCAGAGCTGTGTTTTCAGATGATGAATCAGGCAGGGTGCAAGAGACGGATTAGCAGGAGGAAGGGGCGGGCTGGGAGCAGCACAGGTGAGACATAATTCACAGCCGCCCGGGAGGACCGCCATGCACCAGCTGTCCACCGCTTCATTAAACCCCAGGAAAGAGAAATGAACCAATTTCCCAGCCCCGGTCAGCGCTTTCTCCCAGGATGTGGAGTCAGAGGCTCTGCAACTGAAGGCCAGTAGCAATCCGATTAATTCCCCAGGATAAAGCCTTTAATCTAACACATAACAGCAAATTCTTGTTTTTCCATTAAAAACAATACCTCAGCCCCCAGGTTGGCTGCCAGGGCCTTAATGAGATCCCTTTCCCACACGGGAGTCTGAACTGGGCCTTTGTTCATCGCAGCACGGGGCTTTGCTAGTTTGGCGGTAGGTCTGGTAGGGGGTATTTGCACTGATGGGGAGCATGAGGCTGGAGGAGACAGAGGCAGTGCAAGGTCCTTGGCGACCTCAGCTGAACTGAAAGTTGGCCTAACTTCTTGGAAGAATGTGTGGCGAGGTTTGCTGGGGCCAGGTCCAGGCATGGGAGGGAGCAGAGAAAGCCATGGGCTGGGAGGTCAGAGCTCTGGAGTCTGTCCACCAACTCTCTGAGTGACCTTGAGCAAACCTTGCCTCCTCTGGCTTCCATGTCTCTCCAGGTCCTGTGAGATGTTTGGCCCCTTGGGAAGACCAGTTCTCTAAAGAATCGGGCTCCTGGTTTCTAGTCCCCTGATGATGAGGACTGAACAAGACTGTGAGCAGGAACGTACTGGTCTACCAAGCTCAAGGGGCAGAAGAGGTGGGAGAACTGCCCCCAGCACTTGGAAGCAGCTGGGGGAAACTTAATGGTGTTGCATAGGAAGTGCGGTGGTGTCCATGGTCCCGGAACATGGCAGAGGCGAGACCTGTTCACCCTGGATCCTGTTCAACAGAAAGTGGCTCACCACCCAAGGAGGTGGCAAAGGCTCTGCCCACCTTCCAGGATAGGGTGGCCACCGACTCACCCTGGTCTGCCCGGGACTTTCCTGCATTAGCTCGGAAGATCCACACCCCAGGAAAGCCCATAGACCCTGGCCAACCAGGATGCTTGGGCACCCTATTTCTGAATGGCTGAACAGAATGGGACTGTCCTCTAGACTCTGCCTATGGTTGGGATGTCTGCTGTGGTGGATCGGATGTACCCTTTCTGGGCTGTAGCCCCATCATCCTATCAAATTCTCTTCTTTGCACGTATGCGTGCTCAGTCATATCTGACTCTTTGTGACCCCATGGACTATAAGCCCACCTGGCTCCTCTGGAATACTGGAGTGGGTTGCCATTTCCTACTCCAGGGGATCTTCCTGACCCAGAGGTTGAACCCATGTCTCCTATAGATAGGCGAATTCTTTACTACTGAGCCACGTTGGAAGCCATCTTGTCCCTACTGCTGCTGCTAAGTCGCTTCAGTCGTGTCCAACTCTGTGCAACCCCATAGACGGCAGCCCACCAGGCTCCCCCCGTCCCTGGGATTCTCCAGGCAAGAACACTGGAGTGGGGGTGCCATTTCCTTCTCCAATGCATGAAAGTGAAAAGTGAAAGTGAAGTCACTCAGTCGTGTCCGACTCTTAGCGACCCCTTGGACTGCAGCCTACCAGGCTCCTCCATCCATGGTATTTTCCAGGCAAGAGTACTGGAGTGGGGTGCCATTGCCTTCTCCAATTAACAGGACGCCCTTCGGGAAGAGCCAAGGAGGGGCTTCCTGACCTCATGGTCCTACCTGACCTCTGCAGCCAGGCTTTGGAAGCCATTAGGGCCAAACCAGGTGAGTGGCCCTCCTCCAGGCCCTTGACTCAGCCAGGCTTTATTCGGACTGGACATGTGCCAGTCATAACCTTGCTAGCTGGGGCCTCAGGGCCTGGCTCACCTCACCGGGCTCCCCAAGCTCCAGCTGCCTCTGCCTCCAACAGGGAGCCAGGCCCATGGTCACTGGGTGGCCCCCCAGACAGGCCAGAAGAGCTCAGACGTGAGGCATCACTTTCGAGGGAGAGTTTTGGTAGCTCTCTGCCCAGCCATAATTTCTGGGGCTGGAAGTCTCACTCTTCTTAATGAGGTGTCACTGGAGAGGTGTCCAGGACAGGCCTGGATGCTGGATGAGCAGACAGAGCTTCCAGATTTCACACTGGGCAGTGTGAGTCCAGCTGGGACGCCTCGTGTCTAATGCCCAGTAGGTGGGAGACACCACTCGTGGGAAATGGTGATGGGCAGTGACCTATGAAGCAGGAACAACAGGATACAAACGTTTGTCACCAAGAAAATAAGTTTATGCTTATTAGAACAACATGTTTTCAGGCTCATAGGAAATAAACACGTTGGGTCGAATATTGCCATGAGTCTTAAATTTACAAAGGGATGAGGTAGGTATGAGATTGTGGTCGGGAGCTGGCAAGAATGAAAAATTACAGCGGGATGAGCTTCTTGTGCTGTAAATTGGAAATTTCAGAGATGTGTGGCACCGCTGTGGAGGCCCAGACTTCTAAATGAAATTTATTATTTCTGTAAAATCTGGAAACAACATCTTCAGGGATAACAAATACAGAGAAAACATGATTTCAGTCTAGATAGTTGGTCTCCTTGCAGATGGTTTTCATTAAAAAGGGCTTTATAAAAATGATAAAAATGTTATAGTTTGCTAAATTAAGTCTGAAACGGCTCTATTTAATAATCTGGTGCATTTTAATCATTTTTTGAAAAGCCCTGACATATTAAAAAGAACTTCAGTCTTGGGTACCACCAAAAAAAAAAGGAAAGAAAAAGAAATCGTCTCAACTTATCTTGGGTTGTTTTTTGCATTTCTTACATTTGTCCTCCTCAGTGAAAGTTGGTGCCAACTGAGTAAGCATCCGAGGTCCAGACCTCCAGAGCTTTAGTAGCTGTGAGTGAGTGAGGTCTCTCAGTTGTGTCTGACTCTTTGCGGCCCCATGGACTGTAGCCTACCAGGCTCCTCTGTCCATGGGATTTTCCAGGCAATAGTACTGGAGTGGATTGCCATTTCCTTCTCCAGGGGATCTTCCCAACCCAGGGCTCGAACCCGGGTCTCCTGCGTTGTAGACAGATGCTTTACCGTCTGAGCCACCAGGGGGTCCTGAGTAGCTGTGACAGGGGTCAAATGACAGCGGAGCTTCTTTGCTCGTTTTCCTCTCAGGCACCTGAGCAGAAAAGGGTAGCGGCTCTGTTTCCACTCTTGGCCCCGCTGCAAAACTGGGGGAGGGACAGGGAAGAGGCCGAAGCAGACCGCGGCTTGAAGTGTGGCGTGAAGCCCTCACACAGCGCCTTTCAGGGGCCAGGAGAAAGGGCCTTCCAAAGGGGCCTTAGAAAAGACCTTGGTTTCGGAGGCAGAAGTTGAATTTGAGAGGCGGCTGTAGGAGTTGTAGGAACCGTGGGCTCAGACTCTAGAAAACCAGAGCTACGACACCATCGAAGGCCAAGCATCGGATGCCCTGGCACGGCCGCGGCCTCTGGACCTGCCTTCCCCTCCCATGTTCCTACCTCTCCTCAGGCTCCCCAAACTGCCTCTCCTGCTTACGGGGTGGGAAGCAGACCGGCCCCAGCTCTGGCAAGTTTGGAGGAACAGCGACTCCCAGAGATGCCTGGAAGCACCTGGGGCCATCGTGGGCAGCACCCAGAAGGGATGTCCGTCTTCCCTGGCCAGCCCCTCCCTGGAAACGCTACTGCTGAGTGCTTACCTCATCTGCTTTTCCCCTTCTTTTTCACGACCTCGTTAAACTTTTAACTGCAAAGTAAAAGCATCCCCAAGCTACTAAGTAGGATGTGACTCAGTCCCCAAGAGCCGGGCCGCCTCTGGGTGGGCAGCTTCTATGGGGCCCCCACCCTTGGAGTCGGGCCATGGGTCACCCAGAAATGGGAGTGTCCTTCTGGGACTGGCTTCCCTTTCCTCCGGTGCAGAGCCAGGGCAATGCTCCCTGGTCGTCAAGATGAGGTTCCTGTCTAATTCGCACAAACAGACCCACTAAGTCTACCACCCCGCTCATGTGCAGTGGATCAGTCACCCATGGGATGCAATTACCTTCTGGCTCTGAGTGCCTTCTTTCCCCAGATGATGGAGGAAACCACTGGGCAGAGTAGGGTAGTGAGGGCCTGGTGGCCAGGCCTCTGCCAGGGTCCCTGCTGGACCCTTGGACATGATTATTGATCTCCAATTCCTTTCTGTGATATTATGAAAGAACCCCATGTCTACAACTTGAGTCCATGGCTACCCAAATTCAATTCAGTTCAGTTGCTCAGTCGTGTCCGACTCACTGCAACCCCATAAACCCGAAGCATGCCAGGCTTCCCTGTCCATCACCAACTGCCAGGGTATACCCAAACCTATGTCCATTAAGTCGGTAACGCTATCCAACCATCTCATCCTCTGTTATCCCCTTCTCCTCCTGCCCTCAATCTTTCCCAGCCTCAAGGTCTTTTCAAATGAGTCAGCTCTTCACATGAGGTGGCCAAAGTATTGGAGTTTCAGTTTCAACATCACTCCTTCCAATGAACACCCAAGACTGATCTTCTTTCGGATGGACTGGTTGGATCTCTTTGCAGTCCAAGGGACTCTCAAGAGTCTTCTCCAACACCACAGTTCAAAAGCATCAATTCTTCGGCACTCAGCTTTCTTTATAGTCCAACTCTCACATCCATACATGACTACTGAAAAAAACCAGTCTTGACCAGATGGACCTTTGTTGACAAACTAATATCTCTAGTTTTTAATATGCTGTCTAAGTTGGTCATAACTAGTCTGTAAATTCAATCCCTCACTAAGACCAGAAATTATCTGTGTTTGCCTGTCCCCTGGCTACCAGCTTGGCAATGAAACAGGACTGATTCTTAGTGAACCCACGCTGGGTCCCAGGACCACCATCTTCTGGCCCTGATATTCTCAGGCCATCTGTTGTAACCTCTTTTCTTTAATTTGGTTGGAAACTGCCAGGAAGTTTTGTTGTGTGGACCACCTGGGATCTGCAGGACTACTGTTCTGAACACTTCAGCTTCGGTTCTGTGGTCCTGAGACACCTGTTCGGTCCTGAAGGGCTTCTGTGTTTGGTGCCATGGAATGGAGCCACAGGAGCCCAGAGTGGCAGGGACAAGGTTGGATGCCCGCCCAGGGGTTGAATCGCCTGAGAGGAGTCGACAGGAAGCCCCAGAGATCTGAAGACAGGGACGGCCTTATCTGGTGTGGTGGGCAGTGGTGGGGAGAAGCAACAGGGTGTGGGGTCCACTTCCTGGAGGAGGTGTCTTAAAGCAGGGTCTTCAGAGGTTGGGAGGGGCTCCAGCCACGTGTAAACCCACCTGGAAAGCAGGTCGGGGCAGCTGAACATTCACTGAGAGGCACCAGCCAGGCAGTGGAGCAGCTTCTTGCAGCCTAGGGAGGGGACAGTTACAGAGGGCAAGCTTCCCCATTCCTGGGGCTACAAAAGCTGAGGCAAAGATCAGAATTGCCAGCAAACACTGGCGAGCTCTGAGCTTTCTCCCCAAGAGGAAGTCTCCAGAGAGTCACTCAGACATGCCTACCCTGAGTCTGGGATGCAACTTCACTGGAATGTCATTTTAAAGTGGTTCTTGGGACTTCCCTGCTGGTCCAGTGGCTAAGACTCTGTGCTCCCAATGCAGAGCCCCAGGTTTGATCCCTGGTCAGGATACAAGATCCCACATGCCACAATTAAGGGTTCACATGCCACAACTAGGACCCATTTCAGTTCAGTTCAGTCGCTCAGTCGTGTCCGACTCTTTGCGACCTCATGAACCACAGCACGCCAGGCCTCCTTGTCCATCACCAACTCCCAGAGTTCACCCAAACTCATGTGCACTGAGTCAGTGATGCCATCCAGCCATCTCATCCTCGGTCGTCCCCTTCTCCTCCTGCCTCCAATCCCTCCCAGCATCAGAGTCTTTTCCAATGAGTCAACTCTTCACATGAGGTGGCCAAAGTACTGGAGTTTCAGCTTTAGCATCATTCCTTCCAAAGAAATCCTAGGGCTGATCTCCTTCAGAATGAACTGGTTGGATCTCTTTGCAGTCCAAGGGACTCTCAAGAGTCCAACACCACAGTTCTAAAGCATCAGTTCTTCAGTGCTCAGCTTTCTTCACAGTCCAACTTTCACATCCATACATGACCACTGGAAAAACCATAGCCTTGACTAGAATTTGTTGGCAAAGTAATGTCTCTGCTTTTGAATATGCTATCTAGATTGGTCATAACTTTTCTTCCAAGGAGTAAGCATCTTTTAATTTCATGGCTGAGTCACCATCTGCAGTGATTTTGGAGCCCCCAAAATAAAGTCTGACACCATTTCCACTGCTTCCCCATCTATTTCCCATGAAGTGATGGGACCTGATGCCATGATCTTCATTTTCCAAATGCTGAGCTTTAAGCCAACTTTTTCACTCTCCTCTTTCACTTTCATCAAGAGGCTTTTAGTTCCTCTTCACTTTCTGCCATAACGGTGGTATCATCTGCATATCTGAGCTTATTGATATTTCTCCCAGCAATCTTGATTCCAGCTTGTGCTTCTTCCAGCCCAGCATTTCTCATGATGTACTCTGCATATAAGTTAAATAAAAGGGAGACAATATACAGCCTTGACGTATTCCTTTTCCTATTTGGAACCAGTCTGTTGTTCCATGTCCAGTTCTAATTCTTGCTTCCTGACCTGCATATAGGTTTCTCAAGAGGCAGTTCAGGTGGTCTGGTATTCCCATCTCTTTCAGAATTTTCCACAGTTTATTGTGATCCACACAGTCAAAGGCTTTGGCATAGTCAATAAAGCAGAAATAGATGTTTTTCTGGAACTTTCTTGCTTTTTCCATGATCCAGCGGATGTTGGCAATTTGATCTCTGGTTCCTCTGCCTTTTCTAAAACCAGCTTGAACATCAGGGAGTTCACGGTTCACGTATTGCTGAAGCCTGGCTTGGAGAATTTTGAGCATTACTTTACCAACCATAGCCAAATAAATAAATAAAAATAAATATATTTTTAATGGTGTGTGTTCGTTTGTCATCAGTCATCACAAATCACTCCCCTTTCTGAGGCTGCAGGCAGCCCTGGGTCCACATGAAATAAACTGTAATGAAAAGTGTGAGGACCCCCTTCTCCCTGTAAGATGCATGCTGTCCAAAGCCCTTCCATGCCCTGGGGTTTGTCCTCCGCAGCAGCTGCAGGCAGGAAAGCCCTGGCATATCCCAGGCCCAGACGCTCCCGGCAGAAGTTTTTCGTTTGCAAAGGGTCTGTTCGGACGCCTCTGATTACGCTTCGAGAGTCTGGCTTATCCAAACTCTTACTCATCTTTCACCGTCACGTGCATATTTCCTTCACTCGTCTCCAGCGAAGCAGAAGGAAACGCTAGGTTTCTTGCAGGCTGCAACCCAGGGAGCCTTATTAGGAAGACAGGGCTCCGGCTGGTATAATGAGTGGTTATCAGCACCAGGCCCTCGGCCTTGGATCAGGCTGCAGGTGTGAGTGTTCCCACCCCGGGGGATGGCTCCCTCCCAAATTCTTGGAGGCGGGAGCCCCGTTGATACCATGAACTCTAGAACTCCAAGAGGTCTCCTGGAATCTGCCCGTGTGGAAGGAGACAAAGCCGCGAGGCCACCTCTGTAAATATCTGAGCTGCAGGAAGTCTAATCCCTGGCCTGAAACTCTCCTCCCACTTCCCGGCATGGGGAGAGATGCCCCCAGGGGCAGGGAACTCCCCATAGCCCAGCTCTAAGTGTAAGAAGCTTCTAGAGGCGAGTGAAAACTGACCTCGAAGTTCCCATGCACATACTCTGCCGTCCAGGGCCTTGCAGGGGTCCTTCTGTCAATGGCAGGAGAACTGGCAGCACGGGAGCTTGGGTACATCTCAACAGAGAGACGTTCTAGAACCAGAGAGGGAGCCCTCAAACAGCAGAGACGGCACCGAGTGCCCCGAGGAGCCTGTCCCATTCATTCCCAAACCTGGGACCCTGATTTCCAAATAGGAGCAGAGGTGGGAATCCTCTGATCCTTCTGGAAGAAGGTGGCACTGGGCCCTCTCCCCAGAGATGGCAGGGTGCCAAGGTTGCCCAGGAGCAAGCTTGCTCCCAGGACCTTGCTTCCTTGCAGAGAGACAGAAGATGGTGAGAAGGGGGTCTGAGCTCCAATGGGCATGGCGCAGGGAACAAAGGAGGCATCTCCTGCTTCCAGAACCTTCTCTGGCTCCTTCTGCCCAGGGAGCTTTATAGACACGGTAGGGCAACCCTCACATGGAACGCCCTCCCCACCCTTCTGCACCTAACCTTCCTGACCTCAGACTATGGACCCCAGCCTGTTAATAGATCCTTTCTCTGGACCAGCTGGGTCCCTGGAATGTCCTGAGGTTGGCCCTGCCCATCAGAGGGGTCCTCTCCACCACCACCCCCACATGGGAGACCCACCCATGGGGTGAGACCCTCCCAGGGGTCTTCTCCACCACCTCCCACTCCCAAGATGGGAGACCATGGGCCCCACATAGGCCGTCCCAGCCTCTCTTTATTTCTCTCCAAGCCACACACTGGTCTTGGCCGGAGCATGTTTTCCCAAAGCGCGCCTCTTGTTTCAAAGCGTAAACCTGGCGAGTGGAAGAAGGGGTTGTGTTTTTCTCCTCCTCATGCTTCTCTTGAGCCTCCCAGCTTTCTGTAGGGAGAAGTGTCTCTAAAGTTGATCTTGGGTGTTTTTCGCAAATAACTGAGCCCTCCCAGGAGCTCAAGGGTTTGGGCCAGAGGAGCCTGAGCGCCTGGCAGGCTTCTGCTTGCCACCAATCTCGCTAAAGAGGTTTTTGTGCTAAGGGTGTTTCTTGAGCTCTTCGGGGCTTTTCCCGTCCGCGTTGACAACGGCCGTCCACACATCACCACATTTATCATGGGAAGGGAGGCGGGCCCCACCCGGGTTTCCACTGGGAGCCCGGCCGGCCAGCTGTCGCTGGGCCCCACTCCCTGCCCAGCCCTGTGCCAGCCCGACTGCTGTGAGCCCAGTCCTTCCCGCAGCGTCCAGGGCAGACGGCTCTCTGGGCAGTGGGTCAGAACTCCCTGTTCCCTGTGGGCTCCACTTTCCAGTAAAGGTAGCAGGAAAGGTGATGGGGTGAGCGGGCATGCGCTTGCCCCACCCCCGCCGCCCACCCCAATGCAGAGCCCAGCTCCACTGAAAGCGACCGGCGAGGGTCCAGGCGCACCATCGACAGGGCACAGAGGCAGCACTCCTGCGGTCCTCCTGTTCCCATCTGAGACCCCCACCCACAGCCCCCCCGCCCCGATTTCTACTTCCCTTAAGTTACCAGAAGAGAAGGTCTTAACTCCTAATGGATGGTGGCTAAAAATGAGCTCCTCTCTGAGAATCCATGCCGTCTCTCCCAGGTTGTAAAGGGGTCCCTTCTGCTGTTGCCCTCCCAAGGACCCATAGCAGGATGCAGGCTTCTTGGCTGGGTAGCGTGAGGCCAGGGGAAGGCTCTTTGCCAGGAGGCTCCTCTCGACCAGACTAAGCCAGACCATGAGCCCAAAGCCCTGCTGCCCTGGCTCGCCGGCGCCCAGAAGCCCATTGCAGGGGTGTGCGGAAACCGCGGCTCGGCGCCCCCGGGCAATCCAGGCCCCGAGGGAACCGCCGACGGGCCTCCCCAGGCCTGGGCCCCCTCCAGCCAGCCCCCGGAAACACAGCAGGCCTCCGCCAGTCACTAAAGGTCAGGCCGAATTACCAGAGGAACGCACAAAGGCGCCGTTCCCTGACCTTTCCGGGCTAATAAGGAGGAATATTTGATGCTATAAAAATTGCATTATTAAAGCAACCAGGAAAAGCTTTGCGGAGGCACAGCCAACAGGCTCTACTCAGTCAGCACGAACAGGGGGCCTCCCCATCCTCTCCAGGCCACCCAGCCGTGCTTCCAGAAGCCAGCAGAGGCCTGGCCCAAGCCGCAGTCTCTCTGGCGGCAGAGGGCCTGGGCAAGTGCAGGGCTCCAAGTTGCTCGTTTTTCCGCGGCTGCTCCATCCACCCTGGTCAGCTGGCTTCCGCGAGGCGCCTGGGCCGGGCCCTGTACCCCCAACGAAGGGGTTGGATGTGCGTCTGCTGGAGAAGCCCCCCTGGGGCAGCGGCAGAGGGGTGTTTGCAAATCCATGCCATGAGGAACCACAGTGTCGGGGATCTGGCCTAGCTGGGGTCTCAAGGGAAGCTTCTTGGAGGAGAGGGAGTATGGGAGCTGAGTGCTGGGGTAGACAGAGTAGGGCAGGCCTTGGAGCGGTGTTGGCCAGAAACTTCTGGAAGCCAGGGTACAGCCTGTGACCTAGCTCAGCCCATCACTTCTGCTTCTGTGGCTGCCAGCCCGGTTCCCACACACAGCCCGGGGGATCCCTCCTCTGCCCCCTCAGGCCTCTGTTGGCATCTCTGTTCCTGCCCCCTGGCCCCTCAATCTGCCTCCCCCTCTGCCCCCAGAGCCACCTCGATTCCATCCGGCTTTCTGGTCACTCAGGACCACCAGTTTATGCACCCTCTCCCTCCCCCAGGCGAGCTCCCAGACCCCGGTCCGAGTCTTCGGAAGGGCTGCCCAGGACAGAGAGACAGGAGCTCCTCGGCCAGGTTTGCTTCAGGAGTGTGGCCCCAGGGCAACCGGGGTGAGGAGAGGGAGCCAGGCAGGGACAGAAGCCAGCACGGGGAAGGCAGCGATGTCTGAGCTCAACCGGCTTCCTGAGCCCCCTTCCTGGGCCCGGGGGCCTTGGAGGCCAGCCTCAGAGAAGCTGTATCCTCAATGGCCAGGAAACCTCTCCACGGGGCCCTGGGGTGTCTGCCCCTGGCTGCATGTCTCATGGTGCGGGGGGCAGAGAGGCCCCGCTGGATCCCTGCTCCAGCTCAGCAGGGCCTCCCAGGGCCCTGGGCCAGGGCCCTGGGCCAGGACCCAGAGACCCCAGACAGACCCCTGCAGCAGGGACCTGGCCCCTTGACCACAGAACAGAGGCCCCCTCCCCTGGCCACAACTGAGCAAGGCCAAGGGGCCTGGGGCCCAGGGCACACCTGATCTGGTCTGAGTTTCCTCAAGTAGATGCCCAAGCAGAGACCCCCCTCACCTCCAGCCAGGAGGCCTCAACCTGGAAGGTGCCCTGCCCCAGCCCCCGATTGCCAAGCTCCCACTTAATTGTGGGGGGCCCGGACCCAGCTCCCACTCCCTCCTCCCCCTCAGTCAGGCCTAGCCCTCCTTCTGGAAGCTTCTCTCTGCCCACAGGTTGCCCTGGAGCTGAGCTGAACTGTGCTTACCTGGGAGCATAGGTACCCACCTGTGTAGTTTTGAGCCGAGCTACCCCTTCTTACAAACATGTCCCCTGGTGGCTCAGAGGTTAAAGCATCTGCCTGCAATGTGGGAGACTTGGCTTGATCCCTGGGTTGGGAAGATCCCCTGGAGGATGAAATGGCAGCCCACTTCAGTATTCTCGCCTGGAGTATCTCATGGACGGAGGAGCCTGGTGGGCTGCAGTCCACGGAGTTGCAAAGAGTCAGACATGACTGAGTGACTTTACTTTCACTTTTCACCCCTTCTTACACCCCAGCAGTCCACGGAGGTGAACAGAGTCTGTTATAAGAGGAGGGAGGCTGGAAGGCCAGATTTCTTTCCTGCCAGCTTACTTTCTTAGAAGGGGGATTGGAACACACCTGTAATGTCTTTGTCCTCAAGAAAAAAAAAATGCCCCTGACCCTGTTTTTGGATGCACTGTATTATCTGTTATTATTTGGACTTCCCTGGTGGCTCAGACGGTAAAGTGTCTGCCTACAATGCGGGAGACCGGGGTTCGATCCCTGGGTCGGGAAGATCGCCTGGAGAAAGAAATGGCAACCCACTCTAGTACTCTTGCCTGGAAAATTCCATGGACGGAGGAGCCTGGTAGGCTACAGTCCATGGGGTTGCAAAGAGTCGGACACGACCGAGCGACTTCAATGTCAATGTCAATATTATTTGTTACTGCCTAGTGTGTGTGTGTGTGTGTGTGTGTTAGTCACTCAGTGGTGTCCGACTCTTCAAAACCTCATGGACGGTATAGCCCACCAGGCTCCTCTGTCCACAGAATTTTTCAGGTGAGAATACTGGAGGGGACGGCTCTGCCCTTCTGAGAGGGGGAACTTCCCGACCCAGGGACTGAACCTGCGTCTCTTATGTCTCCAGCACCGGCAGGTGGGCTCCTTACTGCTGCAGCACCTGCTGTTGTCTGTTACTGCCTGCTGATGAGACCCCAGACAGACCTCATGCTTACTTCCCACCTCCGCTCCCAGCCAGCACAGAGCTGAGACCAGGTGGGGAAATGGTTGGGTGGGAGACCTCAGCCTCCCTGTACACACGGGACTCAGTCTGGTTGCTTCCATCTGGCAACCAGCAGGCGCCCAGCCTTGTTGGCTCAACCCCAGAACCTGAGCCCTGGGGCTCAGAGAGGTTAAGTGCCCGGGCTCAGGGCGAACAGCACACGGCAGGGTCAGAACTCATCCTCTGTCCTCAAGGCCCCTGCTCTCCCCACCTCTGCCCTCAGCCAGCCCCCTCCTCCCCCAGGAAGGCTCCATCTGTGTCTGTGGCGTGATCCGCCTCCCGGAGCCCAGATTGCTCCTCCTGGCGCCCCCACGCCCAGATCTGCAGCAGGGGGTCTGCGGCTCCAAATCTGCAGGAAGCCTCCAGGGGCGCAGTGTGGCCTGGCAACCTGTGATTAATTTTCCCGTCCTCATTAATTCCCGGATTCCGCCCTCTCATTACGAGGCGGTGGGCGGTGCGGCTCGGGCCGCAGGCCTGCCCGGCTCTGAGGAGCGGTTACGGGAAGGCCTGGCACTCCTAATTGCCTCACCGGGCCTCAGATGGGCTCATTAGAGGGACGGAAATCTGGGAGCTCGGGGCCGAGGGGAGAGGCTGCGTCCCGCACACCACCCCCCTCCCCGCCCCCCACCGCCGCCAACTCCCACCCCAGGGAGACGGGCAGGCAGGAACTCTTCAGGAGAAAAACACCACCGAGAAGCCAGAGAGTGCAAAGGGCCTGGTGGGGCTGGGGGAGCAGGGCCTGGATCCGGTGGGCCAGGGGCCAGGCCTCCAGGACGAGGGCTGGATCTGAAGGAGGGGTCCGACGCCTCTTCCTGAAGCCTCGCCATGAGTTATCTTTCCTGGGAGGACCAGGCCCCCACCCCAGCCACCCATCCTGGGCAGAGGGTCTGCGCTGACCCCTCTTCCCCCACCCCACTATCCTATGGGCCACGCCTGTCCCCTCGGCCACCTCCCTGTCCCCAGGGAGAAAGCCCTCGAGAGCCCACCCCGGCTCCCAGGTGCCCAGGAACAGGGCTCCTCGGTCCTCCATCACACACTTGTCCTCCGGCTGGGGCCTCGGTCTCCCGTCCAGGCAGCCTTCCCCAAGTCCTCGTCCCCTTGAACCCCCCACTTGCTTCCCGGAGCGCCCCTGCCTGCAATCTATCCGGTCGGGGCTTTGCTGTGCCTACCCCGCCTGTCCTCTCCGTGCCCCCAGTGGACTGTGCTGGAGATTCGAGCGGCCTCCAGGTCCTCCCTGGGACCTAGAGGTTGCACAACGCTTCCTGCCTCTCAGGAGAAGCCCAAATCGAGGCAGCACAACTGAGGGTGAAGGTCACGGCGGTGCCCTCTCCTTCGCGGGGCCTGGGCCCGGCTGGCCTGTGCGGCTGGCTCCGGCCCTGGCGATGAGCGACAAGGGCCACTTCCCCTCGGGGACTCAGGGAGGGCAGAGAGCGCCCGATCTCTTGGGCTCCTACTGGGAGGCGCTCAGGTCTGGCGTGTGTCTCCTCCCCTCGGGCTGCTACAAGGGAACCCGTTGCGCAGGCTGACGACAGAACAGACTTCCCACCTCGCCGTTCTGGAGGCCGGACATCTGACCCGGTCCCCCTGGGCTAACGGTGAGGTGCTGGCAGGGCTGGCTCTCTCTGGAGGCTGGCGACTTGAAGTCATCTCAGCCTCTGGAGGCTGCCTGCACTCCTTGGCGTCCAGCCCATCCCTTCGTCTTGAAAGCCACATGGGCTTCTCGGGTCAGAGCCCTCCGACCCTGACCCTCTTGTCTCTGTCTTGGCCTCATGAGGACCCTGCGGTGGCGCTGGGCACCTGGATAGCCCAGTGGATCCATGTGGATCCAGGAGTGCCCTCTTCCCCTGCGCTGCCTTCTCGATGACCGTAGGATCGAGCAGAGGGATATTCCACTTGGTACAGAAGCAAGAACCTCAGTTCCTGGAGCAGGAAGTGTGCAGTCCTGGCCTTTGCGGGGCTGCTGCTGTGACCACACTCACATCCTGGGGGCCCAGCCTCAGCTGACCAGTGTCTGGACTGTTTACAATCTGGGCAATTATTAATAATGCTGCTAGGAACACTGAGAACAAGTGTCTGTGTGAATATACGTTTCCAGGTCTTTTGTGCATATACCGCCTGAGTGAAATTGTCGAGTCATATGGGTTTCCCTCATAGCTCAGTTGGTAAAGAGTCTGCCTGCAATGCAGGAGACCTGGGTATGATTCCTGGGTCGGGAAGATCCCCTGGAGAAGGGCATGTCATACTCCAGTATTCTTGCCTGGAGAATCCCATGGACAGAGGAGCCTGGTGGGCTATAGCGTCGCAAGAGTCAGACAGGACTTAGCGACTAAAGCGAGAGAGAGATGGCAACTCTGGGCTTCCCTGGTGGCTCAGATGGTAAAGAATCCGCCTGCAATGCCAGAGACCTGGGTTCGATCCCTAGGTTTGGTAGATCCCCTGGAGGAGGGCATGGCAACCCACTCCAGTATTCTTGCCTGGAGAAGCCCATGGACAGAGGAGCCTGGAGGGACACAGTCCATGGGGCCACAAAGAGTCAGGCGACTGAGGGCCTAAGTCATGGCAACTCTATCCACGAGGAGGTGTTTCCAAAAGGCTGCACTGTTTTACATTCCACAAGCAGCGTACGAGGCTTCCAATGTCTCCGTGTCCTCCCTGAAACTGGCTATTTATTTCTTTGTGATGACAGTTGCCCTAGGGGCTGTGGCGTGGTGTCTTGCTGTGGTCTTGATTTGTATTTCCCACAGGACTATGATGCTGAAGGTCTTTTTCATGTGCTTATTGACCATTTGTGTATTTTCTTTGGAGAAATGTTGACTCAATCATTTGCACATTTTAAAAACTTTTGTATTATTCAGTTGTATGAGTTCTTTATAAATTATTAGATACATCACTTGCAAATATTTTCTCCCATTTGATGGGACTTCTTTTCACTCTTTTGATGTGCGTGTGAGCTCAGTCGTTCAGGCGTGTCTGACTATTTGTGACCCCAGGGACTGTATCCTGCCAGTCTCCTCTTTCCATGGAATTTTCCAAGCAAGAATACTGGAATGGGTTGCCATGCCCTCCTCCAGGGGATCTTCCTGACCCAGGGATCAAACTAGCGTCTGTTACATCTCCTGCTTTGGTAGGCAGATTCTTTAAAACATAAATTTTTATTTTGGATAAAATTTTACTCATCTACTTCTTCTTGTGAAACCTGTATACAGGTCAAAAAGAAACATGGACTGGTTCCAGACTGGGAAAGGAGTACGTCAAGGCTGTATACTGTCACCCAGCTTATTTAGCTTATATGCAGAGTACATCATGCGAAATGCTGGGCTGGATAAGGTACAACCTGGAATAAAGACTGCCAGGAGAAATATTAAAAACCTCAGATATGCAAATGATACTACCTTAATGGCAGAAAGCAAATAGGAATTAAAGAGCCTCTTGATGAAGGTGAAAGAGGAGAATGAAAAAGCTGGCTTAAAACTCAACATTCAAAAAATGAAGATCATGGCATCCAGTCCCATCGCTTCATGGCAATAGATGAGGAAACAATGGGAACAGTGACAGACTTTATTTTCTTGGGCTCCAAAATCATTGCAGATGGTGACTGCAGCCACAAAATTAAAAGACATTTGCTCCTTGGAAGAAAAGCTATGACAAACATAGACAGCATATTAGAAAGCAGAGACATTGCGTTGCTGACAAAGGCCCATCTAGTCAAAGCTCTGGTTTTTCCAGTAGTTAAGTATGGATGTGAGAGCTGGACCATGAAAAAGGCTGAGCATCAGAAGAACTGATGCCTTGCAACTGCAATGTTGGAGAAGACTCTTGAGAGTCTCTTGGACTGCAAGGAGATCAAACCAGTCAGTCCTAAAGGAAATCAACCCTGAACATTCATTGGAAGGACTGATGCTGAAGCTGAAGTTCCAATACTTTGGCCACCTGATAAGAAGAGCCGACTCATTGGAAGAGACCTTGATGCTGGGAGAGATTGAAGGCAGGAGGAGAAGGGGACGACAGAGGACGATGGTTGGATGGCATCAGCAACTCAGTGGATATGAGTTTGAGCAAGCTCCAGTAAAGAGTGAAGGACAGAGAAGCCTGGCTTTCTGCAGTTCATGGAGCCACAGAGTCAGACATGACTGAGCAAATGAACAGCAACACCACTTCTTTGATTCCTTGTGCTTTAGATGTCATAGCTGAGAGACCATGATCTAATTTGCGGTCAGGAAGACCTGTGTTTTCTTCTAGATAATTTATAGTTTTAGATCTTAAATTTAGGTCCTTGATTGCTTTAAGTTAATTTTGCATATGGTATGAGGTAGGGTCCTAAGTTCTTATTTTTTTCCTTTTTCCTCTTTTTTGGTGTGCAGCTATCCAGTCCTATCAACACCAATTATCAAAAAGAATATTCTCTGAGCACTGAAATTTCTTGGTTGCTATTGTTCTTGGGGTTGACTCTTTGTGACTCCATGGACTACAGCATGCCAGGCTTCCCTGTCCTTCACCATCTCCCAGAGCTTGCTCAAACTCATGTCCGTTGAGTTGGTGATGCCATCCAACTATCTTGGCCCCTGCCATCCCCTTCTCCTCCCACCTTTAATCTTTCCCAGCATCAGGGTCTTTTCTAATGAGTTGGCTCTTAGCATCAGGTGGCCAAAGTTTGGAGCTTCAGCATCAGTCCTTCCAATGAATATTCAGGACTGATTTCCTTTAGGATGGACTGGTTTGATCTCCTTGCAGTCCGAGGGACTCTCAAGAGTCTTCTCCAGCACCACAGTTCAAAAGCATCAGTTCTTTGGCGCTCAGCTTTCTTTATTGGATCATCTCTCACATCCATACATGACTACTGGGAAAAGCATAGCTTCAACTCTATAGACATTTGTCAACAAAGTGATGTCTGGGTTTTTTAATAGGCTGTCTAGGTTTGTTATGGATTTTATTCCAAGGAGCAAACATCCTTTAATTTTGTGGTCATCATGTCAAAAGTCAAAAATGTCTATGAAGAGTTAATTTCTGGACTCTCAGATCTATTTGATTGATTTATATGGCTATTCTGATAGGAGTTCCACACTCTTGATGATTATACTTTTTTCCCATTCTTTTAAAAATTTTTCATTGAAGTATAGTTGACTTACAATGCTGTTTTAATTTCTGCTTTATAGAGAAGTGATTTAGTTATTTATATATGTATATATATGTACTTTTAAAAATAATCTTTTCCATTAAAGTTACCATAGGCTATTGAATACAGTTCTGTGTACTATACGGCAGGGCCTTTTTGTTTATCCTTTTATATATAAAAATTTACATCTGTTAGCCCTAACCCTCTCTCCATCCCCCACCCCCAGTCTGTTCTCTGCATCCATGATTCTGTTTCTGCTTCATAGATTGGTTCATTTTTGCCATATTTTACTTGCCACATACAAGTGATATCGTATGGTATTTGTCTTGATGACTGTAGCTTTGTAGCAGGTTTGGACATCGACGAGTTGGAGTTGGGGGTGTCCTCCAGCTTTTTCTTTTACATGGATGCTTTGTTTATGCTGGGCTTTTGCTTCCCATGTGCATTTTGGAATCAGCTTGTCAAGGTCTTTGAAGAGCCAACTAGGATTTTGAAGAGACTGCACTGACTCTGTATTGATTTGGGAAGTGTTGCCATCATGACAATATTCACTCTTCCAGTGTAGGAACGTGGGCTGTCGCTCCTCTTAATTAGGGCTTTATTCAGAACTATTTATTCAGTGATGCAGTATAGAAATGCAATTGATTTTTACACGTTGAGTTTGCATCATGCCATCTTGCTGAATCTGTTGATTAGCTGTAACTGTGTGTGGGTATATTCCTTAGCATTTTCTACACACAGTATCATCTCATTTGTAAGCAGAGTTTAATTTCTTCCTTTACAATGTACATGCCTGTGTTTATAGTTCTGCTTAATTTCCCTGGCTAGGGACCTCCGGTACAATGTTGAGTAGAAGTGGAAGGAGTGAGCACCCTGTCCTGCTCCTGCTCTTCGGGGGAGTCTTCCAGTCTTCCCCATCAAGCAGCACGTTAGCTGCGGGTTTTTGAGAGATGTTCTTCATTAGCTTGAGAACACTTCTTTCCATTTCAAATTTGTTGAAGGAAACAAAAGCAGTATTGAAATGTTTTAATTTCTCTTTGTGTCTGTTGAGATGATCATGTGTTTTTTTTTTTTTTAATCCTTTATTAACAGCACTGTGTTGAGTTGGTTGACTTTTGGATGTTAGAGCAATCTTGTATTCCTAGGATAAACTCCACTTTGTCATAGTGTGTAAGCCCTTTTGTATGTGGCTGGATTTGGCTTGCTAGTATTTCCTGGAGGATTTTTGAGACTATATTCAAAAAGGATGTGAATTTGCAGTTTTCTTTTCTTGTGATTCTTTGTCTCGCTTTGGTATCATAGAATGAGTTAGGAGGTATTTGTTCTTCTTTTGGGGGCAAGAGTTTGTGAATGGTTGTATTAATTCTCTAATTTTGGTAGAACTCATCAGTGACTCCATCTGCTCCTGCATTTCTCTTTGTGAGAAGTTTTATTATTATCCTTATTACAATTGACCTTCAAAAATATGAGTTTGAACTGTGTCGGTCTACACATATGTGGATTTTTTTCAATAAGTACCTCTGTTTTCATTTTATAAATCTTTAAGTAACTATGGGGAGAAGTTTGTGCTTAATTAAGGATCACACTATGTGGATTCAAAAGAAATAGGGTTTGAGTCCTGATTTCACCCAAACTGTTTAAGATTCTTGCTCTTAGGTAAGTCATTTATCAGTTCCTGGGTATCAAGGCAGAGAGAGCAGCACACAGAGTTTCAGCTGCACAGGAGTTTCTGCCCCTAACCCCTCACACTGTCCAAGGACCAACTTTAATACTGCTACAGCTACTGATTCAGTCTCTGTGCTAAAGGTCTATTTACATTTTCTTCTTGGGTTAGTTTCCGTAGTTCATGTCTTCCTAGAACTTTGTACATTTCATCTACATTATCTAACTTATTAGCATGTAATTGTTTATCAAATTTCTTTATCTTTTCTAAAATGTCTGAATATCTGTAGTACTCTGATAACAAGAGTCCTCTCTTTCTTATTCGGTCAGTCTAGTTAAATGTTTATCAGTTTTGTTAATCTTTAAAAAAAAAAAAACTTTTGGTTCTGCTGATTTCTTTCTATTTTTTTTCTCTATTTCAGGTTTAATTTTTATTATTTGCTTCCAGGTTTAGTTTAATCTTCTTTTCCTAGTTTTCTAAGATGAAAGATTAAATTGTTGATTTGAAATCTTTGCTTTTTTAATGTTAACCTTAAACAAAATTAACTGCCATAAACGGCCCTCTGGGTGCTGCTTCCGCTGCGTCCCATGCGCTTTTGTATGTCGTGTTCTCACTTTCCTTCATCTTAAAATGTTAATTCACCCCCCTTGCTATTTCTTCTTTGGCCCATGGATTACTTAATAGCGTGCTGATGCTTTCCACATCTTTGTTAATTTCCCAAATTTCCTCTATCGTTGATTTCTAGCTTTCATTCTATTGTGGTCACAGAATATCCTTTGTATGATTTATTTTTTTAAATTATGGAGACTTGTTTTATTATCTAATAGACAGCCTATTTTGGAGTGTACTTCATGTGTACTTAAAAAGAGTGTATTTTTGTGTGTTCCATTATTGTATGTAGGGTATTGAAATCTCCAGCTGTTATTTCTGAATTGTCTGTTTATCACTTCATTTTTGTTGCACATATGTTTGTGACTGTTTTATCTCCTTACTGGATTGATTTTTTATCATTACAGAATGTCTCCAGTAACAGCTTTTATCTAAAAGTCTGTTTTGTCTCATATAAACATAGTCACTGGCACTCATTCTTTAATTGCATGGCATATTTCTTATCCATTCATTTACTCCAAATCTGTCCAATCTTTCAAAATCTCAAGTACACCCCATGTAGAAGGACAATAATTGGATCATATGTTTAGTTCATTCTGTCAATGCATGCCTTTCAAATAGAATGTTGAATCCATTTACCTTTAATATAATGACTGATCAGATGCCATTTATGTCTGCCATTTTGCTTTCTATTGTTATGCCTTTTTTGTTTCTCTATTTTTCCATTTCTGCCTTCTTTTGTATTAACTACTGTACTTTCTAGTATATAATTTTAATTCCCTTTTGTTGCTTTTACTCTCTATTTTTACATTATTAATTTTTGCTTTTCATTACAATTACCATCTTTACTTATAATAAATCTAGTTTATATTAATACTAACTTAAATTCAACAGTATTTAAAAACTGTTCTTCTATACTCCATTTCTTTCCACATTTGTTTGTGCTATTATCAGAAAATTACATTAATATACATGGTTTGCTCATCAATATATATTTATAATTATTGCTTTATGTAATTGCCTTGTTAATTCGATAGGAGGAAATCATTGCCCAATGCTCTGCCTGTTCATCCCTCCTTCCCCCATAACGCCTGGCAACTGGCTCCAAAATTTTGTCTTTTCCAGAATGTCAAATAGTTGGAATCATTCAGTAAATCTAGTCTTTTAAGATTGATTTCTTTCATTTAGTAAAAAAGTCATGTATTTTCATGGCCTGATAGCTCATTTTTTAGCACTGAATAATATCCCATTGTCTAGATATACGATAGGTTTTCTTATCCATTCACCTGCTCAAGAACATCTCTGTTGCTCCCAGCTTTTGGCAGTTACGAATAAAGCTGCTATAAACCCTTGGGTACAGGATTCTGTGCAGATGTAAGTTCTCAGTTCCTTTGGGAAAATACAAAGGAACATGACTGCTGGATCGTATAATAAGAGTATGTTCAGTTTTTTAAGAAAAGACCAAACTTCTAAAATGGTTGTACCTTTCAGAGACATTAAC
This sequence comes from Nanger dama, assembly GCA_917880005.1. NCBI lineage: Eukaryota > Metazoa > Chordata > Mammalia > Artiodactyla > Bovidae > Nanger > Nanger dama. The sequence goes on along the minus strand of CAKJTW010000063.1, from coordinate 4,059,710 downwards.
TTTGCCAACAAAAGTCGGTATAGTGAAAACTATGGTTTTTCCAGTCAGCATGTAGGGATGTGAGAGTTGAACCATGTAGAAGGCTGAGCACCAAAGAACTGAGGCTTTTGAACTGTCGTGTTAGAGAAGTTAGAATCCTTGGGACTACAAGAAGATCCAACCACTCAGTCCTAAAGGAAGTCAGTCCTGAATATTCATTGGAAGGACTGATGTTGAAGCTGAAACTCCAATACTTTGGCCACCTGATGGGAAGAACTAACTCATTGAAAAGACCCTGATGCTGGGAGAGACTGAAGGCAGGACAAGAAGGGGACGACAGAGGATGAGATGGTCGGATGGCATCACCACCTTGATGGACGTGGAGTTTGAGCAAGCTCGGGAGTTGGGATGGACAGGGAAGCCTGGCATGCTGCAGTCCATGGGGTCACAGGGAGTCCAGCACGACTGAGCGACCAAACGACCTCGAGCAATAAATGGGAGTGACCGTTGTTTCACATCCTTGCACGCATTCAGTACGGCCAGTGTTCGTAATGTTGGTCTTTCTCACGGATGTGCGAAAGTAACAGCTCATTGTTGTTTCAATTTGCGTTTCCCTGATGATGCAGAGCGTATTTTTATATGCTATTGTTTATCTGAACATTTTCTTTGGTGAGGTTTTGTTAAGGTTTTTGACCTATGTTTTAACGAGGTTGTTAAGATTTCTTTGTATATTTTGGACAGCAGTTCTTTACCAGATATTTTGGAAGTATTTTCTCCCAACATGTGGTTTCCCTTTTCATTCTCTTGACAATGTCTTTCACAGAGCAGAAGTTTTAAATTTTAAATAAGTCCAACTAATCAGTTCTTTCCTACATGGACTGTGCTTTGATGTTGTATCTAAAAATCAGCACCAAGTCCATAGTCATTAAATTTTATTCTACAATATCTTCTAGAAGTTTTGTAGTCTTTCATTTTACATTTAGGTCTGTGATGCATTCTGAGTTAATTTACAGTAGCTTTAAAGTAAGTCTATACCTACTAGGCTTCCCTGGTGGCTCAGATGGTAAAGCGTCTGTCTACAATGTGGGAGACCTGGGTTCGAGCCCTGGGTTGGGAAGATCCCCTGGATGAAGGAAATGGCAATCCACTCCAGGACTATTGCCTGGAAAATCCCATGGACAGAGGAGCCTGGTAGACTACAGTCTGTGGGGGTTGCAACTACACACACACATACCTACTATCGACTTAGTAAAAATCTTATTAAGTCTATAGTAAGTTATGACCAACCTAGACAGCATATTAAAAGTAGAGACATTAGTTTGCCAACAAAGGTCCGTCTAGTCAAGGCTATGGTTTTTCCAGTGATCATGTATGGATGTGAGAGTTGGTCTGTGAAGAAAGCTGAGCGCCGAAGAATTGATCCTTTTGAACTGTGGTGTTGGAGAAGACTCTTGAGAGTCCCTTGGACTGCAAGGAGACCCAACCAGTCCATCCTAAAGGAGATCAGTCCTGAATATTCACTGGAACAACTGATGCTGAAGCTGAAACGCCAATACTCTGGCCACCTGATGCGAAGAGCTGACTCATCTGGATTGCCATTCTCTTCTCTAGGATATCCTCCCCGACCCAGGGGTCAAGCCCGCGCCTCCTGCATCACAGGCGGATCATTTACTGTCTGAGCCGCCAGGGAAGCCCAGTGCTGTGTGACTCCCTCTAAACACTGCTCTCACTGCATCCTACAAATGTCAATGAGTTGCATTTTCATTTAGTTCAAAACTTTTTAAAATTTACCTTGAGATTTCTTCTCTCACTGGTGCCTTATTGGGAAGAATGTTTTTAATCTCTACCTGTTTGGGGATGGTGCAACTGTCTTTCTGTTACTCTCTTATATTGGGGTCTTAGAGCAAGCACTGTATGATAGAAACTCCTGAAATTTTCTAAGATGCGTTTTATGAATATCTTGGTGAGAGCTCTGTCCTGGTGAATGTTTCATGAGAGTTTTAGAAGAATGTGTGTTCTGCTGTTGCAAATAAGAGGGTCTTTCTCTCCCCTTTTCCCCTAGTTCATGGAAGGTTTTCAAGTGAACGTTTAAAATCGCGACGCGTGCTAACTCTGGAAATTAGACTTTCCTCCTTTCCCCAGGGTGTGCTGATGCTGCTGTTGGCTATTTTGTTTTGTTTTGTTTTATGCAAACAAAGCAAACTCGATAAAGTCTGCTCTTTGTCATTTGTGGCCACTGAAGTCTCTTCTCACTGAGCTTAGCATTCAGCTAACGATCGGATAGTTTTCCTCGAGTGCTGGAAACCATAAATCTCCAGCCTTTTCCAAGCGGGCCTCTGCATGATAGACACTCCTTCAGTGCTCAGCCAGGCCACTGGCAACTCTGCCCCAGGGGCCTCCACTTCCAGACCTCAAGGTCAGTCCCAGGGAAGAGCTTAGGGTGTCCTTGGGTCTTTCCTGAGCAAGCACATAGCCTGCATGTGGCCTTCTAGGGTCTCAGGAATATGTTGTAACTTTGAAAATCTCCATGGACACTTCATTTCCCAGATTTTCTTTGCATACTTTCTGGTTAGCCTGCTGTTTGCCCCAGCTGTTACCCACTGCCTCAGGTTTCCTGAAGCTAAACATTTGCCAGTGAATGCTCTGGAGAAAGGTAGTTTTGTTTCCAGGAGAGCTCCAAGTCAGATCAATAAATACAGTTTTGCAAATGGGATCTTTTATGAAGCCACCAGACTGGTTAAGTGATGGCAGTTCTCTGGGTATTGAGGCTTTGAAGTAGGTCCCACGTTCCCTTCTTTTCCTCCGATGGCACAAAGCTAGAGAAAGGGTAATGGGAACAGGTAAATAAAAGGCTACCCTTTCACTTCATAGCAAATAGATGGGGAGAGTGGAAACAACTGCAGATTTTATTTTCTTGGGCTTCAAAATCACTGCAGATGGTGACTGCAGCCATGAAATTAAAAGACACTTGCTCCTTGGAAGAAAAGCTATGACAAACCTAGAAAATGTATTAAAAAGCAGAGACATTACTTTGCCAACAAAGGTCCATCTAGTCAGAGCTGTGGTTTTTCCAGCGGTCATATATGGGTGTGAGAGTTGGACTATAAAGAAAGTTGAGTGCCGAAGAATTGATGCTTTCGAACTGTGTTGTTGGAGAAGACTTGAGAGGCCCTTGGACTAAAGGGAGAGCAAATCAGTCCATCCTAAAGGAAACCAATCCTGAATATTCACTGGAAGAACGAATGCTGAAACTGAAGCTCCAAAATTTTGGCCATCTGATGCAAAGAGCCAACTCACTGGAAAAGACCTTGATGCTGGGAAAGATTAAGGGCGGGAAGAGAAGGGAGTGACAGAGGACAAGATGGTTAGATAGCACCACCAACTCAATAGCTATGAGTCTGAGCAAACTCTGGGAGATAGTGAAGGACAGGGAAGGCTGGCGTGCTGCAGTCCATGGGGTCACAAAGTGTTGGACACGACTTAGCGACTGAACAGCAATGATAACAAGAGGCTACAAAATCTCTTCTTATCATTGAGATCCAGCTGTTTTTCTGGAATAAATATTCCTAAAGTTACTGCAAGACTTGGCCAATTTCCACAGTTATATATTAAAAAAATGTTGATCATACCCATTTCTGCCAGCTTTCTCACTGTTTTGGAGGAGAAGACTTTGGGAGGAGGTCCATTTTCACAGACATGATCCCTTTTGTGTGAACTGCTGGCTGTGTCGACAGGAGGAGGCAGGGGCAGGCCCGAGGCAGAAGCCCTGTGGATGGCCTGGGGAAACTGTCTGTCCTTCTCTTGGCCTCATTTTCCAGAGCTGTAAAAAGAGATGTTCAACAGAGGTGATCCCAGAGGGCATCCTTACCTCAAATATTCCTGTCTCTGTGCCTTGCCTGGAGGCAGATCAGAAACACAGAGGGTATCTCTTTATTCTCCACATCCCCTAAAGCAACCACTTTCAGATTGTTCTCCAAGCTGACTTAGATATCATGACCCAGCCCGTGCCCTTTGCAGACACATTTATCCATGTGCATTGTGAGCACATGTGAATAAATTCCCTCAAACAACAGCTAGTGCTTCAGGGACACATTCTGATTTTTGTATCCTGCTTTTTTTTTTAAATGTGTTGGTTGTAAAAGGACTTTTCTGACCCACAAGTTGAAAACCCCAGCCCTCAAAGCACCCCATGCAGGAGCTGAGTGACCCTAGTTGAGAGAAGAGCCGGTGCTCGACAGGACAGCAGGTGGGCATGGGGGAGCCTGAGGCCAAGCTGTAGCCAGACAGATTTGGTCCTCAGAAGAATACTGATCTGGGGGTTCAGGGGAGTGAAAGGTTGTGTCATCAGGACCCTGGAGCAGATGGGGCAGACACCCTGGTGGGGCAGCTGGAAAGATCTTCCCTGTGAATTCCTGGCGGGCAAATCTTGCAGGTGAGCTACCTGACCCACTTCTCCCACTCCTACGGACACAGTTGCATCTCCTGGAAATTCACAATTAAAAGCTCTAACCTCCGATATCATGGTATTTGGAGATGAAGTCTTTGGGAAGCAATTAGGTCATGAGGCTGAAACTCCGTCATGAAATTAGTGCTTTTTTTTTTTTTAATGTTTCTTATTGTGGTAAAAGTCACATAATACAAAGCATATCTCTTGTTGCTTGTTGTTTAGTCACTAAATCCTGTCCGACTCTTTTCTGACCCCACGGACTGTAGCCTGCCAGGCTCCTCTGTCCATGGCATTCTCCAGGCAAGAATACAGGAGTGAGTTGCCACTCCCTTCTCCAGGGGATCTTCCCAACCCAGGACTGAACCTGGGCCCCCGCGTTACAGGCGTATTCTTTACTGTCTGAGCCGCCAGGGAAGCCCTGTGTATGTGTATATATATCATCGGTATTTTTATTTCTCTTTCAGATTATTTCCCCATATCGGTTCAGTTCAGTTGCTTGGTCATGTCCAACTCTTCGTGATTCCATAGACTGCAGCATTCCAGGCCTCCCTGTCCATCACCAACTCCCAGAGCTTACTCAAACTCATGTCCATTGAGTCCGTGATGCCATCCAACCATCTTATCTTCTGTCGCCCCCTTCGCCTCCTGCCTTCAATCTTTCTCCACCATCAGGGTCTTTTCCAAGAAGTCAGTTCTTCATATCAAGTGGCCAAATTATTAGCGCTTCAGCTTCATCATCAGTCCTTCTGAGGAATAGTCAGGACTGATTTCCTTCAAGACTGACTGGCTTTATCTCCTTGCAGTCCAGGGGACTCTCAAGAGTCTAGTCCAACACCATAGTTCAAAAGCATTGATTCTTCATTGCTCAGCTTTCTTTATGGTCCAGCTCTCACATTCATACATGACTACTGGAAAAACCATATACATTAATTACCCATATACATTATTACAAGATTTAGAAGATAGTTCTCTGTGCTATACAGTAGGACATTGTTATTTATTTTATATACTGTGATCTGTATATGTTAATCCTAAACTCCTAACTGATCCCTCCACCCTTCTCTTCGGTAACTCTAAGTTTGTTGTCTGTGAGTCTGCTTGTTTATAAGTAAGTGCACTCATGTCTTTTTCAGGTACCACATAAGAGTGATGTCATGATGCTTCTCATGCCCTGTGTGACTGTCTTCCTTTAGCACGGTCATCTCTGGGTCACCTATGGTGTTGCACTGGCGTTATTCCACTCTTTTTCACGCTGAGTAATATTCTATCGTGGATACGCAGCGCGTCTTCTTCATCCATTCTCCCATCAGGGGACATTTAGATTGCTTCCCTGTCTTGGCTGTTGTAACTAGTGCTGCTATGAACATTGGAGTGCAAGTATCTTTTCATATCAGAATTTTCTACAGATACATGTCTGGGAGTAGAATTGCAGGACCATATGGTAGCTCTGTCTTCTTTATGGTCCAGGTCTTGCGACCATAGGTGACCACAGCCTTGACTATACGGACCTTTGTTGGCAGAGTAACGTCTCTTCTTCTCAATACGCTGTCTAGGTTTGTCATACCTGTCCTGCCAAGAATGCCAAAGAACTGATACCTTCAAACTGTGGTACTGGAGAAGGCTCCTGGAAGTCCCTTGGATAGCAGGGAGATCAAACCAGTCAATCTTAAGGGTAATCAACCCCGGATACTCATTGGAAGAACTGAAGCTCCAGTATTTTGATCATCTGATGCAAACAGCCGACTCATTGGAAAAGACCCTGATGCTGGGAAAGACTGAGGGCAGACAGAGAAGAGGGTGCTAGAGAATGAGATGGCTGGATGGCATCACCGATGCAGTGGCCATGAACTTGGGCAATCTTCGGGAGCTGGTGAGGGACAGGGAGGCCTGGCGTGCTGCAGTCCAGGTCACAAGGAGTCGGACACGGCTGGGCGACTGAGCAACAAGTTTGGTGGCTGTCTTTTTAGTTTTTAAGGAGGCTGCATGCTGTTTCCCGTAGCGGCTGTGCCAGTTCGTTAATCTATTCCTGCGAGCAGGGCAGAGTCCCACACTCTCCTGACGTGGCTCTCTTGGGGGTGGAACCCCAGCCGATGAGAGAGCTCTGAGGATGTGGCCAACCCTGCCCACCCCCGCACCCACTGGCGCACTGAGGCACTGCCCTCAGCCAGGAGCCCCCTGGAATGTCTGCCCCCACCCGCAGTCAGCACCATCGTCAGCAGCGTCCCCAGCACCATCACGCACGTCTTCTCACCTTCGCTGTTGTCATTTCCGTGTCCTGCTCCAGTGAGACAAGATGAGCAAGCACCGGGCATGGCACACAGCAGGGCCGCGATGAGCATCCCTGCCTTCGTCCTCAGTTCTCAAGCACGCCCCGGGGTGTCATGCTGATAGTGGGCACCAAAGCCGCAGTGGCTGCCCTTATCAAGCGCTCTCTGCACGCCGGGTGCAGGAGGCAAAGCCTTCTAGGCATTAGTTCCCTGCATCCTGATAATTTTGTGTGTGCACACACTCAGTCACTCAGCCATGTCTGACTCTTTGCAACCCCATGGGCTGTAGCCCACTAGGATCCTCTGTCCATGGGATTTCCCAGGCAAGAATACTGGAGCGGGTTGCCATTCCATTCTCCAGGGGATCCTCCCAACCCAAGGACTGAACCCACAATACCTGCATCTCCTCCTCTGGCGGGCAGATTCTTTACCACTGAACCACCAGGAAATCTCTACAGTTTTACAAGGTGGAATTTATAAGGCCTGTGAGGAATCAGAGAGCAGTCCAAAGGCACCATGGTTTGTTTCAAGGGCAGAGCTGAGAGAAGGGCCTGTTCTAGGCAGGCGGGATGCTGGGCCCCTCCATCCTCCAACTGCAAGAAAGAAAACCAAAATGGCCCCAAAACACACCACTCACACAACACAGACTGTACCGTGGACACACACTCCACATACACACCCATCACACCCGCTCAGGCACAAATACATCTCTCATGTACATACACTTTCACACAAGCTCATGTACACAGACACACTGAACACACATTCGTACAGTCATACAGGCATACACATATGCTTACTCACATGCACTCCTTCACACACACCACACACACACAACCACACTAGGATGTTTATGTATCAACATGGTTTGGTCATGGTGCCGATGTTTGGTCAAACTTTCCTCCGATTGTCTCAGTGAGGGCATTTTTGGGGTGAGAGTAACATTAAGGGGCTTCCCAGGTGACGCTGGTGGTAAAGAATCTGCCTGCCAATGTGGGAGATGAAAGAGATGCGGGTTCGAAAGACCCTGGAGGAGGAAATCGCAACCCGTACCAGCATTCTTGCCTGGGAAAAATCCCATGGACAGAGGAGCCTGGCGGGCTTCAGGACGTGGGCTCGCAGAGGGTCTGACACGACAGAGAGTGAGCACGCACAGCGTCTGAATCAGCAGACTCTGAGTAAAGCAGATTGCCCTCCGTAGCTATCAGTCAAAGGTCCAAAGCTCCCCTGGCAAGGAGGAATTCTGTCAGCAGAGAGCCTCTGGACTTGAACTACAACCATGCCCTGGGTCTCCAGCCTGCCACCCCACCCTGTCAAATCGCCAAAGTCATGTGACCCAATATTCCTTAAGATCAGTCTCTCCCTCTCTCTTCACACACACGCGCGCACACACACACACCCCGTAGCGTAGACAGCCAGACATACACTGACGCTGAAACTATGCACAAACCCATACGCCCCAACCCCACAGACGCACACGCGCAGACACCCCAGAGCCGTGCACGCACACACTCCCGTAAACTATCCCCGAATTGGTTCCAGACAGTCCTCAGCCTCGGGACCCTGTCTGCGGGTCAGTGTTGTTCCAGGTGGCATCCAGACCCCACTTCTGAACCAAAGCCTGTTTGTTTCTCTCCTGGACCACGCTGATGAAGCGTGTTGCCCTTGAACATGTCCAGAGGAAGCTGATCGATGGGCGGACGTGCAGTCCCCAGTATGGCTGTCGTTGCTGAAGTCTTCTTGGCCACACAGGCACCAGATGGCTCTGGGATGCTTCCAGCGAGCTAGTCAGGGTGCTCACCCCCTGCGGCTTGTCCCATCTGATGACACCTCCAGGCCTGGGCTTCCATCGTCAGGACATGGAGACAGCAAGCGGGATGGATGGGCCTTCTGGAAGAGCCTGGACCTCCCCTTCCTCCACCCCGCAGTCAAGACAGGAAGTCGGCGAGTGGCTGAGCCACCACGGGTGTCCCCAGCAAAGACCCTAGCTCCATAGAGCTGGTCTCCGATCCACAGCCTGGGATCAGAAACACAATCCAAGCAAAAGAGGAGCTCTTCCAGAAACATCTGCCGTTGATGTTTGCTTCGGCTTTAACACGTGGAAATGATGACATCCTTTCCTTAAACACACAAAAAATGTTAATTGACAGCAGAACTCTTGGTAGAAGGTTGCATGATGTCAATGGGAGTCTAGCTTTCCAAAGGAAAAACTAAATCTATGAAATTTCAGTTGGTGGCCATCACAGCTGGCTCCAGCCCACAGGAGCTGGGAGGCCACGATCCCCTGAAACATTCGAAAGACGGCACGTTACCCAACACGGAGTCCCAGCTGAGGGGCGGCTGACCCGGCTGCTGCATGTGACACAGGCCAGCAGGGCTGTGGGAGCTGGGGGGACTCTCAGCTTGGGCAGACGGGTTGCCCCTCCCAACCCTCCACCCAGACATCTTGTTGTTCAGTCACTAAGTCATGTCTGACTCTTTGTGACCCCATGGACTGCAGCACGCCAGGCCTCCCTGTCCTTCACCCTCTCCTGGACAAGTTCATGTCCACTGAATCGGTAATGCCATCCAACCATCTCGTCCTCTGCTGTCCCCTTCTCCCTCTGTCCTCAATCTTTCCCAGCATCAGGGACTTTTCCAGTGAGTCACATCAGGTGGCCAAAGGATTGGAGCTTCAGCTTCAGCGTTAGTCCTTCCAATGAATATTCAAGGTTGATTTCTTTTAGGATGGACTGGTTGGATGTCCTTGCAGTCCAAGGGATTCTCAAGAGTCTTCTCCAGGGCCACAATTCCCAGACATCTACATGGAAGAAAAAAAGAGAGATAGAATGGACCCACTCTGGGCAGACTGTTAACCCCTCAACCTTACATTCTGGGGACTTCCTGGTGGTCCAGTGGTTGAGACTCTGCAAATCCTAATGCTGGGGGCCTGGGTTCAATTCCTGGTCAGGGAACTGGACCCCACACACTATAACTAGGAGATTCCCTTGTGCCAGGACTCAAGACCTGGCCCAGCCAAGTAAGGAAATAGAATCGTTTAAAACAGACAAACAAAAAAATTCCAGTACAGTCTGAGGCTGGTGATACGAGCCCAGTTTGCAACTGAGGAAACTGATGCTCTGTAAGATAACCAAGTGCTTTTTTTCTTTTTAATAAAGAAGAAGGAGGCAGCCCTCCCCCGCCACTCTCTCCTCTTAAGGCATCTCCTTGAAAACATAACTGGTCTGATAAGATGTGGAAGGTTTTATATGCAAGGCCACAGGCCTCCTGACCCTGGGAACTGAAAGTACACACGTCCGAGATGATCTCAGGGCCCCTCGCCATGCATCCTATTGTGTCTCTAGATTTAAGATTTCCTTGCGGCCTCTCCCACACGCTGTATAATAAATCCGCTGGAACGATGTCCAGTCTCTGTGCTCAGTCTCATTTTATATCACATGCATGGAGACCCACTCATGCTTACGTTTCATTGCATTTCCTTTCCAATATGGACACAGTAGAGTCTTTGGTCAACAGGGTGGTCTTGTTTTCCCAACAGTAATTTGCCTGAAGTCACGCAGAGGCAAGGGTGGGGGCTGGCTGTAACCCCCAGGGCGGCTTGCGTACCACTCTTACCTCCTTGGCGCTCTGCCCTGGAATGGCCGGGTCTTGGGAATCTTGGTGATAACATCTGGAATGGAAGGAAACAGCCCTTCTTTGTAGAGCATTGACCTGCACAGGATGCTTTTACGTGCTAACTGAGCCCAAAAGGACGCAGAATAACCCGAAGGCCCATAAATTCAACTGACGCCAACGACCTGGAGACCGGGATGACGCCATTGCCAAGTCCACAGGTCCCGAGCTGTCTCCCCAGCATGGCGACAGTGGATATATATATAACAAGATATATATATCTATATCCTGTTTTATATATATAAATATTCTTTTCAGATTCTTTCCATTACAGATTATTACAAGATATTGAAAATAATTTCCTGTGCTGTACAGGAGGTCATTGTTGTTTATCTAGTTTATAAATGGTAGTGTGTGTCTGTTGATCCCGAAATCTTAATTTATCCCTCCCCTCGCCCTCCCCTTCGGTCACCATCAGTCTGTTTTCCGTGCCTGTGAGTCTCTTTCTGGTTTGTGATGAAGTTCATCTGTCCTGTCTGTTAGATTGCACGTGATAAGTGACAGCTTGTGATACGTGTCTTTCTCTGACTTACTTCATTTGGTACAATCATCTCAGGGTCGGTCCAGGTGGCTGCAAATGGAATGGCGTATAATAATGCTTACCGTTTCTGTGCCCCACATCTGCTCCATCCATCCATCTGTTGCTGATGGGGGTGCTTGGGCTGATCCCATCCCATCTCACCCATGTCTTGATTATTGTGACTAGTGCTGCAATGCGCATTTCCGGACATACGCTCAAAAATGTGATTGTTGGCTCACACAGTCCTTCTAGTTTTAGTTTTGTAAGGGCCCTCCATACTGTTTTCCACAGTGGCTGCATGGATTTACGTTGCCACAGTGCGGGAGGGTTTGGCCAGTCCCTTTAAGGCTCGTCCCCCTCCCCAGCCCCACAGCCTGGCTCTCAGAGATGCTCTCTCATCAGGCATGCTCATCCGAGGTCCATCCCAGGGGCTGTGTGTGTCTCCATAGCCGGTTCCTTCCCCGCGAGTGGTGTCCACGTTCCCCCAGCGTTCCTCTCAGGCAGCTCCTGGCTGTGGGTGAGCTCGTGGGCCTGCGCCCACGCTCACCATCTCTTCCCATATCGCTTCTTTCTCCTCTTTGCTGAAAGGCTGTACTGAGTCAGGCTTTACCCATCACAGTCCAGCAGCATGAACTCTTCTATCACGTGGTTCATCAGGCCTCTTTTGACTCAGCCTCTTCCTTCCGGCTTCATCACTTACAGATGGATCCCATGGAAGAGAGCTGATCGCATCTTGTCGCGCAGTCACTAAGCTGTGTCTGACTCTCTGTGACCTCATGAACCGCAGCACGCCAGGTTTCCCTGTCCATCACTATTTCCCAGTTTGCTCAAACTCATGTCCATTGTGTCAGCGGTGCCATTCAACCATCTCATCCTCTGTTGCTCCCTTCTCCTCCTGTCCTCAATCTTTCCCAGCATCAGGATCTTTTCCAAAGAGTGAGCTCTTCACATCAGGTAGCCACGGTACTGGAGCTTCAGCTTCCTCATCAGACCTTCCAGTGAGCATTCAGGGTTGATTTGCATGTGATGCCATGATTTTAGGTTGGTCAAACAAACAAGCGCTACACATTTTAACCCTGTTAACCATTTTATTTTTAAAGAGCTGAACCTTTTTATAAGCCAGGGAAGGGGACACAAGAGACACAGTCTCGATCCCTGAGTTGGGAAGATCCCCTGGAGAAGGAAATGGCAACCCCCTGTAGTGTTCTTACCTGGAAATTCCCATGGACAGAGGAGCCTGGTGGGCTACAGTCAATGGGACCACAAAGAGTCAGACACGACTGGGTGACTGGGCACACAGCACACACACACATTATAAGTCTATATACATCTACACAGCTACCATTTCTAGTGTTTTCCATTCCATTGTGTAAATTCTGAGGTCCATTCTGTATCCATTTCTTTTTGCCACCAGGACCTCCTTTCATATTTTTCATAGTGTGGCTCTGCCGTTCATAAAGTCTTTCAGCTTTTGCACGTCGAAATAAATCTTTATTTTGCCTTCATTTTTGAAATATGCTTTTGGCTGTGTGTAGGGTAGAAAGATGAGTCTTTTCTTTCAGCACCTTGAGATGTCTCCTTCTTATCATCTCGCTGGACTGGTTTCTGATGAGAAACCTGCTTTTACTTTTGCTTTTGTTCCTCTGCGTTTATTACTGATTTTTCCTCTGGCTACTTCCCAGACTTTATCACTGGTTCTAAGCAGTCAGATCAGGATGGGACTCACTGTCATTTTCTTCACATTCCTTGTGCTTGCGGCTCATTACCTGTCTTCGGTCTCTGTGTTTTTGGTTTTCATCAACTTAGTAAAACTTTCTGCCATTGTCTTTTCAATTTTTTTCTTCCCCTGCTTAAAGAACCTTTCTTTTTCATGCACAGTGAGCCACTGGGAGTCATCCAGTAGCTCCCTGAAGCTATGTTTGTTTTTCAATCTCTTTTCCTCTATTTACCTCAATGTGAGTAGTTTCCATTACTGCATCTTCAAGGTGACTAATCTTTTCTTCTGTAGTGTCTAACCTTTTAATTTTATCCAATGTGTTTTTCATATCAGACACTGTATTCTCATCCCTTTATGTTTGATCTCTTTTTATCTTTCATGCCTCTAGTTAACATGTGCAGTCTTTCCTTTAGTTTTCAGAAATAGAGAATAGAGTCATAATAGCTGTTTTTATATCTTGTTTACGGACTCTGTCCTCTCTGATAGAATTTCCCCCTATTATTGGACACAACTGAAGTGACTTAGCAGCAGCGGCAGCAGCATAGGTCATGCCTAGGTAGAGTTTAAATTTTATTCTGAATTGTTTTTTTATTAAAGTGTCATTATATAATATTATGTAAGTCACAGATGTGTACTACAGTTATTTCAGGGAGTTTTACTCTATTTATAGTTATTATAAAATATTGACTATATTCCCTGGGTTGTACAATATATCCTTGCAACTAATTTTATGCCTACTAGTTTGTGCCTCTTCAGTCCCTTAGCCTTCTCTTCCTCTGCCTCTCCCCACTGACAGCCACTGCTTTGTCTCCATATCTGTGAGTCTGCTTCTTTTTGCCATATTCACCAGTTTGTTGTGTTTTTTTAGATCCCACATATAAGTGCTATCATACAGTATTTGTCTTTATCTATCTGACTTATTTTACTTAGCAAAATACCGCCCCCAAGTCATATATATACGTTATTCCCAGGTAATGTTTTTACTGGGTCCTAGACATTTTACATTTTACCTTATTAGGTGCTGAATACATTTCTATCTCTATAAATATGTTGAGCTTTGTTCTCAAAGTTACATAGTTACTTGGAAACAGTTTGATCCTCTCCAGGTTTCCTTTTAATTAGGTCAGAACAGAGTATCAAAGAGGTTCCTCTTTTAAGGAGAGTTTTATCCCACTCCTGTGCCAGTATCCTTCTGAGCTTTCTACCTGAGGCTCATGAGCCGTGAGGCTCTCTAGGCGCATGTGTGGGGGCAGGCACTGTGGTCGGTCCTCCTGGACCACGGATGCTGTTATCTTGGACTCTTTTCCGAGGTTCTTTTCCCACCTGGGGTAGTTGGCTCCTCGCATTGCTAGTCACTCCTCCAGAGAATACTCCAGGGGGATCCATCTGCAGATTTCCAAACATCCTTTCTGGGCACCCCTTGCTTCTTCATTACTCTGCTTGTGGACTCCAGCTGCTTCCATCCCCTCAAGCCCCCAGTTCCCTCTCCTTAGCTCAGGGGGACCCCGGGCCCTGCCTGGCCATCCCCCGCAGTGTGGGGGCTTGGAAGCTTTCTCCAGACAGTGGGCCCGGCACCAGAGGGCTCGCAGTGCTTGCTCCTGTCGCTCAGGGATTACTGTCTTGAGCTGCTTGACGTCCGATGTCTGAAAACTGGTGAGTGCATATATTTTGTCCAGACTCTTAGCTGTTTCAGGCCAGAGGGTAAAGCTAGTTACTGTTTTTCTGTCTTGGCCAAAGGTAAATGTCATCAAATATTTGCTGAATGCCAAATATTTACTAAGTGCCAAACATGACTGAATGTCAGGCAGTCTTCTGTACTTTAGGGACATGTCAGAAGACAAGAGCCAACATCTCTACCCTTGGGGAGAGCAGTGGTAGCCAAAAATGAAAAATAAATGTGAGAGATCAATTAATTATACGTACTGTGCCATTGGTTTGCGCAGACTGCCCTAACGAATACCCCAGAGTGGAGCTTGAACCACAGAAATTTATTTTCTCATAATTCTGGAGGCTACAAGTCGGAAGTCAAGGTTTCTCTGGAGGCCCCTCTCTTTGGCTCCTAGGAGGCTGCCTGCTCCCTGTGTCCTCGAGTGGCCTTTCTTCCCGATCTCTTCTTAGTCATAAAGATTAGGGCCCATCCCTAGGATCTCATTTAACCTAAGTCACCTCTTTCAAGCTCTATTTTCAAAGACAGCCACATTTTAAGGTTACTGGAGTTTAGGACTTCAGTGTAAGGATGGGGCGGTGGCAGTGGGGGGCGGTGGGTGCAGCCATCAGTCTGTGGGAATTTAGTAAATGCTGCAGGGAATCTGGGTACAGAAGTGGTGCATTTTTCAATACAGCAGTTGGGAGGGCTGACTGCGAAGGTGATATTTCTGCTCCAGTGCAAACCCTAATGAGTTCAGAAGGATTTTAGAGCCACTGGGGAATGAGAACAGCTTCCCCAGAGAGGCCTCATTCCAAGTCCTGGACGCCTGAAGGCGGCCCCCACCACCAGCAGGGCCTGCGGGAGCCCCCCAGGCCCAGAGGAGCAGGGAAAGGAAAAACTGAGCACGGATGGGGCTTCTCAGATAGCACATGGGCCCCCCGAGCCCTGTCCAAGTCATAATTAGTTGGTATACATGCTCCCAGAGTTTACAAATGTTTATTCTTCAAAATCTAGGACTTGGATCCAATGAGGAAAGGCATTTTTCCCGGTGAGAGTCTGGGTCTGATCAGGCCTCCTAGTGACGGAGGTTCAGCTGAGCTGAACTCGGAAGGCCATCATCTGTGCTCCAAGCGGGGAGAGCCCCCAAGCACCCCGCGCACCCACCGCAGCAGCTCTTGGCCTCCGGGAACCATCCCGGGCTGCAGCCTGCAGTCTGGGCTTGACGCGGGAGAGGCCATAGGAGGGGTCGGCTCTTAGGATAGGTGGGGACCCCTCCCCCCGCCCCGCCCCCACCCCATCACAGAAGCAGCCAAAGGTACTGCTCAAAGATGCGCCAAAGCCCGGACAAGCGGTGTCGGCGTCGGTCTCCTCCCCTGTATTCTGCTGTTGATTGAAAAAGCACAGCCTAAAAGTTGAGAATCGCATTTGACTTGGCGGACAAAGCCGAGGCCTGAAGCCCTGGAGGCAGCCTCACAGGCAGCACTGGGGGCTGAGCCAAAGAAACAAAGGAGGAGCCAGGACCCATAGGGGCTTGGAAACAAAGACCAGGCAACCAGAACAGCGAAAGATGGCTGTTACAAAAAGAGCCAGAGGCCTCAGGTGAGGGGCTTCAGTGCTTCTCTACCTCTGAGCTGAGTCTCTTCACTCGTATCTGACTCTTCCTGACCCCATGAACCATAGCCCGCCAGGCTCCCTGTCCATGGAGTTCTCCAGGCAAGGATACTGGAGTGGATTGCCACGCCTCCTCCCAGGTTTCTTCCTGACCCAAGGATGGAACCCAGGGGTCATCCGCATGGCAGGCGGATTCTTTACCATCTGAGCCAGCAGGGGAGCCCGGAGTTGCCATGCGACTCGGCAGTTTCACTCGGTGGTATATGCACTAGCAACCTGGAAACGTGTATTCACGCAGACATTTGTTCTCGGTGTTCCTAGCAGCATCATTCATAGTTGCCCGGATCGTAAACATCCCAGACACCCATCAGCTGAGGCCGAGCCCCCCAGGATGTGAGTGTCACCACGGCAGCAGCCCGCAAAGGCCAGGACTGCACACTTCCTGCTCCAGGAACTGAGGTTCCTGCTTCTGTCCCAAGTGGAATATCCCTCTGCTCGATCCTACGGTCATCGAGGAGGCAGCGCAGGGCAAGGGGTGTGGGAAGGCGCAAAAG
The DNA here is from genome assembly GCA_917880005.1 of Nanger dama. Lineage (NCBI taxonomy): Eukaryota > Metazoa > Chordata > Mammalia > Artiodactyla > Bovidae > Nanger > Nanger dama. Next base: position 4,043,295 of record CAKJTW010000063.1, on the reverse strand, counting down.
TCTGGGCTTGCTGAAGCCATTCCTGCGACAGGAGCCTCAGCTGTCTGCAGCCAGTGCGCCGTGCTCGCTCCCCTCGGGAGGGCACCGTTGGGCGGCTGCAGTGGCCGAGGGCACAGCAGTAGGCAGCCGTTTGTATCCGCCCAAGTGCTCTCAGAGCTCACCGCCAGAGGCGGCCGCACTGGCTTGGCGGCTGCAGCACCCTCGTTTACTGGTGTGGCCGGCAATATTTTTCAGTCCCCCTCCCATCACCTTGAAAACATCCACAGAGGTTGGTAGAACCCTAGGGCTCAGGGCTGCACCCTAGGATACCGTAGGCAGGGGCCTCAAACCGGGGTGGGGAGTATTTGGAAGGGAGCGAGGAGACTGTCTGCTCTTTATTTCGGTGTTCTGACCCCCAGCCTGTGGACTTCTCACACATCAGTTGTTGCAGAACAACCTTCTAAAGCTTTTATAACACGTCCTTAAAAAAAAAAAAAAAACCCTCCCTTTCCCCCAACCCACAAACCCTGAAGGAGGCACAGGAGACAGAGTGACAGAATTTCATCTTTCAGACTCAGGCAGTAACGTAAAGAGCGAGTCCAGCTCCGAGGAGGGCCCACTGCCTCCTGGGCCCAGCCCACCCAGACCCTAGACCCGTGTTCTGATCTAGGGTCACTGGGACACCCTGATCCCCCCAACCCCGTGCTAACAGCTGCCCTTGCCCTCTATTCCCCCTCCCTGGCTGGGCATCCTGGAAGCTCTGGAATACACCGAAACCAGATCGCCTCCAAGTCAGTTCTCCTCAATGAGCTCAGGCTTAACTGTTCTGAACCGTTCCACCACTAATCAATATCAGGCACAAATGGTAGATTCGATGCGTGTAGGACAAGGATATAATCTGCTTAAGGGAACAAGTCAAGATGTCTTAGAAATTTCCCCTTACATTTCTCAATCGGCCCTTCTTGCTGGTGAATGTGATTCTGTAAGACTTGGGGGTTTGGGGTTCGGCTGGAGCCTGGGACAGGGAAGAGTATGGGGCTGAAGAAAGAGCAGGCTGTTGGGCAAACCCGTCACAACCCTCTCTGGGCTTCTGTGGGTCGCCCCCCACATACTCCCCTCCATTTCCTTATTTGTGGAGCTGTCCATGGGGCGATTGTGTAAGGTTAAAATGCAGTTTGTAAAAGGTTTCATGGATTCGTGATGGGAATATGATTTATTAACATGTGAATATCCCCAGCGCCCTGTGGAATAAAGGGCATTTTGGCCTCGCTGGCTCTGCGTCCCCTCACTCTAGCCCCCCAGGGAGAGCTCTGTGTTTGCCAGCTGGGTTTCGGGCTTTTCTATGATGCAGATTTGGGAGAGAGAGTACAAAAGAGAGAGGTCTCAAGAGGGAGAGGGGGGTGGCGATTCTTACTGGCTGGGCCAGTTCCAGGCGCCCCTTTGTTGCGGAAAAATATGGAGAATGGGCAATGCAGAAAAGGAAACAAAGAAAGAAGCAGCCAGGCTGAATCTAGCCCATCGTAAGAAGCCAGGAGAGGGGGGCTAAGAGAGAGAGAAAGCCAACGAGAGGAGGCAAGAAACGGGTGCTGCAAGTGCTGGGGTGACGGAAGGACGGCAGAGCCTCCAGGGAGCAGAGAAGTTGGAGAGGGGAGAGGGGGCGGTTCATACCTGGTTTCCAAAGATGCCAGCCAAGACTGGGATCCCTTTTGTTTTCATTTTTTAAATTTATTTTCAGAATTCTAGTTTAACTTTTAAAATGTATTTTTACGTATTTTAAAAATTTTATTTATGTATTCCACTGCATCGGGTCTTGGTTGTGGCCGCGCGGTCTCTGTTGCACAATGTGGAATCTTTCCATGTGGCGTTCGAGCTCTTTAGTTGTGCCGTGTAGGTTTCAGTACTTGCAGCACATGGGCTTAGTTGCTCCAAAGCCTGTGGGGTCTTCATTCCCTGACAGGGGATCGAACCCACGTTCCCTGCAGCCCCTGGGATCCCTTTTAAAGTCTTGGTGGCTGGACCGCTGCTGCTGTGTGTGTGATCTGGGTCTGTGTCCCAGACACCTGGGGCCCTGGGTTTTACCTGGTTACTCACCCATCCATCCACCTGTTCACTCATGACCTCAGGAAATACTGAACCCTTCTTCTAGCTCTGGCTCTGTGGCTGGTGATGCAAGCAGGTGGTGGTTACAGAGCCGTGCAGTACACGTGCCTGGAGAGAGGAGACGTCAGACCAGGCCTGGGGATGTGTCCACTCAGAATGAGCTGGTGTCACAACCAGGGACAAGCACAGGAGGCTGAACGTGACCAGGGGGCTAGAGGGGGCTGTGAGTGACCCGGCGGGCAAAGCCCCTCCCTTAGAGAAGCTGCGTCAGAGAGGTGAGTCCAGAGGCACATGGATGTGCCATCAGGAGGTGGAGGAGACAGGACAGGAGAGGCGTGCGCAGGCACCCTTGGCTGACGACACAGCACGTGCAAAGGCCCAGGGGCCAGCCGGAACGCACATGTGTGGCAAATTTGGAAAGACTCAGGCATGGTGGAAGCTCTGACCTCAAGGTTCTGTGCAGTGAGAGACGAGGAGAGCTTGGATTTTTATCATGAAGACAAAAGGAGTCAATGGAAAAACTTAAACTTTGGGGGATGACAGGTTTTCAGTTAGAAAGTTTGCTTTGACAGCTTCAGGAAAAACACCTGAGGGACGAAGACCACTCCCGCTTCACCAAGCTGAGGTTTTTTACCCGTAGCTGCTGCCTCTAGGGGGTCAGGCAAAGGTGTGTGTGAGTGTGTGTGTGTGTTCTATGCACACAGACATGGGAGGGGGTGTGTATGTGTATGCCTGTGAGTGTGTGAGTCCACGTCCCAGCTCTGGGACCTCGGGCTGGGGCAGGGAGACTGGACCAGCTGCCTCCCCGCATCCCCAGACCCCGTGCCCAGGGTTCGTGCAGCAGAGGAGAAGCTGTGCTGGGCGCAGCAGGTGGCCCGGGGGTGTACGAGGACAGACGCTGCAGAAACAGCTGGAGGGGAATCAACTTGTTCTCTGCTGCAGCCAGACACAAACCAATCAGAGCAGACCCGACAGGGGCCCGGTGCTGGGAGAAAGGAACACAGAAGGGCAAATCCAGACAGGGCATCCTTGCTGGCACCGTCCAGCTGCCGGCGGGGGGGAAAACCCGGCTCCAGGAAGGTGGCCAAGACCGTCCGCCCTGCGTCCTGCTGCCCCCTGCCCACTCCTCGTCCTGGACACTCAGGTCAAAGGGAGATGTGGGCTCCAACCCGGGGCCTCCCTCGGGTCCTGTCCCGAGAACACCGGCCCATCCTCTCTCCCCCAGCCCCCTGCCGAGCTCTCCTCCAGTCCACCCAGCTGGGGGTCCCCTGGCCTTCGTTCAGTGGGGGCTCTGGCCAGAGGCGAGGGGCCAGGAACTGGGCAGCAGGACTTCTTTGGTACAGCCTGGAATCACCGAGACCGTCTCGGGACCCCAGCCTCCTCTCCCCCAGCCCTGGTCCTGCCACCAAGGGGGGCACTCAGGAAGGCTGGCCGCTTCTCGGTGGTCCCACTGATCACAGTGCTCCCTTGCTGGGCCCCTCTGTCCCCCCGCGGATCAGCTAGCTGTGTCCCAGCCAGGACCCCAGACTCCTCCCTGGCTGCAGGCTCCTGGCGCCGTGCCAGAGGTGAGCCATCCCCACGTGGCCCCCTGTGGGCTGTGGGCCCTGCTTTCCAGGAACCAGCATCTCAGTGTCTGCAGCCTGACCTGGGTCCAGGCTCTGCCCATGGGGTCCTGGTTCCTACAACGGGCCTTCCAAGGACTGGGAGTGTGAATCAGGGCCAGTGGCCAGGGAGGCCCCTTGGCTCCCTCTGGGGCCCATCCAGCAGCCTGGGGGGCACGGGCCCGTGTCCCTGTGTGTGGTGCTGGCTGCTACCTCTTGCCTGTCCCCATCTCACTTCAGGACCAACCCCTGGCTTCTCAGATGCCGAGTGGGTGTTCCTGCTATCAGGTCCGGCATGGTAGCTGGCACGCTTGCTTCTCGAGTGCCTCCTGCCTGCCAGTGTCGGGCAGTGGGACCAGGTTTCACCCTCCCAAATTAGAGGGCAGGACATCACGTGGGCCCCAAGAGAACTCTGTAAGTAGTCCTGGAGGGCTTCCTGGAGGAGGACATACTTGGGCTGGCCTTGAAGGATGGTCTAGACACCCCTGGTGCAAAAGGAGGAGGGGCCCCAGCCTCGTGACTTTGCATCTTCTATGTGTCTGGTGCTGCCCCTCCCCCTGACAACCTGGCCTCCCCATGGAGTCCCAGGGCCCAGCCCACCCACCCATTGTCCCAGCCACTCAGGACCCCCCTTCCAGGGCCTCCCTTGTTCCTTGCAGAGCCCAGGAAATTTCTTTCACTTTGGTCTTTTTGTTTTGTTTTTTTTGTTGTTGTTCTAATCTTTCTCTCTTGCTAAAGGAAAAATCCACAGAGAACTTCCGGTAAATAAAATCACCCGCCTCGTTCCAAGTGGTGCGGTGACTCAGCTGCTGCTGATTACATGTCAGGACTGAGCCTCTACCTTGGGGACTCACAGGCCTCTGAGAATGCAGGCACATGTCCCCGGGTTCAGGGACTAGACCCTGAAAGACCCTTCAGCCAGGCCCGCAAGGCCCCCGCCTGCCTTCCCAGCAGATCCCTCTGTGCCCCCACCCTCATTCTGCCACAGCCCCTCAGCAACACCCTCCCACCTCCGGGCACAGTAGCTTTTCCGGCTACATCCAGAACCTTCTTTGCCTGTTACTTGCTGGCACAGCAAGCTCTTCTCATCCCCTGAGCAATCCATGGCCTCTCCCCCGCCCCCCACCCAGAGGGCATGAATAAGTGTCCCCCTGCCCCTGGGGAGCGTCTTGCTCCATCTAGCTCACCCCTGGGGTCCCCAGCACTCTTCCGTGCAATTTTTCACATTTGCTCCCCATTTTGGAGGCTGACTTGACCAGTGGAACTCCGTCACCCCCACATCCACCCCCAGGACCCCCACCCCCACCCCAGAATTGGACTGCTGGGGTCAAAGCCACCTCCCCTCCCCTTGAAGCCACGGAGACTCCTACCCGCGACCAGGAGTGGCAAGAACCTCCTCGCCTCCGTCTTCAGCAGGTCAAAGAGCCCGAGCCGTCCACCCCAGGGTCACCACTAAGGCCAGGGGGCACTGGAGGGAAGAGTCACAGGGCTCGTGGTACGGAGGAGGCTCGCAGAATCCTGGACGTCCTGCCACTTACGCCGCTGCAATCCACCAGCACCTTTGGGGGTCTCCTCTGTAAAGTGGGCTGCTGGAGCCCATGGAACTGGGCGGCGGCCATATCCCCTCCCGAGGGCCTGCACACGTAGGTGCTCAATGGTGGCACATAGGGCCCACACACGTAGGTGCTCAGTGGTGGCACAGCATCCTGCCACGTTCTGCAGGGGACGTCGCACCCAGCTCTGTCCTCAGGCAGGCTGTGGCCCTGCAGGCTCTGCGGTTTGGAATCGAGCCCTCTGCTTTCACCCCCACTTACCAGGAGCAGTTTTTATGAGACTTGTCGTGACCTTTGTTGTCCAGAGGCTCTGGGGACAGTATCAGTGTCTCGTTTTAGGGCCACCTAGAAGGAGCCGCATGGGAAAAGTGTCTTTCAGAGCCAAGGCTGGAAAAAGTTTGCATGCTTTCCAGGGCACTGAGTGATGCCATCTTTGATGGAGGCTTTTCCTGACACAGGTGGGCAGAGGCCCTGCTCCGTTCGGTGCTCCGGATGGTCGCCTCCAGGCCGATGGGACCAGTCTTGTCCACCTTCCACAGGGGTCTCACCAATCCTTACGTGACTTGATGGGAAGAGCAGAGGGAAGGCTTATCCTAAGGGATAGTGAAGACCGCTGAACTGATCCTATTTCCCTTTTCACCTTGGCAGCCAGGAATCTCGGAGCCAAATTGCAGACTCCAGTCAAAGCCTCTGTGCTGGGCCTCCTGGCCTGCATGCTTATGTTCCACTTTGCCCCTTATGGTTCCATTCCTATCCTTGTTCATATACCTGGAAATTTTTGTGTCTTATGTGTATTTTGTATAATACACTTGAATGCATGAATGAAAGAACTGAATGAATTTTGTATACATCCATTTGTATTTTGCCTGAGGCTGATGGAATCCTTCAAGTAAGGCAGGGTTTGGGTGAACGCTTGCCTGTGTCAGGCATGAATAGACCCAACCGCCGTCCCCTCAGGCCCCACATAACTTGCTCCCAGCCCCAGAGGCACACCCTCCACTCCCCACTCCTCATCTCCTCCTGAAGGTCACGTCTGTTCAGCACCTGTGCGGGACGCCATCTTTGGAGGGAGGGTACACATACCCACAGTCCGGGGGCATTTCTGACTCAGGGAGCTTGGAGCCTGCAGGGATATCTGGCCGCAGGCCTTCCTTCTGGGTGACAAGGAAGCCAGGAGAGGCTGGGTGGCAGGTTTGGGGCCACACAGCATCATGGTGGCCCTCCAGGACGGGTACGAGCTCACCCAGCCCCGGCTTCCAGCTAGGCAGTGGGCCCCTGGGGTGGAGATCCTCCATAAACATGAAGCTAATTCATTATGGTGACTGTCAGCTGCCTTGGCTGGAGGCTTTGGGACCAGAAGGAAAACTGTGGACAGGGGAGGTTTCTGTCCATCAGACCTTTCAGCGGCCACCCTGAAACCAGCCCCTCGTGCTCACTGTGGAGCCGGTAAACATCACCAGCAGGGCCACCGCAGAGCGGAAAGGGCCGAGTCCACAGAAGCACTTGGTTTGTGAGAAAGAAAGGAAAAGAAACTTTGAAAACAAGACTCGCCTGAGCTGATCGACCCTCTTCCCTATTTCAGGGAACGTGGAAAGCTTGGTGACACGCTCCCAGCAGGCCAGTGCTATGCACACATGCGTGCCGCTCATATGGCTGCTCACACACTGGCACACATCACTCACCCTTGTGTGTACACACACGTGCGCACACTCACATACACACTCAAAGCACACTCATGCACACACATATGCACACACACACAGCACAGGCACATGATTTCATACATGGACATGTTCACATGCTCACACGTGTGCACGTGCGATCGCACATGCGTGTACACATGCCTGCACGCGCAGAGAGAACGCTGTCGAATGGGGGCCCCTCCCAAGCCGTCACCAGTGATTAATGTGGACGCAGTAATGGCTCCGGGGGCTGCTCTAAGCCCGTGTCGAGCAGCGTTCTTAGCCCCAGTAGCCGGAGTCTGGGGAAAGCCACGACTCAATGTCAAGAAATATTGGCAGCTGGAGAGCAGAGCCTGCAAAGCCCAAGAGAGCGGCAGCACTGCTGGGAGCTGTGGCAGAGCGGCGTCTGTAATGCGCCCTGTCCTCGAGGGCTCCCTGCGAACCCACCCCAAGGGATCTGAGGTCCCCGGAGACTGCACAGGCTTCCTTTGCTCCTCCCACCCATACGGCTCCTTCCAGCGCCTTCTGGATCCCGCCCTGGGGTCGGGGGCTGCTGGCCAAGGGGGCCGGGTGGGCATTTCTGGGGGAATGGTGGCCCCTCGCCTGCCCCTTCCCCTTGCCAAGCTGCAGGGTGCCCCCCTTGCCCCCAACCCACCCAGAACCCGGACTGAATCTTGGTGAAAGAGACTGATGGCAAAGCTCAGAGCCCTGGGGAGGCTCCTGCCAGGCGGCAGCCTGGGAAAATTGAAAACATCACATCAACAGTGTCTCAGGATGGAGGCCCTCAGAGTGGTATCTTGAACCAAGGCTACTGCATTAATAGCTCAGGGCCCAGCGATGGCGGGAGGAGAAGACAGCTTGGCCTGAGAGCAGGAGGGGCCCCTGGACTTTGCCCCTACCTTCCCAGGCTGCAGAATCGAAAGGGGCCCACAGATGTGCTCGGCCAACCTGAGCTATGAGCTTTATATGACTGACTTTCACAGCAGCCCAGGGGCAATGGGGAGGGGTAACAGGTCCCCACGGACAAAGAAGAGGGGCTGACCCTGAGGCCCCATGGTTCCCCAGGTCAGAACGGGGCCTGGCTTCCACCCCCTCACCCCCTTGGACCGTGGCCCCACATGAGGGCCCACGAGGCACACTTTTGTGCGTGCAGGCTGTAACTGCGTTTGTCTGGGCTCAGAGCTGAACAGCCTCCTGAATCAAGAATTGTGGTGGCAGTGATGTCCAAGGGGGAACAGAGAGTCCCCGTGAGGGTAGACTCAGCCCTGGGGAGGACTCTGGGGCGGGGGTCCGAGCCACAAGGGGTCAGGGCACCCAAGACTCAGAGGACGTGGTCTGGTTGGATGAGTGATGTCCTGGACAGGCGGCCCCTGGAGGTGGACCCTGACCCAGGGGTGGACCCCCATGAGCGGAAAGGCCTGCCCGAGTCCCCGGCTAGGGAGCCCCAAAGGGAAACAAAAGGAAAGTCACAGCCTCTCTATTCCCAGGGGGTGTTTGGTGACTTGGCCACCCACCCAGGCCTACGCGTGTGCACTGTGTGTGATGGGGTGTGCACGTGTGTGTGTGTGTGTGTGTGTGAGCTGTGTGTCTGTGCTTATGTATGAGGAAGGGATTATGTATGATCATGGATGTGCGGGAAATTCCCTGGCCCCAAAGCTGGCTCCGGCAGAACAGCCAGGGTCCTGGGCGGGGAGAGAGCGGGGGAGGGCTTCCTCCCTTCCGGGCCAGGCCAGCTGGCGGGCACATCCTGTGGATCCCTGCCAGGTGTCCTGGCTCATACTGCCCCCCAGTGGCCATCCTGGGAGCCCAAGGGCCTGGGGCCCGAGTGGCAGAGAAGGTCCCAGAGTGACCAAGGCCACTGTCCCTCTCTTGGTAGGGGGCCCCACGATTCCTCTAAAAAGTGGCCACCTTCCAGCCTGAGACCTCCAGAACCACCAATATGGTGCCCACCAGCTTCCACCAGCCTTGGAGAGGGAGGAGCCAGCTTCCTCAACTATCTGCACGGTCAAGAGATGGATCACCCCCTCAACACACCTCCCCAGGACCCGTCCTGTCCACCAGCATCTCCTGGGGGCATGGGGTACCCGGTCACACCCCTGCCCCAGACCTGGCTTGGCCAAGCTTGGGGGTCTTCACAACTCAGATAGCTGCGAGCTTGGGACTTCAGGATGTGATCTTGAGGTTCTAGGAGCCTGGGGGTAGGGCTGCAGCCCTCAGATTCCACCGCCCACTTGGAGAGGACCCTTGAGGCCCCTCCACTCCAGAGCTGCAGGGGAGGGATCAGAGCCTGCCCATTCCTGGCTTTGATTCGGAGGAGAGCTACAAGGAAGAGGAGCCCTTGGGCCGATGGGGACACAGGCTCCCAGCACATGGGCGGCAGGGGGCAGGGGGCTGTGTCCAAGGCCTCCAGCTCAGCACATTTTTCAAGAGCTGCTATTTCAGGCCAGAGTGCCTAACGGAGAAAAGCGCTTGTGAATGGGAGGGAAAATGGTCATCTCATGGCCTTGGTGTCAGGGCGGGCAGCCAGCAGGCAGGGGGCTGCGGGCGGGGGAGGCTGTTCTCCCACCACCCAAGTTTCTCCCGATGGCCAAGGTCATGGGCAGAACACAGCCCTCCCTGCAGGTACCCAGCCTCTACAAACACAAGAGCTTCATGTGAGTTCTTGAGAAACATGCAACCTTCGGGACATCCTTACACCAAGATATACTAAGACATCATCTGTGGCCCGTCGGAAATTCAGGGATAACTGGGCGTCTGTATTTGTATTTGCTGATCTGGCCATAGTAGCACTTTCTCTCCTCGGGCTAGCTGTGACTTTTCTTCTCCAGCACAGAGGAGACTGAGGCCAAGGGTCCCTCGCTCTAGGCACCCCCATCTCGGACCGATGAGCCACGGACAGGTGGAGACCACCATCCAGGGTCCCAAGGATGCCAACAACCCTGAGGTCACAAACACAAAAGACCAAGTTTAAGGTCCCAGCCCTGGCTGCAGCCACACCAGTCATGCTCTCGTGGGGGCCTATCGATTGGACTGATCTCCAGGCATCTCTGTGGAGGTTTCAGCATCAACACTCACTTTCTCCTCACCAAGGGGCCTCCCGAGGACCTCCAGCCACATGGTGGGAAGATGTTGTGGAATGTTCCCACCCCCTGTCCCATCGGCTCCATGGCTGGCCTCAGACCGTCCCCTCCATGCCGTGTCCCCGCGGCCCCTGGAGCTAACCACACAGCTGTGGACCCAGGCCCACAGGGTGTCAAGAGAGGTCTCATAGCTCATCTGGGCTCTGTGTTTGTCACGGTGACGCCCCTTTGGTGGGAAGACCCCATCCCACCTAGAGTCTGGGTTAGAACAGGGTCTAAACTGCAGAAAAGAGGCCATGGGTGTCCAGGTGCAGCCTGGGCCCCTCCTTCCTTACTACCTCCCTGCTGCCCCCTCCCAAGACTGGGGGTTTCTGTGGCTGCTCCAACACCCCCTCCGCCTACCTGCCCCACCATGCCTGCTGGCGGGGAGTGTCCAGGCTCACAGAGCAACAGCCGGTGAGGGGACCCCACCTTGGGGCTTCAGAGGGCCAGACCCAGGTCTGTACCATGAGAGAGAACAAGACTGGGCCACAGAGACCAGGGGTTTCTGGGCTGAAGGAAGAAGACATTCAGGGGTCGGAGGGTTCCTTCTAATGAGTGATGGCGCCAGAAGGTGGGGGCGAGGTGGGCAGTGGCAGGGCCAGGGGCCAGCATGCTTTTTCTGTGAAGGGCCAGGTGATCAATATTTTAGGTGCCAAGGGCCAGATGGTCCCTGTCACTGCTACTCAACTGCCACGAACCAGACTCCCCGGGTCTGGACGAGCTTAGCTGTGTGTCCAGCAAAACCTTACTCTCCAAGGCAGAGGGCGAGTCAATGTGGCCCACAAGCCACAGTTTGCCAACCTGCCTGGTCTAGACTGGAGAAGGGGGCTGTGGGCTGGGGCTGGGGAGTGGGGAGGATGGGGGAGCTTGGAGAACCCCACTTCCAGGACTGCACGAAGCTGGACATGGCCGAGTTGGTGAGGGAAAACGGGCTGGCCTCCCCATCGAGAACGGAGGAGGAGGAGTGAGTGAGGGAAGGGCGTGGGGACCCCAGATGGAGTCCATCACGGCAAAGGAGTGCCCAGGTGGTCTCAGGCCCCCAGAGGAAACCAAGAGAGGAAGAAAGGCTCAAGGCTGTGGGTCTGGGGAAGGGGAAGGAAGGAGATTCTTGGCTCCGAGGCTACGGTTTCCTCCTGCCTGGCCTGGAAACAGGCTCCCTCTGGGGACCAGGCGCCGGAGAGGAGGGCAGCTGCCGTGGCAGCCGCGGGTAGGCAGCAGGACACAGCCCGCCTCCCACCTCTGCCCCATGCCTGGATGCCCTCTCCTGAGGGCACTGGCGCCCCCTGGTGGGGTGCAGCCTCTGGACCCTGACTCCCGCCCCATGAATCGAGAGGAGGCACTTGGTCCTAAGGTCCAGTCTCCCTCCAGTTTCTGGGGCAGAGATAAAAACCCTTTCTGGCAAGTTGGGCTAATTTCCTGAGTTCAGAGCACTGCCTGCCTCTCGGCCTCAGCGCTGTCTCCAGGGCCTCTGATGGAGCCGAGGGCAGGGATGCCTGTCCAGTCCCACCACCCCCAGGAGGCCCTCCGGCCTCACCCCGGACACTGTCCCCAGCCCGGAACCCTGCAGTGGTGCCCATCCTCCACAGGACAGGGACCCCACGTGGTTTCCAGGGCTTGGACTGACCAGGCCTCCTCATGGCTCCTCGCTCCTCACAGACCCCAGGAGCTTCCCAGGCCTCCTCACCCCTGCACGGTCCGCACAACTCCAGTGCTTACTACAAGGCCCAGCCCCAACCAGCTGCCTGTGGGCATGCTGTGTCACAGTCGGCTCATGTCTTTCTGCTCAGGAAACCCCTCTCATGGCCCCCTCACCCTAGAACTCCTATGGACTCCAACAGCCCTCTTGTCTCAGAACTTGGGTGGACTCTGAGACTCACCTCTAACATCACCTCCTCTGGAAAGCCCACCCTGATTGCACAGAACTGGGCCATCATTATCGCTTGTGGGTGTCCACCACCCCAGGCACAGAGCCTTCCTGTGGCAGCACTTGGGAATTTGAACAGATTTATATATTTTCATGTAATGTATTTGACTATATTTTCATACTTATATGTTAATTTAGGATATATTTTATATGGTTTACATTTTATTATGTCTTATATTACATATGATATATTTTCAAAGAGTATCATATATAATATACCAATATTTAAATTCTAATTTGACCAATTATATAACTTAACATGTTACAAAATACTATATAATATATACATAGATAATAATAATATATGATATATACATATATTCATATACAATATATACAATAGGTAAATATAGATGTAATATGCAATATATACATATATCATATATATATTATATACATGTATTTATATGTCGATATAAAAATATATACATATACAGTATGCATATATGTAACAATATACCATATGTACATGTATATTACATACATATAATACATAATATATACAGATATTTATATGTCAAATATATGCAAATAAAAAGATAATAATATATTATATATACTATATATATTATATATACATTTATATATCAACATAAATAATATACAATATATACACATAATATGCATATAGATAATATATACAATATACACATATATAATAATATACAATATATACCTCTATTCATATGTCAATATAAATGACAAAGTATATACATATATAATATGCATATATATAACATACGGAAACAAATGGGTGCCACGTGGCTCGGACGGAAGCAGGGAGTAGGTCCCTGAGGTTCAGATCTTGTGTAAAGGAGGTTGAGGCTCTGCGATGAGGAGCCTGGAGGCCCGGGGAGAGGGGCCGGGGAGAGGGGCCAGGGAGACGCGGCCCCCACCCTGTGGGAGGCTTGGGGAGAGACCTGCCAAGCCCTGAGCGGGGCACTGCAAGCCTGGAGCAGCTTAACTTCTGTTCTTTGGCAAATGCCAAATAACGCTCAAGGTCAGAATGTGTATATAGATGATAACCTATAATATATACATATATAATAATATACAATACATACATATATTCATATGTCAATATAAATAAAATATGCAATATAAAACAATATACAATCGGTGCATATACACTATATATAATACACAATATGTGCATATATTTATATGTTAAATATCAGAGAAGGCCATGGCACCCCACTCCAGTACTCTTGCCTGGGAAATCCCATGGACAGAGGAGCCTGGTGGGCTACAGTCCATGAGGTCGCTAAGAGTCGGACACGACTGAGTGACTTCACTTTCACTTTTCACTTTCATGCACTGAAGAAGGCAATGGCACCCACTCCAGCGTTCTGGCCTGGAGAATCTCAGGGACGGGAGCCTGGTGGGCTGCTGTCTGTGAGGTCGCACAGAGTTGGACACGACTGATGCAACTTAGCAGCAGCAGCAGCAGCATATGTCAAATATATGTAAATTAAAAATAGATAATAATATACAATATATGTGCTCAGTCGCTCAGTCTTAGCTGATTCTTTGTGATCCTATGGACTGTAGACAGGCAGGCTCTTCTGTCCACGGAATTTTCCAGGAACGTGTACTGGAGTGGGTTGCCATTTCCTTCTCTGATACACTATATATACATATATTTATATGTCAAATATAGGTAAATAAAAATAAAGGGTATTTGGGGGACATGGGTAAACTTGAATAGAGACCATGTGTGAATCAAAATTATTCTATCAAAGTTGGGTGACAGAACAGTGCTTTTGTAGGAAATGTCCTCAGACCGAGGAGATAAATGTCATATTCAGCTGCCTCCGTCCCTCTGAGGGAGCTCAGACCCTTGCACTGTGAACCCCCAGCCCCGCCCCGGGGGCTCCAGACATCCTCAGCACGGCCCCGTCACACGAAACAGCAGCTGCTGAGCCGGCCGGCCATCGTCTTCTCGGGGGCAGAAGACAGGCTCGTTTCTGGAAACAAGTGGGTGTCACGTGGCCTCAGATGAATCCATGAGCAGCACTGGCTTTGGAAAGAGGCTGCTGCCCCCAGACTCCGGTCCCGGACAGGCCCGAACCCTCCTGTGATCCCAGGAGCAAGGGCCCCTCTTACACCTGAGTATAACAGAGGGAGGAAACCAACATGAACAGTGCTGGGGCCCACCAGATCCATGCCACGCCCCCTGAAGGCTGTCCAGACGGGGATGGTCAGGGTCCCCTCTGTGTAAGGGTCCTGAGACTGACTGCCATAACCAGGACCAAGACTGGGTGGCTTAAAGCAACAGAAATCATTGTCTCAGCGTGCTGGAGCCCAGAGCTCTTAAATCCAGGGGTCGGCAGGGCTACGATCCCCGGAACCCACAGACGAGGATCCTTCCTGGCCTCTTCCGCTTCTGCAGGCGGCCGGTCAGCCTCAGCTTCTGGGCCTGCAGCCACCCTCTCTCACCCCTGCCTCTCTGTCAAACCGCAGCTTTCCCTCGAGTCTCTGTCTTCACAAGGCATCTTCTCTTTCTTTTCTTAAAATCCAGTATAAGTCAGACAGGACTAGAAGTCCAACATTTCTAGCACGACCACATCTTAATTTAACTAATGATATCTACTCTGACCCTATTTCCAAATAAGGTCACATTCTGAAACACCAGGAACGACGCCTGCAGCAGATCTTTGGTGTGTGTGTGTACGTGTGCACACATTTCAGTTCACAACACCCTACTCAACCATCCCCTTTCTGTCTCTGTTTTCCTTCCTAAACTGAGAGAGTCTGTTTCAAAAGCTTTTAAGTGAATGAATAAATCAAGTGTACGTTCCAACTGCCTAAAAGGATGGGGTTTCCAGCTCAAGAAGATGCCGCCTTTGGAAGGAGAGTTGAGAAGAAAGTGCCCTGGCTGCACCTGCAGATTCTGTTCAAAGATGTTCAAAGAGCAGAAGTTCTTCCTTGCGCCCCTTGGGCTGTGCTCTCTCGTGAACATGGGTCTCTAAGAGTGTCTGTGACCTGGGTCTGAGTGGAGATCCATCGTCTCGCAAAAGGAGGCGCTCTCCAGCTCTTAGTAGCACTACAAGATCATGGGATGACAAAGACTAGTGGTCATTCAGTGGTCAACTGCATGGCGGTACCCAAAGGGGCAGACAATTCAGGTCAACCACCAGCGCCACAGAGCTTGTACGTTATCACCCTAGGCTGCGATGTTTCTTTCTCCCCGACCCTCTGCGAGATTTCAGGGGCCAGGACTGTGTCCCCCTCCTGCCGTGTCCCTCAGGGAGGCCAGCTTCTGGTACTTAACAGGGGCACACTCAGCGATCAATGAATTGGGGATAGATGAAGAGTTATCTCTTCTTCACTGTATCCAAAATGTGGTGATCAAACAGAAGCTTTCAAATAATCCATTTAGGCCAAAGTGGATACAGCCTCTTCTCAACAGTGACTCTCAAGGAAGCGTTTTCATAATTACCCAAAAGATTTACATCTGCTCACCAATCAACAAGTGAGGTTTGGCATCTTTAAGGGTATTTTCGCAGCCTCATGTGGATTCCTCGCGTCTCAGCGCCCAGGGTTCCTGGCCCCAGAAGCAGCTTGCAAGAAGCTCTCGATGAATGAATGGGGAAATCGTCACAGGCTTCCCCAGTCTGCCTGCCCATGTGTCTTTCCTTCGACTGTGAGCTCCTGGAGGGCAGGAAACACTTCTCCTTCATCTTTTATCCCCTGGAGCTCTCAGGATGTGTAGCACGTGTCTGTTTTATCCCCTGGAGCTCTCAGGATGTGTAACACGTGTCTGTTGAATGAAAACACTCCTGGAGGAAGAAGTAGATCGCACGTATTCCCTGAGTGGGACCGCCGAGATCCCAAACAACACCCACACAGCTCCAACAAGGGGACCCAGAAGGACAACTCCACCCTGGGATTCTGCCAGGGAGCACCACTCAGGGCTTCCTGGGGTCATCGTCAGGCGGTAGCTCTCCGAGGCTCAGCAGGCAGAGAGGACTGCCTCAGACGCCAGTCCCTTACAGTCACGTGTGTGCCATCCTTCCCTCCACTCAGAGAGCTCGCTCGATCCCTTGAAACAAATATTGAAAGGGCAGTTGCCAAGCCAACAGGATCAATGTGCTCCCTGCCTATTGCCTTCCGTCTTTGGGGCTGATCCGTAAGACCCATGTAGAAGCCAGAGGTGGAGCAAAGAGCTTGGTTGAGAAGAAATGCTCATCGCACGTTGCTGGGGGCTTGGTGATCTCGCTGTTCCTCCTCTGAGAAGCGGCGCCCACATGCTGGTCTCCTGGGCCACTTGGCAGGGCCCACAGATGCTAGCCTGAGAACTAGGGCGCCCAGACCCGGGCTGTGGGCACACTGCCACAGATGTTTCTGTGCTAGGAGCTCCAGATGTGGCCCATTGCTCAGTAGTTTCTCTTGCAGCTCCATCTTCAAAGAAAGAACACAAGGAAGCAAAGAACTGAACCATTGAAATCACATCAACAAACCCTCCCCCACCCTCACCCCCCTACACACTCCTTTTTATTTTCTTTCATGCAGGAAGTCTGCTTCCAAAACTTAGAGATTAATGACTAAATTCATTGCACGTTCCAGCTTCCTAAAATGATCGATTTAAATTTTAAAATGCATTGGATTTTTAAATACCCTAAAGCGGTTTGCATTTCTCCAAAATCACCAAGTGTAAACTGGAGAACTCCACAGCTCCAGAGTTAGACAGACACAATGAGGCAGGGTGTGTGTGGGGGGTGAGGCCCCCCACTTTTGAGACAGGTCATCTCAGGAACTTCATCTGGCTTCCCTGAAGCTCATGTCCCACACCTGTGAAAAGAGGAGGCGATGCTCTCAGAGGCCAGCAACAGGAACCAGGAAGAAAAGGAGTGGAAACATCCAAGAGAGCATCTGGTCAGATGGGGCGAGCTCCAGGCACCTGCTCCAACGATGCAGAACTCCATCATTAAGTTAGGAGTCGTCATTCTTTCCCGCCGTGATGACCTGAGCCAAGAGCTGGGAAGCATCTTGGAAACTGTCTGCCCTCCCTCCCCTCCTCTGGGGAAACCGAGTCTCAGGCCAAGAGGCTTCTGCGGTCAACAGAATAAAGCCCCCACTCCAAGATGTTCACATCCTAATTCCAGAATCTGGAAGTACGCTACCTTACATGGAAAAGGGTCGCTGCGGAGGGGACTAAATTAAAGATTTTGAGATGCCGTATCATTGTGGATTATCTGACGGTCCTGATCAGATCAGACCCCAGCCCTTAGGAGGGGAGAGGCTTTCTTGGCTGTGTAGATGAGATGAAAGAAGAAGGGGCAGAGACGTGGTACACTGCCCGTACACTGCAGGAAAGGACCAGAAGCCAAGGCATATGGGCACCTCTAGGAGCTGGAAAAGGCAAGCAAACAGGTCTTCTCCCCGAGCCCCCAGAAGAGGCACAGCCCTGCTGACACCATGAGTTTAGGCCAAAGACTCAAGTCAGGCTTCTGACCTCTGGAACTGTGGGGTAAGACACGTGTGCTGTTTTAAGCCACAGAGTGTGTGGGGACTTGTCACAGCTGCAACAGGGAACTCACTTCTCTTTCCTAAGTAACTGATGAAGTCCACGTGTCGTCAGAGCCACGGCCAGTCTCCTGGCTTCCAGTCCCGGGCTGGTCCCCCAGAGCTCTGTATTGTTTTCTCCCCAAAATGGTTCCAGCAGCTGGTACACCCCCTCTTGCCCCCAGGAGCTTAGAGCACAGACACTCACTGTTTCTCCCAGAAGCATGCTCACTCACTCATTCATCCGCTCGCTATTCAGCAGGTATCTGCTGGGCCTCACTGGTGACTCAGTGGTAAAGAATCCACCTACCAGCTCAGGAGATGCAGGTTCCACCCCTGCTGGAGAAGGAAATGGCAACCCACTCCAGTATTCCCACCCGGAGAATCCCACGTGCAGAGGAGCCTGGTTGGCTACAGTCCATGGGGTTGCAAAGAGTCAGGCATGACTGAGTGGCTAAACAACACCTGTTGGGTATGCCATCCACATAGGCGCTATTCTAGGCACCGAGGCCACACAAAGGCACTTTCCAGCAGCTCTCAGTCCTGAAGGCCCCTCGCGATGAAGCCCTCCAGACACCAGGGGCTCTGGGCAGCCTCAAAGGCTGGACGGACAAATAAAGGCTGGTCTGTCTGCACAACAGAATACAATGGAGCAGCACAGAGGAAGGGAGCACAGCACGGATGAACGCCGACAACGTGATGCTAAGTGGAGTGAGCCAGACACAAAAGCCCCGTGCATGATTCCAGGGATACGAGCTCTCCAGAACATCCCACAGAGTTAGCACGTAGACGAATGGCAGCCAGCGGCTAGAGGCAGAAGGTAGGGAGCGAATTCTTAGTAGGAATGGGGTGCTATAGGTAAGGATTTCCCAGAGAAACAGCACCAGTAGAACAGAGAGAGAGAAGATAGGGATTTACCATGAGGGTTTGGCTCACACAATTCTGGAGACCGAGAAGTCCCGGGCCTGATGTGTGTAAGCTGGGGGCCCAGAAAATTGGTGGCATAGTTCCCAGAAGGGCCAAGAACTAGGAGCATCAATGTTGGGGCAGGAAAAGATGGGAGAGCAGGGAGAGTTCACCCTTTCCCTGCCATTATGGTCTGTCTATGCCCTCCCCAGACAGGGAGACACCCGTGTGCATTGGTGAGGGCCTGTTTATCCAGTCCGGTCACCCATGCAAACGCTAATCTATTCCAGAAGCATCTTCACAGACACACCCAGAAATAATGTTTTCAACAGCTGTCCAGGAATCCTAGTTGACACTTGAAATCAACCATCACAGGGGGTTTCGTCTTGGGGGGATAAAAAATGTTTTAGAATCAAACAGGCAGAGAAGCAACGTGCATCTGGTTAGCTGTGTCCCAGATGCATTAAGGGGTCCACAGGCCCAATGGCAGGTGGGCACCCACAGGTCCGCCAGCCCTCTCGTCTGCTCTAGAGAGTGCAGATGACTTCCCTGATCTTGTGAAGGTGACCTTTGATCTGCTGAGAGCCGCGCCCCCCAGCAAGGGTCCACATTCTCCCAGAGCGCCCTTCTCAAGCCCCTCACTCACTGACAGTCCACCGCCTGCCCAGTTTTATGTGGTTCGGTTATAATCTACATTTGTTTATCCTTTTAATTTAGTCCATGTGGGCGCCAAGTCTTATAGCAGACCCTGACTGCCATGCAAGAGTTAGAAGGGAGTTTGAGAAGCATAATGAACCTGGAAGAAGAATCTAGAGAGAGAGAATCGTGGGAGTCTGTGCATGTGTGTGGCTGCCCAGTCGTGGGCAAGTGAGGGGAGAAGTACTTACGAAAGATTCGCAACAGAGGATGAGATATTTGGGTGGCACCACCGACTCAATTGGAGAAGGAAATGGCAACCCACTCCAGTATTCCTGCCTGGATAATTCCGGCTACAGTCCATGGGGTTGCAAAGAGTCGGACACAACTGAGCGATTGAACAACAGCCAAACTCGGGACACGAGGCAACTCTGTTCCCTAAAGGCTCAAACTCCAGAGATACTTAGACACCACAACCACATACATTTCATGATTTACCCGACATTGAACAGCTCCGGTACAAACACTTCCAGAATTTTCATTCACCAATTTGAACATTTGTCTAGAAGGGGGACCAAAATGTTAACATGAAGAAGCATCCTTAGAGAGCGACGGGGGAAAATCTCAGCCCACGATCTGCACGCAAAGCCTTTCTGGTGGGGTCCAGGCCTTTGCTACAGAAGCTCTGTGTCCCTCACCAGCCTGGCCCCAGGGTAGACTGTCCCATGGTTCAGAGAAGGGCAAGGCTGCCCGCAGGCTGAGGCCCCCAGATGGGCGTGTGCCGGACCACCCTGTCCGGCTTCTATACGTACGAGCTGATTGCTTTAAATAAAGTCAGCCGTTCCTCCAGCTAATGTGTGGATGGTGGGATCAATTGGGTACAGAGAAACAGATTACCAAGCAGGTGGCTTCGGGCTAAAGATAAATTGTGTCCTCATGTAGCTTAGCAGAGTGGGATGCAGACAGCTCCTAATATGCAAAGCAAGACTGCGTAATTACTTATTTCTGCGGGAAGCCCAGGCTGCGCCTCGTGGCTGCCGAAGCCCCAGAAGACCCTGGCCTGACTGCTGGAGGTGCCAGCCCGTGTGCTCCAGTGAGAACTGGGGCAGGTTCCCGGGGTGAGGAGCCAGGGGACACAAGTCCCTGCCTGCCCCCGCCCGCCTCGCCTGTCCCCACACAGCAGAGAGCGAAAAGCCCAGCAGACACAGTCTAGCTCTAGGCCAAGGGTCACATTGCATGCCCAGCAGAATGATTCTTGGGGGCACGCCCCTTCCTCCTTGCCTGAGTGAACCTCTCCTGATGTCTGACCGCTAGACAGGCCTCCATGGACAGAATAAACCTGCTCATCACGTATTTCCCCAATTTCTCACATCCCTGACATGCTTGGCTTTTGTCTACAAGTAAGCCCTCTGGGCATCTGTCCTCTCCCTTCTTTTTTTTTTTTCCTCTCTTTTGGAACTAATTAGAGAGTCACAGAAACTTGCCCAAACCGTACAGAGTCTCATGGACTCTTCACCTACCTTCCGCCCAGGGATACCAACTTGCATAACTGCAGTTCAGCATCAAAAGCAGGAAACTGACCTCGGTGTAACCCATAGACATTATTCAGATTTTGCCCATTTTATAGGCCGTCTTAATCTGATCAGGCTGCCAGAACCAAATACTGCAGACGGGTTCAACAACAGACACTTTATCGCTCACAGTTCTGGAGGCTACGAAGTCCGAGATCGAGCCGCTGGCCAGTTCAGCTCCTGGTGAGGACTCTCCCCTTGGTGTGCGGACAGCCACCTTCTTGCTATGTCCACACACACAGAGGCGAGACGACCCCTCTGGTCATAGAGAGTGCCATAAAAGAGAATGCCTCTTTCATTGCGGCTCTAACCCTAACAGGAGGGCTCCACCCTCTTGACCTCATCACTTCTCAGAGGCTGCCCCTCTGATACACCACCCTGGGGATTAGGCGTCAACATGGGAACCTGGGGTGGATGTGGTGGTGCTCAGCAAGGCACTGTTATATGTACTTAGCTCTGTGCAATTTTACGCCCTGGGCACGTTCACGTAACCACCACCATGATCAAGATGCAGAACCGTTTCATCACCTGGAAGACCCCTGAGTTGCACCCTTCTTGTCACACCCCTCCCTAATTTCCCCTCTTCCCATCTCCAGCCCCTGGAAACCCCTAAGCCGTCCTCTCATTTTATCATTTTGAGAACGTTGTGTGTAATGTTTCAAGACCAGTTTTCTCCACTCAGCCTGATGCCCCTGAGGTCCGTCCTCTCCGCGTGCCCCCACAGTCAGCTCCTTTGTGTCCCCAGGCAGTGGTCCACAGCCTGAGGGGCCACAGTTTGTTAGCTGCTCACCCACTGAACGGCATTTGGACCCCCAGTTTCCAGCTACTGAAGCCGCTGCGAACACCACACACAGGTTTCTGTGTGAACAGAAGTTCTCTCTGCCGGGGATAAACGCCCAGGAATGGAATTGCTGGCTTCTAAGGTAAGTGTTGTGCTTACTGCTTTTTTTTTTCCAATTGCCAAACTTTTCCAGAGTGGCCATTTTACATTTGCAACTAACGCATGAGAAGTTCTGCTTCTGTGTGTCTTCGCCAGCATTTGGTGTTATTACTATTTTTCCGAGTATTTCGTAGAATGCCCTTCAGTTGGAGGTCACTGATGTTTTTCTCAGAGTCGTCACTTTTTTTTTTTTCGCTGCACGGGTCTTCGCTGTAGCGTGTGGACGTCTCTAGCTGTGATCTGGGGGCTTAGCTGCCCAGTGGCACGTGGGATCTCAGTTCTTGGACCAGGGATCGAGCCTGAGCCCCCTGCATTGGAAGGAAATCCTCGACCACTGGACCGCCAGGGAAGCCTTGTGACTATTTTTCATCTTGACTGTTCTAATAGGCAAGTAGCAATATCTCCCTGCGGGCTTCCCCGGTGGCACAGACGGCAAGAAAAGCTCTCTCTGCAATGCAGGAGACTCGAGCTGGACCCCTGGGTTGGGAATATCTGCTGAAGAAGGAGATGACTACACACTCCAGCGTTCTTGCCTGGGAAACCCCACGGGCCGAGGGGCCAGGCAGGCTACCGTCCACGGAGCCACAAAGAGCTGGACACGACTGAGCGACTGAACAACAAAAACGGCGTCTCGCTGTGGTCCTCCTTTCTGCTTCCCCAGTGGCCGGTGGCGCCACACATCTTTCATGAACCCAGTTTGTCACCTGTGTCTCCTCTTGGGTAACATGTCAGTTCCTGGTTTTTGCTCACTTTCTAGCTGGATCGATTGCTTGTCTATGGTTGAGTCTTGAGAACTCTTTATATATTCCAGATAACAAGTCTTTTGTCAAATATATGCTTTGTCAGGTACAAGCTACCGAGACTGTAGGTTGCTTTTTCTCTCTCTGAACAGAGTTTGTCTCGTGGCTCAAAATCTCTTAATTTCAGTGAAGGCTGGTCTGGCATTTCTCCTTTCACAGACTGTGCTTTTGGCGTCACGTCTAAGAACTTTTCACGGAGCCCTCAGATCCCAAGGAATTCTTCCTCTGAGTTTTTCTGGAAGTTTCACATGTTTACACGTACGTCTTTGATCCATTTTGAGTTGATGTTCATATACAATGTGCGGTTTATTTTTAGGCCTGTGGGTGTCTAATCCCTCTGGCACCCTGAGCTGAAATATATCCTCTCTTTTTCAAAATTTTTTATTTTATTTTTAATCGGAGGATAATTACTTTACAATATTATGATGGTTTCTGCCATACATCAGCAGGAATCAGCCACAGGCGTGCCCCTGTCCCCTCCCTCCCCATCCCACCCCTCTAGGTTGCCACAGAACACCGGCTTTGAGCTCCCTGCATCATATGGCAATTTCCCACTGGCCCTCTGCTTTACATATGGTACTGTGTATGTTTCAATGCCAGTCTCTCTCATCCCCTCCTTTTAATACACGGAAGTGCTCACCTTCCGGGAGCCTCACTCCAGACCGGCCGTCCTGCTCCTGACCCCTGGAACCTCCAGACCTGGCTCCATGTCCCCTCGGGCTCCCCGCTGAGCCTCCTGCCCCCTGTCTCCTGAGTTCCCCCTGCCTTCTCCCACCCCCAACTGTCTGGGGGAGAGAGGCAGAGCCCTGCCCACCATCGCTCTGATCCCGAGTCATCCTCCGACCTCACGGTTCTCTCCCCAGACCAGCGTTCCTCGGGCACTCAGCCGGCCTGGAGGAGGAGCATGCTCGCTCCTTGACTCTTCTGCCGTGACCCCTCGCCACTCACACCTGAGGATGTCACCCCAGGTCCCCACCTTCCTCCTCTCCCCTGCAGGGCCTCCCCTCCCCTCCCCAGCCACAGTGGCCCCTCCAGTCCTCCCACCAACCTTCCCCCAAACGCCCACCCTCGGCCTCCTCGGGACCACTCCCTGGCGAGTCCCCTGCCCTCTCCTAGCCGCCTGTGGCCTCTTCACGTCCTCTTGTAGATTCAGGGATTGGCAGAGGAGCCCTCTGATGTCTACATCCACCTTCCAGTGCCTGGCGGGCAGGTTGCAGGCCCGCCGGCATCGCCAGGTCCAAACCTTAACTCATCACCTCCCTCTCCTCCCGCCCACGCCTCCTCCTGGGTTCCCTACGTGTGAAGGGCAGTGACCTCACCCCCCCAGAGAGGGCATCACCCCCAGTCTCCCCTCCCCTGCCTGCTGGGTCTCCCATCCGTCAGCGTCCTTGGCTCGGTCCGCTGTTCCCTCCACTGCTCCTCCCCGCAGTCCTCTTCCTGCCCAGACAGCTCCATCTCGCTGCCCTCCCTGCAGCGGCACATGCACATCTGAGCGTCTCACCTGTACTGAGACCCTGCCCGGGTTTAGCCTGCCTCCCGCTCCCGCCGCACCAAGCCCTGGGCGTGCAGCCCCCGCCCGCCTCCCCGGCCTCCACCCCTTCCTCCATCATCCCTGGTCTCTTGCTTCTGGGTCTTCACCCATTCCATTCCCCCTGCCTGGCACGCTCTTCCACCCTTTTCGTTGGTCACCCTGATTCAGGCTTCGGTCTCCACGGAAGCATCACGTTTCCTGAGAAGCCTTTTCCTGACCCTGCTCCTGCCCTGCCCCAGAGCATCCTGTACCCCATCCACAATTGCTCATCAACGTCTGTCTTATGACCCAGAGTGTAGGACTCAGGAGGACAAGCCTCCATTTTCCTACCTGGAAGGGGCAGAATTGGACCCCTGGTGTCAAAGGACTGCATCCTCTTGGAGGTCTAGGTCTGAGCTTTATTTCGCTCTATCTATCTCCCCGTGTGTCAGAGAAGGGGCTTGTGGGGTGTGTGCTGAGCAGAAGAGAGAATGATGGGAAGAAAAATGCAAGAAAAGAAACAGCATCAGGCAGAGGGAGGCAAACCCGGGCAGTTCAGTTAAAATGAGCCCAATTGGAGGGCAGTGTGAACCCTGGGGTCATAGGCAGGGACCAGACTGTCCGGCAGACCCCTGATGAGGGCAGATGGAGGGTCTCAGCCCTGGGGAGACGAGCTCTCAGTGAGATTCCGAGAGGCAATGCTGGGCAGGGTGGTGGCTGGGGATGAGACTGTCGGTCCCAGGAAGAAGGATCTGGGAAACCATGACCCCACTGGAGGGATGCCTACAGTCTGCGGGACTCCCACCTCCTGGCCCCCAAGGTCCAGCCCAGAACATCTGCCCAAGCTCCCTCCCAGGTGGCAGAAGTGCCATCTCAGGTAGATAGTGCTTGCCAGAGACAGCTACGAGCCGGCTGAACCTGGGTTGTCCACAGACAGCAAAGGTGGGGGCTTAAAGACCAACCCCAGGCAGCCAGGTGCGCCTGGCCATGCCCCTGGCTGCGGGTTGCTGGGAGAGCACGTCCATCACTGCCCAGGGCTCAAGGCCCAGCAGGGCCCCAGCGCCCAGCTGTGGCCCCTATGGTCTGGCCGTGGCGAATTTGGGTGAGTTTCCACATTTAGGCTCAGCTTGGGTGTGAACCACCCAGAGGAAGCGTGCTTTGGGGTGGGGGAGGATGGCCCATCAGGGAGCGCCCTGCACCCCTACTGCCATCAGGGCTCACAGGCAGGAGGCTGCTGGGGTGCACCACTCCAGGCTGGGAGGCAAGGCCACGGGACCTGGTCCTCCCATCGGAGAGCAGGAAGCGGACTGAGCCAGACCAGCAGAGTGTGGTTGCCACAGCCTGGGGGGCGGGAATGTGGACCTCGGGTCTTCTCTGTCATGTTTGGGGTCCTGCCCGCAAGTTTGGGGCAGGACCGGCCATGAGACCTGTGGAGCCCTGTGTGAAAGGGAATGTGGGGGTCCCCTGTGGGGGTGTTAAAGTAGTGTGGCTCTTCTGAGAATAGGTCTCCAAAGTGGGGACCCCCAAGTACTGATTGGTCTCCGTGCCAATGTGATGGATGACAACCTGTAAAAATGGCCTGCCTGGGGCTTCGGTTAAGACTCTGCATTTCCATTGCAGGGGGCACAGGTTTGATCCCTGTTCAGGGAACTAAGATCCCACATGCTGGTGGTTCTGCCAAACAGAAACAAAAGTCCAGCCTCCCTTTGCTCCCCTCAAAGCGCTTCATCTTGCTAGTCTCCTCTTGCTGACTTTACACGGTGGGGTATCTAATGCAAGAGAGGCTTCCAGATTCCTCTGTGGGTGTCCACTCGGGAAATGTCATCAGCTCAGTGCCTCTATTTCCCCAACTGTGAAGCGAGGGTCCTGGGCCCGGCAGGGGCTACTCTGGTCTGTCTGGACGGGCCAGTGTCCAGACAGTGCCGCCCCAGCTGGGCACCCAAGGCATGGTCTTGGGGGCCACAGAGAGAGAGCCTGGCCCCCTGTGCCCCACCCCGCCTCACACTGCCTGCCCACTCCTCTGGTCCTCACCCCAAACTCTGTTTCATGTTCCTCTCCTGGTGTTTTTAACAAGGATCCCACATACTTGGACCAAGCCTGGCTGTAACCCTGGAGGCCACCAATATATTTTGTAGGCAAATAAAATTGACTGAAAATTAGCATAAGAAGCCTTAAATTAACAGGATGTAATTTTATGAGAATCTCACAAACTAGTCAAAGATGTATGTCAGCCCGGGGTGAGTCAAGCCTTTCAAGTGTCTTTCATTATATAATGCTGCTAATTTTTCTCAAATGTAAGCAGTGTGCTTTCTTCCTAAACATTATGTTCTTTGTTCTGCAATTTGGAAAAATAAATTCCCTTTAAAGCCTTGCTTTGCTCAACCACAAAACAAGGCAGAGAGCGGGGATCAAAGGTGACCCAGCCGCCCCTCCGTCTAGGAAGCCCCAAGCCATGCACTGGAGAGGCTTGCTCAGAGAAGTGGAGGCTTCAGGTTCAGGGTCAAGGTACCAGCACGGTTACAGTAACCACCCCAAAATAGGAATGAGTTCCATTCCGAAAGTGCATTCATAAGACCACAGAGGCTGGGGAGCTGGGAGCCTCTAAACAGAGGCTTGGAGGGGAGACAGAGGTGCCGACCCCTTTGGCTGACCATGTCTGTTGAGAAAGGCTGGCCGCCCCCCCCCCTGGGTGCATGGCTGTCTGCACTTTGGGGCTTGGCTGAGGACACCGTGCTGAGAAACCCAAACCCAACCTGCAGGAGGGGTTGGGCACAGGGGCTCAGGGCACTCTGGCCCACCCCCAGACTGCTCACCCTGCAGCACGACCCGGGCTGCCTGGTGAGAGGGCCCCTACCCACCCCAGGGCAAGGAAGGCTGTGGGCTGGGCAGGGGAGGGTGTTAACAGAGGCTGTAGAGAGTGAACCGGCATTTGCTGGAACCCGGGTAGCTGTCACAGAGGTGAGCAGAGGCAAAGAGCCTTTAGGACTCACAGACAGCTTCCCTGGATACGACTCCGCAGAACGCAAGACTCAAGGGGCCCATCCCAAAGGCTGTAGGTTTGGAGACGTAAACAACTGGGGAAACGGGGTTGACACTGATTCCAAGCTGATTGCCCCCATGGGTCAAGAAGATGGATGTTGGCGAAACGGGACTGAGGCTGTCATGGGTGCCAGGCTCCTGAGTGATACAGAGACACAGGAGCTGGGAGGTTTCCCCTCTGCTCTGGAGTCCTCTGTTCAGTTTGCCAAGGAGGCAGACCCGTGCGGCAAGTTCAGATGCAGATCTTGTCTGGGTGGGGTTAGGGGGCCTCAGCATTCAGAGGGTTGTGGGGCCAGGTGAGACCACCTGGGGTTGGAGGGCAGAGATGCAGGTGTGGGCGCCTGGCAGGAGAGGACAGGGACCCGGGCATCACACGCAGAACGCAAGAGCCACTGTAAGAAAGCAGGAAGGCACGCCGTGGTCCCCCCGCCCTCCGCCGCCGATCCCCAGCACAGACTCCTAAAGCCCTCGGGATTTCCAAAGCGCTAAGAGCGCCAACAGCACCTCTTGTTCTAATATTTCGTCTCTGCTCCCAGTTCTGACACAGAGCTCCTAAATCCCTCGGAAGTTCCTGGGAGACGGGAGTGCCTTTTGTTCTCATGAAGCCACTCTGGGTGGGCTCCTGGATGGGGCTGGCCACCAGGAAGACAGAGCTATGATTAGAAGCTGAAACTTTCAGCCCTGTCCTCCTACCTCCAGAGGGGAGAGGGGCTGGAGACGGAGCTGATGGCCGATTACTCCCTGTAAGGAAGCCCCACTGGATCCCAACACTAGGAGGTTTGGGGAGCCTCCAGATGGGTGAGCATCCACATAAAGGGAGGGTGATGCACCCCCAGCTCCCCAGGGATAGATGCTCCTCTGCCCGGGACCCTCCCAAACCCTGCCTACGTGTCCCTCCATCTGCATGTATGTCTGTGTCCCTTTTCACATCCTTTCACAAACTGGTAAATGTAAGTAAGTTTTCCCTGAATTCTGGGAGCCACTCAGGCAAATTAATTGAACCCGAGGAAGGGCTCATGGGAAATTCTGATTTGCAGACCCCATGGGACCAAAGTGGTGGATGCCCTAGCTCCCGATACTGAAAGGAGCTGTCGATGTCTCACCGTTATGTTCAGGCCTGTCCCCCCATCTTCAAGGTCACTGTCAGTGTCCAGGAGGCCCTTCTAAAGGGCAATGGGCAGAGCAGCACACTTGACTGAACTCCTAAGTTGCGCTCCTGGTTCTAAAGAGGAGCCCAGAGGGGAGGATGAGTGGGAAGAACGCAAGCTCAATTTGCCCCAAAGCTTCCTAGCTGCGGTTTCCTTGGGCACATGCTGTGCACCCAGCTGATTCCAAGTGCTTCCCAGCTCCCAGGACCCCCAGGGACAAAGGCAGGGTCAGCCGCACTTGCCAGACAGGAAGCCGCTGAGCTGCCCCAGGTGAGCAGACAGAACTGGATGCAAAGCCTCCTGGTTATCTCGCTCTTAATCCACCCTCTTGGCCCCTGAGCTCCGGCCACGATAAAAACTTCTCCCAAGCACAGAAGTGAGGAGACGAATCTGCCACCTGAGTGTGTCCGCTGGATTCCCACGCAGGAAGATTTGCAGGACAGAGATGCAAGTCATGTCAGGGGTGCAGTTGGCTCTGGTGGGGCTGAAGGACCACACGGTCACAGCGAGCCCGTCCCCACCTCAGGGGTCTCTGAGCTGACGGATTTCTGGGGTGTGAGGTCAACAAGAAACAGTCTCCCGGTGACCCCCATCAAGCTCCAGAGCCAGATGCTGTGCAACGGTCCATGGAGTTATCTCGGTCAACAGTCGCCCCGTTCAGCTTGCTGCCTCTGCCCCCGTTTTATGCCCAGACTCACCTTCCATGGATGTCTGGCTGCAGAAAGAGAATGCTCTTGCAGCACCCACACACGTCCAGGCCACGTGGCAGGCTGATTCTCACTGAGCGCTGACACGTTGGCAGCTGGCCTGTGAACTTGGCCTAGAAAATCCTACCCCATGAAACCTGGATTCAGGAAACCCCCAAGTCCACGAGAGACAACCCTTCAGACTCCCGTCCCCCCACGGGCCCAAGAAGCACGCTCCTCAGCGGTTCAGTGCAGGTCTCTGCAGTTACTTCCCGTATCCTTTCTTTCTTGTCCCTGTCTGGGTAGTTTGGTCACTTTCAACGTTCTCCTTGGAGGTGGCAGAGCAAAGGGGTGTGGCATGTGCAGAGGACACCTCAGGGTGGAGAGCGCCTCGCACAGGAGCACACGGGCCCCCAGACAGAGGTCTCTTGCAGAGCAGGGATGGGCTGCCTCCAGGAGAAAAAAAGCACCCATACTTTCATGCACCTGCGATTAGAAAATAGCTCCTTGGGGAGATGAAGGATTTGAGGGCAGGGACGGGAAGAGACAGAACATGCCCCTAAAGGCCAGTGCTGGCAGACTGGAGGCTGTGGAATTACTGGAGATACTGAATAGGGGATGGAGCAAACTGGACCGGCTACTGAGACGCAGCACTGCAGATGGGGCAGCTCCAACCACAGACACGTGCGTGCGCACGTGCGCGTGTGCCGAGGCGCTTCAGTCGTGTCCAACTCTTTGCAGCCCTAAGGACCGTAGCCCACCAGGCTCCTCTGTCCGTGGGGATTCTCCAGGCAAGAATACGGAAGCGGGTTGCCGTGCCCTTCTCCAGGGGATCTTCCCAACACAGAGATCGAACTAGTATCTCCTACCTCTTACGCATTGGCATCGGGCTTTTTCCACTAGCACCACCTGGGAAGCCCAACAATAGACACAGTTCAGTTCAGTTCAGTTCAGTCGCTCAGTCGTGTCCGACTCTTTGTGACCCCATGGACTGCAGCACGCCTGGCTTCCCTGTCCATCACCAGCTTCCGGAGCTTGCTCAAACTCATGTCCATTGAGTCAGTGATGACATCCAATCAACTCATCCTCTGTCATCCCCTTCTCCTCCCACCTTCAATCTTTCCCAGCATCGGGGTTTTTCAAATGAGTCAGCTCTTCACATCAGGTGGCCAAAGCATTGGAGCTTCAGCTTCAGCATCAGTCCTTCCAATGAATATTCAGGACTGATTTCCTTTAGGCTGGACTGATTGGATCTCCTTGCAGTCCAAGGGACTCTCGAGTCTTCTCCAGTACTATAGCTCAAAAGCATCAGTTCTTTGGTGCTCAGCTTTCTTTATAGTCCAACTCTCACATCCATACATGACTACTGGAAAAACCACAGCCTTGACTAGATGGACCTTTGTTGGAAAACTAATGTCTCTGCTTTTTTAATAAGCACATTTTCTCACAATTCTGGAGCCTGGTAAGTTGGAGGTCAAGGTACCGGCAGGGTTACAGTAACCACCCGCCCCCACAACATAAGAATGAGTTCTATTCCATAAGTGCATTCATAAATCCAATGTGTTTGTAAGTCCAAAAAAGTTAGCTTAGGTACCCAACTAACACAGTCAGCTATATAGCACTGTACTGTAATAGGTTTACCATACTTTTCGCACAAATGATACGTAAAAAACAAACACAAAAAATAAAACATGTTCCATCTTACAGGACAGGACCTTGAGAAGTACAGCAGTGCAGTACAATAGCTGGCATACAGGGGCTGGCGTCGAGTGAACAGGTGAGAAGAGCTACTGACTGGAGGAGGGAGAGGAGGTGGGAGATGGTGGAGCTGAAGGGTGGTCAGCAATGGGAGACGGGGGCAAGCTGTGACGTCACTCACACCCGCCGCTGATGGCACAGGTTCTGTTCCTTGCTGGAACCAGAGGGTGCGCTCACATCTTTGAAAGTTCTCACCTTGAAGGTTCTTACATAGGGGATCTAATGCAGTCTCTTCTAAGGCCTCTCTCCTTGGCTTGGAGAGAACTGCCTTCTCTGCATGTTCACGCCCTCTCCCCTCTGTCAGCATCCGTGTCCTGGTCTCCCCTTATCTCATGAGGACACCAGTCTGATCGGGTTAGGATCCACTCTAACAGGCTCATTTTAACTTGTTACTTCACAAGGACCCAGTCTCCAACCACAGTCACCTTCTAGGGACTGGGGGAGGGGGCAGGACTTCAACATGTGCATTTGTAGAGGATGGGAGACACACGTTAGTTCACACCAGGAATGAAGGCTGTGTCTAAAGAATGTGAAAATGAACATGGGACATACAGTGTGAGTCGCTCCAGCCCCGCCCCGCCCCAGTTCCCCTGGTTCTGGGCGGAAGTGAGACAGCGGGACAGTCAGACCTGACCGGGTAATCAGCAAGCTTTCAGCGAGGATTGTCAAGTGATAAATGAGCATTAACGCACTTCTTATCAAGTGCTTTAATCTGCCCTGAAATCAGCCAAGTATTCATCTTGATGATGCTGATTTTTCAGGAAAATTAAATAATTGCCAGCCAGGTGGGCGGGCCTCAGTCACCCCCACATTTTCCTGTCCTTCACATCATCCCCAAGGGTCCTTGCTCAGCTCCTTGTCTGCCAGGGTGATGGAGTCCATTCTTACGGACACTTGAGAAGCCTCTTGAGCACATCCGGACACCGCAGGACGCAGACAGCTAATTCCTGAGAATCAGGAGAGATGGGGGGCTGTCACTGGTCCGCAGTCTCTGGACGCGAGTCATCTAAGGGCCTGTAGTAATGACTACTCCCGCAGAGCGTGGGCTGGGTGGAAAAATTGATCAGAAACTTCTTGTCTTTCCAGCCCCTGCCAGGTCTTAAAACTTTCAGAACTACGGAGAAGAGGAAAGCAGCCACCCCCCGCCCCCCATTTCAGTGGCCTCTGCGTCTGTCCGCCCCACGCAGCCATCCTGGGGCCTCCCTCTCTCATCACTCCTGCTCTGCACCCCAAGCAGGCAGCTCAGCCTCCCACCAGGGCACTGCTGGCCTTAGGGTCATGAAGAAGCAGCTTCCAGCTCTTAAATCGGCTGTTCCCACTCCTGCAGCCCAGAGGGGAAAGGGGTAGAACACTGTCACGGCGGGACAACAGCCTGCCTCCCTCACCTCGCCTCAGCCCCTAGAAAGACCTCCTCCCAGGGAGAGAAGCACCAGGACCACTGAAAGTCTCCAGCATAAAAGAAAATCCAAGCAGAGGAAGACGGGGCTTCTGGGGGGTGTCAGTGAGGTCTCTGGTTCTGGGAGCACCCTGGAGACCAGCCTCCACATTCCATGATGTATATATTTTTAAATTTGCATCTTAGCTTCAGACAGTTGAGTTCATCGCACTCCTTACTTCATGGTATACACTCACTGTCTATTATCTTTCACGTTATTAATCTTCACCTTTTGTCCCCAATTTTCATCTTTATTTCTGCCTTGCTTCTGAAGATGCTCACTGGAATTATCTCATCTACAGTCATCATATTAAAAAGCAGAGACATCACGTTGCCGACAAAGGTCTATATAGACAAAGCTATGGTTTCTCCAGTAGTCATGCATGGATGTGAGAGCTGGACCATAAAGAAGGTTGAGCACTGAAGAACTGATGCTTTTGAACTGTGATGCCGGAGAAGACTCTTGAGCAGCCCTTGGTTTGCAAGGAGATCCAACCAGTCCATCCTAAAGGAAATGAACCCTGAATATTCATTGGAAGGGCTGATGCTGAAGCTGAAGGTTGAATACTTTGGCCACCTGATGTAAAGAGCCGACTCATTAGAAAAGACCCTGATGCTGGGAAAGACTGAAGGCAAAAGGAGAAGGGGGCAGCAGAGGATGAGATGGTTAGACAGCATCACTGACTCAGTGGACAGGAATCTGAGGAAACTCTAGGAGTAATGAAGGACGGGGAAGCCTGCCGTGCCCCCATCCAAGGGGTCGCAAAGAGTCGGACTCAACTGAGCGACTAACAACAACGATAGCAGCACATTCTGGAGTCCAGGCAGACCTCGGTAATCCTGCAGGTTGGGTTCAGACCTCTGCAGTAAAGCCACTATACCAACAAAGAATTCACATGAATTTCTTGGCTTCCAAGCGTATATAAACGTTACGCTTACGTTATATTGGTAAGGAACCAACATAATGTTATTCTCCATGCAGGAATCCTGGACTGGGTAGTCATTCCCTTCTCCAGGGGATCTTCCTGACCCAGAGATCAACCTGGGCCTCCTGCATCCTAGGCAGATTCTTTACCAGTGGCGCCATCAGTTATAGGTCAGTTATAATTCAAAACTAAACAAGCTCACGGAAGAAGATCAGACTTGAGTGAAGAAGAGGAACTAAAAAGCCTCCTGATGAAAGTGAAAGTGGAGAGTGAAAAAGTTGGCTTAAAGCTCAACATTCAGAAAATGAAGATCATGGCATCCGGTCCCATCACTTCATGGGAAATAGATGGGGAAACAGTGGAAACAGT
Organism: Nanger dama; assembly: GCA_917880005.1. Lineage (NCBI taxonomy): Eukaryota > Metazoa > Chordata > Mammalia > Artiodactyla > Bovidae > Nanger > Nanger dama. The sequence continues at coordinate 4,010,102 of CAKJTW010000063.1, read as the reverse complement.
GTCAGACTTTATTTTGGGGGGCTCCAAAATCACTGCAGATGGTGACTGCAGCCATGAAATTAAAAGACGCTTACTCCTTGGAAGAAAAGTTATGACCAACCTAGATAGCATATTCAAAAGCAGAGATATTACTTTGCTGACTAAGGTCCGTCTAGTCAAGGCTGTGGTTTTTCCTGTGGTCATGTATGGATGTGAGAGTTGGACTGTGAAGAAGGCTGAGAACCAAAGAATTGATGCTTTTGAACTGCAGTGTTGGAGAAGACTCTTGAGAGTCCCTTGGACTGCAAGGAGATCCAACCAGTCCATTCTGAAGGAGATCAGCCCTGGAATTTCTTTGGAAGGAATGATGCTAAAGCTGAAACTCTAGTACTTTGGCCACCTCATGAGAAGAGCTGACTCATTGGAAAAGACTCTGATGCTGGGAGGGATTGGAGACAGGAGGAGAAGGGGACGACCGAGGATGAGACGGCTGGATGGCATCACAGACTCGATGGATGTGAGTCTGAGTGAACTCCGGGAGATGGTGATGGACAGGGAGGCCTGGCGTGCTGCGATTCATGGGGTCGCAAAGAGTCGGGCACGACTGAGCGACTGAACTGAACTGAACTGAAGGTGGGAATTTGGGGAGGGGGTATAGGATATGGATAGTCAAAAGATACACACTTCCAATTATAAAATAAACAGGTAATAGGAACTCAATGCACAACAGAGAAACATAATTAACACTGCTGCACGTCACCATGGAAGTTAAGAGAATAGACTCCAAGAGTTGTTACCACAAGAAAAACATTTTTTTCTGTTTCTTTAATTTCATATTTATGAGACGATGGATGTTCACTCACCTTATTGCGTTGACCGTGTTATGATGTGTATAAGTCAGATCATTATGCTTTGTACCTCTTCAGTTATACAGTGCTCTATGTCAACTGCATCTCGATACACCTGGATGAAAAAGAAAGCGATGTTTATGCCATACTGTTAAGTATCTTAAGTGTGCAAGAGTCTATGTCTAAAAAGCAATGTACACCTTATTTAAAAACTACTTTATTGCTCAAAAATGCTAGCCATCATCTGAACCTTCAGTGAGTGGTAATCTGTTTGCAAGAGTAACATCCAAGATCACTGATCATCATAACACATATAATAATAGTAAGTTTGGAATGAGGCGAGAATTACCAAAACACGGCACAGAGACACAAAGTGAGCAAGCACTGTTGGAAAAACAGCACCAAATGACCTGCTTGACGTGGGTTCTCCAGAGAAACCCTTAACTTGTAAACCCACAGTATGTGTGAAGCGCAGCGAGACGAGGTCTGCCTGTAAGCATTTAACTTTGAAAAACACGTAACTGTTGTGTTTTCTTGGTAAGCGTTGTTTCCGTGGTAAGTACATTTTGTTGTGCTAGAAAGCTCCTGTTTCCCACTTTTCTCAGTCAACAATATGCCTTAAAAATCTGTCCGTGCTGCTGGTCGCTGCTTGTGTACAACGCTCGTTCAGCGGCTCTGACGGTGCTACGGAGTCCCGCAGCCCACACCCGCATTTTCCCCGCGCCTTCCCCTGCGGCCGAAACGTGGGCTGTCTCTTCCTCATCTGGGGCTGCAAGGAAGCTCCTTTTGTGCATCCCTGGTCCTGTCCCCGCCGTGGACTAAGGTGGGGGGTGATGGACTGATGAGCCACTCACCACAATGTGAAACGTGCCCCCAGACTGTCCCTGGCACAGGGCACTTAGGTCTCCCACCCCTTCACCTCTACCCGCATTTGTACTCTCCAGCTTATCTTTTTACAAAATCAGTGCCTTATGACTATTTTTGCTTTGTCCCCCAAATTACTACTGAAATCGAGCTGTCTCTTCACATGTCACATCTTTCCTTCTTCCAGCTGTCCATTGTTCTCTGCCGGTGGCCCATCTCTCACTGATTCGTCAGGGACCCCTGTATGTTCTAGATAACAATCCCCGATCAGTTCCAATGTTATAAACACCACATTATAATCTCTCCTCTGCCTATTAATTCTATTCCCCATGGACCAATATCTTTAATTTCAATATAGCCAAATCCATCAGCATGTCATCATCTGGGTTGTGATGTATAAAGGATTATCTTTCACAAGTCCCACCCATCTGAAAGCTGCAAAAATATGCTGCACACTTCTTATTAGTTCTATAGTTTTACTCCTCACCAAGGGCTTTCCCAGTGACTCAGCGGTAAAGAATCCGCCTGCCAAGCAGGAGATGCAGGTTCAATGCCTGGGTCGAGAAGATTTCTGGGAGAAGGAAATGGCAACCCACTCCAGTATTCTTGCCTGGAGAATCCCATGGACAGAGGAGCCTGGTGGGCTGCAATCCATGGGGTCGTAAAAGTCAAACACAACTGAGTACACACCCACCCATTCAGGAAACTCTGAGTAGAAACGAACACCCCTAATCTGGCAGAGGAACCAGAGATCAAATTGCCAATATCTGCTGGATCATCAAAAAAGCAAGAGAGTTCCAGAAAAACATCTATTTCTGCTTTATTCGCTATGCCAAAGCCTTTGACTTGTGGATCACAATAAACTGTGGAAAATTCTGAAAGAGATGGGCATACCAGACCACCTGACCTGCCTCTTGAGAAACCTGTATGCAGGTTAGGAAGCAACAGTTAGAACTGGACATGGAACAACAGACTGGTTCCAAATAGGAAAAGGAGTACGTCAAGGCTGTATATTGTCACCCTGCTTATTTAACTTATATGCACAGTGCATCATGAGAAACGCTGGGCTGGAAGAAGCACAGGCTGGAACCAAGATTGCTGGGAGAAATATCAATAAGCTCTGATATGCAGATGACACCACCCTTATGGCAGAAAGTGAAGAGGAACTAAAAAGCTTCTTGATGAAAGTGAAAATGGGAAATAGATGGGGAAACAGTGGAAACAGTGTCAAATGTTATTTTGGGGGGCTCCAAAATCACTGCAGATGGTGACTGCAGCCATGAAATTAAGAGACGCTTACTCCTTGGAAGAAAAGTTATGACCAACCTAGATAGCATATTCAAAAGCAGAGACATTACTTTGCTAACAAAGGTCTATCCAGTTAAGGCTATATTTTTTCCAGTGGTCATGTATGGATGTGAGAATTGGACTGTGAAGAAAGCTGAACACCGAATAATCGATGCTTTTGAACTGTGGTAATGGAGAAGACTCTTGAGAGTCCCTTGGACTGCAAGGAGATCCAACCAGTCCATCCTAAAGGAAATCAGCCCTGGGTGTTCTTTGGAAAGAATGATGCTAAAGCTGAAACTCCAGTACTTTGGCCACCTCATGCAAAGAGTTGACTCATTGGAAGAGACTCTGATGCTGGGAAGGATTGGGGGGCAGGAGGAGAAGGGGACAACAGAGGATGAGATGGCTGGATGGCATCACCGACTTGATGGACGTGAGTCTGAGTGAACTCCAGGAGTTGGTGATGGATAGGGAGGCCTGGTGTGCTGTGATTCATGGGGTTGCAAAGAGTCGGACACAACTGAGCAACTGAACTGAACTGAATCTGATTAAGGATCTTTATATTAAAAGTTTCCAGAAAACATGCTATTCTGTGGATAAACTTTAGATTCATTTCTTTTCATGCTGGAAAGAGGACAAGTAGAGACACTACAGCTATTCACGTTATCATGGGAGGCTCTGGCTAATCCCATAACATGGGAAAATGAAGGGCTAGGAAGAGAAGAAGGAAGAGGCACCTCTGTCATTACCCACAGATTATATATCATCTACATAGAAACCCACCAGAAAGAACAGAAAATTGATTGGAACTAATAATAGAGTTTAGCAAGATTGCTGAATGCAAGATCAGTTTACTAAAATTAGTGGCTTTCCTCTGCACCAGTATTAACTAATTAGAAATATAATAGAAAAAGAGATACATTCACCAGAAGAGCACGAACCATGAAGTATCTAGGAATGAAGGCAGAAATGAGTGGAGAAAACCATCACAAAGGAAATTATTAAAATGTAAGAAATGTAAAGTCCACAAAAGAAGACTTATGAAAAACTGGAGAAAGAAAAGGGAAAACGTTGAAAGGACATTGTATTGGTCCCCTTGGGTGGCTGTCACAACATACTGTAGACGGCGAGCCAGGGCGTGAAGCTTGAATAACAGAAATGTATCTCTCAGAGTTCTGGAAGCTGAGTTGAGACCAGGGTGTCGGCATGGCCGGGTTCTGGTGAGACCCCTCTTCCCGGCTTGCACCCAAGACGCACTTGCTGGGTCTTCAGGTGGTAAAGCAAGAGAGAAAGCAAGTGCTCTGGTGCCTCTCCAGTCCCCAAGTCAAGTCCAACTCTGCAACCCCATGGACTGCAGCATGCCAGGCTTTCCTGTTCTTCACCATCTCCTGGAGTTTGTTCAAATTCACGTCCATTGAGTCTGTGTCCCTTCTTACTAGGGCACTAATCCCATCATTCGGACCCACCATCACGACCTCATCTAACCCTAATTACCTCCCCAATGCCCCGTCTCCAACACCATCACACTGGGGATTAGGACTTGCTGCTGCTGCTAAGTTGCTCCAGTCATGTCCAACTCTGTGCGACCCCATAGACAGCAGCCCACCAGGCTCCCCCGTCCCTGGGATTCTCCAGGCGAGAACACTGGAGTGGGTTGCCATTTCCTTCTCCAATGCATGAAAGTGAAAAGTGAAAGTGAAGTAGCTCAGTCCTGTCTGACTCTTAGCGACCCCATGGACTGCAGCCTACCAGGCACCTCCATCCATGGGATTTTCCAGGCAAGAGTACTGGAGTGGGTTGCCATTGCCTTCTCCAATTAGGATTTGAACCTATACATTAGGAGAAGACCAAACATCCAGTCCATAACAGATGTAAAGTAAAACAAAAATAAAGGAGAACGAAAGACTCTTTCTTTGGGTGCTTAATCTGTTGTCAACAGACCTTTGCTGTTGCCAAAGGTCTGTTACCAACAAAGGTCCTTCTAGTCAAGGCTATGGCTTTTCCAGTGGTCACGTATGGATGTGAGAGTTGGACTATAAAGAAAGCTGAGCGCCAAAGAATTGATGCTTTTGAACTGTGGTATTGGATAAGACTCTTGAGAGTCCCTTAGACTACAAGGAGATCCAACCAGTCCATCCTAAAGGAAATCAGTCCTGAGTATTCATTGAAAGAACTGATGCTGAAGCTGAAACTCCAATACTTTGGATACCTGATGTCAAGAACTAACTCATCGAAAAGACCCAGATGCTGGAGAAGATTGAAGGTGGGAGGAGAAGGGGACGACATAGGATGAAATGGTTTGATGGCATCACCGACTCAACGGACATGAGTTTGAGTAAGTTCCGGGAGCTGGTAATGGACAGGGAAGCCTGGCATGCTGTAGTCCATGGGGTTGCAAAGAGTCAGCCATGACTGAGCGACTGAACTGAACCGAACCCTTAAAATTGTAAAAACGGCATATTTTCCCATATTAACCTATAAATTCAACGTAATTGTGTGAAAATGCCAGCTGAGTTTCTTGATGGACTTCAACTCATTCTGAAACATGTTGAAGCCAGAGTGCCCCCAATTTGCCAGATCTGGTTTGAAAGAGAAAGGCCCAGAGCTGGTGGTAGTAGTTGGCTATATACAATGGAGACATTCTACACAGACCATGGATTCATTTTCACTGCTGTGTAACAGACCATATTCTTTACCACTCGTGCCTTAAAATCACAAAAACTTTATCAAACACTCTGCGGCACGCGTTGAGTCATTTTGCTCCTTTGGTCTGATAACGTGGTAAATAACGCTGGTAGAATTTCTGGTATTAGACTGTTCTTGCACTCCTGGAATGAAGCTGACTAGATAATTTTTCAAAATACACTGTAGGGTTAATTAGTTAGCAGCTTACTCAGAATTTTGCCTCTGTTTTTGTAAGTGAAATAGACTTATTGTTTTCCTCATATTGGTCATATCTGAACTTGAGATAAATGCTATTTTGCCTCATTAAATGGAGTTGGGCAGATTTCCTTATTTTCTATTTATTTTGTTTTCTGAAACAATTTCTCTAAGAGTATCTATCTGATCCTTAACTGTTTTGTAGAACTCTCGTCTAAAGCTCTCTGTGCCTGAGGATTTTTTGAGTGGAATGTCTTTGATTGTTATTTCAGTTTCTTAAGAGCTCAAGTTTATTATGTTATTTCAGTCTTCTCTTTGCTTTATGCTTTTGACTGCTTGATCTGATGATCTATCAGCTTTTAAGAGGAAGATTTTAAATGATGGTTTTAATTGTTGATTTGTCTAGTTTTCTCCACGGTGTCATTGCTTGGGGCTTCATGTATCTCAGTGTTACCTTATGAGGAGAATATATGTTTGTGTTTGTTATATTTTTTCCACAATACCCTTTTCAGCTCAGTTCAGTTCAGTTCAGTTCAGTCACTCAGTCATGTCTGACTCTGCAATGAACTGCAGCACACCAGGCCTCCCTGTCCATCACCAACTCCCAGAGTTTACCCAAACTCATGTCCATTGAGTTGGTGATGCCATCTAGCCATCTCATCCTCTGTCATCCCCTTCTCCTCCGTCCCCCAATCCCTCCCAGCAACAGGGTCTTTTCAATGAGTCAAATCTTCTCATGAGGTGGCCAAAGTATTGGAGTTTCAGCTTCAGCATCAATCCTTCCAATGAACACCAGGACTGATCTCCTTTAGGATGGACTGGTTGGATCTTCTTGCAGTCCAAGGGACTCTCAAGAGTCTTCTCCAGCACCACAGTTCAAAAGCATCAATTCTTCTGCACTCAGCTTTCTTCATACCCTTTTCATTGGGGTGTAATTTCTATATATATTTTTTAGAACTTTATGTTTTATTTTTAAAATATAAATTTAGTTATTTTAATTGGAGGTTAATTACTTTACAATATTGTATTGGTTTTGCCATACATCAACATGAATCCACCACAGGTATTCATGTGTTCCCCATCCTGAACCCCCTCCCTCCTCCCTCCCCCGTACCATCCCTCTCGGTCGTCTCAGTGCACCAGCCCCAAGCATCCAGTATCATGCATAGAACCTGGACTGCTGATTCGTTTCATATATGATATTATACATGTTTCAGTGCCATTCTCCCAAATCATCCCACCCTCTCCCTCTCCCACAGAGTCCAAAAGACTGTTCTATACATCTGTGTCTCTTTTGCTGTCTCGCATACAGGGTTATCGTTACCATCTTTCTAAATTCCATATATATGCATTAGTATACTGTATCGGTGTTTTTCTTTCTGGCCTACTTCACTCTGTATAATCAGCTCCAGTTTCATCCATCTCATTAGAACTGATTTAAATTTATTCTTTTTAAGGGCTGAGTAATACTCCATTGTGCATATGTACCACAGCTTTCTTATCCATTCATCTGCTGATGGACATCTAGGTTGCTTCCATGTCCTGGCTATTATAAACAGTGCTGAGATGAACATTGGGGTACACATGTTTCTTTCAATTCTGGTTTCCTTGGTGTGTATGCCCAGCAGTGGGATTTCTGGGTCATAAGACAGTTCTATTTCCAGTTTTTAAGGAATCTTATCAGATTCCCTAAATGCTAATTCCACTGTTCTCCATAGTGGCTTCAAAAAAATTTTACTGAACTATAGCTGATGAATAATACATATAATTAAATGCACAGATCAGAAGTATACAGTTTGGTTTTGACAAATGTGTACACCATATACACAACTCCCAACTCAAGATACATAACACTTTATCATCCCAGATAATTATCACCTGACCCATTCTAGTCTTTGTTCTAACTTTCTAACAACTAATTTGCCTATTTTGCCTGTTGTAGAACTTTCCATAAATTAGAATTGTACAGTAGGCTCTCTCATTTGTTTTTAGACTTATCCACTCAATGTAATGCTTTGGCTATTCATTCATGTTCTTGCATATATCAATCAAACATTCCTTTTCATTGGGATTTTCCAAGCAAGAGTACTGGAGTGGGTTGCCATTGCCTTCTCTGAGTAAATAAACCATGATTGGTTCAATCCATTATCTTGTTGATGGCCATTTAGGTTATTTTCAGTTTTTAGCTATTATAAACAAAATGTCTACAAATAATTTCATATAAATTTCTTATTTCATATCTCTTAGGTGAGTACCTAAGAGCAGAATTGCTTGATTATTGGTTTCATGTATATTAGTTTTATAAGAAATCATTAAAGAATTTTCCAAAGTAGTTGTAGCACTTGATACCTTCACAGTAATTTATGAAAAGCCTGATTGTTCTATATTCTCAGTCGCCCTTGATACTGTCAGTTTTTAAGTTTAGTCATTCTACAGGTGTGAAATGTGTTAAATTCACTGCAGCGTTAAACTGCATTTCTCTGATCACCAATAATGCTAAGCACCTTTTCGTGAACATATTGGACATTTGTATATATTTTTCTGTGAAGTATCTATGCAAATAAGACAACTAAAAAGCCTCTTGATGAAAGTGAAAGAGGAGAGTGAAAAAGTTGGTTTAAAACTCAACATTCAAAAAACTAAGATCATGGCATCCAGTCCCATCACTTCATGACAATTAGATGGGGAAACAATGCAAAAGTGAAAGGCTTTATTTTGGGGGCTCCAAGATCACTACAGATGTGTGACTGCAGCCATGAAACTAAAAGACATTTGCTCCTTGGAGGAAAAGCTATGACCAACCTATACAGCATATTAAAAAGCAGAGACATTACTTCGTCAACAAAGGTCTGATGGTCAAAGCTATGGTTTTTCCAATAGTCATGTATGGATGTGAGAGTTGGACCATAAAGAAAGCTGAGTGCTGAAGAATTAATGCTTTTGAACTGTGGCACTGGAGAAGACTCTTACAAGTCCCTTGGACTGCAAGGAGATCCAATCAGTCCATCCTAAAGGAGAGCAGTCCTGAATATTCATTGGAACGACAGAAGCTGAAGCTGAAACTCCAGTACTTTGGCCACTTGATGCAACTGATTCATTTGAAAAGACCCTGATGCTGGGAGAGACTGATGGCAAGGGGAGAAGGGAACAACGGAGGCTGAGATGGTTGGATGGTATCACTGACTTGATGGACATGAGTTTGAGCAAGTTCCAAGAGTTGGTGATGGACAATGAAGCCTGGCGTGCTGCAGTCCATGGGGTCACAAAGAGTCAGACACAACTGAGCGACTGAACTGAACTGATCTATGCAAATAATTTTGCTCATATTTTATAGGATTACCTTTTTCATTTTGATTTATAGTAGTTACATATGTATTCAGGCTATAAGTCCTTTTTCAAATATATGTACTGTAAATATTTTCTCCCAATCTGTTGCTTGCATTTTCACTTTACTAAAGGAGTCTTTTAATGAGCAGAGCTGAAATCTTTAATTTTTACAAAATCCAATTTATCATTCTTTTCTTCTGCGGTTAACATTTTTGAACCCTCGCTAAGAATACATGTTCACATGAAGGTCTCACAGATATTTTCCAGTGATGTAGCCTTTACATTTAGGTCAATAGTTCACGACAAAACAATTTTATATGGTGTGAGGATACAGTTAAGATTCATTTTTTCCCCATATGGGGATCAAGTTGTTTCAGTATCATTTGTTGGAAGGAGTTTCCTTTCCCTCTGGAATTACCCTGGAGTTTTTTTTTATCACATTTCAATTGACCTTATACGTGTGAATCTACTTCTAGACGCTATATTCTGCTAGATTATCTGTTTGTCTAACCACATGGCAATACCATACTGAAATAATGACTGTAGCATTTTAGCCAGTCTTGAAATCAAGTTGTGCAGGCCCATCAGCATCGCTTATCTTTCACATGCTTGTGTTGACTATTCTAGCCTCTTCATGTGGTTGTTGTTCAGTTGCTCAGCCACGTCCAACTCTCTGCGACCCCATGGATGGCAGTACACCAGGCTTTATTGAGATATAATTACATTCAACTAAGTGCATATATTTTAAGTGTACAATTTGATAGGATTATATATACACACACATGTATGTCTGTGAAACTATGACCACTATCAGGAAAATAAAGGCATCCAGCATGCCCTGAAGTTTTCTTTGGTCTCTTTGTAATCTTTACCTTTCCCCCTCCCCCCTTCTTCCAGGTAACTATTGACATGCTTTCTGCACTACAGATTAGCCTGTATTTTCTAGAGTTCATCTAGAATCCACTATATGTGCACTTTTTATTTTTTTATTTTTTATTTTTTAATACTTTATTCTACATTACAATACTGTATTGGTTTTGTCATGCATTGACATGAATCAGCCACAGGTGTACACAATCTCCCAATGTTGAAGCCCCCTCCCACCTCCCACCACATATCATCTCTCTGGATCATCCCGTGCACCAGCCCCAAGCATCCTGTATCCTGTATTGAACATAGACTGGTGCTTCGTTTCTTATATGATAGTATACATTTTCAATGCCATTCTCCCAAATCATCCCAACCCTCTCCCTCTCCCTCAGAGGCCAAAAGTCCGTTCTATACCTCTGTGTCTCTTTTGTTGTCTCACATAGAGGGTCATCATTACTATCTTTCTAAATTCCATATATATGTGTCAGTATACTGTATTGGTGTTTTTCTTTCTGGCTTACTTCACTCTGTATAATCAGCTCCAGTTTCATCCATCTCATTAGAACTGATTCAAATTTATTCTTTTTAAGGGCTGAGTAATACTCCATTGTGCATAGGTACCACAGCTTTCTTATCCATTCGTCTGCTGATGGACATCTAGGTTGCTTCATGTCCTGGCTATTATAAACAGTGCTGCAATGAACATTGGGGTACACGTGTCTCTTTCAATTCTGGTTTCCTCCGTGTGTATGTGCAGCAGTGGGATTGCTGGGTCATAAGGCAGTTCTGTTTGCAATTTTTAAGGAATCTCCACAGTTTTCCATAATGGCTGTACTAGTTTGCATTCCCACCAACAGTGTAAGAGGGTTCCCTTTTCTCCACATCCTCTCCAGGATTTATTGCTTGTAGACTTTTGGATCGCAGCCATTCTGACTGGTGTGACATGGTACCTCACTGTGGTCTTGATTTGCATTTCTCTGATAATGAGTGATGTTGAGCATCTTTTCATGTGTTTGTTAGCTATCCGTATGTCTTCTTTGGAGAAATGCCTATTTAGTTCTTTGGCCCATTTTTTTATTGGTTCGTTTATTTTTCTGGAGTTGAGCTGCATAAGTTGCTTGTATATTTTTGAGATTAGTTGCTTGCCAGTTGCTTCATTTGCTATTGTTTTCTCCCATTCAGAAGGCTGTCTTTTCACCTTGCTTGTAGTTTCCTTTGTTGTGCAGAAGCTTTTAATTTTAATTAGATCCCATTTGTTTATTTTTGCTTTTATTTCCAGTATACTGGGAGGTGGATCATAGAGGATCCTGCTGTGATTTACATCAGAGAGTGTTTTGCCTATGTTCTCCTCTAGGAATTTAATAGTTTCTGGTCTTACATTTAGATCTTTAATCCATTTTGAGTTTATTTTTGTGTGTGGTGTTAGAAAGTGATCTAGTTTCATTCTTTTATAAGTAGTTGACCAGTTTTCCCAGCACCACTTGTTAAGAGATTGTCTTTATTCCATTGTATATTCTTGCCTCCTTTGCCGAAGATAAGATGTCCATAGGTGTGTGGATTTATCTCTGGGCTTTCTATTTTGTTCCATTGATCTATATTTCTGTCTTTGTGCCAGTACCATACTGTCTTAATGACTGTGGCTTTGTAGTAGAGCCTGAAGTCAGGCAAGTTGATTCCTCCAGTTCCATTCTTCTTTCTCAAGATTGCTTTTGCTATTTGAGGTTTTTTGTATTTCCATACAAATCTTGAGATTATTTGTTCTAGTTCTGTGAAAAATACTGCTGGTAGCTTGATACGGATTGCATTTAATCTGTAGATTGCTTTGGGTAGTATACTCATTTTCACTATATTGACTCTTCCGATCCATGAGTATGGTATATTTCTCCATCTATTAGTGTCCTCTTTGATTTCTTTCACCAGTGTTTTATAGTTTTCGATATATAGGTCTTTAGTTTCTTTAGGTAGGTATATTCCTAAGTATTTTATTCTTTTCATTGCAATGGTGAATGGAATTGTTTCCTTAACTTCTTTTTCTACTTTCTCATTAGTGTATAGGAACACAAGGGATTTCTGAGTGTTGATTTTATATACTGCAACTTTACTATATTCATTGATTAGCTCTAGTAGTTTTCTGGTCGAGTCTTTAGGATTTTCTATGTAGAGGATCATATCATCTGCAAACAGAGAGAGTTTTACTTCTTCTTTTCCAATTTGGATCTTTTATTTCTTTTTCTGCTCTGATTGCTGTGGCCAAAACTTCCAGAACTATATTGAATAGTAGTGGTGAAAGTGGGTACCCTTGTCTTGTTCCTGACTTCAGGGGAAATGCTTTCAATTTTCACTATTGAGGATAATGTTTGCTGTGGGTTTGTCATATATAGCTTTTATTATGTTGAGGTATGTTGCTTCTATTCCTGCTTTCTGGAGAGTTTTTATCATAAATGGATGTTGAATTTTGTCAAAGGCCTTCTCTGCATCTATTGAGATAACCATATGATTTTTATTTTTCAATTTGTTAATGTGGTGAATTACATTGATTGATTTGTGGATACTGAAGAATCCTTGCATCCCTGGGATAAAGCCCACTTGGTCATGGTGTATGATCTTTTTAATGTGTTGTTGGATTCTGATTGCTAGAATTTTGTTAAGGATTTTTGCATCTATGTTCATCAGTGATACTGGCCTGTATCTTCCAGCAAACAAAAGCCCAGGTCCAGACGGCTTCGCAGCTGAATTCTACCAAAAATTTTGAGAAGAGCTAACACCTATCTTGCTGAAACTATTCCAGAAAATTGCAGAGGAAGGTAAACTTCCAAACTCATTCTATGAGGCCACCATCACCCTAATATATGTGCAGTTTTAAAATCTACTTTATTTCACTCAGTTTTCCTGAGATCCATCCCTGTTAAGTAATCAAAGGTTCTCTTCTCTAATTGCTCAGTAGCATTTCATTGCATGAATGTCCTAAAATGTATTTACCCTTCTGCCGGTTGCTGGGTATTTGGAGGCATCATAAACAGAGCATTCGTGTACAAGTATTCGTGTACAAGTCTTTGTGTCGACATATGCTTTCTTTCCTCTTATGTAAATATCTGAGAGTTGAGTGGCCAGAACATATGGTTGGGGTACATTTAACTTTTCAAGGCACTGTCAAACCAGTTTCCAAAGTGGTTGTACCATTCTGCACCCACTCCAGCAGGATGTGAGTTTCAGTTGCTCCACATTTTTGTCAACATTTGGTTTGGTCAGTCTTTTCATTTTAGCCATACTGTCCTGCATGAAGTGGTATTTCATTGTAGTATTTTAATTTTCTACTGGAATACAGTTGGTTAAGATGTTATCTTAGTGTCAGGTGTACCGCAAAGGGATGCAACTATACATATCTTTTTTTTCCACATGCTTTTCACATTTAGGTTATTACAGAGTATTGAGTAGAGCTCGCTGTACTCTATAGTAGACCCATGCTGTTTGTTTCATGTATATACCTGTGTGTATATGTTACTCTCAAACTCCTAATTTATTCCCCCCGCTTCCCCCTTTGGTTACCAAAAGTTAATATTCTATGTCTGTGAGTCTATTTCCATTTTGTAAATAATTGATTTATCATTTTTAAAGATTCCACACACAAGTAATGTCACATCTGGCCTCCTTCACTTGGCGTGATAATCTCTAGGCCCATCCATGTTGCTGCAACGGTATTATTTCACTCTTTTTAAAGGCTGAGCAGTATTCCGTTGTGTTTACGCACTACATCTTCCTTATCCAGTCATCTGTTGGCGGTTTAGGCTGCCTCCATGTCTCGGCTATTCTAACTAGTGCTGCTATGAACACTGGGGTACAGGCAGCTTTTCAAATTACGGTTTTCTCCAGATGTAAGCCCAGGAGTGGTGCTGGAGCCGAAGGAAGCTCTTGTTTTTAAGGAAACTCCATACTGTGGTTTTACTATGTGGTTCACTAGTGATGGTGGGCTGCTGTCTAGGGGGTCGCACAGTCGGACACGACTGAAGCAGCCTGGCGGCGGCGGCAGTAACGATGGTGATGTTGAGCCTGTTTCTCTCGTCTATTTTCCATCTATATGGAGAAGCGTATATTCAACCATTTTGCCCATTAAAAAAATTAAGTTGTGTTTTCTTACTATTATTTTAAACATTTATTTATATACATTCCAAATACAAGCCCTTTATCAGATATATGCTTTGAAAATATTTTCTCCTCGTCTGTCGCTCGTTCTTTCATCCTCTTAAGAATGTCTTTTGAAGGACAGTTTCCACTTTTGATGAAGCACAATTTATCAGTTTGTTCTTTCATGAATCATGCTGTTAATATCACATCCAAGAAATCCTTGCCTAACTCAAAGTCACAAAAATTCCTTCAATATTTTCCTTTAGAAGATTTATGATTTTAGGTTTTTCATTTAGGTCTAAGACTCGTTTTGAGTTCGTTTTTGTATATGGTGCAAGTTACAGATCAAAGTTCAATTTATGGGCTACGGGTATCCAGCACCATTTGTTGAAAAGACCTCCATTTCCTCTTTTTCTGTACTTTTGTCAAAAATCAATTTTGCAGTCTAATTTTGAACTCGCTTTTCTGTTCCATCAACCTATCTGCCATTTATGTGGCCAATATCATGCTACAGCTTTTTTTTTTAACATAGTTACAAAACATGTTTTCTTACAGTGAGGACTTTTAAGATCTCCTGTCTTAGCAACTTTCCAATATGCAGTTCAGTATTACTCATTACAGTCATCATGCTGTACATCATCTCCTGATGACATACTAATTTAATAATTGAAGATGTTACCTTTGACCCCCTTCACCCACTTTACCCACTCCTCCACCCTGCCTCTGGCAACCACCAGTCTCTTCTCTGCATCTATGAGCTTGGTTTTTATTGTTGGTTTAAATTCCACATGTAAGTGAGACCATACAGTGTTTATACTGGGTTGGTCAAAAAGTCTGTTCAGGTTTACAGACAAACTCGAATGAACTCTGACTCACCCTGGTGGCTCAGATGGCTACAGAAACTGCCTGCAAGGCAGAAGACCAGAGTTCAGTCCCTGGGCCAGGAAGATCCCCTGGAGAAGGGCATGGCAGCCTACTCCAGTATTCTTGCCTGGAGTATCCCACGGACAGAGAAGTCTAGGCGGCTTCAGTACATGGGGTCGCAAAGAGTTGGACATGACTAAGCAACGAACACTCCAATATTTCTCTGTCTGACTTAATTCACTTAAATTCACTAAATGACCTCAAGGTCCACTCACGTTGTCGCAAAAGACAAAATTTCATTCTTTTTAGGGCTGAATATTTCACTGTATATATATGCTATATTTTTCATCCATTCATCCAGAAATGGACACTTGGATTGTTTGCATGCCCTGGACACTGTGAATAATGTTTCAGTGAACATGGGGTGATGTATGTATCACTTCAAATTAGTGTTCTGACATGATAGGTTTTTTAATAAGTTGAAATCAGATAGAGATAGGCTTCTAACTTTAATTTTTATAGTTATTTTGGCCATGTTAGGTCTTATGCATTTTTATAAATACTTTAGAATCATCTTTTCCATTTCTACTAAAAAAAAAAAAAAAAGGTTGTTTGGGATTTTTATTGTGATTGCACTGACCCCATAGATCAATTTGAGTTGATTTGGAATTTTAACAGTAGGTGATTTTCTGATTCATGAACAAGAGACTTCTCCTGCAAGGGCTCAAAGGGCATGTGTATTAGACTTGAAGATGTGCTATAGAACACTGATGCTTTTTTTCTCTGCATATTTCATATTGGGCATGTTCTATTGCTACATCTGAAAACTCACTCTTCTTCTGCAATGTCTGATATGCTGTTAATTCCATCCAGTAGATTTTTCATCACAACATTGCAGTTTTCATCTCCAGATATTCAGTTTGCATCTTTTTTATAATCTCCATGGCTCGACTTAACTCTTGAACATATGGCACACCGTTATAATAACTGCTTTGATGTCCTTGTCTGTTAGTTCTAACACACTTCTGGGCTGGATTTGACTGACTGATTATTCTCCTCATTATGGGACTTAACGTTTCTGCCAATTTGCAGCCTGATCATCTCTGTTTGGATTCCAGACATTGTGAATTTTACCTTGTCGGGTGCCAGAAGCAAAAACATAAATATTCCTGAGCTGTGCTCTGAGCTGCAGTTAAATTGCTTGCAAACCGTTTGATCCTTTGGGTCTTGTCTCAGTGATTTGCTGGGTGAGATCACAGCAGCGTTTAATCTAGGGTGGTGGTGCTGAGTCGGAGAGAGTGAGGTGCCTGGACTGCAAAATCAAAGGAGGCGCCTGTCCCGAGTCATCCTGGAGCAGGCTTCCCTATCTGGTGCTGTGGTCTCTCTTGCCTCACCCTGGTCCCAGCCCTGATAAGGGCTGATCTTTCCCCACTGCTCAGACCAGATCTTTCCAAGTACTTGATCCAGATCCCCATGAATCATGGGGTTCTCCAGCCTGGCTGTTGGAAGAGGCAATATTCCCATTTAGTGCTGTGTGGGTTGCTGTTGTTCAGCTGCTAAGTTGTGTCCAGCTCTTTGCAGCCCCATGGACTGCAGCATGCCAGGCTTCCTGCCCTTTATCATCTCCCAGAGCTTGCTACTCTTACTGCTAGTCTGTACAAGCTATTCTTTCCCCAGCCATGGGGGTTTCTCACACCAGTGTGCCGATGGGCACTCAGCAAATACTCAAGGGCACCCTCTGGAGATCCCAGGGGTTCCTTTTATTTTTCTTTTATTGGCTGAGCCTGGTCTTTGTCGTGGTATGTGGGATCTTTATCCATGGCCTGAGAACTCTCAGTTGCAGCCTGTGGGATCTAGTTCTCTGACCAGGTCAAACCCGGGCCCCTGCATCAGCAGCTTGAGTCTTCCCTTGACCAGCAGGGAAGTCCTTTGGTGGTTCTTTCTCTACTCTGCTTTCTCCTCTCTGGTATTCTGCCCTGTGAGCTCCAGTTACCTTGGTGTCCCTGGACCCTCATCTTGAGATCCTCAACCCAGGGACTTTGGCCACTCTGCCAGGGCTCCCCGACTGTACCACAGCCTACAAATTATCTCAAGGAAAGAAGCTGGGATGGGGCTTCCCTGGTGGTTCAGCAGTAAAGAATCTGCCTGCAATGCAGGAGATGCAGGCTCGATCCCTAGGTCGGGATGATCTGAAGAAGGATATGGCCACCCACTCCAGCATTCTTGCCTGAAGAATCCCATGGGCAGAGGAGCTTACACTACACTCCTTGGGGTCACAAAGAGTCAGACATGATTGAGCGACTAAACAACAACAAAGAAACTGGAACAGTGAAGTGGCCATTTCAGTCGTTTCCTGCCTCTCTGTCCTTGTCTTGCTGCTGAAGGTCTTGAAAAGCATCACTGTATACGCTCGTCTTATTGTCCCTATTGTTTCAGATGAAAGCGTGCGTTTGATCCCTGTTACTCCACCTCAGCTGGTGCTGGAAGTCTATTTCTATATAAATTTCAGGACAAGTTTATCAATTTCTGTTAGAAAGCCTGCTAGGATATTGACTGTGATTATGTTGAATCTGTAGATCAATATGGGAGAAGTGACATTTTAATAACATTGAGTCTCCCTATTTATGAACAAGGCATAGCTCCCCATGTGTTTGCATCTTTTAAAATTTATGAACACACTGAATTTTTCATTTTGTTCAGTTTATCCCCCAGAAATTAATATCTTATGTTCTTTTAAATGGTATTAAGTTTAAATTTCATTTTTCAGTTGTTATTGCTATCACTGAGAAATATATTTGATTTTGGTATACTCACCTTGTATCCTGAAGCTTTGCTAAATTAAATTATTACTCCTAAAAACGTTTTTTTTTTGGTAGTTTTTTAAAAGAGATTTTCATGTACAGAATCGTTTTCTGAGAATAAAGAAAGGTTACTTCTTTCTGTCTAATTTTTGTCTTTTATTCTGTCCTTGCTCTATTGCAACTGCTATGACCTCTGGAACATGTGGATTCGAGGTATTAAGAGTGAAAACCTTTGCCTTATTTTTTCATCTTAAGGGAGACAGATCAGGCTTTCTCTATCAAGTGATGGGGCTTTTAGGAGTGCGTCTCCCTTTCTGTGGAAGTTTTCTTATACTACTAGTTCAATGACAGTTTTCTCTAAATTTTTAAATAGTAGATAAAAACTAAATATTACAAATTTTTTTTATGCATCTATCAAGATGGTCACACTCAATGGACATGAATTTGAGCAAACTTCGGGAGACAGTGAAGGACAGAGGAGCCTGGCGAGTGGCAGTGTATGAGGCCACAGAAAGTCAGATACAACTTAGCTACGGCGCAGCAACAACAACATATATATTATCTTTTATGTACTGTTGGTTTTTGATTTGCTAATATTTTGAAAAATTTTGCACCTAGTCCTGAGCAATATTGATTTGTGTAGTTTCCTTCTCTTATAATATCCTTTTCAGGTTTTGGTATCTGTTTTACTTTAGTCCTCATAAAATGAGTTGAGAAATATTCATTTCTTTTTTCTGAAAAACTTTGCATACTGTTGGTATTATTTCTTCTGGAGACGTTGGATAGGAAAAAAATGAAGCCATCTGGCCTGAAGTTTTGTGGGCCTTTAATTATAAATTCAAGTTCCATAATAAATAAATATAGGAAATTTTAGATTTTCTGTTTCTTCTTATCTTAGCTTTAATAAGTTGAATTTTTCAAGGGAATTTTTCATTTCATATAAGTTGAATAAATTTGCATAAATTTGCTCATAATAATCCCATATTATCTTAGTAGTGTCTTTAAAATAGTGGTGGTCCCTCTTTCATCCTGATATTGATAATTTATTTTTTCTCTATTTTAAAAAATCAATCTTCCTAGATTTTTATCATTTTTATTAATATTTTCAAAGAAATGACTTTGGGTTTCTTGATTTTTGCATTGCTTAGCCAGATTCTGTGTAATCTGTTTTCCTGCTGTCTTAACATAGAAGATAAGTCTGATTTCAAATTTTTATTCTTTCCTAATATAAATATTTTAACCTACAATGTTCCTCTAAGATTTTATTTGGTTGAATCCCACATATCTTTTAAAATATTAATTTTAAGAATAATTTTAGATTTACAAAAGTGTTGCAAAGATAGTACAAAGAGTTCCCATATACTCCAGAGCCAGTTTCCCCTTTCTCACTATCTCACAGGTATGATGTAAGTATGCAGACACACCATGGATTTGTCACAGCTAGTGAACCAATACTGATGGTTCATTGATCCCATCCAGAACACACATTTTGCCATCATGTCCCCTAAGTTTCCTCCAAACTGACTGTTTTTCAGACTTTCCTTGTTTTTGACAATCTTAACAGTTTTGAGGACTACTGATCAGGTATTTGGTAAATGTGTATACCCCCATATATTTTTATATGTTGTATTTTCATCACATTTGAGAGTTTGTCTAGTTTCTCTATTTTTTCACCCACTGGCTATTTAGAAGTGTGTTGCTTCATATCTCCAAATTCGAGGCTCTCTAGTTATCTTTTTGGTATTGATTTCTACTTTAAATCCATTGTGGTGGGGGGAACTTATCTTCACTAATTCTTTTGAAATGCTATACCGAAATTTGCTTTCTGACATAACATATGTTCTGTCATGACATTTCACGGGCAATAGGAAAGAATATGTATTCTGCATTTGTTGGCTGTCAGTTCAGTTCAGTCGCTCAGTCGTATCTGACTGTTTGCAACCCCATGAATAGCAGCACGCCAGGCCTCCCTGTCTGCCGGGGCCCGCGTGAGGAACTCTGCCCATGGCAAAGGTCATGAGGAAGGAAGCTTGGGCATACGCAAAGGCGTGATCAAGCCTCAGGAAACCCCCTGTTCCCGAGCATCTACCCCAAAACCAGAGTGCTTTATGGGGAGCTCTCTCCCATAACCATTTCTCTCAGAGAAGGAGTTAACTTGCAGCTCCAGTTAATAAAAATTCCTGGGCGTGACAAGAGTATTTCCACTTATGAACTCTGAAGGTTCTCTGGCCTGCCTGATCAGGTTCGTCTGGCCACATGTGATTGTTTACAGCCTCCCAACTGTGAGACGCACGAGATGCTTTAAAACTTTCTAAATACAGACTGTTTTGAGAAGTTAGAAGATCATTAGTATAATATTAGTGGGTTGATTAGGAATCATATTGGTGAAGGGTTTTTTCATTTGTTGTGCCAATAATTACTGCTAATTCCCTGCCTTGGGTGTGACAAGGGTGTCTCAGGTCAATCCTCTCTGCTGACAGACTAGCTTGTGTGACAACCTCTCAACCATAAACAGCACAGAGAGTCTGGAATATTAGCATAGGGCTTTTCTCATTTGATGAGTCAATGATTGCCGCCAGGCCTCCATATCCTTAGGCACCTGGGAATATATTAATCAATGTATTTGGAATATAGAGAAGGAAATATAGTAGTTTTTGATGTTAGCAATACTAGACTTTTGAGTTAATGAATTTTCTCTTTTGTTATAGATCGCTGTACTTTGTTATAAATCACTGTGTCCTTGCTATGTAAAAATGTAAATTTATCACTGTCTTAAGACTAAATAGATCGTAAAGGAAACACTGGTAAAGGGTTTTCACTTGTTGGGCTGATGTTTGCTGCTAAATCTCCATATTCCCTGCCCTTATAATGAATATAATTAGCATATAGGAGAAATAAGTATTAACCTTTAAGATTAATCATGTTAACCTTAGGTTAAGTAAATTCCTTTCCTAGTTGTAACTCACTACACCCTCACCCTATAAGAATGCAACTTTATTTGGAGGGTGGCGCCTGATTTAAGAAAAAAATCACCCCTGGAAAAATAAGTTTTCTGGTTAACTGACCGGTATCAGAAAGGGCCATAAAATGTCAGCAGACTTCATGGCCAGAAGATGATGTAAAAACTCATAAGACCTTTGTATAATTTTATATGAAGCACCTGATTGTGACAAAGGTCAGGTCTGCTGACCCCCGCGTGACTCTGTATTCATCCCTATGTATAACAAAAGGTATAAAAACAAACCTGAAAAATAAAGAAATCAGATCAGTTTCTGGAAAGACTGATTCCCCCGTGTCATTTCTTTCTTGCTCCCCATTTTCCTGGCTGAATTCTCATCTGAAATGTGGGTACTCACCAAGCCTGCTAATTCTGCCTTGGCTGCTAAGATCGGACCAGTGGGGCCTCAGTGCCTCCTCTCCTTTGGGAGAACGGAAAGACACCTGTGGCCTATGTAGGTGGTGATTGGTATTCCACGTAAACCAGTTATTCAGCCTCTTTTTCTCCACTAATTTTCCTACTACACTATCCGTTTTTAATCTCTCTCTATATATGTAATTAAATAGCTTTTTTCCAGGACACCAATTCCGTCCCCACCTTTGAATTACCCTGGATCCACCGGGCTGGACCCCGGCACCTGTCCATCGCCAACTCCCGGAGTTTACCCAAACTCATGTCCATCAAGTCAGTGATGCCATCCGGCCATCTCATCCTGTGGTCCCCTTCTCCTCCTGCCCCCCAATCCCTCTCAGCATCAGAGTCTTTTCCAATGAGTCAACTCTTCGCATGAGGTGTCCAAAGTACTGGAGTTTCAGCTTTAGCATCATTCCTTCCAAAGAAATCCCAGGGCTGATCTCCTTCAGAATGGACTGGTTGGATCTGCTTGCAGTCCAAGGGATTCTCAAGAGTCTTCTCCAACACCACAGTTCAAAAGCATCAATTCTTCAGCTGTTAATTACATCAAAATGTACTATTAAATCAAGTGTTATTCAAACATCCTATCGTTTACAGATTTTTTGGTCTACTTGTTTTATAAATTAATGAAAGAGGAATATTATAGTTTGCAGCTATAGTTTTGGACATGTTATCCCTCCCTTTATTTTGTCAATTTTTTATTTGTATATTTTGAAGCTCTGTTTTAAGGTACAAATGCATTTAGAATTAGTATCCTTAATATATTGATACTCCTAGTATGAAATGTCCCTCTTTAACTCCAATAGAACCCATTTATAGCTGATGTAGCTATGGGTATGGTCAGGTTGAAATAAACCATCTATTTGTTTTCTGTTTGCCCTTCCTATCTTTTTTCTTTAATCTTCCTTTCCTGCCTTAAGCAAATATACTTAACAATCCATTATATCTCCTATTTTGGATATTTAGGCATATCTCTTTGGATTATTATTTTCATGGTTACTATAATGATCACAACAAGTAATCACTGTTGCCATTTCCTTCTCCAGGGAATCTTCCTGATCGAGGGATCGAACTCAGGTCTCCTGCATTGCAGGCAGACGCTTTACTGTCTGAGCCACCAGGGAAACTCATATAAGAATCTTACAACAGTATATTTTCAACCCTCCAATTTTTGTGCAATTGTATATGTTTCATTTCTGCACGTAAGAAACTCCACATTACATTGCTGCATGGCTATAACAGCAATCACATGTTTTAAAGAAATCAAGAAAAACCGTTTATTTACTATATTTACTGTTTTCATTGATCTTCATGTTCTGTCCTATAGGCTCTCTAGGCTATCTAGTATTATAGCCTTTCATTTTAAAGAATTTAATTAAGCATTTCCTTTTCTTTTTTTCTTTATAATTTATATCAGCAGTTTTTTATACTTTTTCATTTTAAAAAGTTTCATTAAAGTATAACTGATATACAATGAACTTCACATATTAATTATATAATTTGATAAGTCTGAATATATGCATATACCTATGAAACAATCTCCACAATCAAGGTATCAAATCCATCACCTCCAAAAGTCTCCTTGTGCCCCTTTGTGTGTGTTTGCGTATGTGTGTTTGTGGTTAAGAACTCTCAACCTGAGATTTACTCTCTTAACAAATTTCGAGAGTATAGTAAATTATTGTCGACTGTAGGCATTATTCTGTGGGGCTTTCAGGTGGCTCAGCGGTAAAGAATTCCCTCGCAGTGCAGGAGACACAGGAGACGCAGGTTCAGTCCACAGGTCAGGAAGATGCCTGGAAGAGGGCATGGCAACCCCCTCCAGTATTCTTTTTTTCTCCTCAATTAGTTTATTTCAATTGGAGGATAATTACTTTACAATATTATGTGATGGTTTTTGCCATACACTGACATGAACTGGCCACAGGCCAGGAAAGTCCCATAGACAGAGGAGCCTGGTGGGCTGGCGCTTGCGGGGTCGCGAAGAGTGGGACACAGCTGGAGCAGCTGAGCACGCGCATACACCGGTGGTAACTGCAGCGGATCTCCCGAACTAATTCACTCGCATAACCGCACTTTACACCAGCTAAGCAGTAATTCCCCTTCCCCCTCAACCTCCAAGCCTGAACTATGAAAACAGCAAAAGTGACTCATCACATGCAAAGGGACTCCCATGAGACTATAAATAGATTTCTCAGAAGAAACCTTGAAGGCTAGATATGATATAGTCTCATGTGAAAGAAAAGACTGCCAACCAAGAATACTGTATTTGGCAAAACGATCCTTTGGAAATGAAGGGAAACGTGAGCAAGCTCCGGGAGTTGGTGATGGACAGGGAAGCCTGGCGTGCTGCAGTCCATGGGGTCGCAGAGTCGGACACGACTTCAGTGACTGAACTGAACTGAACTGAGGCAAAGAAAGGCTGAGGGAGTTCATTTCCTAGACCTGCCTTACAAGAAAAGCAAAAGGAATTCAGCTGAAATGAAAGGGCACTAATAGTTACATGAAAATACATGAAAGTATAAAACTCAACTGGAAGGCAAGATGCTTGAAATAAATGAAAAGTAGGAAGTTTTAGCAAAGAAGCAGAAGATGCAAAGACAGTCCAAATGAAAATTCTAGAATGGGAAAAATACAATAGCCAAAATAAAAAAATATCAGTGGGTGTGCTCAATAGCAGAATGGGGAGAAGAGAAAAAGAATCACTGAACTTGAAAATATAGCAATAGAGAAAAACAGACTTTGAAGATGAAGATAGCTTTAGAGACGTGTGTGACTATAACAAGAGGTGTACCATCTGTGGCACTGGAGACCCGGAGGAGAAGGAAAATAGGGTGAGACTGAAAAACATGTTAATGAAAGAATGGCTGAAAATTCTCAAATTTGGCAAAATAACCGAAACATTTAAGAAGCTAAGTAAACCCCAAAGAAATATAAACCCAAATTAATTAATCCATGCCAAGACATCATAGTCAAGCTCCTGAACACTAAAGACATATATATATATATATATATATATATATATATAGAGAGAGAGAGAGAGAGAGAGAGAGAGAGAAAAGCAGTGAGAGAGAAATACCATTTTATCTACAGGAGGAAAACAATTTAAATGACAGTGATTTTCTCATTAAAAATGATGGAGACCAGGAGGAAGTGGCAGAACTTTTTTCAAGGATTGAGGAAAAAGAGTTCTCAATGCAAAATTCTATAGAAAGAAAATATCCTTCAGAAATTAAGAGAAAATCTTAGTATTCTAAAATTGAAAAAAAAAAAACTAAGAGAATTTGTCACCAATTGACATACTCCAAAGAATGGGCAAATAATTTTCTAAACATAGATAAAATAATTGTAAAAAGGAATCTTGGAATATCAGTAAGGAAAAGCAGCAAGATAAATAATAAGTAAACACAACAGGCTTCTTTTCTTGAGTTTCTAAATTAAGTTCAACTGTTGAAGCAAAAATTATAACATCATTTGATGCAGTTTTCAATTAATGTAGAAGAAATATTTAGGACAATTACATAAAGAAGAATAAAGCTAGGCAGAAGGAAAGAATTTTTCTAAACCTCACATGAAATAGCAAAATGACAACACCGGTAACCTAGATCAACCACTAAGGAAAGTATACAAAGATACACTCAAAAACACTGTGAATTTTAAAATGTGTCATATTTAAGAATACTACTACAGATGAGAGCTGAGGAAACAGAGCAAGAGTGCGGTGCTGGTGGTTAGCCACTCAGTCATGTCTGACTCTGGACTGTAGCCCGCCAGGCTCCTCTGTTTACAGGGGATTCTCCAGGCAAATACTGGAGTGGGTTGCCATGCCCTCCTCCAGGGGATCTTCCCAACCCAGGGATCGAATCCAGGTCTCCCGCATTGCAGGCAGATTCTTTACCAGCTGAGCTTCCAAGGAAGCCCAGGTTTGTGGTAAGATTGCTATATTTTCTCAGAATTAAGTTGTTATTAATCTGAAGTGCATTTTGACAGATTAATGATACATTATAATCCACAGAATGACTAAGAAAATATAGCAAAAAAAATCAGAGGAATAAAAATTGCACCTTGAAAATTGCTTTAAATAATACAGAAGGCAGGGAAAGAGGACAAGAATAACAAAAACGTGCAAGTCATATGCAATATTAACTGCAAAACTCAACCACACTGAAAATTATATTACATGCGAATGAATTAAATGAACCATTGGAAAGATGGAGCTTGTATAACTGCATGTAAAGCAAAAGGAGACTAACTGGTGACTATGGAAGACGCTAAAGGCACAAATAGATTGAAAGTGAAAGGATGGGAAAGGGTAGGAATTTTAAAAGACCTGAACTAACTGTAACAATATAAGACAAGATAAAGTTTAAGATAAGAGATTACTAAACCAAAGAGGAACATTTCATAACGATAAAGAATCAATGCATCAGGTAGAAGGAATAGTTATGAATATATATGCATCTAAAAGAGAGCCCTAAAGTAAAGAAACAAAGAGAGAATGAAGAGGAATAACAGATACTTCAAAAATTGTATACTTTCATTAAATATAGCTGATTTAATATAGCTGATTTACCATAGTCTTTTGTGGTAAGTGATGGAACAAATAGAAAATCTATGAGAATATATGACTTGAAAACCACTATAAAGCATGACATACACCACATACCACTACTACATATAGAACAGTCCACCGAACAGCAGAAAAACACACAGTTTTTCAAGTGCTTTTGCAACATTCTCCAGGATAGATCATATTCTAGGCAAAAAATAGTCAACAAATTTAAAACAACTGAAATGACATAAAGCATCTTCTCTGACCACAATAAAGTTAAATTAGAAATCAACAACAGAAAGAAATCAGGGAAATATTCGTATATTTAGTAATCAAACATTGCACTTCTAAATAACGCATGAATCAAGGAAGAAATAAAGAGGAACTGCAAAAGCAGACTCAACAAAATGGAAAACATGATGCTAAAATATGTGATGTAATTGAAGCAATGTTTAGATGAAAATGTTATATTTAAAATCTATTATTAGAAAGGAAGACAGATTTAATAAGACCAAGATTGAAAGAGGAGACAACAAAACAGATTTCTGGGAAGTAAGAGGATTTTAAGGGAAGATTATTATCAATTTTTGTCAAACTAAAACAATTTTTCTTGGAGATGGTTTTAGTCACCACCTCCTGACAATGGTACAAACACCATCCATGGTTCTTCAAGCACTCTGTCTACCAGAACTAGTCCCTTGAATCTACTGGTCACCTCCACTGTATAATCATAAGAGATTTGATTTAGCTCATACCTGGATAGTTGGGTTTCCCTTTTAGCTCAGTTGGTAAAGAATCTGCCTGCAATGCAGGAGACCCTGGTTCAATTCCTGGGCCAGGAAGATCCTCTGGAGAAGGGAACAGTACCCTCTCCAGTATTCCGCCCCTAGAGAATTCCATGGACCATATAGTCCATGGGATCGCAAAGAGTCGGACATGACTGAGCAACTTTCACTTTCACTTTTCATACCTGAATGGCCTACCATTGTACAGGATGTGGCGACTAAAACCATCTCCGAGAAAAATAAATGCGAGAAGGTAAAGTGGTTTTCCGAGGAGGCCTTACAAATAGCTGAGAAAAGAAGAGAAGTGAAAGGCAAAGGAAAAAGGGAAAGATGTACCCAACTGAATGCAGAGTTTCAGAGAATAGCAAGGAGAGATAAGAAAATGCTCCTTTAAAAAAAATTAATTTACTCATTTTAACTGGAGGGCAATTTCTTTAAAATATTGTGATGGTTTTTGCCATGCATCCTCATGAATTGGCTATAGTTATACATGTGTTCTTAAGTGAACAGTGCAAAGACGTAGAGGAAAACAATAAAATGGGAAAGACTGGCGCTCTCTTTGAGAAAATTAGAGGCAGAACATTTCACGCAAAGATGAGCAAAATAAAGCACAGAGATGATACGGACATAACATAAGCAGAAGAGATTAAGGAAAGGTGGCAAGAATACACAGAAGAACTGTACAAATAAGGTCTTAATGAACCAGATAACCACAACGGTGTGGTCACTCGCCTAGAGCCAGGCATCCTGGAATGTGAAGTCAAGTAAGCGGAAGGAAACATTACTAAAACAAAGTTAGTGGGGCTGATAGAATTCTTCTGAGCTATTTCAAACCCTAAAGATGCTGCTGCTAAAGTGCTGCATTCAATATGCCAACAAATTTGGAACCTCGGCAGTGGCCACAGGACTGGAAAAGGCCAATTTTCATTCCAAGTCCCAAAGAAGGACAATGCCAAAGAATATTCAATACCGAACTATCGCACTCATTCCACATGCTAATAAGAGGGAAGAGAGAGAGAAGTCGCTCAGTCGTGTCCGACTCTTTGTGACCCCATAGGCTGTAGCCCAACAGGCTCCTCGGTCCATGGGATTTTCCAGGCATGAATACTGGAGTAGGTTGCCATTTCCTTCTCTGGGGGTCTTCCCGACCCAGGGATTGAACCCGGGTCTCCGGCATTGTAGGCAGATGCTTTACCGTCCAAGCTGCCAGGGGAGCCATGCTAATAAGGCAGTGCTCAAAATTCTCCAAGCTAGGTCTCAGCAATATGTGAACAGAGAATGTTCAGATATACAGACTGGATTTAGAAAAGGCAGAGGAACCAGAGATCAAACTGCCAACATCCACTGGATTACAGAAAAAGCAACAGAATTTTTAAAAAGCATCTTCTTTTGCTTCATTGACTACGCTAAAGCCTTTGACCATGTGGATCACAACAAACTGTGACAAATTCTTAAACAGATGGGAATACCAGACCACTTTATTGCCTCCTGAGAAACCTGTATGCAGGTCAAGAAACAACAGTTAGAATTGGACATGGAACAGTGGCTGGTTCCAAATTGGGAAAGGAGTACATCAAGGCTGTATATTGTTACCCTGCTTATTTAACTTATATACAGAATGCATCATACAAAATGCCAGGCTGGATGAATCACAAGGTGGAATCAAGATTGCTGGGAGAAATGTCAACAACCTCAGATATGCAGATGATACCACTCTAATCACCAAAAGCCCAGAGGAACAAAACAGCCTCTTGATGAGGGCAAAAGAAGAGAGTGAAAAAGCTGGTTTAAAACTCAACATTAAAGAAAACTAAGATCATGGCATCTAGTCCCATTATTTCATAGCAAATAGATGAGAAAGAGTGGAAACAGTGACAGATTTCATTTTCTTAGGCTCCAAAATCATTGCAGACAGTGACTGCAGCCATGAAATTGAAAGATGCTTGCTCCTTGAAAGAAAAGCTATGACCAACGTAGGCAGCATATTAAAAGGCAAAGACATCACTTTGCTGACAAAGATCCATATAATGCAAGCTATAGTTTTTTCTAGTGGTCATGTATGGATGTGAGAATTGAACCATTAAGAAAGCTGTTGCCAAAGAATTGATGCTTTCAAACTGTGGTGTTGGAGAAGACTCTTGAGAGTCCCTTGGACTGCAAGGAGACCAAACCAGTCCATCCTAAAGGAACTCAACCCTGAATATTCATTGGAAGGACAGATGCTGAAGCTGAGACTCCAGTAGTTGGGCCACTTGATGCAAAGAGTCGATTCACTGGAAAAGACCCTGGTGCCAGGAAAGATTGAGGGCAAGAGGAGAAGGGGGCAGCAGAGGATGAGATGGTTAGATGGCATCAATGGACATGAATTTGAGCAAACTCAGGGAGATAGGTTAGGACAGGGAGGCCTAGAGTGCTGCAGTTCATGAGTTTGCAAAGAGTAGGACATGACACAGCAACTGAACAACAACAAGAAACAATTTATATGAAAAGGAAAGTTCCTAGAAAATCATAAAATATCAAAACTTAGCAAAGAAGAAAAAGGGAAATCTCTAAGCAAAGAAACTGAATTAGTAATTTAAAACCTTATTCAAAATAAAGCTCAGGCCAGGATGAGTTCATTGGTGAGTTCTACCAAGCATTTAAGGAAAAAATATCAGCAACCCTTCACTAAACCTTTCAAAATACAAAGAAGTATAAAATGCTTCCAAGAAAGTATTTCCATTTATGAAGCCATATTCTCCTTTGTCAGTCTTGTCAAACACTGACAAAGACATCACAAGAAACCAAACCCATGGACAAATCTCCCTCATGAAAACTGACGCCACAATCTTAGCAAACTGATCCAAGTGACAAATGAAGATGATTTTACATAATAAGCAGGAAGGTTTATCCCAGAAACAGAGGGTCGCTTGACATCCAAAAGTCAAATGATGTAATATATCACAGTAACAGAATAAAGGGGGGAAAGGACCATATCAAGGGAGTGGAGTGCTAGTCACTCAGTCCTCTCCAATTCTTTGTGACTCCATCGACTGTAGCCCACCAGGACCCCCATCCACGGGTTTTGACCATATCAAGAGTTGCTATAAAATCACTTGACAAAATCTAATACTGATTCATGATAAAAATTATCAGAAACTAGTAATAGAAGGGATTTTTCTCAACCTGACAAAGGGCATCTACAAAAATCTTATGTACATACACACTCAGTCGTGTCCAACTCTTTGTGACCCTATGAAGTGTAGCCCTCCAGGTTCCTCTGTCCATGGGATTCTCCAGGCAAGAATACTGGAGTGGGTTGCCATTTCATACTCCAAGGGACCTTCCTGATTTAGAGACTGAACCCTTGTCTCCAGAGTCTTCCGAATTAGCAGGTGGATTCTTCACCACTGAACCACTGGGGAAACCTGCAAAAAAATTTAAAGCAACCATCATACTTAACAGTGGGGAAAAAAAGCTTTCCTCTGTAAGATTGGGAAGAAGACAAGAATATCTGTTCTTACCACTTACATTCAATATGTGCTGGAGGTTCTAGTATGTGCAATACAGCAGTAAGAGGAAATTTTAGGCATACAGTTTGGAAAGAAGAAACAAAACTGTCTTTATTCTCAGAGGACACGATGTTACATATAGAGAATACTAAAGGAAAGTGAAGTCGCTCAGTTGTGTCCGACTCTTTGCGACCCCATGGACTGTAGCCTACCAGGCTCCTCTGTCCATGGGATTTTCCAGGCAACAGTACTGGAGTGGGTTGCCATTTCCTTTTCCAGAGGATCTTCCCAACCCAGGGATCGAACCCAGGTCTCCCGCATTGTAGACAGACGCTTTACCCTCTGAGCCACCAGGGAAGTCCAGTAGAGAATGCTAAGGTATCTGTAAAATTATTAGAGCCAATAAGAAAGTAGGAAGGTCACAAGATATGAGCTTAACAAGCAAAAAAGGCAGAGGAACCAGAGTTCAAACTGCCAATATCTGCTGAATCATAGGGAAAAAGGCAAGAAAATTTCAGAAAAACACTGACTTCTGCTTTATTGACTATGCTAAAACCTTTGACTGTGTGGATCACAAGAGACTGTGCAAAATTCTTCAAGAGATGGGAATACCAGACCACCTGACCTGCCTCCTGAGAAACCTGTATGCAGGCCATGAAGTAACAGTTAGAACAGGACATGGAACAACAGACTAACTCGAAATTGGGAAAGGAGTAGTCAGTGCTGTCTATCGTCACCCTACTTATTTAACGCCTGTGTAGAGTACATCATTTGAAATGCCAGACTAGATGACTCACAAGCTGGAATCAAAATTGCTGGAAGAAATATCAACAACTTCAGATATGCAGATGATACCACTCTCATCACAGAAAGCACAGAAGAACCAAAGAACCTCTTGATGAAGGTGAAAGAAAAGAGTGAAAAAGCTGGCTTAAAACTCAACATTCCAAAAACTAAGATCATGGCATCTGGACCTGAGAGAGTAAACTTAGGCAGGCTGATAAGGAGTCCAAGCCTAAGGCCCCTTGAAAGAAGCGGTAAGCATTCTTTCTTTTTCACATTCTCTTCCTTAGACATGTAGGCCTCGTAGGCAGCAGTATTTCTTGCTCAAGAACACGCTTTTTTGAGCTCAAAGGAATGCTATGGGAGAAGGTCTGGGTAAAATTTCCACAGCCTCGAGCTCTGGGTTAACCAATTCCTTCTGGCTAATCTTGTTCTGACGTCATCCCAGGATGTATGTTATGAGAAACGGTTTAGGCAAAATTTTCACAGCCTTGCGGTATATTTTTCTATTCTCAGCAGCTAGCAGATAAGTATAAAACGCTCTACTTAAACTAGCAAGAAGGGTAACCTTTCTACTCCCTTCTGATGTCTATGTCAGTTGTTTTTTTTTTCTATCACTATCACTTTAATAAAATTTCTACAAAGCTCTGAGTGACTAAGACTGTCTTTAGTCCCAGAGTTAAATCTTCTCCTTTGGAGACCACGAATCTGGCGGGACACTGTAAGCGTTCGCCTATCGTGCTGGAGGCTCATCTGGGACCCCAAGAAAAGGTGTGAGCTATCATCTTGGGGGCTAACCTAAACCTATCAGTCCCATCACTTTATGGTAAATAGATGTGGAAAAGGTGGAAACAGTGACAAATTTTATTTTCTTGGGCTCCAAAATCACTGTGGACAGTGAGTGCGGCCATGAAATTAAAAGACACTTGCTCCTTAGAAGAAAAGCTATGACAAACATAGACAGTGTATTAAAAGCTAGAGATAGTACCTTGCTGAAAAAGGTCCCTATAGTCTAAGCAATGGTTCTTCCAGTAGTCATGTATGGATGTGAGAGTTGGACCTAAAGAAAGCTTAGTGCCAATGAATTGATGCTTTCAAACTGTGGTGCTGGAGAAGACTCTTAAGAGTCCCTTAGACTGCAAAGAGGTCAAACCAGTCAATCCTAAAGGAAATCAACCCTGTATATTCATTGAAAGGACTGATGCTGAAGTTGAAGCTCCAATACTTTGGCCATGTGATGCAAAGAGTTAAATCGTTAGAAAAGACCCTGATGCTGGGAAAGATGGAAGGTGGGAGAAGAAGCAGATGACAGAGGATGAGATGGTTGGATGGCATCACTGACTCAGTGGACATGACTTTGAGCAAGCTCCATAAGATGGTTATAGACAGGGAAGCCTGGTGTGCTACAGTCCATGGGGTTACAAAGAGATTGACATGACTGAGCTACTGAACAACAGTTATTAAGTTCGATTTTAAAAAAGGATTTACTCCCTTCCCTAAGCCACCTTTAGTGCTCAGCTTTAATCCAAACTTCAAAAGAGTCAGCACCCTATGTATCAGCTTTAAATCCTTTTCCAAGAGACCGCTGCCCACAGCTGATGTTCATCCAGCTCCAGGTAAAAGTTGTCAGATTTCAAGTGAAAAAGCTTTGTCACTGTTCTTGAGCTTCCATCTTAAGGGGCTTTTACTTGGAGACCTTTGTTTTACTGCTTCTTAGACAATTTATGATGAGAATACAGCTCAGAGCACAGATTTTTTTGCTCTAAGTAAAGCAGATACATAAGAAAACATACAATTCCTATGGATGTCCCCATTATAGTGTGTATAATAAGACAAATGAGAAGTAACTGTGATGTCCTGGGTCAGAAAGATCCCCAGCGGAAGGGAAAGGCTGCCCACTCCAGTTTTGCTGGGCTCCCTTTGTGGCTCAGCTGAAAAGAATCCACCTGTAATGCAGGAGACCTGGGAAGAGCCCCTGGAGAAGGGGAAGGTTACCCACTCCAGTATTCTGGCCCGAATTCCATGGACTGTATAGTCCATGGAGTTGCAAAGAGTCAGACACAACTGAGTGACTTACACTTTCACTTTAAAATAAGCAAGTTCAGCTCAGTCGTGTCCGACTCTGCAACCCCATGGACTGCAGCATGCCAGGCTTCCCTGTCCATCACCAACTCCCGGAGCTTACTCAAACTCATGTCCATAGAGTTGGTGATGCCATCCAACCATCTCATCCTCTGTCGTCCCCTTCTCCTCCTGCCTTCAATCTTTTCCAGCATCAGGGGCTTTTCCAGTGAGTTGGCTCTTTGCATCAGGTGGCCAAAGTATTGGAGCTTCAGCTTCAGCACCAGTCCTTCTAACGAATATTCAGGGTTGATTTCCTTTAGGACTGACTGGTTTGACCTCCTTGCAGTCCAAGGGACTCTCAAGAGTCTTCTCCAACACCACAGTTTGAAAGCATCAATTCTTTGGCGCTCAGCTTTCCTTATGGTCCAACTCTCACATCCATACATGACTATTGGAATAACAATAGCTTTGTCTATACGGACCTTTGTCGGTAAAGTATTGTCTCTGCTTTTCAATATGCTATCTAGGTTGGTCAAAGCTTTTCTTCCAAGGAGCAAGCATCTTTTAATTTCATGACTGCATTCACCATCTTCAATGATATTAGGGCCCAAGAAAATAAAGCTCTCACTGTTTCCATTGTTTCCCCATCTATTTGCCATGAAGTGATGAGACTGGATGCCATGATCTTAATTTTTTGGATGTTGAGTTTTAAGCCTGCTTTTTCATTCTGCTCTTTCACTTTCTTTTTTTTTTTTTTTTAGAGAAGCATTTTATTTTATTTTTAATTCATTTTATTTTTTAAATTTAAATTTATTTATTTTAATTGGAGGCTAATTACTTGCTCTTTAATTCCTCTTCACCTTCTGCCATAAGGGTCAGCTGCATATCTGAGGTTGTTGATATTTCTCCCTGCAGTCTTGATTCCACCTTATGCTTCATCTAGCCCAGCATTTCGCATGATGTACTCTGCATACAGATTAAATAGGCAGGGTGACAATATACAACGTACTCCTCTCCCTTTGACATACTCCTTTCCTTGTTTGGAACCAGTTCGTTGTTCCATGTCCCTATCTGTTGCTTCTTGACCTGCATACAGATTTCTCAGGAGGCAGGTCAGGTGGTCTGGTATTCCTATCCCTTGAACAATTTTCCACAGTTGTGATCCACACTGTTAAATGCTTTAGCATAGTCAATGAAGCAGAAGTAAATGTTTTTCTGGAATTCTCTTGCTTTTTCTATGATCCAACAGATGTTGGCAATTTGATCTCTGGTTCCTCTGCCTTTTTAAATTCAGCTTGAACATCTGGAAGCTCTGGGATCATGTACTGTTGAAGCCTGGCTTGGAGAATTTTGAGCATTACTTTGCTAGCATGTGAGATGAGTGCAATTGTGCAGTAGTTTGAGCATTCTTTGGGACTGGAATGAAAACTGACCTTTTCCAGTCCTCTGGCCACTGCTGAGTTTTCCAAATTTGCTGGCATATTGGGTACAGCACTTTAACAGCATCATTTTTAGGATTTGAAATAGGTCAGCTGGAATTCCATCACCTCCACTAGGTTTGTTCATAGTGATGCTTCCTAAGGCCCACTTGACTTCACATTCCAGGATGTCTGGCTCTAGGTGAGTGATCACACCAACGTGGTTATCTGGATCATGAAGATCTTTTTTGTATAGTTCTTCTGTGTATTCTTTCCACCTCTTCTTAATATCTTCTGCTTCTGTTAGGTCCATACCATTTCTGTCCTTTGTTGTGCCCACCTTTGCATGAAATGTTCCCTTGGTTATCTCTAATTTTCTTGAAGAGATCTCCAGTCTTCCCCATTTTATTGCTTTCCTCTATTTCTTTCCATTGATCACTGAGGAAGCCTTTCTTATCTCTCCCTGCTATTCTTTGGGACTCTGCATTCAAATGGGTATATCTTTCCTTTCCTCCTTTGCCTTTAGCTTCTCTTCTTAGTTATTTGTAAGGCCTCCTCAGACAAGCATTTTTCCTTTCTGCATTTCTTCTTCTTGATCACTGCCTCCTGTACAATGTTATGAACCTCCATCCATAGTGCTTCAGGCACTCTCTCTATCACAGCTAATCCTTTGAATCTATTTGTCATTTCCACTGTAAAATTGTAAGGGATTTGATTTGGTCATACCTGAATGGTTTAGTTGTTTCCCTACTTTCTTCAAGTCTGAATTTGGCAATAAACAGTTCATGATCTGAGCCACCGTCAGCTCCTCGTCTTGTTTTTGCTGACTGTATGAAGCTTCTCCACCTTCAGCTATAAAGAATATAACCAATCTGACTTCAGTATTGACCATCTGGAGAGGTCCATGTGTAGAGTCATCTCTTGTGTTGCTGGAAGAGACTGCTTATCCTTACCAGTGCGTTCTTTCGGCAAAACTCTGTCAGCCTTTGCTCTGCTTCATTTTGTACTCCAAGGCCAAACTTACCTGTTACTCCAGGTATCTCTTGACTTTCTACTTTTGCATTCCAATCCCCTGTGATGAAAAGGACACCTTTTTTTGGTGTTCATTCTAGAAGGTCTTGTAGGTCTTCATAGAACTGTTCAGCTTCCTCAGCATTACTGGTCAGGGCATAGACTTGGATTACTGTGATACTGAATGGTTTGCCTTGAAAACAAGCAGAGAGCCTTCTGTCATTTTTGAGATTGCACCCAAGTACTGCATTTCTGACTGTTTTGT
Organism: Nanger dama; assembly: GCA_917880005.1. Taxonomy (NCBI): domain Eukaryota; kingdom Metazoa; phylum Chordata; class Mammalia; order Artiodactyla; family Bovidae; genus Nanger; species Nanger dama. The sequence continues at coordinate 3,974,476 of CAKJTW010000063.1, read as the reverse complement.
TGACTATGAGGACTATTCCGTTTCTTCTAAAGGATTCTTGCCCACAGTAATTCCAGTCCATTTTAGTTCACTGATTCCTAAAGTGTTGATGTTCACTCTTGCCATCTTCTGTTTGACCACTTCCAATTTACCTTGATTCATGGACCTCACATTCCTGGTTCCTGTGCAACACTGCTCTTTACAGCATCAGACTCTACATCCATCACTAGTCACATCCACAACTGGTCGCTGTTTTCACTTTAGCTCCGTCTCTTCACTCTGGAGCTCTCTCTCCACTGATCTCCAGTAGCATATTGGGCACCTACCGACCTGGGGACTTCATCTTTCAGTGTCATACCTTTTTGCCTTTTCATATTCTTCATAGGGTTCTCAAGGCAAGAATACTGAGGTGCTTTGCCATTCCCTTCTCCAGTAGACCACATTTTGTCAGAACTCTCCACCATGACCTGCCCATCTTGGGTGGCCCTACACAGCGTGGCTCATAGTTTCATTGAGTTAGACAAGGCTGTGATCTAAGTGGTCAGTTTGGTTAGTTTTCTGTAATTCTGAAAATAAACAAAGGAATGTTTAGACAAATTGTGGTTTGGCCATTTCTGGGACTACTATATAGCAGTGTAAAAACAAGAAGGAAGAATTCCAAGATTAATAGGGAACATTTTTTATTAGTATTACTCAAGCATTTCAATAATACTGTTGATTAATGAGCAATTCAGTTAACTCAGAAATTTTCTTTCAAAAACCCAAATTTATTTGAACCGTTACCAAATTTGAAACCTGGAGAGAGGTAGGGAAGCACCTTTCTCACCCCGCATGCAGAGGGTACATCCTCAATATAGAAACAGGGGCCCAGAGAAATTAAACTGTCTTGGCCTGTCAAGGTATTATTTATCAGAACGTGGATTAAGATCCAAGTCTGTGGATTCCTGTTCGTGCATTATTAATAAAGTCAATATGTTATTTCCCAAAATAAATAATAAAAGTTCTGTCTAGGAAAGGAAGCAATCGACAAAATGAAGAGAGCAACCTATGGAATGGGAGAAAACAGCTATAAACTATAGATCTGGTAAGAGGTCAATATTCAAAATATATGGGCTTCCCAGGTGGCACAGAGGTAGAGAATGTGCCTGCTACAGCAGGAGAGGCAAGAGATGCAGGTTCAGTCCTTGGTTAAGAAGATCCTCTGGAGAAGGAAATGGCAACCCACTCCAGTATTCTTGCCTTGAAAATTCCATGGACAGAGGAGCCTGGTGGGCTACATAGTCCACAGGATCACAGAGAATTGGACATGACTGAGTGACTGCATGCATCCACACTTTCAAAATATATAAGGAATTCACATAACTCAGTAACAAAAAATAATACAAAGCAAAACAATTTAAGCAAAGGGTTTGAATAGACATTTTTCCAAAAATTGCTCCCACCATCACTAACTTTTGGGAAATGCAAATCAAAACCACAATGAGACATCACCTCACAGATGTTAAGAAAGAAAGAGAGAAACAGCTAGGGTTGATGAGGATATGGAGAAACTGGAACTCGAGTGCACTGTTGGTGGGAATGTAAATTGGTGCAGCCACAATCCTCTGTCTATGGGATTTTCCAGGCCAGAATACTCCAGTGGGTTGCCACTTTCTCCTTCAGGAGGATCTTCCTCACTCAGGGATCGAACGTGCAACTCTTGCATCAACTGCACTGGCACGTGAATTCTTTACCACTGAGCCACCTGAGAAGCCCTATGGAAAACCATATGGAGTTTCAATAAGTTAAAACTATTACTACGGTATGATCCAGCAATTTCAACTCTGGATACATATTCAAAAGAAATGACATCAGGATCTCAAAGAGATATCCGCACTATTATTCACAGCAACCAAAATATGGAAACAACCCAAGTGTCTGTCAGAGTATGAGAGGATTTAAAACTGTGGTACATATCTACAACAAAACATCATTCATCATTAAAAAAAGAGGCTTCCCTGGTGGCTCAGATGGTAAAGAATCTACCTGCAATGCGAGAAACACCGGTTCGATCCCTGGGTTGGGAAGATCCCCTGGAGAAGGACATGGCAACCCACTCCAGTATTCTTGCCTAGAGAATCTTTTGGACAGAGGAGCCTGGTGTGTTACGGTCCACGGGGTCACAAAGAGTTGGACACGACTGAAGCAACTTAGCACAGCACACATAAAAGAGAACATCTGCCATTTGGAGCAATAAATGAATGAACCTGGAGGACAATATGCTAAGGGAAATAACCACAGAAAGACAAATACCATATGATTTCGCTTACGTGTGAAATCTAAAGTAGAACTGAGAGAATCAGAGAGTTGACAGGTTGTCACCAGGGCTTTGGGGGATGGGAGAAATGGGGAGATGTTGGTCAAAGCATACAAGCTTTCAGTTACATGGTGAAGAAGTTCTGGGGATCTAATGTATAGCACGGGGACTATAGTTAACAATAATATCCTGAAGGACTTCCATGGTGCTCTAGTGGTTAAGAATCTGCCTGCCAATGCAGGGGACACAGGTTCAACCCCTGGTCTGGGAAGATCCCACATAATGCAGGGCAACTAAACTCATGTGCTACAACTACTGAGTCTGCATACCACAGCACTGAGGCCCGTGCTCCTCAAAAGAGAAGCCACCACAATGACAGGCCCGGGCACTGCAACAAAGAAAAGCCCCTGCTCACATCAACTAGAGGAAGCCTCTGCACAGCGGTGGAGACTCAGCACAGTCAAAAATAAATAAACAGAAAATTTTAAAGTAATATACTGCAGACTTGACATTTGCTAGAAGGAAAGACCTTAAGTGTTCTCACCACACCAAAGGAAAAAGATGGTGAGGCGATAGATAAGTTAATTAAATTGATTTTGGAAATCATTTCACAATTGTTGTTGCTCAGTCGTGTCTGACACTTTGTGAGGCAGACCGCAACAAGGCAGGCTCTCCTGTCCTTCAGCATCTCCCAGAGTTTGCTCCAATTCATAGCCATTGAGTCAATATATTTTATAATATATACATATATTCAATCATCATATTGTACACTTTCAAAATATACAATTTTTACTTTTAATTTTACCTTAATAAAGCTGGAAAAAATAAAAGTAAAAAATAGCCCAAATAAGATGACGCAAAAAACAATAATAATGGAACATGGCAAAATTGTTCTGGTGGTAGGATCAAGGGCAGAAGAGGACCAGCCAGTACAGAGAGTGGAAGCCACCGAGAGCGGGATGAGGTGGTAGCTCAGCCAAGTCTTAAAGGATGAAGAGTGACCCAGGGAGAGAAGAGGGAGAAATTCAGGCACAGATGGACAGTCCGCTAAAGGTGTGGAAAGCTGTGCTCTGTGCTGCCTGGAGCTACCACTTTTCTTGAGTAGGAAGAGTATTAAAGAGCAGAGGGACCTCCCCAGAGGGTTTACAAACAATAAATGCTAGAGAGAGTGTGGAGAGAAGGGAGCCCCCTACATTGGGGGTGGGAATGTAAAATGCTCTGGAAAACAGTACAGAGATCCCTTTAAAAGCTAACAAGAAAGCTACTGTATGACACAGCAACCCCACTCCTGGGCGTGTCTCCAGAAAACTGTAATTGAAGAAGGTTCACGCACCCCTATCTTCACAGCAGCTCTATTCACAGTAGCCAAGACATGGAAATGGCCATTGACAGTGGAATGGACAAAGGATAAATGTGCATGTGGCACGTGTGCACAGGGGATGCTGCTCAGCCATAAAAAAGAATGAGAGAACGCCGGTTGTAGAAACAGAGATGGACCTAGAGATGAGCACGCTAAGTGAAGTGTGTCAGACACAGACAGACAAACACATAACATCACATACATGCAGAAAAAACGATGCAAACGAACTTAAGAAACAGACTCACAGACATAAAAAGCAACCTTAGAGTTACCCATAGGGAAAGGTGGAGGGGAGGTAAATTAGGAATTTGGGATTAAGATATACACATTACCATATGTAACACAGATAACCAACAAGGACCTGCTGCACAGCACAGGGAGCCACACTCAATGTCTTGTAATAGCTTATAATGGAAAAGAATTTACAATGTTGTATTCGTCTCAGATTACAGCAAAGTGGTTCAGTTATATATATATATATATATATATATATATAATATTTACATATATAAGGGTTTCTCTGGTGGCTCAGTGGGTAGAGTCTGCCTGCAATGCGAGAGAGCTGCCTTTGATCCCTGGCTTGGGAAGATCCCTGGAGAAGAAAATGGCAACCCGCTCCAGTATTCTTGCCTGGAGAATTCCATGGACAGAGGAGCCTGGTGGGCTACCGTCCATGGGATCACAAAGAGTCAGAGGCAACTGAGTGACTCACACACACATATATAAAATTATATTGTATATTTATATGTTATAGCAATATATATTAAAATATATCTATATATAATATTTATTCATTCATACTTAAAACTGAACCACTTTGCTGTACACCTGAAACTAATACAACATTGTAAATCAACTATATTTCAATAAAATTTGGAAAAATACATAAAAAGCAAAATAATTAAAGGATAGAGGGAGATGAGCCGATGAGCCTAGACAGCTCTGGGAGGGAGAAGGGGAGCGGCTTTAGCCTGCAGGCAGTAGGGAATCGGGGTGCAGTTCTGAGGACCGAGCGCTCCGCTCAGGTGTCTGAAAGCAAGCTCTTGCACGAAGGAGTGGGCGGCTCTCGCACAGAGCGGCTGGGGCATGGTTTTGAGCTCGCCGTCTTGGTGTAGAGTCTCCAGTGCTTACCCAATAGAACAACTGCGGTGCACGGTCGTCTGGGCCCTCGCCTGTCTGTGAAAGGAGGGGGCTGAGTGACTTCTCGGCCCAATGCGGTGAATGCCGGCGGGTTGCCAGCTCTGTGCCCTGAACCAGGCCCTGGCGAGGCCAGCCGGGAGGTGGAGGTCCGTGGGCCCGTGAGGCTTGGCGCGGAGCCGGGCTGAGCCCGGGCTGTGGCCGCAGGGTCCCGCCCGCAGAGCCCAGCCAGGCGGCCCCACCTCCCCTGCCTCTGCCTCCCGGGGCCCTCCTCACACCTCACTGCCTCCTGGGCTCGGGGCCAGCAGGGATGCTGGTGGCGCGGCTGCTGGAGGCCTGGGACCGGGCACCGCAGGCTGGCGGCCGGCGGAGGAGACACACGTCCTCCGATGGAATTCGCTCCGGTGTCAAGACGAAAGAAGAACGCTGCGTGGCGGCGGTTCAAATCAACAAGCGGGGTGAAAATGGAGAAGGAGGCGAGGCACCAGCGAGCTCAGGCTATAAAAATACGGCCTCCCTGCCCGGCTGATCAAGTGGGACTCTGGGGATGCCAAGCGTCCCATGAGTAAACAAATATAAGGCGTCCTACCCGTGTAACAGGATAAGATGGAAAACACACACAATGATGAAACCCTATTTAAAAGCCGCAAGTCAGAACAAATAAATTAACTGAGTATGTGATGAAACAATTATAGCGGTACCCGCTGCCCTGGTCCCAACCCGCCCCCACCCCACCTCCGCCCCACCAGCCTAATTCCAACTAGAGGTCCTCTTTCTGGCTCGAAACCTGGGGTTTGGGCAAAATTTTAAATGGCTTCAGAGTACAGTGTGTGCCTTTGGACCAGATCCGCTGGCTCCCCTATGTGCTGGGGCTCCATTAGCGGGGATGGCCGTCTGGCGGGCTCCCTGAGTCCAGCATCCTGCCTGTGCCCATATACAGACTAGGGACGGCTCTGCCCGCACCTGCCCCCCGCAGCCCACCAGCCTGGCTGGGGCCACGCCCTCTGAAAATGGCAGTCTTGCGGGACTTGCCGCGTAGAGGGAGCTGTGCTCCCCCAGGCTGACCTCTGCCCGACCTTTTCAAAAACTGCCCCATTTCCCACCTCTTCTCCCCGCCCCCTCAGCCTTACCCTACCTTTCAAGGAGATCCCCTCGATTTGTACTTTAGGGTAGCGAACCCTAATGTCACCACCCCAGTCCCTAACGGGCTCTGCTTACTTCAAGATGAATGCCACCTCCTCTGGGAAACCCTGGGGCTTCCCAGGTGGCACTGTGGTAAAGAATCCCCCCTGCCCGATGCAGGAGAAACCATGGGAAACCATGGTGGGCAGAGTAATGCCCACCCCCCTCCAAAGATGCCTACATCTTAATCTAGGGAACCTGTGAGTATGTCAGTTACATGTCAAAGGAATGGACTATAGGTGGACAGTTCCCCTGGAGATGGGACTAAGGATGCTACTCAGTTGACCTTGAGATAGAAAGATGATCTTGAGCTCTCCAGGTCTGAACTCATTGTCACCGTTTGCACCTTTTTTCTTTTCTTTCTTTCTTTTTTTTTTTGTTGTTGTCTTTTGTCACTCAGTTCTTGTCCAACTCTTTGGGACCCTGTAGCCCGCCGGAGTCCTCGGTCCATGGAATTTCCCAGGCAAGAATCCTGGAGTGGGTTGTCATTTCCTGCTCCAGGGGAATCTTCCCGACCCAGGGATCAAACCCGTCTCTCCTGTTTCTTTTGCATCGGCAGGCAGATTCCTTACCCACTAAGCCACTGGAGAAGCCCAGAGTGTCATCACAGGGGTCCTTAAGAATGTGAACAAGGCCAGCAGGACAGGTAGTCCGGGCAAGACCCAGCCGTTGTTACTGGCTCTGAAGATGGAGGGAAGGGTTGCGAACTGAGAAGCGTGTGTGGCTTCCAGAAGCTGGAAACGGAAATGGACTCTCCCTGGAGCCCCCAGAAGGAACACAGCCCTCTTGATACCTTGACTTTAGCCCGGGAGGCCCGTCTTAGAACTTCACCCTCCAGAACCGTGAGAGAAGGCATCTGTGTTGTGAGCCTCCAACAGCATGGCCACTTGTTAATAGAGGCCGTAGGAAACTCATGCAAAATAAAGCCTTCCCACCCGCTCCTCCAGGAAGAGGTGGACAGTGCCCTTGCGGGTCCCCAAAACCCAGGGCAGGTTTCTTGGTGCTACTATGTTGACTTGGGACATTCAAAAGACAGCTTTCAAGTCATGTCTGGGTAGAGTAAGATCAGTCCTCACCCTCACCCTTCTGTGCCTGTTCCGTCCTTGATCCCCACACACCTCAGGGCTCCTGTTCACAGAGCAAGCTCAGCTCTCTCTGCCATCTGAAACTGATCCTGAAGACAGATATTATGAAGCCCAAAGGCACCGAAGTGCCAAGCCCTTTGCAGGCAGAAAGCCACGCAGACTTGTGCTGGGCTGGGGGGCCTGCAGGGGGCCACTTGCCCCATAGGGTGAGGAAACGGCTGTGGCCTGAGCATCCTGCTTGGAGCACAGCCTTCTTGTGGCACCTTCGTTACCCTGGGGACCTGTGTTGGTCCCAGTGTCTCCCTGAGGACAGTGTGGGTGGCTAGTGGATCCCTGTGTCCCCAGAGCTGAAGGCTCTGTGCTGAGTAACGAATGAAGACACGAAGCCATAAAAAAAATCAGCAACCAGAAGATGGTTTCAGAAGACATCCTTGCGGTTCACCACATTGCATTTTCCTTATGGGGGACCACTTCCCAGCTGGCCCATCTCCCATCCATGGGTGCTCCAAAATGCATCACCATTTCACACTTGCTTCCCCTCTCCTGGGCTGGCTCCTGCACCCCCAGATGGGGCTCACTGCTCCCCTCACCCGCTCCCTGGCACCCCAGGCATGTCCTCAGCATGCCGGCTCCCAGGGCTGTCCACCCTTTGTCCCAGTCTTCCATGTCCCCGATCCAGCTCTGAAGGCCAAGCCCATGAAGGCTCCCCATGTGGGGCTCCTCAAGGCCGAGAGGGGTGCAAGGCGCAGGCGCGTGTTGGGCCGACGGGCTCGGGAAATGTGCCAGTTCTGATGTTCCTTTCGCACCGTCTGTTCTCATTCCCTCTGCCCTTCCGCCAGGGTGTGGTTTTTGCTGCATCAATGAAAAGAGCACGTGCTCTCAGCCTGCTTCTCTCGTGGTACTCACTGCCTTGTCATGAGACTCCAGGAAGCTTGGCTCTCTTTGGAGCCTGGTTGGAGCTCAGAGCGGACACCACATCTCTGGGAGTCAGAGGTGGGGACAGCAGACAGAATGCGGGGGTGCTCTGTGCTGCCCTGTGGAGGGTCCCTGAGGCTGCCCACAGGGATGGGTGGCCCACTGGGAGGCAGAGGGGTGGAGGTCTAAGTGCAGGCAGGACCCTAGACACCCTCCCCCTGTGTGTCTCACAGGAAGCATCGGAGCCTCTCTCCCACCGTGAGATGAGTCACTCCATGTCCAGAGTGGGCAGGGGCCGAACAGACTCCCGAACTGGCCACGAAAAGCACCCTGAAGATCCAGTTGCGTGAGATCAAAGTCGGGTCAGTAATTACAAGAACGGAAACGTGGTTTGTCCTGGCCCCTTCCCTGGGCCTCACCATCTGTCGCAGACTCATCAGCCGCAGCTCTCAAGCTGGTGGCCACTTCCGCCAGGAGGGAGGAGCCACAGGGATGAGCCCACTCTGACTGCAAGTCCAGCTTCACATTAATTCACACGAAAGCCTCCCACGGCTTCCCTGCTTGACCCCCTCTCCCGAAGGCAATCAGGCCAGATTGGTCAGCTCCACACCCAGACCGCACAGCACAAAGCAGACAGAAATGCCACCCTACTCCAGGCCACCGCTGCCCCCAGCTCCTGAAAAGTCAGACGGGCAAGGCAGGGGAAAGGCAGGATGCGGGGATTCCTCCCAAGGAGCCAAGGAACTTTCTGGCCCTGGTGATTCTCCAAGACCAACCAGACTGGGCAATCAGACGGATGGATGTGAGGCATCTCTAACAAAGGGGTGTGAGCTGTCCATGAGGACCCAGGACCTCCCACCTTCTCTAAGGAGGGAAGGCAAGCCAGAGAGATGTGAGAGTGTGCCCTAAACACTGCATGAATGACTGGCGACTTTTATCCAGAAGCTTCCACAGGAAGCAGCACACAGTGGTGAAGGTGAAGATGGGGAGAAAGCCATCGCCAACTGCAGGTGAAATAAAACCCAAACCCACATCGCCTTGCCATTAAAAAAAAATTATTGAATTGTACTTGAACTGTATGCAATTGTACTAAGTCACTTCAGTCGTGCCTGACTCTCTGCAACCCTATGGACTGTAGCCCATCAGTCTCCTCTGCCCTTGGGATTCTCCAGGCAAGAATACTGGAGTGGGCTGCTGTGCCCTCCTCCAGGGGATCTTCCCAACCCAGGGATGGAACCCGAGTCTTCTCCATCTTCTGTACTGGCAGGCGGTTCTTTACCACGAGTGCTACCTTGCACTCTTATATTTGTTTTGGGTAAACAGTAGAGCAAACAGGTGAACAGCATAATCGATATTTTATCAATTACACTTCACACAGAGTTATTATAAGATATTGGCTATATACCTTGTACCGTATAATATACCCTCGTGCCTCCTCTATTTTACGCCGAGTAGTTGTTCCTCTTAATCTTAACATCTTCTTCACCCGTTCATCTGTTGATAGACACAGTGTGCTTCCGCATCCTGTCTCCTGCAAATGATGACGGCATGAACATTGGGGTTCCTATATCTTTTCGAATCAGTGCTTCTGTTTAGCTCGGATACATCCAGAAATGGAATCGCTGAATCTTATGGTAGTTCTAGCTTTTTTGAGGCGCCTCCCTACTGCTTTCCACGCTGGCCGCTGCACCAGTTCACAGTCACACCAACAGCATGCTAGAGTGCCTTATTTCCCACGTTCTTGCCAGCACTTGTCCTTGCTTACCTATTTGACGACAGCCTTTCTGGCACACAGGATGTGATTTCTCAGGGTGGCTCTGACCGCCACTTCCCTGATAGCTAACGATGTGGAGAATCTTTTCATGTGCCCGTTGGCCATCTGTACGTCCTCTTTGGAAAAATGTCTATGCAGGTCCTCTGCCTATTTTTTAATTGGGCTGTTTGTGTGTTTGGTTTGGTTTTTGATCTCAAGCTTTACGAGCTGTTTGTACATTCTGGAAGTCGAGCCCTTGTCAGTGGCATTCTTTGCGAATATTTTCTCCGCTTTGTAGGTGTCTCTTCATTCTGTTCGTGGTTTCCTTTGCTTTACCAATGCTCTTGGGTTTTATTAGGTGCTATTTGCTTATTTTTGTTTCTGTTACCCATGTTTGAGGAGACAGATCAAAAAAGAAAAACACTGCTAAGACCTGTGTCAAAGAGTGTGCTATCTATGTTTTCCTCAAGTCGTTTTATGGTTTACAGTCTTACATTTAGGTCTTTAATCCATTTTGAGTTTATTTTTGTAGATGAGAGGAGACGGTGTTCTAATTTCATTCCTGTACATGTAGCTGGCCAGTTTCCCAGTGCCACTTGTTGAGGGGCTCTTCCCCCACTGTATATTATTGCCTCCTTTGATATAGACTAATTAGCCATATGTGCCTTGGTTTATTTAGGGGATCCCTATTCTGCTCCATTGACCTATGTGTTTAGTTTTTTGTGCTAGTACCATATACATATATATATATATATATTTTATTATTACTGTAGCTTTGCAGGATAGTCTGAAGTCAGGGACCATGATGTCTCTGGCTTTGTTCTATTTTCACAAGATCGCTTTGGCCCTTTTGGGGTCTTTCATGTTTCCATGCAAATTTTAGGAATATTTGTTCTAGTTTTTCAAGAAATGTCATGGGTATTTTGATAGGGATTGCATTAAATCTATAGATTGCTTTGGCTAGTATGGACATTTCGATAAGATTAATTCTTTCATTCCATAAACATGGGATATCTTTCCATTTATTTGTATCATCGTCAATTTCCTTCATTAACACTTTACAGTCTTCAGAGTGTAGGTCTTTTATCTCTTTGGTTACATTTATCCCTAGGTATTTTATTCTTCTGGATGCATGGAATTACTTTCGTATTTTCTCTTTTTGATAGTTCATTATTAGTATATAGAAAAGCAACGGATGTCTGTATATTAACCTTGTATGCTACAATTGTGCTGATTTCACTTACTAGTTCTACAGTTTCTTTTGTGGTGACTTTGGGGTTTTCTATATATAATATCGCCTAGTGGGCTGCCGTCTATGGGGTCGCACAGAATCGGACACGAGTGAAGTGACTTAGCAGCAGCAGCAGCAGCAGCAGCATCTTCAAACAGTGGTAGTTTTACTACTTTTCTTCCAGTTTGGATGCCTTCTATGTCTTGCCTGATGTCTGTGACTAGGATCTCTAATACTATGTTAAACAGAAAGGGTAAGAGTGGGCATCCTTGTCTCGCTTCTGATCTTGGAGTAGAAACTTCTAGCTTTTTGCCATGGAGTATAATGCTAGCTGTGGGTCTGTCACAAACAGCCTTTCTTGCGTTGAGACAGGTCCCGTCTGCCGTAGGCAGATGGAGAGGCTGCTTCTTTTTTCATGAAGGGATGCTGAGCTTTGTCACTACCCTCTCTGCATCCATTGAGATAATCTCGTCATTTTTATCCTTCACTTTTTAAATGTGGTGCATCCCATTGGTTGACTTGCTTATATTCATCCATCCTTGCACCCCTGGGATAAATCCCACTTGATCCTGGTGTATGATCCTTGTTATAATTGTGGTTTAGTCGCTAAGAGTTGTGTCCAACTCTTTGAGACCCCATTGACTGCAGCACACCAGACATCCTTGTCCCTCACTATTGTCCAGAGTTTGCCCAAGTTCATGTCCATTGAATCAATGATGTTATCCAACCATCTCATCCTCTGTCGCCCGCTTCTCTTTTTGCCTTCAATCTTTCCCAGCATCAGGGTCTTTTCCAATGAATCGGCTGTTTGCATCAAGTGGCCAAAGTATTGGAGCTTCAACTTCAGCATCAGTCCTTCCAATGAGTATTTAGGGTGAATTTCCTTTAGACTGATCCTTCATATACATCTTGAATTCAGTTTGCTAATATTGTGTTTAGAATCTTTGTATCTATGTTCGTCAGAGATATTGGCCTGTAATTATTTCTTTGATAGTGTCTTTGTTTGGTTCCAGTATCAGGTAATGCTGACCTTGTTAAATGAATCTGAGAGTGTTCCCTTCTCTTCAAATTTTTTGGAATGGCTTGAGAAGGATTAGTATTAACATTTTCTTATATGCTTGGTAGAATTCCCCTGTGAAGCCTTGCAGTCCTGGACTTTAGCTTGTTCAAAGTTTTTCAAATTACTGATTCAATTTCCAAACTAGTAATCCAATCTGTTCAGGTTATATACTTCTTCTTGATTCAGTCCTAGAAGATTGTCTGTTTCTAGGAATTTATTCATTTCTTTTAGGTTGTCTAGTTTGTTGACACACAGCTATTTTTTAGTATTCTCTTATGATTTTATTTCTGTGATATCAGTTGTAACTTCTCCTCTTTGATCTCTAATTTTGTTTATTTGGATCTTTTCTCCTGTTTTCTTAATGAACCTGGTTAAAGTTTTATCCATTAATTTTTATTTTGTCAAAAAAACAAACCTCGGGCTCATCAATCTTCTCTATTATTTGATCTATTTCATCTATTTCCACAGTAATCTTTATTATTTCCTTTCCTCTGCTGCCCTTGGGCTTCGTCCTTTTCTAATTCCCTTAGATGATAGATTAGGTCAGTCATTTGAGACTTTTCTTGTTTCTTGAGGTAGGGCTGCATCACTAAAAACTTCCCTTGTTAGTACCACTTTTGTGGCATCCCGTAGATTGTGAAAAGTTGTTTTTATTTTCATTCACCTCAAGGTATTTTCTGATTTCCTCTTTGACCTCTTCAGTGACCTATTGGTTTTAAATAGCATGTTGTTTAGTCTCCTTTACCGAGCCCATCTTTGCATGAAATGTTCCCTTGGTATCTCTGATTTTCTTGAACAGATCTCTAGTCTTTCCCATTTTGTTGTTTTCCTCTATTTCTTTGCATTGGTCGCTGAAGAAGGCTTTCTAATCTCTTGCTATTCTCTGGAATTCTGCATTCAGATGCTTATATCTTTCCTTTTCTCCTTTGCTTTTCGCCTCTCTTCTTTTCACAGCTATTTGTAAGGCCTCCCCAGACAGCTATTTTGCTTTTTGCATTTCTTTTCCATGTGGATGGTCTTGATCCCTGTCTCTTGTACAATGTCACGATCCTCATTCTATAGTTCATCAGGCACTCTATCAGATCTAGGCCCTTAAATCTATTTCTCACTTCCACTGTATAATCATAAGGGATTTGATTTAGGTCATACCTGAATGGTCTAGTGGTTTTCCTTGCTTTCTTCAATTTGAGTCTGAATTTGGTAATAAGGAGTTCATGATCTGAGCCACAGTCAGCTCCTGGTCTTGTTTTTGTTGACTGTATAGAGCTTCTCCATCTTTGGCTGCAAAGAATATAATCAATGTGATTTCAGTGTTGACCATCTGGTGATGTCCATGTGTAGAGTCTTCTCTTGTGTTGTTGGAAGAGGGTGTTTGCTATGACCAGTGCATTTTCTTGGCAAAACTCTATTAGTCTTTGCCCTGCTTCATTCCGCATTCCAAGGCCAAATTTGCCTGTTACTCCAGGTGTTTTTTAACTTCCTACTTTAGCATTCCAGTCCCCTATAATGAAAAGGACATCTTTTTGGGTGTTAGTTCTAAAAGGTCTTGTAGGTCTTCATAAAACCGTTCAACTTAAGCTTCTTCAGCGTTACTGGTTGGGGCATAGACTTGGATAACTGTGATATTGAATGGTTTGCCTTGGAGACCAACAGAGATCATTCTGTCGTTTTTGAGATTGCATCCAAGTACTGCATTTTGGACTCTTATTGACCATGATGGCTACTCCATTTCTTCTGAGGGATTCCTGCCTGCAGTAGTAGATATAATGGTCATCTGAGTTAAATTCACCCATTCTAGTCCATTTTAGTTCACTGATTCCTAGAATGTCAACGTTCACTCTTGCCATCTCCTGTTTGACCACTTCCAATTTGCCTTGATTCATGGACCTGACATTCTAGGTTCCTATGCAATATTGCTCTTTATTTTTGGGCTCCAAAATCACTGCAGATGGTGGTTGCAGCCATGAAATTAAAAGACACTTATTCCTTGGAAGAAAAGTTATGATCAACCTAGATAGTATATTCAAAAGCAGAGACATTACTTTGCCGACTAAGGTCCGTCTAGTCAAGGCTATGGTGTTTCCTGTGGTCATGTATGCATGTGAGAGTTGGACTGTGAAGAAGGCAGAGTGCTGAAGAATTGATGCTTTTGAACTGTGGTGTTGGAGAAGACTCTTGAGAGTCCCTTGGACTGCAAGGAGATCCAACCACTCCATTTTGAAGGAGATCAGCCCTGAGATTTCTTTGGAAAGAATGATGCTAAAGCTGAAACTCCAGTACTTTGGTCACCTCATGCGAAGAGCTGACTCATTGGAAAAGACTCTGATGCTGGGAGGAATTGGGGGCAGGAGGAGAAGGGGACGACCGAGGATGAGGTGGCTGGATGGCATCACGGACTCAATGAACGTGAGTGTGAGTGAACTCCGGGAGTTGGTGATGGACAGGGAGGCCTGGCGTGCTGTGATTCATGGGGTCGCAAAGAGTCGGACACGACTGAGCGACTGAACTGAACTGAACTGTTTAGTCTCCATGTGTTCATACTTATTCCATTTTTCTTCCTGCAGTTGATTTCTAGTTACACAATACTGTGGTCAGAAAAGGTGCTTGATATCATTTCTTTCTTCTTAAATTTTCTGAGGTTTGTTTTGTGGCCTAGTACTTGCCTTATCCCCAGAGAATATTCCATAAGAATTTGGAAAGAATGTGAATGCTGCAGCTGTCTGTTAAGTCCAACGGGCCCCTAACGTGTTATTTCTGGCCACTGTTTTCTTATTGATTTTCTGTCTGGGTGGCCTATCCATTGATATCAATGAAGTATTAATGTCTCCTAATATTATTGTATCCCTGTCAGTGTCTTGCTTTACATCTGTTAACATTTCCTTTATTTATTTAGGTGTTCCTGTATCAGGTACATATTTGTTTATGAATGTTGTATCTTCTTATATTGACACCTTTATCATTGGATGATGCCCTTATCTGCCCTTTACTGCAGACTTTATTTTAAAGCCTCCTTTGTTTGATAAGAGTATCACTGTCCAGCTTTCTTCTCACTTCTATGTGCATGGAATCTTTTTTCATTTTTCAGCTTCTGCATTTGTGTATTTAGTTCTGAAGTGAATCTCTTAGGCAGCATGTAGATGGGCCCTGTTTTTTTTTAATCCAATCAGTCACTCTGCATCTTTTGATTGGAGCATTTAGTCCACTGACATTTAAAGTGATTATTCGTAGGTATGTACTTATTTTCATTTTGTTATTTATTTTTCGGTTGCTTTTGTAGTTCTCTACACTTTTCTTACTCTTTGCATCTCTGTCCTTGTGGTTTCATGGTTTCCTTTAGGGTTAAGTTTTACTCCTTTCTCTCAAGTGTTTGGGTATCTGTCATGGTGCTGGTATAGTTGCCAAGTCGTGTCTAGCTCTTGTGATTCCAAGGGCTGTGGCCCACCAGGCTCCTCCGTCCATGAGATTCTCTAAGCAAGAATACTGGAGTGGGTTGCCATTGCCTTCTCCAGGGGATCCTCCCCACCCAGGGACTGAATCCAGTGTCTCCTGCATTGCAGGCAGATCCTTACCAGCTGAGATACCAGGGAAGCCCTATCTGTTGTAGGTTTTGGATTTGTTGCTACTATAGAGCTCATATATGTTGATCTATAACTATCTATACTTATCTTAAATTGACAGTCATTTAAGTTCTAAAGATACACTTTTTGCTGCCACCTCCATGGTTCGTGTTCTGGATGTCTTATTTTCTATCTTTATGCCTATCTCTCAACTGCTTATTGTAGTTATAATTGCTTTCACAATTTTTGTCTTTTAACCAACATACTAGCTTATTTGAATGGTTGATGCCCTGCTTTTGCTATATATATATTTGCGTTTACCAGTGGGATTTTTCCCTTCCTATATTTTATCATTTCTTGTTGCAATCTTTTCTTTTTCAGTCAAAGAAGACCCTTTAATTTCTTTCAGACTTGGTTTAATATTGATGAATTCTTTTTCAGTCTTTGCTTATCTGAAAAACTGTTCAGCTCTGAATGATGACTTTGCTGGGTAGAGTATCGTAGTCTGTAGGTTTTTTTCCTTGGAGCACTTTAAATATATCATGCCACTCCCTCTGGCCTGCAAATTTTCTGCTGAAAAAATCAGCTGATATCCTTATTGGGGTTTCCTTCTATGGGACTCTTTGTTTTTCTCTTGCTGCCTTTGAAATTCTCTCTTTATCTTTAACTTTGTCATTTTAATTATGATGTGTCTTGGTATGGTCTCTTTGACTTCATCTCCTTTGATACTCTGTGCTTCTTGCACCTGGATATCTATTTTCTTCTTTAGGTTAGGGAAATTTTCAGCCATCATTTCATCAAATACATTTTCTACTCATGTCTGTCTCTTCTGTCCTCCTGGGACTACTATAATGTGAATATTAGTATGCTTGATATTGTTCCAGGTCTTTTAACTAGCCTCATTTTTATTTATTTTTTTTTCGCTGTCCTGATTGGACGATTTCCAGTATTCTGTCTTCCAGATGGTGTTCCTCTGAGCCACCTAGTCTGCCTGTAACTCCTTCTAGTGTAGTTTCATTCTGTTCTTCTGTCCTTCATCTTTGACTGATGCTTTCTCATGTTTCCTCTCTCTCTGTTGAAGCTCTCACCGCCTCATCTGCTCTCCCCGCCTGCCCAGGTCACTTAGCATTCATATCACTATTGCTTTGTCCTCTTTAATAAGTAAATTAGTCTAAATTAATAAGAATCAGATCTTTTAGGACTTTCACTTTCATTTGAAACATTTTCCTCTGTTTTCTCATTTTATTTAACTTTCTGTTTGTCTCTGTGAAGTGAGGTGCTATCAGGTTACTTATCCTGATCTTCAGGGGTGTCCCTGTGTGGAAGTGTCCCTGTGCAGTCCGCATGTGCCCAGTGGCTTTGATGGGAGGCCTGGACCTGAGGTGGGCATGGGCCTTGTCTTCCCCGGCAGCATGCTGGCAAGCCACTGCCGTAGTGGGAGGTAGGGCTGGATCTGAAAGGACCAGAGTCAGAGCCAGATGCAAACCAGGTTTCCTTCTAGGCTCAGTGGCAGTTGAAGACCGATCAGCAGCGGGGCTGGGCCCAAGAAGCTGGAGCAGGAGTTCTGAGGAGCTGGGCGTTTCCTGCACATGACGGCGGCCTCTGCTGTGGCTGGGGATGTGACAAGGCAGGCCCAAGGGCTTGGGCTGCACTTCTGAGCTGCTTCCACTTTTTCCCTGGTGTGCAAACCTTGGCCAGAGGCTGGATCAAGGCCAGAGGCGTTGGAGGATACTGAGCTGGCTCTTCTTCTTCCCACCTGCATGCAGGCAATGGTGGCCTCTGTTCTGGCCAGAGGCAGGCTGGGGTCAAGGTGGTTCCATGCCCTCCAAGTGCAGGCGTTGTTGTTGTTGTTCAATCGTTAAGTTGTGTCTGACTCTTTGCGACTCCATTGACTGCAGCACACCAGGCGTTCCTGTCCTTCAGCATCTCCCGGCATTTGCTCAAACTCACATCACATCCATTGAGTTGATGATGCCGCCCAACCATCTCATCCTCTGTCGTCCCCTTCTCCTCCTGTCCTCCATCTTTCCCAGCATCAGGGTCTTTTCTAATGAGTCGGCTCTTCACATCAGCTGACTGAGATATTGGAGCTTCAGCATAACGCCTTCCAATGAATATTCAGGATTGACTTCCTTTAGGATGGACTGGTTTGGTCTCCTTGCAGTCCAAGGGACTCTCAAGAGTCTTTTCCAACCACAACTCAAAAGGGTTAACTCTTTGACTCTCAGCCTTCTCAGTGATCCAACTCTCATATCCACACATGACTACTGGAAAAACCATGTAGGTGGGTTCATAGTTTTGACTATATGGACCTTTGTCAACAAAGCGATATTTCTGTTTTTTTAATATGCTGTCTAGCTTGGTCATAGCTCTTCTTCCAAGGAGCAAGTGCCTTTTAATTTCATGACTGCAATCACCGTCCGCATGATTTTGGAGCCCAAGAAAATAAAGTCTGTTACTGTTTCCGTTTTTCCCCCATCTATTTGCTGCGAAGTGATGGACCAGATGCCATGATCCTAGTTTTCTGAAGCATGCTCACTGACAAAGCAGCTCAACCTTAGCAGAGAGCCGCACTGAAGCATCTCTGATACACTGGGGCCGTCCTGGCAAGGCAGCCGGAGCTCCAGGCGTCTCTCCGCATGCTGCTTCCAAGCTGTGACCAGGAGCAAGCAAGTCTGTGCGTGCATTATTCAGGAGTGGAACCCCAGTCTCCTACAGCCCTCTGATAAGCTACACTGGTTTTCAAACCAGCTAAGAGGGCTCATCTTCCCAGTGCTAGACTCCAGGGCTAGGTGCCTGTGGTTGGCTGTGGCTCAGACCTCTCCATTTCCAGAAAGCCTGTGATTTTCCTCTCCTCCTTTAGGTTGCCTGGTAGGAGTGTGAGTCCTGACTTCTCCCCTTCTACCAGACTCCATGTGGTTCTTTCTTCACAGCTTTGGTGCAGAAGAGCCACACCGCGAGTCTTTGGGTAGTCCTCAGTTCAACTGCTCTGTATGCAGTCGTAACTTTGATGGGCTCATGAGAGGAAAGCATCTCAGGGTCCTCCTACTCCACCATCTTGATCCCAACCCCTCAATTCCTGCTTTTTATTTTACCTGCATAATTCACAGGTTGAAAATTGCACAACCAAATTCCATCAACATACAGGGAAACCGATTTCCTGACTTAAATGCTGTTGGTTGTGAACAGGTCTGCGCTTTGCTCTCACAGTTACGCCCAAGTTTATCAGCCGTGTCACAGGTGACAGCCAACCTTGGCCACTGCGGTTGATTTTGACCGAGCCCTTTTTGGTGAACAGGAGGCTTGGCAGGGCTGGATTCTTCTTCTAAACCAGAAGCCTCAATATGACTGTAGTATAACAGATAAAAGCAGCTCTTCTGAAAACTCCAGGAAACAAACGGCTCATTTCTCCTGGCTGATGGATGTGAGGGCACACAATTGCCTTATTCTGATTAAAGACAAGCACTGCTGCCTCTAGGCAGAGAGAAAGAAAAGCAAAAATGGAGCCCTTAGCCAAAAGGGAGCAGTGATGTAAGTGGTGGTGAGCAAGGTGGGCCTGTTTCTCTACTTGAGCGTGGCTTCCTGATGCCACAAAAGGGGATCCGATGAGCTGAGACCACACTGTGTCATGAGGCTACCTTCCTAGAGTTCGCCTAGGGAGATAAAAAGCAGCCATTAATTACTAAGGACCGACTCTGCGTCTGACTCTTGCATCTAATTTCCCATTTAAAGATGCCCTACAAGGTAGGTCATGTCATAGTGACCTTGAAGCTCCAGGAACAGACATGGAGAGCCAGTTTCCTCTCTGTGCGGAGCAGCGGATGACAAAGGACCCTCAGGCCTGCTGGGGTGTGAGCCGTGGCTCTCAAGAAACTTTGTGCCTGACAGGGAGCTCAGCCCTGTCCAGATGTGGACGGATTTATTACACCACTGAAAGGCCCTGGATCGGGGGTAGATTCGAGCAGTGAGGAGTCCAGATGGATCATTTCCCAACTGTTTTCTGCCCATACCACTGGCAGCCATGCACACAGCAGGAGATATCCCAGAAGCGCCCCCCCGCCCCCGCAACCCTAAGAAAGAAGGAGAGAGTCCAGATGGCATCAGTGGAAAGAAAGCCAGTCCCAAGGACCAGGGGCTGACTTCTCAGCCCAGCTCTGCCTCTCAACAGCTCTGCTGCATGGAATAAATCTCTCTGCCCCTCCCCACCCCCTCAATAATGGGCCGCCCAGGGTAATTTCCAAGGTCTTTCCAGTTTTACATCCTATGATTCTATTAATGCCGAGAGTGGGTTTTAAGTGCTAAATGGAGTCCGTGAAGGCTGAATATTTCTCGAGATTTAAAATGTCTCTCTGCTAATTGAAACTAATTCTCCAAACCACACATTAAAAGCCCCAGGCTGATTTTTCTATTTGATGGGCCCTGACAAAGCAGAGCATAGAGACGGAGCGGCCCCGGGTGGGCACTCTGATGCGAGCCCTCTGCTGTTCCTTCCCCAGCGAGGCTCCTGCTAATTTGTATTAATGTATCTCTGCTCCCCCACAGCGCCCGAGCCCACGCCCCGGCCAGCCTCACAGCCCATGCCACTTAAGCCTCATAATTCTCTGCTGTCTCTCTCCTCCTTCCATCTCTCAACTTAGAGCTTGGCAGGCTAATGGCCATAATCATGATGACGAGCATTAAAAATGATGGGCCCTGCTCTCAACAGAATGCAGCTCTTCCTCAAGAGAAGGAACACTTAAATCCCAACTAGGTAAGTGGGTTCGATGGTGGTGTTAGCCCCAGAGCCGCGCGTCTGCAGGTGGTGCATGCACCAGCGGGCACATCCAGAAAAGCAGTAAGTAAGACCCCAAAAGAAGCAGGGAAAAGATTCGAGGTTCAGTGTTCACCTTCCCTGGCCCGCAGTGCCAGACAGTCTCTGAAAGGGGTACCTTCTACCATGGAGGGCGTTGAGCTGATTAAATACATGAAAAAGTCAAAGCTCATAATGCTGTGTCTACCTTTGCTTTATGAGATGCATTATGTTAAAATCTGTGCTGAAATATACATCCCATACAGTTTACCACCGTAACCATTTTTTTCAGCACACAGTTCTATGGCACGAACTTGCAGGGGTCCCCAACCTCTGGGGCCTAATGTCTGAAGAACTGAAGTCGAGCTGCTGTAACACTAGTAGAACCAAAGCGTCACAGTGTGATCAAAGGGCACATCTCAAAACCATCCGCCACCCCAGCCCACGGACACATTCTCTTCCATGTGGGAAGTTACCTTGCACAGTACTGGTCTCTGGTGCCAGAGAGGCTGGGGGCCGCTGGCACTAAGGACAACGTTGCGCTGCCACCACATCCATGCCCAGAAAGTTCTCATCATCCCGAACAGAATCTCCGAACCTACAAAACAGTAGCTCTGCATTCGCCCGTTCCAACAGCCCTGAATGTGATGGACTTACGTTTTGTGATTATTTTAGTCTATTCCACTTTACAAATGCTGGTCCGGACTCAGTAGCAACCTACATTTTGAAAAGCTGTACACCCCCTCTTCCCAGCTGGGGAAACTGAAGCACAGAGAGGGGAAATAGCAGATCCCCGCTGAGCAGAGAGCCAGGGTCATGAAGGCAGCAAGGCAATTCGCTAACCCTGACCCTAACCCTAGTCTCACCGGTCTTTTGACCCTCATGGCACATTTTATATGGCTAACACGGGTTTGTTTGCTCCTTTCTTTCATAGGAGACTAAGAAGCTGTACAAGAGGGGTGGACTTCCCTGGTTGCTCAGTGGGTAAAGGACCCACCTGCCAATGCAGAGACACGAGTTCAATCCCTGGGCGAGGAAGATCCTCTGGAGAAGGTAATGGCACTCCAGTCTTCTTGCCTGGAGAATCTCATGGACAGAGGAGCCTGGCGGGCTGCAGTCCATGTGGCCACAAAGAACTGGACACGGCTAAATGACCAAACAACAGCGAGAAGGAAGAGAAAGATGTGACAAAATCGGGGTGGCCCCGTCTAGAGCTGACAATGTTCATATTTTATCATAATCACGTGACATATTTATACAAGAAATGGAACATTAGTGAAAGCTGGCCCCTTTCCCCCTGCGTGGGCATCATCTCCCTGTAGGTAACCTGAATTTTGCCTTTCTGAATTTGGCGTGTGTTTTTTCAGTCCACCATTTCCATGTTTACACCTACAGAGAGAGATGTTCATGAATAATTCATTGTGTTGTTTGCAGTGTGTTTTTAAACATTTTCATAAACGATATTTACACAGGAAGCTTGCTTTTTCACTCAACATTATGTTTTGAGATGTAATCATGTTGCTCTGAGAGAGGGAGTGAGTGTGTGTGTGTGTCTACTTAGGTTGCCTCCAATTTATTTTCCTGTTACAAACAATGCTGCAATTATGCACGAGTCTCTCTAGGTAATAGGTCTAGCAGCGCAATTGCTGAGTCTCTGCGAACATGCATTTCCAATTCCAATTTTGCTTTGGATATTGACAAATTGCTTTCTAAAGTGGCTGAATTAATTTACACTCCTACCAACAGTGTGTGAGAATTCCTATTTCTCCTTATCTTCCCTAACTCTTGCTATTGTCATTTTTAAAAAATTTTACCCATCTGATTAGCGTGAAACATTCTCATTTGTTTTAAATCACATTTATCTGATTATTAGGACTAAGCATATATGCATGAATAATTTTCTTTTTTTCCTGTGAATTGCTTATTGTATTATTTTTTTATTGCAAGGATTGTCAGACCACAGCCTGAAGACCAAATCCAGCCCATGGGCCTTTTATACTGCCTGTGATCCAAGAATGGTTTTTACATTTTAAAAAGGTCATAAAAGAAAAAAGAAGTGACAGAGGTTATATGTGTCCTGCAAAGCTGAAAATATTTACTGTCTGGTTCGCTGACTCCTATTCTGTTAGATTATTTTGTCTGTTTATTGATATGTATTTTGGATATTAACAATTTATTTGAACTAACTCCTCCCTCCCTTGCCCCCTCATCAGCTACCCTGAGCATGCCAAGTTTCTACTTCCCTGGGGCCCCAATCTATGTTTTGTTGGAAGCAAAATGTTTTTTCAACATCTTGTCAAGTTTCAATTACATTTGGAATGTATCATCTAACCTTATCTCCCTCTCAAATGCTTGCAGTAAAATCAATTTAATGCTCTTTACCTTGTGAAATGCATACGGTAGAACTCTGCTTCTGGTTCCAATGGAATGACTGCTACTGAGCTTGCTTTCCTGTCATAAATAACTAGGAAAGTGGATAAACATAAACAACTGTTTTCAGACAGGAAAACAGACAGCAAAATGGTAATCTCCCAGAGCTGGGAAAGACATGAAATAAGCCCGGTTGTTCTGACATTCTGTCTAGAAGAACTCTCTGGACCATATCCCCGGGAGGATGGCCCAGGTGCAGCAGGAAGGTGTCACAGAGGTAAGGGAACCGAATTTGGAATTTAGGGAAGCGAGGTAGAAGGTGCTTGTAGGCCAGAACACCAGAGAGATGGCTACAGAGACAAGGGTGGTTCCAGAACCTGGGTAGGGATTCTCTTTTAGACACTGATTGAATAGTAAGATACACACGCATAGTGTGAAGCATCATGACACCAGGTAACAAACAGCTAAGGAAGCTGAACAATTTCCAGAATTCGTTAAGGACTGGGATAAATTTTCATTCAGTTTAGTAAGAGTGGACAGACCTCAAGAAACCCCTAGGACATTCGGGAGATCTCAGAATGGTCATGGCGAAGTAGTAAGGCTCACTTAGCTCTAGAAAAGGCTTCTTTAAATGATACCTTCATAAAAACTTAAAAACAAACCTCAAAAATAAAGTCAAACTGATCCTCAAGCAACTTCTTGCATGCTAAGTCATTCTAGTCATGTCTGACTCTGTGCGACCCTATGGACTATAGCCTGCCAGGGGACTGTCCAGGCAAGAATACTGGAGAGGGGTGCCATGCCCTCCTCTTCCAGGGGATCTTCCTGACCTGGGGATCAAACCTGTGTCTCTTACATCTCCTGCATTGGCTTACCACTAGCACCATGTGGGAAACCCCTTAGCTGCCTGCTAAAAATAAACATCACAGTTCTTTGGAAATTTTAGGTTTCCCAGGTGGCACAGTTGGTAAAGAATCTGCCTGCCAACGCAAGAGATGCAAGAGACACAGGTTTGATCCCTGGGTCAGGAAGATCCCCTAGAATAGGAAATGGCGACCCACATGAGTATTCTTGCCTGGAAAATCTCATGGACAGAGAATCCGCCAGGCTACAATCCACGGGGTCCCAAAGAGCTGGACACAACTTAGCATACACACCATGCTACATTATTCGGAAAAAAAACACAAAATCTAGACAAGATAATGTTTTATGCGCAAGGTTCAGCATCCAATCAAAAATTAGTCAACCTATTAACAATAAGGAAAAAGTAAGCAACAATCAGGAAAAAAATCAACCAAGTGGACAAATCTAGAAATGGCATGGATAATAGAATTAGCAGATATTCACCCCACAAAATAGTATGTATGAACACAGCGAGCCTCCTCCATACGGACCGGTTCTGTTCCGAAGAGTGCATTCATAAGTCCAACAAAGTTAGCCTAGGTATCCAACTAACACAATTGGCTATATAGCCCTGTCCTATAATAGGTTTATAATACTTTTCACACAAATAATACATATAAAAACAAACATTAAAAATAAAGAAAACATGTTAACCTCACAGTACAATTGTCTGAAAAGTACATACAACAACTAGCATGCAGGGGCTAGCATCTAGTGAAAAGACTGAGGAGAGAGAAGAAATGGGAGATGAAGGAGCTGAAGGATCGTCAGCAACAGGAGATGGAGGGCAAGCTGCAGTTTCACTCACGCCTGACGTTGTTGGCACAGGGTTTGGTTCTTTGCTGAATTCAATTTGATCTACACTCTTGGGAAAAAAAAGACCCAGCGATGTCCAGGTAGCAGCTCTTTTTCTCACCATAAATAACACGGGCGCAGATGCACTGTGTTGCATCTGAATGGCTGCTGCACCCTTCGCGTACTGTTGTATGTTCGGGTCCTGTGCCACAGAAGCTAACCATGCCTCCTCAGATAAAGACAATCCCTTTTCCATTTCCTTCATTGTGAATCTCTTTGGTTCTTCCATTTCCTCTTCCTCTTGTCTCTGTCCTTTCTCTGGACCACCAATTGCTGGGGCTTCCTAGCAGGACCAGCTATAACACTGCTGCGTTTTTGCTTGCTCCCAGACATTCAGCGCTTGACATAAAGATATACAGCATACTGTACTGTACTGCAACGTACACAGCCATTTGTAGAGGATGCATGTGCCTGACAATGTACGCCAGATCTGTGAACTAACTTACATGACTGGACATGTGAACGCGTTCACATCTTTGAAAGTTTGTAAATTGAAGGTTTACATGTAGGGGACTTCATGTATGCTAAAAGCGTTAAAGGGAAACATGAACACAATGAGGAAAGATATGGTAGGTCTTAAAATGAATTAATTGCATCTTTCAGAGATAAAAATATACGCAACAAAAACATTTACTGAAAGAATTAGCAAATTCGATGCTGAAGAACTGATCAGGGAACTTGAAAGAACACAGCAACAAAAACTAAGGAAAAGTGAAATACAGAGAAAAGAAAGGCTAAAGACAAATGAGGGACTCTCTGTGACCTGTTCGAAAATCAAGAGGACCCCACCAGAGCTACCCAGGAGCTCACTAAAAAAATGGCCAAGGTCCTCCTAGCCCGCGAGGCGCCCTCAGGCTCCCAGGAGAAAGGCACCCAGAGGAAGGGTCAGCGAGGCGCTCTGGAAAGAAACCAGTGTGCATACTGCAAAGAAAAAGGACACTGGAAACGAGAGTGTCCAAAACGGCCAAGAAAAGGACCACGACCCGCCCCAATCTTGGTGGAGGAGACTGATTAGAGGGGTCAGGGTTCCTTGGGCCCCCGGGAACCCAGGGTAACCCTTTCTGTGGGGGCCAAAAGATCGACTTCTTGGTGGATACAGGGGCCACTCACTCGGTGGTAAAACATCCTGTGGGGCCCGTATCCCGAGAGAAGATCCAGATAATCGGGGCTACAGGCCACCCGAAGCGATATCCCAAGTCAGCCGGCCGTATTTCAGATCTTGGCCGCGGGACAGTCACTCATTCCTTCTTGGTCATTCCTGAGTGCCCCGAACCCCTTCTTGGGAGAGACTTACTGCAGAAAGTGGGGGCTACTATCTCCTTCACTCCAGATGGAGATGTGGAAGTCGCTGCCGAAGGGCGAATTCTAGTCTCACTGCCCTTGGAAGGAAAATATAGATTATACGAGACTTCAGCTGGGGAGCAGAGTGAAGAACTTCTAGACCGGCTAAAGCTGGAGATCCCAGAAGTTTGGGCCCAGGGCAATCCCCCGAGGCTAGCAAAACACCGGGCACCCATTGTTGTCCAGCTGGCGGCTACAGCTACCCCTGTCCGAGTACGGCAGTACCCCCTCAGTCTGGAGGCAAGACGGGGAATTAAAGTCCACATAAATAGGTTGCTGGAGGCGGGCATCCTAGTTCCTTGCCAGTCAGCTTGAAACATCCCCCTCCTCCCAGTGAAGAAACCAGGTACTCAGAACTATCGACCTGTTCAAGATCTGCGGGAAATTAACAAAAGGGTTGAGACTATCCACCCCACTGTTCCTAACCCTTACACTCTCCTCAGTTTGCTGCCGCCAGATAAAAAAATGGTACAGTGTTTTGGATCTAAAAGATGCCTTCTTTAGCCTCCCCCTGGCCACCATAAGTCAGCCCCTCTTTGCCTTTGAGTGGGCCGATCCCGACAAGGGACTGTCAGGGCAGCTTACCTAGACAAGGCTGCCTCAAGGGTTCAAAAATTCACCTACTCTTTTGATGAGGCGCTAAACCAAGACCTTCAGAACTACAGGGCCAATCACTCTGGAGTCACCCTCCTTCAGTATGTAGATGATCTCCTTATCGCCACCGCAGATTATTTGAGTTGTAAAAAGGCCACCAAAGACCTACTCCAGACTCTGGCCCAGCTTGGGTACCGAGTGTCATCTAAAAAGGCCCAACTCTGCAAGCAGCAGGTAACTTACCTTGGATACCAGATCAGCCAGGGACGTAGAGCCCTGTCTTCCAGCCGCATCCAAGCCATCCTTCAGATTCCCCGACCGGAGACTAAAAGGCAAGTACAGGAATTTCTGGGAGCTGTGGGGTATTGCAGGCTTTGGATTCCGAACTTTGCAGAGACAGCTAAGCCTCTATATGCGGCTACCAGCGGCAAGGACCCTGCCCTCGTGTGGACAGAAGCCGCTGAGAAGGCTTTTTGAGGACCTGAAGACCGCCTTGATGAGTGCCCCCGCTCTCAGTCTGCCAAACCTAGAAAAACTCTTCTGACTGTTCGTGGCCGAGGCTAATGGGGTGGCAAAGGAAGTACTGACCCAAGACTTGGGTCCCTGGAAGAGACCTGTGGCCTATTTGTCCAAACGGCTGGACCCTGTGGCGGCGGGTGGCCAGGGTGTCTGAGAACAATTGCGGCTGCAGCCCTGCTAGTTAAGGAGGTGACCAAGCGACCTTTGGCCAGAGTCTCGAGGTCGCCTCTTCTCATAACCTCGAGGGCCTACTCCGGGCGCCGCCTGAGAAATGGCTATCTAACGCCAGAATTGCACACTGCCAGCTGCAACTCCGCGACCCGCCCCGGCTCACCTTCCACCGCTCCACAGCCTTAAACCCTGCTACCCTGCTGCCCGCTCCGGGACCCCTAGTTGCCCCCACACGAGTGCACGGAATTCCTGGACTCCCTCTCTTGTGGGCGACCGGACTTGTCCTGACACGCCGCTATCACAAGCAGAGGCGACTCTTTACACCGATGGGAGCAGTTTTGTCAAGGACGGCATCAGGTCTGCCGGGGCCGCCGTGGTAACTGAGGACTCTGCCATCCGGGCCTCGGCACTACAAAAGGGACTTCAGCCCAGCGGGCCGAACTAGTCGCCCTGACCGAGGCCTTGAGGTGGGGAAGAGGAAAACGTTTAAACATCTATACAGACAGCAGGCATGCTTTTGCTACCGTTCACGTCCACGGAGCCTTATACCAGGAGAGGGGACTCCTGACGGCAGGAGGAAAACTATTAAAAATGCCTCTGAAATTATAGACCTTTTATCAGCTGTCTGGGAACCCAGAGAGGTGGCGGTTATACATTGTTGGGGGCACCAAACTGGGGACACCCCTGAAGCGCGGGAGATAGGTTCGCAGATGAAACCGCCCGGGAGGCCGCCTTAAGACTAGCGGGGGAAGGAGCCCCTACTCTAGTCTTAACCACCACCGAACCTACAGAGGAACCCCCTGTGTATAACCAAAGGGAGACCGATCTGGGCAAGAAACTAGGGGGCAGATCACGGAATAAGGATGGCTAGTCCTACCAGATAACCGGGTGCTAGTTCCAGAGGCTATTGGTAGAGCCCTCCTTTCTGAGGCCCACCAGGCAACCCATTTGAGTAAAAACAAACTGGCAGAATTACTGAGAAAAAAATACTTAATCTGTGAGATCTACAAGATTGCTCGAGACATAGCCGCCCGATGTCTGACTTGCGCCCGAGTAAACGCTAACCCAACTAGGATGGCTGAGAAGGGCATACGTCAGAAAAAAACTGAGCCAGCGGAGGCCTGGAAAATGGACTTCACCGAGATGCCCCCTGCACGAGGAGGCTACCGCTACCTCCTCGTTTTTGTTGATACCTTCTCCGGATGGGCAGAAGCCTTCCCTACCAAGAAAGAGACTTTCCTGGTAGTAGTGAAACAATTGGTCTCTGAAATTGTCCCCAGGTTCGGATTACCTAGTAGTCTGGGGTCCGACAATGGCCCGCGTTTACCACCCAGATAGCTCGTCAATTGGCTGAGGCTTTAAAAATCAAATAAAAACTGCATTGTGCTTACAGGCCACAGAGCTCAGGGCAAGTAAAAAGATAAATAAGAGCTTAAAAAACATTGACAAAATATAAAATAGAGACTGGCGGAGACTGGGTTACTCTCTTACCCTTTGCGCTTCTCAGATCTAGGTGTACCCCCTCTGTGACCGGATTCACGCCCTTCGAGATTGTCTATGGGCGGCCCCCTCCACTCATCCCCAAGCTGGGGGAGGAAACCCTTGCGGAAATAACTAACGACTGTCTCCTTAGGTCTTTACAGGGCCTGCAGTTAGCTCGGACCTGAGCCCAAGCAGCGATCCGAGAGAGCAGACCCGGAGCTCCCAGCGCTCCAGCCCGGCCGCCTCTCTGTGATCCTGGTGATCTGGTCCTGATTAAAAACTGAGCCCGGAAACGCTCGCCACTCGCTGAGACGGGCCTTATACCGTCATTTTGAGCACGCCGACTGCGGTCAAGGTGGCAGGAAGGAGTGCTTGGATTCACCACTCCCGGATCAAGAAGCACCCCCGCTGGAGAAAAAGAACTCAAAATGGAGAGCGGAACGCTCCAACGACCCCCCACGACCCAGACTGGTGGCACCCCCTTAGTTGTGCTGATTTTGTTCCCCCTGCTTCAGACTGCCTCCTCTAGCCCCTATATGCTTGCACCCGACCGCTGGGAGTTAACTAGCACGTTGGACGGAAAGCTGGTTGCAAATGTGTCTACCCTGGGTGGGCCTACCTTTCGGTTTGATTTATGCAACCTCATGGGGGCTAATTGAAATAACGAAAGACCCCCTGCAGGGTATATGAGAGGAGGAAGAGCTGGAGTGAAGTCCTACGGATGCGGGACTAAATATTTGGAAGAGGCATTGAAGGACACAGAGTTCTATATCTGCCCCCAGGAGGGACCCTAGGAGTGCGGTGGTATTGAGGCCCACTAGAGTGTTACCCCACAAAACGTCACCTCCGGCACTCCTGCATCCCACACTTTGCCCCCACTAGAGCCTCAAGCCCATTCTAACTGTGGACCTTACCTTTTCATACCTAAATCACACCGACCCGACCCTCACGCAGGACTGCTGACTTTGTCTTAACCCAGAGCCCCCATACTATGTGAAAATCGCGGTGACAGTACCCCTGGGAGAGGACTCTTCCCGTGTCAGAAATATCACTCTTAGAGAAGGCCAACTAAAAATCCCTGAGTGCAAATGGAAAATGGAACCTAAGATCACTCAGGGGTTATTAAGGCTACGCCAAAACTTGAGCCAGCTCCGAAAGAGACTTAAAGATAGAGAGGAAGCCAGGGGCAATCAGGAAAACAGGAAAATTGGTATGAGTCTCTCTTCCAGTGGTCACCTTGGCTGACCACCCTTGTGAGTGCAGTGGCTGGACCACTCCTCTTGCTGATCATAGGTCTAGCCATCTTACCTCGTGCCGTTTCTACCATACGACAAATGGTGTCAAAACGGACACAAGACCTCCGGATCCTCCTCCTACGATCCCACTATCAGGAGGAGGTACTGAGTGAGGAAGAGTTGGGGGATGAATCAAAGATTTGATTCCCCGTTAAGACTAGTGGGGAATGAAGAAGGAAGTAAAATGTTTCCCAGGGAGTTGAATACTAGGTCAGCTTTACTGGGACGGAAAGCCCCCAAAGTTTAAAGGGAACAATGGACACCAGGTGTGTCACTGCAGCATTTGCTCTGCAACCCTAAGAAACAGGATCTAGCTCTAGGAAACAGGGACTCGACGCTAACTGCAAATTGTCACCAATGGTTACATAAACCTTACCTGCCTGCCCACCAATCATGCTCTGCCGAGTAGCCTCCCCCTCCTCCCCTGCACAATAGGATAAAAGGCTCCCAAAGCGGGTGTTCGGGGCTCCCCACCTTCAATTGGCTTGGTGGGGGCCCGGATCCAAAATTGCCAATAAACTGCTTTTCTCTGAACTCCGACTGGTGGTCTCTATTGGCAGCTAGTCTCCCACATCTGAGGTTATTGATATTTCTCCCGGCAATCTTGATTCCAGCTTGTGCTTCTTCCAGCCCAGTGTTTCTCACAATGTACTCTGCATAGAAGTTAAATAAGCAGGGTGACAATATACAGCCTTGATGTACTCCTTTTCCTATGTGGAACCAGTCTGTTGTGCAAGTCCAGTTCTAACTGTTGCTTCCTGACCTGCATACAGATTTCTCAAGAGGCGGGTCAGGTGGTCTGGTATTCCCATCTCTTGAAGAATTTCCCAGTTTATTGTGATCCACACAGTCAATGGCTTTGGCATAGTCAATAAAGCAGAAATAGATGTTTTTCTGGAACTCTCTTGCTTTTTCCATGATCCAGCGGATGTTGGCAATTTGATCTCTGGTTCCTCTGCCTTTTCTAAAACCAGCTTGAACATCAAGGAGTTCACGGTTCACGTATTGCTGAAGCCTGGCTTGGAGAAATTTGAGCATTTTTACTAGCATGTGAGATGAGTGCAATTGTGCAGTAGTTTGAGCATTCTTTGGCATTGCCTTTCTTTGGGTTAGGGTTAGCCAAATAGATTTTGAAAATATCCTTCAAAAATCAAGGTGAAACAGAGACATTTTCAAATTAAAAATCTGAGAAAATTCACCACCAGCAAGTCTAAATTATAAGAAATAATAAAGGAAATTCTTTAAGCTGAAAGAAAATGATACAAGTCAGAAAGTCAGATCTACACAAAGGAACGAACAGTGATAAAGCAGTAAAAACATGAATAAACATAAGATGTGCTTGTTATCTCTTTTACTATTTCTTTAAAAGATAATTGACTCACCATTCCTAGCGTCAGAATGCAAGGCAGTTAGAAGTCACCGCTTCATCCTAAAAAAAAAAAAAGAAAATGTTATAAATTGAACAGAATGAAAATCAACAGCTATTTTTCGATGTGCAATGAGGTAAGTTGACAGGGCAAAACATTTCCTCCAACACTGGAGAGACAGACAGCAAATACAGGGAATCACAGTTTCCCAGAGACAGACTTGTGATTGGAAACCGCTGTGGGAACTCAGTAAAGAATCTGCCACATGCAGGAGACACTGGTTTGATCCCTGGTCAGGAAGATCCCCTGGAGAAGGGAATGGCTACCCACTCCAGGATTCTTGCCTGGAGAATTCCATGGACAGAGGAGCCTGGTGGGCTACAGTTCATGGGGCCGCAAACATCGGACATGACTGAGTGATTAACACACACACATGGGAACCAAGGCTGGGACAGAATAATCGGAGCTGTGGTTGACAAATTGCTGGAGGCTCAATGTAGACAACTCCAAGATTCAAAAATTCGAGGAGGATCCAGAATTGTGAGACTTACCTCCAGAAAGGAGCTCAACCAGATTTCCACAGTAAATATCAGAGAAAAATCCAACCATTTTGAAATATGCCTAAGCATTCTGTTCTTCCTTAAAAGGCTTGTTTGTGAGAAATTGTTTAACCAGAGTCTAGTCTGTTAAAGAGCAGAGACATTACTTTGCCAACAAAGGTCTGTCTAGTCAAAAGCATGGTTTTTCCAGTAGTCATGTATGGATGTGAGAGCTGGACTATAAAGAAAGCTGAGCACCAAAGAACTGATGCTTTTGAACTGTGGTGTTGGAGAAGACTCTTACAAGTCCCTTGGACTGCAAGGAGATCCAATCAGTCCATCCTAAAGGAGATCAGTCCTGAATATTCATTGGAAGGACTGATGCTGAAGCTGAAACTCCAATACTTTGGCCACCTGATGTGAAGAACTGACTCATTTGAAAAGACCCTGATGCTGGGAAAGATTGAAGGTGGGAGGAGAAGGGGATGACAGAGGATGAGATGGTTGGATGGCATTGCTGACATGATGGACATGAGTTTGAGTAGGCTTCAGGAGTTGGCGATGGACAGGGAAGCCTGTTGTGCTGCAGTTCATGAAGTCGCAAAGAGTCGGACACAACTGAGCGACTGAACTGAGTCTGCCGAGGGGCTCCTGGAGCCTGACTCACCTCAGGGAGAGGAAACACCTGACTCCAGTCAGCTCTAGCTCTCCACGGGGGAGAAGAAAGAAGACACCCACACCAGCCCACTCTAGCCACTCTCTCCCACGTAAGGCAGTAGGGAGAAAACCTGAAAACACCTTTGAAGTTCACAGTCCAGGACGCAGGCTCTCTGAAAGACTGAGACACACACAACAGAATGCTCCTCCCTCCACCCATCACCACCACTAACGCCTATTTACAGCAGTCACTTTTACCTGTGCCTCATATCCAGCTATAAGAAAAATTATAAGGAACACAAAAAGGTTTAAAAAAAAAAAACACTTTGAAGAGACAGAGCAAGGTCAGAACCAGACAAGGCAGGAAGGTTGGAATCATCAGTCTGTGAATTTAAAACAAATATGATCATTATGCTAAGGGCTCTACGGCATAAAATGAACACATATAAGACAGACAGAAAGTGTAAGCTTGGAGATTCAAATCTTAGAAGGGTAAGAAAGGAAACACTAGAGAATTTTACAAAAACATGGTAACAGAAATGAAGAGAGCCTTTGATGGGCTCATTCAGTCAGTTCAGCCGCTCGGTCGTGTCTGATGCTTTGCGACCCCATGAAAGGCAGCACGCCAGGCCTCCCTGTTCATCACCATCTCTCGGAGTTCACCCAGACTCACGTCCATCGAGTCCATGATGCCATCCAGCCGTCTCATCCTCGGGCGTCCCCTTCTCCTCCTGCCCCCAATCCCTCCCAGCATCAGAGTCTTTAGTACACTTGGAAACAGCTGAGGAAGGAATCTTTGAGACCTAGTGTATTTCATCAGAGATATTCAAAACTAAAAAGCACAGAGAATAAAGGCAAAAGACAGGGACTTCTGGCAGTCCAGTGGTTAAACTGTGCTTCCCCTGCAGGGGTCGCAGGTTCAATCCCTGGGCAGGGAACTAAGATTCCCACATGCCATATGGCATGGGGTGGGGATGGCGGGAGACTGGAAAAACAGAAAACCCAAGGACTGTGGGACAACTACAAAAAGTATAACATACTCATGATGGGAATACCAGAAAGAGAAGAGAGAAAGGGACGGACAGATACCTGAAACAACTGAGAGGTTTCCCAAGTTCATGTCGGACACCGAACCACAAATCCAGAAGCCTGAGAGTCACCAAGCAGGATAAATACCCCCAAATCGACCCCCAGACATATCATTTTCAAAGTACAGAAAAACTAAAGATTAAAAAAATGTTAATCATGAAAGAAGCCAAAGGGGAACCATACCTACCTATAGAGGACCAAAGATAAGAATTACAACTGACTGTTCTCAAAAAGCACGCACACAAGAAAGAGCAGAGTAAAATATTAAAGTATGGAGAGAAAAAATGAGTACTGAGAGAAAAAGGCCAGTTGACATTTTGCAAAATCATCCTTCAAAAGTGAAAAAGAAATAAAGATCTCACCAGTCAAACAAAACTGGAGGGAATGTGTTATTAGTAGACCTTCCTAGCAAAAAATATTGAAAAGAGCTTTTAGAAAGGAGGAAAATAATATACGTCAGAAATTTAGATCTATACAAAGGTAAAGAAAAGAAAAACCTCAAAAGGAATAAGTGAAGATAAAATAAACACTTTTATTTTTCTTATTCTTAACTGATCTTACAGCTTGTTGTTGTTTAGTCACTCAGTCGTGTCCAACACTTTGAGACGCCATGGACTGCAGCACGCCAGGCTTCCCTGTCCTTCACCATCTTCCAGAGCTTGCTCAAACTCATGTCAGCTGAGTCAGCGATGCCATCCAACCATCTCATCCTCTTTCATCCCCTTCTCCTCCTGCCTTCAATCTTTCCCAGCATCAGGGCCTTTTCCAGTGAATCTGCTCTTCCCATCAGGTGGCCAAAGTGTTGGAGTTTCAACTTTAGCATCAGTCCTTCCAATGAAAATTCAGGGTTGATTTCCTTTAGCATTGACTGGTTTGACCTCTCTCTGCAGTCCAAGGGACCTCAAGAGTCTTCTCCAGCGCCACAATTTGAAAGCATCAATTCTTTGGCACTCAGGTATGTATGTGTATATAATACATATATACTAATGTGTATGTATACTAAGTCAATTCAGTCATGTCCAACTCTCTGTGACCCTATGGACTGTAGCCCGCCAGGCTCCTCTGTCCACGGGATTCTCCAGGCAAGAATACTGGAATGGGTTGCATGCCCTCCTCCAGTATATACACACACACATGTGCTTATTCATGCTAATGCAAAAGTGAAATAAATGACAGCAATCATATAAGAAAAGGGGGGAGAAACCGGGATGACTTTGTTATTATAAGATACACTGCATATGAAATGGTATATTATTATTTGGTAAATGGTTAAGTGACTTACTTGGATCAGTTTTAAACATATTGCAAAATCCAGGGCAACCACTAAAAACAATTTTTAAAATGTATAACTGATATGTTTGAAAAAGGAAAGAAAATTAAATCTTATAAAATTCTCAATTAAAACCACAAAAGGCAAATAAATAAGTAAATAAAATAAAAGACCAAAATAGGAATAAAGAACATGAGTAGCAAATAGGAAAAAGTAACAAATGTGGTGGATTAATCATACACATCAATAATCATTTTGAAATCAGTGGTTTAAATGTACCAATTAGAAGACACTCTCAGAGTGGATGAAAAAGAAGATCCAACAATATGTTGCCTATAACAAAGCCACTTGAAATGTAAAGATGTGTGTAGATTAAAAGTAAATGAATGGAGAAAAATACACCCATGCTAGGGCTTCCCTGGTGGCTCACAGGTTAAAGCGTCTGCCTCCAATGCGGGAGACTCAGGTTCAATCCCTGGGTCAGGAAGATCCCCTGGAGAAGGAAATGGTAACCCACTCCAGTATTTTTGCCTGGAGAATCCCATGGACGGAGAAGCCTGGTAAGCTACAGTCCACGGGGTTGCAAAGAGTCGGACACAGCTGAGCAACATCACTCACTCAAAGCTAGGCAAACGAGCTAACTGCAGACACTAATTCATTTCAGACAGAGCAGACCTCAAAGCAGGAAAGCCATCAGGGATGGAGAAGGGCGTTACACGACAACAGAGGAGTCAATTCTCCAAGGGACATAATAATCCTTAATAGGTATGCACTGAACAACAGCATCAGACCACACGAGTCAAAACCTGCTAGAACGGCAAGGAGAAACAGATTAATCCACAATTGCAACTGGCGACTTCAACACCCTTTTTTCAGAAATGGATAGATCCAGCCAGGAGAAAATCAGTAAGAGTATAGTTGAGCTCAACACCACCATCAGTCAATGCGACATAATGGACATCTATAGACTGCTTTATCCAACAAAAGCAGAATGCAGTCTTCTCAAACTCACACAGGGTATTTACCAAGATAAACCATATTCTGGGCCACAAAACACCCTTTAATAAATATAAAATAATAGAAATTACACAGTGGCTGCTCTCATACCATAATGAAATTAAACTAGAAATCATTAACAGAAAGACACTGAAACATCCCAAAATACCTAGAGGCTATACAACACAATTCTAAACACACAAGACAAAAATCTCAAGAGAAATTTTTAAATATTTTGAACCAAATAAAAATGAAAGCACAACTTATCAAAATTTGTGAGATGCAGCAAAAGGAGTGCTTAGAGGGACTTTTAGCATAAAATGCACAGAGAAAAATGTAGAGTTGATCATCTCAGTTTTCACCTTAGGAAACTAGAAAAAGAAGAGCAAATTAAATTCAAAGTAAACAGAAAAGAGAGAAATGCTAAAAATTAAACTGATAAAATTGAAAACAGGAAATCAGTAGAGAAAATCAATGAGATCAAAAGTTACTTCTTTGAAAAGATTAATAAAATTGATTAACCTCTAGCCAAGGTAATTAAGGGAAAAAAATGAAGACAAAACTTACTAACATAAGAAATGAAATAGAAGCCATCAATACTGATTGCATGTACACTAAAAAACAGTAATGAACTATTATGAATAGTTCTATGTCCACAAATTCGATAAACTAGATGAAATGCACCAAGTCCTTGAAATACACAGTCTGTCAAATAGACAATCTGAATGGACCTACAGCTATTAGAGGAATTTAGCCAATAAGTGGTAACTGTCCAATATAGAAAGCACAAGGCCTAGATGGGTTCCCTGCTAAATTCTACCAAATATTTAAGGATGAACTCATATCAATTCTCTACAATCTCTTTCAGAAGACAGAAACATAAGGAATATTTTCTAACTCATTCTATGAGAGAAGCATCACCCTAACAGCAAAACCAAAGTCATTACAAGAAAGGAAATCTGTGGACCAATATTTCTCAAGAGTGTCAATGCAAAAACCCTCAACAAAATATTAGCATATCAAGTCTAACAATATATAAAATAAATTCTACAGCAAGACCACCGGAGTCTATCTCAGGTATGCAAGGTTCACTATTTGAAAATCAGTTAATGTGATCTATCACATCAACAGGCTAAAGAAAATAATCACATGTTCATAGAAACATTAGCAGAAAAATCACTAGACCAAATCCAATACCAATTCATGATTTAGAAAACTCAGTAAATTAGGAATAGAGAGAAACTTTTCAACTTGATAAAGAATGTCTACAAAAACATACATCTAATGCCATACTTACTGGGAAGAAACTCAAAACTTTCTCACAGGAATCACGTACAAGACAAGGATGTCCCTTCCCACCACTCCTTTTCAACACTATACAGTAAGTCCAAGCTAAAGCAGTAAGACAAGAAGAAAGTGTACATATTGGGAAGGAAGAAATCAAACCACCTTTTTCACAAATGGCATGATGATATCAGTAAAAAATCCAAGAGAATCAACAAAAACCTCTTTTTAAAAGGCAATTATTAAACGATTGCAGGATACGAGGTTAACGTAGAAAAGTCCATAACTTACCCAAATACCATCAATAAACAAGTGTAAATTGAAATTAACATAGTATCATTTACTTTGGGTTATATTAACCCAACACCAAAAAAGAGAAATAAGAATAAATCTAACAAAATATGTACAAGATCTATATGAGGAAAACTGCAAAACCCAGAAGAATAAACTCAAATAATTAAATAGATATCGAAGCTCATGAATAGAAACACTTGGTACTGTCAAAATATTAGTTCTTTCAAAGTGATATATAGATTTGATGCAATCTGGTTCAAATTCCCAGCAACTTTTGTGTGAAAATCAACAAACTGATTCTGAAGTTTATATGAAGATGCTAAAGAGCCAGAATAGCTATTATAATTTTGAAGATGAAGAACAAAGTTGAAGGGGTGACAATATTTGACTTCACTTTACCCTGGGAGCCACCAGGAAGTTGAGCCTATATTTGACTTCAAGACTTACTATAAAGCTACAGTAATCAAGATCAAAGAATAAACAAATTGATCAATGGAACAGAGTACAGAGTCCAAAATAAACCCACATAAAAACTGTCAAATGATTCTTGATGAAGCAAAGGCAATACAGTGGAGCAAAGAGTCTTTTCATCAAATTGTTCTGGAACAACTGGATATCCACATGCAGAAAAAATTAAAAAATCAGTCTGAATACAGACTTTACACACTACACAAAAATTAACTCCAAATTGATCACAGACCTAAATGTAAACCAAAAAATGGTAAAACTCCTAACAGATAACATAGGGCCTTGGGTATGGTACTGACTTTTCATATACAAGACCAAAGCAGAAAAATTGAAAGAAATAATTGATAAGCTGGGCTTCATTAAAATTAGAAACTTCTGCTCTGTACAACACAATGTCAAGAGGATGAGAAGATAAGCCACAAACTAGAGAAAATATTTATAAAACATGTACCTGAAAAAGGACTTACCTCCCCAACATACAAAGACCTCTTAAAACTCAACAATAAAAAAACAAAAAACGGATTTCCGTGGTGGTCCAGTGGTTAAGAATCTGCCTGCCAATGCAGGGAACACAGGCTCAATCCTTGGTCTGGGGATTAAGCTCCTCCATGCCTCAGGGCAACCAAGCCTCCAGCACGGCCACTGAGCCGGTGCTCAGCCTGCGAGCAGCGACTGTTGAAGCCCACTCGACCTAGAATCCATGCCCTGCGACAATGTAACCAGAGAGGAGCCCCCACCCCCACTAGAGAAAGTCTGCACGCAGCAACAAAGATTCAGCACAGCCAAAAATGAACAAGCACCTTTAAAACAAAGAAAGCAACACAATTTTTTAAATGGGTCAAAGATTTAATAGACACTTCAGCACAGAAGAGATACCTGTAGGAAGTAAGCATATGGAAAGATTTGTTATTTAGTCTTAAGTCACATCCAGCTCTTTTGCGAACCTGTGGACTGTAGCCCAACGGGCTCCTCCGCCCATGGCATTTCTCAGGCAAGAATACTGGAGTGCGTTGCCATTTCCTTCTCCAGGGGATCTTCCTGGCTCAGGGAAGGAACCCTGAACTGGCAGACAGATTCTTTACCACCGAGCCACTAGGGAAGCCCAGGTGAAAAGAGACTCCACATGGAGTGCCATCAGGCAAATGCAAATGA
Organism: Nanger dama; assembly: GCA_917880005.1. Lineage (NCBI taxonomy): Eukaryota > Metazoa > Chordata > Mammalia > Artiodactyla > Bovidae > Nanger > Nanger dama. The sequence continues at coordinate 3,935,486 of CAKJTW010000063.1, read as the reverse complement.
GAACAACGAACTACCACCGCACGCCTATCAGAAAGGCCAGAGTCCAGAACACGGACCGCACACCGAATGCCGGCGAGGATGCGCGCCGCAGACTCTCGCCCCTTGCTGATGAGAACGCGAAATGGTACGGTCGCTTTGGAGGGCTCAGGATAAGTAACACACTTTGGCCATAAAATCCAGCAGCTGTGCTTCTTGGTTTTCACTGAAAGGAACTGGAGACCTAAATCCACACAAAGCCCTGCACACAAAGGTTTACAGCAGCTTTCTTTGAAGTCCTAAAACAACCAAGATGTCCTTCTGTAGGTGAATGGTGAACTGGGTTAATCTAGACAATGCAATATTATCCAATGCAGAAAAGACAGGAGCTATCAAGTCCGAAAAGACACAGAGGAAATGTAAATGCATGTTACAAGTGAAAGAAGGCAATCTGAAATAGCTAGAGATTGCATGATTCCAACTCTACGATGCTCTGGAAAAGGCAAAACTGTGGAGGCAGTGTCTCGGGGACTGGGGCGGGGGGATAAATAGGAATTTTAGGGCAGAGGAATTTTAGGGCAGTGAAAAAACACTGTCTGATACTATGAGGATAGATTTACACATTTCATCATGCATTTGTCCTAACCTATAGGCTCTATAACCCCAGGAGTGAACCCTATGGCATACTGTGGACTTTGTGTGAGAATGGCATGCCAGTGGAGGGTCAGCAATTGTGACAGACATCTCACTCTGCTGAGGGAAGTTGATAATGCTGGATTCTATGCATGTGTGAGTTCAAGGGAATATGAAAAATGTCCGTATCTTCCTCTGAATTTCCCAGTGAACCTAAAGCTGCTCTAAAAAAATAAGGTCATTCTTTAAAGCAAAAATAATAGCAATGCTTTATTGAGTTTGTAACATTTGTAGACACAATATATGACAATAACAACCCAAAAGGCAGGGTGGAAAATGAAAACATAGTTTACAATGTTTACTGAACACATAATCGATACATTCTTAAAGATAGAATGTGGTCTTAAGTGTCCACATCAAAACTTCTAGATCAACATTTTTAATTAATTTATTTAATTGGAGGCTAATTACTTTACAATAGTGCAGTGCTTTTTGCCATACATTGACATGAATCCACCATGGATGTACACGTGTCCCCATCCTGAACCCCCCCTCCCACCTCCTTCCCCATCCTCTCCCTAAGGGTCATCCCAGTGCACCAGCCCTGAGCACCCCGACTCATGCATCGAACCTGGACTGGCGATCTGTTTCACATTAAAACAAGTCTTGCTAATGAGCCCATGGGGGATAAAATGAAATGCTAAAATAGCTAATCCAAAATAATGCAGGGAAAGGGGAAAAGGAACAAGGAACATATAGGAAGGCAATGAAAAGCAAGCTTGTAGAATTAAATAAGAAGTATAAATGGTCTAAATGCACCAATTAGAAGCAAAGATTGTCAGGCTGGGTTAAAAAGCAAGACTCGAGACTTCCAATTTCAGCTCTAAGGGTAAAGTGCTTGCGAGTAATCACTCCCATTCTTACGACGAAAAAGAAAAAATATGAACAAAGTGAAAATCAGTGTCTTTTGTTGGACCCATCAGAGAACTGAGGTCCTAGGGCAAACCGGCACTCTGAAGTGAGAGACACAGGAGAATACAGAGTTGCAGCTGAGATCTGCTTACCTGGGGCAGCAGCCACTGCAGTAATAACTAGAAGGAAAGCTTACATGGCGATTGTGACAACTCACAGAGGGTGTGGACAGCGTGAGCATGGGGGTTGCATTCTTGCAGGGAGGCTCACAACTGGGTGGATTTTATCTCTAACCCCACCAGGCTCTCACGTTGAAGAGCCAAAAAAAAAATTCCTCCTCTTGTCTCAGGTAGGAAGAGGGGCAAAAGTCACTTGAAATACTCTCAGAGCATCTTCATAACCAAGCCAACTCAGCAAGGGGAAACAATTCGATCAGAGCTGTATCTCAGCTAGAAAGAAGGACAATCACCAAACTTCAGGCCCCTCTTGCCTTCCCGTCTCACTTAAGTTGGGAAGAAAGGAAGGCGCTTGAGAAAGATTTGTAAAGGCCACAGGCCAGGGACACAGAGGCACTAAAAACCCAAACTTTAATCATAAGATTATATAATGCTTTCCTTCATCCATTCCTTACTACCTTATCAACTGGGCTACAGCAGAACACTGGCAGATTATGGCTGAAAGATCCGCAAGGCACAGACTGTATCTAGGAAGTAGTTCCTAGAGAAATCCAAAGACAAGACGAAAGATAAAGCCTCTGGACCTCACATCTAGAGCAAACACGGAACACAATTCAACTTATAGGTTGACACGAAACTTTACACTAAACCTATCTACCTCATCACCAGATACATCATGTTGGAGTCTTCACAAAATAATTATAAGGCATTCTAAACAGTAAGAAAAAATAAGGCCAAACTAGATGTTGTTGCCTTTCAGTTGCTAAGTCGTGTGCGACTCTTTTCAACACCATGGGCTGCAGCACGCCAGGCTTCCCCGTCCTCCATAATCGCCCAGAGCTGCTCAGATTCATGTGTATGGAGTTGGTGATGCCATCTAGGCTGGCTACAAGAGCCCCAGTGGAAGTGCAAAGACACAAATAAAAATAAAATGATGGGCAAAGAGATATCATCCAGACACTAATAAGAACAAGACTGGGGCATCTATATTGATAGAGGACAAAGTAGACTTCAGGACAAAGAATATCCCCAGGGAAAAGAGGGACATTTTGTAATGACAGAACTCTCAGTTCATCAATATGACACAGACAGCAAAAACTTGTATATTCCTAATAACAAAGCATCAAAATTTGTGTAAGAAAAACTGAGAGAATGAAAGGAGAAATGAAAATTCACAATGAATTTGAGATTTTGAAATTACTTTCTCAAAAGTTGAGAGAACAAGTACATAGGAAATCACTAAGGAGTATAATTAGAATAACTCTGGACTTTATTCAGAAATGGAGCAAGAAGAGAGTGGAGTGAAATTTATTACAGTGTAGAAAGAAAAACGTCCACCAATCTGAGAGAAAGTCATTTCCTAGGCAGGTTGATAAGAAGTCTAGGGGTCCCCAAGGAGAGAGGGGTCTGGAATTCTGAAGGAAGAAGAAAGGACAAACTTTTTTTTTTCCCTCTATACTCTTTAGGATTATATAACAATAATGTATCTTGCCTGAGGACAGTCTCTGGAAAAAAACCTTCTGGCTAAAACTATTATCTTAAAATGTAAATTATGGGAATAGGTCTGATGAGGTTTTACAACCTCCAGACATTCTTTTGATTCACTGTAATAACTAATTGGAGAGCATGTAACTCCACTGCTAACACTAGCCGGGGGTACCCTTTCTGCCCCCTTCTGATGCCTATGTCAGAAGCTGTCTCTCTCTCCTTTATACGCTAATAAAACTTTATCACACAAAGCTCTGAGCGATCAAACCTCATCTCTGGCCCCGGATTGAATTCTTCTCCTCCGGAGGCCAACAATCCTGGCGTCTTTTCATGTGTCAGCAACAACCTTTCAAATCTAGAACTCTTTATTCAGTAAAGTGAAGTAGTACTTTCTTAAACAAACAAAAATCTAGGAAGTTTGTCACCAGTAGACTCTCCTGGAAAGAAATGTTAACAATAAGTTCTTTAAAGAGAAGGGAAAGATATAGGTCAGAAACTCAAATCTATGAAAAAGAGAGAGCATAAGAAAAGGAATGGAAAAAGGTAAAATATTTAATTTTTGTTATTCTTAATTGAACTAACATAAAATAATAGTAACGATGAATTCAATGAGCTTGTTGTTGTTCAGTCGCCAAGTCGTGTCTGATTCTTTGCGGCCCTGTGGACTGCAGCACGCCAGGCTTTCCTGTCCTTCACCTTCTCCAGGAGTTTGCTCAGATTCATGTTCATTGAGTCAGTGAGTTTACTAACGGAAAAGTGAACTGAGTGGCAGCAATATAAGAGGCTGGATGGAGGAATTGAGAATGCTCTGTTATAAAGTACCTGCACCCCCATGAAACAACATCATGTTACTTGAAAATGGACTTGGATTTGTTGCAAATGTATATTGCAAACTCTGGGGAAGCCACTAACACATATTATTTTTTAAGGAATTTAATTAATATGCTAAGAGAAGAGAGAAAATGGAATAATATAAAATGCTCAGTGAAAACCACAGAATGAATGAAGGAAAAGAGTGGAAGACAAAAAAAAAAAACAGCAAAGAATAAATGAATAAAAAAACTAACCAACATGATGGGTATTAACCAAATTTCTGTGTTCTGAATATCTGTGTCCTCCAGAAATTCATATGTTGAAATTCTTCCTAAACCCCAAGCTGACCCTTGAACAACGTGGGTTTAAATTGTGCATGCTCACTTATACATGGATTTTTTTTCAACAAAATGTGTGTCATGCTACAACAGGACACAATCAGTGCTTGTTTTAATCCTAAATGCAGAACCGCAGATACGGAGAGCTGACTAGGAAGTTACACAAAGATCGTGCAGGGGTCGGTGCCCCTAATTCTCGAGTTCTGTTCTTCCAGGGTCAACTTGACTAGGAGATGGGCCTCTGAGAAATGGCAGCCCACTCCAGTATTCTTGCTGGAAAATTCTATGGACAGAGGAGCCTGGCAGGCTGCAGTCCATGGGGTCGCCAAGAGCTGGACACGGCTGACTAACTGAGCACACACACACTTGGGCATGCCTAGATCATGAAGGGTGAGGCTTTGTGAATGGGACTGTTGTGGTGGTTCAGTCACTAAGTCATGCTGGACTCTTTGCATCCCCGTGGACTGCAGCACGCCAGGTTTCCGTGTCCTTCACTACCTCCCAGAGTTGACTCAGACTCATGTCCATTTAGTCAGTGATGCCATCCATCTTACCTAAATGGTAAGATGCCACCCGACCATCTTATATCCTCTACCACCCTCTGCTCTTTTGCCTTCAATCTTTCCCAGCCTATACAGTATTGTTTTTTACAGCATCAGACTTGACCTTCACCACCAGACACATCTATAGCTGATTGTCATCTCCGCTTTGGCCCAGCCACTTCATTTTTTCTAGAGCTATTAGTAATTGCCCTCTGCTCCTCCCCAGTAGCATACTGGACACCTTCTGGCTCGAGGTGCTCATCTTCCAGTGTCATATATTTTTAATATTGCTCATGGAGTTCTCACAGCATGAATACTAGAGTGGTTTGCCATTCCTTCTTCCAGTGGACCATGTTTTGTCAGAACTCTCTACTATGACCCACCTGTCTTGGGTGGTCCTGCATGTCATACCTTGCAGTTTCATTGAGTTACACATCACAACAAGGCTATGGGCCACGCAGGGGTGAATGGTATTAGTATATGTCAAAAGAGGCTCCAGAGAGCTCCCTCCCCTCTCCATCATATGAAGGCACAACAAGAGGGTCTAGCTATGAACCAGCAAGAGGATGTTCACCAGAACCCAAGCATGCTGGCCTTGGCCTTTGATCTCAGACTCCCAGCCTCCAGAACTGTGAGCCATAAATTTCTCTTGTTTATAAGCTACATAGTCTGTAGTATTTTGTAATAGAAGCTTGAATGGTTTAAGACATCAACTATATCAATAACCACTTTAAATATCAATGGTCTAAACACACCAATTAAAGAAGAGATTGTCAGGGTGGATTAAAAACAACACCCACTGTAAGCTGTCCACAAGAAAGACATTTTAGATACAAAGACTCTGATAGACTACAAGTGAAATTATGAAGAAAGTTATACCATGCTGATACATCAAAGGGAAGCTGAAGTAGCTATATCAGTGTCAGACAAAGCAGACATCAGAGCAAGGAAAATGATCAGACATAAAAAGGGCATTGGATAACGATGAAAGTGTCAGTTCTCCAAGAAGACATTAACAACTCTTGATAGCTTGTGAGTGTCAAAATACACAAGGCAAAATCTGCTAGAACTATGAGGAAGATAGATTAATCCACTGTTAGCTGGAAACTTCCACACCATTCTGTATGTAATGCACAGATAGACCCAGCAGGCAGGAAATCAGTAATGACAGAGCTGAAGTGAGCTGAACTATCAATCAACTGGATCTCACTGATATCTATAGAATACTTCATCTAACAGCAGCAGAATACACATTCTTCTCATGAAATGTTCAGCAAGATAGATCAAATTCTAGGTCATAAAACATACCTCAACAAGAGTAAAAGAATAAAAATAATGAAGTATGCTCTCATGCCACAGTGGGATTAAGCTAGAAATCTATAATAGAAAGACACAGGAAAATCTCAAAATACTAGAGACCAAACAACACACTTGTGAACATCACATGAATCAAAGAACAAATATCAAGAGATGTTAATAAATATTTTGAACTAAATGAAAACAAAAATACAACTTATCAAAATTTGAAATACAATGAACGTAGTGTTTAGAGGAAAATTTTAGCATTTAATGTATATATTTGAAAAGAAGATGTAAGATCAATAATCTCAGTTTTTACCTTAGGAACCTAGAAGAAGAGCAAATTAAAACCAAAATAAGCAGAAGGAAAGAAATAATAAAAACGAGGACAGAAATCAATAAAATGGAAAACAGGAAATTAGTAGAGAAAATTAGCAGAACCAGAAGCTGCTTCTCTGGAAAGATAAATAAAATTGATTAACTTCAAGCCACGATAGTTAAAAAAAAAAAAAGGAAGACACAAATTACTAACATCAGAAATGAAACAAAGGCCATCTACTACTTATCTCATGGATATTAAAGTGACATAATCAAGGAAAGTTATGAAAGCCTCTTGTTCCCACAGATTCGATAACCTAGATGAAACAGACCAATTCCTTGATATACATTTTACCAAAATTCACACAGAAAGAAATAGATAATCTCAAGAGGTTTGTATCTATGAAAGAAATGGAATCAGTAAATGATAACCTTCCAAATAAAAACCACCAGACTCAGACGAGTTCGCTAGTGAATTTGACCAAACATTTATCAGTTCTCTACAATATCTTCCAGAAGACAAAGCAGAAGCATCTCCTGATTCAATGAAGCAAGCATTACCCCAAGAAAAAAATGGACAAAGACATTCTGAGGAGCGAAAGCCACCAACCTGCATCATACAAATCTGATCATATGGATTCACAATCACGACACAGATGAAAATTCCTCAAAAAATGTCAGCAAATCAAACCCAGCAGTATAAGAAAAGAAGTGCACACCATGATCTATTCAGATATTCCAGAACGCAATATTGTTTCAGCATTTGAAAATCTGTTAATGTAATTTCACCATATTAACAAGTAAAAAGAAAAAAATGTATGATCATATTAAGAGATGCAACAAAACCATTTTTTTAAAAAGTCCAACACCCAGTCATGATAGAAACTCTCAGTAAACGGGCAGACTAGTCCATGGGGTCACAAAGACGGGACATGACTGAGCGACTAAGACACACTGCACAAACTAGAAACCGAGGAGAACTTCCTCAACTTGATAAGAACAAGTGCAGAGAAGAAACAGCTAACATCAGACTTAATAGTTAAAAAGCAGATGCTTTACTTCTAAGATAAAGCAAAAGACAAGGCCCGTTCTCCCCACTCTTTGTCAAGATTATACAGAAGTCCTAGCTAATACAATATGACAGGAAAGGAAAGAAAAGATACGCAGATTAGGAAGAAAGGAATAAGGCTTTGAGGATGACATGACTGTCTATGCCAAAAATCTGCAAGAATCAATCAAAGCTTTCTGGAACTGCTAAACAATTACAGCAAGTTTGCAGGATGCAAAGTTAATATACAGAAGTCATTGCTTTCTTATATACCAACAATGAACAATTGGATTTTGATATTAAAATCAAATACTATTCACGTTAGCGCCAAAAAAAAAAAAAAAATCAAAGAAATATTCAGGTATAAAACCAATAAAATATGTTCACAAACTATATGAGGAAAACAATAAAACTAATGAAAGAAAAAAAGATATAAACACACGGAGAGCTATTGCATGTTCTTGGGTAGGAAGGTTCAATGTTGTTCAATGGTCAGTTTTTCTCAAGTTAATCTAAAGTTTCAACACAATCTCAGTTAAAATCCCAGCAAGCTATTTTGTGAATATTGACAATCTGGTTCTAAAGTTTATTGGAAGAGGCAAAAGAACCAGAATGGCCAACTTGATATACAGAAGAGAAGAAAATCAAGGACTTCAATATCTCTGCAGTGAGGCTACAGTCATCAAGCAGTGTGGTACTGGTGGGAGAATGAATGAACAGATCAATGGGACAGAATAAAAGCCCAGAAATATGCCCCACAGATTAGTCAGCTGACCTTCAACGAGGGAGCAGAGCCAATCTGACAGAGAAAAATAATCTTTTCAACAAGTCATGTTAAAACAACTCGGCAAACATCTGCAAACAAACCTACATGTGCACTTAATCCTCCACCAAAAATTAACTCAAAATGGACCTCAGCCCTACTTGTAAATCACGAAACCATAGAAATCCTAGAAGATAACATAAGAGGTAACATAGATGACCTTGGCTATGATGATGACTTTTTAGATACAACAATAGCACAGCTGATGAATGAAGAAAATCAGCAAGCTGGACTTCACTGAAATTAAAATTTCTGTTATGAGAGATACCGTGAAGTGAAAAGGCAAAACAAACTCATAGAACATATTTGCAAAATACATATCTGATAAAGGACTTGTATCCAAGACATACAAAGAACTCCTGAAAAGTTAACAATTAAGAAAAAATTAAAAATGGGCAAGAGAATCTGAACAGAAACCTCACTGAAGAAGATAACACAAATCAGATATGGAGAAAGAAACTGTAGCACATCCGGACAATGGAACATTATTCATCAGTTAAGAAGAAACGAGCTTTTAAGCAGTGAAAAAAGACACTCAGTAAATGCAAATGAACGTCACTACGTGCAGGAAGTCAGTCTGGGGACTTGCCCGGCAGGCCAGCGGTTAAGATACTGTACCCCCAGTGCAGAGGACCCAGGTTCAGTCCCCAGCTAGGGAACTAACATCCTTCATGGCACAGGGCCCAGCCAAAAACAAAACAAAATAACAAGATGGAAAACACTTTTAAGAAAGACGTCAACCTGAAAGCCTATAATACTGCATGGTTCCAACTCTATGACATTCTGGAAAAGACAGAGCTATGTATGTGTTAGCTGCTCAGTCATGTCCAGCTGTTTGCAACCCCACGGACTGCGGCCCACCAGGCTCCTTTGTGCATGGGATTCTCCAGGCAAGAATACTGGCGTGGGTTGCCATTCCCTTCTCCAGGGAATCTCTCCAACCCAGAGATTGAACCCCAGGTCTCCTGCATTAAGGGCAGATTCTTTACCAGCTGAACCACCAGGGAAGAGACCAATACTATATGATTCCAACTCTATGACATTCTGGAAAAGACAAAACTATGGAGACAGTTAAAAGGTCAGTTGTTGGCAGAGGTCTGGAAGGAGGAGAGGGAGAGATGAAGAGGTGGACACAGAGGGCTTCCAGAGCAGTGAGACCATTCTTCACGACACACCGGCGGTGGATACATGACATTATGCCCTTGTCAAAACCCTGAGCACGCTCAACACTGCACGCGTCCTCGTGTAAACGCCGGGCTTTGCTTAATGATAGTGCCCCAAGACAGGCAGGTCAGTCGTCACTGACGTACTGACCACATTGATGCAGGACACAAACCGCAGGGAAACTCTGAGCTGCAGAGAGTGCGGGCGTGGGAACCCTGGACTCGCGCATCCCTGTTTCAGGCAACTCAAAACCTCGCTAAAAATGTGAAGTCGGCTAATTAACAGAAAAGAGAAAAACACCTCAGAGGTTTCTCTCCAGCCCCGGGCCTGGCATCCAAGGCCCCACAGAGCCTCGGCCCAGCCCAACATTGGCTGTTTGGCTCCCACTGTGGCCACATAGAGAATGGTCCTTGCACAAACGGAACTCTCTCCGACCGTCCCCGATGGTCGGTGTGCACCAGACAGGACACACCAGTCCTGCAGTGTCCAAGGAACCATCAAGAGACAGGAAGAGGGCCCCCTTGACCTGGTTCTCCCTGGGCTGCCGGCCCTTCTCTGCTTTGGGGACCTTTTGGGTGGCTTCTGTGGGGTGCGTCTCCTTTCACCTGGGTGCTCAGTCAGGGGCAGGCGGTCCCCTGAGCTTTGTCCCCCCTACTCCTATATGCTTCTTAAAATTTAAGAAGACAAACAAGCTGATTTTATAAATGGATAAGAGATTTTCACAAAAGAAGATAGGCGCATAGCTGATAGCAGGTGATACCAACATCATGACCTATGTGAACGGCGAGTGGAAAACCCCAGGGAGACATCAGGACACGATTTCACATGCTGCTGAGCACGCGGGGAAACCGGCTCCATCCACACAAAACAAAAACAAAACAGACGCACGAGCTGGTGTCTGTGTAAACTGGCACAAACAGTCTGCAGAGCAGTTTGATAATTTCTTAACAATTAAGCATACACTTCTCCTGCAATCCAGAACTTCCATGTATAGATGTTTATTCAAGAAAAGTGAAAACGCATGTTTATAAAATAACATACCCATAGGAATGGCATCATATGATATGTGTCTTTCTCTGTCTGACTCATTTCACTCAGTCTGACAAGTTCTAGGTCTAGACGTGTTGCTGCAAATGCCATCATTTTGTTCTTTTTATGGCCGAGTAATATTCCCTCGTGTGCATATACCACAGGCTTCCCAGGGGGCGCTAGTAGTAAAGAACCCATCCGCCAATGCAAGAGACATAAGAGACACCGCTTCAGCCCCTGGGTCAGGAGGATTCCCTGGACTCACTCCAGTATTTGTGTTTAGAGAATTCCATGGACAGAGGAGCCTGGCGGGCTATGGTCCAGAGGGTCACTAAGAGTCAGACACGACTAAAGCAACTTAGCACACGCACATGTATGCATATACCACGTGTCCTTTATCCATTCATCTGTCTTAAAAAATGATGCAAATGAACTTATTTACAAAACTGACATAGACATAGACAGACCCCAAAGACACAGAAACCAGTCTTATGATTACCAAAAAGATAAGCTGGGGAGGCATAAATTAGGAGTTTGGGATGAACAGATACACATTCCTGTGTAGAAAGTAAACAAGAACCTGCTGCGCAACACTAAGAATTCAGAATCTTATAATAACCTATAATGGGAAAGAATCTGAAAAATAATATGGATGTGTATAACGTATATATGGGCCTCCCTCGTAGCTCAGTCAGTAAAGAGTCTGATTGCAACACAGGAGACGTGGGGTCGATCCCTCAGTTGGGAAGACCCCCTGGAGAAGGAAATGGCAACCCACTCCAGTGTTCTTGCCTAGAGAATCCCATGGACAGAGGAGCCTGGCAGGCTACAGTCTACGGGTCGCAAAGAGTCAGACACGACTGAGCGACTAAGCAAGCACGCACGCGTGTGTAACTGGATCACTTTGTTATATAAAGTGAAGCACTATAAATCAACTACACTTTGATAAAAAATACTTCAAGTGGAAAAAACACACCCAAATATTCAAAGCACAATTTTTCATAATAACCCCAAACTGGAAATAACACAAAGGTCCACCAACAGGTGACTCAACAGACAAGTGTTGCAACCTCCAGGTCGTGGAGCGCATAGTGATGAAATGGACACACATACCCGTGCTGGCGGGATGCCTGTCAGAAAAATCACGCTGAATGTAACAGACTAGGCCCGGACGCCGGCAGTGTGCGGGAGTCCAGCCTTTCAATGCAAGCCTTTCAGCGGCTGCCCGTGGCTGCGGGTCGGGGGAGGGGACAGACAAGGGGGGAGCTTTGCGCGGAAAATGCTCTGTCTTGATTGTAATGTCATCCTCGCCATACCTTACGGAACTTTACGGAAATTTTCCTTAATAGCATTAAGGAACAAACATTTGTTCTCTTTTTAAAAAATTTATCTTTTATCTTTAATTTGAAGATAATTGCTCCACAATATTGCGTTGGTCTCTCCCATAGAGCGTCATGAAGTAGCCATAGGTATACCCCTGTCCCCCACCATCTCTAACCTCCCTCTTACCCCCATCCCATCCCACCCGTCCAGGTTGTCACAGAGCTCCGGATTCGAGCTCCAGGCACCATGCGGCACATTCCCCGGCTGCCTAACTTCACAAACGGTGATGAATGCATCTCAGTGCTCTTCCCTCCGTCCATCCCACCCTCTCCTGCCCTTGCTGTGCCTACCAGTCTGTGCTCTTCTTCTATGTCTCCACTGATGCCCTACAGACAGGTTCATCGGAACCATCTTTCTAGATCCTATACAGATGCATTAATCCACAACATGTGCCTTTCTCTTTCTGGAATGACTGGAACAAACATTTTTAGTGTACGTAAAGCAGGTGGTTTGCTTTCAGAAGGAATCAGGCGTCTACAAAGTGAGTGAAAGAACTCTGCTCTTTACTGTTCACAAATGAAGTCTTAGTCACTCAGTCGTGTCCGACTCTTTGTAACCCCACGGCCTGGAGCCCACCAGGCTCCTCTGTCCATGGAATTCTCCAGGCAAAAATTCTGGAGTGGGCTGTCATTTCCTTCTCCAGTTTACAAATAAACGTGCCTGCAGGTAGGCCTTGCCCTGCAGAGTGTACTGTGATAAAGTCAAACTGTGACCACAAGGTACAGCGATGAAATAGAAAAGCTTCAAGTCAGTCATGAAATGGGGTCAACAAATGACAGACACCTGTCGCCCACAGTGAGAACCAGACCGGTGCCTGCACAGTTGGCCCCTATGCCTCGGGCTGGCTCACATCGCCCTAAGTCACCCTTCCTGGAGGAACATGTCCCAGCCTCTCTTGGTCACAAGTGGGATGTGTAGCCCCGGGCAAGCAAGTTGATGCTGGCTCGTAAGATGCCCAGACTTCAGTGTCGGAAAGCCGTAATGCTCTTTTGAAGGACAAGGATGAAAATAACAATTTCTGTGATACGGTCACTGCTGATTTTATTTATGAGAATTCATGGGAGGCAGAAGAGCTGAATAAGCAAGTGAGTCTGCTGCTGAGTATTTCCCCTAGTTCTCCTCCAAGAATGTCTTTATTTCCTCTTCATCCCTACAGGATGTTTTTAGTGCATGCAGAATTCTATGCCGGCAGGCATGCAGTGATTGTCCCTCCTAAGGCACACACACAAATAGACATATGTTCACACAACTGAACCATTTTGCTATACATTTGAAACTAGCACAACATGATTTTGGTGGTGGTGGTGCTGTTCAGTCGCTAAGTCCTGTCTGACTCTTTGAGACCCCATGGACTGCAGCATGCCAGGCTCCTCTGTCCTCCACTGTCTCCCAGAGTTTGTTCACACTCAGGCCCACTGAGTCAGTGATGCTATCTCACCATCTCATCCTCTGCCGCCCCCTTCTCCTCTTGCCCTCAATCTTTCCCAGCATCAGGGTTTTTCCAGTGAGTCAGCTCTTCGCATCAGATGGCCAAAGTATTGAAGCTTCAGCATCAGCAACAGTCCTTCCAGTGAATATAGGATTGACTGGTCGGATCTCCTTGCAGTCCAAGGGACTCTCAAGAGTCTTTTCCAACACCACAGTTCAAAACCATTAGTTCTTTGGTGCCCAGCTTTCTTTATGGTATAACTCTCACCTTCGTACATGACTACTGGAAAAATCATAGCTTTGACTATACAGACCTTTGCAGCAAAGTGATGTCTCTGCTTTTTAACATGTTGTCTAGGTTTTTCTCAGCTTTCCTTCCAAGGAGCAGGCGTCTCTTAATTTCATGGCTGTGGCCGCCATCTGCAATGGTTTTGGAGACTGAGAAAATTAAGTCTGTTATTGCTTCTGCTTTCTCTCCTTTCATTTGCCATGAAGTGATGGGACTGGATTCCATGATCTTAGATTTCTTAATCCACTATACTTCAATATAAAATAAAAATTTTAAAGTGCACAGGAGAGAAGGGGTTTCCCTCACTCTCTGACTGTGGTGCCCAGACCAGAAATAAGACAGCTTCCTTTGGACTTTTCTGTTCATACTCGGTGTGTCGTTCTACGCTTTCAGCTGCCTTGAGGAGCTACTCTGCTGTCCTGTGCAGGGGCAGGGCGTGCGGGGTCATTCAATGGGAGGCCCCGTGGAACCGCTTGTACCATCTCCATGCCAATTATCGTTTCATGTCTTTCTTCCCTGACACATTTCCTATTCCAGCAGGTCAGAAACAGAGTCCAGCTTATTAATCACTGCACCCCCTGACCCTGGCTGAGTGTTTTTCACATAGTAGCTCTTCCTCCAAAATTCAATGACTACATCCATAAGCAGTGCAGACTGAGTTAGACGACGTTGGTACAGCAATCCGCAGGACGTCTGTCATGAACCTGTTCGGTATCAATGAATGATGGCGTCTATTGCAGACCCTAGAGGGCTGCCACCTCTACGCACACTCAAAACAGAGTTAGAAGCTTCCACAGGTCACCACGGGTCACCATCAAAGTCAGTGAGACCCCTCTCTCAAAACATTATCCATAAGCCTCCCCTCAAATCTGAGTTTATTATACCAAGTGTTTTACAGGAAAATAATAAGACTGTTTTACAAGTGTCCGCACACAGTGTCTGCATTACAGTTCTCTGAAAGACGGCTTTCTCCATTTCTTGCATTGCTTCAAGTGACAGGAGGGAGATTCTATCTTCGGGGGAGCTCTTTGTATTTAATACTTTGAACAGGTGTGTGCCTGCTCTCCTCCGTGAAGTGATGCTGCAGAAGGTTCCAGAAGCACATTGCTGTCATAGCCTCTCATGTTAGAGGTGGCACAGGGGCCAGGCAGTCTAGCACCTGCTCGGCTACTAACTGGTTCTGCCCCACACCTCCTGTCCAGTCTTCTCCTTCTCCTGTTCACCAAACCAATGGGTGCCTCTCATCGGTGGAAATTAACCAGAGACCCTGTTGCAAGGAAGTAGCTTCCAGACTTCTAGCTCCCTCGTACTAAAGGCATGAGTTGGGGAGCATGTCGGGTTGGGAGATGGTCATATCACTTCTCTGTTTTAACTCTTATTGTTGGGAATGGCATTAATAGATTTCCTAAGTGTGAATCATGTTTTCCTTCCTTGGGTAAAGATGCTCTTCTAAGGTACTGCTGTATTTTCTTTAAGATTCTAGTATTTTTCTAAGTGGGGTGGCCTTGTCTGTGTTAGTCTTTTCTGGATCTAGGGTCAGAGGTATCATGGAACAGACTGGAAATCATCTTTTCCTGTTCTGTGGAATAGTTTACTCTACAGGCACTAGGTGCCCCTTAAAAATTTCAAGCATGCCTGCTAACGCCGTGTGGGCCTGTGTTCTGGTGTGTTTTGCGTTTTGTTTTGTTTCTGTGTGTAGCCTTATGGGAGGAGAAGGGGATGACAAAGGATGAGACGGCTGGATGGCATCACTGACTCAATGGACATGAGTCTGGATAAACCCCAGGAGTTGGTGATGGACAGGGAGGCCTGGCATGCTGCAGTCCATGAGGTCGCAAAGAGTCGGACATGACTGAGCAACTGAACTGAACTGAACTATAGCCCTGCTATTACCTCTTGCTATTTTTTCTCTCTATGGGTTGTTTTTCTTTTAGAATTTTCCTCTCTGGGAGGTACACTTTAGTTCATCCGTTCTCAATTATTTCTAAATGGCTTTTAATTTTGTTTTTAATTTTCTTTTAAACTCAAGTTATCTAGAAAATTGTTTTTAATTTGCAAGTGGGTGGATGGATTCTTTCTTAATGTGGCAGAAATATTATTCATCGATGCTGACTGCAATTTCCTACTTCTTCCTTGCTGTAGGAATCCATATTCCGTTCAGGGTAGCAACACGCCCAGGTCTAAGGCAAGAATCATGATCTGTCTTAAGTATCTTGGAACTCCTGCTCCCGCTTGCCAGTTCCTTTCCGAGCCCCTCTTCGGGGCCAATCTGGGGCCGGGATGGCCATGTGACCCCACTTGGCCTTTCTCAAACCTCTGAGGCTGGGAAGAGCAACACCTGGACACACAGTGCACCTTACTTTTTCATCTATTTTCGCTGTGCTGGATCTCAGTTGCTGCGCAGGATTTTTTCGAGTTACGGTGCACGGGTTTCTCACTGCAGCGGCTTCTCTTGGAGGAGGAGCACAGGCTGTAGGGCGCGCAGGGTTCAGTCAGCGAGGCTCACAGGCCCAGCTGCCCCACGGCACGCGAGAGCCTGGTTCCCAGACCAGGCAGAGTCCCAACCACTGGGCCGCCGGGAGGTCCTCACAGAGCAGCTTTGAAAGGCAAGCACAGGCCACAGGCCATGTCTCGCTCCAGCTCCTGGCTCCATCAACTAGGAGCTATGGCACTTTGGACATGTCACTGAAACCCTCTCAGCCTCAGCTTCTCCGTCTTTAAATGAGAAATAATGGTACCTACCTTATGGACTGACGTGAGCATTTAAAAAGTAGAAAGACTGAGGGCAAAAGGAGAAGAGGGCAGCAGAGGACGATGGCTAGATAAGCATCCCCAACTCAATGCACGTGAATTTGAGCAAACTCTGGGAGATGGTGGAAGACAGGGGAAGCCTGGCGTGCTGCAGCCCGTGAAGGTGCCAAGAGTCTCACATGGCTTAGGGAATGAAAAACAACAACAAAGAAATATGGGAGGGGCTTAGAATAATGACTGGCACAAAGTAATTCAGACAAGTTAGCATTACCATGGAAAAGACCTGACGCTGGGAAAGAGTGAAAGCAAAGGAGAAGAGGGTGGCAGAGGATGAGATGCTTGAATGGCATCACTGACTCAATGGACATGAACTTGGGCAAAGTCTGGGAGATGGTGTGGGACAGGGAGACTTGGTGTGCTGCAGTCCGTGGGGTCACGAAGAGCTGGACATGACTTAGCCACTAAACAACAACATCACCATAATAATAATTATTATTATTAATGTAGCCTCCCAGGTGGCACTAGTGGTAAAGAATCCACTTTCCAATACAGGAGAGTCTGTGGACGTGGGTTCAAGCCCTGGATTGGGAATATCCCTTGAGTAGGAAATGGCAAGCCACTCCAGCCTTCTTGCCTGGAAAATGCCATGGACAAAGGAGTCTGGCCAGCTACAGTCCACGGGGTCACAAAGAGTCGGATGGGCCTGAGTGACTGAGCACACATTATCATTAATGCTATCATCATCAGATTGGGACCGTGAGGACAAGCAGTCAACATAATGAGAATTTGGAGTAGAGGAAAGGAAAGGCTTGGATCCTTGATGCGTACCTTGAGGTGGAAACCCCACCATTTGACATTTGGTGAACGTCCTGTCTTAGGTCGGCTTCTAATTTCCATGGAATAGACTCTAATGGAATGCCTGATTATATTTTTCATGAATTCAAAAACTGGTACCAAGATCTCTTCAAGGCTTCAATAAAACAACCATGAGCAACAACCACAAAAAAGCTCTCTGCCTTTTGGAGCTGCCATCCCTTTTGTGCTAATTTCCAACTGTATTTCCACGAAAGTCAGAGAAAGTAGCCTAGTGAGTTCACTGGCGCACAGGACAGAACGTTCCCTTCATGAGCTTAAAATCGGGCTGAAAGACAAGGACCCCCGCTGCCGCCGCATCCTCTACAGCTGAACAGTACAAGGGAGGCCAAGTAATTGCATCCACGTGGTAAGCCTCAGCTCAGACAGGCAGAGCAATTCTGCCTAAAATCCCTTGTCGTTTCCTGCCTAAAGCACTCTCACCAGGAGATGGTCAGAGCCCCCAAGCAGGCCGCTCTTTTGAAACCATCATTTGGACCACACCGCTAATGCAAGCGCGTCACTAAGGCAGGCGGCGGACCCCAGAGTGGTTGTTAGGGAAGCTGCTAAGGAGTGCTGAATACATGCCTGTCTAAAGTATTGACATTTCATGCCATTTCCAGAGCAGCACAGAGGCCCCCACGAGCTGCTGTCCGGAGCGGGAAGTCTTCTTCCTTCTTGATGAGAGGAGAAAATTGCTCTATTCTGGCAGGGGAAAGCCACAGGGATTAACACTCTCAAAGGCACAGTAATATCCCATGGCCAAAAGCTCTTTCTGCCTCTTCTCTCAATCTCTCTCTCTCTCTCTTCCTTAGCTTTTGGGGCTCAGAGAGGGCATCCTGGAAAGCCAGGCCTGCATCTCTCAATATTATTAGCAGAGATTAGAGAGAGAGAAAAGCCGCACGTCCAACCCCTCGACCGCACGGAGGGTCCAGGAACGTTTCCCCTTCCATGGAGAGCACGAACTGTAAGGCCGAGTGACACCAAGGGGCCAAAGTCATCAAGAAACAGTCAAAGAAACTGTCAAAATCACCCAGATATAAATTTTCTTTAACAGTCGTGCCACATCGCTGTCACTCATGGATCAGTCTGTTCAGTAACGTTTAGCTGTTTTTAATAAAGATACCCATTTTTCCTCCAAAGGGAAATATCCAGTATCACCACTAGGTAGACACCACAGATATAACACAGACCCACCATTCACGATGAAGGACAGAGGCTCAGGGCCTTTGAGCATCTCCTAGCATTTTGCTTTATCGGTGGTGAACAGTTCCATTGAGTTGAATTAAATACTGAAATTTCCAAATGAAGCTCACAAGACATTGGCAGCGTCCTGACACCCCAGACACGCCCCAAACAGTCTGGCAGCAGGACCGCCATCCTCGTCGGTGGCTCTAAGGGGCTCAGGGACACGCACGCCTGCGCGCGCACACACACACAAACCACGCTGGCTGCGGAGCTGGTGTCTCCTTCCAGGGGGGGCTGTCACCCCCACAAAGGACCTGACTTCCCAGAGCCCACTGCCCCTCCAGAGCACATCTATAATTTCCCAGAAAACCCACTGAAGTTGGAAGGAATATCAGGCGTCATTACACAGGGGAGGTGGGGCATAGGGGCCCAAGGGGAGATGATCTGTCTACAGCACAGAGGAAACTCCACGGGCAAGAGGTCGGATTAGCGCCGCCTCCAAGTCCAGGGCTCACCTGGGGAGACGAAGGGAGGGGAGCTGTAACCGTCCCAGAGGGCCCTCGGGAAACCCTGAAACCCGCACTGTTAGCCTCCTCGCACAGGAGAGGTGGCCCTGAGATTCGAAGGGTTCCCGGGGATCAGAGCCAGGCAAGTGACTGATGAGGGTCCCGCATTTGGCCAGTGTGGCTGCCATCACACCGCCAATGTCAACTCTCTCCTTAGATGATCAGTCCTTTCCCAATCCCAAGTCCCTCTTCGAGGGGCTCTGAGTCGGCCCAGGTGGCTCCGGGTCCACCCTGACCCACAGGACCACCACGCCTGACGGCAGCACTGCGGGGCAGCTCTGCAGGGTCACCCGGCCAAGGACTGACCCTCTGTTTCACATTCCCCCCCTCCCCGCCTGCTCCACCACCCCAGCCCCCAGACCTCGCCCCAGGGGTCCAGAGTCCAGAGCGAGTTCTTTTGACTCGGTCCCCATAACAGATACATTTCCAGGAGGGGAAAAAAAGGCCCATTATCAAAATATAAACCTTTCCAAGGGCCCCACCAATGGGTTGTGCTGAAACCACTTCTGTGGGGCGTCGGCTGCTGTGCGTCATGACGGAGCCCCCAGGGAGCACTCTTCAGGAGCCTTGACCCCGTGCAAGTGCGGACATGGGGAGGACCCTGGGAGCAACGGGAGGGGGTGGACGGCGCTCAGGGGAGAGAAGGGCTGAGGACAGCCAAACTGAGTGTGGGGACGCGGGACCCCAGACGGCAAGCCTGCCCCTTCCTACCCTCCACCAGAGGCGCGAAGATGCCCGCCCCCCGGAAGTCTTCTCATCACTCAGCTGAGAATCGGGGAAGCACATAGGAAAGGTGCAGATCTGGCACCCGTGCCAGGGCCCCCAGAGCGAAGAACCACAGGCAGGGTGACTCGAACTGCAGAGCTGCGGTCCCAGGGCTCTGCAGCTGGAGGTCTGAGATCAGGGTGTCGGCAGGGCTGGTTCCTTCAAAAGGCTCGGAGGGAGAAGTATTCTGGTTTTTGCCCCTCTCTGCTGGCTATTTCTGGTGTTTGCTGCCAGTCTTCCTCATTTCTTGGTTTGCAGCAGCATCCACCAGATCTCAGCCTTCATCTTCACATGGCATTCTGTGTGTGTGCGTGTGTGTCCAAATTTCTCCTTTCTGTAGCTGAAGCTTCAGTTCTTCAGCCACCTGATGCGAAAGACTGACCCAGAAAAGACCCTGATGTTGGGAAAGATTGAAGGCAGGAGGAGAAGGGGACGACAGAGGATGAGATGGTTGGACAGCATCACTGACTCGATGGACGTGAGTCTGAGCAAGCTCGAGGACTTGGCAATGGACAGGGAAGCCAAGCGTGCTGCAGACCACGGGGCTGCCAAGAGTTGGACATGACTGAGCATCTGAACAACAACAATAAGGACGACAGTCATATTGGATTTCGGCATATTGGATTCCAGCAGTACTTCATCCTAACGAACTACACTTTGGCAACGCCGCTCTGGATAGTGTCACGTTGTGAGGAAGTGGGGGATCAGTGTGATCAAGACTTCAACATGTGGACTCGGAGGATGCAGTTCGCCCCACCCTCATGCTGAACTGAAGCGCGGCTCAGCCACTCGCCTCCCTTGGGCACACACTGTAATTGCATTACACCTCCCTCTGCAAGACGGAAGGCTACACAGCCGCTCAGGGTGGAAAAGGACCAGTGAGACCTCAAGCACCTCTCGTGTGTGTTACAGGCTGGGGCTTCACGTGGGCTCAGGATGGGTAATTGGCCTGAACCTCCTCCCGGGGGGCCCTTCCCGGCTCTCCAAGGCTGGGGGGAAGTATTCCACCCCAACAGGTGCAAACCTACTCTTCCCACTCCCAGCCATGAAAAGGCAGGTGGAGTGTTCAAGAGCCGTGTCGAGGGACTCAATCAACTGCTCTTTCGAAGCTTTTCCCTCCAGCCTGCATTTCTCTTTTTAACACATTTGTAGTGGAGCCTGGCTCCGGGTGCTTGAAAGAAAGTAGTCATTTGCAAGGATCCATATTCCACTGTAAGTGTTGAAAATGAATTTACTTGACTGATTGTTCCCACCTTGTTCCAGAAAGGATTTCAAGGGGTTACGTGGAGATTAAAACCCATTCTAGCTTAGAAGACCTACCCCTCTCAGTCGGATGGACCTGAACATACAAATTAATCCAAACTCTCACGTGACTCCAAACCTGGCCTCTTAGACGGGATGTAGTCTCTTCAAAGTCGTGTTGTTTTTAAGCTATTCAGGCTCAGAGTTGTACGGTGTGTGGGTGTGATGATTGTGGCGTGATGGGTGATGAGGGTGAGAATTAGAAGGTAAAAGTGCTTCTTACAGACTTTCCTGTTATAAAGGAAGAGGAAAGGGAGAAAACCAGCGCTGAGAACAGAAAGCAGGGGTGGGATGGGAAAGAAGGTGAAACAGGGAAACAGAGGGTGTCAGAGACCCACCGTGCCAAAAGCTGTGCTTGTGCTAAACTCTGACCAAATTAAATCCCCAAGAGCACTTTCCCTCTGTCTTTTCAAACTTGTGGATTCTTTCACAGAACTCTCTGGGGCTTAGAAGTTGATCATGACAAGCCAGGTGGAGGCTTTCAGCTCCGGAGAGCCAAGTCTGAGGCTGGCTCTTGCCTCCTGGCTCTGGTGATTTATAATTTTGGCCCCTGGCAAACTCCTTTGCCACATTAAATGCAGGCTCACCCACGGCAAGCAGGCTGGCGGGCTCTGCTCCAGTGCCACCCCCCCACCCCCACCCGGGGACGCCCCCACTGGCCCAGGACCGCAGGCAGGGCCTGGAAAAAGCCTTTAGGAGAGAGTGTGGAGCAGCCGCTGGCTCAGCACCCAGCTTTCTGTGGGTCCCCAGCCTCCCTTCCACACCTGCCCCCGGTTCCACCACAGCCAGAGCATCACCAATGGAGCTAGTTACCTGTGAGCCACCTGGCAACTCAGAGGAAAGGGGGGAAGCGTGCACTCAGCTTATGTTCGGGGACGAGCTGATACTCGTGCTCGCTGCTAAGGCATGGCGAGGGGGGGGGGGGGTGGGGGCGGGGGGAGAGCTGAGATAAGCCCTGCCCGGTCTAGCTGGCAGTGCCCACAGCCATGAAGACACTCGTCAGGTTCATTACAGCTCTGCACCCCAACTGAGCTCCAACATGACAGCTCCTCAGGGTCACCCTGCACCACCAGCAGCCTTGTTCCTGTTCAGCACCCCAGGGCAGCATAGGCTGCTTCCAGGTAAGGAAGGGCAGAGGGCCCCTTTTCCATCAAGGAGGTTCCAGTGCAAACACACCACCTCCCCCGACCACCCCCAGAACTTTCTTTGCAAACCAAGTGGAAAAAGGAGCGTGGCCTTTGAAATGCCAGAGAGGCCCTGAGTCCCTTCCCCAAAGGCAGTGGGGGCTTGAATAATATGCTTGTATGATAAGGGTTTGGCTGTCCAGTGGTTAGGATCTGTGCTTCCACTGCAGGGGACACAGGTTTGATCCCTAGTGGGGGAACTAAGGGCTTTTCCCCTGATAGTTCAGGGAGTAAAGGATCTGCCTGCAATGTGGGAGACCTGGGTTCGATTCCTGGGTCAGGAAGAGCCACCGGAGAAGGGATAGGCTCCCCACTCTAGTATTCCTGGGCTTCCCTGGTGGCTCAGATGGAACTAAGATTCCTGCATGCTACTAGGCTAAAAAAAAAAAAGAAGAAGAAGAAGAAAAGAAAAAGTAAAAAATCTCCCTCGGGGGCACAGCAGTTAGGACTCCACCTTGCAATGCAGGCCGATAGACCTGGATAGACACCAATTCTATCCCTGGTCCAGGAAGGTTCCACACCTGCGGAGCAGCTGAGCCCAGGCACCAGAACTGCTGAGCCCACGTGCAGCAGCTACTGAAGCCCGCGTGCCTGGAGCCCGTGCTCCACAGCAAGAGGAGCCACCGCAATGAGAGGCCTGCACGCTGCAACTACAGAGGAGACCCCGCGCTCAGCAACTAGACCCAGTGCAGCCCAAAATGCAAGCACGCGGGCTAAGTTGCTCGGTCGTGTCCGACTCTTTGCGACCCCATGAATTGTAGCCCACCAGGCTCCTCTGTCCAAAAAGCAAATCTTTTAAAAGGCTGGGAAGGGTCTTGGCAAGAGTGACAGGTAAGGACAAAGGAGCTTCCAGGCGACCTCCAATGTGTAAAAGGACGCAGAAGCGGTCGGTGGCTCCCTTCCATCGCCACCTTAGGCCCTGCCTGCGTCGCGGCACCGCCCTGGGGCTATCTTCTCCCGGCTCAGCCCGCCCTCCCACCAGGAGAACCAAGGCACAGGGGGCGGAAGGGTCTTGCTACCGAGTGCATGAGGATGGGGGATGGAACCAGGTCCGGGCATAACTGAGACCTCTCTTCCCTCCGACCTTTGGCAGAAAAGAAAAACAGGACCCACGAGAGAGGAAGCAGTTTGCAAAGATGTGGCGGCAAAGCGGGGGCCACGATCACACTCCCACATCCATGCATTTGGAGCTATTTGCCACGGAGCTTTCCCGGCGCCTCACGTCGTGCACAGAAAATCACGGGTCCCTCCCCCAGGGCTGCACCCCGGGGTGAACGGAGGCTACTTCCTACACCCACCCTAGTAATGCCTCATAATTAAGATTCCCGGGAATAAAGTAACGCCGGGGAGCTTCATGGAAAATCTGCCTTCAGACGGCTCAGGTCAGCCTTAGGCACAGACAGCAGACTAATGAACGGCCCCCTTGGGTCCAAAAGAAAAGATGTAATCGGCCCGCACAAAGCCCGCCCTGTGCAATTACAGGAATCCACATGGATGGGCTGACCTGTGACCCATACCACAAAATGAAGACTTTCAAACATCATTGGGAGGTAGGGGGAGCGACGGCTGGCCAGCTGCTCCCGACTTCCAACTCCCCAGGGTGCCAAAGAGAACAAGATCCAAAGTGCTGGAAAGAAATGTGGCCGACTCTTAGCGGTCATTGTGCCGCTTTCTGGCGGTAGTTGATTCGTGGGGGCGGAGGTGGGGGCAGAGAGAGGTGGCTAATGCAAGCTTTTTTTGAACCACTCAGATGCATGTCACAGAATCACATTTCCTTGAAGAAATTACTTCTTTCTAAAGAAATCAGACTCTCCAATAGCCGGAAGATGTGTTCATTATACTTTGCCAGAGTATTAAAGAGGGTATATTCAGGGCTGGGGGATGCGGGGAGGCACCCCGAGGTGTAATGAGAAGCACAGTCCTACTTGCATTTAAGGGTCGGGAACGTCTGAGCACAGGGCCGACCGCCCAAGTTTTAGGCAGAATCGACTGAGGACAAGTAAAGACTATTTCCCCAGACTCCGGGAGCCATGTCTCATCTCTCAGGGAACCAGCTGGACACACGATGCCTCAGTGATCCAGCTAACAGGGACCCTCGTCCCCTGACCTCCAAGAGCAGGGAGGCCAAGGAGGAACCACAGTTCCTCCTGGAAAGCCTGCAGAAAGGGACCTCCACCTCCATGCCGCCGACCCGGAGAACCTGCAACCAGCAGCGGGCTCCTCTCTCCTTCTCTTTAAAAATCAACACCCATTCCCCGTTTTCGCTTTTGGCAAACATTGCCTAACTGCTGCTGTTTTCCCTGAAGTCTCTGAAGACAGAGAGTTGGATAATGAGCTGGCAGGCTCTTTTGAAATGTTTACTGTGTTCCTTTAAGCAAGGGACATGCTGGTTCCTAAACTAATTTGGGGTTGCTAGATCTTTTCTACTCTTTCTGGAGATCTCCGAAGTAAACACACGGACTTAAGTGTAATTAAGCTGTATCAGAGAGTCAAATAAACAGCCATGGGGCTTCCTAAGGGATAAACCATTGCTGATCTGTCAATAGGCAGAGATTTTCTCCTTAATTCTCCCAGCGGAAAAGAAAGAAATACTCGAGCATTAAGGTGACACATGATCGCATACCCCAAAGATCAGAGGATGAAAGGCGAGGAGGTCTTGACCGTGGCACACAGAACAGACCCAGGTCTTCAGAGACGCCTTCCTAAGTGCAAACTGGCTTGCATAACAGAGTTTTTATTCGAAAATTTTCTGAGCCTCAACCTGGCATAGTTCACAGCCTTGTTGAAAAATAAATAAGTAAAACTCAGGGTATCTAGTCGTGTGTCATTTCTGTGAGAACTGTAATAAATGCGTCCACGTAAGCCCTAAATTCCCACTTTCATAATGGACATCTGGGGTTAGAATGACATTTATATAAATCCCACTTGGTATTTTGGTTGCATGTTTGTCACAAGGAGTTCAAAGGCATTTATAGACATTCTGATTAGCGCTTGTGATATCCCGGTGGGGTGGCAAATTCTATTAGCTCAGTTTTACAATTGGGAATAGAAAATCTTACAGCAGCCAAATGGTTTGGCAAAAACCATATGGCGTGTCACTGATAACGCTTTGAGAAGAAAACAGGTTTTTCTTTTCAGCATCTCTCCCTGCATCAGTCCTCTATTCAATTTGCTTGATTTTTTTTTTTTAATTAGATAATGTAGGTGATTCTCACCTACATCTTTAACCTGCTGGGGCAGTGTTCATCTGGGCAGGGAGTGGGGGGACACTGAGCTCCTCCCCTCCATTTGTTGGGAAGGACCAATTTCCTTGCATCACTCCAGCCCTCTGAGAGCAAATTCCAGGAAGCAAAGATGGGCATCCTGGCAAGTAATGCCCAGAAGAGGGGGTATGAGAGCCCAGCACAAAGAGGAATCGCCCAGGCCCCCTTTCCCCACATAACCCTCTCAGGATCCCTGTGCCTGAGCCCAGATGACTCCTCCACTGCCGTAGTCCAAACAAGAAGTGGGGAAGGAAGAACAGGAAGAAAGACGTGGGCTTGCTGTCTAGGGCAGATGGTGTATTGGGAACAGATGCCAGGGACAAAGAAGACACTCGACTCCTCAGCGGCTGCCATCGCCTCTTGCAAGAGAAGGACCTCAGGCTGCAGAGAACAGAGCAAGTTGTGGTGGGGAGGTGCCTGGGGCTGCAGCTCATGTCCCTCGGCCACTGGAGCCCATTCCAGGTGCTTGAAGGCCTTGCAGACGAAACTGTCCAATTAGTCCAGAAATAACCCACTCCTGACAAGTCAGCCTTTGGGGGTTCCCAGGTGGCTCAGTGGTAAGGAATCCGCCTACCAAAGTAGCAGATGCAGGAGGCAGGGGCTAAATCTTTAGATCAGGAAGATCCCCTGGGGGAGGAAAGAGCAGCCCACTCCAGTATTCTTGCCTGGAAAATCCCATGGACAGAGGAGCCTGGTGGGTGACAGTCCATGGGGTCGCAAAGAATCGGATACGATTAAGCAGGCAGGCAGGACACACGAGGAGTTGGACGAAGCAGTGCCCAGAAGAAAGGGTCAAAATTTCGCTGCCACGAGGCAAGGTTTGTTGAGGGTCCAGGAGCACCCTCTCCACTGGTCGACTCCATGCCTGCCCTCCCCTCCGCAGGCCCCAGCCATTGCCTTCTCCATAACCTGTCCCTTCCTGTGCCAGGGCCCCCACGGAGCACGCCATCTGCCGGGAGCACCTCTCCCCTGCTAGGACAACCGCACGCATCCTGTCCAAACCTGAACTCCTCAGGGAGGGCTTCCTCTCCTGGCCCTCAACCTGGGATCAACCCCTGCTCCTCCCAGGCCTTCCCAGCATCTCCTGCAGGTGACCTGTGACAACCGGGACGAAACCATTCATTCTGACTTGGTTTGTGCAATGGATGTTTCCCCACTGAGAGGCAGGCTCACTTTCCCCCAGCTCACTACTGCCTGCCCAGTGCTAGCATGGCACCCAAAACAAGCAATTCATCCGTTACAACATCAGTTCATTAAGTACAAAGAAAATGCTTGTGTGCTTGGTCATGTCAGACTCTTTGTGACCCCATGGACTGACTGTGGCCCGCCAGGCCCCTCCATCCATGGGATTCTCCAGGCAAGAACACTGGAATGGGTTGCCATTCCATTCTCCAGAGGATCTTCCCAACCCAGGGACTGAGCCCACAGCTCCTGCATCTCCTGCGCTGGCAGGTGGGTTCTCTACCAGTGTGCTACCTGGGAAGCCTAGGCACAAAGATACAACCCCACAAATGATGGGAAACGGCAGTGAGGGGGAGGGAGGCTCTTCTGGGACTGTGGTCTTCTGCTTCCCTGGCCACGCCCACCACTAAGAGGAGAAGGGCGGGGAGGAAGAGGCCCGGAGCTCAGCCTGTGTCTTCTCCGTGGGAATGACCCACATGGCCCCTCTAGACTTTGGTTTTCGGAATCCATGAAGGCCTCTTTCCCAAAGGATGCTTGTTCTTTTGCTAGAGAATCGTGAATTCAGTTCTATTTTCTGATATTCAAATTCTGTTCACGGTAAATTTTTTCCTGGAATTTCATAGTCTGTGCTTGTTTGGGAGGAATCAATTAAGTTTGTTATATTGTAGCCATGCTTCAAAATACACAGGAGATTCCAAAGCTGAGCTCCTAATGACTGTATTTTATCAAATTAGGATCGTTCATTCAATTATGAGTAAAGCTTCCATCAACATCAATAGCATTGTTGGAGGCTTGTTTTTTGCTTTTTTTTTTTTCCTCAAACAGAATTCCTCACCGCCCCCTGGGAACTTCATAAAAATATCATTAGAAACAGAAAGGTATTAGCCTCTTTTCACAGCTCTGCAAGCTGCTTTTTTTTTTTGCGAATAACCAGAGGCCCTTTTTCGAAAACAGAGGAGGTCTGTCATTGGGGCTAGAACACGACCACCAAGCTTCACAAGCACTGAAAACTGATCCCAGAGTAAGTTAAGCGAGAGACAAATGGGCTCTTTTTAAAATTTTTATTGGAGTCCAGTTGCTTTGCGATTCTGTGCCAGTTTCTACTGTACGGCAAAATGAATCAGCCGTACACATAAATATATGCATATATCCCTCCCTCTCAGACTTCCGTCTCCTGCAGGTCATCACACTGCGTTAGGTAGTGTTAGGTAGTGTTCCAGGTGCTATACAGTAGGTTCTCATTGGTTGCCTATTTTATACATAGTATCAACAGTATATATATATGTCTGCGAAATTCTAGGCTGGATGAATCACAAGCTAGAATCAAGACTGCCAGGAGAAATATCAACAACCTCACACATGCCGATGATACCACTCTAATGGCAGAAAGTGAAGAGGAACTAAAGAGCCTGTTGATGAGGGTGAAAGAGGAGACTGAAAAAGCTGGCTTAAAACTCAGTATTTGAGAAATTAAGATCATGGCATCTGGTTCCATCAATGCAAATAGAAGGGGGAAAAGGAGAAGCAATGACCGGTTTTATTTTCTTGTGCTCCAAAATCACTATGGATGGTGACTGCAGTCATGAAGTTAAAAGACCCTTGCTCCTTGGGGAAAAAAAAAAAAAAAAAAAAAACTATGACAAATCTAGACAGTGTATTAAAAAGCAGAGACATCACTTTGCCAACAAAGGCCTGTACAGTCAAAATTATGATTTTTCCAGTAGTCATGTATGGCTATGAGAGTTGAACCATAAAGAAACCTGAGCACCAAAGAATCGATGCCTTCGAATTGTGGTGTTGGAGAAGACTCTTGAGAGTCCCTTGGACTACAAGGAGATCAAACTAGTCAACCCTAAAGGAAATCAACCCTGAATATTCATTGTAAGGACTGATGCTGAAGCTGAAGCTCCAATACTTTGGACATCTGTTGCAAAGAGCCAACTCACTGGAAAAGATTCTGGTGCTGAGAAAGACTGAGGGCAGGAGGAGAAGGGGACGACGGAGGATGAGATGATGAGACAGTATCACCAACTCAGTGAACATGAATCTGAGCAAATTCCAAGAGATAGCAGAGGACAGAGGAGCCTGACATGCCGCAATCCATGGGGTCACAAAGAGTCAGACACGATCAACAATATACGTCAATCCCAGTCTTCCGATTGCTCCCACCCCTCCTTCTCCCCTTGGTATCCATACATTTGTTCTTTGTGTCTCTATTTCTGCTTTGCAAAAAAAGATCATCCCTACTATGTTTTTAGACTCCAAATACATGTGTTAATATATGATGCTTATTTTTCTCTTTCTGACTTATTTCACTCTGTATGACAGACAGTCTCTAAAAGAGGATAGGAGGCAGGGGTCAACCGGTAAGAGAATAAATGGAGAGGACAGGGCAGTGAACGTGTGGACAATTCAGCCCCCAGCACAGGGAAGCCAGCCAGAGCTGAGAGAAGTCAGTCCCGGATGTACGGGACGAGGCAATTTGTCCCAGAACTCTTTTCTAGTGATAAAATACACTAAAACTGAGACCAGTGGAGCAGGACCAGCAAGCTTCTCCACTGATGTAATCATATCATTTTCAATTCCTTCACGGAACCTGCCGAGCCCTTAAAAGAGTCTGCAAGCCTAAAACTGCATGTGCTATGAAAGTACACTTAGAATTCACTTCAAATGGTTTTAATTTTTTTAATGACAAATGGCACATCTCTCTTTGCCAGTTACCCAGAGGCAGACCCAAATCTGAGAACAGAAGCCATTAGCACCCCCGTGAAAAACAAATACGAGTCTTCTGTCTTCCTATTCTCTGCAGTGTTGAGTTGTCACTTCCGTAACAGGAAGAGGAGGGAAAAAGACAGAGGGAAACCCGAAACTCCAGGAACACGTGTTCAGCAGAAGAGAACTTGATCTCCTCCTTATTTTTGAGCTACTAAGACGAGCAGCTTTTGCTTCTTGAGAAGTCCCTGTTCTCACCTTCACAGCTTCAAGAAACCGAAGATTTCCACCCAGATTGAGACTCGCTCCTCTCCCCTTTCACAAATTACTCTATTTCTGTATAATCCATGAGTTTCCAAACACACCCCAGATGCACGTGTTGCACATTAGGACACACGTCCCCCTGGGCAGCCGTCGCGGGCAAGGGGTGTGGTGAACAGATTCTCAGGGTCCAGCTCAGAGCCTCGCAGGCAATCGGACCCTTCACTCCTACGTCCCCACTGGTCTAGAGTCTCTGCATCTCACGTGCCCTCCAAGCTGCTGTGGTCTGTGTGATTTCTGAACCACAGATTGGCTCTGACTTAGAATCTTCCCTTAACTCCTGGGAGGAAGCTCAGATTCCTGAGTCCCAGAGAAGCATGGCCCCAGGAGGCATTCTGGTCCCACCTGCCGCCCCTCCCCTAACCTCGACCTTGGCCGCAGCCCCTCACTGAGCTGCGCAGCGCTGGTTCCTCAGCCTCGCCTCCCAGCCAAGCCACACACGGAGTGCTCGGGGCCCTGAGCACTGCGGGGAGGTGGCAGTGCAGTGAATTAAAGGTGATGCTGTGGGGTGCTGGACTCAGCTCCTGGAGAGCGCCCTGACTGAGGCAGGCGGTCGATGGGCACGGCCTTCCCCAGGGTACAGTCACTGGAGGTTCACTTCCTGTGGTCCCAAACGCAAAGACAAGAATTGACTTGGCAGGACAACTGGCAGTCTTTCTGCGCCAGTGTGGTCAGGACAACTGAGATAATGTAACTGGGAAAGGTGAATTTTGAATGTCTGCGGGATCTGCTTCTGCGACCTTAACCCTCATCCTGCAGCTTCGTTATTGTAGCCAGACACAATGGCCTGCCTTAGGGAGGTAACCTGGGCCTGACCACCTGTGAAATGGCTGTGAGGAGGTGAAACTCACACAGCCAGCACCCTGCCTCAGGCCTGCCCTTCCAGCGGACAGTTGCGAGGACTGAACCGCCTTTTGACTTGTTTATCTTCTCCCCCCTACCTCCCCCCGCCATCTCTGATCCAAAAAGAATCTGGCCCCTGCAGGACATTCATTTTGAGCCACTAACCTGCCATGGGCTTTCCTGGTGGAGCAGACAGTAGAGGCGTGGCCTGCAGTGAGGGAGACCTGGGTGTGATCCTTGGTTGGGAAGATCCCCTGAAGGAGGGCATGGCAACCCACTCCAGTATTCTTGCCTGGAGAATCCCCATGGACAGAGGATTCTGGCGAGCTATAGTCCACGGGGTCCTGAAGAGTCTCAGACACAACTGAACGACTAAGCACAGCATAACCTGCCATCTTCACGGTCAGTCAGCTTCCAAATAAAGTCTCTTCCTTGCCTTAACACCTCATCTTGGATTCATTAGCCTATCACGTGGGGAACAGAGCAAGGCTGGACTTGGTAACAATAGGAGGCTGGGCTCTGCCCAGACCACATATTCTCATTCTCAAAGACAGGAGGCACCCTGACCACACATGGGCAGAAAGACTCCTGGGAGGTCAAAGGAGAATGATGCTAACTGATGCCAACTACCCATAAGCTTTTGCGGTGGAATCCATCTTGGCTGAGCGATGCGTGTGTGCACACACCAGAGGATCTGAGACACCCCAAATATGGACTCTGAACTGGACAAATCAAAATGACTGATCAGAAGAAAAACGGAAGAAATGCCCCATAAAAGTAATTCAAACTTCCCCGAGGGCCTGACTCAGGGACACTCTCAAGAGTCCACCCCGCGTCTCTCCACATGGATTTTGCTCTCTTTCCTTCTAATAAATACTCGACTTGCTTCACTACTTTGCATCTCTGTGGGAATTCTTTTCCTGCAAAGCCAAAGGGCCGGGGCCTTGTCACTGACCACAGGTCTAACGGCCAGGATTCTTTGCTCTCACCATTGTGACTCAACCTCAACCTCTGGCCAGGAACTGAAGGCCCGCTTCAAGCAGCTGTAGGCTGAGGCCACCTAGGATCATGACCACCCCCTACACCCACCCTCTGAGAGGCTGTTCTTTCAGGTGTGCAGAGGAAAGTTTGAGGATTACATATGTGTGATGTAACTCATACTGGTTATGATAGTTACTATACAAACATATAAAAACAAGGGTTAGTAAGAATGTGGAGAAGTCAGAATCTTGGTGCAGCTGCTCTAGAAGGATCTAGTGGTTCATCAGAAAATTAAATGTAGAATTACCATGTAACCCAGGAATTCCACTTCTGGGTGTACACTCAAAAGAACTGAAAGCAGCTCTTGAAGAGACATTTGCACACCATATTCAGAGCTGCACTATTTACAACAGCCGAAAGATGGAAACGACCCAAATGTCCATCAACTGAGAATGGATAAACAAAGTGTGGTATAGTCGCACAATGGAATATTACTCAGCTTAAACTGAAAAAGGAAGGAAATTCTGACACATGCTAAAGCATGGATAAACCTTGAAGACATCACACTAGGGAAATAAGCCAGACACAAAAGGACAAACATTTTATGATTCCACTTCCATGAAGTATCCAGAGGAATCAGAGTCAAGAGAGACAGAAAGCAGGATGGTGCGCACCAGAGGAGGGACCAGGGAGTTAGTGTTTAATGCGGACAGAGTTTCAGCTGGGGAAGATGAAAACAGTTCTTCAGATGGATGGTGGCGGCGGTTACCCTACAATGCAAATGTACTTAACGTAACTGAACTAAGCTCTTAAAATGCTTCAAATGGTAAACTTTATACTATGTATATTTTTACCACAATTAAAAAAATACATAGAATTTCTGATTCTAACATTGATTTAGCCATCAGGACTCGGTTTACCCCTCACATTAATAACAAACAGACAAAACTACTTTAAAAAAAAATAGTAATTTTCAGATATTGGACAGCAGGCAAGCATAGAACAGTGATCCTTGAGAAACAGAAACACATGAAATCAGCCTGAAGGTTGCCTTCACGTGCTGCCTGGAAAATGTTCCCAGGTCACACTGCAGAGAGGGATGACCCCAACCCAGCCTGTGGTTCTCCCACAAGTGAGGGGATGGAGTTGAGACCTGGGAACCAAGGAGGCTGGGACTGCAGGGCAGCGCTGGAGGAGAGGAGGAGCTGCAGGAGGGGAGTCGGTTGCTTGGAGAGAGAGCTCTGTGGTCCTGCTGAGGGTCTCCCTGGAGACCTCAGCTGAGGACTCCTCAGCAAGTGCAGAGCAAACCAGGAGAGACCCACCAGGAAGGAACACAGAGAAGCATTTTGAAGTTCACAGAGGGCTATAAATAGTTAGTATTCTCACAGAAACAGAGAAACCTTGTAACACACAGGGCTTCAGGAAGAGTACTCAGAAGGAAATTGTCTCAAAAGTGGGGCAAAATTAGCCCTCTGCTAATGGCCATTCTGATCTTGCCTAACCAAAGTGAAGAGTTAGCCTCAAAAGGACTGTTATTTCCAAGTAACATAATGGCTCGCAAGAACAAAGCTCAAGGATATGTAAAGAAATACAAAAATACCCACCACTCAGAACAAAATGAAATTTACAATTCTGACATCCAATTAAAAATTGTTAAGAATGCAAAGTAACAAGAAAACATTCCTCATACCCAGGAGAAAAGATCAACTGAAACAGACCCAACAATGATACAGATGGTGGAGTTAGTTGAAAAGGTGCTAAATATTTTCTATAACTAGATTTTGTACACTGGGAGGGTAGAAGAAAACCTAATTTTGAAAAGATATGTAAGGTGTAAAAAGACATATATTGAATGGGTAGAGATTTTTTTTAAGATGTCTATACCAGTGGGCAAAAAGCACATGAAAAGATACTCAACACTTCTAATGATCAGAGAAGCACAAATCAAAACTACAATGAGGTATCACCTCACATTGGTCAGAAGTGCCATCATCAAAAAAGTCAACAAACCGTAAATATTGGAAAGAGCGTGAAGAAAAGGGAACCCTTACTCTGTCGGTGTACATTGATATAATTACTCTGGAGGACAGTGTGGAGGTTTCTTTAAAAACTAAAAACAGAACTGCCGTATTACTAGCAATCCCACTCCTGGGCATGTATCTAGAGAAGACCATAACTGGAAAAAAAGACAGATGCTATTACACCACAATGTTCACGACAGCAAGACAGGGAGCAACTGAAATGTCCATCAAAAGAAGAGTGAATAAAGAAGAAGTGTTACATACATGCGACGGAACATTCCTCACCCATTAAAAAGAATGAAGAATGCCATTTGCAGCAACATAGATGGCACCTCGAGATTATCCCACTAAGTGAAGTCAGTTGGAGAAAGACAAATATCTTACAACATCACTCACACATGGAAGTCAATGTAAAAATGATACAAATAAATTCATTTGCAAAACTGAAACAGACTTACAGATATTGAAAACAAATTAATGGTTACCAAAAGGGGAAAGTGGAGGGGAGTGATACATCAGGAGCTTGGGATTAACACACACACACTATTATATATAAGATTAAAGAACCAAAAGGAGCTACTAGATAGCACAGAGAACTCTACTCAGTATTCTGCTCGATACTCCTATATGGAAAAGCAACCTGAAAAGAATGAATATATGTATAACTGAATCACTTTGCTGTATACTTGAAACTAACAAAACTTTAAATCAGTTAAACTTCCATCACATTCTTAAAAATAAAGATAAAAATTTTTAGAAGATGTCTAGAATTAACAGTAGATGACACAGTACAGGAAAAAAAAAAATTTAGTACCCTTGTAGATTCAGTGGAAGAAAAAGCCATCCAAAATAAAACAACAAGAGTAAAATTATGGGGAAAAAATGAACAGAGCTTTAGTGGGATGAATTCAAACAGCCCAGTGTATGTGCAATTGAAGTCCCTAAAGGAGAGGCAGGTGGAGAGAGAAATATTTGAAGACGTTAATATAATGGTTGAAATTTTTCCAAACTTGGTGAAAACCATAAATACATGAATACAAAAAGCTCAATAAATCCCAAATACAAGAAATATGAAGAACACTACACCAAGGCACTTCATTGTAAAGCTGCCCAAAATCAGCGATAAGGAGAAAACTTCAGAAGCAGCTGGAGTGAAGGAGGGAAGGACACTTTATATTCAGAGGAACAAACAGGAATGATAGCCAGCATCTCGTCAGAAATACTGCATGCCAGATACAATACAGCGACATCTGAAAGTTTAAAATCCGCCAGTCTAGAATTATGCATCCAGCCAGAAAGCATGTGAACAAAGGACTGTTCCATATATACAAAAGCTGCAGAAATTTATCAACCAGCAGAACTTCACTCAAGCAATGATGAACTAAGTCCTCTGAGCAGAAAGCAAATCACAACAAAAATCAGATTGTACATAAAGGAATGATGTGCATCAGAAATGGTGAATACTGGGTAAGTGTTAAAGAAATAGTCTCTTATTTAAAAAAATCTTTTAAAAAGATAATTGATGGTTTCAAGTAAACACAGTAGTGATGTATTGTGAGGGATAAAACTCAGGTAGAAGTAAAAGATGTGATAGCAATAGCACAGAAGCTAGGAGAGGAAAGAGGGAAACAGAGCCCCGTGAAACTGTTGAGAACTTTAAGACGCGCACCATAAAGCCTGAAGCAACTTTTATTAAAAAAAATAATAAATAGGTGCAGTAAGCCAACAAAGGACATAAGCTAAAATAATAAAAACCTCTCAGTCAATCCAAAAGAAGTCAGGAAAAAGACAGCAAACAGCATGTGAGGCGAATAGAAAGCAAATAGCAATGCAGTAGATAGAAACTCAGTGATGTCAATACTTATTAAATGTACAGGCTCTAAACACCTCAAGTTAAAGCAAAGATTGTCAGATTGAATAAAAAAGCAGGAATTACCTACATATTGCCTAAACTATATCCATCTTATTAAAAAGATGTAGATAAATTGAATAAAAACAGACCATATCATGCTGAAAATAATAAGAAAGATGGCGTGTCTCCCTTAGTATTAGACAAAGCAGACTTCAGAGCAAATTAAGAAAATCACTTGCTAATGATAAAGGAGTCAATTAACCTAAAAGACAAAAACCCTAAATGTTTATGCCTCTAAGAGCTTCAGAATACGTGGAACAAAAACTGGTAGGACTAAAAGGAGAAGTAGACAAATCCACAGTTATTGTTGGGGACTTCAGAAACCTCTCTTAATTGATAGAATAAGTATATATAAAAATCAGTAAGAATCTAAGCACCATTAACAATACTATAAGTCCATTTGACCTGAAGTTTATAGAATATGATAAATAACAACCAAAGAATATGTATTCCTTTTGAAGAATATTCAAATATTTACAAAGATAGGGACCAAAAATTAAGTAAATTTACAAGAATTCAAACAATACAAGTTATGTTCTCTGGCCACCATGAAATCAGGAACCAATACCTGAAAGTATCTGGAAATTCCCCAGTATATGGAAACTAAATAATATGCTTCTAACTAACTTATGAGTCAAAGAAGAAATAACCAGGAATATTAGAATATAAGGCTTCCCCAGTAGCTCAGTGGCAAAGAAGCTGCCTGCAGTGCAGGAGCCGCAGTTTCGATCCCTGGGTGGGGAAGATTCCCTGTAGGAGGGCAGGGCAGCCTACCCCCGTATCCTTGTCTGGAGAATCCCATGGACAGAGGAACCTGACGAGTTATGGTTCATAGGGTTGCAGAGTCAGAAACAACTGAAGTGACTTAGCACACATTAGAATGTAGTTTGATATTAATGAAAATAAAAACATGACATGTTGACACGTTAAGATGCAATTAAAACAGTACTTACAGTGAAATTTATAGAACTGAACACCTAAAAAGAAAAAGAGAAAACTCTTGAAAGCTTCCATCTTAAGAAATAAGAAAAAGTAAAATAAAAATCAATGAAGTGGGAAAAGAAAAATTATATAAAATAATGAAGCCAAAAACTAAGTATTTGAAAAGATAAATTCAAACTGATAAAGTGAAAGTCGCTCACTTTGTGATCCCATGCACTTAAAGATGCCGGGAATTCTCCAGGCAAGAATACTGGAGTGGGTAGCCATCTCCTTCTCTGGGAGATTGTCCCATTCCACAGATCAAACCTGGGTCGCCTGCACTGCAGGTGGATTCTTTACCATTCCAGCCACCAGGAAAGCCTTTACCTTTAGCCAAACAAACGTGGGAAAGAGACAGAGAAAAGAAATCACCAATATCAGAAATAAGAAAGAGGAGCAAAATTCCTACAAATCCTATAGGCAAAAATAATAATAATGAGAGAATATTATGGACAACTTTATATAAATTCAAAATGGGAAATTACTTGGAAGACACAAATTTCCAAAGTTCACCCAAGAATAAACAGGCAGTCCTAATAGGTAGCTTTATATCTATTAAAGAAATTGAATTTGTACTTAGACTCTTTCTCACAGAGTAATATCCCAAGCCCAAAAGGTTTAATGAGAGAGTTCCAACCACCACTTAAGAAAGAAACAAAATCAATTCTACACAAATCCTTCCAGAAAACTGAAGAGGCGGGGGCATTTTCTAACTTGTACAAGGCCAGCATTACCCTGATACCAAAATCAGAAAATATTACAAGAAACTGCAGAGCAATATCCCTCTCCTGTACACAAGAGACATAAATATTCTTAACAAAATGTGAGCATATATAATCCAACACTAGGCAAAAAGATACTACACTGTGACCAAATGGGGTTCATGAAAGAATGCAAGGTTGACTGAACACCTGAAAATCAGATAGTGTAATTCATCATATTGTCAGAATAAAAGAGTAAAAAGAGGATTATATCAATAAACACAAAAGACTCATTTCACAAAATCTAATCTCTCATCCCTTATAAATACTGTCAGGAAATCAGTATTAGAGGAAATTCCTCAACCTGAGGAAGAGCAGCTGCAAGAAAGCTGCAAGTGCCATCACTACGGGTAGAAGACTTAATTCTTTCCCCCGAGCTCAAGAACAAGATAAGGATGTCTGTTCTTACCACTTTTATTCACTTTTTTTTTTTTGAGGGTCCAGCTAACTCAAAGGGGGCTTCCAAGGTGGTTCAAGAAGTAAAGAATCTGCCTGCCAGTGCAGGGGCCACAGGAGACATAGGTTCAGTCCCTGGGTCGGGAAGATTCCCTGGAGGAGGAAATCCCTCCAGTATTCTTGCCTGGGAAATCCCATGGACAGAAGAGCCTGCTGGGCTACAGTCCATGGGGTCACAAAGAGTCAGACACAACTGAAGCGACTGAGCATACACATATACTAACGCAAAACTGCAGAGAGAAGAAATAAAAGGCATATATACTTGAAAGGTAGAAGTAAAACTGCCATAATTGCTCATAGTCATGACCCTCAACGCAGAGCATCCTAAGGAATCTACAAAAACAAAAACCACCAGAACTAATAAGTGAGTTTACCAGGCATGCAAGATACAGGCCAATACGAATGACTCTATGTATTAATATTAACTAGCCTATATATTTCTACATATTAACAAGTAAACAAAAGAAATTGAAATAGAAAAAATAAAATTATTCAAATATAATCAAAGCAGATAAAATGCTTGGGGTTGAATTTGAAAAAGGATGTGCAAACACCACAACAAACAACACAACAGTGTGAGAGGAACGGCTCTGTAAACGGAGAGACACTGTATTCGCGCATCAGAAGACTCAGTGCTGTTAAGCTGTCAGGCGTCCCCAGATGAACGTGCAGATTCAATATTGACTCAGTGAAAATCTCAGCAAATTTGCTGTAGAAATGGAGTAGCTGATTTTAAAGTTTATATTTAGTCATTCAGTCACGTCCAACTCTTTGAGACCCCGTGGACTGCAGCCCACCAGGCTCCTCTGTTCATAGAATTCTCCGGGCAAGAATATTGGAGTGGCTTACCATTTCCTTCTCCAGGGGATCTTCCCAGCCCAGGGATCAAACTCAGGTCTCCTGCATTGCAAGAAGATTCTTTACTGTCTGAGCCACCAGGGGCCACAGGAGGCCCCTGTATATTTATATTAAATTATATGTTAATTTATATTAAAATACAAGCACCTAGAAAAACTACACACACACACATTTTGGGGGAAAATAGGACAAAGAAAGCTGAAACTAAATGAATAAATTTAATGATTTATTATAATACTACACTAATCAAGACAGTACCATACTAATGTATGGATAGACAGCATCACAATAATGCATAGTATAGCAGGTAATGTCGGAGAAGGCAGTGGCACCCACTCCTGCACTCTGGCCTGGAAAATCTCATGGACGGAGGAGCCTGGTGGGCTGCAGTCCATGGGGCCGCTAAAAGCCAGACACAACTGAGCGACTTCACTTTGACTTTTCACTTTCATGCACTGGAGAAGGAAACAGCAACCCACTCCAGTGTTCTTGCCTGGAGAATCCCAGGGATGGGGGAGCCTGGTGGGCTGCCGTCTATGAGGTCACACAGAGTCAGACACGACTGAAGCGACTCAGCAGCAGCAGCAGCAGCAGCATAACAGTTAATGTAGCAGAATAAAGAGGAGAGTAGATAGTGGCTATCTGAGGATGGGAAGGATAGGGGAATGGATTACAAGGAGTTCGAGGAAGCTTAAGGAAGTAATGGTTATAGTCATCATTTGACTGTGGTTATGGTTTCAAATAACCATTTTAGAGGAACTAAAAAGCTTCTGGATGAAAGTGAAGGAAGACAGTGAAAAAATTGGGTTAAAGTTCAACATTCAGAAAACGAAGATCATGGCATCTGGTCCCATGACTTCATGGGAAATAGATAGGGAAACAGTGTCAGACTTTATTTTGGGGGCTCCAAAATCACTGCAGATGGTGATTGCAGCCATGAAATTAAAAGATGCTTACTCCTTGGAAGGAAAGTTATGACCAACCTAGACAACAAAATTAAAAAGCAAAGATGTTACTTTGGCAACAAAGGTCTGTCTAGTCAAGGCTATGGTTTTTCTTGTGGTCATGTATGGATGTGAGACTTGGACTGTGAAGAAGGCTGAGCGCCAAATAATTGATGCTTTTGAACTGTGGTATTAGAGAAGACTCTTGAGAGTCCCTTGGACTGCAAAGAGATCCAACCAGTCCATTCTGAAGGAGATCAGCCCTGGCTGTTCATTGGAAGGACTGATGCTGAAGCTGAAACTCCAATACTTAGGCCATCTCATAAGAAGAGCTGACTCACTGGAAAAGACCCTGATGCTGGGAGGGATTGGGGGCAGGAGGAGAAGAGGGTGGCAGAGGATGAGGTGGTTAGATGGCATCACCGACTCAATGGACATGAATTTGAGCAGACTCTAGGAGATAGTGACAGACAGAGGAGCCCAGCGTGCTGCAGTCCATGGGGCTGCAAATAGTCAGACACAACTTGGCATCTGAAAAGAAACAGCCTCATGAACATAAAATTGTGCACTTTAAATATGTACAGTTTATTGAAACAATTATATTTCAATAAAGCTGAAAAGCAACTTAAAAATTACATCTAACCTCTGTTAACTAGGCAAAGCTAGGCCCATTTTGAAGACTAAGAAATAGTCTCTGAGCAGGATACCAGGGTCTCAGAGGCTGTTCCGAGGCCCAGCTTGGGGTCTCGTGGCTCTGAGAAGACCCAACCTTGCCTGTTCTGCAAGAACGCAGACTGACACAAGCCTCCTCTGCCCCTGTCCAGCCACCCCTGCTCGCCGAGCTCATTCCTATCAGTCTGAGGAAGTTCAGCTCAAAGTTTGCTCCATCTTTATTTTCAAAAGGTTAACTCCTCTGGGACCTTTTCCTCGGACCAAAGTCAGACATGGGACTCTGCCTGGCATTCATCATCAGCCTGGGGTGAGTCCCACCACCTGTGGCTCATCCTCGGAACCCTGTGGACAGCTTGGTCCCACAGCCTCCTGCCATCACAGCATGAGACCCGGGCCCGGAACCATGCTTGGGGATCACGACCAGCACAGAGGTAGGACTGGCTTCACAAACAAGGGCGGGAGCAGAGATTCCTGCTGGAGGGTGCAGAGACCGTTGATGTTAAAGCTCCAGGAGCTAGGGACTCAGGAAGTTTGACCAGCAACCAGCCCAGACGGCACCCGCCATGATGCTTGAAAAGCAGGGACAGAGAAGCGACCCACTTGAGCCTCCGGACGAGCCCTGGCACGTCCACCTCCTTTCAGGTGGCC
The DNA here is from genome assembly GCA_917880005.1 of Nanger dama. NCBI lineage: Eukaryota > Metazoa > Chordata > Mammalia > Artiodactyla > Bovidae > Nanger > Nanger dama. Next base: position 3,894,664 of record CAKJTW010000063.1, on the reverse strand, counting down.
GGGGTCATCTTTGACCTTCGCTGGACCCACAGGAGAGAGGCTACAGAAAGTGCTGGACCAGCATCAGCCTTCACAGCAAGGAAGGAGAGACAGATGCGACTCGACCAAACCCTTGTTCGCTCGCTGAAATGCCAAAAAGGGGATAAAAGTCCACGTCAACGGGCCCAAGGTCTTGACCAGAACTAAGCTGACTCACGCAGCACCTCCTCTTTTGGACGGAGCCCCTCAGCTGGTTCCGGAAAGGCCAAGGGCAGCACCACGTCTGACCCCACCCCCAGTAACCACAGTTCATTCCTAGATTAGCATTCCTTTCTCCCCCACATTCCCATCAGTCCTCAGAGCAGCATCGCCAAAGAAGCCCACGTGGGAATCTGGTTTATACCACCTGCCAACGCTGCCTGGATGCCAGGAACTCGGGCTTCCTGAGCCGGGCAAGTTCTGGAATGCACGCCTCTCTGGCTGCAGTACTTTGCTTTTGCAGGCAATTTGTTCATAAATGCCAAAGAAATATGTGAGACAGGCAAACTGAGAAGCAACCGGAGGGCCCCTAGGTGCCGCAACAGAAAGCTGTGCACCTGCCCTTTCTTGGGTGCTGGGCCGTGAGGAGGAGACGAGGGGAGGAGAGGAAGGCCAGCCCAGCCCCAGGGGCTCACAGCGGGGAGGAGAAGCAGAAAGGGAAGGAGAGGAGAGACAGTCACAAGGGCTTTGGGACCAAGACTGGGGGATAAGGGAGAGCTTCTGGGAGAGGCAAGTTAAACCAAGTGTTTAAGAAGAAAAGGATCAGAAAAGGCCTGTCCTAGGAAAAGGCTTCAGGGGCAAGGCAGTCTGTAAACAGTATGGTGTGATGGGTGGCTGGGGGCTGTGGGTACCAATACCCTACTTGGCCTGCTCGGATCAGAAGCCCAAAAGCATGACTTAGTGTTCTACATATGGGCTAACGTGTACAACTGCTCCAACCCGCCTATTTGAATCACTTTTTAAATTTATCTACCATGGTAGGTAACAAATAGCTATGGGGCTTCCCTAATGAAAGTGAAAGAGGTGCGTGAAAAAGTTGGCTTAAAACTCAACATTCAGAAAACGAAGATCATGGCATCCGGTCCTATCACTTCATGGCAAATAGATGGGGAAACAATGGAAATGGTGAGAGACTTTATTTTCTTGGGCTCCAAAATCACTGCAGATGGTGACTGCAGCCAAGAAATTAAAAGACATTTGCTCCTTGGAAGAAAAGTTATAACCAACCTAGACAGCTTATTAAAAAGCAGAGATGTTACTTTGCCAACAAAGGTCTGTCTAGTCAAAGCTACAGTTTTTCCAGTAGTCATGTACTGATGTGAGAGTTGGACTGCAAAGCAAGCTAAGATCCAAAGAAATGATGCTTTAGAACTATGGTGTTGGAGAAGACTCTTGAGAGTACCTTGGATATCAAGGAGATCCAACCAGTCCATCCTAAAGGAAATCAGTCCTGAAGGACTGCTGCTGAAGCTGAAACTCCAATACTTTGGCCACCTGATGTAAAGAACCGATTCATTGGGAAAGACCCTGATGCTGGAAAAGATTGAAGGCAGGAGAAAGGGGATGACAGAGGATGAGATGGTTGGATGGCATCACCAACTCAATGGACATGAATCTGAGGAAGCTCTGGGAGTTGGTGATGGACAGGGAGGCCTGGCGTGCTGCAGTCCATGGGGTCCCAAAGAGTCAGACACAATTGAGCAACTGAACTGAACTGAGTGTGGGCTAACATGTACAACTGCTCTAACCCACCTATTTGAATCATTTTAAAAATTTATTTATCATGGTCACCCTGCTTATTTAATTTCTATGCAGAGTACATCATGAGAAACGCTGGACTGAAAGAAACACAAGCTGAAATCAAGATTGCTGGGAGAAATATCAATAACCTCAGATATGCAGATGACACCACCCTTATGGCAGAAAGTGAAGAGGAACTAAAGAGCCTCTTGATGAAAGTGAAAGTGGAGAGTGAAAAAGTTGGCCCAAAGCTCAACATTCAGAAAACAAAGATCATGGCATCTGGTCCCATCACTTCATGGGAAATAGATAGGGAAACAGTGTCAGACTTTATTTGGGGTGGCTGCAAAATCACTGCAGATGGTGATTGTAGCCATGAAATTAAAAGACGCTTACTCCTTGGAAAAAGTTATGACCAACCTAGATAGCATATTGAAAAGCAGAGACATTACTTTGCAGACTAAGGTCCGTCTAGTCAAGGCTATGGTTTTTCCAGTGGTCATGTATGGATGTGAGAGTTGGACTGTGAAGAAGGCTGAGCGCCAAATAATTGATGCTTTTGAACTGTGGTGTTGGAGAAGACTCTTGAGAGTCCCTTGGACTGCAAAAAGATCCAACCAGTCCATTCTCAAGGAGATCAGCCCTGGGATTTCTTTGGAAGGAATGATGCTGAAGCTGAAACTCCAGTACTTTGGCCACCTCATGCAAAGAGTTGTCATTGGAAAAGACCCTGATGCTGGGAGGGATTGGGGGCAGGAGGAGAAGGGGACAACAGAGGATACGATGCCTGGAGGGCATCACTGACTCAATGGACTTGAGTCTGAGTGAACTCCGGGAGTTGGTGATGGACAGGGAGGCCTGGCGTGCTGCAATTTATGGGGTTGCAAAGAGTCGGACACGACTGAGCGACTGAACTGAACAAATTGTTATGGGGCTTCCTTGGTGGCTCAGTGGTAAGGAATTTGTCTGCCAGTGCAGAAGACCCAGGTTTGATCTCTGGCTGAGGAAGATCCCTTGGAGAAGGAAATGGCAACCCATCCAGTATTCTTGCCTGGAGAATCCCATGGACAGAGGAGCCTGGCAGGTTACAGTCCATGGGGTTGTGAAAGAGACGGACACAACTTAGCGACTAGAACAACCACCACATGTTTCAAAGGGCTTAAAGTGAAACTGGTCCCTCTTTCCCCTTTGTAAGACTTGGGGGAAGACTGTGAAATAGCCAGACCCTGGATCTGCACCAAGAAAAAGGGGGAAGCTCTTCTGTTGCCTTGCTGGGCTCACAGAAGTAGGTGACATCGCTAAAGACCAACAGCTGCCACACACACACACACACACGAGCACACACACACGAGCACACACACACAGGCACACACACCACACACACACACCAGTGAAAGAGGAGCCAGTATGAGTAGAACAGAAAGAAGCCTGGAGCTAAAGCAAGTGGGGGCTGAGCAAGGCCTCCCCCGAAGGCACCAAGATCAGCACTGACTCAGGACATGGAGCCCCGCAGTGGTGGGCTCAACCTGGAGCCTTCTCCAACCACCCACCCCACCCCAGAGTCTCGGCCCCTTGAAGATGGTGAGCTGGCTGCAAGTCCTCTCAGAGACAAACCCCTCCCCGTCTGGGCCACCAGAATTCTCAGAAAGCTGATAGCACTTCAGAAAGATCACCAGGCTTTCACAGGACATGACCCCACATGTGTGAGTCAGCAGAAAAGACAAAAATATTCAGACCCTGAGGACTTCAGATAAAAGTATCAGCAGAAACAGGACATAGGATGGGTATGCAGTATATCTCTTAACAAAAGGACAAGAGTCAGCAAGGGGCTCCATGAGGAATGACTGTGCAGATCTTTCTTGCTGTTGCTCAGCCGCTCAGCCGTGCCCAACTCTTTGTGACCCCATGGACTGCAGCACACCACGCTCCTCTGTCCACCACCATCTCCTGAAGTTTGCCCAAATTCACGTCCATTGAGTCGGTGATGCCGTCCAACCATCTCCTCCTCAGTCACCCCCTTTTTCTCCTGCCCTCCATCTTTCCCAGCATCAGCATCTTTTCCAATGAGTCAGCTCTTCGCATCAGGTGGCCAAAGTGTCTAAAAAGTACAGATCTTAAAATGAACCGAAACATAACTTCTAGGATTGAAAAGTATCATTTTGGAAATATTAATTCAATGGACGAACCAAACAATCCATTAGAACCCATGGCCCAAACGCCTGTTTCCCGTATTCTCCTTTCTCCTCAAATCCCAAGCCTTCTTTCATCCTCACTCTGAGTCTCCACCTCACAGACAAGTGGCCGGAGTCCAGAGAGCTCTCCCTCCATGCGCACGTCCACCGCTGGCCAGCACCCGCTCTGACACGCTCAACCTGCATTCCTATTTTCAGGGATGGAGTTTTCACGCCCCAACCTGAAACTCTTCCACCTGTGTTCCAGAGCCATCTCTCCACATCCCCCAAGGGCATTGCTGCAGACACTCCACTCTCTCCCACACTATCTACTTTCTCAGCTGGAGTATTTTCATCACCTCCTTATGACTTAAGCCTAGAGTTAAATGGATTCAAGGCTCAGAGCCAATTCTCTTCTCGCAGCCGTCAATTAGCTAAAATTCTTCCTCTAGTAGCTTCTTCAAGAAAGGCTCAAATAAACCATACATCCCAAGTTCTTAATATTCACCAGGGTCGGTGCTCTTTATATTTTCATGACGCTGCATGCTAAGTCACTCAGTCGTGTCTTACTCTTTGCAACCCTAGGGGCTGCAGCCCACCAGGCTCTTCTGTCTATGGGACTCTCCAGGTAAGAATACTGGAATGGGTAGCCATGCCCTCCTCCAGAGGATCTTCCTGACCCAGGGATCAAACCTGCATCTCTTACGTCTCCTGCATGGACAGGTGGGTTCTTTACCACTAGGGCATGACACTTTGATTAGGTATAAAACTGATTTCTGGTACGTCACCAGGGTTACTCCTGTCTGTTCTGGCCAGGAGATGACTAAAGACAGACTGATGGGTCTTTCCTGCTAGGTGATCTGACTGTGTTTCTTTGATTCTCTCTTTCTTTGAAATTTAATAACTTCAATCAGGAACGTCTTAGTGGTGACCTTTGTACTCATTTCCCTGGGACACAATGTTCCCTCAAGTCTCCTTTTTACTTCCAGAAATGTTTCTTAAATTATAATTTTTCTTTTTATCTTTCCTGACCTTAGTTCTTTTATTCTTCAGACACATTTGGGTACAAATATTTGGGATCCTTTTACTGCCTTCCTACTCTCAAATCCTCTTAAATGACTTGTTCACTTCCATTTCATCCTGTCTACTTCCTTCTCAAACCTGTCCTCCACATACCCTGTTGATTTTGCGACAGCATCTGTTCTTTGTGCTGCTTCCAACATGCCCTTTATAACTTCAAACAGTTGGATTTTTCTCTTCCACGTTTTCCTGTGCTCTGCAAATGGATATCTCATTTCCTTCTCTCTTACCGTACCTTCCCTGATGTCCGTCTCTGCTTTAAGCTCTTGCTTTATAGAGGCAATTAGTCCCTGTTTGCTGTTTTAATTCATGACAATTTGTTTGGTCATAATTTCTCTCTCTCCTATGACGACAATTTTTGATTTAAAAAGGCGGGAAGGAGAGTTTGAAAACAGGCACGCACAGTATCTGTTTTCAAAGAAACCCAGTGGGCCACATTCAGCAAGTCCACTGATGGCTCAACAAAGCCACGAAGTACCCCCGGGAGGAGGGGGGTCCCTCTGGGTCTTCCTGTCATGCCTGCAGCCATCCCCTCACAAAGGCTTTTTCCCTCCTTGCTCCCCTAAGAGCCTCTCCATTCCTTGGTGCTCCACGAACGGCTGTGTCTTTGCAGAGAGCCCTGGCCACTTCCTGTGATATGAAGCAGGAGGTTAAGGACCTCTGCAACCACGTATGTGTCCTTCAGCCAGATGGCCCACTGGGAAAGCTGATCTGTCAGTAGAACCATGACCTGGTTGCCCCGAATACACTCCAGCCTTTCCGGCCAGTGGCTCAGAAGAGAAAGTCCAGGGCCAAGGGAAAGAGGCTGAGGAAAGTGTCCTGACCATTCTGTGCGTGGACAGTTCTCTCCGCTTTGGGTACTAAGAACTCAGATCCACATCGTAAGAATCAGGCCGTACTTCCTCTGCCCTGATCTTCCTCTGACTTACTACCATGCACCTTTGCCTACAAAGTGCTGTACCTTGCTTTCTTTGTCCATTCTTGCTTCAGTGTGTGCCTGTATAAACAAATCCGGATAGATCAGAGAGGCTCAACAAGGAAGGCATTTCATGGAGTTGGAAGGCTGGAGGGGCGGGGGTGGGGGGTGGGGGGCGGTGCAGACATCATTTCAAAATCCCTGACAATAAGACAAGATGATGTCAATAAGACATTGACAAGATGCTGATATCCTTGAACATCAAGTAGAGCTAATGTTGTGGAGCTCATGAGCAGAACAGGATCTCTGAGCTATTTTTCAACCTCTTGTGAGCCAGGAAGACCAATCCTTATTCAGCCTTTTGCCCTGGCCAGCCCGGGCCATCAGGCGCTTTCTTGGCTTATCCCAGGAGGACACAGCAAAGACGCAAGAGCAGCACAAGGTGGAGCCTTCGGAGCCTGGCTGCCGTGCCAGCGCAGTGTCTTGCCCCTGCCCTTCACCAGTTGGAAACGCCTGCCTAAGACAGTGGAGGGGAAGATTCTGTGGGACATCTCTTAAGAGCATCAAGTCCCTGGCACGCACAAGCCTGAACATACCATTGGTCTTCTCAACTGTCCTCTTTCTACGTCCCACAGAAGTTGGAGGACAGCTCCCACTGGTACTCTCTTCCTTTTTCTGATTCAGATCATCACTCAGGAAACACTCACCAGGCTGTTTTGATGCCAAGGAGTTTTTGATGCATCGATGTCAAATGGCTTTGTCATTTACTTAAAAATCACTACTCTTTTATTACAAAATGTCCATAAACAAATCTCCCGGACACTTACTCCACCCATCACCCTTCTCCAAACACATTACGAGAGACTTTCCCTTCCACTGTCTTCATCTCTTTCCAACTCTATTTCCTATCTTCATGTCTTTTTTTTTTTTTAATCAGTGGCTCTTATTTTCTTTTAGATTTGTCTAAATTTTTACAAGTAGGTATTATTTTTATAATCAGAAAAAATACCTAACATCTTAAAACAAATAACACAGTCGTGTTGCTGCACATGCTTGATGGACCATCAGGTTTCCTGTGCAGTGCAAAGCTGAGAACAAGAGAGCAATTGGCCACTCAGCGTTTTCCACCACCCGGCAACCTCCGAGAAGCCCAGCCCTAGGGTGAGGTGCAGCTCTCCCCTGTAGCATCCTTGGCTATTTTTCACCAGCTGTGTGATTTTCATCACACACTTAACCTGTTTGCCCCTCAGTTCCCTCGGCTGCCAAATACAGGTAAAAACAGCTCTGAGCTCAAGTAACTGTGGAATAAATGAAATGAGACACTTAGAATGGTCCCTAGCACATCAGAGCCTTTACAATACACACAATCAAATCAGGTCAGCAGAGCCAAACAGAATGGGTCCTTCAGCCAGAAAAAGGAAGAAAGGGGTGGTACAGGCTACAACGTGGATGAACCTTGAAAAAGTGAAAGTGTTAGTCACTCAGTCGTGTCTGACTTTTGTGGACTGTAGCCAGCGAGGCTCCTCTCTCCATGGAATTGTCCAGGCAACAGTACTGGAGTGGGTAGCCACTCTTTTCTCCAGGGGATCTTCCTGACCCAGAAACTGAACCTTGGTCTCCTGCGTGGCAGGCAGATTCTTTACCGTCTGACCCATCATTGCGTTATATCTAAGAAGCCAGTCGCTGAAGACTACATGTTGAATGGTTTCATTTACACGAAATGGCCAGGCGAATCAATGAGACGGGAAGTAGGTCATTCGTTATCCAGGGATGGGAGGGGCACGGGGCGGAGGCAGTAGGGAGTAACGTGGCTGCTGAATGAGTATTGGGGTTCATGGGGGAAGATGAGAAAGCTCCAGAACTAAGAGTGGCGATGGCTGTACACCATCATGAACGCGATTCACGCTGCTGAAATGTACATTTAAAAATAGTTAAAATGGCCAACTTTGTTATTTGTACTTCACCATCCAAAGAAAAAGTATAAGAGTGCATCCTCCGAATTTTCACCTAGAAACCAGAAGAAGCTTCACGGTGAAGTGGTCAATTCTTTATCTTAACTGAAAATCAGTGATCAAGACCTTAGGAATGCCAGGGAAGGGATCAGACCCTTCACAGCCCATGTCATGAGTAGACTTGGCAGCGAATGACCCACGGCTCCCACGTCAACAGCTCTGCCGCTTTGCCAATAATTTCAGCACTGCGCATCTTGAAACAACACCCATTTTTTACGTTCCCAGCTGTGTAGGTGGATGGGCTGCCCCGGTCTGGGCTGGCTTGGCGGATCTCCCCTGGGCTCTCCCCATGGGCGCTGGTCAGCTGGTGGCTGGCGGATCCAGCAGGGTCTCACTCTCAGGCTTCAGCCTCCACTGGGAAGGCCCAGCTCTGCTCCACATGGTCTCTCATGCCCCAGGAGCTAAGCTGCTTCACAGGGAAACTGAGGGAGAGACACAAGTCCCCAGGGACCTCACTCCTTCCATGTTCTACTTCAGAACAAGTCATGGGCCTCGATTCAAGTGATGGGGGAACAGAACTTAGCTCCTGATGTCAGAGCTGCCAAGGAGCTTGTGACCCCCTAACACCACACTCCTGTAACGTGTGTGTGTGCGTGTGCATGCACACATACACTCGGTTGTGTCTGACCCTTTGCAGCCCCATGGACTATAGCCCACCAGGTTTCTCTGCCCATGGGATTTCCCAGGCAAGAATACTGGAGTGGGTTGCCATTTCCTCCTCCAGGGATCTTTCCCACTTAGGGATCAAAGCCGTGTCTCTTGTGTTTCCTGCGTTGGCAGGCGGATTCTTTACCAGCTGTGCCACGTGATGCCTCGTTTCTACAGTTTGTTTCTCAGAAGGTGCCTCATACCCACTTCTTCCCCTTGTCCACCATCCTTCCCACCTCCAGGTGGGCTTCAAAAGGGACTTGGGCATGAGGTTCAGGTGTCCATTTTGCACATTACCTCACAAAATAATTTTTCTTATTGAAGTAGAGTTGTTTTACAATGTTATGTTACTTACTGCTGCGCACCAAAGTGAATTAGCCACACATATGCATATTTGCCCACTTTCTTGGATTTCCTACCCATTTCGGTCACTCTTAGCAAAATAATACAGCTGAAGGTGTAACAGCTTACACGGCAAGGATGCTGAAACAGCTCCCGAGAGGGCCTATGTCCACACTTCCTCCGTGTTGTTGCTGTTGATCAGTCGCTAAAGCATGTCCAACTCTGTGACACATGGAATGCAGCATGCCAGGCTCCCCTGTCCTCCACTACCTCCCAGAGTTTGCTCAAATTTCATGTCCACTGAGTCGGTGGTTTTCCTTAAGACTCTGTACTTCTCTTTGCTTCCAAACTAAAGAGGCTTCTCAGCCCCTTATTACTCTCTTTGTCCTGAGCCTCCTCTCTGCATCTCAGCAGCTGGTGAGGCCTTTGAACATTCCCTGAGGCTCCAGAGGGAGTCCGTCCAGGTGGGAGAAACAGACTGAGGAAGGATGGGGAAAGGAGGGCAGGGGCCTCTGCCCAGTGTGGCCAGAACCCAGGATGTATGGAGCAGAGTTCTCCTGGCAATAGGGAACCACTGAGGAGTGTGGAGGGCCACAGTCAGGGCCAACCTGGGGGAAGTCACCAGCGGCAGGTGCAGACATCAAAGTTCAGAGAGCTCAGAGGCAGACTGGGCCGTCAGAGCGGAAGCTGTGGACACAGTTGGGCGATGGGAACTTGGGCGATGGGAACTTGGGCGAGGACATCACAGAGGTAGAAATGGCCCCGATTTCACAACAGCTTCTGCGTGGAGGACAGGAAGTCAAGGGCACCGTGCAGACAAAAAGGAGGGCCAGGAGAGACGAGGCTCACGCCCAGAGAGAGCCAAACAGGGGTCGGGGGATTTGCTGCAACTTCTGAGATGCCCAGAGCTTGGGACACTATGGCCACGGACCAGGGGCTCCCGGGGCGGCCCTGCCAGGCCGAGGGCTGCGGAGGAGTCCCGGGTGCTGGAACGTTCCCCATCTTGCCCGAGGCCAGCCCTGCGGTCTGCTGAGCCTCCGGGTCTAAAAACTCAACTTTCAAGATTGAGCAATAGCGTTTTCTCCTCCCAGACGAAAGCCTGTCCAAAAGGCAGGCCTAGATTTCTCCCCTGCTTCCCCAACACTTGGAGAGCTCTGCGGTCAGCCGCAGCTGTGTCACTGACAACAGATTTTACAAGGCTGACCAGGTGCCAGGGTCCTTTCAGAAGTAAAAATAGCTGAAATCAGCCGGCTCTCCCGGAACCATGAAAACATCTCGCCATACCTTCGGCTTTCACCTACTGCCATGTCACTCCAAACCCCAATACACTGCATGTGCGACCTGTTCCGTGAGCCTTGAGAAGCCGCCCGAGGACCCAGTTTCGCACACGCTTGGACTCGGGGCTCACTGCTGGAAAGGGGGCGTCCAGCGGGAAACAGGGGCTACCCCCAGTCTTGGGCACTGCTTGCGTGCGTGCTAAGACGCTTCAGTCATGTCTGACTCTTTGCAATCCCATGGACCATATCCTGCCAGGCTCCTCTGTCCGTGGGATTCTCCGGACAAGAATACTGGAGTGGGCTGCCACGCCCTCCTCCAGGGGACTGCCGGACCCTGGGATCGAACCCGTGTCTTTTATGTCTCCTGAACTGGCAGATTTACCACTAGCACCACCTGGGAAGCCCCCTTCCTCACCGCCAGGCCCACCTAATCACTCAAGACACACTGCCCATGTTCCTGACAGAGAAAAGATGCCACCTTGCTGGGGGTGGTCACTGACCCTCGCCTGGCTCTTCCATGCCCGCAAGGCTAACCTGCCCGGTATCAGGGTCCAGGACTTTGGTTAACATGCTGTCAGGTAAGCCGCAAAAACATCTCTGTGACTTTTCAGCACACGGTGCATCTGAGAGGTCATTTGAGGCTAAGACCAGAAGGATTAAAAGATCTGATTCCTTCCTGAGGCCCTTAGTTGTAAAGGAGCAAAGAAGCCATAAAACAAAGATTTATTCAGTTTCAGCCCGACAGCTCAATGGCGCAGCCCCGTAAGAACCAGGGAAAATGAAACATCTGGCCAGAAAAGCTCACTTGTTTACAAAAAAGAAAAAGAAAAAGGTTTAAGAGGCTTCTCCAGCTTCACCAAGTTCTTGGACTAAAATTAGGCTGAAAGCTAAAAACAATGTAGAATGTTGAGAGCCAGGGGCGGCACGGGGCAGGAGAAAGAACATCTTGTTTCCTCCTCACCCAGCTGCCTCTGAGTGCGGGTCCCCCTCTGAGCACACCCCGGGAGAGGCTCTGCCCTGCTAGGTAGCACCCTGGGGACCGCACAGCTGCGGCACACCCCACACACAGGCCCGGGGCTGCCTCCGCCCTGAGGCCGAGCGCTCTTTCAGGGGAGAGAGTGAGCGGGGAGCTGATGCTCGGAGAAAGGAGGCAGCCCTACCTGGCACCCCCAAGGATGCTCCACCTCCTCCGTTCGGAGCTAGGTGCACACACACCTCATGCCTCCAGATACTGACGACAGCCTCTCCTTGCAGGGGATGGTGGGGGGCGGGGGGGTCCAGATACTGACGACAGCCTCTCCTTGCAGGGGAGGGCGGGGGGCCGGGGAGGGGGGTTCCTTTGGGAGGACAGGGAAGGGTAGATCTTTAAAGAGAGGGACAATGGCTGTTTTGTAAGGAAAGAAGCCTGCACTGACGACACAGTCCTTGACCTGAGTTGGGAAACTCAGCTTTCCTTTCCAGGCCTGCTGGTGATTCAGCAAGGATTCTCGGGCCAAGCCCTCTCTGCTTAAGTTTGCCCTCCCCCTCCCCCCTCCCACCCCCACCCCCAGCCCCCACCCAACCAGGCACTGTGGCGGGACAGGGACGGAGTCACAGGACCCGGCTGGTGCCTTCCGCTCTCCCTGGGATGCTAATGGGATTAATGGGTTAAGGTAGGAAGATGCTTTGAACTTCTTGGCACAGGGCTGCCTCAAGCTCGGTAATTAATAAACCTTACCAAAGAGGTGGATTAAGGTCAGAAGTTATTCAGGGGCCTGGGGAAGAGAGCTGGTTTGTCTGCGTGGCCGGGTCTTCAGAGCTGATGGGGAGGGACACGTTGCCTCGGCCACCAGCAGCCCAAGAGCCTCGCGAGCAGGGATGCCAGGGTCCCAGGCCGTGCGCGTGAGCTGCCCAGACTCACAGTACTGGGGGACACAAATGCACACTGTCACCGTGAAAGTAAAGGCCAGAGGAGAAAGAAGAGCGGGCCCCCGACGGAGAAAGGGGTTCAGCAGCCCGCCCACCACTGGGCCCAGAGTGAAGTCAACATCGCAACGATCGGAGATGAAGCTTCCGACAGCAGCCAGAGGCAAAGAGGCTGGGCAGACGTGGAGCCACAAGAAGGCGGTCCCACAGCTGCCTTCAAAGAGGGCCCGGAAACCAGCTTGAGCCATCAGGACCGACGTGTTCCCACACCCCACCAGAAAGATGACTTAGGAACCCCGCTCCGCCAGATGTCAAGCAGAGAAGACCATGAACTCAGCTGGACTTCGTTACCGAGGCTGGTTTCCTTTCTCTGAAAAATCGGAGAGTCTGCCAACCACGGCCTCGATGCCCCTGAATCGCCCAGCCTCCAACCTTAATGCTCTGAGCCGCCCCCCTCTGTGCGTGGCTACCCTCTGCTGCCCCGCCCGCAGCCCTGGCAGGACGTGTGGGAACTCGTGAGTCCCGACTCCCTGCTACCCCCTGCAGTGACCAGACTCAGGCCTGGAGAAGGAGGTCGACGGAGCACTCCGTACTGTTCCTTCCCACCCATTCAGCTCTTCCAAGTGTTCCCGGGGCATCTCCTAACTCCACTCTCATGCCATAAATCACTGACCGGGGACAGGGGAGGGATGCTCCCTGCCCCCGAGCCTCCCACCGTGAGCTGGAGTCCACCGCCCGCCCGGCCAGCATGGTGAGGGGCCACGTCCTCTGCACCCTCCCCAGAGAGTCCCCTGGGGCCCACGTTCCCCCAGGAAGTGTCCCCAGATCACCCTCAGCCATCCCTCCCATCTGTGAATCACTCCCCAAGCCTCCTGAGCATGCGCTGACACACTGCCAACCAAGGATCTGGCCTTTGGGCTGACAGCATCCACTCCCGCCAGTGGGGCACCCGGCCCGGCCCGAGGGATCTGAGAGTGCCGGCAACAGTGGGAACGTGTCTGCAGGCACAGGGAGGAGTCATCAAAAGCCCAGCATCTGCCCCGCTCCTTCTATGTCATAGATGGCGGCTACTCACTGTCCAAGCCCACATGGGAGCTGACACATCCAAGGCTGAGGAGCACTGTGAGCTCTACAGCAGTGACCCCCCGATCTTGGGCACCAAGGACCTGTTTCATGGAAGACAATCTTTCCACGGACCCAGGAGGTGGCGGGGAGGGTTTTGGTTTCACCCACTGCTCCCTTCCTGCTATGAGGCCCACTTCCTAGCAGGCCATAGACGAGTACCAGCCCATGGCCCCAGGATTGGAGACCTCTGCTCCAATGGACACCATGACTGGCTGGCTCATTAATCATCTCCTACACCTTGAGAGGTGGGCATCGTCCCCCACGAAGGCACAAGTGCCCTACAGGTCATTGATGGTACTCAGAGTTTCACACTCTAAATGGCAGAGTCTGAACATGAACTCCCTTCCCGTCAGACCAGTGAGGTCCCGCATCCCACAGCCGCATTTCCTAATGCCTGCAAGCTTGGGCTAAACACAGTCATCCCAGACTGTGGTGCCCCTCTCTCAGGCCCTCCTCCACGGCCACGAGCTTGTTCCATCTCCAGCCCAGGCCACTCACCAGGCAGGAGAGATCAAGGGAGACCCTTTCTCTGGGTCAATTCATCTTCACTGTCATCCAATGAGGTTATTTTTTCTTTGTTACCAGGCCCCACATATTATTCAATCACATAAAAAGATAAAAAGAGACTTCCCTAATGGTTGAATGGTGAGGAATCTGTCTGCCAATGTCAGGAGCCACAGGCCATCTCCAGCCCAGGCCACTCACCCGGCAGGAGAGATGGCCTTGGGGTACTGGTCGTTTCCTCATCTGGGCCCAATCTCCCCAGGCCCTGGGCCTGGCTGGGCACAGTTGCCTCTCTGCTCTGCAGGTGCAGACGCTCAACCCAGCTGACCCTGACACCTCTTGCAACCATCACCCAGCCCTGTCCCCTCTTCCTGAAATGCAAGTCAGAGGGTACCAGATGGCTCCTGGGCGCTGAGGTATCACACACCCAAACCTAGACCTTTCACCACCCCCTGCAGCCTCCATCTCTGGCCCCCGAAACTGGTGCCTCCTGGGTCACCCTTGCCCCTCCCTCTGCTCCCCACCTCGATCCCGTCTACCACGGCCACGGCCACGTGGCCGCTACACGGGCTCCCTTCTGCATCCAGCAATCTCTAGCCTGCCTGCGCCTTCCCGCCCTTCATGGTCCTCCTCCTAAAACTTTCTCAGCATCCCCAGCCTGACGCCTACCTGAGCTGCTCCCTAAGGAGTGCGTGAGCCCAGGTGCTGAGTGGACCGCAGCATCTTCCTTCTTAAAAGCCAAGAGCTCCCCCAAGACCTTGAGGACAAGCCCTGAAATCTTCAGTGTGGCTTCAGAAGCTCTCCCAATTCATCTCCTGACTTCTCCCAGACAGGCCGAGTTTGGGGTCACCCCAGACTGTTCACCTCACGTGCTCCACGCTCTGTTTCCAAGCTTTGCACGTAAAGCTCCTTCTGCCCAGAGAACTCACTCCCACCTCCCGTCACTGGCCTGTTATCCTCACCCCCTCAGGAGCCCTTTCGCTGCGGCAGCTTTGCTGACCTCCCCCAGAGGGGGAGTGTCCCCCCAGAGGGGACTGTCCCCCAGTTCCAAGCAGGGGCTGCACCAGCCTCAGCTGGGACACGTTCACACCCACGGGGGACTGGGAGTCTGTAGCTGGGAAATCATGTGGATTTGCCGAGTCGTATTGATTACCTCCTCGGGGGTGGGGCACAGGGAGAGGCGAGTGTGTCTCTTCCCATGAGGGCACAAGGGTCGAGTGGGTGACCACAGGCGCCACCTCTTCGACTGAGGCTCAGCCCCGCTCGGCATCCAGGACAGGCTTGCTGCTTTGCCTGGCCTCTCCTCTGAAGCTGCTCTGTTTACGTGCGTGGAGGCCAGTGAATAGGGTGATCTCAACACGGTTTCCAGCTCACCGATGAGTTACTCCTAAAATGGAAAGGCTGGAGGGTGCCAGTGCGTCTCAGAGGCAGAAAGGCAGCCTTCAGAGGAGGAAGGCAGCCTCCAGTCCCCAGCCCTGGGTGTTCGAAGTTCATCACGATATATAATACGATGTTTTGGAAAGTCGAAGGAAGCGAATCAGTGCCGCTCCGGCACCCCGGGCTCTGAGACTGGGCGTGGCCTGGCCTGCAGACGCAGGCGAGCGGGACGGGGCTCACTCCCGAGCTGTCCCTTCCTCTGTGTGGTCCCCACCACCCCTCTATGTGGTTTCTTCTCCTCTCCAGACCCATCTGCCCCCCGACCACCACCACCACCGACGGTCCCTAAGCAAAGAGAGAAATGCTCTGGAGAGGTGTGGTGTCAGCCCAGAAAAACAGCAGGCCGGGCTGAGGGCCCGTGCAACTGCCAGCAGGAGGCTGAACGTGGCATCAGTGGGCTTGCCGGGGGCTCCGCCCGCTGTAAATCACCTTGAGCCTCCTTGGCCTCCAGGCCAGGCGCTTCCCACTCCAGTTCACGTGGGGAGGGTGAGGGGACTGCTGGCCCAGGACCCCAGCAGACGCTGCAGGCTTGGGGCTCGGCTTCACCCGGCCTGACCCCCCGAAGAGGCCCACAGGCTCAGCATCCCACGCACCACACGCGGCCATGGGATTACACAACTCAGTTCTGATGTTGCAGAGAACACCACGTCCAGGCAAGCCCAGCCCGTGGGCACAGCAGGGAGGCGGGAACCTGGGTGCTGCCCACCAGCGAGGGCGGGTTTGGCGGGGGGCAGGGGGGTGAACCTACTCCCACCAGCCCCCATGGGCACGAGATGCCACCCCTCACCCCAGCTGCTGCCTCCGTAGGATGAGAAGCAGCACTGAGCACATGGGGTGGACCCCGAAACACGCCTCTTGGGAGTGTCAGACTGGGTCAGGATGAGGCAGACGTGGGAAAGGAGCAGGACGGGAAGGAAGGGCTGTGCAGGGGATTTTTGCTGGATTCCCGCTTAATCGGGATAAGCTGCCTGGAGAAAACGGACTGTTATCATCCGCCCTTTCATGTCTGGCCAGGAATGCAGCTACTCAGTGGAAGGCTACATCCTAGCTCCTGGGCCATCTCAGGAGAGCCCAGGGTCGGGGTCCTCTACAGCTCTGGCCATGGCTGGGGAAGGTCTACCAGGAGAGATGGTAAAAGCACAAGAAACAAGGAGGCTTCCGGCAAACACAGCCTCGGAGCCACAGGAGCCTCTGTCCCCATCCCGGAGCCACGGGAGCCTCTGTCCCCATCCCAGAGCCACGGGAGCCTGGAGGAGGACTGTCCCCACCCCCTGAGTGTGCACCCACTGGGAAGAGGGACCCAGGCCCCGACGATGAGGTCTGTTCTCCCTCTTCAGGGAGGGCCCGAGTGCTGGAGTCACACAGGCCCAGGCGGAGAAGGCTGCTGCCTGCCACACATCCAGCGAGCCCCACGCCTCCATAAGATGGGGGCGGGGGGTGGTTCCCCGAAGAGCCTCTCATCTCTGGAGTCCCAGTGCCTGTTCCAATCAGCATGGAGGCGCAGAGGATTTTGGAGCCAGAACAACCCAGCTTCACACCCCAGCTCTACAGCCTGGTCACCGAGTGACACAAGGGCCCATCACTGATGCCCCGGCCCACGCATCGGAAGCACAGGAGAGGACTGAGGACAAAGGATCTCCTGACACGAGGAACTGGAGGAGTCTGCATGGAGACATGGCAAGGCTGGGCTGGGGGATCCGAGCCAGCCTTTCCTGGGGACAGAGTTTCCGTTTGGGCATAAAAAGTCCCAAGAGAGCTGGAGGTGACACTCACGTGATACAATGAACAGACGTACCACCACTGAAATGTGTGCCTACAAATGACTAGGAGGCCACATTTCAGGTAACCCGTGCGTTATCACAATTAAAAAAATATAATTAAATGTTTTCTAGGGGTTGGTGGTGTGGGGCCCAACGACATGTCAATTCAGAAGTGAAGGGTACATGGCCACATCTGATCCCCAGTGACAACCAAGAAAGAGGCACAGTGCCCCGCCACCTCCTTGGGTCCTGGAGGCAGACACCGTCCGCATCTGGGCGTGCTGCCCCGGCCCTGGACAAGTCACATGGAAAGCTGCTGGCTTGCGGGGCGGGGGTGGGGGGCAGTCAGAACAAGAAGGGGCGACAGAGGATACGATGGTTGGATGGTATCATCAACTCAACAGACGTGAGTTTGAGCAGACTCGGGAGACGGTGAGGGACAGGAAAGCCTGGCATGCTGCAGTCTGGGTGGCGGCAAAGAGTCGGACACGACTGAGCAACCCAGCAACAACAAGAGGGGTGGTGGGCGTGAGTTTAACCGGGACAGAGCACCCGTCTAGGGGATGAAAAGACACAGGAGCCGCACGGTGGTGGCCACCCCACCAAGTAAACACTCAGCGACACTGAACCGCACACTTGGAAACAGTCCAAATGGTAAGCTTGAGTTTGTACATTTTACCATTTTAAAAACTAGGGCGAAAAGGTGGACTAAATATACACAAAACTATGATGTTGCCTGAATAACTTAATTCACGACCTATATAAACAGGGCAGAAGTTGCATAAACCTATTAAAAATTTTGAAAGTAACAAAAGCAATCATGAGTAGAGATGGGGAGGGGGAAGTGAGTGAGCCTGAGCCAAACCTCATGTTTTATGGTGGGGGGTGGGTGGCGAGGGGGGTAGCTGCTGCTGCTGATGCGTCGCTTCAGTCATGTCCAACTCTGTGCAGCCCCATAGATGGCAGCCCACCAGGCTCCTCCGTCCATGGGATTTTCCAGGCAAGAGTACTGGAGTGGGTTGCTATTGCCTTCTCCGGAGGGGGTAGCAGATGAGTGAAAACATCCATGTCTAGGAGCAGTATTATGGCTACAGGCTTGTAGTAATTAAGAAGAGTGAGAAGCAGAACGGACGGAGCCCTGCGGGGAGGGGGAGGGGCCACTGGCTTTTTCTTCTACCTTTCTGGGGAACTTAATCATCACTGAGTCATGTATCTACATTACCCTCAAAAATAATTGAAAGCAGCTGTGACTCAGCCATCCGTGAAGCCAGCTAAAACTTTCTTAAACAGAGAATCAAACCCTCGCCTCCCCCAAGCCCACTGCTCCTCAGCACCCAGGATCCAGCTTCGGGAGAAGGAGGGCTGGAAGGAAGGATGTAGGGACTCCCTTGGACAGGGAAGAGGCTGAAAAAAGTAGTGAAGCCCTGGGTTGAAGGCAAGGGGGTCAAGATGAACACACACTCCAGTATTCTTGCCTGGAGAATCCCCATGGACAGAGGAGCCTGGCAGGCTATAGTCCACGGGGTTGCCGAGTCGGACACAGTTGAGCGACTAAGCACAGCACAGCAGTGGGGGAGAAGGGGGGACAGGGAGGACAAAGCAGACGTGGGGGCCCACGGGGCTCCAGGAGAGGAAGGGGAAGAGCCCGCCCTGGACAGCCCCGAGGCTCCTCCCTGGCCTCCCCTCCCCCGCAGGCTCATGGGCACAGCAGGCCTGTTTGATCAACATCCTGGCGGCTCTAGTGGGTGGTAGCTGCCACCAGGTCTGTGTCTGACGGGACACTGAACGTCCCCCGGGCAGGAGGAGGGGCTGGCTCGCTCCCATGGGGCGGAGGCAAGTGTCTACCTGAAGTCAGAGCCCTCGGGCCCCAGGCACTGTGTCTGGCACAGCTGGGTTTCCCAAACGTCATTCATGAAGTGAGTTTTCTGCACTGACCTCCATCTGGCAGTTTAATGCCAGTTGCTACTGGTGACCCGTGGTGGCCCAGCTTCCAGCAACGGCTCTGAAGTCTTCACAGGGGACTGAAGACTCTCTGAAGGAGCACAGACTTGGCACTAAGATGGGCTGGAGGGGCTTCTTGCCACGGGAGCTCCTGGGCATGGGGTGGGGTGGCAGACACAGGAGACCCGTGCGGGCACAGAAGTGCTGGCAGCCTCCACATGGTCCTCGGCATGCACACGGGCTGCACATAGCCCTCGGCCTCCACACGGTCCTCGGCATGCACAAGAGCCTTGGCATGCAGGGACACACAGCACGTACAGGGCACTCGGGAGCGAGGAGGGGGTGGGACTCTACAGAGAAGGGCTGCCTCTTTGCAGACACTCCTTTACTAAACGAAATTCCCTCTCCTGCACCCCAAGGCCAATAACTAACGACCGGGGATGAGTGACGTTGACCTGTACAACCGGACAGGGCTGGGGGCCCGTGCAGTCAGGGCCTTCCTTCACAAACTAGCTGAACACGGACGCCCCAAGGGCTTCAGTGCCTGGCACGGGTCCACACGCTTGTAGGCCAGGACCATCGAGGAGCGTTTGAGAGTGAACTCCCGCGTGGACGTCCAGGGACAGTCTCTTTTCATCTTCCTAGCAGCCCCGTGAGGTGGAAGGCTGGAGTCTTTTCAGCGATAAGACAGCAGAGCCTCCAGCCCCACAGCAGTTCCCCAGGGTCCTCTGCTCCCTGGGGCTGGGGGCCCTGGCCCACATCCTGCCCAGGGCCCCAGTCAGCCCCACCCTGCCTGCCTGCCTGCCCGCCTGGCCCAGGGACAGTTCCTGTCCATGGGCGTTGTCCATGAACCCTTGCCAAGCAGCCAGCTGGCCAAGGAACGCCTGAGCCAGCCGAGAAGGTCCAGGAACAGCCCCGCGTGGGCTCCCCGAGGGCTGAGCCACAGGCACAAGGCTTCCGCCGCCGCCCTGCCCAGCGGGCGCCTTCAGCCTCCTCTTCTAGCTTCATGTTCCTCGGCTGCTGTTTCTTGGTTGTGCTTTCCTTCTTGGCACTTAATGATGAATTAAGTTCTTTTCATTTTTGCTCCTGATGCCAAATAACAGCTGAGAAGGGAAGGCAGACAGACCCAGGCTAATCAAACCTCCCAACGTGTCTGGTCATTACGAGAGACGTCGCTGAGCTGGGGTTGAAGCCGCACAAGGTGGAGAGAGATGGACCCACAGTCCAGTTCTGCCGCTTACCCTGCGAGACCTTCAGCAGGATCCGCCTTGGTTTGGGGGACCCCTATGTCCTCACCTGTAACATGGACTGAAAGCCACACCCGCCTCCAGGCTGTTGTGAGAAAGAAAAGCAACCCCTGGCACACAGCAGGTGCCCAGTGATAATCAGCACCTTTACTAAGGATTAAGTCCAAGTCAGTCCTTCGAGGAGGCCACAAGAGCACCCCCAGAACACAATAACACAGCCCGGAGATCAGAAAGTGCCAGAGAGTACGGCTGACGGTGAACGGCACGGCGTGTGTACTTCACAGTGCTTACAATTGAGACAGCAATTAAAGAGGACGTGTCAGGGAGCCGCCCCAGCTCACTCCATCTCCACTCCAGCCTTACCGTTAGCTCCTCCGACACGTTCTGGGTTTGGGTTTCCATGTGATGATTCTTTTCAGAGCCACGTACTCTTCCAGAGAGGCCGAGGGGCAAGAGGCACAGCAGCGGCAGGATTTGTCCTGCTCAGTGTCTGAGCCTCGCAACAGCCCTGCCACGCAGCCGCTGAGACCCCTGACTCACAGAGAAGCCAGCTGAGCCCCTCAGAGGCGAGGCCACAGCCCAGGGGCACAGAATCAATGGGGGCCGAAAGTCAGGGGTCTCTCCCTCCCAAGTCCGACACAGCCCGCCCTCCCCAGGCTGGGATTAGCTCTCAGTGCGGATGGTGCACGCTCAGTAAACAGAAGGTAAAAAACACCACTACTTTGGTCTCACACCCACTGTCTGACGTGTGCCAGCCCAGTGAAAAGGTGAGAGCATTAGTCGCTCAGTCGTGTCCGACTCTGTGCGACCCCATAGTCTGTAGCTCCCAGGCGCCTCTGTCCATGGGATTCTCCAGGCAAGAATACTGGAGTGGGTTGCCATTCCCTTAGCCAGGGGGTCTTCCTGACCCAGGGATGGAACCTGAGTCTCCTGCCTTGCAGGCGGGTTCTTCACCATCTGAGCCACTGTTTGTAAGCAGGGTGATCACACACACTGCCACCTCACAGAGTTGTTTTAGTAATGGCATTAAATAAGCCACGTGGAAGTTCTTGCCAACTCAGTCATCTTGGATCCATCCACCAAATGTTTCCAGAGAGCCCACTACATGTCTGACATCCTGCTGGGCACCAGGGACACGCAGGAAAGGGAGGCCCGGGTCTGGCCTCAGGATGACCACAGTTGGGCTTCAGAGGATGAGGGAGCAAAGCAGGATGCTGACCAGGAGGAGGGATGTGCTTCAGGCTGGTACACAGGTCTCCAGAGGCACAGGAGCCCTGGAGCTCCTGGACCACGTTCATGTCCATGTGGGCAACTTGTGAAGGAGTCCAGGACTCTCTGAAGGGACCAGGGAGTCCCACGCAGTGGCAGCACGCCCTCTGTATGGCCAACTCTGCCCATCCTCGGAAGGACAAGAGGGACCCAGACAACAAAGCGATGAGGACCCAGGGCTGGGGCCGCCTCTAGAGGAGACCCAAGGCCAATAGTACCCCATGCAATGGTACCCAGGACACCCCAGGGATCTCGATGGAAGCCTCATCATTGACTTAAACAGTCTGATGGAGATAACTCAGCTCCATCTGCCTAGTCTCCATTTCCTCGGCTATGCCAGCTACCTCGGCTGCCGTTGTCAAGATCTGAGATGGATATAAAGTGCCAAGCATAGCACCTGGCTCCAAGAAACTACTTGATAGATGCCCACCTTAATTAGGCATAATATCCATAATAAGAACAAAGACAGAGCAGGGCACACAGGGGAGTTTTCTGAATTCAGATTAACCAGGAAACAATGCCCAGGTTTCCTAGGGGCCCAGCCATCTGTGTTCAAGCAAAAGTGTGAATTATCCAACGATTTCAGCCAGCCCCACCACGTCCTTGGCAAACTCTTGCAGTTTCTCTCTGCCCTCTCAGACCTGGGGATGAGCAGAATCAGAAATTCACCTGCAGGAGGTATTTTGTTGCAGTTCCAGAAGCCACTGGTGTCAGGCCAGTGCGGTGCACAGACATATCAGCACGGGAAAGAAAAGAAAGTCATAAACCATTTCCAGCTCTGTGAAGGGGCCTCCATCAGCCTGCAAGCCCGGCCGGGTCCCTGAAGACACACCCCAGACACCGGTCCTGGGGAGGCGTCTTTCCAGAAGACAAGCTCATTGTGAAGCTTCCATTCCAACTCAGCAGGTTGTATCATCTCAGGAACCTTTAGTCTTACGATCCTAGTCACAGAAATCAAAGTACACACAAAAATAAAAGTCACCCAAACTTTTCCCCAAACCTCTCCGATCAGCGGTCAGGCAACCTCAGCCCAAAGGCCAAATTCATCCCACTGCTGGACTTCATAAATACAGTTTTATTGGCACGCAGCCAGGCTCACACACCCATACTGATGGACGTATGGGTTGTGGCGACTGTCGATAGAGCTGAATTGTTGGTTGTGACATTGCGTGTTAAGTCACTTCAGTTGTGTCTGATTCTTTGAGACCCTATGAACATGTAGCCCGCAAGGCTCCTCTGTCTGTGGGATTCTCCAGGTAAGAATGCTGGAGTGGGCTGTCATTTCCTCCTCCAGGGGATCTTCCCAACACAGGGATTGAACCTGCGTCTCTTAAGTCTCTTGCACTGGCAGGCAGGTTCTTTACACCAGCACCAACCTGGGTAACCCAGTTAATTTGGTCTGAATGATCGCACCCCTCCTCAGAATCCATAGGTTGAAATCACAAACCCCAGATTGAGGAGGTATGGTGGTGGGATTCTTAGGAGGAAGTAAGAACGTGGGGGCGGAGCCTCACGAGGGAGATCAGTGCCCTAGTGAAAGAGGGCCCAGAGACTCCCCTTGCTGCTTCTGCCAGTAAGGGCACAGTGAGAAGCTGGCTGTTGATGAACCTCAAAACAGACCTTAACCAGACACCAAATAGGCCAGCGCCTTGCTCTTAGACTCCCAGGATCCGAGAGAAATGTCTGTTGTTTATAAGCCACCCAGACTATGGTAACCTGTTTGTTGTTGCTGACAGGTTGCTAAGTCGTGTCTGACCCTTTGCGACCCCATGAACTGCAGCACGCCAGGCTCCTCTGTCCTTCACTATCTCCTGGGAGTTTGCTCAAATTCACGTCCATTGAGTCAGTGATGCCATCCAACCATCTCATCCTCTGCCACTCCCTTCTCCTTTTGCCCTCAGTCTTTCACAGAATCAGGGTCTTCTCAAATGAGTCAGCTCTTTGCATCAGATGGCTAAAGTACCGGAGCTTCAGCTTCAGCATCAGTCCTTCCGATGAATGTTCAGGGTTGATTTCCATTAGGATTGACTGGTTTGATCTCCTTGTAGTCTTCTCCAGAACCACATTTCAAAAGCATCAATTCTTTCGCGCTCTGCCTTCTTTATGGTCCAGCTCTCGCATCCCTACATTGCTATAGGAAAAACCATAGCTCTGACTGTATGTTCCTTTGTCAGCAAAGGTGATCTGTCACAGCAGCCCAAACTGACTAAGATAGGGGCCCACAGAGCCCAAGATATTGACCACCCATCTGGGCCTTAGAGAGAGAGTGTGCCTGCCTTGCTCTCCGTGAACACAGGGACACACGTGGAGCTCCCCCAGCCCAACCTCGTGGTGTCTGCACAGGGTCAGATGCCTCTCTGTTCCCAGATGGAGACACGTAGCAGCATCTTCCCCTTGGCTGGCTTACCTGAGCTGCAGGCAGGATCCAGACAGGATTTCTGGCCTTGCTTGCAGGAGCTGAGCTGGCTGCAGAGCAACAGAAACTCTTCGCCTGAATGTCCAGGCTGGTATCTAGTGAACAAATTGAACATGGGGGCCAGAAATATTGGATGGTGGTCTTACATGTTTCATCTTTATTTTCAGCTCTTTCATCCGACAGTGATAAAGTCTTCCCACTTACCTGTTGCTTTTTTGTTTACAAAGTGGTTCCACATTCCTTGCCTCATTTAGTTCTCCCAACAATCTCATGAAAACGCTTTGTTGCTTAACCCTCAATTGTAGAAACAAGCTTGAAGGTTTGGGAGGATGTGGGTGGGGCCGCCTGCATAGTCAGTGCCTATAGGGGACCAGCTGTCTAAGTATCTGATCACTGGGTCTCAGCCCTTTGCTCCCTGGGCCTCTGAGAATAGCTGCAGGTTCTTCTCCTGGTCTCGGTACCAAAAGATGGTTCTGATTGACCGCTGGTGTTCAAAGCTGAGCTTCCCAGCGACCTTGTCTAAGAGATTAAGCAGAGCAACGGTCATGGGCGCTGTCTCAGAACCAGGGACAGAAGGCAGGCACTCCCTGGAAACCAACTCCACATGGGCTGAGTCAGGGAAGAGGGGTGTGAGGACAGAGGAGCCGGCCCGTAGCGAGGAGGCGAGGGGAGCAGCAGGAGAGAGAGACACAGCGGGGGCAATGGAGCTGCTTGGTCCGCCTCTGCCTTCCCCTTGGCTGCCCGTTTTACTGACAGTCCCATCTGAGTCACCAGAAGACAAGAAAGATCACAATTTGTAATTCACGCTGGGATTGTTGTCAGTATCTAAAAATAAATAATTTTCTTTGTATTTTATGTTTTGTGCTTTGGCTGGGTTTTTAAGATTCATACAATAAAATACGTTACTTCTGATATTTAAAAAAAAAAAAGACAATTTTGTGTATTGGTTTCCTGTGGCTGCTATTTAAAAAAAAAAAGACAGCCACAAATATGGTGGCTTAATACTCTGGCCACCCGATGCAAAGAACTGACTCATTGGAAAAGACCCTGATACTGGGAAAGATTGAAAGCAGGAGAAGGGGACGACAGAGGATGAGACGGTAGGATGGCATCACTGACTTGACGGACATGAGTTTGAGCACGTTCCGGGAGCTGGTGATGGACAGGGAGACCTGGCATACTGCAGTCCATGGGGTCACAAAGAGTCGGACACGACTAAATGACTGAACTGAAAACAGTAGAGACTCACTGTCCCTGCTCTGGAGACTCCAAGTCCACAAATAAGGTGTCTTTAGGAGCACGCTCCCTCCTAGGGCTCCAAAGAGGCTCCTTCCTACCTCTCCCAGCTTCTGGTGGCTCCAGATGCTGCTGCCTGTGGCAGCCATCACTCCAGTCTCTGCCCCCGCGGCACCTTTTCTGTGTCTCTGTGTGTCCTTTTCTGTCTCTCATAAGGACACCAGTCACTGCATTTAGGGCTCACCCCACCCCAGTGCAAATCTCCTCTCTAGCCAAACTTTAAGGACATCTGCAAGGACCTTATTTCCAAATAAGGTCACTTTCTGAGGTGCTGGATGAACATCAATTTTTGGAAGACCCTCAAATGCACTACATATTGTTTCAGATCTCCTTTTTGTTATTCCAAAATAGGTTTGATCCTACAGAGCTAAGACTGTGTGATAACAGCAGGGGTTTATGGCAAGAGGTCTGGTTTTGTGACTGTTCCGGGCCGTGCCCACTACATCACAGAGTCCCAGGATTCTGAAAGGAGGCAGCAGGGTCCTCTCCCCCAGCAGGCATGGGGCATGTGGGCAGCAGAAGGTACTGGGTGTGCTGGGCATTGTTCTGCAGTCTCACTGAATCACATGTGTCTAGAGAATCTCCTCTTTTAGACTGTTGGCTCCCAGGGGCCAAGGACCAAAGCCTCAATCAGCTATGTCCTGCCTTCGGCTCAGTTCCCGGAGCAGAACATCCTTGTTAAATTCTTGACAACCTGGTGTAGACACCCACTCCAAACACACACATGCTCAGTCCACACCATCGCCCTGGACCCACCTGGGACAGGCCCTGACACCCTCCCCGCCCCAGGTGACTTTTCCAGATGGACCTCATCCAGAGGAGGTAAGGCTCAGGAGTTCTCTTCCCCGGAACCCACTTTTGGAGAAAATAATGCCATCTTATATACATACAAAGAGAGAATTCTGACGGCATGTTTCAAGTCAGCTATTAACAAAAGTAGAGAAATAAACAAGGGGAAAAAAAGAAGATAGTGTTTTGGATGATTCTGGAGTTGCCCAGAACTGAAAGGACAAAGCGCACATCTGTAGATGGACTAGCCGCTTAGGCTCGCTGAATCACAGAGGCAGAAAGGCCAGGGAGGGTGTGGTAAGATAAGAGACAGCTCACCTCTCCTCTTAGCCTTCTCCTCCTGCAACCCCAAAACGCACATGGGGCAACAGCTTTTCCACTAGACAGGAGTTCAGCTACAGAGTTGCTCATGTTTTCCCGAATAGCCAGTGGTTAGCTGGGAGATGGTGCGAGCCCAGTTATTTTGGGCAAATCTGCTAACACTCTTTAAAGGAGGCCGTGGAAGAAAGATCCTGTCACCCTTGCCCCATCCTGTCCAGGACCCCACGCGGACTTCCTTCCAAGCCCTTGGCGCGGCCTGCAGGCCTTGCAGCCTGCCCTCTGCTCACAGCCTCACCTGTGCCCCTGCTCCCTCCAGGCCTCACTGACAGCTCTGGAGTAGAGCCTGCTTGCCTCACCTCTGTGCCGCTGCGCTACTCTGCAGCTCCCCTCTGCTGGCGAATGCTGAGTGAAAAACAGCTCCAGCCTCTCCTCTGCGCAGCCCTGTCTGCCCCTCCCCAGCATCCTCCTGGCTGGTCCCCCAGAGCCCCGCCAGTCCTCTCTGAGCCCAGTGAACCCCTCTGCGTCCACAGGCTGGCTTGGGTCTCCTCTGACGACAAATTCCACGGAAACCCAGTGGGTCTCACTGATTCCTGAACTCCCACTGCCTAGGACACCTCGCCTACGTTTAAAGCTTTGTATTGATAGTTTGTTTTTAGAGTCCATCAACTCATCTAGCATGTGGTTGATGGTAACAGAAGTGAAACCAGAGCTGGAACTCTCAGTGACTGACTGGTTCCATCCCTGTTCCAGTGAGCCCCGAAAGGGAGAGCCAAGCGTGTCCATCTTGGTGTGCCCGTGACATGTTGAAAGTCAGAGGTATCAGCCCTGACGTCCTTGCTCCCCCAAATCTACTGTACCCAGATATCCTCCTTTAATCTTGGAACCTTGCATCTCAGGCACTCATTCAACCATCTGTGCAACAACGAACATCTGGGACACCTCCAGGTGAGGATGGAGGTACCGAAGGCCTCCCTCCTGCCTTGAAAGAGCTCTCGGTCTAACGGAGAGACAAGATGAATGAACTGTAAAACATGGGCATCCTTCCCAGCCTCGATGACAGACTTGTCACACGGGCAGGAACCCCTGGGTTACCTCTTCTCCCTCAGTGGCAGAGAATGAGCTCACTAAGTGTTCAGATGAACACACAATTAAAGGGGGTGGGACTTCCCTGGTGGTCCAGTGGCTGAGACTCCATGCTCTCAGTACAGGGGACCCGGGTTCAACCTCTGGTCAGGGAACCAGATCTCACGCGCCACAGCTAAGATCCAGCGCATGCACGCTCAGTTGCCAGGTCGTGTCCCACTCTTTGTAACCACATGGACTCCTCTGTCCATGGGATTTTCCAGGCAAGAATACTGGAGTGGGTGGCCATTTCCTCCTCCAGGAGGTCTTCCCGACCCAAGGATCCAGCCTACATCTCTTGCACTGGCGGGTGGGCTCTTTACCATTCAGCCACCTGGGAAGTCCAGTGCAGTCAAAGAAATAAATAAGTATAAAAAAAGAAGTGAAATGACACTTATTTTAAAACAAACTGAAAACAAAGAACAATTGCAGGGAGAGCTTCCTGGCAAAGATGGCAGAACGGAGTCCTTTGATACCCAACAAAGCAAAAAAAAAAAATTCATAAAAACAAAATTCACCAGCAACAACTGCCCTGTGCCAGAAGCACTGGAAAGGCCAGCCAAGAGAAAGGCAGGAGGTTCCAGTTTGGCGCAAAGATGTGTGCTTCCTGACCCCACCCTTCAGCCCTGGAAGCATTTCCGCGGAAAGACATTCATGCTGAGAATTCTCACACGGCTCCTGCAGTGGGGGCTGTGGGGGAGGGGGTCACAGACAGCCTGGCAAAAGTGAAGTTAAAACCCTCAAGAGCAGAAGTCCCAGCATACTAGGAGCTCGCCAGGGGAAAATGATGCTTCCCAGGACAGGGGGTTGCCAGACTGAGGACACCAAAATGTGCCCAAACATCCCATGTACACTTACATTAAACACTTCTCCATTGTGCATCTCAAATGCAGATTTCCCCAGGACATCTTGCATTTTATCTGGCAACCCTACCAGGGCATTGTGCTGAGCTGGACCAACAGTCTGGTGCCCCTCGGAGGAAGAACGTGCCCTGGCCGGGTCAGTGGGCCCTGGGAAGGTGTCAGCACTGGGCTCTTGGTGCCAACAGTACTCAGCCCTGGCAGAGGACCCCCTCCCATCCCCTCAACGATCACAAATGTGATTAGTCGTTTAGTCGTGTCCAACTCTTTACGACCCCACGGACTGTAGCCCACCAGGTTCCTCTGTCCATGGGATTCTCCAGGCAAGAATACTGGAGTGGGGTGCCATTTCCATTTCCAGGGTATCTTTCCGGACCAGGGATAGAACCTGCATCTCCTGCTTTGACAGTCAAATTCTTTACCACCGAAGAAGCCCCATTAATGCAGAGCAGTTCACAGAAAACCAGCTAGAAAGGCATTAGCTCAAAAGGAGTTTCAGGTGCTGAGGACAAAGACAACTTAATATCTAGATGATAAACACAAAACTACTCCATCCATCAAAGCTTATTTCAAAGTTCAGTCACTTTCAGATCACAAATGTAGATGACAGGAAATCTCAGAGCAACACGGAGTTTCAAGTTACACTTCATCCTCCCTGTCTGCACATTCCCTGTCTGTGGGTTTCATGTCCACGGGGCTCACATCCGCATATTCAACTAATGTGCATATCCATGGGTCTCACATCTGCAAAGTCAACTAATGTGAGCTTTTGACCATAGCTGGGTGAATCTGGGGGTGCAGAAATCCACGGATTCAGTGAGCAGACTGTGTTCATAGCACTGCTCCACTGTATGTAAAAGACTTGAGTATCTGAGGCTTTTGGTATCCAAGGGGCTCCTGAAACCCCTTTTCCTGAGGATGCTGAGGGATGACCATATGGTCGAGAGAGGAAAAGTCAAATGAGTCCCCGGTAGGATGGGGAGAATGTATCACACAAACAGGAAGGCTAGGCTGAGCAGCCCCTGTCACGTGATAGAAAGATGGAAAGAATGTTGAGGCAACAAATGAAGAGAAAAAGGAAGAGAACAAGAGGAAAGAGAGACAAGGGAGGTGGGAAGTGTGAGTCATCACTGAAAGACAAAGTCTAGAAGAAAATGTGACCCAAGACAGAGAATCAGATTCCCTATGTGTTTTCTACACTAAATACATATTTTTATGTATTTATCTAGGCTATGCTGCACGACATGTGGGATCTTAGTTCCTTAACCAGGCATTGAACCCACACCCCCTGCAGTGAAAGCACAGAGTCTTAGCCACTGGACCACCAGGGAAGTCGCTAAATATACATTTAAAGATGAATGCAGCTACGAAAACAAAAAAAAAGTGAGATTAGAAAATAAAAGGATAATATTGCCCAGCCAAGGAACCAAACCTAGGAACAATTTATAGATCTAATAAAAAAACAATTAGAATCAAGGAGAGACGATACATGGCTGAAAAGCAAATAGACAATATGGAGTTAATATCTGAGGCAGTCACAGAATATGCAAAAGGAAAAAAAAGAGATAAAGGTTAATCTAAGAGAAGATAATGAATACAGAGGCCAAGCAGGGTATTCCAATAGAAGGAAAATATGTGCCCTAAAGTAGACAGGTGGAATAGAAGAAATTACTTCAAGATATAATACAAGAAAATTTTCCCAAAATGAAGAAAAAAAGTGGCTACACCACTTGAAAGAACAAACTTGTACCAGGAAAAAGGTTATTTCTTGATAGCAACAGATTATGAGATGTAACTTGGTTTTTATTAAACATTCATTTTTTTAAGATTTTTTTTTTTTGTCTGTACCATTTTTCAAGTCTTTATTATTGAACTTGTTGCAATATCACTTCTGTTTTATGCTTTGGTTTTTTGGCCAAGAGACCTGTGGGTTCTTAGCTTTCAGATCAGGGACTGTATCCACACTCCCTGCATTGGAAGGTGAAGTCTTCACCACCAAACAGGGAGGTCCGTAAACCTCCGTGCTAAGGAAGGAATTATTCAAGCATGCAACCAGAAAAAAGTACATAATTTACAAGACGGGGTGGAAAAACCGTTGACTTCACTCTCATCCAAAGAGCACTGTCTGCCCTTTGGTGGGGGCGGGTGGGGGTAGAGGAGGAGTTAGATTTGGCCAAGTAGTCCTTCAGGAAGAGAGCAAAAGCCAGACCTTCTCGAATATAAAAGAGCTCGGGAATATAGAACCCATGAGCCCTTCTTGAAAGAAATACTGGACAAGAAACCCACGCAAACAAAAGACAAGCCGAAACAAAGAGCTCTATCTAGCCAGGCCACGGTAAAAGCACCGGTGGTTAGTGATGCAAATGCCTGCATTCATGACTAAAATGAAACAACGAAGGGCTGTGCCACGATGACGGTGAATATCATAAACCCTGGAGTGGCGGATACAAAGACGCCCCTCTCAGAGGCCCCTGCAGACCCCGCTGTGAGGAGCTGGCTCCAGCTGCTCCTGCTCTCTGCTTCTGAGCAGAGATTATGCTCTCCTGGGAGGAGTTACTGTTTAACTGCGTCAATTTTGCGACCCCATGATAGCCCCAGGCTCCTCCGTTAATGGGATTTCCCAGGCAAGAATACTGGAGTGGGTTGCCATTTTCTCCTCCAGGGGGTTCTTCCTGACCCAGGGATGGAACCCACGTCTCCTGCACTGGCAGGTGGATTCTTTACTGCTGAGCCCCCAGAGAAGCCCCTCTTCTTCACTGTCACAACCAGTGACTGACAGGGTGCTGGTGGAAGGGCCTTGCCAGTTCCGCCCAGGGTGGGATCCCTCTAAGGGACAGTCTTTGCTCTGGAGCTCCTCGCTGGATGGGTAGGGATCCAGCCAGGTCTGCACCACAGACTACCGGCTCCCCAGCTCCTTCCTTCTGCAGGCATCATTCTCCAGTCTACCTTTCACTCACCTATCTATTCTCACAGAACCCAAGACAGCACCCATTACACAGCAAAAATTATATGCAGCAGAAACAGGCAGATGGAAAAAGGAGGAGTGAGTTGTGTGAGACAGCTACTCACCCTAATTTTACAGTGGGCAGTCAGGACCTGCTGCCAAAAAAAAAAAAAAATGTGATTGAACAAGACCTAATGACTCATCTACTTATGTTTTTAAAACTTTTTTCTTAAGTAAGATTTTTAAAGATTGATATCTCTTGTGGTGAGGAAATTAAAGTTCAGCTATGCCATCAGGTTTCCTTCTCATTTTTAAAAGTCAAATAAAATTAAAATTTATATCTTTAACCATGAAAAACATGTACTACTTTTATAAAAATTATTTTATCTTGTCTATCTATCTATGTATTTACCTATTCTTCTATTCATAGAGGTAACCTGACATGATGTTCACCAAATGCTATCCTGCTTGTTTCTCAGTGATGGCTGATTTGTTGGTTTTCTATTTGCATTCTTTACATTTCTTTGGTTTTTATGACATACATGTAAAACTTTCATAAGAAACAATACTCATTACTTTAATAACAAAGGTAACATATAGCTCACAATTCTAAGCACTTTACATGTATGACTTTTATAAGTTATAAACAGATGAATTATTATCATCATCATATCTATTTTTAAATAAAGAGAATGGGACAACTGTTTACATGGAGTCTCAGAAGAATTAAAAAAAAATATTATTAGAGTAATAAGTTTAGCAAGGTACTGGCTATATACAAATATCAGTTCAGTTCAGTTCAGTCAGTCGGGTCTGTGGTGTGAACCGCAGCACGCCAGAAATATTTATACATATTTATACAAATATAAATTGCATTAATATACACCATCAGCAAACACTTGGAGTCAATTAATAGGAAGAAAGACACCTTTTATAATAGCAACCAAAGTCAGAAAGTATCAGAAATGAATCTAATTATAAATGGGTACACAATATGTATGCTTTAAAGTCTACTGAACTCTAGAGTTTTTGAACTCTACTGAAATTCATGAAAAAGTGCCACAGTAAATGGGAAGACAGTCCATGTTCATGGCCGGGAACATTCGGTGTTATGGAGATGTCAGTCTTTCCTGAAAGGAAGGCTACGATTCCAACCAAAACTTCAACTGGGCTTTTCATGAGATTAACAAGCTGATGCTAAACTATCTGTGGAAAAGCAAAGGATCAAAAGTAGATTAGGCACTTCTGAGTTGATTCCCTGGTGGCTCAGACAGTAAAGAGTCTGCCCACAGTGTAGGAGGCCAGAGTTTGATCCTGGGGTCTAGAAGAGTCCCTGGAGAAGGAAATGGCAACTCACTCTAGTATTCTTGCCTGGGAAATCCCATGGACAGAGGAGCCTGGCAGGCTACAATCCATAGGACCGCAAAGAGTCAGACACAACTGAGCGACTACACTTTCTCAGAGCAAATCAAGTAGTGTGATATTGGTGCAGAGAGCAACAAAATGGCATTGGAATAAGGACCTGGAGCCTCTAATGGACCCCCGCAGCCATAGGACTTTGAGATAAGACAGACATGGCACTGCACATCAGTGGAGGGATGAAGAACTATTCAGCAAAAGATGCTGGTACCAACAGTTGCTCAGATGGGGGAAAGGAAATTTGATCTCCAGCTCAAACCAAGAACAAAAGTCAGTTCTACAGAGATTAAAGGCTGAAATGTGGAAAACAAAAAGCTCTAAGAAGAACATAGAAAAAATTTTTTTATCTTGTTTTAAGAAAGTATTAAGACCCAAAAAGTATGAACACAAAATAAAGTAGTAATAAATTTTAAGTTATTACAATTCGTAACTTACGTTCATCAAAAGTTACCATAAGGGACTTCCCTGGTGGCCCAGTGACTAAGACCACGCTCCCAAGGCAGAGGGCAGGGGCTTGACCCCTGGTCAGGCAACTAGGTACTGCACGCTGCAACTAAGAGTTTCTGTGCTACAACTAAAGATCCCTCACGCTGCAACAAAGATCCTGCACAGCCAAATAAACAAATATATTTTTTTAAGTTACCGTAAACTAGTAAAAAAAAAAAAAAACAAAGCCACAAACTGAGAAATAATGTTGAAACACACTGTCCTATAAAGAACAAATAATTAGTATTTAGGAAACTCCTTCAAAATAAAAGGAAATAAAACCACAAGTCCAAGTGAAAAAATAAGTGAAACATGTTAATGATCATTTTACAGAAGAAGCACAAATTCCAACACACTTATGAAAAGGGGCGCAATCTCATTAATAATCAGAAAAATACATATCAAGGTCATTGATAAGCTATCACTTTACACTTTGTTGGAAAAAATTTAGAAGTCAGATTATACCAAGTGTTGGAGAGGATAGAGATAAACAGATGGTCTTATACATTGCGAGTAGGAGTATGAATTGATACAGACACTTTGGAAAGCACTTTATTATTATTTTCTAAAGTTGAACATTTGCATACTTAAGGGCCTGACAGTCCCATTTCCTGGCGGCTCGGATGGTAAAGAATATGCCTGTGATGAAGGAGACCTGGGTTTGATACCTGGACTGAGAAGATCTCCTAGAGAAGGGTGTGACAACCCACTCTAGTATTCGTGCCTGGAGAATCCCATGGACAGAGGAGCCTGGTGGGCTACAGTCCCTAGGGTCGCAAAGAGCCGGACACAACTGAGTGACTGAACTGAACTGATAGGAAACTGATGTAGTTTATTTCCAGGATAGGTAGACAGTAACCAGTAACCCAAGTTACTGGTTCACGGTTATCACTCTGCTTTACAGCCTAAATACATGTGATCATATAAGCTTTCCCTTTAGTCACGTATTTCAAACAATGATGAAGAAGACTGATTAAAAAGAAACTGAGGCACAGGCAGGTTAGGCTCAAGGCCACGGAGCTAAGAGGTGGAGAATGGACTGCAGAACCCGCTCCTGCCTCCTGCTCTCTCTGATCCCCTCCAACACCTCACATTCTCGACGAGCTCACTAAAGGAGGAGGTGCCACGTAGTGAAAAGAAGGATGAAATTATGCCAGTGCCAAGGGTCTTCTAATTTTATAGTAACAGGCCAAACTGGCGGAAGTAAAAGTGGGAAAATGAACAGAAAAAATTAAAGTCACTGAAAGCATGTGGACACTCAGCATTCTGAGCCTTTCCCCAGCAGTGATGGGTGCAAAAGCACACCCATGCGTAATCAGCCCTCAGCTTCATACGGAAACTCTTAATTTCCGTAAGGACTCCTGAGTCCTTCGGGAGTAACACCGCATGTGTTCGCAGCCATAAACAAGATGACACATTCCAAACCCCAGCAGGAGGAGGAGCTGACCGAAGCTCTGGACACACCATCACAGACCCAGACCACTCCACACCCCTGTGTTCTAAGAAAGGCTTCATCTCACTTAAGCCCCCATATCTAGGGCTTAGATCCTGTCTCCACAGCACTTAATTCCTTCATTTCAAAAGCACTTTTGATTTCCTTTAAAACCAAAGCTTTTCTGATTTTACAGACAACATATGCTGATTATAGAAAATATGAGGAACATCAATAAACGTAAAGAAAAAAGAAGCATAAAGTACACACAATCCCAACTCATAAAAATAATACCTTTATCAGTATGTTTATTTCTCTCCAGTCCTTTTTCAGTGCACATGTAGCTATGGATTTTATGTGTGGGTTTGTACTCAGATTTTCCTGCTTAACTGAGATCTTAGAATTTGTACAGTGCTAAATACTTTCTGATTGATCAAAGTAAAGACTGATCCTCCCCTCATTTTAAAGATACCACTTTCCTTTCTTCTCTGAGCTCGTGACCACAGCACATCCTCTGTTTGGACTGGAATGGTGATGGCTCCATGAAGGTTTCTGTGACCGTTGCAATCTCTTTGATGTCTCAGTCCTTCAGATGAGAGATGTCATGTGTCAAGTACAAATCAGATGAGCTTTCCCAGGACATGGTCTCTGGCGCTTTGGAGAATTATAAGGATGTGAACAACATTTACGTACTTTTCCCCCTGTTGCTTCCTTTTAAACATTTTTATTGGGGAATAGCTGATTTACAATGCTGTGTTTCAAGCGAACATCAAAGTGACTGAGCTATACATATGCGCATATTCATTTTTTTAGAGTCTTGTCTCATATAGGTTATCACAGAATATCGAGTACAGTTTCCTGTGCTGTGCAGCAGGTCCTTACTGGTTACCTGTCTTATCTCAAGTGCTGTGTAATGTTCATCCCAAGCTCCTGATTTACGTTTTTATCGTGCTTTGAGCTCTACGACCCTCTTTCACACAGAAATATAACTGTCATTCCTGTGGGAAAGGGGTGGCAAAGTGGTAGACATATCAATCCGTACTTCTGAGTTGGATAGCCAGAAGTTAAATCTCTGCCTCAGAACTCTGAAAGCCTGAGTGTCCCCATCATTAGATTGGGGGCAATGGAATGACTCATATGACTGTGAAATGGCAGCTAAAGACTGGACGCACGGAGCCCTCGGCGGCCTCCGGCGCCTCGCAAGTACTGATACATCAGCACTGTTACTGCTATGGCCTTGGCGGCGGCGGTGATGAGGATGATGACCTAATAGCATGAGAGAAATTTTTAACCCACTTTGGGGTATCATTAATATGCAATAAAAGGCTGTATTAATATACAGGGTATAACATAAAGGGTATTATTAATATTCAGTAAAATGGACTCATTCTAAGTCTCCGCGAGTTTGGACAAATAGATGCATTCAAGTACCCAGGTATAGATTGCTGTTGCCGCTTTTGTTGTCTGAGGTTTAGTCGCCAAGTCCTGTCCGACTCTTTTGCAACTCCGTGAACTGCAGCCCTGGGAACCCTAGCCCGGAGTCTGTCTGCGGGACTTCCTAGGCAAGAATCCTGGAGTGGGCTGCCATGCCCTCCTCCAGGGGATCTTCCCGACCCAGAGACTGAACCGTGTCTCCTGCTTGGCAAGCGGATTCTTCATGACTGAGCCCCCCAGGGAAGTCCGTAGACTATTTTATCATCCCCCAAAGTTCCCTGAGACCCATTTTCAGTCTATACTGAATTCTACCACCGCACATGTAAGAAACTTATTCTCATTTCTCCTGACCCAATCTTTACACCATGGTTTCATACATTTAACATACACATATGTCATACATCCCAAAACACATTGTGACAACTTTTGTTCAAACGGTCAGCTCTCCTTCAAGGCAACAGAAATAAGAAGACTGCAGCCCACCAGGCTCCTCTGTCCATGGGATTTTCCAGGCAAGAATACTAGAGTGGGCTGCCATTTCCTACTCCAATCACACTCCAATAAAAAATAAAACAAAGATATTGCTTTTCTCACATCATTTCCATGGAGAAGGCTCCTGTCGTCTTTGTCTTTGTTCTTCCATATATAATGTGTCTTCTCCCTGGGATTCCTTAGAATGCCTTCTGCTCATTGGTGTTGACCAGTTTTAGTATGATACACGCCAATGTGGTTTCCATCATATTTTTGTCCTTGGGGTTCATGCAGCTTCTCAGGTCCACAGGCTGATAGTTTTCATAGAATTTGGAAAATGTGGGTGGCCGTTATCTCTCTATACGCTTTTCCTATCTCCCATCCTCTCTTGTTTTCAGGGCCTCCTGTTCCACTTATGTTGGGCCACTTGACATTTTCCCTCAGATTACTGACGTTCTGTTCTTGCTTTCTGCACGTTTCACGTGTGTGTGTGTGTGTGTGTGTGTGTGTGTGTTAGCCACTCAGTCGTCTCCAACTGTTTGCAAACCCATGGACTGTAGCCTGCCACACTTCTCTGTCCATGGAATTCTCCAGACAACAATACTAGAGTGAAAAAAAAAGGAGAGAGAGTACTAGAGTGGGTAACAGTTTCCTTCTCCAGGGGCCCTGCCTCCCCAGGGACTGAAGCCAGGTCTCCTGCGTTGCAGGCAGATACTTCTCCATCTGAGCCACGAGGGAAGCCTGTGTTGGGTAGTTTCTGTCGCTACTGTAAGGTCGCCAGGATGGGCCGCCCCTCCTCTCTCCCCCAGCCGGCCGGGCAACTCCCTGCCTCCCGGATCCCGGGGACCAATGGCAGCACAGTGCCAGCTAACTAAGCTGCCCCACCTCCGCCACGAGAAGGCCCTTTCAGCCCGTGACACCTCGGCCCGGCAACCTATCCAAACCCCCCACCCATTACCCTGCCCGTCGCTCGCAGCATGCATATATAAACAAACTTCTAACCCGCCCGGGCGCGCGGACTTCCTCGACCTGCCCGGTTCCGGTCCAGGAACCCCGCCCGGGAGCGCTTTGCCATTAAAACCTGTTAGACACTCTTTTGGTGTCCTGGTCGTCTTCTACCTAACAGCTATGTCTCCAAGCTCCTTAACCTTTTCTTCTGCAGTCTAATCTCCTATTAATCCAATCCAGTGTACTTTTTTCTATCTTATTTTTTAAATTATGAAAGTATGATAACACATTTATAGGAGACTTTGAAAATACAGAACAAAGTTACATATAGTTCTATTATATATTACAATTATTTTTAAGCAGATAATTAAGATATTTAGTTGGAATTTCAATATCAAACTCTCAAAAATTAATAGAATGAATAGACAGAAAAGTAGAAGGATATGGTAGACCTGAATAGTACTATGAACCAATTCAACATAATTAACACAATTTTCACACAACAGCAGGATACAAATTCTATTCAGTTCCCATAGACTATAAACCAGGAAACACCGGAATACATCCAAGGACGTAAAACAAGGTGAAAAAAAAATTTCATGGTCTAAAGGTATTGAAATCATAGTCTGTTCTCTTATCACTTGGAATTATGTAAGAAATTAATATCAAAAGATATTTGAAAATAACCCACATACTTTCAAATGAAATGTGACATTTACCAAGAAAGATCGTTGACTTAGCCATTGAAAGCCTCAGTAAAGTTAAAAGACAAAAACACAGAGGGTGATTGCAGAGAAGAAAGCATTTAAATGAGAAATTAACATGAAAGATACTTTTCAAAACCCCATGTATTTGGAAATTAAATGTACACTTTTAAATGATGGGTGTATCTAAGAATCCATGACAAGGAAAATTAGAAAATACCTGTAAGAGAATGAAATGAAAATGAAAAAGAATTTATCGAATTTGTTGCATGCAGCTGAAGCCTTTCAATGCAACTAAATACAATGTGGAATCTTGAATAAGGCATGAAAACAAATAATGATCACTAGTATAAAATTTTATGAAATTTGAATAAAATCTGTAGTTAATAATACTGTATCACATGCTAATTTCCTGGGTTTCTTTTTTTTTTTTTACAACATAGTATTTCTTTATATTCTCAGAATTAGATTAGAAGTTTCAAGCCTCATTCAAAATTTTTTAAATCACTAAGATAATAAACTTTCCACACTTTTAGCAGTAATATTAGATGCTAGAATAAATGGAACTCTGTCAAAGTCTTGAGTGAATATAAATTAGAAATCTAGCATTCTATTCATACTTAGTCAAACAAACAGGACCAAAATGTGATAACTTTTTAGCTAGGCAAAATTAATAAGTTTTCTAAAATATAAATATACATAATATTATTTATGTATATATGTATGCAGACAAAAACTTTTCTACTCTATGATAGAGGCTTGACACAGGACAACAGAAAAATGAGACAGAGAAATTGGAAAACATAAATTAAATGGGGGCACTGAATATGAACTAGAAAAGGTAGGACAAACCGGAGAAAAGATTATCATACGGTGCAATTGTTTCTAAACACAGCTGCTCACGAGAATCAAATCTGAAGCCCTGCAGAAAAAAATAATGCCTGGGCACTTGTATTTTTCAAAAAGTTCCAAGATAACTCTAATGCTCATCTGGATTTTTAAAAAGTAATTATAGGCTTTTCTATTAAATGGTAGTTTTAGTGATAGAGAATTCTATTATTTTCTGTTGGCCAGTTATGATCCAATGATATCAAAATGAATAACAGTCACATGATCGCCACAGCGGGCTTCCCGGGGCACTAGTGGTAAAGAACTGCCAGTGCAGGAGACACAGGAGACTCTGGTGCAGTCCTTGGGTGGGGAAGATGCCCTGGAGGAGGGCATGGCAACCCGATCCAGTGTTCTTGCCTGGAGAATCCCATGGACAGAGGAGCCTGGCGGGCTACAATCTGTAGAGCCACAAAGAGTCGGACATGACTGAAGCGACTTAGCACACCCACAAGCAATCACAACAGAAAGAGATGTTTATCAGTGTTCACAGTCAGTAGCCAGACCAAAAAAAAAAGATAATTACAATTATAAGCCATAATGGGAACATAAGTAACCTAACTGTATAAAATAGTTACATACAATCTGGGGGTTGAATAGTGATGTGGTAAGTGGAAGTGCACATATATATATATATATATATATATATACACGCATGTGTTTATCCACCCAGTGGGTCCATGTCTTTTGGCTGCTGCATTTAATACATTTACATTTAAGGTAATTATTGATATGCATGATCCTATTACCATTTTCTTAATTGCTCTGGGTTTAGTTTTTGTAGGTCTTTTCCTTGTCTTGTGTTTCCTGCTAGAAAGTTCCTTTAGCATTTGTTGTAAAGCTGGTTTGGTGGTGCTAGATTCTCTTAACTTTTGCTTGTCTGTAAAGCTTTTGATTTTTCTGTCAAATCTGAATGAGAGTCTTTCTGGGTAGAGTAAGCTTGGTGGTAGGTTCTCCTCTCTCATCACTTTAAATACATGGTGCCATTCCCCTCTGGCCTGCAGAGTTTCTGTTGAGAAATCAGCTGATAACTTTATGGGAGTTCCCTTGCACACTGTTTGTTGCTTTTCCCTTGTCGCTTGTAATATTTCATCTTTGTCTTTAATTTTTGTTAGTTTGATTACTGTGTGTCTCAATGTTTTTAATCCTGCCTAGGACTCTCTGTGCTTCCTGGGCTTGGCTGACTCTTTCCTTTCCCATCGGGAAGTTTTCAGCTGTTGTCTTTTCAAATATTTTCTCCTGTTGGAGGGTCTCCTGTGGAGGCAGTGGGTTGCCCCAGGGATGGGAGCCCTGGCTGTGGCAGCCCTTGAGTGGGCGGCTGGGGGGCGGTTACGCCCCTTGCTGTAAGCCCTCTTGGAGGTCACCATTAACCCTGTCAAAAAGCCTGCAGTCTCCAAGGCTGGCTTGCTTCAGGTCAAACAACTAACAGGGTGGGAGCACAGC
Organism: Nanger dama; assembly: GCA_917880005.1. Classification (NCBI taxonomy): domain Eukaryota; kingdom Metazoa; phylum Chordata; class Mammalia; order Artiodactyla; family Bovidae; genus Nanger; species Nanger dama. Next base: position 3,854,299 of record CAKJTW010000063.1, on the reverse strand, counting down.
CCCACCCATCCACAGACAACCGCATTAAAGTTTTGCTGAGCACTGCCCTGCCCATCAGAGAAAGACCCAGTTTTCCCCATCTCCAGTTCCTCCTATCCGCAGTCACGAAGCTTACAAAAGCCTCTTAGCCTCATCCACCAGAGGGCAGACAGAAGAAGCAAGAACTACAATACCAGCCACCAGAATGAAAACCACACACCACAGAAAGTTAATCAAAATGAAAAGACAGAAAATTGTGTTCCAGATGAAGGGACAAAACCCCAGAAAAACAGCTAAATGAAGCGGGGATAGGCGTCCTTCCAGAAAAAGTATTCAAAACAATGACAGTGAAGATGATCCGGGGCTGGGAAAAGAATGGAGAAGATGCAAGAACTGCTTCAGAAAGCCCTAGAAGAGCTGAAGATCAGAGATAAGCAACACACTACAAGGAGTCGATAACAGAGTGACTGAGGCAGAAGAACCAACAGGGGACATGGAAGACAGAATGGTGGAAATCACTGCCACAAAACGGAATAGAGAAAAGAGAATGAAAAAAAAAAAATGAAGAGAGCCTAAGAGACCTCTGGGACAACATTAAAACACCAGCATTCACATTATAGGGGTCCCAGAAGGAGAAGACAGAGAGAAAGGGCCCAGCAATGCAGCGTGCGTTTCATCTCACACACGGTGGCATTCATCTCTGTAAATTTCATTCAGGTCATTTTGATATGTTCTAGGTCTCTACTTAAACTTTTTTTTTAACATACAGAATATAGTTATAGAAACATCTTAATGGCCTTATCTGCTAAATCTAACACTGGTGTTGGTCTGAGTTGATTTTGATTGGTTGATTGACTGATTGTTCTCATAATAGGTTGTATTTTCGTGTTTCTCTGCACATCTGATAATTTGGAATTCAATGCCAGACATCGCAAATTTTACCTTGTCAGGTGCTGGACTTTTTATTTCTATTAATAATCTTGCTATTTGTAAGGCCTCCCCAGACAGCCATTTTGCTTTTTTGCATTTCTTTTCCATGGGGATGGTCTTGATCCCTGTCTCCTGTACAATGTCACGATCCTCATTCCATAGTTCATCAGGCACTCTATCTATCAGATCTAGGCCCTTAAATCTATTTCTCACTTCTACTGTGTAATCATAAGGGATTTGATTTAGGTCATACCTGAACGGTCTAGCGGTTTTCCCTACTTTCTTCAATTTGAGTCTGAATTTGGTAATAAGGAGTTCATGATCTGAGCAATAGTCAGCTCCTGGTCTTATCTTTGTTGACTGTATAGAGCTTCTCCATCTTTGGCTGCAAAGAATATAATCAGTCTGATTTTGGTGTTGACCATCTGGTGATGTCCACGTGTAGAGTCTTCTTTTGTATTGTTGGAAGAGGGCGTTTGCTATGACCAGTGCATTTTCTTGGCAAAACTCTATTAGTCTTTGCCCTGCTTCATTCTGCATTCCAAGGCCAAATTTGCCTGTTACTCCAGGTGTTTTTTAACTTCCTACTTTAGCATTCCAGTCCCCTATAATGAAAAGGACATCTTTTTGGGTGTTAGTTCTAAAAGGTCTTGTAGGTCTTCATAAAACCGTTCAACTTAAGCTTCTTCAGCGTTACTGGTTGGGGCATAGACTTGGATAACTGTGATATTGAATGGTTTGCCTTGGAGACCAACAGAGATCATTCTGTCGTTTTTGAGATTGCATCCAAGTACTGCATTTCGGACTCTTTTGTTGACCATGATGGCTACTCCATTTCTTCTGAGGGATTCCTGCCTGCAGTAGTAGATATAATGGTCATCTGAGTTAAAGTCACCCATTCCAGTCCACTTTAGTTCACCGATTCCTAGAATGTCGAGTGTCAGATTTTATTTTGGGAGGCTCCAAAATCACTGCAGATGGTGACTGCAGCCATGAAATTAAAAGACACTTACTCCTTGGAAGAAAAATCATGACCAATCTAGATAGTATATTCAAAAACAGAGACATCACTTTGCCGACTAAGGTCCATCTAGTCAAGGCTATGGTTTTTCCTGTGGTCATGTATGGATGTGAGAGTTGGACTGTGAAGAAGGCTGAGCGCCAAAGAATTGATGCTTTTGAACTGCGGTGTTGGAGAAGACTCTTGAGAGTCCCTTGGACTGCAAGGAGATCCAACCAGTCCATTCTGAAGGAGATCAGCCCTAGGATTTCTTTGGAAGGAATGATGCTAAAGCTGAAACTCCAGTACTTTGGCCACCTCATGCGAAGAGTTGACTCATTGGAAAAGTCTCTGATGCTGGGGGCAGGAGGAGAAGGGGACAGAGGATGAGATGGCTGGATGGCATCACGGACTCGATGGACGTGAGTCTGAGTGAACTCCAGGAGATGGTGATGAACAGGGAGGCCTAGCGTGCTGTGATTCATGGGGTCGCAAAGAGTCGGACACGACTGAGCGACTGAACTGAACTGAATAATCTTGCACTTTCTTGGCATAACTAGAGGGTGACATTAAGTTACTGGAGAAAGTTGATTTTCAGGTCTTGTTTTCATGATGTATTAGGTGAGTCTGGAACAGAGCTCAGTCTAATTACTCCCCACTAGGAAGGCAAGACCGTCCAGAGAATGCTACCCATACCACTGAGTTATGAGTTGTCCAGTTTGGCTGATGGGAGCATTATTTCTGGTCCTCCACGCTTGCCTTGTAGATGCATTTCCCCAGCTTCAGGTAATTTCCTTCCATGCATGTGAGGATCATGCTCTGCTAAGCCTCCAGGAGGAATTCCTGTAGTTCTCTGGACTTTGCCTAGTCCCTACTCTCCAGTGCTCTGCCCTGCGAACTTCAGCTGCCTCCGTCTGCCCAGACTTGCAGCTCCTTGCCCTCAGCTCGGCAAGTCACCCAGGGTTCCATGTTCTTATGCAGCAGCCCAGAAATACTGTCAAAGCAGTAAGTAAGCTGGGGCAATCCTAGGGCTCACTCAATCACTAAACACTTCTCAGGGATCTATATGTCCTTTGTGGGATAATTTCCCAGTGCCCTGAAAACTATTGTTTTATATGTCCTGTCTGGTTTTTAGTTTTTAGTTTCAGGTATGAGGATAAATCTAATCCCTTGGGACTCTATCTTGAGTGGAAGCAGAAGAATCAAAGGAAGTATTTGTATCCATTTTGCGGAAATAAGGGGCTTCCCTAGTAGTTCAGTTGGTAAAGAATCCACCTGCAATGCAGGAGACCCTGGTTTGACTCCTGGGTCAGGAAGATCTGCTGGAAAAGGGACAGGCTACCCACTCCAGGATTCTTGGGCTTCCCTGGTGGCTCAGCTTGTAAAGAACCCGACTGCAATGGGGGAAACCAGGGTTCAATCCTGGCAGGCTACAGTCCATGGGGTCCCAAAGAGTCAGACACAACTGAGCGACTAACACATACATTATATATAGAATGGATAAACAACAAATTCCTACTGTATAACACAGGGAACTATATTCAATATCCTATGATAAAACATAATGGAATATGAAAAAGAATGTATATACATGTATAACTGAATCACTTTGCTTTGATAGCAGAAATTAGCACATTGTAAATCAACTATACTGCAATTTTTAAAAATCTAATGTAAGAAATTCATTTCTATTTCCCCTAAGTTGTAGATGTATGGCCTGAAGTTGTTCATTGTGTTGCCTTGTAAACCTTTTAATGTCTGCAGGATTTGCAGTGATTTCCCCTCTTTCACCCTTAATGTTAGTAATTTGTGCTTTTACTCGTCTTTTTCAATTTTATTCAATGTTTATTAATTGCATTGATCTTTACAAAGAAGCAGCTTTTGGTTATATGGATATTCTTGGATTTTTCTCACCTTTCTTTCATTTACATCTGCTTCTACCTATCTCGGGACTTGCCTGCTGGGTGAAGAATCTGTCTGCAGTGCAAGAGACACAAGAGACGTGGGTTTGATCCCTGGGCCCGGCAGATCCCCTGGAGAAGGGAAAGGCAACCCACTTCAGTATTCTTGCCTGGGAAATTCCTCGGACAGAAGAGCCTGGTGGGCTACAGTCCATGGGGTCACGAAGAGTCAGACACGACTGAGCAGATGGCACACTGGCATCATGTATCTTATTTTCTTTTTCTACTTATTTTGATTTCAATTTTCTCTTTTTCCCTCTAGTTTAAAATAATATTTAGGATCTCTCTTCCCTTCTAGTATAAATATTTAAAGTGATACATGTTCTCCTCAATCAGTGTTTTAGCTACATCTCACTCATTATAATACACTGTGGTCAGGCTTTCACTCAGCTCAAAAAATTGCTTTAATTGTCCCTAAGATATCTTTTTGGTCCCATGGATTATTTAGAAGTGCGGATTGTGTTTAAAATGCTGACATTTCAGAGATTTTGAAGATTTCTTTCTGTTACTGGCATAATTTCATCTCCAAACCGCTTAGTTCAGCTTTCAAGGCCCGACATGGTCAAGCCCCATCTAGCCTAGGGTGCACTGGCTGCCACGTCTCCAGGATCCCACACACATCAGTCCTGTTTCTCTACACAAACTATGTCCTCTATGTGCTGCTACGTTCAGCTGAGACCCGGTGTAACTTCTCTGCTTTCCAGAGAACTCAGGAGCTCATCCCACGCCTCCAGGATGGACCACAAGCAGTCAGCACACACCTCCAGCTCAGCCCTGCTGCACTGAGTCATAAGGACTGGTTTACCATCTGGCTCTACGGGAATATGTGTTGTAAGGAGGCAGGAACCAGGTCTTCTCAGCACGCAGAGCCTCAGCCTGTAGCCGGGCAGGAAGAGGTGTTTGGTGAATGTGGGAGGAAAAGGGGACAAACAGGAGGTGCTATGGACTGAGTGTTTGTGTCTCCTAGCCCCCATGTCATGGTATCTGGAGGTGGGGTCTTTGGGAGCGAATTAAATAAGGTCATGAGGGTGGGGCTTCCGTGATGGGACTGGTACCCTGCTAAGGGGGATGAAAAGACCAGAGCTCTCTCTCCACCGTGTGACGGCACAGCAAGAAGGTGGCCAGGAACTGGGTCCTCACCAGACATCAGATCTATGAGACGTAAATGTTTGTCTTTAAGCCACACGGTCTATGCTATTTTGTCAACTTGAAGTGATAACAACGGGACGAGAATGCCATTCAGTGTAAGGGGCTAACAGGAAAACCCATCAGGAGATGGGGGTGGGATGGGGCACATCTGAGTGGAAGTGAAGTGAGAGTGTTAGTCGCTCAGTCATGTCCGACTTTGCGACCCCATGGACCGTATAGCCCACCAGGCTCCTCTGTCCCTGGGATTCTCCAGGCAAGAATACTGGAATGAGTTGCCATTCCTTTCTCCAGGGGTTCTTCCTGACCCAGTGATCGAATCCAGGTCTCCCACATCAGAGGCAGACTCTACCATTTGAGCTACCCAGGAAACCCTACAACTAAGTACAGAATTCTAAGATTCTTGGGGACAACCTGAAAGCTCATTGGCTCACCTTTTCTCATGCTCAAGTTCATCGGATATTGATTAAGGTCCATCAATTACAAGACTGGGCTCACAGAGACAATCTGTCTCCAGTCCCCACCCGCGGGGTGGGAATCCCCAGCCCAGGTGGCCCAGCAACTTCGAAAGAGCCAAACAGACAACCGTTGGCAGAGACCCCACTCCAAATCAAGAGGAGGTGCTGAAAAAGGACACCCAGGAAAAAAAAAAAAAAAACATTATATAATACATGGAAATCAGTCCAGGAGACAGGCCACATCTCAGCACCACAGGAGCTAAGGTTCAGCACAAGCCTGGGAACCAGTAACTCCATCTACTGCAGGCGCTGAAATGCAGTAAAAGATAAGCCAGGATTTGCAGGGGGCTTTAGTCGTCACTTTAAACAAACAGCTCCTAGTTTAAAAACACAAAAATGATCTTCTGTTTCAACTATCTTTCTTGTTCAAGGGTCTAGCCATATCTTTAAAAGACAAAAATCACAAAAACTGAAATGATTTAAATGCTGGTATGAAAAGACTGATAAAATAATCCAACTCCTGAGGGAGACAGAGTCTTTCTCGAGGGCCCCTTTCGCATGCAATCAGTTCCCGAGCAGGCTTCGTACAGAGACACCTGGTTCGGTGGGAGGAAATGAGGAGGATTTTCTAAATGTCGGAGAATCGACAAACACAGAGTCCCTGAACTAGAAGGAAACTTGGGGGAAAAAAGCGTCCCAACTTTTTAAAGTCTGGGCTCAGAGGTGGAGAAATGCTTAAAAAATGTGTGATGACAAGGAGGACATTCTTGGACGTGGGTACTAATGAAAATACAAACTACTGCATTCGTCTCTAATGCTCTCGGTCCTTGGGGTCCTGGGACCCCACTGAACTGCTCCCATCTTAACAACAACCCTTAAAAGGGGGGCGGGGTGAATCTGCAAATCCCATTTGGCCAAAATGTGGTGTGGGATGACTTGTCGTCAGATCACCCCAGACACAGGACAGACCTTTCTAGGATGTATGTAGCCAAAGACATTGGCCTGTCAAAGATGCTTTATGTGGCTAGAAGAGCTTCTGCCTGCTTTTTCAGCTCTCATGTGGTTTCAGTAGACATTCTGTATTGTTTTAACATGCTTTTTAAATGCGTGTAAGAGAGAAAACTTACATAAGCCTTTGGACCAGTTCCCTAAGGAAGGAAGAAACCTTAAATGTCAACTTGCAGCTAATAAGGAGCAGATACTTTTTCAACAGGGCTGCCTTTCCCCAGCTGGACATGGGACCATGATGTCCGAGCGGCAGGATGGTTATTCACTGTAAGAGGTGTTGTCTCCCCAGTAAACTACAGGAACTCTTTGGGAACCAACTTTCTACTGTTCTGACGTTTGGCGCATCCATTGATTACCAGGAAGAGTTATGCCTCAGGTGAACCAAGCCAGGATTTCCCACAAACTATGTTCAATGCTCTTTACTTATGTCTCAGCCTACGCTGTGCTATTTTTGCAACTTCTCGTGAGCTTTAGACTACTTCAAAATTTTAAAACTGTATACAAGAACTTTGGTTATGTTATCTCCATCTTTTCAAATATGGGCACCATGTATTAATATCATGGAAGGCAGGGGTTTTGCCCAAGGTATGCTGACCCCGTGTATCAGTCAGGACAAGCCTGCTGATGCTGCCGGAGGACAATCCCCAACCTCGGGGACATACAGCACCGCTGTTTATTTTCACTCACACGATGTGGCCATTGAGGGTGGGCTGGGAGCTTGGCTCTGAATCAGGGTCATCCCTGATCGGGAGGACTGATCCAGGACAGAGGGCAGACCCCACCTAGAGCGCTGGGGGGCACCATGGCAGAGAGGGGGCATGGCCAGAGGTGCCCTGGCTCTTCGAGCTGCCACCTGGAAATGACTGATGTCACCCCCATTCACAGTCCACTGGGCACAGCCCGCCAGCTGATAGTGGGCAGAGAAAGTCTGTCCTACCATGCAGAGATGAGGGAGAGATGGAGAGACAGAGCCAGGACTACATACTAGAGAGCAGGTGTCTTTGAGTCCAAACGGGACCCGACACACTTTGCTCATACAGCCTGTGTCCTTTCCTCTGTGCTCTGCACTTGCACGACTGTTTTAGTAAAAAGAAAAAGTTTAAACATTATGTGCTTCAGCCTCTCTTTCAAAAGTGAAAAGATGGAGGTGTAAAACCTAAGCATCTCTTAAACTACCCCTAACTTTAAATGACATCTTCTCTGTTCCTCAGAGAAGCGTTAGCAGATACTATACCTGATAATTTGCAAAATTTGAATACTGGATAAAGAACCAGAAGTTTTATCTGAGCGTGTCCCAAATACTGCAAAGGGCCTGAGTGAGTGAAGTCACTCAGTCGTGTCCGACTCTTTGTGACCCCATGGACTGTAGCCCACCAGGCCCCTCCCCCATGGGATGCTCCAAGCAAGAGTCCTGGAGTGGGCTGCCATTTCCTTCTCCAGGGGATCTTCCCAACTCAGGGATCGAACTCGGGTCTCCTGCATTCCAGGCAGACGCCTTAACCTCTGAGCCACCAGGGAAGCCAACTGAGTCTAATAAATTATTTGTTACTTATCTGAAATCCCAATCTAACTGGGCATTCTCCTTGAGGTGGAGCGTGCTATTTTTATTTCATTTTGGTTTGGTGCTAAATCTGTCCACCGTCTCTCATAGGTGGGGGCAACTGTCCTACCAAAAATGTGTGAAGCGATGAGAACTGGAAAATTAAAATAATGGAAACATATGTAAGGTCAAGAGCACTGGCACATGCAGAGGAGCCAGGAACTGTTCCTCAGATAAAACCGCAAGTTCAGAGGGTGGCCCCCCGGGAGGATGTCTGTGCTCCCTGCGCTCCCTTCTCCCCATTAACCCTCAGAGAACACTTGCTGACTGGCCCCACTGCTTCCGAATGAAACTCTAGCTGCGACAGAGCCCCCCATTCTGCACCACATGGCCTTTCGTAACCCAAGGAGTGAGGCCTGTTGTGACCCTACTTCCCAACAAGCAGCGTGTGACCTGGCACCGTTAGCAAACCAAACTTGGGTTTGCTCATCCTCAAGAGGTGAGGCCCATCCACCAACACCAGATCGCGGGGCAGGAAAGTGAAGCGTTTACTGCAGGCGCCAAGCAGGGAGTCCGGGTAGCTGGTGCTCAGAAAACTCCAGCTCCCCAGTGGCTTTCAGGGAGAGGTTTTCAAAGACAGAGTAAGGGAAGGAGCAGCAGAGTGTGTGATCAACTCGCGGACACTCTTCTGATTGGCTGGCGGTGAGGTAATCCGGAGTCAACCTCATTAGTCTTCTGGTTCCAACCAGTCTGGGGTCTATGTGCTTGTGGGCACCATCTAGCCAACTTCTTCCACATCGGGGGATTTCAGTATCCCTGGAATATTATCTATAGCCCTTGAGGAGGAACTAAAGGCCCTTGACCTTGTATAATGTACGAAAGTATTACTTCGTCTTCCTTGCCTGGTTTTCTTTGTTTCTGCATTTTCTCGTGTCTCTGGTTAAACTCATTCTTTAGAACTCAGGGAAAGCCTAGGAGGCTAAAGTTTATCTGCAAATAACAGGCAGATGAAGGATGTGGTGGAGGGTCTGTTCCAGGAAGGCCCCAAAGGGTCCTGCAAAGTTACAGGGCAAAGAGGACCTGGATAAATGTTCATTGGACAGAATGGAATTAGAAAGAAAAAGGAAGGGAAGAAAGGCAGGCAGGCAGGCAGGGAGGAAGGGCAGGGAACACACACACTGTAATCGCTGGGTGTGAACTCCACATAAGGCAACGACTGCACTACAGCAGGATCCGAGTGCAGCTGATCCAGTTAAATATTTTCCAGATGGAGTTAACAGAGTATACATTTTCTCATGTATCTTCGCCTTTTACTATCTTCCTGTGTTTTTGGAACTGCTTAAAAATTATTTACTGAAAAAGACACATGCACCCCAGTGCTCACCGCAGCACTATTTACAACAGCCAGGACACGGAAGCAGCCTCAGTGTCCATCAGCAGAGGAGCGGGTAAAGCAGATGCGGTGCATATAGACAGGGGGCTATCAGTCCGCTATAAGAAGGAATGAAACTGGGCCATTTGTAGAGAGGTGGATGGACCTAGAGACTGTCATAGAGAGTGAAGAAAGTCAAAAGAGAAAACCAAATACCATATGTTAACATATATATGTGGAATCTGAAACAACCGGCATAGACAATCTTATTATAAAGCAGAAACAGAGACAGAGATATAGAGAACACAGGCATGGATACCAAGTAGGGTGGGAGACTGGGATCGACAAATATATACTATGGATGAGAGCGAAAGCTATTCAGTCATGTCCAACTCTGTGCAACCCTATGGACTGTAGCCCAGCAGGCTCCTCCGTCCACGGGATTCTGCAGGCAAGAGTACTGGAGTGGGTAAGTAAAAGTGAAGTCGCTCAGCCGTGTCCAGCTCTGTGCGACCCCATGGAACAGTCAAGGGATTCTGCAGGCAAGAGTACTGGAGTGGGTAAGTGAAAGTGAAGTCGCTCAGCCGTGTCCAGCTCTGTGCAATCCCATGGACTGTAGCCCACCAGGCTCCTCCGTCCATGGGATTCTCCAGGCAAGAGCACTGGGGTGTGTAGCCGCTCCCTTCTCCAGAGGGTCTTCCCAGCCCAGGGATGGGGCCCGGGTCTTCTGTCCCAGCTGAGGCAGCAGGGAAGCCCCTCCACTGCTGACGCTGCGTCTATAACAGAAAGCAAGAGCCTTCTGCAGAGCACAGGGGACTCTACCTCATGCTCTCTGCTGACCTAAACGGGAAGGAAATCCAAAAGAGGAGGGGATATGTGGATACACATAGCTGATTCACCTGTTGTACAGCAGAAATGAACAGAACATTGTAAATCAACTCTACTTCCATTAAAAAAAAAACTTTTAAATGTCTCTCAACAAAATAAAAAATAAAATGATTTAATGAAACCAAAAATTTTTTTAAAAAGACGTTACTGTGTTCCGAATAATGAAATGAGGATTGTAACTGAGTCTGACACTTATTCTTTAGTTAATTCAATTGCGCCTAATTATCTTGGTGCTTTGCAATCCAGCCTTCTCCCAACCAACACCAGCCCTGGGAACACGCCTCATAATTGCAGAGCAGCGTGAAGCGATCTCTTAAATATAAGATGAGCAACCGTCTGCACCCTAACTTCTCTGCCGTGTCCCCGAATGCCTCTGAGCATGTGGAAGAGAAAGCTTCCAGCGTCTTCTCTGCAGTGTGTGAGGAATCTGTGACTGTGTTTCCCGTTAGGTATCCCCTACACACCAGTTGACATCGTCCATTTGGAAATTGATGGGCCATTTTAGAAGAATCACCGAAAACCAGCCTGAGACAAGATGAACCACCTGAAAATGAATTAACTCCAACATTTCTACAGAAGATAAAACACATCAAGACACAGGTCTGCCTTGAGCAACTCCTGGCTTTGGGGCTGCGATCTGATTGCTCGATTTCTCTAGCCAGTTAGCCCAGGTTTTTACACATTTTGCTCTGTGTCTATGCCGTTTTCTGTAATTAGAAAAAATTTTCAAATACTCCCAAACTCTTCTAAACTTCAAAATTATACCCTGAAGTCAAGTTGCAACAGAAGTGGGGCTTCTCTGGTTTACCTTCACTGTAATGTGGTTTGGGAAAATGTGGTTTTCAGCCATGGCAAAGAAAAACGGTCTTCAGAACTCAAGCTGTCTTTGGTGAAATGTTATTTTTCACCGAATATGTGTTTCCATGAGAAATGTTCTCTAGCAGCTGGAGGGTCAGCCAGCTGAGCTCTGGGCTGAAACACACCCAAGCCTGTGTAAATTCACAGAGTAAATTTACCCAACTCACAGAGTAAATTCTTAGGATGCTCACCTCTAGATCCTGAGAATGGTCTGGTCTTTCCTTACAAGGAAAGAGATGGCCTGATGCGCAAGTAAAAGGAAAGAGTGAAGTGTTCCTTTCCCAGACGCTAGAAGATGAGCAGAGGGATAAGATGGCCATGGATGAGAGCTCCCTACTACAGAGACACATGGTAATGAGGAAAGAGAAGGGGGAAAAGGTACTTAATCTAAAAGATTAAACATCAGATTGAGTTAACCCAAAAACTGAGATGGAATATTCAGAAGCAGCGCCAATATGCGTGTACCTCCTCCCTTTCTCTGACATCACTAAATTCAGAATTTTCTATCACTGGATGGGAAAGTGGTTCAAAACTCAGAGGAATCATGGGACAATGCAGATACCAGCCTTCCTGCAAACCCGACCTAAAGCTTGGTGGTGCAGACTCACTACGGTGGACACACTAGGGTGAAGAGGGCAGCTTCCAAGCCAGGTGGCCTGCCTTTGGATTCCGGTTCCGCCGTTTAAAAGCTGTGTGACACTGAGCCATGACTTAATCCCTCTGTGCCTCAGTTTCCTCTTCTGTAAAATGGAGCAGATGAGGACATTCTGCTAACTCTGTTTTGAGGACCAAATGCATTCGTCAACATGAAGTGCCGGGAAGAATGGCCAGTATGTAGAAAACACTCGTTGATGTTCAAGAATCCAGACAACTTCAGGTGAAGTCCCAATGAAATTCACAGCCTCTGGGAGGATCTTGGTTCTTTGGTTGACCGAGAACTCTTTCATCCAAGCATAAACACCCCTGCTCCCCAGCTCACATTTGGGAACATTGCTTGAGGGCTTTCCCCACAACCCTTCTGAGAAGCAGAGTTATGACTCCCAGGTCAAATAAAAGCAAACAGAGGCATGAAGATGTTAAGTAATTTGCCTCCAGTCAGAGAGTAGCAGAGCAGAGATGCCAGAGCCCAGCTGACAGAGACCAGCTTCCACCACCAGGCTGCCACCAGGGCACCAGACACACGCACCCTGCAGGGGCACCAAGTGAGCTGAGACAGGCTGGTTATTCACATAAGAGGGTTTCACAGGGCTTCTGACACTCAGGAAGTTCCTGGACGAGAGCAATAATGTGCACAAATAATTTAGCCACGTTCATCTGGATTTTTTTTTTCCCTTTTCATTCCTAAAGAGATGGGAATAACAGACCACCTTAACTGTCTCCTGAGAAACCTGTATGTGGCTCAAGAAGCAACAGCTAGACCCAGACATGGAACAATGAGCTGGTTTAAAACTGGGAAAGGGATATGTCAAGGCTGTATACTGTCACCCTGTTTATTTAACTTCTATGCAGAGCACATCATACGAAATGCCAGGCTGGATGAATCACAACCTGGGGCCAGGATTGCTGGGAGAAGTAACAACCACCTCAGCTATGCAGATGATGCCACTCTAACGACAGAAAGCAGAGAGGAACTAAAGGGCCTCTTGATGAGGGCGAAAGAAGAGAGGAGGAAAAAGTTGGCTTAAAACTCAACATTCTAAGATCACGGCATTCAGTCCCATCACTTCATGGCAAATAAATGGGGAAAAAATGGAAACAGTGATAGATTCTGTTTTCTTGGGCTCCAAAATCACTGCAGAGACTCACTGCAGCCATCAGATTAAAAGACGCTGGCTCCTTGGAAGGAAAGCTATGACAAAACAAGACCGTGTATTAAAAAGCAGAGACATTATTTTACCAACAAAAGTCCATATAATCAAAGCTATGGTTTTTCCAGTAGTCATGTATGGATGTGAGAGCTGGACCATAAAGAAGGCTGAGAGTCAGAGTCAACCCTTTCGAGTTGTGGTGTTGGAAAAGACTCTTGAGAGTCCCTTAGACTGCAAGGAGATCCAACCAGTCAATTCTAAAGGAAATCAGCTCTGAATATTCATTGGAATAGTCATTGATGGTGAAGCTGAAGCTCCAGTACTTAGCCATCAGATGTGAAGAGCTGACTCATTAGAAAAGACCCTGATGCTGGGAAAGATTGAGGGCAGAAGGAGAAGTGAGTGACAGAGGATGAGATGGTTGGATGGTATCACTGATTCAATGGACATGAGTTTGAGAAAATCCTGGGAGAGTGAAGGACAGGGAAGCCTGGCGGGCTGCAGTCCACTGGGTTGCAAAGAGTCAGACCTGACAGAGCGACTGAACAACAATCTGAATGTTCCTTCCATGGAAACCCCAGACGGCCTCTGCCCCACTGCCGCTCACCCTGCAGGTTCCCAGGACCACGTCCTTAAGGCAGCAAATCTGTCTGGGCACCGGGGATTTGAGTCCAGTCTTCTGGTTCTGGGGATAACAACGCTGGAGCCCAGAGACAGCAGAGGGTAACACATCCAAGAACACCAGCTGATGCAGGAGGTGGTTAGAACTTGGCTTCCCAGAAGAAGGGGAGAAAAGCAAAGCCTCTGGGTCAGGACCCTGAAGAGGTTTGTGTTACTGGAGAGGAAAGGCTGTGATGGGGGTGGGAAAGGTGGAGACTGGGGAATTCCTGGGACGGGTCCATCCAGGCACGAGCCAGGGGACATTCAGCGGTGCTCCAAGTCTCAGGGGAAGGAAAGCAGAAAGCAGAAACGTGCTCTCTGCTCTGCTCTCCTTCCAACACATTGTATTTAAACTATCAAATGTTTTAGCCAGTCTGCAGAAAATAAATCCTTTTCACAGGGGGTGAAATCTGGCGCTCTCTACTAGCAGAAGGCCCATGGCTCCCACAGAAAACGCAGGCTAGCTTTCTGCAGCTTTTCTGCCCTCCACCCTATATCTGCAATTTATATAATCGCTGGCAAATAAGATGATACAAGCCTCCTCTTTCATAACAGGCATATTGTTACTATTATTATTCTTAAGGCAAATTATCTTCTGATTATAGAGATAAGTCAAAACCACGATTCTGTTGATTGTGAGGTGGGGACTGATTTTTTTTTTCCTAGCCAGGAGAAGAGCTGTTGTTTCCATGTTAGAAAATTACATAAAACGCAGTTGGAGGGAAATAAAGTTTCTGAGATTCATTTAATTATCAGTTCTCTCGGAAGACTTCCAGCCTTTCACTTGCTTGTCTAGTCAAATATTGTTCCCCAAAGTTGATTCCCTTTTTTTTTTTTTTTTTTTTGCAGATCAACTTCTTCCTTTTAAAAGTATCTCCGATTTTTCAAAACTCTATTTTTCCAAAGCAGGGAGAAGAGGGAGGAAGGGATAAATTGGGAGATTGGGACTGACATATACACACTACTCTATGTAAAATAGATAACTAATAAGAACCTGCTGTATAGCACAGGGAACTCTTCTCAATATTTCATAATGACCTAGATGGGAAAAGAATCCAAGAAAGATTGGATATACGTTTACATATAACTGATTCACTCTGCTGCATGCCTAAAACTAACACAATATTGTAAGTCAACTATACTCCACTAAAAATTTTTTAATACAAATTTTGTTTTTTAGGTATCAGTGTGTGTTTATTGGGGTTTATCCATCGTATAAGGAATGCACACCTCGAAATAAAGAATATTTGAGGACAATGGCCTTGAACTGAAGAAATGCTTGTCCTTCCCAGAGCTCTGGTTGGAGAGGCAACTGAGAGGAACGGCCTCCTCCCCTGGCAGAGAGTGAGGTGGGGCTCAGGCTAGGTGAGAGTTCCATCAAGACCTCACCACTCACAGGACTCCAGGTCCAGAGCAGAGCGGACTGCAGAGCTTCTGGCTCCTCCCCACAGCACCAGTTTTCAGAGGCAGGTGCACTCACTCACCTGGAAAGAGCATCTACCTGGCCTCCCGGGGGACGGCTGGCAACATGTGCAGACAGCTTGGGGCTTCCCAGGTGATGCCAGTGACAAAGAACCCGCCTGCCAATGCAGGAGACGCCAGAAATGCGGGTCCTGTTCCTGGGCCAGGACGGTGCCCTGGAGGAGGGGCATGGCAGCCCGCCCCGGTGTTCATGCCCAGAGAATCCCCTGGGCAGAGGGCCTGGGAGTCTGGTGGGCGGTGGTCCACATGGCCACAAAGAGTCGGACAAGACTGAAGCAACTTAGCACGCACAAATGCAGACAGCCTGGGATGTGACGACCGGGGCAGGTGGAGAAGGTCATGTTCACTACTGGTGTCTAACGGATGGGGCCCAGGACTGCTGATAAAAATCTTAGAAGGTACAGGACAGTGTTTCCCCCTCCCACAAACAAAGAATCATCTGATCCCAAATGTCAGCGGAGCTGCAGCTGAGAAACCCTGGTCCAGTTAATCAGAAATCACGTGAGACATTTTTTTTTAACAGAAGACTATGGGGAGTGGCTTCCCATGTGGCCAGCAGTAAAGAACCCACCTGCTGATGCAGGAGACACAAGCGATGCGGGTTCTGTCCCTAGGTGGGGAAGATGCCCCGGAGGAGGAATGGCAGCCCACTCCAGTGTTCCTGCCTGGGGAGTCCCATGCACAGAGGAGCCTGGAGGGCCACGGTCCATGTACTCGCGAAGAGTCGGCCACGACTGAGCACAGAGGCACACGGCGGGGTGGAGAGGCTCTGTTTGAACCCTCTCTGCTCCTGAAGGCCCAGCAAGCGTTAAGTGAGGTCATTTTGGGTAGAATTGCATAAGAACAGAGCCAAAACTGTATAACTGATTAGACCTTGGTGTCTGAATTTAGGAAGAATTTCAAACAAAAAGATCTCTCCCCCAAAATACAAATATATAAACTTTCAGGGATGCAGATAAAATTGCCAAAGATCTGTCAATATGCTAACTTCACTATAGGTCTGTATTTGAGCTGTTAGGTTGGGAGAAGTCTGATGGAATACTTCACTGTCTTCCTTTAAGGTCCTCTCTTATGTTTTCCTAATATGCTGATTGATACTCATTAAAATACTGGTAATTATAAAGACAGTATTTCATGACCCCTACAGAGCATATAATAGTAAATAGATTTTCCTCCTTTTAGCATGCTAAAACTAAAAACACTAATTATGTGTCCCAGTCCTCAAAGAATTGAAACATTTCAGCATCTCTTAGGACAGAATGCTGGCAACATTTTCTGCAAAGGGTCAGATAGTAAATATTTTTGGCTTTTCGGCCCCCATGGTCTCTGTTGCAAGGACTGGACTCTCCCATGGAACACCCGGGGCAGCCACGGGCAATATCGAAATGAACGGGCCTGGCAGACTGCCAATAAAACTTTATTTACAAGAACAGGCTGAGGGAGGGGTTTGGCCCCAAGACTGTAATTGCGGAGTCCTGTCTTACAACATAGATTTCCTGAAAATAATGTGTTTAGGAGTAAAGAAGAGGGGAAAGTTCTGAGTCAGCCATTTAAAATATCGGCAATAGTTCTCACCATCTCACCAAAGCAGCCTGTGTACAACTCACGGCCCAAGGCACAGGCAGGAACAGGATTTAAAGGTTACACAGAAATCTGGAGGAAAAGGGGAGGCACTGCAGTCACACGGGTCAATAATCCAGTGTGACTTTCATTCCTCTAGTAAGTTTCTCTTTCAGTTTAAAGCACTGCTTTTCTCATTAGTTATCTATTTTATGTATAGTATCAATAACGTATCACTCTACTCAATACTCTGCGGTGGCCTAAAGGAGAAGGAAATCCAAAAAAGAGAGCACATATGTGTATGTACAGCTGATTCATTTTGCTGTGCCATAGAAATTAATACGACATCATAAAGCAGCCACATGCCAATAAAAAATTTTTCAAAGAAAGAATAAAAGTGAAAACAGGTTTTAAAAAATAGAATAAAAACAAAAATTTCTAGTAACTCACTTTAAAAAATGAAACAATAAAATTAATCGTAGTATTAATATATTTTGACCCAGCATACCTAAAATACGATTGCTTTATGTCAATAATAAAAGAATTAATGATAATCCATGATGATAATAAGTTATTAAGGCTTTCCTGGTGGCTCAGACAGTAAAGAATCTGCCTGCAATGGAAGAGGCTCTGGTTCGATCCTTGGGTTGGGAAGATCCACTGGAGAAGGAAATGGCAACCCACTCCAGTATTCCTGCCTAGAGAAATCCACGGACAGAGGAGCCTGGTGGGCTACAGTTCATGGGGTCACAGAGTCAGACACGACTAAGCAATCAACACTCGCACGTTTCAATGAGAAAAATAAATAAAGCCTTGCTTTTAACTCAGAAACAACCCTTCCCTCCTTGTGGGAAGGGAGGAGGTCAGCTGGCCTGGAGGGGCTGAGAGGCGTGGGAGACCTCTGTGACGGGGCCTGGTCTGCAGTCACAGAGGCTGTTCTTATGAGGGAAGATGCACTTGGGACTCCCTAGCATGGAGACTTTCACTTTTCACTCTCATGCACTGGAGAAGGAAATGGCAACCGACTCCAGTGTTCTTGCCTGGAGAATCCCAGGGACGGAGGAGCCTGGTGGGCTATAGTCCATGGGGTCACAAAGAGTCGGACACGACTGATGTGACTTAACACGCATGCACGCATTAGTTTCAAATGTACAGGAAAGAGATTCAGTTTTCTCTATACATGCATCCATTCCTTTTCAGAGTATTTTCCCATACCGATTATAACAGAATATTGAGTAGAGGTCCCTGTGCTATACAGCAGGTCTTCGCCAATTATCTATTTTATTAGTAGTGTGTCATTTTGTTTTATGATGGTAACATATACCAAATATAAAATTTACCATTTTAACTGTTTCTCAGACTTGTTCAATTGACTCCCAACCTTCGGTGACTGAGGGTCTCTGGACTTCCCTGGTGGCTCAATGGTAAAGTGTCTGCCTGTGGTGTGGGAGACCTGCGTTCTATCCCTGGGTCGGGAGGATCCCCTGGAGAAGGAAATGGCACCCTACTCCAGTACTCTTGCCTGGAGAATTTCATGGATGGAGGAGTCTGGTGGGCTGCAGTCCACGGGGTTGCAGAGAGTTGGACATGACTGAGCAACAACTGGCATATCCAGAAAAGGTGGTCAGGCTAAAAGACCCAGGAGGCGGCCACTGTGCCCAGCAGGCGACCACTGGGGCGGATGTGGGATACGAGCAAGATGCCCACAGCATCCACTGTCCCTGCTGCGGGTGGGTCTGCGGCTGATCGCTCATGGGGCCTGCCTGCCTCAAAGGCTCTGAGCCCCTGTAAAGTAGAGCCCACCACCAGTTCATGGCTGGACCACCAGTCCCGGGTGGGTTGGAGGGTCCAGGAGATGTGGCAAATGAGTGCTCAGATGTCTCTGTGAGAAGGAGACACGGGCTAGGTCTTTGGAGGGGGAGGGGGCCAGAGGGGACTTGGGAAGGCAGGAGAAGACAGGGGCAGGGGCAGGGTGTGCAGGACGGCCAGGGTCCTGCCTCCCGCCCTCCCCGTGGCTTCTGCGTCCCCTCCCACGGCCGCCTGGCCCCCTGCCAGCAGCCCTCCCATCGTCTCCCACGCCTTCCCTGCAGGAAGCCATGCCGTACCTAGCAACAGCTGCTACAGGGAGCCGACTCTCCTGAGAGCCCAACAGCAGAGCACACGGCTGACTGCAACTCCCAGAAAGGACTGAAAGGAAAGGCACGCTTTTTGAAGGCCAGGCTGGGACGGGATCTGGGTTTCCAGCAGTGGAGTTACGGCGCCTTCTGTGGCCGGCCCGACGGGGCGCCGAGCGGCTCGCCGGAGGGCGCCGTCCAGAAAAGGAGCGGATTCACCCTCTCTGGTCGGCGATGGTCCTTGTTCCTGAGATTCCTGTTGCTCCTTGTTCCCATTCAGCTGGGTCAACATGTGCCTGTAAATTTCTCCCAAAAGGGAGATCATAGCAGCATCAGCAGCCCCAGAAATGACAAACAACTCAAGTATGGGAGGGCAGCTGCCAAGTGTTCCACAGGACTCATGTTGCACTAGAAAGAAAATATCAGATAAGAAAAATAAACCGAGTTGTGTGCATATTTCCCTAAATATGTATCCATGTTGTGGTTCCTCCTGTCTTCGGTGTGATGAATACATGCATTCGCCGGGGGTCACGGAGCGGCAGTCCTAGGAAGGCTGCCTCGTGTCGCTGAACTCAGTCTCCGGGTCCTGTCCTTCTCAGGGCAGAGAGCGATGCAAAGGCTTCAACACAGAGAGCCACTGACATTCATTTTCCTACCATCCTACTGGCTAAGGAACTCTACAGCTGTGGCCAGCCTGTTTGCCCAGGGCTCGGGCTCTACTGCGTTAAATCAAGTTGGCAATCTGTATTTGCAAAACGCTTTGTCATCGTTGACTGGAAGACCCCGGGGTCCCTTTGGTACGGCAGAGGGTCTGGAAGGTGGAGGGTGGTCATAGTCACCCACCTCTCACCTTTGTTGATGCCAGGATCCAAGAGCAGAGCAATCAGAAGACAGGGTGGGCCCTCGGAAGCCAGGAGCCAAGATCCGGGCAATGGGTAATGTGTGGAGGACTCGTATGAGGCTTTGGAGGCTACTCATTGCCCAACAACACGGAGCTGGCCAGGACATGAGGGTGTCTGCCAGCCTCCGGAGGCCACGCTTGGCACAGCCGTGAAAGCCACAGCCACAAACACTGACAAGGCAAGAATAAAATAGGGTGAGAAACCAGCTTTCCTTTGCTTCTCAGACTCTTTGGAAGATTCTGGAAGGGCATTTGCTTACCCCCTGGAGCGAGAGCCCAGATTCCTCTATGGTTCGGTCAGGAAGTGCAATGAAGCATCCATCGTGGGCAGGGCCTGTGCCACGACACCCGGCCCCCTGCCTTCAAGGAGCTCACACTTGGATGACTTAACCCAAGAGTGATGACGCAGAGGGGTCCACACGTGACCCTCTGAGGTCAAGGTGGTCTAGTCCCCGGCAAGGGCCCCCAGAGGGACAGGGCTGAATCCAACCAAGAATCAACAACCAAGGACAAGAGGGCCTCATCAACGAGAAAGCCACCTCTCTGCTGTCTCCTACCACGTGTGCTTCCCAAGAGATGAGAGCCACGATGCTTAGATGCTAATTGGCTACAGTGGTACGAAAATGTTTAATATGCCGTGGACGGCCAGGGGTCCAATGTGACGTCCCTGCCCAAGGACAGCATCAGGCACCCTTTCTGCTTAAAGAGGAACAAGCTTCCCATGGACGATCCTGCTCGTGAGACAAGAAGAGAGCCTCCTCCTGGCCTGACAGGACCTCAGAGCCGCAGATACTGGGCCACCTGGGCCGCCAGAAGCGGTGTCTTCTGTTCCAGAGGCAGAACAAACATTTCCGTGGAGCGGCGACTTTAAGCTCCCCCCGAGGGAGGATGTGAGCTGTGAGAGCCCAGTGAGTCAAGGGCAAGGTCAGAAGAGCTCTGGGTGCGGTCCCTCTGTCTTGCCCTTGCAAAAGTGTTCGTGAAGCGGGTGAATTTCCCCATCGCCTTTGCTTCTCGGGCCCCTTCATTAACTGTGCTTTCTGGCCTCCTTTTATTTCTAATTGTTTTCTTAAGCTTCTAAAAGGAAACACTGCTTTCTTTTTAGACCTGCTTACATTTAAATCCACTTAACTTTTTGTCTGGGGCCCCGTCTCTTCCGGAAAGGGCCCTGGGCTCTCTGCGGAGCGATCGTTCTTGTTACACAGTCAGAGGGGATCAGTCGGCCTCGGGAGGCTGCAGCGTGCTCATTCCAGAAGACCGTTTGTGGGGATTTCTTTTCGCAGGTTTGCTTCCTTCGTCCGGCCGGATGCATTCTCACCCAGTCAGTTGAGTATGTGAGAGTGTGTTTTCAGAATCTGAAATTTTGGGCAGGGTTGTTGTTGTTGTTTAGTCAGTAACTCATGTCTGACTCTTTGTGACCCCATGGACTGCAGCCTGCCAGGCTCCTCTGTCCATGGGATTTCCCAAGCAAGAATACTGGAGTGGGGAGTCATTTCCTTCCCCGGGAGTATCTTCCTGACCCAGGGATGCAACCCACATCTCCTGCACTGGCAGGAGGATGCTTTACCACCGAGCTGCCGGGGAAGCCCATTTTGTACTAAATAAGGACAGGCATTCAGGCTGGTTGCGATTTTGTTGTTAACAATAGTTAAAAAAGATACCTTGTGTAAAGCACGTGTCTGCAACCCAATGTGTCAGCTGGCTTCATTCAGTCCTCCTCCAGATACTGCCGGCCTTGTGTTATCACCCCATTTCACAGATCACAAAACTGAGGCACAGGGATGTATAGCCACTGGCCCAAGTCACATGCAGTGACAGAACTAGGGTTCTAACACAGGTCTGATCCCTAATCATCCCACAGTTTCAAGCTGCCCCAGTGAAAGCCCGACACCTTCTGTTTGATTTTCGGACATATATCCTTCTTTCAAAATGCAGATACAGGAAGTCCCCTACATAAGGATCTTCAAGTTACCTGCTTTCAGAGATGCATTTTCCATGTCCAGTCACATAAGTTGGTTTACAGGTCTGGTGTGCATGCATCTCTTACAGGTCTCCTCCCTGACAAACCCTCTCGCAACTCCTTTCCCTTCTCCAGTCAATCGCTCTTCTCACTGTTCACACAGTGCCAGCCCCTGTGTGCCAGCTGTTGTACTCTACTACTGTACTGTTCCAGGCTGGTGTTCATCGCTAAGACATGCCTGATTCTTTGCAGCCCCACGGACAGCAGCACACCAGGCTTCCCTGTCCTTCACCATCTCCCGGAGTCTGCTCAGTCTCATGACCACTGAGTCAGTGATGCCGCCCAACCGTCTCATCCTCTGTCACCCCCTTCTCTCCTGCCCTCAGTCTTCTTCAGCATCAGGGTCTTTTCCAACGAGTTGACTCTTCACATCATGTAGACAAAGTATTGGAGTTTCAGCTTCAGCATCAGTCCTTCCAGTGAATATTCAGGACTGATCTCCTTTAGGATGGACTGGTTGGATCTCGTTCAGTCTAAGGGACTCTCGAGTCTTCTGCAACACCACAGCTGGAAAGCATCAATTCTTCGGTGCTCAGCCTTCTTTAGAGTCTAACTCTCACATCCATACATGACTACTGAAAAAATCATAGTGTTGACTATACAGACCTTTGTCAGCAAAGTGATATCTCTGCTTTTTAATACACTGTCTAGGTTTGTCATAGCTATTCTTTAATTTCATGGCAGCAGTCACCATCCACAGTGATTTTGGAGCCCAAGAATACTATTCAAGGTGCTATAAGATTAAAACTGTTCTATTTTTGTTTCTTTTTTATGTATTATTTGTATGCAAAACATTATAAACCTATTACACACAGTACGATATAGCTGACTGTGTTATTTAGGTACTTAGGCTAACTTGGTTGGATTTACAAACAAATTGGACTTATGAATGTGCTCTTGAAACAGAATTTGTTCGTATGTAGGGGACTTACTGTATTTTATAAATAAATTTTTAAAACTAATGTTACAAGCCCCTTTGATTCGACTTTGACTCAAAGACACACCAAGATGTCACTCAAACAAAGGAAGGTCAGGAAGGCCAGTTCTAGCAAAATGATGGGACCCCCCTCTTGGGGAAAGTTTTCCTGGGAGAGGAGACTGCCACCCACAGCTCACAGTCTGATACCGTGGGCAGGGCCGGGAGGGAGGGTCTGGGGTTCAACATAAGCCCGCAAGCTGTCCTGCCAAAGGGCAACAGGACAGGGAACGTGACGATCCAGCACAAGTGCCAGCCACGCCCCGGCCCCAGTGCCATGAGTTGCAGAGAAAACAAATTAAAGAAGTGGTTTTTGAAACTGCCATCAAGCCAGAGCACAGCGGAAGCCAGTCGGCCTACAAGCGAATGCCCTCCGGCCACGGCTGTCCCCACAGCCTCACCAGTCTGCTGCGCGTTTTACAGCAACTCACCTCCAAAGGCAACATGTTTTAAAGCCATCATTGGCTTATTTGTCACAGTTGACCTGTGACACTCAACCCCACGGGATGTTATTTTTCGCGGTTAGGAGGGCCGGGACGGCCAGCTCTCGTGGACTGGCATCTTTGGGGCCAGCCTATCTGTGCTGAAAGCAGGCATTGTGCAGACTTCCCCAGGGTCAGGTTCAGACAGCAGCCTGCTCCACCTGCTGCCCAGGGTCACCTATCTGCACGCTCTAAATCAGATGTCTAAATCAGATCAGAAAAGCCTTTTACTGGAGCCAAACTGAGGACTCAATTTTGAGAGCATGCTCAGATGAGTGAGACTTGCTGACAGCCCCTAGATAACTCAGAGGAGCTGCTCTGGAGAAGCGTGATTTTCAGCTCGGCTACATTCTTGTCGGAACAAAGAACATGAAACAAGTCAGGGATACGTGCCTTCAAGGTTTCAAAACACAAAACTAGATCAGCACGTGCACAGAGAGTCAGCATGGCCTTGCCACCTGGGAAGAGTCTTATCACTGAAGGAGGACCAGCATGAGCACCTTCATTTTAAACACAGACATTCTTTACATCTGGTCAACACACGCTCTTCTTCAAGGATTAAAGCGGGTGTACAGTGAACATCTGATAGGCCACACACTGACTGTTTCAGCTAGCAGAAAATTCAAGTTTTGTCCTTGTTGTTCAATCGCTAAGTCGTGTCTTACTCTTCATGACCCTATGAATTGCAGCGCATCCGGCTTCCCTGTCCTTCTCTATCTCCAGGAGTTTTCTCAAACTCGTGTCCATTGAGTCGATGATGCCATCCAACCATCTCATCTTCTGACACCCTCTTCTGCTCCTGCCCTCAATCTTTCCTAGCATCAGGGTCTTTTCCATTGAGTCAGTCCTTCCCATCAGGGGGTCAAAGTACTAGAATTTCAGCTTTAGCATCAGTCCTTCCAGTGAATATTCAGGACTGATTTCCTTTAGGATTGACTGGTTGGATCTCTTTACAGTCCAAGACACTCTCAAGAGTCTTCTCCAACACCACAGTTGGAAAGCATCAATTCTTTGGCACTCAGCCTTCTATATGGTCCACTTCTCACATCGATACATGACTATTGGAAAAACCATAGCTTTGACTATAGGTTCAAGTTAAATCATGCACAAACCAGAATGACTTCCCTGGGCCTCAACATGTCAAAGTGTCTTTCATAACTTTGAGCTGGGTGGAATTAGCCAAATTCAAACACACTCGTGTTTGTGTGTGTTTTCTAACCACTCTGTGTGAGTGTGTCTAGAGGCGTGTGCACATGCATGCGTGATGAACTAGATGCTCTGTTGACAGCCCCAAAGAATCAAGAAGTCATATCTTAGACATATAAAGTTGTTTCTCCAGTCCAGTACATAAGTCTCTGATGAACTCACTGAACAAAGAGCAACGCAAATATTTTTTCTGTATTTTTTATTACATATTGAAAGTGAAAGTGTTGTCACTCAGTTGAACCTCTTTGCAGCCTCACACACTGTAGCCTACCAGACTCCTCTGTCTGTGGAATTCTCCAGGTAAGAATACTGGAGTGGGTTGCCATTCACTTCTCCAGGGGATCTTCTCAACCCAGGGATCAAACCCAGACCTCCTGCATTGCAGCAGATTCCCTACTGTTTCTGAGCCACCAGGGAAGCCCCCGTCGCTAATTATTTCTCTATGGAGTGAACAGATGCTTGTTCCAGGTCTCTGAGGGGCACAGAAAAAGAACTCTATAGCCCTGACATGAAATGGGAGGGCAATGTGAAACTCCGCAATAAGTTGTGGCATATTAGGTATTTATGGTTACTCTTAATAAGGTGCATTAAATAGAGAGCTGCACAGTAACGAGAAGAGGCGTGTGGTCCATGACAACAGCAGCTCCATCCTCCCAAGGCAAATGGCCATCAAATGCCTTGTCAGGTACCAGAACCCAAAACCAATCCTCCCAGCTCAGCAGTATCACCCATCTAGTAGACGACCTAATGCCATCATCTGGTGAGTCTTTGAGAATTTGATTTGGTGGCACTTACTGAAGAAGAAATTGTTGATTTCCTTCAGTTTTTGCCTAAGGACAAGGCTGAATACAAGTTAGATCCAACTGTAATCTTTTTACAGGAGGCTAAATTGAGACAGAAAGGCTAGGATTTTTCTTCAAGTGGAAATGGAGATTTATTATTTACGAAATTGCCTAAATGTTGCTATTGAGGTTTTATAGACTCACAGGGTTGTTGTTGTTTTTTTTTCCAAAAGCTAGTCCAATAATTGGATTCTGAACCAATTATCGTGTTTATCCTGGGTAAATTACCCATCTACGAGTCATTTCTGTCTACATCACCCTGCCCAGGGTTAAGAGAAGCATCACAAATAAGAAGGATCTGGAAAAAGCTTCTGATGGTACTCATGACGGGGGCAGAGGGGCAAGTTTCAGTGACAACTTCAGAGGGAAATTCACTGCTTCTGATAACCAAATCCTTTCTGTCAATTCTAAAATGAAAATAAGGACTTTGTTAAAATGTTATATACCTTGACTAGCAAGATCAACTGAAGATAGAAATAACATTCCTCTCTTGGTATCTGGGGTAGGGGGCAGGAGATGGCTCCAAGAACCCTCCTCCCCACTCCAGATGCCACCATCCACAGATGCTCCAGTCCTTCTCATAAACTGGCCCAGCACACTCAGCCTCTACATCCGTAGGTCTGGCGTCCACGGATTCAACCAATTGTGGATGCAAAATCTGACCTACAGTTGGCTGAACCCACAGATGCAGAAGCCGGGGAATGCAGACGGCTAGGTATTTATTGAAGAAAATCTGCGTAGAAGTGAACCCTTGATGTTCAAACCTGTGATGTTCAAGGATTAAGTGTAACTGGTAGCTGGTCTTTTCAACAGAAAGCAAGTATATAAGGAAGCAACGGTGCTACGCCGGTAGGTATTTACTTCCAAGTTAGTGGGGAGGGGGGGCCTCGGAATATGCAATTTTGACCTATTAATGTCCTTTAAGGAATCAAATTGTCAGATTTTCAATGACTGTTCTTTACTGTACTTTCAAATTGTCATCAAGGTTTCACGATACAAAAAGAAAGGAAATGTTTGACTAAAATAATGATCTCAAAACAAAACTCCAAATTTTAGTTGCTTCAATACATAACGTCTCCAGAGCCAAATTTGAAGAGAAGGCAAATAGCTCTTTGATGCTTTAAAAAGTGCTGTAAATTTCCTTTGTCAGTTTACAGAAGAAGATCAGAACTGGGGTTGTTTGTTTTTTTTCTCCAAAAATCCCCCATTGGGAACAGGCTACTTTTCCACAGACTTCTGCGCACACTTAACACCTTGCGCGCACAAGCCGAGCCTGTTGGCTCTGCGTCTTCCTGAACGTGCCAAACGGACCCAGACACAGGAATAGATCTTTCTACATTTTAGTTATGCACCTACTAGAACTGGATG
Organism: Nanger dama; assembly: GCA_917880005.1. Classification (NCBI taxonomy): domain Eukaryota; kingdom Metazoa; phylum Chordata; class Mammalia; order Artiodactyla; family Bovidae; genus Nanger; species Nanger dama. Next base: position 3,827,743 of record CAKJTW010000063.1, on the reverse strand, counting down.
CCTTTTTTTCTTGGTGGGGGAAGGTGTATTTAAGAAATTTAAATATATATTTTTTAAATATCAGATCCAGAAAGCATAGAATTTCACGTTTGCCATCCCCAGAGATTCATGCAATTCTTAAGAATATAATGTTGCCTAATTTTCAGCTTGTACTGGGTTTGACAGTGTTCCTTGCCTCCCCTGGCCAAGCCCCTGTCTATCTGGAACCGCAGAATGTGAACTTATGTGAAGTAAGGTCTATGCGCATATGATTAGTTAAGATGGGTTAGACTGTGTTCTTATGAACACAGCAGTGAATAGAAAAAACTCACCTCTCCCCCACGTGTGTTCCTCCTCCGTTCACACCATTATCCCACTAACAACATTTCTGACGCCAGATGTGTGCGGTCTTTCCCCTACACCAAGCAATTCTGAGACACCAGCTGGGTGTCCAACAATTCAATGCTGAGCTAACTGTTAGGAGACAGAGCAGACCCTGGGCTTCCCAGGGGGCTCAGTGGTAAAGAACCCACCTGCCAGTGCAGAAGACACAGGAGACCCGGGCTTCCATCCCTGGGTCGGTGAGGTCCCCTGGAGGAGGAAATGGGACCCCACTCCAGAATTCTTGTCTGGAGAATTCTTCATGGACAGAGGAGCCTGGGGGGCTACAGTCCATGGGGTTGCAAAGAGTCAGGCACGGCTGAGCATGAGTGCAGACCCCACAGGTTAAAGGCTCAGGCCCATGGGAGGGTCCCCCATCTCGGATGCCAACCCAATGTCACAGGTCTCTAGGTTCCTACAGTGTCTGTCTGATCAGAGGTTCCCATGACCTTTGGATTCAATTATTTGCTAGAATGGCTCTTAGGACTCAGGGAAACACTTATTTATGTCCACCAGTTTACTGTATAGTAAAAGATATGACAAATGATACAGATGAACCATCAGACGATGAGATACACAGGCGAAGTCTGGGAGGGTCCCAGCACAGGTGCCCTGTTCCCACAGAACAGCGGCGCCTCGCCTTCCTGGTATGTGGACAAGCTCATGCCTATGTGAGGAAGCCTCCGAAAAATCCCAACCCCGTGGGGTCTGGACGGCTTCCAGGTTGGTGAACCAGCCTCCATCCAGGAGCCCACCCAGAGCTGCCTCATTAGAACAAAAGACACTCCTATCTCTCAGGAAATTCCAAGGGTTTTAGGAGCCTTGTGTCCGGGACGGGTCAAAGACCAACTATCTAAACAAAAGATGCTCCTGGTACTTTAATCACTTAGGAAATTTACGGGTTTTTAGGAGCTCTGTGCCGGGAACCAGGGGGGCAGAGTACATACTTTCTATTCTTTCACAAGCAGGCAGATACAAAGAAACAGAAGAAACAGATACACAAGGAGAAGAAGGCCGTGTGATGACTGAGACGGAGACTGGCATGAGCCACCTACAAGCCAAGGAGCTCCAAGGACTGATGCAACCAGCTGAAGCCAGAGGGGGCAGAGAAGAGTTCTTTCCAGAACCTTCAGGGGGAGCGTGTCCCTGCTGACACTAACTTCAGCCTTCCAGACTCCAGAATCCCAAGACTACACATTTCTGTTGTTTGAAGCCACCCAGTTTGTGGTGATTTGTCACGGCAGCCCCAGGAAACCCATACCCTGTTGAAACACATCTTTCAGGGATGTGATTTATCCCTATTCCCATATTTGGACAAAGAAATTAAATCCTATGGCATGACCAAAACCATCTGAATCTTTTGCAGTGGGTGGCATCCTTGGTTACATATTAGAATCCCCTGGGAGCTTTTAAGGGAAAGAAAAAAGGCCCTACCGCTCAAGCTGTACCTCGGACCAATGAAATCAGAAACTCTGGATGTGGGGCAGAAACATCGCCCCTTTTAACCCTCCCTGGGTAATTCCGATGTACAGCTGAGGCCACAGGAATCTCTGATCCAGGTGCCACCCCTGCATGAGTTTCTAACAAAGCCACAGGCTGCTGAGCCAGTTGGGTCTTGGTTTGATTTCTGGCTCTGCTACCTACTAGTTGTATCGTTAGGCAAGTCATTTAATTTACCTGGTGTTTGGGCCTTCCTGGTGGCTCAGAGAGTAAAGAATCTGCCTGCAATGTAGGCAACCTGGGTTTGATCCCTGGATTGGGAAGACCCCCTAGAGGAGGGCTTAGCAACCCACTCCAGTATTCTTGCCTGGAGAATCCCACAGACCAAGGATCCTGGTGGGCTGCAGTCCATGGGTCGCAAAGAGTCAGACAGGATTGAGCAACTAACATTTACTCTTTCAAAGTGAAAATGGGATTGTGAATATTCAGCTTTTAAGACTGTAAAACATCTGAAGATGCCAGGCTCATATTAGACACATAATAAACACTACTTTCCTTTTATTCTTGCAACATATAGAGGCAATTTAGCAGGATATGTGAGAACCCAGGCTTTGGAGCCAGAATGTAGGCGACCAGATTCCAATTTCACCATTGACTGGTTAGAAACCCTCCGGCAGTTCTCCACACTCAGTTTCCTAATCTAAAAAATGGGGCCTCGGAGAGTCATCATGAAGTTTACGTGGGAGAGATAATAAGATAATTTGATCCAGCTAAAGCACTTAAAACAGTATCTGGCACAGTTAAGCATTCAATAAATGTTAGCTCATACTATAGACATTATCTGATAACACCCTGCACAGTCCCCCTTGATAACACGAAACTCTACAGGATAAATTTCTGCACGTTTCCCTTCCCCATCAGATCAATGTTACATATGTGAAAGAGCTGGATTAGACCGGGTGTCAGCATACTCGAGCTCTGAGCTCAGTGGAGATACACTAACCTTCAAGACCTACATCAAGTCATTTCTCCCTGTCCCCCATTTCAGGATGCAACTTGTAAAAGAAGGTTTGAATAAGCTGACCCAGGCAATGGCACCCCACCCCAGTACTCTTGCCTGGAAAATCCCATAGACGGAGGAGCCTGGTGGGCTGCAGTCCATGGGGTTGCTAAGGGTCGGGCACGACTGAGCGACTTCACTTTCACTTTTCACTTTCATACACTGGAGAAGGGAATAGCAACCCAGTCCAGTGTTCTTGCCTGGAGAATCCCAGGGACGAGGGAGCCTGGTGGGCTGCCGTCTGTGGGGTCACATAGAGTCATAGAGTCAGACACGACTGAAGTGACTTAGCAGCAGCAGCAGCAGGGTACCTTCTAGCACAAAAAAAGGGTGGTTGTCTGAATACTGTAACATGATAGATGAACATTTGAGTGTGTCTGGCCACCAATCTCAATGCTTTTATGACATTTAAGGTTAAGATTCATGAAAGCCTGGCATTAATAGACAAGGATCAAGTTCCTTTTTTTTTTTTTGTCATAGCAAAGGACAGTCCTGAGACACTTTTCAAGATATTTCGGGCTACAGGTACTCAGGTCCAACACACGACAGCTGACGGAGCTGAAGGAAGACAGCAGCCTCACTGCAGTACAGTTTCAAACTTCAGAAAGAACCCTCTGTGGGAGCAGAAGCGGATGCACTCTCCCTAATGGGCAAGTAGGTAAATACATACAATAGTAAAACACACACACACACACACAAGTAATGAATGACATTTCTAGGAACCTACCTGAGGAACCATAATTCAAATCTGCTTTTCTTATGCTTTGGGGACCAGCAGTGTAGACCATCTGAACCACTGAAAAGTCAGTTAAACAGGGAAATCATCAACAATGGCAGAAGCATACTCTAAAGATCATAGTATGTCATAATCTAAAATGTGGACTCATTCACCAATTTTATGACAAAGAACCAAGGCCTTTCTCTCAGGGTCTGATCCCTGATGAGAATTCTGCAGCATCTTTCTTGCATATGAAGTGAAGTCGCTCAGTCGTGTCCGACTCTTTGCAACCCCATGGGCTGTAGCCTACCAGGCTCCTCGGTCCATGGAATTTTCTAGGCAAGAGTACTGGAGTGGGTTGCTATTTCCTTCTCCAGGGGATCTTCCCAACCCAGGGATCGAACCCAGGTCTCCCGCACTGAGGGCAGACGCTTTACCCTGTGAGCCACCAGGGAAGATACCTAAATGATTAATGTTCTTAATAAAGTTTGGGGCAGGACTGCCCTGGTGGTCCAGCAGTTAAGAATCTACCTGCCAATGCAGGGGACACAGCTTCGATCCCTGATCTGGGAAGATTCCACACACTGTGGAGCAACTAAGCCTCGGCTACTGAGCCTGTGCTCCAGAGCCCGGGGACTGTAACTCCTGAGCCCCGTCGCTGCAGCCACTGAGGCCCGAGCCCCCTAGAGTGCACGCTCTGCAACGAGAGGAGCCCCTGCAACGCAAAGCTGAGCACCGCAACTAGAGAACGAGCCCTGCTCACCACACTAGGGGAAGCCCATGCCGCAGCGAAGACCCAGTGCAGACAAAATAAATTAAAATACATTTTAAACAAAACAGGAAAAACACATTAAAATTTTTTTAATTTAAGAAATAAATTAAAAAAATACAGTCGGGGGCACAAACATCAAGATACTTGGGCATCAATATGGAAGTATGCGCTTTTCTTAGTTTACAGTCCTTTTTCTCAGACTGTTTACAGTTGCCTTGCCCATAACCTCATTTCACTGCAATTGTATTGCTCCTTTATTTTATTGGGTCTCCCCAAAACATTCAGGTCTGTTTTTATAGTTTCTCTAGAAACAACTCTCCTTTCGTTTTTCACTCATATTTCATAGGTTAGTTTTCCAATCAACTAAGTCATAGTAACAAATGGCATAAACAGGTTTGGGAATAAACACAATTAGCTCTTGGTACGCATACATCCCAAATAATGGGAGCAGGAAAAACCAAAAGTTCTCTGTACAGTCAGCACTGGAGGTTTGAGAGTATTAGTTGCTCAGTTGTGTAAGACTCTTTGTGACCCCATGGACTGTAGCCCGTTAGGCTCCTCAGTCCATGGAATTTTCCAGGCAAGAATACTGGAGTGGGTTGCCATTCCCTTCTCCAGGAGATCTCAACCTAGGGATCAAACCTGGGTCTCCTGCCTTGTAGGCAGATTCTTTATCATCTGAGCCACCTGGAAAACCCCTGCAGAAGGTACAGGAAAATGTAATTGACTGCAGAAGGTGTAGAAAATGTCAACTGAATCCAGTCAGTCAAATGTCAATTAAATAGAGGAGTGGTTAAGACATTTCTTTTACAGTCAGATATTTTATCAAAGGTTTATGTAGAAAGATGTTCAGAATAGTAACCAATACAGGCAAAAAACATGGAAACAGGAAACACATCCATAAGACAAATATATATAATATATACGTGTATACACACACACATTGAAATGGTATACACTAAAGCTATATTTTTAAACTATTTTATGATATGTAACCTGTTGATAACAGTATCATAATGCTTATTCATTCAATAAAGATTTATTAAGCAATAGAACATTTTGTAAATTTTGAAACAAAATTAGTATTTAGTATCTTTCTTATAAAAGTGAGCCAGAATTTAGACAAATGGAATTGATGTCATCTTGAGCCCTTCATTTATTTTTACCTTGATTTATTTGGAGCTTAAGCATTGCTTTTAAGAAAAAATATATGTCACATAGTTTCTGTGAAAATAAAATGCATTTAACCTCCATAAAAGGAAGGATTTTTCCTCTTAGTATGACCGAGAGTTTCCTATAGACTCAACCCTTCCGCAGATAACAACAAGCAATTCTGTGTAAACATATAAAACATAGCTTTTGTTCACTGGAGGATGAAGAAAAGGCAGGCAGACTCTTGAGGAAGTCGATATTTGGAAGGAAAAAAAATGGCAAGAGATGAAACTCCCAGTTTTATAGCTTTTAGCCTACGGGCAATTCAAAATCGTCACCACAGAGGTGGCTAAATCTTTAAAGGAAAACCTACAATTTTTCTGGCCTGAAGAACAAAAGGACAGAGTTCAGGGCAACCAGAGTCGCTGGAAAATCAGGGGGAAATTCTGAAAAGGATAGAATCAGAAGAAGGGCACCCCAAATTCTCTATATAACACCTGAACCATGTATGTGAGAGGTGGATTTCAAAGCAGTAAGTGAATGACAAAGAACAGAGCTAAGATCTGAGCTATTTGAAGAGAAAGAGTTCACAGTTTGAGTCCAATTAAATTTATAGTCTGCTTTTTTAAAAAAATAACATTCTTCAAAGAAATATAACAGAATCCAGATGGCATTCACAATGTCCAGGATACAATCCAAAATTACACAACACAGAAGAAACAAGAAAATGTGACTTATCTTCAAGAGAAAAAACAATAGATGGAGACCAATTCCAAATGACTAAAATACTGAAATTAGAAGACAAGGACAGATATAAAAATATGCTCTCCATGCATGTAAAGACAGGAAATGTCAGCACATAAATAGAAACTATTTTTTTTAATGTTAAAAGGAAATTCTAGAGCATCAGTATACAATATATGAAATTAAAAATTCTTTGTATATGTTTAACAGTATAATGGGTGTGACAGAGGAACAAGTTAGTGAGCTTGAAGACAGGCCAACAGAAATAATCTAATCTGAGAAATATAAAGAGAAAAGTAGAAAAAGTTAACAGAACCTTGGGAACCTAGCGTACAGTATCCATCATAAGTGTAACTGGCAAGAGGAGGAAAAAAGAGAATAGGATAAAGAACATTTGAAAAACAACGGCAAAAATTTTCCCAAATGTGATCAAATACTTAAATTTCCAATAAGAAAATCAGAAAACCTCAAGAAGAAAGGCTTCAAAGAAAAGTCCACCCAGACTCCCACAGTCAAAGAGTTCCAAATAAAAGATAAAGTGAAAATTTTGAAATCAACCAGAGAAAAATGAAACACGACATAGAGAAGAACAAGTCAAACGACCTCTGGTTTATCACGACAGAACACCAAAATGCACCAGAACAGCATCTTTAAAGTTCTAAATGGGAAAACCTTTAAAACCCGTCAACTCAGAATGTTGTATGCAGTGACTGTGAACATAGCCTTTCAGAATTAGGACAAAATAAGAACACTTTCAGGAAAAAGGTAACTGAAAATTCACTGACATCAAATCTGTACCAGAAAAATGCTATAGGAAGCTCTTCATTCTGAAGGGAAATAATACCGCATGAAAAATTCAGATCTTCTGGGAAAAAGTGGAAACTATTAGAAATGACGAATCTGTGAAATAGCTGGCTGATAATAAAAAAATATTTTCTTAATTTATTTAAAAATATAACTAAGTGAAAATTACAGTCATTGTATGCCTGGCTTTATAATATAGACATAACCCTGGTGGCTCAGATGGTAAAGCGTCTGCCTGCAACACGGGAGACCCGGGTTCGATTCCTGGGTCGGGAAGATCCCCTGGAGAAGGAAATGGCAATCCACTCCAGCACTCTTGCCTGGAAAATCCCATGGACAGAGGAGCCTGATAGGCTACAGTCCACGGGGTTGCAAAGAGTCGGACATGACTGAGCGACTTCACTTATAGGGCAAAAGGAAAATAGAGGTAAATAAATGCATGCAGTTTCAAAGTTTTTACATTTTACATAGTGAGCTACAAGATTAACACTGAATAGACTGTGATAAATGGAAGATCTATATTGCAGTGTGTAGAGAAATCACTAAAAGATTTAAAGAAAAACAAAAAAAAATATATGGAATAAACAGGAAGCCAATCGTAAAATGGCAGACCTAAATCCAATTCTATCAAAAATACATTAATTGTTAATTGACTAAATACTCTGATTGAAAGGCAGAGATCATAAGACTGGATTATAAAACAAAAAAGCAGAATCTAACTACATGTTACGAAGGAAGCATATTTTAAATATAAAGATATAAATAGGCTGAAAGTGAGTATAAATATTTATATCATGAAAATAGTAAACATGAGAAGCCCTGAGTGAACATATCAACATCAAGATAAAACAGACTTCCACAGTGGAGTACTGATAGCGTAAGAAGGGCTGTTTCATAATGATTACAGGCATGAGCCCGTCACAGTGACTGCTGCCGCTGCTGAGTCGCTTCAGTCGTGTCGGACTCTGTGCGGCCCCATGGACTGCAGCCCACCAGGCTCCCCCGTCCCTGGGATTCTCCAGGCAAGAACACTGGGAGTGGGTTGCCATTTCCTTCTCCAATGCATGAAAGTGAAAAGTGAAAACGAAACCGCTCAGTCGTGCCCCACTCGCAGCGACCCCAGGGACTGCAGCCTAAGGGGCTCCTCTGTCCGTGGGATTTTTCAGGCAAGAGTACTGGAGTGGATTGTCGTTGCCTTCTCCAATCACAACGAGTAACAACCCATAAATGTATAAGCATGTAACAGCAGATCTTCAAGTATGTGAAGCGAATATTGACAGAATTAGACGGAAACAGATAATTCTACAGTCATAGTTAGAGATTTTAAGTCTCCTTCACTAAATTACTAATAGAACAACTAAACAAACAAGTAAACAAAATCAGTAGATCTATAAATGATCTGAACAATACTATCAACCAGCTTTACCTAACTGATACCTACGGAATACCACATCCAATACCTCGAGAATATTCTTTCTATTCAAATGTACATTAAACATTAATCAAAAGATAAAACAGGCCTCACTTGAATCATACAAGGTATAATCTTTGACTACAACAAAATTAGAAATCAGTTATAATAAAATATTTAGAAAATCCCAAATATTTCAAAATTAAACAACACAATTCTAAAAAATCCATGGGTTAAGGAATAAATCACAAGAGAAATCAGAAAGTATTTGAACTGAATGATATTAGAACTACATATCAAAATTTGTGGGACTGACCTAGAGCAGAGCTTAGAAGGAAATTAATAGCTTTACATGCTTATAATATTTGATAGGAAGAGAGATCTAAAATAAAAGATCCAAGGTTTCAACTTAAGAAATTAGGAAAAAAGGAGCAAAGGAAACCCAAAGTAAGTAGACAGAAGAGAACAGTAAATGTAAGGGCATAAATCGGTACAATATAAAACAAAAAAAGCACAGAGCTGTCAATTTACCAAAAGCTTGTTCTCTGAAAGCTAAGTGTGACTGAGACATGTCTAGCTATTCTGAGCAAGAAAATAAAGAAAGAAGGCACAAATTAACCTCAAGAGCAAGACAAGGGACATCATTACAGATCCTACAGATAGTACAGAGATAATGCCACCTTTAACAAATCTGACAATTTAAATGAAATGGACAAATCCTTTACAACAGAATATCTTGTCCCATATTCATAAAAGGCATTTTTTTCTTTATGACGTACATACTCTCAAAGAAAGCTGCTGACCCAGACACCTTCACTAGGTAATTATGTCAGCATTTAAGGAAGTAATAGTATCAATCACTTACAAACGTTCTTAAAATAGAGGAGGAAACACTTTCTAGTTTGTTGTATGAGGCCACTGAAATCCTAAAATCACAGTCTGACAGAGATATTACAGAATATAATTATGGATCAATATCACTTACATTGTAATGTTTAGAGAAATCACTAAAAATTCAGAGGAACAAAATAAACGTGCAGCAAGTAGAAAACCAGTCATAAAATGGTAGGCAGAAAAAGAGAGACAAAAATTCTTAATAAGAAACAGAATACAGAAAAGCATTAAAAAGGATAGCGTATCATGACCAAGTAGGGCTTATCCCAGAAATTTAAGTTTGAATTAACATTCAAAAAAAAACAAGCAAGGTAATTCACAGTGTTAACAGACTAAAGGAGATAAGCCATGTGATCATTTTAAGACACGCATTAAAAGCATTCAGAGCTCCCCAGGAGCTCCCACTGCAGTATTTTTGCCTGGAGAGTCCCACTGACAGAGAAGCCTAGTGAGCTACAGTTCAGAAGCTCTCAGAGTCAGACATGAGTGAAGCGACTTCGCATGCACGCACACAAAAAGCATTTAGCAAAACTCTAATTCATTCATGATAAAAACAAAACATCAGACATAAAAAATGACATCAGATATATAACCAATACCATATTTAATGATGAAAGACTGAAAATGTTCCCACTAAGGTTGGGGACAAGGCGAGAATGGACATTCTTATGCAACACTTCACTGGGGGTTCCAGCCAGTGCAATAAGCCAATAAAAATAAACAAAATATAATAAACAGATGCTATCCAGGTTGGAAAAAAGAAGTAAAAAGTCTCATTTTCAGATGTCATAATTGTTTAAACAGAAAATCCAAAGGAATCAAAAAAACAACTACCAAAACAAATCAGTGAATTTAGCAAGGTCAAAGGATAGAAGATAAACTTACAAAAGTCAATTGCAGCAAACAGCAAAAAAAAAAAAAAATTTTTAAGATTTCACTTACATAATTGAAAAGTATGCTTAGTTGTGTCTGACTGTTTCTGACCCCATAGACTATAGCCCACCAGGCTCCTCCATCTATGGAATTCTCCAGGCAAGAATACTGGAGTGGGCAGCCATGCCCGTCTCCAGGGGATCTTCTTGACCCAGGGATCAAACGTAGGGCTCCTTCATTGCAAGCAGATTCTTTACTGTCTGAGCTACCAGGGAAGCCCTATGAAATATTTAGGCATAAATTTTAAAAAATATGTGCAAGACTGGTACACAGAAAACCATAAAACATTTTGGAAGAAATTGGAAGAGGGCATACATAAATGGAGAGATATACCATGATGATGGATCAAAAGATTATCCACTATTAAGATGTCAGTTCTGACCAAAGTGATCCATAGATTCAAAGTGATCTCCATGATAACACCAGTAGCTTTATTTGGTAGACATTCAGAAAGTGAAAGTGAAGTCACTCAGTCATGTCTGACTTTTTGGGACACCATGGACCGTAGGCTGCCAGGCTCCTCTGTCCATGGGATTCTCCAGGCAAGAACACTGGAGTGCTTTGCCCTTTCCTTCTCCAGGAGGTCTTCCCGACCCAGGAATCAAACCTGGGTCTTCCACACTGCAGGCAGATTCTTTGCCATCTGAGCCACTTTAGTTTATTCTAAAGTGTATTTGGAAATACAGGGACATTCAACTGCAATGTACATTACGGTGGTTACTAACCACACATGGCTACTTAAATTTATATTTATATGAATTAAAATCAAATAAAATTAAAAATTGAGTTCTTCAGTTGCTCTGACCACATCTCAAGGTCTGAATGCTCACATGTGATTCATGGTTACTTTTCTTAAATAGTGCAGGCATATATTTAAACCACTGCATAAAGTTTTACTGGACAGCACTGAATATCCAAAGCAAGCTTGAAATTACCTTTAAAAAATTAGAGGACTTATATTGGTGACGGACAGGGAAGTCTAGCGTGCTGCAGTCCATGGGGCTGCAAAGAGCTGGATACAACTGAGCAAGTGAATTATATTACCTGACTTCAAAACTTATGATAAACTTCTTGTTGTTCGAGTTTCTCTGGTAGCTCAGCTGGTAAAGAATCCCCCACAACACAGGAGACCCCCAGATCCATCCCTGGGTGGGGAAGATCCCCTGGAGAAGGGACAGGCTACCCACTTCAGTCTTCTTGGGCTTCCCTGGTGGCTCAGATGGTAAAGAATCCGCCTGCAGTGCAGAAGACCTGGGTTTGACCTGGGTTAGGAAGATCTCCTGAAGAAGAGACAGCTACACACTCCAATATTTGTTTTTCAGTCTCTAAGTCGTGTCTGACTCTTTGCAACCTCAAAAACTGCAGCATGCCAGACTTCCTGTACCTCATTATCTCCCAAAGTGTGCTCAGACTCATGTCCGTTGGGTCGCTAATGCCATCCAATCATCTCATTCTCTGTTGACCCCTTCCCTGCTCAGTCTTTCCCAGCATCAGGGTCTTTTCCAGTGAGTTGGGTTTTCACATTAGGTGGCCAAAGTATTGGAGCTTCAGCTTCAACATCAGTCCTTCCAATGAATATTCAGTGTTGATTTCCTTTAGGATTGACTGGTTTGATCTTCTCTCTGTCCCAGGGGCCCTCAAGAGTCTTCTCCAACACCACAATTCAAAAGCATCAATTCTTTGGCACTCAGCCTTCATGTCTAACCCTCACATCCATACATGACTCCTGGAAATACCATAGCTCTGATTATATGGACCTTTGTTGGTAAAGTGATGTCTCTGTTTTTGAATATGCTGTCTAGGTTGGTCATAGCTTTTCTTCCAAGGAGCAAGCGTCTTAATTTCATGGTTTCAGTTATCATCCTCAGCAATTTTGGAGCCCAAGAAAATGAAATCTGTCACTGTTTCCACTTTTTCCCCTCTGTTTGCTATGATGATGGGACCGGATGCCATAATCTTAGTTTTTTGAATGCTGAGGGTTTTTTGTTTGTTTGTTTTTAATTCATTTTAATTGAATGCTAATTATTTTATAATATTGTGGTGGTTTTTGCCATACACTCACATGAATCACTCATGGGTGTACATGTTATCAGTCTCCTTTTACCATCATCAAGAGGCTCTTTAGTTCCTCTTCACTTTCTGCCATTAGAGTGGTATCATCTACATAACTGAGGTTGTTGATATTTCTCCCAGAAATCTTGATTCCAGCTTGTATTTCTTCTGGTCCAGCATTTCCCATGATGTACTCTGCATATAAGTTAAATAAGCAGAGTGACAATATACAGTTTTGACTATAGTAATCCAGAAGTTGTGGTATTTGCATAGAAAAACACAGGAGAATATGATCATAGCTTAAGGATAAGCAAAGATTTTTGTAAAAAAAAAAAGCAAGTCATATAATGCAATAACCATAAAAATTAAAATTGTGTGTCTACTCATCAAAAGCTCAGCAGTGGCCACAGGACTGGAAAAGGTCAGTTTTCATTCCAATCCCAAAGAAAGGCAATGCCAAAGAATGCTCAAACTACCGCACAATTGCACTCATCTCACATGCTAGTAAATTGATGCTTAAAATTCTCCAAGCCAGGCTTCAGCAATACATGAACCTCCAGATGTTCAAGCTGGTTTTAGAAAAGGCGGAGGAACCAGACATCAAATTGCCAACATCCGCTGGATCATGGAACAAGCAAGAGAGTTCCAGAAAAACATTTATTTTTGCTTTATTGACTATGCCAAAGCCTTTGACTGTGGATCACAATAAACTGTGGAAAATTCTGAAAGAGATGGGAATACCAGACCACCTGACTTGCCTCTTGAGAAACCTGTACACAGGTCAGGAAGCAACAGTTAGAACTGGACATGGAACAACAGGCTGGTTCCGAATAGGAAAAGGAGTATGTCAAGGCTGTATATTGTCACCCTGCTTATTTAACTTCTATGCAGAGTACATCATGAGAAACGCTGGACTGGAAGAAACACAAGCTGGAATCAAGACTGCTGGGAGAAATATCAATAACCTCAGATATGCAGATGACACCACCCTTATGGCAGAAAGTGAAGAGGAGCTAAAAAGCCTCTTGAAGAAAGTGAAGGAGAGCGAAAAAGTTGGCCTAAAGCTCAACATTCAGAAAACAAAGATCATGGCATCTCGTCCCATCACTTCATGGGAAATAGATGGGGAAACAGTGGAAACAGTGTCAGATGTTATTTTGGGGGCTCCAAAATCACTGCAGATGGCGACTGCAGCCATGAAATTAAAAGATGCTTACTCCTTGGAAGGAAAGTTATGACCAAGATAGACAGCATATTAAAAAGTAGAGACATTACTCTGCCAACAAAGGTCTGTCTAGTCGAGGCTATGGTTTTTCCAGTGGTCATGTATGGATGTGAGAGTTGGACTGTGAAGAAAGCTGAGTGCAGAAGAATTGATGCTTTTGAAGTGTGGTGTTGGAGAAGACTCTTGAGAGTTCCTTGGACTGCAAGGAGATCCAGTCAGTCCATCCTAAAGGAGATCAGCCCTGGGATTTCTTTGGAAGGACTGATATTGAAGCTGAAATTCCAATGCTTTGGCCACCTGATGCAAAGAGCTGACTCATTTGAAAAGGCCTTGATGCTGGGAAAGATTGAGGGCAGAAGATGAGAAGGTTGGATGGCATCACTGACTCGATGGACATGGGTTTGAGTGAACTCCAGGAGTTGGTGATGGACAGGGAGGCCTGGCATGCTGCGGTTCATAGGGTCACAAGGAGTCAGACATGACTGAGCAACTGAACTGAACTGAACTGATTCATCAAAAGGTATCAATAACCAAGCTACCACATGAGAGACAACATGTGCAAAACAAACGTCATATCCAGAGTACAGAGAGAATACCCATGACTCAGCATTGCCAGCAGAAATATCAACAACCTCAGATATGCACTTGGATACCACTTAGAGTGGTATTGGCAGAAAGCAAAGACCTTTTCAACAAGCGTAAAAGAGAGTGAAAAACCTGGCTTAAAACTCAACATTCAAAAGACTAAGATCATGGCCTCCGGTCCCATTACTTCATGGCAAATATAAGAGGAAAAAGTGGAAACGGTGACAAGTTTTATTTTCTTGGGCTCCCAAATCACTGTGGGTGGTGACTGTAGGCATGAAATTAAAAGACGCTTGCTCCTTGGAAGAAAAGCTGACAAAACTAGACAGCACATTCAAAAGTAGAGACATCATTTTGCTAACAAAGGTCCATATAGTAAAAGCTATGGTGTTTCCAGCAATCAGCTATGAATGTGAGAGTTGGCCCAAAAGGCTGGGTGCCAAAAAATTGATATTTTTGAACTGTGCTGCTGGAGAAGACTGAGAGTCCCTTGGACAGCAAGGAGATCAAACCAGTCAATCCAAAAGGAAATAAAACTGTGAATATTCACTGAAAGGACTGATGCTGAAACTTCAATACTTTGGCCACCTGATGTGAAGAACTGACTCACTGGAAAAGACCCTGATGCCGGGAAAGACTGAAGGCAAAAGGAAAAGGGGGCACAGAGGACGAGATGGTCAGATAGCATCACTGACTCAGTGGATATGAATCTGAGCAAACTCTAGGAGACCGGGAAGGACAGCGGAGCCTGGCGTGCTGCAATTCACGGGGTCACAGAGAGTCGGATATGACTCAGCAACTGAATAACAACAATCACTCAGCAAATAAAATAAAAACACAAACAACTCCCCTCCTCAAAAAGGGAGCAGGGGGGCAAATGATTTAAAAAGAGACCTTTCAAAAGGAGATTTGATGTCTAAAAGGCACAACCAGGAAAACAGAAGTTAAAACCACAATGATACAGCACTACACATCTCTTAGAATAGTGAAAATTAAAAAGGATGAAAACGCCAAGTGCTGCTGAGGGTGCAAGGCTACAGGAGTTCTCATACATGTTGTGAATGAGCAATGAGACAGTCATTTGGGAAAAAGACCTCGAAGTCTCTTAGAAGACTCATCATATGCCTATCCTATGACTTAGTAATTTCACAACTGGGTATTTACGCAAGGGAAACAGAAACATATTCATTCACAAAAGAAAACCATTCAAAAAGTGTTTACAGCATAATCACCTAAACCCAGCAACTGCCCCTGTGTCCATCAAAAGAAAAACGGTTAAAAAATTGTGATATAGTCACAGAACAGAATAATATGCAGCCACAAAAAGGACCAACCACTGACCTACACAACAATACACGATAAATTGCAAAAAAAAAATAAACATTGTGTTGAGAGAAAGAAGTCAAACAAAAAAGAGACCACACAGTAGGATTCTATTCACATGAAATTGCAGGACAGACAAAATTAATCTGTAGTGTAAAAAGCATCACAAGAGTTTCTGCCTGGGAAGGGAGCAGCTTGAGGTTGGGGACAGACAGGATATTGAATGTGGAAATTGTCTAGGGTGATGGCATTGTTCCCTATCTGGGTGGAAGTTTGAATTGTAAAGTATGAACTTGTCAAAACTCAGTGTATTTGTTTTCTACTGAGTCATAAGAAATGACCATAAGCTGGAGGATTAAAATCACACGCGTGTGATCTCATAGTTTTTGTTAGAAGTCCACATGAGGCTTGACAGGGTTCTCTTCTCAGGATCTCACGAGGCTGCAGTGTGACCGCCAGGCTGTGTTCTCATCTGAAAGTCCAGCTGGGAACCTCCTTCCAAGCTCATCGGGGTCATGGCCAGAGTTCGACAGCCCAAGAGCCCCAGCTTTCTCTGGCTATCACCTGGAGACTGCCTTCACAGTCCCTAGGGTGCTCTCGGCCCCTTGTCGTGCGGATTCTCCAACGTGGCCACTTACTGCCTCATGCTCAGGGGAAGAGTCTCTGGTTCTCTCTGCTAGGAAGATGGAGACGTTGACGGCCAGTGAGCTTAGCCCTTCTAGACACCCTCTGGTTTGGCAGAGAGGATCTGTGAGGCATGTTCTTTTCAAAAACCCCTTCACCGGACTGGATTATCTGACTTTTAGCCAAAGGTTATGCAATCACAACCTCAGATTTCTCTCCAGAGCACACTGCCTTAAGTGAGCTCCTACTGTCCTCTGGAGAAGCTCAGAGTTTTCAAGAGTCACCCAGTCCTGCTTCCTCTTTGACAGTTCTTCTATCAGGTAATCCCTCTCCTCTCACATCTTACGGTAAGCACCCAGAGGAGACTAGGGAATGCCTTCAGTTCTTCGCTGGGGATTGTCCTTAGCTACATAACCACGTTCATCATCTACAAAGTTAGCTTTCCACTCAGCAGAGGAGACAGCACCTGACTCTCTGCCCCTCCAGGCCGAGGACTCTACCTTCCTCCAGCTTCCAGAAACACTTTGCCCACTTCCTTGTGAGCTCTCACCAGCAGCATCCCTAAAGCCCAGACTTCTACTATTAACAGTCTTTTCGGGAAGACTTGGGTTTCTCTCTCAGGCTCCTCTGCTAGCTGCTGAGTTCCAAAACCAATGCACATTTTTAGGTATTTGTTACAACAGCACCCCACCTCCAGGTGATAATATCTGCATTCATTTCGTTGCTCCGAAAACAAATCCCAACAAACTCGGCCACTTAAATCAACACACATAAATTATCTCATAGTTTCTCTAGGTCAGAAGTCTGGGCGTGTCTTAGCTGAGCGCTCTGTTCAGGGTCCTGTAGGACTGTTGTTTTCATCTGGAGGTTCAACAAGGGAAGAATCTGCTTCTAAGTTCACTCTCACAGTTGTTCCAGAATTATTTCCTTGCCATGCGGCTGAGGACCCAAGCCTTTTGCTGGCTCTCAGATCCTAGATGCCACACACAGTTTCCTGTCACTTGAGCTCCTCCAATACGGTCACTTACTTCACTGACCCACAATAAGTCTCTAGGTCCAGACTACTAGAAATAAGGAGCCTAAGATCATGTAACATAACCACAGGAGTGACATCGTAACATCTTTGTCACTTACCACTGGATATAAGCAGCATGAAGCTGGCTTAAAACTCAGCAGAAAACTAAGATCATGGCATCCAGTCCCATCACTTCATTGAAAGGACTGATGCTGAAGCTGAAGCTCCAATACTTTGGCCACCTGATATGAAGAACTGACTCACTGGAAAAGACCCTGATGCTGGGAAAGACTGAAGGCAGGAGGAGAAGGGGGCACAGAGGACTAGATGGTCAGAGAGCAACACTGACTCAGTGGATATGAATCTGAGCAAACTCTAGGAGATAGTGAAGGACAGGGGAGCCTGTCCTTCATGGCAAATAGAAGGGCAAACAGTGGAAACAGTGACAGACTATTTTCTTGTGTTCCAAAGTCACTGTAGATGGTGACTGCAGCAATGAAATTAAAAGATACTTGCTCCTTGGGGGAAAAAAAACCTATGACAAACCTAGACAGCATATTAAAAAGCAGAGACATCACTTTGCCAGCAAAGGTCCTAGTCAAAGCTATGGTCTTTCCAGTAGTCATGAGAACTGGACTATAAAGAAAGCTGAGCACCGAAGAATTGATGCTTTTGAACTGTGGTGTAGGAGAAGGCTCTTGAGAGTCCCCTGGACTGCAAGGAGATCCAACCAGTCCATCCTAAAGGAAATCAGTCCTGAATGTTCATTGGAAGGACTGATGCTGTTGCTGAAGCACCAATACTTTGGCCACCTGACTCAAAGAGCCAATTCATCAGAAAAGACCATGATGTTGGAAAGGATTGAAGGCAGGAGGAGAAGGGGACGACAGAGGATGAAGTGGTTGGAGTGGCATCAGCAATCCAATGGACATGAGTTTGAGCAAACTCTGGGAGATGGTAAAGGACAGGGAAGCCTGGTGTGCTGCAGCCCATGGGGTCACAAAGAGTCAGACACAACTGAGCAACAACAACAACTAAGCAAATTCCAAGGGCTTATGCAGGGTGTGAACACCAGGTGAGTATCATCAGGGGTCACCTCAGTGTATACCCACCACACTCAGGGAACAAGCAGTTAAGATCTGCGGGTTTTACATCAAAAGGAAACACAGACTGAACTCAAGATATTATGCATGCTAAACTGCTGAAACATCAATGAAACAAGATGGATTTACGGGAGAGAGGAATAAGTAAATGGATAAATATATGATAAAGCCAGTATAGGAAAATGTTAATCACATAATCTAGGTGTGGGTATATGAGTGTGCCTGAAAAAGCTGGCCATACATTTGAAATGTCCATAATAACATACTAAAAAAATTAATGTACACTTAACAAAAAAGAGCATGGAGACAGTGATCATCACTGAGTAATGAGAATAAATGTTACCTCTTTCTTTATAGCTTTCAGCATTATTTTCACTTTACTATGAAAGGATGAATTTTGTGTATAATCAGAAGTTGGGAACTCCATTTAATTTATAAATAACCAATGCATTAAGCCATCCTCTCTCCATCCCAGCAACTGGCCTCCTAACAGCATTACTGCTGTCCCAGACATGAGTCTCTCCACCAAACCTTCAACTTCCCAAAAGTCAGCTACGGAAGGACCAATCATGAATTCATTCAAACCCTCTGAAGGGTTGCATCTTGCTTTCAGAATGCATCTTGCTTTGAGTCTAACAGTCACATAACACCATCACAAGTTAGATACAATTGTTCTTCTTTTTCTGTGTCCTAAAGCTATCTCAGTTCTCTCTGGTTCTATCTAATATTTGTGAGTTTGGTAAATAAATCTAAGTCAATCTAATCTTAGTGGTTCTGATTCTGCCATAAAAACAAATACTCTGTAAGACTGGAGGGCTTCCTGCTGCGGCTGCTGCTGCTGAGTCGCTCCAGTCGTGTCCGACTCTGTGTGACCCCAGAGACGGCAGCCCACCAGGCTCCCCCGTCCCTGGGATTTTCCAGGCAAGAATACTGGAGTGGGTTGCCATTTCCTTCTTCAATGCATGAAAGAGAAAAGGGAAAGTGAAGTCGCTCAGTCATGCCCGACTCTTAGCGACCCCATGGACTGCAGCCCACCAGGCTCCTCCGTCCATGGGATTTTCCAGGCAAGAGTACTGGAGTGGGGTGCCACTGCCTTCTCCAGAGTGCTTAGGGCTACGTAAACAAATTCCCCGGTAGTACCTACTAGTGTCATGCTTTGCAGGTAAATTAATTAGTCAGTATTATTTAAACCATGTCATACCTCGGCCAAAAGAAACAACAGATGTTTGAGGAATGAGGTGGCTGCAGCATACAGGCCTAGACATTACCTTTTTCATTTTCTTTTTTACAAGAGGAAATGGTTCTGTCCAGCCAGGCTCATGATTAAGGCTTTCATACTTAATAAGTGGGTTCTGATAAATGGAGGAAAGTCGCAAGGCTACTGATTAGCTGTCCATGGGCTCTCTATGCCTTCCCCCAAAGTATTTGATCTCCAAGAATTAGTCACTTCCTCTGTGTTAAGTCTGTGCTAGAGGCAAGAATATAGCAAAGGAGAGAGAGAGTAAAGACACAAAATCATTAACAAATAATATAACACAGTATGCAAGGTGCTAAAATAACTCAGCATTTATGAAGCTAGACCCTGGAAGCACAAAGATACGACTCTTGTCTTAAGGAGACTCTTGTCTCGCGGTGCTCAGCCATTGTTTGCTAAAATCAGACCTAGAAAACTCACTGAGTTTATGGAGATGCTGAAAACTTGTGGGCAGGAAAGCAAAGATCCTTAAATGATAGGTTGGGTTTGGATTGGCATAAATAAAACAAAAGGAACAGCGCTAGAGATGTCTTTAATTGGGGAGTAAAGCAACAGCAACAACAGCGATATTGTTTGAGGTTTTCACAGTAACCTGGCTGCCCTGGGATGGGGGGTAAATCCACACTGCGGCATGAGACTCTGGGGGATAGTGGCTCTCAGGATGCGGCAGCTATGTCGAGCACACAGCATAAGTAACCCAGCACACTTTCTACACTCTCGACCAATGTTCTCAGGGAAAGTCTGGGGGACGTTGTGGAAAGGGGGGACAATTTTGCAAACAATGTTGCTTGGGAGGAGCTATCTGAATTTTTAACAATCCTATTGATATAAAATAGACACACAATAAACTGCACAATTTGACATACACACCTCCACCCCTGTGAAAACAACCCTACAAAAAGAAGATAATAAAAATATTCACCGCCCCCCAAAAGTTTCCTTTGGTCCCTATGCAACGCCTGTGTCCCCCCCTCTCTGCCACCATCTTTAGGCAACCACTCATCTGCTTTCTGCTGCTGTAGATTAGTTTGTATTTTCTAGAACTTCATGTAAATGAACTCATGCTGTAGGTCCTCTGCCTGGCTTCTTCCACTCAGTAATTAATCTGAAACTCATCTGTGCTGCAGCACATCTTAATAGTCCATTTCTGTTTACTGATGAGCAGTACTGCATTGTATGGATATACTCGGGTCCATCCATTGCACCAAGAAGAGACATTTGGGTTGCTTCCGTACACAGGCGAATAAAGCTGCTATGAAGATTTGCGTACAAGGCTTTGTACGGACATACGTCCACATGCATGCCTTTTCTTTTGGGTGGAGCAGAATGGCTGTCACACTGTTTGCTTTCCCTGAGGGTCTTCCTCCTTTTGCATTTCCTACTTGCAGTGTATGGAGAGGTCTAGACGTTCCACCTCCTGGCCAACACTTCCTACCATCAGTCGTTACTTTTTCCATCTTAACAGGTGTGAGTGACAGCTCACCGGGGTTTTCGCTTTATTTGGGCTGCACCAGGCCTTCGTTCCTGGGCGGCCCTTCTCTAGCCAGGGGCCACTCCTCGGCTGCAAAGGCTCCTCTTGCTGCAGAGCACAGGTTCCAGGCACAGGAGCGTCTGCAGTCGCAGCACGTGGGCTCGGCAGCTACGGCTCCCAGGCGCCAGAGCACAGGCTCAGGCGCGGTGGCACACGGGCTCAGCTGCTCCGCAGCACGTGCCATCTTCCTGGATCGGGATTGCATGTGTCTCTGGCACTGGCAGGCAGACTCGTTACCCCTGAGCCACCGGGAAGCCCTCACTGCTCTTTCGATTTATAGTTCCCTAATGACTAATGATGCTGAGCACCTTTCCATGCCCTCATGTGCTATCCACAGATCTTCTTTAGTGAAGTATCTCTTCCTGTGTCTGCCTAATTTTTAATTAGGTTTTTTTTTTTTACTTTACTGAAGCACAGCTGATTCAGTTTTACATGTATCTGTACTCTTTTAATATTCTTTTCCACTACGGTTTATCTACGGATATTGAATATGGTTCCCTGTGCTATACAGTAGGACCTGCTGTCCACCCATTCTACATGCAACGGTTTGCATCTGCTAATCCCAGACTCCCAGCCCACCCTCTGCCCTCCTGGCCGCCACAGCCTGCGCTCCACGTCTGCACGTCCGTTTCTGTTTTGGTAGATAAGTTCATTTGCATCATATTTTAGATTCTACATATAAGTGGTATCACATGGTGTTTATCTTTCTCTTTCGAACTTCACTGGGAACGACCATCTCCAGGCCACATCTATCGCTGCAAGTGCTGTTATGTCACTCTTCTTTATGACTGAGCAATGTGTTCAGAAGACAGAGACCATGGCATCCGGTCCCATCACTCCATGGGAAATAGATGGGGAAACAGGGGAAACAGTGTCAGACTTTATTTTTCTGGGCTCCAAAATCATTGCAGATGGTGACTGCAGCCATGAAATTAAAAGACGCTTACTCCTTGGAAGAAAAGTTATGACCAACCTAGATAGCATATTCAAAAGCAGAGACATTACTTTGCCGACTAAGGTCCGTCTAGTCAAGGCTATGGTTTTTCCTGTGGTCATGTGTGGATGTGAGAGTTGGACTGTGAAGAAGGCTGAGCGCTGAAGAATTGATGCTTTTGAGCTGTGGTGTTGGAGAAGACTCTTGAGAGTCCCTTGGACTACAAGGAGATCCAACCAGTCCATTCTGAAGATCAGCCCTGGGATTTCTTTGGAAGGAATGATGCTAAAGCTGAAACTCCAGTACTTTGGCCACCTCATGCGAAGAGTTGACTCATTGGAAAAGACTCTGATGCTGGGAGGGATTGGGGGCAGGAGGAGAAGGGGATGACAGAGGATGAGATCGCTGGATGGCATCACCGACTCAATGGACATTGAGTCTGGAGTGAACTCCGGGAGTTGGTGATGAACAGGGAGGCCTGGCGTGCTGTGATTCATGGGGTCACAAAGAGTCAGACACGACTGAGCGACTGAACTGAACTGACTCCTTGGAAGGAAAGTTATGACCAACCTAGATGGGATATTGAAAAGCAGACACATTACTTTGCCAGCAAAGGTCTGTTTAGTCAAGGCTCTGGTTTTCCCTGTGGTCATGTATGGATGTGAGAGTTGGACTGTGAAGAAAGCTTTGATGCTTTTGAAGAATTGATGCTTTTGAACTGTGGTGTTGGAGAAGACGCTTGAGAGTCCCTTGGACTGCAAGGAGATCCAACCAGTCCATTCTGAAGGAGATCAGCCCTGGGTGTTCCTTGGAAGGAACGATGCTAAAGCTGAAACTCCAGTACTTTGGCCACATCATGTGAAGAGCTGACTCATTGGAAAAGACTCTGATGCTGGGAAGGGTTGGGGGCAGGAGGAGAAGGGGATGACAGAGGATGAGATGGCTGGATGGCATCACCGACTCAATGGACATGAGTTTGAGTGAACTCCGGGGAGTTGATGATGGACAGGGAGGCCTGGCGTGCTGCAATTCATGGGGTCGCAGAGTCGGACACAACTGAGCGACTGAACTGAACTGCTATCCCACTGCATACCTGTGCCACATCTCCTGTGAACATGAAGGTGCACCTACCTTTTGAATCCTCGTTTTGTCCAGATATATGCCCAGGAGTGGGATTGCTGGATCACAGGTGAACACTATTTTCATTTTTCTGAGGACCTTCCATACTGTTTTCCACAGTAGCCACAACAGTTTATATTCCCACCAACAGTGTAGGAAGGTTCCCTTTTCTTTACATCCTGTCCAGCATCTGTTATTTATAGACTATTTAACAATGGCCATTCTGACGGACTGTTTTCTAACCACTGAATTTTAAAGTTCTCTACATGTTCTGGATACTTCTTTTATCAGGTAAATAATTTATAAATACTTTCTCCAGCTTTCTCATTCTCCTAAAAACATCTTTGGAAGAGCAGAAATGTTTAATTTGGACAAAATCCAATTTTTCCATTTGTCTTTGACAGATCATGCTTTTGTTGTTGGATCTAAGAAATCTTTGTCTAATTCATGGTGACAAAAGCCTTCTCCTACTTTTTTGTCTACAAATTCTACAGCTCTGGTTTTGATTAGGGCCAGGATGCACTTTGAGTTAAGTTTTCATACATGTTTGTACCAAAGTCCTGCACCAAATATTGAAAAGATTGTCCTTTCATCACTAACAGGTCTTCGAGCCCCCACGGAGCTCCCTGCATGCGCGGGTCTGTCTCTGACTTGGTCCAGCCCCACCGACGCGTTTGCCTATTTTTAAGCCAAGGCTGCACTGTCTTCATCGCTGTCACTTTATTATGTCTTGAAATCAAATGATGTTTATGCTCGTTACCAAAGTTGTTCTGGTTATTCTAGGTCCTTTACATTTCATAAAAATCTTAGAATCCACGTGTCAAGTGCTACAGAAGAACATCTATTTAATCCACAAGGCAATTTTGGGAGAATTCACAGATGAACGGGGACTTTCCTGATGGCTAATACGGTAAAGAATCTGCCTGCAGTGCAGGAGACCTGGGTTCGATCCCTGGGTCTAGGAAGATCCCGTGGAGAAGGGAATGGATAAACCACTCTAGTATTCTTGCCTGCAGAATCCCATGGCCAAAGGAGCCCGGCTACAGTCCAGAGAGTCACAGTCGGACCTGACTGAGCGACTAACACTTTGACTTCCACAGGTGAACAATACAGACTCTTCTGACCCATAGACAGTACATGTCTCCATTCCTTTAGGTTTCCCTGGTGGCTCTCAGCAGTGTTACAGTTTTGGTGTACAGAATCTACAGAGTCTTTTGTCAAACTTCAGTTCAGTTCAGTCGCTCAGTTGTGTCCAACTCTTTGTGACCCCATGGACAGTAGCACGCCAGGCTTCCCTGTCCATCACCAACTCCCAGAGCTTGGTCAAACTCATGTCCATCGAGTCGGTGATGCCATCCAACCATCTCATCCAACTTACCTTTAACGTATTTCATTTTTTGATGCTATTACAAAAATAATTCTAAATTTTGACTCGTATGTTTTCATTGTTAATATATAGAAATGCAATTGATTGTTGTGGCTTTTGTTTGCTTTTGGCTGAGCTGCACAGCACGTGGGATCTTAGTTCCCCGACCAGGGATCAAACCCATGCTCCTTGCATTGGAAGCACAGCACACCAGGGAAGTTCTTTTTATGTACTTATTTTGTATCCTTACAACCTTACAAAATTAACTTGTTAGTTCTAGGAGCTTTTTGTAAATCTCATCAGATTTTTAACGGAGACAATCACAGCATTTGCCAGTAAGTTCACTTTTACTTCTTTTCCAAACTGCTGCTGCTGCTAAGTCACTTCAGTCATGTCCGACTCTGTGCATTCCCATAGACGGCAGCCCACCAGGCTCCCCTGTCCCTGGGATTCTCCAGGCAAGAACACTGGAGTGGGTTGCCATTTCCTTCTCCAATGCATGAAAGTGAAAAGTGAAAGTGAAGTTGCTCAGTCATATCTGACTCTTCGCGACCCCATGGACTGCAGCCCACCAGGCTCCTCCACCCATAGGATTTTCCAGGCAAGAGTACTGGAGTGGGGTGCCATTGCCTTCTCCTAGTTGCCTTTTATTTATGTTTCTTCTCTGACTGCCCTAGCTAGAGCCCCAGGACAAGAATGAATAGAAGTGGTGAATAGAATCCATCCTTGTCTCTTATTTCTGATCTTCGAGTAAAAGCATTCAGCCTTCGAAGCTGAAGGGGTTTTGCAGATGCCCCATATAACACTGAGGGCCTTCCCCGCTGGCTTAGTTGGTAAAGAATCTGCCTGAAAGGCTGGAGACTGCCTGCAATACAGGAGACCCGGTTTGATCCCAGGGTCAGAAAGATCCCCTAGAGAAGGAAATGGCAACCCTCTCCAGTATTCTTGCCTGCAGAATTCCATGGACAGAGAAGCCTGGTGGGCTACAGTCCATAGCATCACAAGAGTCAGACATGACTTAGCAACTAAAACACCACCAGCTCTATAACACTGGGGAAATCCCTTCAATTCCTAGATTGCTGAGAATTTTTATTAAAAATGGATATTGAACTTTGTTAAATGCTTTTTGAAAAGAGAGGAAGAGGGCCTCTATTGAAATGACCATATGTGTTTTCTTTCTTATTTTGTTAAAATAATGTATTACATTGATTGGTTTTCTAATATTTAAATTAAACAATATATTCCTGGGATAAAACACATGGTAGTCACAATGTGTGAGGAGGGCATGGCAACCCTCCCCAGTATTCCTGCCTGGAGAGCTCCATGGACAGAGGAGGCTGGCAGGCTAGAGTCCATGGAGTCACACACACACACACACACACACACACACAATTAAATGTGTAAAACTGGGATTATTTCTTCTTTAAATGTTTGGTAAAATTTACCAGTAAAGCCATTTTAGCTTAACATTTTCTTTGTGAAAAGACATTTAACTACAAATTCAACTTCTATAATAACAGATTATGCATGCTAAGTTGCTTCAATTACGTCCGACTCTTTGCAACCCCATGGACTATAGCCCACCAGGCTCCCCCATCCCTGGGATTCTCCAGGCACGAACACTGGAGGGCTGGCATTTCCTTCTCCAATGCATGAAAATGAAAGTGAAGTCGCTCAGTCATGTCCGACTCTTCGCAACCCCATGGACTGCAGCCTACCAGGCTCCTCTGTCCATGGGATTTTCCAGGCAAGAGTACTGGAGTGGGGTGCCATTGCCTTCTCCACATGCTAAGTTGCTTCAATTATGTCCGACTCTTTGCAACCCCATGGACTACAGACCACCAGGCTCCTCTGTCCATGGGATTCTCCAGGCAAGCATACCAGGGTGGGTTGCCATGCTCTCCTCCAGGGGATCGTCCCCACCCAGGGATCAAACCCATATCTCTTATGTCTCCTGCATTGGCAGGTGGATTCTTTTCTGCTGGGTCACTGGGGAAGACCAATAATAGATTATAAGGTTATTTAATTAATTAGTGAATATTGGTACTTGGTGTCTTTCAGATTATTTATTTCATCCAGTTGCAAATCTACTGGGGTAAAGTTTTTCATATTAGTCCCTTATATTTCAAGTGACTGTACAATCTGTAGTGATGTCATCTTGCTTTTTTTTAAAATATTTTTAATGAATTTGGCTGCACTGAGTCTCAGTTGTGGCACTCAGTATCCGCAACTTACCTTGTGGCACGTGGGATCTTCTAGTTTCGGCAATCCAGACCTACTTCCCTGACCAGGGATTGAACCCAGGCCCCCTGCATTGGGAGCACAGAGTCTTAGCCAGTGGACCAACAAGGAAGTCCCTCACCTCACTTATTTCTGATGTAGGTTATTTGTGTCTTCTCTCTTTTCTTGACTCATCAGTCTGCATAGTAACGCATCAGTTTTACTGGTCTATTCAAAGAATGCTGGGAACAGATTGAAGACGAAAGGAGAAGGGGGCGTCAGGGGATGAGATGGTTAGATAGCCTCATGCTCAATGAACATGAGTTCCAGCAAACTCTGGAGACAGTGAAGGTCAGGCAAGCCTGATGTGCTGCAGTCCACGGGGTCACAAAGAGTCAGATACGACTTAGCAACTGAACAACAGCAAAGAATTAGCTTTTGGTTTCACTGATTTTCTCTACTGTCTTTCAGGGGTCTTTATTTTTTTTAACTGATTTCCATTCTTTTTAATTTCCTTCTTTCTACTTAATTTCACCCTTCCTTTTCATGACTCTTAAGGCAAGAACTGAGGTCACTGGCTTGAGACCTTCCTTATTCCCCAGTGTAGGGGGTTTCATGCAACGTTCCCCTCCACTATCTGATTAACAGTGTTCCTGCAAATTCTGGTGCGTACTGCTTTCACTTTACTTCAGTGCAAAATATTTTCTAAGTTCCATTTTGATTTTTCCTTTGGCTCATGGGTTGTTCACAAGTGTGCTATTGAGTTTCCAAATATGTGGACATTACCCAGGTGTCTCTCTGTCGTTGATTTCTAACACTCTTCATTAACTTGAAACTTCTTTAATTTATTGAGACTTGTTTGTGGCCCAGAACACAATCTACCTTGGTAAAGATGTCCGATTCAAACAATGTGCATTCTTGCCTTGTGAGATGGAATGTTCTATAAATGTCAATGAGGTCAAGTTGTCCAGGTCTTATCAATTATTGAGAGGGCATACTGAAATCCTTGACCATAATTATGGGTTTTCTGTTTCTCCATGTGGGTCTATCAGACGTTGCTTCATTTGTTTTGAAGTTCTGTTATTAGGTACATAAATCGTTAAGAAGTCCTTTTGCTGAACTGATTTCAATATCACTGTGAAATGACCTTCTTTATACGGGGTAGGATTCTTTACTCTGAAATGTACTCTATCTGATATTAATAGAGCCACTTTGATTTTTCATCATTATTACCACAGTAAATCTTTTCCTACCTCTCTGTGTCTTCGCATTTAAAGTGTTAGTGCTCAATCGCTAAGTCGTGTCTGACTCTTTGGGACCCCACGGACTGCAGCATGCCAGAATTCCCTGTCCTTCATCATCTCCTAGAGTTTGGTCAGATTCATTCCCATTGAGTTGGTGATGCCATCCAACTAACTCATCCTCTGCCGCCCTCATCTCCTTTTGCCCTCAATCTTTCCTAGCATCAGAGTCTTTTCCAATGAGTCAGCTCTTCGCATCAGGTGGCCAGAGTATTGGCGCTTCAGCTTCAGCATCAGTCCTTCCAATGAATATTCAGGGTTGATTTCCTTTAGGATTGATTGGTTTGATCTGCTTGCAGTCCAAGGGACTCTCAAGTCTTCTCCAGCACCACAATTCGAAAGTATCCATTCTTCAATGTTCAGCCTTCTTTACGGTCTAATTTTGTTTTATTTTGTGTAGGTAACACACAGTATTGGGCTTTTTCAATCCAACTTAACAATCTCTACCTTTTAATTGGGACATTGTCTTTACATTTTGTGTGATTATTGGTATAGCTAGTTTAAATCTATAAACTTGTGTTCTATTCATTTTCTTTGTTCTTTTTTCTCTCATTTTGAATTAATTGTATTTTTGTAATTCTATTTTACCTCTTTTGTTAGCTTATGTCTTTATTTTGCCATTTAGCAATGGCTTTGGGACTCAGTACACATTTCTTACTTAATCACTGTCTGCCTTCAGCACCCATGATATGACTCTGTAGAAAGAAAATGAACTTTAAAATCATAAACTTCCATTTTCCCCTCTTGTGTTAGCCCCTCAGTCGCGTCGGACTCTTTGTGACCCTGTGGACTGCAGCCGCCAGACTCCTCTGGCCGAGGGATTCTCCAGGCGAGGATACCTGGAGTGGGTAGCCATCTCCTTCCCCTTCCCCTTCGGACCTTTATGCTATTGTTGTCATTATGCTATTGTCGTCATTCACGTTCTTTTACGCATGCCATAACACTCACACTACATTATTATTTTTTAAAAGTCAGCTATCTTTCAGGAAGATCTAATAATAAGAAAATTATCTTAAATACCTGCCCATGTGGTTAGCATTTCCAGTGCTATGCACTCCCATATGTCATCCATATTTCTGCATGGTATCAATATTATTTTGCCTAAAGGACTTTTTATAACCTCTTTTATGATGCAGGTCTATTGGCAATGAATTCTTTCAGCTTCTGAATGTGTTTATCTGACTCTAGAACATAACTAGACATATACCCAGGCAAAACTATAATTTGATACCTATGTACCCCTATGTTCATAGCAGAACTATTCACAATAGCCAAGACATGGAAACAAGCCAAATGTCCATCAACAGATGACTGGATAAAGACAATGTGCTATATATGGTGCATATACATACAATGGAATGTTACTCAGCCATAAAAAAGAATAGAATAATGCCATTTGTAGCGACCATGAATGGATCTACTAGAGATTATCATACTAAGTGAAGCAAGTCAGACAGAGAAAGACAAATACCACAATATCACATATATATGGAATCTAAAATAAAGCACAAAGGAACATAGACACGAAACAGAAAGATTCACAGACACAAAGAACAGAATTGGGGCTGCCAAGAGGGAGGGGATGTAGGGGAGGGATGGATGGAGAGCTTAGGATTAGTGGGTGCGAGCTAGCATACACAGAATGGATAACCAACGAGGTCAGCGAACTATATACAATATCCTCTAATAAACCATAATAGAAAAGAACATAAAAAAGAATTTTTGCATCCGTGCTCTGTCATGTCCAGCTCTTTCCGACCCCATGGACTATAGCCCATCAGGTTCCTCTGTCCATGGAATTCTCCAGGCAAGAATACTGCAGTGCATTGCCACGCCCTCTCTCTGAGATCTTCTCAACGCAAGAATTGAACCTGTATCTCTTGTGTCTCCTGCATTGGCAGGCAGATTCTTTACCACTCAACATTCAGAAAACTAAGATCATGGCATCCGGTCCCATCACTTCATGGCAAATAGATGAGGAAACAATGGAGATAGTGACAGACTTCATTTTCTTGGGCTCCAAAATCACTGCAGATGGTGACTACAGCCATGAAATTAAAAGATGCTTTCTCCTTGAAAAAAAGTTATGACAAACTTAGCAAACTTAGCATATTAAAATGCAGAGACATTACTTTGCCTACAAAGGTCTGTCTAGTCAAAGCTATGGTTTTTCAGTAGTCACGTATGGATGTGAGAGTTGGACCATAAAGAAAGCTGAGCACTGAAAAACTGATGCTTTTGAAATGTGGTGTTGGAAAAGACTCTTGAGGAGTCTTGGACAGCAAAGAGATTAAACCAGCCTATTTCCTAAAGGAAATGAGTCCTGAATATTCATTGAAGGACTGATGCTGAAGCTGATGCTTCAATACTTTGGCCACCTAATCCGAAGAATAACTCTTTCCCTGGGGAAAGATTGAAGGTAGGAGGAGAAGAGGGCAACAGAGGATGAGATGGTTGGATGGCATCACTTACTCAATGGCCGTGAGTTTGAGCAAGTGCTGGGAGTTGGTGATGAACAGTGAAGCCTGGCGTGCTGTAGTCCATGGCATGGCAAAGAGTTGGACACAAGTGAGCGACTGAACTGAACTGAGTCACCTGGAAAGCCCGTGAAAAAGAACATATATACATACATGTGTTAGTCACTCGGTCGTGTTCAACTTTCTGTGACCCCATGGACTGCAGCCCACCAGGTTCCTCTGTCCATGGAATTCTCCAGGCAAGAGTACTGGAGTGGGTTGCCATTCACTTATGTAAAACTGAATCACTTTGCTATACAGCGGAAATTAACACAACATCGTAAATCAACTATAAGTTAATGAAATGTTTTAAATATAAAATTATTCTAGGCAAAAAAATATTAAAATAAAAAGAATGCAACTAGAACTAACACTTTACAATTACATGTATATACAAAGGGTTTGAGGGGTACATTTTAATGTAAAATTAATGCGCTAAGAATCTCACTGCCGCCAATAGAGGCAAAATGTTATTTTTTGTTTGCTGAACTCAGCCAAGAATTGATCACCATTTCAGAAAACGACATCACGATGGCGGGCCCTCAGGTTATGTGACTCAGCCCCACAGTAGCAACTTGCACTTGAAACAGATGAGTCTGTGGTGAGTTCAGCTACCGTCTACCGCTTCTCTACTTCAAGCATAGCCGACCCTGAGGATTTGCACATCACTGATTTGCCTTCCTACTTTTCCTTTTGCATTACACTCAAGGTGTTACATCTTTCTTTTAAATTTTATGCACAGTAGTTCATAGAACCTATGGCTTTCAAAGAAAATAAATAATGAAGATTAGTTTTCGACTGGGGCATAAAAACTGCCCCACATTTAGTGGCTTTAGACAATCATATCTTGCTCACGATTCTGTGGGCTGGCACTTGGGCAGGACCCAGCTGGAACGGCTTCCCTTTGCTCTACAGCACACTGGCAGATCTCTGGTTCTTCTGCCTTTTCTAAATCCAGCTTGTACATCTGGAAGTTTTCAGTTCATGTACTGCTGAAATCTAGCTTGAAGGATCCGGGGCAGTCCCTTGCTGGCGCGTGAGCTGAGCGCAGCTGCGCAGCAGTCTCAGCATGCTGTGGCACTGGCAAGCCTGGGGTCGCAGGGAGCCCAGCAGGGCTTGCTGACCACACACCAGCACTGCCGGCAGAGCTCACGTTGCCCGTGAGACGAGCTGGCCCGTTAGCCCGAGACTGGCTGGGCGTGATGGCCACGGGTCTGGCAGTTGGCGGGGACCGTAGCCCGGGCACCTCGCTCTCCTTCCAGCCTCTCCAGGTGGCTAGCCCAGGCTTCCTGACACAGGGACTTGGTTCCAAGACAGAGAAGGAAGATGCTACAAAGGCTTTTGAAGCCTTGGCTCTGAAGCCACCCAGCATCAAGTCCCTGGCATTCTAAAGGTCGTGGTCAATCACAAGAGTAGCCAGGATGCCAGGGGTACAGTTACAGACACAGCCTCTCTTTGTTTTCTCTTTTCTGGCCACACCACACAGCACATGGAATCTTCCCCGACCAGTGACCAAACCCACACCCCTGCACAGGGAGCTTGGAGTCTTAACCACTGGACCACCAGGGACGCTCCCCAGACACAGCTTCCTGATGAGAGGAGCAGCAACAGCACATCACTAACGCAGAGCGTTCATGGATGGAGGGAATTTGAGCTGTATTTTGTAACTTACCACAGAGAATTACAAAATATGTGTATAAAAGGGACCTCAGAGCGGTTACCATTGACAACCACTGCTGCAAACAGCACTTTCTCCAATTCACCCCTCACCTGCCCCCTACAAAGGACGCACACCCTTTCTCGATTCCTCACGCAAACAAATAAGAATTCTCTGTGTCCTTGGAAGAACCTCACCTCCACAGATGATGGCAATGATCTACTAAGGATCAGGGCAACATTTGTCTGCAACAGTTAGCGTTCTGCACCGAGCCTTTCTCAAACCATCAGAAAGACACAAAGTTCAGTGGGGATTAGGTCATTACCTTTTCCTCACTTTATTTTTCTAGAAGTAGATGAACCAGGACATTGTTAGCCTGTAGCAAATTTTCACATAAGGGGTCTTCGTTGCTAGATAGCTGGAGAATTAATTTGATGAGCTGACACGTTAATTATGGGCTTCCCAGGTGGCACCAGTGCTAAGGAAACTGCCTGCCAACGCAGGAGGCGTAAGAGACGTGGGTTCAAGCCCTGGGTCGGGAAGAAAGCCTGGAGGGGGCAGGGCAACCCACTGCAGCATTCTTGCCTGGAGAGTCCCATGGACAGAGGAGCCTGGCGGGCTGTGGTCCAGGGGCCACGAAGACTCAGACGCGACTGAAGGGACTGAGTGCATGCCACATACTCATTAAATAAAGGACCGTGACCGGGTTCCACTGGGCCTCGTGCAGACTTGCCTCTGACATTCAACCAGTGAGGGGCATCCCACACATCCTTTCCTGCGCCAGGGACAGCCAGAGAGTGGCACCCCGGGCATCAAAGAGCCTGGTCAATGAGCATGACCATGCCCGACCCAGAGATGGGATCAACCAGCGTGGCCTGGGGAAGTTCGGGACACTGTGTGCCACGCTACGAACAGCTGCAGAACTTTGAACTCTTACAAAAGGACAAACTGTCTGGGCCCAGATTCTCCCAGCCTGGCCTTTCCTGATATGCTTTTCTCCCAGCCGTGGGTGAAGCACACGCAGGCAGGATGAGCACGGACTACAGTGAAAACCAACAGACGCTATGCTCGGAGGGCAAGAAGTCTCAGTGCTTTCAATGACTTACACCCAGGCTGGGAGGGCTGGTACGTCAGGATATTCTCTCTTCATTCAGAGAAGTTCCTCTCCTGCGACTGTGATGCCAACAGTCCTATCCGTCCACATGCACTCTCAGGGAACCTCTGCTCAAATGCCACTACCTCCAAACTGGTCCCAGAGAGGCAAAAGGACTTCACACCCACACGCACCCTGCAAAACACTGAACAGAGGCAAGTTCAGGTTCCAGGTAACCTCAGTGTTCCTGACAACGGCTGGTGGCCAAGCAAGCATGTCAACCAAATGCAGACGTGGGGACAGTGTCCCTGAACACCACTGGGGTGTCCCAGAAGACTATGTCGTCCCATTCGGCTGAACTAGGGCACAACCTATTCCAGGAAATAAGTGTGAAAGCCCACCAGGCAACAGACAACAGATATGCATTCTTGCCAGATTCCACATAAAAGGTGACATTCGAGTGACACTGGGCTTCCCAGGTGTCACTCTAGTGGTAAAGAACCCACCTACCAATGCAGGAGACCCAGGTTCAATCCCTGAGGCAGGAAGATACCTGGAGGAGGAAACGGCAGCTCACAGCAGCACTCCTGCCTGGAGAATCCCATGGAAAAGGAGTCTACAGGGCTACAGCCCATAGGTCCATAAAGAGCCAGACGCAACAGAAGCAACTTAGCACACAGCACTCACGATCTGGAGAAAGCAGAGATGACGGCAGCATACAATTATATGAAAAGCAGAGACCACCCATAGGAAAGCTATGATAAACCTAGACAGCGTATTGAAAAGCAGAGACATTTCTTTGCCTACAAAGTTTCCTATAGTCAAAGTTATGGTTTTTCCAGTAGTCATGTAAGGATGTGAGAGGTGGACAATAAAAAAGGCTGAGCGCTGAAGAACTGACGCTTCGGACTGTGGTGTTGGAGAAGACTCTTGAGAGTCCCTTGGACTACAAGGAGATCAAACCAGTCCATCCTAAAGGAAATCAACCCTGAATATTCACTGATGCTGAAGCTGAAGCTCCAATCCTTTGGCCACCTGATGCAAAGAGCTGACTCATTGGAAAAGACCCTGATACTGGGAAAGACTGAAAGCAGGAGGAAAAGGGGATGACAGAGCATGAGATGGTTGGATGGTATCACCGACTCAATAGACATGTGTTTGAGCAAGCTCCAGGGAATAATGAAGGACAGGGAAGCCTGGCATGCTGCAGTCCATGGGGTTGCCAAGTGTCAGACACGACTGAACAACTGAACAACAACAATGAGACCACCCCTCCCCCAAAAAATAACACACGCCAAATCAAATCCTTGGATCTTACATTGCAATTAACTTGGGGAACAATTAGGTTTCATGTCATCCTCCAAGAGCGGGGACCTCTATTAGGAAACCTGATCTCCATGCATCAGATTTGGCTGGTGACCGGCCCAGAGGCCTTCACCAGGTCAGCGAGCTGAGTGTTGAGTGCTCCTAGCTGCCTCCTCCAGAGGGTTTCCTCCCCTATCCCCAGGAGCCATGCCTCTGAGAACAAATGCCCCTCCCACAGGCAGTCCAAAAACCAGAGGATTCAAGAGCCCTCCCTCCTGCCTCCAGATAAGACCAACTGGGGGCGACCTGTGCTCACTGATGAGGGACGCTCCCCTAGGTGCTAAACAGCCCTGCTGAGCTGCCCCTCACGCTGCTAGTTTTCATGCATCACAGCTAGTGTGTTTCAATCCCACTTGACTGTGACATCTGTTTAAGGCTCTGGTTTTTCCTGTGGTCATGTATGGATGTGAGAGTTGGACTGTGAAGAAGGCTGAGCACCGAAGAATTGATGCTTTTGAACTGTGGTGTTGGAGAAGACTCTTGAGAGTCCCTTGGACTACAAGGAGATCCAACCAGTCTGTTCTGAAGGAGATCAGCCCTGGGATTTCTTTAGAAGGAATGATGCTAAAGCTGAAACTCCAGTACTTTGGCCACCTCATGCGAAGACTTGACTCATTGGAAAAGACTCTGATGCTGGGAGGGATTGGGGGCAGGAGGAGAAGGGGACGACAGAGGATGAGATGGCTAGATGGCATCACGGACTTGGTGGACGTGAATCTGAGTGAACTCCGGGAGTTGGTGATGGACAGGGAGGCCTCATGTGCTGCGATTCATGGGGTCACAAAGAGTTGGACACGACTGAGCGACTGAACTGACTGTGACTTTAATGGTAAGAGCACCCTAACATTTAATGTTTGCTGGATATTCCCTACAGCAGGAACCTTCCAGTTTTTGTTATACTGTTTTTTGTTTTACAACAATCTAAAGAGCTTCCCTGGCGTCTCAGATGGTAAAGAATCTGTCCGGAATGTGGGAGACCCCAGTTCGATTCCAGGGTCAGGAAGATCCCCTGGAGAAGGAAATGGCAACCCTCTGCAGTATTCTTGCCTGGGAAATCCCATGGATAGAGGAGCCTGGCGGGCTACAGTCCAGGGGGTCGCAAAGAGTCGGACACGACTGAGCGACTCTCTCTCTCACACACACTGTAATCTGGCACATGCGTGCGTGGGGGGTGTGTGTGTGTCCTCATCTGAGACATGCATCCACAGCACAGTATTTACCTTTACTATTAATGTCGGCATTGGTTTCTATTTCATTTTTAAACATTTATTTACTATTTTATTTTTGGCTGCACTGGGTCTTTGTTGCTTTGCATTCCCTGATAGCTCAGTTGGTAAAGAATCCGCCTGCAATGCAGGAGACCTGAGTTCAATCCCTGGGTCAGGAAGATCCCCTGGGAGAAGGGAAAGGCTATCCACTCCAGTATTCTTGCCTGGAGAATGCCATGGACAGAGGAGCCGGGTGGGCTATAGAAAATAGAATGACAAAGAGGCTCACCTGACTGAGCAACGAACATTTCATTTTCAGTTATGAACTTAGGCAGCAAATCTTAATATAACACGTCAGCAGTTTTTTGTGACTTTACCATCAGTAGAAATCACAGATATTTTCTTATGACATCAAAGTTGTTCCAAGTACTTCAAAGAACACTTACGCTCATTCCTATCCCAAAATTCTAGGAGCTGTTCAATTTAGTGGATCTTATTTAAAATATTAATAAAGCTGTTGCTTTAATAGAGTTACTGCTTCATCACAAGCCTGGCTTTTAACATATTGCAGCTTTATTTCAATAGAAGGGGTTTCCCCTGTAAGCCTATGTATTTTAATTTATTGACTTAAACACATTAGCCTGAGAAATGGACCACAGGGTTCACCAGACCACCAGATATGGACACCAAACTAGCCCACAGCACAGAAAAGATCTTTAATGAAGGCCTCTGCGTGCCAGGCAGTCTGCAACACATTTCTTCTCATTTTCAATCACTTTGTTTTTCATTTTTAAACTACAGGTCCGCAGTCTCAAATTAAAAAATAATTTAAGCTTATTATAACAAGTGAAACAATGCAAGATTATACAAAGGCGATTATACTCACCTCCTGAAGAAACCTACCACACCCTTCTGTAAGCAGGCTGATTTATTGCTTGCTTTACCAAAATGGATTCATTCTACACACATTATTCTGTAATTTATATCTGCCACTTGGCAACTGACACTGAAACACAGATATTCCTACAAGTCTGTGGCTGTATATTTTTCTAGTTTCTTTATGCACATTTATATAAAATTCATGTGAATGAAATCATATCATGCACATTCTGGTTTTTTAGTGCAGACTTACTTTTTGTCTGCCTTCTCACCTCCCTAACTTGTATTAGTTATCACAACATAACAAAGCAACTCAGAACTTAGCTTAGAACAATAATGAATGTTTATTATCCTAGAGATACTGCTGATCAGGAATTTGGGAGTGCTTAGCTGTGTGATTCTGGGCAGAGAGTCTCTCCTAGGAGGGCAGTCAAGAGGTCAGGTGGGGCTACCATCATCTGAAGGCTTGACTGGGGCTGGAAGCTCTGATTCCAAGGTGGTGCCTCACGTGGCTGGCAGGTTGGTGTAGGCTGTTAGCAGGAGGCTTGTATTCCCTACCACATGAGAGTTCCTGGAGTGTCCTCATAGCAAGGCAGCTGGCTTCTCCCAGAGCAAAAACCGAGAGAGCATGATGGGACCTGCAATGTCATTCATGAACTAGCCTCAAAAAGGTCACCCTTCTTCATTCTGTCATATCCTACTGGTTACTCAGACCAGCCCTATTCATGGTGGGTAGCAACTATATAAACACATGAACCCCAGGAGGCAAGGTTTCCTGGATGCTGGCCACCATAGCCCTCAGTGACCATCCTGCAAGGGACAACTCTCCCAGATAACCCATGCTAACAGCCTGGCGTGTTCTATGCCTATATGAACATAATCAAGTCACATTATACAAAAATATACACAGACCACAATCGTCTTATGAGTTAGGTATTATTGAAATTAAAATTTCAAATACTTTTAAATAATTAATGTAACTCTCTATAAAAATTCAATAAATTTTAAAATAAATATTTTGAACACTTAAAAATAAATAAACTGAAACTCTAGTCTAAGCTCCTGTGGA
This sequence comes from Nanger dama, assembly GCA_917880005.1. Classification (NCBI taxonomy): domain Eukaryota; kingdom Metazoa; phylum Chordata; class Mammalia; order Artiodactyla; family Bovidae; genus Nanger; species Nanger dama. Next base: position 3,790,015 of record CAKJTW010000063.1, on the reverse strand, counting down.
GCTGTTGGAAGCACTGTTCACAATAACCAAGACACGGAAGCCATGTAAATGTCCCTTGACGGGTGGATAAAGAAGTTTGGTACAAATATATATATACAACGGAATGTTACTCAGCCATAAAAAAAAGAGCAAAACACTGCCATCTGCAAGAGCATGGATGCAACCAGAGGTGATCTTACTAAGTGAAGTAAATCAAAAAGACAAACTGCATAAATCAGAAAGAGAAAGACAAATACCACACCACTTATATGTGGACTGCAAAGTGTGGCACAAGCGAACCAACTAGAAACAGAAGCAGAAGCACAGACAGAGAACAGAGCCGCGGCTGCCACGGTGCAGGGGTCAGGGGTCAGGGACGGACCGGGAGTCCAGTACTAGTAGACGCAGATGCAGAACGGACGTCCTGCCATACAGCACAGGGAACTATACCCAATCTCCCGAGATAAACCATCATGGAAAAACACTCAAAAAGAATGCATATATGTGGATACCTGAGTCACTCTGCTGTGCAGCAGAAATTAACACAACACTGTAAAGCAACTATACTTCAATTAAAAAAAAAAAAAAAGAGCTGCTGGAATTCAGAGCCAAGACCACCAGACTCCAAAGCCCACGCTCTTCCCACGATGCTAAGCAACGGACATCACACCGTCTCGCCAGCCTCCTCGTGGCGACAGCCCTCAGTCTCCTCAGAGAGGATGGTCACTGTCCTATTTCTTGTGGCAGTGAAAATTCAAGCCTTTTCTTCCAAGCCCTGTGCTCTCTGCTCAAAGCCCCAAACACGGGGTGCTCCCGACTCAGCCTTGCCAGGTAACTGAATCTCTATCCGCTTTGAACCTCAATCCATTCCTAATAGTTTTACAATTAAAAAAATTGTATGGTTTTATTCTTACAAGTGCAGAGAGAGGTAAAGAGTCCTCTAAAGGTACGTGTTTTCCACTGAGAAAATGAAATGCAGGAAGAGAAAGCAATTGAACGGGACTAGCTCCGTAGATCCTTCTCATTATCTCCCCTGCTTCTAACCCTCCGCTCTGTTAGCAGGTCCAGTGTGGGCCTGGGTCCTTCCATGAGCCACCCTGGGACTAGCTTTCAACATACAGCAAATCCTCTACAGGTGAAAGAGCTCTGTCCCAAGAGCACGTTCGTAAGTCCAGTTTGTTCATAAGTCCAACAAAGTCAGCCTAGGTACCCAACTAACAGAATGGGCTATACAGTGCTATACTGTACTAGCTTATAATACTTTCCATGGCAACCCACTCCAGCACTCTTGCCGGGAAAATTCCATGGACGGAGGAGCTTGGTAAGCTACAGTCCACGGGATGGCAAAGAGTCACACACAGCTGAGCAGCTTCACTTCTCATGAATTTGCTTACCACACAAGTAATACACAAAAAAACAAGAAAGCACAAAAATTAAGCATTTTTAATCTGAGAACACAGTACCTTGGAAAGTACACGAGGAGCAGCTACATCACCGCAGCTTCTCCGCTTGCTTCCGGACATTCTGGGTTTGAAATAAAGATACTCCACTACGGTAGTCTACACAGTGCTGTACAGTAACGTCTAAAAAGCACAGCCACTCAAAGAGGGTGCACTCAAGTAACAACGTACACCAGACACGTGAACTAACTCATGTGACTGGACGTGCGAATGCACGGACGCAGCTTTGAAAGTTCGCAACTTGAAGGCTGCTAAGTAGGGGACTTACTGTATAGTAATCGAATGCTCCCATACTTGCAGCAGGCACGCTGGGGATACAAAGATGACACAGGAAAAGTGTTTGTCCTCAAGGAGCATGCAGTCTTTCCTGAAAGCTGGATACACGCATCACAAGGGACTGAGAACACCGCCGATGTTGATAAAGAACCACAGAGCAAGCGTAGACAAGGACAGGCAGGGAAGATCAGTTGCTAGTGGGCAGTGTTTCTGCTGGAGGTGAAGTAAGCGGTACTTCCCCTTGGGTGGAAGCAGGTGCCCTGTGAAAAGGACTCTGGTCACACCAGATTAAAGTGCTGGGTTAAGCCAAGGCAAACAGCATTCTCTTAACAAGCTACAGAGCATCGTGAATCTCCAGAGAAGGGGAAATTACATGGAAGGTTTCTGAAACTGAGCTGGCCATGAAATCTTTCTCCCTCCTCCCCAGGAAATATCTTATATTCCCCGGAACATGGTTTGGGAGTTGCTGAAACAGGGTAATCTAAGTTTTGTTCTGACCTCAGCAATGTGAGACACGCAGCCAACAAAGGCAGCATCTTTCCTTTTCTCCTTAAGTCAGTAACAAGATACGAGGGTTTGGGGGTGGGTTTTTTTGTTTTGCCAGAATTTTTTATTTACATTAAAAAGAAAAAGAAAAAATATATATATATATATAAAACCACCAACAAAGGTTTCACTCTCCTTTGTGTTAATAGACTTCAGACTCAGCTTTTACCTTGCTGGAGGGAGAACTTAATTACTTACAGGTTTTTCTAGAAGAGTCCTCAGTTCAACCCCACCACAGTTTACACTGCAGCCCACATTACAGAACTCCACTGGCATTTGGCTCCTCGGTGTCCCTCTTTAGAGTGGTAACGCTGTGCTTCCAACGATATACACAGAAAAGTTTAGGAAATACCAGCTGCTCCAGACGGCATGGATCACAGAATGAGCCCCTCTGCCCTGAAATTTACACAAAGCATTTTACCCCCTGCCCACCCGGGAAGGGTGGCAGGAGGGGAGATTTCCTGGCACTCAAACCAGTTGTGTGCGTCCCCTCTCGGGTATTAGTGGCCAAAAGGCCAGCACTTGTAAGTGAATTCCTCTGGAAAATGGGGGCCTCTGGAAGGGGCCCTGGGGTGTGAAAGAAAGTGCCGAAGAGCAGGCTGATTCTCACTCCCATAAGGAAAACGTCAGGAAAGAAGCACATTTCTTTCCAAAATTGCTTATAAATGGTTAGCCAACAAATTCCGGCTTGTTCATGGTTTATAAGTGAGCCCGCCAAGTCCAGAAATGACAGGCTTCTCCAGGAACCTTTCCCCACGCACAAATAATTGGTACCTGAAGCCCGCCGCCCACTTGAGAGGCTGGCTCTGCAACCGCGCATGCGCGGCCTAAAGGCTGGTGGCGCCAAGGCTGCTGCTTCTGATGGGCTTAGGTAAGGTGAGACCCAGCGCCCCCTCCCCTTGCTCCGTCCCTCCCGGCAAAGAGGCTCTCTACTCCCAACCAGAGCCCCATCAAGGCCAGACTGTGCCCTCAAAGTGGACAACGGTCTTTCCCTTCCCTGGATGGGCCTCAAAACCAGCGTTTCTAAAACATAACTAGAAATGGCGACACCTCCCCCGCAGTAAAAACACTTTTATGGATGACTAATCAGCAATAAAGCTGCAGATGACCTGTCTGCAAAATCTTCAGTGCCTGGAGATCTAAATTACTCTCATCTTTCTCCCCCAAAATTAGGTATAATATAATTTCAAGCAATGCAAGACCAATTTCTCCCTTCATTGGATATCAAGCTCAAGATGTTACAGAAAAAGAAATAGCTTTTACCGCTGATATGAGAAATTTAAAAGAGAGACAAGTGTGAGCAAACAAAAGCTGTCACATCAAATACTGTGGGGGGAAAAAATCTAGAAAAAATGCCAGAAATGCTCAAGTCTAAATAAAGCATTTATTTGTTATTTTAACCCCTTCACCGTCAGAGTTGCTGGCAGGCTAGTTAATTCTCTGCAGGTGGGACTGACTGGAGACAGCTCTCTGTGCTTATAAAAAAAAATCATTGTATTGTGGCATGTTTCTCTTAGTTCTCTGAAATCGTTAAGGGTTTCCAAACAGAAACAGGATGGCACTGTTGCTCCTCTGTGGTATCATTTCTTCAGAGAATTCAGTCTCCTCTAGTTCCCACCACATTAAGCAAAGAATCTAGACCATGAGGTCTCAAAGGGCAGCAGCCACGCAAGCTGCATGCTTCTGGGAGACGGTAGGTATTTGGTAGAATGTGATGGCAATTATTTCTCAAATTTTGTATTCTAAATGTGCAATTCACATATAAGATGCTTTCTGTCTGGGAGGGGGACTCGATGAAGTGCCCCCACCCAGAAGGAAAAGTGGAAAAAACACACACTGGATAGAATCAGGGTCCATCCCTTGGTTCTTTCTGGCCACGTTCATAAGCCTATATCCTCATTCTAGATTATGGGCTTTCGTTAAAATTGAGAAAGATAAAGTTGGAAGAATACTGCTACTGAAACTCTGCAGACATCCAGTATTTCCAATTAACTGGGGACTCCCTTTGTGCACTACAGTGGACCTGGGGAGGAGTAAGTCATAGCTGCCATCCTCAAAAAATCTACCCCACTTGAAAAAGAAATATATATATATAATGTTATATTTAAAACAATGTAAAATAAAATTAAGATATTCACATTTTAAAATCTACCTTCCTCCACATCCCACTCACTCCCCTGCCCAACATGGTAAAGTTTCTGTCTCCAGTAAATTCCTTTGGCACTAGTTTCCAGGACCCCCAAATGAGAGGACCCCCCCAACTGAGAGACACAGACCCAGTTCCTACTATGGCCAGACCTAGCCCCTCAGCGCAGCACACAAAACCCCTCAAAGTCACCAGGTCCCCCACCTCTGCAGCCCTGCCCCCTGAGGCCTCCTCTTCACCAAACACCATCCTGGTTTCCCACCCTTGCAGCCCACACCCACCCCACAGTCCAGGGCTCACCTGTCTCCTGACCACGGTGCCCCCGTACTAGTCCAGCCCCTGGTGGTTTCTGCATCTGACCGCGCTGCTAGTGACGTAAACACCTTGCGGGCAGGAACCCAGCTACTTTGCCTTGGAAGCCCCAGGGCCTCATACTGGGCATGAGGCAGGGCAGAGCCTCAAAATGGGGCTGAGTGAGTAGATGCTTCATCTATCCATCAAAGGTGTTTAACAGGTGATACTAGCTTTCAAGGGGCTTTCCCGGTGGCTCTGAGGTAAAGAATGTGCCTGCCGTGAAAGAGAGGGAGAGTTCGATCCCTGGGTCAGGAAGATCTCCTGGATGAGGGCATGGTAACCCACTCCAGAATTCTTGCCTGGAGAATTCTGTGGACAGAGGAGCCTGGTGGGCTCACAAAGGATCAGCCAGGACTGAGCGACTGGGGCAGGCAGGCACGTTAGCTTTCCAAGTGAACCTGGATTAATGTGGCGCTACTGAAGCTTTTGACCTGTGGTGCTGGAGAGTCCCTTGGACTGCAAGGAGATCAAACTAGCCTATCCTAAAGGAGAGCAGTCCTGAATATTCATTGGAAGGACTGAGTTGAAGCTGAAACTCCAATACTTTGGCCCCCTGATTTGAAGAACTGACTCACTTAAAAGACCCTGATGCTGGGAAAGATTGAAGGCGGGAAAAGAAGGGGGTGACAGAGGATGAGATGGTTGGATGGCATCACCAACTAGATGGACATGTGTTTGAGTAAGCTCCAGGAGTTGGTGATGGACAGGGAAGCCTGGCATGCTGCAGCCCATGGGGTCTCAAACAGTCAGACATGACTGAGTGGCTAAACTGAACTGATGATTTTCAAACTTATTCACAAACATGGAGAGCGCACAGTGACCCTAGGGCCCCCCCGCCCCCCCGCCCCCCGCAAGAAAAAGACAGACTCCTTGGGCCCATGTGACCATTTCTCCATGCTTCCAACCCACCCCACCCCCCAACCTCCCTCCCATCATGCTGTGCCTTTATTCAAGGACTTTCTAGGCTGTTCCTTACCTCCTGCAGAGGTTCCTCCGGGGTCCCAAGGGCCTTGTGATGACCACTTGCTTCTCCAACATGCTCCGTCTTGAGATCCCTGGGCATCGCAAAGGAGCCCGGCGGAGGGGCCCGCCTGTGCGTGATGGGACCCTCCTGTGCTTGGTCAAGGACCCTCCTGTGCGCAGAAGGACTCGGGGAAAGCGAGGGCAGCATGGCCACGTGCTCACCGCGCACACACTCTGCTGTGGGTTTCTGCGTAGGAGGTCGAACGAGGCACGCGCTCTCTGGAAGTCTAGAATTTGTGGTTTGTGTTATCTCACAACTTCATATTTGGAAGAGGTATTTTAATTTCTTATGAGTTGTGAATAATTATGTAATTCTGCCACCTTCTTAAAGCTAAGACGTTTCAAACTGACTCCTGTCCTCCGGGGCTGACAGCCTCAAGGGAACTTGGCTTTTTCCCTTGGGTTCTGAGCAAGTGTGTGCCAAACAAATTCTTTAGTCCGTTAAAACAACGGTTCATGATGGAGAGCCATCCTACACACAGGAGTAAAGTCCCTCTTCCCTCTCAAAATTAATCCTCAGAAATCACCACTGAAGAGCAAACAGGCTTGCACTCACCGCAGAGGCCACTTTCCGAATTGTTTCCCATCTACTGCAGTCTTCGCAGCCGCTGAGCTTCTCAGCATTCTGTTTCCCCCTTGTTTGTAAATTAGCCATGCGTTCTTCGAAATTTGCCTGTGGGTCTTCTTGATTTTTCTGCAGCTGTTAAAGAACCTAGGGAGAGGTGAAAGAAGATTGCATTAGCAGATACCACTGTGACGGTCTCCGTGGTCCATTTTTAATCAGTACCTAAATGGCACTTCTCTGTCGAATGCCTCCTATTCTAGACTCATCCCTGTCAATCACTCGGCCATCAATAGTTTGAGCATCTACACCACCCCACCCTCTGTTCTGAGCACTGGAAAGGCAGAGCGAGCAAGCAGATGAAGTCAGGCACCCCGAAAGACCATGTGAGGTTTATACTGCAGTACCACCCATAGCTGACTTCCAGACACTCACACCAGAAGGTGAACACTTCATTAAATACAGACAAGGGATTGTTAGTCGTCAGGATGCGCTTATCTCTTTTCCCCCAGGGCTTAAGTTTTTTTTTTTTCTCCTCTCGTATGTATTTCATATTCCTAGCTGGAGGAATATCAAAAGAATCTGAATATCACCATCTGGAAGTTATGCCATGGACTCCAGTGGGCAGGATGAGAGCTGAGTTTCCCTTTTTCCTCTAAAAGTGTATTTCTTCTGCTGCGAAATGAGCACAAACATATCTGATTCCCTGAGGAGACCAACCCAGAGCCTTAAAGTCACAGAGGCATCACCTCCCAGCCCTCATCCCGCACCGCCCTCGCCCGCCAGGTTCTTGGGACCCTTCCAAATGTGGAGGGATTGTTGTGGGGGGAGCGGTTCCTTTGAGGATATTTGATCATCAGTGACTTCACTGAGGAGCTTCCCAGCTGGCACTAGTGGTAAAGAACCCGCCTGCCAATGGAGAGGTAAAGACCCAGGTTCTATCCCTGGGTTGGAACAAGATCCCCTGGAGGAGGGCAGGGCAACCCACTCCAGTATTCTTGCCTGGAGCATCCCATGGACAGAGGAGCCTGGAGGGCTGCCGTCCACAAGGTCGCAAAGAGCCAGACACGACTGAAGAGACTTAGCACGGATGCGTGTGTGACTTCACTTACCCACTAAATCAAATGTGTTGAAACACACGAACGTCAGAAATGCAGTACCTGGCTACTCCCGCAAATAGTCTGTTGGTCTATCCCAGTGATTGTGTAAGGAAGTCCCAGGGAGCCATGCTGGTCTCAACAGCGTGCAACTGGCAATCAGTATTTCATTATCACAAACGATCGGCTTGCAATGTGGATTCCATCCCCGGGTTGGGAAGATCCCTGCAGAAGGGAATGGCTACCCACTCCACTATCTTGCCTGGAAAATTCCAGGGAGAGAGGAGCCTGCTGGGCTACAGTCCATGGGGCCTCAAAGAGTCAGACAGAGCGACTTTCACTTTCAAGCGTCACTGCCCTTTACTAGTATTCCCCAAATCGGTGTTTAACTTGCTCCCTTTGAAACTACTGGTATTCTTGAGAAACGGAGGATTGTTCTCTGCAAATGTTCACTTTTTCTATCTCTCTTAATAACACCTGCACATTGATAAGTCTCTTCCTGTCCATCCAGAAGTGTTTTTATTATCTCTTGACTTGGTTTTCTCAAGCTCCTGAGAGACTCTCTCAACACTTGACAGGTGAGAGAGCATGATAAACCTAGAGTGCTTTTTTAGTTAAAGTGGTATTTTTAACTCTCCCCTATCAAGCGTTAACTCACAGTTCTTATGTCTGTAGGGTCTGTATTTATAACATTAGTTCTCCTTTACATGCTCACAGGACAAATCCAGTCTGAAGACATCCTCTGATCATCATGGGTGAGTGTTTCTGACTTCCATGGCTATAGCTGGCTCCCTGTCAACAGAAGTGTATTTCAAGCAGAAGTTCAAAGCACTTACCATTGTGACATCTGCCCAGTAGTCCTAATTTACGCCCATTCATAGTTACTATTACAGACTTGGTAACATAATAAGATGCCATTGAAAACAAAGACTCCCCAGATTCCTCTTTAATACTGAGAAGCATGCACGCTCTTGAAGTCTGACGTCCGGTGTGAATCCCCACTCAGTGGTGGATGAGACATTTAGCCTCATGGAGCTGCAGTTTCCTCGGCTGTAAGATGGAGATAATAAGAGGCCCTGTCTCACCAAATGGACCACAAATTGATGAGTCAACACAGGCAGAGCCCTCAGAAGAGTGTCAGGCCCAACCATTAAGTCAGCTCTCATTAAATCCCTTTAGCCTCAAGACAAAGTAACTGAAGACACCTCTGGTACAGACAGTAGGAGCTGCAGAAGAATTTAAGGTGACACTCTCTTTGAGGGAAAAATATGAAACACTTTTGATACATCGTATAAAAATGTAGCACATAATCCTGCTTCAGAGCTTCCATCAACAATGTTGTCTTTTCCAGGACCTACCATGGAGCACAGGGCATGCTGCTCGGTACTGTGTAATAACCTCTGCTGCTGCTGCTGCTAAGTCGCTTCAGCCGTGTCCGACTCTGTGCGACCCCAGAGACGGCAGCCCACTAGGCTCCTCTGTCCCTGGGATTCTCCAGGCAAGAACACTGGAGTGGGTTGCCATTTCCATCTCCAATGCATGAAAGTGAAAAGTGAAAGTAAAGTCACTCAGTCGTGCCCGACTCTTAGCGACCCCATGGACTGCAGCCCACCAGGCTCCTCCGTCTATGGGATTTTCCGGGCAAGAGTACTGGAGTGGGTTGCCATTGCCTTCTCCAGTAATAACCTATATGGGGAAAGAATCGGAAAAAGAGTGGATGTAAGTATAACTGAATCACTGTGCTCCTCACTTGGCACCAATGCAACATTGTAAATCAACTATACTCCAATACAAAGTAAATGTAATTTTTAAAAAAGTGTCTCTTCATACATAAGATTCACGTTTACAGTCTGGCTATACACACCAACTGGCATTCAGTATTAGCCAGATGAAATCAAACAACTGCTCATTAACAGTGGTTTATACAAACAGGTTTACATTTGTGGATCCAATCCTCTATTTTTTTTACCATATTTATCTCAAATATGTCATCAGAAAGGGTTTTAGTGGACAGATTTGAACCTAAGATATAGGTTGAGAGTAAATCAACTGTATATATTGTGTGCGTTTCCTAAAGTATGAGGTATGTAAGATATTTTAACACTGGGCCTATTCTATTGTCCACAGACAAAGACCCTCGACATTTACAATATTATCTTGTGCAGTTATCCGGGATGACCTGGGGAGGGAACGTAAAAAACAGACAACAACAACAAAAATTCTGGCCCAGAATGTGAGAAGTTGGAAGGGCCTTTTTGTGGCGAAGCAATTTATGGTGTGAGCTGGCTCTCTGTAATCTCCAGCACAAAGATGACCCCAACGTAGGAAACGCTCTTGTGAAAAACGGCGCACTCAGCGAAATAGATGTATAGAAGGCAGGACTGGAGAAAACATGTTACCACTTCTATCAGACGTCCAATTGTTTTATCTCCCTCCGGCACTTACAGAGAAGTAACTATTTCAGAAAGCAATTGCCTCTTTTTCAGCTAGGATGTGGTACTATTATACTCAGTGGCATCTGTCTCCCCCCCGCCCCCCGCCCTGGCTTCTAAAGCAGAATGGCAGGTCATTGCAACTAACCTGGGTGACATGAGCTAGTCTTCACACAACAGAAGAGAGAGGCAGTTCTACAAGGTCCCAAGGCTGTCCGAGGCCCAGGGCTGGGGGCAGATCTCCTCTGTGGCCCACGTTCCTCCCTTCCAACCGGCTCGTGACTCCTCTGGCCAGGGACTAGCTGACACCAGAACCACTTGCCAGGTGCATCTGGGGCACCCCGGCTGCCCCCTTCTACCCGGGAGGAAGAGGAAGGAGGCCTTGCCCCCGCCTTCCGCAGGGGCACAGGGGACACAGCTCTGAGCCCCCCCATCTCCCAAGCCCCTCCTAACAGCCTCCTGCTCTTCTGCAGCTGACAGAGAGGCAGGTGCCTACACGCAAGAGCCCTCAGTTTCCGTGGTGGTGTTTATGGTCATTTCGAAGCAGATACAGAGCTGATGCCAGCCCTGCTGTTATTATCCGGCAGCCCACAAAATGAATATGAAATGCATAAAGTGACCGGATACACTAAATGTGTAGACAAACACACACAAGACACATAACCCAATAACTTCCATGGGCAACCAATTTTTAAATCTCTAGGACTCAGATATGGAAAATGTACATAATTATATTAACTGATTATAGCTAGTACTCTTGATGTGCCATTTGGAAAAATAGATATATCACTCATAAGACAAATAGGGCTTCCCTGGCACTCAGATCATAAAGAATCTGCCTGCAATGGAGGATCCCTGGGTCGGGAAGATCCCCTGGAGAAAGGAATGGCAACCCACTCCAGGATTCTTGCCTGGAGAATTCCATGGACAGAGGAGCCTGGTGGGCAACAGTCCATGGAGTCGCAAAGAGTCGGACACGCCTGAGCGACTCACATACGTAAGACAAATACACGGTCACCTTCATTCTCCTAGTTTTGTCTTTGTGAAATACTGCTTTCTCCTTAATGATTGATTATAAACATGATCACACACATGATTACCCACTGTGCTGGGTTGGGCATCACACTGAGTTCGTCTGGGTCACAGAACTTACATAGCACAGCTCGAGGGTGAAAACCCTGGCCAGGCCTGAGGCAGTCAGCTTCTGGGGGCCAGGCTTCCAGTTCCCAGGCGATACCATCTTTTCTCTCTCTCTTTTTTAATTGCACTGATTTTTGAAGATCTTTCATGTGGATCATTTTTAAAGTCTTTCTTGAATTCTTTATAATACTGCTTCTGCTTTATGTTTTGGTTTCTTGGCCTCCGGGCACGTGGGATCTGAGCTCCCTGACCAGGGAGAGAACCCACACCCGCTGCACTGCAGGTGAAGCTCCACCCAGTCCCTGGACCACCAGGGAAGCCCTGTATTCTCTCTCAGTCAGCATCTTCCTCCTTGAAAGTTCCATCAGCTTCGCCACATATTTCTTAGCTCACCTTCTCCACAATGCTGAAGAGCAGAAACGAGTTGATACTTTTCACGTGAGGAAGGTGCTTTTCCCTGTCCATCCTGATCTATAGGGAACCACATGAAATATAAATGTATATTACAGATTAGCAATAGATTGACATAATATAGTTAACTTAAAAATGATTTCAAACAATAGAGGAACTACTTCCCATCCTCAGTAGATCCAGTAATTGGTTGAAGTTTCTTATTGGTCAATACAAGCGTTGGACTCTGGGAGGAAGAATGAAAAGTATAGATTCCACTTTTGTCCTCAGAAATCCCAGTTGGGTTGAACGATAAGCTGCATATTCTAGAAAGTTCTGTCTTTTGTGAAGACAAATCCAGCACGAGAAGCTCCCTTATTAAAAAGGGAAGAAGGAAGATGAAACTGTTTTTAGGGAGGTTAAGCCTACTTGATGAGCTTCCCCACTGGCTCAGCAGCGAAGCACCGCCCTGCGAGGCAGCAGCCGCAGAAGACTCAGGTTCAGCCCCTGGGTGGGGAAGATCTCCTGGAGGAGCACATGGCAACCCACTGCAGTATTCTTGCCTGGACCACCCCATGGACAGAGGAGCCTGGTGGGCCACAGTCCATAGAGTTGCAAAGCGTTGGACCTGACTGAAGCAACTGAGCACGCGCACACACACACACTGCTTGGGAAGCGCAGGGGTGGGTGGGGAGGGGACCTTTTCTCACGGCCCAAGAAAAGGCTAGAGCCACTTAGGACAGTCAGCGACCTCATTTGCTCCCAGGAATAAACAGAAACTTCACTGAGCCAAAGAGCAGATGCAACTTTGCATGAAGCTAGTAGCTAATATTGCTTGTGCTTTACTGTTTTTAACATGCTGTAAAATGGCTTTTGCCTTTTAAAATTTTTTTTTCACAAATTACACTACTTCACAGCATTGCAAATCAATTATATTTCGATAAATTTTTTTTTTAAGTGCACTGCTTTAAGCCCATTGGGGTAGATATTTCTCCTTTTCTTTAGGTGGGCAGCATTTGAAAAATCATTTTAAAATCAATGTCTGATTTCTCCAACATCAAAGCTGCTACCCTGGGTATCTGTCTTTGAGCGTGATGAGCCTCGTGCTGAATACTGATTTGAAGTGCGGTTCACCGTGCAGACTTAAATTCTCCTTCCCACAACTTTATCTGAGAAGCCTGACAATGGTGACAATCACAGGACTAGTTTTATTGGGTAAAACTATTCTATCTGCAATTTACTCTGACAGGCTCCACAATTTTTAAGTGCAATTAAACCCTGAGAACTTGCCCAGAAAAAAAAATAAAACTTCTACCACATTAAAAAAAATTTTAAGAGAAAAACAGTCGAATTGAACAACTAATTACTAACCAGTTGCTCTTTTAAAAAGAGAAAAAGGAAAGGCAAAACATTCAGCTGAGCCCACGAATCAACTTCATTGTATAGACCCGGAGCTCTCTGGGACTGAGAAGGAGTCCCAGGCAAGCTGACCAGCTGCTTCGGCCACTACTGCCATCCACAGCTTCAGAGGAGAAGGCTCTGTCACACTCCAGGAGGGAAAAAAAATATGAAACTTGCAGTAAAGCACCTTCAAAACCTGCGCTCACCTGACTCCCAAGTGTTAGCAAGCTCACATCCCAGCAAGCTCAGACCAGCTGGCTCCAGAACCAGTGAGACCTTGCTTCCCACTGCCAGCCCCACAGTGCCGCCTCCTTCCTCACCCCAGAAGCAGCTCCCAAAGGAGCAGCCCAGGCCAGCCAGCCGGAGCTCTTGCGGGAGTCGGGCACCTTCATCAGTATGACTGATCCACTGTTGTCCCGGAAAGGACCACGTCCCTACCAGCTCTTGGCATTCCGCACTGGAAATCTTGATCCAGCAGGAAGTTTAACCGGACGTGGAAATAAGCTATCCAGGTAGCATCTGGGAAATGAGGTTTTTCTTTTAAGAGATGTCCAATTATAACTAAACATTGCGGAACATTTTATAGAAAATGTGAACTTAATTCAGTAGAACATCTTCAACGAGACGACCTCAGCCTTCATAATTCTTGTCATCTGGAGCATGTAATTCAAGGACTGCAGACAAGCGCAGGAGAGGCCAGCCCCTGCCACCCAGCTCTGGCCCTTACCGCTACCGTCCCGCCTCCTCCCCCGGCCCCCAAAGGGTGTAGGGTGCTCTACCCATTGCTGTCACGGTCTCCCCTCCTCCTGGAATGCCCCATGCCTAGCACTGAATGTTCCCTCCGTGTGGCCCCACGACCTCTACCACCACTAACACTCAGATGACCTTCCCTGACCTTCCCCACTCCAGCCCCAAACCCACAGCACCTCACAGGGCACCTTGGCACACGGCAGGGCTCCTGGAGATGTCTGCTGAAGGTTCTTTTCCTTCTGAGCCACTGAAACAGCAGGTGTTAAAAGGCCCCCTGGGTCACACGATGCTGCTGAAGAGTCTCCCTTTGCAGACTGCAAGCCCCAGGAGGGCAGAAACTGTGCCCCTCCATTGACCATTTACTCCTGTGCCTGGGCCATTAGACGCTCAATAAAGGTTCACTAAATAGGTGAGTTAAAGACAATACACAGAGATGCTGAGCTTAAGCCAACAAGGCCCATGAATCAGAATCTGGAAACATCCTCCACATCAAATGTTGGGAGCTTGTCCACTGGGTGCTTCTCTTCGGGGTTGTTGTTCAGTCGCTCAGTCGTGTCTGACTCTTTGCGACCCTACGGACTGCAGCACGCCAGGCTCCCTGTCCACCACTATCTCCCAGACTTTGCTCAAACTCATAACTCATGTCCATTGAGTCAATGATGCCATCCAATCATCTCCTCCTTTGTCCTTCTCCTCCTGAACTCAATCTTGCCCAGCATCAGGGTCTTTTCCAGTGAGTCAGCTCTTCACATCAAGTGGCCAAAGTATTGGAGCTTCAGCATCTGTCCTTCCAATGAGTACCTTCTCTTCTGTGAATACCTATTAAAGTCTGCAGACCTTGAATTTGCTGCAATCCAGGATAGACTTATGCAGGCCAAGATAGTCACTCAGTCGTGTCTGACTCTGCAGCCCTGTGGACTGTAGCCCACCAGGCTCCTCTGTCTATGGAACTTTCCAGGCAAGAATACTGGAGCGTGTGGCCATTTCCTTCTCCAGGGGATCTTCCCAGCCCCGGGATGGAGCCAGTGTCTCTCGCGTCTGCATCGGCAGGCAGGGTCTTTACCACTTGCACCGCTTGGGAAGCCATGCGAATCAAGCTGTAGGGAAAGAGACCGCCCCACTGGCTTGCAGCCTGGTGGAGGATAGAGGCCTGGTGATGGAGTGGGTTCCCTGGAGACCCCACCATCCCTTCTCGGGCCATCTGTTCCCTCTCCCTGGACCGTCCTGTTCATGCATCACCCCACAGCATCCCTTGTCTTGATCAATGCCAACTAATCCCATGACCCTCAGCTCAGGCACCATGTATCCCCTCCTTGCTCAGCCTGGATGATGGGTCCCCCAAAATTGTCCTGTTTGATGCATCTGACACAGCGCCTCTGCCCTGTAACCAGTGCTCTGAGGCTCTGACCAGGCCTTGGGCCAGGAAGAGGGAGAGATGATTTCTTCTTGACCTTGACAGCAGTGACTTCACCCTCTGCCTCAGGCAGTTTCTGGATTTGCTGCTCTGACCCTCTGACCCTGTGACCTTCTGTATAACCTGGCTCTCTCTTCTGTCTACACCTTCACCTGCTTCCCCAAATCTTAACTGTGCAAAATGAAAGAGATGCTTCACAGGTATAAAGAGCTGGACACAATACCTTGAGATCTTCAGTCGAAACGGTGCTGACGTGAGAAAGACGAAGAAGAAGTTTAGATGAAAAGATTGCCGTGGGGCAGGCATGGCTCCTGCTCCTCCAGGTGTTTACTGGCCAGGTTTTAAAGCTTTCTGTGGTCGGTGCCTCCAAGCAGCATGTGCTTAAATATACACGGTTGCTCAGTCACTTAGTCGTGTCCGACTCCTTGCGACCCCATGAACTGCAGCACGCCAGACCTGTGGGTGAGAGATCAGGCAGAATGCCACCACTTCAACCACCTTTCTCAAGTCCATCTTGTTTCTCTGGAAAGTTCTAGGACACACCAGGAGAGCGCCTGTCAGCTGATGCTTCCCGTCCGCTCCCTCCCCACCCTTTCAAACCCAGGGAATGCGGGCCCCCTAACTCTCTTCTTCTTTCATGAGTGTAAGCTGACATAGCCAGGACCTCTGGAATGCACACAGAACCCCAATAACCCCCTAAAAGCCACATCACTAAGACAGGACCATTTTTGCTTTGAGCTACTGAATGGATTCCTGAAGCACTACCTGCAAACTGAACACCGGCCTCGTGGATCGGTCCTCCCCAGGGTTTCCGCTTGACCTGCACGTGTTCCTGTAGGTCAAACACTTGTGTCCAACATGACATAAAATCGAATGCAGATTTCTGACATTTCCAAGAGGGCACACGGTCTGTGTGCATTTATTAATAATTGGCCCTTAAGGGTCTAAAAGAATGCAATCAAGTTCACAAACAATTGGTGACTTTTCTTACGAAACAAAAATGTCACCATTAAAATATACATCCCAGTCCCATTTGAATTGAAACTGTGGCTATTTCTGTGCAAAGTATGTGTATCTCTTGAAACAGCTGATGTTTATTAGAACTTAATATAGGTCACGCCGGCTTACTGAGTCAAAACTGGACAGGATAGTAGGGGTTATGTAACCAAGCCTCTACTCCCTGCAGGAGGTCCGTCCACATGCTGGTGGCCAATTTCCATCATTTTAAGGACCTCTTAGTACCTTAGGTTCTATTAGTCATGTACAGTTTATTTTCGTTCGAAAGGTCAGAGGCAAATGAAGTCACTTGCTGCTTTTCTCAGCCTCGGAGACTTTCCCGGCAGGGGGGGGGAATGAGACGTGGCCATCAGAGGTCACCTGCTGTCCCTGGCGCTTCGTCCAGCCGGGAGGGTGCCTCCGGCTCCCACTCCCCCTACCTACAGCAGGATACGCGGAAGTGTGCCTCGGAAATGCCCGAACGAGCTCTTCTGATACGCTAAGCATGGTCTTTAGTTCCTATGTTACTGTGAATTCTCTCAAAATATATAAGCATTCTCTAAACAGAGACTAATGCCACAGTTAAAACTGACCCACGCGAAAGGATCTTGAAGGATCCTCGAATCAGCGCCTTTCTTATTTAAGGAAAAGAGGCAGCGTTCTGTAATCCAGGACCACAGTCCCTCGCATGTGAGCCCCAAACTCCAAAAAAAACCTGAAAATCAAATATTGTTTCCAAAATCTAGCACACATCCTGACATGAGGTTATTTATAGTCTCAATTTTTTTATGCCTCTGAAGATGCATATGTTTACTGTGAAAATGCCCACAAGTTTAATAAGGGAACACTCCCGGGCTACAGGATTCTATAAGACAGTCTCTACACTGTACCTTCCTTTTAAAATGTGAGAAAAAAAAAAATCTAAGCTCTAGAAAACAACAAGTCTCAAAGGTTATGTGGACCAGTAAGGTCAAAATCGAATGCAAGGGGCCTGGTGGTTGATCAGGACAAAGATGCCCCGAAATTACTGAGAATAAGAAGGGGGATATTTAGGATGGAAACAGATGATCTGGCCTTGACCCTCAGCTGTCCTTAACAAACCCCCAACACAGGGCACCCATTCACCCATCACTAGCCCCAAATCCCAGTATTTACTCTGGGATTAAGTCTCAAGGAGGAACTTTTGCCTTGTTTTGTTTCTCTCTTTCTCCATCCCCTAGAAGGACACCAAGTGAACACATTTAAAATGAACCTGAGCCTACATATTTTCTTAAACGACTGAATTAGAACAAAATCATAACACTGAAACTGTTCTCCAAAAAATAATGTGAGCAGAATACGCATTTCATCCAGTTTAAGGCCCCAGTCAAAGAGACATGGGAGAAGAAGGTTAGGGGTTTCATGGATGGCAAAGACTTAAACCACCCAGCCATTTGTTGAAACTTCCTCTCAGGGAGAAAGAGAAGAAGCTTTTCAAAGTTTTTAAAACAGCTTGCAAAGAGTGCCACATGTGCATTTTAACCTGGCAGTCCTCCAGTCCAGCTCTGTGTCTTGTATACCTGCTTTTTCTCTTGATGTATCTTACTGTTCCTTGGAAACGTTGAGCTGAGAATCTGCTGCTCCAGAAAGAAGTTCAGTGTCTTGGTTGAACACGAAGACTCTTGGGACAGCCTCCTTCTGAACCACACGGCGTCTCTAAATGCTACGCTCCTGGTTTGGTTAATTTGATTAAGTGGTGAGAAAAGACACCTTGCCCACAGATGGATTGTTAACACATTTGCACTGAATTCTAAATGTTAAATGTTCCTCCTTCAAGTTCTTGAGTTATTTTCATCATTTTCATTTCTTCCTGTACCGCAGCAATTGCTAATCTCTTTGTTCCCTGAAGAGTTTTGAAGGTGCCTTGGTTCGCATCATTTTTTATCTTGTTACTTTAATCACACGCTATTGATCAGACTGGAATTCGTCAGCCTCCTCAGAGTCAGCCCTATAGCCAGGTTTTCAGCATGCTCCTTGAAGAAGGTGCCTGTCTTCCGCCTCCCCTGGGCACACGGGGACAGTCCCGGGAGGGCACTTTTCCTAAATAATTCAAGACTGCGGAGATGAACAGTCTCGTTCTAGAAGCCAGCCCCGGCAACACCCCGTGCAGGTAACCTGCCAGATGCAGCACTTTTGGAATCTTTGCTTGTTTCTCAGGAATCTGCTCCCTTTCTTGAGCAAATCAAGACTACCCAAAGCAGACCCAACTGTTTGGATTTCTGGATTTGCTTTTGTTTGTTTTTCTTCCACTTTCTCTTGCAGTCCAACTGAGTCATATTCACTTTTTTAAACAGTTTAAGATTCCATTGAATTTAAAGAGTTTTATGTTGTTTGAAAAAGTCCAGGGACGGGTCCTGTGAGTTCATCACAGAAGCATGTGGACTTTGCTCGCACCTCCAGGGACTGGGCACATCTGTTGTGCCACCCAAATGTCGTTCTGATTTACACATCCACGTGCGGCTGGCTGATGGATGGCCCACTCTGTGGGTGCGGGGTGCAGACAGAGCCCTGGGACCAGTGTAAAATGACACCTACTCTCAAGGCGCCTCTGTCGTTTTCTCTTCTACCGGAAACATCCCCAAAGTCCAGCTACGGCGAGAGAAGGAAGCACAGGGCAATGAGATGCAGACTGGGACATGGGGCCCTCCCTAAGGGCCAAGCAGGGCAGGCAGCACCCTGCAGCCCCATGGGGGCCGGGTCGATGTGGCTGTGGTCCTGGTCTGAGAACTGCAGTCTGGACAGGCAGACAGGAAGGCGGAAGGTGTTTCAGGTGGGGAGAGGGGCTGAGGGACGCCTAGAGGCAGGACCAAGAAAAGCTGGTTAAGAATCAGGGAAGAAACTGATATGGCCAAGGCAGGAAGTGTTGAAGGCCCTAGCTACAAAGTGCCTGAAGTTGGATCTCTGTGTGTGTGTGTGTGTGTGTGTGTGTGTGTGTGTGTGTGTGTGTGTTGGGGTCGGGGCGGGGTGGTGGGGGAGGTGCGGAGGGGCATGGCCTGCTGCCCTTTCAAACCACCTAGGCAGGGAGAGGTCCCTATGTATACAAGCAGAACTGATGTAAAAACACAGTAGGCTGGCTGAGGGAGTAGCACGCAGGCAAAACAAGAGGTCAGAGGCCAGGGGGCTGAGCCTGGAGGCAGCATGGCCAAGATGGGCCAGGAAACAAGAAAAAGGGGGCAACTTTGAGAAAAAGCTCCAAATAATTGATAACAAATACAAACTACTCAAAAATTAAACATCCTTCGCATGCTTATTTTTAATTATTCCCCTTATAGATTTAGCAAACAACCCATCTGCCTGCAACTGAGGCTCACCGCACTACCACCTAAATTATAATTCTTTCATTATGAGCCCATCACCTCTTCTCCTTTCCTGAAATTAATCCAGAAACTGCCAGATACAAACGTCTATTTAATAAAATGAACATCTGTGATGACACACCAGGAGCAAAATCCTCGTTGTTCTAAACCCAGCATTTTGCTTTGACAACCAAGTACCTGTTTTATTTTTAAATACTTTCTCTCTTCAAAACACCTGCTTTCTTTACACACTGACTTCTAAAGGAAGAGATTAATTTTTATTGGCAAGAACAGAAATTAGTCTCAACAACAACAAAAGAGAAGCTATGCTCTATAGAAGAGCTGCCTGCTACATGAAATAATACCCAGAAACATCAACCCAAACCCACAGAACCAAGCGAGGCCAACCCCGTTTTCCCACATGAAAGCCACAGTGTGATAAACCTCACTCCCTTGGAATCAAGCTGCAGTTCTTATTGTACCCATGCGGCCACAGGACCCCAGTCCAGAGTGGCTGGATTTCCATTAGAATTGCCTGTCCTTCACTGCCTTCTACTCCACCCCTCCTGCGCCCAAGTCCAGTTATTCAGTGAGTTATAATTTGGCACTAAAATTCAATTAAGCTGAAACTTTGGTCATACGTGGTCTTTATCTCAGCAAAGCATAATTTCTTTGACCCATTTTCCAAACATCAGCTGATCGATTTGAAAGCGGACAGAGGTAAAAGTTGATTTCAATCATGCTCACATTTGTAGAAAGTGGCTGGGGAAAAGAAAAAAAAAACTTTTAAAACTTAAAAAAAAAAAAACTTCAAATAAACAGGATGGGGAGTTACTTATGAAACTGCTTGAGGTTTTCATAGCCCTTGTCAAGCAACCTCGCCCGCTTGGCAGACTTTAATTAATGTCCACCCGGCCCTGCAAGCCATTTTCCCAATGGAAATTCTGATGAGAAAGGAAGGAATGCGAGGTTCAAGGCCGCGCTGTTGTTGAGTGGGCTGCGGGACTGGGGACTGAAACCCCGCGGTTCCCCCATGAGCCGCGAAAGTCTGTGGAAGTATTGAGCACCCCTATTGAGGACTGTGGGAGTCTGGGCGGCTTAATGGGATTGTGTTCGGTGCTTCGGGCTGTCCTTTAAAAGATTCCATGGCACCAGCGAAACTCCAATAATAGGGCCTCTCTAATTGCTTTCTGACTTTCTATGAAACTTTCTAAGCTATGCTGACATCCTCGACTACAACGACGGAATTCAAGAGTGGAGAAAGGCGAGACAAAGTGGGTGTGCGGAGAGAAAGCGGTTCTCAGCGAAGCGTGTGGGAGGTGGGGGGTAATTCGGGGGAGGGGAGATGGGGCGGGTGTTAAATCGGTGCCGGGGAAAGAAAAATATGAGTGTTCTCTTTTTGCGAGACAAACAGCCGAGCGCGGGAGGTCGGGGCCGGGGTCACGCGGCTCCGGGCTGCAGCTGCCGCCGTGGGGCGGGCGGGCGGGGGTCCCCGGCGGCCCCCGGGCGTCGCGGCCGGCGGCGGCGGCGGCGGCCTCGGCAGGCATCCCGGCGGCGCGGGCGGCCGCTGTCCTCGCGCGACCCCGGCCCGTCCAGAGCGCGCCCCGGGCGACCCTCGAGGAGGAGCGAGGGGAGCGCGGTCCGGGCGCCCGAGCAAGGTAAGCACTGCGCGGGGACCCTCGGCCCTCGAGCGCGCGTTTCCGCCGCGCGGGCCGGCCCCACCGCCCGGCCTGGCGTTCCCCGTGCGCCAGAGGCCCGACGCCGCCGCCGGAGCCTGGGACCCCGGAGACCGGCCAGCCTGGCCCCCGACTGGTCCTGGGCCCGGCCGGAGGGCCCAGCGGGGCTCACCGCGAGCCCAGGCGGCCAGACAGAGCCCAGAAAGCCCGCGGGTGACCTTCCCGGGCCGCCCACGGCGAGGGTCACCCTCCCTCCGAACCACCTGGTGCGCAGCGGCCTTACCAGGGTCTCGGCCGGGCGCTGGGCGTCGGCGGGCAGGCGGCGCGTCCCGGGGGCTCTCAGTGAGCCCCGCAGCCGCCCCCTTCGAGCGCTCCCAGCGCGCAGGCGCAGGCCCAGGCCGGAGGGGGCCCGTCCCGGCGGCCTGGGGGCGCGGGCTCGAGTCCGGGCCTGGGTCGCTGCCCTGCCCGGCCACCGGGTCACCCGAGGGCGATGGCACAGTGGGGACAGGGAGGGGGACCGGGGGCGAGGGTAGTTTGAAGGGGCAAAGAGATGGCGGCGGCGGCGGCGGCGGCGGCGAGGCCCAGGCGCCGGCAATCAAAGGCTGGGGACGGCGGCCCGCCGCGTCGCCCCAGGCCAGGCCTGGGGCATAAAGGACCTTTATCCTCAAGTGACACGGCCGGCGGTTTCCCCTGCCTCCCCCGCCCGCGGCCTTAATTGGGGCCGGCTGCTAATGTGATTAAAGGCCAGTTAAATGTTTCTCGGGGCAGCCGGTGGGAAGAGGCCGAGACCCCCTTCTCCTCCCCGGGTCACGCCAGGCCCTTGGTCAGGGGGTCGGTGGTGGTGCCAACCCCAGGACGGCCTGGCCAGGGGCCGGCCGATTGTTCACCCTCGGGAGGGGAGGCCGCGGGCGGGCGGGCGGGCTCCTGGGGCTTTATGTAAGCCGGTGGGCTTTGGGCCCGGCCGGATTTGGAGATTCTTTTCGCACAGTTTCCATTTTCTGGCCTTTGGAACGGCGCCCCAGGCCCTCGGGGCCCTCCCCCTCTGGTGCCTGGCTCCCGCGGGCCCCAGCCGCCCAGGCTGGCCTGGGGTTTCGGGGCATTGGGAGTCGACTGGGCTAGGTCGGAGCAGGTCGATTTGGGGGTCTCCCGACTGAGAATAGGTCTCTCGGAATGGTGATGCGGGGCTGGTAAATGGTGGCCAAGCAGAGCCCCCCAGCCCCGACCTGCAGCGCCCCCAGGACTAGGTCACGGCCAGGGTCACACGGCCGCGGCGTCGTGGGTGGTCGCGCCCTCCCCGGAGGGCTGCGCGTCCCAGCCTCCAAGGGTCGCGGGGGCCGAGAGCAAGTGTCTGCGCCGCGCTGCCCTCCTTCGCCTGCTTCCGATGGCGCCCGCGGGCTCCTGCCTTGTGCCCACAGGTTCTGGGGTCTCCTCCTCCAGCCTGCCCGACTTGACGGAGGCCGCGCGCCCGGGACAGCTCCGGGGCGCCGCGCTAGGCGAAGGTCGAGCCACTGCCTGCGGCGGCGGAGTGCGAGCTCGGAGCCCCGACCTCCTAGATCGCTCCTGCCCGTGGCCCTGGGCCCGGCCGCGCGTTCACAGGGGTCATTGCTGGGGGTGGAGGTGGGGTCCCCTCGGAGGGGGAGGTCCCCTAAAGACCAAGAGCCCGGTCCAGCCCAGTTCCTACACCTGTGAGGTTGCAAATCCGGAACCAGTCGGGATGGGGGCGGCAGATAAAACCCAGTGGAAGCCAAACGAGCTGGGGTGTCCCAACAGCTGGCCCTGGCTGTGCGCTTCGGTGGTGGCGGCGGCTCTGGGGCGCACGGGGGCCGGGCAAAGCAGGTGGGACCCGCGGCTGGAGCCGAAACGCAGGCCGCGCACCTTCATCTCGTCCCCGCGGGCTTCTCTCCCGCGCCTCCGTTCGCCTCGGTGAAGACCTGAAGGCCGCGCGGCACCCGGGCCGGGGGACAGCGGGAGTGCGCCCGGGGGCTGCGGGCGGAGCCGGGCCTCGGGACGAGGGCGAGGTCGTCGGTGGCCCTGCCGCGCCGCGCCAAGAGCCGCGACCCTGAGTCCCGGCAGCCGCCTTGCGGTGCCCACGAGCGACACTTGCCATTTCAAGCACCACACGGTGTTTAAAACTAATAGGGACTAAGCAAGCGTGCTTCTGTAGAAATTTTACAGATCGGTTGTTTACTTTTCTCCCAAATATTCTCTGAAATAGTCGGCAGAACTTTTACATATGTAACAAATGGCAGGTTGAACAGATCAGAAGATATGAAATGAAAAGGATGGCGTTTGAATGTAAATGGAGTGAAAGCAGACGGTAATTTTTAATAATATTTTTTGTCAAAATGTACAGTGGCTCTCAAATTTTGTCATGTTCAAATTCTATAATTATTTGATATTTAAAATACCCATTTTGTGTATTTTTCAACCAAAAAAAAAAAAAAGTAAAAATTTAAAAACAGAAGCTGGAAAGAAGGAAAAGCCTAAAGAGAAAATGGGCCATGAGGAACCAAAGCCTTTTCCTGATATCCTGGGGTTTTTCTTTTTTTTCTTTTTTCCCTAAGATCCCAGAGGAAAATACAAGTGAAAATAAAATTGTTTCCTATTAAACTAACACATAGATGTAATTAATTTCGTTCCAGATGGGTCTAAGGGACCTGGCTATTGTAGTGTACTCAAAAACATTAGATTCAAGGTGATTTTACTTTCTTCAGCTGCTCAGAGAACTGTAAGGAAAAGTAAACAGGTCCAGCCTCATGATTTTTTTTTTTAATCTGCTTATTGAACACAGATAAAATTAGAATCATCTTCTACTTGAGATAAAGTTGCACAGGCAAAATCACCAATTTTTTTTTAACTGAAAAAAATATCTGGTTTTGTTTTGTACAAAACAGCACTATTTCACTATTACATAACAAACTGAGTGACCTTGGCTTTGTTTGAACTACAACTGCCCTTAAATCAGTAACCCCAGTGACGGTTAAAAAAAAGGAAAAATCCATTTTTCAATTCATCTTCCACTTGTACTGAAATGGCTTTTCCAGTGATGTTGTTTCAATAAAGGAGTAGCTTAGAGTAAAACAAATAAGCCGTGTATTCTTGGTAAATAATTTTCTGTTTCAAAAAACCAAAAGTAAGTTGACTATTGCTTTTTAGGAACAACCTTTAAACTGGCCAGGAAAGGGGACATGTGTTTCTGTTGTCTCTTGGAAGCCGGGAGAAGGGCTGAGATGCAGCTGGCCGCACGGCAGCGTGAGGGCCCTGCTGCGCGGCTTACTGGAGTGCCAGGCCCAAACGTTTGTTCATGCCCATGCCGACACGGCTCGGACCCCTTAGGTGTGTGGAAGGTGTGATGGAAGGCAGTCAGAGGTCGGGTGTGCAGTAGGGGTGCAGGAGGTGCCCCGGGCATGCAGAACAGACCCACACGGCGAGCCTGGGCGCCTCGCACCCTGCTGCCCCTGGGCCCACGTTTCGGTCCCATCTGGAGGACCCTCCTCCTCCATTTCATGATGTTTTCTCTCCTTTAAAAACTCTCCGGTGGCCCCTCAGCAGCCTTGTTGGGGCTCCATTGGTCATTTTCACAAAAACAAGTGACCAAAGTATGGACCCAGACCTAGGATGCGAGAAACCCCTGGGCTCCCCTGGCACCTGGCACCCCGCCTGAGCAGCACAGCCGTCTGTTCACGTCCTGTGAAGCCAGGCGACGGTGCTGCCAGCCCCCATCCTGACTGTGGACATCATGTGTGTGAGAGCACTGGGGATGCGTTTTGTTTCTGTTTTGGTTTTGGTCTATTTGTTTAGTTCACAGAAGGAAAACAAAGGCCCCTTCTGTGGCACCTGGGCCAGGCAGTGTAGCAACCGGGAAAAGCAGGAGGGCAGGAGCATGTGGGCTCGTGTGGGAAAGCCAGCTTGCTTTGTGCTTGTTTATTACAGCTGAAGGTTTCCAGGGGCCTGTGTGTGTGCGTTCAGTTGCTCAGCCATGTCCGACTCTTTGTGACCCTATGGACTGTAGCCCGCCAGGCTCCTCTGTCCATGGGATTCTCCAGGCAAAAATACTGTAGTGGGTTACCATGCCCTCCTCCAGGGGATCTTCCCAACCCAGCGATTGAGCCCGCATCTCCTGCATTGCAGGCAGGTTACCGGGAAAAGCAGGAGGGCAGAAGGAGCATGTGGGCTCGCGTGGGAAAGCCAGCTTGCTTTGTGCTTGTTTATTACAGCTGAAGGTTTCCAGGGGCCTGTGTGTGTGCGTTCAGTTGCTCAGCCGTGTCCGACTCTTTGTGACCCTATGGACTGTAGCTCGCCAGGCTCCTCTGTCCATGGGATTCTTCAGGCAAAAATACTGTAGTGGGTTGCCATGCCCTCCTCCAGGGGATCTTCCCAACCCAGGCATTGAGCCTGCATCTCCTGCATTGCAGGCAGGTTCTTTATCACTGAACCACCTTCCAGGGACTTAGAATTGCCCAAACAGGAGGCCTGAGACCAGGAAGGGAAGGAACCCCCCTGCAGGGTTGCCATCTGAAGATTCTCCCCATGCTTTCTTGGGGAAGTTGGCCCCCAGCACCCTCTAAGATCAAAACAGCCAGCCTACATGTTCTGAACATCGGAATATTCAAAGATATTTAGAAAAATGGCCTCCAGTCTGGGGAGACCTTAAAACTTGATGGAGATAATAAACAAAAGGAGTGGCAGTGTCTGGCAATGCCCGAAGGAAGGAGAGAGCTTCCCTTGAGACTGGATGCACTGGGGTTTTCGCTTACATCCCAGGCTTCTAGCACAAGTCTGGCCTTCCTTTGGTTGGAGGAGAATCACTAGGAAACAGTCAGGTACACGGGGCCAGCTCCGCACTCCAGGCAGAGTCAGTGACCTGATTGGAAAACAAATCTGATCACCCTGTTTCTGTCCTCCAGGTGCCCACTGCTGGCTTCTTCCCCACAGGCCTCCCAGGCCAGCTTGGCATTTCCTGACCCCTGACCCCCCCATCTCCACATCATCTGGACATCCGCCTCCTCCCGAGGCCCTCTGCTCATCACTCACACAGCCTCGGAGCAGGAGGTTTCTCTCTGCCCATTCCCTGGGATTACCCAGGGCTCAGCGCCTCTCAAAGCAGAGAGCACCCTGGTGGAACAGCTTTGGAGCCTTGGGTTTGGGGAGCTTGGGGCCCCTCTGGCCCGAAGGTGAGGGACTCCGTGGGACTCACGGAGAGAGGACAGCATGGTCCGTGCCAGAGCCCTGGGGTCCCCCTCATTCAGCTGCAGCCAAATCTCAACACCCTGAGCACTCAGACCTCACACAGGGGGCGCCGCCCCTTGCCCAGCCAGCGCGCCAGCATGCGGGCAGGGCCGCGGCAAGGAAACCCTCCAGCGCGGCCTGGCTCCTGTCCTGTGCCCAGCACCGGCGTTCTTGTTCAGAGAACAAAAGCCCGGAGGCCCCTGAGGAGCCGAGAAAGGCTGAACGCAGTGGCTTCCAGGGCTTGCTGACAGTGGCTGGGGTGAGAAAGGAGACAGCCCGTCTCATCCCAGGGCACCCACAGTGGCTTCATGTGAAATAAGGAGTGAGCTCTTTGTACACACAGAACCAAAACACTTCCCTAGAAGGGGGTTTTTCTAAACGCCTCCGGAATTCTGACGTTTATTACCCCCGTTTCCTTCCCATCGACGACTGCCACCTGCCAGAGTGATGCCCTCATCCCAGTGGGCTGCATCTCAGAGTTCATAGATCCCTGTTTTCAGAGCTGCGGGCATGGGATGGAGGAGCTGGAGGCAGCCCAGGGTGCCCACAGTCCCCACCTGCTTTGCTTCCCCGGGTTCCAGCCCCAGAGTCAGAGCATCCCGCTGACACTCAGGCCACTACTTCCTAGCACCCTGGCACTGGGCGTGTCACCGCCCTTCACTGGGCTTCCTCTCAGAGTGGGGTTGACAGCGCCCACCTCCTTGGGTCACAGTGCAAATCCAAGGAAGTCGTGCCGGAGGCAAGAGCTGGGCTAAAGGTACCCACGCCCTGGCCACTCTCATCCCTGGGCCTTCCTGCCACACCTCTGGTCCTGCTCAGGACGCCTGCCCCCAGATCAGCCTCCCAGCAAAATCCTTCTCCTGCTGCCAGCCCAGCTCCAGGCTTCTCTTCCGGCCACTTCCTGGGTCCCCACGGCAGATGTGAGCCCATGCGGTCCAGCACAGGGTCCTCAGAGCATGGATGGAGTCACGCTGCCCCCGTGGGACCCCAAGGCATGGGGGGACAGACAAGGGGTCTGTAGCACCCATGCCAGCCTCTGCAGACAACTCGCTGTTTGCTCGGTGCCCTGGTGCCAGCCCTGACGGCAGTACACGGTTGTGGGTGCTGCTCTTCTCCCACCCTGGGCCTGGTTTGCAGGTGGAGCATGCAGGGCCCAGAGAGGCTGTTCACATAACTACAAGTCACACAGCAAGAGCAGAGCTGGGGTTAGGCCGGCTCTCCTAGCCTTGGAAGACCATGACACGCTGCCAGACGAGCAGCCCCTGGGGCCCACGGCCAGCATCCTTCCACCCAGGAAGGGACCCTGAGCTCCTGTCTTCCAGGAGGAAGGCCCCGGTCAACAAGGGAGACGAGGTGTTCCCTGGCTTCCTGCTTTCCGCTCCCGGGGCCCTGGGAAAGCTGAGTCCATTTTCCTCTGACTACTTCTGACGGCTGCCCAGGGGCAGAACCGCAGCCTCCCCTGCTCCAGCCTCAGCGGGCTCTCCTGCTGCCTCAGTGATCGTCACCATCACGTGGCCAGGACAGGGTGCCCCTGCGTCCTCTGTACACAGAAGCAGGTATACGTGCATTTGTGCACACAGACACCTATGCACACGTGCACATACACACTTGTACACATGTGCACACACCCACGCCATGCATTTTAGTTGGCAGATTGGTTTCACACACACTTCAACCTTCCTAGCCTTTCTGTAGGCAGCAAGTGAAAATTAGGAAATAGATCACCAACTCACTCTTGGGGCAAGTAATGGAACTGGGGCGGGGTGGGGGACGTGGATCTGGCGGGACTGGTCTGTGCCTGGCTCTTTCCCTTCGAGTCTGTTTCAGGCTCCACGAGTCTCTGGTGGCCCCTGAATGGGGGACACTAGGCAGGGGAGCTCTGTGCCCACCAGCTGTGGCCAGACGCCTGCCCTCACCACCAAGTCCCTTACGGTGGCGCCCGAGTCCCGAGTGGGAGAGGGCCCGGCAGGGCAGGGCGTGCAGCGGGGAGGGGTCGTGTCTGTATCAATCCAATGGCCAGGGAAGTGTTGCTGAAGACAAGCTGCCCTTGAGGCTGTGCAGGACGGTTCTGACATCAGTATGTGCAAGGGCCCAATGGAGGACCTGGCCAGCACCAGAGATGCAGGAAGGGGACAAGAGACGGGGGAAGAGAGGAGAGGAGTAGTGGGGCCTCCCCTCCAACCCAGAATGTTCCACCTCCCCTACCCTGGGGCCCAGGGGTTGTGAGAGGCCCTCCCAGGGGGACCTACTGATGTGCGGACCTGCCCTGTGCAGCCAAACCCATCTCGTGTGGCTTTTATGACTGTTGGGTTGATAGTCAACCCATCGATCTCTGGGTTGATAGTCCCTTTCATTTGGTTTTGTTGATCTGACAGCCTTTTATAGCTTTGAAGTGGCTCTTGTATGGTCCAGCCTTTACCCAGCCCATCAATAAACAGATGAATGGGTGAAGAAGATGTGGTACCTACACGTGATAGAATGTTATTCAGCCATTAAAAAAAAGAATAGAAGGTTGCCATGTGCAGCAACATGGATAGACTTAGAGTTCATTATACTAAGTGAAATCACAAAAGTATTATCTGATATTGCTTGTGAAAGTGAAAGTGTTCATCGCTCAGTCGTGTCCAGCTCTTTGCGACTGGGTGGACTGTGGCCCACCAGGCTCCTCTGTCCATGGAATTCTCCAGGCGAGAATCCTGGAGTGGGTATATGTGGAACGAAAAAAAGTAATGCAAATGAATCTACATACAAAGCAGAAACAGCCTCTAGACACTTCGGGAGGGAATCTTGCCCCCTGCCCTGGTCACTGGGCATAAGAGGCCAGGCTCACGGCAGGAAGACTGGTTTTGCGGGGAGGCCCGTGCGGAGGCAGAAGACTCCCTGTGCAGGCGGACAGACGTGGAGAAGGAAGGAAGCTGCTGATGGGGGTGGGGGGCCTCAGGCCAGCACTTGGGGGCTGCCTTCATAAGCTCCTCTACAGCCTGGTTTTATCCTCTTTGAGGGGGCCCTTCATCTTTGGGGCGCCTCCATCTCTGGCGTTCCCAGAGCTCTAAAAATCAAGGTCAGCCACCAGCAGGAGGCATATGGCTAGAGCCCACTGTTCTCCGACACGTAGCCATACGGAGGCTGGCCCAGGAGAGAAAGTGAGCTGGTCTCCGTGGAGATGGGACCAGCATCCCAGAGGCCCCCCAGTTCATCCTTCCTCTCACCTGAAGCAGGAGCAAGGCCAGGGGCTGGCGTCTGCCACCATCTTAAAGGCCCGAGGCCATCTAAGCCACTCCTGTGGTTTTACAGGTGGGGAAACTGAGGCCTGGGGGAGGAGAGCTTCTAGGGAGCTCGCTGAGCCGGTCGGGGCAGAGCTGGATGCCTGCCAGACCGAGGCTCCGCTGTCGCCCCTGGAAACCTGGGCCTTATTGGAGCCTGAAGTAGCCTTTCTGTTCAGGCTGCCAGGACACCTGTGGTCACCAATGGCAACGTCACCCTCTCAATGGCCGTGCAAGTCACAGGCAGCAGCCTCGAGCTCAAGTGTGAGCTGGGTTCAGAGGCTGGATGAGGCAAGACAGATGGCTTAGAGCCTCCTGCTTGGGGGCCAGGTGGCCTCGGAATCCTGTCCTGGACTAAGTGTAGTTCCTGCGCAGGTTTGATCTTGGTTATCAAGCAACGGTGGCAAGAAATACCTGGCTTCATCTTCCCCAGCTCCAGCTCAGGGTGGTGGGGCAGCCCCCCAGGGGCCCGGCGTGGGCACCAGATGACTCCTAGAGCAAGG
This sequence comes from Nanger dama, assembly GCA_917880005.1. Taxonomy (NCBI): domain Eukaryota; kingdom Metazoa; phylum Chordata; class Mammalia; order Artiodactyla; family Bovidae; genus Nanger; species Nanger dama. The sequence continues at coordinate 3,760,043 of CAKJTW010000063.1, read as the reverse complement.
CAACCCCTTCCCCTCGCCACCAACCCCCTCCCCTTGCCCGCTTTGGACTAGAAGTCAGGCAGAGGTCTCTCACATCCCACATTCTGGAAATCATGGGAAACAGCTGATTTCCTTAAGCAAATGCCCAGGGACACCAACACCACCCCCCAAGACTGGGGATCACTTACTGCAGTCCTAGCTTTTTTCTTTTAAGTTTTCTTCTCTATGAAAAATTGTTATTGGCGTATAGCTAATTTACAACATTGTATTTATTTCTGCTGTACAGTAAAGTGAATCAGCTATTGCTGTTTAGTTGCTAAGTCCTATCCGACTCCTTTGTGACCCCATGGGCTGTGGCCCACCAGGCTCCTCTGTCCATGAGACAAGAACACTGGAGTGAGTTGCCATTTCCTTCTCCAGGGGATCTTCCTAACCCAGGGTTCAAACCTGGGTCTCCCGCATTGGCAGGAGGATTCTTTACCAGTGAGCCGCAAGGAATCACTGGTAAATCCAAAAGGATTTTTGGATTTCCTTCCCATTCAAGTCACCACAGAGCACTGAATAGAACTCTCTGCTCTATACAGTAAGTTCTCATTAGTTATTTTATAGTGAAGTAGAAGTCGCTCAGTTGTGTCTGACTCCTTGCAACCCCATGGACTGTTTCTCTAGGCCAGAATACTGGAATGGGTAGCCTTTCCCTTCTCCAGAGGATCTTCCCAATCTAGGGATCAAACCCAGGTCTCCTGCATTGCAGGAGGATTCTTTACCAGCTGAGCCACAAGGGAAGCCCAAGAATACTGGAGTGGGTAGCCTACCCCTTCTCTAGCGGATCGTCCTGACTCAGGAATCGAACTAGGGTCTCCTGCTTTGCAGGCAGATTCTTTATCAATTGAGCTATTATGCCTATTTTATGCATAGTATAAAAGCCCCAAACCTATAAAATAGAAGCCCTTTTTACGCATAGTATCAACAGTGTGTATGTGTCAATCCCAGTCTCCCAGCTCCTCCCCCATCCTCTTCCCTCTGGGGTCCGTCTGTCCTCTATGCCTGCTCCTAGAAGGTTATTCTCTCTTTGGGGCAAAAGGTGAGTTCTTAAGATGACATGACTGTTTTCCTCTTTAATACGGAAAAACACAGTAAAGGAATTAAAGGCTTCCTACCTCTGTCCAGGATACCCCTTGATGTTTTCTCAAATAGAGTCACACACTCAGCTGGGATGAAAACTTGGAGGACACAAAGGTGAACATGGAAAGCTGGAAGCCCTGACCGCCCCTCTCCAGCCACCCCCAGCAGCACCCTGGTCAGGGGTTCAACTCCTCGCTTCCCAGGCCTCAATTTCTTTATCTGCAAAGTGGGTGGGATGGCAGTACCCACCTCCTGGGGTCTTCCAAGGACTCAGTGAGTTAACAACGTGTCAGGCCTGGAGCTGGGCGCTCAGTGGCCTGTGTCCATGTGCCTGCTGCCAGGGTACATCCAGAGCATATACCTCCATCTATTTAGTTATTTTCTCTTAAAGTAACTCTTTAAACAACTTACTTGCTTGTGTTTTGGCTCTGCCGGGTCTTCGTTGCTGCCTGCAGGCTCTCTCTGGTTGTGATGAGCGGTGGCCACCCTTCATTGCGGTGCACAGCTGCCCACCGGGGGGCTTCTCTTGTTGCAGGGCGCCGGCTCTAGGGCGCTTGGGCTTCAGTGGTTGTGGTTCCTGGGCTCCAGAGCACAGGCTCGGTAGTTGAGGTGCACGGCAGGTGGGATCCTCCCAGATCAGGGATCGAACTCACGTCTCCGGCATTGGCAGCCTTATTCTTAACCACTGGACCAGTAAGGAAAACCCTCTATGTTTTTTTCAAACTTGAAAATGGATCCCACTTTGTTTGGCATCTTGCTTTTCTTCACGTTGTTTATTTTGGAGACCTGTTTGTTCCAACACATACCGGTAGACGCACCTCCCTCTCTCCCAGGAGGCTTTAGGTGCCCGTGTGACATCCTGAATGGTTACTGACACCAGGACATCCAGGAGTTAGAGACCTAGAAACATCGATTCTGGCCCAAAGTGTGGACGCACATTCAGCTTGGCTGGACGTACATTTCTGCCTGCCCGAGGCATCCCCCAGCCGGCCTGGGGCGTCCCCACTGTCCACGTGGTTTGCAGTCTGACCCCAGGTGCCCAGAGGGGTTAGCCCTATGAGACGTGTGAGGACCACGAAGATCACAGTGACGAGAAACAGAGGTGGGGAGTGGGCTCCAGGATTCCAGGGCACGTCGGGGCCCTCGCAGCATGGGCTGGAGCCACAGCGCTTGTAGGGTGCACCCTGCACGTGTCCCCCAGGACCTTCACAGCACGGAGTGCCTGCCTTTGCACTGAGAAATTAGCTGGGACGTTGTCAACCAACCTCCTCTAGGCCCTTCCTGAGGAGCCCTCTGCAACCCCCAGGGCTGGCGGAGACGCGAGCACCACGGCCCCGTGGGGGCGGCCCACACAGGCGTCTCCTCGGAGGTTCAGCTCCAAACTCAGAGAGACGGCGACTTCTGGAAACAGCCAGATATCGTTCTGAGCCAAGCCCAGCAGGGCTGCTGCTGGGGCCAACCCAGGTCACCCTCGCGAGTAGCCACAAAGCAAGGAAGCATGTCCCCCACTCTGGGACCGCCACTTGCTTAGACCAAGTTCTGGAGGAGAGGCTGCCGATCTGTGTCCAGTGGTGACGGCGCTGCGGGGCGAGGAGGCAGCCTCCAGGGTGACGGGGACTCTCTGGGAGACTAAAGTTTCGCATGTTGGTCAACTTACTCAGATGCTGAGTCCAACCACCTCCTAAGAAGGGGTGGGCAGCAACCACCCAGCTCAGCCCGTGTCTGTGCCCTCACAAATCTGCCCCTGCTCCGTCCGGGGGCCCACCAGCCTCAGCGCATGGCTACTTTTTGTCTCCTTGCCCACTCCCGACCCCAGCACCCAGATTATGAGCATCTAGGGATCAAAGGTTACATCTTCCCACATCTATGTCTCCATAGCTCAAAGCAACATGGAAAGATTTCATCAGTATAGGTGGAGGAAGACAGGATGCGGAAGAGCCCTTGGAGGACGGGCGTCCAAAGAGCAAGCACAGGGTCCTGGCCACCCACAAGGACTGTGGCCTTGAACCCTAGTGCCCTAGTCTGTAAAGCTGGGTTGGAATGACAGGTATCAGTGGTCCCTTCCTATTCTGTAATTAATGGATTTACTCTCGACAGAAGGTCAACGGCAGGGGAGGCCTCTGTGCCCAGTGCCCACTGGAGGGGCAGCCTCCCCCACAGCCATGCTGGGTGGCCTCCACCCACCCCCTAAGACCATTCCCTGGCTCCACGGCGTCCCAGGGAAGGCAGCAGAGGTGGGCAGGAGGGCACGAGAGGACACGCTCTCCTGACCATCCAGCCCAGCAAAGCTAGAAACTGTCAAAAAGTAAAAATTCCATTTGTAAACAAGATCGAATTATTTGATTGTGAAACCCGGGTCCATGGAATTTAAAATAATTTAATATGAAACAATATCATTTGAAATGCTGGCCAGCCAAGGACTTGGGGGCAGGGGTGTGTGTGTGTTGGGGGGGAGGTTCTGGCCTCCTGTGGCCAGACACAGGCTGGAACCCAGCCTTAGGGAATAATAACAAGTCATCATTCAACAAGTGTGGTTAAGAGTCAGCTATGTGGCCTCCCCAGGCCAGGCACAGGGCAGCTGGCCCATGGCTCCTGTCCTTCTTGGGTTCACAGTCTCAGGGAGCAGGCAAGACATAGACAATTAAAAAGCAGAGCCGGCGATCAGGAGAGGGGCGTTAGGCAGCATACAATCCAAGCCAAAGGGGACATCCAGACGGAGCCAAGGGCGAGAGCTGTTGGGCACAGTGGGTGTCATCGGGGGGCTGTGGGAGCTTCGGAACTGCAGTGAGAAACTGAGGCAATCACCCTTGGGCGTGGTGGGGGCGGAGGACGCAGAACAGAAACGAGAGGATAGGAAACAGTGGCCACTTTCAACCCTAACTTCATCTTGCACTGCTGTGACCTTGAGCCTCACGATGGACAGAAAGTCACTTTCAAGCCTCAGTTTTGTCCTCTGCAGCACAGGAATAATCAATCCAGGTCCCCACTCTCCACGAAAGTGTTAGTTGCCCAGTCTCGTTCAACTCTTTGCAACCCTTTAGACTGTAGCCCACCAGGCTCCTCTGTCCCTGAGATTTCTCAAGCAAGAATACTGGAGTGGGTAGCTATTTCCCTCTTTAGGGGATCTTCCTGACCCAGGGATGGAACCCTGAGTCTCCTGCACTGCAGGCGGATTTTTTACTGGCTGAGCCACTAGGGAGGAGCGTTCCTGATGATGGCTCAGTGGTAGAGCCATCCACTGAGCCTGCCTGCCAATGCAGGAGATGCAGGTTTGATCCCTGGATGAGGAAGATCCCCGGGAGGAGGAAATGGCTCCCCGCCCCAGTATTCTTGCCTGGAGAATTCCATGGACAGAGGAGCCTGGTGGGCTGCAATCCGTGGGGTCCCAAAGAGTCAGACACAACTGAGCAACTGAACACACCGTCACTCCCCATCTGCAGCGAGGGTCAGAAATCATTCACGTGGAGCCCAGGGGGAAGCTGACGTCACCAGTGGACAGGGGCTCCCTGGTGGGGGCCGGGATGCAGTTGGCACAGGCAGAGGTGAGGCAGAGAACAGGTGCCTAGAAGCCTGGCGCCTGTGCGGTGGGCTCTGTGCTCGGCTGGCTCAGGACCCCTCTGGTGCTTTTCGGAGGGGTGATGGAGCCGATCGTGACACAGCAGCGCTTGGCCTCCACACGTCCTGCCTCGACATAAACACGATCGGGAATATTTCAGGACCGTAAAAGCAAGAAAAACAAACCCAGAGAACCCAGACAGAGAGCTTGCAAATGCTCACTTTCATGTCACATCCAGAAACCACATGTTCATCCAGCCACCTGCGGGCTTGTAGCTCCGTGGGGAAGTGCTGGCTTGTTGTGTTTAGAAAACCAAGCTGGCCATACAGCTGCGGGGGACGTCCGGGCGCCGCCCCTCCATCCTCCCAAATGTGGCTCCAGCCCTAGAGGCTGCCTCAGGGTTTCGGGGGCACGGTGCCTCTGGGTTTGGACCCACCTGGGAGACGGGGCCAGTGGTGAGGACCTCTCATCACTGCCGTGCGCCCGTGGGCAGTCCCCTGACCTCCCTGTGCACAGTGGGGTCTGGAAAATGCCCGAGGTCACCTGGCTAGTGGGTGCTTCCCTAGAATTCAAACCAGGCCCCCTGACTCCTCAGTCTCCTTCCTTCCCCACTCCCCCCCACACCCCACAACCCGGGCATGGCCAGGGCGGAGGAGAGGGGATCAGCACACATGCCAACAAGCTACCTGGGAGCCCGGGAGGGCTCCACGTGCCCCCTACCGGTCAAGGCGGCAATGCTGAGAAGCGTTATTTTTATTCCCCCAAGCCCTGCCAGATTACACTGTCAAGGCCAGCACTTTGGAGATACTTCCTTGGTTTCGCAATTCATGCGGTGACTAACACATGTTACATTTTGAAAACCTCTCCTGGTAAAAATTTAAGCTGAATTGTAAATACATAAAAGTCTCAGTGTTAATGGGGTGCGTGATTTCCCAGTGGCTGTTTTGTAATCCCAAGATCCAGAAAGGATGTGGAATTCTATAAAATGGGTAGCGAGCACGTATCCGGAAACTGCCCTGTGAGTCCCTGGCTATCGGCAGCAGCCCTTACATCTTGCCCATCCGTATAGAAACCCCTTCGTGTCCCCTGCCCACCCTGCCTGGGGTTGGACACAACCTCCCTCAGTCCATCCCAGGCTCCAGTGACAGAGCTGAGGCGCAGAGGCAAGAGGCTTGCTCAAGTCCACACCCCTGATAAGGGGTGGATCAGGACTCAATCCCAGGCCTCGTGTCTCTCTGCGGCATGGCATCCCCTGCCGGGCACCTGTGTCCCAGGCGGGTGGGTCATCCACTCCACACAGGCCTTGGCTGGTGGCCCCAGGGTGGACCTGCCTGGGACAGCCGATGCATAGACTGGACAATGGGGGTCGCCGTCTCTGCCCGAGCATTTGAAATAAGAAACGAGAGAGGCGGCAGCTTGGCGCCCTGATAGCATGGGCGCATCAGAGCCACGGGCAGGTGTTGGAGTCGGCATGGGAAAGTAATGGGGAGAGGAAGGGGGGGAGAGGAAAAGAGCCCAGAGTCGGGGGAGGAGAAGACAGTCCCCTTTGAGAGAGGAAGGACCACTAGCGATGCCAGCTCAGGGCCAAGCACCCAGCGTGCGGGCAGCAGCCTCCTGCTTGCCCCGCCCTCTGCGCCTCCATCACCGCCCCCCGCCCTCCAGTTTATTGCTTGGTGGATAACACATCAGTCTGCACTCAGCCTGCTTTGGCGTCATTTACCAGTTCAGCACCGATCTCCACACTGGACTGTAGGCTCTGGGCATTAAGTGGCCCATCTGGTGGGGTCCCTGTGGCATCTGCAGAGGCTGATCCAGCATCTGGTCATGGCACTTGGGTGATTATTGGCTGAATTCATGCTCCTCTGGAAGATCCAGGGAGCCACCCCACCCCGCCCTGCTGCTGTGGGAAGTCCCAGTGGGTTTTACCACCATAAAGAACCAGAGCAGACATCGGAGCAGGCCCCTCCGATGGCTTCAGTGGGCGTGTGAGGGGGCGGCGGGCAGCTCCCTAATCAGCAGAGCTCACTGGGCATGCAGGGGGCCAGGAGGTGGCCATGCAACCAGGGACACCTTGATGGTACAATAAAAGCCGGACGGGTATTGATTTTTCTTCAAAGTCCAGGGCCTGTTGGTCTGGGCTCCTCTTGACTCCCCACCCACCACCGCCACCCAAGCTGCCTGACAAGCCCAGGCTCCGGCATCAAGGCCCAAGTCCCCTGGGGCCTGAGGGTCCCCTGGCCAAAGTGTCCTCACCAACATTCCATGACTTGGATCTTGCAACCCCATATGGCTGTTGGAGTCCACTAAAAGATGTGTCCATCCAAAGATAAAAGGCTGAGAGGCTGCTTTCTGAAGAACTTCATGGGCATGGAGGGAGAGGTGTCAACGCAGTTTTGGTGTTACAGTTAGGGTTAGACTTCTTTTTATTATTATTTTTAATTGGGAGATGATTGCTTTACAACATTGTGGTGGCTTCTGCCAAGTACACAGAAGTCCCTCCCTCCTGAAGGGAGGGGAGGGGAGAGGAGGGGAGGGGGAGGGAGGGGAGGGGGGGAGGGGAGGGGAGGGGAGGGAGGGGAGGGAGGGAGGGGGAGGGGAGGGAGGGAGGGAGGGGAGGGGAGGGAGGGAAGGCCCACCCCGCACCCCCACCCCACCCTGCCTGGCTGGGTTGTCACAGAGCTCTGAGCTGGGCTCCCAGCATCATGCAGCAAATCCTCACTGGCTATTGATTTTATTTGTGATAGTGTATATATGTCAAGCTACTCTCTGAATCCGTTCCACCCTCTCCTTCCCCTGCTCTGTCAAAAGTCTGTTCTCTACGTCTGCATATCTCTTCCTGACCTGAAAATAGGTTCATCAGCACCAATTTTCTAGATTCTGTATATATGCATTAATATGTGAAATTTGTTTTTCTCTTTCTTGCTTATCTTACTTTGTATATCAGGCTCTAGGCTCATCCACCTCACCAGAACCGACTGGAATGCGTTCCTTTTTATGACTGAGTAAGATTCCGTTGTATATATGTACCAAAACTTCTTTATCCTTTCTTCTGCCAGTGGACATCTAGGTTGCTTGCTACCTGTTATAAGGAGTGCTTCTATGAACATTGGGGTTCTTTTTCGTGATTCCTAAGCAGGCGAGACGTGGTCTAGCTGTCAAGAGACAAACACATTTGGGGCATAAACAGGGTACAGAGAACCCAGAGATAATCACAACACAGTGTGATAAGTGTAAAAAAAAAAAAAAAAAAGTATGTCCAGAGCCCACAGGGGAAGGATCATTTCTAGATGGGGGTCAACATAGGCTCCCCAATGAAGGGAAATTTCCGTCAGCTCTTGTGATTTTAATTTGGTTCGCATCCCCAGAATTCCCATTATATTAGAGCCGACAGGGCCCTTAATGGAATTACTCAGCTTTCAGTAATAACGAGTTTGTCTAGGTCATGTAGGGAAGTACTTTAAAGTTATTCTGTCTTTTTTTTTTTTTTTAATGATTGCAACGACTTACAATGCCGGAAAAGACATTTTCCTTAATTCAATTACCAAGTGAACTAAATGCATTTGCTGCAGATAATTAAGAATCTTTATCAATAAAAACAATTATCCCTTCAGAATACAGTGCTAGATGTTATTATTCAAGCTAGCTTCCCAATCAGAAACCCCGCTTTTCAAAACACTTCCAACGCACTGCACGCTACTCTCCCGGGGCAGAGCTGCTGGTGCCCAGCTTGAGGGACCCAGACCGCTCCATCCTGCGAGAGTCAGTGAGACGCAGGTGTGTGCCGGCAGCCACCCTCCTCGGACCCCGAGCTGCCCGCAGCCAGAGCTCTCCTCACTCACGTCTCGGTCCCTTCTAGCCTCGCTGTTCAGTCACCAAGTCGTGTCTGGCTCTTTGCGACCCCATGGACTGTAGCCCACCAGCCTCCTCTGTCCATGGGATTCTACAGGCAACCATGCCCTCCTCCAGAGGGTCTTCCCAACCCAGGGATGGAGCTCATGTCTCTTATGTCTTCTGCACTGGCAGGCGGATTCTTTACCACTAGAGCCACTTGAAGCCAGTGATAAATATGACACGGAACTGTAAATCAGAAAGAGAAAGATAAATATTGTATACTGACACGTAAATGCAGAATCTGAAAACATTAGTGTGGATGATCTTATTTACAAAGGAGAAATAGAGACACAGACATAAGAACAAACATCTGGGGAGCGAGGGGAAAGAAGGGGTAGGATGGATCGGGACATGGAGATTGACGTAGACACCACTGACACTGTGCGCGAGACAGATGACTAACGGGACCCTATCGCACAGCTCAGGCAACCCTACTAAAGCTCTCCGGTGACCTCAATAGGAAGGAAATCCAAACAAGAGGGGATATATGCAGACATACAGCTGATTCGCTCTGCTGTGCAGCAGACACTAATACAACATCGTAAAGCAGCTACACCCCAACAGAAATAACTAATGGTATAGAACTACACTCGAACACCACACCAACGTCAAATCCCTCCATGTGATATTTCTCTACAAAATGTAAGACAACTCTGAGGGTAATTAGGCGATGGGTTCTTAGGACCTCTCTACTACTTCCTGTGGATCTACAACACTCCATTTTTTCAAAATTATTTTTTAGCTTATTGACATTCTCATATAAGATTGTGAGATATTTGAAGCGTACATCATGGTGTTTTGATACACTTATACGGGTTTCCCGGGTGGTGCAAATGGTAAAGAACCCACTTGCCAATGCTGAAGACCTGAGAGATGTGGGTTCCACCCCTGGGTCAGGAAGATCCCTTAGAGGAGGGTATGGTAACCCACTCCAGTATTCTTGCCAGAGAAATGCCACAGACAGAGGAGCCTAGGGTCTCAAAGAGTCGGACATGACAGAAGCGACTTACATGTACGAACATCGTGAAAGGATTCTCCCCATCTAGATAATTAACATGCCTGTCACCTCACATAAAGAAAGATTGAAGGCGGGAGGAGAAGGGGATGACAGAGGATGAGATGGTTGGATGGCATCACCGACTCAATGGACGTGAGTTTGAGTAAGCTCCAGGAGTTGGCGTTGGACAGGGAGGCCTGGAGTGCTGTGGTCCATGGAGTCGCAAAGAGTTGGACACAGCTAAGCAAATGAACTGAACTGATCACCTCACATATTTATCCTTTTTTATTTTTTGGTGAGAACATCTGGTTTGCTGTCTCATGAGGTTTCACTTATTAAAAGTTTAAAGAAGAAACAAACAGAAAGATGTGCATTTGGCATGGGGGAGTGGAGCCACCCATCGCCCACAGGAGCAGCTTCATCCGCATCCATTCAGACCTCCGAGAGAGCCTGGGATTCCACTCTGAATCCCTCCGAGATGCGCTGTGACTCCGTGAGCCCCTCCACATTGCTGTATAGCAGAGGAGCCCAGTTTGGTGCCCTGTGATGACCTAGAGTGGTGGGATGGAGCAGGAGGGAGAGAGGCTTAAGACGGAAGGGTTGTTGTTCAGTTGCTCAGTCGTGTCTGAGTCTTTGCAGCCCCGTGGACAGGCTTCCCTGTCCTTCACTATCTCCCAGAGCTTGCTCAAACTCATGTCCACTGAGTCAGTGACGCCATCCAACCATCTCATCCTCTGTCGTCCCTTCTCCTTTGCCCTCAGTCTTTCCCAGCATCAGGGTCTTTTCCAGTGAGTTGGCTCTTGGCATAGGTGGCCAGAATATTGGAGCTTCAGCATCAGTCCTTCCAGTGAATACGCAGGGTTGATTTCCTTTAGAGGGAGGGAAGATATATATAGATATGAATGATGTGCATTGTAGTCTGGCAGAAACCAACACAATATTGTAAAAATTAAAAAATTATAAAATATTTTTAAAGTTTTATAAGCCTTCAAGTTCTTGAACATTATTTTTTCTGCTTTAGGCAAAACTGCACAGGTGTTCAGCAGCTCCTTAAAAAAAAAAAACGGTGTTGAGGCAGACCAGCTTCTCCGAGTCTGATGGGGAAGAGGCTCCCCAGGCCACATTTACCAGCTAAGTGACCTGGGGCGAGTTACTTAACCAGCGTTTCTTCGATCCCTCATCTAAAAACTGGGGATAATGATACCTGTCTGCAGGCTTTCACGAGGAGTGCCTAAGATAATGGGTGTGAAAGCACTAATTTGAGCGTGGCCCCCAGGAGGAGATCGATAAACAGCTGTTTCCGTGACGTATCCTAGCCACCCAAGCAGACCGCAGTATTTCTGTCTTCTGAAACGCTCCCTAGAGAGGCAACTTGCTGCTGCAAATAAGACCTCCGTGTCGGGTCCCGCGAGCTTCCACCTGTTCAGCTCTCTCACTGCCTGAACGTCAGGGTGTCAAGGTGCGTGGACAGGATCCGGAGCCCCGACTCCTGGCTGCGCGTTCCGCCTGACCCCTCGCCCTCACCTAAGGCCCACGCTGCCAGGCCTCCCATCGGTATCTGCCTCAGGGGCTTTTCTGGACGGGGCCCTTCCTGTCGGCCCCGGGGCTCAAGTTCCCGGGAGGGTGTTTATGACGGAGCCAGGCGCCGAGTGTGGTCCAGGCTGAACTTGGCTCTGCCCTCTGTTTGCCTTCTCCTCCTCCCTGGGGCGCGGGCGCGGGCACTCACTCGGCCAGCCTGGCAGCCTCAGGGGTTCTACCCAGGACCAGAGACAGACAAAGAGGCTGCGTCTCCACATCAGGGCTGAACTTCCACCTTAGGCCCCCTCTGAGTCTTATTTCGCTAATGAGATCAGACAGGCTTGCAATTTTAGGTAACTGCAGTTGCTAAGACTGGAAGAGGGACTCATTCCCTGGCGTTCCCACAAGTCCTTCCCGGCTTGTTTAGCTTGGGAAATGAGGCAAGAACAGGTGGAAACACTCGGGGTCAAACACAAGCCATCACGAGAGAGACTGACTCAGGCTTTACTGACAGCCTTATTCCCCCTCGGCCCTCTCATAGGCTATTTATGTATTCATTTATTCAGTAAATATTTATGGAGCGGCTCACCTGTGTCTTGACCTTGTCACACCCTCAGGCTTCTGCCTGGTCTGGGTCACGGCCACACCCCTGCACCCCAACCTTGTACCCTTCCAGGCTCAGTCGAAGGTTGCCTCCTCTGGGAAGCCTGCACCTGATCTGTGCCAGACACCTTCCCCACCCTCCCTCTCCCGAGGAAGGCCAGCTGGAATGCCTGGGTCACACAGGCCTGACTAAGAGCAAGGCTATCTCATGTGCGTCCTGGGGCCGGTTAGCAAAGCTTTCCAGCCAGTTCCCCTCCTCTGCAAAGTGTGGATAATGCTCATTTGCTGTTGTTGCTGCTTACTCACTAAGTCATGTCCGACTCTTTGCGACCCCATGGACTGCAGCACACCAGGCTTCCCTGTCCTCCACTCTCCCCTGGAGTTTGCTCAAGTTCATGTCCACTGAATCGGTGATGCTATCTGATCGTCTCATCCTCTGTCATCCCCTTCTCCTCCTACCCTCAATATTTCCCAGCATCAGGGTATTTTCCAATGAGTCAGCTCTTTGCACCAGGTGGCCAGCATATTAGAACTTCAGCTTCAGCATCAGTCTTTCCAATGAATATTCAGGGTTGATTTCCTTTAGGATGGACTGGTTTGATCTCCTTGCAGTCCCAGAGTCTCTCAAGAGTCTTCTCCAGCACCACAGTTCAAAAGCATCAATTCTTCAGCACTCGGCCTTCTCTCACATTTGTACATGACCACTGGAAAAGCCATAGCTTTGACTGGAGGGACCTTTGTCGGCCACCTGACATCTTTGCTTTTTAATAAGCTGTCTAGGTTTGTCAATAATAATCAGTTCAGTTCAGTCGCTCAGTTGTGTGCAACTCTTTGCAACCCATGAATCGCAGCACACCAGGCCTCCCTGTCCATCACCAACTCCCGGAGTTCACTCAAACTCATGTCCATCGAGTCAGTGATGCCATCTAGCCATCTCATCCTCTGTCGTCCCTTTTCTCCTCCTGTCCGCAATCCCTCCCAGCATCATGGTCTTTTCCAATGAGTCAACTCTTCGCATAAGGTGGCCAAGGTATTGGAGTTTCAGCTTTAGCATCAGTCATTCCAATGAACACCCAGGACTGGTCTCCTTTAGGATAGACTGGATGGATCTCCTTGCAGTCCAAGGGACTCTCAAGAGTCTTCTCCAACTCCACAGTTCAAAAGCATCAATTCTTCAGCACTCAGCCTTCTTCACAGTCCAACTCTCACATCCATACATGACCACAGGAAAAATCATAGCCTTGACTACGTGGACCTTTGTTGGCAAGGAAATATCCCTGCTTTCGAGTATGCTATCTAGGTTGGTCATAACTTTCCTTCCAAAGAGTAAGCGCCTTTTAATTTCATGGCTGCAGTCAGTCACCATCTGCAGTGATTTTGGAGCCCCCAAAAATAACATCTGACACTGTTTCCACTGTTTCCCCATCTATTTCCCATGAAATGATGGGACCGGATGCCATGATCTTCGTTTTCTGAATGTTGAGCTTTAAGCCAACTTTTTCACTCTCCTCTTTCACTTTCATCAAGAGGCTTTTTAGTTCCTCTTCACTTTCTGCCATAAGGGTGGTGTCATCTGCATATCTGAGGTTATTGACATTTCTCCCGGCAATCTTGATTCCAGCTTGTGCTTCTTCCAGCACAGTTTTCTCATGATGTACTCTGCATAGAAGTTAAATAAGCAGGGTGACGATATACAGCCTTGAAGTACTCCTTTTCCTATTTGGAACCAGTCTGTTGTTCCATGTCCAGTTCTAACTGTTGCTTCCTGACCTGCATATAGGTTTCTCAAGAGGCAGGTCAGGTGGTCTGGTATTCCCATCTCTTTCAGAATTTTCCACAGTTTATTGTGATCCACACAGTCAAAGGCTTTGGCATAGTCAATAAAGCAGAAATAGATAATAACCCCTAAAATGAAATGTCTGTGGATGTTACATAAAATATAAGAAACATCATTTGCAATGTGCAACCGAGCTTACAAGAAGGTGAAGAAGTCCCCTAGAATTTAAGGGAGAGGTAAAGTGAGTGATGGCTTAGCCAGTCCTGCAGCTGAAGTGACTCCGGGCTCTCAGGCAGGCCCAGGGCCCTAGCAGTGCAGGGCTCGGTGGTTGTCAGGGACAGGAGAGAGGGCTCATGGCACCTTCAAGATGGGATGCTGGGACCCCCCTCCCCCGGAGCCAGCATCTCGAGGCACAGATGGACACATTCCCAGCCTTCTTCCAACTGGCCTGGCCTCGAGACTGGTTCTGGCCAATGGATGCTGAGGAAAAGAGAGGCGACTCACTTCTAGACCAAAACCAGACTCTGCAGGCCATGCATCAAGATGGCAGAGCTGTGTTGGGATTGTGGCAACACAGGTCACTGAGTTGCTCCATGTGGGGCCGCTGTCTGGACAGTTGCTCAGATTCCCTGAAAACTTTGCAGGAGCAAGAAGCCTCTGTTGGGCTTAGCCAGAGAGAGAGATTGGTCTTTAGTGAAGCAGGACTAAAAAGTTGGCAAAGGAGATGGCAAGCAAGCTTGCTGTCTTCATCTGGATTCTAGGTGGAGAAAACCAGTCTCCTGTGTTCTTATTTCACAAAAGTTTGTGAGTCACATTTACACTACGTTTTGGTCCAGAAAACCCCAAACTGTAAAATTAAAGATATTTCCAATAAGGTTCTCCTGCTGGAAGCAAATGCAAATCCCCCTTCTCCGCAACCTGGCCTTAAAGGACCCCACAAATATAAACCTACCAACGAGGTGTTCACAGTCCCAAGTCAGAACCCCGAGTTCATGAAATACATGCAACTACTAATTAAGGAACTTAAATATACGTTTTTAAAATGTTTGTAAAATTTATTTAATTGGAGGATAATTCCTTTACAGTTTTGTGGAGGCCTCTGCCATACAGCAGTGTGGATCGGCCACAGGCGCACATGGCTCCCCTGCCTCTCAAGCCCCGCTCCCATCCTTCGCTCCAGCTGCCACAGAGCACCGGCTTTGAGTTCCCCGCATCATACATCAAACTCCCACTGGCTATCTGAAAATAAACGCCTTTGAGTCAGTCCCAATGAGGTGGCTGAACCTAGAGTCTATGGTACAGAGTGAAGTCAGAAAGAGAAAGACAAATATCGTACATTAACACATATATTGGAATCTGGAAAGACAGTATCAACGATCCTACATGCAGCAAAGGAGACACAGAGGTGAAAAACAAACTTTTGGACACAGTGGGGGAAGAAGAGGGTGGGATGATGTGAGAGAACAGCATTAAATGTTTTAAAGAACTGAAACTAGAAACCAAAATTATGGGGAATTAATAAAGCACTCTTGGAAAAACAACAACAACAAATAAATTTGAAAAGGAACCAAGCAGAACTGGCTGTGGAAATCTTACTGATGGTATGAAAACCTTCATATTTGGTAAAACAGCAGATTAGACCTGTTTCCTGAAAACAGAATTTGTCAAATAAAAGGTGGAGTGAAAGAAATTACCTACTGATGCAAAGAGAGAAAAAGGAGGTCAGAAAAAAAAAAAAGCCGTTAAGAGACACGAGGATCAAATAAATAGCATAATGTTATCTAATTGACGTTCTAGAAGCAACTAGACAGAACAGGACTGAAAGGTGAACTTCGTGAAGATACAATGACGAAGAATTTCCCAGAACTGATGATGGATGGAAATCTTACGTTTAAGATGCATGGCGAGTCTGTAGCAGGATAAATAAGAATGAATTCATGCCTGACATATCAAAGTAACACTGCTGGAGATCAAACACGAAGCAGAAGCATAAAAGCAGCCTTTTATTCATTCACTCACGTATAAAAGAAAGTGTTTTTTTTTTTTTTTTTTTTTGAACACCTACTACATGTCAGGCACTCATGTAGACACTCGGGATGCATCAGTGGAAAAATACACAGAGTTCTTGCTCATTCTCACAGGGGACGGAGATAATGAATAAGCATAAGTAAGTAAATTTTACAGTGTGTTAGAAAGTGATGGGCGTGCCAAGGGAAAAAAAGAAAGAAGAAAAAGAGGGGATTTGGAATATGTGTGTGGTGGGGAGGAGCCGGGGCAGAGTGTGATATTTAATAAAATGTCAGGGAGGCCTCTTTGAGAAGGCGAAGTTTGAGCAAAGGCTTGAAGAGAAGAGGGAGTTAGTGAGACGGATGGAGGAGGAGGCACTTCAGGCAGAGGGAACAGCCAGGGGCTCCCTTGTCTGCAGAGCTTCTGGTGTGAAGTGTCTGTTCAAAGTGTTTCATCCAATATTTTAATTACGTTGTCGTGCTCTTATTAAATTCTGCTAAAGTCCCTTATCAGATTGTGAGCTGCAAATCTGTTCTCCCAGACTGATTTGTCTGTCCATTGTCTTAACGGGTCATTTGAAGGGCGGATGTTCATTTTGATAGCACCCATTTTTATTGTTTTGCACTTTGTGACGGTGCGGGTCTTACTAAGAACCCTCTGCCAGAGTACTTCCCGGGTGGTACAGAGGATTTGAATCCGACTGCCGATGAAGAGGACACAGGTTCAGTCCCTGGACCCAGAAGATTCCAGGTGCTATGGGACAAACTAAACCGACGTGCCAGCCCAGAACCTGTGCTCCACAACCAGAGAAGCCACCACAAGAAGCCGCGCCGCAACAGGACCCAGGGCCACCAAAAATAAAGAGATAAATTCAAAGAATTTGAAAACCCTTTGCCTACCTCAAGGGCACAACTCATCTCTCTCCATTCCCTAGAAGTTTTATATTTTTAGTTTGTATGTTCGGGTCTGTGATCCATTTCAAAATTACTTTTGTGTGTGATGTGAGGTAGGGGTTGAGGTTCGTGTTTTTATGTATGCATATCAATATTTGTTATAAAGACTTTCCTTCTCCCTAAGATTCACCAGGCCCATTTTTTTAAAAATCAATTGGCCATACATACCTGGATCTTTTTCTAGGTTCTCTGTTCTGTTCCATTGATCTAGATATTTGTTCTTACACCAATAGCATACTACTGCTTCACAGTAGGTCTTAAAATTCAGTGGTATAAATCCTCCTTCTTTGCTCTTTTTCAAAATTGATTTGGCTATTCGTGTTCCTTGAATTTCCATGTAAATTTTAGAACTGCCTTATCAGTTGCCACAAAAAGACCAGTGTGATTATAATTGAGATTCGCACTGAATCCATAGATTATTGAGGGCAAAATTGATATCTAACCATATCGAATCTTTGGATCCATGAACAAGATATATCTCTTTATTTCTTCATACCATCTTTAGTTTCTCTCTTATTTTTCTTTTTAATTTCAGTGTTTTATAGTTTTTAGGGTACAGGTCTGGTATATATTGTGTGACATTTATCCCCAGGCATTCATGTATTTTATGCTATCGTAAACTGTATTGTTTGTTAAGGCTTTTTTTTTTTTTCCAAAACAAACAACTTTTTATTGACGTAGAGTTATTTTTGGCAGTCTTGACCACATGTTTATTCTGTTTATATTAACGATTTCCTCAAACTCACTATGTAGTAGGTATCTATTGTTACACTTTAAAAGTAACCCAAAACATGGTGACTTAAGACAACAAAATTTATTAACAATTTCTGAGCATCAGGAATCCATGAACTGAGTGGTTCAGGCTCAAGGCTTCTCACAAGGTTACGGTCAAGCGATAGCTAGACCTGTAATATCTAAAGCCTTTACTTAGGTGCCATGTACTTTTGGTGTTCTATTGTTTTGTTTTGTTTTTTTAATTTAAGGATAATTGCTTTACAATATTGTGCTGGTTTCTGTCATACATCAACCTGAATCAGCCATAGGTATACATATGTCCCCACCCTCTCAAACATCCCTCCCACCTCCCACCCCTCTAAGTTGTTACAGAGTCCCAGTTTGAGTTCTGTGAATTATACAGCGAATTCCCACTGGCTATCTACTTCACGTGTGGTAGGGTATATGTCTCCACGCTGCTCTCGCCAGTTGACATACAGCTGATTTACAATGTTCTGTTAGTTTCAGGAGTACAGCAAAGTGATTTAGTTTATGTATCTATATATTCATATATATATATATGCATATATATACATTATTTATATACACATATACATTTATAGTATATATACATTTATATACCATGCGAAGAGTTGACTCACTGGAAAAGACTCTGATGCTGGGAGGGATTGGGGGCAGGAGGAGAAGGGGATGACCGAGGATGAGATGGCTGGATGGCACCACATGGCACCACTGACTCGATGGACATGAGTCTGAGTGAACTCCAGGAGTTGGTGAGGGACAGGGAGGCCTGGTGTGCTGCGGTTCATGGGGTCGCAAAGAGTCAGACACGACTGAGTGACTGAACTGAATATATATACATTTATATATATTTAAAAAGTATATATATATATATATTCTTTTTTAGACACTTAGAATATCAGAAGACATGTATACCCTTTACTCACCTTTTCTAATGATAATGCCTAAGTCATGGACTAATTTAAAAAACCAAGATATTAACATTGGTGAAGGTGAAGTCGCTTAGTCGTGTCCGACTCTTTGCAGCCCCGTGGACTGTAACCTACTAGGCTTCTCCATCCATGGGATTCTCCAGGCAAGAATACTGGAGTGGATTCCCATTTCCTTCTCCAGGGGATCTTCCCAACCCAGGAATCGAACCCGGGTCTCCCGCATTGGAGACAGACGCTTTAACCTCTGAGCCACCAGGAAGTATTTTAACATTGGTAAAATACTATTAACTAAACTACAAATTTTATTTGGATTTTGCCACTTTTCCACAAATGTTCTTCCCTTGCGGAGTGCAGGTCGGGCCCCAGGCTGCCCCTAGCAGGCGCGTCCTTGGCCCCGGAGCCTGTGCGGTCGTCCAGTGTCTCCGTCGGCCAGCGCTCAGCAGTCTTGAAGAGCAGCGGTCAGGGGTTTTCTGGGCCGTCCCTTGATTTGTGTTGCGTCATGCCTTCTCAGTGATTTGAGGTTCTGCATCATCAAGAGAAATACCGCAGAGAGTCCTCGATGTTATCGTGTCTTATTTCTTGTGACAGGAACTTTCATCATTTGTAAAGATGGTGTCTGTCAGGTTCCTCCACTGTATAGCCACTATTTTTCTTTTTGTAATAGAGCAGGGAGATACTTTGAGGCAATGCAAAGGTTCTGTTTCTTCTTAAACTTTCTCCCACTAATTTTAGCATTCATTGGTGTATTTTGCCTCCATGATATCTATGAAATTCTAATCGCGATTTTTCTATTTCCCCTTATTCCTTTTTACATGAATTAATTGGGCTTCTTCTATAAATAGGTATCATTCCTTTTCATTTCACTTCAGTGATATTCCTTTTCATATAATTTCGTTTATCTATTACATTATTAATTTATATTTGTTCGGACTAAAGTATATTCAGTTTATTATTTGGTTTATAATCCAATACTTGTTGTCATTCAGTCACTCAATCATACTCGACTCTTTGAGAACCCATGGACTGCAGCACTCCAGGCTTCCCTGTTCATCACCATCTCCCGGAGCTTGTTCAAACTCATGTCTGTTGAGCTGGTGATGCCATCCAACCATCTCATCCTCTGTCGTCCCCTTCTCCTCCTGCCCTCAGTCTTTCCCAGCATCAGGGTCTTTTCCAATGAGTTGGCTCTTCACATCAGGTGGCCAAAGTGCTAGAGCTTCAGCTTCAGCATCAATCCTTCCAATGAATATTCAGGGTTGATTTCCTTCAAGACTGACTGGTTTGATCTTGCAGTCCAAGGGACTCTCAAAAGTCTTCTCCAGCACCACAGTTTGAAAGCATCAATTCTTTCACACTCAGCCTTCTTTATGGTCCAAATCTCACATCCATACATGACTACTGGAAAAATCACAGCTTTGACTATATGGAGCTTTATCAGTAAAGTAATATGTCTGCTTTTAAAAATGCTGTCTAGGTTTGTCGTAACTTTTCTTATAAGGAGTAAGCGTCTTTTAATTTCATGGCTGCAATCACCATCTGCAGTGACTTTGGAGCCCCAAAAATAAAGTTTGTCACTCTTTCCATTGTTTCCCCACCTATGTGCCATGAAATGCTGGGACCAGATGCCATGATCTTCATTTTTGAATCCTGAGTTTTAAGCCAGGTTTTTCACTCTCCTCTTTAACTTTCATCAAGAGGCTCTTTAGTTCTTCACTTTTTGCCGTAAGAGTGGTGTCATCTGCATATCTGAGATTACTGATATTTCTCCCGCCAATCTTGATTCCAGCTTGTGCTTCATCCAGCGTGGCATTTTGCATGATGTACTGTGCATATAAGTTAAATAAGCAGGGAGACAATATACAGCCTTGACGTACTCCTTTCCCAGTTTGAACCAGTCCATTGTTTCATGTCCGGTTCTAACTGTTTCTTCTTGACCTGCATACAGATTTCTCAGGAGACAGGGAGGGTGGTCTGATAGCCCCATCTCTTTAAGAATTTTCCACAGTTTGTTGTGATCCAAGCAGTCTCTTGCTTTTTCGATGATCCAATGGATGTTGGCAATTTGATCTCTGGTTCCTCTGCCTTTTCTAAATCCAGCTTGTACATCCAGAAGTTCTCAGTTCGCATTCTGTTGGAGCCTAGCTTAAGGATTTTGAGTATTACCTTGCTAGCGTATGAAATGAGTGCAATTGTGTGGTTGTTTGAGCATTCTTTGACATTGCCCTTCTCTGGGATTGGAATGAAACTGACCTTTTCCAGTCCTGTGGTCACTGCTGAGTTTTCCAAATTTTCTGGCATACTGAGTGCAGCACTTTGATAGCATCATCTTTTAGGATTCGAAATAGCTCAGTTGGAATTCCATTACTTCCACTAGCTTTGCTTGTAGTGATGCTTCCTAAGGTCCACTGGACTTCATAGTCCAGAATGTCCAGTTCTAGGTGAGTGATCATATCATCGAGGTCATCCGGGTCATCAAGATCTTTTTGTATAATTCTTCTGTGTATTCTTTGTATCTTCTGCTTCTGTTAGGCCTCCAGGGTGCATGGGCTTCAGAAGTTGTGCACCATTTCGCTCCTTTATTGTGCCCATCTTTGCATGAAATATTCCCTTGACATCTCTAATTTTCTTGGCGAGATCGCTAGGCTTTCCCATTCTGTTGTTTTCCTCTGTAATCCAATACTCTCACAGTTTATCCTGTCTCTAATATTGTCACAGGGCTGGCCGTCTCTTTCAGATTGGCTCCTGTGCCTTTTCAATATTCCCTCATTCTTTTGCTTTTCATTTATATAATTCATTTATAATACAGCATTTAAAATTTTCACTTACCAACTCTTTTTGACAGTATGTGAACGTACAATTGATTTTTGTATATTTAAAATAGGTTTCTATAAGCAGCATATGGGGTCCTCCTTAGTGACTCAGATGGTGAAGAATCTACCCACAATGCAGGAGACCTGAGTTCAATCCCTGGGTCGAGAAGCTTCCCTGGAGAAGGAAGTGGCTACTGACTCCAGTATTCTTGCCTGGACAATTCCATGGACAGAGGAGCCTGGCGGTCTACAGTCCATGGGGCCGCAAAGAACCAGACACGACTGAGCGGCTAACATGTTCACTTTCAAGCAACATATAGTTGAGTCTTGCTCTTTCATCCAGTGTCACAGTCTCTGCCTTTTACTAAAGTATACATAAACATTTGATATAATTGTCAGAATCACTGGGTGCAGGCTGCCATCTTTCCGCTTTTTTTTTTTGACTGTGTTGGGTCTGCATTGCTCTGTGGCTTTTCTCCAGTTGTGGCAAGCGGGGCTACTCTCCAGATGCCCTACACAAGCTTCTCGTTGCTGTGGCTTCTCCTGTTGCAGAGCGTGGCCTCCAGGGTACGCGGGCTTCAGAAGCTGTGGCACACGAGCTCAGCTGCCCCCTATGGAATCTTCCCAGACCAGGGATCAGACTCGTATTCTCTGCCCTGGCAGGAGGACTCTCAACAGCTGAGCCACCAGGAAAGCCCTGTCCACTTGTTTCTTATTTGTCCCATCTGTCTTTTGTTTTTTTTTTCCTTTCTTCTTTGCAATTAATTATGGTTTTTTATTTCCATTTTCTCCACAGATTGATTCTCTCTAATCCATCATATCTCTTTGTTCTAATTTTCAGAAGTAGCTCCAGAATTTAAATGCACACATCACAGTCTACCGTCAAATGTTGTGCCGCGTGACATATAATGTAAGTACCCTGCAACAGTGCTCTTTCATCTGATCCCCCTGTCCTATGCACCACGGTGCTCACAGACGTTGCTTTTCAATATATAATAAGCCCCAGAGTATATTGTTGATATTTTGTTTTAAATGGTCAGTTGTTTTTTTAAGGGAAATTAAAAGTTGAAGAAAATTTTTCTTTTAATGTTTTTAAATGCAATTAGCAGAATAATGTTAAATATTTCATGTAAAAGTAATATTCCATACGTGTTTGTATATTTTAATGTTTAATATACAAAATGTATAGGAGGTTGATTATCAAACATTACTTCTTTCAGGGAATAGATTGAAAATTTTATCATTATTGAGTTTCTATTTGAATCTGAATGGAATGAGTATACATGACAGCTATAATTTAAATATATTAATTCAAGTTTTTAAATAAACCTTATGAACTGCCAGAATGCCACAAATATCACTGTGAATAATCAGTCTTAAAATGAGCTTTTGTTTGTTTTTAAGGTTTTTTTTTTTTGCATTTCTCTACATATTTGCCACTTCTAATACTCTTGCCTCTTTTTCTGTAGATCCAGATTTCTATCTAATATTATCTTCTTTCTGCTTCCTTTAATATTAACTTCCTTTAATATTTCCTGTAATGTCAGTCTGCTAGGGTCTTTAAAACTCTTTATTTTGCCTTCCATTTTGGAAAGATATTTTTGCAGAAAATAGGATTCTAGATGAACAAGTTCTTTCTCTGTTTTAAAGATAGCAGCCCCACTCACTTCCAGCTTGCACTGTTTCCGAAAAGAATACTACCGACATTTGTATATTGTTCATCTTTAGGTCTCATTCTTACCTGGCTGCATTTAGTATTTTCTGTTTATCTCTGAATTCAGAAAATTAATTATGATAGAGCTCAGTGTGCTTTTCTTTTCATTTATTCTACTTCATATTCACTGAACTCAGATTTGTATATTTATAGTTTTTATCAAATTGGGATGTGGCCTTTCAGCTAGGCTTCCCAGAAGGAGCACTTCTGTCTTTGAGAATAAAGGCCAACTGATGATTATTAATGGTCCTAATAACCACTCTTCTTAGGATGCTGTCCAGAAGTCTGAACAAGCAGGTCCCAGTTTGATGCTAACGACGCTGTGATGTGGGTTGAATTCTGGTGAGAATCTGAGGTTCTCTCAGTTCCTTGGAGACTCGACACATCACCACCACTGCCTCTGGGCTTGGCCGTGGTGATGGATAAGGCATCCCAGGTGGCTCAGTGGTAAAGAACCCGCCTGCCAACGCAGGAGACACAGGAGAGTCAGGTTCCATCCCTGGGTCGGGAGATAATGGCAACCCACTCCCGTATTCTTGCCTGGAGAATCCCACGGACAGAGGAGCCTGGCGGGCTTCTCTCTGTGGGGGTACCACAGAGTCGGACTCAACTGCGCACACATGCACAGCTGGTGATGGATACGCCACGTGCTCCCCAGGATGCAGGAAGGGCATCCGTCCTTTAGAAGAGGGAAGCAGTCTGTCTGAGCTTGGTGAGTGGGCCTCCTATGCAGCCCCAACTGCCTGGCAGGTCAAAGGGTAAGGGAGGAGGGTGGGTCTGCACTGTCTCTGGGGTCTTCATCCCCGTAGGATCCACCTGGCTGGGCACATATCCCCAGGAGGCTGGCACAGCTGGGCACTGACCTCTCCTGGCCACCTGTCCTTCCCCATCTTCAACACCACATTTGCAGCTATTCTGTTACCTCTCCCAGGCATTGGCCCAAACATCGAACTCAACCCTTCCTCCTGCTTTTCGATGATAAACCACTCATGGAGGGCTCCTGTTGGAAGACAGGGGCTGTTACACGGCATCCTTGAGAACACCAAGGGTCAGACCTTCCTCAGCCCTCCACTTTGCCCTTCCCACCAGGACCCCCCCCATCCCACTCCTCGTCGTCTGACCTTCTCCCAACCTGGCTGTCACCCGCCCCTCCAGGAATTTTCCTCCCCCAGAGAACCAGGTCTGGAACTAGGGCGAGGCAACTGAGGGCCTCCCTTCATGCAGAATTCAAGGAAACACCAAGAAGCTCAGCAGTGAAGATTAGTCACATTTAAGGCAATAATTTTTAAGTCACAAGTAATGAAGATACAGCTCAATCACAGCAACGAAGTAAAACAGCCCAATTCAAAAGTGGACAAAGGAACTGAATGGACATTACTCCAGAGAAGGTACAGAAATGGCCAAGAAGCACATGAAGAGATGCTCCGCATCATCAGTCGCTGGGAAGACGCAAATCAAAACCACCGTGAGATACCACCTCACACCCACTGGGCTGGCTAATTTTTTTTTTTTTTTAATGCAAAGAACAAGTGTTGGAAGGATGTAGAGAAACTGAAATCCTAGTGCATTAGAAAACAGTTTTGCTGGTCCTCAAAGAGCTAAACGCAGAATTACCATATAATGCAGGAATTCTGCTTCTGAAAGAATTGAGCCAGGGACTGGAGAAAATCTTTGCACAACACTGTCCATAGCAGCACTTTTCACAATAGCCGAAGGGTGGAAATAAACCCCAAAGTTCCTCAGCCTATGAATGGACAAACAAGATGTGGTCTCTCCATACAGCAAAATGTTATTCGGTCTTAAAAAGGAAGACAATTCTGGTACTCTTACAACACAGAGGAACCCTGAGGACAATACACTGAGTGAAATGTCAGTAACAAAAGGACAAATAGTTCTGATTGTACTTCCAAGAGTTCCCTAGAGTAGTCAAATCCAGAAAGACAGATAGCAGAAGGGTCGCTTCCAATAAGCTGGGCGAGGGAGAAAGGGAGTGTGTATTCAGTGGGGACAGAGCTTCAGTTGGGGAAGATAAGAAATTTCTGGGGATGGATGGTGGTGATAGTCACACAGCAATGTGAATGTATTTAACGGGCTTCCCGCGTGGCTCAAGGATAAAGAACCCGCCTGCCAATGCAGGAGACACAGGAGACGCAGGTTCGATCCCTGAGTCAGGAAGATTGCCTGGAGGAGGAAATGACTACCCACTCCAGTATTCTTGCCTGGAAAATTCCATGGACAGAGAAGCCTGGTGGGCTACAGTCCATGGGGTCGTAGAGCTGAACAGGACCGAGCAACTGAGAAAGCACGCAGTTGAGTGTATTTAATACCATTGAATTGCATACCTAAATACAGCTGCAAATGATGAGCTCTGTGTTATGTGTACTTAGACAAAAAATAATGGGAAAAAAATCCCTGACGAACAAAAGACCGAAATTTAAAATAAAGACAAGATCTGTGCTAGGCCAATCCTTGTGAGAGCCTGAGTGAGACAGAACCAGACTAATCCTGTCTTCACTTAAAATTTTGGTATTTTGTTCATCACAGATTTTTTTTTTTTTGATTACTTCGATTTTGTTAAATACTGCAGTAGAATGTGACTTATCTGGGTCACCACTATTGAGGATGCTTCCTGAAATTCTGCATGCAGTCCCAGTGCCTCACCTGCGATCTGGCCCTAAGGTATTCCATTTAAGCTACTAAAAGGATGGAATCTCCCCCAATCCTCCCACAGAGAGTCAACTTCAGCAACTTCATCCTGCCCCCAGAAGAGCCCACGGCCACCTCCCTTCTGGCCACTGGATCTGGTCCAATCCCTCTTTCTCTCTTTGTATCCCCCACCACCATCACTCCACAGCATAACACCAAAGGCCTCTTGGAATATCGCCAGACAGAAATACCGGAGTGGGCTGCCATGCCCTCCTCCAGGGGATCTTCTTGACCCCAGAATCAAACCCAAATCTCTTGCTTCCTGTATTGGCAGGGGGGTTCTTTTCCACTACTGCCACCTGGGAAGCCCTCTTGGCATAATTTCCAGCCTTAAGAAGGAAGGAAGGACTGCCCGAATGGCCCAGCGCTTGAGGGCCCACCTTGCTAAACAGAGGACACAGGTGTGCTCAGGTTCAGTGTCTGGCTGGGGAAAGAGCATCCCCCAGGCCACGGAGTAACTAAACCCGAGCACCAAAGCCACTAAGCTCACGAGCTGCAACGAAGACCCGAGGCCGACAAACAAGTGGAGAAACACATCCAGCGTTTTTAAAAGGAAGGAAAATCTGACTTATCCTATCACCTGGCCAAACGCTGAGAACAGTAAGTGAAATAAGTAAGACAAAAGGACAAAGAGCATATGAGTCCACATGTATGAGGAGTCAGATTCACAGAGACAGGAATTTAGGGTGGGTGCCAGGGGGAAGCACGGAGAGGAGGGGGTGTTTCATGGGGACAGAGTTTCAGTTGGGAAAGATAAAAGAGTTCTAGAAACGGATGGTGATGATGGTTGTACAGTGATGTGAAATGTACTTAACACCACTTGACTATACACTTGAAGATTATTAAAATGGTAAATAATATGCTATGTAGATTTTCCAAGGAGCAAGCATGTTTTAATTTCATGGCTGCAATCACCATCCGCAGTGATTTTAGAGCCCAAGAAAATAAAATCTGTCACTGTTTCCACTTTTTCCCCTTCTATTTGCCATGAAGTGATGGGACCGGATGCCATGATCTTAGTTTTTGAATGTTGAGTTTTAAGCCAGCTTTTTCACTCTCCTTGGAAGGGAAGTTATGATAAACCTAGACAGCATATTAAGAGGCAGAGACATCATTTTGCCGACAAAAGTTTATATAGTCAAAGCTACAGTTTTTCCAATAGTCATGTACAGATATGAGACTTGGACCATAAAGAAGGCTGAATGCCAAAGAATTGATACTTTCGAGCTGTGGTGCTGGAGAAAACTCTTGAGAGTCCTTTGGACAGCAAGGAGATAAAACCAGTCCATCCTAAAGGAAACTAACCCTGAATATACATTGGAAGGACTGGTGCTAAAGCTGAAGCTCCAATACTTTGGCCACCTGAGGCAAAGAGCAGACTCGCTGGAAAAGAAAGAGAAGGAGACGACAGAAGATGAGATAATTGGGTGGCATCACCAACTCAATGGACATGAGTTTGAGCAAACTCTGGGAGATGGCGAAGGGCAGGGAAGCCGGGCAAGCTACAGTCCATGGGGTCACAAAGTGTTGGACACAAGTTAGCAGCTAAACAAGAACAACAGAGTAGATTTTACAACTTTTTTAAAAAGCTGTAAAACAAAACAAAACAAACAGTGGCCATCCTGGTCTCTGCGGGGTAGTCTGACACAAGGCAGGCTCCTGATGGAGCTCCCTTCCTCCCTTTGTCTTCTTAGCTCTGTGGACCAAAGGCATGTCTCATCTGGCCAGAGGCCACTTCTTATAAAACAGCACAGATAAACATTTTCTACCTCGGCCTGGGTAAGAGAATATAAATAGAAAAGGTCCAGTGTGATTTTTAAAGTCATTACGTTTTGTTCCCCAAACAATCTTTCCGACTCTCGTATTGTCTTGCGTGCGTGCGTGATCAGTCGCGTCCGACTCTTTCAGCCCTCTTTAATTGGGAAAATGCGCCTGGGACCACTCCTCCAGCCTTGGCCGTGATTCCCTCACTCGTCCCAGCTCCCCTGGGACTGCAAACCGTCCTCGCGCAAGAGATGCCCTTGGCGTCTGTGCTCAGCATCCTAACGACGCACACGGGCGCTGCGCCAGTGCATGGGCACGATCTACGTCTGAGGGATGGGGACAGGAGCCCAGAGGGGCCAAGTGACTTGTCCAGGTTCACACAGCTAGCCTAATCTTGGGCTGTGGGCTCTGGCCCTGGCGCCCCTCCCCCCCCCCCCCACCACCACACACCTCCACCCTCTAAGACATAAGACGGGTCCTTAGGCATCTTAACAACAGCCATGGACCTGCTTCAAGCCTCTCTCCCCACCAGGCTCCCCAGCCCCACAATTACTGCACGAAAATCGAAAATCGGAGTCCACCGGCCCAAGCCAGGCGCAGCCAGGGACCAGCCAGTCCTCTGGGGACCTGGTTGCCTCTTACAAATGAGGCTGGGGAGAGTTGGGGGCAGCCGGGAGTAGAGACCCTGATAACACTGAGTAGAAACCCTGATAACACTGAAATGTTTCTGCCCGAGGCTGGGGGTGGTGCCTTGGCCGGAGCAAGATCCTGGGCCGGCCTTTCCCAGAGGGCTCCCCGTCTCTGCTTGGTATGCGAGGGGGTCCGAGCTGGGGTCCAGCCGCCTTCCCAGGCCATTCAAGTCAACTCCTGCGAACCACCCTCCGCCATTGCCAGGGGCCGTTTTTGTCTTCCCAAATGGGAAAGTATCTTTTACTTTTCTCTTTTGACACTGACTATTTGGCCTAAAGCAGGGACCAATTAAACTAATTAATCCCCAGGCGCTTTGCCGGAGGAGCACTTCGGCTCTCACACTAGGGTCATTCCTGGGGGAGAGGGCGAAGTCCAGCATCCTTTGTGTGCCTCTGACCTTTGGGCCAGACAGGCCTTGGCATGGCCTCCCGGGGCCTCCCCGCCGCCCCCACCTGCCGCTTTGAGGGGCACTGGGCTCTCCCAGCACCTCCCACATCTCCACCTGGGGTTCAAGCCAGGCTGCAGCCCGCTTCCCCTTCCCACACACAATTAACACTTTCTCTAGGAAGGGGGAAAAACACACCCGCAAATCAGGGACCCCACAGTCAGCTGAAAAGAGGGTGCTCGAGGTGGAGTCCACAGACCCCGGGGTGCCCCTGGCAGTGGCACCAGTCCTGCCAGGCAGATCAGCCCCCAGTTAACAGGTCCCTTGTCAAACGCGTTTTCCTCCTGGACGACAGCAGAATTTCTTTGGCTCCGACAGTGAGGAGCAGCTGTCCACACTGTTTACTCAAATACCATTCTGGCAATGTTCAGAATGTTTTTTTTTTCTCTTTCCCTGCAGGATCTGAAACCATCCGTGGGGCGGTTGGACGCACGCGTCTACACGTGGCTTTCCAGGGTGGCGTCTTCGCCGCGCGCAGAAATCCTGTTCCCCGGAGCCCTTTGCCGCGTTCCGCCGGGCCTCCCCCACCCACACTGCGCCCACCCCCCGCTAATGGGCATGTTTTCGTGAACACTGAAGGCGAAAAACATGCGATTTTGAATGTGTCTCTTTCATGGTCGCACATTTCTGTTCATTGTGCGTCTTGGCTGAGCCACGCTTCCAATTCCCAGGGACCCTCCTGGGTTCCGCTTGCAGAGCGTCTCTGCACGTCCACAGCCCCTCCCCGAGAGCCAGAGGTCGCTGGACCCTGGATTGTGTAGGGTGTCTCTGAAAGCACTCTCAATAAAAAGCTCCGGATCTTTGCCTCTGGTTTCCCTGCGCTGTTGCGGCTCTGGTCTGGCTGATCCAAGATTCGTTCCGCGGCCCTGCACAGCCGGGTACTTCTTGAGACACGCCGGCTTCCAGAACTTTGCACAACACCGCGACCGCAAGCACTCCGGCTACGTGAGGCCGAGTTTCCGGTTGCCTTCCGACACGCTAGTCAGTTCCTGGCCCGGAGGCATCTCCACGGCCCCCACACCACCCTCATGGGTCTTTCTTCCTCCAGATTAAATGCAGTCCCCTCGATGGGGGGTGAAAGGCGGGTTCACGGCCTTCCTGGCTGGCCTCCCTGGGAGCCCCTCCCAGCCCCCCACACGCTGGTCCCAGAGGCTGCTCACCATCCAGCCAAGAGCCTGCCTGCTCCTTCTGGACCTTTCCTTTTGAGTCTTCTTCACCCACTGGTTCCCATCCTGCCGGCTGCAATCCCACAGGGTCCCAGCACCCCAGGCCTTCACACATCTGACTCCTGTTGCTGCTGTAACGAGTCACCAACTCCACAGCCGAAAACCACACAAACCCTTGTGCTTACGGCTGAGAAGGAGTCCAGATGGTCTCACCCGGCTAAAACCAAGGCGTGACCGGGGGCGGCTCTTCCTGCAGGCTCCGGGGAGAAGTCTCCTTGCCCTCCAAGGCCTGGGCTCCTGGCCCTTCTCTCCGCCTTCCAGCTACATCACTCTGGCCTCTGCTTCCATCATCACACCCTCTTCTCTGATCCTACCATCTCCCGCTTTCCCTAAGGACCCTCCAGGTTGCATGCCTCTCGCTGGGTGATCCATGACCATTTTCCCATCTCAATATCCTGAGCTTCATCTCACCTGCAGAGTCCCTTTGGGGTCCCCTGTTCAACCAGTTGAAATGTTCCAGCTGATGGCCTGTTTGCCTCCAGTCTCCTGTCTGAGGTCCTAAAACAACGTGGGATGTAACAGGACAAAAGCATTAACTCTATGTTACAGGTGAAAATGGTTAGATAACGTCACCAACTCAATGCACATGAGTTTGAGCAAACTCCCGGAGACAGTGGACAGGAAGGCCTGGTGTGCTCCAGTTCATGGGGTCTCAAAGGGTCGGACAAGACTGAGCGACTGAATAGCAACAGGCGAAAAACGTGAGACGCACACAGCCAGCAACGTCAGAGCAAGACGGGCAGGAAGGTGGGGCTCAGGCCCTGCCAGGGCTGCAGTAGGCACCGTTCACCCACAAGCCGGCTGGCTCACGGCTGCCCAGCCAGCGGGCATCCTGGGCCTTGAGAGTACATGATCACAATGCGCAAGCCATTCATTCCGTTCCCCAGGTTCCCAACTCCAAGCACAGGCATTTCACAGTTGGAACAAAGGATCTCATTTCTCTCCCAGGCCTGCTTCTTTCCAGTATCGCTGCTTAAAGAAAGAGCACTGGATGAAGGGGGAGAGAGAGACTTGGGCAGTACAATAGTTCATACGCACACGCGCACACACAGACACTCAAGCACGGGGCAGCCCAGTGTCCTGAGCCTCAGATCCCTCTTCGCCACAGGATACGAGTAGACTGACACGTGCACATTCCAGGCCCTGGGCTTGAGATGAAGGGGCAGGGCACGTTGCCCTCTTCCTCTTCTCTGCTCGGCCCTGGACAGAATGCAGATGGGATGGATGGAGCCGCAGCAGCCGTCTTAGACTGTGAACTCAAAGTTTCTTGCGAGGCCAGTAGAGCAGCAGGCCACACATGTCTAGGTTCCTGAGGTTCTGGTGTCACCATGTCATCCTGAACCACTTGGACTGTAACATAAGAAAAAAATTATAATAACTCCCATCATGTTTAAGCCACTTTGGGGGCTCAAGATTAGGTATTTGTTCTAGCAGTCAAGCCAATATGTTGACTGTTAACAGATTTGGCTACACAAACATAGTGGGGTCAGGGCACTGCCACAACAAACCCAGACTTCTCAGGTCTGGCCTCCAGAGTCTAGGATTCAGGTTTCGTGAACTGGAAAGCTCTCGGCCCTGGTGCTGCCGAAAGCCTGCCATAAAAATACTCCCTGCGATGTCTGGAAGACTGACTACATTGTGATGGCCCCTGAGAATAGAAAACTGGTTTGAGACTCAGTGCAAGTGTGTTGGCTGTGGAGCGCTGCCTTTAGAAAGTGATACAGGAAAATTATGAAGATGGATTTGGAGGTGCAGTCCTGGTGGAGAAAGAGATGTCCCAATCCCTCCCCAGCTCCTCCCATAAAGAGTTCTCAAACAGGCAAGGCCAGCTGTCCTGGGGGCCATGGTCTGAATGTGGTTCCGTCTCCCCACTCAAGCCTGTGGTTCAGATAACATCAAAGTAGCTGCTGTGAAATGAACTGAAAACAGAGGCCAGGAAACAAAAGAGCAGCTTCATCAGAGTAAAAAGCAAGACGTGGACAAGATCTTAAGTGGGATTACATGCAATATGGAATAACCAGATGAAAATAGACCTACTAAGTTTTGCAGGGAATTGTGTTGCCAAATAAACCAGAGCCCAGCTTCCCAAAGCTTGTTACTTTTTGACATCCCCCCCCGCAAAGAGATCCCTAGACACTCCTGAAATGTAGACACAGCCAGAAATACGCCGTGGAGGTTTGGTGGCCCCCAGGAAGGGTGTAGTCAGCCATGCCCACTACTAGGGTGGATTTGGAGACGGGGGGTGGGAAAGGAGAGTGTTCTCAGAAGACCCAGCAAGGCCAGTAGGAGATGGTGGACAATGCGCTCCTCCAAGAAGCAGAGGCTGGGTGACCAAAGGGGTCAGCTGCAGCAGAGTGGTGGTGGCGCCTGCCCGGCCGGACCCAGTCATCATCCTGGACAGCAGCAGCTGCGCTGTCCACGTGCATCTGTTCCAAAGGCAAGATTTGCAGCAGTTCTGCTGTTCTTGCCCCATCGTCACGTAACGGGGGCTGTAAAGCACTGTCTTTTTCATTAATAGTTTCCCTATCCACGAGCCTTCACATCTGGTCTTGATAAGAGGTCTGCACATTCCCTTTGGACCCTGGACATGGCCAGATGCAATGCCTGGGCAGGACTTCAGGACTGATCTCAAGAGAAGGGGTTGAACGTGTCCAGGGACTGGAAGGGAAGGCCAAAGGGGTGGACCATGGCCAGGACTGGGAGTTGTTCTCCAGTGTCCGTTTGCCCCCTTGTTCCTTAAAAACGGAGCCCTTTAAGTCTGAGCTGGGAACAGAGCCGCCCCCGAGACAGCGCTTCCTGCCTCCCTTGCAGCTAGAGAAGGCCCCGCGAGCAACCTGCAGCGAATGAGATGCCAGCAGGAGCAGCATGCACAGCTCCGTGCACTCTGCTCTCTGCCTCCTCTCTCTCTGGCTGCACCGTGTGCTTGGCTGTGGGCACGAGCTTCCTGAGCCGCCAAGTGAAAGGTACTTGAAGGTGGCAGAATTCGGGTAGGAGAAGCCTGTGCCCCAGGAGCCAGGAAGTCGCAGTATGAGCCCTGCATAGCTTATATTTAAAGGAAGAGAAGGAGACATCCTTACTTTCCTCACTGTGACGTTGGCATCTTCGTTACAGCCCCCAGTCTTGTAACAGAGCAGCACTGTCTCTCCATGAAGGTCCCAGAGTGAAGGCTGGGGAGGGAGGGCAGGAACCTTGCCCTGTTTTTGTTTTGCCTTTTTAACCAGAAATCCACTGTAGTGTGATCGTCAGTTACTTCTAGGTCTACCTCTCAGAGGGAAAGGCTACATCCTCAGTCTCCATAGCAATGTAGAAGTACTTTGTAAACATAAAACCATTTGTACACGTGTAAGAAATCACTGTTGTTAAAGCTCAATTCCCACTCCCCCAGCTATCATCCGGGGTTAAGTCAACGCCTGACTTTTTCGGGAAATACTGGATGCAGTGTGCACCATCCGGTAATCTGTTCATCTGGGTCTCAGTTTTGTCATCTGTGAAGATGGAGATCACAGTGCTTGCTGCCACCCAGGGCTGTTGTTGGGATTCTGGTGCAGGTAAAGCCCTTGGCTCCATGCCTGGCATTCAGCCAGTGCTCAAGGAAGTCACCGACTGTATTATAATCCATGTGCCGGGACCCTGGGACTCCCAAGTCAGAAGGCAGCTGAGATGCTGCTGGCCCAGGAGCAGTGGGGCCAGTGCCTGTGATGGGCACCGAAACAGAGCCTGGGCAGTTAGGGGGCACGTGACAAGCTCATGATGATCACACAGAGAGAGAAATGACTGGAGGTGCCCACAGGTGACTGGACCCAGCAAGAGGGGCCTGAAGATGCCAGAGTGGAGAAGCACATGGCATCCCTGGCAGTGAGGATGCCGTCTGTGAAGATGCATCTGAGATCAGCTAGAGGGCAGGCAGGTGGGAAGAGCAGAGGGGTCTGGCCCAACCCTGGAGAGCTGTGACCTTGGGAAAAGGAGGAGGAAACAGACAGGGGATGGGTCCAGCAATGAGACCAGAATATGCCCAGTCCCCTGTTGCACTCAGAGGCACCCCCCATCCTCCCTGCAGCCTGGCAGGACCCCCCGTGGGTTTCAGATGACCAGGGTCTGCATCTGAGACATCTCTCTTCTGGGGTCTACACCCTTCAGCATCATCCCCATTCATCCCCCACCACCACCACCCACTCCTCCACCAAGAGCCCTCTCATGCCCCACACCAATGGTGGGGACCCAGGAAATGCCTGGTTAGTGAGGGCACAGTCTACATCTGACATGTGAAGACACAGTAGGTGCTTAACAAATGTTTGGTGGGAGAGGGCCTGACCCAGAGTAGGTGCTTTTACATCAGCCAAGTCACCCTTGGGTCTCATGCCCTGAGTGGGTCTGAGAGCTCCTGGTCGTGACCCACTGCACGCCTGACCCACTGTGCGCCCGTCCCCAGGAGATCTTGGTTGCCTGGCTTCTCCTTGGCCACTTCTGCCAGGATCTGGGTGTCCTTAGGAGACCCCGAGAAGCGAGTGCCACAGAACTGGGAGGCAGTGTTCCTTTCCATCTTCCCATCGGGCTAAGACTCAAAACAAAACTGTCAGATTTCAGAACATTTCACAGCGGCAAAAATAACTGCACTTGGGGAAAAAACACACAGACACTTCTCAAAGTCATCTAGTGCTTCCACAACGTGCCAGAAGCTTCTGGAGTTGACAGGTTCAGTTTGCCACGCACCAACTGCGCCTGCCCTGCCAGCCTCGTTTCCTGAGGCCCCCAAACCCTCCCCCCCAACCCCGCCTGTGCCAAAACCTCGGCACAGACAAGGCAACAAGGCAGATGCTGCAGAGCTGTTTTTGTCTGGCCCTACTAAGCGCCAATTCAGTCCCAGTACCAAGATTCATGAGCCACGGATGCCAAATCCCAGGCGACGGGGGCAGGGATGGAAGGAGAAAGACAACAGTGGAGAAACACCCTGGTGGGGTTCAGAGCGCTCATTCATGGTTTACCATCTCAGGGCATCCCTGCAGCCCCCCCGCCCATTGTATAGATGGGCACCGAGCCTCGGAGAGTTTCCCCAGGATAGGGGCAAGCCATCCTTTCCTGAGAAGGAATCTCAGCTGTGCTCCCACCTCTTTCTACCCTTCTTCTGTCGTAAGAGAAGAGTTGGCTGGGCACGTGGCCACCCAGCCAAACACAATATTTCCCAGCCTCCTTGGCAGCCAAGAGTGGCCACATGGCGCGGCTTGGTCCGTGGACGTGAGCAGGATCGCATCTGACTGCCTGCTTATTCTCGCCCTCCCTTCCTCCCCTGCCCCATGGAATGACAGGACCTGGAACAGTCGCCTTAGACCCATGAGACCAGCAGAGCCACAAGGCGGAAGGGGCCTGGGCTGCTGACCCTGAGGAGCGGCCACGAGCACCTGAATGTGTCTGCTTCGGCAGTGGGTAAAGGGGACTGGCTCCCACCCTCTGCAACCAGCTTCTGGCCACAGAGGTTCGTTGCTGCAGCTGTCTCTGTGGGAGCCTTGTAAACGCTGAGGAGTCTGGGTTGTATCCCAAGGGGACAGGATGCGAGTGGAGGAGAGGACGCTAAGCAGGGGATGACTGGACTCCAGTTGTGTCTTTCAAAGGTCCTGCTGGCTGTTACTATCCAAGCAGATTGAAGCGGGCAGTTTGGTCCCTGAAGTACGCAAGAGGACCGTGCTTAGAGTAGGAGGGTGGTGGGGAGGAGAGAGAAGAGGTTAGATCCCAGACACATTCCTGAAGCGAGGCTGGAGGAGGCCAGACACGTGGAGCCCCAATAGTCATCTGCCGTGAGACTGCGTGGAAGAGCCAGCTCAGGCAGGGGTTGGGAGTGGTCTAGGGTTTAGCTAAGGCGGTCGAGTGGGAAGAGCCTGTGAGGGGCCCGAGGGGAGACGCCCAGCAGGCAGGTCGGGATTTCAGGAGATGGCATGCAGATGTGCGCAGGGGTGTTATCAGTTCATGGTTGATAGTGAACCCAAGGGAGGGTGTGAACCAGCTAAGCAGGGAGCAAGGAGGGCATCCAAATGGGTCTAAGGATCAAAATTCCAAGGTGGGTGGAAGCACATCCTCAGAGGAGTGAGGAGCCTGGGGGCAAGTATCCAGAGAAAAGGGGGGAAGTCACAGGAGCATGGGGTCCAGAGGTCCTGAGAGAGAGGAGCCGACAGCCATTCCAAAGGAGGCCACTGCACCTCCTTGAAGAGAAGCCACTGGACCACAAAGACGGCGGCCTCAGTGGGGGCGGGAAGCAGAGTTCAGAGCGCAGAGGGTTCAAGAGAGGGGCATACGGTGGAGGCCATTCTTTACAGGCATTTCTGAGACAGAATGGGGTGTGGGGAGCTGGCCCAAGGTTGAGGTCCAAGGGAGAGGGATTTGAGAGGGAGTATCAAGGCACTCAGGATACAGGAGGATACCGAGGGTCAGGGGGAAGCAGGCTGACGGTGTGACTTACACAGCACTAGGCTTCATCCCAAGTCCCTGATTCTTTGCCAGGCTGCAAGTCTAGACCAAATCTGTACTTCCTCCCCAGTGGTCACGTGTGGATGTGAGAGTTGGACCAGAAAGAAGGCTGAGCACAGAAGAACTGATACTTTTGAACTTTGGTGTTGGAGAAGACTCTCGAGAGTCCCTTGGACTGCAAGGAGATCCAACCAGTCCATCCTAAAGGAAATCAGTCCTGAATATTCACTGGAAGGACTGATGCTGAAGCTGAAGCTCCAATCCTTTGGCCACCTGATGCGAAGACCCAGCTCATTGGAAGAGACCCTGATGTTGGGAAAGATTGAGGGCAGGAAGAGAAGCAGGTGACAGAGGATGGGTTGATTGGATGGCATCACTGACTTCAATGGAGATGAGTTTGAGCAAACTCAGGGAGATGGTGAAGGACAGGGAAGCCTGGTGTGCTGCAGTCCATGGGTTTCCAAAGAGTTGGACACAGCTGAGCAATTGAACAACAGCAGTCATTCTTAAATTCAGTCCTAAATAATCTTGCTTCTTAAACCTTGATTTTCTCCTAGGCAATATTCTCACTGAAACCACAGGTTTGATGGCGTAACTTGTTTGTAATACACAAGTATGTAAAAATCCATCCACACGCCTCTAACAGTCTCGGAATCCACTGGGCCTACCATCTTTTTTTAATTGGGGTGGAAGACAGGACACAAGGGCAGTCCTGTGAGTCCTGTGAGTCCAGTGACCCTGGAGCTTCACCTGTCACTAGTGGAGTGATCTCAGGTAAGTGACGGGGCCTCTCTGAGCTCAGGTTTCCACCTCCTCGAATGGGGATGATGCTCTGTCTCAAGCCGGGGGTGAGAATGGAGGCGGTGACCCAGAGCCCACAGGAGACAGTCAGCACTGGGTTAACCGAACAGCTCCCAGACGCAGGAGTGGGCATCATGACTGGTCATCAAGATCGGGGCAGGCTGTGGTCCCCCAGGACACCCTGGTGCCCGTGTCCAGCCTGCCTCTCTCTGGCTAGGAATGTTTTACACACCACGAGCTTCAGAGCCTCCTTGCCAAACACAGGCAGAGGAAGACCTTGTGTGTGTGCCAGTCCTGTCCCGGCTGACATCCAGCTGCTTTGAGGACCTACCAAAAAAGGATGCTCGAGACGGTGGCTGGGCCCTGCCCATCCGGGGGTAAACAGCTTGGCACAGAGGCGGCCCTCATTCCCCGGGCGAAGGCTGGAAACACACCATCTCTCCTATTTTTCACCATTTTTTACATTTGGTTCTCTCCACGCTACCAGGACCTGCCAATCAAGTATCATGCTTCTTTTCTGAAGTTGCTTCCCAAATTGCCTCCTTTCACAGGTGGGCGACCGATGCAGGGAGCATCACAGGACAGCATCTTAAGTATCATGGAACTTGACAAGACATCCCTTCTGACACTCTCCCCCATTTGACAGATGGGGAAACTGAGACTCAGTAGGGCAAGAGACTGAATGCCATCACCCAGCTGAGCAGAAACTGATGGCTTGCCTTGCTGCCTCAGGCTCAGAAAATCACTTTCCTGGGGACTTCTCTTCCCAGGTCGTACCCTGTTGCAAAGGGGACATGGGGTCTCATTTCTCTCTGCCTTTACCAGCCTACTCCGTGAAGGTCAGGCAGTTTGTCTGGGTGGCAGCTGTCTGTGAACAGCAGAAACCAGCTGAGTTCAGAGTCGGAGCTGGGACTGGGATGGGCAGACTCCTGCCTTTCTACCCGGGCTGAGCACTTGGCAAAGGGCACTGGATTCTGACCTCAGAGGAGGCCAGGCAGATGCCCTCCCCTAACTCTCGGCAGCAGAGCCCGCACCAAGGCAGTGACACCCCAAGGGGCTGGCTCCCTGCACAGATAAGAAGCGCCTGTGATTAGCATGAGGTCATTTGCCCCAGGGCAGCCAGTTCTGCAGGGCCAGGGACACCCCCTCTGTCCTCCAGGGCCTCAGGGGGCAAAGGTGAGCCCCCACCCGGCCCTGTTTAAATTAACTCCAAATTCTAAACTCACAAAGTCCAAAGAGCAGACCTGAACACATTCTTTTAAAAATGTGTTTGAAAAGAACATTCTCCACTCACCCTGGCCCTCCGCCTGCTTCCACTTTGGGGTTCTGGGCAGACTTTTAGAAACAAACTTCTCACCAATTACCACGAGCAAAACAACTCCCAGAAGGTCCCAGGCGGTGCCAGACAGAGCGAGGAACAAGCCCCTCTGCAGAGAGTTTCCGCTTGGTCTCTGGAAATCCCAGGAGATGACCGTCACGTTGGCACAGCTGACCCAGTCCCTTCTTCCCTCTGCCTCCACCCACACCCTGCTCCTGGCCATCCATAGCCTCCCCCTCCACCCCTGGACCAGTAGGGAGCACCCCAGCTGCCAGCAGCCAGCTCCCAGCAACCCCCATCCCCAACACACAGGCCCAGGAACATGAAGCGGAGGGGAGCAGGGCAGGCAGCCCAGGTTCCCTGGCACCCACCCTCCGAGGTTCAGTCGCACCCCCACCCCCCTTGCCAGCATCGTCTCTGCAGGTCCCTGGCGCTGAGAGTCATCCAGGTTGTGCTCGCGTCTATGCCACACAAGGATGCTGCCTGTGCTGGGAGGAGGTCTGGGATGGGGCCAAGGGCTGCCAAGGAGAGAAGGGCTCTGGGAGGCTCATCTTGCCTCATCTCCAATTGCCCTGCTGCCAGGAAAAGCAGGAGGGAAAAGGAAAAGCAGGAGAAGGGAC
Organism: Nanger dama; assembly: GCA_917880005.1. Taxonomy (NCBI): domain Eukaryota; kingdom Metazoa; phylum Chordata; class Mammalia; order Artiodactyla; family Bovidae; genus Nanger; species Nanger dama. The sequence continues at coordinate 3,721,399 of CAKJTW010000063.1, read as the reverse complement.
CTTCAGACATGCTTTGCCCGTGGCCAGGGCTAGCGAAGTGGGCCTCGCCGTGTCCCGGAATGATCCCAGTATGCTCAGAGCTGGGCCTTTTGAAGCAGATTGGAAAATCCCCCAGAGCGGGTGGGGGCCTTGCCAGCTGCTTGGGAAAATGTCTTTGCAGAGCTTAAGGGCGTCATCTCCTCGCTTTCTTCTCATTCAGCCTGTGGGCTGCTCAGCTTTGGGTTGCAGACTGCAGGCTGGGACTCCGGAGAGGAGTCCAGTGTGGCCCCTGGCCTTGCTTGCAGAGTCTCCACCTGGAGCAGGAGATGGTGCTGGCCAACAATGGCAGCCATCTTTCAGGATGACTAAATGGGCCAGGCACCGTGCTGGGGAGGGAATCAGAGAAGACTTCCTGGAGGAGGCGGCTCCTGAGGGCCAAGTAGGAATTAACTAGAAAACCAATGGGGGATGAGCATCCCGGCGGATAGGAACAGAGGAGCAGAGGCCTCGAGTGGGGAGCAGAAGGGCCCCACGAGCTGAGCCACAACAGAACACCCACATAAGGGCCAGAGCCGCTGGGAACCCGTGGAGAGGTGGGTCTAGGAACCGTGCTGGGCGGACTCAGCCTGGATGAGGAGTCTGTGCCAGTGAAGGAGTGTGGGCTCTGGAGGGCTGGGAGCCAGGGAGGGCTTCGATCCCACCGTGACACAGCCCGGGTTTGTTTTGAAAAGTTGACTCTGATGTGCTCAAGGCATAGGGTGGCAAAAGGGAGGCGGGCGCCAGGGAACCAGAGTGTGTCCCCTCTGGATCCTCAGCGGGGTGCTCCCAGCCCCCCCACCAGCCCCTCCCCCCAGCCTCCCAGCCACTCGGAGTCACCGCAGTTCCCTGAAGCTTTGCCTAAGCTGCTCCCTCTGTGTGTGCCTTGCTTCACTGTCGGCCCGCGGGACCTGTGCCCAGGGACAGCCAGAGAGCCCGTCCTGGCATGCTCCCCGTCCACCCCCTCCCCCAGAAGGCTTTACTGCTCGTTCAGATTGTCTGGCAGGGGCTCAGCCGTGCCTCAGGGTGACCATCCTTTACTCAGGAGTCACCCTCCCCCAGGCTGGGGCCCCTCTGGATCCCAAGTCCTCAAGCAGGCAGGTTCTCAGGGAAGGCTGGCAGGGTGTCCTGGGGGTCCCGACTGTGAGGCCCCTAGTTCAGCCCACTGGAGGCGAGCTCACTTCTTTTGCCTGGGATACCTTGGAGGGGGGTGGCAGGGACCAGCTGGGTAGTTATCGAATCATTTCCCTCTCCCGATGCTGAGTTCTGCCCAATGCAATGTGAGACTCACTCCTCCACAGCAAAGTCTCATGTGTCTTACTTTCATGGTCCCCTTGCCTGCTGGTCAGATGGGGGAGATCCAGGAAGAGGTCCAAGGCTCTGAGAGTGGTAAAACCAGTACAATAGGAATAGACTCCATGAAGTGCCACCCAGATGTGTGGAAGGCTGTCGGACACAGGATTCAAGCTGACAATGAATCCAGAGACCTGGAAAGCACACCATTCACCAAAGCGGGAAGGAATGTAAGGAAAGTTCAAACACCACAGTGACGTCTGTCCTCCAGATCCAGGGCTAGTGACAGCCAGGGCTGAGCCTGCAGAACCAGGCTCCCTGACTGCAAGGGGGCAATGTGGGAGAGGCAAGGGGGCAACGTGGAGCTGTAGGAAAGGAGACAGAAGAACCACTGTGACGGAGATCCCCAGAGGGGTCAGCGGGAGACAATCCGCCTGCAGTGCAGGAGACTCAGGTTCAGTCCCTGGTTTGGGAAGATCTCCTGGAGAAGGAAATGGCAACCCACTCTAGTATTCTTGGGTGGACAGAGGAGGCTGACGGGCTATAGTCTATGGGGTCGCAAAGAGTCAGGCACGCTTGGTGACTAAACAACAATAACCAGTCTAATGAGCAACAGGATCACAGTGGCAGTCAGGGGGCTCTGCAAATGGTTAACCTGGTTATTGGAGCGTGGGGCAGAACAGCTGGGCAGCCATGGAGGGCAAAGTGCAATCTGCACAGAGAAAAGAAATCAAGAACGACTGACCGGGATGCTGACGGTAGCTGCCCCAGTAAAAAGTCTCAGCTCCCCTCCTGGCTTCCTTCTGGAACTAGTTTTCAGGCCAGGAATCCAGCAAACACTTCCTCAGGAGGAAGCGCCCTGGGCAACCACAAGTGTACAGGGCGGCCACGCCCCAGTCCTTCCACACATGAGGGTGAGGCTACTGATTTGAGCGCCTTGAGCATCTTTAGACTGAGAAAGGAGGATGCCCAGACACCCCAAAGGCTGCTGGACACAGGATTCGAGTTGATGATGATACCAGAGACCAGATGACCCTGATAGAATGAGGCCTCTGGGGGCGACAGGGTCCTGACCCGGGCGTGGCTTCTGTCAAGCCCCGGTCTGCGGTCCAGGGTCATTTCCCTGGAGCTGGAATGAACAATTTGGACAGACCTGTCTGGTAGTTGGTACCACCCCAACCTTGGCCTCATCTGAAACTGCCTTCTCCCACGTGGGCCAAGAGTGTGGACCAAAACCACAATCACACACCAGAGGATGGCGCACGTGAAGGCCACCTTTCAAGAGGCAGATGATGTGGCAGCCCCCATCATATTCCCATTTCATCTGCCTGTCAGCGCCCCAAAACCTGAAGGATCTTACATGGCGGTGACGAATTGCTACTAACGCAAGCCAGTAGCTGCCCCAGCCGCAACCCCTGAAGCAGATGTGGTCTCTGTTGGCAATGATGCATGTGGCTGGGGCACAAGGTACAGGACCGCTGTGTTCTTTTCATCCCCATAAGAACAGTTCTCATGGACTCGGAAAGGACTATACACACCTAGTGTCGCACTACGGCTGCTATCTCTCATCCCTGACACGTTACAGTCTGAAGTCCCCATCACATTCCTGGCTGGACACCCCGCTGAACATCACACTGGTCCACTGCCAAGAGGAAACCACGCAACACGAGCTGGATGGGCACAGTGGAGGGCTCGTCTCCAGAGGGTGAGAGAGAAGCCCTGTGAAGATTCGCGTGCCTGCTGGACCAGCAGATATTAGCGATCCAGTGATCTAGGGCAGTGCTCTCAGGATCTGCTCAAAAGCAAAGGACAGACCATTGCATCTTGCACCCTCTACCCACTCCACGAGGAGGGAAGCACGAAGCGTGGAAGGCCTCTGAGTTCTCAGGGCAGCATGCGCCTCACCTGGGGATACTGGCCTGTATTCACTCTCAAAAATCTTCTTGAGTCCCCTGGACTACAGGGAGATCACACCAGTCCATCCGAAATGAAATCAACCCTGAGCAGTCATGGGAAGGACTGATGCTGAAGCTGAAGTTCCAGTACTTTGGCCATTTGGTGAGAAGAGCCAGCTCATTAGAAAAGACCCTAATACTGGAAAAGACTGAGGGCAGGAGGAGAAGGAGGCGAGAGAGGATGAGATGGTTGGATGGCATCACCAGTTCAATGGACATGAATTTGAGTAAACTCCAGGAGACAGTGAAGGACAGGGTAGCCTGGTGTGCTGCAGTCCATGGGGTCGCAGAGCCGGACACAGCTTAGTGACTGAACAACGACAATATTCACCCACACCTGGTGGCCCAGGAGAACGCTAACTCTGAGTGGGACCTGGAAGCAGGAAGAGGCTAGGCAGCAGGTTCAGGCTGCAGAGCAAACGTTCTTGCCCCCTGGACCACATGATCTGTCTCATGTTATGATCTTAGAGGTTATTAGCAGCAGGAAAAGACACCAAGATTCTACAGCAAGCCCCAATGGGAAAATCTCAAATCAAATGCTTCCATTTCTGGATCAAGCCCACGGCCTCTACAATGGAGAATTATTTATCTTTCAATAAATAGCTCATGGTGTGGACCCTCCTAGAGACAGTGCTCAGCCATGGGGAATCAAGTGGCCATATGGTCAGAATTCTATCAGACCTGCCAAGACATAAGGTCAGTTAAGTCCAGCATTGCTGCTGCTGTTCTGTTGCTAAGTCACATCCGACTCCGTGTGGCCCCATGGGCTGCAGCACACCAGGCTTCCCTGTACGTCACTATCGCCCAGAGTTTGCTCAGACTCATGTCCATTGAGTCAATGATGCCATTCAACTATCTCTTCACATCAGGTGGTCAAAGGATTGGAGCTTCAGCTTCAGTATCAGTCCTTCCGATGAAAATTCAGGGTTGATTTCCTTTAGGACTGGCTGGTTTGATCGCCCTGCAGTCCAAGGGACTTTCAAGAGTCTACTCCAACACCACAGTCACAAAGCATCAATTCATCTGCCCTCAGACTTCTTTATTGTCCAACTCTCACATCTGTACATGCCTACTGGAAAAACCATAGCTTTGACTAGATGAACCTTTGTTGGCAAAGTAATGTCTCTGCTTTTTCATATACTGTCTAGGTTTGTCATAGCTTTTCTTCCAAGAAGCAAGCATCTTTTAATTTCACGGTTCCAGTCAACCCACAGTGATTTTGGAGCCCCCACCCCCAAAAAATCTGTCAGTGCTTCCACTTTTTTCCCATATTGGCCTTACAGATAGCTGAGAAAAGAGAAGTGAAAGGCAAAGGGGAAAGGGAAAGTTATGCCCAACTGAATGCAGAGTTCCAGAGAATAGCAAAGAGAGATAAGAAAGCCTTCTTAAGTGAACAATGCAAAGAAGTAGGGGAAACCAGTAGAATGGGAAAGCCCAGCAGTATTCCAGCATAAAACACCTGAATGCCATGTCTCAGATTAAGCACAGTTTAGTTAGGGACTAGATGATGCAGTTCCTCTCCTTCAGCTCACACTTAGAGCCACAGGAAATTTTTATGACCCGCTGATGAAGGACAGTCTGAGCTTGGCTCATGGAGGAAATAGTATGTGGTGAGTACAGCGATGGTTCAGGAAATGGATACAAACTGGAAGTGGACTCTGGCTGTTCCAAACCACCCGTAACGGCCTTGAGAATAATAGAAAGGGAGAATCTTCCAAATAGAGCTGCAAGACTCGGGGCAGTCGTCCGCTCTGTGTGGAAGGAGAAGGAGCCCACAGTTAGAGTTTAGCTGGATTCGTGGGCAGTGACAAACTGCCCGTCACCTGGCCAGAGGCCTGGGGGTAGAAACAGAGCTCAGGGATTCTGCGGATGGAGTGCACAAACGTGGAGAAAACATCAGGCATTATATGTTAATACACCCCCCCCCCCCGGAGGGACCAGGGTAAGACTGGTGGTCCAGCGGCTAAGACTCCACACTCACAATGCAAGGGGCCTGGGTTCAATCCCTGGTCGGGGAGCTAGATCCCTCATGCCGCAACCAAGCGCGCACACGCCACAACTAGAGACCTCGCAAGCCACAACTAAGACCCAGCACAGCCAGATAAATAAATAATGTCTTAATGATTTTTGTTAATGTCCACTAGAAAACACCCCATCCAGGAATCACCCTGAAAAGAGTGAGAAATCTGTATGCAGGTTAAGAAGCAACATTTAGAACTGGACATGGAACAACGGACTGGCTCCAAATTGGGAAAAGAGTTTGTCAAGGCTGTATGTCACCTCGCTTAGTTAACTTCTGTGCAGAGTACATCAGGCAAAATGCTGGGGTGGATGAACCACAAGCTGGAATTCAGATTGCCAGGAGAAATATCAACAACTTAGATATGCAGAGGATACCACTCTAATGGCAGAAAGTGAAGAGGAACTAAAGAGCCTCTTGATGAGGGTGAAAGAGGAGAGTGAAAAGCCTGGCTTAAGATTCAACATTCAAAAACCAAGATCACGGCATCCAGTATCAATTCATGGCAAAAAGATGGGGGAAGACTGGAAACAGTGACAGACTTTATTTTCTTGGACTCCAAAATCACCACAAACGGTGACTGTAGCCATGATATTAAAAGATGTTTGCTCGTTAGAAGGAAAGCGAAGACAAACCTAGACAGCTTATTAAAACGGAGAGATATCACTTTGCTGACAAGGATCTGTAGAGTCAAAGCTGTGTGTTTTCCAGTAGTCATGTATGGATGTGAGAGCTGGCCCATAAAGAAAGCTGAGCGCTGAAGAATTGATGCTTTCGAATTGTGGTGCTGGATAAGACTGCAAAAAGATCAAACCAATCAATCCTAAAGGAAATCAACTCTGGATATTCATTGGAAGGACTGATGCTGAAGCTCCAATACTTTGGTCACCTGATGTGAAGAGCTGACTCATTAAGAAAGACCCTGATGCTGGGAAAGACTGAAGGCAGGAGGAGAAGGGGACGACTGAGGATGAGATGGCTGGATGGCATCATCGACACAATGGACATGAGTTTGAGCAAACTCCGGGAGATAATGAAGGACAGGGAAGCCTGGGAGCTGCAGTCCATGGGGTCGCAAGGAGTCAGACATGAGTTAGCAACGGAATAGCAAGCACAAAGAGAGAGACAGCCTTCTGACCGCAGCCAGCCCCTGAATGGTGCTCCCCCCCACTGGAACAGTGAGCACGGGGATGTAACAGCCGTCGTGACAAAGGCTGAGGCAGCCCAGCTGCCTGGGTCCTCACTTTCCAAGGCTGGTCTAGCTTGTGCCACGGCTGTTTGTCCAAGCTTCCAGCAACAGGGCCCCGTGCTGAGACCCTAGTAGAGCCTCATTCCTAGAGGAAACCCACCAGCCTCTTAGAAGCAAGTTAACTACCCTGGACTTCTTCCATCCTGGAAGAGGCGATGAGGAATCAAGAAAAAGTATAAAAGGTGTAGGTTACCTTTTCTTTCCACAGGGCCTCAGCCGGCATCACCATCTTCGAGCTCACAGAATGTAAAGTCCCTTGGCATGAGGCCCGTGGACCATCACATCAAACCACAGACCCACTTTGTAGGAAGTGGGGTGCCGCCCTGAGCCTCTGACCATAGCAGGGTCCACTGTCAGATCGTGGACCACACCACCCCAGGGCTGTCGGCCCGATGGTGTGACAGGATGGCCTGTCCAAGGCAGAGTGAAGGGCCGCTCGAGACAGCTCCTCGCCAGGAGGGGGTGATGTCCCCAGGGCTCAGTGCACACCTCGGTCAGTGGCATCTCTCTGTCCCCGCTGGGTAGAAGCAGGAGTGGTCATGTTTACCACGTTGCTTGGAAACCGCTGGGGGTTTGTGCTTCCCGTCCCTGCAGGCCGGGCTCTGTTGAAGCTTCCACCGAGGGCACAGTAGGAGTCTCACTGGCCTCCAAGCTACACAGGATGCCGGGCACTTTGGCTCCTTGTGCCAAGAGACCTGCAGAGAGAAGGGGCATCATTACCCTAGCAGGGTGGATGGAGCCTCATTAGCAGGAACAAGAATTGCTGCTCCTTGGTGGAGATGAGGAGAAGTCTGGCTGGCTCTCAGGGGACCTCACAGGAGGTCCCATGGGGCACACCTTGGCATCCCTTTGCCCAGTGTTGATGGTAAAATGCAGAGGTGCAGCCGCCACAGTCGAGCAGATGTGGTGACCCAGGGCTCAGATATTCCAGGGATGATGGTCCAGCTGAGCACCCAGGTGAGCCTCCAGCTGAGCCTCCAGGTGCTGAGCAGACGTGGTTGGCGAGAGGACGCGGGGAGCCTAGAACTTTGAGCCAAGAAAGGAGGTGATACGTGTCATTGCCGCCTGAAGGCCCGCAGCAGCGGCGTTGGCGGGGCGGTTGTTTGTCCAGGAACCGTTCTCTTCTGACTTCTGTTAGGGAGAGAAACCCACGGAGCCCAGAGGAAGCGACTCCGCCCAGAACTCGGGAGGGTCTGAGCCATGCGGGGCTGCCCGCCCCTGTAGCCGCGGGGCACTGCCCGGATACCCCAGCAGGACCTTGTCCCCGAAAGACAGGCCTCAATTTCCAGCCCTTTGAGAACACGTGTCCGCTGCCCAGGGTCACCCCCTCTCCCGCAGGACCCCTCACACTGGGGAGTGGCCAGCTTGAGAGCAAAGGGCCGCCGTCCTCATGCAAACTCAGGACCGCGCGGAAAGGCCCACCCGCCCCGGAGCTCCCAGTCGGGTGGGCAGAGGACTTGCAGAGGCTTCAGCTCAGCTGGGCTTGGTCAAACTCCGCCCCCTCCCGCTTCCCCCACCTCACTTCCCCAAGTATGGCCCTCCAGCCCACTTCCGAAAATCCTTCCTGTCCGTGAAGCCACCGATGGGAGTCGACCCGGGATCCTGAGTGACCCAGGAGCTCAGCCCCATCTTTGCACACCTGCATGGACTGAGACACGAGCAGGTAAACCCCTGTGCTGTGTGAGCCGCTGAGGGTCGTTTGCTGCAGCGGTGAGCTGAAGTGACACCCCCACCCCCTCCCCCGCTTCGTGGTGGACAGGTGTCCTGAAGCTGCACAACCGCTCAGGACTCACACCCAGCATCTGTGACCCACCAGTAATCGGCGGGGAGCCTGGCGTCCTGTTCCAGGGCCCTGAGAAATGCCTGCAGACTTGGAAAGGCATGCGTCTCAAGCCCAGGTCTGTCCGAGCTCTCTCCCCTGAAACTAGTTCTCTCTTCTTGCAGCGCAGCCAAAGGGGCCCCCTGAGGAAGGCGGTGCCATGGGTGTGCCAGGGGAGGGGCTTTGAAGAGGAAGTGTGTGTGTGTATGTGTGTGTGTGTGTGTGTGTGCCTATGTGCAGCTGTTAACGCTAGCTACGTGGAGGCCCACACCACGGGTCCCTGCCAGGCTTAGCCTCCCAAGCCCCACAGAGCCCCGGAGATCCTCCAGGAAGGAAGGAGAGCCCAGGGCCGGTGACCCTGGGAGGAAGCAAAGGGCTGATGCCCACCTTTGTCTGCAGGGGAGGGAGGGCTCTCCACCTGGGTTTCCATCACCTGCCTCAGGAACCTGCCCGGCGGATGGTGCCACTCTGTGCCTCTGTGAGCCCAGGTCTCCCACCCTCCAGGTGTCATCCCCGCCCCAGGGCACTAAGAGGTTGGCAGGCACCCAACCTCAGGGGTCTGCACATTCAGTCTTCCATCTCCTGCAGTGGACCTGGTGTGGCCAGGTTCTTCTTCCCAAAGGTGCCTCATCTGCTGAGAAAATGCGGGAGGAAGCACAGGGCAAGTCTGGGTGGGACTAACCACACGAGGGTGTGGGGGGTACCCTTTAATCAGAGAGACTGCTCCTGAAAGATGATAAGTTCTCCAGTTTCGAGCTGGAAGTGGCTGGTGAGGAGATGGGGAGAGACCCAGCCCCACCAAGAACGCACCTGCTGAGCCCCAGGCCAGCACTGGGGCTGCCCGCACCTGGTCCCAGGTGTGCAGGGCAAAAATAAGGACGTGGCCAAGGACTTCAGGGCCCGCCCTCTCCTTGCAGAGGCTTCCAACCCTTTCCGTGTCCAAATGCCGCTTCTTTTGTGAAGCCGGTCACAGTAGATGGTAGCTGATGTTTTGTTTTTGTTTTCAGTGTTCTCAGTTGGCAAAATATGAAGCTGGCATCCGACGACAGGAGCTAAAGTTGATTTCTGAAATTTTAATTGTTTGCGAAATCCGCGGGCCTGGGACTTTGCATGAATCCTCTGTTTTAATTCTCACGGCTTTCCCCAAAGGATGGAGAATACTGTACCCACTTGATGGATGGGGGAAACTGGGGCAGGGCAGGGCCTGCCTGAGAGCTCACCCCGAGGGTGGGAGTGGCTGTCTGACCACCCAGCTTTCCCCCTCAGCCCTTTCTCATGGGTCCGGCCACCATCCTCCAGGATGAGGGTCTCCTGATGCCATCAGCCGGCGGCAGAAGTGGTCACTGGCACTGAAGGTGCACCCGCTCAGACCCAGGGCTCCGCCCCTGCACCCCCTTAACCAGTGGCTACGCCGTAAGCCCCATGTCCACCCTCCCCCCACCGAGGGGCAACCAGGGCCCCCTGGAATAGCTGTCATCCAGACTCAGCCTTCCCAGCCCGGCTGGCCCACGGGCCTCCCCTCCAGGAGCAGGTTTTGGGCCACAGCCATGGGGGCTTGGCCCCAGGCTGGTGAGCCAGGGGGTCCCCAGCCACCCCGCCCAAGCTGCCGGCAGCCCTCTGTCCTGAAATGGCCCGGACCAAAGGGCCCAACTGCAGTTACTCAGTGACAATGAGGACAAGTTGTTTGCCGTGGCCACAGGCCAAGGGCTCCAACTGTGGTCTTGCCTCGCCTCCGCCTCGAGAGACATCTGGGCAGGGGGCGTGACGCCTGAGCCCCCCGCTCCCCGCAGGGTCAGCTGCAGCCTCAGCTCTCGCTGATCCGCACGGGCGAGCTGGCCCCCGGTCATGCGGCGCCTCCCCAGGCTGGCACTCCAGGCCCCAGCTACCCCCTCACCTGATTTCCAGCAGCCCCCCCATCCCCCGCCGGCCTGAGCATCCTGAGGTCCAGCCAGATCCCACTCTTCCCTCCCCTCTGCCTGGAGAGCCGCGCCTCACCCGCTGGCCACCGGATCTACAACATCCTGTGGGTCCTTTGCAGCAGCACCTCCTCTGAGGGCCTCCGGTCCCCCAGGAGTGCTCTCTGTGCTCTGGGTCCCCGCGGCTCTTTCTCGGAGTCTGTGTTGTCTCCTATAAAACAGGCACAATGACAGTGCCTCACACACCGGGGGGGCGGCGAGGACTGGGTGGATGAGACAGTCCGCGCAAATTCCGGCCGCCCGGGTCTAGCAGCAGCTCCATGAAGGGGGACTGATTATTATTGCTATTGTTGCAGTGCTTCTCCAGAACGCTTTTCTTCCATCCTCCCCACAAACGCAGCTCTTTCCTGAGCTCCGCCTGCACCCTCCGGCTTCTCCCTCTCCCCACCCACCCCGGGCAATCCCACCTCTGCCCGCAGCCTTGGCCACCACCCAAAGCTGCCCCACCTCGACGCCCCTCAGACCCAGCATCCCAGCTGCATCACGTTCCCCGTCTCCTCCTGCCCCAGCAGACTCTGCGGCTTGGGTCCTGGGAAATCACTTCCAACCCCACTTGTGGTAGCAAATCCTATATTATTTAGGAATGCATTGGGCTGCAAATAATAGAAGGCCCAGTGAACGGTGACTTAGCCAAAGAGGGGTTTGTTTCTCCAGCATAACGGAGTCTGAAGTCTGGCTGTGACGCTGGTCCCACTGTCCTGGGGCCAGGCCCGGGTGATTTCTCTTGCCCATGACCTCATTGCTGCAAGAAGGCTGCCCTGGCTCCAAACACCAAGTTCACAAACAATGTCCAGAGGCGGGAAACAGGAAGAGGGGCAGGGACAGCTCCCCATCTCAGGGAGGACAGAGCCTTTCCCAGAAGAACCTCCGGTGAATGTCCCCCTCGCCTCTCTGTCCCCTGAGTCACACTAGTCAGGCCTGGCTCCTGTGGCCACCCCTCGGCTGCAAGGCAGTCTGGGAAGGCAGTCTCGTATGCCTTCATAGAACGGTGAACGGCCATTCCCAGTGAATGGCGGCCCATGTACCCATCACCCATGCCAGAACCTGGACCCCTCCTTCCTCCCCACCCCAGCCTCTAACCGCCGTGTACCCCACCTCTCCCTCCCCACCAGACCCTAGACAAGGTCCCAGGGCAGCAGGTCAGGATGCACAAGGGGCTGAGGCAGGAGCCAGCTGAGCGTTACCAAACAGAGCACGTTGCTCCCGGGGACGCTGCCGTCCCACCTGAAGGGTAAGGGAGCTGATGCTGACATACCTGCTCCCACGGCCACTGCTGAGGTATGGTCCTGGCATAGGACAGGTGGGCCTTGATTCTCTGCTACTTGTGACCTGACCCACTCCATCAGGCAAAGTGATGCTGGTGCCAGAGGTAGACAGTTGGGGCCTGGAAGGCAGAACAAGGGGAAGGGGCCGCAGGCGGGAAGACAGCTCCCTCCCGACCCCCCAGGGCAGGGACCTCCTTCCAGGAATTCCATTCCTGCATTCCCACCCCACTCCTCCCTCCAAGCCCTCACCACCACCCACCTCAGCCCCCAGCCCAGCCAGCCTCACTTCTTCCCAGGGACTAAGACCCTGTAAGGTAAGTGAAGTTGCTCGGTCGTCTCTTGACTCTTTGTGACCCCATGGACTATAGCCCACCAGGCTCCTCTGTCCATGGGATTCTCCAGGCAAGAATACTGGATGGGTTGTCATTTCCTTCTGCAGGGGATCTTCCAGACCCAGGAATCAAACCCGGGTCTCCCACATTGCAGGCAGATGCTTTATCCTCTGAGCCACCAGGGAAGCCCAAACCCTGTAAGTGAAGCCCCTTCTTCCCCAGCCCCAGCCCAGCTCTGGCTTGAATGATGCATCAGTCTCAAACCTCCATCTTTGCCATGGCTGCCGGCCCTGGGACCTTCCCTCACTCTGGGAAGTCCTCTCTCCCCTCTGGGGAGAGGGAAGGGGGAAGCCAGAAAGCACTGCCCCCAACGCAGGAGCAGCGCCAGCAGGGAGCAGAGCTGAGATGCCAGAGTGGCCCCTCCACTGCTGCTGGAGGCCACAGCTGAGCACAGGGGGAGAAGGACCGGGGGAGAGCACGGATGGACAGACAAGCCCATCACCGGAGGATGAGAGACGACAGTCCCAACAAGGAAGGAGCCGGGTCCTTAGAGCTGCCAGGGTCAGCTCGTTCCCCCACTGGCTCTAAAACGCCACTGCAAACTCAGCAAGCCACTTGCCTCCCAGGACTCAGTCTCCTCATCAGGAGAATGGGTACAGCCACACCTCCATCACAACTGGCTTCAAGGAAAGTGCAAGGTGGTGGACACACTCAGAAGGCACACAGTTGGGCCGGGTCCCAGATCTAGGGGCGGGTTAATGAAGGAGTGGCCACCCCAGCCTCCTGTCACGAGTGAGCCTCCCACAGCCCACCCTGGCCGCCCTGCCCCCCTTCAGAGTGCCAGGCCCAGCCCAGAGAGCGCCTCTGAGTGCCAGGCCGAGAAGGCCACTTCCTGCCCCGGCCCATCCACCCCACACCGCTGAGCCTCCGGGGCTACGAGCATCTGTTTCCCCCTCGGTCACCCCACCAGACCAGCAGCTCCAGCAGACGGGCCCAAGCTCCCCAGCATCCCCACCCGGTGCTCCAAGTCAGGTCGGCATGCTTCTTCCCGCTGCATCGCAACTGTCTGCGTTCTCTCACCTGGCCACCATCCAGCCCCGGAGGGCTCAGACCCCCTTGGGACTCCTCTCTCAGGCCCCAGCCTGCTCAGGGGCTGCAAGCTCACAGTCAAGGGCGGGGTTCAGGAGCACCCCCGGCTCCCGGGGGGTCGTGCAGCAGGGCCTCAGAGAATCTGTGGCCACGAGGCTCAGGGGCGGCCGTGAGTCCTTGGTGGCCGTCCCTGGGGGTCCCCTGTCTTCTCACTGCAGGTGGGATCTGAGAGATGAGACAACCCTCAGAGGCCACCGGAGGTGGGGAGGTGGAGGCCCAGAGAGGCCAGAGCTGTGTCCGAGGCAGCTCAGCAGCACACATCCTGGGCTAGGCACAGAGCCAGGACCTTGTACCTCCCAGCCCAGGGGGCCTCCTTCTCTCCCCCACTCCCCTCTACTCCCCCTCTGCCACCGTGACCTCCCAGAGTAGAACCAGCCTTGGAAAACGTCCCAGGGCTGTGGGAAGGTAGGTGCAGGAACCCTGGGGTTAAGCCTCAAAGCCCGCTTTTGCTGGCCGAGCCTCAGTTTCCCCTTAGTACTTGGCCCTTGGGGAGTCCCAGGAGACCTACAAGATTTGCAGTGCCCCCTGGGGATGAGGCCCACTCAGGAAGGCACCTTATCTGAACACCCTGGGAGAGAAGACCTTTGCCCACCCCCCACCTCCGTGTGCCCCAGGCCATCTAACTGTCCCCTGGTGGTGGGCATGCGGTGCGGCCAGCCCTCAGGCCACACCTGCCCTAGAAGCAGAGACAGGGCACCAGGTACAAGCCCCCGCCCCGCCCCCCGCTTGCCACCCCCTGAGGCCCTCCCCATGCCCACCCCATCACCTGGGATCAGAGGGCTGGTGGGGGTTCAAGCGCTGCTGGTGAGTCCCCAGCCAAGGGGTGCCCGTGTGGGTTGAGGGGTGATGCCAGCTCTCCGGGTGTCTCACTAATTGAACCCTGGGGCGTGGGCCACTGTGGTCGCCTGGGCCCATGAGGCAGATGGCAGGGCCAGCGTCTTGGGTGGAGGCGAGGCCGGGAAAGCCCCAGGCGGCAGGGCTGGGCTGGGGACAAGCGGCCCAGCGCCCGGGCAGAGGACGGGACACTGTGTTTTGATTATTTCCAGTTTCCTGACCCCCAAGTAGTGATTTAATGTTCCTGTTTACTCCGAGGGCTAGAACAGAAGGCGGGACGGCTAAGCTGGCCTCCTCGGCCTCCTCGGCATCACCCCCAAACTCCCAGCAGGGAAGCCATCAGAAGCTGCAGAAGGTCCCCAGGGGATGGCGCGGGGTCTCTGAGTACATGGGGGACCCCAGATGGGTTTGGGCCTGGCCCTGCGCAGAGCAGGTCCCACAGGGGTTGAAGGGTGTGACCCGCCCACAGGAAGCGTGGCGGGGTGGCCCTCAGAGCTGGCCTGAAAGGCTGCCTGCCCGTGGGGGCCAGTGTCCAGAGTTCGCTTGCCCTGCTCACCAGGTCAAGGGCAGATGATCAACATTCCTGGGCCTTCCCAGCACCGTCCGGGGCTAGGACTTTGGCTGGGCCCCTGTCCCCTCTCGGAGTCTGAGTACATTTCAGGGACTGCTTGGCAAGCGCAGCCAGGAGCCTGTGGCTGGCTGGGAGGGACTCCAGGAGTCATAAGCCCAGCTCCTCGCTCCCGAAATCTTGGCACGTAGAGGCCGGTTTGTAAAACCACTCGAAACACGGCCTTCCATAGCATCTTCCCAGGTTGCAGCTACACACAGCAAAGTGGAAGCTAGTCCTTTTTTAAATGACAAGGTATCTGGCTTTTTTGCTTGAATCAATACAAGTTCATGTCATCGTCGGCAAAAAAAAGGCTAAAATGCCCATAGAATTCTGCACAGGGACATTCTACTCTATGCAGCCTGTTCCTTTATGCAGGAAGCGTCCACCAGCAGTTGTCGGGCACTGGGACCACAGACCACGGGCTGGAGAAAGGATGCAGGTGAGAGCAGGGCCGTGGCCAGGGCGGGGCTCTGGAGAGCCCCTGGAGGAGGACCCGGAGCTGTGCAGAAGCCACAGGGCCAGTCCCACTGGGATGAGGTCTCGGGACAAGGAGCGGGCAGCCACGGAAGCCTCAAGGTGCCAGATGCAGCCCAGGGGGCTGCCCGGAGGAAGCATGTGTGCCAAGCATCACGTGACTCCTTCTCCCCATGAGCTACAGCCACAGAGACAGCAGAAAGAGCGCAGATGTGAAATTCAAGGATCCCAGAAGGCCAGGGGCCCCCAAGTACTCACAGGGACCAGCTTTCTAGCCTTCAGCTGGCAGAGCCCAAGATGCCAGGAGGATGGTGTCTGCCAGGGACCATCCTCGCAAAGGGGGAGCACAGCGTACCCTCTTGCCCGGCCCGACCTCACTAAATCCTGGGGCCCAGAAAACTGCAGCCCCGGCCCCATCACCGCTTCTGACACCCTGGTGGACCATGAACTCAGTTTCCTCCTCACTGAAGCCAGAGTTGAGCCCGAGGACCCTTCCCGGTGGCCCACCACCCACTGCAGAGGGATGGGGTGACGAGCTGGTTTCTGGGGCCAGGCCCATTGCCTGGAGAGAGCTCACTCCTGACCCCCAGGCTGCTGGACTAGAACCGAGGGCCCCTCAGCCCTCCTCAGCCAGCACTCACACCACCCCTTGTCCAGCCCCAGCCCCGCGTTGCTACAGCTGTGTGGCTTCAGGCAAGTTCCCAGACCTCTCTGAGCTGGGGCCCGTGACGCCCGGAATGGGAGCGAGAGTCAGTCGTGAGCAGACGTGAACAGTCTGAGGTGGGTGTCCAGGTGAAGGCCACTCTGGAGAAAGCTGTACAGAGCCGCCCCAGGTGGAATCTGAAGAGCTGTGGGCAGGGCTGCGCTCTCCACGTGCTCAGAGACAGCGGGGCAGGCGCACGGATGCAGACTCACCTCCAAAGCCCTGTCCTGTCCTTGCCAGTCGCCCCCTCTGAGGCCTCCGTGGCGGGAATGATGAGAGGTGTCCAACAAGTGCCTGTCTCATAGTAGGTGCTCAGGAAACTCCCTCAGGAGCCTGCATGTGACAGGACCACTCTAAAACGACTGGACAGTGTGGCCCCCAAAGCTGAGACGCCAGGCCCCAGAGGTCAGCGGTCACTGCCCGCGATCCCTGCCCACGATCCCCACCCCGGAGTGACCCCCAGGCATCGCTGGGTTAGAAATGCTGGGCCAGGGCATTGGGGGTGGAGTGAGAAGGGGGTGCTGTTTGTGGAAAGAAGTGGAACAATCGAAGCCAGCTCGTTCAAAGTTAGAGTCCCTTTTTCCAGAGTGGTTGTTTGGAAGGGAAAAAACATTGTCCAAATCACAGCCGAGAAAACCTGCAATTGCCAGAGAAATGGGAGTCGGTGGCCAAGAAGGATTGCAAAACACCGGCCCTGGGGAAGAGCCGGCCTGTGCCAAGGCCCACAGAGCTGGGCTCAGGGCACCTTCCTGGGCGCTGGCCTGGCCGGGAGGCCCAGAGTCCAGACCCCCTCACCCCAGCCATCCCAGCCCAGAACTGGGGACACAGAAAGACACAACCAAGTGGTCACAGGACATCCCGGTTTGCAGCGATCCCCCTGCAGATTCCCAGAGAGCCTTCGGGAGGAGGGTCCTAGCACCAGGAGGTGGAGGACTGGAGGGGACAGCTGAGGGGTGACCAGAACAGCCCCCGGCCTCAGTACTGGGTCCAGCGTCCAGGACTGTGGGCAGAAAGCATGCAGGAATGGGGGCGGGGGCAGTCTGCAGCCACCAGGGGACGAGAAGGAACCAGTCACTGCGGACCTGTCCCCAGGGTCCCAAGGCCCCACACTGTGCCCACCGTCCGCCCAGCCCCAGCCCTTCCCTTCCTCCCAGCAGCCCTCCTCCTGCACAGGACATCCTGGCCGACCCCACCCTGGGCCAGGCAGGGCCAGCCTGGCCAGGCCAAGTGAAGGGGCACTTCCTGAACCCACCAGTCTGGGAGGTCAGGTTCCCCAGAACAAGTTGGCTCTGAGATCCACTCACCTGCTCACGCACCAGTGCCCAAGGGGACCATGCACGTGCCATCCTTGCCCTCTGGTGAGGAAGAGAGACGTTTAAAACACAGCCACACATGTAACTAAATGGCAGTAAGTAGCGGACTGTCTAAGAAGGAGACCTCCCGGGGGCCTCCTCCAGGGGCCCAGCGGGTCTCCCTGGACTCTCGTGTGTGATCACAGCCCTGAGAAATCAGCCTGGAGTGGGAGACCCCTGAATACTTGCCCAGTTCAAGGGGTGCCAACCCAGAAGCACAGCGTAGGTGGCAGGGTCATCCCCCAGCACCAGGTATGTCCATTTTACAGAAGGGAACACTGAGGCTTGGCAAGACAATACTACCCAGGGAGCCTGACATAGAGCACGTTGTCCTGTGTGGACTCCGTGGCCCCCTAATCCTGGCTGCTGCCCCTAGGGCTCTCCTGAGCGACAAGCAGGGGGCCAGGAAGCAAGGCAGCCACAGCCCATCAGCGCCTCGGTGGGATTCAGAGAAAGGGCATCCCTTGAGGTGGGAAGCAGCCTGTATCCCACCCTCGCCCCCTCAGCCGGTTGCTTCCATGGGGCACGACCACCCCAGCAATAACCGTAGCCCCCACGCTGCCACTTTCTAGTGCACCAAGACTTGACTCCGCCCCTTGGAGCCCCACGCCCTTAGTGTTTGATTCCACTGTTTCAGGGGGTGACAGTTGGAGCAAAGCCTGTCCCTCCAACCAAACAGCAAGCAAACATAAGGATGGGGCCTGCGTGTGTCTTGCTCACCTGTGACAGTTTCACTCACCAGCACCAAGCCTGTCTTATAATTGATGCTCATAAATATTTGCAGAAGGAAGGCTCCCCCAACCTTAAAACAAGTCGATCAACCCCATTTCACGGATGAGGTTGGAGAGATGCAGTGACTCACCTAAGGTCACACAGCAGGACTGCGGGACTGGACGGGAACCCTGACCCTGGTCCCCAGAGCACCCCCTCCTCCTCACCACCACTGGCGCACAGGCTCCAGCCTCCTGGGCTGCCTCCCGAATGTCGAAAGATGCTCACTCCCCAGCCTGGGCTGCGAGCCGCCTCCTGACTAGGGCAGCCTCTCAGCCAGAAGGAAAAAGAGGCAACGTGGGCAGGGCCAAGAGCCTAGCCAAGGGGCTTGAGCCTCTTCCTGCTCTGCTCACCCCTGAGCTCTTCCTTGGTTTCCCTTTCATCACACAAGAGGTTTTTTGCCCCAGTAATAGCCAAGACCCTTTCCTGTCTGACACAGTGTGGTCTACAGTTTAGAGCAAAAATGTTTAAGTCTATAGCACACATATCCCTACACGTGATTTCCGCACTTACAGCAGACATCCCCAATCAATCACCAATCTTTCCAACATCACTAATCACTCACCAATCAGTCTTTCCCACTGAGCTCACACGGAACACTAGAATCCTTCTCAACACAGAGCACAAGGTAACCATTTGATCAAAGTTGACAAATAAGATAAAATCCTTGGTCTAGAGTGAAGCTCAGAGAAGGCAATGGCACCCCACTCCAGTACTCTTGCCTGGAAAATCCTATGGATGGAGGGAGCCCGGTAGGCTGCTGTCCGTAGGGTCGCACAGAGTCGGACACGACTGAAGCGACTTAGCAGCAGCAGCAGCAGTAGAGAGAAGCTAGGTTGGGAGCCAGCCCTGAGGATCAAGCCTCATACTATTATCAAATAGCACCTACCTTTCCATTGTTTCCCCATCTATTTGCCATGAAATGATGGGACTGGATGCCATGATCTTAGTTTTCAGCCAACTTTTTCACTCTCCTTTTTCACTTTCATCAAGAAGCTCTTTAATTCTTCTTGGCTTTAAGATCATGGCATCCAGTCCCATCATTTCATGGCAAATAGATGGAGAAACAATGGAAACAATGAGAGATTTTATTTTGGGGGCTCCAAAATCACTGCAGTGGTGACTGCAGCCATGAAATTAAAAGACGCTTACTCCTTGGAAGGAAAGCTATGACCAACCTAGACAGCACATTAAAAGCAGAGACATTATTTTGCCAATAAAGGTCCATCTAGTCAAAGCTATTGTTTTTCCAGTAGTCATGTATGGATGTGAGAGTTGGACTGTGAAGAAGGCTGAGTGCTGAAGAACTGATGCTTTTCAACTGTGGTGTTGGAGAAGACTCTTGAGAGTCCCTTGGACTGCAAGGAGATCCAACCAGTCCATCCTAAAGGAAATCAACCCTGATTATTCATTGGAAGGACTGATGCTGAAGCTGAAACTCCAATACTTTGGCCACCTGATGCAAAGAACTAACTCATTGGAAAAGACTCTGATGCTGGGAAAGACTGAAGGCTGGAGGAGAAGGGGACAACTGAGGATGAGATGGTTGGATGGCATTACCGACTCGATGGACATGGGTTTGAGTGAACTCCGGGAGTTGGTGATGGACAGGGAGGCCTGGCATGCTGCAGTCAATGGGGTTGCAAAGGGTCGGACATGACTGAGCGACTGGACTGAACGGCCTTTCCAAGGGAAGCACCGTGAATAGTGGTCTGTGACCATGCTGGTGAGGAGTATCAGGGCTGCATTGTGTCCACGGCTGCTGCCCCCCGCCAGGCTGATGCCGCCAAGACCAGCGGAAGACCCAGGTGCAGGCCAGGCCCAGCCCTAGGTGCACGGTCAGAAGGTTTGCCCCACGGCCGTCTCTTTGATGAATGCTCTTTCTGAGTGTGCCTCCTCTTTTCATCTCAGCTCAGATCCCATCTCCTCCAGGAAGCCCTGCTCCAGTCTCCCCTCCCGTTAGTGAGGGGTCCCTACGGTGCCCATACCGGCCATCACTCCTGCAGCCGCTCAGCAGACACACTGTGTCGTGATTGCCTGTGAGCAGATAAAGCCAAGGCCCCAGCTCCAGGTCCAGCACCTGTGGGGACGACTCACCTGGCGAGCGGGCAGCATCTGCTCACCTGCTCACATGCCAGGCCCTGGGGGTTCCATGCATGTGCCATCCTTGCCCTCTGGTGAGGAAGAGAGACATTTAAAAGATAGCTGTATGTATAATTAAATGGCAATAAAGTAGCAGACTGTCTAAGAAGACCTTCCAGCGGGTCTCCCTGGGCTCTCGTGTGTGATCACAGCCCTGGGAGCAGGCAGGGTGCTTTGCCTCCCTCCTTCCTTAGCCTCCCCAACCACCCCTTTGCAGAGGAGGCCCCGGACCCCCAGGGGGGAGGGAGGGGCCGAGGACCCCCAAGCGGGAAGTGCAGCCCCTGATGCTTCACCCCAGCCAGATCCCTGCTTCCCCTGGGCCCCGGTTTCCCCTGGATCCCACCTCCTCTCACGAGGAAGCAGCTGCCCCTGGTCAGGCCCTTCTGGGTCAGCCCACAGCCGAGTCGGGGCCAGAGGCCACCCGTAGGAAGCTGCCTGCCTTGGGCCCTACAGTAGGTCCCAGGCCGACTGGTCTGGTGGCCGAGCCAGTCTCCTGGCAGAGGGGTGACTTCAGCTCAGCTAGGAAAGGTGGGCAGGAGAGGGCAGGGCCAGGAGGCAGCCCCCACTGGGGCCAGCCCGGCCGGCACAGGAGGCGGGGAGAGCTTTCTACCTGGGCAGTGATGCACTAGCAGTGATCAGGGCTCACAGGCTCACCACTCCCCAACCCATCCCCCTGCCAAATTGTACTTAATGATAATGACAGACGATGGCAGGCATCCACGCCACGGCGCAGAACATGACAAACACTCCGCGGCTCCGAGCCAACCCGCCCCTGTTCCCCGCGGCGCCCGGCGTTCTGCACAGGAGGCCGAGAGGGGGCATCTCGGGCCACCGGCAGCCCCCACAGCCCGGCCCAGCCTGGACTCCTCGTTGGGTGCTGTTGGGCAGGGCCTGCGGCCCAGGACCCCGTGGCCACTGGAGCCCCAGGCCCGACCCCTCTCCCATCCCCTGGTGCTGGTGTCCCTTGCCGTCACCTTCCCTTTCTAGCAAAGCAGAAAAGCCCCAGCCCAGCCCAGTGGGGGAGGGGCTCCGAACAGTCCTGGAAGACACCTCCCGCCACCCACCAGCAGCATCTAGAATCACCAGCCCAGCCCCACCACCCATTCGAGGGGCCAGTGGCTGCCAAGGGGTCTGGGAGGACCTGGGGACACCCCCAAACGGGGAGACCTGGAGGGGTGAGGGCCCTGACTCCCCTCCTAACCCAGCCTCCCTCTCTTGATGGG
The DNA here is from genome assembly GCA_917880005.1 of Nanger dama. Lineage (NCBI taxonomy): Eukaryota > Metazoa > Chordata > Mammalia > Artiodactyla > Bovidae > Nanger > Nanger dama. The sequence continues at coordinate 3,700,217 of CAKJTW010000063.1, read as the reverse complement.
GGAGCTGAGAAGAGGAGGAGCAGGGCTACTCTGTGTCCCCCAAGAGAAGCCCCAGCCCCTCTCCCAGCATTACAGGCAGCGGGGAGGGGCCTGCACCCTTCTCAACCATCGTCAGAACTGTGCCGGGGTCCTGCTCCCGCTGCATGGCCTTAAAACACAGGACCAGGCCACTGCTCCCCACCCCATCCGCCAGGAGGAGCGGGCAGAGTCTGAGGGGCAGGAATTATCACCAACGGCAGTGGCACGGTGGGGCCTTTGAGCCAGAGTTGGACCCGCACACCAGGAGAGAACGGGCCACCCAGACGGAGGGAACCGCATATTTAAGTCTCAAGATTCAAAGCCAACCGTGAACTCTCCTGGATGGACAGGAAAGCAGCTGGCAGGGAGGGGGCTGGGAAGACACACCAGGGCTGCGCCAGGCGGGCGGTGGTCCGGGAAGGCACCCCTGCTGCAGGTGGATTGAAGGGCCCAGGCTGGGCGCAGGGATGGGGTGGGCCCAGGGCCCAGGCAGCAGTGGTGGGAACAGAGACGGGGGGTGAGTGGGGCCAGAGAGGAAGGCAGAGATGCCGTCAGTGGGACCTGGAGACGAGGAAGCTACAGCCAGGGAGAAAGGGCTGGTCTGCATGATGAGGTTGATGGTGGTTCTGCTCCTGAGATGGGCACAAGAGGTCAGCAGGTATTTGGGGCATGTTTCCTTGAGATGCCCAAGCGCAGCTGGGTCCAGGGAGCACCTGGGCTCGGCACAGAGCTGTTAGCCATCATTAGCGTGTAGCATCCGCTGGCACTTAGGTGTGGGCGAGATGGTTCAGGCAAGGGAGAGGCAGCGAAGACCTAGGTCCTGGACCTGGCCTCGGACACCTGGGGCAGAGCCCTGAGCGATCCCAGAGCCCATGAGCCCACTGTGAGTGTGACAGGGAGAAAGGACATCAGAGGTCAGGGCCCCAGGCACCCAGGACAGTGGCTGTGGGTGACAGTGCTGAATGCCACCAGGAGGAGGGGCCCTGGGCTGCAGGTTAGGGGACCACGCCCACTGGGTCCCGGCAGGAGGCCGCTGCCCTTGCAAATAAGGAGAGCTCAGGAAAGAAGAAGGGGGTGAAGGTGTGGGCAGCGTGGGCGACCTGCAGGGGCAGAACACTCTGCCAGGGCAGTACCTGCCAGCAGCTACCCTGTCCCAGGCCTGGAGGAGCGAGAGGAGTGAAGTAACAAGCAGTTACCCTGTCCCAGGCCTGGAGGAGCGAAGGGAGTGATGAAGCAACTGGTACCTAGAGCCAGATGGTGAAGCTGGGTGGAGAGGGCCCTGAGAGACGAAGGAGATGGGGAGGATGCAGAGATGGTGATGGAGAGAGAGTGGGGAAAGCCCAGTGGGCACCATGGCTGGGTGGCAGGAGCTGTGGCTCCCACCTGCCCCATGCAGCATGGGACAGAGGCTCAACAGGGCTCAGAGACTCAGGGGGCAGCATCTGGCTCAGATGGGTGGACGCTCAGCTGTGGAGGGCCTTGGACTCGCCTAGGGCTGGGGCTTGGGCGGGCCAGGAGCGTGGGAGGTGAGGACTCACACGATGGGATCAGGGGCCCAGAGTGGCCAAGAGGGGTGTGACACAGAGGACTGATGGGTAAGGGGAAAGTGGAGGGGCCTGGGGTCAGGGGACAAAGAACCAGGCACAGGATGATCCGGATCAGGAACAAGGATATAGAAGGGAAAGGGAAAGTGTTATTTGCTCGGTCGTGTCCGACTCTTTGCGACCTTATGGACTGTGGCCCACCAGGCTCCTCTGTCCACGGGATTCTCCAGGCAAGAACACTGGCGTGGCTTGCCATGCCCTCCTCCAGGGGATCCTCCCAACTCAGAGACTGAACCCGGTTCTCTTGCGTTGCAGGAGGATTCTTTGCCATCGAGCCACCAGGGAAGCCCTTGAGAAGGGAAGGAGATGTGTGGATGCTAGAGGCCCAGGTTTGCAGAGCCAGAAGGGGCTGGGTGTGGGCGGAGTCTGCATGAGCCGAGGGTGTGTTGGCGACATTGAGGAGGGTCGTGGGAGCCACAGAGGTGGAGGATTGAGAGGCCAGGCGGTGACTGGGTAACCATGGAGATGTGGAACCGGGTGATGGGCCCTGGGCGGGTGGGAAGCAAAACAGAAGCAGGATGGGTGGGAAAGGGGAGGCTGGAGAAAGGGGTCTGGCTGGAGAAACCTGGGGGTGAGGGAGCCGGTGGAGTGAGGGAGGCACCATTAGCAGGTGGCCTGGGGATGGCAGAGGGGAGCCAGGTCAGCCTTGGCCAGAGAGCAAGGGGCCGTGCGGCCAGCACCCTGGAGCTTCTGGAGCATCACCCGCACAGAGCGGGAGGTCGAGGCCCAGAGAGGCAAGAATGGGTCCCCACCCAGAGCCGGGGCCTGCAGGACTAGGACTGCCTGACACCTATTTCCTGCCCCCAAGATTGATCCTGCTCCTTCGGAGAGCAGCAGAGAGAGTATCCAGGGGCAGGTGGTCCCCAAGGACCCATGGGACGCCCCCCGCCCCCGCACCTCCAGCCCTGGCTCCACAGGTAGCCCGTGGGCTCCGGGAAGGCTGGGCCGGGCTGTGCGGCTGGGAAGTGGGGGGGCGTGCGTGGCGCGGGCCGTCCCTGCAGGGGCGGGTGGGTGTGCTCACTGCGTGGGTAATTAGGACCGCAGGGGTGACGGGTGCCTGCAGGGAGGAGGAGACGCTTGCGTCTCCAGGCAGCGTGGGCGGGGGCCGGGGGGCGGGGCCGGGGGCGGGGCCGGCCCCACCACCCCACCCACCCCACCCGGGGGTAGGTTGGGCTGGGGGGCTGCTGCAGAGGGGGAGGGGGTGGGCGGGTCTTGGGGAGCAGGGTGAGATGGGGGCTCGTCGGCAGCTTAGCACGTGAGCCTGCCTGTGGGAGGAGGGGAGGGTGTGGGTGGGTGGGTGGGAGCTAATTAGCTGGAGCCTGGTCTCCTCGCAGAGCCTGGACGCCAGCCCGCGTCTGGCAGCCTCGACTCAGCCTGTGCCAGCCCCTCTCCCCAGTCTCACAGCTACCCCAGAACAGCCCCCGACCCCCAGCGGCCCTCCGGGGATGGCCGGACAGTTCTCCCTAGTATCCACCAGGCCATTAGCCAGGTGGGGGACAGGGGTGAACACAGAGGGCCATCGGGGGAGGGACGAGGGCCCCCCCGCTGGCTCCCACGGGGCTGCCCGGGCAGGCCCACACAAGCAGGCCAGGTCCAGGGGGCGGGAAGGCACTGACCCTCAGCACAGAGTGGGCAGGAGCAGAGCCCGAGCAGGCCCACTGCCCACACCCACCCCAGACTCTGCCTCAGGCCCGTCTGGGTTTCTGAGCTCCTGGGCCAGCCTGGGCAGTGCAAGACTCTGCCTCAGAAGCTGCTCCATCAAGGGTCTGGGGCAGGGGGTGAGGGACAGGGGCCGTGGAGGTGAGAGGCAGGCAGGCAGTGATGTTTTTGAAAAGTGCTCCAGGCCTGAGCACATGTCATTGGGTTCCATGAGGAGCTGAACCTCATGCTTCTGACTGCACTCAGTAGGCACTTAATAAACAGTGACCCCCTGGGCTTGGCTCCCCTGGGGCTACAGTCTTCACAATTTCTTTTTCCTGGTTATTAAAGAAAGGCACGTCCACAACATCGCTGCAGAAAGTGTGGGGAAACAGAGACAAGCGCGCAGAAGGGAACCCGGCCGCCTTGAGTGGCCAGGCGGGCGGGCCTGCAGCCACGTCCGGGGGCCTCACAGGGATCCTCTGCTGTTCACCTGCACCAACTCGCTCAGCCAGCCCGGAGCCAGAGAGGTCCACAGCGGCCTCGACAGGCGAGAGGCCTGTGCTGGTGACCGCAGCCCCACAGAAACCAGGCCCTTGTCACCAGAACCTGTGAGCGGCCCTGCACACAGCTAAGCCTTAACAGATGTCATTTAGCCAAGGACCTTGAGGTGAGATGAGCCTGGTTTAGCGGGGTGGGCTCTAAACGCTGTCACGGGTGTCCTTACAAGAGGGACGGAGGGACACGAGGCATACGGAGGAAAGAGTCACGTGGAAACAGAAGCGGAGATGGGGATGACGTGGCGACAGACCCAGGCCGCCGGCAGCCACCGCAGGCTGCAAGAAGCCCGGAGAGCCGGCTCCCCAGAAGCCTCCAGAGAGAGCCCGGGGCTGACACACCTTGATTTCAGCCCCAGGCCTCAGAGCTGTGAGAGCCACCTCATCTGTGGTCATTTGTCACGCAGATTAACACAGCAGCTCTGTTCACCAGGGTTCTTCAGAGAGAACAAGATGAGTGTGCAGAAAGAGGAAGAGAGTGGGCCCCATGATTACGGAGGTGGACAAGTCCCACAGTCTGCAGAGTGAGTTGACCAGCCGGGAGGCCCAGTTGACAGTTTGGTTCCGGTCCATCTCAGCCTGCCGAGCTGCTGTGACAAAATGCTCCTGACAGTGCCTTAAAAACAGCAGACATTGACGTCTCATGGTTGTGGAGGCTAGACGTCTGAGGTCACGTGCCAGCGGGGTCGAGGGGGCCTTTCATTGTGTCCTCATAGGGAGGAGGGCGCGAGGGAGCTCACTAGCTTCTTTTCCAAGAGCTCTAGTCCCACGCGTGAGGGCTCCACTCTCACAACCCAGCCACCTCCCAACGCCCCCCAGCCCACTTATACCATCATCCTGGGGGTTAGGTTTCAACATCTGAATTGGAGGGCGGGGACAGTCAGTCTTGAAGGAAATCAGCCTTGAATACTCACTGGAAGAACAGATGCTGAAGCTGAAGCTCCAATACTTTGGCCACCTGGTGCAAACAGCCGACTGTTTGTTGGGAAAGGAGCCGGATGCTAAGAAAGACTGAGGGCTGGAGTAAGCAACAGAGGATGAGATGGCAGGATGGCATCACCAACTCAAAGGAGATGAACTTGAGGAAACTCTGGGAGAAGGTGTGAGGGGCAGGGAGGCCCGGCGGGCTGCAGTCCATGGGGTTTGCAAAGAGTCGGACAGGACTGAGCAACTGAACAACAACAGTGAATATTCAGACCACAGCATCATCCAGGCCCAAAGGCCTAGGACCCAGGGGGCACTGATGGGGCCGTTCCATCCAAAGGCCAGCAGGCCCGGTCCCCAGAACTGAGGTTTCAGTCCCGGTCCAGAGGCATGAAAAAGAGGACGTCCCAGCTCAACGTCTGTCTGGCAGGAAGAATTCTCTCTTCCCCAGGGGCGGGTCAGCCTTTTATTCCAGTGGACTGATTGGGTGTGGCCCACCCACCTTGGAGAGGGCAGTCTGCTTCATTCCGTCTACAGATTTAAAGGTTAATTTCATCCAAAACACCCTTACAGAAACACCCAGAATGATGTCCAGATATCTGGCCACCCTAAAGCCCAGGCAAGCACACACAGAGAATTAAGGGTCACAGGGGCCATGGGACACGATGGCGGACCTTGTGTGCAGGGTGAGGAGCCCTGTCTTTATTCCAAGGGCCATGGAGAGCCAAAGAGGAGTGAGGACAGGGAGGCGTTGGGGTGAAACTGTACACGAGAGAGACCTTGTGCCGTGACTGGAAGCGGAGACTCAGGAGGTGGTCCGAGCAGGTCCAGGTGCCGAGGACCGGGAGGAGGGGACGTGTGGGTCCCCAGGGCAGGCATGGGCAGACGGCCATGGAAGCATAGGCCCCCTTTAGCAGGGGGTGACCTAGGGCATCATGGCCTTGGCCCACCTCCACCCCCTGTCAGCCCAGGTACCCATCCTTGGGATGTTCTGATGTGCCAGGGCCACACGGGGTGCCCACGAGTGCAGCCTCAGGAGACGGGGGCCCTCCCCCATGCCAGGCGTGCCCCTGAAGGAGTGACCTTTGCTCCAGCCAACACAGGGCTCAGAGGACCCCCTAACCTCTAGCCCTGGGGTGGGGGCATGAGAAAAGCATCTTTTTACACTGAAGAAAATGGAAAAACCTCACCTCACCTCAGCTGTAATAAGCTAATTTTCTCGTCTAAGTGGGGCGTAATCAAATTCAGCCCCATAGCCTCATTTCCAGGCAACTTTATTCATTGTTATTTTTATTCCAAGAATTCTCTAGCATTTTCTGGGAGCCACTGAAGGGTTTAATAGCTGCCTAAGTAGCAATGTACCCTGTTTGGAGCAAAACCCAGGAGCAAATAGTCACAACCCGAGAGGGCTGGGAGTGGGGGTGGTTTCCTGGGAGGGCAGGGGAGGTCAGCAGCTGGCTCGACGGGTAGAATGCCAGCTGGGTCAGGGGTCTCGAGTCCCCAGGTCGAGTGATCAGTCTAAAAGGCCAGGAGCCTGCACAGAAGAAAGACTCTGGGGCCTTGGGGTTGATGAAGATGACAGCAGGCAGAGGGACCACGCCTGGGGTGCTGAGGGTGGGGTCTTCAAGCCGGAGGACTCGGGCGCCTCTGGCTTTCCTGCGACGCTGGGGCTCCAGGGAACCGGGCCGGGGTGCCTGTGTGTGTGTGCTCTGTCTCCCCATTAACCTGAGATTCACAGTCCACGGCCTCTTGGGGAGGCCCCGGCACCCAGCAAGGATGAAAGTCACCATCCCTCTACTCCACCTTCTCAGTGGCCAACCTGAGGACACCTTGTACCCAAGAGTGTCCCCAAGAGCTGGCCAGGGTCTCTGCATCTGCACAGGGTCCCCTGTGTCCAGCACGGGGACCACCCCCCCACCGCCAGAGAGAGGCGAGCCAGAGACCGATGAGGAGGCTGCCACCATGGTCCCCTGGGCTGGGGCCTGGGGACAAGGGACACTCCAGAAGGTGTACAAGTGGGGCCCACCAGGTTAATGGGCCGCGTGGATGCTGACACTGAGACACGGAGACTATGGCAGCTGGGACTGAGGCTGGTGCACGGGCGGGGTGGGGGCGGGGGCGGAGGCAGGGTGTCGGGGATGTCAGTCCAGGGTATCCCAGTAGAAAATGGGGGGTGTTTCAGAGGCCCCAGGGGGTTCCAGATGCTGGAGTTGGGAGAGGGTTTGGGTCAAGGTTAGACTCACCTGGGGGTCTGCCCCGGCCACCCCAAGCTCAGGGTCCCCCATACCACCAAATGCCTGTGTCCCACAGAAGGGCTACCCTGCCCTCAGGACTATTTTTAGCTTCTCCAGGTCCCCTCAGTTCACATCACACGTGGCTACCAGGTCCCTCTAGGCTTGATGAGTGTGTGAGCGGTCTGAGGAGGTCCGGCCTGCATGTTTCCCATTTGTGTTGCTTAAATCACTAAATGGCTCCTTTGTAAGAGTCATTTGACGTTCAGGAAGTCTTTGATGCCTTTCAAAGGGCTTTTTTATAAGTGTTTCTAATCCTTTTCTCTTAAAAACAGGAAGTTACACTTTGTTGACCGTAAACACCAGAAGGTCCTAGTCTGGTCAGAGATGCACAAGCCACAGGCTCCTGACGGTTGAGAAACCCACTCAGGCTGGCCGGGCCCTGCACATGGGGCGCTTCAAGCCAAGGATGGAGCCCGGAGCCTTTGCCCACATCCCCAGGCCCAGCGCTGGGTCACAGACCACCGTGTGGGGGACCCTCCCCATGGCGGGGTGCCAGGACTCACGCCCGTCCTCGGCAGGGGCGTCTCCTCAGGGAGCAGCCCCACCACTGCCCAAGCCAGGCACCCCACTCATCCTCAGTGACCCCCTTCTTCAGCCCCGTTCCCCTGCTGCTACCCTTTCTACCCTGTAGATCCAGGCCCCTCTCCCCTGCAGAGACCCTCCTGGCTGCCCCTGTCCTGAAAAGGGGCCCAGAGACCTTGTTTGCCTGAATGGGACCCCCAGGATTGGGCTGGACCCCAACCACCCGCCTTCCCCCTCTGCTCCAACATCACCAAACAGCCAGTGAGACCCTAACATCTCCATTACTTCGCAAGCGCTGTTCCCTCTGACTGGAAAACTCACCTTCCACTCAGCCACACAGCCAGTGCCCCCATCCCTCGTGCCCTCCTCTCTTAAGGCCTTTCTGGCTCCCTAAGCAACTCTTCCCCTCGAATCCCAGAGCCTGGTGCTCTGCTTTAGGCGTCTGTCATGTTCAGGGTATACATGCAAAAGTAATATCACCCTACCAAACCCAGAAACCCTCAGAGACGGAGCTCTGCCTTTTCATCTCCACCCCAGATAGCCAGCATAGCCCCGGCCGTTCGTCAGAGGGGCTGCCCCCAGCTCAGGACTCAGACTCTGATTCCAGCCAAGGGCCTGGGCCTCCCCAGGGAAGGGGCGGGAGTCCATACCTCCAAGCTGGCAACAGAAGTTGGTAAAAGGAATTTGGCCTCTACGCACCTGTGCCCATACCAAGCCCCCCACCCCCAGAGACCAGGAGCTCTTGGTCACGTTGCCCAGAGCCATACCCGCTGCAGCACCTGCTGGGTGGCAGCTCTGGGCAGCAGGAACCGCCCCCCATCCCCCGACCAGGAGGAACCAGGCCTTTCTCCCCGAGAGCAGGACACCAACAGATGCTGGGGTCTGGAGTTGGGCTGGGGCCAGCAAGGAAAAGAACCCCGGGGGCCCTGCAACCCAAGGGAGTTGAGAACAGCCATTCTGCCCTGGTGATATGCAAACCGAGCCCAGTCATAGGAACACAGTGGACACTCAAACCCCAGCTGGATCTGAAGATGTCTCAGCTCCCTTCTAACTTAGGCATTGATCATTCATTCATTCACTCAGCAAAGATGCTCAGCCCTGTGCCCGGGTGCTGGGGCTCAGAGATGGACCAGAGAGTGTCCTGCCCTCCACAAACCCCAGCCCATGGGGAGACACATCCAGAAACAAGCCAAGACATCCTCCAGAGCGTCAGGAATCATCCTGTTCACCGCTGCACTCTCAATGCCCGATACAGGGCCCAGCACACGGCAGGTGCTTTTGTGGACTAAGTAAGGGGACTGAAGGCCCAGAGAAAGGCCAGCAAGGGAGTCAGGTGCAACCCCTAAGACACACGTGTGCTAAGCAAAGGGTTGGGACCCCATCGAGGGTGCAGGGAGACCCTAGGTTGTGGGATCAAGGAGCAAAAAGGCGCCAGGTTTGTCTTCATGCAACATGGGAGAGGTGCAGGGGTGGGGTGTGTTGCAGGGGGGCAGATATTGTAGTAGAACTGTGGGTCACAGACCCCAAATGTCAGTGGCTTCAGGAAAGAAAGGGTCCCTGCTCAGTTAGCTTCCCTGGTGGCACAGTGTCTGCCTGCAGTGCAGGAGACCCAGGTTCAGTCCTTGGGTCAGGAAGATCCCCTGGAGAAGGCAATGGCAACCCACTCCAGTATTCTTGCCTGGAGAATCCCATGGACAGAGGAGCGTGGTAGGCTACAGTCCACGGGGTCACAAAGAGTTGGACACACGACTGAGCGACTTCACTTTCTTTCCTCATTTAGAAGCCTGGACTGAAACTGGAGCTCTTCTCCACGTGGTCGTCGGGGTCAGCCTCCTCTCTGGCCGCTCTGGCCCGGGCACGTGAGTTTGCATGGACCCTTGCCAGCTGCAGGCCAGCCTGCCCTTGGCTGCAGGGGAAGCTGGGAAAGGCCATCTCCTGGGGCAGCCAGGTGCTGGAGGAGCAGCCAGTGGGGACAACTAACCAGGTCTGCCAGGGCCACTGATTAGGGGGCAATTTGTGCTTCGGTTCTGGAGAGAGGCAGGTGGCCCAGCGGAGGAGGGGGACTGTGGGATAGAAGGAGCTGGGGTGGGGTAAGGGCAGAGGAGGGGCAGATCTGGGCAGAGGGAAGGTGGCGAGAGACACCAAGGTGTGTTTGGCCACGTTGAATGTAACCTGCCCGGAGGACAGCCTGATGGAGCAGCTCAGGGGACGCGGTGGGTGGAGGACACACCCCCAGGGAGAGGGCAGTGCCCAGTGGTGACTGGGCCAGAGACTGCACCAGATAGGGGAGGCCACAGGCAGAAAGGCAGCATGTTAGGGTTAGGGTTTGGGTTAGAGTTAGCTGCCGTGGTGGCTCAGATGGTAAAGCATCTGCCTGCAATGCAGGAGACCTGGGTTCAATCCCTGGCTCAGGAAGATCCCCTGGAGAAGGAAATGGCAACCCACTCCAGTACTCTTGCCTGGAAAATCCCATGGACGGAGGAACCTGGTGGGCTGCAGTCCATGGGGTCCCAAAGAGTTGGACATGAGATATTACTTGCCAACAAAGGTCCGTCTAGTCAAGGCTATGGTTTTTCCAGTGGTCATGTATGGATGTGAGAGTTGGACTGTGAAGAAAGCTGAGCACGGAAGAATTGATGGTTTTGAACTGTGGTGTTGGAGAAGACTCTTGAGAGTCCCTTGGATTGCAAAGAGATCCAACAAGTCCATCCTAAAGGAGATCAGTCCTGGGTGTTCATTGGAAGGTCTGATGCTGAGGCTGAAACTCCAGTTCTTTGACCACCTCATGCAAAGAGTTGACTCACTGGAAAAGACTGATGCTGGGAGGGATTGGGGGCAGGAGGAGAAGGGGATGACAGAGGATGAGATGACTGGGTGGCATCACCGACTTGATGCACAGGAGTCTGGGTGAACTCCGGGAGTTGGTGATGGACAGGGAGGCCTGGCCGTGCTGCAATTCATGGGGTCGCAAAGAGGCCTACACGACTGAGCAACTAAACTGAACTGAACTGAGGACTTCACTTTCTTTTCTTTCTAGAGTTAGACAGGGCTCTGACGTGGGGGAAGGGGGCGGGGAGGAGAGCAGGAACTTGCAAAGGGCCCCATCCCCTAACCTGAAGGGGAGAAGACCCAAGCAAGTTGATTGGGAAAGGGGCTCCCAATCAACCTCAAGACTGACATGCAGCCTGAGCGTCCAGGTGGTGGGGAGAGGGGCTGAGGCCTAGGCAGGAAGTGATGCTCCGGAAGGAAGTCGGACGACCATGGAGAGTGCAGACAGCAGAAGAGGAGGAGGTCAGCGGCACAGGGGCGGAGAGCAGGGCGGTCCCCCAGCCCACCCTGAGGACCGCTGCCGAGGCCCCGCCTCCATGCCTTCCAGCCCCGCCCCCTCCCCGAGGACACGTGGCTGGAGGCGGGGCTCCAGGCCCGCCTCTTCTTTCCGCTGTGGGTGGGGGTGCTGTCTGGGGCCGGCGTCCCCCTCCTGTTTAGAAACCCGGAAGCGGAGGCCCAGAGAGGCCGAGGTCACCTGTGCCGGGCCTGCCTCCCGGCTTCGGTTTCCCGGCGGGCCCCCCATCGTTGGCACAGCGCAGCTGTCCCTTCAGGGACTGGAGTACAGAGTGGCCAGGGCAGGAAGGGGGAGACCCCGGGGCCGGAACCCCGGGAAGGCCCAGCTGGCCTGGGGAGCCTGCAGGGGCCACCCTGGGGACTGGGAGCCGGGCAGGGAGAGCCCCGCTCTGGGGCACTTTCTTCCCTCCCCCACTAGCCGGGGAATCCTGGCTGCCCGCCTCCCGCTGCAGCCTGTGCGGTTCTGGGGGACTCGGCCAGCCAGGGCCCCGGGCAGCTCCTGAAAAGGCTTGTGCTGGGACTCCTTGGCTCCCCTGCCAGGTCAGCGGAGCCCACAGCAGGAGGAAGTCAGACCAGCAGCCTGGGCCCCCTTTGGGAGCACTCACATTTCCAGGAAAATTGCAAAACATTTGAAAGACAAATGGTCAGTTCCTTGTAACCCTTCCCCATTTTCCTGAAAAGAGATGTTAGGGGGAGGGAGTGTGCTGGTGGAGAGGGTACCATGAAGGGCTTCCTGGCCGCCAAACTGTGCCCATCCCCAGGCAGGCTTGTAGGCAGCAGGGGAAGGCCAAAGGCGTGGGGGAGCGGGGCAAGGGGGCAGGCAGTGGGGGTGTGGGAGGCGCCCCCTGTCAAGCTCCGACACCTCTGCGCAGCTGTTGCCCAGGAAGCTGTCATACCCCCCTTCTTGCACGACTCCAAGCCGTGACCGGCACTGTCCAGCTTCAAAGGGGAGAAGCTGGGACAATGACTTCCCTGGTCCCGTGGGCACGGAGCAGCGTCCAAGGATGGCCCCCATCCAGAGGTTCACCTCCTGTGTGAGCCCCTCCCCTGCAGGGCAGGCTGAGCCCCCGTGACTCATTCTCAGAACTGATGAAATGTCATTCCCACAACTCGGCCATGAAAGGCTGGCCTTCCGTCTTGTGGGACTCTGCCGCTCGGCCTCTGGGATAAAGCAAGCTGCCGTGTTGGAGGGGACCCACGTGGGCAGAGACCAAGGGCAGCCTCCAGCCATAAGCTCGTGAGGGATCCTGATCCTGCCAGCCGCCACCAAGGGAGCTTGGACGCTGATCCTCCCCAGCTGGGCCTCAAGATCAACACGGCCCAGGTGACACCAGGGGACCCAGCTAAGTGATGCCCAGAGTGAGGGCGTAAGTCTTAGGCACTAAGTTTGGGGGTACTTTGTTACGCGGTGCTGGGTGACTGACACAGCTGGCATCAGATAAGACACAGACAAACGCAGCAATCTGAGACTGTGACCTTGAAATCATCGAGCAGTGGCCCCCTCTGTAAACTGGCAATGCCCACCTCCCCTACAGGGCGCCAGGAATGATAAATAGTGTGATGCAGCTCAGGCACCCAGCCCAGCACCAGCCTCAGAATGGAGAGGTGTGCTGTGCTCACCTACTCCTCCAGGAAGCCCTTCACGATCCCCCAGCTGGATCTTGCCTTCGCTCCCTCGGGCACCCCTATGAAGTGGCTGTATCTCCATCTGGAGTGCTTTGCTTTCCCCTGAGCTTCCAGCCTTTTGAATCCAAGTCTGATGCTCCAATGACCTCTACCACACCCAAGAGCTGCCATAGTTCTTCCCAGTCCAGCAAGAATGAGGCTTGAGGGTCCCACAGCAGGTGTTCAACCAAAGCTTGCTCAGAAGAAAACGGAAAGACCCACCAGACATCCCTGTCTGTGAGACAGGACCTGGGATGGTGACCAGGACAGGCTGGGCAGGTGAGACAGAATCCCTCTGCTCATTCCTCCTATCCCTGAGCCCTTAATCCCGGTTAGGTGGGGGTGCAGGGCCCTAGGGCACTGAGGATGAGAATGGAAGGAGGTCTGGGGACCCTGACCAGGCCAGCTGCAAATACTAGGTGCCACTGAAGGGCTCAACAGAGCCTTAGAACGTAGGGCTGACCAGGGGCTGGAGAACGGTGGGACTGGATTCATTTCCCAACAAATCACTTTGCCCCTGAAGTGCTCAGCCAGGAGGCAATGATGCAGGTGCTTGAGGGCCAGAAGATGATCTGGGCTACTGATCAGCTGGACCACTGACTCTGGAATGCTTAGTCACGTGACATCCCCTCACAGAGCCTCAGCATCCCCAGCCAAGTGATTCAGGATTTCTCAAAGGAAGGCTTTGCACCTGCCCCTCCCCCAAAAAAATTTGCTGTCCTGAGGTGTAGTGTGAGTGGAACATCTCAAAGCAGAGCAGTCAGGCTGAGTAGCCGGGGTGGAGAATCCAGTTCGCACCAGCCTAGGCAGCCCCTCGTGTGATGGCCTATTGAAGCAGTTATTCATTCTGAGAAACCAACTGTGTCTCCAGAGACAGGAGACGCCCCCACCAAGGGGGCAAAGACTGTGATATCTGTGTGTCCCAGCACCTAGCCCCAATCGGGAAAAAAAAAAGTGGTCTCAATGGGAGTCGCTGAGTAAATGAAAGAGGGGCCCCAAGGATTTCACTTCACTTTTCACTTTCCTGCACTGGAGAAGGAAAAGGCAACCCACTCCAGTGTTCTTGCCTGGAGAATCCCAGGGACAGGGAGCCTGGTGGGCTGCCGTCTATGGGGTCACACAGAGTCGGACACGACTGACGTGACTTAGTAGCAGCAAGGACCTGTGACCTGTGCATCTGAACACCCAGTGGGCAGAGGGGCAGTCACGTTCAGAGTGCTTGGAGGAGCCAGGAAAAGAAGACCAGGGTGGCACTGGGCCCCCCACCCTTAGTGGGAGGAGTCGGGACTGGGCTGCTGAGGGGAGTGAGTGCCAACTCCAAGGCGGGCAGATGGAAGAGGGAGTGGGGGTGGGGCTGGGGCAAAGGTGCCGCTGTTCCCTGTCCCGGAGGAAGGAGCCTCTACTCTCCCACCCCCGCGGTGACTAAGGCCTCTGGGAGAGATTTCACCGTCTGTCCGACCTCAGCAGCCGGGGCCTCTGGGGCCACAGGCCGGTTCAGCTCAGGGCAAACTCCACAGCTGGGAATAAGCGGCAGCCTTCCTCTCAGCTGGTGAGCTGGGCTCCAGCCCTGCTCAGGGGGCCCCACCACCCCACCCAGGCCTGGCCTGCCTACTTCCCACTCTGGACCCTAAGCATTCCTGTCAGCAGGATGCCACCAGTGAGTTCAAGCCCGGCTCCTGAGTGGGGCCCCAGAGCTCACCCAATGTGCTGGCTGTTCCTGAACCCACTCTGCGGACTGGGGCCGGGGTTGGTTTCAGGGCGATTCAGGCTCATCACGTTCACCGTGCACTTTGCTGATGGCTCAGGGGGTAAAGAGTTCGGCTGCAGTCCAGGAGACCCTGGCTCAATCCCTGGGTCAGGAAGACCTGCTGGAGAAGGGACAGGCTGCCCACTCCAATAGTCTTGGGCTTCCCTTATGGCTCAGCTGGTAAAGAATCCACCTGCAAGGTGGGAGACCCGGGTTCCATCCCCGGGTTGGGAAGATCCCCTGGAGAAGGGGAAGGGCTACCCACTCGAGTATTCTGTCTGGCGAATTCCATGGACTGTATAGTCCATGGGGTCACAAAGAGTCAGGCGGGACTGAGCGACTTTCACTTCTTCACTTCACTTCTTATTTCTATTATTATTGCATCAGGTCCACCTCAGATCCCTGGGCATTTGACCTCAGAGGTTACAGACTGCTGCTTTAAACCACACCGCGGTGCAGGGGGGAGGGGCTGCCCCGGGCTGGTCCTTGAAGGAGCAGCGCTAGTGTTCCGGGGGAGAATGGGCGCTGCTGGAGGCTGGGCCGTCAGCTGTGAAGGTGCCTGTGATCCCCCCCTCTCCATGGAAGGCCATTTGCCCCAGCATGCCCTGGTCCCGTGGGCCCCACAGCCGCAGCAGCCTCCTGAAGGGATGTTTCTCAAGGCCTCATCTGATCGCCACTTGCTTCTGTCTGACACTTTCAGTGGCTCCCGTCACCATCCAGAAAAGGCTCAACCCAGGAGTCAACAGAATCATGGCCACAAAAGATGGCCTTATCCGAACGCTGGGAATCTGAGAACAAGTTCTTCTCTCTGGCAGAGGGGGCTTCACAGAAGTGATTGAGTTAGGGATCTTAAGATGGGGACAGGGGGGTGATCCTGGGTTGTCTGGGTGGGCCCAGTGTCATCACCAGGGTCCTTTACCTTTTAAAAAACTTTTTATCTTATATTGGAGTATAGCCAATTAACAGTGTTGTGATAGTTTCAGGTAGACAGCAAAGGGACTCAGCCATACGTGTATACGTGTACATTCTCCTCCAAACTCCCCTCCCATCCAGTCTGCAATATGGCCTTGAACAGAGTTCCATGAGCTGTGAGGTGTGTGCTTAGTTGCTCAGTTGTGTCTGACCCTTTGCAACTCTTTGGACTGTAGCCCACCAGTCTCCATAGTCCATGGGATTTTTCAAACAGGAATCCTGGAGTGGGTGGCCCTTTCCTCCTCCAGGGGATTTTCCTGACCCAGGGATCAAACTGGGGTCTCCTGCATTGCAAGCAGATTCTTAATCCGCTGAGCGATCAGGGAAGCCCAATAGGTCTATTTTATTTTATTTTAAATATTTATTCATTTACTTGGCTGGGTGGGTCTTAGTTGCGTCGTGCGGGATCTTCCCTTGTGGCACACGGACTCCCTCACGGCTTCAGTAGCTGTGGCTCGAGGGCTTATTGCCCGGAGGTGTGTGGAATCTTGGTTCCTCAATTAGAAATCAAACACATGTCCCTTGTATTGCAAGGCTGATTCTTAACCACTGAACCACCAGGGAAGTCCCTGGTTACCCATTTTTAAATAGCCGAGGTCCTCTGAGTGAAGAAGCCGGGAAAGGAGACTCGGAGCCGGAGCGCGGGCAGGTTGAAAGGCGGCCTCTAGGAGCTGGAACGAGCGAGGAGATGGCCCCTGCCCATCCTGCAGCCTCCAGCAGGAACCTTCCCTGCCAGCCCCCTTTGAGCTTCTGCCCTCCAGTCCTGTAAGGTGATATATGAAACTCAGACATAAAGAAGGCTAGGCACCAAAGAATTGATGGTTTTGAACTACAGTGCTGGAGAAGACTCTTGAGAGTCCCTTGGACATCAAGTAGACCAAACCAGTCCATCCTAAAAAGAAATCAACGCTGAATATTCATTGGAAGGACTGGTGCTGAAGCTGAAGCTCCAGTACTTTGGCCACCTGATGTGAAAAGCTGACTCATTGGAAAAGACCCTGATGCTGGGAAAGACTGAAGGTGGGAGGAGAAGGGGATGACAGAGGATGAGATGGTTGGATGGCATCACCGACTCAATGGACATGAGTTTGTGCAAACTCCTAGAGATAGTGAAGGACAGCCTGGAATGCTGTAGTCCATAGGGTTGCAAAGAGTCAGGCGTGACTTAGCAACTTAGCAGCAACAACAATTCCACTCCATCTGCAGTGATTTGTGTTACAGCAGTGATAGGAAGCGCTCACAGCCCCAACCCCTCCCCCTGGGCCCCCAGGCCTGCCTGGCCATTTTCCACCCTGGAGACAGTTGCTCCCCTCCCCTACTGCCCTGAGCGCCCAGCCCCTTCGGCCTTCCACCACACTGTTCCTTCTGCCTGATACAACCCTCCTTGGCCAGAGGCTGTCCACCGGCTCCCACACAGCACTCACCCCAGGGTCCCATCCTCACCACAGCCTTCTCAATCCTCAGGATGCTCTAGCTTGAACAGGTGATGTGTTGGACGCTAATGGGACCCATGGCCTCTAGCTCTTGAATGAGATCGCTCAGGGTTTCTAAAGGGCCTGAGCCTCAGGGATCAAAGGACAGTTCTGAGAGGGTCCCACCAGCAGGGCAGTGACCATCCTCTGGCCTTGCGTTCCCCTACTAAAGACTCAAGTTCTGGCTTCATGGGCTTCCCAGGTAATGCTAGTAATAAAGAGCCCGCCTACCATTGCAGGAGACGTAAGAGACACAGGTTGGATCCTTGGGTTGGGAAGATCCCCTGGAGGAGGGCATGGCAAACCACTCCAGTGTCCTTGCCTGGAGAATCCCATAGACAGAGGAGCCTGGTGGGCTACAGTCCATGGGGTCACAGAGTCAGACATCGCTGACACCACTTAGTACACACATTTGCCCATTCAGGTTCAAAATGGCATGGGACACTTAACTGCTGACCCTGATCTGAGGCCGCAGAAGGGGCAGGAATTTTAGAATGAAGACTCAACAGGTGGCCCTGCTCCCTCTTGGTCCACCTCCCAGGGCTCAGTCACCCCCTGGCACCCACGTGGCCCCTAACTGAGCCAGGAGCCCCTCAAGAGCAGGTGGCTGAATGCTCATCCCCTGCTCGGGGGACCCTTGCTCAGCCAGCCCACCCACACCTTCCAAAGCAGAGCTGTCGGGAAAGAAGCCAGACAGGGGTGCCGGCTGGGGAGGGGCACATGGGGACAAGCCCGCTGCCGCTGCGGCTGCTGCCTCTGCAGGAGCTCAGGAGCCGAGGGCCTCCCCCAGGATGACCCCTGGCTGGACAGAGGAGCCTGAAGGCTGCACTTCCCGAAGGTCCCCACCCCGGACCCACAAGCCCGCAGCCTGCATCTCCCTTCCCCCTGTAAGAAGGGAGGCTCTGACACCGTGAAGAAGGCTACTCAGAAATAAGGCACCGTGCATGCGTGCTCAGACGCTCCAGCTGTGTCCAACTCCTTGCCACTCTACAGACTGCCGCCTGCTGAGCTCCTCTGTACATGGGGTTCTCCAGGCAAGGACACGAGTGGGTTGCCATGCCCTCCTCCAGGGGATCTTCTCGACCCAGGGTTTGAACCTGCGTCTCTTCTGTTCACCTGCCAGGCAGGTTCTTTGTCCCTAGCGCCACCAAACAGCAAAGAGAAGGAAAAGAACAAGCGTGGAGAGGACGTGAAGAGACAGGAGCCCCCCATGTACCACTGGTATGAATGCCAAGTGGGGCAGCCAAGGTGGAGAACAGGATGGAACTTCCTCAAAAATAATCCCCAATCTGCCATTTGACACAGCAATTGCACCCAAAGAAGCTGAAATCCGAGGAGACATTTCAGTGCATCTGTGCTCCTAGCAGCAGCATCCACAGCAGCCAAAAGGTGGAAGCTGCCCGGTGCCTGCCGACAGCTGAACAAGTGATGCTTGCCAGAATGCGGCATGATTCTGTTAGATTTGACCTGAAGGAGGGGGCCTCTGACACAGGCCACGAGGCCATGATGCTCAGTGAAGTGAAGCAGTCTCCAAAGGACAAAGGCTCTGCTTCCACCCCGTGAGGCTGATAAAGACAGAAAGCACAGGGATGGCTGCCAGGGGCTGGGGGGGGGCGCGCGCGTCTCACAGGGCAGCCTCAGTTTTACAAGATGGACGCATCGTGGGGACGGATGGTGGCCTAACCCTGCAAATGCACTCGCGGGCACAGAACTGCATGCTTGAAGACAGTCAGGGTGACACATTTTATGTGTCTTTTACCACAAGTAAATCGGTTTAAAAGAGGGGCGTGGCTTGGGCTTGCACCATCTCCTCTCCAACTGTTGTTTTCAAATCCTCTGTATCTTCTTGCAGCTGAAACGGAAACCCTGTTCCCAGACCACAAGCGAACAGGGCTGCCCAGGTGGATGTGGGGCCAGACGCCCCTTGGCAGCACCCCCTGACCCTCAGCACCTCCCATGGGCAGCACGAAGCGCCCCATTTGGCGCCTCCTCCGGTCCCTTCCAGGCTGGTGGGCCCTGGAGTCCAAGGTCCCAGAGATGGAGACGGGGCTGAGGGAAGGCTCTTCCTGACTTCGCTGGTCAGCATTTCAAAGACCCTTTGGTCATACCTGGAGGTTGCCCAGGGGGCAGTTGTGGCCCGAAGGGCACCACACCACCAGTAAGGGGTGTGCAAAAGCCTCCAAAGAGCCTCCTCCTCTGAAGGGTCAAGTCGGGACGGCTCCCTGTGGGGGCAGCCTTGGGGACCTGTAACTTCGCAACATTAACAGCAGCTTCTGGAAAAGATTCTCCCCTTTCTCCTCTGCGGCCCCTTCCAGAGATTTCCCGAGATCATTAATTTAAGTGCAAGAGAAGTCCTGGTGGAAAATATTCATTGTTACAAGCTGGATGTTTCATGTGGGTTCATTAAATCCACCAGCCATCCCAGGAAAATGCTGGGGGATGGGGGGCAGGAGAGGGGCGGGTGGAGTGCAGGGGAGAGGAGAGTGGTCCCTTTGAAGAGGAAACGGGGAGGGCAGGGGGCAGGGCAGGCGAGAGGAGGGGTTACCCCTCAGCTCTCACTGAAGTGGGTTGGCTCAGCCCAGGAGAGGAGCCAACACAAATGAGCACCTTTGAAACTGGGTCCTTTCCGTGCGTCACCTCGTCTCAGCCGCCAGTCACAGAAGAGGCATCTGAGCCGCTGGGCGGTTATGCAGACTTGTCCAAGGAGCCGCGATTACAAGGGGACACGGCCAGCATGCAAAGCTGTGGACACACCCCTCTAGGACCGGAGAGCGCCACGTGCTCTGAAAGGCAGCCTCCAAGCTGAGGCCCCCTGGCCTCCGGCTGGTAATCACTTGGTTATCTTGCAAACAGTTGATGAACTTTTCCTATCTGTGTCTCTACTTGTTAGGATACATTTTGGCTGTGATAAATACATATTTGCTGTAATAAATGCCCAGAAAAACACTGGATTAAACCAGATAGAGGGCTTCCCAGGTGGCACTAGTTAAGAACCCACCTACCAATGCAGGAGACATAAGAGACATGGGTTCAGTCTCTGTGTTGGAAGATCCTCTGGAGGAAACCTTGGCAGCCCACTCCAGTGTTCTTGCCTGGAGAATCCCATTGACAGAGAGAGCCTGGCCGGCTACAGTCCACAGGGCTGCAAAGAGTCGGACACAACTGAAGCAACTTAGCATGTGCAGAAGCCAAACAAGAGAGAAGGTTGTCTTTCTTTTTCTCCCTCTCATGTAACAGTCTGAGCTTCAGCATTCTAGAGTCATGTTGTGGTAACCCAGGCCCTTTCCACCCTGTTGCTCTGTGAACCTCAAAACCCAGCTTCCATCATGTCCAGTCAAGATGGCTGCTCTGGCTCCTGCCATCACATCTGTCATCCAGCAGTGGGAGCAGAAAGAAGAAGGGGAAGCCATCTCTCTTCCTACTGGAGGAAAGTCCCAGAGGTTTCACAGATCTTGATTTCATATGTGTCATTGGTTAAATAGATACACATAGCTACAAGGGAGGCTGAGAACTTGAAAGAATAGCCATGTACCCAGTTCAAATTTGAGGTTTCTTTAGCTCAGTGGTAAAGAATCCGCTTGCAATGTAACAAATCTCGGTTCGATTCCTGGGTCGGGAAGTTCCCCTGGAGAAGGGAAAGGCATTCCATTCCAGTATCCTGGCCTAGAGAATCTCATTCATGGGGTCACAAAGAGTTAGACATGACTGAGCAACTTTCACTTTTGGAGAAGGAAATGGCAACCCACTCCAGGATTCCTGCCTGGAGAATCCCATGGACGGAGGAGCCTGATGGGCTACAGTCCATGGGGTTTCAAAGAGTCGGACATGACTGAGCAACTTAACTAACTTTACTTTTGAAAGAGTGGAGAGTGGGTCAGTTCAGTTCAGTTCAGTTGCTCAGGTGTGTCCGACTCTTTGCAACCCCATGAATCGCAGCACGCCAAGCCTCCTGTCCATCACCAACTCCCGGGATTCACTCAGATTCACGTCCATCGAGTCAGTGATGCCATCCAGCCATCTCATCCTCTGTCGTCCCCTTCTCCTCCTGCCCCCTAACAATCTCTGCCTAGAACACCATCTCCCCTCCCTCCAGGGTCACGGTGAACCAAAAGTCACGAGTAAAAGGCAGTGCAGACTGCAGGAGAGGAGAGAGATGATATGAGGAAGAATCTGAGGGGTCAGTGTCTGAACGAAGGCTTGAGGGACAACTGGAAGACCAGCCGGAAAGAGTTCCAGGAGAGGTGGTAGATAGCAGATGGAGCCCCTGTGCAGAAACTGGGTTTTGTTGTGAACGAAGCCAGAGACAGGAGTCCACGCTCAGACACAGAGTCAGATGGAGAGGCATTCCATCTCCCCAAGCCTTGGCTGGCGCTTCGTGCAAAGGCCGGTGGTCTCCACCAGTGCTCACGGGCCTGGCATTCATGGAGTCGCGGCCGTGACACTTGAATGGCAGGATCACTGGGTCAGTGTCAGACAGGGGCAGGCACTGGACCAGAAGAGGGAAAGAGATGGCCCACCTGGAAGCCTCCAAGGCCAGGCTGAGCGGTTTGGACGTTACTCGGAAGCTGTGGACATTTGCAAGTGGGACAGCATCCTGGGCAGAGAGTGGATTTTCAAACCTGGCTCTGGAGGATGGAGAGGAGGAGTGAGATCGGAGGTGTCAAAGCTTAACAGAAGGCAGCTACACACGGTCCCCAGAGAGAGACAGCATGGCACAGACCTGCCAAAGTCAGGATACCCTTCAGGCATTTGGGAAGACTTCCTGGAGGAGGCAGCCCTGCAGCTGTGCCAGCCAAAGCAAGGGAAGGGGAGGGGGGAGGGGACTTGCCCTGGAAGGGACAAGCAAGGGAAGGGTGGATAAGCCAAAGCTTGGCAGTGCCCCCAGAGATGCCCCCAGCCACTCAGAGCACCCTGGCAGCTCTAGCTGTGCCTATCCATGTCCCAGCTGACCCTCCCAGGAACCAGCTCCCATTTACCAGAAGAGGAAGCTGGAGCCCGGAGAGAGCTGACCATTTCCCTGAGGCCACACAGCAGTCATGCCTGGAGCCCTCAGCATGCTTAACCCATCCTGGGTCCAACAGGATGACTTCAGAAATGCTCTGATGCTACTTTCTTGGATTCAGGAAGGCTTTTCACCCTGCTTTATCTGCATCGTAGCCTCCAAGCATCACTCATGAGGCAGAGAGAGGGACCCACTGACCAAGAAGACAAACTGAGGCCAGAGAGGGCAAGTTGCCTGCCCAGGGGCACTGCCCGTGATCACCGGCCAGCAGGGTCTGTAGCCAGCTCCCTCCAACTCCTCGTCCTATTCCCACGATCCTGGCCTGGCTGGGGCCTTCCTCCCCTCCCCCAGCACCCCCACTGTTTTCCTGGCTCTTTCTCTCTCGGGAAGGGAGCGTGCTCTGAGTCTGTTTCCCTGGGAGAAATCCATTTTCAGAATCTGGAGGTGTTGAAATGTGTTCTTTTTCCTCTCCAGAGAGCCCTTCTTGAGGACAGAGGTACCCCGAGAATCCCTCTGGGGCCACCACCAGCCGGGGAAGGCAGCCCATCAGGAGGGCCTGACCCCAGCCAGGGTGAGGGCTGCCCTGCAAGGGGTCTGGGGAAGTGACCTATCCATCCTGGGACCGTGGGCAGTGGGGCTGCCCCGGACATGCCCACACCTGCCCCCTGACTTCTGGAGACCCTCAGCTGCTACCCCCGGCTGAGGCAGCAGCCCTTCTGGCCCCAAGAGCAGGGTGGCTCCTGAGCCCACCTCCCTGGCTCTGGGCAGGAGCATCATCTGGGGAGGGTAGGTCTCACCATCAGCATCTGCCAGTGGGGCCTGGGGAGGTTACGGAAGTGCTTGCTCTAAAGGGCTGTGAGCATCCGCTGACCCACGGAGCCAGCCCCCAGGGTCATGGGCACAGGGGGTTGCTGGCTGAGCGAGGTGGGGGAGAAGAAGGGGGTGCAGGAGTGGCGGCAATAGGAGGGGAGACTGGAGGAGGGGGAGGGGAGGTTGTGGCCCTCTGCCCCAGCACACTGACTACCCCTGCCCAAGGCTAGCCGTGCAGCCGCTTTCAGCATCTGCTCTAGAATGAGGGCCTGGCCTCGCCTTCCCCACCCTTGTCTCTGCAGGCGGCTCTGACCACACCTTCCTGCGGCTGACGCAAGCCCTCCCCAGGGCTCCCATGCCCTCCCTGGGGGCTCCTTCTGTCTGGTGGAGGCCTTGCGTGCCGACCCACTCCTGTGGTAGGCCTGGGGTCTTGGGGAGAAGTTCCTTGAGCTCCAAGAACGCGCATCCCAAATCGTGGACTCGTGGGCCACCCAGGCTGAAGGGTCCTGGCAAGACCAGGCTGTCCACGGCCTAGCCCTGCCTGGGGCCCACGGCACCCAGGAGATCTCAGCCTCAGTTCTGAGCCTTCAGGACAGGAAGCAGCGTTGGCCAGGGACACCAAGGGACTTCAGGGAGAGGACATTCAAGGACCCCCCGCCCCCACCAGGGGAGTCTCCCCGCACGGCAGTCACGTGACGACTCTGCCTGTCCCCGTCCAGCCCACGGCCAGCCCCACCATAGCCCTTACATCCCCAAGCAAGCCACCCTGAAACTCCAGCAGAGCCGTTTCACCACGGGTCCCAGGAGGGCCAGAGGAAGCTAGTCCCTCTGGGTTGGGCTCTCTTCCTCTGTCATCAGCCTTTGCATCTTGTCTTGCTGGCCACAGGGTAAGGACCAGGTTTACCCAGGCTTGTCGAGACTTCCAGCCAGCCCTGGGCCAACCTCCAAACTGACCTGGAATTCCAGCTCCCACCCACAGACCGGAGCTCCTCCAAGGCAAGGCTGGGGTGGTCCTCAGAGCAGCTGAGCGCTGCAGGTGCTGAATGAATGAATGAACGGACGAATGGATGGGCGCGCCACCCTGCACAGCCTTGGCAGGACTCTCCCCTCCCTGCTACCTCCTCACCACGGCTGAGCACAGAGCTTCCCACCCCAGGACTAACACGTGAAGACACACTTTGCTTCGGGCCTGGCGCACAGTAGGGACTTGATGAAAGTTCCCCAGCATCCGCGCGTCCTTGTCCTGTCTACAGATGGAGCAGCCGAGGCAGTGGATATTCTGTTCCTCGGAAACAACAGACTTTGCACAGTCCTCCTGGGTAACTGTACCCTCGGCGTGTTGAACTGCCTCACGGTAACAGGCTCCTGCCCTGGATAAAGCCTCCTGCTCTACCAGGAACCACCCCCAGGCAAGGAAGGGAGGCAAGGAATGGCCCCCTAATTCTGAGGGACCCCAGCCTCACCTCCACCCTCCCTTCTGCCTTGCCTCTTTTGAGAAGCTTCTGCATACCCCTTGGTGGGGGTGATGGGTACAAGGATGTGTACTAATGACCCCCTTCCGTGACACTGACAACCCCACCATTTGCCTATCAGCTGGCCTGCTGGTAGGTCCTTGGGCAGACAAGAGTGTGTGGACGGGGTTGGGGGTCCCTCTGAAGCAGGGGCCATACCTTGACCCCCTTCCCTGCCCAGCAGGCCAGCTGACAGGCAAATGGTGGGGTTGTCAGAGTCACAGAGGCAAATATCAGAGGCAGAGGCTAGGTCTGCCTCCCAGGCTCCCTGTCTCTCTCTCCATCCCTGTCTCTCGATGGCACTCTCTCACCCCTACTGTCTCTCTCCCTGAGACCCCCTGCCCCTGCCCCCAGCCCTAGGTGGAAGTTCCTTTACAAAACACAGAGCTCATCCCCATCTTAGAGGTGAGAACAGGAGGCCCACGGGAGCAGGCATGGACCAGGTCATGCAACAAGGTCAGTGTCCGAGCAAGAAACGGGGACACCCCAGGGACTCGCCAAGTTCATCTGTGAGCTCTTGGGGCCATCCAGACCACAGGACGTGGGTCCTCCGAGAAGGGTGCTGACCAGCCTCATGCAGCTGCCACAGGGGAGGGGGCAGGGCTGGACCTGAGGCCCTACAGAAATGCATTTTCCCTTGACATCACACTTCAGAGTCTGGTCCCGCTTGGGTCCAGCTCAACCTTGGGCCAGGTGCCAGGAGGGCCGGGCTGAGGGTTCAACCAGCTGCAGTCCGAGGCTCCATCCTGGTAGGAGACAGTCTGTCACACTCCTGGTGCCCTGAGCTTCCCCAGGAGCTCGGCAGGACCGCCCCGACGTGAGTGCCCTCTCTGAGCTGATGGGGTGGGAGCAGGCAGAGAGCAAGCAGCGGCCAAAAACGAGCCGCGTGCCGAGACCGCTTGCTTTTTGTGTCTCTGCCATCCTCGTGGGACCCAGCCAGGTGCGCCCACCAGAAAAGGAGGGGTCTGTGGGGCAGAGCATCCCAGACAGCTGAGTCTGCTCTGGCACCAGAGTGTCCCTGGGTCAGCTGGCTCTGGCAGACACCTGGGCATGCCAGGGAGCCCGCCAAGATCAGCAAGGCGCCCCGAGCCGCCCTCAGCGGGTCAGGAACCCTGCTTGCTGCCCTGTGGCGCCGAGTGGCAGCGAGGGGCTGACAGAGCCTAACTCACCAAGAGCGCCATCTGCTCTGAGATGCACTGGCAGACCCCCCTTCAAGTCACCGAGGCTCAGAGAGGCCCAGGGACTTATTCGAGGTCACCCCGGGAGTGGGCTCAAGTCCAGAAGCTCTCTGGGGCCCCACCCCCCCATGCGCTGGCCAGGCAGACCGCTGAGTCAGTCCCCATGTGCTCGCAGGGAGTCCCCGGTCAGTGAGGGAGACGTGGGGGAACGGAGCTCTCTGTATTTGGGGGGGTATAGGAGGAAGGGCGGCTGTGCCAAGCCCCAGAGGAGGAGACTAGCTTCTGCAGCTGGAGAAGGAGGCGGCAGAGCGGGCCTCCTGGGTGGGCAATGAGCAGGAGCAAGGCAGGACCCTCTCGGTCCACTCCGGCTGCATGGCCATCACCACCAACACCCCACAGAGGCCTGTGACCCCACGGCGCCCGTGGACTTCACCACCTTGGAGCTGAGCTGCCACCAACACCCTCCATCAGATCCGCCAGACGCCAGCCGAGGAAAAGCAGCCGCATTCGGACAGCCGCTGCTTGTCCGGCCCCCCGTGTGCCAGGCATGCCTCATTCACGCCTTCCGGGCTCTCTATCAACCCCCAGGCAGAGGGTACCAGCACCCTCGTTCACAGATGAGCTCAGGGAGGGTCAAGAATGTGCCCAGTGCCACACAGCCTACAGGAAGTGGAGCCAGGATTTGAATCAAGTGTGTGAGATCCCAGAGATCCCAAAGGTCAAGCGACCCGTTGGATGGAAAGGCTCGGTCCTTACGGGGACAGCCTTGGCTATGGGCATCCACACCTGCCACCACCCGAGGGCCCTGGAGACGCCGTCCTTAGAGGAGTGTTTTCACTGGCCAGGGGCCAGCATCTCAGCACCCAGCCCTCTGGATGCAGGGCTAGCTGGCTTCGAGACTGTGGCTTGTCAGCAACCATCTTTCCCCAACAGTGTGAAATTCTAAAAGCAAAGCTTTATTATGCCCACAGTGCCGAGGCCTACCCCTCTGCCGCCCCCCATGCTGGTCTAGTGCTAGAATCTTCTCCTGAGACCTGCAGACACCTCCAACTCAGTGTGTTCCCAAAGGACGAGGCAGACTCCCTTCCCCAGAGTTCCCATCCCTCTGAGAGGCCAGGTTACCCCCAAGCCCTTCTCCCAGCCTCCGCACACCCCATTGTGCCCCCAGTGTCACCCCATTAACCACTGAACATCTCTCATTAACTAGTGAGGGTGAGTTCTGGAATCAGACACTAGTCCTGTTAGGCAAATCATTTCTCTGAGCCTCAGTTTTCTCATCTATAAAATGGTGGGGGTAATAAAAGTTGCATATAGTCAAAGCTATAGTTTTTCCAGTAGTCATGTACAGATGTGAGAGTTGGACCATAAAGAAGGCAGAGTGCCAAAGAACTGATGCTTTTGAATTGTGGTGCTGGAGAAGACTCATGAGAGTCCCTTGGACAACAAGGAGATCAAACCAGTCAATCCTAAAGGAAATAAACACTGACTATCCATTGGAAGATCTGGTGCTGAAGCTGAAGCTCCAATACTTTGGCCATCTGATGTGAAGAACTGACTCACTGGAAAAGACCCTGATGCTGGCAAAGACTGAGGGCAGGAGGAGAAGGGGACGACAGAGAATGAGATGGCTGGATGGCATCACTGACTCAATGGACATGAGTTTCAGCAAACTCCGGGAGATAGTGAAGAACAGGAAATCCTGGTGTGCTGCAGTCCATGGAGTTGCAAAAGTTGGCACAACTGAGCGACTGAACAGCAGTAACAACATCCTTACATGGCGGGGTTGAATGATGTGCCCATTTCACAGATGACAAGATGGAGGCACAGAGAATTCAAGTGACTTGCCCAAGATCACACAGCTTGACTGTAGTAGAGTGGCACACACGGAGGCTGCTGGGACACACAGGGCTGCATAGACCCTCCTTTCCCTGAGCCTTCCTGTCTCCCACCAGCTCCGAAAGACCTCACTGAAGACTAAGGGCCTTTCCCTGGAGCACACCTACTCTTCCCAGGGGCCTGGCCAGGCTCAGGGTCTCCTGAAGGGTGGACACCGAATCTGATTCACTGTGAGCCCACTGGGAGCCTAGGGTGGACAAGGGTTTGGGGGTGGGGGTAAGGGATCAATGCAACTCAGGAGGGCACCCTCACCAGACAGCAGAGCTGAGACCCTCGCCCTCGGCACTTTATTGGCCGTCTCTCAGCCTCAGCATCACCAGGCGAGGGCCCCTCTCTACTGAGCTCCCACACGCTGGCAGCCGTGAGCACAGGGGCATTCACTCTGTACACAGCCCTGGGTATCTGCACCGTGGTGGCCCCAGGCTCAGAGACGGAGGCTGACTGGCCTCAGAGACGGTCCTGCCGGCACGTGTCCAGTGCAGGCTTACCCACAGCTGCCCATCTCGGGCAGCTGGACAGTCATTTTGTCTTCTGGACATGGGGAGTCACAGCCATCATGTCTAACTACCAGGATATTGGAGGCACAGTGGGTCTGTGGCCCATGTGGAGGCTGCTGGGGTGGCCCTGGGCTCCAGTGGGGAATAGGTCCTTCCTCACGGTTCCACTTTTTCTTCTCCTCTGTGCCCCCCCACCCTGTTATTCCACGGCTTCCTGCAAGAGGCTTGAAGAGCACTTCAGAACAAGGCTGGGTATAAATAGATACACCCACACGTGCCCTCGTGTAGAGTGGGCACTGCCCGGCATAAAGAACAGGGCAAATACAACGTGGTCACGGCATCAGGCACACCTCTCGGTCGAGGAAAGAGTCGTAGAAGCAAAGCAATTTAGGGTGCCAGTCTGCTGGCTGATTGTACCCTACCTTCTCCCAGAGAGAGTAAGATATGGACAGGACAGACTGACCCAAAGCTGGCTCTCCAGCCCGCTGGAGGGCTCAGAGCAGAGTCTGCCTTTCATGTGAATGACCTAGCATCCAACATCCCTCCAGCCCCAGGCAGGCCTCTACGGGCAGCCTCCCGTAGAGGCCTCAGGAAAGGAGCCACCCGCCCTCTGCAGGGGCCCAGTCTGGCACCAGGAGGCTTGCAGAATGCTTAGTTGTGTCTGCGCTCAGGACAGGAGCAAGTCAGAGCCAGGCTGGGTCTGAGAGGTAGGACTGGGCCCACATACAAGGCCCCAGAGCTGGGGGCAGAAAGGGGCAGGCGAAAGACAGGCCGAGAGCAGGTTCCATCAAGCAGGGGGTTCTCGACAGCCCCAGAGCGTACTGAGACCCCAGCCCCAGAGCAGCATCCAGGGAAGGACCTTTAGGCCCTCCTTGAATCTTCTGGGATCGTGGAGGCGTACCACAGGGAAGGCATGGAAAGCAGCCACCCAATCCCCATGCAATGTATGATGAGGCCGGAGGGAGGGCCGGACACTCCCAGGTCAGCCACTAGGTAGCCAGGGCCTCACCTCGAGGCCTTCCCCTCTCTTTGGCCGGGAGCCTCAGACCTCCCCCGGCACAGGAGCACTGCCAACACCAGCTCCATGCGGGCCCCGAGGCCCCAACAAGCTCTCCTGGCCTAGCTCCCAGGCAGCCAAGCACCCCAGAGCCCTGCCGGCAGCTCCCAGGAGGGTGCCCGGCCAGAGCATGTCCTGTGAAGATGGACAGAGACCTGCTGGGCTAAGGACACCTCTAAGACCCCTAAGCCCAGAGACTGCGGAGCCCGCAGCCACCACAGACCAGCGGCGCATCCACCCTGTTGAGCCGAACCGAGCCGGAGTTGGAAGAGGTCAAGTCAGAAGGAAGAAACAGTCCTTGAAGCAAAAGCAAACGGTGAGCACAGCCCTCCCCCTGCCCCCGATGGGGGCGCTCAGGTCCCTGTGAGAGGACTCCCAGGAAGGTCAGCAGCCAGGGGGACACGGTGGGGGTATTCACCAGACACTGTACCCGAAGGGGACCTCCCAGGGACTGTGTGCCCCCAGGTCCCAGGTCCTTGTAGACCTCACTCTGCCTGGCCACGGACACGCCCCCCTCGCTTAGGGCTGCCCGCCAGCATGCAGAAGGGCAGGATGAAATGTTTGGAAGTTAGACGTTTCCAATGAGTCCACACTGCACTCGAGAAGGTGGTTTCACAAAGCTTTATTGGATTCCTTGGGGGCAGGATCGTCACTGCGGAGGATCCTGGCTGGGCCAGCCTGGGAGAGGCAGGGTCTGGGCAGCAGAACAGTGGTGAGAGGTGCCCGGCCCTCAGCCACAAGGAGGGAGACGGTGGGGGTGGGGCAGGCCGGACCCAGGGGGAGATGCAGGCCAAGGAGAAGGCCTGCGGGTCCCAGGGGAGGGAAGAGGCAGAGGGAACAGCATGCATGGAGGCTCAGAGGCAGGACAGCGGCTGAGATTCCCCCAGGGCCCCAGGAGGCCTGGGGAGGGAGCTGGGGAGGCGGAGCACTGAGGCCTCTGGGCAAGCTCAGGGCCAGGACACACCTGTTGCTCTTCAACACACTTGGCCAGGTGTGCTAGCTGCCCCTGCTCCCCGCTGAAGCCCCAGGGGGCCCCCTGCAGGGGGCCTGAGCGCCCACGGGGAGTCTCAGCATCCATCTCTCTGGCAGCTGGGAGCCGCACTACTTGGAGGGAGACATAGGCTGGGGGCCGCCAGCCACACAGGGCAGTGTGCGGGAGGGGCCGGAGAGGACATCTGGGGAGCAAGGTTCCTGGGGAGCAGCGACGTCCTCCCTGCTCTACCAGGGGGCCCCAGCTACCTGCCCAACCCCCTCCCCCGTCCAAGTTGCTCCTGGGCACCCAGGAGACCCAGGCCAACCTGTCCTTCCCTTTCTTTCCCCGGCCCGCCCCCTGCTGGAGCTGCCGCAGGGCAGGCAGGAAGGAGGCAGTTGGCCTGGCCAGCCCACTGGCGTGGGCACAGCCCAAGCTCCAACTCTGGTCCCCCAGGGCCCAAGGCCCAGATCTTCCAGGTCCCAGGTAAGACTTGGCCTCAGGTGAAGGCAAGTCAGGACAAGACATGGGCAGCTGGGAGGGAAGCGGCCTGGGGAGGCGGGGGAAGGGGACAGGGGCTGCTTGGGAGGGAAAAGGGTTTAGGAGGCGGAAGAGAGGGAGGGAGGGAGGGCGGGGCAGAAGCAGGGGAGTGAGAGGTTCTGAACGGGGCCTGGGTCCCAAAGACCACTTGGAGCTAGGACTGTCCTCACCTGCACAAGGGACTGTGGGAGCCAGAATCCCGAAACTCGGGGGTGGAGCCGGCTGGCCCAAGAAACAGGAGCAGATCCACCAGGACGCCAACAGTCCTGAGGCCAAGCACTGCTCACCGAGCCTCCCTGGGGCCGGGAGGGGCCTATGGGCCGGTGGTCTCCCTGGGCTGCCCGCAGAGGCTCTGGAGGGACCAGGCTTACCTGTGCTCCAGGCCACTCCTTCCCCATACCCCTGCCACCACCACCTCATCCCAGGCGGTGCCAAAGGCCCTCCCAGCCAGGTGATGTCCCTGCGGCCTGGGGCAGCGGCGCTGGCTTTTTATTTTCTGAGACTAAATGTGGGAAGGGGGTATGGAGGACAGCCCCATGGACCCGGCCCCGTTCCTGTGTGTGAGCCGTGGGGACAGGGCACAGGTCTGAGACTGCCACCTCCCAGAAATTAAGGAATCAGGGCTGGAGAGTCTGTCCAACAAAAGTTGGGACTCCCATGACCCCCGCCCAGGAGGGGGCAAACTCAGGGCCCCAAACGTCCTTCAGAGACTAACCAAGTAGAAAGCTTCTCTTCTCTTCTTCCCCCAGTCACGACCCCGACTCCCCAGCCCAGCAAAAAATAAGGAACCACCGATTCACCAGCTCACAGATGCTCTGCGGGGGTGAGGGAGCAGGCAAGGGGGACGCCCCCAACCCAGGTTTTGGGATCAGGAAGAATCCCCTGACTCACCTAAAGACCCCTACCCACGGCGCTGATGGGCAGTGCCTGGGGCGCGGAGGACAGCGGGGACCGGGTGAAGCGGCCTTTCCTCTGCGTGGGACGTTCCTGGGCTCTGCAGCGCCCAACGCCACCGCCCCAGGCCGCAGGGGCATCGCCTGGCTGGGAGAAAGAGAAGAGGGTCTACCTTCAGGCCCCTGGCCTGCCTTCCTCTCGGGGTCTTGACCTGCCGGAGCCGCGGTCCCAGGTGGGAGTTTGCAGGGCAGAGGGTCCCGCCAGGGTCGCGAAAACCGGAGGAGAGGACCTCTGCCCGAGACGCGCATCTCTCTCCGCGCCTGCTGGGGCCCGCCGGGTCCTGGGCTTGGGGCTCGGTGCCCTAGGTTGACTCTCCGAGACTTGTTTCCTCGCCGCCGCCGCCGAGAGCGGTGCCCTCGCCGGATCCGGATCAGCGAGCTTCCACCTCTGCCTGGGATGCGAGCGCTGTGTCCGTCCCGGGAAGAAGTTAGGCGGCCGGTCCCTGGGCGGGTAGCGAGCGCACGGGACGCCAGCGGTGGCGGCGCTCAGCCACCGCCGCCCCAGACAAGTCCCCGCGACCGCGAGAGCGTCCCAGGCGGGCTGGACTCCCCCGGCGTCAAGATCGCTCTCGACCCGCTTCAGGCCTCGCCCCGGGGGTCAAGGAGGCCCGAGGCGAGGCGACCTGGCTCCAATCTTCGGGGACCCCCAGGTCAAGGTACTCCGCGCCCCGCTGCCCCAAGTCGCCGGCCCCGCGCCGCGCGCAGCGAGTCATCAGAAGATCTCGGACGCGGCGGCAGAGCCGACCAGGGCCCCCATGGAGTTGGGGAGTTACCCCGCACCCCTAAAAGCCTCCACACACATTCCCCGTTGAGAGTACGCACTTTCCCGCGTCCCAGCGCCTCCGCGGTGAGTCGAGCCGCAGCGCTCTGGGTCGGTGAAGGTGGCTCAGCGCGGGCGCTCCAGTCCCGACGTTCCCGGGGCAGAGAGCGACGTCCGGGGACGCACGGGACGGGTGCGCCCAGCGGCCGGGGCTGCGCCGGCCGAGGCGAGCGGCGAGAGGGAGCGCTCCGGCGTTCAGGCAACAGCTACCCCTAGTGGGAGAGCCGCCCGGGGCCGCCGCCGCCCCGCGCCCGGCGCCCCGCGCCCGCCGCGCCCAGCGCCCAGAGCGCTCCCAGCTCTGCTGGGGCGCAAGGACGGCGCTGCCTTCCCCGGGTCTCCGCGTTTCTGACGCCGGTCGCCAACCCGCCCGCTAGCCCTGCCCTCCGCACCTCCCCGCCGGGACCCGGAGGCCGCTGACCCGAGGCTGCGGCGCAGAGCCGGGGCGCTATGGGACGGGGCGGGCGCGGCCCGTGCGGCGCGCGGCGGCCTCGGGCGACGGCGGGGGGCGCCGAGCGCGGTGTGCGTGGCAGGGCGGTGCGGGGGCGGCCGTGTGCGAGGCGCGAGTGTGAGCGCGCGCGGGAGGCGGGCGGGCTCCGGGAGGCGAGCGGCGCCCGCGGGCGAACGCGGCAAGCGGCGGGGGCCCAAAGTTGCCTCCTTTCGGGTCGGCGTCCCCGGCGGGGGCGGGAGCCGGGGCCAGCGAAGCGGCGGCCGCCGACCCAGGCTCCGGCGGCACCTGGGCAGCGGCCCCGCACGAGCAGCAGCGGCGGGGGCGGCGTTGGCGGCGGCGCGCGGGAAGCGAACCGGAGCTCCGGCGCGGCGCGGCTGTCCGCCGGGGATCTCCGCTCAGGTGCGCGGCGAGGGGCGCGCGCGGGCCGGGGCCGGGACGCCGGGATCGGGGCCAGCTTGCTGCCTGCGCTAGCCGGAGGACCTCCGCCGTGGACTCCCGGGTCCCTGGTCCAGTTGTCTGACCCGCGCCGCCGCCGAGGTCCTGATCGCCCGTCCCGGCGAGCGGGCTCCGGAGCCCAGCCCCGCCCCTCCGGCCTCCGTGCTGGGCCGCCCCGCCTTCCAGCCGCTGGTGCTCGCCCTCGGCCGGCGATTTCTGAGGCCCTGGCCGCGCCGCGGGGTGATCCCTTCGGGCTCAAGTTGCAAGGGGGCGGGCCCCGGCCGGAGGTGGAGTCTCCCGCCAATTGACGCCTTGGCTATAAATTGAGCTCTCCGCACAGCCGAAGTCCAGATGCCTCGCCAGGCCGCCCCGCGGTGGGTGGTGGGGGAAGGTAGGGGGGCTCTGGGGGGCGCCGCCACCATGCTGCGCTCCCTGCTGCTTCACTCTCTGAGGCTCTGCGCCCAGACGGCCTCGTGCCTCGTGCTCTTCCCGCGCTTCCTGGGCACGGCCTTCATGCTCTGGCTGCTTGACTTCCTCTGCATCCGCAAGCATTTACTGGGCCGTCGACGCCGGGGTCAGCCGGAAATCGAAGTGGAGCTCAACAGCGAGGGCGAAGAGGTGCCCCCGACGACCCGCCTGTCTGCGTGTCCGACGACAACCGCCTGTGCACCTTGGCGTCGCTGAGGGCCGTCTGGCACGGCCAGAAGTTGGATTTCTTCAAGCAGGCGCATGAAGGCGGGCCGGCGCCCAACTCTGAGGTGGTCCTGCCAGACGGCTTCCAGAACCAGCACATCCTCGACTATGCCCGAGGAAACCGCCCGCTGGTGCTCAACTCGGCAGCTGCACCTGACCACCGTTCATGGCGCGCATGAGCGCCTTCCAGCGCCTGGTCACCAAGTATCAGCGCGACGTCGACTTCCTCATCATCTACATCGAGGAAGCGCACCCTTCCGACGGCTGGGTCACCACAGACTCTCCCTACAGCATTCCGCAGCACCGAAGCCTGGAGGACCGGGTCAGCGCCGCGCGCGTACTGCAGCAAGGGGCTCGGAATGCGCTCTCGTGCTCGACACGATGACCAACTCCAGCAGCTCGGCCTACGGCGCCTACTTCGAGCGCCTCTACATCATCCAGAGTGGCACCATTATGTACCAGGGCGGCCGCGGCCCCGACGGCTACCAGGTCTCCGAGCTGCGCACCTGGCTGGAGCGCTATGATGAGCAGCTGCACGGCCCGCAGCCTCGTCGAGTGTAAACAACCGATGGTCACGTGACTGAACTTGGCGGGCCATGCCTTCGAGTCTTCGAAGCCCACGTGCAAACAACTCCCAGACAGGCTTGCCATGGGCCCAGGGACACAGCTGAGCTGAGCCATGCATCGCCGCCTGAGTCTGCCCTCTCAGCCAAGCCACCTGAAGGCTCCCTTCCACCTCCCCAGACTCTGCTTTCGACTGCCCCTCGGCTGTACTTGCTTGGCTTGTTCTAAATCCCCTTCTGAGGGTGGAGGCAGCGCCGCCCTTGGCTGTGTGCCCCTGGACTTGTGCTCGCAGAGGCCCCCTGCCACGGCTCTCACACGCCCTCCCCAGAAGAGAAGAGCCAGCGTGCCTTTAAGCAGGCGCGCTGGCCGGCGCAAAGAGACTTAGGCTGCGCCCGCGCGCCCTGGGCGCAGCTGGGTTCCAGCAGCGCGAGCCGCTCGCCTTAGTTGCCTGGCACCCACACCTGTCGCGCGCGCTCACGCGCGCGCGCGGGGAAGGGATACCCTGCTGCTTTTTGTATCTATGTCTTGTTGCTGCCTTGGGGGAGGATGCTTGGGGTGGGGAAGGGTGGGCAGGGTTATTTCCCCTCTTAGTTTGGGTGCTCACGAGCCCCACTGCTGATGACGAGCTGTCTCTAACTGGCCTCGACCACGAGCTGGTTCTGATTTGCAGGAGGCTCGTAGCAGCACCTAAGACAAGAGGGGAAAGTGCTCTGGATTTCCATGAGGAAACCACATCAACGGGGTGGGAGAGGGAGATTGGGGGACTGTTTAGGGACAAAGAAAGACCGCTTAGGAGGAGGGGTTCACGGCGCCCCGGGCAGATGGAAGGGGCCTGGGCTCCTGCGACCCGGGGTTCGAGTGGTGGAGTCCGGAGAAGAAAGATGAAGGGAGAGCCTGGGAACCCCGAAAGAGGGGTCTCCCAGACAGAGCTGCTGATTGCGGGGCCGGAAGTGGGGAGGGGCCCTGATGTGAAGGCTATTTACTGAGTGTTTTGCTGGAAACGTTCCCTGTATATAAACTTCTTTTACACTACAATAATAAAGGCTTGAAGTAAATTGCTTTCGGGTTGCCTTCGGTCCCTTTATTTTTTTCTTCCCTCTGAATAGCGGCAAGAATTAAACACAAATCTCTCCCTCGCGTCCCCATAGTGACCCTAGGGGGAAGGGTGGAGAGAAAGCGCCTCCGCCAGCGGGGGTGCGGGAGGGGAATGAAGAAAGAAAGGGGGTCTGTGCCGATGCCCGGGATGAGCATAGGCCCGGGGTGGGGGACCCGAGGTGGTGAGAAGAGCGGAGATGTGGAGCCCGGCGGGGTCCCCAGGGAGGCGGGAGAGGCGGCGAGGCCCGCACTTGCTGCCGCGCGCGCGGTGCGCGCGCGCGCACCCACGCTATGACAGCTGACCCTGCAGCCGCCCATCTAACTTCTCCCGGCGACCGTCGGTGTGGAGGCGGGGGCTACGGAGCGAGGCAGGGCCCGGGGGCTTTGGACCAGGTTGGGCTGGTCTCCCGCCCACCACGGACGCTTCAGCACACCTGGCTCCTCCTTAAGCCACTTCCAGCACCTCCTTGCTCCCTCGCGCGCTCCTCAAACCCGCAAAATCGTCTCCCCCACCCCTCCGATCCCCGCCGGTCTGCTGGGGGGGAGGGTCCCCCAGGAGGCGCCATGGAAAAGCGCAAGGTGGGGGAGGGCAGGGAGACCGGGGAAGGAGAGGCGGCCTGCAGCGCCATCACTCCAGCAGCAGTTCCTACCGCGGGGCGGGGGTGGCTGGAGGGCGCCCCCCGCCCAGAACACCCCTCCTCCGCTTCCCCAAGTTCGAGCCAAACCTCATCACCCCCCACCACCACCCCCACCACCCCACCCCAAGGCGCTCAGGGCTGGGAAGCGGAGGAGAGCGAGCTGGCCGAGCCGAGAGAGACGAGAGAGGGATGGCGGTGGCCGGCACTCCAGGCTGGGAGAGGCGGGGGGTCTTGGCGTTTGGCACAGAGCCCCCCCGCCCCCCTCATTCCGGGCCTGGCGCCCCCTCGCAGTCCCTGCCCCCACCCACCCACGCACCCCCCGCTCGCGTGTTGCTCGCTAGGTGAGGACGATGCCGGGAGCGCGAGGTTAGCTGGTCTCCACCGCCCTGTGCTGGTGACGCCTTGAGCAGAACGGGGTCAGGGGGTGGTGGGGTAGAAACAGAGAAAAGAGCTGAGGCGGGAGCCCGGGGGCAGGGATCGGGGGAGCCGAGCCGCCGCACTTCCTCATCCCGGGGACCCAGGACAGTCCCGAGCTCGGGATGGGGAGGCGGGGGTGGGGGGGGCGGTTTCTGTGAGCGCCTGGGTGTAAGTGCGCGCGCACGTGAAGGGGGAGCCGGGGAAGGTCGGGGCGTGGGGCGGGGTGGTCTGGGGGACCGAGGGTCCAAGCAGGCTGGAGGCAGGACGGAGCCCCAGCTCCACCTACGCTGCCCCTAGTCCCGCGCCCAGCCCCCACGCCGCTCCTCCGTGAAACTTTCTGAAACTGACACCTTGAGCTGGGATTTTTTTTTTTTTTTTTGCTTTAAAAGTATTTACATTGAAAAAGCTACTTTTAAGAAAAAGAAAAAATTGGCACAGATGGTGTTTCTCCTCCCATCCCCCTCCTCCCGCGCTCTTCGTCTCACCCCGAAACTCCCAAGATGAATCTTGAGCCAGCGGCGGGGTTGCCGGGTGAACTCCGGCGCGCACGGCCGGAAGGAAGCGCTGGGAGACCCCGGACGGCGCGGAGCCGCCGCAAGGGGCCCCCGGGAGCCGGGGTCGCTCCTGGTCCCAGTCCTCCACCTAGGGATCTAGTCTGAGGCGCTGCGCGCTCCCCTCCGAGCCTCCTCCGGCTTCTGGCACCAAAACCCCGAGAGCGCGTCTCTGGGACCTGTGGCTCCTGCCTCGGCCCGCGCGGCCTGGCGCACTCGCCTCTCCTGGGCGCCCCAGCATCCACCCCTTCCTCCTTTCTCTTCTCTGGCTTCCTTGTCTCCCTTCCTCCCCCCTCATCTTTCCGTTTTTCTCGCTCTTCCCTTTCCCTCCTTTTCTTGTTTCTTTCTTTTCTCCCATTTCCTTTAAAATCTCCCCTTCTTACAAAAAGGACGCACGCTCATTGCCAAAAATAGAGAAGTCCGAGACAGCCAACCCTAGGTAACCTCTCGCTGTGTGCACTTTCTCACTTGCCTCTCCCACTCACCCACCCTTGTAAAGCCAGCGAAGGATTATCCTTCTATAGGCTGGCATTAACTTTGACTCCCTGGCACCTCTCTCTCCACGATCCCTGCCCCTTTCCACATCAGTAAATGAGTCTCTGGTGACCTCAGGCCAAGGATGGCTCCATGGGTGCCCCAGGTGTCAGGGACGTTTCATTTTATAAACACTCTTCATGAGGTGCTCAGGGCTCTACACCCCTCTGCCCCATGAACACATTTCTTAAAGTGAAATTGCTAGACACACGCATGTCTGTGTGTGTCTTGCCACATTTTGCTAAACTGCCTTCCTGAAAACCTATTTTATTTTATTGTTTTGTATTTTCCCAGTGCTCTCTCTCTTCCTTATTTTGAACTGAAAACTATGAAGATAAGACATAAATGCATTTCAATATTAAATTTTAAATACAGGGGAACACAGAGCACAAAGCTTCAGGCTTGCTTAGAGCAAGCGGTCTCAAATCGCATTTCAGATCCCAGCGGCAGCTCATGAAATCAACTTAACAGATTAAGTCAGGCATCTTGAAGAACTGAAATGGAAGACATGTAATGTAAATACCAATGTTCATGTCATCTAAGTTAACTGTGGCTTCCTGAAACCTTTGTGCGTGTGCATGTGTGCACGCGTGTACAGACACGCACGTGCAGTGTGGCTGGTATAAAGTGTGGCTCTCCTGAGGGATCCAGAATGTTTGGAAAGGTATGACAGCCACCCCCCGAGCGCCCCAGGCCCTCCTCCTCGGGACCACCCCTGTGGACTGTTTCGTGTGCCTCCTTCCAGGCTCCACTTCACCTGCTGACGGCCCTACCTGAGCACGTCCTCAGCTCTAGTCTCCGCGGCACTGTCATCGAGATCACGCTGCGGCGTGTTCCGTGATCACCCCACCCGCCCCCACAGTTTCCATGCCATTTCCTATCCTGGCATCCTCGGCCTGGCCATCCGTCTAGTCTGAGCAGGTCTCTGCCTGCAGAGTAGCTGGTGCCAGGCACCATCAGGATGTCTGAGTGCCCCCCTCCCGCCCCCAGAAGGAACTCATCTCTGCCTTCAAGGAATGCTCAGAGGAGTGGGGAGGAGGGGAAGGAGACAGTCATCCAGCCATCACCAGCCTCCTCATCATTAGTGTTTCAAGGCCCATGTCAGCTTAGCGCACGGCTTAGCCCTAAGCAGGGGAGGCGGGGCATGATAAGAGTTCTAGAGGGCCTTATTTACTCCCTTGAAGACACAAATGCCTCCTCCAGGAAGACAAGGAAGGAAGGGTATCCTTGGTGGAGGGCACTGCCAGCGCAGAGCCACGGAGGCCTAAAAGTGCAAATTGTGTTCAGAACACAGCACCTCTTGGCATTTACCGGACGGAAATGAACTGTTGGGCAAAGGGCTAGGTAAGCACCAACAGGTCCACGGCTTCCTGTTTCTATTAGCCAGGCATCCATCTGCAGAGAAGTGACCTCCCCAGAGGTGGGGCTGCCCACACATACCACAGGGAGAAGAGACATCTGTGTGTTTGATCTACAGGCCAGGCATGGGCTAAGGGCTTCGTCAGAATTATTTGATCTGGTCATTCTCATCTCCCTCTTTAAAAACAAATGTTTATTTATTTATTTGGCGATGCTGGGTCTCCGTTGCCCTGTGGCTTTTCTCCAGTTGCAGAGAGCAGGGCTCCTCGCGAGTTGCAGGGGCTACTGTGGTGGGTCCTCTTTTGCAGAGCACGTGCTCTAGGGCACTCAGGCTTCAACAGTTACGGCTCCCAGGCTCTAGAGCACAGGCTCAGGAGTTGTTCAGTCATTAGCCCCATTTCAGTGATGAAGACGTTGAGACTTGGCATGGTTGAAGCAGGTTGGCCCAGTGTGTTATGGGCTGAATTCTGTCGACTGCCAAAAGTCATATGCTCAAGCCCTGGCCCTAGTCCCTCAGAATGTGACCTTATTTGAAGACAGGATCTTTAAAGAGGTTATAAGTGAGTATGGGCTTCCCTGGTGGCTCAAACAGTAAAGAATCCACCTGCAACATAGGAGACCCGGGCTCAATCCCTGGGTCGGGAAGATCCCCTGGAGAAGAAAATGGCAACCTGCTCC
Source organism: Nanger dama (assembly GCA_917880005.1). Lineage (NCBI taxonomy): Eukaryota > Metazoa > Chordata > Mammalia > Artiodactyla > Bovidae > Nanger > Nanger dama. The sequence goes on along the minus strand of CAKJTW010000063.1, from coordinate 3,660,816 downwards.
GGTATTCTTGCCTGGAGAATCCCATGGACAGAGAGACCTGGCGGGCTACAGTCCATGGGGCTGCAAAGAGTCAGACATGGCTGAGCGACTTACACTGACTCAAGTTAGTGCGGGGTTATTGGGGTGGGCCCTCTTCCAACGGTGTCCTTATGAGAAGAGGAGGTCGGGACACAGACACGCCCAGAGGGACGACCACGTGAGGATGGAGAAAGATGTCCGTCATAAAGCCGAGAAGAGAGGCCTCCAGGAGAAACCAGCTCAGCTGAGAACCTTAGTCTCAGACTGACAGCCTTCAGAACTGTCAGGAGCAGAGATTCCTGCCATTTAAAGCCTTCAGGCTTTGGTGCTTGGTGATGGCAGCCGTAGACGTGAGAGACAGGGCTGTGGACTAGAAAGCAGCTTGCACCACTGGCCTCCCTGACCCTGGGGTCTAACGTCAGGCTACACAGAGTCCCTCTCTCGGTGGCTAAATGATCCAGGACCTTGACCCTCCCCACGCAGACCGTTTCTTCCCTCTGCAGCGACAGGAACACAAAGCTCTCGAAGGACAGTGGGTCTGAATTGGGCTCTTTTTTTTAATATCTGCAGAGAAACACACGCATGCAGCTCTGGAAAAATCTCCCCCGAGGAATTCACAGTAGCTGTCTCTGTGTGGGCGAGACTATGAGTGTTTTCTTACTTTCTTCTTGCTGCTTGTCTGGAGCCTGTGATTTTTCTGTAGTGAACATGTATTGCTCTTATGACAGAAAAATAGGGTTGAAAACAGCAAAAACAGTGGCTGTAGCGAGGAGAAACCCAGAGGTCAGGGCAGAGAGGGGTTCTGGGTGGAGACGGGGAGTCCTGGACCAGACCCAGGGGTGGGAGGTGGGGACGCTGGGAGGGTTTGGTGTGGGGGTGGTGCTGAGAAAACAAACATTTGAAAGGGAGAAAGGGAATGGGTTGCTGAATAAAGGACATCAGTTAATTTGAACTTCAGGTAAACAACAAATAATGTTTTAGTAAAAGTATGTACCGAATAATGCATGGATATACTAAAAATGTTATTCATTGTTTATCTGAAGTTCAAATTTAACTGGACATCCTGGGTTGTTTGTTTTTCTAAATTTGACGGTCCTGGGACTTCCCAACTTCATGGCCGCGATGCAGAGGGCGTGGGCCCTGAGATCCTGTATGTGGCGCGATGCAGCCAAGTCAGCATTTTTAGGACCTCCCTGGCGGTCCGCCCGCCACTGCGGAGGCCACGGGTTCAATCCCTGGTCTGGGCAGATCCCACATGCGGCGGAGCTGCCAAGCCCGTGTGCCACAAGGACTGAAGCCTGTGGGCTGCAACTACTGACGCCCAAGCACCCTAGGGCCCTTGTTCCACAGCCAGAGAACCGCCTGCAGTGAGAAGCCCCCACCCCGCAACAAAGGGCAGCCCCCGCTCACCACAGCTAGAGAAAGCCTGCGTGCGGCCAGAAAGACCCAGTGCAGCCCAAAGCAAAACAAGCGAGTGAATCTTTAAAAACAGTGATAGCAATAACATTTCTTTAAAAAAACACTTAAAAAAATTAACTTGACAGTCCTGGGGGAGGGAGGAGGTGGGAATGATGCGGACAGCAGTGCAGTCTCTCCGGGCCGGTCAGGGGCGGACTCGGAGCTCACAGGGCTGCTGGGGAGACCACCGTCTCCGAGACCTGGGAGTTCCACCTTCCATGGCCAGCTGGGCCTCTGTGACCAGACAGAGGCTCCCAGATTCCCCACGTACCTGGCGACCTGCAGCCAAGGAAGAAAGGACCAGCAGTTTTGCCAGCTGGGTCATCTGCGGGGCCCGGAGCAAAAGGAAAATGCAGAACCCTTTGTTCAAAATGCAGGAAGCTTCGTGCCAGCTGTTGTTCCGTCGCTCAGTTGCGTCCGACTCTCTGCTTCCCTGTCCTTCACTGTCTCCCGGAGTTAAGGTGCAAAACAACAGGCTGTTTCCTTTCTTCTGCTGGCACCTCAGTTTGTACTGTTTATCTGTTACTTACTGTCACTATCAGTAAAGAAAAATTAGCGCTTTGAATTGTGTGTTATCCGGGTTCTCCAGGGAAATAAAGCCAAGGGGAGAGAGGGAGAGAGATTCAACTATAACGAACTGGCTTATGTGATCATGGAGGCTGAGAAGTCCACAATTTACCGCGGGCAAGCCAGAGACCAGGAGAGCCAGTCATGTGTTAAGTTCTAGTCCAAATCCGAAGGCTCAAGACCCAGGAAAGCTGATGGAGTAAGTCCTGGTGTGACTGTGAGTATTCTGAAGGCAGAAGATGGATGTTCCAGCCCCAAGACAGGCAGAGAGAGTGGATTCTCCCTCCCTCCATCCCTTACATCCTGGTCAGGCCCCCAACTGATCTGACCAGGCTCGCCCACATTGGGAGAGCAATCTGCTTTTCTTAGTCCATTCAGATTCCATTGTTACCCTCATCCAGAAACGCCCCACAGACTCTGAAATCATGTTTGGCCAAATGACTGGACACCCCACGGCCCTGTCAAGTTGACTGATAAAAGTTGACCTTTTCAAATTTGAAGCATGTTCACCATTTATTTTTCCAGTTTTAAATGCCAGTATCAGAGCACTTGGGGTTTCACAGGTGGTGAAGGACCCACCTGCCAACGCAGGAGACATAAGAGACCCAGGTTTGATCCCTCGGTTGGGAAGATCCCCTGCAGGAGGGCATGGCAAACCACTGCAGTATTCTTGCCTGGAGAATCCCACGGACAGAGGAGCCTGGCGGGCTACGGTCTATAAGGTCACAAAAGAGTCAAACACAACTGAAGTGACCTAGCACGCATGTATCCGTAAGAGCATTTAATTCGTAACACACAAGCACTGACATACCCTTCTCCAGGGGATCGTCCCAATCCAGGGATCAAACCCGGCTCTCCTTCTTTGCAGGCAAATTCTTTACCATCTGAGCCACCAGGGAGGCCCTCTTTCACTGTCACATGTGTGTTGGTGGCTGAGGCGCCTCCGACTCTTTGGGACCCCATGGACTGTAGCCCACCAGGCTTCTCTGTTCATAGGATTTCCTAGGCAAGGATCCTGGAGTGAGTTGCCATTTCCTCCTCCAAGGGATCTTCCTAACCTAGGGATTGAACCTGGGTCTCTTGCTTTGCGGGCAGATTCTTTACCACCAGAGCCACCTAGGTAGGCCTCTTTCACTTTCATAAGAGCATTTAATCCATAACACACCGTCACTAAAATTACACGATTCGTATTCGTAGCTCAGACCCGCACCTATGTTTCATCCTCGCCTGCTCAGTGGAAATACTGCGCAAAACTGACTCAGCTGTTTGCCTTGCGCTTGGTGCCCCATGTTTGAAGGACAGGCTGCTGCTGAGGAAGGCAGGGTGGCAGGAAATGGAGCTGTGGGTGCCCGATCCCCCACTCCCCTCCAGGCCATTGTTTTCAGGGCAAGTGGACAGCTTCCAAACACACATACCCACCCACTTCCTCCTTGCTCTGAGTGCGACTCCGACCCCCGGGTGCTGCGGTCCCCTGCAATCCTCCGCCCCCTGCTTCACGAATGCCCAGTGGGAACTTGACGGCAAGGAGCAGGGCGGCACGATCACCATTCCCTCTGCTCACACATGCTCCCCAGTCCCTTCCAGTTTCACTGACAGTCAATATCTTAAATAACCTATAATGGAAAATAATTTCAAAAATAATATATGTGTATGCGTATAACTGAATCACCTTACTGTGCAGGTGAAACATTGTAAGTCGACTATACTTCAATAAAATAGACATATATTAAGAAAAAGATCAATACAAAGACAAAATGACTAAGCATTTCAGCGTGTATCTTTTTCTAGATTTCATTTGTAAGTGATGTCATATGATATTTGTCTTTGTCTGACTTACTTCAGTTGGTATGATCATCTCTAGGTCCATCCAGTTTGCTGTAAATGACATGATTTCATTCTTTTTAAAGGCTGAGTAATAGTCCATCGTGTATATATGTGTATATGTCTGTATACATATTACATCTTCTTTACCCACTTTGTCAATGGATATTTGGGTTGCTTCCATGTTTGGGCTGTTGTAAATAGTGCTGCAGTGAACACTGGGGGGCATGCGTCTTTTTGAATTATGATATTTTCCCAGATATGTGCCCAGGCGTGGAATTGCTAGATTATACGATAATTCTGTTTTTAGTTTTCTGAGGAATCACTGGACTGTTCTCCCCAGAGGCTGTACCAATTCACATCCCCACCAATACTGTCAGAGGGTTCCCTTTTCTCCACACCTTCTCCAGCATTTATTATTTGTAAACATTTTGATGATGGCCATCTGACTGGTGTGAGGTGATACTTCATTGTGGGTATCACTTATTTACAAATCAGAAATGACATAGAAAACAAACTTATGGTTACCAAAGAGGAAGGAGGAGGGATAAATTTAGACTTCTAACAGATACATACTACTATGTACAGAATAGGTAAAAAATAAGGACCTACTGTAAAAATCAGGTAACTATACTCAATATCTTATAATATACTATAATGGAAAAGAGTCAGACTCTTTCCATTCAGACTCTCTCTCTCTCTCTATATATATATATACACTTATGTGTACGAGTCACTGAATCACTTTGCTATATACCTGAAACTAATACAATGTTGTAAGTAATCTACACTTCAATTTTAACAAAGTAAAAAAAAACTTCAAGAGGGTGACCACAGAGCATTGAGTCTAGTCTGGGGCCCTTTGAACAAAGGGATCCTGCCTAGGACCTGCGCCCAGGAAGGGGATTCCAACGGCCAGAGTAAAGGGCTCTGAGACCCTCCCGGCCAGCCTCCTCACTGCACCCTGGCCCAGACCTGCACACATTCCTCTCATTGGTACACTCAGACACACACAAGCCACATGCCCACACACAGACACCCAAGTCGTGGGTCCTGGGAGGGGGGCTGGCTGTTCGGGGTATAGCCTGGCGGACCGAGTCATAGTTGCACCCGGTTCTCCGGGAGGAGAGCGGAGCTGGGAGAGGTCAGGTGACGTCCTGGGGACACACACTTGTGATCCCCCTGCACTTGGCCACCTCTCCGGGGACCAGCCCTACGGGCTGTTTGCTCGCCCCAGGCCGGGCACGTGAAGGTGGCAGGGGGACACTCACCATCACGCTGTACTAGGACCCTGCTGGCTCAGGGAGGCCTCGGGCTGAGGCAGAGCTGGGTGGGGGAGGGGTGTCAGGGCAGGGGAGGAACCCGTCAAAGGCCAGGGAACCGCACAGCCCCTCGCTCAGCCAGAAACACAGGGCAGCTGTGTGAGAGAGTGTGTGCAAGGGTGACCGCGTACCTCCACTCTCCAGACCCTCAGTGAGCACCCCGCACCCCGTATGAGGCCTGTAAGGGGCACAGGGAGGGCCTAGCCCCACCCTCACAAAGCAATCAGGTAAGTGGGAGAAACAGAAACCAACAACCAGGGCTGAAAGCCTGGGAGGCGGGAAGCCCAAGGTGGGACATCAAGGAGGGCTGCTTGGAGGAGGTGTATCATGAAGGACTGGGAGCTCAGGTGGTAGCTCAGGGATGGAAGAAAATGGCGTGTGCAGAGCCTTGGCAGTGAGGACAATCTGGCAGGTTTGGGCAAAGGCAGCAAAGTCCACGCAGCCAGGAAGGCGCGGGCAGGGATGAAAGCAAGGCAGGAAGGCCCTCTGTGGCGCTGATGCTTTACCCTGAGGCCCTGGGAAGGGACAGGGAAGTGCCACATGGTGGGCAGAGGGGCTGGGGGACAAGCCTCCATCCAGGCCCAGGGCTTGGGATGGCTGTCTTTGGAAAATCATCCTGGCACACCCACGGGAACAGAATAGAGCAGCTTACAATGTGATCACAAAAAAGTAAGATGACACCCCAGGAGAGATCAACAGACCCCAGAACCGAGAGAGAGGCTGGTGTCCTGGGGGCCATGGCATACACTGCAGGGGTGTCTGCAGTCAGTGGGTCCTCAGGATTGTCCACGGGATTCTCCAGGCAAGAACACTGGAGGGGCTTGCCCTGGCCTCCTCTGGGGGATCTTCCCCACCCAGGGATTGAACCCGCATCTCCTGTGTCTCCTGCATCAACAGGCGAGTTCTTTATGGCTGAGCCACCTGGGGAGCCTGGCCCTGTTCTGCACCTACACAAAAATAAGTTGCCCGTGGGCTAAAGCTCAGCACGGAAAGCAAAGAGTTACAACTTTGGGAAGAATATGTCTCTGCCATAATGAGATGCCTCCTCACCCCCATTAGCATGGCTACAATTTTTAAAAAAGAAGAAAAGTAACAAGTGTTGGTGAGGGTGTGCAGAAATTGGAATCCTGTGCTCTGCCGGTGAGAATGTAAAATGGTCCTCACTATGGGAGGTCCTCAAAAATTTAAATGCAAAATTACCATTTGATCCAGCAATTACACTGCTGGGTACCACACTCAAAAGAATGGAAAGCAGACTCTTAAGAGATACTTGTACACTCATGTTCAAACCAGCATTATTCACAGTAGCCAAAAGGCATAAACAACCCAAGTGTCCATGGATGGGATCCCCGGATGGTGCAAGTGGCAAAGAACCCACTTGCCCTCGCAGGTTAGACAAGAGATGTGGTTCAATCCCTGAGTCGAGAAGATGCCCACGCAGGTCAGACATGAGAGATGCGGGTTTAGTCCCTGAGTCGAGAAGACGCCCTGGAGGGGTGCGTGGCAAGCCACTCCAGTATTCTTGCCTGGAGAAGCCCACAGATGCTGGAGCCTGGAAGGCTGAAGTCCATGGGGTCACAGACTCGGACATGACTGAAGCGACTTAACATGCACGTGCTTGGATGGAGGAACGGATAAACAAAACACTGTCTCTACTGAAATGGAATATTACTCAGCTTTAAGAAGGAAGGGCTTCCCTGGTAGCTCAGTGGTAAAGAATCCGCCTGCAATGTGGGAGATCCTGGTTCAATTCCTGGGTGGGGAAGATCCCATGGAGAAGGGATAGGCTACCCACTCCAGTATTCTTGGGCTTCCCTTGCAGCTCAGCTGGCAAAGAATCTGTCTGCAATGCAGGAGACCTGGGTTCGATTCCTGGGTCAGGAAGATCCCCTGGAGAAGGGAACAGCTAACCACTCCAGTATTCTGGCCTAGAGAATTCCATGGGCAGTCCATCGGGTCACAAAGAATCAGACACGACAAAGTGATTTTCACTTCGCTTCACTTCAAGAAGGAAGGACATTCTTCCTTCCTTCCTGTGGACACAGGCCACAGCCCGGATGAAACTTGAGGTCATTATTCTGAGTGAAATAAAGCCAGTCACAGAAGGACAGATGTTTTATTTCACTCATATGATGCCCCTAGAGGAATCAAATTTATAGAGACAGGAAGTAGAACGGTGGGTGCCCGGGGCTGAGTGGAGGGATCAATGGAAACTGCATTTTAACAGGTACAGCGTTTCAGTTGTGCAAGATGAAAAGCATTCTGGGGATGGATGGCGGGGACAGTTGCACACCACTGGGACTGTGTTTAATGTCACTGAATTACACACAGGGAAATGGCTAAAAATGGTCAATTTCATGTTGCGTATACTTTACCACAATTTAAAAATATGCATACAGTGTATCATTGTTGTTGTTTAGTCCCTAAGTCGCGTCTGGCTCTTTTGCCACCCCATGAACTGTGTGGCCTGCCAGGCTCTGTCCAAGGGATTATTCAGACAAGAATACTGGAGTGAGTTTCCATTTCCTGCTCCAGGGGACTCTGCCAACCCAGGGATCAAAGCTGTGTCCCCTGCATTGGCAGGTGGACTCCTTACCACTAAGCCACCTGCCATTTTTTTTTAAAAAGAATATCTGTATGCTCTAAGGATAGAGAAGATTCTCCTATTTTAAAAAAGATAAAGAAAGCATAAAGGACATGTTGCTTTATGGAAAAATTAAAAATATTCTCTGTAACCGAAGACGCCGTGAACTAAGCTGGCCCTTGTCTTGGTGTTCATGCCTCCCCCCTCCAGACCTCCATCACAGCCGCAGTGAACTCCCCGCAGAGGCTGAGGCTGGAGGACAGCATGGTTGTCTTGGGAGGGCTTTGTCCACCCAGCTCTGCCTCTCTTTGCCCCTCGAAGCCTCAGGGTGGCCATGGTTCCTGGTGCTGACAGCCTGGGGCACCCCACTGTTCCCTGGTGGTTTCTCTGCACCCCAGGAAACAGTCCTCTGATTTGGGGGTGCCCGTTGTTTCCTGCTGGCACCCTGGCTGTTTATTTAAAAAAGGACAAACAGGCACTGAGCCTAATTGTGGCCCACACAGCCAAGAGAACAAGGGACCTCCATGTGCAGGAGAGAGCCGGACAGAGCGGCGCCTGGAGGCTGCCTGAGGCGGAAGGAAGACGGCAGCGACCACGTGTGGCAGGCCACTTACAATAATGGGGCAGAGGCCACGTTACTCTGCCCACCACTCACCCCCATGATGGGCAGACGAATGCTCCCAGGGGTGCCCATGTCTTAAGCCCTAGACCCCGTGGATTGGTCCCCTTCCGTGACAACGCAGACTCTGCACATGTGATGAAGTGAAGGACCTGGAGGTTGCGGAGATGATCCTGGAAATTTTCTCACTGGAGTCAAAGTCATCACAAGGTCCCCACAAGAGGGTCCAAGGAGAGAGAGACTGGAAGACGCCAGACGGCTGACTTTGAAGAGGAAGGAAGGGGCCCTGAGCCAAGGAGTGCAGACATCTCTAGAAGCTGAAAAATGCAAAACCGAAGGCAGAGTCTCCCACAGAGCCTTCGGAAGGAGCACAGCCCTGCCAACACCTTCGTCTCAGACCAGTGAGACCGGAGCCAGACTGCCACCTCCAGAACTATGGCAGGACACAAGTGCACAGTTTGGGGCCCTTAATTGTGGTATTCTGCCATAGCAGCACTAGGAAAATATGCATCTTCACTAGGAACAGGGAGATGGAACCAAAACATCAAAGCCACACGCCTTCCCAGCTCGGCTGTCAACACGGAAGCGTGCCCAGAGAACCTGTGACTGGCTCACTGGTGTGTTGGGAGACAAAGGTGATGACTGCCCAGCTCTGCGAGTGCGATGAAGCCACTCAAGTATGCTCTTTAAAATGGTTGATTTTATGTTATGTGAATCGTATCTCGATTTTAAAAAATGGTGTGGAACTTCCTTGGTGGCCCAGTGGTTAAGAGTCCACCTGACAACGCAGGGGACATGGATTAGGAAGAATTCCACATTTCATGGGGCGACTAAGCCCACACACCACAGCTGCAGAGCCTGTGCGCCCCTGGAGCCTGTCTCCAAAACAAGAGAAGCAGACGGGACGAGAAGCCCACGGACTGCTCATTGTAACTAGAGAAAGCTGGTGTGGAGCCGTGAAGACTCAACACAGCGCCCCCCAAAAATGGAGTGGACTGGAAAAAGCGAGTGGCGGAGGCTGTGCACAGAACCACGCCGTGCATGGGAAAGGCGCGCAAGTGATCTAAGACAGACAGGGGACACGCACACAGAGACGCGCAGGAGGAGAGACGAGTGGCCTTAAAAGGGCATCCTCGCCGGGGAAAGGTGGCGGGTTGGGTTCTGAAGGAGGGCAGAGGGGATCTGGCTGTAATTAATGTTGATGTTGTGTTTAAAAATAAAAAACAAAGGTTGCTATGTGTTGAAACCGGCCATGATTTGGTTATTTTTTCTCTTTATTTTTTTGTAACTGAACATGAAAAGCAGAGCGCCCTCACCCCCGCCCTACTGCATTTCACTTCTTAAAACAGGTGAAAGAGAAATAAGTCCTCAGCGTCTAGGGGGCCTGAGATGGGGTGACATTGGTCTCTTGAGAGGCCATCCCTGGGGACCCTCTGGATCCAGGGCCTGGCTGGAGCAGGTGCACAGGAGCCAGCAAGTAACAGCTGAGCACCTCTAGGTACTGCTTTGCAGAGACTCCCTAAAAGCATCTTAACAGCGACACTCCCATTTTGCAGGTGGGAAGACTGAGGCTCCATTGCCCAGCTAGCAAGAGGCAGAGTCAGGATACCACCCCAGGCTGTCAGGCTCCCAGGGGTTGGCTTCCCTGCCTTTACCACCCTGTCTAATGTACCTGAACATCACCCCATCATGTCCAAGTGACCGTGGCCTGGGCTACTCTAGCCCCCGCATCAGGGCTGGCACTTCCTGTCCAAAACACAGACCACACTCCCTAATACTTCATTTCTACAAGCTTCCAGCACCCAACCTTTGAGGAGTCAAGGGAAAAGGGAGGTGAACGCCCACAAGCCCTGGGGGCCCCCAGACAGCATGGCTCCACCGCACCCTTGCCACTGGTCCACACCGCTCTGCGCCGTGAGCCCCAGGCACCCTGCGCTAGGGCGATTCCACGCATAGCCGTGGGTAAGGGGGAGTTTCAACCCACTTCTCAAACCTGGCGGGAGGGCCACTGAGCTGCTTCCACCTCTGCCACTGGCGAGTGAAGTGGTCCCTGATCTCCTCGGAGGAAAGAAAGCCGCCCGGGGGCTCAGGACTCCAGTGGGGCCCTGCATGGGCCTCAGGGATAAGCCGGGTGTGGGGACAAGAGGAAACAAGGGCCTCCGCTGGAAGCTCCCAGCACATCTGCACAAGCTTGGGATGAAAATCTCAAGGCGCAGGTAGTTAGCATTTCCCCAGACCTCGGTGTTCCTCCTCGGTGAAATGGGGCGGTATGCCTGCTTCACTGCCTGGGTTTGGATAGAAGGTGCCTGTCAGAGGGCCGAGACTCAACGAATGGTGGTTGGCGGTGATACCTTCAGATAAATGTATCCAGGCGGCATTCCTAATATAGAAGGGGACCTCTCTGGAAGTCCAGTGGTTAGGGTTCCACGCTTCCTATGCAACAGACACAGGTTCTATCCCTGGTCAGGGAACTAAGATCCTACATGCCGATAAATAAAGACATGAAATAAAATTATTTAACATAAAGGAATATCTAGAATAGTAAATGAATAAATAGACCCCTGGGTTGGTCACGCAAGCTTTGCCACCACTGACATCAGTCTGACGAGCTCCTTTCTGCCCTAGACTCAGTGTTTCCATCTGTGCAACGGGTGGGCACCCATCCTGGAGCCAGAGGCGCTGATATCCCCTTTCCCCACAGGACCGGCTGCTCCAGGGGCCCCAGGGAGCCTCTCGGCTGGAAACATGTGCTCTTGGTTCCAAGCCTGTTTCGGGGGCGGGTCTCCAAGGCAGCTCCTAGAGAGCTAGATGTCCTGGCTTAGGAGACAGGGCAGCCCCAGGGGCTTGGGAGGAGAGCCATAGACCCGGACCTGGGGTCTCGGCCCGCAGACAACCTTGCAGCTGCCCTCCATCAGCAAACAGCACAGAGCCCCGGGAGCCGGTCTCCTGCAGCAGGGCTTCCAGCCGTGAAGTGTGGGGGCTCAGCCCGCCGGGAAGCAGCAGAGGTGGAACTTGAACTCGGGGCTGTGGACCGCCGGGGGCCAGCCCTCTCCCCTTCTCCCCTTTTCACCTGCAGGTTGTCCCACCACTTACAAACAGTGTGAGCAAGGAAGCACGGTTTTCTCCCTGGGCCTCAGTTCCCTGATCTGTAAGAAGCATTTTTCTATTTGTAAAGATGACATCCCTTATACATGGAATCTAAAAGAAATGATATCAACGCACTTATTCACAAAACCGGAAGAGACTCACAGACTTAAAGAACAAACTTCTGGTTAGCCAGGGGGAAGGATGGAGGGAAGGGATACTCAGGGGATTTGGGATGGACATGAACACACACTGCTGTATTTAAAATGAATAACCAACAAGGACTGACTATGTAGCACAGGGAACTCTGCTCAATGTTATGTGGCAGCCTGGATGGGAGGGGAGTTTAGCGGAGAATCGGGTCAGTTCAGTTCAGTCGCTCAGTCATGTCTGACTCTTTGCACGCCAGGGTTCCCTGCCCATCACCAACTCCCAGAGCTTTCTCAAACTCATGTCCATCGAGTCGATGATGCCATCCAACCATCTCATCCTCTGTTGCCCCCTTCTCCTCCCGCCTTCTCCTAGGGGAGAATGGATACATGTATATGCACGGCTGAGTCCCTCTGCTGTCGATCTGAAACTACCACAACATTGTTAATCGGCAATAGCCCAATATAAAATAAAGTTTAAAATATATGTATGTATATCTTATTTGTAAAAAAATTTTTTTTCTTTGCTAAAAACAGTAAAACTAGCACCTGCATCAGAGGGTTCTTGTGATGGACTGGATGAAGCTTGACAGTGCCTAGACACAGCACCTGAAGGGGGTGTTGCTATTTTGTGCCTTCAGGGTTACTGATCGCTCACAGACAACCCCTCTCCCCACTCCAAATAAGTCCCGTCTTGCCTCAGTGAGACCCGATTTGAACAATATGGCCCAGGTCTAAAAGCTTCCAGATTTCAGAAGTGTTTGCAACTGCCATGACACCTCTAGAAAATAAATCATTTACAGAAGGAGTCTCTCTCTTTTTTTTAAATTGCCTTTCATTCTTTTAGATATTACACAGGCCACTTGAGAAAGAAAAGCAGCCAGCTGGTATCAGCAAATAATTCCTTGAGTTATAAATAGTCTAGATGCCTGAGTAGGAGGAGGCTCCAAGAGAAATGCATTCGAGCCCCTCATCCGTGAGCCGAGGAGCAGGGTCGCCCACCTGCCAGGAGGCTGCCCCGGTTCCCAGACCCCCACTCACGGCTCTGCATGCCTGAAGCCCTTCCCAGGCAGCAGCACTTGGTAAACCATCCATAGGTGGGATTTTTCTAAAGCTGCAGGGCAAGAGGGGGGCAGAGAAGTCACCCAGGGGCTATGTCCATCCGAAGGGCCAGCACGTAGCCAGCTTGATGAAAGTGGAGGTGACATTCCCAGAACTCAGGAAGGAGCCATCATGGGGTGTGGGGGAGGGTTCTCTCCCTCACTGATGGAGAGTAAGGGGCCTTTTCTTAAGAATTTGAAAAAGATACATGTGTGCGTATAATTGAAGCACTTTGCTGTATACCTGAAATTAACATAACATTGTTTATCAAGTATGCTGTGACATAATTTGTTTTTTCAAAACAGAGCTTTTCTTTACATGTGATCTGTGTTTCCACAGCCACAACGTGCCATCTTCATGGAGACAGGTGCTGCTGTGCTGCGCTCACTCAGTTTTGTCCAACGCTTCACGACCCCATGGACAGGAGCCCAGCAGGCTCCTCTGTCCACGGGGATTTCCCGGGCAAGAATACTGGAGTGGATGGCCATTTCCTCTTTCAGGGGATCTTCCTGACCCAGGAATGGAACCTGAGTCTCTTGCACCTCCTCCACTGGGATGTGGGTTCTTTACGACCGTGGAGACAAGTACCCAGATAAGCCTGGGAGTTTGGGGAGCTCCTAGACCCCGTCTCATACAGCCAGAAGGGGAGAGTCTAAGGAAGCAACTGGGGGAGCACAGCCCAAGGGCAGGAAGGTGGGCGCAAACCCCACTCCGGGTCCAGCTCCTGGCTTCAGGACACTTCTCTGACCATCCACACTCGCCTCCTTGGAGGCTTCTCAGGGCCAGCCTGATCCTGCCCAGTTTTCCCTGGGCACCTGTGCCTGGCCCAGCGCTGGGTGTCAGCCTCTGGTGGAGTCAGTTTCTCTTAGACAGGGCACAGACTCCTCAGTCAGAGCAGTCTTCACCTGGAGCCCAGGAGGGACAGTGTAGGTGGCTTCACCCCATGGGATGGTCAGGGCGCACCTCTTCAGATGTGGAAGGGAAAGGGGGCAAGAAATAGGGCTGCAGTTTGTGAGTCGGGACACATTTAGGGGGCAGGAGATGGTAGGGGGCATAGCTGAGTTGTTCAGATATAAATTCAAATCTATGCTCCACTTGCAAATCGAAACTACCCCTCACACCAGTCAGAAGGGCCATCATAAAAAGTCTGCAAATGACAAAGGCTGTGGAGAGGGTATGGAGGAAAAGGAACCCTCCTACACTGTTGGTGGGAAGGTAAATTGGTGCAGCCACTGGGGAGAACAGTACGGAGGGTCCTTGAAAAAAACTAAACATAGAATTACCAAATGACCCGGCAATCCCACTCCTGGGCGAATATCCAGAGAAAGCTCTAATTTGCAAAGGTACATGGCACCCCAATTTTCATAGCAGTGCTATTTACAGGAGCCAGGACATGAGAGCAACCTAGACGCCTCTCAACAGATGAATGCGTAAAGCAGATGTGGTATGGACACAGTGGAATACTTTGTTGTTCAGCTGCTTCAGTCATGTCTGACTCTTTATGCGACCCCATGGACTGTAAGCCTGCTAGTCTCCTCTGTCCATGGGATTTCCTAGACAAGAATACTGGAGATGGCTGCCATTTCCTTCTCCGGCAGATCTTCCCAACCCAGGGACTTAACCCGTCTCCTGCATTGGCAGGTGGATTCTTCACCACTGAGCCTCCAGGAAAGCCCCGCAGTAGAATACCACTCAGCCGTGAAAAGGAGTGAGACATTGCCACTTACAGCAACAGGGGTGGACACAGAGGTGAGCAAACAAAGTGAGTCAGCCACAGAGAAAGACAGACATCGGTGACATCAGCTGCACGTGATGCAGGCATGATGCAACCTAGAAACGATACAAATGAACTTACTCACAAAGCAGGTGTGGACTCAGAGAGCGAGAAAACAGATGGATGGTTACCAAGGTAAAAAGGGCTGGGGGAGGATAAATTAGGAGTTTGGGATTAGCAGATACAAATTATTATATATAAAACAGATAAACAACAAGGACCTGCTGTATCAGTTCAATTCAGTTCAGTCGCTCAGTCGTGTCTGACTCTTTGCGACCCCATGAATCGCAGCACGCCGGGCCTCTCTGTCTGTCACCATCTCCCGGAGTTCACTCAGACTCACGTCCACGAGTCTGTGATGCCATCCAGCCATCTCATCCTCTGTCGTCCCCTTCTCCTCCTGCCCCTAATCCCTCCCAGCATCAGAGTCTTTTCCAATGAGTCAACTCTTCTCATGAGGTGGCCAAAGTATTGGAGTTTCAGCTTTAGCATCATTCCTTCCAAAGAAATCCCAGGGCTGATCTCCTTCAGAATGGACTGGTTGGATCTCCTTGCAGTCCAAGGGACTCTCAAGAGTCTTCTCCAACACCACAGTTCAAAAGCATCAATTCTTTGGCACTCAGCCTTCTTCACAGTCCAACTCTCACATCCATTCATGACCACAGGAAAAACCATAGCCTCGACTAGACGGACCTTAGTGGGCAAAGTAATGTCTCTGCTTTTGAATATGCTATCTAGGTTGGTCATAACTTTCCTTCCAAGGAGTAAGCGTCTTTTAATTTCATGGCTGCAGTCACCATCTGCAGTGATTTTGGAGCCCCCAAAATAAAGTCTGACACTGTTTCCACTGTTTCCCCATCTATTTCCCATGAAGTGATGGGACCAGATGTCATGATCTTCATTTTCTGAATGTTGAGCTTTAAGCCAACTTTTTCACTCTCCTCTTTCACTTTCATCAAGAGGCTCTTTAATTCCTCTTCAACTTTCTGCCATAAGGGTGGTGTCATCTGCATATCTGAGGTTATTGATATTTCTCCAGGCAATCTTGATTCCAGCTTGTGCTTCCTCCAGCCCAGCGTTTCTCATGATGTACTTTTTATAGCAGAGGGAATTATGTTTGACATCCATGTGTGTTAAGTCACTTCAGTCGTGTCTGACTCTGTGCAACCCTATAGACTGTAGCCCACCAGGCTCCTCTGTCCATGGGATTCTCCAGGCAAGAACCCTGGAGCGAGTTGCCGTGCCTTCCTCCAGGGGATCTTCCCGACCCAGGGATCAAACCTGTGTAGCTTCCGTCTCCTGCATTGGGAGGCAGGTTCTTCACCACTAGCCCACCTAGGAAGCCCCAATATCCTGTAATAAACCATAAAAAAGTCTACGCTCCAGTTCTGTGACCATGTGGCCTTGGGCAAATGACTTAATCTCTCTCTGATTTGATTTCTTCTCCGAAAAATAGGGTTGAAAGTGGCACCTCACTACTCAAGTGACTATGGCTGCTCCTGGTACACATGGCTCATGCGGCCAAGCTCACTAGAGGCTGTTAGCTATCACTGTGGTGGATGGCCTGCCTTGGCCTCTCAGCGAGATGTCCCAGTATCTAGATGGGCTTGATCATAACCCACTAGAAAGTTCTTTCTGGCTGCAGTCAGTGAGGTCTGGTGGATATCTGGCATCTGTACAGAGGCCCAGGTGCCTTGCTGTCCCCTGGAAGTTTGGGGAAACTGAGTCAGGGAGAGCCAGGGCTCTAAGACAACGATGAGAAAGAGGGCGGTGGTTTACAGGGTCCCCAAGGACCCAATACGCAGGGGATCAGTCAGATGCCCTGGACTGAGGGGGTGCCATTGGGGTGGGATGGCAGGGACCCAGGTCCTCCCAGAGCCGACAGGGCTGGAGCTGACTGCAGAGGCCACCTCTGTCCCAGCCCCAAACACACCTCATCCTCTCTCCCAAACTGTCCTCCTCTGTGGCCTGGGAGGGGTGGGAGCACTGACTGAGTCCTCCTGGCGGCGTCCAGCACAACTTCTTGTTTCCAAGAAGCTCAGAAACACTCCTGGCGGCACTCAGGGTGCAGAGAACACTGGTTACTCAGATGCAGGTGGACCTGAGATCTGTGCCTTCAGAGCCTTGAAGAGTGTTTCTGTTGAGTGTGGAGCCCCCGCCGCACAGGAGTGGGCTGTGAGGGTGCTGTGTTCCAGGAGGATTTGGAGGCCTGGGCCCTTCTCAGGTGTGGCTTCTCACCGCCGTGCACAGAGAGACACGCACACACAAGCAAGCACGGACAGCACACGGGCAGGTGTGCACGCATGGGTGATTCTACCCAGAGCCCCAGGCACACACGCTTGCACACACCCTCGTGCACACACAGCCCCAGGCCCCTCCAAGGATGAGGGGGAGCCAGGCCACCTCTGCAGGCTCAGCGACGCACTGTGACCTGGGGGAGCCATTCCCACAGAACACAGGCCGCCCCCGGGGGCTGCAGGATGCTGAGACCCTGGAGACCCTGGAGCCCCATTTCCTAATGTTACCACAAAGTCTAATTTCTCACATAGACATCCTGCCTGGCATTTCCCCTGCCATGTCGCCGAGTCTGCCTACGTTTCTCAATCCTGAACCTCAGAAACAATTCCCTGATTCCTGCTCTCTGTCCTGGGATTTACTCCTGGAAGAAGTCTGCCCTGAATCAGGAGCTCAGGACTGAATGGGCAGGGGTCGTATCTGCCCCAGGCGCCGCATCCCTGCCCCTCACTCTCCCCTCCTCCCACGCCGTCCTCCGCAGCCTTCTGGAACAGGGCCTCGGGAGGATCTGGGCGAGGTTGCTGAGCCCTGAGCTGGCATACAGAATCCTCACTGCCCCCTCTTTGAGAGCTGCTAGAGCCCAGGGTGTAGGGGACCACCGAGTCACCTAGGAAACCCATGCCTTCCTTGACTAGAGGCAAAAATGCTGGGCTTCCTTGGAAGAATGAGAGCCCAGTCTGAACGCCTGCTTTCCCAGATCAGGAAGCTCCACCTGTCTCTCCAACCATCCAAAATCCACCCGCTCATCCACCCATCCATCCACTCAGTCCAACAGTTCATGGTCTGTAGTGGGGAAGACCATCAATTCAACAGTTATTTCAGTGACCTCTCAGTGTGTGCTGGGCCCTAGGACTGAAATCATTAACGAGACCAAGCTTACCCAAGCTTTCCATGTCACCAGCCTCTCGGTCTCCCCGAGCGTAAAGAATCCAGAGCCCTGGGGAAGGGTGGGCTGCAGCTCATTTAGGTCTGCCCGGGTTCAGCATCTGTGCAATTCCACAGGAGTCTGTAAGGGACGTTCCTTTCACACAACTCTAGTGGGTAATTTGGGGACCCCATCTGTGCAGCAAAAACCGTCCACACGCAGCCCCAGGCCCAGAGGAGGAACAGTTTTATAACCCGGATATGCAGTGGAGCTGTCAAAAGCCCATGAACTCGACTAGCAAGTTGTGAAACATACATCTCAGTTCTGTTTGGTGACACAGAAAACATGACAACTGATATCAATTAGAGTGGCTTCGGCCTCCCGTCCCAGCTGCTGTTGTTGTTCAGTCGCTAATTCCTGTGCGACTCTTTGTGACCCCATTGGCTGCAGCACACCAGGCTTCCCTGTCCCTCACTAGCTCCCAGAGCTTGCTCAAATTCATGTCCATTGAGTCGGTGATGCCATCCAACCATCTCATCCTCTGTCATCCCCTTCTCCTCCCGCCTTCAATCTTTCCCAGCATCAGGGTCTTTTCCAATGAGTCAGTTCTTCGCATCAGTTGGCCAAAGTATTGCAGTTTCAGCTTCAGCATCAGTCTTTCCAATGAATATTCAGGGTTGATTTCCTTTAGGATTGACTGGTTTGATCTCCTTGCAGTCCAAAGGACACTCAAGAGTCTTCTCCAGGACCATAGTTTGAAAGCATCGATTCTTTGACACTCAGTCTTCTTCATGGTCCAACCCTCACATCCGTATACGACTACTGGAAAAACCACAGCTCGACTATACAGACCTTTGTGGACAAAATGATGTCTCTGCTTGATAACCTGCCATCTGAGCTTCTCATAGCTTTCCTTCCAAGGAGCAAGCGGCTTTTAATTTCATGGCTGCAGTCACTGTCCGCAGTGATTTTGGAGCCCAAGAATATAAAGTCTGTCCCTCTTTCCACTTCTTCCTCCACCTATTTGCCATGAAGCAATGGAACTGGATGCCACAATCTTAGTTTGCTCAGTGTTGAGTTTTAAGACCGTTTTTGTTTTTTAATCACAGCTGACTCTTATTCAAATGGGTTTCCTGACCATTAGCCAGCAACAGGGAGGGCTCCATGCAGGCACCTTGGGGGCGGCCCCCAGGGCCCCAGGGACCCCTCCTCTCCCTGCTCTCCACCCTCAGAGCTGGTGGCCAGACGGCAGCAGCCTTCCTGGTGTCACACTCAGGCCCGACAAGGCCCACGGGAGAAATAGGAGAGAGGAAGGGATGCTGCGGGAGGAGGGAGTTTCCCAGAGGCCCCCAGCAGGGCTGGTCAGCTGACTTCCCAGAACCAATCAGCTGCAGGCGGGACTTGCGGACGGTGACGACTTACTTCATAGAGGCTGGACTGGGTTTAGGGCTCGCCGCTACAGACACCTCAGAGAAATCTATTGCTATTTCTTCCCAGCCATCTGTGCCCTAACTGATCTATAGGTATGGGATGTGGTTTTCATTTCGTCCATCATTCCTACCCCTTTTGACAATGAATCCCTCTTCCTATAGGGAAAACGTTCAGTGTGGCTCGAGGAGGCTGAGCCCTGCCAGCCAGAGGACAAGGTCCATGATCCAGGCCCAGCCTTCCATTTCTCCTGGACATTTGCTGTACGGACCTGTGAGAGGTCTCTCCTCTTTGGCTATAAACTATAACAAAAATAGAGGTTTAGGGCCTTCTTGTCCCCCTCTGTGCAGAGAGCCAAGAAAGAAGCAAGAATGGGGATGAAGAGACACTGAGTCTCATCGACATGGGTTGAGCTCCTGGATCCAGCTATTCCTGAAGCCAGCTTGCACACAGACTTCCTCATTGGGGAAGCCATTTTTTGTTTAAATCAATCTGAGTTGTGTTCCTGTTGTTGGCAACAAAGAGTCTGTCTGATACATTGTGGCAATGGCTACTCTTAAAGAGATGGGAATACCAGACCATCTTACCTGCCTCCTGCAGGTCAAGAAGCAACAGTTAGAATCAGACGTAGAACAATGGACTGGTTCCAAATTGGGAAAGGAGTACCTCAAGGCTGTGTGTTGTCACCCTGTTTATTTAACCTATATGCAGAGTACATCCTTGATGGAAGTGAAACAGGAGAGAGAAAAAGTTGATGCTCAACATTCAGAAAACGAAGGTCATGGCATCCGGTCCCATCACTTCATGGCAAATAGATGGGGAAACAGTGACAGACTTTATTTTGGGGCAACTCCAAAATCACAGCAGATGGTGATTGCAGCCATGAAATTAAAAGACACTTACTCCTTGGAAGAAAAGTTATGACCAATCTAGACAGCATATTAAAAAGCAGAGATGTTACCTTGCCAACAAAGGTCCATCTAGTCAAGACTATGGTTTTTCCAGTGGTCATGTATGGATGTGAGAACTGGGCTATAAGGAAAGCTGAGCACCAAAGAATTGATGCTTTTGAACTGTGGTGTTGGAGAAGACTCTTGAAAGCCCTTTGGACTGCAAGGAGATCCAACCAGTCTATCCTAAGGGAAATCAACCCTGATTATTCATTGGAAGGACTGATGCTGAAGCTGAAACTACAATACTTTGGCCAACTGATGCGAAGAGCTGACTCATTGGAAAAGACCCTGATGCTGGGAAAGACTGAGGGCAGGAGAAGGGGACGACAGAGGATGAGGTAGTTGGATGGCATCACTGACTTGATGGACATGAGTTTGAGTAAGCTCTGGGAATTGGTGATGGACAGGGAGGCCTGGCGTGCTGCATTCCATGGGGTCACAGAGAGTCGGGCACGACTGAGGGACTAAACTGAACTGACTTTGGGGCCCTTGATCCTAAGACCTCACCGAAGCCCTGTGGGCTCGAGCAGCCGCCCCCAAGGTGGGGGCTTTCCCCCCTTTCCATTGTACCCCCAGCCGCACTCTCGCCCCTGGGCCCCTTCTGTGACAGAGCCGGGCACCCAAGCTCTGTCTCAGGCTCTGCCCTGGGGAGCCTGCTCCAAGCACACAACCCACCACCCCATCCTATGCTGGTGCCACCAAAGCTTCTCTTCCTGGCTGTGCCCAGGTGGTCCCCCGCCCCTGGAGAACCCCTGCCTGTTTCTTCCTCTCCAGCTGCAGGCAGCCCTGGAACAAGTTCAAAAAGAAAGGGCCTCCCTGGGCCCCTGGGAAGTCACCTTGTGCCCACGAATGATGTGGGGTGACTGTGGCACACTGGCCTACTTCCAGTGGAGGAACAGGTGAACGAGGCCTGTAGGTGCATTGGGTTGTTTCGGCCTAGGAGAAGCATCTGGAAATACCCCCAGGCAAAGGCCTGAGGGCAAAGGGGAGCCGGCGAGGGGGCCTGCCCCCAGCCTCGCTGGCCCTGTGCTAGGAACCACTGGCCTGGGACTTGGGGGTGGGGAGGGCCTGAGGGAGATGAGGTGACAGCCTGCAGCCGGGGGCCAGTGCAGGGCTTTGCACAGCCTAGAGAAGACCTTGGATATTTTCTCGCCAACTACCGGAGCTCAAACACAGGCCTCGGAGGCGGGAGGCAGGGTGGTCGGTGTTGAAGGCAAGAGGCAGTGGCATCAGGGGAGTTCAGAAGCATCCAGAAGGATTATCCAGATTGGGGAGCAGGCACTGGGCTCAGTAACATGGCTGCTTTAAGTAATGGGGATTTGTCATCTTCTGAGAATGCTAATATGATAAACGGGCTCACTGCTAAAAGCCTTCTCCATGCTGTCGAATCATCCTCAGCAATGATACCAGAAGCCTGGGCGCCGGGGCACCATTTCAGGACTGCTGTAAACGCCCGCTGTGCCCGTACGCTGAGCTGCGGAGAAAAACACGCGTGTGTTGTCAAGCTTTGTTGGGTGTACTGGTTGCCTGGAGTCAGATGAATGCTCAGCGGCCCCAAGGGGGCGCGGACGAGAGCTGGAGGCAGGGAGCTGGCTGGCCAGGGTTCGTCCCAGCCTGGCCAGCTCTGGGCCCTGGGCAAGCTCGGCGTTTCTGAGTCATTCACGGGCAAGAGCCCCTTCCCCGCCCGCCCTCGTGGATGGGGTGACCTGAGGTCACCCCATCCACCTCATCCACCCCAGAGCTCAGCTTCCTCTTCTGTAAAATGGGAGCCATCGTCTCAAGAAAAGCCCCCATGCTTGGAGTCAGGACACGGAGGGAAAGAGCTATCACTGTAAAAGCGGACATCAGTGCATCCTCCCCGGCGGTGGGCAGTGTCTGCTCTCTGGGCACCTCAGTGACTGCCCCGCTTCAGATATGGGCCAGGATCTCATTCTGGCCTTCGTGGGGCACATCAAACTGGGAACTTGTCCTTCTTTCTGTTTTTCTCTTTCTTCACTGTTCTTTTAACCTCAACTGCAAGAGTTGGACACGACCGACTCAACTTAGCACGCACACAGAAGGTGCAGCCACTGAGCAGCTCACAGCGCGCGGCCCACCAAGAGTCCACACGCAGGCCCCTGGCTTGCCGCTTGGCCTCCAGGCCCCTCTCCGCCCTTCCCCTGCCCCGGGCAGAGGGGAGCCCTCGAGTGTTTCCCCGGACGCCGTCTGATGGCGTGTGCCCAGGCAGACTGGCCCTCTATGTTTTGTCTGCATGTCATTTCAGTTAACGTAAACAGCGCTGCGCAGTAGCTCACATGCTTTCCCTTACTTTTTCCATTCGGCTCGGGGTTTGGAGGACACATCTGCGTGGCTGTCTATTTGGTTTGAGCCGCGGCTGGGTTTGCCCCGGCACATCTTGCGCCCTGGGCCGGCTCCCCACCCCCGTCTCGCCATGCCCCTTGCAGCAGGGGCTCAGAGCCCCGCTGGGCTGCTGAGGCAGTGACTGCAGACACGCAGGGTGGGCCCTGGGCCAGTCGGCGGATGTCTCAACAGCACAGCTGCCCCGGTGTGCGTGCCCACGCGGAGGCCAGGAGCAGTGCTGCACACACGTCCCCACCAAGGCTGGCCTTCCTTTTGCACAAGTGACATGTGCGATGACAACAAAAGCCATGCTTGCACCAGCAGAGGGCCCAGAGCCCGCGGGCGCCGGGCACGCATGGCGCCGGGCATGCACAGCGCCTCCTTCAGCAGCCCCAGAGGCGGGCCCCTGTGAGCCCCCGTGCTCCAGCTGGGGAAGGTGAGGCTTGCGCAGCTTCCCTGCACCCCTTCCCTGCACCCCTTCCCTGTGGCTTCCCTGCACCCCTTCCCTGCACCCCTTCCCTGCGGCTTCCCTGCACCCCTTCCCTGTGGCTTCCCTTGGTAAAGAATCTGCCTGCAACACAGGAGACCTGGGTTTGAACGCTACGTTGGGAAGATCCCTGGAGAAGGGAAAGGCTACCCACTCCAGTATTCTGGCCTGGAGAATGCCGTGGACTGTATAGTCCATGGGGTCGCAAAGAGTTGGTCACGACTGAGCAACTTTCACTTCACCTCACTTCCCAGCACCCCAGGTTCCCAAGCCAGAGAAAATGAGGGCCTGGGAAGAGAGCTGGTTTGCAAGGCCACTGGTGAGCCATACCCACAGAGCATCAGCCAGCAGCCACCCCCCTGCCCCTCTGAGCACGTCCCCAGCCCAGTGAGGGTGGAGGATGGGTTTTAAAGCCTAAAAGGGCAATACTTAACCCCAGGCTCTGGGCACTGCAGTGGGGCCTCCACCTCCATAGCTGCCTCCTGTCTGTCCACACCTACCCCTTCCAAAGCACTGGCTCAACACCCCACGGCCCTCCCCGTTTCAGGGCAAAGGAGAACTTACCCTCTTCCCAGGCAGACCTCCTTGCCTGCGAAGAACTGCACCCTTCCCCTCCTACAGTACTGGCACCACTGTGGGCTGGAAACTAGCCTGAGATTTTTTTCAGGTTTTTCTCAGTGGAACGGGCATTATTGGCCCCAGTTTAGAGATGAAGCTGCAGAGACTTGTTCAAGGTCGCATCAGGAAGGAGCCAAGAACTGCGGAGGGTCAGGGTAGGTCCATGGAGCCTCTGGAATGAAATCAGGTAGCCTCTCTGCGGAACCAGACAGGGGGACAGGAGGCACCTGACCCGGAGGGGAAGCGCTTTGTGCCCGAGACCACCAGCTGTGGGGGCCAGGTGGGAGGCAGTGGCCGATCCAGGAGAGGAGGTCAGCCCGCAAGCCAGCTCCACCAGGGGGCGGTGTCAGGGGACACAGAGGTCAGATCCCCAGACAGGCCACCAGGGGTCCTCCACCCCCTCAGAAAACCCAGTGCATCATCCCAAAGGTACCGATATTCCAGCGTCTAGACCGCGGTGCCCAGTGGGAGAACCAAACCCCTCCATAGGTGGCTCCTCCTGCTCTTGGACCGCAGGGATAAATCCAGTTTGGGTTGGGGGTCTTTCAAAGACAGTCTGCAGCTGAGGTTTGCAGCATCTGCTGAAGACAGACACCTCGGCCCAGGGATGAGTCAGGAGCCATTTGCAAAGAGGGGTACCTGGGCACCTGACCTGGCCTATATGGCTATGTGGGTGGTGGCCTTGTGACAGGAAGGTCTGGGTCTCAGGTTTCCCATCTGTAATGTGAGGATTTTCTTGGGCTCCAAAATCCCTGAAGATGGTGACTGCAGCCATGAAAGTAAAAGACACTTGCTCTTTGGAGAAAAGCTATGGCAAACCTAGATGGCAAATTAAAAGGAGAGACATCATTTTGCCAACTAGTCAAAGCTATGTTTTTTCCAGTAGTCATGTATGGATGTGAGAATTGGACCATACAGAAGGCTGAGCACCAAAGAATTGATGTTTTTGAACTGTGGTGTTGAAGACTCTTGAGAGTCCCTTGGACTGCAAGGAGATCAAACCAGCCAATCCTAAAGGAAATCAACCCTGAATATTCATTGAAAGACTGACGCTGAAGCTGAAGCTCCAATACTTTGGCCACTGATGAGATGAGCCAACTCACTGGAAATGATCCTGATGCTGGGAAAGATTGAAGGCAGGAGGAGAAGGGAATGACAGGATGGGATGGTTGATGACATCACCGACTCAATGGACATGAGTTTGAGCAAACTCCAGGAGATGGTGAAGGATGGGGAAGCCTGCCGTGCTGCAGTCCACAAAGAGTTGGACACGCCTTAGCCCCGGAACAACAACAACCACACGGGGCCACCTGTACCTGCTCTCGGTGAAAGGTGAATAAGATCACGCAGGCCACGCAGTCGGCCCAGAGCGGGTGCTCAGAGCTGCATTCAGCACTGTTCACTGAGCGTTCCTTCTGTGCTCCACACTGGAGACCACGCAACAAGACTGTGCTCAGGGAGAGGATGGTCAAGGCCAACCAAGCACGTGTGGCTCCAGTGTGGCAGGGGCTTCGACAGGGGCGGACCCGCTGCAGCGGGTCAGGAGAGTGCCCACCTTGCGAGCTGACACCAGGTGGGTGAGTGATGGCCAGTGGACTTGGTGGAAGGCATGTGCAAAGGGAGCAGGGTGACAGAGGCCGGGCGGGCCCACTGCGATGTGCGGCCCCCACTCCCCTTCCACAAAGGACCACCCCCTCCCTCGGGCAGTGTGGTCAGCGCCCTCCGGCCGCTGCTCCCTGCCCACCTGCCCTGGCCCCACCTCCAGGCAGCCCACACCCAGGGCCTGCCTTTCGCTCTAAACCTACCTCTTCCCCATCCCTTGCACAGGTGCCAACCCTGATAACCGTCTGGTACCCACACCCATCTCAGCATCTACCTCCAGAAGCCAACCCGGGCCAGTCCGCAGCAGGCGCAGCCCCAGAAGACAAGGGAAGAGGGTCCCTCCGCGGCCAGCCCCTGCTGCCGCCCAGCACTGAGGCCCCCGGCTGGTGGCAGGGGGTGCAGGGGTGCAGGCGCAAAGTCACTGGGGAGAATGGGGTGGGGAAGTGTTGAGGGTGTCAGTGTCGGGGTTCACGCGTTTGAGTCCCATGGGCGACAAAAGCTGAGGTGAGTGACGGGCCACAGCTAGCCCGTGTGAACCCAGGGGGCCTCTCTGAGGCTCTCCCCTCCAGGGAAGGCAGGTCAAAGGGTTGTTGCAGACCAAGCCTGGAGCCCAGGAGTCTAAGCGGCTGAAGTTCAAGGAAGACATAACCCGACCAAGGTGGGGCTGTCATGTCAAAGCTGGGAAAACTGGGACTTCCCCGGAAGTCCTCGGGTTAGGATTCCCGTGCTTCCACTGCAGGAGGCACGGGTTCGAGCCCTGGTTAAGGAACAAAGATCCTGCATGCCAGGGCTGGGAGCCAGAAAAAAAAAAAGGACCCTGAGTTATGGGATAGAGACTCATGCCCTGCAGGTTCTCACTCCCAGTGACTCAGCACTAGGGTCCTTGGATGTGGCCTCAAGTAGGAGCTACCAGCAGATGGGGACAGAGAGGGCTGTCCCCCTCGAGGCAGCTAGCACCCCGCACTTCCCCCAGGCCTCCGACGAGAGTCAGGGTGGATAAGGGAGGACTGTGCCCCGGGGGGCTCCTGGCTGGTCAGAGCAGGAACACAGAGCTGCCTGGGAAGGGCCGGCTCCCTGGGTAGCCTGTCCTGAGACAGAGGGTCAACTCCAGCAGGGACCCCAGGGCAAGGTGCAGACACCTAGGGGTACTCCCGGAGCCCAAACCAGTGACTGCCACTCTGGTCAAAGCTGAAAAGGCAGGACGGCTGTGGCGGGCGGTGGTGAAGGGACTCGAAGGCTCGAGAAACAGGCACCTGGGGTGGACGGGCTGCCAGGCCGGAGAGGTCTAGGGAAAGGCCCGGAGGACAGAGGGGGTGCAGAGACGGAGGGGCTTCTGCACGACCACAACGATCAGGGTGGTCGTGTCCCGTAAAGAAGGCAGGGCTGACGGCAGACAGGACAGGCTGTCATGAACCTGGCCCGCAGACGGCCCTGGGGAAGTGAGATCCAAGCGCGCAAGGCCAGGGGGCGGCTCTTTCCCCCAGGGGCCTGGACTTTGCGGTCATCGTGATGAGCAGCCAGGCTGGAGGCTGGCCCCACAGTGAGGCCTGCAGAGCGTCCTGACCGAGCGTAAGGAGATGGGACAGACAAGGGCACTTCTTAGTTTGTGCCAACAGAAGAAATCAAGTACAGATGGACCGATGGCTGGGGGAAGACCCAGCAATAAAAAGTCACGATCCCATTGTAAACAAATGCAGGTTCAGCCACTCGCCCCCACTCAACAGCCAATAAATTGAAGGGCAGGCTTCGGTGGAGAAGCAAGGACTTTATTCAGAAAAGCTGGCAATCTGGGGAGATGGCAGACTTATGTGCAGAGACCCCGCTGAAGATTCTGCTCAGCCGTGATGATTTTAAAGGGAAAGGGGGTGCTATTTCAGTTAATCATTAAGGCAGAAGGTCAGATTCTTCATTATTTTTCCATGGCACGCAGGCCTGCTGACTTCCCTGATCTTCTCCAAACACTGTCTTGCCCACGTGGTCAGCCTGCAAATTCACTAAGGGGGAGCTGGGGAAGAGAGTCAGTCTTTCTTTAACTAACTGATTTCTCATCCCTCTTCCTTCTAATCCAGGAAAGGAATCAACAGGGTAGATGAGACCCCCTCCACCAGCTCTCCCAGCCTCTTAATAGCTCATCTAGTCATTGAATGGAAATGCCATCAGGACCTGTCCCTGGGCCCCCAGGATGGGAGTAGGTAGGTTTAGACACTAAGTCGTGTCCAACTCTTTTGCAACCCCTTGGACCGTAGCCTGCCAGGCTTCTCTGTCCATGGGACTCTCCAGGCAAGAATACTGGAGTGAGTTGCTATTTCCTTTTCTAGGGGATCTTCCCAACCCAGGGATCGAACCTTAGTCTTTAACATCTCCTGTGTTAGCAGATGGATTCTTTACCACTGAGCCACCAGGAAAGCCCGTGGCATGGTTTAGAAAAGAAGAATGTAGGATGTTGCCTAGTGAGCTCAACTTTAAGATTAAGGTGTAAGGAGAACAGGAATAAGCACACAGAAAAGGTGCCAAAGGAGCTGCGGACATGCTGCAGCCCAGCTCCCATTCCTGACTCAGTCTTTAGACTCAGGACTCACTGACTGAAGAGCCGGCTAATCCCCAAGGAGGAAGGACCCCACAATACAACAGCCAGTACACATTGCAGTAATTTCCCCAATGCTCCTCCAAACAGGACCTTGTCCATTTATTCAGCTGATAGCCCAAGGGGGATGCAGAACACCCAAACATCTGGAGGACTGTCTGACACTGGGCCTGAACTGGCTTGGACACCAGGAATGTGATGTCTCATGAAGGCGCCTGCTAAATAGGGACCTACAAACACCAGGTAATAAGGGCAGTCCCGTCCAAAGTCCATCTTACATGGAACTATGGGTTCCGCAGACCCATCAAGGAGTGGATTCTCTGAGCCCCAAACGAACACCCGGGGTCGTCATACTTAGCAGGCGGTGCCCTTTCCACATTGGTTCTGCTCTCTGGGGTGAGAGCAATGGGAGAAACTGGACGGCTTGGAAACAGACCCCGCCTTAGTCAACATCACGAATCAGAAACAGCATCACATCCAGGAAAGGAGGCATCAGAGATCAGTACCACCTTCAAGGAGATAAAGGATGAGTGTTGGTCCCGCCGTGCCTCAGGGCAATTCCTGAAGGTCCTGGAGGAGGCCACGAATCCGCACAGGCCGTACCAAAGCCAGCCTGGGTCACAGGGCTGTGCCAGGGGTTGGGGGGGTGGGGGTGGCAGTCTCTGCCAGAGCAGACGAACAGAGTCCCACAGACCGGGTATGCAACCACCCAAGCAAACGCATCCTTTCCTAACCCCAGCGAAAAGAAGGATTTGTAATAACACACATCCAGGACTTCCCTGGAGGTCCAGTGGCTAAGACTCAACGCTCCCAACGCAGAGGGCCCGGGGTTCGATCCTGGTCAGGGCAGCAGACCCCACATACTGCAGCTAGGAGATCACATGCTACAAGGGAAGACTCTGCGCGCCCTAACGAAGATGAAGACCGGCGTGCTGCAGCTAAGCCCTGGCACAGCGACATACAACGTATTTTTTTAAGAAAGAAAGAATGCACACCCCCATGGGAAGAACGACAACACACATCTACAGTCCCCCAGGCAGCGCCAGCTCCCTGGCCTCGGTCATCACACAGATCAGAGAGCCTGTGTCTCGGCCCACAGCAAATCACAGGGGTCAGTTTATCAACGGCACTGAGTTCATCAGGCCAAATAAGCAAGCCAGACCACTGAAGGCCTTGGTGAGACACACGTTCCAGGGGCTGCCCCATCTCCGCCTTTCTTAGAGGCAGCAGTCAGGGTCGCTCTGGACCACCCCTCCACAGCAAAGGACAGACTGTTGCAGCGTGTGCTTCCAGTGACGAAAAAGGAAGCACCACGCCTGACGGTTCAGATTCTAGAAGCAGAAACCTCTGACCCCCAAAGTCGCCACCCCACCCCCACCCCGGACACCGCTCTGCCCACGTCCTGGGTCACACAGATGCCGCCAGCTCTAAGTAGGGCTCAACCAGGAGCAGGCTCCACGGCACGTCCCAGCCGCACCCTGAGCCCCAACAGACTCCACTGAGCAGAGGCACCCTGGGCAGGAAAAGATGTCACTGGAGTTTGTGGCAAGCTGGGGGGGTGGGGCGGGACGGGGATCACAACACGAGCAGGCAGGCCATCTGCAAAAGAGGTTATACTTTTGGGGAAACAACCCCCAGAGTACTGTGTGGTCCTAATAAAGACAGGACCAGCCTCCCTGGTGGCTCAGCGGCGAAGACTCGGCCTGCCAGTGCAGGGGACCCAGGCTCGATCCCTGGTCCAGGAAGATCCCACACACCACGGAGCAACAAAGCCTGTGCACCGTGACCACCACACCCGTGCGCCCAGAGCCTGCGACCTGCAGCAAGAGAGGCCTCTGCAGCGAGAAGCCCACACACCACAACGGCAGCAAGGGAGACCCAGCACAGCCATGAAGAAACAAACAGTTTAAGCAAGAAAGGGACGATGGCCGCCCGGCCAGCTCGGGAGGACAGACAGCAGACGCCTTGGAAGCAGCAAGGGCATGCGAGCCGGGTCAAGACATCGAGTCCGCTGTGGAAGGAGAGGGGGTGGGTGGCGGCAGGTTTGTACCTGGGGGAAGCAGCCGTGCCACAAACTCAGGTGCACACACGGCGCGCAGGGCGGATGAGGCAGGTGGCAAGCGCAGTTTCCTGGGCCATTCAGGCGAAGGCGTCCCTGCACAGCTGCCCTGCGAGCCCAGAGCTCCACACTTTGGCCAGTCAGTGGGGTTCCGAGTGATGGGCTGAGGGATATGAGAGCCACGGGGTAGCTGGGCTGTCCAAGGGACATGTGTTGAGGGAAGGAAGGAAGGCATGAGACAGAGCTGGAGGGGGCTGCAGTGTTTGCACCTGAGTCTGGGAAGAGCTCCTTTGCACCTGGTGGGTGTAACACAGTCTAGATTCAGACCACCTTAACCCCACGACACCCATTGACTGTACAGTCACAGAGCGCCTGTGTGCCGCGCCCTTGGCAGGGAGCGGTCAAGCCAGAGCAGCGAGGTCCTGGACCAGAGGCCTGACCTGGGACACGAAACAGGCGGAGGACACCAAGCATGGGGTACCCCAGGACCACTCCTCTGAGGATCTACGCTGGCCAGCCATGGCTCACGGACCCATGCTGGGGGCCCTCCAGGGTCAATGAGAGCATGTGGCCAGTGTCCTGCACCTGAGGGCACAGCTCACCACTCTGCAGAGTTGGGACCCAAGACGAACAAAACACGGCAGCCAAGGGGGGAAGGACAGCGGGGCTCAGGTCTCTGACCGGCCCGCCCCCCAGCCCGCCAGGCGCGCCTCCTCCCAAGGCATCTCTCGAACAAGGACGTCCTCCACTCACATCTGCCCACTGGGCATCTCCCCGGCCGCCCCCGTGGACCCAGCTCTTCCAAAGCTTCCAGTGGTCCCACTTGGGTGAACTTGAAGTCTGAAGCCAGCG
Source organism: Nanger dama (assembly GCA_917880005.1). Taxonomy (NCBI): domain Eukaryota; kingdom Metazoa; phylum Chordata; class Mammalia; order Artiodactyla; family Bovidae; genus Nanger; species Nanger dama. Next base: position 3,630,236 of record CAKJTW010000063.1, on the reverse strand, counting down.
CTCGCGTGCTGAATTGCAGATTCCTGCTCCTGCACACCCAGAGAGCAGCAATCTTCTCCGTGAAGCCACAGCTTTGGGGTTGCCTGTGTTCATGGGCACCCCGAGATCTTCCCAAAACAGAGGAGGGAAGGTGCCCACCCGGCCCCATCTCCGTTAAGCAAGATGTCTATGATGGGAAATTTACACATATCAGGACATCTTAGCCTTTCCACAAAGTTTAGCTGCCCTCATTTCTGGGTTTCTAGAGGCCCATGGAGTGGGAGATCCTGCCCACTCACTGGTGCCCAGTCAGACGGAGGAGGGCATCCTGAGGGCATCCAGGAGGAGGTGGGGGGCAAGGAGAAGAGGTTGTCTGGAGCCCTAGATGGGGGAGCCCCAGCATCAGCATCCTCGGGGAGAGGCGGGATCTGGGGTGAGGAGTAGGAAGAGGAAAAAGAAACAAGAGAAACACCGTGTCTTGGCCCTGAGCTGGACCTCGCAGAGCTGACTCTCTCGGGGCAGGGGGGATATCAGGACTTGGCCCCTGGGACCAGGAGCTTCTGAGGAGGGGGATTTCAGGACTCAGCCTCCAGGACTAGGAGCATTTCTGGGTCACATCCCTGGCCCCATTTCTAAGAGCTGCAGGCGCTCACAATGGAGGTGGCTCCCTGGAGTCCACAGCCAAGTGTGACTTTACCAAACCCCAACATCAGCAGAACAGCTTACTCAGCAGAGGGCCCTCCTTTCCTGTGATCCTCAGAAGAACCCAAGCAATGGGCTTTTCCTTATCTTATAGATAAGCAAATGAAGCTCACCTTCTGTGTCCCCACGTACCTATGAAGTTAGAAAAGGCAGAACAAGAAGAGTAAAGATGTAGATAAAGAAATGAGAGCAGAAAGTCTGTTCAGTTCAGTTCAGTTCAGTCGCTCAGTCGTGTCCGACTCTTTGCGACCCCATGAATCGCAGCATGCCAGGCCTCCCTGTCCATCACCATCTCCCAGAGTTCACTCAGACTCACGTCCATCGAGTCCGTGAGGCCATCCAAACATCTCGTCCTCTGTCGTCCCCTTCTCCTCCTGCCCCCAATCCCTCCCAGCATCAGAGTCTTTTCCAGTGAGTCAACTCTTTGCATGAGGTGGCCAAAGTACTGGAGTTTCAGCTTCAGCATCATTCCTTCCAAAGAAATCCCAGGGCTGATCTCCTTCAGAATGGACTGCTTGGATCTCCTTGCAGTCCAAGGGACTCTCAGGAGTCTTCTCCAACACCACACTTCAAAAGCATCAATTCTTCGGCACTCAGCCTTCTTCACAGTCCAACTCTCACATCCATACATGACCACAGGAAAAACCATAGTCTTGACTAGACGGACCTTAGTGGGCAAAGTAATGTCTCTGCTTTTGAATATACTATCTAGGTTGGTCATAACTTTTCTTCCAAGGAGTAAGCGTCTTTTAATTTCATGGCTGCAATCACCATCTGCAGTGATTTTGGAGCCCCCAAAAATAAAGTCTGACACTGTTTCCAGAAAGTCAGTTAAGGGTACAATTCTTACAACTCCCATGTTGGCATGGAGCTTCCTAGCTGCCAAAGCAAAAATATATGCAGTGTGTTTTAAGGTTTATATTGACCATGGTATGGAGCCTCGTCAGGGCCTCAGGGCTCCCAGGAGTGCAAGCTGGTGGCTGCAGATTAGGCATGTGCACACTTCCAGGTTGAGACAGAGAGACAGAAAGTTGTGCTGGGGATTCCATGCCGAGCAATGAAGACAGCCCTGTCTGCTGCAGACAGCAGGCTTCTCTGCTTTAAGCCCCTGGATCTGATGAGACAAGCAGAGGATCTCAGGGTTCCCTGGCAGCCACATGACTGTGGAACAGTCAGGGGAGTGAGGGGACTTAGCTCAAGTCTGTCATTGTCTGCCCTGCACTGAGGACTCTGCCCCAGGAAATGACCCCTAAAATGAAATTAAAAAGTCACTAGAGTGGGCTTAACAATAGTTAAGCTCCAACCATAAGATAGGACCACAGAGTAAATGGGAGATAGCCCAGCCCAGCCCCGGGGGCACCAGGGGCACTCTCCAGGGATTCCCACCAGAAGGGTGGCTCTCCAACGTGACTCACATGTGTCATGTGATACGAGAGGATGTGTGTGCAAGAAGGTCAAGAGCAAAGGACAACACAGGGGTGGAGGCACGATGGTGCCGCCACAGAGACCTCAGGAGTAAATCATCTCCTCAGACTGATCCAGCCTAAAAGGAACTTACCTCCCACTCTCACCACCCCAACCCACCCCTCTCCTCACATGTCCTGTCTCTGGTAAGTCGTCCAGCTCTCTTTTTTCCCTCTACACTACAGAACCCCTGATTTTTGCCAGGCATATGCTCACCCACAATAAAAACTACATTTCCCAGTGTTCCTTGTGGCCAAGTGTGGCCATGTGATTAATTTCTAGCCAATGGGATGTGAGCAAAGTGAACTCTATGTTCCACTTCCAGGTCATGCTCTTAAAGAGACAGCATGGCTCTCCTTCCCTCTCTTCTTCCCCTCATCCTGGGGAATGCAGACCTGATGGGAGCTACTGGGCCATGCAGATGAAGGCAAGATGCCAGGGATGGCAGAGGCCATGACAGCTTCACGGAGCACAGCTGGCCCTACAACCCAGACTTCTATGGGAGAGAAATAAATGTCCACCCTGTTTGTGTACGTTATGTGTGCTCACTCAGTTGTGTCCGACTCTTGGCGACCCCACAGACTGTAGCCCGCCAGGGTCCTCTGTCCATGGAATTTTCCAGGCAAGAATACTGGAGTGGGTTGCCATTTCCTTCTCCAAGGGATCTTCCCAACCCAGGGACCAAACCCAAGTCTCCTGTGTCTCATGCATTGGCAGGCAGATCCTTTACCACTAGCACCGCCTAGGAAACCCCGTTTAGTCAGTTATTTTGAGTCTGTCCTATGCAGCCCAATCTATGTCCCAACTAAGAAACCATCCCGACTGACGGTCACTCTGTCCCCTCATCTCCCAGGCCAGTACCTGTGAGTCTCAACAGTTAAGCCCCAACCATTAAAAATAACCACAGCTGCCAATTCCTTGGGTTTCTCCTCACCCATATTTCTTCATGGACCACCCCTGCCCCCAGAAACACATAACTACTCCAGATTCACAGCTGAAAAAAAGGTGAGACTCAAAGAAGTTAAGCAATTTGCCAAGATCACACAGCTAGTAACCCGGAGTACCACTATTCAGAGACCATCAGACTGGAAAATCCATCCTCTTAGTATCTCCCCTTCTGTGTCTCCCTCAAAGCCACGCCCTCCTCTCCATCACCCTGGGCCTGGCTGCCAAGCCCGTCCCCTCCCATCTCATGGCCTCCACTCTCCTCCCAGCAGGGCAATCCGAGGGCGTCACCACCACCCTGATTAAGCTTGCTACGGCTCCCCATTGCCTCCAGGCAAAGGCAGCTGCCTCACCACACGATGATGCTTAGGGGCCCTGGTACCCGGCCCCAGACCACTCCCTCCAGGCCACTGTAACCCACACTGACTAGCTCCTTCCCACTCCTGACATTTCCTACTTAACATGCCAGACACCCAGAGCCCCTGCCATGGGGCTGGCACAATGCCAGGCCCTTGGCCCCACCAGAGCCCAGAGAGGGTGGGGCTGCATGCCCATTTTACAGGAGAGGAGACTAAGGCTCCAGCAGATGGGTGACTCACCCAGGGACCCACAGTCTGGGGCCCTGGAGCAGGAACTCAAACCCACGTTGTCCATCTTGCATGTCCCTTCACTTCCCATATGTCTAATTCAGGAGTGAGTGAGGCCCCAGCTGACACCAGGCTGTAGCCATACTATGTGGTGGGCAGGGGAGGTGGGAATACTTTGGTCCCAGGATACATGATAGAAGGCTCAGAGAGGTGAGGTGACTGTCAAGAGTACACAGCTGGGGAGCACCCCGGAGGGCTGAAGCCAGGAGCCCAGACACCCCTGGATGAGCCCCCTTGCACCACAGGAATCGTAGGTCTGCACGTGGAAAGTGCCAGGCTGCCCCTTCTTCCTGCACAAACTCGGTTGAGTCCCAGCAGCCCTCAGAGCCTCAGTTTCCTCCTCCTACACACGAGGGGGCCCGGATAGGTACTTCTGGAGGCTGGCAGCTCCGTGCACCCTCTGGGCCTCCTGAGGGAGGGAGGTGTCCCAGGCAGGGTGCTGTGTGTGCAGAGGATGGTGGGCAGGGAGCACGAGGCTGGCATCCTCTTCACTCAGCACTCAGCTCCCCTGTCGGAATGCCAGCCCCTAAAGCGTCCCCACTTTCTGGGCTGAGGGGTCCTGCTTCAACTTGCAGTCAGCCCCACGTCACATGCAAGAAATGGATGCGTCCATCCTGGCCACATGTCCAGGCACCCCAACTCCCACCCTGCATGAGAGCCTGGGAGCCAGGGGTGGACAGGGAGCCTGGGGTCAGGAGGATCTATGCTCAGGGCCTCTGCAAGCCAGTCCTAGCAGACCTTTGGCCCCAGCCTCTGCGTGAGGAAGGGACTGTTGGGAGGCACAGACCCCACCACCTCCCAGATCCTCCCACAGCTCAGGGTCCTGGGGGTCCCTTGGCCCTCTGGGCAAAGAGCCGGACATGACCGAGCAACTCACAGACACACACAAGCAGCCTCAGTCGTGTCCGGCTCCTTGTGGCCTCACGGGCTGTAGGCCGCCAGGGCCCTCTGTCCATGGCATTTCCCAGGCAAGAATATTGGAGAAGATTGCCATTTCCTTCTCCAGGGGGACCTTCCCGACACAGGGATGGAACCTGAGTCTCTTGTCTCTTGCACTGGCAGGCAGGTCTTTTATCACTAGCGCCACCTCTCTGAACTTGGTTCATAGCAAATACTTCTCAATCCTTCCTTCTCTGGAGGACAGGTGGGTGCTAAGCACCTTTTAAATCTTCTCTGGAAAGGCCCTGGAGTGTTTCTTTTCCTTCAGGGATGTACCCTATTAACCAGGGCAGGTAGGTTTGGGGCCTGGCGAGAGCAGGGTAGGACTGCAAGCTGCACCTATGATGACCCTCACCTACTCAACGACTGCTGTGCCCACTGGCCCTGGGAAGGCAGGGACAGAAATCTGCTCCTGGAGCTCAGCATTCTAGGCCCACTGCCTGAGGTCAGCCAGGCCAGCCACCCAGCCATCCATCCATGTACTGAATCAATAAGTATTCTCTAAGCACCTGCTCTCCCCAGACCATTCCAGCCCCAGCAGCTTCAGGGCCAGGGACACACAGAGAAGTAGTAACATGGCCCTTTGCTGACAGCAGACACATCAACACATCACGATAACAGAGGCAATGCCTGCTGTAGGAGAGCTGTAGATTTAGTGTAAGGGGACCTCAGGGCAAAAATTAAAATTAACACATAGGAGTAAAGAAGGCTTACCAGAGAGAGAGAAAGCAGGCTGGGCTTTGAAGGATGTATAGGAGTTCATCCAGTAGGCAGAATGGGACTGGATATTTGAAGCAGAAAAGTGCGAGGGATAATAAGAAAGGGGATGTTTGGTGAGGCTGGAAGGTAGGGTGGGCATGGGGGCACCAGGGGAAGGCAGGTCTTCAGCCAGATGGGGAAGGGCCTTTGTCCCAGGCTGTCCCTGAAGTGCAAGTTTCCACCAAGGAGCCTTTCAGAGGGAGCAGCCTGTGGAAAAGGCAATGTAAGCAGCTCTTCTCCCTCCCAGTCCATCAGAAAGCCCACGTCTTACATGCATTATGTGATTCTAGCTATTCAATTTCTTCTGGGGAAAATGGGGAAAGGGGAGGGAATTGTGAAGAAGGAAGTTGGGGACTCTGGGTCAGGGGAGGGGCAGGATGTGGGTAGACTGGGGCAGTACTGTGGTCCTCCTAGGAGGACCCTGTCCTCCCAGTTCTGAGACCCAAGTCCCTGGGACCAGTCTAGAGAAGAAGCAAATCCACCGGTTCCAGATGTGGGGCCACCCCACCCCATCCAGAGGTGTAAGCCAGGCCTTCCCATCACCTGGACCCTTCCTCTGTAGACCCGGCTCCATTCACTCTTCCAGGGGCAAAGATCTCATCCCTCCTGGGGCCTGGAGGCACACAGCCTTTTGACACATTTTTCACAGATAGATAGTTTTTCCTTTGGCTGCGTTAGGTCCACTCCATAACTCTTCCACTCTCACCCCCAGTCCTGGCTCTGTCCACACAGGCCACAGAGAACAAGTCGGGTCAGCTTATCCCTGAAGGTCTCAACATTTCTGTCCCCAGTGGGAATAGCAGGGGCAACAGTCCAGAGTTGAGACAAGCTCAGCTGTTTCAGCAGAGAGGCAAACGAAGGCAGGGCGGCTGGGGGCGGCGTTGAAGAGGCAGAGAAAGCAGGTCTGCTTGGAGGCAAACAGGCAGACCTCAGGAGCGGGCCTTCCCGTTCCTGGGGCAGAAAGCGTGGGCTCAGGGAGGTTCTGGGTGGTGGGCAGGGAGCGCCGAGGTTTGCAGAAGGGAAGGGCCAGGGGAAGAGGAGAGAGACCAAGGCAGAAATCAGAACCTACCTCTTGATAACTCTGGCTCAAGCAGACAGGCTCGGGAGGCGGCCCCAGCCTCTACTGGGGAGGGCAGGGGGCCCAGAGGGTGCCTGCAGCGGAGCCCAGGCCCACCTCTCAGCATGACAACGGACGCTAGTGCTGAAGACCCCAGGGTGGGCCCCTGCTCTCCTGTCTCTCAAAGGAGGTGGGTCTGGGCCTGGTGGCCTCCCCCAAATCTTCTGGCTGCTGCTCAGAGCTCCAGGCCTCTGTTCCAGGCAGGACCTCACTGCTCAGGTTTGCCTCAGCCCACCCCGCCACAGGCCCACGAAGTGAGGGGCAGTGGCACCGGCCTCAGAGCTGGTCGTCACAGAAGAGGACAAAGCCCACATCACAGAGCTGATGTGGCCACGGAGCCTGGGATGCAAAGCCCTATATCCTCAACCACGCCTGCCCGCTGCTGCCCGCCTCCTCAGCCTCCAGTCGCCCTACTAAGTGTAAGTGACCCTTACACAGTCCCCCAAAGACCTCCCTCCCACTCTCCAGCGCACACCTCAGGGAGAGCAGCCCACCCCCACCAGAGCCCCTGGCCACCCCTGGCTCCTCAGAGCCATCCCAGCCTGTTCTCGCCATGTCCCTGCCACCCTGTCCCTCTGCCCTCCTGACCAGCACTTCCGCCTGCCCAGGACTCTGAGCCAGAGGCCTGAGGACAGCCCTCAGCTCCGCCCTCAGCCCTCGCACCAGGCCACAGAGTTGCTCTTGCTCTACCTGCTTCGCGACACCACCACCCTCACTAGACCTGGAGACAACCTCTGTCAGTCCAGTTCAGACACAGTCAGTCCCGTGTCTCCTCCATGCCCACCTTGTATTCATAACTAGCACTTTCACTTCACTGTGCACCTGCTCCAGAACCATCTGTGGCTCCCTACTGCCTACAGGATCACATTGTCACTCCTCAGCCTGCCTTTCTGGCGATATCTCTCTCGCTACTGTCTCTCATGTATTTGTGAGAACTTTGATTTGCACACCACTCTCTCCACACATTTGCTCAGGCTGTTCCCACAGCCCAGAATGCCTTCACCACACTCACTTCCCTAGCGAACTCCTATTCATTCTTCAGAACCCATCACCTCCAGATAGCCCTTCTCAATACCCACCGCCACCTATCCAAGATCTACTCCTCATGATTCTCACAGGTCATATATGTTCTGCTCTTACATTTGTGTGTCTTAGAACCCAGTGATCACTATGAAAATGCTAACTATCCTTGACCACTAATTTTCCTAGCAGTACATGAACTGAGAAGTTCCAGATGTTCAAGCTGGATTTAGGAAAGGCAGAGGAACCAGAGATCAAATTGATAACATCCGCTAGATCATGGAAAAAGAAAGAGAATTCCAGAAAAACGTCTACTTCTGCTTCATTGACTATATAAAGCCTTTGACTCTGTAGATCACAACAAACTGGAAAATTCTTAAGCCGATAGGAATACTAGACCACCTTACCTGCCTCCTGAGAAATCTGTATGCAGGTCAAGTAGCAACAGTTAGAACTGGATGTGGAACAACGGACTGGTTCCAAATTGGGAAAGGAGTACATCAAGACTGTACATTGTCACCCAGCTTATTTAACTTATATGCAGAGTACATCATATGAAATGCCGGGCTGGATGAAGCATAAGCTGGAATCAAGATTGTCAGAAGAAAAGAACGCATTTGAATCAGTTCTAATGAGGTAGATGAAACTGGAGCCTATTATACAGAGTGAAGTAAGTCAGAAAGAAAAACATCAATACAGTATATTAACACATGTATATGGAATTTAGAAAGATGGTAATAATCAGCCTATATGCAAGACAGCAAAAGAGACACAGATATAAAGAACAGACTTTTGGATTCTGTGGGAGAAAGCGAGGGTGGAATGGTTTGAGAGAATAGCACTGAAACATGTATATTACCATATGAGAAACAGATCGCCAGTCCAGGTTCGATGCATCAGACAGGGTGCTCAGGGCTGGTGCACTGGGAGGACCCTGAGGGATGAGATGGGGAGGGAGGTGGGAGAGGGGTTCAGGATGGGGGACAGATGTATACTCATGGCTGATTCATGTCAATGTATGGCAAAACCCACTACAATATTGTAAAGTAATTAGCATCCAATTAAAATAAATTAATCAATCAATAAAAAAGATTGCCAGGAGAAATATCAATAACCTCAGATACCACCCTTATGGTAGAAAGTGAAGAGGCACTAAAGAACCTCTTGATGAAAGTGAAAGAAGAGAGTGAAAAAAACTGGCTTAAAGCTCAACATTCAAAAAACAAAGATCATGGCAACTGGTCCCATCACTTCATGGCAAATAGATGGGGAAACAGTGGAAACAGTGACAGACTTTCTTTTCTTGGGCTCTAAAATCACTGCAGATGGTGACCATAGCCATGAAATTAAAAGATGCTTGCTCCTTGGAAGAAAAGCTATGACAAACCTAGACAGCATATTAAAAAGCAGAGACATTACTTTACCAACAAAAGTCCATATAGTCAAAGCTATGGTCATGAACAGATATGAGAGTTGGACCAAAAGAAAGCTGAGGGCCGAAGAACTGACGCTTTTGAACTGTGGTGTTGGAAAAGACACTTGAGAGTCCCTTGGACTGCAAAGAGATCTAGCCAGTCCATTCTAAAGATAATCAGTCCTGAATATTCACTGGAAGGAGTGGTGCTGAAGCTGAAACTGCAATACTTTGGCCACCTGATGCAAAGAACCGACTCATTAGAAAAGACCCTGATTATGGGAAAGACTGAAGGCAGAAGGAGAAAGGGACGACAGAGGATGAGATTGGATGGCATCACTGATGGACGTGAGTTTGAGCAAGCTCCAGGAGTTGGTGATGGACAGGGAAGCCTGGCATGTTGCAGTCCATGGGGTTGCAAAGAGTCGGACATAACTGAGCTACTGAACTGAACCAAATTTTCCCAGCAGTTTCCAGGGTTTTTCTTATAGTCTCTGTATATTCTAGACATTAATCCCTGGTCCCATCAGATGTTGCAACTTACTCTTTTCATTTATCACTTCTCTGTTAAATTTGTCTGTGATTTAGATTTCAGAATTACCAGATCAAGCAATTAAAATAACTATGATTCAATACTCTAAGATCGTTAGGAAAAAAAGTAGACAACATGCAATAATGAATAACTAACGGAAGCAGAAAGATGGAAACTCTTAAGGAAAAATCAAAAGAAAATGCTAGAAATCGGAAACATTGTAAAAGAAATGAACACCCTTGATGGACTTATCAAGTGGGCCGGCTGTGGCCAAGAAAAGAAGAGCTTGGAAAACATGTCAGTAGAACTTCCCAAACTGAAATGCAAAGAAGAAAATGGAAAAGAGAACAGAACATCCAAGAACTATGAAACGGTTTCAAAAGATGAAGCATGCCCATCATTGTGACACCACAAGAAGACTAGAGAATGGAGAAGAAGCATTTGAAGTAATAATGGCTGGGAACTTTCCGAAATGAATGACAGATAGCAAACCACAGATCTAAGAAGCTCAGAAAACACCAAGGAGGGAAAGTATCTCAAAACTACACTTACGGCACTTCATATTCAAGCAAGAGAAAAAGAGGAAATCTTGAAAGAAGCAAGAGAAGAAAGATGCCTTATCTAGAGAGGGAAAAGGATTAGAAGAACATCAGGCTTCTCTTCAGAAAGCGAGCAAGGAGAGCGTAATGGAATTTTCACGCGTTCAAAGAAAAAGCCCACCAGCCTGTAACCTATCTCCAGTAAAATTATCCTTCAAACATGAAGACTTCCTCGGTGGGCTGGAGGTTAAGACCCAGTGCGTCCACTGCAGGGGGCGCAGGTTCAATCCCTGGTTGGGGAACTAAGATCCCACAGGCAGCAGGGTGTATCCCTCCCAAAATGAAACAGAAACAAAAACTTTCTCAGACAAATGAAAATGGAAGGAATTCATCCCAGACCAGCCTTGCAAAAAAAAAAAAAAAAAAAGGTTAAAAGAAGGAAAAAAATATATAGGTCAAAAACTTGAACCAACATTTTCTTTAAAAAAAGGAAAAGTATCAAGGTAAAACAAAATACTTTATTTTTCTTATTTTTAATTAGACTGATGGATAAATGTTTATTTAAAGTAAAGATACTAATAATATATTTGTGTTAATAGCTTATGAATAAGTGAAATTAATGCCAACAAATTTAAAAGATATAGAAGGGAGAAATTGGAGATATTCTGCTATAAGGTACTTTTACTACATGTGACAAAGTATGTTATTTGAACATAGACTTAAACGAGTTATAAGTGGAAATTCCAAACTCTAGGGAATCCTCCAAAATTTTTTAAAGCATAATTTATATGCCTGAGAAAGGAGAGAAAATGGAACCATTAAAAATACTCAGTTAAGGGGGCTTCCATGGTAGCTCAGTGGTAAAGAATTTACCTGCCAATGCAGGAGAGACAGGTTCGATCCCCCATCTGAGGAGATCCCACACACCACCAAGCAACGAAGCCCAGCAGCCGCAACTGCTGGAGCCCGACAAGAGAAGCCACCACCAAGAGAAGCCTGCACACAGCATCCAGAGAGAAGCCTGTGCACGCCGCAGCTAGAGAAGAGCCGTGCACGCCGCAACTAGAGAAAAGCCCGCGCCTGCCGCAACTAGAGAAAAGACCACGCAGCAACAAAGACCCAGCACAGTCAAGAATAAATTTAAACAAATAAAAATGCTTTTTAAAAAGGCTCAGTTAAAACCAGAGAAGGCAGAAAAAGAGGGGAAGAAAAAAAGAAACAGACTAAGGACAAAGAAGAAAAACAGTTACAAATATTGGTAGATATTAATCCAACTCTATCAATAATCACTTTAAATATGAATAATCTAAATACATGAATTAAAGAGTAGATTAAAGAAACAAGGCCCAACTGTTTGATATCAACAGAAAACCCATTTTCAATATGATGACACATAGAGACTAAAAGTAAAAGAATAGAGAAAGATATATGTGCTAACACACATCAGAAAAAAAAAGCTAAATACCTTTACTAATTTCAGACAAAGCAGACTTCAGAGCAAGGAAAATTATCAAGGATAAAGACAGACATTACATAATGGTAAAGGGGTCAATTCTTCAGAAAGATGTAATAATCCTGATTGTGTATGCACCTACCAATAGGACATCAAAATGCATAAAATGAAGAAACACACAAATCTGCTATTATAGCTGGAGAATTCAGTACTTGATAGACGAAGCATACAGAAAATCAGTAGGGATATAGTTGACATGAACAGCACTATCAATCAAGTTGATCTAATTGACATTTCTAGAATATGCCAACAACAGAGTACACACATGGTAGGCTCACATGAAACACTCACCAAAACAGACCACATTCAAGACCATAAAACACACTCTAACACATTTTAAAGAATGGAAGTCATAAATGTTTCATCTCGCGCCACAGTGGCATTAAACAAGAAATCAACAATAGAAAGATAGCTGGAAAGTCCAAAAATATTTAGAGATTAAACAACACACAAATCTAAATAACACATGGGTCAAGTAAGAAGTCTCAATAGACACTTTTAAATACTTTTAACTAAATGAAAATAAAGATACAGCTTCCAAATGTTGTGGGATGCAGTGAAAGTAATGCTTAGAAAGAAATATACAGAATTAAATGCAAGCATTATAAAAGAAATATCTAACATGTATATGCATGGCCAAGGCCCTTTGCTGTCCACCTAAAACAATCACAACATTGTTAATCACCTATCTCCCAACACAAAATAAAAAGTTTAAAACATGCATATAAATTATTTAATTAAAAAAATTTTTAAAGAAACACCTAAAATCAATAATCTATACAAAAAGATCTTCATGACCAGACAATCATGATGATGTGATTACTCATCTAGAGCCAGACATCTTGGAATGTGAGGTCAAGTGAGCCTTAGAAAGCATCACTACAAACAAAGCTAGTGGAGGTGATGGAATTCCAGCGGAGCTGTTTCAAATCCTGAAAGATGATGCTGTGAAAGTGCTGCACTCAATATGCCAGCAAATTTGGAAGACTCAGCAGTGGCCACAGGACTGGAAAAGGTCCGTTTTCATTCCAATTCCAAAGAAAGGCAATGCCAAAGAATCCTCAAACTACTGCACAATTGCACACGCTAGTAAAGTAATGCTCAAAATTCTCCAAGCCAGGCTTCAGCAATACGTGAACCGTGAATTTCCTGATGTTCAAGCTGGTTTTGGAAAAGGCAGAGGAACCAGAGATCAAATTGCCAACATCCGCTGGATCATGGAAAAAGCAAGAGAGTTCCAGAAAAACATCTATTTCTGCTTTATTGACTATACCAAAGCCTTTGACTGTGTGGATCACAATCAACTGTGGACAATTCTGAAAGAGATGGGAATACCAGACCACCTAACCTGCCTCTTGAGAAATCTGTATGCAGGTCAGGAAGCAACAGTTAGAACTGGACATGGAACAACAGACTGGTTCCAAATAGGAAAAGGAGTACATCAAGGCTGTATATTGTCCACCTGCTTGTTTAACTTCTATGCAGAGTACGTCATGAGAAACGCTGGGCTGGAAGAAACACAAGCTGGAATCAAGATTGCCTGGAGAAATATCAATAACCTCAGATATGCAGATGACACCACCCTTATGGCAGAAGTGAAGAGGAGCTAAAAAGCTTCTTGATGAAAGTGAAAGAGGAAAGCGAAAAAGTTGGCTTAAAGCTCAACAGTCAGAAAACGAAGATCATGGCATCCAGTCCCATCACTTCATGGGAAATAGATGGGGAAACAGTGGAAAGTGTCAGACTTTATTTTGGGGGTCTCCAAAATCACTGCAGATGGTGACTGCAGCCATGGAATTAGAAGACGCTTACTCCTTGGAAGAAAAGTTATGACCAACCTAGATAGCATATTCAAAAGCAGAGACATTACTTTGCCGACTAAGGTCCATCTAGTCAAGGCTATGGTTTTTCCAGTGGTCATGTATGGATGTGAGAGTTGGACTGTGAAGAAGGCTGAGTGCTGAAGAATTGATGCTTTTGAACTGTGGTGTTGGAGAAGACTCTTGAGAGTCCCTTGGACTGCAAGGAGATCCAACCAGTCCATTCTGAAGGAGATCAGCCCTTGGATTTCTTTGGAAGGAATGATGCTGAAGCTGAAACTCCAGTACTTTGGCCACCTCATGCGAAGAGTTGACTCATTGGAAAAGACTCTGATGCTGGGAGGGATTGGGGGCTGGAGGAGAAGGGGACGACAGAGGATGAGATGGCTGGATGGCATCACTGACTCGATGGACGTGAGTCTGAGTGAACTCTGGGAGATGGTGATGGACAGGGAGGCCTGGCGTGCTGCGATTCATGGGGTCGCAAAGAGTCGGACACGACTGAGCGACTGAACTGAACTGAAGCATTCAACTTAGGAAGCTTGAGAAAGAAGAGCAGTTTAAGCCTAAAACAAGCACAAGAAAAGAAATAACAAATTAGAGCAGAACTCAATGGAATCAAAAACAGGAAAATAGTAGAGACAATCAGCAACATGAAAGCTGGTTCTTTAGAAAGATCAATAAAATTAATGAACCCTCTAACAAAGCTAACCAAGAAAAGATGACAGAAGACACAAACTACTAATATCAGAAATGAAAGAGAGTCAATCACAGCTGGTCCGTGGGCATCAAAAGAATAAGGATAATAAAGGAATACTAGAAAAGCTCTGTATCCAGAAAGATGACGACTTAGATAAGACGGACCAATTTCTTGAAAGACACGTCTACGAAATTCACACAAGGAGAATGTTTTGCTGTTTTCGTCGCTGAGTTGTGTCCAGGTCTTTGCAACCCCATGAACTGTAGCCCACCAGGCTCCTCTGTCCATCCTAAGGAGAACAAGGTCACCTAAACAGGCCTATTTTTATTTGTCAGTTATATCTCAATCAAGTTGAAGAAATGAAATGTCTATTCTATAGACATGCTTATTGAAGAAATTGAATCAATAATTAATGATCCTCCAAAAATAAACCACCAGACCCAGAGAATTTCACTGTTGAATTCTATCAAACATGTAAGGAAGAGATGACACCAATTCTGTATGGTCCCTTCCAGCAAACGGAAGCAGAGGGAATATGTCTCAATTCATCTATGAGGCCAGGACCATCCTAACTCCAAAGTCAAACAAAAATGTTACAAGAATAGAAAACAACAGAATATGTCTCATGAAAGTAAATCATAAAATATCATCTAATTGAATCCAATAATACATAAAAGAATGATATACCAAGTGCGTGAGTCCTCAGTTACTTCAGTCATGTCCAGCTCTTTGCGACCCATAGACTGTAGCACGCCAGGCTCCTCTGTCCATGGGCTTCTCCAGGCATGAAAACTGGAGTGGTTTTCCATGCCCCCTCCTCCAGGGGATCTTCCCAACCCAGGGATCAAACCCGCATCTCCTGTGTCTCCTGCACTGAAGGAGGACTCTCTACGCTTGAGCCACCAGGAAAGCCCGTGATCAAGTGGTATTTATCTTGGTATGCAATACTGGTTCAGCTAATTGAAATCAACCGAAATTGAAAATCAATTAATGTAATCCATCACATCAACAGGGTAAAGAAGAAAAAAATCATATGACCACATTAATTAATGCAGAAAAAGCATTTGAAAAAATCCAATACTCATTGTGACTTTTTACAATTCTCAACAAACTACGAATAGAGAGGCACTTCAACTTGTTAATGTGCATTTACCAAAAAATAAAAAAGCAGTGAACATCACACTTAAGAGTGAGAAACTAATGCTTTCTCTCGAAGATTAAGAACTAGGCAAGAATTTCCCTCTCACTACACCTATTCAACACCACACTGGCAGTTTCAGCTATTGCGCTAAGAAAAGGAAAGTAAAATGTACAGACTGTGAAGGAAGAAATAAGACTGTCTTTGTTCACAGTTGACATGATTATCTATAATATAAAGAAAACCTCAAAGAATTCACACACACATACACACCTGGAACTATAAATAAGTATAGCAAGGTCAAAGGATACAATTTTAAAATACAAGTCATTTGCTCTCCTTATGAAAGCATAAGCAATTGAATGTTTTGATTTGGATGAGCATGTGATAGTTTTCAACATTCATTTTTATTTATTTGTGTGGGTGTGCCTGTGTACTCACTCCTGTCTGATTCTGAGACCCGTGGACTGTAGCCCGCAAGCCTCCCCTGTCCATGGAATTTTCCAGGCTGGAGCTGGTTGCCAACTCCTTCTCCAGGGGGTCTTCTCAACCACGGGAGCAAATCCCAATCTCCTGTGTCTCCTGCACTGGCAGGCAGCTTCCTTACCAGCTGAGCCACCAGGAAGCCTAGGATTTATTGATTTATTTGGCTCCACTGTCTTAGTTATGGCACACAGGACCTTCCATCTTCCTGCGGCATGTGGGTTCTTTTAGTTGCGGCCTGTGGGATCCAGTTCCCTGCCCAGGGGTCGAATCTGGGCCCCGTGCACTGGGAGTGCAGGGTCTCAGCCACTGGACCAGAGAAGTCCCTCCGATCGGAACTTCAAATTAAAAACAAAACATCATTTGCAATGGCACCAAAAATGAAATACTTAGGCACAAATCTAACAAAACATGTTCAGGATCTATACATGCAGAAAACTATAGAACTCTGATGAAGAGATCAGAGGATATCTAAACAAATGGTGGATATTCTGTGCAATTACTTATAATTACTCAATATTTGGGGATGTTCAGTTCAGTCGCTGAGTCATGTCTAACTCCTCGTTGACCCCATAGAACACAGCACACCAGGTTTCTGTCCATCACCAACACCCGGAATTTACTCAAACTCATCTCCATTGAGTCAGTGATGCCATCCAACCATCTCATCCTCTGTCGTCCCCTTCTCCTCCTGCCTTCAATCCTTCCCAGCATCAAGATCATTTCTAATGAGTTAGCTCTTGGCATCAGGTGGCCAAAGTACTAGAGTTCCAGCTTCAACATCAGTCCTCCCAATGAATACTCAGGACTGATCTCCTTTAGGATGGACCGGTTGTTAATTCTTCCCAACTTTGTCTACTGAATCTGCACAATCCAAATCAAAATCCTAGCAAGCTACTTTGTAGATACTGAAAAAGGATTCTAAAGTGTATATGAAAACATACCACAATGGAAAAGAATGTATATGCATAACAAAATCACTTTGCCATACACCAGAAACTAATATAACATTATAAATCAGCTGTTCTTCAACTACAAAATAAATAGAAACTTTGAATAAAGTTTATATGAAAACACAAGGCCCAGAATGGCCAAAGCATTGCTGAAGAAGAGCGAAGTTGGAGAACAGATACTACCCGACATCACGACATGCTATAAAGCTACATAATCAAGACAGCCTGGTACAGCCAAAGAACAAACACGTCAGTCAGCACAACAGAGCACAGAGAGCGGAAACAGACTCTCATAAATGCAGTCAACTGACTTTTGACAGAGGCGCAAAGGCAATACAATGGAGAAAGTTTAGTCTTTCATCAAATGACGCTAGAACAACTGAACAGTCAAATATTAACAAAATAAAAAAGAGAGAAACTAGAAATAGACTTTACACCTTTCATGAAAATTAACTAAAAATGTACTCTTCATATGATGTGATGAGAACGGCACTTTATCTCTAGTTTTCCTCCCAAAACTGATAACCCAGTTTAATCTTCAGGAAGACATAAGAAAAATCTCATTCTACAAAATACCTAAGCAGTTCTCCTCAAAAATACTGTTAGGGAGGTAGGAAGTTAGACATGAGCCAAGAGGGGAGGCCTGGCTGAAAGGGATGCAAGCAGATCTCTAAGCTCCATCCCAGACAGGAGAGCTCTCAGACACGCTGCAAATAACCACAGACTTCTCCACTCTCGAACATGCCCTAGGCACACAGTGGGTACAAAATGGCCACAGGGGCTTCCCCAAGAAACCTTAGGCAGTTAGGCAGTTAGGAGTCCATTAAGGGCTCATAAATATTCTACATCTAATTATAACAGATGGAATTATGGGGAGACATAAACAACACAACTTGCTGTTATATGACCTGTAACTGTCGATCAGCCTTGAGCATATGCTCATTTGCATGCCCTTTCATTGACTGGTGGCGGACGCAAGCCCTGCTTTGCACTGACCATAACCATTGGAGGAGACTGCATATATGAAAGGTTTCCCTGGTGGCTCAGAGGTTAAAGCGTCTGCCTGCAATGCGGGAGACCTGGGTTTGATCCCTGGGTCGGGAAGATACTCTGGAGAAGGAAATGGCAGCCCACTCCAGTAAAAGTGGGAAGCCAAAAGCAATGGCTAAGAAGGATGAGAGAGATTCCATGAGGACTAATAAAAGATCTGCTTGCTTGAGCTGAACGGAGCCGTAACTTGTCTGCTGTCCTACACATTTTGGTCCACTGTTCCAAGCATTTGTTGCAACAAGATAAAAACCAAGGAAGAGAAATAAACCAACCTGCTAATAACAAGATCATCAAAAATAAGGCAAGTCTGAGAAACTCTCACAACCAAGAAGGTACTCAGGAGACATGAAAAACAGGTGGTACAAGATCCTGGAACAGGAAGAGACACTGGGTAAAAACTAATGATGTCTGAGTGAACCACAGTCATTAGTTAATAATGATGTAAAAATATTGTCTTGTTAATTATAACAGAATAAAAGAGGAAAGTGAATAACCTCAAACTTACTCATTCTAGATTAATAGAAATAATCCACTCTGAAGAAGAGAAAGAAAAAGGATTGAAAAGAAATGAGTTCTTCAGGAACCCACGGGGTGATTATCAAAAGGCCAAATCATAAGTGTAATTGAAGTCCCAAAAAGAGAAGGAAGACAAAATGAGGAAGAAAAAATAAAGAAAAAATGCCCAAGATTTTCCAAATGCAGTGAAAGGCAAAAATTTAACGCTTCAAGACGCTCAGCAGACCACAGGCAGAATGAAAAAATGGGGGACGGGGGGCTCAAGCACATGATAGCAAAATTGCTGAAAACCAAAAACAGAGGAGAAAAGTCATAAAGGACCAGAAGAAACCACACTCGCATACAATAGAACAGCAACTCAAAGACCACTGGTTTCTCATCAGAAAATACTGAGACGAGAAGACAGGAAAATACGCTTTCAAAATGCTGAAAGAAGAAACTTCCAACTCAGAACTCAGATAGAAATCCAAATAAGATATTCTTTTATATCACAGGTGAAATAAGAACGTTTTCAGATCAAAGAAAACTGAGAGAATTCATACTTTACACACCTGCACTGCAAGAGATCCTAAAAGAAGTTCTTCAGGCTGAAGGGAAATGATACAAAATAGAAACTCAGATCTTCAGGAAGAAATAAAGAGCCTCAAGAAATTACGCATTTGTTGCTGTTCAGTCACTAAGTCATGTCCGACTCTTTGCAGCCCCATGGACTGTAGCACACTCAACTCCTCTGTCCTCCACTATTTCCCAGAGATTCCTCAAATTCATGTTCATGAGTCAGTGATGACATCTAACCATCTCATCCTCTGTCGTCTCTTTCACCTTGTGCCTTCAATCTTTCCCAGCATCAGGGTTCTTGCCAGTGAGCTCTTCACATCACCTGGCCAAAGTACTGAGGTTTCAGCCTCAGCATCACTGCTTCCAATGAATCTTCAGGGATGATTTCCTTTAGGATTGACTGGTTTGATCTCCTTGCAGTCCAAGACCCTCTCAAGAGTCTTCTCCAACACCACAGTTCAAAAGCATCAACTCTTCAGTGCTCAGCTTTCTTTACAGTCCAACTCTCACATCCATACATGACTACTGGGAAAACCAGAGCTTTGACTAGATGGATCTTTGTTGGCAAAGTGATGTTTCTGCTTTTTTGATACCTGTCTAGGTTTGTCATAGCTTTCCATTCAAAGAGCACGTGTCTTTTAATTTCACGGCTGCAGTCACCATCTGCAGTGATTTACAAGCCCAAGAAAAGAAAATCTGTCACTGCTTCTACATTTTCCCCTTCTATTCATCATGAAGTGAAAGGAGCATGACCCTGGTTTTTTAATGATGAGTTTTAAGCCAGCTTTTTCACTCTACTCTTTCACCTTCATCAAGAGGTTCTTTAGTTCCTCTTCGCTTTCTGCCATTAGAGAAATTTTAGCAAACAATGATACATATTTACCAGAAATGATACCTGTCTAGTAAATGTTTTTAAATCCTTTCATTATTTTAGAAGTAGATATGGGCTTCCCTGGTGGCTCAGATGGTAAAGCGTCTGCCTGCAATGTGGGAGACCCGGGTTCGATCCCTGCGTCGGGAAGATCCCCTGGAGAAGGAAATGGCAATCCACTCCAGCACTCTTGCCTGGAAAATCCTATGGACGGAGGAGCCTGATAGGCTACAGTCCATGGGGCTGCGAAAAGTTGGGCATGACTGAGCAACTTCACAACTTCACAACGACTTTTAAAAGCAAATCCTACTTTCTTGTGGGGTTTACAACATTTGTTGACATACTACATGCAAAAACTATAACATAAAGGATGGGGTGGTGATGGTGGACATATATGGCTGCAAGATTTCTAGGTTTTAAATAATGTGATAAATTATTTATTCTAAGTAAACTGTGAAAAGTTAAGAATATACTTTACCACATAGAGCAACAATTAAATATTTTAAAATATAAGAAGATATAACTAAAAATGCCAACAGATAAAATAGATCTCCAAAAGATGTTCAAATTATCCAAAAGAAGACAGGAAAGAGAATCAGAGGACCCCAAAACAAAGGTGACAATCAGAAAACAAATAATAAAATCAGAGACATAAATGTACTAAATGTACAATTAAAAAGCAGAAACTGTCAGAATGATAGTAAAGCAAGAACCAACTATAATTGGTTATTCTTTAAATAACTGGATATTCTTTAAATATAAAGACAGAGTGGTTGAAAGCAAATGGATGTGAAGAGAAAGAGATGGAAAATCTAGCAATTATAAGAAGGCTGCTGCTGCTGCTAAGTCACTTCAGTCATTTCCGACTCTGTGCGACCCCACAGACGGCAGCCCACCAGGCTCCACCGTCCCCGGGATTCTCCAGGCAAGAACACTGGAGTGGGTTGCCATTTCCTTCTCCAATGCCGGAAAGTGAAAAGTGGAAGCGAAGTTGCTCAGTCTTGTCCAACTCTTCGCGACCCCATGGACTGCAGCCCACCAGGCTCCTCCGTCCATGGGATTTTCCAGGTAAGAGTACTGGAGTGGAGTGCCATTGCCTTTTCCATACAAGAAGGCTAGAACCATTATAATACTATCAGATAAAAGAGTCCTTAAGACCAAGGGTTTTACTAGCAATCAGTTCATAGAGATAAAAGGATTAATTCATTAGGAGAACATAACAAACATACATGTGTGTTCATATAATAATACAGCTTCAAACACATAAATCAAAAGATGACAGACGCAAGAGCAGCAGACAACTCTTTAATCCCCTTTAGGTTTTTAAGTCCAGTGTCTCAGTAACTGATAGAATAATGTTGTTCTTCAGTTGCTCAGTCATGTCCAACTCTTGTGACCCCGTGGACTGCAGCAGGCCCAGCTTCCTGTCCTTCACCAACTCCTAGAATTGGCTCAGCTCGCGTCCAGTCCATACACAAATGACACAGATGACTTGAATGGCACTATCAGCCACATTGACCTAACTGATATTTACGGATCACTACATCCAACCACTGCATTCTTTTCAGGGGCATTCACCAAGGTAAGCCATATGCTGAACTATCAAATGAGGCTCAATGAATTTAGAAGGACCAAAATCAGAGAATTACAACAACAGAATTAAACCCAATAAGAATACAATATCTAGGAAACCTTCAAATATTTTGGAATTAAATAACACATTTCTAAATAATCAACAGATCAAAGAATCACAAGAACTGCATGATAATGAAAATACATCAACATCTACAAGATGCCACTTAAACAGTCCCTAGAAGAAAATGTATAGAAAAGAACACAAGAACATAATTAAGGACCTAATGTTACACTCTAAGAGGTTAAAAAAAAAAGTGCAAAGTGAAGTGGAAGGAAAGCAGTAATAAAGGGCAGAAATTAACCAAATAGAAAACAATAGAGACAATTAACAAGTCAAAAGTTGGTTCTTTAACAAAAGTGAGACTGACCACAGCAAAGAGAGAGGATACATATTACCAATACTAGAAATTCAAAAGAGGACTTCCCTAGCTGTCAGGAGGTTAAGAATCTGCCTTCCAATGCAAGCCACACGGATTCAGCCCCCAGTCAGGAAACTAGCTTCCCCCATGCCTCAGGGCAACTAGGCCCCCACACAACCAGAGAGTCTGCGCCACAACTCCTAAGCCCACACACAACCAGAGAAAGAAGCTCACACACTGCAACAAAGATCTTGAGTGCCACAACTAAGACCCAACACAGCCAAATCCATTAATTAACAATAAGAGATTATCACCAGACAACTTTATTGCCAACAAGCTCAACAACTTAGATGAAATGAGTGAATTCCTTGAAAAATGAAACTTACCAATATTAACACAGAATGAAACAGAAATTCTAAATACTCTACTCTTTACTCCAGGCCCAGATGTAAACATCTCGCGTGTTTACTCCAGGCAAGAGTAAACATTGACATTTTAGTAATCAGTGAACTAAAATGGACTGGAATGGGTGAATTTAATGCAGATGACCATTATATCTACCACTGTGGGCAAAAATCCCTTAGAAGAAATGAAGTAGCCCTCATGGGCAACAAAAGAGTCCGAAATGCAGTACTTGGATGCAACCTCAAAAATGACAGAATGCTCTCTGTTCATTTCCAAGGCATACCATTCAATACGACAGTAATCCAAGTCTATGCCTCAACCACTAGTGCCAAAGAAGCTGAAGCTGAATGGTTCTGTGAGGAACTACAAGACCTTCTAGACCTAAGATCAAACAAAGAAAAAAGATGTCCTTTTCATCATAGGGGTCAGGAATGCAAAAGTAGGAAGTGAAGAGATACCTGAAGTAACAGGCAAGTTTGGCCTTGGAGTACAAAATGAGCAGGGCAAAGGCTAACAGACTTTTGCCAAGAGAATGCACTGGTCATAACAAACATCCTCTTCCAACAGAACAAGAGAAGACTTTACACATGGACATCACCAGATGGTCAATACTGAAATCAGATTCATTATATTCTTTGCAGCCAAAGATGGAGAAGCTCTATACAGTCAGCAAAAACAAGACCAGGAGCTAACTGTGGCTCAGATCATGAACTCCTTATTGCAAAATTCAGACTCAAATTGAAGAAAGTAGGGAAAAACCACTAGACCATGCAGGTATGAACTAAATCAAATCCCCTACGATTATACAGTGGAAGTGAGAAATAGATTCAAGGGATTCGATCTGCTGGGGGAATCCCTCAGAAGAAATGGAGTAGCCATCATGGTCAACAAAAGAGTCCAAAATGCAGTACTTGGATACAACCTCAAAAACGACAGAATGATCTCTGTTCGTCTCCAAGGCAAACCATTCAGTATCACAGTTATCCAAGTCTATGCCCCAACCAGTAACACTGAAGAAGCTGAAGTTGAACAGTTTTATGAAGACCTATAAGACCTTTTAGAACTAACACCCAAAAAAGATGTCCTTTTCATTATAGGGGACTGGAATGCTAAAGTAGGAAGTCAAGAAACACCTGGAGTAACAGGCAAATTTGGCCTTGGAATGCGAAATGAAGCAGGGCAAAGACTAATAGAGTTTTGCCAAGAAAATGCACTGGTCATAGCAAACATCCTCTTCCAACAACACAAGAGAAGACTCTACACATGGACATCACCAGATGGTCAACACCGAAATCAGACTGATTATATTCTGTGCAGCCGAAGATGGAGAAGCTCTATACAGTCAACAAAAACAAGACCAGGAGCTGACTGTGGCTCAGATCATAAACTCCTTATTACCAAATTCAGACTCAAATTGAAGAAAGTAGAGAAAACCGCTAGACCATTCAGGTATGACCTAAATCAAATCCCTTATGATTATACAGTGGAAGTGAGAAATAGATTTAAGGGTCTAGATCTGATAGAGTGCCTGATGAACTATGGAATGAGGTTCATGACACTGTACAGGAGACAGGGATCAAGACCATCCCCATGGAAAAGAAATGCAAAATGGCTGCCTGGGGAGGCCTTACAAATAGCTGTGAAAAGAAGAGAGGCAAAAAGCAAAAGAGAAAAGGAAAGGTATACCCATCTGAATGCAGAGTTCCAAAGAATAGCAAGAAGAGATATGAAAGCCTTCTTCACTGATCAACACAAAGAAATAGAGGAAAAGAACAGAATGGGAAAGACTAGCGATCTCTTCAAGAAAATTAGAGATACCAAGGGAACATTTCATGCAAAGATGGGCTCAATAAAGGACAGAAATGGTATGGACCTAACAGAAGCAGAAGATATTAAGAAGAGGTGGCAAGAATACATGGAATAACTGTACAAAAAGATCTTCACGACCCAGATAATCATGATGATGTGATCACTAATCTAGAGCCACACATCTTGGAATGTGAGGTCAAGTGGGCCTTAGAAAGCATCACTACAAACAAAGCTAGTGGAGGTGATGGAATTCCAGTGGAGCTGTTTCAAATCCTGAGAGATGATGCTGTGAAAGTGCTGCACTCAATATGCCAGCAAATTTGGAAAACTCAGCAGTGGCCACAGGACTGGAAAAGGTCCGTTTTCATTCCAATTCCAAAGAAAGGCAATGCCAAAGAATCTTCTGACTACTGCACAATTGCACTCATCTCACACGCTAGTAAAGTAATGCTCAAAATTCTCCAAGCCAGGCTTCAGCAATACATGAACCATGAACTTCCTGATGTTCAAGCTGGTTTTGGAAAAGGCAGAGGAACCAGAGATCAAATTGCCAACATCCGCTGGATCATGGAAAAAGCAAGAGAGTTCCAGAAAAACATCTATTTCTGCTTTATTGACTATGCTAAAGCCTTTGACTGTGTGGATCACAATCAACTGTGGACAATTCTGAAAGAGATGGGAATACAAGACTACCTGACTTGCCTCTTGAGAAACCTGTATGCAGGTCAGGAAGCAACAGTTAGAACTGGACATGGAACAACAGACTGGTTCCAAATAGGAAAAGGAGTACATCAAGGCTGTATATTGTCACTCTGCTTATTTAACTTCTATGCAGAGTACATCATGAGAAATGCTGGGCTGGAAGAAACACAAGCTGGAATCAAGATTGCCTGGAGAAATATCAATAACCTCAGATATGCAGATGACACCACCCTTATGGCAAAAAGTGAAGAGGAACTAAAAAACCTCTTGATGTAAGTGAAGGAGGAGAGTGAAAAAGTTGGCTTAAAGCTCAACATTCAGAAAATGAAGATCATGGCATCCGGTCCCATCACTTCATGGGAAATAGATGGGGAAACAGTGGAAACAGTGTCAGACTTTATTTTGGGGGCTCCAAAATGACTGCAGATGGTGACTGCAGCCATGGAATTAGAAGACGCTTAATCCTTGGAAGAAAAGTTATGACCAACCTAGAGAGCATATTCAAAACCAGAGACATTACTTTGCCGACTAAGGTCCATCTAGTCAAGGCTATGGTTTTTCCTGTGGTCATGTATGGATGTGAGAGTTGGACTGTGAAGAAGGCTGAGTGCCGAAGAATTGATGCTTTTGAACTGTGGTGTTGGAGAAGACTCTTGAGAGTCCCTTGGACTGCAAGGAGATCCAACCAGTCCATTCTGAAGGAGATCAGCCCTGGGATTTCTTTGGAAGGAATGATGCTGAAGCTGAAACTCCAGTACTTTGGCCACCTCATGCGAAGAGTTGACTCATTGGAAAAGACTCTGATGCTGGGAGAGATTGGGGGCAGGAGGAGAAGGGGACGACCGAGGATGAGATGGCTGGATGGTATCACCGACTCGATGGACAAGAGTTTGGGTAAACTCTGGTAGTTGGTGATGGACAGGGCAGCCTGGCATGCTACGATTCATGGGGTCGCAAAGAGTCAGACATGACTGAGCGACTGAACTGAACTGAACTGAAGACAGTGCCTGAAGAACTATGGACAGAGGTTCTTGACATTGTACAGGAGGCAGTGATCAAGACCATCCCCCAAGAAAAGAAATGCCAAAAAGGCAAAATGGTTGTCTGAGGAGGTCTTACAAATAGCTGAGAAAAGAAGAGAAGCTAAAGGCAAATGAGAAAAGGAAAGGTATACCCATCTGAATGCAGAGTTCCAAGAATAGCAAGGAGAGATAAGAAAGCCTTCCTCAGTGATCAGTGCAAAGAAAAGAGGAAAACAATCAAATGGGAAAGACTATAGTACTCTTCAAGAAAATTAGAAATACCAAAGGAACATTTCATGCAAACATGAGCACAATAAAGGACAGAAACGATATGGACCTAACAGAGGCAGAAGATAGTAAGAAAAGGTTGCAAGAACACACAGAAGAACTATACAAAAAGATCTTCACGACCCAGATAATCATGATGATGTGATCACTAATCTAGAGCCACACATCCTGGAATGTGAAGTCAAGTGGGCCTTAGAAAGCATCACTACGAACAAAGCTAGTGGAGGTGATGGAATTCCAGTGGAGCTATTTCAGATCCTGAAAGATGATGCTGTGAAAGTGCTACATTCAATATGCCAGCAAATTTGGAAAACTCAGCAGTGGCCACAGGACTGGAAAAGGTCCGTTTTCATTCCAATTCCAAAGAAAGGCAATGCCAAAGAATGTTCAAACTACCGCACAACTGGACTCATCTCACACGCTTGCAAAATAATACTCAAAATTCTCCAAGCCAGGCTTCAACAGTATGTGAACTTCCAGATGTTCAAGCAGGATTTAGAAAAGGCAGAGTAACCAGAGATCAAATTGCCAACATCTGCTGGATCACAGAAAAACCAAGAGAGTTCCAGAAAAACATCTACTTGTGCTTTATTAATTGCACCAAAGCCTTTGACTGTATGGGTCACAACAAACCGTGGAAAATACTTACAGAGATGGGAATACCAGACCATGTCACTTGCCTCCTGAGAAACCTGTATTCAGGTCAGGAAGCAACAGTTAGAACCAGACGTGCAACAACGGACTGGTTCCAAATTGGGAAAGAAGTACATTAAGGCTGTATATTGTAATCCTAACCTACAGGCAGAGTACATCATGCAAAATGCCAGGCTGGATGAAGCACAAGCTAGAATCAAGATTGCTGGGAGAAATATCAGTAACTCCAGATATGCAAATGACACCACCCGTATGCCAGAAAGCAAAGAAGAACTAAAGAGCCTCTTGACGAAAGTGAAAGAGGAGAGTAAGAAAGCTGGCTTAAAACTCAACATTCAAAAAACTAAGATCATGGCATTCTGTCCCATCACTTGATGGCAAATAGATGGGAAAACAATGGAAACTGTGACAGACTTTATTTTCTTGGGCTCCAAAAACACTGCAGATGGTGACTGCAGCCATGAAATTAAAAGACACTTGCTCCTTAGAAGAAACGCTATGACCAACCTAGACAGCATACTCAAAAGCAGAGGTATTACTTTGCTGACAAAGATCCATCTAGTCAAAGCTGTGTTTTTTCCAGCAGTCATGTATGGATGTGAGAGTTAGACTATAAAGAAAGCTGAGTGCTGAAGAATTGATGCTTTTGAACTGTGGTGTTGGAGAAGACTCTTGAGAGGGTCTTGGACTGTGAGGAGATCAAACCAGTCTAAATCAGTCCTGAATCTTCATTGGAAGGACTGATGCTGAAGCTGAAGCTCCAATACTTTGGCAAGCTGATGTGAAGAACCAACTCATTGGAAAAGACTCTGATGTTGGGAAAGATTGAAGGCATGAGGAGAAGGGGCTGACAGAGGATAAGATGGTTGGATGGCATCACTGACTTGAAGGACATGAATTTAAGCATGCTCCAGGAGTTGGTGATGGACAGGGAAGCCTGGCATGCTTCAGTCCATGGGGTCGCAAGGAGTCGGACACAACCAAGTGACTAAACGGAACTGATCAGACATTGAAAGGAGAAGTACCAAATTTATACAAACTCTTTCGTAAAATAGAGGATAAAGGGAACACTTGTTGTTGCCAGGGGGTAGGGTGGCATAATCTTAACACGAAACCCTCATAAAGACATTGCAAAACAAGAGAGAAAATTACAAACCAATGTCTCTCATGAAGGGCCTCCCAGGTGGCGCCAGTGGTAAAGAAGTTGCCTGCCAATGGAGAAGATATGACAGATGGGGGTTCGATCCCTACATTGGGAAGATCCCCTGGAGAAGGAAATGGCAACCCACTCCAGTATCCTTGCCTGGAGAATCCCATGAACAGGGCTACAGTCCACGGGGTCACAAAGATTCGCACACAACTGAAGTGACTTAGCATGGACGCACATGTCTTGTGAATACATAAACACAAAAATTCTTAAGATAATAGCAAATAGAATCAAACAATATATAAAGTAGGCCTTGGAGGTTTATCCCAGAAGTATATGGCTGTTTTAACCTTTGAAGCCATTGTAATTTACCTTATTAAAGGAAGAAAGGAGAACCTTTAAAACATGATCAATCTATCACCCATACCTGCTGACACGCTCAGGAAACTGAGAATAAAGGGAATCTCCCTGGGTCTGACCTAAGAAGAATACACCAACATCACACTTAATAATATTGACACGCCTCCCCTCAGACTGAGGACAAAGCAGGGATGTCCATCCTCCCCATTTTTATTCAACATTATCCTGAAGTCCTGGCATTATAATTGGGGGAAAAAGCATGGAATGAAGTGATTATGGAGGAAGAAGTGAAACCATCTATCTGGCAGAGGTTGTGTTTGTTCACATCACAGGACGCTCTCTCTGGCCGACTTGAGCAACAGAGCCTGGAAGCTGAGCTCCATGGCTAGGGCCTGCCGAGAGGCTGAAGCTTGGTCCAGGCAGGAAACTTCCGGGCTGAATACAGTCAGGGCCAGGAAGTCGGACCCCGTGACCACAGTGGGGAGGAGGGGGGGCCCAGGCCCCTGCATCCTCTCCCAGAGGGAACAGATCGGGGGACACCTGGAGGGCAAAGGACAGCACCTTACGGGAGGAACCGCACCCCTGCTCAGAGTCCTTCACACGGCAGCAGTGGGGACCGCCCGCTCAGGAAGCCAAAGGCATCACGTTTGCCAGCTGAGCTACGAAGCCAGGAGGGGTTGGAGGTGGTAGGCAGCTGGGGAAAGCACTTCCTGAGGCCCGACCAGGGACTTACCCAAGACACGGTGGCCCTGCCCACAGGTCTGGGCTTGTTCCCATGCACAGAGCAGGCTAGTAAGTCAGCAGCTGGAGCTCCTGGGCCTAAGGGTTAGGAAATGGGGGTGCAGGACAGATCCCGCCCAGAGAGACCCGTGAGACTGAATCAAACAGCCCCGAGGCCCTGCCTGCACCTCCCGACATTCCCGACTGTCCCCGTGTAGAGCTCCCACCTTTGGATGCCCTGTTCCCCTGGAAGTGTCCTCCCAACTCCGGTGGTTGAAAGATAGTGGCAGATGCTGAGGCTAAGTTGGGGGCCAGGACATAAGTTCAAGGAAGCTCTGGAAATGGGGGTGGGCAAGGGTGGCAGCCTGAGGCTGGGACTTGGGGTAACTGAGGAATATGGGTCACTCACCCCAGGGGGTCAGAGGCGAAGATACAGCTCCCAGGGGAGGTGAGAGTCAGGGTCGGGTAAGCCCCACGGAGAGTGCAGGTCTCAGGGCACGCTTGTGGACCTTGGGCTGCCCCTGTCTGGCCTTCCTCCCAGGGACCTTCCCCAGTTCCCTCCGGCCATAGCATGAGGTCTATCCCTCCCTGAATGGTTTGAGCCAGTGGGAGCCACGATTTGCACTGTGTGCACCCAGAAGAGCCTTCGGCTGAATGGACTTGTGGACACAGTGGCGGGGGGGAGAGGGTGGGCTGAACTGACAGAGTGGCACAGACGTATACACACTGCCATGCGCAAAGCCGAGACCGAGTGGGAAGCTGCTGTCTAGCACAGGGAGCCCAGCTCAGCACTCTGTGATGACCTTCACGTTGGTGTACAGCAGAAACCAGTACTACATTGTAAAGCAAGTAGACTCAAATTTAAAAATAAACTTTTTTAAAAAGACCTCTGAGCCAGGGCTCAAGATGGGGAGCTGGGGGTCAAGGGCCGTGGGTGAGCTGCCTTTGAGACAGCTTGTCTGCCCCAAAGGAGCAAGTCACTGTGACTCTGCTATTCTCATTTCTGTGTAGGTCACTGAGTGGAGAGACACCTCAAGGGGGCGGGGGGGAGGCCCACGAGCAGGAAGCGGGGGTGCAGGTGCCCCCAGGTGTGACCCGGAGGGGAGACCTAGGGAGTGAGGCGCCCAGGGCCAGGGACCCCAGGTCACAGGCTGGGGGGCTGGGCTTTGCTCAGGACTCTGGATGCTGCCACCTGACGAGTGATCAGGACCCTGTCCATCCAGGAAACAGCCCAAATCAGGCTCAAGAGGCATGAAACTGGGGTCCAGGGCAGCCCACTGCTGGCTACAGAGGCCTCCAAGTTGCAGAATGGGGGGCAGGGAGTCACACAAGGGTCTCCGGCCTCTCTACCCTGCCCACATTTCCTCAGGCAAAGGTTGAAAGGCCCCACCCATCACCAAGCGCGTGGATGGCACATTCAGCTATTAACACTTTAGTCAGAATTAGCTTCTCAGACAAGCCAGTCCCTAGCTTGAAACAGAGAGCCCAAAAGATAAGTCAGGACTGAGGTGGCTTTAGAAATGGTTTTAAATGTGCCAGGGGTCCTCTCAGACCTCTCCATAAATAGGTGTCCCATCAGCACCTCTCTGGTGCTGACAATTTTCACTGGGGCTAGGAACACGCTCCAGCATTTTCTCCAGCAGCTCTGTGTAAGGTCGGATCCCGGGGGCCATGATGACCCGCCCCTCCTCTCCCTCCCGCTGGCGAGAAAGGTCCCTAATGGAAGGATCCTCCCAGATCCTGGGAACCAATAACAGCACACTTCGCCAGCTAAAGCCGCCCCACCCCAGCCACGTAGAAGGCCCTATCAGCTCGCGACACCTCTGCCAGCAACCTATCCAAACCCCCCATCCATTAACCTGCCCATCCCTCACAGCGTGCATATATAAACAAACTTCTAACCCCCGCCCCCACCCCCCCACCCCCGGGGAGTGCTTTGCCATTAAAGCCTGTTAGACACTCTTTTGGTGTCCTGGTCCTCTTTACCTAACACTCTGGACGTAAGAACCAGCTCCACCACCTGCAGGCTGTGTGACTCCAGCAAATCACTTACCATCTCTGAGCCCTCTTAGACTCTAGCCAGCAGGGCCCTGTCCCAGGTCTCAGGGGGAGCCAAGCCTTACAGAACTTCCCACAAAAACATCCAGGTGGCCCCGGTGATATTTGGGACTAGCCAGGGCTAACAGTGCCATCCAGGCAGGTGCCCTAAGCCCAGACTGAGACTTCTGGGAGCACTTGTTCCCATTTGGAGCACTCTCCAACCCTCTACCCAACTGCCATGCCATGCGGAGTGGACGAGATGCCCCAATGGACCCTGGGTGTGTCATCTGAGAGGTATTCTGGGGCCGTGGCCAGGCCCCTGTCTAGGAGGGAAGCCTGACAAGTTGCTTACTGCTAGCGGCCAGCACACTCTTTCTTCCATGGGCTCCCTGGAAACTAGGCCATCAGAATGGCATGGACACTCTCCTTTGGAATCATGCTCATTTACATCCAACACAAGGAAGAGTCCGAGCCACAGCGTGAGCCCGGGTGTTGGTCTTCGCTCTCTGCTCGAGCCTCGGCACCTGAGAAGGGCTTAAGGGAAGCAGGCATCTAACTGAGGCCGCCTGCGCTGGCAGCCGAGCTGTCCACAGGCCCCACACCACATGCCACCATCTGCGGTGGGTGGCCACACCACTCTCCCCCAAGGGCCCCAGAGACCAGTGCCCGCAAGACCACCAGGCCCCTCCCACCCGTGTCCACTCCCACCCCAGCCCGAGTGGGGACAGCATGCTCCCGAGGTCTGCCTCAGGCTGTGTAGAGGGCTCAACGTGCACTGAATGAATCCTACGTCTCTTCTCACCCACCCACCGACCGCCGCCCACCTGGGACGCGGGAGGGTGCAGAAAGAGGACACAGTCCAGGCCGGGGGCAGCCGTGACCTGAGGAGTCCACGCAGGCACCGCTCTGAGGAGGCGTTTCCACTCTGGCTGCGGAGTTCCCAGTGGTGAAATTAACGAGACCGGAAGACAGACCATTGTTTCCCATTTTCCTGCCCTGTGTGGGCAGGACTTGCGTTTGTCCTCACCATCAACCAAGAGCAGCAGCAAGAGCTCCGCACTCCGGGCGAATGGGAAGGCTCACCCTCCCCGGGTCCCGGGGGACCCAGCACCCCGGGGTCACGGCCTGCAGTGAGCAGACAGCAGCAAGGCCCGGAGGCGAGGGGGCTGTCACGCTCCAACGCACGGGCTCCAGGGAGGCCTGGCGCCGCCGCCGCCTTGTCCTCCAGGTGGGAAATGGGAGGCCTGGAACTCTTACCTGACCCAGCACGGTTGGCGGTGAAGACACGGAGACGGGCGGCTCCTGGACCTCGGTGGGAAGACCTGGGGCCCCACCCCAAGAGGCGCCTTCACTGAAGTGCAAGGAAAGACGCCTTCTGGACCCGTGACTCAACCGCTCGCGGGCCGGAAGCCGTGCAGTACCTTTTGCTCGGATCGCTGGGCTTGTCAGACACCCCACAAATCGTATTTTCCCGAAGTCCTGCTCACACTATGCACAGCCCGGCTTTCCTCATCCGTTAAGTGAGGGAGCAACACGCCCTCTTACTGCTGTGAGGACTGAGAAAGTAGGAAGGACGGGATACTTGGTGGAAAAGGCACTCAACTGTCTCATGGAAGCTCTTCCTCCAGCTTCCCTACACCTGAGGCCCTGAGGGAAGGGACAGCCTCAAAGCCAATCACAAAAACCTCACCCTCCCTCCAGCCAATCAGGAGAAGCTCACGCTCCTCCCAGCCAATCAGGAGAAGCTCACCCTCCTTCTAGCCAATCAGGAGACCGTCACTCTCCCTCCAGCCAATCAAGTGACTGCCCCACTTGCTAACTCCACAACTTGGCTCCTGCAGTTTTCTGTTCCTAGAATGCCCTTCCTCCTTCACTGCTTGGGCCGTTCTGTAGCTTTCCCAAGGCCTGCCTCAGCCTTGTCCTCCTCTGGGAAGCTCTGTGTCACCCCAAGCAGAAGGGAAGAGCAGTGCCATCTTGGACTCCCAAAGCCCAGCCACATCCCATCCTTCAGGCGGGCATCTGAGGCACTGTCTGCCCAAACTATGAGGTTGGAGCTGGAATCAGAGACCCTTGGCTGCAAGCTGGTGGGCCTAGTCCCTACCTTTCCAGACCCCAGCATCCTCATGGGCACAGAGGTGTAAGATGCCTGTCCCCAGTCTTTGAGAGGATCATGGGAGTGGATGGACAGTCTGTCTACCTCTGAGGACAGGGCATTCAGCCATTTGTAGTATTCTTCCCCTCACCTTGCTCTGTGCCAGCCCCGACCAGGCTCAAGAGAATCAGACACCACCCTGGGGTTGCTCCTGAAATGAAAATCAACCAGACACTGACATGAAGTGTGAAAAATGCTGGAGGCCCCGCAGAGGGCCTCAGTCAACCAGGGAGGGCTTCCAGGAAGAAGTGACATCTAAGCTCTGTGTTCTTGTAAATTAGTACTTGTTTGGCACATGTGCCAGACACTGTACTACCTAAGCCAGGTGCATCACCTATTTGATGCCTCCCAGCACCTGTGAGGCAGGTACACTCATCTAACAGATGAGGGAGCTAAGGTTTGGGGAGGAGATGTCCCTTGCCCTTGCCTCTCAGATGGTACACTCAGAGCCAGGTAGAAGGTGCGTGTTGGGAGGTATGGGGATGCAGTTCCTGGTGGAGGGGACAGAGGGAACAGCAGCATTGGATGCAAGGAAAGTCTGGGTGTTTGTGGGGTGGGGGGGCCGGGGGACTCTAGGAAGTTTGGCCAGAGCATAAGTAGGTGACTGATGAGCATCACTGCTGTGATGATGAGAGCAGAGATGGTGAGTAGGGGCAGGGGCCTCGGGGGCCTGTCTGCTCACGGGCAGCAGGGAGTCATAGATGGTGCTAGGCAAGGAGGCATCTGGTCAAATGAGTGACTTAGAAAGACAGTTCTGGGATGAGAGGGCCGTCACTCAGAGGGAGTGAAGTGGACATGAGAACAAGATACAGATAGCGCAGGGGTCATGCTAGGCTCTCAGAGCAAGATGGGGAGGAAGGAGTGACTGTCCCTGGCTCTGGGGAAAGCTTTCGTTTTCCACCTCCAGGATGGCACCCCACCCACCAGCTCCAGATGTGAGTGGCCACCTGCCTGATGGACACCTGGTGGAACGGTAAGTGGGCAGGTCTGTCCTAACCCAGTATCACCAACTCCTATTTCTGCCAGACCTGCCCTCTGCATCTCAGCAAATGACGTGACCTTCCTTCCAGGGCTCAGACCCAAACTTGGGAGTCGTCCTTGACTTTTTATTCACCCCAGCCTCCAACCCATCATGTAGTTCTGTTATCTCCTCTGTGCCCGAAGTTTACCCTCAATCCAGCCAGTCCCCACCTCCACGGCCAGGCCCCTGTCTGAGCCATTGCTGCCTCTCACCTGGATCACTGCAGTGCCTCTCACCTGCCCACAGCCTGTTCCTCAGGGAATCCAGAAGTATTCTGAAATTCTGAGTTTAATTAGGATTAAACTGGATTAAATCCTAACTAGGATTAAATTCAGTTCAGTTCAGTTCAGTTGCTCAGTCGTGTCCAACTCTTTGTGACCCCATGAATTGGAGCATGCCAGGCTGCCCTGTCCATCACCAATTCCTGGAGTTTACCCAAACTCTTGTCCATCGAGTCGGTGATACCATCCAGCCATCTCATCCTCTGTCATCCCCTTCTCCTCCTGCCCCCAATCTCTCCCAGCATCAGAGTCTTTTCCAATGAGTCAACTCTTCGCATGAGGTGGCCAAAGTACTGGAGTTTCAGCTTTAGCATCATTCCTTCCAAAGAAATCCCAGGGCTGATCTCCTTCAGAATGGACTGGTTGGATCTCCTTGCAGTCCAAGGGACTCTCAAGAGTCTTCTCCAACACCACAGTTCAAAAGCATTAATTCTTCAGAGCTCAGCTTTCTTCACAGTCCAACTCTCACATCCATACATGACCACTGGAAAAACCATAGCCTTGACTAGACGGACTTTTGTTGGCAAAGTAATGTCTCTGCTTTTGAATATGCTATCTAGATTGGTCATAACTTTCCTCCCAAGGAGTAAGCATCTTTTAATTTCATGGCTGCAGTCACCATCTGCAGTGATTTTGGAGCCCCCAAAATAAAGTCTGACACTGTTTCCACTGTTTCCCCATCTATTTCCCATGAAGTGATGGGACCGGATGTCACGATCTTCGTTTTCTGAATGTTGAGCTTTAAGCCAACTTTTTCACTCTCCTCCTTCACTTTCTTCAAGAGGCTTTTTAGTTCCTCTTCACTTTCTGCCATAAGGGTAGTGTCATCTGCATATCTGAGGTTATTGACATTTCTCCCGGCAATCTTGATTCCAGCTTGTGCTTCATCCAGCCCAGCGTTTCTCATGATGTACTCTGCATATAAGTTAAATAAGCAGGGTGACAATATACAGCCTTGACGTACTCCTTTTCCTATTTGGAACCAGTCTGTTGTTCCATGTCTAGTTCTAACTGTTGCTTCCTGACCTGCATACAGGTT
This sequence comes from Nanger dama, assembly GCA_917880005.1. NCBI lineage: Eukaryota > Metazoa > Chordata > Mammalia > Artiodactyla > Bovidae > Nanger > Nanger dama. The sequence continues at coordinate 3,594,943 of CAKJTW010000063.1, read as the reverse complement.
TCTCAAGAGGCAGGTCAGGTGGTCTTGTATTCCCATCTCTTTCAGAATTGTCCACAGTTGATTGTGATCCACGCAGTCAAAGGCTTTGGCATAGTCAATAAAGCAGAAATAGATGTTTTTCTGGAACTCTCTTGCTTTTTCCATGATCCAGCGGATGTTGGCAATTTGATCTCTGGTTCCTCTGACTTTTCTAAAACCAGCTTGAACATCAGGAAGTTCACGGTTCACGTATTGCTGAAGCCTGGCTTGGAGAATTTTGAGCATTACTTTACTAGCGTGTGAGATGAGTGCAATTGTGTGGTAGTCTGAGGATTCTTTGGCATTGCCTTTCTTTGGGATTGGAATGAAAACTGACCTTTTCCAGTCCCGTGGCCACTGCTGAGTCTTCCAGATTTGCTGGCATATTGAGTGCAGCAAATGAGGATTAAATTAGGATTAATTAAATTAAACTCACTGCTCTGGTCAAAGCCCACCAGGGACGTCAAGCTTACTCCACAGTCCTCCTCCCAGGGCCAAACCAGATCTAACCCCTGACCTCACCCTGACCTCCTCTCCTACTACTCTGTGTCCCCTCACCAGCCTCCTTGGTGCTCCTCAAACTCACGGTATTGACACCTGCCTCAGGGCCTTTGCACTTGCTGTTCCTGGCCTGGGATGGTGTCTCTGGAGACAGTCATGTGACTTGCCCCCGCTGTTCATTCTGTTTAAACATCACCTCTTCAGCTCCTTTGGGACCTCCCTTCCCATTATTCTTAGTCTCCCCTCACCCTGATTTTCTTCATATTGCTTAGTCTTCACATCATGTTAGGTAATGATTTGTTTGTTCAGTCACTGTTTGCCTCCCTCTCAAGACTGTCCATGCCCTGAGGTCATAGATCTTTACCTTCTCATTAAATACTCCTGGAACCCCAGTGCCTAGAAGGGGCTTGGCACACAGTAGGGCATAGCATATATGTTCATAGAATCTACGAACATAGAATATATGTTCATTGAATGAGTGAGTGAATGACAGTTTCAGTTGATGCTTCCGGTGCTTTCCCTCTCATTGCTTTCACACCAGGGTTTCCCTGGATCACCCTCGGGAATGGGAGGCTCAGAGAGGGTGAGACACTTGTGCAAAATCACACAACTCAACTTCCGTCCCTGAGTCTGTCTGCACTCCCCTTCCTTCTCTTGTGAGCTCAGGGTATGCTTGGCAGATCCCAGTGCCTGTGGAGTAAGGAGAAACATCATCTCACACCAGAAGGGGGGAGAAGAGGCCCCACAGGTGCTATTTTAGTGACTCAGGGCAGATAGGGGCCTGAAAAGGGCAAGCTGGGGGTCCCACGGGCCTGAATTATTCACTGGATCCCTGGGCACATCAGGTTTCCTCATGTGTACAATGTATGCTCCTGCAGTAAGAACAGAGAAGTGAGCATACATTTCTATAGGGTCGAAAGCATGCGCTCTGGTGCCAGGCTGCCTGGTTCCAGTTCCAGATCCCGCACCTCCTGGGGGCGTGACCCTGCGTAAGTCACCTCACCACTCTGTGCCTTAGTGGTCTTGATTTAAAGTGGGTACGGCGATTGCTACCTATTCAGCTGGGCTGGTGGTGGGTTTGATGGATTAATACATGACAGCATAATGCCTGGCCCCTGATAAAAATTCAGAAAGTACCAAGTTAGAGACAGTGTCTTAAATCATGTCTTTTTCTAGTCCTGGTTGCAGGTCGTGAGGCATCTGATTTTTGTCCAAAGATAGATTACTGAGATAAGCTTCAGAAACAAACTTGGAGTGCCCTTTAATAGTTCGATTAAACTTTACATTCACATGCTAGCAAGATGATGCTCAAAATCCTTCAAACTAGATTTTAGCAATATGTGAACCAAGAACTTCCAGATATATGAGCTGGATTTAGAAAAGGCAGAGGAACCAGAGATCAAATTGGCAACACCCCCTAGATCATTAAAAAGCAAGGGAATTGCAAAAAAAAAAAAATCTATTTCTGCTATATTGACTATGTTAAAGTCTTTGACAGTGTGGATCACAAGAAACTGTGGAAAATTCTTAAAGGGATGGAAATACGAGACCACCTTACCTGCCTCCTGAGAAATCTGCAGGATAAGAAGCCAACAGTCAGAACTGGACATGGAACAAAGGACTGGTTCAAAATTAGGAAAGGAGCATGTCAAGGCTGTATACTGTCACCCTGCTTATTTAACTTATCTGCAGAGTACATCATGTAAAATGCCAGGTGGGATGACTCAGAAACTGGAATCAAAATTGCCAAGAGAAATATCAACTACCTCAGATATGCAAATGAGGTAAATACACCACTTTAATGGCAGAAAGTGAAGAGGAACTATGAAAGTGAAAGAGGACAGCGAAAAAGGTGGCTTAAAACTCCGCATTCACAAAATGAAGATCATGGCGTCCAGCCCCATCACTTCATGGCAAATAGACGGGGAAAATGTGGAAACAGTGACAGATTTCATTTTCTTGGGCTCTAAAATCACTGTGAATGGTGACTGCAGCCACAAAATAAAAGACTCTTGCTCTTTGGAAGAAAAGCTATGACAAACCTAGACGGCATTTTAAAAAGCAGAGACATTACTTTGCCAACAAAGTCCATATAGTCAAAGCTATGGTTTTTCCAGTAGTCACATACAGATGTGAGAGTTGGACCATACAGAAGGCTGAGCACCGAAGAACTGATGCTTTTGAACTGTGGTGTTGGAGAAGACTCTTGAGAGTCCCTTGGACTGAAGGAGATCCAACCAGTCAATCCTGAAGGAAATCAGTACTGAATATTCATTGGAAGGCCTGATGCTGAAGCTGAAGTTCCAAAACTTTGGCCACCTGATGTGAGGAACTGACTCATTGGTGAAGACCTTGATGCTGGGAAAGACTGAGGGCAGGAGGAGAAGGGACGACAGAGGTTGAGATGGCTGGATGGCATCACTGACTCCATGGATGTGAGTTTGAGCAAGCTCTGGGAGATACTGACAGACAGGGAAGCCTGGTGTGCTGCAGCCCATGGGGTCACAAAGAGTCAGACAGGACTTAGCGACTGAACAACAACCATAACAACCATAACAGCAGAGAACTATCCAGAAACGAGTAGATGCAGACCTCCATTAACAAATCGGGATTCAACATTCACCGAAACATCTTTTTCTTCCCAGATTACCCTCATTTTTACCAAATGTAACCAAATTAAGACTAGTTTGTTTGTGAAATAGTTCTGGTCTCAATAAACTTGGCCTGATTATTTATATAACCATAATTGATCATAGACTTTTGCTTTGCTGAAAAAAAAAATCCAGAAGGTAGTAGTAGTAGTAAGAATTATAATGGAGAGCTTGTGACTCCATGTGGATCGAGCAAGATGGAACCCGGCACTGACCCGTAGTTAGTTCTAACTCCTTGAGAATAACCAGCACCCAGATGTACCTCTCATTCAACCCCCTGACCTGCCCCATCACCCTCATTGTCCTAACCAACCGGCCTCCCAGCCCACAGCAAAGCCCGGGCTTGGCTCCTCCCTGACACAGAGGAGAAAGCGGGCTGGGAGATGCAGGGACTCACCCAGGGTCACAAACAGGGGGACCAGGTTTCATCCTCCTCAGGAAGGGGACGGTCCCTTGACCTCTGCCCAGCTCGCTCTCGCTTCCCTATCACGTGCTGCTATAACAGCTTAACCCTCGCCTTGCAGATAACTCATCTCAGCTGTGGCCATTTCTTTTTGGTCTGCCTTTTTGCCAGAGCCTGAGCTGTCCATGTAAAGCTCTCTGTACCTGGGCTTAAGTCAAAGCTGATTTTCAGTAAATATTTATTGAATAGATGAGTGTACAGATGGATGGACGAGTGGATGGATGAATAGATGAGTGGATGGGTGAGGAAGTGGATAGAGGGTTCGATGAATGGATGAATGCGTGGATCAGTGGGTGGATGAATGGATGGGTGGGTGGTGGGTAAGTGGATAGATGGGTGGATGGATGGTTAGTGGATGAATGGGTGAATGGATGAGTGAATGGGTAGGTAAGTGGATGGATGGGTAAGTAGATGGGTGAGTGGCCAGTAAGTGGATGGATGGATGGATGGTTGGGTAGGTGGAGAGACAGACTCCAGAGACAGTGCTCTCCATGTCACAGCTCACTGAGTCTTTCTCCATCCTCTGGAACACGGGGAGGCCTTAATGACCTCTGGGATCTAAAAGAGACTCTAAAATCTTATAAGCCAAATGCACTTGACCTCAGTGGCCTCAGTCTATGAAATAGTGAGAACAAGACCAGCCTGCCTAGATTCCAGGCTTCCCAGGATAAGCCGGTGAAAGGACAAGTAGAGCAGCACCTTGAAAACAGCTGCAAAGAGCTCATCAGGTGATAACTCGGTCAGCTTTGGTGAGGGTGCCAAGGGTGCGGCCGTGACACAGGTCCTGGGAGTGTGCATGGGTGTGCCGGGCTGGCAGGCACGCTGGAGGAGGGAGCCAGCAGCCTTCAAGGCACCGGTGCCTCTGACGCAGTAATGCCACTTCGAGGAACAGACGCTAAGGAGATAATCAGGGATTCCCAAAGAGGAATCCTTACGCACAAGGACGGCTGCTCTAGTGTTGCTGTGAAAGGGGAAAGGTAGAAGACAGCAGGGCCCGGCAGAGCCCAGCACGCTGGTGGAATACTACCCAGCTGAGCAGACGCTGGTGTTTCGAGACTGACTCTCTGACATGGGGAAATGCCTGTGATAAAACATAAGTGAAAAAAGAATCAAGATGGGAGACTGTGTGTGGAGTGCGATCTCTGGCCTATTGGGGGAAGAGAGTCTGGTTTTGAGCATTTGCACAGAAAAAGTCCCAGATGGATACATACCCAAATGCCTGGTGATCTCGAGGTGGGGGAATTTCCTGGTAGTTTTCCATATTTTGAAAAACCCATATTATGGGATGCAGACCAAGGGATGGGCCTCCATCTCTGATCTTCTTTTCCTGAGCCCCAAGCAGGGAAGCCCTTGCCCTCCCAAAAGGGGTGAGGGTCTAAGGTCAGGGGAGTGGGGGAGAGATCCTCTTCCTGGCAGTTTCACTAGGAGCCTCGGGCTTTCAAATATCAGGACATAGTAACCTCTAGGCCCTCCTGAAGCCCCTGGGGATAGACTATGGAGACTCGCTCGCTCATACACACACACACACAGACACACACACAGACAGACACACACACAGGTCACAGAGAGTGAGACAGTACTGAGTGCACGTGGGCACACACACAGACACACACAGACACAGACACACACACAGGTCTCAGAGTCAGACAGTATTAAGCAAGCGTGTGCACAGAGACACACAGACACACACACCCGCGGCCCTCAGGGCCTGCTCTGACCTGCAGGGGCGGACGCGGGATCCAGCGCTGGAGCCAACAGACGACGTGGAGCTCCGGCTCTGCCCCGCACCGACCGCGGGTCACCAAGCTCCTCTCCCGAGACTCAGTGTCTCCACGTGCGCAGCCACGAGGACCCTCACAACCCCAGCCCTCCGTGGGCAGCTGCAGAAGGAAGGAACGAACCAGGGCCAGGGGCACGAACTGGGGAGGGCAGGTCCTTCCTGACTCTTCCAGGCCTGCGGTTTCCAGCCCCCCTCGGGCTAGCGTCGGGGAGGGGAGGCGCGGAAGGATGGGGCAGTGGGGACAGTGGCCTGGCACCTGCGGGGGTGCAGGGGTCTGAGGCTTCGGGACCTGGGGAAACTAGAGCAGGATCGGGGGACCCATCCCCTCTCCCTTGAATTCCTGGGGCTGTAGAAGCAGGAGCAGGTGAGGGGGGGCTGGTTCAGACCGAGACAAAGACAGGATCAGGACCCCCGATCAGAGCATGGTCGGCGCGTGAATCTCCGTAATTAACGCTCTGCTGTCTCAACTCCTGAGAAAATACATAAGACATGTAATTGCCTTTGTATGTCGGACACTCATTAGGAGAATAATAAATGTTATTATTTATTAATATGGTAATGAATCATTCAGTTTTTAAAAATTAAACTGCTCACAAATTAAATGTAAATTATGGGGCCCGGCGTTGATGGAGAGGGCTCCCTGGGGAAGGGCCGCCCCGCGCTCCCTCCGCAGAAATGAGCCGCTGGGCCCTTTAATGAGGCGCGGGGGCTGGAGGCGGCGGGGTGACGCGAGGACACGGCCGGCTCGCGGGGACAGCCTGCCCCCTGCCGGCCGCGCGAGGCTCCCGCCGCTCTTTCCAGAAGCCGCTCATCCCGCTCGGGGTGCTGGCCGCCCTCAATCCCGCGCCTGGCAGACGGCGCCCCGCGACACGCATGCATTCCGCGGCCCAAGTCTGTTAGGAGTGGGGTGCCTGACCCTGGAAGAGCCTGCTCCCCGCTAAAGGAAAAATGCAGCTCCTGCTGGAGTCAGGCTGGGCCAGGGCTCCTTGCTGAGCTATCAGCAGCCCCCACCGCCCCGCGCTCAGCGCACCCCGGATCCCCACTTGACACAGGAGCCAAGTGAAGCTCAGAGACGTTAAGTGACTGCCTGAGGTCACACAGCTGAGTCCAGCCCACCAGCTGTACTGGACGCCAAAGACTGCTCTTCTCCCTCTGCTGGGTGGCCTGGGTAACAGCTAGGTTTCCAAATTGCAACACCCTCCCACCCTCCCCCTACCCCCCGCCCGCGAGCCTGTTCCAGGCACACTGACAGGGTATGAACAGGTAAGGTTATCAGTTTCCGAGGGCTGACTCCCTGACGGACATCCAGCCAAGTATGACCTCAAGCACTGGAGGCACATTTCCGTCCACCCATCCTGCAGTTGAGATCACTGAGGCACTTGCTCAGCTCAACAGTGAGGAAGCGAGGGCAGGAGCTGGAACCAAGGCTTGCCAAGTCCAGGCTCTGAGCCCTTGACCACTTGACAGCCAGCCCAGTTTCTTCTGGTTCCCACAAGGGAGAGGAAATGCCACCCTGCCCCCATCCATGCCCAGAGCACAAGGCACCGGGTCAGTGGCCGCACCTCTGGTGGACACCTGAGTTAAAGCAAGGAAGTGAATCGTTGTTGACTTAAGCCCTGCGTGATGTGGGCAGAGAGGGTGCTTCCAGCTCCTGTCGTGAACAATGCCACGGCAGGCATCTTGGGGTTTAGGACTGTTTCCCTAGGAAGGATTCCCAGAATCAGACTCCTGAACCAGAAGCCGGAGCAGTTTTAGGTTTGGGATGCATGTTGTTCAAATGCCTTCTGATAAATGGGTCCTAATTAACACCCATTTGGGAGGGCCTCCACCCACCCCCCAGCCATGCCAGGCAGCCTCTGAGACAGCCTATGACAGGTCCTGAACCCCTACCCCCACCTGCTTCCCCTTCCCCCACCTGCTTCCCCTTCCCCCAGCCTGGTGACCTTGGGAAACCCAGCTGGTCTATGAGTCAACTTTTCCACAAGTCATCCTAGAACTTCCAGGATGCACACTGCCCCTTGAATCAGTGCTACCTGACTCCCCACGTCCTCAGGGTCAGAGGTGGACAGGCACAGCCACAGCTGGTCCCTCATCCCCTTGCTTTGTCCTGCTCTTGCTCCCCAAGGAACCCCGGCCGAATACCATGCCATTCTTTGGTCCTTAAACACAGCCTCTCTCCCTACATTGATCCTGTGTCCACCTTCAGGATACGGTTCTTCTTGAGTACCCTCCCTCACTCCCATCAGACGCTCATTCAGATGATTGTCATAGCAATGGCGACTGAGTGCCCATTATTCCCCAGGTCCTGATCTAAGGCTACATTCCCGTCATTTTCCTAACTTGTTATAGGTGAGTAGCCTAGTGGCCGAGCTGTGATCTGACCCCTGGAGTCACACCCCAGCCGCTTGGGTCTCCACTGTCTGCCCAGGCTGAAGCACAGATCCCCAGATGTGCCTGGGTTGGGAGGTCCCGAAACGCACTCGAGGGTGGGTCCACTGCTGAATTCCCATCACCTTGCAGAGAGTTGGGTCCCGGATGGACCCTGCACTGTGCCTGCAGGAGTCACGGGTCCTCTCTGGACAGGTGGTACTCAGACCCTGGGGTCTACCCCAGCTGCTTCCCACATAACATAACCTTCTGTCCCTCTGCTCCTGGGAGCCCAGCTCCCCAGTCTCGTCTTGGGGCCCCCCTCTTGCCCCAATATCTGATTTGGGGAACAGTTTTCCTCAGCCTGATATGACTCTGTTCTTTGCCCTGCATCCCAGCCCTGCCTCGTGTTCCCGGACCCCTGTCACAGGAGGGGGACAGACAGAACATTCTGTACTATTGCTGTTATCTCTCCGCTGGCTGACACACCAGCTAATTTGTTTCAATCTCACCCCTCCCTTATTGATCAGTGCTCTAACCAGAGCGTTGTGTTACATGACTTGTTCCCATGGCAACCATCAGATAAATGCACGAATCTGATGTGTCTGTTTCCTGAGCCAGATCTCCCCTAAGAGCTCGCAGGGAACAAATCTCCTTTCATATCCGCCACTGTTTTCTGAAAGCTCGGGATATTGTTCAGAACAAGTCATTTTTTAAAAATATTAAAAAAAAAAAAAGAACTTAACCAGGTTTCCCAACAGATATAAAGTTGTTTCATAAGGTGCATCATACTTTAGAAATATGAAATCCGATTTTTAAAAAAAAACAAACCCTTGGACCAAGTTCATCTTTCTTCTGAGACTTTCTCCTTAGGAAACAAGCTGAAATCTGCAAACAGCTCTCTGGATAATGATATCAGCCCCATCATTTATCAAGAGAAAAATTGGAAACAGCCTGAAAGTTCAACAACAGAAGATTCAAATAAACTGTGGTTCACACACTTACCGAGATATTACTGAGATATTTTAAATGTTACCTGAAAGAGGGAAGCCTGTGTCAAATGATGGGAAGTGAAAGAAACAGGATAAAAACAGTGTCTTTCCCCCACCAGAGACCATAATGAGCATAAACAAATCTAAACTCTGGGCTGGAGGAGGGGGGGAATGTGCAGAGAAAAACACACACCTAAACGTCCACAGAACTGTTTCTATTAGTAGACCGGGCTGGTTTTTCTCCTTATTCACCTATTCAACAGATGTTTGTGGGCCACCTGTTCCGTGCATTGGGAGCAGAACAGTTTGTTACTATAGTTTCCTAAGTGTGTTTAATGAGTATGTGTTACTTTTAAAAGGAAAAGATAGTGTGGTGGTGTTGGGGGTTTTTTCGTATTTTTCATCCATTAGGTTGGTATCAAAATAAAGATATTTCATGCCAGAGGAGAGCTTGTGGGCACACAGGCCCCCTGCTGGCAGAAGTAGGAATTACAGCTGCTCCTGTGCTACCCCTCCCCGCCTAAGCACTGCACTTGACATTTCCTTCCCTCCGGGGAGCCTGAGCCCCACCAGCCCGCTCTGCAGAGGAGGAGGAGAAGGCTGCTAGAAAGCAGGCACCGCCCAGAGCGGATCCTTCAGGTTTAATTAATCTCAGGGTGGGGTTGGCAGCTTCTCGGTGCTCCAGGGCACATCCCTGTATCTCCCTGGCCTCAGTTTCCTCCACTGCACAATGAGGGCCATGACTCGGTCCAGGCCGGCTTCCTGTGAGGATTACGGGAGGTATGGTGGGGAGCGGCCTGTCACACAGTCGCCCAAACCTCTCCCCCACCATCACCACCGCTTTTTTTTTTTTTTTTACAACCAGCAAGCATGCCAGCCTGGCATTTTCTAGTTTTGATATCTCAGGGAAAAGTGTGTGCGTGCTCCATCACTCAGTCAACTCCCACTCCTTGCAACCCCATGGACTCTAGCCCAGCAGGCTTCTCTGTCCATGGGATTTCCCAGGCGAAATACTGGAGTGGGTCGTCATGCTGGAGTCGGCTGCATCGCCTCCTCCAGGGGATCTTCCAGACCCAGGGATCAAACCCACATCTCCTGGCAGCAGATCTTTTACCACTGAGACACACGGGAAGCTCACCTCGGAGAGGAGCTCCTTTTATTCCCAAGCCTCCCCTACTCCTCCACTCCCAGATCCCCAGCCCGCTGGCTTCCACCCTAAGCCACCCTCAGACCAGGCCAGCAGGGTCACATCAGGGCTCACGTTCATGCTAAGTTTGTTCAGTTGTTCCATGGTATTTGAAAACTTGTAAAATCTTCTTTTTTGTTTTTAAGGCAAAGTCCCACCTTTAATAGGAATCCAACATTTTCTTAATAGTCCTAATTCAGCAGCTGGAGGAATTTTCTGGATTTGAAAAGAGTGAAAAAAAAAGATCACTGCTAGTTTCTGATGGAACATGCATAATCCTGGCTGGATTCGAGATTTAGGGGCAGGGAGAGAGATTCTACCTTCTGGGCCAATGCTCTGCCCTGGAATTTGTAGGACAGCCTCCTGAGCCTAAGATCATGGCATCCAGTTCCATCACTTCGTGGCAAATAGATGGGGAAACAATGGAAACAGTGACAGACTTTATTTTCTTGGGCTCCAGAATCACTTCGAATGAGGACTGCAGCCATGAAATTAAAAGATGCTGGCTCCTTGGAAGGAAAGCTATGACAAACCTAGACAGCGTATTGAAAACAGACATCAGTTTGTCAACAAGGGTCCATCTAGTCAAAGCTATAATTTTTCCGATAGTCACAAATGGATGTGAGAGTTGGACATTAAGAAGACTGAGCGCTAAAGAATTGATGCTTTCGAACTGTGGTGATGGAGAAGACTCTTGAGAGTCCCTTGGACTGCAAGAAGATCAAACCAGTCAATCCTGGAGGAAATCAACCTTGAGTATGCATTGGAAGGACTGATGCTGAAGCTGAAGCTCCAATCCTTTGGCCACCTGATGCAAGAGCTGACTCACTGGAAAAGACCCTGATGCTGGGAAAGATTGAGGGCAGGAGAAGGGGGGTGACAGAGGATGAGATGATTGGATGGTATTGTCAGGCGAGTGTATGCTCCTTGGTTCTTTGTCTCATCACAACAAAGATTTGGAGTGACGGACATTAAAGCCCCCTTGGCGTGTCACAGCTCTCGGGTCTTGGACAGACCATTTTATAGCTCTCAGGTCTTGAACGGACCATGTTATATAGCTCTTGGACAAATCAGTGTTACAGCTCTATTTTATTTAGAAGATAGCAGGAAAATCCATCCTCGAGGTGTGAGGGCACGTGGATCCAAAGTTACGAGGAGAAGAGCACCCCAGCGCGCGGGGGGGGGAGAGAGAGAGAGAGCCCTTTGGCTCCTCTTTTTATATGTTTTTTTCTTCCCCCTGGGCCTGTCCTACACAAACTGGGCTTAGTCAGGAATGCTCTTCTACCTGAAGTCCTCACGCCGGTCCTCAGACCTTCCTCTGACCTTCCTCTGACCTTCCTCTGTCCTATTTTCGCGAGCTTTTCCCTTCCTTATGTTTTAGCCACCATTTTTGACTCCTTTTCTCTATTCCACCTACCTAACAGCATCAATGACTCAGTGGACATGAGTTTGAGCAGATTCCAGGAGATAGTGAAGGACAGGGGAGCCTGGCGTGCTTCAGTTCATGCGGTCCCAGAGTTGGACACGATTTAGCAACTGAATAACTCCTGAGCCGGGCTGCTGCGGGGTTGTGATTCAGCAGCTGTGAGCCTCAGAGGGGAACGGCATCGGGGGGGCGAGGTTGGAAGAAGGTAGGGAGATGATGGTTCTTTCCGAGTTTTCCAAGTCTTTTCCACATAACTGTATATCAAGAATGTAACCAGGCAGGTGGCGGGGGAAGAGGGGGGACAGGTGCAGGCTTGATTTTGCACGAGGAGGTGATTCGAGGCAGCGGACAAGAATGCGAGTCACTCCGTCCTTGCTGGAGGGCTCTGGCACCACCCATGCCAAGTCTAAAACCATGCCTGCCCTCGCCTCCACCTGAGGTAGGTGAGCATGGGAAAAAGGTACAGACAGGCAGGACCACTTAGGTCCTCCAGCGATCACTGCTACAATGTGGTCAATGGGCAGAGTGGACCAGCACCTACTGTTCACAAGGGGCCTGCTGAGTTGAGCAAATCATGGTTCAGCCATACCTTGGAATGTGAATACAAATATTACTATGAGGACTTCCCTAGTGGTCCAGGGGTTAAGAATCCCACCTGGCGGTGCAGGGGACACAGGTTCAATCCCTCGTCTGGAAGATTCCATGTGCTGTAGGGCAGCTAAGCCCGTGCAACCCAACTGCTCAAGCCACACACCCTAGAGCCCGTGCCCCCAATGGGAGAAGCCACCCCCAGGAGAAGCCCGCACGCCACAGCTAGAGAAAGGCCCCGTGCAGCAGTGAAGACCCAGCACAGCCCAAAACAAAATAGTAGATAACCTGCAAAAATAGTATCATAGATAATTCCTTAAAAAGGTGGCCTCACCACACTGTCCAGCGAGAAGAGCAGACTGCAGAGCACCGCGGAATGATGCAAGTTGTGTTCAGTAGAACAGTAGCGACATCTAGATCTTTTGGGCGCAGAAAAAGTGCAGGAAGATATTTGCCGAAAGGCAATGGTGGTCCTCTCTGAAAGACTTCCCTTTTTCAATTCTTTGCATTTTCTGGTATTTCCCACAATGAATGAATGTATCTTTTTTGTTTATTGCTGAGCATGGCCTAGGAGACAGACTGCCTGGGTCCAACCCTTCCTGTGTGCCCCTAGGCAAGTTGCTTAACCTCCCGGTGCTTCGGTTTCCTCTCAGAATCAATGAGGACAGCACCTCTCAGGGGGTTGCAGAAGTTAAAGCGAAAAGCTTAGCTCACTGCCTAGAAGACAGTAAGTACCCAGAATGTTAGTGGCTGTTATTGCGTGCTTGTTTCCCTGCATGTAAACCTGTCACTGCGCTGGGCGCTGAGAATTCAGCAGAGGCAACTGAACTCCAGTGGAGAACAGACATTAAACCAACACACATACGATTAATTCACTGCATTAGGAGCAATGATTAATTCATTACAATGAGGAGTGAAGCTATGTGGGCACTTTGAGAGCACTTACCAGGGGGACCTTGTTGAGGATTTTGATCATTATCTTAGGAGCAGTGGGAAGCCTGGTATTCAGAGGTTTCAAGGAAGATGGCAAGATCAGAAGCGTGTGGTTTAAAAATTCCCTGTGTCTTCCCTGTGGACTGAAAGGGACCCTGGGATGGGGGTGGGGGTGCCTTGAGAAAGCTGCTCTGGGGGTGTGGACCAGAGAGGACCCTTTCTGGATTCCTGAAGACCAAGGTGGAAGGACCCGAGTGGACGGACTCCAGTGCCATGGACACAAACCTTGAGGGATGACTTCAGAGCGGGGATGGCGTTGGGGAGCGGGGATGGCGTTGGGGTGACGAACCTCGTGGATGGCTCCCAGGTGGAGGGGACACTGGGCAGGGCCAAGTTTCGGGACAGCAGAGTGCTGGATTCATCATGTGCTGAATTAGAGGTGAGTGGTATCCAAGGGGAGAGGTCCCAGAGACAGTTGCCTTGAACTTGTGATTGAGTCCACAGAAACCAGATGCAGTTGCCACCGGAGATGGCGTGAGAAGGAGAAATAGTGAGAACCAGGAGAAACGATGCAGTGAGGAGAAACCCCAGGTTCTGAGGATGGTAACTCACCACGCATCCCAGGGCAGGTGACCCAGAGCCCATCGGCATGGATGTGACGGGATGTGGCCGAGTGGATGTGACCAAGGGATTGGGTAGGTGTGGCCTGTGGGTGTGGCTGCGGCAGTGGGTGTGGCCTGTGGGTGTGGCTGCGGCGGGTGGGTGTGGCCAGGAGGCAGGGCAGGTTCCAGCTGCGAGGGTGCTCTCTGAGGGCTTCTACCCAGAAAAGGAGTGCGTCAAGGCTATATACTGTCACCCTGCTTACTTAACTTCTATGCAGAGTACATCATGAGAAACGCTGGGCTGGAAGAAAGCACAAGCTGGAATCAAAATTGCTGGGAGAAATATCAATAACCTCAGATATGCAGATGACACCACCCTTATGGCAGAAAGTGAAGAAGAACTAAAAAGTCTCTTGATGAAAGTGGAGAGTGAAAAAGTTGGCTTAAAGCTCAACATTCAGAAAACTAAGATTATGACATCCAGTCTCATCACTTCATGGGAAATAGATGGGGAAACAATGGAAACAGTGTCAGACTTTATTTTGGGGGGCTCCAAAATCACTGCAGATGGTGACTGCAGCCATGAAATTAAAAGACATTTACTCCTTGGAAGAAAAGTTATGACCAACCTAGAGAGCATATTCAAAAGCAAAGACATTACTTTGCCGACTAAGGTCCGTCTAGTCAAGGCTATGGTTTTTCCTGTGGTCATGTATGGATGTGAGAGTTGGACTGTGAAGAAGGCTGATCGCCGAAGAATTGATGCTTTTGAACTGTGGTGTTGGAGAAGACTCTTGAGCATCCCTTGGACTGCAAGGAGATCCAACCAGTCCATTCTGAAGGAGATCAGCCCTGGGATTTCTTTGGAAGGAATGATGCTAAAGCTGAAACTCCAGTACTTTGGCCACCTCATGCGAAGAGTTGACTCATTGGAAAAGACTCTGATGCTGGGAGGGATTGGGGGCAGGAGGAGAAGGGGACGACAGAGGATGAGATGGCTGGATGGCATCACGGACTCAATGAACGTGAGTCTGAATGAACTCCAGGAGTTGGTGATGGACAGGGAGGCCTGGTGTGCTGCGATTCATGGGGTCGCAAAGAGTCGGACACGACTGAGCGACTGAACTGAACTGAACTGAACCCGGGATGCGGGAGACCCAGGTTCAATCCCTGGGTTGGGAAGATCCCCTGGAGAAGGAAATGGCCACCCACTCCAGTACTCTTGCCTAGAAAATTCCGTGGATGGAGGAGCCTGGTGGGGTACAGTCCATGGGGTCACAAAGAGTCAGACACGACTGAGGGACTTCACTTCACTTTACTTCACTTTACCCAGGTCTGAAAGCCACTGGGCAGCTCAACAGAGGTGGGTCTCCGCAGGTCCGGAGCCCTCAGAGGAGGAGGCTGCCTCCCTCGAAGATGCGTGTGTGGTCCTCATCCCACCTGGCCCGAGAGGCTGTCTCCAAAGCCCCCATCCAATCCGGCTCCCTAATGGCCCAGCCCCCCTCCCTTCTCCTGTCTCCCTGCTCCAGGTGCTGGGACCGATGGCTGCCCACCCCCAACCAGCTAGCCCCCAAGTGCCAAGCCCACCCATTCCTCAGGTCCTCTGCTCAGGCAGGCTCCTCCCCCAGGACACGCTTCTCCCAGGGCCTGCCACGGATCTCTGGTGTCTCCTTCGGACCCCCACAAGTTGCGGCCCCCCGCCCCCACCCCTTCGAGCAATGAGGTACCCGCTCCAGTTTTCATACCCTTCCTCTCTAGACCTAAGCCCAGGAAAACAGGGAGTCTGCTCCTTCCTGCATCTCAACTGTGGAGCAACAGCTACTGGGACCTACGGGTGCTCAGTGAATGCTGGCGGGATAAACAGAATGTGGACCCAGGAGGGAAACAGATGGAGAGGGAAGCAAGCCAGAGAGAAGGGAGCCCAGGAGGCTTTCAGCTCTCCTGGGGAGTGGTGAGTAACCTTCTGTTCTAACTTACAGGCTTCAGCACTTCCCAAAATTTCCGCAGTGAACCAGCATTTCTTTTTCTTTTCTTTTTTTTTTTCCAGCTGTGTTGCATGGAATGCAGCATCTTAGTCCCTAGACCAGCGATCAAGCCCATGTTCCCTGCTTTGGGAGCGTGGAGTCTTAACCACTGGACCGTCAGGGAAGTTCTTGAACAGGCATTTCACTGGAGTCATAAAGACGATACACATAACAAGTTATCAGGAAAGAGGCAGGGGGCTCAGATGAGCTTCAGGTAGCTGAAGCAGATGCCCACCCCCTCACCTGTGATCCAGGTGCAACAAGGGCCCCCATTCATTCCTCCCAGGAGCTGGGGAGGGTGCCCTGGAGGCTAACCAGGAGTCCGCAGGACAAACACCTGCAAGCAAGGGGAGGTATAGGCTGGGCCCCCCCACGATGCCCTCTCACCTGGGAAAGTTAAAGCTGGCTGGTCACCTCCCCAGAGTGCTCCAGTATCCAGTTGGTATTTAACACACAGTCAACAAAAGTGATTGAAAAGTCATGTTTTTTTACTCCAGTAGAAATGCCCGTTGTTGGTGCTGTGAAGGTGTGTATGTGTCACACACGTACACACACCAACTTCTTCTCTCCTTTCTCTCCTGGTTGCCCAGAGGCTAGCACGATGTCTGCTTCGAGGCGGGGTCGGGGGCGGTGGGCAGAAAGCAGTGTTGAGTGTAGCAATTAAGATTATGAATGCTAGGCCCGTACTGCCTGCAGGTAACGTCCAGCTCTGTCGTGTCTGGGGACATCCCCTAACCGTGCAAGCCCTTCTTTTATTACTATTGTTTATTTACTGTGGCTGTGCAGGCTACTTGTTGCTTTGCAAGCACGGGCTTTCTCTGGTTGCCAAGAGCAGGGGGCGGCCCTTCCCTGCGATGTGCCAGCTTCCCGTTGCAGTGCCTTCCCCTGTTGCAGAGCGCAGGCTCTAGGCACAGGGCTTCAGTAGCTACGGCATGTGGGCTCAGCGGTTGTGACCTAGGAGCTTAGTTGGTTTGCCACACGTGAAGTCTTCCTGGGTCAGGGATCAAACCGATGTCCCCTGCGTTGGCAGATAGGTTCTTATCTATTGCACCACCAGAAAAGTCTCAAGCCTTCTTTGTGCTTTAGATGGGAATCAGCCCCTAGGCCTCCCAGAATTTAAAAATTCTAAAAATTAGGGATTCTAAAATTAGGGTTCGAGGGTTTGGCACGGTGCTGGCATTGGGTATGCACTCAGTGTGTGCTAGCTATTGATATTCTCAGTCAAGTTCTAGAACACAGTGAGTGGAATTGGATCAAGCACTGACCATCTCTTCCACCAAAGTCCACCTTCTCGGGACTTGTGTGGCTTCACCTTTGGCTCAGCCAGTTGGGGAGTCATTGAGGATAACCTATGTCCCGCGGAAGGACATCTGACAGGCTGAGACGGCTGTGACAAGTTAATGAATTCTGCCGCGGCTACCCAAGGCGGACGGCGGGCCCACGCAGCCTGCCTGTCTGTGCACTGACCTTTAAAGGTGAGCTTTTAATACTCGCCGATCATTCATGTTCTGATCGAATGTTTGGAAGATGAAACCAGTCTCAGAGAAGAGTGATCACTCATTCCCTTCCGCCCCCACACCAAAACACTGCCACTCTTTTCTAAATCATAATAAAACTTTGCAGAACTGTTTGGTTCTCTCACCAGCCCTAAACTCTGAAAATTGAGGCACATTCTGACATCCCTGCTGCTAAGTGCCAGCCTGGCCAGGCTCTACCACCCCCCAGGGCCCACACCAGCTGCCACCCTGGGGAAGGGAGACTCCAGCTCTCTCTCTCTCCATTCATAGTGTTTAGTTGCTCAGTCGTGCCCAGCTCTCTTCGACCCCATGGACTGCAGCCCCCAGGCTCCTCTGTTCATGGGATTCTCCAGGCAAGAATGCTGGAGCGGGGTGCCACTCCCTTCCTGAGGGGATCTTTCCAACTGAGGAGTCGAATCTAGGTCTCCTGCCTTGCAGGCCGATCCTTTACCATCTGAGCCACCATACATAGCTCCTACTATAATCCCTTAATCATCTTCTTCTTATTCAATTTCCCATTTATCTATTGGACAAACATTCAGCTTGTTCACCTCAATCCAGATGTCTTTGGCTACAAGGAACAGAAATACCCTGATTCAAGCCTCAGTGAAGAGAACTCAAATTATTTCCAATAACAATCCAGAGGCCCAGTGGGTTTCAGGGTGGGTTGACTCAGCAGCTCAGTGCTGTCCTCAAAGACCCAGGTTCTATCCCTCTATCTGCTCCGGGATCCCATTTGTCCACCTCAGCGCTGATATTGTCTGCAAACTGGAACCAAGATGGCAGTTGCCACAGGAACCAAGGTGGTGCCTTTCTTTCAGCAACTCCTCTTCTCAGGGGGACAATCTAGGCTAGATTCAATCTAGCCTAACTTCCTAATGCAGTCATTATCACTCTGGCTCCTAAGATTGTATGTATAACCCCTCCTCCAAAGAGCACCCTAATGGCTACACCGATTGGCAGGACCCTGGCCATCCCATTAATGAATGGGCCAGATTGTGTATCAGTGAAATCTTTTGTTTCGCAAATGTATGGAAATATTTATTGTTGTTTTGGATTTGCTTTTATTTTTCACAATTTTTAATTCTGTCATTGGAGGTCTGTAGGATTTTTTTCTTTATCCTTATGGTGATGAATCTTGGGATTCATGGAGTAAAGCATAACTGGCTTCTCCAATTTTCCCACTCACTACTTTGTTTTTTATTTACTTTTTTAAATTGATGTTTACAATGAGCCAAAGTCTGATCCTTAGTGAAGTTTCATAATGAATTATTACTTGGTTTTAGATATTAAGAAACAATGCTTACATGTTTAAAAATAATAATTTAACATACTTTTAAGCAAATCAATTCATTAAAAAGGACCATGAGCCACTATAACACCAGTAAATCTAGCTTTTCAAATGTCTTTTATTATACATAAAGTCGGAGAAGGCAATGGCACCCCACTCCAGTACTCTTGCCTGGAAAATCCCATGGACAGAGGAGCCTAGTAGGCTGCCGTACATGGGGTCGCTAAGAGTTGGCCACGACTGAGTATCTTCACTTTCACTTTTCACTTTCATGCATTGGAAAAGGAAATGGCAACCCACTCCAGTGTTCTTGCCTGGAGAATCCCAGGGACGGTGGAGCCTGGTGGGCTGCTGTCTATGGGGCCGCACAGAGTCGGACGCGACTGAAGCGACTCAGCAGGAGCAGTATGCATAAAGTAGGTGCATAGGTAATAGTCATATTTTGTGAATTTCTGAGAAATTTAATCCTTGAATTAAATTTGTTAAATCAACATTTTACTGCAATCTATTTTGTTTATCCCTAGCTTATGATTATTTTAATTTTTATTTTTTAAAACATTTAATGATGCAAAAACGAAAACCGTTTTTCTTAAAACCCATGAAAAATTGATCTTTAGAAGCTGCAAAGGCCTTGGGTCTCCTTAAGCATTTCATATCTACATGGTTGTACTTTTGCAGGTATTTATATTCCCTCCATAATTGACAAGTTTTTAATTAAAGCTGGAAAGTTATCACAGCCACAAGACAAGCAGTTATTCCCCCAAAAGTCTAAGTCGTTAATTAGGCAACATAATGAGAATTGTTGCACATTGGGATTCGTGTGGCCTGACAATTATCCCCCTTCGGCCTTAATGTCTTATTTGGCCGCAAGAATTATCCAGCGAGGAAGCCAGCCAAGCAGACCTCGCCAGCACCTCACCGCGCACCAGGCGTGTTGGGCAGGAAAAAAAGCAGCGACCTTTTATCAGCATCCGCAAGCTCGAATTAAGGAACAAAGTTCTCTGCCGGGATCGATTGCCCCAGTATCCAATGGAGCCCAAGGAGCTGGTTACAAGGTCGAGCAATTAAGAGCTAAAGCTGAAATGACTCACATAATTGCAGAATCGCTCATTTTAACAGCCTGATTGGAAATTGTCAACACTGTGTCTGAGACTAATGAAGCAAAGGAAATGGAAAAGGTGACATTTTCAGATAATGTTATTAGTAAACGAATTGACGACATGTCAGATGACAAAGACAACTCTGATCCAAGGGTTTATTAAGTCCAAAAAAGTTTTCATTGCTGATTGATGAATCTGTATATTAATGCATCACTAATTGGACTCAGTTAATGGTGTTAATTGGAATCCCTGAAGGAAACAGACTGGGAGACACGGTTGGCTCTTGAAAATAGTCCCCAAACAAATTACTGGGAATGAAGCATTGCAACTGCAAATTAATACTTGGAGATGGAAAGTCCGTTCCAGAGGCCCGTTGTGTCCCGTACAGATGTGCTGGACCGATGAAAGGTACCACAGCTCCGCATCAAGACTGTGTTCTGGAAAACTCAGGGATTCAAGTCGTGCACAGCAGTCTTCACAGCCTCTTGTATCAAAAGTCTGTATGCAGATGTAACTTCCACATTAAATGACACAGTCAAGTGGGGGACTCTAATACAATCACAGCTGTGACAGGACTGTCTGTTTCCAAGTTACGTGGGGAAAGAAACGGCATCAGAACACAGGCTTGACGGCTCCACACTGGAGCGGCTGTCCAAAGAATGAGGCTTGTCAAGAGTTGAAGAGCTGAGAGAGGAGATGGGGGTGGAAAAGTGTAAATGACTCACTTAGCAGATCCCACTTGGCCTCAAAAGAATGGTGTACTTAACCTGACAGCGTGGACACCTGAGTGAACTTAATGGGAAATTACAGGGATTATCAGGCTGAGCCACCCTTCAACCATCCAGGCTATGAAAAGTAGATTCAAATCGGCAAGAGCCCAGGGAATATCATGCTCTCAAGCCCTTCTGGGAGAATCTACTAGAAGGCTGGTGGCGAGCGTTGTGTCTGTGCTTTGTGCTAAGTTATTTCAGCCGTGTCCAGCTCTTTTGCAACCCCGTGGACTGTAGCCACTGTAGCCCACCAGGCTCCTCTATCCATAAGGTTCTCCAGGCACAAATACTGGAGTGGGTTGCCATGCCCTCCTCCAGGGGATCTTCCCGACCCAGGGATCCAGCCCGTCTCGTGTCTCCTGCATGGCAAGCAGGTTCTTTACCACAAGCACCACCTGGGAAGCCCAGTGGCAAGCATTAGATACGTTTAACTACAGATCTGAGACTAATACAAAGACAGATCAGAGAGGAGACAAAATACACATGTCCTGACAAAACAGAAAAAAAAAAATGCGACTAGAAGCGGGAGGAGAAGGGAGAGAGGAAGGGGGACAGAGAATAAACACACTGATTGCGACATGAATGGTAGATGGGAGACACCGAATGTCACTTAACACCGACAAACCAAACAATGTTAGTTTGCACTGTTTGGAATGACCAATATCTGACCATTTCTGACCTAGAGAAATGCCAGTTCAGCAACAACCCAAGCTAATTAGACACTGTAAATGATCCTAGAATAAAAAGAGCCAATCAAACCAAACCATAGACTTCCCCAACTTGCAAATGGAATGCAAAAACAAAACCGTGCTGTGATGAGGCTAAACCCTGAGAGACATTATGCAGAGTGAAATGAGGCAGAGATAAAAGGACACCTTCTGTATGATCCCACTTATAAGAGGTACTGAGAGTAGTCAAAGTCACAGAGAGAGAATGTCCACTAGAGGCCGTCGGGGCTGGAGGGAGGCGGTGGGAGGGTGGTGTTTAATGCTTAGTGCTTTCTGTTTGGGGTAATGAAAAGGTTTGGAAACAGAGGCTATGGTTGCACAACATTATAAGAGTACTTCATGCCACTGAATTATACACTTTAAAATGGTGAAAATGATAAACTGTGTAGTGTATATATTTACCATAAGTTTTAAAAATGAATAATGTAATACACCAAGAACCATTGAACTGCACATTTTAACTGGATAAAATGTTCGGTGTGTGAAATAGATCTTAATAAAGCTGATTACAGAAAGAAAAAAAAACATAAGAATAAAGGAAAGTGCACCTTAAAAACAGGAACAAAGAGAACAGAACACATAGAGAGAGACATAGAAAAAATGCAATACCATATATACAGTAAATATCACCTACGGTAACAGGGCAGAGCCCGTCTCAGCAGTGAGTGCGAATAGGCTTAAGTCACCTCCTAAAAGAAAGGATTTCAAGCCAGCTCGGAGAGCTGCAGGCCGAGTGATTTAGAAAGACTGGAAATCCCAGGACCAGCAAATGGAGACAATAAACAAGTAGGGGTTCGATTCTGATGTTAGACAAGCTAGAATTCAGGCCAAAAAGCATTCAGTGTGACAATGGTGGTATATGATTAGGCCTGAGGGGATTTAATAGGAATGCCTATGCAGCAAATGACACAGCAACCGCCTTCACAGAGAGAAGCTGCAGGAGAGGGGAGGGAAAAAGGGCAGAGTCACAGCACTCACGGGAGCTAGACAGGCTGCTCTCGGCCCGAGCAAGCAAGCAGCAGTTGCTGCAGCAGCAAGAGAGTCAGGGACGCCGCGCGAAACTGAGCGGTGCTGTCCGTGAGATAAGGAGCCCTTATGGCTTTGCATGAACTCAACACCACAGTAAAAGAGAATATACCTTCTTCTCCAACACACAAGGAACAATCACCAGAACGCACACACACATCACAATACTTTTCATAATGTAGAACCCACACGGCTGAACTTCACTGAATATAAGGCATTATATAAGGTGGAAATTAAAAACACGTTCAAAATTGTTTTTTCTGCGTGGAAATTCAAAATTCCTCTCAGACAACACTCAGGTAGGCCAAATACAAACTGAAATGGCAGGATTGCTTTAAAAATAATGACATCTCATGTTTTGGGTGCTTTAAAGACAGAGAAAGTTCATGACTTCAAATACTTACATCAAGTAATCTACAGACAATGTGCTATCCCTATCAAATTAGCTACGGCATTTTTTCAGAACTAGAACAAATAATCCAAAATTTTATATAGAACAATGAAAGGCCTGGAATTGCCAAAGCAGTCCGGGGATGAGGGTGAGGAACCAGAAAGCAGGAGGCATACCCCTCCACCTCAGACTTCACGCAATGCTACAGACCTGTAGCAATCAAAACAATGTAATATCGGTACAGAAACAGACATGCATATCACTGCAACAGAGCAAAGAGCCCAGAAATAAACCCACACACCTGTGGACAGTGACTGCAGCCATGAAATTAAAAGACGCTTGCTCCTTGGAAGAAAAGCTATGACAGACCTAGACAGCGCATTAAAAAGCAGAGACACCATTTTGCCTACAAAGGTCCTTATAGTCAAAGCTATGGTTTTTCCAGAATTCACGTACAGCGGTGAGAGCTGGACAATAAAAATGGCTGAGTGCCAAAGAACTGATGCCTTCGAACTGTGGTGCTGGAGAAGACTCTTGAGAGTCCCTTGGACCACAAGGAGATCCAACCAGTCCATCCTGGAGGAGATCAGCCCTGAATATTCACTGGAAGGACTGAAGCTGCAGCAGGAGCTCCAGTCCTCTGGCCCCTGATGCGAGAGCCAACTCACTGGAAGAGACCCTGATGCTGGGAAAGACCGAAGGCAGGAGCAGAAGGGGACGACAGAGATGAGATGGCTGGATGGCATCATTACCTGGGAGGACATGAATTTGAGCAAGCTCCAGGAGATGGTGAAGGGCAGGGAAGCCTGGCGAGCGACAGTCAGTGGAGTCACAAAGAGTCAGACACAGCTGAGCACCCGAACACCACCACCTATGGTCAGTTAATCTTTGGCCAAAAGGAGAGAATATAAAATGGGAAAAATCTCTTCAGCAAATGCGGCTGGGAGAGTTGGACGTGTGTGTGCATGCTAAGTTGCTTCAGTCGTGTCCAACTCTTTCACAACGCCATGGACTGCAGCCCACCAGGCTCCTCTGTCCATGGGATTCTCCAGGCAAGCATACTGGAGTGGGTTGCCTTGCCCTCCTCCAGGGGATCTTCCCAACCCAGGCATCAAACCCACATCTTATGTCTCCTGCATTGGCAAGTGAGTTCTTTATGACTAGAGACACCTGGAACAGTTGGACAGCTGCATGTAAATCGATGTTCAAACACATCCTCACGCTAAGCACAAAAATAAACTCAAAATCACTTTAAGACTTAAATATGTCATGACATCTTAAAACTCCTAGAAGAGAGCATAGGCAAAATATTCTCTGGCATAAATCATAACAATGTTTTTTTGGTCAGTCTTCCAAGGTAACAGAAATAAAACAGAAATAAACAAAAGGGATCTAATCAAACTTAAAGTTTTTGCACAGCAAAGAAACTATTAAAAAACACAGTCTATGGAATGGGGGAAATATTTGCAAATGATGCAATTGACAAGGCTTAATCTCCAAAATATACAAGTAGCTCAGACAACTCAACAACAACAAAAAACAACCCAATGGAAAAATGGGCAGGCCTTAATAAACATTTCTCCAAAGAAGACATACAGATGGCCGGTAGGCATATGAAAAGATGCTCAACATCACCAATTATTAGAGAAGTACAAGTCAAAACTACAAAGAGGTGTCACCTCACACCAGTCAGAACGGCCATCATTAAAAGATGCACAGACAACAAATGCAAGAGAGGGCATGGAGAAAAGGGAGCCCTCCTACAGAGTCTGTGGGGATGTAAGTTGGTGCAGCCACTGTGGAAATTAGTATGGAGGGTCCTCAGGAAACTAAGGATAGAATTACCACATGATCCTACAATCCTGCTCCTGGGCCTATATCCAGACAAAACTATAATTCAGAAGGACCCAAGTAGTGTCTGTTTATAGCAGGACCATTCACAACAGCCAAAACATGTCCAGCAACAGATGGACAGATAAAGACGGCGTGGCGCATGAATACATTGGAGCACTATTGCTTTGCTGCTGCTGAGTCGCTTCAGGTGTGTCCGACTCTGTGCAACCCCGCAGACGGCAGCCCACCAGGCTCCCCCACCCTGGGATTCTCCAGGCAAGAACCCTGGAGTGGGTTGCCATTTCCTTCTCCAATGCATGAAACTGAAAAGTGAAAGTGAAGTCGCTCAGTCGTGTCCGACCCTCAGCGACCCCGTGGACTGCAGCCTGCCAGGCTCCTCCACCCATGGGATTTTCCAGGCAGAGTACTGGAGTGGGGTGCCATCGCCTTCTCCGACACTGGAGCACCACTCAGTCATAAAAAGAATGAAATGATGCCATTTGTGGCAACACGGATGCTGCTAGAGATGGTCACGCTAAGAAGTAAGTCAGAAAGAAAAAAGCAAATACCATATGGTATCACTTGTATGTGGAATCTACAATACGGCACAAATGAACCCATCTACAAAACAAACTGAAGGCAAAAGGAGAGGAGGGTGCCAGAGGATGCGACGGTTACATAGCATCACCAACACAATGGACATGAATTTGAGCAAACACTGGGAGACAGTGAAGGACCGGGAAGCTGGCTGAGCTGCAGTCCATGCGGTTGCAAGGATTCGGACATGACTTAGCAACTGAAAAACAACACAGAGAACAGACTTGCGGTTGCCAAGGGAGACGGGGAGGGAGAGGGATGGACTGGGAGTTTGGGGTTAGTCGATGCAAGCTATTACATTTAGAATGGATAAACAGCAAGGGCCTCCTGTGTGGGAGCTATATCCAAACTCCTGGGATAAACCATAATGGGAAAGAATATAAAAAGAATGTATGCATGTGTATAACTGAATCACTTTTGTTGCACAGCAGTAATTAACACAACATTGCAAATCAACAATACTTCAATTTAAAAAAGCAAATACTTGAACCAATAAAAATGAAATAATGAGTATAAGTGAGCTACATTCCCAACCCAAAAGAACTAGAAGATGAACAGCAAAGTAAATCTAAAGAATGAACAATAAAAAAAATGGTGCTTAAAAAGCAGAGATGAATGAGGTAGTGGGAATGGAAATGATGCAGCCACTTTAATAAAATACTCTGGTAATGTCTCAAAAATGTTAAACCCAAAGTTACCATTTGTCTGAACAATTCCACTCCTAGGACTCTACCAAGAGAAGTGAAAGCATATGTCCACACAGAAACTTAGGCATGAATGTTCACAGCAACATGATTATACCAGCCAAAGGTAAAATAAAAGAACCAAATGCCCATCAGCTGGTGAACAGATAAACTAAATATGGATTATCCATACAGTGAAATATTATTTAGCTACAAAAGGGAACCAAGTACTGATGCATGCCACCGCTAGCAAAAAACATTATGCTAAGTGAAGAAGGCAGAAACAAAAGGTCACATAGTATCTGACTCCGTTGATATATCTGAAATAAGCAAATGCATAGAGACAAAAAGCTGATTGCCACAGGAGCAGAGGAGAATAGGAAATAACTATTTAATGGGTGCCAGGTACTTTTAAGGGGTGGTGAAATTTTTTTGAAACTAGAGAGAGAAGTGATTACACAACACTGTGAACACCAAATCTTACTAAATTGTACATTTTTAAATAGTTCACTGTATACCATGTGACTTATACCTCAATTTTTAAAAAGAAATTAATGAGATGAAAAATAGTAGCCATGGGGCTACCCAATAAATCAAAAATCTGATCTTTTGAAAAAAATTGCAAAAGAGAAAAGTGTTTAGTTACCAAGAAAAATATGGATTGGGAATTCCCTGGCGGTCCAGTGGTTATGACTCTGTGCTTCCACCGCAGGGGGGCACAAATGTGATCCCTGGTAGCGGAACTATACGGTCCCACGTGCTGCGTGGTGTGGCCATGGATAAAAGAAATGGTAAGAAGGTAATACATATTGCAAAAAGGAGTTTCCAGAAAACCATAATAGACAACTTTGCACAACTCTATGAAAATAAATGTGGAAACTTAGATGAGCTGATGAAATGGATACTTTTCTAGGAATGTACAATTTACCAAAAGTTGCTGTCTTTACCAGCAAAGACAGGAAATTTTAAACAGCCTAACTTCCCCCAGAGAAATAGAGAAAATTATGGAGATCTGCAAAAGAAATAGGAAGAATAAAACAGAAACTAGTGAAATTGGTTAGCTATAAAAGTAGAAATCTTTATATATATATATATATATATATATATATATGCTCAGATTTGCTCATATTAAGGGAAAGTGAGGTGGAATGGGACTACTCTGAATATAGCTTTTTAAACTACTTTGTCTTTTGAACCATGTTCATATATTATACATTCATCAGTTCAGTTCAGTCGCTGTTGCGTCTGACTCTGCAAGAATTTTATACATTCATAAAATTAATTAAATCAACACAATTTGAGAAATACCCTGAAATCAAGTGCAAACAGAAACAAATGCATGTAACTATTATCAGTTTGATAACATAAGCACATAAAAGAAAAAAAGGAATCATTCAATTTTTTTGGAATATTGTCTGTGTGAGCATAAGAACTAAAAGAGATTCTGAACTTTTCTAAAAAGTTTGTTATCAGTAGTGGACTTGAGGCTGCAGTTCTTAAACTGCTTTCTGTATGTTGTAGGACTGAGCAGAAAGTAAGCATAGGGATGTCACTGCACACTGGGGGTCCTTGTGGGAGAAAGGGGTGCACGATTGGAGCAGGGAAGGAGGCTGGGGTGAGAGGAGAAGTATTAACATGAACTCATTTTGAAATATTTGCTTTTTAGCTCTCTCCATTGAACTGGCCTAGAAGTTGGTAACAATCCTGGGGCAAGAAAAGTCAAAATTATTTGCGCCAGAAAAGAAGGAAGGAATCAAAATTGATGGCGGCATATCAAGATTTCACAAGAAACAGATAGCAGAGGCTCCCATTAGAGAAATCCGGGGAAATTTTATCATCAGAGAGTATAATGCATTGAATTTTAGAAAGGAATTTTAACAGAGAAAGGATAATAGAAGGCCTTACAGAGCTAATCTCCTCGCTGATAACAACTGAAAAAGTTGGATAAAATATGAAACAATCACATGAAGGACTGAACCACCGAGGCAGATAGAATTTGGAAAGTTTGCCCAGTAAGAGGAGAGAGAGAAGTCCGTGATGTGAATGCCACAGAAATTCCCCACTGTTTCCACAGGGGCATTGCTACTTCCCGATGCTGGGGAACCAAGTCCAGACACAAAGGAGACCTTGTGCGTTGAGAACACAGAGGTCAGAGGCACTTGACTGATGCCAAGTCACATGAGACGAGGGATAAGATTCTGAGGTGGAGAAGACCACCAAGAAGTACACATCAAGGCCTCTGTCCCCGTTCCCCTCAAGGCACTGTCCCACTGTGACTGCTTAGAGTGAGACTCTAAGAAATCAGAGCAAATCCATCCAGGAGACTCAGGAGCTAAGCTGAGAAATGCCAGCCATGAAGAACAGTGGAACAGAAGTGGGAATTCACCCCCAGCAAGACTGAGGGGCTTGGGAAGACCCCCTGGGCTTTCAGATGAGACTGCAGAAAGAGTACATCTTAGAGGTAAAAGAGTCAGGACCACGTCCAGGGAGCACAGGTTGTATACCAGGAGTAAGAGGGAAATTAAAACAGGTCAACTCCACTAGAGCTTGATCTCCCCAAAAGACTAGCCAAAGCAAGTTCTTGAAACAGAAAGGGAATAAAAGAAGGAATCTTGGAACATCAGGAAGGTAAAGTAAACAACAGAAAGAGCAAAAAGTGAGTAACTACTACAGCGTCTCCTCGCTTGAGACTTCTAAACTATGTCCGATAGTAGAGCCAGTGCCTGCTGTGGATTTCTGTGTGGGTAGAAAAAATATTTAAGACAGTTCTGTTAAAAATGATGGAGGTAAAGAGACTCCAGGGAGGAAGCTTTCTATGTCTCTCTCAAGTTGGTAGGCGCTGGCACCAACAGTCTTTGTGATGATGGGGCAGTTGTGTATCTTGACTGCAGGAGTGGGCGCATGAATCAGCAGGGGTCATAAAATGGCACGGAACTATCCATACACCTTGGACCAATGTCAGTGTCCTGATCTTGCACTAAAATTATAAAAGATGTGACTATTGGAGAAACTGGATGAAGAGTACATAGGCTGTGTGCTGTCTTTGCAACATCCAGTAAATCTATAATTATTTCAATATTTTAAAATTTTTTAAAGCAAAAGATGAAGGCAAACTGATGTTTTCAAATTGTGGCGCTGAAGAAGACGCTTGGACAAAGGACTCTTGCTGAAGAGTCCCTTGGACAGCAAGGAGATCGAACCAGTCAATCCTGGAGGAAACCAGCCCTGAATATTCATTGGAAGGACTGATGCTGAGGCTGAAGCTGAAGTTCCAATACTTTAGCCACCTAATACAAAGAGCCAGCTCATTGGAAAAGACCCTGATGTTGGGAAAGATTGAAGGCAGGAGGAGAAGGGGACGAGAGGATGAGATGATTGAATGGCATCGTGGACTCAGTGGACATGAGTTTGAGCAAGCTCCAGAAGATAGTGAAGGACAGGAAAGACCGGCGTACTGCAGTCCGTGGAGTCGCAGAGTTAAACAGGACCGAGCAACTGAACAACAGAAACATTTTCCGTTTTTAGAGAAACGCAAGTTAAGAGGTCTTGTCACTAGCTGCCCAGCAATACAAGAACTGGGAAGCAAGATCTTTTTTCTTTAAGACAAAGAGAAATAGCCTCAGACGGAAACACAGAATTACAAGAAAGAGTGAGGAACACACAGAAAGGTAAATAAGTGGTTAAAAATATGTTCACATTTTGTGTGTGAATGCACGTTGACTGTTTAAAGCAAAAGTAATACTGTGCTGTGAGGTTATAAAGTAGAAGTAAAAAAATGTGGGAACATTAAAATAAAGGGTGGAGAGGATAAACGGAGCTAGACTTTTTGTAAGGCTTTCGCACTGCTTGGGAAGTGACAAATGTGCTAGCTTAAGACAGACGGCAATGAGCCAGGAATTCATACTGAACTCTCCAGTCCATGGAAACCACTGAAATGACATGAAAATTTTTAAATCAATGACATTAAGATCTAAATAGATCAAATGTACAAACACTTGATTATTCATAAAAAAGAAAAATCACTTAAGGAATAAGAAACAGATGGAACAGGTAGAAAACATAGTAGGTTGATAGACTTAAACCCAAGACACCAGTTCATTTTAGCAAATGTTATGGAATAAACACTCCAATCAAAAGGCAAAAATGGTAGCCTGGCTGAACACCAAGACCCGTCTGGGTGCTGTTTACCAAATGCACACTCTGCATACAAGGATAACTGAGGGATAAGGAAAGATTGAAAGTGAAAGGATGAAAGGCGCTGTACCGTGTCGTCACTAACCAGAAGAAAGCTAGAATGACCATAACCGAACGAAGCAATGGACATTTTAAGGCCAGAAATATTACTAGAAATGAAGAGGGATAATCCATAATGATTAAAGTGTCGATTCAACAGGAAAACCTAAAAATCCTAACTGTGTATGGACCTAATAATACAGCTTCAAAATAGATAGAGTGAAAGTTGGCAGGAATAAAAAGATAAATAAGCATCTGCAAACTTAGTTGAAGATTTCACCACTCCTCTCACAGAAACTGGCAGAACAAGTGGAGAAAAAAAATAAGTATATAGGAGAACAACGCGATGAATAACCTAATTGCCACATACACACCACCACTTCCAGAAACGTCCAAGTACATGTTCTTGTTAAAGGCACATGGAATATTAATCAAACACTCCACATTTTGGGCCACAAATCAAATCTAAATAAGTTTCAAGTGATTAAAATAATGTTATACAAAATAAATAAGTAATATTATACCAAGTGTGCTACCTGATCAGAGTAAACTTAAACTAGATAAAAATGGCAGTAATATAGCTAAAAACCACCAAATGTTTGGAAATTAAGCAATGCATTCCTAAATAACCTGTGGATCAAAGGATAAGTCACTACGAAAACTAGAAAATAGTTTGAACTGAACAATACAAGTACAAAACCTTTGAAATTCAGCTAAACTAGGGCTTAGAGGCTTTCAGTGTATATCTTAGAAAACAAATTGAAAATCAGTGATCTAATCCTCTCCAAAATAATATCAAATTAAATCAAGAAAGTAAAAATAAATAATTAAATTCCAAAAGTAAAAGTTGAGAGCAAAAACATAAAACAGACACATAGCAGAAAAAAAAGCAAAGCTAAAAATCGCTCCCTTGTAAACATTAAAAACTTAACCAGCCCTTAGCAAACCTGAGTTTCAGAAAGAAAGAAGACACAAATAATGAATTTAAAAAATGAAAAGAGGGACACCAATGTAGGTGTCCACATTAAATAGATAATAATAAAACATTGGAAACAACTTTATGCAAATATACTTGAAATTTTAGATTAAATGAATATAATTACATAATTTGAAAAACAGCATGAAAAATGGTCCAAGAAGAAATGCACAATATGTACCTATTAAATAAACTGTATCCATAAATAAAAAACACACCTTCCCACAGAGAATACTCCAGTCAAAAGAGTCCACTCCAGAATTCTCCAAACTGTTTAAGGAAGAAAAACACCAAATTGCACAGACTTTTAATAGAGCATTTAATAGGAGCATTTCTTGGTTCATTTCTGAGGCAGGATAACTTTTTAGCAATCTGAGAGGAACATTCAAAGTGAAAAATTACAGGTCAATGCCTCCAATGAATATCCATTCAAAATCCTAAAAGAAATAATAGCAACTCAAAACAAGATTTTTTTTTAAAGAATAATACATCAAGACCCATTGAGGTATATCCCAAATTGCAAAGTTGGTTTAACATTCAAAAACTAAGCAATGTAACATAACTCACTGTATTAACAGAAAAAGTTGAGAACCAAATAATCATCATAATAGAAACACAAAAGAATTTGATAAAATCAAATCCCTCTTTGTAATAATAAAAAAAATTTCAATAAACTAGGAAAACGAAAGAAACTCCTATCCTCGACCTAATAGTGTGTCTAAAAAAATGAATAAAACTATAGCTAATATCACTGTTACTGGTAAAATATTAAATATTTTCCCCATATGGTTAGAAATCTGATGAGAAGAACTGACTCATTTGAGAAGACCCTGATGCTGGGAGAGATTGAAGGCAGGAGGAGAAGGGGACGACAGAGGACGAGATGGTTGGACGGCATCACCGACTCGATGGACGTGAGTCTGAGCCAGCTCCAGGAGATGGTGATGGACAGGGGAGCCTGGTGTGCTGCGGTCCATGGGGTCGCAGAGTCGGGCACGACTGAGCGGCTGAACTGCACTGATGGTTGGAAGCAAGACCTGAGCGCTCACCAGTGCTGCTTCCACTCGGTGTCACTCTGGGAAGTGCAGACAGTGGCCCTAGATGGCCGCGGGAGGCGCGTAGTGGGTTGAAGGAACCCAAGTGTTACATATGTAGCCCCAGCTCCAAAGCAGTCTGCCAAGCATGTGTGCCAGTAAGGAGATGGAAGCTCTGAACGGCGTGGCGGAGCAGCCAGCAGTGGACGCTGCCGAGACTCCACCAAAGAGCAGCCAGAGATGCCTTCTTCCCAAGCACACTCGGACCACTCTCCAGAACAGACAGACGCACACTAGGTCATGCAGCAAGCCTCAATAAACCTTAAAAAAAATGAAGCCATACAAAATAGGGCCTTTGACTGCAGTGGAGTGACATCAGAAGCCAACTGAAGGAAGGAATTTGGGGGACTCACCAACACGTGGAAATTAAACAGCACACCCCTAAATAATCAGTAGGTCGCAGAAGAAATTACAGGAGAAACTCAGAAATACTCTGGGATGAAAATGAAGACACCATGTACCCAGACGCATGGGATGCCACTAATGCAGTGTGAAGTTTATAGCTGCAAATCTCTCTTTAAAAAGAAGAAGGATGTCAAATAACCCTCTGCCTTAACACACTGGAAAAAGAAAAGCAAACTAAACCTAGGACAAGCAGAAAAAAAGGAAGGACAAAGACTACAGAAGAAATTAATGAAATAAAGAATAGAAAAACAGAGCAAATCAACAAAACCAAATGCTGTTTCTTTGAAAAGATCAACCAAGTTGACAGACCTTTAGCCAGAGTGACCAAAAAGAGAGAGAAAACTCAAATTACCCAAAAGTCAGAAATAAAAGAGAAGACGTGACTGCGGGCACCACAGAAATAAAAAGGATTATAGAGGAATACTGTGAACAATTGCACGCCATTAAATTAGACAAGTTAGATTAAATGGAAATATTTCTTAGAAGACTGCTACAGAAAAATTTTTAAATCTGACTCTACCTCTAACAAGTTAAGAAGTTGCATTAGTAACCAAAAAAAATCAAAGACAAGCCCAGGTTTAGATTTCTTCACTGGTGAATTCTACCAAATATTAAAGGAAAAATTAATATCAATTCTTTACAAACTCTTCCAAAATAGAGGAGAAGAGAGACCACTTCTGACTCTTTCTATGAGGCTGGTATTACCCCATAATGTACTGAAATCAAAAGACATCACAAGAAAACTACAGATCAGTACCTCTTAAACATATACATGTAAAATATCAAATCCATCAATATAGAAAAAGATTATATACCATAATCAAATTAAGTTTATCCCAGGAATACAGGTTGATTTAACATACAGAAATCAATACAACAAAAGCATATCAATAGAATTTTTAAGACCACGTGATCATCTCAATAGACAGAATAAAAGCATTCAACAAAAATCAACACCCTTTCACGATTAAAAACATGATATAAACCAGGAGCAGAGAAGAATGTCCTCAATCGGATAAGGGTCAAGCATGAAAAACCCACCTTGGCCAGCAGCGTCACACTGATGGTGAAAGACTGGCTCAAGAATGAGACAAGGATGCCCACTCTCATCTCTTCTCTTCAGCCTCGTCCTGGACGTTCCCGCCAGGACAATTAGGCAAGAAAAACAAATTAAAGGGATCCAGATTGGACGGGAAGAAGCACAACTGTCTCTGTTTACAGATGACATGATCTTGTATACAGAACAGCCTAAAGATGCACTAAAAATGTAATTTTAACTAACAAGCTCAGCCAGGTTATAGAAATCAGTTGTATTTCTTGCAATGAACAATCCAAAAATGAAACTAAGAAAACAATTCCATTTACAGCGGCATCAAAAATAGTGAAATACTTAGAATAAACTTGACCTCAAAAGTGCAAGCTTTATACTCTGAAAATGATTTTTTTAATAGAGGGAAGACATCAAAGACAGTCTAAGTAAATGTTCGTGGATCTGAAGGCTGACTACTGTTAAGATGGCGATATTCCAAAACTGATCTACAGATTCAATGAAATCTGTATCGGAATCTCAACTGGCTGCTCCGTAAAAGCTAAGCTGACCTTAAATTTCCAGGAAACTCAAGGGACCCAGAATACCCAAACAATTCTTATATATATAGAACTGTGAGTAAGCATGCATTGCCCTTCAGCGATTTAAAGATGCCTTTCTGTCGTCTCTGGTTTCCACCATTTTTATGAATTTTATGCTTCAGTGTTACTGTTGCCCTTTGAAGACAACCTGTCTTTTGTTCTCTAGCAACTTTTAATATTTTTAATTTTATACTTGGGCTTCCCAGGTGGCGCTAGTGGGAAAGAACCTACCGGCCAACGCAGGAGACATGAGAGCTGTGAGTTTGATCCCTGGGTTGGGAAGATACACTGGTCGAGGGCATTGAAGCTTTGCTATGATCTAAGTATATTTTTTTCTTCTTCTTTTAGATTTTCAGAGCTCCTGAAATCTGTGAATTCTGTCTTTCATCAATTTGGGAAAACTTCTTAAGCAATATCACTTCAAATATTATTTCTTTCCTATTCTCTCTTCTGAGACTTCAATTAAATTTACAGCTTTCATTCTCCCTTACATGCCTCTAATCCTCTTTCTGTATTTTCCTTCCTTTTGTTTTTTTCCCCATTTCCATTTCACTTTGTTCTATTGATCTGTTTTCTAATACATTAATCTTATCTTTTCCTTCATCTAGTCCTTTGTTAAATCCTTGTAGTCAGTTCTTTTAGTTCAGATACTATATTTTTCAGTTCTAGAATTCCTATTTGATTCTTTTTAGGAATTCCAGTTCTGTCTTGAAACTCTCCACCTTGTCATGGGTCTTCTCAATTTTTTTTTCGTTTGTTTGTTTCCTTGAGCACATTGATGACACAGTCTGTATGTGCTAACCTCGGAATCAAGATCAACTTTAATTCTGTTTTTGTCCAGTTCTTGTCTTGATTCCTAGTTTGGAAGGATTATAAATGCTTTCATCACTGTATATATGCATGTAGTGTTGTGCTCAGTTGCATTTGATTCTTTGTGACCCTGTGGACTGTAGCCCTCCACGCTCCCCCTGCCCGTGGGATTCTCCAGGCAAAACTGCTGGAGTCAGCTGCCGTTTCCTACCCAGGGATCGAACTCACGTCTCCTGCTTCTCCTGCATTTGCAGGCAGATTCTTTACCGCTTGCACCACCTGGGAAGCCTCCATGTCTGTTTACATGCTCTTATCTTTCTGATTAAAGATAGAAGCTAAGATTATTGATGTGAGACCTCTCTTCGATCTTAATTTATATGTCTACAACTATCAGATTCCCCCGAAGCAGTGCTTTGATAGCATCACACAGATCTAATCTGTTTTCACAAGCATGCAGTTCCCAATTCTTTCTAATTTCTGTTTTGATTTCTTCGTTTTCTACAGATTATTTATAAGCTATGTTGCGTCTAATTATACAGGGATTTTTCAGAGATTTTTCTGTTACTGATTTCTAATTAAGTTCCATTCTTATCAAAGAGCAAATTTGATGACTTGAATCCTTTAAAAAAAAAAAGACTGATTGATTGATTGGGGGCTTTGCTGGGTCTTCAATGCTGCACATGGGGTCAATCTTGGTAAACATTCAGTATGCCGTGAAAAGCATGCGTATTCTACTGTTGCTGGGTAGAGGGTTCAACAAATGTTACTTAGGTCAAGTTAATGGATAGTGCTGTTCACGTTTTCCACATCCATACTGATTTTCTGTCTAGTTGCTTTCACAAATTGTTGAGGAAGAGGTGCTGAGATCTGAGTTTCATTCTGTTCCCTTTTGTGGTTCTATCACATTTTGCTTCGTGCATTTCAGATCTGTTATTAGCTACATAATTGCTTAGGATAATGTTCTGTTGATGAATTGAAACTTTTCTCATTACGAAATGAGTTTCCTTATCTTTGGCAATGTTCTTCATAAAATCCACTTTGGGGCTCCTCCCGTGGCCTGATGGTAAAGAATCCACCTGCAACACAGGACACAGCGCAGACGCAAGTTCGATCCCCGAGTCAGGAAGATGCTCTAGGGAGGAAATGGCACCCACTCCAGTACTCTTGCCTGGACAATCCCATGGGCAGAAGAGCCTGGTGGGCTACAGTCCAAGGGGGTCACAAACAGTCAGACATGGCTGAGCACACGCACACTTTGGATACTTGGAAATCCACTTTGTCTTAAATTAACTTAATGGCTTCAGCTTTTTTGATTAGTGTTAGTATAGATATTGCATTCCATTCTTTAATCTCTTTGCATCTCTGCATGTAAAATGGATTTCTTATGGACTGAAGATATAGTTGGTTCCTGCTTTTTATCCAGTCTGACATCTCTTACTTTTAATTGGGTGTTTAAGTCACTAACATTTCATATGATTAGGGTTTTGATTAGATTTAACCCTATCTGTTCTCTGGGTTCTCTTTCTTCCGTCTGTTCTCTCTTCTTCCTATCCTCTTCTGCCTTCTTTTGGATTCTTGAGGATTCTTCATAGTTCCATTTTATCTCCTTTGTAGACTTATAGTCTCCTTAGTATTTTGCAGTTGCTTTAAATGTTGTAAACACATCTTTAACTTATCACAATCTACCGGTAATGATATTCCATTTCATGTATAAAATAAGAAACTTAACAAGAGCATATTTCCATTTCTTTGTTCATGACCTTTGTGCTATTGTGGCCATACATTTTTCTTTTATAAATGTATGAAACCAACAACACATTGTTATTTTTTTTTAATTTAAATAGTTTTTTAAATCTTACACATTGCCAACGTAGTTACCATTTCAGATAGTATTCATTCCATTTCTACCTGGTACCATTTTACCTCTGACATTTCCTTTAACATTTTCTGTAATACAAATGTGCTGCTCATGAATTTTTTTTCAGCTTTTGTATTTCTGAAAAGGTCTTTATTTCATCCTCATTTTTGAAAAGATATTTTCCCTAGACATAGAATTCTAAGGGTTTTATTTTTTCATATCTAAAGATGTTGCTGCTGCACTATCTTCTTGCTTTGATTGCTTCTGATGAGAAATCTGCTCGTTTCTTAGCTTTGTTCCTCTGTACGTAAAATGTCTTTTCTCTGGCTGATTTTCTCTTTACCATTCATTTTGAGCAATTCAATTATGATGCGCTTCAAGATAGTCTTACTCCAGTTTCTTGTGCTGGAAGTTTGTTGAGCTTCGCAGGGGGCTGTCAGTTTACAGTTTTCATCAAATTTGGAAACAATTTTAGTAATTATTTCTTCAGATATTTTTATATCTCCCCCTCCTCTCTTTCCAGGGTTCCAGTTAACCATATATTAGGCCACTTGAAATTGCCCTAAATCTCACAAAAGCTCTTTCCATTTTCAAATTCTCTTTTCTCTCTGTCTTCAAACCCCTTAATCATTTTTTTCTGCAATGCCCAAACTGCTGTGCATACCATTCCGTATATTTTTCATCTCACAAATTACTCCATCTACAGAAGTCTGACTTGAGCCATTTTATATCTTCTATATCTGTACTTAACTTTTGAATATGTGGATTACAGTTACAATAACTGCCTTATTATCTTTGTTAATGCTAGCATCTGTTTCAGTTCTGGGTTGGTTTCAATTGATTTATTTCTCTACCTTTTGCCTGCTTGATAGTTTTTGCTTCAAAGACAAACAGTGAATTTTACCTAGTTGGGTGTTGATGTTTTTATGTTCTTGTGTTTGGGATCCTGTTAAGGTCCTCAGAAATACTGCGATCCTTTTGGGTCTTTCCTTTTTTTTTTTTTTTTTAAGTTTGTCAACTCTAGTCTAGAAAGGGAGACTTTGGAGAGAGGAGGACTTTTTAAAATATATTTATTTTCTCTATTTATTAATTTAGCTGCACCAGGCCTTAGTTGCAGCACTCAGAGTGGTCTGTCTTTAGGATTTTCAGTTGCAGCAGGCAAACCAGTTTTGTTTTGTTTTTTTTTTTAGAAAATTACGTGCTTTAACTTCCAGCATTTCCACCACGTGATGAAGCTGAACGCAGAAAGCATTGCTGCAGCTCTTACCACACTAGATTGGAAGATCCTGGTTTTGGATGTCAACATAATGATGAGATTCATTATCAAGCATTTGGCAGTTTAAATGAGCTCTACCTTTAATTTGAAACCTCTCTGTTGGCTGGACCCTAACAGACTGTCAGCACCAGGAGGCTGTCTTGAAGACTCTTAGTTGCGGCATGCAGGATCCAGTTCCCTGACCAGGGATTGAACCCAGGTCCCTTGTGCTGGGAACACTGAGTCTTAGACACTGGACTGTCACAGAAGTCGCTTTAAAAGTCTGTTAGGTAGACCAGAGCAGTGCGTGGTCTAGGATTAAATATTTCCCGCTTCTGAGGCAAAACCCGGCTGTGAACTCTCCCCAGTGCCCCATGAATCTCAGGGCTCCCAGCATGGCTGGTTGTGGCAGCCTCCAGCCCCAGCCATGCACGATCCCTGAGGATTGTAGCTTTCGGCGGCTCTTTTCCTAACTCAGGTGGCTTCCTCTGCGTCTACTGATCACTATTGAGCCTGGATACTCAAGGGGGACCCTAGGCAGATCTCAGGGGCCTGTCTCTGTAGCCCTCTCCTCCCGGGTCTTCTGTCCTGCAAACACTAGCTGCCCTGTCCCCCTCTGACCCTCGGCTCCATCTCAGCTCAGGAGTCCACCACGCTCCACCTCCAAAGCTACTGAGGCAGCAAGCCGGGGCAACAAGAGAGCCTCGCTCATTTATTTCTCGTCACTCCTTTCTGCCTGATTCTCTGTGTCTTGAAAAACCATTGTTCCATCTATTTTGTCCTTTCTTTGGTTGATTCAGGCGATAGAGTACATCTGCTCCTTATTGTTGGTTAGAAATGGAAGTCTCCATTCATGTATAATGCAAATATTAATGTACTGGGGTTTAAATAGACTGTAAATGTAGTTACTGATATATCTCGGTTTAATAAGTTCTTTACACTTGATCTTTACTCTTTCTCTCTTGTACTAACTACTTTTGGATGAATTATTTTTTACTATTCCATTTTTTTAGTCTAGGAACTTAGATATTATGCAGTCTTTTATATTCTTTCAGTAGTTACCCTAGAGATTAGAACATGCTTCCTGAACTTATCAAAGTCTAATATTAAATGCTGTTTTTATGAACAAGGCAAAAATCTACAAACAGTTAACCCTGTCTACCCTCTCACAAATTCCAGGCCAATGTTGCCGTGGATTTTCATTCTTTCCATATTTTTAAGCCAACAAGATGTCACTGCTGACGATGCCGTTAACACTGATGGACACTTACTCACAGAGCCACCGTTTTGCTGCTCTCTCTGCCTTCTTGTTTCACTAACCTTCCTTCTGAGCGCTTCCTTCTCCTGAAAAATAGCTGTCAGTATTTTCTTTACTGTGAATTCCATGCCAGACTCTCTCGGTTTTTGTCTCCCTGAATACATCTTTATTTTATCTTTAGTCTTCCTTTTTTTTTTTTTTTTTTAAATCCCTGTTTGCTCAGATGGTAAAGAATCTGCCTGCAATGCAGTTGACTGGGGTTCAGGAAGAACCCCCGGAGAAGGGAATGGCAACTCACTGCAGTATTCTTGCCTGAAGAACTCCATGGACAGAGGAGCCTGGCAGGCTAGAGTCTGCAAAGAGTCTG
Organism: Nanger dama; assembly: GCA_917880005.1. Classification (NCBI taxonomy): domain Eukaryota; kingdom Metazoa; phylum Chordata; class Mammalia; order Artiodactyla; family Bovidae; genus Nanger; species Nanger dama. The sequence goes on along the minus strand of CAKJTW010000063.1, from coordinate 3,555,591 downwards.
ACACGACTGAGCAACTAACGTACACACACAGCTAATTTACAATATCGTGTTAGTCTCAGATTTTCTGTTAAAAATTAGCTTAAGGGAAAGGGGTGGGAGTCCAGGACCCACCAGAGATAGGGCTCTGGAACCTATCCCCTTGCTTTGGGCGGAAACAATGGTTTGGTGTAAGGGTAACCCAGAAGCATTCAGCCTTTTGGGGATGAGAAAGCAAAATTCTCCTTTTCCCCCAGAACTGGATTTAGGCGACCAAAGAGTTCTGGCTCCCCCTGGTGCCCAGAAGAGGTAAAACAATTACAGAGAGGAAGACTTCCTCCCAAATGGCAACCGGCTCCAGTATTCTTGCCTGGAAAATTCCATGGACAGAGGAGCCTCATGCAGGCTACAGTCCATGGGGCCGCAAAAGTCCTACGCGAGTGAGCACGCACGCACACACCCACACAGGCACCCACGCATGCACCCACATATGGTAAATATTCAGTTCAGTTCAGTCGCTCAGTAGTGTTCGACTCTGCGACTCCATGAATCTCAGCACACCAGGCCTCCCTGTCCATCACCAACTCCAGGGGTTCACCCAAACTCACGTTCTTCCAGCCATCTCGTCCTCTGTCGTCCCCTTCTCCTCCTGCCCCCAACCCCTCCCAGCATCAGAGTCCTTTGCAACGAGTCAACTCTTGGCATGAGGTGGCCAGTGTACTGGAGTTTCAGCTTTAGCATCATTCCCTCCAAAGAACACCCGGGACTGATCTCCTTTAGAGTGGACTGGTTGCGTCTCAGGTTGGTGCAAATGTGATTGCGGTTTGGGGCCCTGAATTTTAAATCATTATGTGTGTTTGTATCAGTCACTCAGTCGTGTCCGACTCTTTGAGACCCCATGCAGTGTAGCCCGCCAGGCTCCCTTGTCCATGGATTCTCCAGGCAAGAATACTGGAGTGGGTTGCTATTCCTAGGCTCAAATGTATCTTTATTACTAAAAATAGGAACCATTACAATCAACACATTTTTGTCAATGAGAAATAAGTTTGTTTATTCCTGTAGCGTAAAAATCCTTGCTTTGGGATTTGACAAACTCTAGGATGAATGCATTTTCATCCTACTGGTTGTGGAAGCGTTTTCCCTGCAAAATGTTGCTGAGATGCTTGAAGAAGTGGTCGTCAGATTGTGAGAGTCAGGCGAAGGTGGTGGTTGAGTAAAAGCATCGTAGCCCAATTCATCCAGCTTTTGAAGCGCTGGTTGTGCCACGTCCGGTTGGACACCATCGTGGAGAAGACCTGAGCCCATTCTGCTGGCAGACACAGGCTGCAGGCGCGGCAGTTTCCAGTGGCGCTCACTGACCTGCTGAGCGCACTGCTCACACGGGGTGGTTTCGCTGGGTTCAGAAAGCCATGGTGGATCAGACAGGCAGGAGACCACCAAACAGTGATCGTGACCTTTCGTGGTGCAGATCTGGCCTCGGGAAGCGCTCTGGAGCACCTTCTCTGTCCAACCGCCGAGCTGGTCATCACCAGCCATAGTGTAAAAGCCACTTTTCATCACATCACCATCCGATGGAGAAATGGTTCGTTGTTGTTGCAGAGAATAGAAGATGACACTGCAAAATGACAGTTTTTGTGACTTGCTGTCGGCTCGTAAGGCACCCAACTTAGCGAGATTTTTTCACCTTCCCAGTTTGCTTCAAATGCCGGGGTTGAGTTCTCTGGCAGCTTCTCGCGTAGTTCTAAGAGGATCAGCTTCGGTGATCCTCTCATGGCTGCTGTCCACTTCCGACGGCCGGTCACGGCACTCCTCGTCCTCAAGGCTCTCGTCTCCTTTGCAAAACTTCTCAAACCACCACTGCACCGCACATTCATTAGCAGTTCCTGGGCCAAACGTGTCGCTGACGTTGCAAGTTGTCTCCACTGCTTGATGAACCATTTCATACTTGAATAAGAAAATCACTGGAACTTGCTTTTTGTCTCACATCATTTCTATAATCTAAAATAAATAGAAAATAAACAACAAGTAGCAAGTCATTTGTTAAAAAAAAATAAAGTGAGAAATGTACATTAAAATAGCGTGTAACCTAACAGGCACACAGACCAAAGGGACAGAGCAGATAGCCCGGAAATGAAGCCACATACGTGGGATCAGTTAGTTCATGACACAGGAGCCAAGTACACACTGCAAGAAAAAAGAAGAATTAGTATTAGTTAAAATGTCCATACGACCCGAAGCCACCTATAGATTCAGTTCAGTCCCTACTAAAATTCCAGTGGCATTTTTCACAGAAATAGGAAAAAAAAAAACCTAAAATTTGTATGGAGTCAAAAAGATCCCAAATAGTCAAAGCAATCCTGAAAAGGAAAAACAAAGTTGAAGGCATCACACCTACTGATTTCAAACTATGTTACAAAGCTACAGTAATGAAAACAGTATTTTTATGTCTGGCATAAAAATAGACACAAAGACCTATGGAGGAGAATTAAGAGCCTAGAAATAAACCCTTGCATACAGTTAATTAATGTTTAACAAGGAAGCCAGACTACACTGTGGAGAAAGGATGATACCTTCAACGTGGTGCTGGGAAAGCTCGATAATCACACATGGAAAAGTGAAATTGGATACTTATATTTTGCAGCTCACAAAAATTGATTCAGAATGGATTAAAGACTTAAACAGAAGATTTGAAATCATAAAACTCCAAGGCACAAACACAGGTTAGAAACTCTTTGACACTGATCATGGCAACAATTTTTTGGATATAATACCAAAAGAAAAGCAACAGAAGCAAGTGGGATTATGTGAAAGTGGACGTCACTCAGTCATGTCCATCTCTGCAACTGCCATGGACTGTATGGTGTACGTGTATAAATATATGGCTTCCCGTGACTCTGGTGGTAAAGAACCTGCTTGCCAATGCAGACAGAAGAGACATGGGTTCGATCCCTGGGTCAGGAAGATCACCTGGAGTAGGAGATGGCAGCCCACTCCAGTATTCTCACCTGGAGAATCCCATGGACAGAAGAGCCTGGTGGGCTGCAGTCCACGGGCTGCAAAGAGTTGGACACGACCAAGCAACTAAGCGCGATGCAACAGCGACATACGGGAAGAGGCAAAACAATAATTCAACAGGAAGCATTTACAGGGCAGAACAATCATGAAGAAACAGCACCCCAGAATTTACCCAAATAGACGAAAAGAGTCAAGAGCAGGTTTAAGAAGTTTTTAAAACCCAAGTGGGAAAAGTAAAAGAGACCACACAGCACAGTAATCTGCAGAAAACTAAAGAAAGAGAGAAAATGTCGAAAACAGCCCAAACATATTACTTTCAAAGACAGCAACTTTTGGTCTTTCAGTCACTCCCACACTGAATCGGCGACTTCGCCCAGGAAGAGAATCAGTGCAAAGTGCCAGTCTTAACCTCCTCAGTTTATCACCTGCCAAACTGTAGCCCGGGAATCCTGAACTGTCTCATGACGTCTCCAGTCCCTTCAAGTAGAATGTTTTTATCTAGCTTCTCTTGCTGTTGTTAAAGAGGAGTTGTCCCAAATTACCTGGGTTTCAAGATCACTACGAGCAAGATCCAAATTAACTTTAATGTTCACAATATCTAAGTGATGATACCCAGCTGGCATCCCAAATTAATGTGCACTATCTCTTCATGGGAAATAGATGGGGAAACAGTAGAAACAATGGCTGACTTTATTTTGGGGGCTCCAAAATCACTGCAGATGGTGACTGCAGCCATGAAATTAAAAGACGCTTACTCCTTGGAAGAAAAGTTATGACCGACCTAGATAGCATATTCAAAAGCAGAGACATTACTTTGCCAACAAAGGTCCGTCTAGTCAAGGCTATGGTTTTTCCAGTGGTCATGTATGGATGTGAGAGTTGGACTGTGAAGAAGGCTGAGCACCGAAGAATTGATGCTTTTGAACTGTGGTGCTGGGGAAGACTCTTGAGAGATCCAACCAGTCCATTCTGAAGGAGATCAGCCCTGAGATTTCTTTGGAAGGAATGATGCTAAAGCTGAAACTCCAGTACTTTGGCCACCTCATGCGAAGAGTTGACTCACTGGAAAAGACTCTGATGCTGGGAGGGATTGGGGGCAGGAGGAGAAGGGGATGACCGAGGATGAGATGGCTGGATGGCACCACTGACTCGATGGACTGAGTCTGAGTGAACTCCGGGAGATGGTGGTGGACAGGGAGGCCTGGTGTGCTGCAATTCATGGGGTCGCAAAGAGTCGGACACGACTGAGCGACTGAACTGAACTGAACTGAACATTCAAATAAGGATCAAGTCTGTGTTACTCAAAGGATTCCATGTCTTAGAAAAAGAAATTTCTTCAATTCAATTCATGAAGCTAACATAGCCTTGGTGTAAAAGCTTTCTTAAGTTATTCTAAAAGGAGAAGTGAATAATTTTCATTTCTTAAGACAGATGGAAAAATAAGTAAAACATTACAACATTAAATTAAATATGTATTAAACAAATACCCTATGATCAAGCAGTTTTTATTCCGAGAAAGCAAGAATGTGTCAATATTAAGAAAACAATGGATGGAACAATGGATGGAATTAATTAAAACAACAAATTAGAGGATTAAAAGCTAAATTTTGAGCCGAAGGAAACTTCCTAAGCTTGATAGATTATTTACCCAAAGTCAATCCTAAAGGAAATCAACCCTGAATATTCATTGGAAGGACTGATGCTGAAGCTGAAGCTCCAATACTTTGGCCACCTGATGCAAATGAGCCGACTCATTGGAAAAGACCCTAATACTAGGGAAGACTGAGGGCAGGAGGAGAAGGGGACGAGAGAGGGTGATGGTTGGATGGCATCACCGACTCCATGGTCATGAGTTTGATCAAACTCCAGGAGATGGTAAAGGACAGAGAAGCCTGGTATGCTGCAGTTTATGAGATCACAAAGAGTCGGACAGGACTTAGCGACTAAACAACAGCAACAGCGAAATTCTTATTAAACAGCAAAATTCTAAAGCTGCTCCTGTAAATGTCAGGAAGAACAGAAGAACAGCTCTGCACCACTACTGTTCCTCAGTCTTGCCATGGAGGTGGGGGTCATGAAAGCTGAGAGCAGATTTCTGCTTCTGGCATCACTTTGTGATCGAGATATAGCTGATCTCATCAAAGACAGGAGAGAAAATAGCTACGACCCACAGCCTGAGCACAGGCAACCAGGAGGGACAAGAGAGCCCTGAAGACAGAGTGGCAGTGGACGGGGGTTCGGCCCCTGGTCAGGGAACTGAGATCCCACACGCTGTGGAATGAGTACGCCCACGAGCCGCATCCAGAGAGTCCCTGAACTGAACTGAATGAGAAATCCCAGCTAAGACCCAACGAAGCCAAATAAGGAAATATTATTTAACACTGAACTGTAATAAAATGCTATCAAGACCTTTATAACATATCGAGACTTGTGCAAGACACCCCCAAAAAAGCTGTATTTAGAAATTTAAAGGTTTAACTGCATACATTAGTAACAAAGACTGTCCATTAATGAACTAATTAATGGACAATTTAAGAAGATTAAAAGAAACTACAGAAATAAACCTAAATAAAATAAGGGAAAATAAGTAACATTCGAGATTGAACGAAAAGAGGGGAAAAGACAATTTGGCTCTTTGAACAAGTTAATGAACAGGACAAATCTATGATGAAAACAACTTGAAATAGAAAATGCACAAATATTTTAAAGTTTAAAATGTAACAAGGGCTAGTCAAACTAAGTACAAATGAAGAGCAACATATCAAAATGAGTGGGATAGAGTTAATGCTGTGCTTAAAAGGAACTATACAGCATTGCATGTTTTATTAAAAAGCTCAAATCAGTCATGCAAATCTCTGCCTTAAGAAACAAGAAAGAGAAAAGAAAAAAAAAAGTCTAAATAAACATAAGGAAGGAAAACATAAATAAAAGAGCAGAAACCAATTAAGTTGAAAATGGAGGTGGGGAGGAAGAAAAAAATCAATGAAACCAAACGCTGATTCTTTGAAAAGATCAGTCAAGTTGATATTCCACTAGCCAGACTAACAAAGATAAAGAATGTAAAAGATTCAAATTACCAATATCGGAAATGAAAGAGGGGCAAATTGCTACACTCTCCACAGACATGATAAGAATAATAAAGGAGTATACAAACAACTCTCTGAAAATGGACTTGACAATTTAGATAAAATAGACCTATTCCTTGAGATGAAACAATCTCCCAAAATGCACTCAATAAGGGATGGATAACCGGGACAGTCTTATATATATTAAACAAGTTGGATTTGCAGTTTAAAATTTCCAGCAAAGAAAATATCAGGTCCCATGGTTTCACTGGTGAGCTCTACTAAACATTTATGGAAGAAATAGCAGCAGTTCTGCACAATCTTTTCCACAAATGAGAAAAGAAAGAAGCATTTCCACACTAATTTTATGAGGTAAGCCAATATAAAAAAGAAAAAGTAGGCAAAGACGGTACAAGAAAGGAAAACTATAAACCAATAGCCCTCACGAATATAGATACAAAAATCCATAGTGAAATGTTAGCAAATAGATTCCAGCAACACACATTTTAATCACAACCAAGTCAGTTTTATCCAGAAGTATAAAGCTGGTTCACTGCTTTAAAATCAATGTAATCCACCCTATTACACACTAAAGAAGAAAAATAACCTGACAAATTTCTAAGGACTGAAATCATTCAAAGTATGTCCTCCAACCACAATGAATTTAAATTAGAAATAAATTATATAAAGAGAATTTTAAAATCTCCAACTGTAAGTTAAATAATACATTTAAAAATAATCCTTGAGTCAAAGAAGATGTCAGAATAGAAATTAGAAAATGTATTTAAGCTAAATTATAGTTAAGATAGTAAATCTCCAAATTTGGAAATTCAATTAAAGCAGTATTTACAAATAGATTTATAGTTTTTAATTGGCTCACCAAAGCAGAAGCGAGGCACAGTTGTGGATGAGCCCGGTGGTGAAAGTAAACTCCGATGCTGTAAAGAACAACACTGAATAGGAACCTGGAATGTTAAAGTTCAAGGTCAAGCAGGAGATGGTAAGAGAGAGCATCAGCATCTTAGGAATCAGTGAAGTAAAATGCAGACCCTTGGACTGCACAAAGATCAAGTCAGTCAATCCTAAAGGAAATCAACCCTGAATATTCACTGGAAGGACTGATGCTGAAGCCGAAGCTCCAACAGTTTGGCCACCTGATGCAAAGAGCCAACTCACTGGAAAAGACCCTGGTGCTGGGAAAGATGGAAGGCAAAAGGAGAAGGGGACGACAGAGGATGAGGTGGCTGGACGGCATCACCGACTCAGTGGACATGAATCTGAGCAAATTCTGGGGGACAAGGAGGCCTGGCATGCTGCAGTCCATGGGGTGGCAGAGTCAGATGTGACCTGGCAACCAAACAACAGCAACAAGTTGACTCACAAGCAACTGTGCACAGTGTACACTCAAGAAGCTGGTGACGGAAAAACAAATGGAAAGAAGGGGGAAACGACAAGCAGAAGTCATTAGAACAGAAAGCTCAGGGAGTGGGAGTTTGGGGTTAGCAGTTGCAAACTATTCCATATAGAATGGATAAGCCACCAGGCCCTCCTACATAGCACGGAGAACTGTATTACTACCCTTTGATAAACCATAATGGAAAAGAATACTAAAAGAATGTGCTAAATGCACAACCAGGTCACAGCACTGCACAGCGGAACTCAGCGCGACACTGTAGACAACCGCACTTGAATTAAAAAAAGGAAATTCCATATAATTAATAAAATTGAAGCTAATTCTTTGGGGGAAAAGAATGAAAAATTTTAGACCCTAGCAAGAGTGATTTTTAAAAAGAGAGGGAAAGTCAGATTTTTAATATCAGTAGTCAAAAGAGGACATCTGCAGCCCCTACAAATGTCAAAAACAAAAGGAATGCCATAATGTAGCAATAAATTTTGACAATTGAGATTAAATATACAAATTCTTCAAACAAGTCACCTAATAAAACTGACAGAAAAAGAATATAAAAAATCTGAGTAGTCCAAAAAAAAAATCTGTCCTCTAACAAAGAAAATCCAGAACCATGTGCCTTCATTTGTGAATCCTTCTAACTGTTTAAAGAAAGCCTGACCCCAATATTATCCAATTTATTCCAAGGAATAGAAAAGAAGGAAACACTTCCCATCTCTTTATGAGGCCAGGGTAATTCTGATAAAGATATTACAGGAATTTTAATATAGAGAGATCAATTATTTTCATGAACAGAGATGTAAAAATTTTAAGCAAGATTTTAACAAATCAAACCCAGCAATATATTTTAAAGGGGTAAAATATAGCAACCCACAAAGGATAATCTATAATAACCAATCGGTGTTTATTCCAAGAATACAAAAGTGTTTCAACATTGAAAAAAAAAAGCCAGGGTAATTTACCACTTATGATGGTTAATTTCCCATATCAGTTTGACTGGGCTACAAGATTCCTAGATGTTAGATGAGACATTGCTGTTGGTTTGTCAGTGAGGGTGTTTCTGGGTGAGATAAACATTTGAATCTATAGAATGAGTAAAGCAGATTCCCTCCCTAATGTGGGGTAAAGAGAATGTGAAAGTCACTCAAGTCATGTCTCTTTGCGACCCCACAGACTATACAGTCCATGGAAGTCTCCAGGCCAGAGTACTGGAGTGGGTAACCTTCCCCTTCTCCATGGGATCTTCCCAACTCAGGGATCGAACCAGGGTCTCCTGCATTGCAGGCGGATTCTTTACCGACTGAGCTATCAGGGGAGGCCTCAGGCAATCAAAGACTCAAACAGAATAAAAAGTCTGCGTGAGAAAGAACTCCTCCCACCTGTTTGAGCTATGACTTTGGCCTTTTCCAGCCTTCAGATTCCCAGTGAAATATGAGCTCCTCTTGGGTCTTAAGGCCCCAGCTTACAGACTGAAACGTATCGCTGGCTTTCCTGGTCCTCAAGCCTGCAGAGTTAGACTAGAACTAAGATAAACATCATTTCTCCTGGTGCCCAGGTTGCAGATGGCAGGTTGTGGAAGTCCATAATCATGAGAGTCAATACCTTATAATAAATCTCTTTCTGTATATACAAGCTATTCTTTCTCTTTCTCTGGAGGACCGTACTATATCACATAAACAGCCAGAGAGGGAGAGAGGGGGAGTTCTATGACCACCTCAATAGACATAGAAAAACTGTCTAACAAAACTAATGATAAAAATTCTTAGCAAAGTAAGAATGGAATGAAACTTCCTTAATTTGATAAAGAAATCTATAAAAACCAGCACACAAATAGGTAAAATATTGAAAGTTTGCCCCTAAATCAAGGACAAGATAAGGACGTTTCCACCACTTCTGTTCAAACTGTACTGAAGGTCCTACTCACTCAGCAATTCAAGGAAAAGATGAACGCCATTCAGATTGAGAAGAAAAATATAAAGCTGTATTAGAAAACCCATAGAAGGGGAAACAGTGGCAGACTTTATCTGCGGGGGAGGGGGCTGCAAAATCACTGCAGATGGTGACTGCAGCCATGAAATAAAAAGATGCTTACTCCTTGGAAGAAAAGTTATGACCAACCTAGACAGCATATTAAAAAGCAGATACATTACTTTGCCAATAAAGGTCCATCTAGTCAAGGGTATTTTTCCAGTAGTCATGTATGGATGTGAGAGTTGGACTATAAAGATAGCTGAGTGCCGAAGAATTGATGCTTTTGAACTGTAGTATTGGGGAAGACTCTTGAGAGTCCCTTGGACTGCAAGGAGATCAAACCAGTCCATCCTAAAGGAAATCAGTCCTGAATGTTCATTGGAAGGACTGATGTTGAAGCTGAAGCTCCAATACTTTGGCCACCTGATGCAAAGAACTGACTCATTTGAAAAGACCCTGATGCTGGGAAAGACTGAAGGCTGGAGGAAAAGGGGACGACAGAGGATGAGATGGTTGGATGGCATCACCAACTCAATGGACATGAGTTTGAGTCAACTCTGGGAGTTGGTGATGGACAGGGAGGGGACGCAAAGAGTCAGACATGACTGAGCGACTGAACTGAACTGATTAGAAAACCCAAACGAGAGAGTCCCCTAGTGGTCCAGTGGTTAGGACCCTGTACTTTCACTACCATGGGCTAGGTTTAATCCCTGATTGGCAAGCTCAAATCCCACAGACCATGCACCACTGCCAAAAAGAAAAAAAGAAAAGCCAAATGAACCTACAGACAACTGAATTTAAGCATTGAGAGAATTTAATATTGTTGCTGATATTAAGTCAATATGCAAAAATCAACTGTATTTCTATATTCCAGCAACAAACAGAACAAGAAAAGTTAGAAATGATATCATTTAAAAAATTTTTTGAAAACAAAACATTTAAGAACAAACAATCATGAAAGGCATGCAAGACCTCTACATGGAAGGCCACAAAGCATAGTCAAGAGAAATTACAGACCTCTATAAATTGAAAAATATAATCAGTAATCATTAAAGATCAACACGCTAATCATTTGGAAGTTTCAATTTTTTTTTAATGTCAGTTCTCAGCAAAACAATCTAAAGGTTTATTACAATCACATCAAAACCCCAGGAGAAACCATTATTGGTGGGAAATGATAAGCTAGTTCTCAAAACATGTATGAAAGCACAAAGCGTCAAGAATAACCAAAGTGATGCTGAAGAAGGAAGAGGAAGGCATGAAGGAGAAAGGTGATTTAGGCACTGGGACAAAAACACAATAAAAATTTTTTAAAGATACTATGATGTTGGTACAAAGAAAAATATACCAGCTAAGAAGAGTTTAGGAGGAGAGTCACAAGAAGGTGATACGGGACAGCAGCAAGGCAACACTTCCCAGTGAATGGTGGTTCTCATCAGTAAATGGTGCTGGGTCAATCAGATATCTGTTAAGGAAAAAAATTATCTTCACCCCCAACTCCATGCATGCCCAGCAATCAAGTCCAGATAGATTGCAGATCCAAATGTTAAAAGTAAAATAGTAAAGCTTTTTTTTTCAATTGATTTCTTTATTTCTTGTTTTTAATATAATCAGTTCCTACATTTTCGCTTATGGTTTTCTTCTTTCTGCTTGCTTCGGCTTTCTCTTGCTCATCTGTGTTTAGTTAACACAGAAGCTTGTTGTGCTGTGCTTAGCCACTCAGACATGTCTGATTCTTTGCGACCCAATGGACTGTAGCCCGCCAGACTCCTCTCTCCGTGGGATTGTCCAGGCAAGAACACTGGAGTGGGCTGCCATGCCCTCCTCCAAGGGAAGCTTCCTTATTTGAGGCCTGATTGTGTTTTTAATGTAGGGCCTTAAGGCCATCCACAGTTAGAAGGAAATTTACAGGGGTGAAGTTCACAGTGTCTACAAATTACTTTCAAAGGTCGGTGGACCTTTGAAAGAGCAAAGAGAGCATAAACACAGTACAACGGGCAAACGCTCAGTTATGAGGATGATGAAGGATATCTGGGCGTCCCATTTTTCCATGGCTTTGGGATGTTTTGTCCAGTCCCCAAACAGGTCCGTGTGGCAAGCCTACCCGTCCCCCTGCTCTGTGGTCTGTGCTCATTCAGTCACTCAGCAACCGCTTAGGGAGCACCCAGGGCCCCCAGACCCAGGCTGGGCAGAGCAGAGACAGCGGTGAGGTCCCACAGTCTGCTGCACGTAAGCTGGAGACTGGAAAGCTAGAATAATCCAGTCTGAGTTTGAAGGCCTGAGTCCCAGGGGAGCCGATGGTGTAAATCCCAGTTCCAGGGCAGGAGGTGAGGTGAGACGTCCAAGCTCATCAGTGAGGCAGGAAAGGGGGGTGACTTCCTCCTCCCTTCACTTCTGCTGTATTTAAGCCCTCAGTGGCTTGGATGACAACCACCCATATCGGGGAGGCTGACCTTCTTTACTGAGTCCATCAGCTCAAATACTAACAGACACGTGCAGAATTAATGTGTAATCTGGGCACTCCATAGCCAGTTAAATGAACCCATAAAGTGAACCGTCACATCACGAATGGAATACTATCCAGCAATAAATAAAGGAACAAAGGGAACCATAACACAGATGAATCTCAAAATCAGAACACAGAAAAGAAGAAGGCAGACAAAAATGTGTACACAGTCTAAGGACGCTTGATATGGAATTAAATGTATCTATGTGACAGAAAGCAGATCAGTGGTTGCTGGGAAATTCAAAAATATCTTGAGATAAATGAAAACATGACCTACTGAAACTTACGAAATGCAGCAAAAGCAGGTTCTAAGAGGGAGGTTCACGGCGATAAACGTCTACATTCGAGGCTTAAAGAAGTCGAGCAAGTTGCTCGAGAATAAACCGTCAGTAAATGACAATATCAAAATTCAAACCTTGGTCTTTCTGACTCCAAAACCCGTGCTGCTAACTAACCACCACACTGAAGGTAGAAGGCTGCTCCAATTTGGAACTTTATTTTGTAAACCAAAGGCAGTTTTTTTATTAGAAGAGAGGTAAAGACTCACCTAGCAGATAGAAATATTAAAGCTAATTTAATCAGAAATTCACTTTACAAATGAAGAAATGTAGGTGTAGGGTTCCAGAATGTTCCATTATACCAATTAGCACATTGGTGGTAGAAGTTAAGTACGAATCTTGCCAAAGTATGACTGAAGGTGAAGATGTAAAACCATTTAGAAAGTTGTCTAGGTATGAGTTGATAAGGGCATAGAATAAAATGATAGCAATGGAATTGGAAAGTGTAGTTATGAAGGATGATAAATCAACTATGAAGTATAATATACAGCTGATTCATGCACGTGTCTTGCTAGCAAGCCTTTGTTCACTGGGTTTAGTGTTAACCTTTTATAATAGCTAGTGTTTAAGTGTTTCCAAAGTGTTTGCACATGTATAGTCTAATTTAAGTCCTCTCTGGGGTAGTTGCTCCTTTTTACAGATGAGGAGATTGACATTTCAACCAATTCTTTGCCCCAAATCTTACAGCACTTAGGTAGTAGAATCATGTTGCCAGAATCTATACTTTTAATCAGTATGCTATCTATAATGTACTTAAATGCTGTGTGGTGGCTTACTTCTGTCTTCTGGAGAAACGTGATGGTGGTGAGAAGTAAGTACTGCGTAATTGAAATGTACAGTAGTTACTCTGGTTGAAAAAATGCAGGTGATATTTTTCTTAGAGCAATTAAGTGGTCATTTATGTTCTTGATGATAAATATGAATTTATGTAAATTCACTGGAAACTTGAGGCTAGATTGAGTAGTAAGAACTTTGGCCATATTTTTAGGAGTGATAGATAATTGATTAAAGAGAATACTGTAGTTTCTTGTCTCATGCTATAATTTCCTCCTTTGTTTTTTTCTTACACTTTATATTTCTCTTGTGGTTTTTTTAACATTCTACCTTGGATAATTTGTGTTTATGTGTCTCTTAACTCTTGTGAGCCATCTTCCTCTGAACCTCTGAACCATCTTCCCTGGTGGCTCAGAGGTTAAAGCATCTGCCTCCAATGTGGGAGACCCGGGTTTAATCCTTGGGTCGGGAAGATCCCCTGGAGAAGGAAATGGTAACCCACTCCAGTATCCTTGCCTGCAGAATCCCATGGACGGAGAAGCCTGATAGGCTACAGTCCATGGAGTCGCAAAGAGTCGGACACAACTGAGCGGCTTCACTTACTTACGTACTTAACTCTTGTTAGACTATAAACTCCTAAGTGATAGCAATCACTAGGCATTTCTGTGTTTTCTGTTGTTGCTTGTCAATACTCTTTTTATTCTGCATACAGTTACTGAATCTGTGAATGGCCGGTTAAGTCTTAAGAGTTAAGGAACGAGTAAGGTGTAGCTCTTGTCTCCGGAGGCTTCTGTCTAACATAGACACGAGTGTAACAGACAATTCTAGTGCAGTGTAATACTGCAATCGTGAAGTTAAAGGCGCAGTGGGGGCTTAACAGAGAACTGGAAAACATAGCTTAGAATTTTAACTGGTTTCTTGAAGGATTTAAGAAGTGAAAGACCTCACTGTGGGAATAAGGAGGCCAACAAGTGTATTAGCATCCGCCCAACTGTACTTGTTAGTTAGTCGACACGTGGGATCATCACATCCTTCCATAAAAGAATAAAGATCTCAAATAAGCAACCTACTTTTATGACTTAAGACACCAGAAAAAGGACAAACTAAGCCCAAAGTTAGCAGAGGGAAGGTAATAATAAAGATTAGGGCAGAGATAAAACAGAGACTAGAAAACCAATAGACAAGAAAATAAATGAGACTGAGAGGTTTTTAAAGACAAATGTCAAACCCTTCGTTAGACTAAGAGAAAAGAAAAAGTAAAAGTTGCTCAGTCGTTTCTGACTCTTTATGACCCCATGGACTATACCGTCCATGGAATTCTCCAGGCCAGAATACTGGAGTAGGCAGCCTTCCCCTTCTCCAGGGGATCTTCCCAACCCAGGGATCGAGCCCAGGTGTCTCACATTGCAGGCAGATTCTTTACCAGCTGAGCCACCAGGGAAGCCCAAGAATACTGGAGTGGGCAGCCAATCCCTTGTCCAGGGGATCTTCCTGACCCAGGAATCAAACCAGGGTCTCTTGCATTACAGGCAGATTCTTTCTCAGCTGAGCCACCAGTGAACCCCAAGAAGAAAGAGAGAAGACTCAAATAAAATCAGAAACGAAAGAGGAGACATTACAACTGATTCTACAGAAATGAGAAGGATCACAGGCAGTTACCATGAGCAATGATGCTTCAACAAAGTGGAAAACCTAAAAGAGACAGAGAGATTCCTAAAAACATGTAACCTACCAAGACTGAATCACGAAGAAATAAAAAATCTAGCAGACCAATAACAAGTAAGATTAGTCAGTGATCAAAAACCTCCCAGTAAAGAAAAGCCCAGGACCAGAATGGCTGAATTCTAACAAATGTTTAAGCAATCCTTAAACTCTTCCTTTAAAAACGGAAGCAGTAGTAACCCTACCAAATTCATCGTATGAAGCCAGCATTACCCTGATACCAAAGCCAGACAAGGACACTACAAGAGCAGAAACATTGTCTCCATCCTCAGTGAACTTCACAACAGCGGGGATTCTCCCTTCCGTCTCCACATAAACTTCCCTCTCAATACTCAGGCGTGGATTCTTCCAAGATCATGAATCAGTTGAAGTGCAGGGGTCCCCAGGCCTTCAGGGGGTCCCAGCACAGGGCGGGGTGGAGCCTAGAAAAGGCACTCGACCTGGGTGCACCTGACCTCTCCGTCCAGCCCCCTCTCCTTAGTACCAACGGGACAGTGCCTGCGGAGCCCCATAACGAGGGCACGGACATGGAGCCCAGAAAGGAGGTCATCTCCAGAACTAACTTTTGTTCAGGTCAGTCTCTTAGTCATGTCCAGCTCTTTGCAGCACGCCAGGCTTCCCTGTCCATCACCAACTCCTGGAGCTTGCTCAAACTCATGTTCATTGAGTTGGTGACACCATCCAACCATCTCATCCTCTGTTGTCCCCTTCTCCTCCTGCCTTCAATCTTTCCCAGCATCAGGCTCTTGTCAAATAAGTCAGGCTCTCCGCATCAGGTGGCCAAAGTATTGGAGCTTCAGCATCAGTCCTTCCAATGAACACCCAGGACTGATTTCCTTTAGAATGGACTGGTTGGATCTCCTTGCAGTCCAAGGGACTCTCAAGAGTCTTCTCCAACACCACAGTTCAAAAGCATCAATTCTTCGGTGCTCAGCTTTCTTCAGTCCAACTCTCACATCCATACATGACCACTGGAAAAACCATAGTCTTGACTCGACAGACCTTTGTTGGCAAAGTAATGTCTCTGCTTCTTAATACGCTGTCTAATTTGGTCATAGCTTTTCTTCTGAAGGAAGAAATTAATTAATTTCATGACTGCAGTCACCATTTGTAGCTATTTTGGAGCCCCCAAAATAAAGTCTCTTACTGTTTCCATTGCTTCTCCATCAATTTGCCATGAAGTGATGGGACCGGATGCCATGATCTTAGTTTTCTGAATGTTGAGCTTTAAGCCAACTTTTTCACTCTCCTCTTTCACTTTGATCAAGAGGCTCTTTAGTTCTTCTTCCCGTTCTGCTATAAGCATGGTGTCATCTGCGTATCTGAGGTTATTGATATTCCTCCTGGCAACCTTGATTCCAGCTTGTGCTTCAACCAGCCCAGCATTTCAGATGATGTACTCTGCATATAAGTTAAATAAGCAGGCTGATAATATACAGCCTTGAGGTACTCCTTTCCCAATTTGGACCCAGTCTGTTGCTCCATGTCTGGTTCTAACTGTTGCTTCTTGACCTGCATACAGATTTCTCAGGAGGCAGGTCACGTGGTCTGGTATTCCCATTTCTTTAAGAATTTTCCACTTTTATAAACATTTGTAACCATTGCCAAAAGCTCCTTGATCCTTACCAGCCAAGTTCCTGACCCCAAATTAGGCAAAAATGCCCAGCCCAGTGCTCACCCTTTAGCACCCTCCCCCAGTCACCTAATCCCACTCTTCAAACAGGAACTTTCTTTGTTTTGAGGCGCTGCTCCCCCAGGGCTGGCCCTGCGCTCCAGCGGCGCCCGCGGGCTCCCC
Source organism: Nanger dama (assembly GCA_917880005.1). Classification (NCBI taxonomy): domain Eukaryota; kingdom Metazoa; phylum Chordata; class Mammalia; order Artiodactyla; family Bovidae; genus Nanger; species Nanger dama. The sequence continues at coordinate 3,539,021 of CAKJTW010000063.1, read as the reverse complement.
ACGCCCGTCAGGAGCTCAGCCCACTGCACTTGCAGCGCCTTCATTCTCTTTGCCATTTGTTCTTAATAAACTCACACCTTCCTGAAATTCTCTGTGTCTGGAAATTCTTCTCCAACGGGTGCTCAGACTGCCTCGACGGTGCTGTCTGTCGGTAGGTCTGAGGCCCCAAGTCCATCGTGAGACTGGAGGAAGCACCTGTGATGTAAGGCATTTGGATAAGAGCCGGGAATGCGGCTGTTGCCACGAGCCACAGCGAACGTGGCACAAAGGTTCCAGGCCTTGTCGCCAGCCTGGTGGGACAGGAAAGGCTGCTGGGAGGGAGTGGGACCCTCCACTCACTGCTGGGGCCCCCACGGAGGGCTCTGGGGCCTCTGCCCGGCGCTCCAGCCCCCACGGAAGGCCCAGCGCAGCACAGAGACCCAGGACGTCACCAGCCGGAGGGACACGTGGATCCGGGCTCCGGCTGCCCCACCCTGCAAGCACCGTCCGTCTCCCTGCTAGAACCTGAGCCTTGGGTGTGTCCCCAGGACCTGGCGTGATGCCTGGCCCACAGTAGGGCTGTTGCCCAGGACACAGCAGGACCACAGGGATGCAAAGAGCTGGGTTTAGAAAAGTCCAGAATGAGGGCCATCCTGGAGACATGAGGACCGGATTTCACACACACGCACACACGGGCGCACACGCACACAGAGGATTGGGTGCTCCCCTGCACTCCTAGCCCAGCAGCAGGACCTTACCAAGACTTCAGGGAGGCAAGCTAGTTCTGCAGAGTCCAGGACTGGGCCTGTCCCATCGAATCCTCTTTCTTGAGGAGGCTACCGCTACTCTTGCAAAAGGCCAAGGGGTCGAAATGGGTGAAGCAGGGTTGTTGACCAGCAGCTGCGGGTGGTCCATAGGCCGTGAGTGAAAAATGACCCACCTGGGCATTGCCAACATCCACTGAATCATGGAAAAAGCAAGAGAGTTCCAGAAAAACATCTATTTCTGCTTTATTGACTATGCCAAAGCCTTTGTCTGTGTGGATCACAATAAACTGTGGACAATTCTGAAAGAGATGGGAATACCAGACCACCTCACCTGCCTCTTGAGAAACCTATATGCAGGTCAGGAAGCAACAGTTAGAACTGGACATGGAACAACAGACTGGTTCCAAATAGGAAAAGGAGTACATCAAGGCTGTATATTGTCACCCTGCTTATTTAACTTCTATGCAGAGTACATCATGAGAAACTCTGGACTGGAAGAAACACAAAGTGGAATCAAGACTGCCAGGAGAAATATCAATAACCTCAGATAGGCAGATGACACCACCCTTATGGCAGAAAGTGAAGAGGAGCTAAAAAGCTTCTTGATGAAAGTGAAAGAAGAGAATGAAAAAGTTGGCTTAAAGCTCAACATTCAGAAAATGAAGATCATGGCATCCGGTCCCATCACTTCATGGGAAATAGATGGGTAAACAACGGAAACAGTGTCAGACTTTATTTTGGGGGCTCCAAAATCACTGCAGATGGTGACTGCAGCCATGAAATTAGAAGACGCTTACTCCTTGGAAGAAAAGTTATGACCAACCTAGACAGCATATTCAAAAGCAGAGACATTACTTTGCCTACTAAGGTCCGTCTAGTCAAGGCTATGGTTTTTCCTGTGGTCACATATGGATGTGAGAGTTGGACTGTGAAGAAGGCTGAGCGCCGAAGAATTGATGCTTGTGAACTGTGGTGTTAGAGAAGACTCTTGAGCGTCCCTTGGACTGCAAGGAGATCCAACCAGTCCATTCTGAAGGAGATCAGCCCTGGGATTTCTTTGGAAGGAATGATGCTAAAGCTGAAACTCCAGTATTTTGGCCACCTCATGGGAAGAGTTGACTCATTGGAAAGACTCTGATGCTGGGAGGGATTGGGGGCAGGAGGAGAAGGGGACGACAGAGGATGAGATGGCTGGATGGCATCATGGACTCGATGGACGTGAGTCTGGGTGAACTCCGGGAGATGGTGATGAACAAGGAGCCCTGGTGTGCTGCGATTCATGGGGTCGCAAAGAGTTGGACACCACTGAGCGACTGAACTGAACTGAACTGAACTGGGTACAATCCAGGGTGTAATGATAGACTGTGACCACCAGATGGTGGACAACTATCATCTTTGCTTTTAGTCACAGATAACTCGCTATTTAAAACAGCCCCACTCAAATGTAAAGAATCTGCCTGCAATGCAGGAGACTCAGGTTCTACCCTGGGTTGGGAAGATCCCTTTGCGAAGGCAACCCACTCCAGTATTCTTGCCTGGAGAATCCTACGGACAGGGAAGCCTGGCGGGCTACAGTTCATGGTAAGTGCTGGACACAGCTAAGCAACCAAAAACTAACACACAAAAGAGAAAAAGGCTGGCACTTCCTGGTCACTCAGGACGTGCAGGACACTCTGCACACGCGTTTCTCTGTTAGCCCAGCTTCACAGTCGCCCTGTGGAGTGCTGCTGCCATTTTGCAGCCGACACATCCAAGGCCCAGAGAGCTCAAATAACCTACCTAAGGTCACACAGCGACCCCCAGAGGTGGGATCAATCCCAGGCCTTGTTTTCAGGGTCTGCACTCTGCACTCACTATGCTGTCTCCCATTTGCCCTGTTCAAGTTCTCATGTATGAAGTTTGGGTTTCTCCCTGCAGCAATGGGGGTGCTCGTCCCAGCTCTTGACAAGAGCTGACTATTGCATTTTCAGGAATTTCTAAACCAGTTGTTATGCATACATTGATATAAAATAAATCATATATACTTGCAATTAAATTCTATTGAAAACAAAGGTAATGGGACTTCCCTGGTGGTCCAGTGGTTAAGAATCCACCTTCCGGTGCTGGTGATGGGGGTTTGATCCCTGGTCAGGGAAATAAGACCCCACATGGAGATCCCACATGGCACAGGGCAACTCGGCCCCCTTGCAGCAGCTAGAGAGAAGCCCTCGTGAGCAAGGAAGATTCTGCATGCCACTACTAAGCCCCAACACAACTAAACAAATAAGTATAAACAAAGGTAATAAATATTCAAGACATCACCTAGTTATTATTTTACTAAACTTCACTATCATCTTTGCTCTTCCAACTGTTTATTTGTAGAATGAAGACGCCATATAACAGTTTACTACTGTGTCTCTCTTCCCCTGGAGGAAGTAGTGGCACCCCACTCCAGTACTCTTGCCTGGAAAATCCTATGGACAGAGAAGCCTGGCGGCCTACAGTCTATGGGGTCGAAAAGAGTTTGGACACGACTCAGCTAAAGAGAGAGAGAGATCTCTTCCGCACTCCAGTGCAGTAACTTCAAGTCAGTGATTTGAAATTGGCCATGGTCGGTGACTTCCCTGGGGGTCCAGTGGCTAAATCGCCAGGATCCCCAAGCAGGGAGCCGGCGTTCCCTCCTGGGTCAGGGATCTAGGTTCCACCTGCTGCACGAAAGAGCCTGTCTGCCACAGGGAAGGTGGAAACCCTGCATGCAGCAAGTAAGACCCAGTGCAGCCAAATACATAAGCTTTTTTTTTTTTTTTTTAAGAAAGACAGGAGAAATTGGCATTGGCCACGGTGGGGAAAATGGCCAACACTAAGCTCTAGGCCTTTTACCCAGAGTCAGTTGTTGCCCACTTACACACAGCACGCCCCTGCCTGTGGGGAAGGGTATATGGGGTAAGAGCTGCCCTTGGCAAAGATCGTGAGGGCAGAGGAACAGGGGACACTGTGCAAACAGGGAGCGCAGGAACCAAAGGACACTGAGCTTAGCAAGCGGGACCAGACACACTTGAAGTCTTTAGGACGTTATGGCCTCTGCTGGCTGACGTCTGGACACAGGAGACTAGGCCTCTCCAAACTGGGTCCTCTGGCTGGTGCCAAGGAGGTAGTTCTAACAATCGGTTGGAGTTTTAAACACGCGCGGCCCGGGAAGGAACCTCCTCATGGCCGGATCCACCTGCTCGGTGATCCACCCGCTTCACATGCGGCCTGGGGAGGGCGCCCAGGGCTCTGCAAGCAGCGGGGCTAGGGCCCGGGGAAGGGGCACCGAGGGCCGCGGCCGCTTCCTTCCGCTGCCCAGATGCGGACAGCTGTGCCGGCCAGCAGTTCCCAGCGGAAGTCGAGGCTTCTGCTGCACAAGGACACCGGCCACCTGCCCACCCCACACTCAGACCCGGGGAGACCTGAGTCCACATCCCCCTGGGCCGGGGTAGCCAGAGCAAGGTCGGGGGGTGGGACGCAAGGTCGGGGAGGAGGGTCCCCTGCCCTTCCTCCAACCCCCACCCTCACCCCACAACCGTGGGGGAGGCAGGACCCCAGGCCTCTTGACTGTGGTGTGACCCCTCTCCTAGCCTCAGCTTCCTTCCCTGTAAAATGGAGTGTGGTTTTCAAGGGTTGTTTTTTTTCTCCCTTCTTGCCAGACAATATTATGGAGATACTGGGGATGCACTGGGTGGCATTTGGAGGTGTCTGGCTGGGGGACCCCATAATGCCTGGGTCCTGCTCCCTCAGTCACCCCTGGCCTTCCTGGGAGGTGCCCTTGGGAATAGTGGACAAACAGGACACAGAGCCCTTGGTCCCTGGGCGGCTGGTGTCCAGCAGGGCCTGTGGGACAGCTGAGCTGGGGAGCACCACTGGCATGAACTCTGCAGATGGTCATCCACCCACGCAGGGCTGAGGGAATGGCCGAGACACTCTGCGGCACTCCTGGCGTGCAGGCAGGCCATCCGGGGCAGTCGCTGAGTCCCCCGTCCACTGGCCGGTGGAGGCTGGCAGAAACATACAGGGCTGGACATGACCCTTTGAAGGGACAGCAGAGATGTGAGCACAGTGGTGCCGCCTGATATGTGCCCTTCTTTTTTAAAAAATAGGTTATTTTTTATAGCAGTTTTCGGCTCACAGCAAAACTGAGCAGAAGGTGCACAGCATTGCCCTCTGGACCCTGCCCTGCACCCCACTTCCCCCACCCACACACAGCACCCTCGTTATCAACGCCCCGCCACCAGAGTGGCACAGTCATGAGTTAATGAACCTTCACCAACACATTACAATCACCCCAAATCTGTCATTTACATCAGGACTCACTCTTGGCCCTGTGCATTCTGTGGGTTTGGGAAACTTACGTGATATTTACCCACCATTATAATGTGATCCAGAGTATTTTCACTGCCCTGGAGATCCTCTGCTCGCCTCTCTCCCCATCCCGATTCGTGGCAACCACTGATGTTTTTACTTTCTCTATCGTTTTGCCTTCTCCAGGATGTCCTATAGTTGGAATTGTACAGGATGTAGCTTTTTCAGATTGACTTCTTTCACTTAGTAAGATAAATATAAGTTTCCTCCATGTCTTTTCATGGCCTCATAGCTCATTTATTTTTAGCACTGAATGATATTCCATTGTTTGGATATACCCACTTTGTCCATTCACCTCCTACAGGATACCTTGGCTCCTTCCAAGTTTTGGCAATTGTGATTAAAGCTATTTCAAATATCTGCATGTAGGTTTTTGTGTGGACCTAAGTTTTCAGTTCTTTGGGGTTAAATACCAGGGATCACAAATGCTGGATAATATGATGAGAGTATGTTTTGTAAGAAGCTACCAGAGTCTTCCAAAGCAATGGTAGCATTTTGCATTCTCGCCAGCAGTGAGCGGGAGTTACCGCTGCTCTCCATCCTCACCAGCACTGGTTGTTGTCAGAGTCTGGGGTTTTGGCTATTCTAATAGATTTGTAGTGCTAGTTGACTGCTGGTTAAACTTGCATTTCCCTAATGACAGATGACATAAAGCAACTTTTCAAAAGCTTATTTGCCATCTGTATATCTTCTCTGACAAGGTGTCTGCTAAGATCCTTGGCCCATTTTTAACTGGGTTGTTTGTCTTCTTTTGAGTTTTAAGAGTTCTTTGTATATTTTGGATAATAATCCTTTATTATATGTATATTTTGGAAATGTTTTCTCCAAGTCTGTGGCTTGTCTTTTCATTCTCTTGAAAATGTCTTTTTTTTTTTGAAGTGTAGTTGATTTGCAATATTATATTAGTTTCAGGTATCTAGCATTGTGATTCAGTATTTTTACAGATTATATTCCATTAAAAGTTATCACAAAATAATGGCTATAACTCCCTATGCTATACAATATATCCTTGTTGCTCATCTATTTTATACATAGTAGTTTGTGTCTCAGTCTATACCTGGATTTTCTCCTTTCCCCCTTTCCTCTTACCACAAATAACCACTGCTTTGCTTTCTGTGTCTGTGGGTCTGTTTCTGTTTTGCTTGTACTTCATTTGGATTTTTTTGATTCCACATGTAAGTGATACCATGCAGTATCTGTCTGTCTTTTTCTGACATTTTTACTATATCTAATACTTCCTAGATCCATCTACATTGCTGAAAATGGCAAATTCCTTTCTTTTTATGGATGAGTAATATTCCATCGTGTGTGCAAAAATTATATATACGTACACATTTATGTATATATATGAAACGTCTTCTTTATCCATTCTTCTGCCGATAGGTACTTGGGTAGCTTCAAATCTAGCTATTGTAAAGAATGCTGCTGTGAACACTGGCGTGAGCCTTTGACTGTGTGGATCACAATAAACTGTGGACAATTCTGAGAGAGATGGGAATGCCAGACCACCTGACCTGCCTCCTGAGAAGCCTGTACGCAGGTCAGGAAGCAACAGTCAGAACCAGGCACGGAACAACAGACTGGCTCCAAATTGGGAAAGGAGTACATCAAGGCTGTATATTGTCACCCTGCTTATTTAACTTCTATGCAAAGTATACCATGCGAAAATGCCACACTGGATGAATCACAAGCTGAAATCAAGATTGACAGGAGAAACATCAACAACCTCAGATGTGCGGATGATACCACTCTAATGGCAGAAAGTGAAGAGGCACTAAAGAGCCTCTTGATGAAGGTGAAAGAAGAGAATGAAAAAGGTGGCTTAAAACTCAGCATTCAAAAACAAAGAGCATGGCATCCAGCCCCATCACTTCATGGCAAACAGATGGGGAAAAAGTGGAAATAGTTATAGATTTCATTTTCTTGGGCTCCAAAATCACTGTGGACAGTGACTGCCGCCATGAAATTAAAGGACACTTGCTCCTTGGAAGAAAACCTATGACCAACCTGCTGCTGCTGCTGCTGAATCGCTTCAGTCGTGTCCGACTCCATGCGACCCCATAGACGGCAGCCCACCAGGCTCCCCCACCCCTGGGATTCTCCAGGCAAGAACACTGCAGTGGGTTGCCATTTCCTTCTCCAATGCATGAAAGCGAAAAGTGAAAGTAAAGTCGCTATCATGTCTGACTCTTAGTGACCCCATGGACTGCAGCCCACCAGGCTCCTCCGTCCATGGGATTTTCCAGGCAGTACTGGAGTGGGGGTGCCATTGCAAACCTAGACAGTGTATTAAAAAGCAGAGACATCACTTTGCCAACAAAGGCCCATCTAGTTAAAGCTATGGTTTTTCCAGTAGTCATGTATGGATGTGAGAGTTGGACCATAAAGAAGGCTGAGCACCAGAGAACTGATGCTTTCAAACAGTGGTGCTGGAAAAGACTCTTGAAAGTCCTTTGGACTGCAAGGAGATCAGACCAGTCAATCCTAAAGGAAATCAACCCTGAATATTCACTGGAAGGACTGATGCTGAAGCTGAAGCTCCAATACTTTGGCCACTTGATGCAAAGAGCTGACTCATTGGAAAAGATCCTGATGATGGGAAAGATTGAAGGCAGGAGGAAAAAGGGGCAACAGAGGATGAGATGGTTGGATGGCACCACCAATTCAGTAGACATGAACCTGGACAAACTCCAGGAGAGAGAGGAGGACAGAGGGGCCTGGCATGCTGCAGTTCAGAGATTCTTTCCTCGGCCGTGTCTAGGCTACTAATAAGCCCTTTAAAGACATTCCGCGTTTCTGAGAGTGTTTGATCTATAGCACTTTTTCGGTTCCCTTTCTTTGTTATTTCCACTTTCTGCTTACACTGCACATCTGTCCTGGCACGCTGTCAGCTTTATCCATGAGAGCCCTAGCATACTAATCATGGTTGTCTTAAATTCCTGAGCTGATCGTTTCAACCTCTCTGCCATAGCTAAATCAGGTTCTGATGTGTGACTCTGTGTGTTTGGCTGTTATTGTTGTTTAGCCACTAAGACACGTCCGACTCTTTTGTGACGCCATGGACTACAGCCTGCCAGGCTCCTCTGTCCATGGGACTTCAAAGGCAAGAATACTGGAGTCGGTTGCCATTTCCTTTTCCAGGGGATCTTCGACCCAGGGATTGAACCCACGCCTCCTGCTTGGCAGGCAGATTCTTTACCACTGAGCCACCTGGGAAGCCCCATGTGTCTGAGAGCAGGACATAATGTCCTGGGTAAAAGGAACTTCTGTAAAGTTGTAAACTTTCTCAGGAACTCTTATAATGCAGCAGTGAGGTTCAGGGAGGGGAAGAGTTCTACAGCCTAGGAGGTCTCAGTGAGCCTGTGCTCTGGACTCTGAACTTCAGGAGTGTTTCTCAGTTTTCCCTTCTCTCCCCCCTTAAGTGGGACAGGATAGCTAGAGTGAGCTGGAACCAGGTGTTTTCCTTCCCCCAGGTCACTTAGACTCTGATCAAAGCCCAGCACGTTAGGCTCTGGTTAACCATTTCTCCTGAGGGCAGACCCCCTGAAGAACCCAGCGTCTGGTATATTTCAGGATGGTTCACCTCCCTCTCCCCCTGCCAGTATCGTGAGGGGGCTGTTCCCCAGTATTCACTGTGGGAACCTGGTCAAGCTCCTGGAGGTAAAACTCACAAAGCATGAGGTCCTTCTAGGACTGGGTTATCTGGAATCTTCAGTTCTCAGATTCGTCCACCCTGAGCACCCAGCAGTTCATCAACTCCCATCTGGGTTTTCTTACCCAGCACTGGCTCCCTCAGTGGCGTCTGCTCCTGGGTTTCTGCTCTGGGAAGTTGTGATCCTCTGTACTTACCCGTCAGTGTCTTGCCCTGTGACCTCATTGCTCTTACAGACTGACGTAGCATCGCTTTTGCAGGGTTTTTACTTGTTATTAAGACAGAGCAGCAACTCCATGCATCTTACATGCCAAACCAGAAACCAGAAGCATTTTCTCATTTTTTAAAATGTATTCTGACTGCCCTCTGTTTATTTGAAGAGCATGGAGTCAGCTTAGAGTATGGCTGACCCTCTCCAAGAGGAAGGACCCGTCCTACCTTATCTGTACCTCCCCTACATTTACCCAAATTCCTTGGTATTCTTCTGGAACCAAAGAGAAGACTGAGTCTGTTGTCTTCCCTCTAACTCACACCAAAAACTAGTTCCCAATCTTACCCTCCCCCATGAGAATGACCCTCAGTCTGGGGCCAGGCAAGCTCACCGGAGGGTCCCGGGACGGCCCAGCCCAGACGGCCCCAGGGCCAAAACAATGCAAGGTGAACCCCTGTGAAGCCCCTCTCCTACTCAGTTACCATAAAGAAGCTAGAAAGTGTAACGTCTCCCACAGAAAGTGAAGTTTCAAAGCCCCCCATGCCCCCACCCCAGTCTGGCAGACATCTGTCAGGCTCTGAGTGGTGGGGCCAGTGGGAGCTGGGCTGGGTTATCCTTCACTAACCAGGCAGACCCTCAGCTGAGCTACCAGGGAAGCCCCATCACTTCCACAGGTGGAGTTAATCCAGCCTCAAGATTCACACAGGTCTCCAGAGTGGCCAAGATGGTCCAGACAGGGACCCCTTCCCCATGTCAGCCCAGGGAAAGACAGTCCCCCCTTGCCCGCACCCGCAGTAGGGGAGGAACTGGGCACAGCGGGGAGGAAACGGAGCCAGGAGGAAGGAACCCCTCCGCCTGCATGCACTAAGATGCCAGTTGTTCTTAGTTTGCAGCTGAAACTGAAAACTCAGGAAAAAAGCTGTGGTCCTCTCTCTGCTTCACACATTCTCAGGGGAGCCTCCTTCGTACGGCTGCTTCTCCTGGAAAAGAGGATTCATACAGACCTCCTTGCCATGGTGGGGTGGTCCCTGGCGCCCAGACTCACCTCACATCCTCTGATGGGGGTGCCTGGGGCTTTTGTGCAGTGGTATCCATTCTCCCAGCAATGGGACCCCACTTTCCCTGGAGGAACCTCCCGCTCGGCCATGCCTGTGCTGAACGCCACCCCTGCCCCAAGACTACAAGATGGTAATGACCGGGGACAACGATCCAGAACATTCTGTCAGCTTGTGAAAAGAAGAGGCACAGGGCCTTGGGCTTTGGTGTGTAAGAGCCTGAAGCTACAGGACACACTCAAGTGGCCTGAAGACAGCCAGCTGAGAATTCAGCTGAGTTCGCTGGAGTCCCAGTCATGTTGCACCTGAAGCCAGTCTAGACTCTTCCAGCTTTTGTGAACCGACAGATTGATTTCCTTTTCACTTAAGCAAGCCTGAATCAGATTTTCTGCACCTCATACAACTAATGAAGTCTTCTTCCTTTAGAGTCCTGGGCATTTAAGAAATCTTTGTTTTTATTTCCCCTTTGACACTGTAGAGAAACAGCAATTAGCCAAGATCCAGTGGTCAGGCTCTCTCGCTCTTGCCCCTGCCCCATTCTGTAAACAGTGACTTTGCATGGTTACGTAATGGCTGAGATCACTTACAGCAATGTGCACAGGCATCAGGATACACTCGCTGGGCCATGTGCCACCTTTGTTCTGCATACCTATGTAAGCATCACCTGAAGAGCCCTTGTGACTGTGTCGGTCACGGGAGCATAAAACATGTCTGCCTTGCTGTGGCATCAGCCATTAGTGAATAAAGTATGTCTGCAGGTCCTCTGGCTCCTCGCATTTTCTTCCAGCTTCCCCGCACCTGCCTTGCCTACCCTGGGTTCAACGATCAGCAAGACAGACACCCTTTGCCCTATGCACAGGCTGCCACACACACATACACACACAACAGGAAAGTATCCAAGGAAAGTTCTAGACCTCATGGTCCCTGAGCCAGTAGCCTGCTATGCCCCTGGTCTGCCCTGGGCCTGAAGCTGTTGCCATCTCTTCTTCTAGAATATTCCTTCATGGATGAGGCTGCTCCCAGGCAGTGTTGTCCCAGCTCCCCAAGCTCATCACAGTTGGGGAAGCGACCCTCAATGTACTGGCAACTCCCCACAACCTGGCTGGTCCTCAGCTGCTGACTTTCTCTTGAACCTCCCAGGGGAAGCCAGGCTCCCACCCCCTCTTGCTTCCTACAGCCCTGGGCTTCCCTCATGCTCCTCCTGCTCTGTCCCCAGGGCCCTGAGGGCCACTGCTCGCCAAGTCTCCTTCTACCCCTGCCTGCAGGTGGACATACAAAGGCTGGAGCGAACAACATCTCGTCCTTCTGTTCCCCATCCCTGTTTTGCCTGCAGGACCGACTCCTGTTTCTAAACTTAGGCCAGGTTCTCCAAGGCGGATGTCCTGCTCCCAGAACCCAGATGACCACTTTCTGAGGCCTGTCCTCTCTTGCTTTGTCCCCCTCCCCACCCACCTCCTGATGCACCTGATCCAGAGTCCACGGGTTCCAACTCTAGACCTTGTTAACTCTCTTCTTGTCTCCTGAGATGGTCCTCAGTTTCAGCTCAACACGAAGATGAAGGGTCAAAGTTGTCCCTCCCCTCACTGGTCACTGAATACCCACCGCCACTGCAGAGCGAGGGAGGAGGGGCGAAGGCGGAGGCTGGGACCCCCAGGGAGGCGGCCGCTGCTGGGATCCTGGCCGGGATGATGGCTGCACAGTTGGGGAGTCGTGGTCAGATTCTGGATCTATTTTGAAAGAGGGTCCAGTGGGTTTCCTGGTGGCTTCCACATGGGACATGAGAACAGAGGCAGGGTTAACTCTGGGGTTTGGGCCTGAGCACATGGAAGGGTGGGGTTGCCACCCATTGCTCTTCACTGACAGAGAGAAGGGAACCTAAGGAGAATCTCAGAGGCAGGGGCAGCAGAGGAGAGATGAGTTTGGGGCTGAGAAGTCTGCCACTTCCCCTGCCACACTGAGCAACAGCTGGGGGTGGGCGGGAGGTGTCAGTCCAGGCGATCTCGACAGATGGGTGAGACCTCCAAGGGGTGAGTGTAGATAAAGACAGGGACCAAGAATGGGGAGAAGAAGCCAAAAGCATGCGCTGGGGACACTGGTGGGGGGCAGAAACCCCTCCCCAAAATAAACTCCAGCTCGATCCCCTGGCTGGAGACCAAACAGCAGGGACTTAACTGGGGAAGGTCAATCTCTGTGGTGGAGGGGCGAAGGCAGAGGCTGGGTCTAAAACCCCAGATCTTAGATGCCACAGACCACAGTCCTGGAGGAGAAAGGGGCTTGGGGATTGAAATCAGTACCACTCACCAAACAGCCCAGCCTTGGGTCGTGCCTTTACTGAAGTGGGGTCTCCCCAACCCTGTGATTGATGTGGGCCCCCACTGACAGTCTCCGCTACCCTAGCTCAAGCACCTGAGGGCGCCGCAGAGGGCAGAGTGGGAGAGAAAGGATGCACTGCCCCAGTTCCCACAGCCAGATGGACCCGGCCACCTAGGGCCTGCCTCTAGGTCGGCACTGGAGACCCTTCCACCTACCAGCGCGAGATCCGGAAGGCGGGGAAAATGTGGGGCCTTTTATCCCGTGACTGGGCCGCCAGGCCACGCCCACCGCGGACGGTGGCTGCCACGCCCACAGACCACCAAGTACTGCGGTCAGCCACGCCCGTCAGCCGTGCCGACCACGCCCACCGACCACACCCACCACGTCCTGTGGTTGGCCACGCCTGTCGGCCACACCCACCATGAGCTGTGGTTGGCCACACCCACCATGAGCTGTGGTTGGCCACGCCTGTCGGCCGCACCCACCATGAGCTGTGGTTGGCCACGCCTGTCGGCCACACCCACCATGAGCTGTGGTTGGCCACACCCACCATGAGCTCCAGCGCAATCAGCAGCTCACTTCCGTCAATGCAACCTGAGTATGTTCCCCCCGCGGAAGGCGCTGGGGAGGAAGTAGGCTCAGAGCTGGGATCAAGACATCTATCCCCTGCTCCCCACCCGCTAGCCCCTGCCCAAACATCCTAGGAGGGACCCACACACAAAAGACGGAAGCAAAGCTGTTCTGGCTGAAAGGGTCGGGGAGCCCAGAGCCCACCTGCTCAGCCTCACTAGGACAAGTAGGGGGTGCTCTGCCCTGGAGAATGATGGGAGCCCACTCAGTCTTTCAAACCACCCTGCGAGGCCAGTGTCATCGCTGTGCGGATCGGGAAGCGGAGGTTCAGAGAGGACACGGGGCCCTGGAGCAGCAGCCTTGTCAGTCCCCCGGGGGCTTGTTCTTCCTGTGGTTTTCCTGGGCGCACCTCCCCAGGCACAGGATGTCTGTCTGGGAGGCTCGTGCCTTGTTTTGTCTAATTATTTGTCATTTGATTTTAAATATAACTGTACATTATGTTTTATTTCATGTTATATCTTGCTGTTCTGATTACATTATTTTTAGCACAAAGAACCTAGACCCACCTCCTGTGCCTGCCTGGAGTCACCTCCTGTGCCAGCTTGGGGCACCAGGAGTGGGGTTAGGACAGGCCCTCTCCCCACCAGCTCCCCCAGCCTCTTAACAGCTCATCCAGTCATTGAATGGAAAGACCATCAGGGCCTGCCCCTGAGCCCCCAGGATGGGAGTAGGTAGGTTTAGTCACTAAGTCGTGTACAACTTGAAAGGTTGTTGTTGAACCATGTCGCCGGGATTCTTGGCCCCCGGAGGAGAAGAATTCAATCCGGGGCCAGAGACGAGGCTTGATAGCTCAGAGCTTTTGTGTAATAAAGTTTTATTAAAGTATAAAGGAGAGAGAGAAAGCTTCTGACATAGGCATCAGAAGGGGGTAGACAGAGTACCCGCTTGTTAGTGTTAGCAACGAAGTTATATACTCTCCAATGAATCCAAAGAATGTCGAGGTTGTAAAGACCTCACTAGACCTACTCCCATAATTTACATTTTAAGATAACAGAATTAGCCAGAAGGTTTAATCCAGAGACTGTCCTCAGGCAGAATACATTATTGTTATATAATCCTAAGGAATGTAGAGAAGGAAAAAAAGTTTGTCCTTTCTTCCTCCTTGAGAATTCTAGACCCCTCTGTCCTTGGGGACCCCTAGACTTCTTATCAACCTGCCTAGGAAATGACTCTCTCAGACTCTTGCAACCCCCGTGGGCTGTAGCCCACCAAGCTCCTCTGCCCATGGGCTTTCCCATGTAAGAATGCTGGAGTGGGTTGCCATTTCCTTCTCCAGCATATTCCCAACTCACAGTCTCCTGCACTGCAGGCAGACTCCTTACCAACTGAGCCTCCAGGGGTGGGTATGAAATGAAATAACAGCAACAACAGCAAAATGTTTCCGGCCGCGCCAGGCGCACGCGAGGCCTTAGCTTCTAAGCGCGAGGGCCACTGCGGGGAAAGCACTAAGTCCTAACCACTGGACCACCAGGGAATTCCCAAAATAAAATATAAGTTCCCAAAGTATTGAAATATGAATGCAGCCAATCAAAAGGATGCCACAACACGAAGGAAGCAGGACTCCAGCGCCCCCAGGAGGCTGGGCTGGAGGCCAGCCGGCCTGCGGTTCTGTTCTGCAGACTCACTGACAAAGGGAAGGGACGCAGACTCCCAGCACCCAGGAAATGCCCCTCTGGCTTTTGCTGGGGACTTCATGAGCTGCCTCAAAGGGATGCCCAGAGGCCCTGACCCCCTCAGCCTCCTTTCTCCAGATTGTTAGACCCGGAATCCCACACATCACGTTCCCCTGGGGCTGCAAGTCCATCTCCTCTGTGGAGACCCAGAAGAGGAAGTGGCCTGGCCCCTGCCTGGGAGCCCGGTCTGACCGCCTGCGGGGCGGGCAGCCTCCCACACTGGTTTCACCTGTGACGCAGTGGGGAGGGTCTTTGAATTTCTTCTTGCCGAGAAGCTGACCTGGCCAAGCCGTGGAGAATGTCAATTACCCTCCTTGCTCCCAGTCTGCATGACGCTCTCCCCTGCATGAGTCAACACTCCTCATTTCTCTTCTTGCCCCCATCCCCTCCTGACTCTTCTGAGCAGTTTCTAAGCAGACGAATCCCCCTGCCTTGGGGTCTTCACTTGATATTTCCAGAAAGAAGAAAGGAAGGGAGGAGTGGGGGAAGAGATGGACGTGCACACTTAGCCGTTCAGTCGTGTCCAGCTCTTTCGACCCCATGGACTGTAGTCTGCCAGGCTCCGCTGTGATGGGATTCTCCCCTTTCCTTCTCCAGGGGCTCTTCCCAACCCAGGGACTGAACCCAGGACTCCCGCATTGCAGGCAGACTCTTTACCAACTGAGCCACCAGGGAAGCCCAGGGGTGAAGGGAGGAAGGAACCAAGTAGGGTAAAGCCCCACCCTCAGCTCGGTGCCTAGGCTCAGATGGGAGGCACATCTCTGTTGGGGGTGGGGGCAGCCTGCAGCAGAAGCTGGGGCTTAGAAGACACTCAGAAGGCATTTGCCAGAAGCTTCCATCACGGCTGGGGTGGCCCCTCCTGCAGCCTAGACGTGCAAGCGGACGGGGGAGAGGTGCAAGGCTGGGAGCTGCTGGCTTCAGCACAGCCTCACCACAGTCTCACACCCCATTTCCTTCCGTCCTCTTTGAACAAGCCCGTGAGAAGCTGCTGGGGATCCCCAGGTGCCACTTGTGGGGCTGAGAAAGTTCTGGTTTGGGGTCAGCCGCCTACTGCCTCCTGGATGTTCTTAGTAAGCCTCTTCCTCTCCCAGAACCATCCAGAACTGTCCCTGTGCAGGTGCCGGGCCGGTCTGAGCCGAGCTGAGCTGTAAGTGCGAAATGCACCCTGGGAAGTAAAGACAGTTGCTGTTCAGTTGCTCAGTTGTGTCCGACTCCTTGCAACCCTGTGGACTGCAGCACGCCAGGCTTCCCCGTCCTTCCCCTTCTCCCAGAGTTTGCACAAACTCCTGTCCATTGAGTTGGTGGTGCCATCCAACCATCTCTTCCTCTGTCGTCCCATTCTCCCACCTTCAGTCTTTCCCAGCATCGAGGTCTTTTCCAATGAGTTCATTCTTCGCATCAGGTGGCCAAAGTATTGGAGTTTCAGCTTCAGCATCAGTCCTTCCAGTGAATATTCAGGACGGATTTCCTTTAGGATTGACTGGTTTGATCTCTTTGCAGTCCAAGGGATTCTCAAGAGTCTTCTCCAGCACCATAATACAAAAACATAAATTCTTTGGTCTTTCTTTATGGTTCAACTCTCACATCCATACATGACTACTGGAAAAACCATAGCTTTGACTGTACAGACCTTTGTTGGCAAAGTGATGTCCAGGTTTGCTATAGCTTTCCTTCCAAGGAACGAGTGTCTTTTAATTTTGTGGCTGTGGGGGAAAAAATGCAGAGTATCTCATTAGTGAATTTTATACTGATTGCATGTCAAAATGATGCTTCAGATGTGTCAGTTAAATCAAATATATATTAAAACCAGTGTCACCCATTTCATTTTACTTTTTCAATGTGGCTACTAGAGCACCAACCAGTCCATCCTAAAGGAGATCAGTCCTGGGTGTTCACTGGAAGGACTGATGTTGAAGCTGAAACTCCAATACTTTGGCCACTTGATGCAAAGAACTGACTCATTTGAAAAGATCCTGATGCTGGGAAAGACTGAGGGCAGGAGGAGAAGGGGATGACAGGATGAGATGGCTGGTAGGCATCACCAACTCAATGGACATGAGTCTGGGTAAACTCCAGGAGTTAGTAATGGGCAGGGAGGCCTGGAGTGCAGCAGTCCATGGGGTCGCAAAGAGTCGGACACGACCGAGTGTCTGAACTGAGCTGAACTGAACTAGAACACTTTAAGTTATATGTGGGGACTTCCCTCGTGGTCCAGTGGTTAAGAAATCTGCCTTCCAATGCAGGAGACACAGATCTGATCCTTGGTTGGGGGAACCAAGATCCCACATGTGTACCGCAACTCCTGAGCCTGCGTGTCACAGGCCGATGCAGCCAAATAAATAAATAAAAAGTACATACGTGGCTGTCATTCTGTTTGTATTGGAGGGCACTGTTCTGGAGAGTTCTAAGGCCTTGAGTGCTATATGAGTGTGATACCACCCCATATACACACACACACAGTAAGGAGGATCTTGACCTTGTTTTCTGGTTGACTGATGAGTTAAGGAAGCATGATATTTAAGGTGGGCCGAGCCGGGCTTGCCTTGCTCTCTTTGGGTCTCCCAGAGCCTGCCTGGGAAAGCCAGAGAGGATTGGAGCTGATTGGGTCCAGTTCTCAGAGTTTGCCTTCCCCAGAACCCCCACTCTGCAGAAACAGGGTCAGTGTCGATGACTTAACCTTCCGGTGGAGGTCCCTGACAAAGTCACTTCCTTCCTCAGCTTCCAGAGCTGAGATGCCACCAGCAGCAGCAGGCGCACCCTGTCCAGCCCAGGCCTGGCAAGTGCCGGCCTCACAGGGGCTGGAGGCGGTCACCACCCAGCAGCCCTAGACTCTTCATCCCCGAGGAGGCTCAGCTTGACAGATGCACTCCCCCAGTCTCAGTGACCCAAGGCTGGCTGCAGGAAGTGGAGCCGCCCCTGGTGAAAAGCCCAGGATGGGGGTCAGGGATCTGGGTATGGGGCAGCAGGGTGGAGCCTCTGGGAATGGGGCTGGCTAGGGAGAGGGCCCTGGCTCTCCCTCAGGTCAGGACAGGCCCCTCTGAGCTGGTCACCGGGGCTCCAGGCTTCCACCTAGGAGCTGGCCACAGTCTGTCCTTCTCACGCAAATTTACCCCCAAGGCTGTGGTCCTCTCCGCCTTTTGAGCCACGGAATATCAAACTTCCAACAGGCTGGGTGGAACCGCTAACAAGGTGGTCACCCCTCTCCCCACACCCACGCCCCCCCGCCCCCAGGGTCTCCGCTGCTGGACCCAGCCCTCCATTCTGTTCCCACAGTGCTATTTCAGCTCAGTTCACCCTTGTACTGGTGGCTCAGACAGCAAAGAATCTGCCTGCAATACAGGAGACCCAGGTTCGATACCTTGGTCAGGAAGATCCCTCAAAGAAGGGAATGGCAACGTGCCTGGAGAATCCCATGAACAGAGGAGGCAGTCCCTGGGGTCACAAGAGTCGGACACGACTGAGCAACTTTCTCCTTCACACCTGTACCTTTGTCCCCCGACCTTCCACAGCCCTCATCCATCCCAAGCCTCCCAGCTCTCCCACCGTCCCTCCTCCCTACATCCCCTGTGAGCTCTCCATCCCCTGCCCCTCCACCAGACAGTCTTCTCAAATTGAGATTCTGCCCGAGACCCAGCCCAGCGTTCCCTCCTGGGGCACCTCCCTCGAATTCCAGAATGCCACCCGGCCCCCACCCTACTTGGTTGGCCTAAAGGGACTCTCGGTGCCAATTAGGAGAAGGCGCCTCCTGTGGTTGCAGAGGAGGGATGCGGAGGAAGTGGGGGTGCGGCCCTCCACCCCACCCCCCAGCAGTTACAACCATGCCTGCCGTCTGTTCCTCACTGGCCGGATGTCCCCCTCTGACCGAGAGCTCTGGGCGCACCGCTGGGCCGCAGGTGCTGCCCACTGCTGCTTCCAGGCTAAAGCGCCCAGTGGATGACGCAGTAGAATTGGGGATGTGCAGGCATCCGTGAGTGGACCAGTCTGGGAGGGCTGCTGTGTGACCACCCTGGGGTCACCCAGCAGAGAAGTGGGGAAGGACGGGGGCCTGTGGAAATGGGGGGACAGGTGGGCAGCCGCCTGGAGGTCCTGAGGGCTCTGTTGAGATTGTGCAGAGCTGAGGCCAGTGGCCACTTAAATACAGATAAGTCAGAGACCCTGCTGGTTTCCTAGGACCGCCATGGCCACTACTGAGCGCTGTGATGGATGGACTGAAACGTGTCCCCTGAAGTTCATCTGGTGAAGCCCTGACCCCGGGAGTCCAGGGACTGTTTGATGACAGAGCCTTTACGGAGGTGTGTGTGCTCAGCCCCTCAGTCATGTCCAACTCCTCACAGCTGCATGGACTGTAGCCCACCAGGCTCTTCCATCCACGGAATTATACCAGCAAGAATACTGGAGGGGGTTGCCATTTCTTCCTCCAGGGGATCTTCCTGACCCAGGGATTGAACCCTCATCTCCTCTGGCTCCTGCATTGGCAGGCAGATTCTTTACCACTGAGCCACCTGGGAAGCCCCTTTAAAGAGGGGATTAAGGTTCAGTGAGGCCACGTGGGTGGGCCCTCATCTGTGTGCCTGATGTCCTGATAACTAGGGGGATTTGACCCATGAAGAGACAGCAGGGATGTTGAGTATAAAGAGGAGACAGTGGAAAGACACGGAGAGAGGATGGCCATCTACAAGCCAAGGAGAGAGGTCCCGGCAGAGCCCAGCCTTGCCAACACCTTGATCTGGGCCTTCCAGTCTCCAGAACTTTGAGAAAGAAATATGTGCTGTTTAAGCCCCTCAGGCAATGGCATTTCCTTATGGGAACCTGAGCACACTAACACAGGGGCTTGGAATAGAAATGCATCGTCCACAGCTCTGGGTGTCGGAACTCCGGAATCAAGGTGTCCGGCCGGCTCCGGTCTAGGCGTCTCTCCCAGCTGCTGGTGCTTCCTCGGAGACGGCAGCAGGACTCCAGTCTGCCCGTGGCGTGCGTCTGTATTCAGATCTCTTCTTCTTAGAAAGACCTTGGCCATGTCAGATCAGGGCCCACCCTAATGGCCTCACCTTAACTTAGTTACCTTTGAAAAGACCCTATTTCTAAATAAGGTTACATTCTGAGGCCGTGGAACTTAAGGCTTTGGCCTGGGAATTTGTGGAGACACAAATCAATCTGTTAAGGACTGAACTATGCCCCCTCAAATTCATATGCTGAATGCCTAAGCCCCATGTGACTCTGTTTGGAATTGACCATGTACAGAGGTAATTAAGGATACGTGAGGCCATGAGATGTGCGTGCTTAGTTGCTACAGTTGTGTCCAACTCTTTGCGACCTTGTGGACTGTCGCCCACCAGGCTCCTCTGTCCACGGGATTGCCCAGGCAAGAATCCTGGAGTGGGTTGCCATTTCCTCCTCCAGAGGATCCTCCCAACCAAGGGATCAAACCCCGTCTCCTGCATTACATAACAGAAAGGCCCTAATCCGAGACACAGAGACCTCTCACTCGCCTGTCTGTCTGTCTATCTGTCTGTCTCTCTTTTCACACACACTCAGAAAAAGGCTCTGTGAGGACAAAGCAGGAAGACAGTGTCTGCAAACCAGAAACCAGACCTGGCAGCACCTTGACCTCGGACTTCCGGCCTCCAGAACCGTGAGAAAATAAAATTTCGCTCTTTAAGCCGCTCATCCTGTGGGTTTTTTTTCTTTTCATGGCAGCCCAAGCAGACTAAAACAGAGCCCATAGCAAAGCCTTGTCTATTAAGTCATTCTGTTACAAGTTACAGAAACTCAAATTAAACCACTCTAAACAAAAAGAAAAGGTCTTAGGTTGATAACCGAACAGACCGAGACCCAGGCACTACAGGACCAAAGAGTTTTCTCTCTGGCTGTTTCTTTCTTTCCCGCTTTCTGCATCTGCCTCACCTGGATCCGTTCTCCCCAAGGAGGCTCTGTCTGGGGTAATTCCTCACTAGCATGGGGGGCTGTGGCCATGCCAGGCCAGCTCTCTGCCCGCCTTGGCATCTTCTGTGGGAGAAAGTACCTCCTGCAGGAGGTCAAGGTGCTGAGGGGCTCAGTGGCCAAGACCACACTCAGGGTGGGGGTGGGCATCTCAAAAAAAAAAAAGAACCCCAAAGTGATCACAGCATTGTGTTTTCAGATTGTGGTGCTTTTGAACTGTGGTGTTGAAGAAGACTCTTGAGAGTCCCTTGGACTGCAAGGAGATCAAACCAGTCAATCCTAAAGGAAATCAACCCTGAATATTCATTAGAAGGACTGATGCTAAAGCTGAAGCTCCAATACTTTGGCCATCTGATACAAAGAGCTGACTCTGGAAAAGACCCTGATGCTGGGAAAGATTGAAGGCAGGAGAAGGGGCCAACAGAAGATGAGATGGTTGGATGG
Organism: Nanger dama; assembly: GCA_917880005.1. Lineage (NCBI taxonomy): Eukaryota > Metazoa > Chordata > Mammalia > Artiodactyla > Bovidae > Nanger > Nanger dama. Next base: position 3,517,980 of record CAKJTW010000063.1, on the reverse strand, counting down.
CATCTCTGACTCAACGGATGTGAGTTTGAGCAAGCTCCAGGAGATGGTGAAGAACAGGGAAACCTGGTGTGCTGCAGTCCATGAGGCTGCAAAGAGCTGGACTCAACTTAGTGACTGACTTGAACAACAAGTAATCACGAAGGGACCTGGGAGCCAACTGAAAGAGCACCTAATGGCCCAAACTGGAGCAAGCTGAGCAAGAAAATAAATAACCTAGTCTTAGATTACAACCCAAAGCAGAACATAAAGATGCACGAGTCCATAGTCATAGAAATAAATGATGGAATAAATAAATAAATAAATGTGAGGAAAGGGATGAATCTCTCACACAGAAGGATTCTAGATAATTTACGTAGCTGCTCTGCCCTCGAGGAGATGGGCACAGCTCCCTCCTCCTCAGGGTGAGCTTCACAGTGACTTCCTTCCAGAGACCCCAGTGTGGGAAGCGGAAGATAACTTTTTTTTTTTTTTTTGGTCAGGAGAAACCTGACCAACATCACAGTCGGGTTATAAATGTCCACGTCAACTGGGATGTTGATAGCACGTGCCTGCGGTACAACGTGATGGAAATTAAATTTTGCCTCTGTTGTCGTCCCTCCCAAATCCCATAACCCCGATGTAATCACAAGAAAAACATCTCTCAAGTCCTGGTTGACATCTTATGAAACACTCCACCGAGTCATCCTCAAATATCAAGGTCGTACAAACGAAGAAAGTCTAAGAAACTGACACAGCCGAGAGGAACTCAGGTTGCCGTGACAACTGAACGCGATGTGGTGTCCTGGGAGGGATCTCGGAATGCAGAAAACTAAGGGACTCTGAATAATGTATGCAACTTTGTGAGAAATAATACGCCAGTATAGATTCAATTATCGTGACAAACGTACCCCGCTGATATCAAGTGTTAAGAATAAGAGACACCATGTAACGTTTACAAGTGCTCTCTGGATGATCTTCATAATAATTCTGAAGCTCTCCTCAAATAAAAGGGTGATTTAAAAGTTTAAATAATAGGGGGACCAGTGAGATTCTGTGAGGGTTAATTTTCTGTGTCACCATGATTGGCCATGAGGTACCCTGACCAAACAGCCTTTCCAGTGTGCCTAGGAGGATGTTTCTGGATAAGATTACCACTTGAATCAGTGGACTCTGTCAAGCCAATGACCCTCACCACTGGGAGGTGCGCATCATACAGGCCACAAAAATGACCCAAGAGCTTCCCCGTGTGCCCTGAAGGAGACGGTCATCTGCAGAGCTCGTGTGCCCTGAAGGAGACGGTCATCTGCAGAGCTCGTGTGCCCTGAAGGAGACGGTCATCTGCAGAGCTGCCGGGCTGGGACTGCTGACCCTCAAACAGCTCATCCTGTGATCAGCTGAATTACTGAACTCTCAGCCTCAAAGGGCAGCTCCTGTTAAAGCCCGGACATTAAACCCGTGCTGCACACCGAAAGTTAACATGACATCGTTAACCAAATACGTGCCTGTGCGTGCGCATGCTCAGTCGCGTCTGACTCTCTCTGACCCCATAGACTATAGTCCGCCACGCTTCTCTGTCCATGGGATTTTCCGGGCAAGAATACTGGAATGGGCTGCCATTTCCTCCTCCAGGGGCTCTTCCCTGACCCAGGGATTGAACCCGTGACTCCTGCAGCTCTTTCATGAGCAGGTGGATTCTTTATCACAGAACGACCTGGAAAGCCCCAGTATAAAGTAAAATGTTTTAAAAACAAAATAAAAAAACTTTTTAATATTAAATGTAGAGCTTGAGTTACATAATTGTTTTAGATGGCAATTGCAGACCATTATGTACATTAGCATATTCTAACACTGCACACTGTTCTAGTAAATAAAGAGACATTTGGGCTTCCCCGGTGGCTCAGCGGCGTAAAGAATACGCCTGCGAGGCAGACGACACAGCAGATGTGGCTTCCATCCCTGGGTTGGGAAGATCCCCTGGAGAAGGAAATGGCAACCCACTCCAGTGTTCTTGCCTGGAGAATCCCATGGACACAGGAGCCTGGGGGCTACAGTTCAAAGGTTCGCAAAGAGTCGACTGAGCAACAGAACATGCATTCTTTTTCATGGCTGCGCTGGGTGTCGGCTGCCGTGTGCAGGCTTTCTCGAGCTGCAGCGAGCAGAGGCTGCTCTCTAGTTGCAGTGTGCCGGCTTCTCATTGCGGTGGCTTCTCTTATTGCAGAGTGCCGTCTCTAGGAACAAGGGATCAGCAAACAGGCTTAGTTCCTCTGAGGCAGATGAAATCTTCCCTGACCAGGGATCAAACCCATGTTCCCCGGATTGGCAGGCGGATGCTTAACCACTGGAGGACCAAGGAAGTCCCTAGATACATTCTTAAATGTTTTCCCAAAAAGTAATAAAGTGAAGGTGTTGACCGTGGGGCAGGAGGACGTGAGGAGAAACCCCTGATGAACTGGGAACGTGGAGCCTCAGATTCTGATGGTCTTCTCTCCCAGTAGCAGGGTCTGCCCACCTTGCAGGGCTGTTGGCCTCTCCAGGGTAGGAACCCGACTTTCTACGTCGGTCTGCAGAGATGAAAACTGCTGGCTTCCTGAGGCAGGTGTCATGCAGGACAAGGTTGACTCTCCTCAGGACCCATCTCATCACCCCTCTTTGCTTCTAGACCTATTTTTTGTTGTTGTTAGTCTCTCAGTCATATCGACCCCATGGACCCCTGCCAGGCTCCTCTGTCCATGGGATTCTCCAGATAAGAGTATGGATTCTCACTCTAGTATGGATTCTCCATACTAGAGTGGGTTGCCACGCCCTCCTCCAGGGCATCTTCCCTACCCAGGGGTCGAACCCGGGTCTCTCTCATTGCCGGCAGATTCTTTACCATCTAAACCACCAGGTAAGCCCATTACTAGAATCTAGTCCCAGGAGAAATGGTGCAAAGCATGGTTCAGGAGGGGGAGCCCTGTTTGTAAGAGAACTACGTGAGTTTCCTAACTCACAGACAGAAACCAGGAGACGTGGTGGGAATCGATACTAGGGGTATGGGGTATGGGGGAAGAAAAATATGTTGGTTAGGCTGACTTTTTTGACGTGGACTCACTATGCTGAAATTCTACATTCATAGAGCAGCTTGGAAAGTTAGAAAGGGCTCTGATGGCTCCAACATGGACCCAAAGGTGGTCCAATCTGAGTGAACTGCACCATTCCTTGCTTGAATGTACAGAGAGGGGCTCAGAGGCCTAGGGAGACTGGGAGGTCAGAGCGGCTTTATCACTGAAGATCTACGCACCGCAGTGAGGGTCCAGAAGGCACCTTTCACTGAGACTGTGAGGAATCATTTGCTGACAGGAGTCCAGCCATCCCCGCTGGGCTCTGTGATTGCCCTGCTCTGTAGATCGGACCTCCCGGGAGCTGGGCTCACTGAGGTGGGAGGTCTGAATGCAAGGGGGGGACTGGGCCACGGGGTCCCTGGGGCCACCGGGCACTCGCCCGCCAAAGGCAGGAGGCGGGGGCACAGCGTCAGAGCCGCGGCGAGGATGGTCCAGCCCGTGCAGACCTCTGGCTGATGATCCTGGAGAACCCAGCTTATCATGAACTAGTTGCTTTTTCTGATGCACTGCAGATATCCAGCCAAGAGATCTGAAATCTAGTTTTGTGAAAAATGTAAACAGTTTTTGTGAGGGCAAACTCTTGACTGCAGAATCAATCCCTAGAGTCATGACATCCTTTCTGTCTTGGAATATCTTCAATTTGCCTTCCATGATAATGTCTATGATAAACGGAAAATGAGTTTTTGAGTCATTATAGCCTCTTAGAGAAAAAATTTCTCCTTTCAGCTGTCTTCCATATACTGGGTACAATTTCAGACCATATACTGTAATAAGAAGTAGAGCCTTTGGTTCTTTACTTATGTAAAAGCTCTGTGGAGGCATGGGTCAGCAGTGGGCTGCCCTGGGGACGGGGCCACCAGCAGCAGCAGTCTTGGGAGGTGCAGGGATCGTGATGTTTCTAGAAGGGAAACAGGCAGGAAGCCTGCTCAGTTCTTACTTGGGCTCTATAAACAGAGCATTTCTGGGTCAAGGGAACACATGACTGACCGCAGAGTCACGGCCCCTCAGTGGATTCCCAGACTTGGGGCAGTTTGCAGACCCGGGACCCCTGAATGAAGGGGAGGCCAGGTCCCAGCACAGTGCTGAAATGTGTCAGGTTACGTTTTCTCCTTCCTTCCTTCCTTCCATCCCTAGACCACTGCACCCTGGGGAAAAGGGGTAAATTGGACCTTTGAGGCTACTGGACACTGGTTCTGGACTGATTCCAGGAGACCCCAGATGCCACCATGGCTCTCCAGACTAGGGTTTATAGAGGTCAGGTGACCAATGGAGTTTTAGCTCAAGTCTGTTTCACAGTGGGTCCCCAAGCCCGTCTTGTGGTCACTTTCCCATTCTGTGCATAATTGGAAAACACACACTCAGCAGCAGGCAGAGTTCCACGTTGGTTCTCTGATCCGTGGAGTAACGGCTCTGACAGTGGGAAGGGCCGAGTGGAAGCCCCTAGAACAGACTCTACCCAGGACAGTAGTGAACCCTGGAGGGATGCGTAGATGTATGCCATCATCAAAGATCTGAATGATGCCAGCTGGCGATGCCCACCGCATCCCAATTAGCTCATCTATTTGGCCTGTGCGAAGACAGGTGGATCTTGAGAATGACCGAGAATTGTCATTGGCTTAACCAGGTGGTAACTCCAATCACAGCTGCTGCACCAGATGTGGCGTCATTGCTTGAGCAAACTGACACTTCCCCTGGCACCTGGCATGCAGCTACTGCTCTGGCAAACGTCTTTCCCCTCATCTCTGTCCATGAGGCTTAGCAGAAGCCAGATGCCGTCAGCTGGCAAGACCATGCACACCGCACTGCCCTGCCTCGGGGGTGAATCAGCTCTCCCACCTGGGCCATCATTTAGTTCACAGGGACCTCAGCCACTTTTCTGTCCAGAGGCATCACCCTGGTCCAGTATACTGATGCCATTATGCCGACTGAGGGGCTTCCCCGGTGGTGCTAGTGGACCAGAGTGTGTCTGGAAAACAAGAGGTACCTTAGAGGGTCTCTTAGTTTAGTGTTTCCAGGCAGGACCACCAGTGGCCCAGACCCTTTAGGAATGAAGGTTTGGTCACCCCACCATATAAAGAACCACAACCAGCTAAGGGGCTTACAGAAGGCAAAGAGAAAAGAGCAGGCCGTGGAAGTAGGTCATTGTGAACACCAGCCGTGGTCACGTGGCCCATTCCCATTCCAGAAACAAGGAGTGTCATCGTCGTCAGTCTTCCTCCCTTGCTGTGGATATGTGCCTGCTTCCTTCCCCCTCTCATTCCCTTATCATATAAGGTATATTGACTTTGCATCACGGTAGTTAAATATTGTTCATTTTATATCAGAGCATGTTTGTAACATCGAGGAGAGAGGATACATCAGTTAAGGACCTTACCTCCACCCCTAGGGGAAGAGCTAATGTTCTTCTGTTGTACACAGGATAGTTACATCGTTAGGCAGAATCATGACCCTGTTCTAACTTATCTGGAGATAAAGTAGGGTTTTAGGAGGTTTGTGTGGTGCCAGGTTGACAAAGAATGGACTTGTGATGGTTAATTCTGTGCCAACTTGGCTGGTGCAGAAAGTGCCCAGATTAAGCTCTGTTTCCGAGCGTGTATGTGAAGGTGCTCTGGATGAGACTGGTATCTGAATCAGCGGACTTGGCAGAGAAGTTGCCCTCGATGTGGGTGGGCATCATTCAGTCTATTGAAGGCTTGAATAGAAGAGAAGGGGGGTGGAGGAGGGATTTCTCCTCTTTTTTTCCCCTGCTTCACTGTTGATTCCTGCCATCTCCTCCTGCCATCAGGCTGGGATTCACACCATCGGCTTCCTGGTTCTCAGGTGTTTAGACTCAGGCTGAACTGCACCACCAGGTCTCCTGGGCCTCTAGCACACTGTGGGATTTCCCAGCCTCCAAAACTGAGTGAACCAAGTCCTCGTGAGAAATCCCCTTTGACATACTCAAATATCCTAGGGGCTCTGTGTCTCTGGAGAACACTAATACAGCTCCTTAAAGGAACACTGGATGCGCAGGCACTGTGTGTCTGCGCACAATCTTAAATCTCACATCAAAACACATTCTGGGTCCTGGATGAACATAAGATTCAGATACATGTGAATATTATATTATATATATTATCTGTATATTTTAACAAAGCTATAAAGTACAACTAAGAAAGTTGTGGTAGATATTTATATAATCTTTCAATAAAGTTTTTCCTGAATATCACTTTGAAGGGCAAAACCCATAAAATATATCTCTTACTACATAAAATTTAACCTCTGCATAGGGCTGATAGGCACATGAAAAAATGCTCCGCATCGCTAATTAGAGAAACGCAAATCAAAACTATAATGAGGCATACCTCACGCCAGTCAGAGTGACCCTCAGCAAAAGTCAACAAAAACAAGTTCTGTAAAGGGTGTGGATAAAAGGGAGCCCTCCCGCACTGTGGGGGAACGTAAGTTGGTGCAGCCATTATGGACCACAATGTGGAGTTTTCTCAGAAGATGAAAAACAGAGCCACCACATGATTCAGACAGAGACACGCACCCACTATGTTCATAACAGCTCTTTTCACAATGGCTAAGACACAGAAACAAGTCAACTGTCCATCAACAGAGGAATGGATAAAGATGTGGCACAGATACACAACTGAATACTACTCAGGCGATGGCACCCCACTCCAGTGCTCTTGCCTGGAAAATCCCATGGACGGAGGAGCCTGGTGGGCTGCAGTCCATGGGGTCGCCAAGAGTCGGACACGACTGGGCGACTTCACTTTCACTTTTCACTTTCATGCACTGAAGAAGGAAATGGCACCCCACTCCAGGGTTCTTGCCTGGAGAATCCCATGTATGGAGGAGCCTGGTGGGCTGTAGTCCACAGGGTCGCTAAGAGTCAGACACGACTGAGCGACTTAGCAGCAGCAGCAGCCATAAAAAGCATGGAATACTGCCATCTGTACAACACGGATGAGCCTAGAACTTTTCATACTAAGTGAAGTAAATCAGAAATAGAAGGACAAATATCACGTGCAATCACTTATTTGCAGAATCTAAAATATGCCACAAACGAACCTGTCTACAAACCAGAAACAGATCACAGACGTCAAGAACAGGCTTGTGGTTGCCAAGGGGGCGGGAGTGGGGAGGGGAGGACTGGGAGTTTGGGGTTAGTACATGCAAATTATTACACAGAGAATGGATAAAAAACATGGTCCTACTGTGTGTCACAGGGAACTATATTCAATATCCTGGGATAAACCAGAATGGAAAAGAATATAAAAGAGCACATATGTGTATATATATATATATAGGTAGATAGATAGATATCTGAGTCACTTTGCTACACAGCAGAAATTAACATAATATTGCAAATCAGCTATACTTCAATAAAAAATTTTATGTAACCCTTGTGTGGCTAACAAGAAAAAATAATATACATATTAATAAAAAGCAAATAATTATCTCATATATATTGTATTCCAGGCACTGTTATAAGCATGTTGCTAACTCATACAATCCTCATAACAAGCCTAGAGAGTGTTAATATTTCCCCCAATTATAGATGAAAAGGGCTTCCCAGGCGGCACTAGTGGTACAGAACCCACCTGCCAACACAGGAGATAACAAGAGATGTGAGTTTGATCCCTGGGTCAGGAAGATTCCTTGGGAGTAGGAAATGGCACCCTACTCCAGTATTCTTGCCTGGAAAATTCCATGGGCAGAGGAGCCTGGAGGGCTGCAAAGAGTCCATGGGGCCACCAAAATCAGACACAGCTGAGCAAATACACAACCACAGATGAAAAACAAAGGCTCCGGTAGATAAAGGATGAACCCAAAGTTACACAGTTAGGAGGTGGTAGGGCAATGTGACCAAGTCTTAACCACAAAGAGACACATATCACAGACTGGGAAGCCTGAGAACATTTTGTGAAACACACACAGAAAGCAAAGATGAATATCTTTATGATCGTAACACACGTAGGCACTCTCATCAATAAAGAAAGAAAAAAGACAAACACCTTAAGAGAAAAACAAGCAAATGAAACAATTCAAAAAGGCAATCCACAGAGCAAGTAATTCAGTCAATGCCTATAAAAAGATTCAACCCCACCAGTTATCAAAGTGGCAAAAATTCATATGGGCACCTTTCCACCTTATCAAACTGACTCGAATTCATCCCCATGGGGTGTGGATTGCCAGTTGGGTTCTCTAGGAAGTCTGAGATGGAGTTAGATGTTTCTTAGGGACTAGACTTGGGATTGATACCTATGGATGGGAGGGGAGGGCAGCGCAGGACAAAGGGAGGGAGAGACTGCAGTGCAGACCAGGTGGCGGCTCCCACGGGGTGTGCGTGAACTAGAATTGTCCCCTAGAGTAGTCCTGAGTTGGGTGGAATCAGCTGACCTTATAACCCCAGCAGCTGGGATGATGGTCCTTCCAGGAAGAGGCATCTGGATGACTCGTCACAAAAAACAGTAAAATTCATATTAAAAGTTGATTTAAAAATACAGCCCACTTCTCCAGACCCCATGAGAGTGGTGCAAAGGCAGCTCTCCATCATTCTTTTAAGACCTCCATGCCTCCCTCCCTCACCTCCAGGCTCTGCTCTCACATCCCCTTCATGCCATCTGGTTTGGAGACCACCAGACCCTGTATCCAGTGGTCTGCTGCTGGAACGGTTTGTACCAGCTTGCAAGAGTCAGTTGTTCCATTTTTAGGCATGTTGCAAGCTAGTTGTTAAACCACCTATAACTTGAAACAAGCCGTGGTAAGGATATTTACACCATGGAAATGGACTATTGCTACAAATCAAGCCAAAAGAGCGTGTTTTCATCCCTATTCTCCTGATTCACCAAAGAAGCCCAGAACTCCTGGGTCATCTCGTAGGAGTGTGGTCCCCCTGCAGGTTAAGGTCCAGAGGGCCCAGTGAGAGGAGTGGGGGAGGGATGGAAGATGGGTTTGGGTTAGGAGATGAGCAGAATCTGATGGCGAGTATCTCTCCCATGCAAGTTCTCCCCATCTTCTTGATCTGTGTCCAGAAAGACCCGCTCTTGGTAGCATCCTTATTAACAATAAAATGTTTATTTTATTGTTATAAACAATAACAATATTGTTTATTGTTATTTGAAAATGACAAAATTTTTTGTTACACACACACACACACAAAAATTTGTTTGTATTTACTTTCAGGTTATCATCCCTGCAGAGAAGGCGATGGCACCCGCTCCAGTCCTCTTGCCTGGAAAATCCCATGGATGGAGGAGCCCGATGGGCTGCAGTCCATGGGTTCGCGAACAGTTGGACATGACTGAGCGACTCCACTTTCACTTTTCACTTTCATGCTTTGGAGAAGGAAATGGCAACCCACTCCAGTGTTCTGGCCTGGAGAATCCCAGGGACAGGGGAGCCTGGTGGGCTGCCGTCTCGGGGGTCGCACAGAGTCGGAGATGACTGAAGCTATTTCAGCAATATCATCCCTGCCAACTTCCCCCAATCCTCCAGCTCCTGCCTGTGCTCTCTGCAAATCCCTGGTCCACCTTACCAGCCAGCTCCTAGAGATCTTCACCTCTAGTTCATTGCCACCCACTCTAAGCACCTCAAGCTCTGGTTCTGGGTGATCTGCAATCCACAGAGACAATGTCTCCGCCCCTTCGACCTCCACTCCTCTAGTGACCTCACCTCCCGCTCCCCTTTGGCTGCATTCACCCATGTTCATTCTCTCTGCCCAAGGCACTGGCCACACGTGCTAGCCAGTGTGATTTCAAAGACCTAGTGTGGAAAAAAATGTAAAACATCTCACCAATAATTTTTGAGGCCTCATTTAGTCTCAGAAAGTGTTTCCACTTGTATTGACGTATAACCGACAAATAAGAATTATATATGTTTACAGTGTCCATGTGACATTTTGATATAAGCATACATTGTGAAATGGTTACCATAATCAAGCTAACATCTTAAATAGTTTTGGGTGTGCATGTGATGAGAACATTTGAGATCCACTCTCTTAGCAAATTTCAGCATACAATATAATATTATTAACTAAGTCAGACTTACTCATCATGCATAACTGAAACTTGATATGACCAATATGTCCCTATTTACCCCACTCCTCAGCCCCTGATAACCACCATTTACTCTCTGCTTCTATGAGCTGAGCTTGTTTAGATTCCACGAAGAAGTAAGTTATTGCGGTATTTGTCTTTCTATGCTTGGCTTTTCTCACTTAGCATATATACACATATACACACATATATATGGATTTGTATATATCGTTTTAGTCTCTAAGTCATGTTCACATCTTTTGTGACCCCATGGACCCTAGCCCACCAGGCTCCTCTGTCCATGGAATTTCCCGGCAAGGATACTGGAGTGAGTTGCCATTTCCTTCCCCAGGGGATCTTCCTGACACAGATCAGACCTGCAGCTCCTGCATCGGCAGGTGGATTCTTTACCATTGGAGCCACCTGGGAAGCATTTTTTTACAGTGACTGTACCAATTTAAGTTCCCACCAACAACGCACGCCAACAACGTTCGTATCTGCTGAGCTCTACACGTCATTAAAAGCTCTTCCTGATTTTCAGTTGCCCCTCCCCCAGCGAGGCCCTGGCTCCCTTCCTCCCCACTAGGGATCCACAAGCTGTCACTGCAGCTCCCATTGCAGCTCCGGCCTTACCTCGGGTAGGTTTTCAGCTCCCTCGCCTCCCTCTCACTTTACTGTATTTGCCTGGGAAAACCTTGAACTTGGTTAAACCATGGCAGCACCTGTTAAGCTGAAGGAGGATGAAGGGAAACTTGCAAACATCGTGACTGGCCTCACTTTAATTCCCGCACATTGATCTCAAATACGCCCTTAGTGCAGGCTGGCAAGCCTGTCTGCTCTGTTCTCCCCAAAGCCCCAACAGCTCCTTCCTCATTTCAAGACACTGCGTCCAGCTGATGGACTTATTTCCTTTTTCACTGAGAAAGGGAAACCATCCAGGAACATCAACACAGTCCCTTCCACATATGCCCAGCTGCCTGCCCTACGGCACCCTGGCTGTGCCCAAAGGCCAACCCCCACCCCACTTAGATGCCAGCTCCTCAGTCTTTAGCACTTCCCACCAGCCCTCATTCCCTCTCTACTGGATAACTCCCACTATTTCCCATTGAAACAAACAAGAAAACCAACTCATCATTCCTCATTCCATTTCCCTCCTCCTTTCAGTAAGACTTTTGCTATTTCCTATTTCTTCTCTCCTGTTTTCTCTTGAACCCATTTTAAGATGGTAGAGCATCTGCCTACAATGCAGGAGATCCAGGTTCAATCCCTGGGTCAGGAAGATCTCCTGGAGAAGGAAATAGCAACCCACTCCAGTACTCTTGCTTGGAAAATCCCATGGATGGAGGAGCCTGGTGGGCTACAGTCCATGGGGTTGCAAAGAGTCAGACACGACTGAGCCACTTCACTTTCACTTTCACTTTCACTTTCATCTCTTACCACTGCAGGAAACCGCTCCAGTGGCTCCTCTATTTCACCTGGGATAAAAACTAAGTCCTTACAACGGCCAACAAGACCCTGCATGATCCCTGCTCTCCTGCCATCATTGCCCCTCAGCAGCCACTGTTCCACGGAGCAGCCAGGCCAACTATTTTGCGGCTCAGATCACGGAGAACCTGGAGAATATATGTGGACCACAGAAGCAAGAGAATTCCAGAAAAACATCTCTTTCTGCTTTATTGGCTATGCCAAAGCCTTTGACTGTGTGGATCACAATAAACTGTGGACAATTCTGAAAGAGATGGGAATACCAGACCACCTGACCTGCCTCTTGAGAAACTTGTATGCAGATCAGGAAGCAACAGTTAGAACTGGACATAGAACAACAGACTGGTTCCAAATAGGCAAAGGAGTACGTCAAGGCTGTAAATTGTCACCTGCTTATTTAACTTATATGCAGAATACATCATGAGAAATGCTGGGCTGGAAGAAGCACAAGCGGAATCAAGATTGCCAGGAGAAATATCAATAACCTCAGATATGCAGATGACACCACCCTTATGACAGAAAGTGAAGAGGAACTAAAAAGCCTCTTGATGAAAGTGAAAGAAGAGACTAAAAAAGTTGGCTTAAAGCTCAACTTTCAGAAAACGAAGATCATGGCATCCAGTCCCATCACTTCATGGGAAATAGATGGGGAAACAGTGGAAACAGTGTCAGACTTTTTTTTTTTTTTGGCTCCAAAATCACTGCAGATGGTGACTGCAGCCATGAAATTAAAAGACGCTTACTCCTTGGAAGGAAAGTTATGACCAATCTAGATAGCATATTCAAAAGCAGAGACATTACTTTGCCAACAAAGGTCCGTCTAGTCAAGGCTATGGTTTTTCCAGTGGTCATGTATGGATGTGAGAGTTGGACTGTGAAGAAAGCTGAGCGCCAAAGAATTGATGCCTTTGAACTGTGGTGTTGGAGACTCTCAAGAGATCCAACCAGGAGATCCAACCAGTCCGTTCTAATGGAGATCAGTCCTGGCTGTTCATTGGAAGGACTAATGCTGAGGCTGAAACTCCAATACTTTGGCCACCTCATGTGAAGAGTTGACTCCTTGGAAAAGACTGATGCTGGGAGGGATTGGGGGCAGGAGGAGAAGGGGATGACAGAGGATGACATGGCTGGATGGCATCACCAACTCAATGGACATGAGTATGGGTGAACTCTGGGAGTTGGTAATGGACAGGGAGACCTGGCATGCTGCAATTCATGGGGTCGCAAAGAGTCAGACATGACTGAGCGACTGAACTGAACTTACTGACAGGACCCCTTCCTCCTGGCTACCAACAGGACCCAGAAATCCACAACTCTTCCCCCACATACTAGAGGCTGTCTTGAGAAGTCAAAGATGAGAGCAGGAAGATACCTGGTTGGTCAAGCATTTCAGCCTAAGAACAATGAGTTTCTCAAAAAAAAAAAAAAAAAACCACCTGTTTACATTAAAATCATTAGACTAAGTTTACTAGAATGGACTCCTGCTTTTCCCTCTTCTTATTACCCAGCAGATGGTATCTCTCAAGAACGATCAGATTAATTAAGTAGGAAAATAAAGAAGCTCTGTTTTCTTTGCACATCTGATGTACTGTGAGCGGCTTTCTGACCCTGCTATATGCACACAAACACAGAAAAACGGTGCCAAAACCTAGACTAAGCATTCACAGTGGTTATGGTTGAGATGACCCTAGGAGTGATGATTATTTTCTTCTTTATGTTTTTGTTATTTTCTGATTTTCCTTGAGTGTGAACTCATTTTATAATTGGAAGAGTATTTTCAACTTTAAAAGAAGATGAAAACTTCCACTCACAGACAAGGTGGAGTAATAGAGAATGGATTTACCTTCTCACTTGAAACAACCAAAATAAACTGGACCAAATGTAAGAAATGAGAGTTCTCAACTCACTGCTGCTAAGTTGCTTCAGTCGTGTCCGTTTCCAACCCCGTAGACGGCAGCCCACCAGGCTCTGCCGTCCCTGGGATTCTCCAGGCAAGAACACTGGAGTGGGGGTGCCATTTCCTTCTCCAATGCATGAAAGTGAAAAGTGAAAGTGAGGTCACTGAGTCGTGTTCAACTCTCAGCGACCCCATGGACTGCAGCCCGCCAGGCTCCTCCGTCCATGGGATTCTCCAGGCAGGAGTGCTGGAGCGGGCGCCAGTGCCTTCTCCTCCCAACTCACTGGGCACCAGGAAACAGAGCACACTAACCCTTGAGAACGTGAAGACAAATGGAGTGGACCCACAGTCACCCTAGAATTCTGCACCCCAAAAACAGGTTTCTAATAAAAGCAAAATAAAGATGATTTCAGACACACACACATGCTTGATGTATTTACTAGCAGATCTGTACTATAGGGCATGTTAAAGGATGTCATTTATGCAGAAGGAAAGCAACATCAGGTAAAAATATGGATTTACAGAAAGGAATGAATAACACTGGAAATGTCAACTACGTGGGTTTGCTGTGTCTCCTTACTATTTAAATTTTTTAAAGTATAATGTATCATCTACACAAAATCAAAATGATGTGCTGTAGAATTTTATAACCTATATGTAAATAAAATGTGTGAGGGCTTCCTCGGTGGCTCAGTGGAAAAGAATCCACCTGCCAAGGCAGAGACAAGGGTTCGATCCCTGATCTGGAAAGATCTCACAAGCTGTGGAACAACTAAGCCCGTGAGCCACAACTGCTGAGCCTGTGCTCCAGAGCCCGGGAGCTGCGGCTTACTGGAGCCTGAGCACCCGGAGTCGGAGCTCGGCAACAAGAGAAGCCACCGCAGTGAGAAGCCCACGCACTGCAACAAAGAGTAGCTCCCACTCGCTGAAGCTCGAGAAAGCCCGAGCAGCAATGGAGACTCATCACAGCCAAAAATAAATAAAACAAAATTGTATTTTAAAAAAAAACAAACAAATAAAATGGCTTCCCCAATGGCTCAGTGGTAAAGAATCTGCCTGCAATGCAGGAGACCTAAGTTCAATCCCTGGGCCAGGAAGATCCCCCTGGAGAAGGGAACGGCAGCCCACTCCAGTATTCTGGTCTGGAAAATCTCATGGACAGAGGAGCCTGGTGGGCTACAGTCCATGTGGTCGCAAAAGAGTCAGATATGAGACTGAGCAGCTAACACACACTCCAGTATTCCTGCCAGGATAATCCCATGGACAGAGGAGCACGGTGAGCTGCAGTCCATAGGGCTGCAGAGCTGGATACTTCTGAGCAATTGAGCATGCGTGCACTTAGACACTGGATGTTTCCAAGAAATAAAAGATCAAACGTCTTGAAAAACAAAGCAGCTGTCTCAAAAAGGAATAGATAACCTGAATAGGTTTATCTATCATCTCATTACCTTAACCTATGAAAGAAATACATTTATAGTGAGAATTGTTTCCTCAGGGAAAGCTCCAGGCTCATATGTCTTCACTGGTGAATTCTACTAAACATTTAAGGAAGAAATAGTACTCATTCTACCGAAACTCTTTCAGAAAACTGAAAAGAGTATTTCCCAACTCATATAAGACCAGTATTACCTTGATACGGAAACCGGGAGTTGTTTTTTAAAGGAAGGAAAGAAGAAAGCAAAGGAAGAAAAGGGTAGACCATTTTTTCTCATGCATATGGACACCAAAACTCAAACAAAATAGCAGTAGCAAGTGGAACCAGCACCACACGAGGAGGACGGCCCATCGTGACCAGGCGGGGCCAATCCCAGGAAACACCGTTACTGAAAAATGCAGCAAATTGGATGAATCTCAGAATCATGATGCTCAGTGAGAGAAAGCAGATGCAAAATGAGCACACCCTGCATGATTTCATTTGTATAGGAATCTAGGACATGTGTATAACATATAGTCACAGGAAGCAGCCCAGCTGTTGCCTGGGAGGGGAGGGGGCTTTGGGGAAGCAAGAGGGAGGGCTCGAACAGACACAGGAAACTCTGGGGGTGCCCGGTCTGTCTGATCTGGATGACAGTGAAGATTTCGCGGGTGGGTGTCTCTGTCAGAACTTCTCGAATTGTACGCCTTAGTCACGTGCAGTTAACGTCCATCCACTGCGTGCCCAGTCACTGCAGCCGTGTCCGACTCTTTGCCACCCTGGACTGCAGCCCGCCAGGCTCCTCTGTCCATGGGATTCTCCAGGCAAGAATACTGGAGTGGGCTGCCGTGCCTTCCTCCAGGGGATCTTCCCGACCCAGGGATCGAATCCGCGCCTCCTGTGTCTCCTGCATTGCAGGCAGATTCTTTACCGCTGAGCCACCAGGGAAGCTCCTTGTTTTAACAATCCCCCAAAAAGATTCTAACACCCACAAATGTGTGCTAGCCCCTTGCACTGGTCTGCAGTGTTGCTCCCTGCCCGCAGTGTGGAAATAAGCTCTCCCCCAGGGGTGGCTCAAAGGAGGAGCCAGAGGAGGGCCATGTTCAACAATAAAAGAAAGAATTGCTTTCCCGGAGGCATCTCAGGCGGGAATCACGGGCCAGGGGTGTGGACACCGGGGAAAGCGGGGGAGGAAAATGGGTTTCCGGGAACCGTTGGTGCCCAGCGAGTACCAGACAGCCTCAGCCAGACCAGATGGAGCTGGTTTCTACTTTCAGAAGAAAGAGAAGGCCTCCTGTTGATAGCAGAGCCACGAGGCTTCCCCTGCCCTTCTCAAATGCTTTCGAGTGGCGGGAGGAGGCAATGAGAGGCTGGAAGGAATGCCCTGTGCCCACCTATGAGAGCAAAACACAGTAGCCTGGGAGAGACGGCAGGAGAGCAGGATGGAGTTGGGGACTTCCCCAGAGGCTCAGCGGTAAAGAATCCACGTCAGTGCAGGAGACGCAGGTTCAATCCCTGGGTCAGGAAGATCCCCTGGAGATGAAAATGGCAACCCACTCCAGGGTTCTTGCCTGGAGAATCCTGTGGGCAGAGGAGCCTGGCAGGCTACAGTCCATGAGGTCTCAAAGAGTCGGACACGACTGGAGCGACTTAGCACATGCAGGCAGGAGGGAGTCGACCGTGGACGGCAGCGACCAGCTGGAGGACCCCCATGACGGGGCAGGTGCCCGGACACTCTGCTGTTCCGGCAGCCACTGGCCACCCTGCAGCAGAGAAGCTGGGAGGCGGAGTCCAGCTCACACTGCCATCTCCTACAGACCCGACTCCTAGGAAAGTGCCGTGTCCCGAGCTTGGACGTGGTCTGCTGTTGTCCATGACACAGGAAGACTGGGGCATCACAGAAACACCTCAGACTTTGCACGGACAGCCAGGGCTTTAGATTCCAACATCATCATTTACAGGCTCAAAGGAAGCTAAACAGTTTTCCTTTGGGACCCTTGGTTCACATGGGCCGACCCAGGGCCTGGGACCTCACCTTGTATTCTAAAGTGTATTCTTTCCCTTCCAGAATCCACCCTAACTTGAAAGCCTCAGGACTCATAAAACTGGATGAGAGGCACCCCTGAGAGGTGCCTGGGTCTGTGGCACGGGGACAGTCATTACCGTCTCGCAAGGTTGTTCTAAGGATTTAATGAGGTTGTGAGCAAGGGCCCTGCACCCAGAGGGCAGCTGGGCCTGGCTGTGTGGTGTCATTACCAGAGCGCCTTGCATCACCCCTGACCACAAGGATCTGACTCATTCAGATTGCTCTCTAAACCTTAGGACTCCGGAGAGAGACTCATGTTGCCAGAACATCTTGGCAGCTTTTGGAAGCGTACCATTTCAATATTTAGACATTGCAGTTTTCCGATTGGTGCTAGGATGAAAATAATAAAAACTCAGCCTGCAAAGGGAGAAGAATAGAAATCAGCAGATTTATTATTTCACAGATTGTTTCTCCTAGGTAAACACGCCTAATAATATCTGCTTAACAAGTGGACGCTGCGTTGTCTTTGCGGCCTCGGGCTCCAGGGATATTCTGTGTGTCTGCTGCGCCCCACACCCGCCCATCTCAGGGTGCTCCGCTGATCATTAAGTGGGCAGAGGTAACTGTGCATCTAATAGGCAACATTATGTGTGCATGTTCAAGCACGTCACGTGTAAACAATGGGGTGAAATCAATCGTGTTCACTTGGCTGGCTGCCTCCTATAAGCACCGTTTCCATCTATTCCAGTTCCTTATTGCTGCCTAAGGAACCACCCCCAAAACTTAGTGGCTTAACACGACAAGAAGCATTTTCAATAAGTACGATGTCATCACCTCCCCGGGTTCTGGGGGTTGCCTGGGCTCAGCTGGTGCTCTTGCTGGTGTGTGGCAGTCGGCAGCTTGCCCGAGAGTGAGCTCGGTGCTGCCTGTGGGCTGGCATCTCAGCGGAGGGTGCTGCCAGGACACGCACACCCCAGGCCTCCACGTGTGCACCTGGCTTCCTTCTAGCAGGGAAGCTGGGTTCTAAGCGCAGGGTCCTGAGGGAAAGCCTCTTATGACCTAGCCTTGATAGTCATCCCACATTACCCGCCCTCAGTTTCAAGGGCATGGATGGGCAGAATGTGATTGTCATTGGAAAACGGAAACCTAGGACCACAGTGGAGCGTGCAGTCAGCCTCACGCGCCTTCCAGGTGCAAGCATGCGGGTTAAGTCACTTCAGTCATGTCTGACTCTTTGTGACCCCATGGACTGTAGCCCGCCAGCCTCCTCTGTCCATGGGATTCTGCAGGCAAGAACACTGGAGTGGACTGCCGGGCCCTCCTCCAGGGGATCTTCTGGATCCGGGGATGGAACCCATGTCTCTTACATCTTCTGCAGGCTCTTTACCACCAGCATCACTTGGGAAGCCCACCTTCCAGGTACAAACAATAAATCATTCTTTTTCCTTCAGTTCAGTCTCCAGGGAGGCCTGCTAGATGATCCTTTGTGAGTCTGGTTGCCACGCTGTCTATATAAGAAACTTATGAGTATGCATTTCTCTGAATGATAATAATCTATAATTCTGACTTTGTACAGTTCAAAATTGTCTTCTTCCCACTTTACACAGGGAGAGCAGTTTTCCGTATTTCAGGACAGATTCACAACCCCTTGCCCCAGCCCTGGCCCCTAGCACTGTTGCTGCTCCTGAGGCCTGTAGACTTGCTCCACAGAAGAAGGCCTCCTCCCATCACACAGGTTAATGCTAGTGTGGACACAGCGCCCTGGAAGTGTAAGAAACAGACCGCAGTTGGGATTCAGCTGCAGCAGCCTTGGATCCTCACCTGTTTCAGAGTCAAATCAGCAGAGATGTGGGGACTTCCCTTGAGGCCCAGTGGTTAGGACTTGGAGCTTTCAGGGCTAGGGGGCCTGGGTTCAGTCCCTGGTCAGGAAACTAAGATCCCACAACCCACCTCGGGAGGCCAAAAAAAAAAAAAAAAAAAAAGGAGGGCTGATAGTTGCTCTGTGGCCCCAAGTCCATTCTGCTTGGGCTGCAGCAAGTGTGGACAAGAAAAGCTCTGCCTGGGTATCTGTGGGCAGGAGACCTCTCCCAAGAGGCCTGGATGCTTCTCTGGGTGCCCCGGGCTCCCTAAGCTCAGGCTGCCCTCCTTGCAAGGTGGCTCATGATTCTGGCCCCCCAGCACTCTCATCACACAGGAGAAGTCCTTTCTGCACTCCACCCAACCCCCCTCCCCCGCCCCCCGCACTTATCACCTGCAGAAAACCCCTCCCACAGCCCGGGTCTGTGACTTTGAACTCCTCCAAGACTTGTAGCACTTGGGATTCAGGGATTGACCCGTTTTCTCATGAACTACCCCCACCTCCACCTGTGGCCTCCTAGTCAACCCCTCTCCACCTTTTCTCCCCTTATTGTAACAGCCCTACTCCTCCCTCACTGGTCACATGGTTTAGACTTGACCTTGAGGATTTCATACTCGAGAGATGCCACCCCAGCAACCTCGATTTCAGAGTAAGGTTTCCCCCAGGCAACCTGGGGAGTTCTGCGTGGACCACGCTGGAAGGCCCCCTCTCCTCCAGGGTCACGCTCCATCTGGACCCAGGTTTCTCTCGGCTCTGGTCCCCACAGTACTGACTGACCCTCCACCTGGTGTGCCTGGTGGGGCCTCAGGAGACACAGGAAAACCCAGAGTCTGCAGCAGAAGGCTCTGATGTGGGCTTGTCCCAGCCACGTGACCTCTCTCTGGGTCCCCCCACCCCCACTGCTCCTGCTGTTATGGTTCAAATCGTTTACCTCTCCCTAAAAACCACCTTGGGATCCAAACTCCCAGCACCTGAGAACACAACCTATTTGGAGATGAGGTCTTTGCTGAGGTCATCAAGTTGCAGAGACGTCATCAGGGGAGGCCCCTAATTCCATTCGACTGGTGTCCTCATCAAAAAGAGAAACTAGGACCCACACATGGGGGAACACAACAAGACAAGAAGAAGACAGCTGCTGGGGTCCAGCCCCGATGGATCCAGGGTAATTCGAAGGTGGGGATGGAATCGGCATAATAGGGAAAAACTTATTTAATTACAGATACAGAGAGAGATTAGAAACGGATAGTGTAGTAGGAAAATTAGTGGAGAAAAAGAGGCTTAATAACTTGGTTTACGTGGAATACCAATCACCACCTACGTAGGCCACAGGTGTCTTTCCATTCTCCCGAAGGAGAGAAGGCACTGAGGCCTCCCCTGTCTGATCTTAGAAGCCCAGGAAGAATTAGCAGGCTTGGTGCGTACCCACATTCCAGATGGGAATTCAGCCAGAAAGGGAAAGAACGACACAGGGAATCAGTCTTTCCAGAAACTGATCCGATTTCTTTCTTTTTCAGGTTTGCTTATATACTTTTGTTATACATAGGGATGAATACAGAGTCACGTGGGGGTCAGCAGACCTGACCCTTGTCACAATCAGGTGCTTCATATAAAATTATAAAATTATACAAAGGTCTTATGGGTTTTACATCATCTTCTGGCCATGAGGCCTGCTGACATTTTATGGCCCTTTCTGATAACGGTTAGTTAACCAGAAAACTTATTTTTTCCAGGGGTGATTTTTAATGTTCTCCTTAAGATCTATTTAGTCTTAAGATAGTGATAAAGTTACATTTTTACATAGCAAGGACACAATGATTTATAACAAAGTACAGTGATCTATAACAAAAGAGAAATTCATTAACTCAAAAGTCTAGTATTGCTAACATCAAAAACTACTATATTTCCTTTTCTATATTCCAAATACATTGATTAATATATTCCCAGGTGCCTAAGGATATGGAGGCCTGGTGGCAATCATTGACTCAACAATGAGAAAAGCCCTATGCTAATTAAGACTTTCAAAATACTCCAAACTCTCTGTGCTATTTTATGGTTGAGAGGTTGTCTCACAAGCTAGTCTGTGAGCAGAGAGATTTGACCTGAGACACCCTTGTCACACCCAGGTCAGGGAATTAGCAGTAATTATTGGCACAACAAATGAAAAAACCCTTCACCAATATAATTTCTAATCAACCCACTATACTATACTAATAATCTTCTAACTTCTCAAAAGAGTCTGTATATAGAAAGTTTTAAAGCATCTCGTGCCTCTCACGGTTGGGAGGCTGTAAACAATCACATGTGGCCGGACGAATCCGCTCAGGCAGGCCAGAGAAACTTCAGAGGAGTTTGTAAGTTGAAACACTCTTATCACGCCCAGGAATTTTTATTAACTGGAGCTGCATGTTAGCTCCTTCTCCGAGAGAAATGGTGATGGGGGAGAGGCCCCCGTAAAGTCAGAGGTATAGGTGAGAGCATAAAACAGACTCTGGTTTGGGGGTAGATGCTTGGGAACAGGGGGCTCCCGAGGCTCGATCCTGCCGAAGCCTCCTTCCTCATGACCTTTGCCATGGGCGGAGTTCCTCACGCTAGAGGCTGAGCCAGGAGGCCTGGCTTCCCTTGTGAACCACAGAGGAAGCAACCCACCAGCATCTTCAGCACAGACTGCGGCCTCCAGACCTGGGAGGCAAGAACCGTCTAGGGTTTCAGCCTCCTGGGGTGTGGTCCTGCAATGCTAATTCGCCTGCCTGGTCGACATCCCCAAATGAGATAATACACAGAGGTGCTCTGTAAAGGGAAGGTGTTGCCGATTGATTCTCACCGTGGGCAATCATTGAGCGCCTACAGTATGCCGGGGGCCATGCCTGAGTGCCAGGGGTCTGCATGGCCAACTCCCATCAAGTCTTCCTTTGCTTCCTCACAGGAGTCTTATTCTCAAAGGCCTTTTTAAAAATTCATTCATGAATGAATTATGGCCACCCTGGGTCTTCATTGCTGTGTGGATTTTCTCTAGTTGTGGCGAGAAGGGGCCCCTCTCCAGCTGCCGAGCACGGGCTTCTCAAGGTGTGGAGTCGGGTCTCCAGGCGCACGGGGTCAGTAGTGGTGCACACTACAGGCTTAGCTGTCCCGCGGCATCCGGGATCTTCCCGGACCAGGAATCGAACCCATGTCCTCTGCGTTAGCAGCTGGATTCTTACCACCCGACCACCAGGAAAGGCCCCGCAGCTCCATTTTAAGTGGCATCGGTGACAGACTCTCACAGTCCTCACAGCTCCTAGTTAACCATTGAGCACACAGTAGGTAGTTCATCAAAGCCTGTCGCGTGGACTCAGCTCTGGATGTGTAATAGCTGCAAGTTATTTAAGGTTCAAGCCTGTGCATGGGCGTGCTGACTATTTTACAGTCTTCAGCAACATGCAGAGCAGCTGATCATAGTGTAGTTTAGTCACAGCCTCATCTATTTCTCTCCTCAACAGGCCGCCTGTTCTGTGGGCCACGGGATCTGGCCCCGCAGTAGCAACATCTGCTTGGCTTTTGTGGCTTTGCCCCACCCTGCCCAAGTGAAGATCGCGGCTTTGGAGGGGGTTTGAGATGAGGGTACAGTTTCTGGGCGGAGCCGACTGCAGGCAAAGGCATCTCATGTGATGCATTGCATAGAATTTTAATTCTAATGACCCTGTAGGTCATCTAAAACTGGTGGAAGGAAGGAAAGAAACAAGGAGGGAGGGAAGGAGGGAAACAAGGAGGAAGAGGGAAAAGCAAGCAACATATTTGGGCAAAAACAACCTCTGCAGCGTGTGGACGCTGAGGGACACTGGGCTGAGCGACGCAAGGCAGAAGGGTTTTCTGCACCACGAGGAGAATGCTAGGAGTGTAAATTAGATTGCCGTCTTATCCCTGCAAACAGTGAGCAATTATAGATGCAAAGTGTCTGAGGGAAAATCTGCTGGCCACATGGCCCCCTTTTGCCTTGATGTCACTTTTCTTTGTTCCTCCAGGGTCCAAAGAAACCAGCATGAATTATAGCAGCTGGCCACAGCCTCCTGACCTGTGAGAAATAAATGAGGACATGTTTTCAAGTTCTATCCAAAATGCATTTACTGAGTGCCTAAAACATGCCAGGTCCCATGGGAATGCATGAAGGGTCCTTTGCAAAAGGAGTATACAACCTTGCCTGACGGTCCAGTTCCATGATCTTTATTGAGTGATTACTGTATACCACGCACTGTGCTCAGTTGGGGGGTGGAGGGAGGGAAGAGGCATCAAGGTGAACATGTCATGATTCCTGCCCCTACGGAAATTATTGAAGAAGGAAATGGCACCCCACTCCAGTATTCTTGCCTGGGAAATCCCATGGACAGAGGAGCCTGATGGGCTACAGTCCATGGTGTTGCAAAGTAGGACATGACTAAGTGTCTCAACAATAAGAACAACAAAGGAGATTATAGATTGGTGAGGGGGGAGAGAGTCATAAAGAGGCACTATTTTCTCTTTCATTCTCATTGTTGTTGTTCAGTCGCTCAGTCAGGTTGACTTTTTGCAATCCCGTGGACTGTGGCATGCCAGGCTTCCCTGTCCTTTACTATCTCGCAGAGTTTGTTCAAACTCATGTCCACTGATGCCATCCAACCATCTCATCCTCTGTCGCCCCCTTCTCACCCTGCCTTCAATCTTTCCCAGCATCAGGGTCTTCTCCAATGAGTTGGCTCTTCACATTAGGTGGCCAAAGTATTGGAGCTTTAGAATCAGTCCTTCCAGTGAATGTCAGGGTTGATTTCCTTTAGGATTGACTGGTTTGATCTCCTTGCTGTCCAAGGGACTCTCAAGAGTCTTTTCCAGCACTACAATTCAAAAGCATTGATTCTTTGGTGCTCAGCCTTCTATAACGGTGCAACTCTCACATCCCTATATGACTCCTGGAAAAACCATAGCTTTGACTAGATGGACCTTTGTCAGCAAAGTGACGTCTCTGCTTTTAACACACACCTTCTCATGGCCATCTATAAAGGAGGCACAAGTGCTGCACCCATTTCACAGATGTGGCAGCCTTGGCATAGAGAGAGGTTCAGTTGCTTCCCTGCGTTGGAGGTTGGAAGCACAGGAGGAGTGTGGACCTGGCCTGGCTCTAGGCACCAGGCTGAATGGTAATCCCAGGAGAAGAGATGTGAGAGATGCCAGGTAAGAACAGACGGTAGGCAGCCAGCAATAATGCAGGAGAGGGCAGATAAAGGACTGATGTTTCTCCAGGGGTTCTGAGGCCGCGTCTTCAGAACCCAGAGGGAGTGATTCCCACAGGGGGGCTGGGAGAGGCTCCAGGGCTGGGGTGGACTTTGGGCTGAGTTTTCAGACTGAGGAGGATTTTGCTAGGCAAGGAGGCTGGGGAAGCAGTGCAGGTGAAGGCTACAGCCAAGACAGGACCTTGTGGGGTCAGGGTGCTCAGAAGACACGAGGGATGCAGAGGAAGCAGAGGCGAGGGCACGTCTCAGAGGGGCCTGCTGGCATCCTGAGGGGTTGGATCCGTCCTGTTGGTGCCAAGGAAAGTCTGTAAGGAGGGATGTTTGAGGACCAAACCAGGACACTGGCCAAGGAGGCTGGGGCTGGGCCCCAGGGGCAAGACGTGCACCCAAGGCAGCCAGTGGTAGAAAGACCCAGAGGAGGATCCAAGGCAAGGCTCTCGGGGACCAAGAGTGAGTCAAGGAATCCACAATGAACAGTCCAAAGGTGAAAGGAGGAGACCCCAGGCAGAGTCAGAAGACAAACAGAGCTGGGAGGCCCCCCAAGACAAGAACCCCACGTGGGGGTGGGAGGTCTTTGTCTTGTGATTACTGGTCCCCAGGAACAGCAGTGGGACCAGGAGTCCGGGAGACAGAGGGGGAAAAAGGGACTCAAACGAGGGAGGAGTCTGCAGAGGGCCACAGTGACCCCACTCCAGTATTCTTACCTGGAGAATCCCCGTGGACAGAGGAGCCTGAGGGGCTACAGTCCATGGGCTTGCACAGAATCAGACATGACTGAAGCAACTTAGCACTAGCAGTGACTCTGACAGGGAAAGGAGACTAAAGGGGACCAGCTTCCTGGATAGCAGCATCCACAGAGCTACGCGTAGGAGCAAGTTAAGGTGCCGTGATGTTCAGTCCTAAAGCTGCAGGTTTCAGGAGTTTCCTGGTGGCCTGCTGCTTAGGGTTCCAGGCTTTCATCGCTTTGGCCCAGGTTCAACCCCTGGTCAGGACTGAGATCCTGCAAGCTGCACAGTGCAGCCGAAAAATAATATAGAATAAAATAATGAATGCATATATATATATATATATACACGCTTATAAGAGAAGGCAGTGGCACCCACCCCAGCACTCTTGCCTGGAAAATCCCATGGACGGAGGAGCCTGGTGGGCTGCAGTCCATGGGGTCTCGAAGAGTTGGACTGAGCGACTTCGCTTTCACTTTTCACTTTCATGCATTGGAGAAAGGAAATGG
This sequence comes from Nanger dama, assembly GCA_917880005.1. Classification (NCBI taxonomy): domain Eukaryota; kingdom Metazoa; phylum Chordata; class Mammalia; order Artiodactyla; family Bovidae; genus Nanger; species Nanger dama. The sequence goes on along the minus strand of CAKJTW010000063.1, from coordinate 3,492,721 downwards.
CAACCCACTGCAGTGTTCTTGCCTGGAGAATCCCAGGGGCGGGGAGCCTGGTGGGCTGCCGTCTATGGGGTCACACAGAGTCTGACAGGTCTGAAGTGACTTAGCTGCAGCAGCAGCATACACAAAGATATGAGATTATAATTCATTTTATTTTTCTCTTATTTACTGGTGCCCACTGAAATCTGCGCAACAAATATTTTACCTTTGGAGTGAGTTAGATTTTGAAAGAAATGGAGAAAAGGGAGAACCCCATCACAGGCCTTCCCTACCTTGTCAAAGCTGAGTCGAACAGCAGCCTATGAAATACAAGATTACTGTGGTGGCCTCTCAGTAGTAGTATAGCCCCAAATAACGAGAACATGAAATTACCCAGGTCAGTACCAGCTGCAACTCATGATGGAGAAAACAACCCAAGTCAACTCTATGTCCAGCCACGACCCCTGTGAAGCCTGCGAACCAGGATTCTGGCTTTCTCTGCCCACGCCATCCCCGCCCTCGCCTACATCCACCCTCATCCGTCAGCCAGAACAATGGTCTAAGTGAGAGTGCATTGCCAGCGCCTTTCTGCCTCAGTATGCTTCATGCTTAATCGCTCAGTTGTGTTCGACGCTTTGCCACCCTGTGGACTGCAGCCCGCCAGGCTCCTCTGTCCGTGGGATTTTTTTCAAGACAAGAATACTGGGGTGGATTGCTACTTTCCCCTCCAGAGGATCTTCCTGACCCAGGGATAGAACTGGAGTCTCCTGTGTCTCCTGCACTGCAGGCAGATTCTTCACCACTGAGTCGTGGGGGATCCCTGATGCTGGGAAATACTGAAGGCAAAGAAGAAGGGGGCAGCGGAGGATGGATGGTTAGACGGCATCACCAACTCCATGGACGTGAATCAGAGTGAACTCTGGGAGACAGTCGAGGAGACTGGTGTGCTGTAGTCCGTGGGGTCACAAAGAGTCGGGACAATAACATTAAGGCCTCAGGGCCTTTATGCCAACTGGTCCTTGGGTTATAAAGCTCTTGCCAGTATCTTAGACGGCTGACTTTTTAAAAATCAGGTATAAGTTCAAATTTTACCTTCTCAGAGAAGGCTTTCCTGATAATTGTAGCTAAAATAGCCACCACTCTCCCCTGACCAGGCACCAGATTAAGTCTAACCTAGCAAGCACTGTTCATGGAAATTTCTGGAATGATGGGAATGTTCTGTGTCTCTTCTGTCCAGTGTGGTAGCCACCAGAGACATGTGTCTACTGCACACTTGAAATGGCTAGCATGGCTAAAGAGTTCAATTCTAAATTTTATTTCATTTTAGCTAATTTAAATGTAAGCGTCCATGTGGCTGCTGGCTACTGTTTTGGATGGCATGGTCTGAAGCATTACTCACTCGGCTTTGTTTTTGTTTTGTTTTGTTTTTCATAGTCTCTCAATGTCTGAAATGACCTCATTCATCTGTTTGCCTACATATTCACTGTGTGTCTTCCCCGTCAGGATATGGGTTCTATAAGAGAAGCGGCTTGTTCATCCTCTTTACTGTTATCATCGCAACTCCAGAAACACAGAAGGAGTGCAATAAATGGTGAACAAATAATAGGAGAAAAGGTGAACTTTGAAGGTTATTAATCTTTACTTTGATAGTTTGATACTTTGACAGTCTTATACGGCTATTGCCAAATGTGCTGTGTAACAAAAACATCGCAAACCTCAGAGACTTAAGTAGACATCATTTCATCTCACAGATCCATGGGTGACCTGAGGGTTACAGGGCGGTCAGTTCACCCAGGCTGGCTTGGTGGAGATCAGCCCCACACCTGTGGCTAACACAGGTGGAGTTGGCAGGGATAGAGCTGTTCCAAAGACCACGTACCTCTTCCAAAACCAGAAGCGAGCCTGGGCGCATTCTTCCCATGCTGAGGGCAGAAGCCCTGAGACGAAGGGGGGCACTCAGACCTGCTGAAGGCGAGGCTTGGAACCGGAGCACCTTCACTTTTGCCTCATCCTACCGGCCAGCACAAATCCATGGCGGGGCCCAACGTCACGAGGCAGGGGCGTGTGCCCCGCACACAGTGGGAGGGCCCGGCAGAATCGCGTGGTGAAGGGTGTGGAGACGGGAGGAGGGCCATTCTTGCCGTCTACCTCTGTTACAATCATTGTAGCAGTTTGGGCCGCAGTAACAGAATACCATCGGTTGGGTGGCTCAAGCCACAAACACGTCTCACAGTTCCGGAAACTAGGAAGTGTAAGATCAAGGCCCAGCAGATCTGGTGTCTGGTGAGAGCCTACTTCCTGGTTTGTTGGTCCTCGCGGGGCAGAAACCGGAAGAGACAGAGAGAGAGAAGAAGCAAGCTTTCTTGCCTCTTGTGAGGGCACTAATCCCATTATGAAGGCTCCACTCTTGGGAACTAATTGTCTCTCGATGACCTCATTCCCAGACATCATCATGCTGGGAACGGGAGCCTTAACATGGATTTGAGAGGGACACAAATATTGTCACGTGTGCGTGTTAGTTGCTCAGTCATGCCCAGCTCTTTGTGGCCCCATGGACTGTAGCCCACCAGGCTCCTGGGTCCATGGAATTCTCCAGGCAAGAACACTGGAGTGGGTAGCCTTTCCCTTCTCCAGGGGATCTTCCTGACCCAAGAATCGAACCCATGTCTCCTGAATTACAGGTGGATTCTTTACCATCTGAGACACCAGGAAGCCCCAAAATTGTCATAGCACTACCATTAGACCTTTCAGCTGTCAGCACAGAAACTCAGCTGGAAGACTAGCCGAGAAAGAGCCCACTGTAAGCTGCACCAAGGACAGACTCCAACGCAAAGCCAAGGACACAGGCTTCCCCGGGGCCTGGCCTCTGGGAACCGGGCTGGAGCACACTTGTGGCGCTGAGCCAGCTCTGACCTCTGCAGCTCTGATTGCTTCCAGCCCGTCTGGGGTTTTCCAGCCGCTCTAGCAGATGACTTCCTCGGCTCCTCATCCCCGTGTCTCTCTTCCTCCTTCCATCCCTCATAAGTTTGACTTGAACGCAGTCAACATGGCCTCCCCAGCCCCTCCTCCTTCCTGACTCTTCAGCCCCTTTGACTTTCTGCTTCGTTCTCCCCACATTTCTTAGTTCAGATGGTCCAGCAAGGCCCCTGACATCGGGACACACTCCAAACTGTTGCCCAGACCAAGGACTGGCCCTCTTATCTGCAGCCCCTCCGTCTGGACTAATTCCCTGCGGTCTCAGTGTGACGTGGCACAAACACGTCTTCGAACAAGGCAGCCCCGTGAAGCGCCTGGCACTCACGGGTCAGCAATGCAGACGCTCCGCTGGTGCCCTCACGACGAGAGAAGAAACTCGGGTTCAAAGGGCCGAGAAAATGGCAGGATGTGCGCTGGGCATCTGCTCTTCTTCCGTTTGTCCTGCACCTTCTCCCTGGGGAACCCTCCCTCCCTAACTCCATGGAACTCAGGGGGCCAGGGGCCGGCTGGCAGACGCAGCCCCCAGGCCCAGGCCTCCTGCTGGGGGACCCAGGCCCGCCCCTCACTTCGTGTTTGTGTCCCCAGGGTCCTGCCGGTAACTCCATATTTCACTCGACTTAGCGCGGAGGGTTCCTGCTGCTGAAGCCGGGAATCCCGAGCAGTGCTGTGAGCGTGATTGGGACACAGCTCTCTGAGAATGAGAGAGGGCGCCACCACACTGCACTCTGTCCAACAGTGGCAACAACAGCAGAGGAGGAAAGGGGGCGGCCAGCTGCAGCATATAGAAATTCTCTCTCCTGAATTCAACTTTCCCTCTGGCTTTCCTTTAGGATGGAATAGCACGTTTGCTCCCGTGATTTCCCTGACAGTTGGCACCATCCAACAGGAGGTTGCTGTTATTGTTCAGTCACTCAGTCATGTCTCTTTGTGACCCCATGGGCTGCAGCACGCCAGGCTTCCCTGTCCTCCACCATCTCCCAGAGTTTGCTCGAACTCATATCCGTTGGCTCAGTGATGCTGTCCAACCATCTCATCCTCTGCCACCCTCTTCCTCTTTTGCCATCAGTCTTTCTCAGCATCAGGGTCTTTTCCAGTGAGTCGGCTCTTCACATGAGGTAGCCAAAGAACTGGAGCTCCAGTGAATATTCAGGGTTAGAGTGGGTGATTTGAGAGAGTCCAACATTATCAGCCTCCTCTTGTCCCTTTTGTGTAACCTGGAGTCATCAATGATTAATATAAACAGTCTCTCCTACATGGCCTCAGACTGAGAATGAGCACAACCAAATGAGCACAGTGCTTTTGCTCACTGCTATCCAGGAGTGGGGCTCCCCTAGTAGCTAGTGGTGAACAATCCTCCTGCCAATGCAGGAGACACAAGTTTGATCCCTGGATTGAGAAGATCCCCTGGAGGAGGAAACGGCAACCCACTCCAGTATCCTTGCCTGGGAAATCCCACGGACAGAGGAGCCCGGCATGCCACAATTCAGTTCAGTTCAGTCGCTCAGTCGTGTCCAGCTCTTTGCGGCCCCATGAACTGCAGCACAACAGGCTCCCCTGTCCATCACCAACTCCCGGAGACTACTTAAACTCACATCCATCACGTCAGTGATGCCATCTAGCCACCTCATCCTCTGTCATACCCTTCTTCTCCTGCCTTCAATCTTTCCCAGCATCAGGGTCTTTTCCAAAGAGTCACTTCTTTGCATCAGGTGCCCAAAGTATTGGAGTTTCAGCTTCAGCATCAGTCCTTCCAATGAATATTCAGTACTAATTTTCCTTAGGATTGACTGCTTGGATCTCCTTGCAATCCAAGGGACTCTCAAGAGTCTTCTCCAACACCACAGTTCAAAAGCATCAATTCTTTGGCACTCAGCTTTCTTTACAGTCCAACTCTCACATCCATACATGACTACTTGAAAAACCAAAGCTTTGACTAGACAGATCTTTGTCAGCAAAGTAATGTCTCTGCTTTTTAATATGCTGTCTAAGTTGGTCATAGCTTTTCTTTCAAGGACAACCATCTTTTAATATCATGGCTGCAGTCACCATCTACAGTGATTTTGGAGCCCAAGAAAATAAAGTCTGTCACTGTTTCCATTGTTTCCCCATCTATTTGCCATGAAGTGATGGGACTGGATGCCATGATCTTTTGTTTTTTGAATGTTGAGTTTTAAGCCAGCTTTTTCACTCTCCTTCACTTTCATCAAGAGGCTCTTTAGTTCTTCTTCACTTTCTGCCATAAGGGTGGTGTCATCTGCATGTTTGAGGTTATCGATATTTCTATATGATATTTCTCTGCTACAGTTCATGAGGTGGCAAAGAGTAGGAGTGTCAAATACAGTCCTATCAACAACACAATCTGAGAATGAAGAAAAACTCTAAAAACCAGATAATGGGGCTGCTCCATCAACTGCGAGTGCTGAGATCTTGCACAAGGTACAAAAATATTTCTTTTTTGTTTTAGGATCATCCACACTACCCACAACCATATCTCACCTAAACCAGGCATCCAGGTTGAGAAATTCTATTGTAAAGCCACATAGGATAATATCAATTACTTATCATATAGCATTTCTATTTATCAATAAAATTCATGTTAATTATTATTTTAAAAAAGAATGAAAGAGGCCAAGCATGGAAAGAATTTTCAACTATCTTATTTCTAATTTGGAAATAATTATTTCTAATTCACAAATGGTTGGAAATTCTTCTCATAGATCAGGTTTGCATTAGGACCATTTAGGTAGGATAGAAAGGCAGAGGGGACATTAGGGTCACCCAGAGAAAACTGTCTTATGAGTTCTAAGTTTGACTCAGGCCAGCATCTGGAATCACCATGTAAAAGCTGAGGGTACTGCTATCTCCCAGCGTGTTACCTGAAGAAAGACAAGAATGCACAACCTCACGAGAATCAAAGGAAACGTCAGACAGCAAAATGAGGAATGTTCCGTTCCTGAAAAGGGGAAGTGGGGGGACTGTACTCTTTTAAAATGTTAATGTCAGAAAGAAAGAAAGGGCTGTAGAAATATACTAGACTGAATATTCCAGATTGAAAGAGGCTAAAGAGACATGACAATTTAATGCAATACCTGAAGCTTAGGATGGATCTTAGGGTAGACGGGAAAAAAATTCTCTAGAAAGTATAATTAGGTCAACTGACAAAATTTGTCAGTTGACCTAATCATACATATATATAATTATATATAATATAATATATAATATTTATATATATATATTTATAATATATATTATATTTATAATTTACTATATATTATGTAATATATATATACATATATATGTATATATAGCATGCTGCTGCTGCTGCCAAGTCACTTCAGTCGTGTCCGACTCTGTGCGACCCCACAGACGGCAGCCCACCAGGCTCCCCCATCCCTGGGATTCTCCAGGCAAGAACACTGGAGTGGGTTGCCATTTCCTTCCCCAATGCAGGAAAGTGAAAAGTGAAAGTGAAGTTGCTCAGTCGTGTCTGACTCCTAGTGACCCCATGGACTGCAGTCTACCAGGCTTATCCGTCCATGGGATTTGCCAGGCAAGAGTACTGGAGTGGGTTGCCATTGCCTTCTCCATACCAAAGCTAGGCAAATACATTATAATAATAATAAAAAAACTATAGACATAATTCCTAATGAATATTGATGCAACAATCCTCAACCAAATACTAGCAAAAAGTAAATCAATAGCAAATTAAAGAGACTATATGCCACAGCCGACTGGGATTTATTCGTGGAATGCAACGATGACTCAACATGTGAAAATCTTATTGACACAATGCACAATACACTTAACAGAATATAGGGGGGAAAGCATATGATGACCTCAACTGACACAGAAAAAACATTTGACAAAATGTAACACCATTTCATGATTAAAAAAAAAAAAAATACTCAACAAACTAAGACTAGGAGGAAACTACCTTACCATAATAAAGGCTATGACTAGAAAGTCAGCAGCTGACATTATACTCAATGGTGAAAGACTGAAAGTATTTCCTCTAAGATCAGGAACAAAACAAGGATGTGTGCTTTCACCACTTATATTCAACACAGTACTTGAAGTCCTAACCAGAGCAGCTAAGTAAGAAAAAACAGGCACCAAAATTGGAAAGGAAGAAAGCAAATCACCTTTGTTAGTAGAAAACCATAATGATTCCATTAAAAAAGACTGTTAAAGCTAATCAATGAATTCAGCAGTTGCAGGATATAAAAATCAACACCCCAAAAAAATCAGTTGTGTTTTTATAGACTAACAATGAACAATCCAAAAGGAAAGTGTGAAAACAATTCCATTCACAATAGCATCATAAAGAATAAAGTACTTTAGAATCAACTTCATCAAAAAGGTAAAAGAAACTTATATGGTAGAAACTACAAAACATCGCTGAAAGAAATGAAAGCAGACACAAATATACTGAAAGACCCTGTGTTCGTGAATTGGAATGCATAATATGTTAAGATGTCAAAACTACCCAAAGTAATCTAGGAGATGTAATGCAATCCCTATCAAAATGCCAATGGCATTTTTTGAAGAAATAGAAAAATCCACCTTAAAATTAGTATAGAATCTCAAGAAATCCTGAGCAATCCAAAAAAATCTTGAAAAGGAAGCACAAAGTGAGAAGTCTCACACGTCCTAATTTCAAAGCATATTACACAACTACAGTAATCAAAACAGTATGGTACGGGCATAAAGACAGACATAGAATGACAGAAGAGCAGGTCTGGAAACAGACCCTTGTGTATATGGTCAAATGGCTTTCAACAAGACTGTCAAGACCGTTTATGGGGAAAGGACAGCCTTTTCAAGAAATGGCTGTGCGAAAACTGGATATCCAAATGCAAAAGAATGAAGTTGGATACTTATGTTACACCGTAAACAAAAGTTAACTCAAAATGTATCAAAAACTCTAAACATAAGAGCTAAAACTATAAAACCCTGAGAACAAAACACAGGGGAAAGCTGTATGACAGTGGATTCGTCAGTATTTCCCTGACCATGACACCAAACGAACAGGCAACAACAACAACAAAAAGGATACATTGATTACATCAAAATTTAACATTTCTGTGCATCAAAGGACGCAGTCAACAGAGCGAAAAGGCAACTTGCTGTAGAGGAGAAAATATTCTTAAAGCACACATCTGATAAGGGGTTCATACCCAGAATGCATGAGGAATTCCTACAACTCAGCAACAAGAAAGCAAACCGCCTGATTGAAAAATGCCCACGACTGGACATTTTTCCAAAGAGGATATGTTGTTGCTGTGGTTTAGTTGCCAAGTCATGTCTGATTCTTTGTGACCGCATAAACTCAGCACGCCAGGCTTCTCTGTTCTTCACTGTCTCCCAGAGCTTGTTCAAACTCATGTCCATGGAGTCGGTGATGCCATCCAACCATCTCATCCTCTGTCATCCCCTTCTCCCCTGCCTTCAATCTTTCCCAGCATCAGGGTTTTTTCCAGTGAGTCAGCTGTTTGCATCAGGTGGCCAAAGTATTGGAGCTTCAGCTTCGGCATCAACCATTACAGCGAATATTCAGGGTTGATACACAAATAAACAGGCATATGGAAAGATGCTGAACATCACTATTAGGAAAATCCAAATCAAACCACAACGAGATAACACCTCACACAAACAAGTTAAGGCTGGCTACTGACGAAAAGGAAAAAAACAAGTGTTGGTGAAAGGGTTCAGAAAAACCCTCAGAACAAAACACTGGAAAATTGGAAAAATTGGAACCCTTGTGCACTGTTGATGGGAATATAAAATCATACAACCTCTATGATAAAAGTATAGCAGTTCCTCAAAAATCAAAAATACAAGTACCATACGATCCAGCAAGTCCACGTTTAGATATATATTCAAAAGAATTGAAAGCAAGATCTCAAAGAAATATTTATGTACCCATGTTCATAAGAGCCTTTTTCACAATAGCCAAGAGGTGAAAGCAATCCAAATGGCCATCAAGGAATGGATAAATTTAAAACCTGTGGTATATCCATACAATGAGCTACCATTCAGCTTTATAAAGGAAGGCAGTTCTGGCCTACACTACAACATGGAAGAGCCTTGAGGACAGTATGCATGATATAAGCCAGTCACGAAAGGTCAACTGGTGAGTGATTCCACTTCTTAGAAACAGAAAGTGGAATGGTGCTTGCCAGAGACTGGGGTCCAGGGAGAGAAAACAGGAAGTTGTTTCAGTTTTGCAAGATGAAAAAAATCTGGATGTGAACGTGTGAGTATACTTACTGAACTGCAATTTCAAAATGGTTCACATAATACGTTTTATATGTATTTTACACGCAAAAATTTTTTTTCGAAAGCCAGTCTCATCACCTCTCAGTTAAAACTTGGATGGTGGGTCACGCCAAAAGGCAGTCTTTCCAGGTCTGCCAGCACGGAGTCGTTGTCTGGAAGGAATTTTTCTCGCTAGGCAAGGTGCTACTCTCAGGTCTTTAAAGCACAGTTGTTTTCTCTTTCTCCACAGCAAGGGCAGAAAGACGGCACTAACGTGTGGACGTGTGCGTGTGTGTGTAAGTGCATTCAGCAAACAGTTAACGCTCTGTCCAGATGGAGAATTTCTTCTTAAATGAAGTGTGTAGACACAGTGTCAGCCCATTATATGCTGTTGCGCTCACAGTAACCACGGACGGAGCCGGGAAGGTTGTGCCATATCTGTTACACGTGGGGTTAGACCAGGGTTTCCCTGTCTCAGTTCAGGCAGCTCGGTCGACTCAGTCGTGTCTGACTCTTTGTGACCCCATGGACTGCAGCACGCCAGGCTTCCCTGTCCATCACCAACTCCCGGAGCCTACTGTCTCGGTAGTGATGACATTTGGAGCAGAAGGATTCTTCATTGCGCAGGCTGCCCTGTGCAGCATTTAGCAGCATCCCTGGCTTCTAACCACTAAAGGCCAGTAGCAGCCATCCCCCACCCAGTGATGACAACCCAAAATGTCTATAGACATTGTCAGATGTCCTCCGGGGCAGAGAATCACCCCGTCTGAGAACCACGGGTTCAGAGGATCTGAGTCAAGGTCACATGCTATCGACACGAAAACCTGCATCTTTTAATTCCTAATCTCCCATTCCTGTATGACATGGGATTATTCTCACTTAAGGTCCCTCCAGAGACCCCCCACCACATACACACCTTTCTCTGCCCTGCTCCATCCTAGGGACCATGTCGCTGGTTCTCTGGCCCACTGCTCCAGGTGGTTAGGCCACCAGTGGGAGGTACTGTGAGGGGGTGGGGGAGGGGGAGAGAGAGTCAGAGTATTTACTCCCCCTCCTTGACTCCCCTCCCTGCACAGAGGGCTCTGACCGTGACTCTGCCAGGCTCAGGGAGCACCACGGCCCCGCCTCTGCCCAGGTAGGCGTGGGGACGTGGACAGCTCCCATCACCCCCGTCACCATGCTGTGCCCTCCCTCCAACATTTGCTTGACCTCTGCCTGCCTCTATCCATAGACCTTTCATTCATTTATTCCTAGTTAGACCTTTTGCCTGGGCCGTATGCTTCCTGCCTGTTGAAGTCACCGACAGCAAACTCTGGATGAAAACTCAAATTCAGCCCTAGCACCCTGCAGCTGACCCCCAGTCCCGGCCTTCCCGCTAGCTTTCTGCTGCCTGCCCCCTGCCCTCCTCGCTCAGAAACCGCCTAATCCCAGGTCTCTAATGCTCTTACGGTGTTCTTCTCTCCCCACCTTGGGTTATTTCTGTCCTGTCTTATCTCCTCCACTGGACTTAGGGGTTTGGGAGGAAAAAAAGAAAGGGATTTTATCTCCATGAACATGAAACTATATTTTGTGTAGTTGCCTGGTTTTCTTCTATACTTAATGAAATTAAAATATTTTTAGAACTTTTTAAAATGACTTTGATAGATTGTTTTAGAGCAGTCTACAAAACTTTAAGTTTTAGAACCTTCATAAATGTATCACCATTTGGCTTTCACAGAGAAAGTCCTCTAGGTTCACCCTACACAGCTGTTGTTCAGTCGCTAAGTCGTGCCCGACTCTTTGTGACCCCATGGACTGCAGCACCCCAGGCACCCCCATCCTTCACTATCTCCCAGAGTTTGCTCAAACTCAAGTCCACTGAGTCAATGATGCCATCCAACCATCTCATCCTCTGTTGTCCCCTTCTCCTCCTGCCCTCAATCTTTCCCAGCATCAGGGTCTTTTCCAGCGAGTCAGCTCTTTGCATCAGGTGGCCAAAGGATTGGAGCTTCAGCTTCAGCATCAGTCCTTCCAATGAATATTCAGGATTGACTTACTTTAGGATTGACCAGTTTGATCTCCTTGCAATCCAATGGACTCTGAAGAGTCTTCAGCACCACAATTCAAAACTCGTTGGCACTCACCTTTCTTTATGATCCAACTCTCACATCCGTACATGACTTATGAAAAAACCATATATGGACCTTTGTCAGCAAAGTGATGTCTTCGATTTTCAGTCTGCTGTCTAGGGTTGTCATGGCCAGGACACCCTGCAGAGCTGGGTGGTTTATTGCCAGATGGTGATTCACCGACTGACCCCTGGCACTTATCATAGCTCTTAAGGGGCCAAGCAAGAGGCTTTCCTTAGTCTGAGTAGTCTTGGTACCCCTGGGCCTTAGGTTGGTGACTTTGGGATGTTTCCTTGGATCCTCAGAACTGAAGAGCAGTTCCCATCAAATCATTGTTCATTCCACGGCAACCAAACTGAGTCCATGCTGGGTTCTGTGGTCAAAACTCCTTGTGGACATTTCATTCTAGCGTAATCTGACTGAAATGTATTCCCTACCCCTCCACCCCTACTCTGCAAATTTGTAATGTGTGAATAAATAGGCCAAAATTCCACAAGAAATTAGTGTTGAACCACCAATCTGTGGAAATGAAGTGAAGAGACGGTTCAGTTCAGTTCAGTCACTCAGTCGTGTCTGACTCTTTGCGACCTCATGAATCGCAGCACGCCAGGCCTCCCTGTCCATTATCAACTCCCGGAGTTCACTCAGACTCACGTCCATCGAGTCGGTGATGCCATCCAGCCATCTATCTCATCCTTGGTCGTCCCCTTCTCCTCTGCCCCCAATCCCTCCCAGCATCAGAGTCTTTTCCAGTGAGTCAACTCTTCGCATGAGGTGGCCAAAGTACTGGAGTTTCAGCTTTAGCATCATCCCTTCCAAAGAAATCCCAGGGCTGATCTCCTTCAGAATGGACTGGTTGGATCTCCTTGCAGTAGAAGGGACTCTCAAGAGTCTTCTCCAACACCATGGTAGAGGGGGAGTAAACGAGTTGAACTTCTGGAGTGGAGGAGGCCCAGGGGTGGCTTTGAAGAAGTTACTGCCCCGTGCAGGCTGTGGGCAGCCCCCGGCTAGGAGCCAGGAGGAGTGCGGATGGGGAGCCTCCTGGACTGAGGAGGGGGCTGATAGGAAGACGAGAGGAGGTCACAGGACAGGCTGAGACGATGGGCCAAGCCACAGAGGCAGGGGAAATCAGTCTCTTCAACCAACACTGGGCCCTGGGAAACCCAGAACGCCTGTGAGGTGATCACCCCCCAGGAACCTCAGCTGAAAGTCTGAGTGTGCGACGTGATGGGACCCAGGCTGACGTCCAGGGAGCCCGGACAGGAGGCTCTGGGTCAGGAGGCTCTGGCGGTAGCCCAGCCCCCAGGAGCCTGTGAGGGCGGGGCCGTCACAGAGAGGGTAAGGGAGTGGGGGAGGACTCCCGAGCGTGGGTGCATGAAAGGGCCCCACGGCTGACTGTGGGGCAGGAGCCATCTTCTCTGTGCCCCGCCTTTCCACACCAGCCAACGCCCTGCTCCTGAGTGAGGCAGCAAGACTCTGTGGTCCTGCGGCTGATGACTGCCGTGCAGCCCAAGACCCGAGTCCTCCAGGACCCCTCTGGCCCTGAGAGACCTCGGCGCCACAAATGACGCAGTCCACTGTACAGAGGAGCTGGACATGGAGAAAGCATTTCTGGGTTACTCGGAGCCAGCCTCAGGATAAGTCTTCCAAAAGGGTGGGGGTCTGAGGAAAAAGGGGTTTTATGTAATACAGGCAGTGTCTTTGTGAACATGGGGCATCTCAGACACATGTGCATGCACCACACACATGCACATACGAGTATGAACACATACACACTATCTCTATATCCCTTTGACAGCCTGTTTTTTAAATGCATTTAGTTTTGGCAGTGCTGGGCCTTCATTGCTGAACACGCACTGCTGTACACCTTTCTCTAGTTGCGGTGAGCAGGGGCCAGCCTCTAGCTGCGGTGCACGAGCTTCTCACTGCAGTGGCTTCTCTTGCAGAGCACAGGCTCTCGAGCATATAGGCTCAGTAGTTGTGGCTCACGGGCTTAGCTGCCCCATGGCATGTGGGATCTTCCCAGACCAGGAATGGAACCTGTGTCTCCTGCACTGGCAGGTGGATTCTCAACCCTGGACCACCAAGGAGTTCAACACCTGTTTGGTTTTTTTTTTTTTAACTTTTTATTTTGTATTGGGCATAGCCAATTAACTTGAGAAGGAAATGGCAACCCACTCTAGTATTCTTGCCTGAAAAACCCCATGGATAGAGGGGCCTAGCAGGTTACAGTCTATGGGGTCACAAAGAGTCAGACTGAGCAACAACAATAGCCAGTTCTCAATGTTGCGGTAGTTTCAGAACAGCCAAGGGACTCAGCCACACGCATGCATGTATCCACCGTCCCCCAGACTCCCCTCCCATCTGGGCTTCGGCCGCCTATTTTCAATCCCTTCTTTTAAGACCAGGATCTCCCTCTACCTTCTGTGCTCCTGTGAATGCCACAGGAGCCAGGACATGGCACGGTTCCCAGGGTCCCCTGGCAACACTCTATGACTAACTTTTGGCTATAACTCTGGCTATCAGATGGCCCTCTCTAATGTGGACAAATGAAAACCAGCTCGATGGCCATTGAGGACCACACATGGTAGGTTTACAGTGTTGACTCCAGCTTCTCCAGTTACTGTGGTTTCAAGGTCACTGGGTGGTAACTAGGTAGCTCTTCTGATAGCTTGCCCTACATTTTCCTTCAGATCAACTCAAGCTGACCGGATAAACACCTACCCTGATACGCACTGACACTCTGTCAGATCTGCATTTCCATTTGCAGTCGACACCCCTACTATCATGTGGCCGCTGGAGCTCAAATTCGGCATGCCCCAAGACTGAAATCACATTTTCCCAAAAGCCTGCTCTCCACTCCTTATCCCCTTGCGTCCCTTCCTCATCATGAGGGTGCCCAAACTACAAACATGAGCATCAGCCTTTCATCTTCGATGCTGGCTCTCCCCTGAGCAAGTTGGCCTCCAGGGTATTTGGGATCCTTCCTCCTGTTGTCATCAGAGGCCTCACAGGCAGCATCTGGACCAGAATGAGAGCTTGGCTGCTCCCCTCCCCCACACTCCTGCCACAGTATCTTCTCAAGCGCAAATGTGAGCAGGCACTTCCCAGCTTAGTATCCTTTAGTGACCCCGAACGATTATACATTCAAAAAGAAGTACAATTCCTTGCCAAAGCCTACTAGTCTTAATTAGAAGTCTTTGTTCCTTCACTCTCATCCCTGGCCATAAAAATACTCCTGTGTTCTTTTACGATTACAAGCCAGGCCATTCTCACTCCAGACTTTGCAGGCTTACCATGTCACCATGTCACATCCTGTGATTACTCACTTTCTTGTTTCCACCCCCAAGGACCTGGTGTGCTTCAAGACAAGGGTCACACCTTGTTCACCGTGGTTTCCTTTGCACTGTGCTTTGCACACAGTGGGCATCCAACAAAATGTTTGTTGAATGAATGAATGACAGGCAATACTGCATCAAGGGCTATGATACAAGAATACTGGTGGCACAGAGAAGTCTCGGGAAGCCCCTGAGCCCCTTTAGAGCTCTGTGGTCATCAACTAACAGCTTCAGAATTATCCTTTCTGGTACAGACTTACACTGGGTTTAGTAGATTGTCAGTATATATGCCATTTTAAAAATGAAGTGTTATTAACCAGAGGCATTGCTCTACTCTCTCTCCATTTTTTTAACTCCTTTTTTTTTTTTTGAGAAACTATTAACCCACTTAAAAGACTAATCAAAAACCGCTTCTTCTGCACAAATGGCTGTTTAGGGCCGTGCAATTTACCTGAGGACATGCGCCTAAAGAAGCACGCTCAGACGCCTGCATGCAGAGCTCACTTTCAGGACCTCCCACAACACTGCTCACATTAGTTCTTGCTTTCTTCTTTTGGCTTTCTCGCAGAGAGCCGCACAGGATAACCGAAAGTGCTTTGCCTGGCAACTTTCAAGAGTGAAAACCCAGGCCTAAGAGAACACAGTGGTTTCGAAGTGCCCAGATAAGATTCAGTTCCTAATCTTCACAGGTGAGACACCAACGGTCCCTGCACGTGAAATCCGCTCA
Source organism: Nanger dama (assembly GCA_917880005.1). Lineage (NCBI taxonomy): Eukaryota > Metazoa > Chordata > Mammalia > Artiodactyla > Bovidae > Nanger > Nanger dama. Next base: position 3,477,338 of record CAKJTW010000063.1, on the reverse strand, counting down.
CTCCTAGAGTCTTAATACCTAAAGTATTTCTGCACTATACAAACTGCAGGAATATAAAAAGTTAGCCCACTTCCCTTGGAAAACTCATCTCCCAAGAGCTATTAGCGAGGTGAAATGAACCACGTGATTCCTGGTCATAATGCAGAGGTTTCTTCACATGGCTTACAGTCAAGCCAAATTAAAGAAGAAAATAAAATCCCATTGGCTCCAAAAGCACTGCAAATGGTGATTGCAGCCATGAAATTAGAAAGACGCTTACTCCTTGAAAGTTATGACCAAACTAGATAGCATATTCAAAAGCAAAGACATTACTTTGCCAACAAATGTCAGTCTAGTCGAGGCTATGGTTTTTCCTGTGGTCATGTATGGATGTGAGAGTTGGACTGTGAAGAAAGCTGAGAGCCGAAGAATTGATGCTTTTGAACTGTGGTGTTGGAGAAGACTCTTGAGAGTCCCTTGGACTGCAAGGAGAGCCAACCAGTCCATTCTGAAGGAGATCAGCCCTGGGATTTCTTTGGAAGGAATGATGCTAAAGCTGAAACTCCAGTACTTTGGCCACCTCATGCGAAGAGTTGACTCACTAGAAAAGACTCTGATGCTGGGAGGGATTGAGGCTAGGAGGAGAAGGGGACGACAGAGGATGAGATGACTGGATGGCATTACCGACTCGATGGACATGAGTTTGGGTGAACTCCTGGAGTTCATAATGGACAACGAGGCCTGGCGTGCTTCAATTCATGGGGTCGCAAAGAGTCGGATACGACTGAGCGACTGAAATAAACTGAACTGGCAAAGCAGGAGCCTGACCTGTGGGGGCGGGGCCACCAGAGGCGGGGCGGATCTGGGGCGTGGTCAACACATGAGGAGGCGGGGCTGATCAGGGGCGTGGCCAACACAGGAGGCGGGCGGACCCCTGAGGGCGGGGCCAAAGCAGGAGGCGGGGCCTAGCGGAAACCCGCGAAACCGCTGCTCGCGTGGCTGCCGGGCCTCCTCAGCCGCTATCCAGCGCCGCGGCGGCCAGGGGCCGAAGTCGCCATTCGCGTCCCTCTGGCCGCACAAGTTATTGCCATCCGTTTCAAATGTGCCCCCTGCTTTATCTGTCCCGAACCTCCACAGCAGTCTCCGGTCTGTCGCCTCAAGCCCGAAGCCCCACGCTTCCTCCCCAGCCGCCGCTGCTGCCTGCGTGAGACGGACCCGAGCCGGAGCGCGGGGAAGGAGACTAAAGCTGAACTAAGGTGCGGAGAGAACGGAGAGTGTTAGGACACGTGAGGCGCCTCGGCCAATGGCGGGGTGCCTGGAGGGAGGCGGGGCGGGGCGGGGGCGGGGCCTCCACTGGGGGCGGTGGCCGCGGCCTGGGGGCGGAGCCGGAGAGGGGGCGGGGGTCGAGGGTGGGGCGGGGCCGGGCGCGGGGGCGGAGAGAGTTCTGGGGGAGGGGAGGGGCGGGGCGGGCCTGGGGAGGGGGCGGAGAGAAGCCGCTGCTGCCGCCGCCGCCGCCGCCGCCGCCGCTGCCGCCGCCGCCGCTGCCGCAGCCTCTGGGAGCCTGGGAAAGGGGAACCGCGAGCGAGCGAAAGACTCAGTCCCCGGGCGGCGGCGGCAGCGGCGGCGGCGGCGGCGGCGGCGGCGGCCTGGAGGGGGAGGCGCGACGGCCGGGGCGGGGGCAGGCGACGGGGAGGCGGCGGCGGTCCGCACCAGCCATGCCGAATAAAAACAAGAAGGAGAAAGTGAGTCGGGCCCCGGCGCCGCCCGACGGGGCGGGCGCGGGGGGCAGCGGGGAACGGCCTGGGAGCGGGGCCCGGCGGGGCTCCCAGATCGCGCGGGTGCGGGGTGGGGGCGGGGGGCAGCGGGTCCGCCCAGGGCCGCGGAGCCCAGGCCGGGACCGGCCGGGGGCCTGGGGGGCGCGGCCGGGGTTGAGGGGCGGCGCGCGCGATGGGCGCGAGGGGGCTGGTGGGGCCGCGGAGGTGGTTGACCCATCCTCGCAGGCGCCTGCACAGGGGCTTCTGAGGCCAGGGTGCAGGCGTCTCAGCAGGGACCCTCCGGCTGGGGAGGAGGGGCAGCGAATGGACTGGACTTAATGCTTGGGGAGAACGGTTTGCCCTCCGGAGGGACGCTCTGGGTCTCTCAGATACTATTATTATCCTGGGTGTCGGCGGCGGCGACGGCTGTGACTGTGCAGCGTTTGCATACGGGTTGGGGGGTTATATTTTTGCTTCAGGTGGAGCTCTGTAGCGTTTCAGAATCACCTCAGACACCCTCGCTCCCAGAGTTGAGTGTGGGAAGGGGAAAAAAGGGTTGTGATGTGCATCTTTCAAGCTGCTGAGAGCATGGTACAAATGTGCGTTTACTTGTTTCTGCTTCAAGTTTTGAGCGCCAGATAATGCAGACGAAGAAAACAGGGAGAATCTGAATTTGGGGTTGGCCGGTGGGTGTCACATCACAATCCTGGGTCTCTTAACCATATAAAGGAAGAAAGTCGTGACGGTATTGATGAAAACTATCAAAAGTCATAGTTAAATTGTCTAAATACTTACAAAACTGCATTTTGGTTTATTTGATGTTTCACAGTCTAAAAATTGAGGAGCCTAATTGATTCTGCTTGATGTTTCCCAGGAATCACCCAAAGCAGGGAAAAGTGGAAAAAGTTCAAAAGAAGGACAAGACATAATAGACTCAGAGGTAACTATTCTTAAATATTGTTTCCATTTTTTTCATAAACGCCATTTTAGGGCAGGAAAACTGAGGGTGAGAAAATCTAGGCTCTTCTGAAATATTTCCCTGTATGAGATCTCTTACTCGTGTTGCTCATAGCCCTCCATTTTAGTTATTTGGGTTTGTATTATTTGTCTTTGAGGAAATAAGAATGTTTTCAGGCAAGTTGTGTGCCTCTGGTGCAGCTGGTATATTCAAGTTCACCACCCCACCCCCCGCCACCACCACCGCCTGAAATATAGCAGCCCTGCTGTGGAGCCTGGCGTCAAGGACTCTTTCAAGACTGGGTTCAGGTTCCTTTCAGTTTTCCCATCCTCCCTCTTCCTTTGCAAGGGGCCAGGTCTGGCTCTCAGTTTCCCTGGTGGCTCAGTGGTTAAAAATCTGCCTGCAGTGCAGGAGACACAGGATCGATCCTTGGACTGGGAAGATTCCCTAGAGGAGGAAATGGCAACCGACTCCAGTATTCTTTCGGGGAAAATCCCATGGCCAGAAGAGCCTGGTGGGCTACAGTCCATGGGGTCGCAAAGAGTCAGCCACGACTGAAGCGACTGAGCATGCTCACAGGCAGGTGTGTCTCAGCCGCTCGTCCTCCCCCTCCTGCTCCCCCTCCTCCCATCACCCTTGCTTTCCGGGGTGCAGACTTTGCTGTGTTTTTCCCAGTAAGTGCCTCTGTCCCTGACAGTGCTGGTATATTTGGGGTTTTCTGGTATTGCTGTTTCTGTGGGATCGCCTGTCATCTTCCACATTGGTTTTCTTTGTATTGGCCGGTTCTGACTTCTTTCGCTTCTTTCCTTTGGGCTTATTGAGGAAGCTGCCGGAGTGCTTCATGGGGACTGTGTCTGCCTGGGGGAGTGTGTTTTCAGGGCATCTCCAGAGCCAGTGCTTGGCTTCACCTTTTCTTCCTTGTGATCGGTTGAGCTAGAGCACCTTGGGCTGAGGGTCTGGGAGCCGCACGGACCTAGGCAGAGCTAATTGGTTGTTTTGAATCCTTGGTAGCAGAGAAGCTGCTTAATTTGGTGTCATAGTTCTCCAGAGCTGGACTGTTTAGGTCCCTAGTCTTATCAACAATGACAGTAATTTACAAGTGTCAGACCCTTTCCTATAAGCCAAATTAGAATCGAGTTCATTCTGTCTGGGAAATAAGTTAACAGGCTATTATCTTCAGTAGCCTTTTTTTTTTTTTTTTTAATAAATACAGCCCCAGGTTATCTGTTCCTTACCATTTGGTACATTCTAAGTCTCCCTCCTCTTTAGGAGGTGGTTTACGCCAGCAAATCTGTTGCCCTCCCCAAAGCAGAAAACAGAAATCCAAAAGGTTCCTTAAATACCAGTATCTTTGTGCCAGTCTTCCCCTGTCCTTCCTTTATAGCAGACAGTCACGTTTCACTGTGGCATTCTTGCATTTGACTTGGCTTACTTCCGTGTCAGTCTTTTGACTAAATTGGTTTAAATGAAATTTAGCTGCTCTGGGAAGGTTTATGCCTTTTCTTTCCCCTTTTTTGGTTTGTTGATCTTTCATTAAAACTGCTTAGTTTTCCTAGTGCTGCCCCAAACCTTTCTTGCTCACATACCTGTCTCTGTTTGTGTTGCACACACAGAGATCAGTGCGTATGGTTCATTTATTCCTTTTTAATGAAAAGAACCTGACTGTAAGGATGGAAAATGTCAAGTTTGAATCTGGAAAACAACAGCAACTCAAAGCCACTCCTAAGTCAAGTGCCTGTGTAAGGTGGATTGGGCACTCACACTGCCAGCGGCTTAAGAGGCTTGAGGTGTGGCCTGCAGTGTCCTGAGTGTGATGCCCCACTTGTCTTTCTGTACTTTTTCTAGCGCTCCTGTCTAAGAGCTGGAGCTACAGAGCTTGCAATTCCCACTGAAAAGTACTGAAATGTTGGGCCCTTCACTGCTTCCTCCTCAGGATCCCAGAGGCAGCATGGCGCATTAAGCCTGACACCTGGCAGGCCCTGTGTATCCTGCAGGAGTGCTAGCCGAGGCTCTTCCGCTCCTCTGAACTCTGGGCTGGCCCTTGCTTTCCCGCTGTTGCCTCTCTCCCCTCTGTATTCTTGTCCATCTTCACCTCTAGCCCCACCCCCGTAGCCAGTGCGATTGACTCACACGGGTGAATGAAACCGTCAGACTCTCTCTTCCTCTCCTGTCTGCCGATGTTACTCTGAGCTGGGATGTTTTAACCTGAATGGTTCACATGGGTTTATAGTTTCCCACGGGCTTCCCTGGTAGATCAGTCGGTAAAGAATCTGCCTGCAGTGCAGGAGACCCGGGTTCGATCCCTGAGTTGGGAAGATCCCCTGGAAAGGGAAATGGCAACCCACTCCAGTATCCTTGCCTGGAAAATCTCATGGACAGAGGAGCCTGGTGGGCTGCAGTCTGTGGGGTCGCAAAGAGTCAGACACGACTAACACTTACTTACTTAGAGTTTCCTATGCTGCTTTTCGAACGTTTCAGAGGTCACATCACCTTCACGATCAGCATGGGCTCAGGTTACCCTGCAGACACACCTCCATTAGGACAGTTAGCACATCCTGGACCTCATAGCCTGAGGGGTACAGAGCAGGTGCTTGTCCAGGGCAGACAAGTCATCCCGATCAAGAACATGTTAAAGAACTTGGGCGGCGGCTGACTCAGTATACCAGCCACTTCAAGTGTGGGGAAAGGTCTTTATACAAAGTCCTGGCTGGCGACAGTCTGGCCTCAAGGAAAACAAAGGAGCTGGTGGCTAGCATCACAGACTGCTTTGGTTAGAATGAGGGCCATTTAACGGCATGAGTCTTTAGCAAGGAGGTGAAGTCCTGCAGGCAGGACAAGTGTGGCCACGGGTGCGTGAGCACAGTTGCTGAGCCCTGGGTGCCGTCAGCAGTGGCACCTAACTTCCGTGGCCCTGGCTCCTCACTCTAAAATGACTTGGTGAGTTTCATGTTTGGCCATTTTTAACTGCATGGGATAGATCAGGCATGACTCCTCTTAAAAGTTTTCCCCACAAGATATATGGCCAGGATATATCTCTCAGGGCAGCAAAATACCATAAAAACTGCTGCTGTACAACTTTTGTCTTTTAGTAGAAATTTCTGCTCCTTGACTGACCTGTATTTGGTACATCTTTGATTTTTTTTTCCTTCTTCCAAACAGAATGGTTAATGTTTGACTTGCTTTTCCATAAGTGTCCTGGGAATCAGTTTCCACCCATTACTTCCTGCTGGTTTATTTCAAGCATGCTTTTAAGGAGTGAGGACACAGATGAGTTCACAGGGACCTTGGCCTTGTAGACCTGTGGCGATTGACAGAGTGAACTCATCTCTGAGCAGCTGTCCTCAGTCAGCATCAAGTCTGTAGACACATAGCTAGGCTCGTTGGGTGAGCGTTTGAATCCTAATAAACCGCTTGGAGAGTCCCAGAGTCCACTGCAGAGGATCAGACCACGCAACTGTGTGTTTTGTTATTGTTATTTAAATTTGTGTACTGTGTCCAAAGCTACGTTTTTAAAAGCGGCGATGCTTTCTGTAAAGAGATTGGTTGTAAGCACCTTAAAGGTTGTTCGAGTGTTGTTCTCTGGTCGCATGTCTTCCTTACCTTGTTTGAGCGCAGTTTTGTTTGAAAGTCTCTACAGCAACTCTTACATAATATCTGTTGCTGAAAGGAAAGCTGAACAGCCCTCTCTCTAGCCTGTGAGTTTATTCTGACCCCTTCCACCGTAACTGTCTTCCCCTTTGTGACCTGTCCCCTTGCATTCCCCACCCCCACCCCTCAGGGTTCCTGAGACAGGAAGCCAGACTTAGGGGGGTCCCATCGGCATCGGTGGTAGAGTCCTGTTTTAGAAATTTAAACTGAAATTCTAGAGATGCTTATTAATTGATCTAATAGTGAAAGTAATGCCCGTTACATGTTAACAGGAATAACGTTTTTTTGAAAGATGCCTGTCCATGAAAGGTTTTTGACTCTCCAGTTGCGTGACTCGGTAGCAGGCTTTCTGAGCTGCATAAGGTTGGAGGAGGACGGCGAAGTGGCTGTGCTGCCGAGTGTTTTCAGGGGGACAGCCGTGGTCCTCCCAGCCCGAGATGAGGGTCCCCAGCTCCCATCCCCAGAACACCAAAGCCTCTGTGTGGAGCCTGAATTCTGAACTCAGGCTCCCTGGGGGCCTCTCGTGCCCCTTCTCCCATCGTCGTCTTACCGATTTTTTCCAATGCAACCGCACACTGGCCTCCAGGGACACTCGGAGAGGGCTCCAAGGAGGAGTGCTTTAAAATCTGTTTTGCTGGGCCTTCCCTGGCAGTCTGGTGGCTAGGATTCTGTGCTTCCATTGCAGGGGGAATCCCTGGTCAGGAACTAAGGTCTCTCATGCCGCTGGGTGGGGCCGAAAAAACAAGTTTTTAAAAATTCTTATGTAATTATTTTGTTGTTGTTCAGTTGCTAAGTCACATCCAGTTCCTTGTGGCTCCATTGACTACAGCACACCAGGCTTCCCTGTCTTTCACTATGTCCCGGAGTTGGCTCAAACTCATGCCATCCAACCATCTCATCCTCTGTCGTCCCCTTCTCCTTTTGCCGTCAGTCTTTCCCAGCATCAGGGTCTTTTCCAGTGAGTGGGCTCTTCGCATCATGTGGCCAGAGTATTGGAGCCTCAGCCTCAGCATCAGTTCTTCCAATGAATATTTGGGGTTGATTTCCTTTAGGATTGACTGGTTTGATCTCCTTTATGTCCAAGGGACTCTCTATAAGTTATTTTGTTCGGAATGGGAATTCCGTATCATCATTGCTTAGGGCCCAGGTATCCAGGAAGATGGCGGCTCTGCAGAGAGGACGGTCGGCTTGGAAGGACATGGGGTCTGGAGGTGCCCGGAGCGCACTGTCCTCAGGGAGGAAGACTCCCGGGCTGCCCCCTCTCGAGCGCCAGCTCCTGTCCTGTGCTACAGGCTGGACACTTGGTGGCCGCAGAGTGCCTCCCACTGAAACCCGCTGTTCTTGAGAGGGCAGCCCACTCTCAGCACTGCAGCCGTGGGGGCCAGGTGCGCCCCTGTGGTGCCGTGCACGCAGGAGCTCCCTCAGGATCCCTGGGCAGCCCAACGAGATGCCAGCAGCTCCCCATCCCTGGTGGTGACAAGCAAAAATGCCTCTTGATACGGCCCAGTGTCTCCTGGAGGGCAAAATGGCCCCGTGTCGCAGCCACTGCTCTAGAAAGCTCTCTGCACAGATCACACACGTTTGCTTGTGAGTCGTGCCTGGCACACTGATGGGAAGAGCTGTGGTCAGACAGAGGGGCACCCTTCAGAATTCGTGAGGGTCCCAGAGAGCTTTGACTGAGGTGGGCTATAGCTACGTATTTCATATCAGAAACTAAAAGAGAAAAATTTTTGTCATGCATTAATTTATTTAATACCTATACCACACCTATGAAGTGTTGACATAAATAGAATATTTTTCATAAGGAATGACTATTTACAAAAGTTCACTAGGAAAAATGGCGTTGCTCTGTGTTTCTGCAAATCCTTGTAATATCTGGCTTAACTGAAGATAGCTGGTCTCCTGAATCTGCGCCTGCATTCTGTCTGTTTTGATATCATGTGTCCGGTAGCCTGTGAGAAATCAGCAAAATGATGGTTATAAAGACAAAGCATGTCTGAATGTTACCATAAAAATAGGAGACCCCCCCTCCCCAGGGGCCTCAGGGAGACCACTCAGAGACCTGTTGTTTAGACTACTCCTCTCATCCCTTTCCTGCTTTCATCTTTGTATCTCCAACTCAAGTTCGTTTGTTCTGAAATTTAGAGGAAACTTTATCACCGTCCTAGAGCATGTCTTCCCATCTTTTCAGTCGCATAGCAGTTACTTGCTCTGCCAGCTATTCACCACGCATATAGTGCCTCGGACAACTTTAATTCACCTCCCAGCTAGGCCGAGACCTTGAGGGAAGCACCGTGGCTGGGCTCTTCTTCTCACTCGCCAGATGTGTTAGGGCCTGGAGTCAAGAAGTACTTTGTGGTGGATTTTGAAAGTATTCAGGAAGGGAAGAGAGCTTCAAATAATCAGCTGGCTGTTTTCTTTCTGATTCTGTAAATTTGAAAGAAAAAAATCTCTCTTAAGAGGCTTATTTATATATCGCCTCCTTGATCGTCTAAGGGAATTTTAATGTGGAATTTTCATCCAGTGTAATTTGTTTCAAATAAATAGCATTATATTAGAGCAGAAGACTGGGCCTTCCCAGTGGCTCAGCAGTAAAGAATCCTGCAACTCGGGAGCCACAGGAGACATGGGTTCAAACCCTGGGTTGGAAAGATTCCCTGGAGGAGGGCATGGCAACCCACCCCAGTTTTCTTGCCTGGAGAATTCCATGGACAGATAAGCTGGCATGATACAGTCCATGGGGCTGCAAAGAGTCAGACACGGTGGGAGCACCTCAGCACGCACACACAGATCTGAAGCTTACCGTCTTAGGTGTTTTTTCTGATGTTTCTAAAAATTTCTGTAAAAGGTTTGGTTGGCCCTTGGATAACATGGGGGTTGGGTGTCAACCGTTTGCACAGTCAGAAATCCCAGTATAACTTAGAGTTGGCCCTTCGTATCCACAAATCTTGGGTGCTTTATCGTTTTTATTTTGAATTTATTTTGGGAATATTTCTCAGTAGAACATATGTATTTTATAAGTTGTGTGTGTACATATATAGAAAGAGAGACAAGACTTTGAGCGTGTCTTGTCCTGTTAAGGTGCTGGGGAAGATAAGAGGGAGGCCGCGTCATCACCTGTGAAGCGTGTTTTCTGTTATTTGTGAAGAGTCACAGCTGTTGCTCTCAGACATTGAGTAGATTTGGGGGCAACTTGGCCCCCCGTCGTTCGCACCCAGCAGCTGCTGATGGATGGGTCGAGGTGGGACATGTTCTTGTAAAGAGCTCCCTGCGGCCATGGGCAAGGAAAGCAGAGGGTTTAAAGCAGACCCAGGAGCCTCCGAGCGCACGTGGGACGCGGGGTGTGGCGGTGGACATGGGGAGTGCCTCGTGGGTAAAGCCAGTGGAGAAGGTCTGTGAGCACCCCCTCTCCTCTTCAGCAAAGCTCCACTGCCTGACAAGTAAGCCTGGAACTGACTTGTATGAAATAATGGGAAGCATCCCTGTTCGTGGGAGCTCCTGGGTCAGCCTCTCCCAGCGAGTGCGGGCCTGGAGGCCTGCCCACGGCGGTGGCACGGTCACCGCCCCCAGCAAGGGGCACAGGCTGAGTCAGCCTGCAGCAGCATGAATCATGGGGATCTTTTCCTAAGTCACAGGGAAAATTCCTCTGAAAGATGGCAACTCTCACCGCGTCTCCGGTGTTTCCTTAAGTACTGGGCACCTGCCCAGGTCGGGACACGATGCTGTCTGGCTTGGCCCAGCGTTCTGGTAACAGCCTGGCGTCTTCCTGTCAGCCGGTGGTGTTGAGCCAAGTCTCCCCAGGCCCTGCTTGTAGGTCAGCTTCCAGAACAGCAGCTGCTGAGAAGTGCTGCTTCCCAAACCCCGGGCACGGCGTCATCTTCGTTTTCTCCACCTGAGGGCAGGAGAGAGCCGGCCTAGAAGTAAACCCTGCAAGAGGGACAAAGAAAAGCTCTTCGCTGGAGGACTTCACGTTTCCTCTGTCATGATGGGAGTGTTGGTCGCTCAGTCGTGTCCGAATCTTTGCAACCCCATGGACTATAGTCTGCCAAGCTCCTCCATCCATGGGGTTCTCCAGGCAAGAATACTGGAGTGGGGTGCCATTTCCTTCTCCAGGGGGTCTTCCCGACCCAGGGATGGAACTCAGGTTTCCTGCGTTGCCAGCAGATTCTTTACCGTCTGAGAAGTCTTTATCATAAGTGGTTGTTTTTTTTTTTAATATTGATTTATTCGACTCCAGCAGCTGTAGTTGCCGCATGTGAGAGCTTCCCTGCGTTGTGTGGGATCTAGGTCCCTGACCAGGCACCAGACCCACGCCCCCTGCGCTGGGAGTGCAGTCTTAGCCACTGGTTCACCAGGAAAGCCTGTATGTGTTTTTTTAAAATGAGCTTGAGCAAGGCTCTAAAGGGGCACTGTGCGTGCACGCTAAGTCACTCCAGTCGCGTCCAGCTCTTCTGCGACCCCATGGACTGTAGCCCACCAGGCGCCTCTGTCCATGAGATTCTCCAGGCAAGAGTACTGGAGTGTGTTGCCATCTCCTTCTCCGGGGCATCCTCCTAACCCATATCTGTTACACCTCCTGCATTGGCAGGCGGGTTCTTTCACCACTAGCGCCACCAAAGGGGCACTGGTTCTGACCTACAGCTGGTTTTGCCCAGTGGGAGGAGCAGTGTGCCTGACACCGCTAAGATGCGAGACCTGCGCCAGCCGAGAGTTAGCTAGCTGTTTGACACACGCGGCTAAGTGTAAATTAACAGAAAATAAATCAGATTGGGAAGTTCAGATCCTCGGTCACACTGGCCGCATTCCACATGCTCAGCGGCCACATCTGGCCACGGGTCCCCTGCTGGACAGCACACAGGTTCCCACTTTGCAGGAAGTTCTACTGGACGGAGTGGCCTCAGACACCCAGCAGTAGCTTTCAAAATAATTCCAGTGTCAGCGCTTTGAACTTGTTAGCTGTCACTCTTCTTAATATAAAGGATCAAACCTAGGATTAAATTTAAGAGACAAGAAGACATGTAAACTGGCCAAAAGAGCAAATGGGTAAAATCAGAGAAAAGAGGCAGGTGACAAGGGGATGTGAAGTGTGAAAGAGGCCCCGCCTACCTCCTAAAGCCCCACCCCTGATACTCAGCCCAAGGCCACGCCCTCCCCATCGGAGTGGACCCAGGGGGCTGTGGGAAAACAGCAGCCTTGTGTCCTTCTCATCTTTCTCCTTAGACATTAATCTTTATTTGCGAGTTGGGGGTGGCGGGGATCAAAACACACTTGGTTTTAAAAACAAGAGTCCAGAAGTCCGCAGTTTCGCATTTTCCTTGATCTACTCTGAGCCCTGCATCCTAGAGCAGGGCTGGTCTGGTTCCTTCCAGATCTATCTGGTGCAGTGCTGCATGCTGAGAGGGAGGGCCCGGGCTCTGAAGGGCAAGGCCTTTCTGCTTGCAGGGTAAGCCTTCTCTCTCCCAGAGTCATCTTCCTCCCCTCAGCTGGCATTCTCTTGGTCTCTTCTCTCTTTCTTTCCTTCCTGACATATTGTCTTATTTTATTCAAATATCAGTCTGCTCACACATGGTCCAGGAACACCCACATAATTGTTGTTGTTCAGTTGCTCAGTCGGGTATGACTCTGCGATCCCAGGACTGCAGCACACCAGGCTTCTGTGTCCTTCACCATCTCCTGGCGTTTGTTCAAACTCATGTCCTTTGAGTCGGTGATGCCATCCAGCCATCTCATCCTCTGTCGTTCCCTTCTCCTCCTGCCTTCAGGCTTTCCTAGCATCAGGGTCTTTTCTAGTGTGTCAGCTCTTCACATCAGGTGGCCAAAGTACTGGAGCTTCAAATTCAGCATCAGTCCTTCCAATGAATATTCAGGACTGATTTCCTTTAAGATTGACTTGTTTGATCTCCTTGCTATCTAAGGGGCTCTCAAGAATCTTCCTCAGCACCACAGTTCAGAAGCATAAATTCTTCGGCTCTCAGCCTTCTTTATGGTCCAACTCTCACATCCATACATGACTGCTGGAAAATCCATAGTTTTTACTATATGGACCTTTGTTGGCACAGTGATATTTCTGCTTTTTAATACGCTGTCTAAGTTTGTCATAGCTTTTCTTTGAAGAAGCAAATGTCTGTTAACTTAATGGTTGCAGTTACCACCCGCAGTGATTTTGGAGCCCAAGGGAATAAAATCTCTCACTGTTTCTATTGTTTCCTCATCTGTTTGCCATGAAATGATGGGACCAGATGCCATGATCTTAGTTTTTTCAATGTTGAGTTTTAAGCCAGCTTTTTCACTCTCCTCTTTAACCTTCATTAAGAAGCTCTTTAGTTCCGTCTTCACTTTCTGCTGTAATGGCAGAAAGTGATATCATCTGCATATTTGAGGTTGTTGATATTTCTCCCTGCAATCTTGATTCCAGCTTGTGCTTCATCCAGCCCAGCATTTCGAATGCATGATGTACTCTGCATATAAGTTTAGCAGGGTGACAATATACAGCCTTGACGTACTCCTTTCCCAATTTGGAACCAGTCCATTGTTCTATGTCCAGTTCCAACTGTTGTTTCTTGACCTGCATACAGGTTTCTCAGGAAACAGGTAAGGCGGTCAGGTATTCCCATCTCTACAGTTTTCTACAATTTGTTGTGATCCACACAGTCAAAGGCTTTAGCATAGTCAATGAAGCAGATGTAGACATTTTTCTGGAACTCTTGCTGCTTCTGTGATCCAGTGGATGTTGGCAATTTGATCTCTGGTTCCTCTGCCTTTTCTAAATCCAGCTTGTATATCTGGAGGTTCTCCAGTTCACATGCTGTTGAAGCCTCTCTTGGAGGATTTTGAGCACTACCTTGCTAGCATGTGAAATGAGCACAATTGTATGATAGTTTGAACATTGATATAATAAAGCAGATATAATCACATATGAAAGATTGGTCTTCAGACATCATAACCAGTGATGCCGTGCTTGCCCACAGTCTCCCTACATAAAGCCATAGTCACGCCTTGGTGCCCACTAAGCCATTCAACAGAGCTTCCTTAACTACACTGTCTGAAGCTGCCAGTCTTAGCACTGTGGACAGTGTCTTTCAAGCTCTGAATAGCTGTGGAGATCTCAGCAGGAGATGGAGGAACCAGCTCAGCCTTGGCATAGCACCCAAGCATGGCCAGTCCAGGCTTCAAGTAAGTCACAGCAGCGTTGACCACGCTGCAGCCTACCCGCAAGGTCACCAACAAACCGGGCTGCGGTTCTCTGGTGGAAAGTCCATCGCGCCGCCTGGCCAGCTGAATGGCCGTCGTGTTTTACGTTGCACTCAGTCACCCGGCAGGCACGTTCTGAGGCCCCGCTGTGTGCTGAGCACCACAGCAGGTGCTGGGGATTCGACGCGGGGCACAGCAGGGCCCCTGCACGCATGCAGTTTGCTTTCAGTGAGTGCCGTGTACTCTCTTGTATCCAAGGGGCAACGGTCACACTGGTGTGGAACCACCTCATGCTGGGCAGAGCCGCAGTCCCGGGCTCCGGACACCAGCAGCTCCTGCTGGTCCTCGTGACACCGAATCCAGGCATGTCACATGTCCAGACACCCCTGCTGGGCAGGACCACCTCTGGCTGCCCCTGCGCTGGAAGCCAGGAGGCTGCTGCAGGCTGTCAGGGACAGTCTCCCCAGGGAGACAAGGGCAGAGGTGAGACCTGAGGGTGGAGAAGGAGCCAGAGATGCAGAGATCTGAGAAAGGGTGTTGCAGCCAGAGGAAGCAGCTAGTACAAAGGCCCAGGCAGGAGCAAGCTGGGTGTGTCCACCAGAAAGAAGGCCAGCCAGGCTGGAGAGAAGCAAGGTGCGTTGAGGAGGAATTTGGAGAGATGGCGCACAGGCCACGCCCAGCGGGCTCTCAGGCTCAGCAGTGGCATCTTGGATCTTATTCTAAGATGATGGGGTGAGCAGGGACATGAGATGATCTGACCTAGGTGGTTCCAAAGACCTCTGCACCTGCTGGGTAGGAACCAGAGGGGCAAGAGTGCAAACAGGGGAGGCGCGTTTCAGGTTGAAGACCCAGCCCCCCAGATGCTGGGGTTCCTCGTCCACACTTGGGAGGGTGGGGCTGGGCCCGGCTGGCCATGGGCACTGCAGTTGGGGGGCTTGTCAGCTGACCGCTGGCTTCACAGGCCTGAGCTGAGAGCTGGCTCTTGTGGCTCCTGACTCCTGAAGGCAGAATGCAGATGCTGTGCTCTGTGGGGCCGGCTCCTGCCCTAGCCACCTTCGTTTTTCCTGGACAGCCTGGTTTCTTGGGAGAATGCCTTTCTTCCCTCACAGACAGCCGGTTCTCCAGTGTCACGCACACATGGTTCAGTAGCTGTGGATGGTCAGTGTTCAGTCCAAAAGTAATCTCCTTTTCAGCCCCATATCTCTTCCTTTAAAGTTTGTTTTGTTTTGTTTTGTTTGGCCGTGCTGCGCGGCATGTGGGCTCTTAGTTCCGCCCCCAGGGATCGAGCCTATGCTCCCTGCGTTGGACACACAGAGTGTTAACCACTGGACCGCCAGGGAAGTCCCTTCAGCCCCAAAATTGACTCCTGTGCACACTGTGCCGAGAACTTCTGAGTCTGGGGGCTCTGTGGAAGCAGATCACCTGCCTTTTCCCACCAGCCTCACCCGCTGTGTGGCTTCCCGAGCGAGGTTGCCCGGGCCTCGCTTCCCTTGGCCTCACCCCTGCATTGGCTTTCTACTCTCGAGACATCTGGGGGAACGCTGTCTTGTCCTCAGATGCACCAGCGCCCGCCTCGTGCAGATCTTGTGACTGGAGGTTTAAGTTGCCATGCCTTCATTATCACCTGTTTAAGACTTACACCGTTAGTGTGAGTGCAGGCCTGAGCTCGATCAGGAAGCTCCCATGCTCTTCCTCCTCTCTCACCCCAGCCGGGGCTGCTGGCGGCTGCTGCTCTTCCTCCTCTCTCACCCCAGCCGGGGCTGCTGGTGGCTGCTTCTCTCTGCCGCTGCAGCAGGTGAGCAGCCCTGGCCAGCAAGTGAACAACGGGGGTGCGGCTGTGCTCCAGGGAAACTTTGTTTGCAAAAACAGGTAGGGGGCCAGATTTGGCCCATGGGCCATAACTCACTGACCCCGGGCTTAGTGGACTCCAAATCAGATTCAGTACTTAAGAGAAACCCTTTGGTGAGAGGCTGGGCACTGATGCTGCCTTGTGAGTTTCTGGGCTCTGCTCTGAAACCTGTGGAGACTGTGCTCTGTGAAAGAGATATGCCTTTGTCTTTGACCCCACTCCCCACCTAGATGCTGCTGAGAGGCCAGTGATTTGGCCCTGCTCAAATGAGCGATGACTTCCCTGGTGGCTCAGATGGTAAAGCGTCTGCCTGCAATGCGGGAGACCCAGGTTCAGTCCCTGGGTTGGGAAGATCTGGAGAAGGAAATGGCAACCCACTCCAGTAGTCTTGCCTGGAGAATCCCATGGACGGAGGAGCCTGATAAGCTACAGTCCACGGGGTCGCAAAGAGTCAGACAGGACTGAGCAACTTTACTTTCTTTCACTTTAAATGAGCGATAAATGTCTTTCAGCTAATTGTGAATTTTTCGAATTGTAGTGTTTGAATGGCAGGAAAGAGATGCTTGTTTAGTATGATCTCCTGTATGGGGAAACATCTAGAAATGAGGCTTTATCACAAATCCAGTTGTCTGTTTTGCTGTTTGAATGAAATATCTCAGAATACTGAGAAGCTGACAAATACCCATATATCTGCTGTCCACATTTTTTTTTCACTCTGATTTTATGGGGGTGCAGTTGCCTTGCTGCATAGGAAGTTGGAGATTTGGGCATACTGCTGGGTCCAGAGACCTTCAGGCTTGATGCACCTCACGTTAGAAATTGCCAGTGACCGCTTTTCCTGAGGGTTAGGAAGCCCCTCCGGCTCCCGAGGTGCAGCCTGGGCTGCTTGCAAGACCTGGGAAGGGGGGTGGTCTCATGCCCCCAGCAGACACGCCTCTTGCTGTGCCCCTCCTTGGAGGTGCAGTGGTGTGCAGGGGCTGGGCAGGGGCGCCTGACAGACTCCCCCTCCCAGCCCTCCAAGAGCCCACTGCCAAGGCCTCGAGGGTCCCGACAACCACCAGATGCCCCCGCCCCCCAGAGTCCGTGCAGCCCTGCTGTAAAGAGGCCCTGAGAAGGCCCTGAGAAGAGTGGGCCTGCCCCACATCACTGATGGGGCTTCATGTGAGTCTCGGGGCATCCCGAGCCCCCCACATCCCCCCTGGAAATGCAGCTGCCTCTGACATAGCGGTGGGGGTCTGCACCCCGCTTCGGAACCTCCAGAGCCTACTGACTTGCAGTGATGTCCAGTGGAAGGAAAAGGGCAGCTCTTTTGATAAATAATTCTGAGTTTGATAAACTTCCCATCAGGACTTCCCTGGCTGTCCAGTGGTTAGAACTCCATGCCATGGCAGGAGGCGCAGCTTCCACCCCCAGTGGAGGAACTAAGATCCTGCAGGCCACACAGCGCATCCAAATATTAATAATAATGATCATTTTCCGTTGCTGATCCAAAAGCAAATGAGGCTGAGGCCAGTCTTGGCACACCTCTCACCTCATTGAGTGAATGCATAAGAACGGAACTGCCCACCACCTCCTTTCCCAGAGTGGCAATGAAAGGAAGAAGCTAGTCTGCTCAGATCTTACCCAAGTCAAGTAGCTTAGACAGTATCCTTCTTTAGAAAAATTTCTTATAATTTCAAGATGGACAGTCGAGTTTTCATTTTGCATGTAAACACCTAAACCAGGGAAGCACCCTGTTGTCCGCCACTGACCGTTGAGCCAACACGAGCGCCTTCTCGCGCCAGAGCCCAGAACAGCCTTGGAAGTGCACGCCTGCGACTCCAGGGCTGCTGCGAATCCCTCCTGAAGGACAGAAGCCCTTTGGGGCCGCTGGGTTAGTGGCTGTGGTGTGCCCCTCCTGTTCCACACCCGTTCCTCCCTTGTGCGTGTTTAGAGGTCAGTGGGGGTCACTGGACAAGGAAGCTCCCGGTTCTGCCTGAGATCGTGGGGTGAGGGCAGGGGGTCCATAAACAAGCTGGAAAGGAGCAGATGGCACCCTTTTTTATACGTGGTGAGAGATGCACAGCACCACACGGAGCCCGAGCGGCACTTCGTGGCGTGCGCCGTGCCGCGCAGCCGCCAGCACTGGCTAGTTGCAGACACTGTCCTCACCCCCCGCAAGGGAACCCCCTGAGCAGCGCGCCTGCGCTTTCACCTGCCCCGCTGCTAGGCCCTGACGACCACTCACCTGCCGTCTCTCCGTGGATTTCCCTGTCCTGGTCGCTTCATATAGATGGGGTCATACCATACATGGCCTTTTGTGGCTGGCTCCTGTCATGGCGCGTGGCGTTTTCAAGGTCCATCTGTTCTGCAGCCTGTCTCTGCACATCACTGCTTTTCGTGGCTGAGTAGTGCTCCGATGTGTGGACATACCACGTTGTGCGTTGTCATTTGATAGGCACGCGGGCTGTCCTGTCTCTGGCTGTTGTGAATAGTGCCGCTGTGAATACTGGTGTGCAAGGCCTTGCTCCACCACTGCTCTTTAAGCTCATTTGGCTACATGCCTAAGAGTGGGCAAAAGTCCCGTTTACCAAGTGAGGAAACATTTTCATAGGTTCCAGAAATTAGGATATGAGCATTTTTCGAGGGTCACTGTCATCAGCCTATGTATACATCAGCCCTATAGTCAGAAGTTCGAAAGATGCAGGGAATTAGGTGTATCTGTGAAATCTCCAGAAAAAAGCATCGCTGGGGTGGGATGTAACCACAGACTCTGGCGGCTTGTAAGCTATTGAGTTATTTTCTAGTAGTGTGAAAGAGACTATCCCGGAGCAAAACTTGCCTTTTTCGTGTGTATTTTTCCCTTTCTTATTGTGCTATAAACCACAGCTGTTTGACTTACTCATTTGTTTTTGTCTTCATTTTGGAAACAGATTCCCAGCAGGAAAAACAGCCTTATTGCTGCCCCGTCTGCAGTATCTAGTAAAATAAAAGCGCCAGCCCCTCAGCCCATAGTGAAGAGAGACAAGCGGCAAAACTCTTCCAGGTTTAGCGCCAGCAATAGTAGAGAACTTCAAAGACTACCGTCTTTAAAAGGTAATTTTTATTATTCATCTTTTGAAAGTTAAAGTTTGCCCACTTAGGGGGTAAGGAGTGACATTTTGATGGTTTGCTAGCTGCTTTTGCTGTGTTTAAATTCTGTAGGGTTATTCTTTCCTCTTTATTGACTTTTTCAGGTTGAATGCCACTAACTTAACCAACTAATATTTCAAATTCCAGAATTATTTACGATGAAAATAATCGTGAGTACATTACAGGTGTAAAATACTTAACACACACAGAGCAAAGACTTAAATCTTTTCATGTTAATTGAATTCAGCTAGCCAGTTTTCTTTCAAGTAATTCTCTTTCATTTGTCTTCAGTTCAGTTCAGTTCAGTTCATTCGCTCAGTCGTGTCCAACTCTTTGTGACCCCATGAATTGCAGCACGCCAGCCCTCCCTGTCCATCACCAACTCCCGGAGTTCACTCAGACTCACGTCCATCAAGTCAGTGATGCCATCCAGCCATCTCATCCTCTGTCGTCCCCTTCTCCTCCTGCCCCCAATCCCTCCCAGCATCAGAGTCTTTTCCAATGAGTCAA
Source organism: Nanger dama (assembly GCA_917880005.1). Lineage (NCBI taxonomy): Eukaryota > Metazoa > Chordata > Mammalia > Artiodactyla > Bovidae > Nanger > Nanger dama. The sequence goes on along the minus strand of CAKJTW010000063.1, from coordinate 3,458,338 downwards.
CTCTTCACATGAGGTGGCCAAAGTACTGGAGTTTCAGCTTTAGCATCGTTTGTCTTAGAACTCTGGAAATCCAGAAAGGAGTTACTGCAAGTAGAGTAATTGTAAAAACTATGATAGATCCTCTTCGTTGTTCTGGTGCTGGAGAAGTAAGGACGATAGCAATAGTCCTTTACGGACTTCCTCCTTCTGGGTCACTTGGGGATTACCTCTACCCAGGGTTTCCTGCTTGAGGTTAGTCAGGGAACAGTGCTCTTTGCTTCAAGTTTCCCCCCAAAACAGCCCAGCCACCCCTTTCTGTCTGGGGGTATTCAGTCTCTAAAAGTGCTTCTCCAAGAAAGTCTGAGGTTGAAGTACATAAAATCTTATTGGGGGAAGCAAGGTAAGGACCCCAAAGTCAAATATGAACCTCTGAAAAGCTTTCTGTTTACTAACTTATAAGACTAATGTAATGAAGCATCAAACATTTTTCATAGCTTAAATTCCTAACAGTGGATCTTCTACGGTTAATTTTCCTTGTGTATGAACTCGCAGCAGCAGGAAGCTTGTCATCTTTCCAGGGGTATCCCCGTGCCTTCTGCATTGCAGGGCACAGAGCCGGAGCTCAGCATAGATGTTCTCGGGAGAGAGGGTGGATGGATGGGGGAAGAGAGGGTGGGGGTAGAGAGGGTGGGTGGAGGGAGGGAGAGAGAGAGGGTGGGGGATGGGAGGAGAGAGGGTGGGGGTAGAGAGGGTGGGGGATGGATGGGGGAGAGAGAGAGGGGTGGGGGATGGGAGGAGAGAGGTTGGGGGAGAGAGAGGGTGGATGGATGGGGGAGAGAGGTTGGGGGAGAGAGGGTGGGTGGAGGGAGGGAGAGAGAGGGGGGTGGGGGATGGGAGGAGAGAAGGTGGGGGGATGGAGGGAGAGAGGGTGGGTGGAGAGAGGGCAACTGGAGCAGAGGAGTGTGTGGGGGAGGGTGGATGGATGGAGGGGGTGGAATAGTGGGTAGAGGGAGGGTTTGATGGATTCATGGATGTACTTCTGACCCCTTGCTTGCTAGGGATCCAGGCTCTCCTCTCACTGCCTTCTGCAGAGCTTGTGTCTGGCTTCTATTTGGTTTAGCTGTGTAGCAGATAGCGTGCGTGGGGGAGTCTTCCCTCCCCAATAGTCCGTGCCTTTCTGATGCTATTCAGCCATTCACCAGACACCGTGTGGAACACCCCCACACCAGCCCTGCTCTAGGTTCCGGGGTGCCCCATCCAGAAAACCGCAGGGCCTGCTCTCCTGGAGCCAGCGCCTCTGCCAGCAGGGGGGCCCCCCAGGAGCGAGTGAAGGGCCGCCTGCTGTCCCTGCTCCCAGGGCCGCGGGGTGAGCCTTCAGGCGCGGGCGCCGTCCCTAAGCCCTGTCCCCGCTGGAGGTCGGCCCCTGCCCACGGAGGCTGTGCCCCGCCAGGCCGACCCCCTCCCTTTCCTGTGCCCAGAAAGACATGCCCACGTAGCCCGAATCTCACCCTGGCCAAGCCGTGCCCTCGTCAGTCTTGTGTGGTGCATCTTTCCTAGCTGTTCTGAAACATTAGTGCCTCTGTACGCATGTCAGAGCAACTTTTGTCTGGTTCAGAAAAAAATAGGAATTGACTGGAATTACCCTAAAGATATAATGACTGGCGGGATTCTGTTTTTTATGATACTCTACCCATCTAGGACAGTGGCACGCTGCCTCGCTTTTTCAGCCCTTGTTTTCTGACTTTTCATAAGGTTTTATGATTTTTCCTGGGATTCCCTACCCTTTGCGTTAAATCTCCTCCCAAGTGCTTTCTAGGCTTTGTCACTCTTACGGCGTGTTTTTCCATTTATGCTTCTAATTCATTCCTATTAATCTAGTGAAAAGCTGTTGGTTTTTAATATTTTCTTACCCTGTCACCAAATTTTCTTATTAATCTTAGTAATGTTTTTGTTAGCTTCCGTATATATAGTCCTGTCATTTGTAATTAGGTATTTTTCTCTTCCAGTATCTGTACCAACAAACACTGGTGCTCTTAGTTTTATTTTGCCTTCGACTGGGACCAGTAACACACAGATGTCAGCGGTGAGAGCGTGCCCCTGGGGTCTCCCGTTTGGGCGACCGGCTTCGGCTTTTCCTCGTTTCTTGTGAAAACGGCCCTCGGTTTCTGGTGACTCACGCTGGCCCAGCATGCTGCCGCGCCGCGGTCCACATTTTGCATCGCTGTTTCGGTATCGCCGTGGCTGGCGGGCCGTGTCCTAGCACCGCTGCTGCATTTTATTAGATGCTGTATGGTTTTTCTCCTTAAGATGTTAATTTAATAACTGCTGTGTGGGTAAATTTTCCAGTTTTGAACTGTCCTTGCATTACTGAGAGGAGCCTCAGTATCGTCGCAGTGTGACTTTGCTGCGTGGTGTGTTCAGTTTAATCTTCGTTACTCTCTGCCTCCACGTTTACTGCGTGACGCTGGGCATGGTTTTCTTCCCTTTCTGTAAACTGCTGTACCATATCAGATCTAGAGTGTGTCCGTCCTGGCACTCTGTGCTCTTTCCTGAATACCGTGTAGAGAACTGCACACCACTCTGTCACGCCCTCTCTCACAGAGATTGTACGACACACCCAATTTTAGCAGAGATCAGATATGGAATAACAGATGCATCTCACAGTCCATGGCATAGGGTGAAAGGCTGCGGCAGAACTCGGCTGGGCCTAGTGCTTTTCTCAGGGATGAATCTGCAGATCCCCGCCTTCTGAGGCCAGGTTGGGCCAGGTCACGTGTTAACTCACACACTGTGCTCTCTAAAGAGTCTCTTAGTTTCTCCTGCCTCTCTGGTGGTGCTGTCTCCTTATGACTCCATTTATTCTTCTGATTATTTCCTTTTCAATATACTTCATTTCCACTTTTAATTATCCTGTTTTCTTTTATTTTTTTCCCTCAGTTATTATATACAGAGTTCACTTAAAGCCATGTGTTCCTCTGAGTATAATTTTAGCTCTGCCCATAGATTTTTCTTTGCTTTTTCTAAAATCATAGCCTTTTAAAAGTTTTATTGAGGCATAACTTACATACTATAGAAGTCACTAATTATGCTTGGAAATGTGTATCACTGTAATTAACAGGTAGAGTTGTCTAGCCATCACCACAGTGTATTGATAGTTTTAGAATGCTTCCGTCGCCCCTTATGCTCCTTTGCCCTCAGCCCGCACTCCTGCCCCAGCTCCAGGCGGCCACTGATTCGCTTTCCACCTCTTAGTTGGTCAGTCGCTAGATCATGTCCACCTCTTTGTGGCCCCGTGGACTCTATAGCACACCAGGCTTCCCTGTGCTTCACTGTGTCCCAGACTTTGCTCAGACTCGTGTCCATCGCGCCGGTGATGCCATCCAACCATTCCATCCTTGGTTGTCCCCTTCTCTTCCTGCCTTCAGTCTTCCCCAGCAAAGGGTCTTTTCCAGTGAGTCAGCTCTTCACATCAGGTGGCCAGAGTATTAGAGCTTTGGCATCAGCCCCTTCCAGTGGCTATTCAGGGTGGATTTCTTTGAGGACTGGCTGGTTTGATCTCCTTGCTGTGCAAGGGGTCCCTAAGCGTCTTCCGTAGCACCACACTCCAGAAGCACCAGTTCTTCAGTGCTCGACTGTTCTTATGGCCCAGCTCTCACATCCCTACGTGACTCCGGGAAAACCATAACTTTGACTAAACAGACCTTAGTCAGGAAAGTGATGACTATTTTTTAATATACTGTCTAGGTTTGTGATAGCTTTTCTCCCAAGAAGGAAGCAAGCGTCTTTTAATTTCATGGCTGCAGTCACCGTCCGCAGTGATTTGGGAACCCAAGAAAATAAAATATACCACTGTTTCCACCTTTTCCTAATCTATTTGCCATGAAGTGATGGGACCAGATGCCATGATCTTAGTTTTTTGAATGCTGAGTTTTAAGCCAGCTTTTCAACTCTCTCCTTTCACCCTCATCAGGAGGGTCTTTACTTCCTCTTTCTTTCTGCCATTAGGGCGGCATGCTAAGGTGCGTGTATGCACGCTGTCACTTCGGTCATGTCTGACTCTTCGTGGCCCTGTGGACTGTAGCCTGCCAGGCTCCTCTCTCCATGGGATTCTCCAGGCAGTAATACTGGAGTGGGTTGCCATGCCCTCCTCCAGGGGATCTTCCCCACCCAGGAACTGGATCCGAGTCTCCTGTGTCTCCTGCATCAGCAGGCAGGTTCTTCACCACTAGCGCCACCTGGGGAGCCCCGTTGCCTTGGTATCCTTATCAAAAACCAATTGACCATTCATGTAAAAATTAATTTCTGGACTCTCAATCTTATCATATCAATCTATATGCCTACTTTCCCACAGGCCAACAGGATCTCATTATAGGAGCTCACTGCTGCTTTAATTTTCATTTCTATCATGAGGCCAGGTGCCCTTACAAATGTTTATCGGTCCTTTCCCATTGGACTGCCTGACATTTTCTTAATTTTTTTTGAAGATTCTTTATTCTGGATACGAACTTTCTGTTGGCTATATACGTGTTATAAGTACCTTGTCCCACTGTAGTTTGCCTTTCATTTTAGCCATTCTGATGAGCTGATTTCAAAGCCAGCTGATGACGAATGAAGGTAAGCATCTCTTTGTAGGTTTATCATCTGCTCAGATATATTCTTTTCTGAAGTGAAGGCTTAAGTCTCTGGGCCTTTCTTTCTCGTTGGATTGTTAAGATTTTTTTTTAAAAAAACATAGATTTGTTGGAGTTCAGGGGTAGGTCCTTGTAGATATGGGAACTGCACATTTTCTTCTACTCTGTATCTTGAGTTTTTACTCTCAAAGACATTAGCGCTTTGACAGTACTTTGGCCTGTTGAGTAAATCTTTGCTTTCCACCAAGTAATGAAGATGTTACCTTACATTGTTTTTCCTAAAACTTTCTTTGCCCTTTCACCTTGAACCGTACAGTCCATGTCGAATTAAGTTTTGTGCCTGCTGTGATGTTAGGAGATCACAGTTCCTTTTTCCCATGTTTTTCCTTTTTCCCCTTCTTACCGTGCTCCCTGGCACAGTACCTTCGTTGGAAATGTCACCCTTCCTTCACTCACTGTGGTGTTATCTTTTTGTGAATAGAGGACCATCACTGTGCACACTCATTTCTGGGCCCTGTTTCGTTCCATGGCTTGCCTAGGCTGTGTCTGGGAGGCACTCACCCACCCTAGCAGGTCTTGGTATCGAGTAATCTTAAGTCCTTCAGCTTTTTCTTCAGAATTGCCTTGGCTCTTTTCATTTCCGTACAAGTTTTAGAATCAGCCATTTGACCAAGAAGTCCCTGCTTTGTATCAGTGGGGATGGCATTTCAAGACCGCGGTCTGAGTGCCAGGATTCTCTTTGCTATTGGAATGGTCACTCTTTACAAGACTTTTCAGTGGACCGAGCTAGAAAATACCGTGTTTTGTTTTGTTTTGTTTTGTTTCCAGGATATAACACAGCAGAAATTCCTGCTGATACTCTCTGTTCAAGTTCAGGCATTTATTTAACTTCTGTCTTACACCTCCTTTTAGTCACGTGGAGATTTCTGGTTCTCAGGGACATCAGAGATAATAAATAGAACTTAAATATCAGATAATTATTCATTTACTTTATCCCACATTGGGATCAGCTTCCCTGATAGCTCAGTTGGTAAAGAATCCACCTGTAATGCAGGAGACCCCAGTTCGATTCCTGGGTTGGGGAGATCCACTGGAGAAGGGATTGGCTACCCACTCCAGTGTGCTTGGACTTCCCTGGTGGCTCAGCGGGTAGAGAATCCACCTGCAATGCAGGAGACCCTGGTTCGATCCCTGGGTTGGGAAGATCCCCTGTAGGAGGAAAAGGCTACCCACTCCAGTATTCTGGCCTGGAGAATTCCATGGACTGCATAGTCCATGGGGTCACAAAGTCAGACACAACTGAGCGACCTTTTTATCCCACATTATACAGAGTGTATTTTCAGACAAATAATACCAACACTGAGACCAGTACGACGACTGAAAGGTTAAAATTTGTGCATCTTCTCATTGCCTCCCTCCCCCGCCCCGTGTTTTTAGCCGCTTTGCCCTGCGGTCTTCGTCCAGAGCTGGCCCCTGGCCGCGGCACCGTGCTGGCTGGCCCGCCGCTGCCTGCGCTAGTCGCTCCTCCGCGGCAGCGCTGGCGCCCGCCGCCGTCCCTGCTGCTTCCCGGCGCTGCGCTGCGCAGTGAGCATCCTCTCCGGGAGCTTTCTGTCTCAGACCTCAGAAGGCGTCTGCGCAGAACGTCCCTGGTTCACGTTTTCTCTTCACGTGAATGTTAAGGGTGTTCTCCACTTCCTTCTGCAATAAAGTACCACTGTCCGACTACGATGTCAGTTTAATTTTCTTTTCTCTCTTACAGGTTATTTGGTCTGTTTGCTTTGATGCCTAAACAGTTTTTGGGTTTTTTTTCCTTTAAAGTCCAGTGATTTCAGAGTATATCATTCTGGGTTGACTTTCCCGCATACGTGCTGTGTTCTTTCACAGTGATGACACCAAGTTTCTTTTTCTTGGATGGTTATTATTTTGAGGATTTGCTCTCTCCCCTTGCTTTCATCTACTTCTCTGGAGACTCCTGTTGTACAAACACTGAATCTTCTCTGCCTGTTTTTTGTATTTGGTGTCTCCCTCTGGGTTTTATCATTTCTTTCTTATTTGTTTTTTTTCCTCTTTTTTTATGTGCTGTTACCTGCGAGGCAGTTGGTGTTGTGTTATTTGCTCTCGTATTCTCTTTAGTGAATCTTCATTTCTGAAATGATTTTCTCTTTTACTTCTTTACAGAGTCATTACCTGCCTCTGAGCTTTCCTATTAACATCCATGTAGTCCTTGACACATTATGGGATCCTAGGTGTCTTTTGTCTCATCTTGCAGTGTTAGGCTGCAGCTCTTCGCGTCTTTGTGGGATGTCTCCCCGTAATGCTTTTACTGCCGCGTAGGTGTCGTTCAGTCCCCTTCCACTTTTTCCTTATAAGAACTCCATGTGGGACTTGACTTTGATCCCACCTGGTGCTCGTGCATGTGTGAAAATAAAGCGGAGCTGGGCCTCTGGAGCTCTAGCTCCAGTTGTTTTTTTGTGAAATTTTCTGGCGCCTGACCTCCTGAGCACCCTGATGTGGTCTCTTCTCCTGCTAATACCAGACCTGCGTTCTTCAGCTCCCTCTCCTGCCTCCTTGCTGTCCACTCTGGGTCCTCTGCCCAGCAGTCTGTCCCGAGTGTGACCTAATTCTGGGAGGAAGTACAGCTGCTGAATGTCGAGGGTTCCCAGGGCCCCTCCAGTCCCGGCTGTGGACTCCTTGCCCTCACCCTTTGTGGGTGTACAGACCCCTTCTGCTTTCAGCTGCTGTCCTCAAGGGGGTCCACCCAGCTCCTTGGTTGTTTCAGAATTCTTACCTGTGGAGAACACTCATTGCTTCTCTCTGACATCTTCCCCACAGACACTGAGTGCACGCCAGCCTGTGGCTGCTGGTGGTCTAGCCCATATGCTCATGTGTCTTTGGGGGACACATTTTCACCTAATTTTGTTGTCGATGTTGGCCATGGGCATTTGTTTTGCCATCTTAGTTGCACTGTATAATTTTTTGCAAGAATTTGGGGTGGTTAAAAAACGACGCCACCTTTTTTTTCATAATATCCGAAACTTGGAAGCAACCAAGATGTCCTTCAGTAGGTGAATGGATAAACAAACCATCCAGATAATGGCATGTTATTCAGCAGCACAAAGGGATGAGCTGCCAGGCCATGAAGGCATGCAGGAACCTTCAATGCATAGTGCTAAGTGAAAAGAGCCAACCGGAAAAGGCTGCCTTCTGTATGATTCTTACTATATGATGTTCTGGAAAAGACAAAACCAGGGAGATGGGGAAAGACCAGTGGCTGGGGAACAGGGGATGAACAGGCAGAGCACAGGAGATTTTTTAGGGCAGGGGACTGCTCTGTATGTTGCCATGTGGTGAAGACATGGCTTTTCACATCTGTCAAAACCCACAGAATGTACAATACAAAATGAATCCTTCCTATGGTCTTCCGTTAATAATGTATCAGAAAAAAAGAAAAAAATAAAATAAAAAAAAAAATAATGTATCAGTGTTGGCTCTTCAGTTGTAAGACATATATCACATTACTGCAAAGTGTTAGTAATAGAAGAAACTAGGGAGGGGAGGGAGAGGTGTGGGAACTCCATACATTCAGTTTTTCTATAAACCTAATCCTTAAAGTTTGTTAACTTATAAAAGGGTTGCCAGAGGTGGGGTGTGGAGCCACGGGTGAAACGGGTGAAGGAACTGAAATGGTACAAACTTCCAGTTAAAATAAAGAAGTCGTAGGGATGTAATATACAGCACAGTGACTATGGTTAATAATACTGCGGTGACTATTTGAAAGTTGCTAAGAGACGAGATCGTCAAAGTTCCCATCACAAGAAGTAAAATATTCTGCAACTATGTCTGGTGAGGGATGTTAACTATTAACTAGACTTACTGTGGTGATCACTTCGCAGTAGGTACTAATGCAACGAGCCAACTCATTGGAAAATATCCTGATGCTGGGAAGGATCGAGGGCAGGAGGAGAAGGGGGTGGCAGAGGATGAGATGATTGGATGGCATCACCGACTCAATAGACGTGGAATTTGAGCAAACTCCAGGAGATAGTGAAGGGCAGGGCAGCCTGGCATGCTGCAGTCCTTGGGACTGCAAAGAGTTGGACATGACTTTGCAACTGAACAACTTGTTGTACACCTGAAACTAATGTAATATGTCAGCTATGCCTCAGAAGAGGTGGGCTGCTACTGCCGTCTCTTTGGACTTCTCCATTACTGGATATCTGAGTTTCAACCATTTCAAGTCCTCCATAACATCATTGCTGTTTTGTTCTGTTGATGACCGTTTAGATCTCTCTACTTCATCTTTTAGTCTTCATTCCTTTTTGCATCTCAGACTTTCCCCTGTGAGGTCAAATTCTTGTTTGAATGCATCATTTAGAATTTTCTTTAATAAGCATCTGCTGGCAGCAAGCACTTTGCTTATCGCTGAGTGTCTGACTGTGGATTGCTCCGTTCCTTCAGTGCACTGAAGCCAAGCGTCTGATTGCTTTTTGACTTCCATTAGCACTGAGAAGCCAAATTCATTCTTTTGGAAAGCGATGTGATTCCTGGCCACTTTTCTGACTTTGACCAAGACATGGTTGGGTTTTTTAATTGTTAGTATCTATTTATTTTTGGCTGTGCTGGGCCTTCATTGCTGCCTGGGCTTTTCCCTAGTTGCAGTGTGCAGGTTTCTCATCGAAGTGGCTTCTCTGGTTGCAGAGCACTGGCTCTGAAGCACGGGCTCAGTGGTTGCGGTACACAGGCCTTAGTTGCCCATGGCATATAGGCTCTACCCAGACCAGGGATCGAACCCGTGGCCCCTGGCTGGCAGGCAGATTCTTATCCACTGTACCACCAACAAAGTCGGTTAGTGGTACAAAATTAAAAAAAAAAACAAGATTTCTTTTTTTTTCAGTGATTCCACTGCCAGGTGTCCAAGTATGGATTTCCTTTTTATCAGTCTTTTCTGCACTTCACTTTGAATCTTGGATTGTTACATTTCCTCAGTTGTATGGAAAGTTCCCGCACAACTGAGGAAGTAGACCATTGTTTCTTCGATTGTTATCTCTATATTAAGTTTTTCTCCCCATCCAACTTTGGCTCTAATCAGATAGGTTTTGGAATCTTTCATTTACTATCTTTCTTTACTCCTCATCTGTATTTTTTAGCATTTTTGTGAAACGGTGCTATGTTCTTGGTTGGAGTTTCATGTTACCCATGGTGAAGGACCAGTTTTCTTTTTAGTTTTCAACCCATCTAATACTTCCACAAAATATAGTGAAAATAAATGAAACATAAAATACAGTCACAAACTTTTAGATTTCAGGTATACTTACTTTTTTCATTTATGGAAGTTCTGTTTCTAATCTGGTGCGTGATTTTTTTTTAATAGTTTCCTATTCTTTTGCAGATGTCATGTCTTTTTAGTCAGCACAGCTGCTTTATAGTCCGTGTCAGATAATACCAGCATCTGAAGTCCTTGTCACATGTTGCTCATGATGGCTTACTTCCTTATGTCCCTGATTATTCTTTAGTGTATGCTGGTCATTCTACTCAAACATTTGAAATAAACTAAAACCTAGAATGAAGGTATCTTCTCCAGTAGGGATTTGTTTTTGCTTCTGCAAGACCCCTGGGGTCACTACTAGTATGGGAGTGCCATAAGCCACAACAAATTGTATGACTTGTTAGATCAGCCAAGGAGCTTGCCTTGTGAAATATCCCCCTGATTCCCAGTAGTTCCTGAAAGTGGAAACCTTTTGGGGACAAACTGTATCAGAAGTGATGCTGTGTACTCCGGAGACAGCTTCCCTGCTGGGTGAGATGCGTGCTGTGTGTGACGAGAAGATGGGAGGCCGCATCCTGCCCCTGTGCCATGGGAGGTGGTGGCACGCCCATCTCTCCAGTGCCTGGTGTTTCCCCTGCAGTTCAGAAGTGCTCGTGGCCACCTGCAGGGTGTATCTTGGCACCCTGCAGTGTCTATTCCCCATCAGCCACATGCCAGTGCTTTAAACACCACTTGACAATCCTTGACCAAGTCAACAGTTTCTCTGGAGATTTCAGCGTTTGATCTGGCATCCTTCTAAAAGCAGAGCTGTTTCTTACCAAAGGGGCCTATTTGGTTATCCTGACATGTAGCTCCTACTGGGGAGAAGGTGATGGCACCCCACTCCAGTACTCTTGCCTGGAAAATCCCATGGATGGAGGAGCCTGGTGGGCTGCAGTCCATGAGGTCACTAAGAGTTGGACACGACTGAGCGACTTCACTTTCACTCTTCACTTTCATGCATTAGAGAAGGACATGGCAACCCGCTCCAGTGTTCTTGCCTGGAGAATCCCATGGACAGGGAGGCCTGGCGGGCTGCCGTCTATGGGGTTACACAGAGTCGGACACAACTGAAGTGACTTAGCAGCAGCAGCAGCAGCTCCTACTAGAAAGTGAGGAGAAGCTTAAATCTTTGCCTTTGAGTTACCAGTTTCCCTCAAATGGTGAAAACGAAAGGTCTTTTTCCTTTTTCTTTTGTGACTACCATTATGTGTTTCCTTGATATCGGTGTGCTTTAATCTACTAAAACCATATTCCTTCTTATGTGCAGATGCATAGTTTTAACCATTGTCTGATATTTGGGAGAGCTGCTGTGTATTTTTTGGCATGATGTCATTTTTGTCTCCTGGTTTCTGGCACAGTACGATGTCCCCCCTCCCCCAGACTTGGAATTAGCCATTTTTCAAAGAGCCACGATTCCTTTCAGTGGGGAATAATATTAGAGACCAAAATCAGGGCACTAGGGAGTATTCACTGCTACTGGCCTGCTGTTGCTTTTAGGCACTTTTGATGGAGGGAGCTAGAATATGGACATATATTCTAGAATGTATGTGTGTATATTTTAGCTGTGCTTTTATAATATTATGCTGTTTTCACGTGTTTCTTGAATTTTCATAGTTGTATCTCTATCTTACACTGAAAATCTTGATTTCTAATATTATTCAATTGCTGTATCATACTAAAATCACTCACAACAATAATGTTATTATTACAAACAATAGGAACTTCGAATTGGTTCATTTCATTGCAAAACTAAAAGCTGCTGATGTATTCGCTGTGATTCCATTAAATTTAAAATTGTCTAGAGAGGACTGGCATCTCGAGGATGCCTGGACCCCCTCACCTGAGCGTGCAGTGCCTCTCTGTCTAGCAGCACTTCCATTCCCTTTAGGGTGTTTTCCAGTTTCCTCGTGTCGGGTTTTGCACATTTCTCAGTGTGCCCAAGTGCTCCATTGCCGTTGCTCTTGTGAACTGGGGTCTCCTTTTCCGTCGTCTTCTAAATAGCTGTCAGTTGTTTCGGTGGAGGTTGCTGACGTCTGTACTTTGCTTTCACATCCTGCTTCCTTACTGAATTGTCTTATTGCAGTAGTTTTTCAGTTGATTCTTTTGATGTCCCAGCTATTCATTAGAGCTGCATGTGAAAGTAATCTCACCTCTTTGTTTCCAGTTCTTATACCTCTAGGGTGTTTCTCCTGAGTTGACTGAAAAGTCCTGTAAGATGTTAATGTGTGGTGGTGTGAGCAAGCTTATTTGTCTTGTTCCTGACTTTAATGGAAATAGAAAGTGAAAAGTGAAAATGAAGTCGCTCAGTCATGTCCAACTCTGCGACCGCATGGACTATGGCCTACAGACTCCTCTGTCCATGGGATTTTCCAGGCAAGAATACCAGATGGGTTGCCATTTCCTTCTCCAGGAGATCTTCCCGACTCAGGTTGAACCCGGGTCTCCCGTTGTAGGCAGACGCTTTACCATCTGAGCCGCAAGAAGTGTTTATTAATTCTACTGTTTATACCCCCTGGTTTTCAGCTGTTGTAAACCATGCTTCAATGTAAACCTTTTGTCATTCACACCTTTGAACCTCTCCTTAAGCTGGAATCAAGGAAGGGAGGTACTGATCAAAGGCCAGGCATTTTCAAGAACCCTGTACAGATACTGTCCAAGAGGCAGCCCTGTGAACTCTCCTGCCAGAGTGCAGGAGGTGCCTGTCCCACCACACCTTAGTGGAAAATAGTATTTCCTATCTTTGTTTTTGTTTTTTTTTTTTAACAGTGAGGCTGAATGTAGCCTTCAGGTCTTGTTCATTCAAAGATTTCTCTGAATTGGTCCTTTCTTTTAATATTTCTGGTCTGGAAGGTAGAAGTGCAAAGTGAAGAGAGCAAATTTTAGGTGGCTAATAAATCATGGACTTTGTTTCCTGAAGCCATTCTCCTTGCTTTAGAAAAGACAGACCTCTGGAGAATCAAAGATATAATGAAACAACTAGGGCTTAATAGCAATTCATTGGAGACCATGGGACAGAAATCTAGAACTGCTCGTAAGTGCTAGGCCTTTTGGGAAAGAAGCTGTCCCGTTGTCGGGAGAGCATATCTGAGTTCTTAGAGACTGACTCTGGAACAGCAGTCTAGAACGTGTGTCTTGCCCCCGTTTCGTGAAAAAGCAGTTCAGTTCAGTTCAGTCGCTCAGTCGTATCCGACTCTTTGCGACCCCATGAATTGCAGCACGCCAGGCTTCCCTGTCCATCACCAACTCCCGGAGTTCACCCAAACTCATGTGCTTCGAGTCGGTGATCCAATCCAGCCATCTCATCCTCTGTTGTCCCCTTCTCCTGCCCCCAATCCCTCCCAGCATCAGAGTCTTTTCCAGTGAGTCAACTCTTCACATCAGGGGCCAAAGTACTGGAGTTTCAGCTTCAGCATCATTCCTTCCAAAGAACACCCAGGACTGATTTCCTTTGGAATGGACTGCAGCCTAAATTCACAGCAGTTTATTTTCCAGTACAGTTGAGCATCTTGCCGTACAAGCAATCATTTTTTACTGCTTAAAAATGAGTTAGCATCTGTTTAGAGGAGGCTTTGTGCTTCCCAGGTGGCACTGTTGGCAAAGAATCCACCTGCAAGTGCAGGGGATGCGAGAGGCGAGTTCGATCCCTGGATTGGGAAGACCCCCTGGTGAAGGAAATGGCAATCCACTCCAGTACTCTTCCCTGAAATTTCCATGGTCAGAGGAGCCTGGTGGGCTGCAGTTCTTGGGGTCACAGAGAGAGTTGGACACAACCAAGAACGTGTACCCATCTTGCCTGTTAGTTGAAGAATAAAAATGGAGTGAGACGGTACCAGAGTACTCTCTCTTAGTCTCTGAATTCTCCTGGGTTCAGAAACTCAGCTTTCATCCGTCTTGTTTCTGCCACGTGTTTGGTGCTGTGTCTTCTGATGCCCACAATAAGTGGAGGAAACAGCTCGGCGAGCCAGGCGCCAGTTCACAGCAACTGTTTGCTGACCGCCGGGGTTGTCGGAGCGCAGGGAGGCGGTCAGGACAGTGACGATGGGCAGAGGTGGCCCTGGCTCTCAGGGAGGCCCCAGACCAGACCCGCGGCGCCTGCGGCCCCTCCCACTCGGGCCCCGCACCTGTCCGTTGCAGAGGCACCCCAGGCCCGTCCCCCGTAAGCCTGAGTCCAGCCCTGAGCACGGCCAGCTCCTGAGCACTGACCCCAGAGGGTCACTCTCAGCCTCTGTCTGTCATCCCCGGTAAGCCCCTTCTCAGCAGAACTCAGGGAACTGGTGTCAACTGGCAGCTGTAATCCCACATTTAATGTTTAGCTCAGGCCTTCTGCAGACCTCACCTGCGTTTCTCCCAGCATCTTATGTGCGCACGCGCACGCACACACACACACACACACACACACACACACACACACACACACACACAGACATATTCCTTGCGTGTTCTCACCCCCTGCCTGGACCCTCCAGGCCGGGGTTTCCCTGTGCACTGCCTTTTCCAGGGGCAGCTCCATGCTCTACTGGCTCTGTCTCCCTCTGTGTTTCCTGAGCCGCCTGGCTGAGGCCTGCCTTATCTTTTCTCTTAAATTGTGGTAAAACATACACAGCATAACATTTACCGTTTAACCGTCTGTAAGTGTCCAGTTCAGTGGCATCCAAGCAGTGTGCCCATCTCCACTGTCTCTTCTTCCTCCCCCAGCGGCTCTGGGCCCGTTACTGCCTCCCTCTGCCCGCTCCAGTGTCCTGGCCTGGAGAGTTCCATGGACTGTACAGTCCACGGGGTTGCAGAGAGTCAGCTATCACTGAGCCTCTTTCACTTTCCCCTCCCCCAGCCCCTGCCTGTGGGCTAAGTCGCTCAGTCGTGTCCGACTCTTCGTGACTCTGTGGACTGCAGCCCGCCAGGCTCCTCTGTCCATGGGATTCTCCAGGCCAGAATACTGGAGTGGTTTGCCGTGCTCTCCTCCAGGGGATCTTCCCGACCCTGGGATCGAACTCACACCTCATGTCTCCTGCGCTGGCAGGCAGGTTCTTTACCACTAGCGCCGCCTGGAAAGCCTCTGGCGCTGGTACCCACCATTCTCCTTTCTGTCTCTGTGATTGTGACTCCCTAGGGACCTCATGTAAGTGGAATCATACAGAATTTTATTCCTGAATTTCGAGGCTGAACAGCATTCCACTGTGTGGATTGTTCTTCAGTCACTAAGTCGTGTCCGACTCTTTGCAACCCCTGGACTGCAGCATGCCAGGCTCCCCTGTCCTTCACCACCTCCCAGAGCTTGCTGAGACTCGTGTCCATTGAGTCGGGGATTCCATTTTGTGGATGGAGCACCATTTGTCTGTTCATCATGATGGACACTTGGGTTGCAGAACACGCCACACGCTGCTCTGTCTGAAGTGCCTGCTGAGGGCAGGGGGCGGTTTGCCTGTCTGTTTTGTGCCCAGTCTAGTACCTGCCATGGATCCCTGAGACACAGGTTTGCTGAAGGAGCAAAAAGCGCGGGGGATGCAGGCCCCACCGCCCCCACCCCCCCACCCCACCCCCCGCATCCTCCAGTTTTCTGGGAACTGTGGTGTGGCTGGACCCCCCTCCCGGGCTCAGCGCTCCCTGCACCTCGGGCTCTTCCTCGTGAAATGAGGTTTCCTGCTAACAGCTGACCTGGAAGCACTTGGCGTGTCACCTCGGCTCCGTGTACCGCGTGTGGGTTTCCTACCTTCTCAGAACACGGAAGGGGTCTGACGACTTCTTTGGCTTTAAAGGGTTTCCAGCCCCGCTGCAGGGAGAGCACAAAGAAGCAGAGGTCTCCAGCAGCGCACTCTGGGCAGATTCTTTGCTTCATCCGCCCCACGCACCCCGCTGGCCTTTCCTGAGATAAGCTTGTCCACCCTTCAAACCACCTGCAGTACTCGCTCAGATCGACAGGGCAGCTAGCGAGCGTCCTTTAACCTTGCTGTTGGCAAGCAGAAGTGCCCTGGCAACCTTTGAACACAGCTGAATGCCAGGTATCTTTGATCTGCCTAAGGAAAAAGGCTATTTTAAACTGTAAGCGTAAGCCAAATTTTTGGGGGTTAGATTTCCTACCCAACAAAACACACATCGCCCGTGCCCATGTCGTTTCCAGTTAAGTGTCAGCTCAGAGCACAGCCTTCCTTTAATAAAAGAAACTGTAAAGCTTCTTCACTAAAATATGAGAGTACTTAATTTGCCTATAAAATTTGCCTAGGGAGATGAAAATTAAAACCTTTGGCTGAATTTAGAAATGAAAACGTGAATGTTTCAGTTAGGAATGCTACCTCCAAATGGGACGTAACTACAGTTTGTTTGTAAATAAAGACCCACATAAAGTGATGGAGGAAGCCGAGAATAAAGAGGAGCTCCTATTTAAACCTCCTGTCCTTGGGCAGCACGATGCTTGTGTTGGCCTCCATGCCGGACAGATGCGCTGGGAGCTATAGCCTTTCTGCCCACTTGGCGGTTCTGCAGGGAGCTCTGCACTGAGCCCGGAAAGCTGCCTTTCCTCGAAGTCTGCTCAAGCCCTCCGCAGGGCAGGAAAAAGCTGTCCTGGGAACATCCGGAAGCCAGGCCGGAGGGCACCGTGGGGGAGCGGGGGGGCTGGGCAGGGGCTCTGCACTCAGCGGGGAGCTGTCCCTCTGCAGGTGGCCAGTGGCATACCCCTCTTAGCTCTCGCTGCAGGGACAAGCCATGCAGGCTGGTGCGGGAGTTTGGCAGGATCAGACTCTGGCGCCACTGCTTGACTCGTGCCTTTGTGCAGTGAGTGTGTGCAGTGTGGTCCTGGGGCTGCCGGAAGACAGCCAGTGGCCCAGGACGGGGAGAGGAAGGCTTCCCCGGAGGGGGCTAGTCCAGACAGGGATGCGTCCGGCGTCTCTGCCCTCACACTGAGCCCCGGGGCCGAGACCCTGCTCTTCAAGCGCGTCAGTGCCCCGTGCCCCTGCCCCGGGATGGCCGAGCACGTGCGGGCAGATCCCACCTTGGGGGTGGCTTCATCCTCCTGCCCCCCCCGCCGCCAACATCAGTGGCATTGGCGCCTCCACAAAGCCGAGGAGGTAGGGGGATCACAGACGCGCCCGCCCCTGATGAGTGAGGAAAGAAGGACCAGCCTGGGGTTATGGAGGGTGAGGGCGGCCTCTCCCCGGGCACGGGTGCTGGCTGAGTCCGTCTGATCGAGAGGAGAGGGCTCTGGAGGCTGGCCGGGCCTCGGCAGCCTAGGTGGGCCTGTGGGTTCCGTGCAGATGTGCAGGCAAAGCTTCGGTAGCCCGTCGCCGATTCCTGGAGCCGAGGAGGCAGCATCCTCGTGTTTGTGGTTCAGTTTGTCATGCCTCATTTAGGCCACTTTTGTGTTTGTGTGTTTTTTACGTGCTCCATCTCATTTATGCAGCACAGTGAGTCTTCTGCGTCGTATTCCCCCTCTCTGTGCCTCGCCTGTGCCTGAGGGGGCAGCGTTCACTAAGGGAGCCTTCCTGCCGCCACTCCATCTGTGTGTCCTGGGCCTTCCCTGGGGGCCCAGTGGTCACAACGCAGCAGTGCAGGGGGTGCAGGCTCGATTCCCGGCTGGGGAACTAAGATCCCACATGGCACGTGGCACAGCCAAAATATAAATAAGATGACAATAAGAATGATCAGCTGATTTAAAAAAAAAAAAAAACTCTATATGTCTTTATTTAGTTGTTAATTTTCATGAAATTATTGTGTGCTTATTTTAGCAATACTGAACAACGTAGAGACGTTTCAGAAAGAAAACTACACATAGCCATAATACTCCACGGTGATTACCGTTGATATTTTGAGAATGTTTCTTTTATGTTCACAGTATTTCTGAAAAATTATATACTGCTTTGCTCACTTATTTTTACTTTACAAATCCATAAGTACTTTTGATAAATGTGTAAAAATTTCACTGTGTGGGATAATCCCTTTGATGTTAAGGTATTTTCTAGTATTTTAGAATCATAAATTTAAAATGTGATGCTCTCAAAATGAATACTTTGAATTAACATAGGAGGTGAAAGACTTGTCTGCTGAATGCCATTAAAGAAGACCCCAGTAAATGGAAAAGATGTGTGTTCATGGATTGGAAGACTTAGTATTGTTAAAACCTCAGCACTGCCCAAGAGATCCACAGATCCACTGCAATCTCGATCAAAATCCTAACAATGCTTTTTCCCAGACATAGAAAAAAATCCATCCTAAAATTCACATGGAATCTCCAGGGACCCTGGATAACCACAGCAATATTGAAAAAGAACAAAATTGGAAGTCTTACCTTTCCTGATTTCAAAGCTTACTGCAAAGTTACAGCAGTCAAATCAGTGTGGCACTGACCTCCTTGGTGCTCCAGTGGTTAGCCCTCTGTGTTCCCAGTGCAGGGGGTCTGGGTTCAAGCCCTGGCCAGGGAGTAGATCCCACATGCCCCAACTAAGAGGTCACATGCTGCAGTTAAGACCCAGCACAGCCAAATAAATAAATATGTATCCATATAAAAGCCAAGACATAGACACCAAGAATACTTAAGAGATCAAGAAGTAAGCTGCCACGTGTATGGCCACATGGTTTTCTAGGATGCCGCCACTCTGGGAAAAGGACAGTCTTTTCAAGAGTGGTGCTGGAAAAAAATGGATATCCACATGCAAAAGAATGAAACTGGACCCTTATTTTATACCGAACCTAAAAATTTAACAGAGCGGATCGAAGACCGAATACTGCCTTAGAGGAAGACATAGAGGAAAGTCTGTCATTAGACTTGCCAGTGATATCGCAGACGCAACTCGAAAGCACAGGCAAGGAAAGCAAAAGTAGATAAACTGGACTACCTCAGAATTTAAAACTGCAGCAAAGGACACAACCAGTGAAATGAAAAGGCAGCCTATGAAATGGGAAGAAGGATTTCAAAATCATCTATCTGATGAGGGATTAATATCCAAAACTTATAAAGAACTCCTGCAACTCAACAATGAGAAAACAACCCAATTTAAAATGTGCAAAGAACTTGATAGACATTTCTCCAAAGGAGATACAGAAATAGCCAATAAGCACAAGAAGACATGATTAATATCTCTCATCATTAGGAAAACGCACATCAAAACCAGTGAGATACCACTTAACACCCGCTAGGATGGCTGCTGTCAGAAAACCAGAAAACAGCCAGTGTTGGTAAGGATGTGGAGAAAGTGGAGCCCTTGTGCACTGCTGGTGGGAATGTAAAATGATGCTGCCACCTGGGCCCCCTGATGTGCAGAGCTGACTCACTGGAAAAGACCCTGATGCTGGGAAAGATTGAGGGCAGGAGAAGTGGGTGACAGAGGATGAGAAGGTTGGATGCCATCACTGACTCAATGGACATGAGTTTGAGCAAGCTTCAGGAGACGGTGAAGGACAGGAGAGCCTGGCATGCTGCAGTCCATGGGGTCACACAGAGTCGGACATGACTGAGCAACAACAGTGTGGAAAATAGCATGGCAGTTCCTCAAAAAGCTAAAAATAGAATTACCGTAATTTTTGGAGAATATACCAAAAAAAATTGAAAGCAGAGACTTAGACATTTGTATATTTATATTATAGCAGCCTTATTCACCACAGCCAAAAGGCAGACACAGCCTGTGTCTATCAAGGGATCAATAGAACAAAATGTGGTATATCCCTGCAGTAGAGTATTGTCCAGTCTTAGAAAGGGAAGAAATTCTGGCACATGATGCAACGCAGCGGAACCTTAAGGACGTTACACTGAGTGAAGTAACCCAGGCACCAAAGGACAGAAGCTGCACGATCCCACTGGCATTAAACTATGACGACCCAGAGTCGCCATAGTCACAGAGACTGAACGCGCAGGGGCCGAGGGGAAGGGGCTGGGGTGGGAGTGCTTCACGGGGCAGACCTCCTGTCCTGGAAGATGAACCGAGTTCTGGGGCTGGACGGTGGAGATGCTAGCACATCATGATGAATGTGCTTCTGCCACTGAGAGCGCGACGCTCTGAAATGGCAAAGACGGTAAATTCATGTTATGTGTGTGCATGCTGCCGCTCCAGTCGGGTCCCATTCTTTGCGACCCTAAGGACTCCAGGAGACGGTGAAGGGCAGGGAAGCCTGGTGTGCTGCAGTCCATGGGCTCCCAAGGAGTTGGCCACAGCTGAGCAACTGAACAGCAACAGCTGATCAGTTATAGTTGTTTTGCAAACTGGATCATTTGAACCCTGAAGTCTTAGTGTTTTTCTAATTATTGTTGTTGTTCAATCGCTCAGTCGTGTCCAACTCTCTGTGACCCCGTGGAGTGCAGTGCACCAGGCCTCTCTGTTCCTCACTGTCTCACAGAGCTTGCCCAATTTTTTCGAGTAAATTGCAGTATATTATTAACTTCTTATAATTATAGCATTTATATTTCCTTTTGATTTTTGGAGAGAACATATAGAAATTTTGTAAATATTTTAATGTGAGGAATATCCCCTAAGCATTGTCCAGTGTCTTTTAATTATCCTTTTCTAACTTGAGAATCGATAGTCACTTCCCTTTTCTTCTCAACACTGTGGGGATTTGGGGGCGGGGCTGATTTGATTTTTTTGTTTTTAATTTAACTGCATTTTTTTTTTGGACCCATCTATTTTTTTTTGGTGTGAAGTAAAGACTTAGATTTTTGCCCACATGTAACCGTTAGTTATCTGGGTAATCTTCACCTGTCCATGATTCTGAGCTGCCTTCTTTAATCAGATGTTACACTTGTATAACTACACTCACTTGCTTTCTGTCCCAAGACCTATCTCTAGTCTACATCACACTGTCCTCAGTTCATAAACTTTATAGTTGGCAGGACCTGCTTTCCTCATAAGTAGTGTTCTCATTGATCACTGAAGAAGTCTTTCTTATCTCTCCTTGCTACTCTTTGGAACTCTGCATTCAGATGCTTATATTTTTCCTTTTCTCCTTTGCTTTTCGCCTCTCTTCTTTTCACAGCTATTTGTAAGGCCTCCCCAGACAGCCATTTTGCTTTTTGCATTTCTTTTCCATGGGGATGGTCTTGATCCCTGTCTCCTATACAATGTCACGAACCTCATTCCATAGTTCATCAGGCATTCTATCTATCAGATCTAGGCCCTTAAATCTATTTCTCACTTCCACTGTATAATCATAAGGGATTTGATTTAGGTCATACCTGAATGGTCTAGCTGTTTTCCCTACTTTCTTCAATTTAAGTCTGAATTTGGTAATAAGGAGTTCATGATCTGAGCCACAGTCAGCTCCTGGTCTTGTTTTTGTTGACTGTATAGAGCTTCTCCATCTTTGGCTGCAAAGAATATAATCAGTCTGATTTCGGTGTTGACCATCTGGTGATGTCCATGTGTAGAGTCTTCTCTTGTGTTGTTGGAAGAGGGTGTTTGCTATGACCAGTGCATTTTCTTGGCAAAACTGTATTAGTCTTTGCCCTGCTTCATTCCGCATTCCAAGGCCAAATTTGCCTGTTACTCCAGGTGTTTCTTGACTTCCTACTTTAGCATTCCAGTCCCCTATAATGAAAAGGACATCTTTTTTGGGTGTTAGTTCTAAAAGGTCTTGTAGGTCTTCATAATACCATTCAACTTCAGCTTCTTCAGCACTACTGGTTGGGGCATAGACTTGGATAACTGTGATATTGAATGGTTTGCCTTGGAAGCGAACAGAGATCATTCTGTCGTTTTTGAGATTGCATCCAAGTACTGCATTTTGGACTCTTTTGTTGACCATGATGGCTACTCCATTTCTTCTGAGTGATTCCTGCCTGCAGTAGTAGATATAATGGTCATCTGAGTTAAATTCACCCATTCCAGTCCATTTTAGTTCACTGATTCCTAGAATGTCGACGTTCACCCTTGCCATCTCTTGTTTGACCACTTCCAATTTGCCTTGATTCATGGACCTGACATTCCAGGTTCCTATGCAATATTGCTCTTTACAGCATCGGATCTTGCTTCTATCACCAGTCACAAGCACAACTCAGTATTGTTTTTGCTTTGGCTCCATCCCTTCATTCTTTCTGGAGTTATTTCTCCACTGATCTCCAGTAGTATATTGGGCACCTAATAACCTGGGGAGTTCCTCTTTTGGTATCCTATCATTTTGCATTTTTATACTGTTCATGGGGTTCTCAAGGCAAGAATACTGAAGTGGTTTGCCATTCCCTTCTCCAATGGACCATTTTCTGTCAGACCTCTCCACCATGATGCGCCCATCTTGAGTTGCCCCCAGGCATGGCAAGGAAAGATATAAGCATCTGAATGCAGAGTTCCAAAGAATAGCAAGAAGAGATAAGAAAGCCTTCTTCAGCGATCAATGCAAAGAAATAGAGGAAAACAACAGAATGGGAAAGACTAGAGATCTCTTCAAGAAATCAGAGATACCAAGGGAACATTTCATACAAAGATGGGCTCGATAAAGGACAGAAATGGTATGGACCTAACAGAAGCAGAAGATACTAAGAGGAGGTGGCAAGAATACTTGGAAGAACTGTACAAAAAAGATCTTCAAGACCCAGATAATCATGATGATGTGATCACTCATCTAGAGCCAGACATCTTGGAATGTGAAGTCAAGTGGGCCTTAGAAAGCATCACTACGAACAAAGCTAGTGGAAGAGATGGAATTCCAGTAGAGCTGTTTCAAATCCTGAAAGATGATGCTGTGAAAGTGCTGCATTCAATATGCCAGCAAATTTGGAAAACTCAGCAGTGGCCACAGGACTGGAAAAGGTCAGTTTTCATTCCAATCCCAAAGAAAGGCAATGCCAAAGAATGCTCAAACTACTGCACAATTGCACTCATCTCACATGCTAGTAAAGTAATGCTCAAAATTCTTCAAGCCAGGCTTTAGCAATACGTGAACCGTGAACTTCCTGATGTTCAAGCTGGTTTTAGAAAAGGCAGAGGAACCAGAGATCAAATTGCCAACATCCGCTGGATCATGGAAAAAGCAAGAGAGTTCCAGAAAAACATCTATTTCTGCTTTATTGACTATGCCAAAGCCTTTGACTGTGTGGATCACAATCAACTGTGGACAATTCTGAAAGAGATGGGAATACCAGACCACCTAACCTGCCTCTTGAGAAATCTGTATGCAGGTCAGGAAGCAATAGTTAGAACTGGACATGGAAAACAGACTGGTTCCAAATAGGAAAAGGAGTACGTCAAGGCTGTATATTGTCACCCTGCTTATTTAACTTATATGCAGAGTACATCATGAGAAATGCTGGACTGGAAGAAACACAAGCTGGAATCAAGATTGCTGGGAGAAATACCAGCAACCTCAGATATGCAGATGACACCACCCTTATGGCAGAAAGTGAAGAGGAGCTAAAAAGCCTCTTGATGAAAGTGAAAGAGGAGAGTGAAAAAGTTGGCTTAAAGCTCAACATTCAGAAAACGAAGATCATGGCATCTGGTCCCATCACTTCATGGGAAATAGATGGGTAAACAACGGAAACAGTGTCAGACTTTATTTTGGGGGGCTCCAAAATCACTGCAGATGGTGACTGCAGCCATGAAATTAGAAGATGCTTACTCCTTAGAAGAAAAGTTATAACCAACCTAGATAGTATATTCAAAAGCAGAAACATTACTTTGCCGACTAAGGTCCGTCTAGTCAAGGCTATGGTTTTTCCTGTGGTCATGTATGGATGTGAGAGTTGGACTGTGAAGAAGGCTGAGCGCTGAAGAATTGATGCTTTTGAAGTGTGGTGTTGGAGAAGACTCTTGAGAGTCCCTTGGACTACAAGGAGATCCAACCAGTCCATCCTAAAGGAGATCAGCCCTGGGATTTCTTTGGAAGGAATGATGCTGAAGCTGAAGCTTTAGTACTTTGGCCACCTCATGCGAAGAGTTGACTCATTGGAAAAGACTCTGATGCTGGGAGGGATTGGGGGCAGGAGGAGAAGGGGACGACCGAGGATGAGATGGCTGGATGGCATCACGGACTCGATGGATGTGAGTCTGAGTGAACTCCGGGAGATGGTGATGAACGGGGGAGGCCTGGTGTGCTGCGATTCATAGAGTTGCAAAGAGTCGGACACGACTGAGCGACTGAATTGAACTGAACTGAAGTGTTCTCATTCTTCATGCTTTTTATTTTTCCAAGTGAACTTTAGAATTACCCAGAAAAATAAGACGCCTCCTCTGAATTTTGAATGGAATTGCTTTAAAACTGTAAATCAGTTTGGAGAAATGTTATCAGCTTATTTATCATATGTGTGCTTCCAGTCCAGAAACATACCTTATCTTTATTTGTTCAAGTCTTTTTTTCTTTCTCCATATTATTTATGTTTGTTTGCTTATTTATATTTTAGACTCTTATTTCACCAGTGATTTTGAGATCACAGACTTCAAGTTCTTTAAAGAGCTACTTCATATGCATAAGGCTTCAAAAGAGCATGGGGGAAAATCACTAATAAAGTTGAGATCTTTTGATCCGAGATCATTAGGAAAAATACATCAAGAAGTGTCTTCCCTTTTTCTTTGAATTTAATCTGTATATTTTATATAAAGATTCTAGGAGTCTTTCCCTCTTATTTCTGCATTCCACTCATCAGCACGGTCTTAGGACAGGCATATTTCCCCTTCTCATCTTATATGAAATATTAAACTGTTTGAGAACAAATCACTGTCTCTTTAGGGTATAGATCTGCATTAAGCATCTGCTTTTTGACCCCTGGGGAAGCTCCCTGGACGCCTCGATCCTGGCTGCACTTGAGTCTGAGTTCATCTGAGTACGGTGACAGTAAGTCCTCGGAGAGCCATCCTCACACATCTGATAGACTCAGAGGGTCAGCAGCCAGGATCTAAATTCGACTCAGAGCACCAGCTGTTCAGAGAGCAGAGGAGCCAGGCAGGTGGGCGGCAGGTGGGCTCAGGTGGGGAGAGCCCGCTCCCATGACACCCATTCCCCGTCACTTGCTGTAAGTGAATTCATGGCCCGGCTTTGGGATCCAGCAGCGTCCTTCAGCTCTGTGGACAAGGGGCCAGGGTAGGATTTGGTGTGCTTTTATTTGCCTATTTTTTAAGGCTATTGATCCCCACAGTAGAATACTACCTTCTCACTTAGTGTGGGGGCACCTAATCAGCACCCCTGAGCGACCGCAGTTCGTGTGCTGGTTGGAATGGGGTGCGTGCCAGCCCACAGGTGTAGCTGCAAACCCTAGCCCATTTCTCACCGTTGTGAATCATGTTTGGAAACCAAAGGGCTTTTTGGTTCTTTTTCGCAAACTGGGAAAAGTGGGGATGGCGAGAGTTGTGTGAGAACTTATAAAGCGAGAAGACGGTTTGGACAGACTTAGCTGTGTGTGTGTGTGGAGTGAGGAATTTTTTGGACAGACTTAGTTGTGTATGTGTGTGTGTGTGTGTGGAGTGAGGAATTTTTTTCAGTTCTGCCTGGCACAGAGACTTTTCTTATAGTGTATTCACTTTCATTTGGAGCTAGTAATAAACTTATTGTAGGGAATCATCTCGCCAGCAGACACATACACCCCTCCCCAGGATACTCTGATTCAGAAATGATGTCCTTTCGTGGAGCAGCTTTTTATATTAAAGTTTTTTGAAGATAAGAGACTAAGAGCTGAATAACAGCTTTTAATACTAGCCCCATAAAAAGAAGGGAAATATCTTTTTAATTAAAAAATTTTAATTTAAACAAAATATGAGAAATAAAGTGGTATGTTGACCCTTTTTAAAGTATAAAAATAAACACTTGCATTTTATTTTATGACTTTAATTTTCATGGCCAGGTGGTATAAATACCTTTAATTTATAGCACTTTCTAGCTATTGCATTTAAAACTTTTATTTTCCCATGTAATTTTTAAACTGAATTTTTCCAATTAAAAAAAAATTAGACCCTGAGGGGGAAAAAAAACAGTTTGAAGATTATTAGTTCATAACTTGGTAGTAGGAAAGGGTGATAGAACCAGAGTCCAAACTAATGAATTGGTATTGTGTAATATTTAAATAGCCATTTTCATTAAAAAAAAAAATAGGTTGCCCAAATGCTAAATATGATACAGATATTAAAGTAATCAGAAAACAGGAGGTGGCCAGGTGGGTATAAAGTACCGGTGAATATGGGGTACCAGATAAATGGGAAAATTTAAAGTTCACGTAGACACATATGCATACTTTCTTTTTTCTTTTTGGTGGCTTTCTCCGAGTCATTTGTTTATAGTCTGGCTGGAGTTGTGGCCTCAGTCCTGCCCCTTGAGAGGTGGGCTCTTTGCCTAAAAGTTAGTGAGAAATGCAGCCTGAGAAGCCAAGAGACGTCCAGGCTGTCCGCACACTGACAGCCAAACAGAACGCTCTTCCCATTTGCAGTTTTTTAGTGTCATTTTAAGTTGCAGCTTCTGGCCAATCAGCAAGCCCCGTGCCTGCTGACATCACGGAGCAGCCAGTTCCCTCCAGCTGCAGAGAGCTTCAGTTTGTCTTTTTTTTTTAAACTAAAATGGAGGCTGGTTTCTTGCCTTAAGGAGTACATTGCCTTTCCCGCTGAAGTCTAGATGTTGACATGTAATAAAGCGGGCAGCAGGATGGTGGTGGATGCGGCCAACTCCAATGGGCCTTTCCAGCCCGTGGCCCTTCTCCATATTCGAGGTAAGTTATTGTGTGTCTCCCTGAAACGGAGCCTTCTGTGGTTAGTTAATAAATGGCCATTGTGCTTCAGATAAGGAAAGCAGGAAGTCGTTTCTGGCAGAAGTCACCCCGTTTCGCGGCAGACCTAACCGGAGGAGGCTGGGTGTGTCGCTGCAGTTTGGCATTTTACGAACTACTTACAGAATTTGAGTCTTGAGAGAGGCCTTGCATGCATAGTTCAAAGCTGGTTTTTCTGCTTTCTGCTCGTTCTCCCATCCCCCTTTCAGAGCCGTGCTGATGTCAAAGGATGTGAAGTCACTGCCCGGGGAAGGCGTTGGGTGGGGGTAGGAAGGAGAGGCGGGCGGCACGCCTGGCCTGGCCAAGTTGTCCCTGCGCAGAGTTTCTGTTACAGATGTGTCGCTTGATTAACACCCCGAAGGTTTCACTGGGGACACATCCCTGAATTAAAGGTGAACTGCAGTCACAAAATATGTGGGAACGACCAGAAAAGAACTTCCCTTTTAAAAGGATCGTTTTCGTCCTTGCCATGGAGCCTAAAAGAGAAATACACTTGTGCTTTGAAATACTGAAATCCATTGTGGGTCATAATTTCTGAGCTGTTAGCCTTTTTATGGGATAGTAGCAGACACTTTGCATTTAAATAGACTCTGTATTGACATTTGCCCCCAAAATTTTAAGTGGCAGCAAGTTTTCAGTGTGTGTATAGATCGGTTTTAATACAGTTTACCAGTCGTAACTTATACAAAATTTGAATTCAGAATTTAGCTTAAAATTTATACAGAACTTAGCTTAAAAACACAATTACCACAGTAAATTGATAATTATATTAAAACATAGGTATCAGGATAATTGTATACTTTTTCTTAAGCATTTAAAAATGTTTCTTATACAAATTTATTGTTTGTATTTGGGTGAAATAGAAAATGATAGTTAAGCAAGCGTCATCAAATCACTTTAAAATGTATATAATATCACAGCTCTGTCCTAACAGAACAGTTTTAACTGTCAGGACCCGTGCTAAGGAAGGGTTGGGGCAAGATCTCCAGGTGACTAATAGTCTGTATGACTAAAATGCCAGGCAAGATTTTTCAGATCCTAGGGTGTACCCAGGGAAGAAAGATGAACCTACATGAATACCCAGTCTATTGGAATAAGATAGGGGTTGCCTTTTCTCTCCAAACCCTCTGTAATGAAGCTGGTGGCAATTAACGTCCACGGTGACCAAACCTGTAGGTCACTTTGGTTTGCGGTGCAACCAGAAAGGAGCAGACGTTGACCACAGTTAGTGCTCAGGTGTTTCAGCTGCAGGAGCCACACGGGCTGAAACAAAATGATTGTTTTTCCATTTAAGTTCTTAAACAGGGACTGATTGAGTTAGTAATAAGAAAATTTTATTGCACATGAAACGTTTATTTTGAAACTTTTAAGGTATCTTCTAATAAATAACAGATTTTTTTTTTAGTTTGAGTTTAAAATGTACCTTTTTTTAGCTATGAATTTATTCCAAACTGGAATATTTGATTTTGTATCTTATACACATTGTTTGTTTGTTTGTTTTTAATTCTAAGACTTTACTGTGGCCAATCCGGGGTTTTGTGTTGTTGTTTTTTTCCTGTTGGTTGAATTATTGGTTGTTCTCTAATTGTGAGGGGGAAAAGTAGTGAAGTGTACTAACCTACAAGAGACTTGAGTTTTTAAGAAGAAATAACCGGTAGTAAAACTTAACTTCTGGTTCAAACAGTGGACTAGTTAAAACTTGAAAAACGCTTGATTTACGCACAAGGACTTTCGAGAGCAAGCATATTGATAAGTGGTTTAGCAAAATCTATTTTACTGTATTGGCTTTTAGAGACTTGATCAGTTTCATCTCCACTTAGCTTCTCCTGTGTGTGTCCAGTGCTGAGGGTCCTTCCCCAGAGGGCTCGATGGTCCACTGGAGGGACCCACACAGGGGCCCCGGGGCAGGAGGGCACGGGAGCTGAGTCTGGGCAGGTGTGGGAAAGCGAGCGGGGCCCTGATGCCTCCTGGTGCCGGGAGGGGCCCGGCAGCCCTGGGGCTCACCTCCGACTCCACTCCCCCGTGCGTTTAGAGAAGAGGGGTCGTCCCCACAGAGGGAAAAGAACAGCCAGAATCCCAACCCAGGCAGTTGTTTTGTTTTGTATGGAATTTTCCTTTAATTCACTTTTAAATAGAAAGTTTGGCTGTTTGTAGAACCTTCTGCCACAGGATTGTAGGAATAGTCGTGTTTCCCCCATTTTATCAGTATCCATCTGTTTCACTGGCCTCTGATGTGTATGACAGTTTTGGGGCCTAGGATTCATTTCTTCATTCATTTTGCAAATACTTGAGTCCCTATCACCTCGTGCCAAGCAGGTTCCTAATTTGGAGCATGAAGCAAGCACCATGGCCCAGCTTTCAGAGCTTACAGTCCATAAACAATGCAGTTCCTGAACTGGTTAGTAGCCCCGCTTGGCTTGACACTCGTCTCCTGTTACGTAGCCTAGAGTTTGTGGTCAATGTAGTGAATTAGCATGTCCTAAGAAGTGTGACCGGAGAAGGCAATGGCATCCCACTCCAGTACTCTTGCCTGGGAAATCCCACGGGTGGAGGAGCCTGGTGGGCTGCAGTCCATGGGGTTGTGAGGAGTCGGACACGACTGAGCGACTCCACTTTCACTTTTCACGTTCATGCATTGGTGAAGGCAATGGTGACCCACTGCAGTGTTCTTGCCTGGAGAATCCCAGGGACGGGGAGCCTGGTGGGCTGCTGTCTATGGGGTCGCATAGAGTCGGATACGACTGAAGCGACTTAGCAGCAGCACCAAGAAGTGTGACAGGACATGTTGTTGAAACTTAGCCTAAATTTTTCTCTCTGGAGAAGGAGCGGCGTCACCCGGAGCTTGGTGGCTGTAAAGTTAGCTTGACGTCTTAAATCCTGTCCTCGCAGGGCCGATCGGGAGGCCTGTCTGCGGGAATGCCCTCTGTGCTGGCCCCCGCAGCAGCCCTCCGTCACCGGTGACTGCTGAGCCCTCAAAATGTGGCTAGTGCAGCTGAGAGGTGGAATGGTTAATTTTGTTTCGTTTTGGCTGTTTGACATCTAAATAGACCTGTGTCTAGTGGCTGCTGTATTGGACAGCACAGTTCTAGACTGGGATCGACGGACTCTTTCGGGAAAGGCTGGAGAGTCGATGTTTTTGGCCATGAAAGCAGCCACAGAGAGGAATGACCATGTTCCAATAAAGCTTTATTTACAAAAACGAGGAGCTGGCCAGATTTGGTCCATGGGACACAGTGTGCCTCCCCCACCCCCAGCCCCAGCCCCGCCACCGGTCAAGACTTTTCCTGGAGTTTTAATTGCCGGTTAAGCATAGTAAGATGTCTGTCCCCTCCAGAGCCAGGTTCAAGGCAAGAATAGCCGTGCCACAAAAGATGCTGATGGTCAGAAAGGAAGACCTGCTGTCCATCCAGATCCAGCTGGCTTTTATTCCGGCCTCAGGAAAGCCATTATGTGCTCAGATCTGAGAGTCAGACGGCGAGTCCGGTCCCTGAAAGACTGACTGATGGGTCGCCGAGGCCTGGTGGGCAGCTGGGGAGCAAATTGTTCTTTTTGTGTGAAATCCCTTTTTCTTGGGGAACGGAAGTCTGATTGTAGGAAAGTATGTCTTCTCACAAGTATTCCGGAGTCACCAATTCGAGGAAAGGTGCTCGCCTCTCCAGTAGAAACCTGGGGCGGAGTGACCCAGGGCAGCGTGGAGGTCGAGGCCCAGGGCTTCCTTTCTGCCCGAGCCCACCCGAGGGCTGAGCCCGCTGCGCACACGCACTCGGGCTCCCCAGGCGCGGGCGCCCCTGTGTGGCTGAAGCCAGTCAAGCCGTGAGGGCGGCTGCCCCGCGCTGTCCTCGCCCCCAGAATTAGGAAGGAAATCGGGGCATCAGCTGCGGAAAGTGAAAGCACCCCCCCTTCAAAAGACCCCACCAGTGACTCTCTCCAGACAGAGAGCCAGGCCCAGGCTGTGCACTGGGTGGCTGCCCCTCTCTGTGAAGCAGCTTTTTAGGAGTACACCTTGAAAGCTACCTGGAGTGAGCCTCCAGGTAAAGCTGTTTCTCTCTCGTCATTCCTGCCAGCAAGGAATGTAACCAGAGTAACAAAGAGCTCTCTGGGGGGTGGTGTGTGTTTATGTAAAGCCCACACACCTTTTGTTAATTAGTCTTCTGTGAACTGATCATATTTTTTTCATTAAAAGATGCTAATTATGTAGAAGAATAAGTAGGTATGGTTAGTAGTCAGGAAAAGGGTGTTTTGCATCTAGGAACGGTCCGAGTCCTCCCAGGCACAGCCGTTTGGGGTGCCCCGCACCCCATTTCCATACATCAGGTACCCCACGGGGCGGTTCTCCCCCGGGCCAGTGACCTGCCAGATGCTACGAGCTTTTGTGAACACTGACTTGTTCTTCCCAGCCCTGCTGCCTGGGAGGTGGCTGGGACGTCCTTGACACTCTTCCCCAAGGTCACCAGCCTGTAAGTCCCAAGTCTGCGGTCCTGCCCCTCCGCCAGCTCCACGTCCCCAGGCCACTGCTGGTGGTTCTCCCAGAGGAAACACAGCCACGTGTATCATCTTCTGGTGTTTCCTTTTGGCCTTCTTTGGAGACCCAGCTAGAGCAATCCTTGGGGGCTTTGGATTTCCAAGTGATCAGATAGGATAAGGCACCCTTCCATCAGCTCGGGTCCTCGCCACGCAGAACATCCCAGACCAGAGGCTGGGGCGTGGGCCAGTGCAGGCAGAGGCATGCAGACCCCTGCCCCATCTCCCCCATCTGCTTCCAGATAAGGCTCGCCTCACCTTCTTTTCCCTGTCAGATGGAAAAGGACCATCAAGGAGCGGAGAACTCCCAAGCCTGGGCTGGTTTCTCTCACTAATGTACTTAAGGAAAAGTCTTGCTTGTTCATCTTGTAGAGACATTGGCTCACGTGTGCAAGGACAAACTGCAACAGCCAGAAAAATCTGGTTTTGTTTTAGGCCCTTGAATTATTCATAAATCAAAAAACCTTCTAGTTGAAAAGAAAATGCAAGAGATGTAACAGTTGAACATAGTGAATGACTCTGTATCAGATGTTTGTTCTAAAGACAAAACAAAATCAAACCTGCAGAAGACATTGGTGTGGCTGTTGTGGCAAGTTGAGTAGAGCGATGTGGAATTTTCTATGGAATCACCATTAGTTTCAAAGGGACTCTGATTTGTAGGAACTTTCCTCATCCTTAGGAATTGCAGATGGACGTATTTAAATTCGGGTGAAGTATCATGATCTCTGCACCTTACTTCAAACAACAAACAGAGAAATAACTGTAAAGCAAATATGCTCATATCCCTAGCTGTTGAATCTAGGGAAGTGGGTACAGAGGTGTACAGGTATATACAAGGAATACAAGTATTCGCCTCCCATGTAGGTTTAAACTTCTTCATAATGTTTGAAATGTCTTTAAAATGTTCTGCTTTAGGAAAAAATGTGCAAAGGACATGTAATTGCTTAGAAATTATTTCCTAAGCAGTGAGCAGTGGCCTTTCATACTCAAGCTTGGGCCTTTCTTCTGTTTTCCCTTTTACCCCCTTGCTAACAGTTGGGTGGCCGTGGTAAAGTGATGAGGCAGGGGCGTGCTCATCTCGGGTTGGCTGGGGCTGAGGCCCTGTAGCCCAGTGCCTTGCGGGTGGGTTCCCTGACAGCCACACCATCTTACTGAACAGTGTTTTGCAGGATGTACACCTTTTTTTTTTTTAATGTTTATTGGGATTTTTATTGGTCTTTTAAAATATAACAGTTTAAAGCACACTCTCAGGTAAAAGCGAAGTTCCCCTCTGAACTTGGCAGGCGGGGTGCTCAGTGGTTAAAGGCAGGGTTCAGAAGTCACGGGGGTCCCTGCCGTGGGTTAGCTGAGCCATTTCAGGCAAGCTCACTCATTTCCCTGCCAGAAATGGGAAAGAAATGGGGGTTGTCAAAGGATCTACCTGTCTGGGTTTTATGAGGGTTAAATGAGTGACTACGTGTGAAACCCTTCGTACGGTGCCGAGTGCTGTGAGCCCGTGGGCCGTGTTGGTGGCTGCCGCGGACGCCCTCTCTTTTCTAGGTCATGGTGGTGATTTAGAGCCCAGCGCCTTAGCCACAGCTTGTGTTATTTTTCTGCCACCTTGTTGCCTGTACCTGCTCCTCTGTCCCTATCTACTCTCTCTCCCTCCCCCGTTTACCAAGCCTCTCTCCCTGCAATTTGCTTGTCGTTTCACCACCTGGAGGAAGTCGGTGTCACTGATGACCCTGGAGTGTGTGCCGTGTTCTGCTTGTGGATCGCGTACAGAATTGCCTCATCAGGCGACCCTCAGATGATCATCAGCGGCTCCGTTCGGGCGTGTACTGATGACCCCCATTCAGATTTCTCGCTCTCAGGGGTCCAGCCTGTAACAGGAAATCAGCATTTAATACAGTCCTCTCCTCGCCCCATTTTTAACTCTTTTGAAGAAAGCCAGTTTAGCATAAGATTTATAAGGAATTCTCCTTTAAGAAGTTAGAGATTTTATCTGTGGTTAGTCCCAAATAGGACGATAGTTCATTGTTTTTAAATGCAGATGTTGCTTTCTGATGCGTTAGTAATTTGACTTCCGAAAGTTTACTGTATGGTCAAATCCCATTATGTTAGAGTTCCTGAATCCCTTTTTTTGTGGGGATTTTTAAATTAGGATAGTATTTGATGGGACTTCCCTAAGTGGTTAAGGCTCTGGCACTTCAGATGCACATGCACGGACACAAATTCAGTCCCTGGTTGGAACTATTGGGTTGGCTAGAAAGTTCCTTCGATTTTAAACTTAAAAATAAACCTTTCATTTTTACCAAAAACTTTATTGGACAGCCCGTTTTGTTCCACTGCCTTTCTGCCAACTATGAAGTTGCCTAACTTCATAGTTCCATCTTCCCAAAACTTTTTATCTTTCTGAGCAGAGAACTGTTCCAGGTGCTCTTTACAGTCTTTCAGGGAACTGAAGTTTTTCCCATTAGAGAATTTTGTAAAGGTTGAAATAAACAGAACATCCAGAGGTGCGGTGTCTGGTTAACACGGCTGATGAATCAGAACGCCAGCCAAGCTGCCACAGTTTTTGCCTGGTCATCAAAGCAACGTGTAGCCTTGTTGCGTTATCCTCATGAAAGATGAGGATGCATTTTCTGTTGACTAATTCGACACTTTTCATGTCAAGTGCTGCTTTCAGCTGGTCTCACTGGGAGCAATACCTGTTGGAATCAGTCATTTGGTTTTCCAGAAGGAACTCATGCTAGAGGACTCCCTTCCAGTCCCACTGTGTGCACAGCATCACTTTCTTTGGATGAAGACCGCTGCCTTTGGGGTGGCTCATGATGACTCATTTCGCTTGCTCTGTGATCTCTTCCATTCCCCATTATTATACAGCATCCACTTTTCATCACCCGTCACAATTTGTTTTAAAAACAGACCATCTTTTGTGACATTTAAGCAGAGTCACATGAGGAAATATGGTCAAGGTTCCCCCCGCCCACCACCACTTTACTTACGTGGAACCCAAACATGAAAGCGATTAACATCACCAAGCTGGTGCAAATGATTTTCAGTGGTTGATTTGGATATTTTGAGTATGTCGGCTATCTCCTGTGGCGTATAACATTGATTGTTCTCAGTTACTTTCTCGATTTGATCACTGTCAACTTCAACTGGTCTGCCCGACTGAGGAGCATTGTCCAGCGAGAAACCTCCAACATGAAATTTCACAAACTACTTTTGACATATTCCATCAATCACAGCACCTTCTCCATACACTGCACAAGTCTTTTTTACACTGCAGTTGCATTTTACCTTTATTGAAATAATAAAGCATAATATGCTGAAAATGTTGCTTTTTTCTTCCATCTTCAGTGGCTACTACAAATGGCTACACAATCCACCAGTTTTGATGTTCCGGTTTTATTTGTTTTTTGTTTTGACTCATGCTGATATGACACCTGTCACAATACAGTTTAACAAAGTTGTTTCGAATGAAGTAAAAGACAACTGAGTGCTGCAAGAAGCATCTTATGGGAAAAACCAAAGAGCTTTGTGGCCCATCCACATGCCACGCACCCAAAAAAAAACATAGTATTTGAACCAGCTGAGATCCAAACACTAACCTTATACCTTACTGTTTCAAGTTTTAATTTTGTTTGATTAATTTTTTCAGTCTCTCCTTTGTCATTGATGCATGTGAACTTCATTTGAGTTTTTGTCTGCTTGCTGTGTTATTCACTAGCAGTGTGTTCTAATTATGGTAGCTCAACTTATAATGAGCGTAGTAATGTTTCCTAAGGAACAAGCCCAGTTTTCCTAAATTGCTGGTCCCTTATGCTTGGTAACTTCAAGGAGGAAGAAGAGGCGGGGACCAGGGAGGCACTGTGTGTGTTTGTAGACCATTTTGGCATATATACAACCAGAAGCTGTTCTTCTCTCCTTCTGGTAGTAGGCCAGGCTTCTCCAGGGGTGGCATAGGATAACACTGGAGTCACGACTCTGCAGGTGTCCTTGGCGTTTGCATAAAGCAGTAGTCGGTGGGCCCCTGGAGCCCTACTTTGAAGGGAGGTGCAAGGTCACAGTGGTCTCCGGTATTGCAGGCAGATTCTTTTACCATCTGAGCCCCCAGGGAAGCCCTTTCTCAAGAATACAGCAGCATTTTTTTTTTTTTTTTTTTGGCCTCTTTCACTGTGTGGCCATTTGCCCTGATGATGCAAAGGCAGTGATGGGTAAAATAGCTCCTTTCGTGGAGCAGGCCATGTTGTCCAGCTGGAGACCACCACGCACCCCACCATGTCGCACAAGTCTGACCCAAGACTATCCTTGATGAAACATGAAATGGTTAGTTTTGTTCGATCTCAGCCTTCACTCACACACCTTCTAATAACATTCTGTGGATGACGCAGAGTTCACATGGAGCCCACGGGCGCTCTGCCGTGCTGTGATGGTCTCCAGGAGTAATGCGCAGCTGTGTGAGTTGCGAGCTGAACTGGCCTCTTTTTCAGGAACATTATTTTTACTTGAAAGAACAAGAGACAGACAAATTGGGTTAGTAAGACCTGAATATTTGACATATGCTTTCTCGATAGTGAAGTGAAAGTGAAAGTTGCTCAGTTGTGTCCGACTCTTTGCGACCCCATGGACTGTACAGTCCATGGAATTCTCCAGGTCAGAATACTGGAGTGGGTAGCCTTTCCCTCCTCCAGGGGATCTTCCCGACCCAGGGATCAAACCCAGGTCTCCCGCATTGCAGGCAGATTCCTTACCAGCTGAGCCACCAGAGAAGGCCACTCTCGAAAAGGAATGAAGGAAGCCTGTCAGTTCAGGGAACTGCAGGGACACTGTAAGCTGCCCAGGATGGAACTCGAACTTGTGAGCAGAAGTTTGAATTTTGGGAAACTGCCAGCGTGAGCTTGACAGCTCCCGGTGCTGATGACTTTTGATGATACTGACAAATGGGGTTTCTTGATCTGAACGACGGAAGATGCTGCATGTCTGCACACCAGCACATTCAGAGATGCTGCGGACATTCGTGGGCAGGAGAGACGTTCAAAGCGCAGGACACACCACGGGGTTTGATCACTGAAACATCATCGGTATGGTTTCAGATTCCACGTTGCAGCTAAGCTTTCAGAAACTACCGCTTGTTGAACATTAGCATAGACTTAAAGAAGAATAACCACAGTTTTTTTTTAATGTCATTGAAATACCTCCCTTTTCCAACTAAACGTGGTGAAGGCTGGACTTCTTTTTTAATACTTCAACCAAAATACCATATCAGACAAGCAGAAATAAGGTCTGCCTGTCTTCTGTTAAGTCGGACTTTATAAAGAGGTAAGCAAAAATATAAAACAGTGTCATTTTCCTTGCTATTTTTTAATACAGCTATTCTCATGATATTTCAGCTAACATGCCATGAGCCTGTTACCTTAAGTGAATCAGTCAGTACGTGTTTTAAACCCTCTCTAATCTGGTATCAGTAAGTAGAATCCATGTGATCCACACTCTTCAGGAACCTCCAGACTGTTTTTAGAGGACCTGATTCTGACACCAAAAACAATTGAAAACTTTTGGCCCAAGAAAGCTCTGTAGCATGAGCTGGACTTGCTGGACCCTGTTTTTACTAAGTCTCTGTATTTTTCTCTCCTCCTCTCCCTCAAAAAAAAAAAAAAATTTTTCCAGATTAACTAATCAGCTAATAATGTATATAGGCCACAGTGGGAGCCAGTAACTGTGCCCAGCATGTGGGCAGTGGAGTCATCCCAGGACTGAGCCCTCTCTTTTGGCATTAATTGTCTCCCTGTTATCTTTTTCTGATCTTCTTAAAAAATCCATATGTGAATATTGCCACTTCGAAATATTTTTTGAATTGTAAATAAAACTAAAATTATCCCTAGCCTTCTCCCCAAAATGAGTCTCCTACCTTCCCTGGCATCTCAGAGAAAATTGTTTGGAGTTTGCTGTGTATCATTTTACAGGTGTGTGTAAATGTGTATTCACACTAAGTAGTGTAAATGTGGATTTATCTACTGACTGGTCTTCAGTTCAGTTGCTCAGTTGTGTCCGACTCTCTGCGACCCCATGAATCGCAGCACGCCAGTCCTCACTGTCCATCACCATCTCCCAGATTTCACTCAGACTCCATCGAGTCCATGATGCCATCCAGCCATCTTATCCTCAGTCGTCCCCTTCTCCTGCCCCCCAATCCCTCCCAGCATCAGAGTCTTTTCCAAAGAGTCAACTCTTCTCATGAGGTGGCCAAAGTACTGGAATTTCAGATTTAGCATCATTCCTTCCGAAGAAATCCCAAGGGTGATCTCCTTCAGAATGGACTGGTTGGATCTCCTTGCAGTCCAAGGGACTCTCAAGAATCTTCTCCAACACCACACTTCAAAAGCATCAATTCTTCGGCGCTCAGCCTTCTTCACAGTCCAACTCTCACATCCATACATGACCACAGGAAAACCATAGCCTTGACTAGACGGGACCTTAGTCGGCAAAGTAATGTCTCTGCTTTTGAATATACTTTGGTCATAACTTTTCTTCTAAGGAGTAAGCATCTTCTAATTTCATGGCTGCAGTCACCATCTGCAGTGATTTTGGAGCCCCCCAAAAATAAAGTCTTTGACACTGTTTCCACTGTCTCCCCATCTATTTCCCATGAAGTGATGGGACCGGATGCCATGATCTTCGTTTTCTGAATGTTGAGCTTTAAGCCAACTTTTTCACTCTCCTCTTTCACTTTCATCAAGAGGCTTTTAGTTCCTCTTCACTTTCTGGCCGTAAGGGTGGTGTCATCTGCCTATCTGAGGTTATTGATATTTCTTCCGGCAATCTTGATTCCAGCTTGTGTTTCTTCCAGTCCAGCATTTCTCATGATGTACTCTGCATATAAGTTAAATAAGCAGGGTGACAATATACAGCCTTGACGTACTCCTTTTCCTATTTGGAACCAATCTGTTGTTCCATGTCCAGTTCTAACTGTTACTTCCTGACCTGCATACAGATTTCTCAAGAGGCAGGTTAGGTGGTCTGGTATTCCCATCTCTTTCAGAATTTGCCACAGTTTATTGTGATCCACACAGTCAAAGGCTTTGGCATAGTCAATAAAGCAGAAATAGATGTTTTTCTGGAACTCTCTTGCTTTTTCCATGATCCAGCGGATATTGGCAATTCTCTGGTTCCTCTGCCTTTTCTGAAACCAGCTTGAACATCAGGGAGTTCACGGTTCATGTATTGCTGAAGCCTGGCTTGAAGAATTTTGAGCATTACTTTACTAGCATGTGAGATGAGTGCAATTGTGTGGTGGTTTGGGCATTGTTTTGCATTGCCTTTCTTTGGAATTGGAATGAAAACTGACCTTTTCCAGTCCTGTGGCCACTGCTGAGTTTTCCAAATTTGCTGGCATATTGAGTGCAGCACTTTCACAATATCATCTTTCAGGATTTGAAACAGCTCAACTGGAATTCCATCACCTCCACTAGCTTTGTTCGTAGTGATGCTTTCTAAGGCCCACTTGACTTCACATTCCAAGATGTCTGGCTCTAAATTAGTGATCACATCATCATGATTATCTGGGTCATGAAGATCTTTTTTGTGCAGTTCTTCCGTGTATTCTTGTACACTGTGTACACGTGTACACCTCTTCTTACTGACTGGTATTATTATATAATATATGGTTTTATACTGACTGGTAGTATATAGTATTTTTTGTTTTCTGGGTTTTTTTGTGGATTTTTTTTTCCCCAGCGCTTTGCTGCTTGTGGATTCTCCAACCAGGATTGAACCCAGGCCCTTGGCAGTGAAAGTGCCCAGTCCTAGCCTCTGGTCCACCAGGGAATTCCCTGTTTGTTTGTTTGTTTGTGTTTTTTCCTTAAGACAAAAA
The DNA here is from genome assembly GCA_917880005.1 of Nanger dama. Lineage (NCBI taxonomy): Eukaryota > Metazoa > Chordata > Mammalia > Artiodactyla > Bovidae > Nanger > Nanger dama. Next base: position 3,419,384 of record CAKJTW010000063.1, on the reverse strand, counting down.
AGCTAGCATGATAGTAGTTTTGGAAAACTAAATCTTTGGCAAGGTTTGAACATGTTGATAGCTTTGTGAACTAATTCCTGATGCTCTTAGCTAAGTGTAACATTAGAGTATCCTGAATCGTGCTGTATATACATACATGGCATAAATTTAAGTGCGGTCCTGCGGATTTGGTTTAAACCCCCCTGGGACAAGGTGGGTGTCTGGCGGGAGGCTGCGGCGAGTGGAGCGTCTGGCTCGTGCCCAGGGGGCGACCTCGGGCACTTGCAGCACACAGCCCAGTGGCACCGAGGCTCCGAGCTCATCATGCAGAGGTCCAGAGGGAGCGTCCGCGGCAGACCTGCCCAGGTTGTGAGTGGTGAGGCCCGTCCAGGCTGGAGCTGGGCTGGCTTCTCCCACACCTCCCCACTGGAGGTGTGACCCCTTCTCTGTGCTTGAGGCCTGGTCCCCAGGAGTCGTCTTCCCTGAGACACCACCGGTGACCCGCCTTTGCCTGCTTTTTGGAATACTTTCCTAGATGTTGAAAACACTGGGGGCTTGTCAATTTAGTGGACCCCCTTAAATCAGATCCGGTCACACTGCAGTCGAGCTGTCGGAGTCAAGGCTAAGGCCCAACAGTGTGTCTTACAGGGCTACTGGGGTCCTTCGCTGTCTCCAGACCTTCCTGAGTCTGTGAATGTGCTATATTTTTAAATGCATTTGATTAAATTACTTGTTTTTCAAGGGAATTGAAAGAAAAGAGCTGAGATTTAAATTCTAGCGTCCTGTCCCTGAGGACAGAAGCACGTGATGAGAATAAGCAGATTGCTCCTTTTACCCTTAAAAGAAATGCTACACTGGTAGAAAACTTGAGTGACTGGTTTTTTGGGGTTTTTTTTTTATGACTTTAATAAATTTAAAACATTATCTCTTTGCAATAAAGTCACAAATGACATTTTATTGAAGAAGCATTATTCATCTTAAACAAAGGTTAACTTAAGTTTACACTTTAAGCAAAAGTTAAACTTGCAAAGTCCTAAAGTATTTTTGCTTATCTTCTTCCTCTCTGCCTGCTTCTTCCCATTAAGCACTCTCCTTATTTTATCTCATTTATTCTTCAGATGAAACTGTCAGATCTTGAAACTGACCTTTTCTAAGGCATGTAACTTTCCTTGGGTTGACTTATTCAAATAATAACTATGTCAGTGGATATGAATTCTGAATTTTTCACTTCTAAGTTTTGTGCACCAGTTAAATATAAATTTTCAGATATTGATCTTGAATTTTGGCACTTAATTTGATATGTGCTGCAATTGTCAGTACCCAATTAAACATAGAGCTCCCATCTGCCTGGACTGGGAAAACACCTTTGGGGAGTGTACACACATGTATGTGCCCACATGTGTCTCTAAAGCCGAACACCAACTTAGTTCAGTCTCTAGCCTTGTTGTTCAGTATATTGCCTTGATCATCTGCTTATTTGAGCCTTTCTTCTGTTTTAAAAAAGGAGGAGAGCCCTGAAGTGGAATGTAAGCTAAACCGGGATTATAATTTTAACACTACATCATGTTAAAAAATATAAAGGGGCATTTAAGAAGCATATTCAGTAACGTGTTCTCTGCCAGGAAACGGGCTTATCAGCCAGTTACTCGCCTTGACTGTGACATCCATAGTAACTCAGACATGCCACCCAGGTAAATATTTAGACGGGTTAGGAGTGTGCAGAACTGAGGCAGGGCCACGCAAGGGCTGATGCAGCTCGGGCATCGGCCATCTCGGTGAGTGGCCCTGCGTCCTGTCTGCTACACCAAGCACTGCCGTCATCCATTTCTTGCAGGGTTTTTCAAACTGTGTGGCCTAGAGAGAAACTGTTGAGGAGGGCCGGCTTGCTCAGGGCAGTTTGTCCTCCCGTGTGATGCCCAGAGGCCGATGGCGGCTGCAGTTGTCATTAGCGCCCAGGAACCTTTTCATCTTCAGAGCGCCTTGCAGGTGTTCATTAACCATCCCCTCTCTCCTACGAGGCAGCAAACAGGTTTTATTAGTCCCTCTTTTACAGTTGGGGAAGCCAAAGCAGAGAGGTTCCCGGCCTTGCCCGAGGTCGGAAGGACGAGCTCCTGGGCTTCCTGAGTCACGACTCGGGCCCACGCCCTCTGGCGTGCGTACTGCCGCTCTCGCAGCCCCTTTGTCACAGAGATCTAGCAGCGCGGCGCTCTCTGCTCTGTTTCGCAGCGGGGTGGAGAGTGCCGTGCAGCTGGAACCAGGTTAGTTGATCTTATGGTGTCATCTAGAAAAGCAAGAGATGCAGATTCTGGGTCTTGAAGGTAAGGGCTGTGCCTTGGGGGTTTGTGGGTGCGGATGAAATTAACTGAGCGGAGCCTTAAAGCGCACCCACCTGCCCTTAGCATGACCTGCCTGGAAGCTCCTGTTGGGGAAGCGCAGTCTCCGGGACTGCTTCCCACCTGGTCCAGGGACCTCGCGCGCCCACGAGATTCACACCAAAGCTTTGTTTCCACCATAGCTGACAAGAGCATTTCAATGCTGAACATAGACTTACGACTGGTAAAGACTCCTCATGAGTGATCTTAGAATTTAGAACAAAGTAAGATATATTGGTCTGTTGTAATAGAATTTGGAGCTTTCGGGTGGTAGGGAGGGAGAGACATTCTTTATCTGAAAACTGGCTGTTTTAGTATAAGCATTTGTCCAAGGGGAAACACTAGAAAGGACAACTGCTTTTGGATGATGTATACAATTGAGAGGATGTTTACATTTTAAAAATAGTTATTTAAAAGCCAGTGAACTCATGTCCCTGATTTTCATAAAGTTCTGAGATGTTTCCTTCCTCATTCTTTGCTCCGAGAGCTCTGTGCACGTGTTCTTCTTGAATTCAGCACTGGTAGTATAGAAGCACCCCGGCCTTCAGCACTGGTAGTATAGAAGCACCCCGGCCAGATAAGGTTAAAATTAAGACCCCAAACTTTTAGTTCACCAGGTTTGTTTTGATGGGAAGGAAAACTTGATGGAATGTAGAGAACAAAATTTAGTTGCGACCTTCTGCCTTCTGGCCCCCTGAAGCTTTGTCTCCTTCCCTGAACAGATATTTATAAATCACCACCCTGGTGGTTAGTGCTGTGCTGGGCGCTGAAGGTGCACGTCTGGGCGCCTTCAGGTTGGCACCGGGGAGGAGAGAGTGGTCTGGCCAGGTGGGCCGGGGGTGGAGAGGCCTCACCAAAGTCATCCTGGATAAGCCCACTGGTGGTCCCCAGGAGCTGGCAGGGACCAGGGGTGACTCATTCAGCACATCGGGGAGTGTGTTATGACGAGTGTGGTGAGAGAAGCGCCGGAAAAGGGTTTTCGCCAAGTAAGCAGCATCTCTTTGTGGACCAGAAGTAGAGACCATCAGGGAGCTAGGAGTGAGAAGACTGAGCTGCAGACCGTGGTTGTCACACAGGAAGGGAGGGCCCCGGTTACTCCCACAGTGAACCTCAGAGACAGGCGAGAGGCTGATGCCTTTGGTAGGAAAATGCCCGGGTCATCACTGTGTGTGTATGCTGTAAACATATTCCTATTCAAAAAAGTAAGAGGGAGACAGAGCGTTAACGTGGAGGGCACGTGTGGTTACTCATCTTTCCATGTTCCTGTGCTGTGCTCCTAGCTAACTAGCTGGAACACGGTGCGGAAAGGCCACTGTCACGGACTTAGATTTGAGACGTGACCAGAGGTTCACTTGGCCAGCCCTGGCCCAGCCCGTTTACGTCCACGACCTCACTGCAGAGCCCAGGACGCAGGAAGGCTCTCAGTCACCTCCACTTCCTAACCAGGGCCTCACTCAGACTGTACGGTTCTGGCTGAACTGACCTTTCCCCGTTGTGTTTCACTTCGTCGCATGAACCAGTTTTGTTGCATTTCAGGTGTCGTCACGGTGTGGTCAGCCCTCTTCCTTTCTTGCGTGTGGGTGGTAAGGCTGTCAAAGCCAGATCTGCTGGAAACTCAAATCGCAGCATTGTCTTCAGCAGAGAGGGTTTTCAGAAATTTCCAGGGCAGGCAGGGGAATTTAAGAAGAAGGTTGGAATTTAAGAAGAGGCTGAATGGCTTTGGGCTTTCTGGTGGCACAAGAGGGGAGCCCTCTGCAGAAAACTGAGGAGAGTGTGGTGATCTGCCAGAGGGAAGAAAGGGTCACGGGCGAGAGGGAGCTGACTGGGTGGGTGAGGTGTGGGCAGCCTCCAGGGAGGAGTCCACAGTGGTGACTGTGATCACGATCCCTTAGCATAGACATGTTTTGCAAACACTTTTCCCCAGTCTCTGGGTTCTCTTTTCACTTTGCTGATGCTATCGTTTGCAGCAGAAGAGTTTTTAATTTGGATGCAGTCCAGTTTATCTAATGTGTCTCTTGTTGCTTTTGGGTTTTGGTGTCATTTTTAAGAAATCATTGCCTAATCCAGAGATTTGCTCCTGTGTTTTCCTTTGAAAAGTTGTACCACTTAGTTCTTTCACTTGGTCTTTGATCCACTTTGAGTTAATTTTTGTGCATGGTGTTAGGTAGGGGGCCACCTCCATTCTCTGGCATGTAGCTATCCAGTTTTCCCAGCGCCATTTATTGAAAGGGCTGTTCTTTCCCCACTGAATGGACTTGGCACGCTTGTGGAAAACCAGTGGACCGTAAGTGTGAGGATTTATTTCTGGACTCTTTTCTGTTCCATTGGTCTATATGTCTGTACTGGGGTCTTGATTCCTGTAGCTCTATCGGAAGTTTTAAAATCAGAAAATGGAAGTCCTCCAGCTTTGTTCTTCTTTTCCCAAACTGTTTTGTATTCAGGGCTCCTTGCATTTCCGTGTGTCTTTAGGGCCAGTTTGTCACCTCCTCTGGCCTCTCTCAGTAGTCTTGTCAGGGCGAGCATTGGTTAGGTCAGGACAGTGCACTCCACACTCTGCCTGGAAGCTCCTCTGACTGGGGAAGAAACCTGCTCTTGTTGGGAGTCTGGGCCATGTCCTGTTCTGGTCTACTTAAGTTCAGTTGCTCAGTCATGTCTGACTCTTTGAGACTCCATGGACTGCAGCAGGCCAGGCCTCCCTGTCCATCACTGACTTCCAGAGTTCGCTCAAACTCATGTCCAGAGTCCTTGATACCATCCAGCTATCTCATCCTCTGTCGTCCCCTTCTCCTCCCCTTCAGTCTTTCCCAGCATCAGGCTCTTTTCCAATGAGTCGGTTCTGCTCTATTAAGAACCCCTAACATGTTTGAAGTCTTGGGTTTTGTCTCAGAAAGCTATTTGGATTTTGTGTTCATGTATAATTATCATAGTTTAATGTAAGGGTGTTTGACACGCTTTTAACTGCTTTTTAAGACAGATACTCTAGGAAGTGTGTCGTGGTTATCCTGAGGTCTTGTGCACACATCCCCGCCCCCAGCTCAGGTCACATGCCCCAGTTTGAAAGGCCGAGTTGCAGGAAACCTGCCCGGGTTTGTGACGGTTGTTTCTTTGGCCATCCGCTTCTGAATCGCCTCTGCAGACCCCAGGCTGGCGGCCACCCGCCAGGGTGAGGTGGGGCTGCCTGCCTCCTCAAGGCTGCCGCCCTTTCCTCTTGAGACTTGAGGCAGGTTTAGACCTTGTCAGTCTTGGCCATCAAACAGATTGCTACAGGGTGCAATCCATTCCATTCCAGCAGTTATCCTTTCTTGGAAGGTCAAGTTCTCGGCCAGGAGCACCCTCCTTAGTTTATCTAGGTTCAGATGTATTGACAGTGACGGCCCAGAAATAGTCATTTCCAAATGCCTGTGCTGTTCTGTGACAAGGCTTTTGCCTGTCCAGGCAGAGGTAAAGGTGATGTAGTGTGGAGTTTTCACACAGCTAAATTAATTCAATTTACAGGCCTATCCTTTATTCTAAAGATTGTCCTTTTTGGTATTAAGATGTCATTTATGATTTTTTTAAGAATGTTCCTATTTGTCAGTTAGGGTGGTAAGCCAATGTCAGTCATTAAGATTGCTTGTGAAATTTTATTGATCTGCGAAATCAAACTTCAGAACATCGCTTTAAGCCACAAATCTCCTATTTATGCCTTATTTACGTTCGGAATTACCACATGCTATTTCAGACAGTTTATGTAACTTAAAAGCCCATTTTTTATTTGCTTTATGTTTCCAGAATAGGCAAATCCACGGAGACAGAGAACAGGTTAGTGGTGGCCGGGGGGCTGGGGGAGGGTGTTCTTCTAGAGTGAAGAAGAAGTCTTGAAGCCAGAGAGGGCGATTGCGCAAGGCTGCAGATGCACTAAGTGCCACTGACCTGTGCACTGTAAAATTGTTAATTGTAGGGTATGTGAATTTCTCCTCGGTTTTTTTTAAAGCCGTTTTATTCGATGTTGTAATTATGTATGAGCCGGAAGGTTTGTGGGGGGGGTCGGGGTTACGTGAGTCCAGGTGAGCACAGGATGTGTGCTTACAACACGCCGGTATATATTATTAATTTAATAATATCGTTAGGAGCTAACCAGATCAACAGACTTTCTGCTTTGGGACAGCAAAAAGTTGGTTTGAAGACTCCACTGAAACTCAAAGATATTCTTTAGTCTCACCTCACAATGTACATCCACCAGCTTTTACAGCCTTTCACCCTGGAAAGTTGAAGTTTCGGACTCGCCATCAGGAGAAATCGGAATAAAGTTTCTCCTGCCGCTCCGTCAGTGGCTCTGTCCTGGCATTTACTGGGACGCCAGCCACCAGGCTGGAGATGGTCGTGATGTCCTGTCCTGTAACCCTTGAAAGGGGAACATGAAATTTGTCCTCCTCTGCCCCCAAAAAAGAATGGAGAGGAAAGATCCTAAGTCTATTTTTAAGTGAAGAACCCTTGTTACAAATTCCAAGCACAGCACTGTTGTTGCTAGACTTTCTTTCCTTGCTGCTTCCAGAAGGAAATCCACAGAAAGCCCACCGAGGCGCTGGGTCAGATCCACACTGGACTTGGGGTTCTGGGGGACGGGCACGCTCACCCCTGTCCAGGTTCCTTGGTTTCCTGAAGTAACAGAGTTCAGGATCTCTACTCAGACAGGTGGGTTTTGTTTTTTAGGAAGGTGATTTTCCCTCTTAACTTGCCTTTATGTGCCTGAGTGTGCTGCGTTTGGGCAGTGTTTAGATGGTCTTCCATGCCTCGAGCCTGCTCACGGCAGGGCCGCCCCCAAGCACACGGGCCTTGGCGGGAGGGATGCAGACATGGCTCCGCGGCGGCCCGCTCCCTGTCCCCCTGCCGCTGCCTTCCAGTCGCGCTTCCTCCCAGGCTGCTGGCAACTCCGTCCCCCTTGTTGTTTCGTGGTTCTCGTCAGCACTGTTTTCTGCTTTGAGACGTTGAAGTTGTACTGGAAAATGAACACTGGTTTAGCATCCATAGTGACCAAAAAAAAAAAAAGAAGTTTCTGAAGTCATTTCTACTTTGTCCTCAGCTGCCACAGCTGATTGCTCCGCATTCTTGTCTGTTAAGAGCCAGAACTGAAACAGGGGCACGCAGGGTGCCATCTGAACCTCAGATTCTGTATCATTCCATAGAAAAGAGCTCTGCTTTTATAAAGAAGACACCTGCCTTGTTCAGGCCTGCCGTCGAGGTGGGCAGCCTCAGTGTCCTGACTCGGTGGGAACCTGCAGGGTGAGCCGCCACGGCGCCCCTCCTCTCCTGCTTGTTCTCTGAGGCTCAGCTGGCTGCTGTCCACAGGAGGGAGGCAACGTCTTAATCCGTTAATTCGGGTCCCCATCGCCAGTTCACGTTTGTAGCCCCTCTAACATTTTACATCAGTGAAACCTTCCCTTCTCCCAAGTGGAATCGCAGAGGATTTGTGAGCTGTATGCTGCTCCCTCGGATCCCGAGACCAGCGTATCACCCATAAGGATGACCCACCTCGAAACTGTAAACAGATGCTCAGTTGTGGCTTTGGAGGGTCTGTCCCCATTCAGTCCTGCTTTGAGGCTGACAACCACTGAGGGTTCACCCAGACCTGCGCAAATCAGAGCAGCCGGAAAGTCACCGGAGCTCCCCGGGGCTCCTGGGCCCGGAAAGGAGCGCAGCGCAGGCCCTGTGTTGTGCTAGGCATACGTGAAATGGGTATCCTCTAGCAAAGATATTTAGGTAAAGTTTAGTATAACTCTGTTATGGTATCCAAAGAGACACATGGTTTCTATCAAGTTGGGTCAAATTATAGCCCCTGTGTCAAGTCCGTGAGTTGAAAGGTATGAATTGGCCTTTCGAGTTCAGAAAGCAGGGAACACAGAGATAAGCGAGAGGCCCGCCCTCAGGGAGCCCGTGGCCTGGGGAAGACCAGAAGAGGACCACGTGTCTGTGGGGAAGGCCGAGGGGAGCGGCTGGGGCTGCAGGGGGAGCGGATGAAGGGAGGCTCAGGGAGGTCCGCAGGGGCGCCTGCCGCCGGCTGGACTTGCAGCGGTCGGGATGGCGTGGGGCATCCAGCAGAGGCAGCTGCAGGAGGCGGAGGCGCGCCGGGCGCCTGTCAGGGGAGGGGCTGGGCCCGGGCCCTGTGGGAGCCTTCTTGTCGATGTGGTCATCCAGCACACGTTTCTGAGCACTTCTGGGTCACGCCTGCCACACCAGGTGAAGAATGTAAACAGCCCAGGGGCGACACCTGGAGCCCTGCGGTGGGCAGAAGTGGCAGCTGCGCAGGGGCGAGCAGCCCTCAGGAAGGGCTTTCGTTTTGTTTTTACGCACTGGGATAGGTGCTTCCAGATCTGGCTGGCACACGCCGCTGGTGGCAACAAGAGGCAGTTTTAAGCACCAAAGCCTTGCTCAGCTTTGGTGATTTGTCTTGTTTTACAACACATGAAATATGAGCCTTCTTGATGGTGTTTATGATAGCTTAATGTATAAAACGTGCTTGCATGCTTACCTAGGACATTTTATTATTTTAGCTACTTTCAAAAAAAAGAATTCGGTGAGGCCTAAAGTATTAGAATATATACAACAGTGTATTAAAGAAAAATTGTATTAGAAACCAGTTTGGAGGGTCGGTTCAACCTTTGAATCGAGCTGTTTAGCACAGTTTCAGGAAAAAAAAATTCATGCTCCCAATGGTCCAGTGGGTGTAGCATCTTTTAAGCTGGCTTCTAATTTATAACACTGAAACAGTCGCAGAATGCACAAAGGAAGGTGCTTGCCTTCCTGTTTGATTTGTGAGGTGGGACGTGGCCACCTTGCTGTAGTTTATTCCTTAAATAAGTAGAAGAATTTATCTGTCATTTACACCGGTTAAAGCTGAATTTAACTTGTCTGAAGACATTCTTGTTTTGGCAGCAATACTATGATGTAGATTTGAAGGGAAAAGCTAAAAGAACTAATTGATTGCCTGGGACTGATGGAGAGATTCTGACACAGGGTTCCTAAATAGTCTTATATTTATAGAACCAGAGACTGGCAGAGGGTCAGCAGAGGCTGAGAGCAATTGTTCCCTCACTGAGAGAAACAGAATGTACGAGAGGAGTTGAATGATCTTGCTTCTCGTTCAGGACTCCAAAGTATGCCCTTTGCTGGGTATTAAGAGTCAACAAAGAAAAGCATGAACTTGGTGAAAGAAGACTCTTGTTTTGTTCTGTGGATGCTGGGGTAACCCAAGGTGCTTCCAGAAGCGGCTGGCACATGCTGCGGGCGACACGGGAGATGGTTTTGCGTGGCTCAGAATTGAACATTATTTTAGACACTGTATGGGTTTCCCTGGGGGCTCAGCTGGTAAAGAATCCGCCTGCAATGCGGGAAGCCAGGGTTCGATCCCTGGGTTGGGAAGATGCCCTGGAGAAGGGAACAGCTACCCACTCCAGTATTCTGGCCTGGAGAACTCCATGGACGGAATAGTCCACGGGGTCGCGAAGAGTCAGACACGACTGACCAAACACGACTTTCACTTTTAAACATTGTATGTTGATGAAGATAAAAGTATGTAATTAGTGTGTCAAGTCCACAATTTCTTAGATTATTGTTGGTTAGGAGAAAGCCTGTAAAAGTATGTCCACTTAAATAAAAACACCGGGTAAGCAGTAGCACAAATATGCACAGATGTGGCCGAAATTGAGGTGTTTGGGGATGCCTGAAGCACGGAAACCCTGGGATAGGCCCGCTGAGTTCACCCCAAAAAGACTGTTCCAAAGAGCCCCGCAGCCTCCTGTCTGCTTCCAAGCACAGGCGCGCCGGTGGCGCTGGGCTCGGAGCCCGAGGGGCCTGGTCCCAGTAGCCTCGGGGAGGGCCGGGCCCACGGCCACTCTCTGGCCTTGCGTGCCGTCTTCCTCCCCTCACCTCACCCGCAGCGCCCCTTCGTGCCCTCATTCACTGGGTGACCTCTCTGTGTCTCTATGCTTGGTGGTGTGGCTCGAGCGAGTCACTTCACCTGCTGAGGCGCTGTTTGCTCATCTGTGCGTTGGGAGTGATGGCCCCTCTCTCAAGGGGCAGCTGTGGGTCCTGCTTTCGGTGCGGCGAGGATGTGAGCCCAGCACAGAGTGTGGGCGCGCTAAAACCAGGCATTTTAGCAGCCACTGTGATCAGACCTGCCCGGGTCTTCCCTCGTTCCAAATTCAGACCCCCGGCTAGTGAAAGCGGAGTACCGGTGCTTCAGCTTTCAGGAGAGGAGGCTTGGCTTGGCCAGAACCTCGCGCTGGGCTTCCGTCTGCTCTCAGCCCAGGCTGCGGAGGAGCGGGGACGGGCGTGAGAAGCCCGCTGCCCGGTCTGCCCAGGGCCCGCCCCTGGCACTGCGCTGGCGTCCTCAGCGGCCTCAGAGGCGCTCAGCCCCGCTGATGCCTGGGGGTCCCGGCCAGCCCGTCATGACCAGAGCAGATGTTTTAAGATGGGCTTGCTTGGGGTCAGCGGGGAGATCCTCAACTCTCAACATCGGGCACAGACTGTCACAGGATCGGAAAGTTGTGTAGTGTGATGGCTCTTTCTTTGGACACTACCGCCGTGGGTAACTGACCCTGGTTTTGCGTTCCCTTCTGGCTGTGATCGTCTCGCCCAAGAGACTCCTCCCCTGCTTTTGTTCATTTGTTTTCTTTTGAGAGGACTCCGCGTGGTGGAGTTAGAGGCCCTGGGTTTGAGTTCTGTCTCTCCCGGCCAGCCATCAGGGCAAGTGACTGTGCTGAACAAGATTTCTCATCGACTTGTCCTGGGATCGGGCGGCATGATGTGTATCTGTACACTGCCGGAATCACGAGAGCGCTGTAAATATGTTTTACATTTTCTCTCGAACATGCCTCAGAGCGCTTTGGTTTGGGCTTCCCACCTTCACTGAATCCAAAGTGGTCTGTTCCTCCAACTGACCAAGTCTGGTGCGGTCCTGGCAGTTCTGTCACAGACCAAGGGTCACCTTGGGAGTCTGGCCGGAGCGCAGGGTGGCTGACGTGCCCCTCGAAGCCTGTCTCCGGGGAACGGAGAGCCCTGTCTGTGTCCGACCCACCTCATCTTCTGTGCTGAGGCCATAGAGGTTGGGTGTGAGGTTCGAGGCGGGGACAGTGAGACCAAGGCCAGTTTCAGGAGGAAGTAGTCTTTTCAATCTGGGCCAAAAATAGTCTTCTCAGAAAAAGAGGGAAAAAAGTGTGACATTAAGTGATCCCTTGATTAGCATCTAAGTGGGGCTGTTGACACCCCACAGGCCACCAGTAATTGGCCTGAGAAAGCATTTCCCTCTCAAAGTCAGGGGTGATTCCAGGGGAAATTTTCTTCCCACACCCATCGTCTTGCAGGTAAAACCTCAGCATCGTTACCAGTCCTGACATCCAAGTCTCTAAAACCAGGAGGTCATGTGATGCTTGCTCAATGTCTGAGGGCCGTCAAGTTGCTTGGGGGCATTTGTAGAAAGGGTTTACGTGGTGAGATGCCAGTTTACGTGGTGAGATTCTTATCGGGAATCTGATTAGAGACTAGAGCAGTGACTCTTTATTATAACCTGGGAGGAATCAGAGACCAACCCTCTAATTGACTACGACTACCCTCTCCTCTCCCAAGATGACTCTTCTGAAAACCTACAAGAAAAAGTCCTCGAATTTTGGAAAATCACTTCCTTAAATACAGCTCACTCGTGAGCATGTGATGATTTTTAGAAAGCCTCAGAGGAAGGTTAGAAGGTCTGGCAGGGCCTTCTATTCTGCTTCCTTTTCTTCGCAGTTTCCTGGAGAAGCCTCTTCCTTTAGGGGTCTATTCACAGCACACTCACAGCGAGGGCGGAGGCACCTCTGTCTCTAGTCTCTGACGACGGCCCGGGACCATTGGTTGAGGCCGTGGCCATCTGAGGCAGCCTGTCTGGCAGACGCGATGTTCTGTGGGGAGAAGAGGGTTGTGGGGTTGGGGTGCCTGAGAGGCGGGCCTGGGCGGAGAGCTGGTGGGTAAGATCCCACCTCAGAGGTGAGGCGCTGTGTGTCCTCCATGGCTGCCAGCGTGGGGCACGTTTCGCAGTCCGCTGAGCATCCGAGAGAATCAGTAGAAGGAAAAGTGGATGGTTTGGATCTTTAGTTGGCTGGTGGTGTTATTAGATGAGAGCCCGGGACTTCAGGCAAAATCCCAGACATCTGATGATCTGTTGAAAGGGTTCCTTTGTCTGGGCCGCCCTCTCATCTAGGGTACGAGCTAACGGGGAGCTTGGCCCATGTCAGAGTTACTTATATTAGACACTGCTGATTTTAATTCACAGATTTTTTTTTTTTGAGGCGATTTTAAGATCCTAGAAATAATAATTTTGTTAACGTTTTGTTAAGGTTTACAGAGACTGGGGAACAGTCAGTCTTTATCTTGACCAGGAGCAGCAAGGCCACACTTCTTCCCATAAGAAGCAGGCAGCACGTGGAGACCAGCCTGGGAGGTTTGAAAGGGCTCCCGGCCAGTGGATGGCACCAGAGTGGCCAGAACTGTGCCCTACTGAGGCTCTGGAGCCACACTGCCTAGGACTCGAGGCCAGCCCCGTCACTGCTGAGCTTTGTTACCTTAACCTCTGTGTGGATCTGTTTCTTTGTGTAACTCGACTCCTGGGCTTAGAAGAGTTAAAATAATGCCTGGCACATAGTAAGTACGCAGGGATGGTGAGCTATTGGAAGTCTTTAAAGAGATAAAAGTGAAGATGTCCTCGCTATTCAGTCACTCAGTGGAATAGCAACTTTGTGACCCCGTGGACGGCAGCATACCAGGCTCCGCTGCCCTTCACTGTCTCCCAGAGTTTGCTCAAGTTCATGTCTATTGAGTCGATGATGCTAACTGTCTCATCCTCTGCCGCCCCCTTCTCCTTCTGCCTTCAATCTTTCCCAGAATTAGAGTCTTTTCCAATGAGTCAGCTCTTTGCCTCAGATGGCCAAAGTATTGGAGCTTCAACTTCAGCAGCAGTCCTTGCAATGAATATTCAAGGTTGATTTCCTTTAGGATGGACTGGTTTGATCTCCTTGCAGTCCAAAGGACTCTGAAGAGTCTTCTCCAGCACCACAGTCCAAAAGCGTCAATTCTTTGGCACTCAGCTTTTCTTATGGTCCAGCTCTCACATCCATACATGACTACTGAGAAAACCAAAGCTTTGACTATATGCACTTTTGTTGGCAAAGCGGTATCTCGGCTTTTAATATGCGCTCTAGTTTTGTCATTGATTTCATGGCTGCAGTCACTATCCGCAGTGGTTTTAGAGCCCAGGGTGAGGAGATGTGTCGCTGCTTTCGTCTTTTCCCCTTCTATTTGCCATGAAGTAATGGGGCTGGACACCATGACCTTAGTGTTTTTAGTATTTAGTTTTAAGCCAGCTCTTTAACTCTGCAGCCATGAAACCAGAAGGCGACTGCTTCTTGGCAAGAAAGCTACGACAAACCTAGACAGTGTGCAGAAAAGCAGAGACGTTACTCTGCCGACAAAGGTCCGTGCGGTCAAGGCTGTGAGGCTGTGGTCTTCCCAGCCACGTACGGTTGTGAACACCGGAGTGTAAACAAGGCAGAAACAAGGCAGAACTGTGGCGCTGGAGGAGGCTCCTGGGAGCCCCTTGGACAGCATGGAGATCAAATCAGTCAATCTTAAGGCAGATCAACCCTGAATACGCGTCGGAAGGACTGACGCTGAAGCTGAAGCTCCGGTATTTTGGTCATCTAATGCGAACTCATTGGAAAAGTCCCTGATGCTGGGAAAGTTTGAGGGCAGAAGGAGAAGAGGGCGTCAGAGGATGAGATAGATGGCTGGATGGCATCACTGATGCAACGGACGTGAACTTGGGCCAGCTTCAGGAGATGGTGAGTGACAAGGAGGCCTAGCATGCTGCAGTCCATTGAGTCGCAAACAGTCAGAAAAAACTGGTGGCTGAGCAACAACTACTGCTGGCTTTCCTTCCAAGGAGCAAACGTCTTAATTTCCCGGCTGCAGTCACAGTCCATAGTGATTTTAGAGCCCAAGAAAATAAAAGCTGTCACTCCTCCCACTTTTTCACCTTCTATTTGCCATGAAGTGATGAGACTATATGCCATGATGTTAGTTTTTCAATGTTGAGTTTTAAGCCAGCCTTTTCACTGTCTTCTTTCACCTTCATCAAGAAGCTCTTTAGGTCCTCTGTGTTTTCTGCCATGAGGGTGGAATCATCTGCATATCTGAGGTTGTTGATATTTCTCCTGGCAATCTAGAAATCAGCTTATGATCTATTCAGCCTGGCATTTCATATAGGGTACTCTGCATAGAAGTTAAATAAGCAAGTAAACAATATACCTTGTCATACTCCTTTCCCAACTTTGAACCAGTCCATTGTTCCTTGTCTTATTCTCACTGTTGCTTCTCGACCTGCCTACAGGTTTCTCAGGAGACAGGTAAGATGTCCTGTTATTCCCATCTCTTTTAAGAATTTTCCACAGTTTGTTGTGATCCACACAGTCAAAGGATTTAGTGTAGTCAGTGAAGCAGAAGTACATGTTTCTCTGGAATTCTCTTGCTTTCTCTATGATCCAGCGAATGTTGGCAGTTTGATCTCTGGTTCCTCTGCCTTTTCTAAACCCAGCTTGTACATCTAGAAGTTCTCAGTTCGTGTACTGCCGAGGTCTGGCTTGAAGAATTTTGAGCGTTACTTTGCTAACGTGTGAGATGAGTGCTTTTGTGCGGTAGTTTGAGCATTCTTTGGCATTGCCCTTCTTTGGGACTAGAATGAAAACTGACCTTTTCCAGTCCTGTGGCCACTGCTGAGTTTTCCAAATTTGCTGGTGTACTGAATGCAGCACTTTAACAGCATCATCTCTTAGAATTTGAAATAGCTCAGCTGGAATTCCATCACTTCCACTAGCTTTGTTTGTAGTGATGCTTCCTAAGGACCACTTGACTTCAGACTCCAGGATGTGAAGTATGAAAGTGTGGAAAACTAGCAAAATAAAATACGATAGGAAACTAAATTTTCAAAATTGTTTAAGGAAATTCTTCAGTCCCCAAGCAAAAATAAATAAGATTAGACCTCCAGCCAAAAAAAAAAAAAAAAAGTAGAATAAAATCTGAAATGCTCAATACAGTTGAGCCAAGGAAGCTGGACGGGGTTTCAGCTGAGCTACAGGCAGAGAGCTGGGGCTGGAAGTCCCCCGACCAGCCGGCAGAGAGAGTGAGTGAGTAAAGTCGCTCAGTCGTGCCCGACTCTTTGCGACCCCATGGACTGTAGCCTACAAGGCTCCTCTGCCCATGGACTTTTCCAGGCAAGAGTACGGGAGGGGTTGCCATTTCCTTCTCCAGGGGATCTCCCCAGGCCGAGGATCGAACCCGGGCCTCCGCACACTGCAGGCAGACGCTTCACTCTCTGAGCCACCAGACCGAGGATCAAACCCGGGCCTCCTGCACTGCAGGCAGACACTCTACTGTCTGAGCCACCAGGCCGCAGGGCCTGAGCACAGCCACAGGCGAGGGCGCCCTCTGTGCCCTAACCTGCCAGCCTGAGACCAGATCGCTGCTTCTCGGGTCACACGCCCGTTCACAGCCAGTTTGATCATTGCTGCAAAGCGAGCTGCTCTGGTATTTCAGAAAGTTATATTTTCAAGGATTTCATCTCAAGGGTTTGAAGATCGTTCTTTTTCAAAATGCTGTTTAAACTGAGTAAATTGATTTAAATATGCTGTTCCAGAGTTAAACGTCTGGCTGGCGTAATTCATGCTGACTGATGGTTGGCCGTGTGCAGAAAGGTTTTGCGTCTAGGTTCAAGCCCTTGGTTTTGTGTGTGTTCCTCCCTGTGGTGCCCACATAGGAGTTACTGTTTCTAGAGACCTGTTGTAGTTTCATCTCCCCGCTCTGGAGACTGCTGCCGACACCCCAGTCTCTGAGAGCAGCAGTCTCCTATAGTCTCGTTGAGCCAGAAAGAACCTTAGTTTTTAGATGCAGAAACCACGGCCCAGAAATGTCGAGCGACTGGCCACCACAGGACACAGTGGTGTCTCCTGCCGACCTGGTCCACCTCTGCATTCCAGTTCATCTTGTCTCCTCACCCGGGTAAGCTTCAGGCAGCAGGCTCACACCCCAGAAAACCATCATCCCTTATAAACCTTTCAAGTTTCAAGGATCTTCTCCCATCCAGATCCAGTTACACCACAAATTGATAGTCCAAAACATCCATGAACTCATCAGAGAGATGGGCTCCTCCGTGACCCAGCGGGCACACGGCTCGTAATTGGATTTGGGGTCCATCCAGCCTCTTCTTGGCCAGCAGTTACACCGCTGCCCTTGCGCAGCGCCGTTCCTGGGGCCAGGGCAGCCGAGCGCGGCCGCGGGGCCCTGCTCGCCAGAGCACCCACGTAATTGTGTTATGCACGACCAGACGCCGACAGCCTGGGAGTCGGCCTTTGTTAGGTGCCGGGCTCGCTGCTGAGTGCAGGGCATCGGCGGCCTGCTCGGAAGTGCCTGGAGAGGATGAAAAGCGTTGCTTCCGTAGCAGACATTTTCTGAGGATAGGAGCATAAACAGGATGGAGCAACAGAAGCTATCAAGCCACTGCGTCTGATTAACAGGAGACAGAAGCAAGCACGCTGTATTGAGGGCATGGTCTGTTTCAGACATCACTGCAGCACGCCGCATCTGTTCACAGCCCCCCACTCCCCACTGCTTAGTTACCCCCCATTTCCCAGTTGAGGAAACTGAGGCCCACAGGGGTCCAGCCTTCTGCCCGAGGTCACTAAGTGAGTAACAGGCAGTGCTGAAATTCCGCCCCCACGTGTCCTCCCTTTCCACCTTGGTTCTCAGCGTGCCTCATTCTCCCCATGAGGCTGTGCCCGTCCTGTCCCCAGACATGGAGATCGCAGCTGCCTGCTCGATTCGGGTTCCTCCTGTGGCCCTTGGCACTGCCTGCAGCTCTGCCCCTTGCCGTGCCCACGGGCGGGGCGGGCTCCTTTCCCGGGTCCAGGAACAGCTCATGTGGGAGCCAGGTGGAGCCCCCATCAGACCAGCTGGCTCTCCCTGTCACCAGACCCCACACGTCAGACAAACAGGGACCAAATATAAGATCGTCTCGGTTCTCCCTGCAGGTTGGGGTCAGCTCGGTAGTAAAGGAGCAGCTGAGTGTCTTTCAGCACACACCAGAACACAGAGTGTTTCCTGTGCCAACTAATAACAAAAAACACCGGCGGTTGAGTTGGCATGTTTCTCTCCACGCCAGATGAGCCTTTCGGCCAGGCCCTTGGATGACGCCTCTGATGTATTAGGGTTTAGTCTGCGATGGCCGCCCTGCACAGGGGTGTCGGGTCGCTGCCCACAGGCACCCTTGGTTCTGTCCTTGTCCCGCCACTGGTTTTTGTGACACACTGGTCAGATGCCTGTTACTCGCTGGGGTGCAGCAGCGATGCCCCCTCTTTATCTCCATGGGCCTCCAGTTGAGGCCAAGTTCAGTGTGGGATGTCGGGAAGCCCCTGGGGAAGGCTTCAGCTCTGTGTCCCTCGAGGGGCGTGGGCAGCCCCCGACCTTCAGAGTGGGTGTGCTGAGCCTCGGAGCTGGAGATGGGGTCTGTCCTCCGTTGTATCTGCTGGCGTCCTTACCAGGACCAGCCTCTGGGCAGGAGTAGTAGACAGGTTGTGAGCTGAAGACTGGAACCCAGCAAAGGTAATATTAGCACTGATTAGGTAATATTAGACTGCGAGGGACGGGGCGGTGGGCACGGGAGATGAGGCTGGCAGCTCCCGTGAGGGCCCAGAGGGGTCTAGCACCATCTCCATCAGCTTCCCCCTGCCGGGAGAGGATGACCCACAGCGTGCACATGGCCCCTGATGTCCTGGTCCCCGATGTCCTGACGCCTGTACTGCTTCCCGGGCCCCGACTCCCGGGGCCCACAGCCCCTCGGGGTCTATCGCACCGTGTCCTTCACTGGTCCTTCATGCCGCAGCCTTGGGCCTGACGTGTGTGAAGAGCCCCCAGTACATCCTAAAGAGCTTGTGTCCAGAAAGAAGCACTCATCTATCTGAGACACAGAGAATGGGGGTAGAGAATGTGAATAAAACCTGGAGAAACCTCTGTTGTTTTTAGTATACCCTTCTCACAGCTCCACACGGTCTGTCCACAGGTGAAGATGCGAGAAGTCCTGCAGCCCCGTTTGGCCGTTTATCTGTCAAATGTACTAAAAGCAGGTTCTTTTCCTGAAGTGCCTGTCCTTGTGCCTTAGATAAGCGCTGCTGTGCTGCTGGCGCTGCTGGTCGCCGGGTGCAGTGGTGCTGTATAATACTTCATCGGAAACGCCAGCCTCAGTGCGGGGGGGAGCAACGTGACCAGAGACGTCGGGCGTTTACTAATTTGTGCTCATGGTGAGAGTCTTATTTGTTCCCCGATGAGGCGTTCTAGAACTAAGTCCTTAAGCAGGAAAGAAAGCCTTTGTCAACAAATTTGGGGCTGAATCTCTTTATTCTTAATCTTTCACTGTCGAAAGAGCGGAGGCTGTAATTCAGCCAATATCTGTTGACTTCCTCTTACGCATCGCCTGCGCCGGGAGGTGCAGACACATTCCTAACTGCCCCTGTGTGTCCACTCGGGGTGGACACAGGGTTTTCCAGGCTTAGAATCCTGTCATGACTTCACCGTGTTCTTTGTGGCAGGGTCTAGGCTGGAAATCAGTTTGTTTCTCCATGTGATGTCCTCCCCTGAGTTCACTTGCCTTGACGAAGAGCTTTTCCGAGGAAACCAGTCTCTGCTGGCTGTTGTCTCACCTCAGTCTGACCCTCCTTCAGCCTCTGCCCGCCCCGCCCGCCTCCCTGGCAAAGCTGCCAGTTCCCAGGGTGCAGAGCAAGGGGATGAACTAGACCTTGGCTTCAGATGATGCTTTCTGAAATGAGGATGACTGTCTTATAAGTTTACACTGTAGTCTCACGAGAAAGGGATGGTGGGCTGCGGGTCAGTGGTGGAAGGTCAGTGAAGAAGGGGAATGGGACCTGCTTTGTGTGTGAATACAAACAAGACTGAAGAACTGCAGGAAAACCAGAGGGGAAGAAGGGTCTCCAAGGCTGGAAGGAGGCGCGCGTGGGTTGACAAGGAAACCAGTCAGATGTCGGATTTACATGAGGTGCGCTTGTCCTGAGCCACCTTCCAACCCGGACACGGCCCTGGGGAGCGTTTCCTTTCCTGTGGGAGGGAGGAGGTAAGCTTCATGCACGTGTGCAGCTCAGCTGATAAACTACAGAACTGGGGTTTGCGAAGGGAGCGTTCATAATGGATTTCGAGCCACAGGTAGCACTAGCGACACGTTTGAAGTGAGAGTGGTGATGTAGAAGCTGCTGGCGCACTTGCACCACCAGACTTACGTCCAGATTACTGGAGCAGGCGGGGTTTCCACTTTGCAGCGCCCGGAATGCCACCCAGAAGGGCCAGAGAAGGGCAGCTCTGCACAGCGAGGCAGGATGCAGGGCTGGCCCTCCACCGCTGGTTCTCCCCAGGCAGCAGGTAGACCGTCCGGTGCTCTGGCCCCTTCACATCAGCAGCGGGTTCCTAGCTCCTTGTGTAGGCAGTGCTGAAAGAGAGTGAGACACGGGGAGCCTGTGAACTGTATTTGTATGAAATACCTGACCCCGCGGCTCAGTGTGTGTGGTGAAGTCCCGTCATGTCTAAGACGCTGTTGATTGTAAGTCCAAACTTGTTTTAAGGACCACCGAGAAAGAAAGAGAACAGAGAGAGGGAAAGAGAAGCTTGGTCTGTTCAGTGTTGACGTGGAACATGTAAATATTAGAATAGATGAACTGGGACCCTTGCGCCGTGACACTGAGAAAGACTTACAAGGTTGATGATGGTTTTCAACTTCATCAGCCAAGTGAGGAACCACTGGAGAGGGAGGGTTCGCTCAACTTTAAAATTACATAGGCACCACGGATCCGGGTAGAATTGGTCTCATCGCATCATCTATAGAGAAGTGAGAGTTTCATTCAGCATATTTTTCAGGCTCTCAAGTTGCAGAAGTTTGGATTTGTGGAGTAAGAGATAATTATTACCAAAAATGGCCCCTGCCAGGCCAGCGCCCTATGGAGCCATGCCGGGAGCCACGTGCCTCGTGAGAAGACTGAGAAGTCAGCTCATAGTCTGCTGCTTTCTCCCCACTAGTAGATCGCCCCGCTCTGGCATCTCCATTCCAGGCCCCTGTGCCACTTCTGAAGAGATCTTGCTTCCAGGTCGCGTTTGTGTCAAGCATCTACTTAAAAACCTCTCTGATTCAAATCTATCTACTCACGGTACTTCTCAGACTTTTCTGTCAAAATGCAAACCTCTGAGAGTTCAGAGTGCTGGAATGCCTCACACGAGCAGCTTCTTTGAAGAGCTTGTCATGAGTTTTATATGGACTTTGCATTCTGCTCTGACACCTGTGTCATTATTTTAATGTAAATGTGGTTTTAATTATGACGTTGCTCAGTTAAATCACCCTATTTGTTTCCTCCAGATCAACTTTTTCAAATTCAACAGATTATTTGAGGTTCTGCTGTGTACTTGGCCAGTTCTAGATACTAAGGATTAAGTGGTGAACAAGACAAGAGTTTCTCCTCTGTGAAAATGTATGGCTAAAGATCCACTGTGATTAATTTAGGTTTATCAAATATAATCTATTGCCTTCAGGTAAGGTTCTGTCTTTTGAGGTCGGATTTGAGAGGTGGGCAGGTGGCACTAGAGGTAGAGAACCCGCCTGCCAAGGCAGGAGATGTGGGAGACTCGGATTCGATCCCTGGGTCCAGAAGATCCCCTGGAGGAGGACATGGCAACCTACTCTAGGATCCTTGCATGGAGAATCCCACGGACAGAGGAGCCTGGTGGGCTACAGTCCATGGGGCAGCAAAGAGTCAGACACGACCCGAACGACTTGCATGGCCCAGCACCTGTGGATCTTTTCCCAGCTGAGGGGCCCGGCCCTCCACAGCCAACCTTCCCCTCCCTGAGCTGATATGGCTCCTGCCCTCCCCAAGACCAAGTTCAAGTGTGCCTCAGGAAACCCATCCCTGCACCACACTCCCCACCCCCAGGCCCCGTCCTGCCTCACGCATCATTGCAGTTCTCACACATTTTAGTTGTTGCTTTCTTTTTAGATCAAGTAGCGTGCTTTAATTTATCTCTGTGCTGTCGTGCCTGGTACAGTGCCTGGCGTGTGTATGCTGGATAATTCTTAAATCAGTTCCTTGTGATACAGGCTCCACGTGTTCAAGGCTGGGGCCTGCTCTGCTCTGCTTTTATACCAGATGCATTAGATGTGATGAACAAGTCGTGACCGCCGTTTTCACATTATGCATCTGAAGTCATAATTGCTGATTCTTTCTTTGAGAGGAATAGGGAGACACTTTATATAGTTAGAAAAAATTAGAGGTCATTAAGCTTTCATCTTGCTTGGGAATTTTTTTCAAAATTTATTTAAATAAAAAAACCCACACATATCCAGAGCTTAAATTCTTCAACGGAAATGCCTGGAGGGACCTTAGAAAATGTGCTGGGATCGTCTGTGTGTGTGTCCATCGAGGTTAGTGTGGAGGTTGTCAGCATTCATTCCTCTAAAGCTGTTGTGTAGGAGATGCGCGTGTAGACCTCTGTGTGGGAGTGTGTGCTGGGTGGCTCTGGGGGCCCCGGGCACTTGCCTTTGGGAGAAGGGTCAGAAGCAGCAGGAGGGCGTGGAGGAAGGGGGCTCACGGCTCGCTGTGTGCTCTTGAGTGTTCTTGAGGGCGTGTTTTGCCACGTGCATGTGCTCTGTAACCTTTGCAGTTTGTAATGTAACTCACAAGACTCGTGCACAACAAACACAAAGTGTGAAGGATCATTGCAAAGCAAGTCTTCCTGTAACCAGCACCTGCACCAGTCACCCCCACAACTCCCCCGGAGGCCACACACAGGCCTTAGAGGCGCCTGTTTCTAGCCTTCATATGAACGGAATCACACTGAGTAACCCTTTTCATCTTGCCTCTCTCCCTCGGTCTGATTCCGTAGGGTACGCCAGTGTTGTTTGCGGCCATATTCCATTCATCACCACACCTTCAGAACATTACGTAACGCCCACTGCTGGTGGACGTTGGATTGTTTCTGGTTCAAGCTGTTAGTGCTGCTGTGGACATTCTTTGACACATGTTGTGGTGCACGTGTGCCTGAATTCCATTAGGTTTATATAAACATACATATGTGTGTATACACACACACACATACATGCATGCGCGCGCACACACACATATATGTATTTAGTGAAGTGAAAGTGAAGTCTCTCAGTCGTGTCCGACTCTTTGCGACCCCGTGGACTGTAGCCCACCAGGCTCTGCCACACATGGGATTCTCCAGGCAAGAGTACTGGAGTGGGTTGCCATTTCCTTCTCCAGGGGATCTTCCTGACCCAGGGATCGAACCCGGGTCTCCTGCACTTCAGGCAGATGCTTTACCGTCTGAGCCACCAGGGAAGCCCATGCTTTATATGTATTTAAAATATATCTTTTAAATATATGTTTTATATGTATATGTATTGCCCAGCAGCCCTGCCCAGCCCATCACGGCTGCTCCCAGCACTGGGTGTCCTCAGACTGTCTGCCAGTCTACGGTGTGTCTCATGATGTCTCACTGTGGTTTTCATTTGCATTCCTCGATTGGGACAGGACTGAAGCGACTCAGCAGCAGCAGCAGCAGCCACTGGTGAGTGGCGATCGTCCAGCTTTCGGGGCGTATTCACGAAGTGCCCGGTTAAGACTTTTGCCTCATTTTCTATTGGTCCTCTGCGTATTTCTCACTGACTTATTGGAAATGCTTGCATACTGCAGATGTTAATTCACTGGCTATGTGTATTCAAATAGTTCTCTTAGTCTGTGGCATGTCTTTTCATTTTTTGTGGTGTCTTGATGAAGAAAAAGGTTTGAGTTTTATATAGTTCATTACATCCGTCTTTTAATGATTGCAGTCCTTAGGCCTTAAGAAGTCCTTCTCTCCTTCTCTCTCTACACGGGATATTCTCCTGTATTATTTTCTAAAAGCATTAGAGTTTTATCTTTCAGACTGAAGTCCTAGCCCTCCAGGAACTCACTCATCATTTTTGCATAGAATACGATCAGGTTTCTTCTTTCTCTGTCCTTCCTTCCTTCCTGTCCCAGAGCTGTATTTTTAAAGACTGATCTTCCTTCGCTGTTCTGTAATGCAGTCCTGTCATAAATCAGGTATCCACGTCTCTACAGGCCTGTTCTGGGCCCTGTTCTTGGTGGCCGTTTTCATTCATGAAACTTCACTGTGAGTCTAGATTTCTGGAACAGCAAGTCCCTCCACCCACCCTGTTGTTCTCTGAGGATCTTGGTGAATGTTGACCCTTTGCTTTTCCATGTACCTTTAGAATTCACTTATCAGTTCACAGAAGTCACTGTTGGATTGGATTGAGATGGCACTAAACTTATTGATGGGGTTTCCCAGGCAGCTCAGTGGTAAAGAATCCGCCGCCAATGCAGGAGACACAGGAGAGATGGATTCGACCCCCGGGTCGGGCAGATGCCCTGGAGGAGGAAATGGCAACCCACTCCAGTATTCTTTGCCTGGAAAATCCTATGGACAGAGGAGCCTGGCAGGTGGGATCGCAAAGAGTTGGATGGGACTAAGCATGCACGCACAAACCTATAGATCAATTCCTTCATCTGCTAAATGTCATCTGTAGAGTCCTATCACCAGTATCTATCTGACTGGGGAGCTAGGGAGAGCTCCCTTGGAGACAGTGGAAAGACCAAGGTGACGCCTCACCGCTGCCTTCCAGCGTTGCTCAGGCAAGAAAAAGAACAGTGTCGGTACTCATAGATGAAAGGGTAGTACACACAGAAATCCAAAGGACTCACAGAGGCATCAGAGTTCATAGGAGCTGGGACCACCTGGAGGGGGTGGGCTGGGGTGGGAAGCGGGAGGGAGGTTCAAGAGGGAGAGGACATGTATATACCTGTGGCTTACTAACGATATGTGGCAGAAGCCAGCACAATATTATAAACCAGGTATCCTCTGATTAAAAATTGATTAGTTAATTAAAAAATACAGGAAATTTGTTTTCATACACACAAAAGGGTTCAGTTTAGTTCAGTCGCTCAGTTGTGTCCAACTCTTTACGACCCCATGAATCACAGCATGCCAGGCCTTGCTGTCCATCACCAACTCCCGGAGTTCACTCAGATTCATGTCCATCGAGTCCATGATGCCATCCAGCCATCTCATCCTCGGTTGTCCCCTTCTCCTCCTGCCCCCAATCCCTCCCAGCATCAAAGTCTTAGGACTTTTATAACCAGCCACCCTTTTGTGAGTATACTGTCACAAAAGGGTAGCTGGTTACAAAACTCAGACTCCAGATCTTTTTTTTTCCTAAACCACAGCAGCAGTTAGAGAATTCTTGAATCTTTTTAAAGATACAGTTTGTAGTAGCATCAGAACATGACAGATACCTAAGAATAAACCTTGAAAAATGATGCGTAATGTATTTTTAGGAGGAGTATAAAGTTTTTATTGAAAGACATTTAAGGAAAAGAGTAATTGGAGAAATATTTCATGTTTGTGGATTGAAAGAGTCAGTATTGCAGAGACTTGTACTCTCGCCAAGTGGATCTGGGGAATTTGAAGGGCCATGCATGGTCAAGATGTAACGCTGGGCAAGGTGAAGGAGCGTCGCCTGACAGGTAATAAGGCCCACTGTGAGGCTCCGCGGTGTTGCGATGGGGGAAGTGACGGTGCGACAGAAGGGCTCTCCTGTCTGCAGACACTTGGTTCAGGACAGGAGACACAGGAGGCAGTGGGGAAAACAGTCACTTCAAAATCCGGCACGTGAATTCTCTCTTTCAAAATCAAAGCCGTATTGCTGAACTCTTCTTGGTGGGGGTACTTGCCAAGAGTAAGTGGAATTTAATGCCTATTAATGATGAATCCCAGATTTACTCCAAATTGGTAGTAATTGGATTCAGCCATATTCCCACTCACTTTGTACTCAGAAAAAGTGTATCGGAAAGACAGGATGCCATAGCTGAAGGATTGGCTCCCTCGTTCTGGAGAGTTTGTACAAGTTTCCATGGTGTGTGGACTGCCTCTTGTCTGCAGGCTCAGAATGGGCACATGCTGGTAGACTCTCGTCCCCACACTGTCAGGAGGTGGGTGCTGAGGGCCGGGAGGGGCACACGGGGGTCTCTCAAAGCTAGCCTGCCGCATCTGTGTAGCACAGCTTACATGAGTGACTGCGAAATGGTTCCCAGCCTCACAGCCGTGCCTCCGGGAGCATCTTCTCAGAGTGACGTTCTCTGGGCTGGCGGTTCGTGCAGCTCTGGCTTTGTTTCTCCTTGGGGTTGTGTTTATTTTGGAAAAGCCATCATCTCCGTGCTAAAAAGGCCTGCCTCTCTCTGACTGTCCTGCCAACAGTTGATCCTTTTGGTATCTTGGAATGTTTCTCTTCACCACCAAGATGAGTCATATGGAAGTGGGCTTCCCTGTCTGGTTTTGTTTTGTTTCCTTTGATGATATTTCTACCCAGAGACAGTTCACATGCTGCCCCTTCAAGTACAGCGACAGTTCAGTGATGTAACTTTTTTGTGTCCCATCCTACAGTCTGGCAGCTACAACGTGTTGTCCTGTCCATCCATCCCTGCGATACCTGAGACGCACGGATGCTGTAAACGCCTGTGGAGCCAGCTGTGGCGTGCTGGGTTGTGTTGGGTTCACTTGGGAAGGCCTGGAGAGGCTCCTCACTGCCTGGCCAGCGGTCCCCAGGCTCTCCATCACTCCTGCCTGGCAGCAGAGCAGTCTTAAATATACACCTCCAGTGTGTGTCAGCTCCTGTGTCAAATATTAGTGCCTCCTAGTTTTCTATCCTCTGTAAAAGCAAACACAAGTAGGAGTTCTGCCATCACCCTGGGTAGGTCCTGGGGCTCACCCCGCGTCTTGGGGGTCAGCGGTCAGAGGAGGGTGTCCACTCACTAGCTTGCCCTGGGGCCACTGGTGAGAACGCTGCCCTCCCTCACCCAAGGGCGAGGGGCCCTCACGAAGCCACCCCAGTCTGGCAGTAACCCTCATTAAGCACCCCTATGCATCAGTTGTTAATTTCAGGCTTCCCTTTAGGAAATATGTTTTTCGAAGAGTAATGCATTCTTCGGATGCTGTAGGTTTATGTCTTTTCCCCCGCTCCTTGCCTCCTGCAGGTTTTGCGTGGGTATCATCAGGTTTGCTCCTGGTATCATCAAGGATTTACCTTGAAGTAATCAGGAAGCATCCCGAGTTCACATTAGCAAATCAGTGACAACAACTGAGGGAGGGGTGAAGAAACCCATATAGACGCAAGGCACCCGTGATGTTACTTGTAGCGAGAAATGTTGCCGCTCTTATCTTAAAAATATAATAATGAAAGGAAACGTTACTCAACATGAAGCACGCTCTCCGGCCAGTGCTGTAAGTGCCCCTTCTGTGTTCCTCTTGCTCGTAGATCAGAGATCTCACTCCACACACTGTCGGGCTTCCGGGTGGTACCCTGGGGCCCGTCCAGACCCCTGTCACGGGGGCTCCCAGCCAAGCCCACAGGCTACAGCAATTTGTCTCATATTGTGCTTTTAGCTGATGCTCTCTTTGGGGATCCAGGTTGCTCTGTAATGTGTCAGAAAACAAGAATGTCAATGTTACTCATCTGTAGACAGTTTAAAGTAAACCACTGCCACTCATGGGCAGAATTCAAAATCCATTCTTTTATTCTTTTTCTTCATAGAAGTGATCGTAAAAATTGGGTCAAATCCGGGGTCATGGTCTATTACTTCGAGAGTCAATACAGTCTTGAATACCAAACGCTGGGGCGTGATATACCCGACAGTGTCAGCCCGGGTTAGTTTTTACCGTTTGATCCACATTACATGGTAATCAGAACAGTCAGGTCAAGTACAGGTTGTATCTCTCATACCTTTTTTCCTCTTTCAAGGTTAGCAATGCTCTATGGCTGATTCATGTTGATGTTTGACAGAAGACAACAAAATTCTGTAAAGAAATTATCCTTCAATTAAAACATAGATCTTAAAAAATATATTAGCAATACTAACATAATAGTTTGTAGAGAGTTCATTTTTCAATTACAAAAATAACTCATTCTGCAGAGACCCAGCGCACACAAGGGTAAGAGGCATGTTCTCCCACCGCCACCGCCACTCATTTTTACCCCCCAGTGGTGCAGTCTATTAGCACAGTAGGAAGTACTGGAGATTTTTAAAATATGCTGACCAACAAGAACCTAAATTAACCTGCATTCAGAAAACACAGGAGGGACTCACCTGCTGGTCCAGTGGTTAAGAATCTGCCTTGCAATGCAGAGGACACGAGTTCAATCCCTGGTCAGAGTTCAGGGAACCAAGGTCCCGTATGCCATGGAGCCGCTGAGCCTGTGTGCCACAGCTACTGAGCCCAGGCACCGCGGCTAGAGAGCCCGTGCACCGCAGCAGAAGATCCCGCCTGCCACGCTAAGCCCCGACGCAGCCAAATCAGCAAGTGAACAGAAGGAAGTATCTGATGGGGCTGTGGGTGCAATAGTTTTCACTCAGTTTGATTGGTCTAATACAGTTTAAAAAAAATAATAAAGTTGTAAATGTAGCCAAATGAGGTTTTAAAACACGAATTCAGGAAATTTTGCTCACAAACTTTAAATAAACTGTAAACAAAAATATTTAATACAGTAAAGATTGAGGGCAGGAGGAGAAGGGGACAACAGAGGATGAGATGGCTGGATGGCATCACCGACTCAATGGACATGAGTTTGCGTGAACTCTGGGAATTGGTGATGGACAGGGGAGGCCTAGCGTGCTGCAGTCCATGGGGTCGAAAAGAGCTGAGCATGACTGAGCGACCGAACTGAACTTAACACTTTAGCTATCTGGAGCCCATGGAAGAATTGACAGTTTCAGCAAGTTGAGATTTTCTTGGTTTTTTAGAAGACTATTTATTGGTAGAAATTTTATGAAGAAAGAAGATCTTACTCTGCTCTTCCTTCTTACTGCATTAGGTTTGTTTCAGAGTTCTGGTGACAGCTCGGTTGTCATCATGTAGTTTTTAGGGGTAAATATGGGCTTCTCGGTTGTCTACAGTATGAGAAAGCCAGAAGGTTCCACGTACACAAGCTGTGACTACAAAATGTGTTCATTCAAGGTGTTTCCGGCAAAGTGGAGGGTGAGTGCAGGTGTGGAATTGAGTGAGGACTGAAGTCAAGCTCAGAGGTCATTGGGAAAATGAAGCTTTTCATTGAAAAGGGCTGGATATTTGATTGTAAAGAGACCCAGACATTGCAGTGACCATTACTCATCTAAGTGACTCGGCAGCCACCTAGACTCAGAATGTCTTTGGTCCTAGTCCTGAGTACCCTTCAGGCAGCACGCCCTCACCCCTTGGACAGCTGTGCAGTGTGGGGACTCAGGGAGCTTCGCAGGAAGTGGGAGGCTGTGCTGAGGTGCCTGCTAGTTGCAGGGGTCCACACTGGGCACTGGGGGGGGCGGGTACCGAGAACCAAGGGACAGTCAGCTGGCACCTGCTCTCAGAAAGCAGCCCGAGGAGGAGGAGATGGCCAGCAAGGGAGCTGACCATTCCAGGCAGGAGGAGCTACATCAGGACCAGGAGTGCGTCCTTCTGAGCGGGAAGTGAGCAGGCCCAGGCGAGAACCCCAGACAGGAGGGCAGCTGGTGGAGGAAAGGGAGGTGAGGTGGGCTGGGGAGCCCATGTGGGGACAGGCCGGTGGGAGCAGGGAAGCCAGGGCCACCTGGGTGCCCCCTTGCGGGGCTGGCTCCTATGGGGCGGGGGTCTCAGCAGCTTTGGTCTCAGGACCCTTTCACACCCCTCAGAACTGTGTAGGACCCAGAGAGCTTCTGTTGATGCGGGCTTAAGTACTGATATTGACCACATTAAAAATTAAACCAGAAAGGGTGGTATCATTTTCTATTTTTGTAAGTCGTTTTAATGTCTGACTTACCAGGAGAGAGCTGGATTCTCCGGCCTGCCTCTGCATTCAGCCTGTTGCCATGTGTTTTGGTTAAAGCAGTGCAGGAAGACACGTGATCGGGAAGGGAGGAGCATTTCAGTAGGCTTTTCAGATCGTTATGGACATTTTCTTTGATACCACAGCAAAAAGTAAGCAGTGAGAGGTTTCTTGAAGGAATCTGCAGTGTGGAATCTGAAACCACAGTAATAGGCTCCTATACACCTTATCGAATTAAGACCCAGTGGGCTGTTTCACCCTCCGAAAAGCTATTTTACCCTTAACTGATAGTGTAACACCAGTGTGACCTTGTGGAAAATCTTGGTTCACTGTGTCAGGCAGATCTTGGACACGTTTAAGTCAATGGGTCAATCCATCCTGTTTGTTAATATCACTGCCGATTTCCTCTTCAGCCCAGAAAGCTGTCACATTCACACGGGCAGATCGGGGCTTTCCAATACCTCCCAGAACGTGGCACAGAGCTCCATCACGTCCCAGTCCCACACTGACCCTCCGTGCCTGCACCTCGTTTCTGTTGCATCGCTGTAAAGATTACATGAGAAAAGCACGTGTGGTACGTGTACAGCTCCGGCGCAGCCCCTGGCCAGGCGCGCTCTCCTCAGTGACGCCGTCACTGTCTGTGCCGCTTCTGCGTTGCTGTTGTCGGGTGTGACACATGCTGGCCGCCACCCACGCTGGCGGAGGATGCGGGGCGCCCGGGTGGCTGGAGACCCCGCGGTGTGCAGGGGGCAGCCTGTTGGGCAGCTCCGCAGCAACGGCGCCTGCTGCTTGCCAGCTGGCCGAGGAGCAGCCACCATGCCATCCCCCGGAAATCTAGAGCTCTGCGGGCCCGGGGGCACCCCTCCTGTGGCCCCTCGCCTGCCGTGCGCGGGCGGGCCCGCGGTGCCCCTCACCCCACTCCGGAGCTGCAGGTCGCCTCCTGCCCCACTGCCCAGCACGCTGTGGCGTACGATGTGGCTTCAGGGCCATGCCTGTTGAATGCAAGCACTTAATTAGAATTTCATTTTGAACAGTACTCTGGACATGGCTTCAGAGAGTTAAGAAACATAGAAACTTTGTCATATGAAGCATACGATCTGAGCAGCGACTAGCTTGTTTTTTCCTTTCACTGTCTTTAAGGAATGTATAACCTCTGTTCACTCCTACCCCATCTCTTGTTTCTCGAATCTCAATAGAGATTCAAAAGTTGTAGAAAACTTAAAACCACGTTGCAGTAATTCTGGGCTAGGCACTGTTGTGATCGACAATCCTTTGCTTTCTCCTTTTCAGATGTCCCTCCTGCTGATCAGGAGAAGCTTTTCATCCAGAAGTTACGCCAGTGTTGTGTCCTCTTCGACTTTGTTTCCGATCCACTAAGTGACCTAAAGTGGAAGGAAGTAAAACGAGCTGCTTTAAGTGAAATGGTAGAATATATCACCCATAATCGGAATGTGATCACAGAGCCTATTTACCCAGAAGTAGTCCATATGGTAAGTAATTGCCGTTTAACCAGTGTGCCCAACCCTCGGTTACAAACTGAACTCTGCCTTGCTTAGAATATGCTAAGATGTTTAAGCCTAACGTGACATTTGCTACCAAAAAAAAATCCTCCTGTTCAAAAATAGGTACTGGCACCTGGAAGAATGGACATCTTTGTGCCACGCCCTAGACCACAGTGAGGGAACTCGAAGGACCGCTGTGCCCTGCGTGTGTTAACTCACCTGATCCTCACAGCCACCACGTGGGGCAGAAATGTCAGAACTTTCACTTTTTTCTTAACTGGCTTACCCTCTTTAACAGTGCCCGTGCATAATTCAGAAGTAAGCATGTGGTCCACACGTGGGCAGGAAAATG
Source organism: Nanger dama (assembly GCA_917880005.1). NCBI lineage: Eukaryota > Metazoa > Chordata > Mammalia > Artiodactyla > Bovidae > Nanger > Nanger dama. The sequence continues at coordinate 3,388,199 of CAKJTW010000063.1, read as the reverse complement.
CTAATGGTTAGCAGGAGGTAGAACAGTGGGGGCCAAGCGGGAGGCAGGACGGCCCACCCTGATTGGCTGGCTCATCGTCGGTTCATTGGTCCCCGCATCCCCGTCTTCAGTCTCAGACTCTCCAGCCCACCTCTAGGTCCTTTGCAGATCCTGCTGTGACCTCAGTCACAGAGGTCACATCTAGAGATTACCATCTAGAAACATTTCATGTGATACCATTTTTAAAACTCTAATGCTGAACTCCAGTTGTCTGTTACGTTTTTTGAATTGTTATTTTATCTGTCTTTGAAATATTACTCCTTGAAAACTAGGGAATTCTTGTGGCTTAATATAAACTTTTAAATCCTGATTTCCATTGAACTCTCTAAGTTTCTGATTCTTTTCCCCCAAAGCTATATATTTCAAAATTGACTAGGCTCACTGACCTAAAATATGTTTCTTCTTACATTAGTATGTGTGCTTTGGAAGAAAAGAAATGTAAGTCACGTTCTTGTGTAGTTCACAGTCTCTTGTATCCACAGTTGAGAGATCAGCTTGCTTCCTTTATTTTGGTTAACTCTTTCTTAAAGGTCAGACTACCAGCCTGTCGTCCAGCTAGGGCTGTGAGGTCCGTCTGAGCTCCTCCCCAGATGCCTACCTGAAGAACCATCCCAGGCCTGTTGTTGTTCCGTCACTAAGTCGGGTCCGACTCTTGGAAACCCCATGGTCTGCTGCACGCCAGGCCTGCCTGTCCTTCACTGTCCCCCGGCAGCTGTGTACTGATCAGTAAACGCTTTAAAGCCTCTCTCATTCAGACTAAGGGAAATCAGGGAATGTCTTTTTCTCTCCTTAATTTCCACTCCCAGTTACTATGGAAGGGCCTCCCAAACCCCAGAATCACAAAGAGAAATCGCTAAGATTTTCTAACACTTTGATAACTCTGTTGTTCACAAGATGTTTTGCAGTCCTCCTGGAACCTTCTTTTTAATGTCTCAGGGTAGGGATGTAACTGCGTCTTCTAAAATGATTGAAAGATCATTAGTCCCTGCATCGTGTGATGAATATTCCCCTCTCTCCACTGACTTTAAATGCTGCTTTACTGCATATGAAATGTATTCTATTTTTGAATTAAATGTGTCTATATGGCATCTATTGGAAACACTCAGTTTATTTGTATTAGATGACCTGTGTGGAAGCTGCTTCTGTTTGGACGGGGCCTGGGCTGCCGGCAGCCCCCCTGAGTCCTGCTCTCCCAGGAGGGAGAGGCCCACAAGGGGCACTGAGGCCCAGGCTGGCCGGGTGTGGACTGGATCCCTGCCCTGCACTGCTCGCGGGCCCTGGTCTCTCCTGGGTCTTTCACCAAGGTGGCGTGTTGCCAGAACCACTTAGCATGCCTCGCGCTCTTGAGACGTGTTCCAGATGGAATGATGGTCACTTCTTGCCTCCCTGTTAAAACCATGTCCTCACAACCAGGCTCTCCCACCCTCTTAGCTTTGTTTCTGTTCGGGCAGTGCAGGCCATCTTCAGAGTCCTGGGCACCTTGCCTCTAATGCACAGAGCAGACACTTGCTGAGCATCCCCTGAGCACGTTTTCAGGTGAGGAAATAAGAGTGGTGAGCAAGACGTGCGCCCTCCCAGAGCCGGGATCAGTAACGTGTCGTTTTGGTTAAGGTGAGGCCGTGAAAGAAGGGGAAGTGGGGAGAGAGTAGACTTGCAGGACCGCCCACATGGTGGGAAGCAGGTGCGGAGAGAAACCTGGTGCGAGGTGAGCTGGACCGTCCCACGGAGGTGTGCAAGGAGGTGCTTTCCCGTGTCACTGAGGACAGGGGTTCTGTGTTCCGTCTCTGACTGCCGGGAGGGCCGGAGAGCATGGCCGGCCTTCCCTCGAGGGAGGGGCGAAGAGGGGGCGCTCAGGTGTTGGTGGGTTAATAAGAGTGAGGGAGGGTTTGCGCTGCGTTGCTCTCGCGGAAAGACACAATGCAAGAGTGTGGTGGGGACGGCGCCCGCAGCATTTCTAACCCTCTCAGAAGCAGAGCGGGTGCAGGACTCAAGAGCCAATGGAAGGCCCCCTCGGGCAGGTGCAGAGGTGGGCCCCTTCACAGTTCCATCCCAACCGCCCCTGGTGTGCTTACCACTGAGCCTTGCTTGAAGGGTTGCCTGGTGTGTGTTTTGCTTTTTTTTTTTTTTTTTGGCTGCACCACATGGCCCATGGGATGCTAATTCCCTAACCAAGGATCGAACCCGTGTACCCTGCGGTGGAAACACAGAGTCTTCACCACTGGACTGCAAAGGGAGCCCCTGTCTTAGTATTTTTACAGACATTTATTCCCACTGACTTTGAAGAATCCAAAGCTCTAGAGATGTTGCACTTCTATGATTACTTCTTTTAAATACGTTGCCTGTTAGACTGGGCTGCTATATTTTTTAACAGATTTATTGACAGGTAATTCATAAGTACAGTCCACCCCTTTAAAATGTACAGTTCGGTTCAGTCTGTTCACAGGATTGTGCAGGCACCAGCATATATAATTTTGTAAAGTTTTCATCCCCCTAAAAAAATCCCATACCCATTAACAGTTACTGCCACTCTTCCTAACTCCCCACCCCTGCCCCTGGCAACCACTCCGCTATTTTCTGCCTCTGTAGATCTGCCTAACCTGGATATTTCTTAGAAATGGAATTATACAGTACATGCCCTTCTCTTACTTTGCATGATGTCTCTGCGTTTCATCCATGACGTAGCATGTGTCAGAACTTCTTTTTATTGCTGAATGATATTCCATTCCATGAACACATGCTCCACGCTTTATTATCTGTTTATCCATTGTGGACGTTTGTGCCATTTCTGCTGCTCAGCAGTTGTGACTGATGCCACTGTGAGCATTCACGTACGGACTTCTGTGTGCACACATGCTTTCATTTCTCTCGAGTGTTGACCCAGGAGCAGAACGGCTAGGCCCATGCTAACACTCTGTGTTCAGCGCTTTGGAGAGCTGCCAGTCTGCTTCCCAAAGTGGCTGCCCCATTGCACGTTCCCGGCAGCGGGGTAGGAGGGCTTCAGTCTCCCCACCTCTTCCGTGCTTGTCACTGTCTGTCTGTCTGATGGCGGCCGTCCTGGGAGGTGTGGAGCCAGGGTCTCACGGTCGTTCTGGTTTGTGTTTCCCTCTTGGCTAATGATGTTCAGCACTTTTCATGTGAGCTGTGTCTTTTATACATCATTCAACGGAAATTAAATGAACCTTATAGATCATCAGGCCAGACCTTTATTTTCCAGATTAAAATAGCTTAGGTTCAGGGAGATGAGGATGAAAAGGGAGCAATACCCAGGGGGAGGTTCCTAGAGTCTAGATTCTTGGGCTAAATTACATAAACTCCATTATCTCAATATTTCGGCCATTTTTAAAGTATAGTCAGCCATCTGGTATTTAATGAACTTATCTACTTAATCTGTTTTTCAGGCACTGACATTTTCTCATAGCAAAACCAAGTTAACAGCATAGCCTCTTCTTTCACAGAATACCATTTATACTTGAACAACTAACAAAAAGGTTATTCAGACTTGGGTTTTCAGGGAGCATCTTCTCACAAAATAAAATGAAAATGTCACTTTAAGGAAGATAACTGATGATGTTTGTTGTCAGTGATTAAAATTTGAGCATTCAGAAAGAAAATTCAAGCTCTCCGGAGAAATTTTGAATTTTGGAAGATTTGTCTCTGCCAGTGCAGACTTCAGCTTCCCAGGGCTGCAAGCCGTCCTGCTGAGACTGGCGTCGATACCAACGAGTGGGATCCTTAGTATACACAATGAATGGGACTAGACGTTGTGGGGCCTCCACAGGCCTGTGAGTAGACTGAAAACAATCAAATTGTACCTTTTAAAGGGGTGGATTGTGTGATATGTGAATATCTCAAATAAACCTGTTTTTAAAAAGCATGGCAGTTCAGTCTAATAGGCAGTTTGTTTACAAAACATTAATACATGTAATTCAGTGAGGCCAATATTTTCCAAGTGACAAACAGATGATGTTATAAAGTCATTCACTGGCCGGAAAGCCATTCAGAGTGCAAGACACATCACGGGGTTTTCAGGAATTAGAGACCCTCTAATTGAAAAGATTTAGGATTCCACAGAATAGGTAACCTTTAGTTACAGTTATCTAGAAGAGCTATTGGTCACCCTCGCTCTTCCAGCTGCCTATCTGCTGGAGACAGGCTTTTCTTCCTGTATTTCAACCAAGTGAACATTCTGAGCATAGCAGATAGCAGATGGAAGAATTCAGCTTTGTGGTTCTTTTTCTTTTTTTTAATTAAACCAAATAGTAAAGAAGTTTGCAAAAATGTGACACAGTGCCATTTTTCTCACTGAATTGGTTTTAGGAAATCTTTTTATTTAATATGAGTTGTTTTATGAAATAACTAATGTTAGTTATGAAAGAAGTAGTTATTTTTATAAATTTATATTGACCTAATGAATTTGTTATTTTTTAATGAGCAAGTTTTTTATTTCTCTGCTTTAATTTCTAATACTGTCAGTGTCCATAGACAGAACTCTAATAACGAAAGTGCTCTGGCTCCTCAGTAACTTGCAGGAGTTTAAAGGGGTCCTGAGACCAAAAGCGTGAGAAGCACTCCTCTCCAGGAGCTCTGCCAGCACGGCCTGGGGGCGGCCCGGGGCATGGCTTTCCCTGGGGCATCGCGCTGTGTTGGCCAGGGCCTCCCCTGTGTTGGCCAGTGTCTCCGGGTCTTGCTGAATGGCCTGCCTGCCCTGCCCCCTGAGGTTAAGCCTTCCCTGCTGCCTGTGACAACTCTAACTCCCCGGGCTCTCAGTTCCAGAGAAAAGGGCTTGCAGGGCCCTGGCTTCTTCCGCGGAATTTAGCCCAAGTCCTGGTCAGAGCTCAGCAGCCCTCACCGTTTCCTGCCTAGGCGAGGGCACTGAGGCTGGTCTTAGTCACAGATGAATGTGGCCTGCAGGTCGGAAAAGGAGGGGTTCTGGTCACCGGTTGAGTGGAGTGGCTGGCTCAGAAGTGCTTCACATCAAGGTGGACCTCTCTGGAATCGCCCGTCTCTGTGGGGCTGGATTACTCCGTAGAAGTCAGACGCAGGGGTGCCCTTCCACGGTCGCCCCTGCTGTCTCAGAGACTGTTCTAGAGGAGCGTAGAGTCAACTGTTAACAGTAGCTGCCTCTATATGGTGTGTTTATATGGATTTTCCCCTTTACTCTATAATTTTAAAAGATTTCATATGATTACGTATCTCATTTGCCATCATCAAAAATCAGGAAATATGTCTTTCTTTAAAAAGCGCAGCCCTCCAAACACAGCCCTCCAAACGCAGCCCTCCACACACAGCCCTCCACGCGCAGCCCTCCACGCGCAGCCCTCCACACGCAGCCCTCCCGGTGTGTGGCGTGGCAGTGGCAGTGCGGTCCTCATCGGGGTCCGCGTCGAGCTTCCAGGGGAAATGCCTTCATCGCCGTATTTTAATCTGTGCTGCTGCTGAGTCACCAGATGGTGCCTTGCAAGTTTTCTTTCATGCTTGGGGTTCAAGTCGGCGTTTTCTAATAAGAGCAAAGGGTTTCTCTCTGGTCCTTACTGGACGTTTCATGCCAAGATCCCCTGGGTGATTGTCCAGTTAAGGACTGATGTTGGGCACTCTCCTTCGGTTTTTACATGTGGTGTTTACAGTGTCTTCTGGAAAGTTTTATGTGCTGTAAGGGTAAAGATAGTTTGCACATGAGAGGGGAAAGGGCGTTTTGCATGAAAGGATTGGGATATTAAAAGTGAAGCTTCGGTAGTCTGCAGATTTCTTTCAGGTGGTGATTTAAATCATCAGTTCAGTTCATTTGCTCAGTCGTGTCCGACTCTTTGCAACCGACCCCATGGACTGCAACACACCAGGCCTCCCTGTCCATGGCCAACTCCCAGAGCTTGCTCAAACTCATGTCCACTGAGTCGGTGATGCCATCGAGCCACCTCATCCTCTGTCGTCCCCTTCTCCTCCTGCCCTCAATCTTTCCCAGCATCACGGTCTTTCCAAGTGAGTCAGCTGTTCGCATCAGGTGGCCAAAGTATTGGAGTTTCAGCTTCAACATCAGTCCTTCCAATGAACAATGCATTCCCCTTCTTGCTTAGTTGTTTTTGTTTTACCAAGTCACAGTAACATGGGGGTAAAGAAGCACTTTCTTCAGAGATGAGCTGAGGGGGAGATGAAAGCAACAAGTGCTTATTGAAATCCAGAGAATGCTTGTTCTACCTTAAATATCAGTGAGCTGTTTCTTGGAGATTTGTTCTTATTTTAAGAAAATTACCCTTTGTTTTGTTGGATGTTTTAAAATTATTTTCAAATGTGTGCTTATTTAAATATGTAAAATAAATACAAAAAGAAAAAAAAGTTAATCTTTGTCTTTACTCTGCCCTTTCGCATTTCTACATAAACCCACCCCTACCTCCAGCCAACCAACTTATATGTACCTTTTTTCCCAAAAGTCTGCTGAGAAATTTTGGGAGATGATGGATACATTTACAATCTTGCATGATCATTTCATGGATATATGCAAATGTTAAATGTATCGAATTGTATAGTTTATGTACAGTTACACATGTCAGTTGTACCTCACAAAAGCTGGAGTTTTTTAAGCTCCTAAATTGATAGCTATTTCTTTTTTTGATAGCTATTTCTTTTGCTCTAGGAGCACAGTGAAGAAATTATGAAGACACTTAGGGCATTGTGAACCAAGAAGGTTTGAGAACTTAGAATCTAGTAAATATCTTTCTGTAACGTGTTTAATTTTAAATTTCTATATGGCAAAATTAGCTTTCTAGTGAAGAGTTCTCTGCGATCTGACAAATAAGTCATGTAACAAATAAGTCATGTAACCACTCATGACAAATAGTCATGTAACCACTCAGGATAGAGAACAGTTTTATTGCCCTCCAAAAAGCACTGCACGCTACTCCTTTGAAATCAGACCTTCCCTTTATCCATTGCCTCTGGCGGCCACTAACCTATCCCCCAGCTCTGTTGTTTGGCCTCTTCCAGAATGTCATATAAATGGACTCGGACAGTATGTTGCCTTTTGAGTCTAGCTCCTTTAACTTAGCATAACAAGTTTGATGTTATGTTTGAGCACACAGGCATGGTATTGCTGGGTCATATCGTTGAGTATTTGTTTAACTTTCTAAGAAATTGCCAAACTGTTTTCCAAGGTGGGTGTGCCATTTTCTGTGCTCCCACCAGTCACACGTGACAGCCGCAGCTGCCCCACCTCCCCGTCAGCATTCGGTGTCTTCAGTCCTTTTCTCTTATTTTTACTTTAAGCTGCAATTCCCTGACGGTTAACGACGCTGAGCATTTTTCCTGTGTCTGTTTGCATATCTTCCCTGGGGAAGTGTGTTGGCCCATTTTTTAATTGGGTTGTTTTCTTATTGAGTTTGAGACTTCTTTACATATTCTGGATACAAATGCTTTGCCAGATACGTGAGTTGCAAATCCTTTCTTTCAGTGTGTGGCTTGTCTTTTTATGTGAACAGTGTCTTTTACAGAGTTTTTCATTTAGATGAAGGCTAATTTATGATTTGTCTCTTTCACGGATAGTGCCTTTGGTGTCATATATAAGAAGTCTTTGCCCCACCCAAACTCAAAAAATTTTCTCCTAAACATTTCTACTTTAACATTTAAATCTATGATCCATTTTCTCTGAGGTTCATTTTTTGGCCTATGGATGTCCAAGTATTTGTTGAAGAGAATAACTGTTCTCCATTGACTTCCTTTCCACCTTTTGATATGGTCGATCAAAAATTGGCTGTATTTGTGAATCTGTTTCTGGACCCTGTATTCTCGTCCACTGATCTAGGGATCTGCTCACCTATACCATACTGTCTTGATGATTGTGAAAAGTGATAGTGTTAGCCACTCAGTTGTGTCCAAATCTTTGTGTCCCCCGTGGATTGTAACCTGCCAGGCTCCTCTGTCCCTGGAATGCTCCAGGCAACAATACTGGAATGGGCAGCCATTCCCTTCTCCAGGGGATCTTCCCAACCCAGAGATTAAATCAGGTCTCCTACATTGCAGGCAGATTCTTTACCATCTGAGCCACTGGGGAAATCCATTGGCTTTAATTTTGAGATTAAGTCATGTGAACGCTCCAACCTTTACATTCTTTTTCAAATTGTTTAGCTTTTCTAGTTATTTTATCTCTCCAAATTAATTTTAGAATCAGCTTGTCTTTATTTACAAAATATCTTTCAAGGGTTTTAATTAGAATTGTATTAAATACATACATTTGGAGAGAATTGATATCTTAACAATACAGAACCTTTCAATCTATAAACACAGCATATCTCCCCATTTTGGTCATCTCTGAAGTTTTAAGCATGTAGATTCCCCTGTATTTTTTAGACTCATAAATATAAGTATTTCATTTTTGCTGCTATTGTCATTGGAGTTTATTTTCTATTTCTGTTTCTTGTAGTTGCATCAAGTGCTTCATGGTATTCAGTGCATAAGTATTAGTATTACTAATTAAATTGTCCTTTATAACTGTAAAATGATCCTTTTATCACCAGTAACATTATTTTCTCCAAAACCGACTTTATATGTTAGTATAGCCCCTCCACCTCTCTCTTGACTAGTGTTACCATGGCAAATCTTTTTCTTTCCTTTTTCTTTTGACCAATGTGTATCTTTATATTTAAAGTGGACTTACCCTAGACAGTATATGGTTGAGTCTTATACTTTTATTCTGTCAAGCAATCTCTGCCTTTTGATTGGGGTAGTCAAACCTTTAACTTTCGTTGTGAGTATTGATATTGTTGGGTTTAAATCTACCATTTTGCTATATTTTTTCCCTATTTATTCTATCTGGGTTTTGTTCCCTTTTCCTCTTTTTCTGCTTTCTTTTGACCAATTGAATATTTTTTGTGATTACATTTTATTTCTTTTGTTGGCTTTTAAACTATCACTGTTTTTAAAAAGAACTTTTTAAAAATTTATTCTTGGCTGTGCTGGGTTCTCGTTGCTTCGTGAGCGCTCTCCCAGCCGCTGCTCGCACGGGCTTCTCGTCGTGCGGGCTTCTCTGGAGTGCCTGCTCCGGGCATGGGCTTCAGTGGCTGCGACTCTCAGGCCCCGGCGTGTGTGGACCTGGTGGCTGCGGCTCGAGGGCTCTAGGGCGTGGAGTGCGTAGCTGCGGCTCACACGCTTAGTTGCTCCATAGCATGTGAGATCTTTCTGGACCAGGGATCAAACCCCGCCCCTCTGCACTGGCAGGCGTATTCATATCCTCTGCACCACCAGGGAAGTCCTGAACTGTCGCTATTATTTGATCTCATGTATGTAGCTTTTCTAGAATGCATCTTTATTTAAATCTCTTTAAAATAGAACTGTTTCCTAAAAATAATATACCATGGGGTTTATAACATATGGAGAAGGTGTATGGCAACAACAGCAGAAAGACTGGGGGAGAAGAAGTGGAAGTCTGCTGCTGTAAACATATTTACATGACACAGTGTACAGTCACTTAAAGGCTAACTGTGACAAGTTAAAGATGCATTCTCAGTTCAGTCAGTTCAGTTCAGTTGCTCAGTCGTGTCTCTTTGCGACCCCATGAACGGCAACACGCCAGGCCTTCTTGTCCATCACCAACTCCTGCAGTTCACCCAAACCCATGTCCATTGAGTCAGTGATGCCATCCAACCATCTCATCCTCTGTCGTCCCCTTCTCCTCCTGCCCTTAATCTTTCCCAGCATCAGGGTCTTTTCCAAGGAGTCAGTTCTTTGCATGATGTGGCCAAAGTACTGGAGTTTCAGCTTCAACATCAGTCTTTCCAATGAACACCCAGGACTGATCTCCTTTACAATGGACTGGCTGGATCTCCTTGCAGTCCAAGGGACTCTCAAGAGTCTTCTCCAACACCACAGTTCAAAAGCATCAATACTTCAGCACTCAGCTTTCTTTATACTCCAACTCTCACATCCATACATGACCATTGGAAAACCATAGCCTTGACTAGACAGACCTTTGTTGGCAAAGTAATGTCTCTGCTTTTTAATATGCTGTCTAGGTTGGTCATAACTCCTTCCATGGAGTAAGCATCTTTTAATTTCATTGTGCAGTCACCATCTGCAGTTATTTTGGAGCCCAGAAAAATAAAGTCAGCCACTGTTTTCACTGTTTCCCCATCTATTTCCCATGAAGTGATGGGACCGGATGCCATGATCTTTGTTTTCTGAATGTTGAGCTTTAAGCCAACTTTTTCTCTCACCTTTTTCACTTTCATCAAGAGCCTCTTTAGTTCTTCTTCACTTTCTGCCGTAAGGGTGGTATCATCTGCATATCTAAGGTTATTGATATTTCTCCCAGCAATCTTGATTCCAGCTTTGCTTCTTCCAGCCCAACGTTTCTCATGATGTACTCTGCATATAAGTTAAATAAGCAGGGTGACAATGTACAGCCTTGACCTACTCCTTTTGAACCTGTCTGTTGTTCCATGTCCACTTCTAACTATTGCTTCCTGACCTGTATACAGGTTTCTCGAGAGGCAGGTCAGGTGGTCTGGTATTCCCATCTCTTTCAGAATTGTCCACAGTTTCTTGTGATCCACACAGTCAAAGGCTTTGGCATAGTCAATAAAGCAGAAATAGATGTTTTTCTGGAACTCTCTTGCTTTTTCCATGATCCAGCAGATGTTGGCAATTTGATCTCTGGTTCCTCTGCTTTTCTAAACCAGCTTGAACATCTGGAAGTTCACAGTTCACATATTGCTGAAGCCTGGCTTGGAGAATTTTAAGCATCACTTTACTAGCATGTGAGATGAGTGCAATTGTGTGGTAGTTTGAGCATTCTTTGGCATTGCCTTTCTTTGGGATTGGAATGAAAATTGACCTTTTCCAGTCCTGTGGCCATTGCTGAGTTCTCCAAATTTGCTGCCATATTGAGTGCAACACTTTCACAGCATCATCTTTCAGGATTTGAAACAGCTCCACTGGAATTCCATCACCTCCACTAGCTTTGTTTGTAGTGGTGCTTCCTAAGGCCCACTTGACTTCACATTCCAGGATGTCTGGCTCTAGGTGAGTGATCACACCATCGTGATTATCTGGGTTGAGAAGATCTTTTTTGTACAGTTCTTCTGTGTATTCTTGCTATCTCTTCTTAATATCTTCTGCTTCTGTTAGGTCCATACCATTTTTGTCCTTTATCGAGCCCATCTTTGCATGAAATGTTCCTTTGAAGAGATCTCTAGTCTTTCCCATTGTATCATTTTCCTCTATTTCTTAAACCCTCTTATACTCACCCAAATAATTACCATTTTCAGTATTCTTCATTTCGATACCCATCTGACACCAGCTTTCTTCTGCTTGAAGGACTTTGTTAAGTTTCTCTTGTAGTAGACGTCTGTTGTTTAGTCACTAAATCATGTCTGACTCTTTGCAACCCTATGGGGACTACAGCCAGCCAGGCTCCTCTGTCCATGGGATTTCCCAGGCAAGAATACTGGAGTGGGTTGCCTTTTCCTTCTCCAGGGGATCTTCCCAACCCAGGGATCAAATCCACGTCTCCTGTTTGATGGGTGGATTCTTTACCTCTGAGATCTGTGCTGTGCTATGGATAGTCGCTCAGTTGTGTCCAATTCTTTCCGACTCCATAGACGATAGCCCGCCAGGATCCTCTGTTCATCAGGATTCTCCAGGCAAGAGTACCGGAGCGCGTTGCCATGCCTTCCTTGAGGGGATCTTCCCAACCCAGGAATCGAACTGAAGCCTCCTGCTTTGCAGGGGGAGGGAAGCCCACTCCTAAGGTCTACCAGCAATTAATTCTTCCAGTGTTTGTTTGCCTGAGAAAGTCATTCTCTTGCCTTTGGTTCTGAAGGGTATGCAGGCATACCTCATTTCATTACACCTTGTATGCGCTTTGTGTGACACACTGAAGACGCGGTGGCCGTCTTCAGTTGCCTGTGACAGGCAACTCTACTGGCACCGTCTTCCCAACCCTTCTGCCCACTTTGTGTCCCGCTGTCACACTTCGGTAATTCTCAAAATATTTCAAACCCTCCACCAGCAAAAATTATGACTCTCTGAAGGCTCAGATACTGGTTAGCATTTTTAGACATGAGGCTATTGTACACTTAATATTCTATAATATGGTTTCAATATAACTTTTATAGGCACTGGGAAACCAACAACCTCGTGTGACTAGCTTTATTTTGATATTCACTTTATTGCAGTGCTCTGGAGCTGAACCCATAATACCTCTGGTGGGTGTGGAGCAGCAGGTCAGAGTTTAATCCTTAAAAAATTGTGCTACACTCTCTGCTTGCTTGCATCATTTTTCATGAGAAATTGGCTGCCTTTCTTGTCTCTGTTCCTTTGAACCTAGTGTATCTTTTTATTTTCTTCTGGCAGGTTTTTATTATCTTTTTCTTTTTCTTCTTTTTAATCAAGCACCTTGATTATGATGGGCCTTGGTGTATTTTTTCTTTTTTTTCTTGTGTTAGGAGTTCACTTATAATCTTTATCAAATATGGGAAGGTATTTGGCCCTTATCTCTGCAAACATTTTTTTCTGCCCCCTGCACCATAGGCCTTTAGAGACTCCAGTAGCGTGTGTGTTAGGCCTCTGAGAGTTGTCCCACAGCTCACGGGTGCTCTTTTTCTCTTTAGCATTGTATTTTTTTTCCATGTGTTTCATTTGGTGATTCCCTTTGTTGTCTTCAAGTTTAGTAATTTTCTGCAAGGTCTCCACTTTTTTGTTAATTCCCACCCAGTAAATTTTTCATCTCACATTGTCATCTTCATCTCATACAGTTTATGTCTTTTCTGTATCTTCGTGTCTCCACCTAACTTTATAAACACAGAATGTTGTTTTAGCCTTATCTGTTAATTCTACCATTGTGTCAGTCTCAGGTATGTTCAATTGATTGGTTTTCCTTCTTGTTACAGATTGTATCTTTCATGCTGCTTTATGTGTCCGGTGATTAATTTCTTATTGGATGCCTGACCATGTGTATTTTGTCTGGATGAATGCTGCATACTGACTTATTTCTGCTAATGTTCTGGAGCTTTGCTTTGAATGCCGTTAAGTTACTTGCAAACAGTTTGATCCTTTTGATTCTTGCTTTTAAGAGATGTTAGGAAGGACTAAGGAGAAGGCAATGGCACCCCACTCCAGTATTCATACCTGGAAAATCCCATGGATGGAGGAGCCTGGTGGGCTGCAGTCCATGGGGTCGCTAAGAGCTACCCGACTGAACGACTGAGCGACTTCACTTTCACTTTCACTTTTCACTTTCCTGCACTGGAGAAGGAAATGGCAACCCACTCCAGTGTTCTTGCCTGGAGAATCCCAGGGACGGGGAGCCTGGTGGGCTGCCGTCTATGGGGTCTCACAGAGTCGGACACGACTGAAGCGACTTAGCAGCAGCAGCAGGAAGGACTAATGAGCTGACTCATTGGGAAAGACCCTGATGCTGGGAAAGATCAGTGGCAAAAGGAAAAGGGAACCCCAGAGGATGAGATGGTTGGATAGCATCACCCACTCAGTGGGCATGAATCTGAGCAAACTCCAAGAGATGGTGAAGGACAGGGCAGCCTGGAGTGCTTCAGTCCATGGGGTCACAAAGAGTCAGACACAGCTTAGCAACTGAACAGCAAGGAGGGCCTGCGGCCATCGTCACTCTGCGGCTGATTAGCCCCTCTACTGAGATAAGGCCTCCTGCTCATGAGCCCAGTACTCCACGACTTAACGGATTCTTCAGTCGGGTTGGTAGGAACAGGCAGTGCTCCTGGCCCTGGGTGAGCACTGGTCTCTGCTCTTTTCAGGTGGTCTTCTGCAGGCTCCAGTAGTCTTCTGGCACAGATGTGCTGGCCAGTCCTCTGCTGAAGCGTTTAAGGAGACCTCTGCAGCCTCTGGAGTTGTCTCTGCGCAACTCTGTCCTCTCTGGGACTGTGCCTTGCAGATTCTAGCACCTGTGTCTGCTGAACGGCACCTGGGTTCCTTCTGCCTGTGGTGCAGCTTGGGGATTCTGTTGAAGGAGAAAGCCGGGCATTTGCTTCCCATCTCTCAGGAATCTCTGACTTTCACTGCCTGAAATCCATGCCTTGCAAACCGTTATTCCATATGTTTTAGCTTAGTTCTTTTGGTTGTTTCAGGAAGTAGGGCAAATCCCGTTTCTGTTACTGTGTCTTGTCAGGAAGTGTAAGTCTCTGCTTCATTTATAATAGACACTCAGTCAGTTTGTAACTGCATCCATACAGGTGGTCCAGCAGTGATTCTAAAAAATGAACTAATTAAAGGTTATGGCATAATTTATCATTGTGTAGCTGTGTACATCCAGTCAGTGGAGATGGCACGTAGCAAGAGGATGACTGGTTATGCATACATGACCAGGAGATAAATACTTTCGCTCTTAAGCTTCCCTTTTCAGTTCATTTCTCTCATGTTGAATGCAGAATACATAGTTTGGCCATTCCAAAGCATTCCTAAACTTTTTCACAATTTATTGCAAAAAGAAAAATCAATGTATGTGATGTATAAGGATGTTAATGGTAAAATTTAATTGGTAGCTGTATAGTTATTCACTATGAAATTCAGCTGTTTATCTTTGAGGTTTTTCATAGCAAGACACTGGGGAATACATCGTTCAGAAGCTATATTAAAGTCATCTTAGGTCCAGAGTAAACAGCGTAGGAGAAGCTTCCAGTTGCAATGTTCTCTTTAACTAGCACCAAATGAACTATAAGTATTGCAGATTAGTGGTTATCTTTTGTAAGTAAATGTTCTGTTCTGAATAAATTTATATACATAACTATAAATGACTAGCATATTTTCATTTGAAGAAGATGCTGCTGCTGCTGCTGCTAAGTTGCTTCAGTCGTGTCTGACTCTGTGCGACCCCATAGATGGCAGCCCACCAGGCTCCCCCATCCCTGGGATTCTCCAGGCAAGAACACTGCAGTGGGTTGCCATTTCCTTCTCCAATGCAGGAAAGTGAAAAGTGAGAGTGAAGTTGCTCAGTCATATCCGACTCTTAGCGACCCCACGGACCGCAGCCCACCAGGCTCCTCCGTCCATGGGATTTTCCAGGCAAGAGGACTGGAGTGGGCTGCCATTGCCTTCTCCGAAGATGCTTTTATACCCTTAATAGTGAAATAGTGATAAAATTTAAATGTATGTTATTTGAAACTGTGAGAGTAAATTTCCTTTAAGTATTCTGTGAAGACTTGTAGGGATTTATCTCCATAGCTTTAACTTTGATTAAGAACATATTTGACTGTAAGAATAACCGGCTGTTCACAGTAAGAGTTCAGCTTGTGGTTCCTTCATTCGGGCATCTATTTGGAGGTAGAGCTGCATCCTTTGAAAGCAGCTCTCACTTAGAGGAACTAGTGATGTCCACTCCTGGAGGAGGGGGCCCAACTTCACTGCCGCCACCCATAACAGAGTGCTCATTCTGTGCCACGTGAAGCAATGGGCCCTGGAAAGTGGCACCGGGAGAAAGACATTAGACCAGGAATTACCCAACCATCCAGTTATATTTGAGACAGAGGTCGTGAAGAGAGGGGCAGGATGATGGAAGAGCTTAAACTCAGGGGCCCGATTTGGGCCTGGGGTCAGGAGATGTTCCCCTCATGAAATGACGCTGCAGCAGAGAGCTAAGGTTTAATTGGGACATTTTCAGTTTCTAGGTAATTACTTGGTGTCGCAGTTAATAAGATGACTGGTCAGTGCTTTTCCCAGAGGACCCACTTGCTCTCAGCGGGCTTTTGAGGCCCTACCAGGTGCTGGGTGCTGCGGCAGGCGCCCGGAGGGTCGAAGTCAAGCAGACGTTCCCCAGTTGGATAGCATCACCAGGATGACAGCTGAATTCTGCTGTGAAACCAGACTGATCTCATTTTACAAGTGAGGCAAGGGGCGGGTTTTTCTCTTTAAGATTGCTGCTAGGATTTTTATGATCCACCTGAAAAGTCAATCAGAGTTATGAACTGCTTTCAGAGTATGAACTGCTTTGCGGAAAAATTACGTCTTTGTGATACGATGTCATCTCACACCAGCAGAGGGAAGGGTCCTCGTTTGTTCGGGTATTCTTAGTGCCTTTCCTAGGGTTTTCATGCTCTGAGGCCTTGTAACTGGCTTGTGAGTTCCCAGGCCCTTGGTCGTTTTGTGGCCACATACTTGGGCTCCACCTAGTAATCATATTTCCTCGTTACCTGCTCTTGGTGGAGAAGCTGTTTCCTCGTTACCTGTTGTTGGTGGAGAGGCTGCTGCTGTTAGGTGTGTATTTTTGGTATCCAACTGTAATGCTCTGGCTATTGCCTCTGTTGGTTTTTCCGGTTATATAATTTGCAGTCAAATAACAGCTTGCCATTTAAAATATAAAGTGGAAGAGCTCCATTCCTCCCTACCCCTAAAATGTATCTCTTAGCAATATGACCCTCAGAGCCTGGCCTTCCTATTACAGGAGGAACGGCTGTAATTTGGCCTTTGGTGGACTCATCTTTATAAATCCTAGTGATATGAATAAAACAGACTCAGTAGCAGTAGAGAACCCTTGTGGTTTTAAGCAGAGAACTGAATAATCGACCTTTCTTTCCTTGTCTCTGAAATTAGATGTTCAGCATTCCCTTTGGAGTGTATCCCTTCCTGTCTTAAACCTTTATATTGACTACTGTTCTGCAGGTGTCTCACAGCGTGAGTGCTTTATTGCATCACCCACTGGCGGTGAGTATCACAGGCGTAGAAAGCGTGCATGTTTCTGCTAAATGGTGAGACTTTTCCATAAACTTGCTTCTTGAGCCATTTTGGTTTGTGTTTACTCAGTAAATTTAGCAACTGGGAGAAGAGCATCTCCAGGGTCATTTAAATACTGAAAGTAGAATGTTGGGAGAACTGTCAAAGCAGGTGCTTCCTATGGCACGGTCAGTCCACGCCGTGTGCGGGGGGCTATGCACGCCTGCACGTCACGACGTCTGTTTCTTACATGCCCCATGCAAAGCAAGGGTTTACTGTCTTTCCGCAGGTGAGAAAACCAAGGCTTGAGTAGGCTGTTGAGTCTCGAGTCCTGCTCCTGAGTGAGAAGAGGGCCCAGGGAGGCTGCCCCATGAGGCCACGCTGCAACTTACTGTCGAAGACCTGATTCCGGCTCTGTGTGCCCGGATCGGGGTGCACACTGAGAGGCTGTGGGGGGGTGGTCTGCATGATCCACACCAGATCTAAGGCTTCTAGACTTAACAGCAGAAATGGATTCCCTCTGATTTCCATGGCGTGATGTTGGCAATGATCGCCTTCTATAGTGCTGAAGCTAAACTCCACGCGTCTAGACAGCACGTGGATGACAGACCACGGTGCTCAACTCATTTGACCCCTGAAGGTGTTGGGCTAAGAAATGTTGGTGGGTTGAAAATCTGAGGATAGCTTGAGATGGCCTGGTTTTTTTTTGTTTGTTTGTTTGTTTGTTTTTGCTTTCTGCTCTTGCCTGGAGAATCCCATGGACGGGAGAGCCTGGTAGGCTGCAGTCCATGGGGTCGCTAAGAGTCGGACACGACAGCGACTTCACTTTCACTTTTCACTTTCCTGCATTGGAGAAGGAAATGGCAACCCACTCCAGTGTTCTTGCCTGGAGAATCCCAGGGACGGGGGAGCCTGGTAGGCTGCCATCTATGGGGTCACATGACTGAAGCAGCTTAGCAGCAACAGCAGCAGCAGCTCTTTTATCTGTGTTTTAGTTTTTAATGTCTTTAGCCTCTTCTGGAGCATTAAATCGGTGCAATGAAATGTGGTAGGAAAGGAGGGTAGAAAGTAGTGTGAGGTTTTTGTTGTTGTTGCGTGAAACAAATAATTTTCATATCCATTGGAGCTGGCCAGTAGTAAAACTTCCTGGACCAAAGATGGTCATCCGTACAGGACACTGAAAAGGGGACTTTTGTGTTCAAACCAGCTTGGTCTGCAGCCCCTTGCAGGCCCCAAGGATGGACCAATCAGAGCTCTTCCAGAGGAGCAGAACCAGTAAGCTAGAACAGAGAAAGACAGAGAGGAGCAGATGGAAACATGGATGGATGCGTGGATTTTGGAGGCTCTGTCTCAGGACACGTGGCGTCCAGCGGGGCAGATCTGAACCCCAGCGGGCGGCGCTGCCCCTGATGCACACCGTGGCCTTGCTTCTTCCTCAGGGAAGCTGGTTTTGCTCTTAGAAGACTTCTAACTGCATGGATGAGGCCCATCCTCATTCCTGAGGCTAATCTTTCCTTAAAGTCAGCTGATCTAGGTGTGACCACAGTGACTAAATGCCGTCACAGTGACAGATCACTGTTGATTTGAATAGTGGGTGCTCTAAGCTGTCAGCCAGGTATGCTTTTCTTTCAGCCGTCGCCTTAACTACAGTCTGTCACATCTCCCTGTCCTGCGCCTCTGGTTACAGCTGTCACACCTAGTTTAACACTCAGCCCCTGGCTCAGAACCTCACCATCCCCCTAGACCCTGAGAGCCGCCTGTGCCTGCCGCCCTGCAGCCTGGCCTCTGCCCGGGTCACCACCCCTCCCAGGGGCGTCCGTGCTCTGAGGAATGTTCGGCTTCCCCGGAGACCCCCTCTGAAGGGCGGCCATCTCCCCATGTGGCCCAGCCTCCAGCCCCTATCCAGGCGAGCTACCACTCCTCTCTCCCCTTTGACCTCTGTGGTCCCTGTGCTCCCCCCCTAGGTGCCCTGCACCCCAACATCA
This sequence comes from Nanger dama, assembly GCA_917880005.1. NCBI lineage: Eukaryota > Metazoa > Chordata > Mammalia > Artiodactyla > Bovidae > Nanger > Nanger dama. The sequence goes on along the minus strand of CAKJTW010000063.1, from coordinate 3,369,513 downwards.
CGGGCCCACCAGCAAGTCTCCCAGAGAGGAGGGGCGGAGTGTGTTCACAGACACCTCCCCTCCAGATCCAGGGCTCCTAGGCCCAATTTCTGGGAGCCCCCAACCAGTGGCTCTCAGAGAGAGGCTTGGGAAGACAGGCCCAGGAATGCCACGAAGGCCCCCCGGCTCCATTCTGATCCTGTCCTCTCGCACCCCGCAGCCTGGGAGGAGGAGCGGCAGGCGGTGGTGACCAGGCTGGTTCTGCTGACCCTGCCCCACCCCCGCAAGCCCGGGAGGAGACGAGCTCGCCTCTCTTTAGTGGGCGGGCGCCTCGCGTCCCCCTTGTTCTGTCCCTTGGGCTTTGGGACCGGGGACCTGGGGGCCAGCGGCAGAGGACTTGCCCCTTCGACCTGGCCACAGCTGCAGCAGCCACTGCTCTGCGGTCACCTGTTGTTTGGGAGGCCTCTTCTGGGCCTCGTGTGCACACCCGGTCCACAGGTTCCGGAGCACCGCCCCTTTGTAACTTTCATCTTAGGAAAGTGAGGGTGAAAGTCATGTCTGACTGTTTCCAACGCCATGCGCTACCTGTGCATGTCCTTGCAGTTCTTGGAATTCTCTAGGTCAGGATACTGGAGTGGGTTGCCTTTCCCTTCTCCAGGGGATCTTCCCAACCCAGAGATCAAATCCAGGTCTCCTGCATCCCAGGATTCTTTACCAGCTGAGCCACAAGCCACAATATTACTCATATTTTTAGCAAATTGTTTTAGTTGTTTCTGGCTTTTGGTTCCTTGTTCCTCCTGTTCCTGGACCACCTATGTGAGCTCCTCTCACACGACTTAGAGAGCAGGTGTTGGGGCTTCTGGAGCCTGTGATATGGGGAGTGACTGTGTGTGTTTGTGGGAAATGGTGTACAGAAAAACAGGACGAGCCAAAACAGGTGCCTTGGAGTTTTCGCTTGGTCTCTACAAGGCTATTCTCTGAAGAACCAGGTTTGCTCTGAACTCCCTGCAGAGACCCTGACTGTTGCCGTGGAGTGGGATTCTGCCTTGTAGGTTGGGGGTTTGATTCTGTGCATCTGGGCTGCAGGGACAGAGGACTTCTTTTGATCCCTAGAGTCGAGCTGTTCACTGGTGTAGGTCGGCTCAAAGATCCGGTGAGATCACTGGTAACATTTAAACTGATAACTGCGAGGGGACTTCCCTGTGGGTCAGGGGTTAGGAATGCGCCTTGCAACGCCAGGGACGGGAGTTCAGGCCCTGCTTGGGAGCTGTGGTGCCCCAGAGCACCTGAAGAGCGAGCCCCGCGACCGCTGAGCCCGTGCTCCACAGCTAGAAAGCCCGTGTGCCCCAAGAGAGGATCCCGCGCGCCACAGCCAAAAGCCGGCGCAGCCAAGCCAACCAGAAATGTTTTAGAAATAAACTGCCCACCAAAGAAAAATAGGTTATAAGCTGGTGACAGAGAAGCTGAGCTTTATTGGCATCGGGAATCTGTTGGTGTATGTTGTGCCTTATCCTCATTGACCATGAGGGCCCCTGTGCACCCAAAATTCTAGGTTTTATATAGAAAACATGTGTTGTAAAGCCCACTGGTGTTTATGAAATTGAGGTTAATCAGAGCCTGGGCTGGGGGCGCATGGTGACTGACGTGCAGGAGGAGAACAGAGCAGAGGGCAGAGAGTCACGCGGGGGATCGCCCAGACCCCAGAGGACTCTCCCGTCTGTGCATCCCATCCCAGCGTGGGCCAGGCTGTCTTGCGAGAGGAGGCTGTCTTCCTCTCCTTGCCAACACTGCAGCCCTTTCTCTGGAAAGGCTCCTCTGGCCGCCCACCTGGAGACCACCGTGTCTTCCCGGTGGCCTCTCTTGTCCCTGTCCCTGTGGAGGACTCCAGAAGGTGCGCACAGCGTCCAGTGCAACACGACCTCTGCCGTTTCCTCCCCATTGGCAGTTCTTGGATCTCCACGGTTTCCTTTGTGATCTCAGCTTTTCTCACTAGCACTCAGAACACTCTCCGTGTTCTGAAACAGGTGTCATCCCTGCCGGGCGGTGTCTATTACTACTGGCTTTCCGGAAGTCAGGCAGGGACCTTGGTGTAGGCTGTCACGGCCTCCCGGGTCTGGCTGCGGTGTTGACCCAGGCTCCCGAGACCCACATCGCTTCTAAACATTGACACTAAGGCGAGCCCGATCGCCACAGGAGGCAGCTGCCTTTAGAATGCCTTGAGATTGTTGTAGACATTCTCTGGAAATTGTTTTAATATCCTGGTTATAATTATAAAATATGTGGATTTTAGTTTGCAGTTAACATGTTTCGAACGTTACCACCTTCCTCCAACCCCACGGGAGCAGAATTTGACCCAGAGGAAGATGAGCCAACGTTAGAAGCAGCCTGGCCTCACCTGCAGGTACGGGGTCGCGGGTGCCTCAGAAGCAGAGGGGCGGGACGTGGTGGTTTCTCCGCCGGAGCTCACGCCCAGCTGGTCCTGAGTGGGGATGGGGAGAGGCCTCTGAGCTTTGGTGTCACAGTCCTGCAGACCTTCACATCCGAGAGCAGTGTTGTAGCAGAAGAAGGTCTTTATTTGTTTGGACGCGTTACACACACTACAAAGCTACACAACTGTCAGTTTATTTTCATTGGAAATGACCGATGAGCTGAGGTTGCGGGGCTTATGCAGACATTTCTTAGTCTTGGTCCTCGGACTTACTGTTGCCTGCGATGCGTCCCAGGACCCACCTGCTTGACGGATGCTGTTTTCCTGACACATTTGTGAAGAAAGAGGTGGCTTGGGCAGGGCGCCAGCCCCACAAGCTAGATCGGGAGGTCTGGGTCGGCTGAAGGAGGGCACTCGAGGAGCTAAACACCCTGGGAAGGAGCTCGATGGGGAGCAGACAGGAGGGGCCGGAGGCAGAGCACCTGCCCTCCGTGCCGTGTGTGGACTGTGACAGCCTGCAGCCCATTCACGCTGGGGTCCCGGCTTCCTGTGCGCCCGGCCTCCCGCCAGGACGTGGGGGTGACGGGGCCTGCAGAGCCCACCTGGAGTCTGGTCCCAGCCTGGGTTGTGGCTTCTGTGCACTGTGGGCTCCAAGCAGGGGCGACCTCTGCCGAGGCCGTCACTATGTAGATGCCACGGAAGGATATCTTTATAAGTAAAGCAGTTACCATCCTCAGTATAATTAAGCCATGTGCTTTGATGTGGATTCTTCAGATACGTGCCTGTGGTTTTTTTTAAGGTTAGTATTTGCAGACAGAGATTCAACTCATAGTATATTGTGAAATCTCCATTTAATGAAATACAGTGTTATTTGACTCACTGTGTTTTTTCTTTTCCTCCTAGCTTGTTTATGAGTTTTTCTTAAGACTTTTAGAGTCTCCAGATTTCCAACCTAATATAGCAAAGAAGTATATTGATCAGAAGTTTGTATTGCAGGTAAGGCCCAGGTTAGCTGAAGCTACAAATTGCGTAATCCACCCAGAGAGAATTACCGTGTCACTGAGTGTCTTTTTCTCCTTGAAGCTTTTAGAGCTCTTTGACAGTGAAGATCCTCGCGAGAGAGATTTTCTCAAAACTACCCTTCACAGAATCTATGGAAAATTCTTAGGCTTAAGAGCTTACATCAGAAAACAGATAAATAATATATTTTATAGGTAAGTCCGAGCACGGTGGCTCCCCTCTTGCACGCCCGCGGTCCCGCCACGCTTAACCTCACCGTTTTCCTTCAGAGGCTGAAGAGCAGGAGTGGCTGTTTGTGAGCAGCCAGCCTGTCGTGTGCAGCTGGGGCCCGTCTACACCTCTTCTCTCGGCGCTGGGCAGGGCCCCTTTGCTCTGTGCTGCTCCCTTACCCCCTACCCCCACCCCATGGCTCGCACCCCAGCCTGTGGTCCAGCTCTTGTCAGCAGGCTGGTCACCCCAAGCCTGGCTCCCTCTGGACCCACCCAGAGCCGCACCAGCTCGCACTCCCCCTTCGATCTTGGTGGAAGGAGGAGGGTGCGGGTTGGCACAGAGGCTCTTTGGCAGCGTCCCTGCTGGAAGCAGTGGGTGAGGCAGAGCAGCGACCAGGGCCTCCCCAGGACTGCAGGTCCACGGGGGCCAGCTCAGCCCTGGTTTGTTGGAGGAGGGCCCCGCCTCAGGGTTCAGGGAGGAGTGTCCCCCAAGTATTCAGCTTGACCCCCTTCTCCCTTCGCACACCCACCCACCTCGACCTCTGTGAACCTGGAGTGCTAACGCCCCTAGACCCACCGACTCCCACGCCAGCACGCTCCTCTGATGAGCAGGTGTGGGTTCTGGGCGAGCCCTCGGTGCCCCGCGCGTCCCCCGTTTTCCACCAGCCCTTCTCCTCACCCTCTCGGGCTCTGGAAACAGGCCCGCACCAGGAAGGCCCTGGCGTGGCGGGTGGCCTGGTCTCCTAGGAGGGCAGGCTGGTCTCGCATCTCCAGCTCCAGCTTCCCGCCCGGCTCCTGGGGGCACCCAGTAAATGTCAGCGGGTGAAACCCTTAGCATAGTTCCTTCTCTGCCCCTGGAAGCAGTAAGGGGCTCAGCCCCAAGCCCCCCGGCTCCGGGATGCCTCGGGTAGTGACGGATCCCCGGGATGCCTCGGGTAGTGACGGATCGATCCCTGGGATGCCTCGGGTAGTGACGGATCGATCCCCGGGATGCCTCGGGTAGTGACGGATCGATCCCGGGATGCCTCGGGTAGTGATGGATCCGGCGCTGACGGGCATCCGCGGTGAGGTCAGAAGGCCAGTGGATTTTGCGGGAGGGGGGTGGCCCGGGGGCACCAGCGCGGAGCACCCCAGTCGGCCTGGCCAGGGCCTCTCTAGTGGCCGTGATCAAGCAGGGAAAGCAGAGGGGCTGAGCCGGTAGGCGGGACACAAGGTCCCGTAGCCGAGACCGGCTCCTCACTTCATGTGAGAAAGATGGCGAGGGCACCCAGGAGCTGCACCCGCTCGCGGCATGGGGCAGCTGCGGCTTGCGAGACGGTCTGAGACGCGCTCGGCCCCCTCTCCCGAGGCTGCTTGTGCGAGGCCCCTACCCAGGCCTGTGCTTTCTCAAGTCTAGCCCGCGTCTTCACAGCTGAGTCAGCCACACGCCCAGCTGACTGCTGGCGGCTCCGGGTGAGGGCTCTCGCCCGTCTTAGTCACTGGTGGAGCCCGAAGGTTAGGGGGCAGGTAGGGCCGGGCCTCAGCTTCTGCTGCCGACGCATCCCCCGCAGCTGGGGCTCCGGTCAGCCGTCTGCTGGCCCTCGCGTCCAGTGGCCCGCCAGGCCCCGGGAACTGGAGGCAGAGGCCGCAGTGGCTGCCGGCGCCCCGCAGGGCCTGGCCTCGGCCAGGGGCAAGCTGGCTTCCCTTTGTGTGGGTCAGAGCGATTCTGGGAGGTGAGCACAGCCCAGCTTGGAGGGGGAGCAGCTTCCGCCCCTGTGTGAGATGCAGAGTGCCTCACCCCTCACGAGAGGGGTGCATGGTGTCTGTTTGTGGGGGGCCCTGTCCTTGACAGGCAGATTTCAGCCCAGCACAGGAGAGTCCTGGCTTCTTCGTGCAGAAGGAGGAAGGAGCACCACGGCTCTGCTCTGCCTGGACCCTTAGGGCTGCCTCCCGTTTTGCACCCGCTTTCTTGCTCCCCTCTGGAGAAGGAGAAAGGGGGCTGTGCTTGCTTTCTCTTTCTGTGAAGTGAAATGATGCCGCTCAGTCATGTCCCACTCTTTGCAACCCCATGGACTGTAGCCTGCCAGGCTCCTCCATCCATGGGATTCTCCAGGCAGGAATACTGGAGAGGGGTGCCATTTCCTTCTCCAGGGGATCTTCCCGACCCAGGGATCGAACCTAGGTCTCCCACACTTATAGGCAGACTCTTTACCGTCTGAGCCACCAGGAAACCTCTTTCCTGTACCTGCTCCATATCTATCAAGTAATCCAAATTAAGACTTTATCGATGAGGAGCTAGTAAAGTTGATTTAGGAAAATCAAATGGCTGCCGGCTCCAGGCAACCCTTGTTTAAATGTCAGCACTGGTGGAGCTGGGTCCCAGGTGGCACCTAGGGGCCTGTCTGCCTCCAAGCGTCAGGAGCCAGAGCCGAGCTCTCGGGCATTAGGACCCTGGCCCTGCTGCTGCCTGCCCAGCCGTCCTGGTGGATACAGAGGAATAGAAACAAAAGTGGGCCGGTCGTGCTGGACGAAAATGTAACTTGTACATCTGAGCCGTTTTTAAGTATTTCCGGTAAAACAGATGAAGTGAAGGGAGCCTTGAGTTCATGAGCTGAAGCGCCTCCCTGTGTAGACGTCTCAGGAGGCTGGAGCTCCCCTCGGGGCCGGCTTTCTGGCTCAGGGAGGCGCGGTGGGGCTGACGTGTCTGAGGCTGGCACGGGCCCTGCACGCTGTGCAGCCTTTCTCTCACCAGCCCGGCCACCACAATCCATCACAGGCACACCCCTGCCTCGGCTCCGTGCTACGACCACTGCTATGCTCTGCTGCTCAGCGATTCTCACCCAGGTCCCTGTGGGCTCAGCTCCCATCAGTCCAAGCTGGTGGTGTCCAGGCCTCCACGTGACTGCCTTGCCTGCCCATCACGCACCTCTATTGTAGCCAAAGGGGTTCCTCCCGCCCCATGCCCCCATTTTTAAAAGATCGATTCCAAAATCTAGAGACATTAGACCCACTCCTCGGAAGCGTGTCACACTTTGTATCTGACCTGGTCTTTACCTTAACATCACTATTCCATTTGTTTCAAACAAGGACAATGAAAATTTTTATTCATTGCAAACTTATTTTTGGCCCGAAGCTGGCTCTAAACTGGTAGTTTTTGTCTGCTAGGCAGGAACGTTTTTCAAACAGCAGCCCCTCTGGCTTCAGGCAGAATTCGCCACGTATTCTGGGTTAGGCTGACTCCAGGCGAGCCAGGTTGCGGGCGGCAGTGGGTTGTCCGGGCCTCGAGGAGAGGAGTCGCTGTCCTGCTTCCTGGCCCTGGCCCCGCAGACTCAGCAGTCGTGTCTCAGATGCCAGGCTTGGCCCTCACACCAGGGCCGTGTTGGCAGTAAGTCCTGATCCGCTGCCTCAGGCTGACACGGGTGCTGGGAGCCCCAGGGACCACGCATGGGGCCCAAGGGAGCAGCTGCTCAGACGGGTTTCCGAAGATGACAGTTGAAGCAACGTAGGAAAAGTGTGGGGTGTCAGGGAGGAAGTAGGGGAGCCAGCCCCAATGGTAGGGAAGTAATTTGTACCCTTTGCAGAGACCACGCTAAACATCGGAGGCTTTAAAATTGAGTCAGGTGTCAACTTAGCTTGAGATGGGGCAAAAAAAATAAAAGCAAACAGCAGGCTATTTGTTGTCAAATCCGGGTGGTTGAGATGTAGTGCTCACTGTAAACATCCTTCCCAATTTATGTTTGAAACTTTCAAAATAAAACATTGGGGAGAAACGGGAGCGAGCCCCTGCCCCCTGCCCCGAGTACTGCACACCCAGGCCTTGAGGAGTCTCTGCTAGCGACCAGCGGTGACCCAGAGCGCTTTTCACAGACAGTGGTGCTTCTTGTTGCCTTGGCTACGTGGCTTTCTTCCTGAAAGCCTTGTTTTCTTCTTCAGAGCATTTTCGTCTTTGCAGCCATGATTTCAGTATTCTGATTCTAAATGACATCTTGCTTTTTCCAGATTTATTTATGAAACAGAGCATCACAATGGCATAGCAGAATTACTGGAAATATTGGGAAGGTAAGTTGTCTCTCTATTAATTGGCGGTGAACAGCCTTAGGTGGGATTCATGCCAAAACAATCCAGTTCACTGCGTTCAACCGCCCCCCCCAGAGCAGGGCAGTGCAGGCTGTCCTCCAGAGGAACTTAAATCAGCCTCAGTTAGTGGCAGGGGCTGGTGAGCCCTTGGATCAGGACTGAATGACAGGACTCTCCCATTCGTATGGTTCCATATGTAGATTCTGTTTCATGTGTATACCTCGGTAGCATTACTATGGGAACCCAATCTCAATTATTTCCTCAAGAGCAGTGCTAAAAATAGCTATATTAAGAAGGTTTACATCTGACACTTAGAAGAATAGGTCATTTATTATACATTTGGGATATTGAGTAAATACTGGTATTTCAAATTGCTTTGATTTTATAAATTTTTCATATGTATTCTTATAAACTAACATTTCAAAAATGCCATCATCTTAATCCAAGTAGAGTTCTTGCTTCCTATCATTTTTTTTTTAATCGATGACCGGTAGGTTTTCTCTAAGGCCTCCTAACTCACTGGCTGTCACACAGCGCTCCTCAGGGTTCCTTGGCTGAATAAGCGCGTAAGTGCTTTTTCCCCAACACCTCGCTTCGGGATTCAGTTCACGTTAGATGCTAAAGGTTCTGAGGAGTCCTGCAGGGAAGAAACCACCCTCTTGTTCAATCTAGTAACTCCCAAAGCTGTTAGAAGACCGTAACAGTGTTGCCATCTGGCGAACTGAGGCCCAGTCCTTCTGAAAACAACTTCCCTCGCTGTTTCAGATAAAATGTAAAGCAAACCACGGTCCTGTGGCAAGCTCCCCTCTGACACGGCCCGGGTTCTCCCCTTCCAGCAAGTGCAGCGACCGCAGGAGTGGACGCCCTTGTTGTCCGGCCTTACTTAACACTCGTGCCTCCTGTTTCCTTCCCTGTAAAATGGGAAGGTAATCGTATTCATGTCTGAGACTGTTGCGGGCTGACGTGTCCGGACGGCCCCCACGCCACACACGAGATCCTTCCCTGTCCCCTCGTTTGAATGCGCAAACCATACCAAGTGGTCACTGCAGACTGCTCTGCCTGGGTGCCCAGTGTGCCAGGCTCATGAACAAGGCCTCAGCTGAGAAACCGTTGTAACTGCTTCTGCGCTCTCAGCAACTTACCTGAGTGTCAAATGCCAAGTGATAACTAAGTCCTTGATGTTGCAGATGAAAACTTCAGCTTGGAGGTTAAGAGCAGGGAACCCCTTTCCCTAAAGAAGGGAACAGCTTTCTTGTTGATTTTTAAATGACACCCACTCTGCACACACAGACTCTGTTCTGCCAGCACTAGAATAGAGAGGCAAGGTTTCTCTGGGGAAGTGAGTGAGAATTCCAAACGATGGTGAAGGCCGAAGGAAGGCGCTGGTGCCCACCCGAGCTGCCAGTCTCAGGGCCCTGCTTGGCGGAGGAGGTTTTGCTCCCAGAGGCTCCCGCTGCTCCGGGAGCTACCTGTGAGCTCAGAATTTTTAAATCGCCCTGCAGTTCAAAGATAAAAATGACTGTGCTTCCTGAAAGGGACCTAACAATCTTTTAATTTCTGCTACTATCCGCCCTCCTTTTTCTGACACTCATAATTTGCTTGCTGGTTTTCATGGTGAACACAAAACCTAAAAGAAAAACAGCGAGATAGGTTTTTTAACCTGGAATTTGTAAATATTCAAACTTTGAATAAATTCTGTTTTTGCAGTATAATTAACGGATTTGCCTTACCACTGAAAGAAGAGCACAAGATTTTCTTGTTGAAGGTGTTATTACCTTTGCACAAAGTGAAGTCTCTGAGCGTCTACCATCCTCAGGTGAGGGCTCCTCCCTCGACGGTCGGTGGGGCCTCGGGAGGGAGCGTGGCCGTCTCTGCTTGGGCCTCAGTGAACTTCGGGTGTTGAACCCCAGCCTCCAGCAGGGAGTGTTTTCTCTATTACATCACATGTGGACTTGGGTGTCAGGATTCCGATGATGAGTGAAAGGATAAGGCAGTAAAAGAGATTGCTTTTAAAGAATATCAGAAAACTCTCAAGAATGGAGAATTTCAAAATTGGTTGTCAGTATCTAAAAGGGAGCGGTTCACACGATGAAGGGGTCAAGGAAGGCCTCTCAGAGGAAGACTTGTGGCGGGATAGAAACCTCGCGCCCCAAAGACGACACCCCTGTGTCTGCCCGCCAGTCCAGTGGCAGGAGGACAGGCTGTCTGGGGACTTCCCCAGCGGCCCAGTGGTTAGGGCTCTGCCCTCCCACTGCAGGGGCCACGGGCTTGATCCCTGGTCAGGGACCTAAGATTCCACAAGCCACATGGTGCAGCCAAAAGAATAAAAAAGTAAACGTTTCCAAACATTTGTGTTTTTTTTGAAGCTGTGGGGTTTTTATAACTTTGTAAAAATCTGTTTACGATTACACTAAAAACTAATCCTTAAATGGTTTCTAACTGCTTGTTTGGCAGCGTTTCCCCCAGGAAATTTGGATTTTCCTTCACCCTTTTCTTCTAAATTCCATGTAGACAGAAATGAGCCACACTGACTGCAGCTCAGGAAGTTCTGGGTCTGAGAACCAGGAAACATGCCCACATCCTGTGGGGCCTCCCTCGGGGAGCCAAAGTGTGTTCTTTGGTGGTAGTTGGTGGTTTAGTCACTAAATCGTGTCCAACCCTTTGTGACCCCATGGACTGTGGCCCTCCAGGCTCCTCTGTCCTTGGGATTCTCCAGGGAAGACACTGGACTGGGTTGCCATTTCCTTCTCCAGGTGATCTTCCTGACCCAGGATCGAACCCGTGTCTCCCACATTACAGGTGGATTTTTTTTTACCAACGGAGCCACCGGGGAACCCAGCTGTTCTAGTAACACTGGCTTCCTGGGAAATTTTTCCTTAGAGTTTTTCCTCTGTTTCCTATTAACTGGTAACATCTTTACATCCAACCAATTTATTATCACAGTTGTTCTGTATTAGAAATTAATAGTTTAGGGATTTAAGATGGAAACAGATTTTAATTTTTTTTTCCCAGCAGTTAGATTACTTGTCCATTACGGTCTCCAAAGGCCACAAGGAAAGTCCTCACCAGCCCTGGGCTGACTTGGCAGTATTGGTCTAAAAGACCATCTCCTGGGTGTTTTTTTTTTTTTCAGCTTCCTGATGTTCCTTCTACAGTTGACCTGTGTTGCACATCGGTCCTGGGGTCCCTCCCTGAGAGTCCCTCCCGGGGTGGGAGGTCGGGGGCATGGGTCATCTACCCAGGGGAAGGTGTCTGGGGCTGATGCAGCGTTTTCACGGTAGCGTGCAGTGTTAACACTCTGTCTCTCTCGCTGTAGCTGGCCTACTGCGTGGTGCAGTTTTTAGAGAAGGACAGCACCCTCACTGAGCCGGTAAGTACAGCCACTCGCTCGGGGCCCTGCGATGTGGTGTGTGAGCGCAGCTATCAGCACTGCGGTCTGGCTCCTTCACCACACCAGCCTCTCCCTCCTAAGTTACATCGCCGACAAACACGGGCTGATCTCATTCGTGTGTTACAAGTTTTCAAACTGTAGCAATCTTAATTACAAGTCCCTTTGTCGAAGTGACTCTTTTATGTAATAAGACGGCCACCTTATCCCGTGTTGCCTTTTACTCTGAAAGAACGGCATGGCTGCTGAATTGTTTGCGGTTTAATGCTTCCACGTCGCTTGGTTTAACAGCACAGTTTACTGGCTGCAGTCAGAGGAAGTGTAGGAAGGATTCAAAATGCCTATACTAAGGAGGGTTTGCTGTTCTGAAAATTCTCCCCAAGTTAGAGTGTAACTATTTTATGATCATTGTGTCATAAATGGACGTTAGATTGCCACTGTCAGTGTTTAGATTTCCACGTTTCTTGGCATTTTATCTTTATTAAAAATAAAAAGGCTATTGTAAGCTAGATTTCACAAAGTTGGGTGTGTCAGGTGGCCGTTGAAGCATTTGAATACACTTTTTTAACCAGCTTTATTGAGATGTAATTCTGTGCCATATGGCTCACCCACTTAACGTGTGTGATTCAATGGTTTTTTATATACTAGGTTATTAATTTCTTCAAATGTGGTAAAATATACTGTATAACAAAATGTATTGCTTCAAGCTTACAGTCTTGCTGTCTAGCCGCTATAGTCGTGTCTGGCCCTGTGACCCACGGGCTGCAGCCCGCCCGGGCTGCCCTGGCCCCCGCCTCCTGGAGTCTGCTCGGGCTCGTGTCCTCTGAGTCGGTAGCGCCACTGAGCAGCACTGACTCCATTTAGGATGCTGCGCAGCTGCCAGCGCTCTTTCTAGAGCTTTGCCATCACCCCAGATGGAAGCTCTGTCTCCGTTAAGCAGGGCGGCCCCATTTGCCCTCCACTCTGCCCGCGATAGCCTCCGCTCTAGTCCCTGCCCCTGAATCTGGCTGCTCTGGACTCCTGATGCGAGTGGCTCTTTCCCGGGTTTGTGCCTTTGCAGCTGGCTTGCTTCACTCAGTGTCTCGTGCTCAGGGTTCATCTGTGCCGCCACGTGCGCCAGGAACTCATTCCTTGTTGTGACTGAAGAGTGTTCTTTGTGCGGCTAGACCACACGTGGGTAACACGTTCACCTGTCAGCGGAAACTTGAGTTGTTTCCGCACTTCAGCTTTTGTGAACATCTGTGTGCAAACATCTCTTCAAGTCCCTGCTTTCAGTTCTTTTGTGTGTAAACCTGGAATTGGACGTGCTGAGTTGTATGGTAATTCTGTGGAGATGCCGTTCCGTTCCGTTCCGTTCCGTTCTGCGTTCCCATCCACAGCCACAAGGACTCCAGCTGACCCACACTCTGGCCGACATTGCTGTTTTCCGTTCTTTTACTGTAGCCCTTCTAGTGAGTGTGAAGGAGTATCTTGGGGTTTTGATTTGCATTTCCCCAATGACTAACGATGTTGGGCCTCTTTACACATGTATATTAGCCATTTGTGTTTCTTCTTTGGAGAAATCTCTTAAATTCATTGCCCATTTTTAATTGGGTTGGTTTACTGTTAACAGAGCAAGAAGTGTCAGGTGCCAGTTTAAACGTTTGACACTTTTAAAAATCACTACTGGACTGAAAAAGGTGACTGCTGTAATTCCTGACTCTTTCTTGTCCCTTTAGTGGTCTTCCACAGTTTCTTTGTTGAAATTGTAATTTTTATGGTGAAAAAAAATAGAAACTCTTAATACTGTATCCTGAGTTAAACTGCTTCTGATCTCTCCTTTCTTTGTAAGCTTTTAAATTCTACATGTGGCCACCCCGCTTCCCCCTAAAAGTCAGGGAAAGCCCCTGGTCACACTGCTCAGCTGCTGCCTGCGGGAGACAGGAGCCCCCTGCTCTGCGGCCCCTCCTGGGGTTTCTTGCGCCTCTGTCTCAGCTCTGTCTAACATTCTGGACACCCCCTACCCAGACCAGGAGATGTACCAAATCTTACCAGACTTCTGTACCAAACACAAAAGTATTTACTGCAATTTAGGCTGAGGATGTGTTATATTTTATCCTCCTGCTAAACTGACGACATGTTTAGATAGGGAAAGAAAAGTGAGATGGCTCTAATAATAAAAAAGCCCTTTTAATGTCTTTCTAGAAGTGACGCGTCCGAATTCCTGTCTATATTTGCAGTTCTTCTTCAAACTGTTATAGGGAGAAATCTTAACATGAACCCTGCTCTTTTCCTACTATTCCTACTTCAAAAATAAGAAAAAAGTGTGCAGTTTCCTTCTATGATATTTCTTTGTGCATATTTCTCATACTGTCTAGTGGCTAAAGAATTCACTGAATCTTACCCTCATTTTTATCATGGAATAAGGTTTTCTCACCAAGCCACCCCCTGCAGGTTCCGTCCACCTGCACACCGCCCACCCTGCCCCCCTTACCACCATCTGTCAGAACCTGGTCCTAATCCTGCTCCAGCAAGACTCAGTGAACGCCCCCCACCCCCTCCCCCCGCCTCACCTGGAAGTAACATGGATGCTGATAAAGCTTATGTGTGTGTGCCTAACCGCTCAGTTGTGTCCAGCTCTTTGCAACCCCATGGACTGCAGCCCACCAGGCTCCTCTGTCCATGGGGATTCTCCCAGGCAAGAATACTGGAGTGGGTTGCCACGCCCTCCTTCAGGGGATCTTCCCGACCAAGGGATCAAACCCAAGTCTCATCTCCTGCATTGTGGGCAGATTATTTACCATCTAAGCCACCAGGGAAGCCCAGGAATACTGGAGTGGTTAGTCTGTCCCTTTTTCAGAGGGTCTTCCCGACTCAGGAAATCAAACCAGGGTTTCATGCATTGCAGGAGAATTCTTTAACAGCTGAACTGCCATATAAATTTCCACTAATAAAGCTAATACAACTTTGCAGCAGTGAGAGCTTTTAACTGCAGTTGTCTGAAAGAAGGCAGGAGACAGACAGTGTCCTTCCTGGCTTCAGTGGGGTCCTTCTGTCTTAGATAGTAGATAGAACAATCTTACTCAGCACGAGCCCAAAGCTACTTCAGGTCCCCCACACCAAGTGCCCAATATTTCCACCCAGAACCACTCCATTTCTTGATTTCCTAGAGCACAGGTAATATAACAGCACCCTTGCTTACAGAGTGCTATTAAAGATGTTAATGTAAAAAAAAAAGTTTACAAACGTTCAGACCCTTGCCTCAGTAATTTCCTTCCTTTAGAATTCACGTGTTATGAAAATCTAAAGCCTGTTTTGTCTGACTTCAGCATCAAAGGCATGTAGACAGCTTGATGAAGGTGTAAACCCTTGTGAAGGTGCTGGGATGGGCACTTGGCCTCGTCTCACGGCTGGTGATCTGTAACTGTTTTGTTGCTGTTTGTAAATTGTGTAGAGTGCCCAAAGCTTTCTGGGCATGCTGAACACGTGCACTGTCATCATAAGATTAGAGACTCACTCGATAGTGGGTGGAAGTGAAATCGCTTCCGCCCGCCTGCCCCTTGAGGCTGACCGATTTTTGCCCCATGCCCTCTCCCCCTGGTGCTCCAGGACTACCTGGAGGGGCTCCCCAGACGCCAGGCTCTCCAGCCACCACCACCGCACCCCCAGCCTCCTCTTGGGAGCAGGCCTCCTGTTGGCTTCCCCAGAACTCAGTCTTGAAGTGCGCCCGACGGCGAGAGCCATTGTTGGCTCAGATTAACATTCCCTGAGCAGACTCCCGCTCCCGCAGAACGCCCTCACCCTAGGAAGGAGCTGGACCGGCTGGGTATTGGTCAAAAGTTGTTCCAAACAGTGTGGAAAGTAAGTCCAGTGTACAGATCTGATTCCAGAAATAAGACCTTTTCCAGAGACATTAGCCAGATAAATCAGCTGTGTTCTGTAGTTCACAGATCAGCGTATTTCTCCTAGAAAAACTCCATTTTGTCAAATGACAAGGAATGGTGGGTTTGTGAAGTGACTGGCACCTGCTGAACCTTAAAAGTTATTCCAATACACAGAGTGGAGTGGAAGGCTCAAATGTCAACTAACATGATTTTGAGCAAAAAGTAGGGAAAATCATCAAATGATGCATTTTTTTTTAATGATCCCTCTTAAAGACAGTTGTGTCTTAACATCTTATGACAGACTTCAAAACTGGGGCTTGAGTAAATTTGGAGTTTTATAAAGTGTAAGGACAGAGAAGGTTATCCGGGAGCCTGAAGGTCAGAAGCGTCAAGGCAGAGTTGCCCTCGGCGGATGCTGTTCCGAACCCGCTCACTTTGCCTGCGGTGCCGTCGCCCAGGCCGGCAGCAGAGCTGGCATGGTCTGCGGAGCCGGGGATGAGCGGCGAGTGGAAGCCCGGCCGCAGCGGCAATGCTCACCACAGTCCTGGCGCTGGCGGCCAGAAACAGCCGTGATGAGGGCAGATGGCTGCGTTAGGCGACAGGTCGCAGTCGTTCAGTGATGTGGGCAAGTAGTTATCTGCGCTTTACAGACACGTGCATGTTTTGCATCATTGTACCATTTTAGGCTTAAGGCAGCTAAACTCTTAGGGATACAACTAGTCTGCATTACCAATCAGATATTTTGGGTGAACAGCCTCTACTGGTAGGAAGTTTGGAAAATGCAGGGACACGATAAAGAAAGGCTGCCCGGCAGGGGCTTTGCCTGTGTCATGGGCAAGGAACCTGGTGGCCAACACTCACCAGCCAGGCCGCTGCCACCCCACTGGGCGTGCCTCACGGAGCGGCTGCACAGACCTGGGCCAGCCCGGGCCAGGCTCACCCCCTCACTGTGGCCAGCGCTCCACAGGCGCCTGTGTGCATTTAGTAATAAAGTCCTCTCAGCAGCCCCAAGGCGAGGATTGTTCCCCCTGGTATTTAAGGAGGGCTCCCGGGCACCGAGGGCTGGTACCAGCCCGTGGCCACGCAGAGGGCTCGCCAGCAGCATCAGTACTTCACAGCACTTCGCGTCTCTCTTTCTGATGTGTTTTAACACAACTGAGAAAACTGTGTGCACAGCTATGTATGTATATGTGTGTGTTCGGTTGCTGAGTCGTGTCCGACTCTTTGCAACCCCATGGAGCCCGCCAAGCTCCTCTGTCCATGGGATTTTTCAGGCAAGAATACTGGAGTAGGTTGCCATTTCCTCCTTCAACAGGAGAAGGTTTCCTCCTTCTCGATCCACGGTTCAGGTCCACATTTCCTGAGCTGCAGGTGGATTCCATACCACCTAAGCCACCTGGGAAGCCCCATGTATGTATGTGTGTGAATATATATGAAGCCAGTTAATTTGAGAGAGAAATGGATTGTGCCTATGTGTGTGTGTCTCCACCCTAAGATATTTATACCAGTTCATATGCTCCACATTTCTCCACTGGTCTTATTTTCTGTAAACTCAAGTAACTGCCTATCTTTTTGTCTTTTTTTTTTTTTTAATTTATTTACAGATCTGATTCTTACTGAGATGGTGGTTAAACAGAGTGGGTCACATAAATTAAAACTGTGATTCTAAAGTATGTAAGATTAGGTCTAGCTCATGGCTCAGATTGCAGAGGGTCTACCTGCCATGCAGGAGACCGGGCTCAGTCCCTGGGTCAGGAAGACCCCCTGGAGGAGGGCATGCCAACCCCCACTCCAGTATTCTTGCCTGGAGAATCCCAAGGACAGAGGAGCCTGGCGGGCACCAGTCCATAGGGTGGCAAAGAGTCAGATACAGCTGAGCAACTAACACTTTGAACACTAATTATAAAAGCCAGATTCTCAACCACTGCATCACTGTTCCTTGTTACAGGGAGGAAAGCACCACCTCATCTGTGGCTTCTCAGAGGGGACCCTGAACAGGGAAGTGGGCCGTGACCCCGGTGTGCTGTCTCTTCCGCAGGTGGTGATGGCACTCCTCAAGTACTGGCCCAAGACGCACAGCCCAAAAGAGGTCATGTTCCTGAACGAGCTGGAAGAGATCCTGGACGTCATCGAGCCGTCCGAGTTCGTGAAGATCATGGAGCCTCTCTTCCGGCAGCTGGCCAAGTGCGTCTCCAGCCCCCACTTCCAGGTAGGGCACCGCCGAGAGCGGCCTCGAGTCGGCCCCTCGGGAGCCGGAGGGTCTCGGGGCACCGTGGTCGTGTTCTTGCCCTTCGGGTAGCCTGAAGGTGACAGGCTTTCGCCTCAGCTGTAACGCGCTGAGGCTTCGGGTCTACCCAGTGCCTTGTCCCTACCCTGCCACTAAAGACACGCTTCTCAGTAAGAGTGATTTGGGGCAGCCTCTCTGTAAGCCGCCTCCGTCTCTGTGTTCCCTGGGCTGCCAGACACACACAGCCTTACCGTCCCCAGCTGAGTGCTCGGTATTTACAGAGAGTGTGCAGCTGTTTGGCTTCCACTCCCTCCCTCCGTAAGCGCTCCACTTCTGACACTTGAGTTTTAGGAAACAGTCGTGGTTCTGATTTCCGTCCCTTCCACGTCCCTGCATGGGGGCCGCCGGCGTGCCACGCCCTTCCCACTCGCCCTCACGCCCTCCCAGCCCCCATCAGAGGTCATCCTGGTGGCTCTTCCAGCCGGTCTGCCTCCTTTTGACACACTGGGCACCATGATTTCATATCAAGACGGAACTTATGGTAGAGTCTGTGAACAAGGTAGAAACGTAGGCACCAAAGGAGCAGAACCTCACGGTCTCCAGGGAGTCATGGTCCGGCCAGAGAGGGCGCATGGCCGCTCAGCCCTGAAGGCAGGCTCAGAGCTGGCGTCCCCCACTCCCGCTGTCCCCAGCCCGGGCCCTCCACGGCCGTCTCACGCCCCCCTCCCGCCCGGCCCGGCAGGGACGGTCCCGCCACCACCGGTTTGAGCAGAAGCCACATTTCCGCGCGCACACCCGGCTCGCCCTGCCTCCGCTGCTGCCATTCACCATGTGATGTAGCAGTAACACGTCAGACCACTCGGCGTCATGGGTTTACCCCACAGAGCGCGAGCTCCCCGACAGCAGGGGCTTCTGCCTGCAGGCCTCCCCGTGCTGGACGGTGCCTCCCCAGGTGGAGACGCCCTCCCCAGGGGGAGACGCCTGGAGAGGGTGCTGGGCAGCTGATGGTTGAGGGCGAGCTCATGTGACTTGTGGCCTCAGCACCTGGCCCGTGTCCAGCAGAAGTGTTGATCCAGCCCATGGAAGACTGAGTGACTGATCTTGAGGGACAGGGAGTCATCCGCCTCTTTGTCAGAGGCGCCTCAGGGTTACAGTCTAGGGCACTCTCACGTGCAGAAGCCGTCCTACCCTTCCGTCCAGTAGAGGCGTCCTCCCACCTGTGTGCGTGCTGCCACTGAGCGCTGCTGCCACTGAGCGCTGCTGCCACTGAGCGCTGCACCCTTCTGCCTCGCAGGTGGCCGAGCGGGCGCTGTACTACTGGAACAACGAGTACATCATGAGCCTGATCAGCGACAACGCGGCCAAGATCCTGCCCATCATGTTCCCGTCCCTGTACCGCAACTCCAAGACCCACTGGAACAAGTGAGCGCCCACCACCCACCTTTCTTTCACCCTTTCTAATTAACCTGTTTCAGGGGGTTTTTAAAAATTCAAGTAGCCTTTATTTTTTTGACCACACTGGATCTTTGTTGCCGCGTGCAGGCTTTTCTCTAGTTGGGGTGAGTGGGGGCTCCTCCCTGGGTGCGGTGCACGGGCTTCTCACTGCAGCATCTTCTCTTGTTGTGGAGCACGGGCCTAGATGCGCGGGCTCAGGGGCCGTGACACGCAGGCTTGGTGGCTCCACCGCGTGTAGGGTCTTCCCAGACCAGGGAAGCGCACGTGCCCCACAAACCCTGCATCGGCCGTCGGGTTCTTAACCACAGCACCACCAAGCAAGTCCTGCGCTGGCTGTTTTTAAATTTTGCAAACAGTATTTTGCTGATACTTGAAACCAATTACTGTTGAATCCAAGTCTCAGTATCAGTTAAAAAAATTAGATGCCGATTTCTCCGTGGGCTGTGACCAAGCAGAGAGCGTGGGCTGCGTCTCGCCCTTCCGTTGGCATCCTGTGCCCGAGTCGGGCCCACGTAGGAGGACACTGTGCCTCCTGCCCAGCCCCACCTTGTCCCCCGGCGGGGTCAGGAGGTGCATCTTCCAGGCTTCCTCTGAAGCTCCTTCCAGAGGAGTTAAAGGTCATCACAGCCTCTGGGCTCAGTCCCCACTGGAGCAGAGGCCACCCCTCCCGTGGGGGCCCCTGGAGCCCTGCTGACCCTCACCCTAGTGAGCCCCTCTGTGCCCGCTGCCCAAGCAGCCAGAGAGAAAGGGGTGAGTAACCCAAATGCCACCTCGGAGTCTCTGATGCCTGGTGCCCCTGCTGCTCTGCCCCGTCCTCTCACTTGGCACGCATGAGCAGACTGACAGTCGCAGCGGTCGTCTGCCACGACCTCAAACCACGCTCCCCTCTGGGCTGCCCTGGACTCCTCGCTGTCACTGCCAAGGGTCCCCCAAGTCCAGAAACTAAAGTCCCACAAGCCACTTGGCTCAACCAAAAACAGGAGTAAATGTTGGCTCCCGCTGTTGAGTGGTGATCGGTCGATCAAGATATTGTCAGGCCACGTGCAGCACTTTGCCTTGTGGCGCCCGCCACCCTGCTGCAGGGGTGGTTAGGACGGAGCGGCGTGCGCCAGTGTAAAGCTCCTGGCGCCTCTCTGCACTCAGCGCAGCAGCCCCTCAGCGGCAGGTCTGGCAGCGGTACCGACGGCTGGAGTAGGAGAGACCACAGCCGTGGCGGTGGAAATAGTGGTCTAGCGGTCTGTGTTCATGTGTCGCTTTCAGCAACCTTTCCTGCGTGACGTTCATCTTCTGTTGAGCTCCGCAGGTGCTAACCATGCCCTCGAGCTAAGCCCCAGCTCCTGCGTGTGGTTCAGAGCGCTGTGAAGGCCGGCAGTGATGGCTTAGGTCCCTGCCCCCTGCAAAGGCAGACAAGTCCTGTTAGATGTTTTCAACAGGATCTGGTTTTATTATAGTGAATTAAATACTAGTTAAGACTTGCGAATTGAGTTTTTGCTTGTTGCTCCCAATTCTGTGGGTTGACCAGGCTCCGTGGGGCCATCCTCTGCCCAAATCATGGGGCAGGAGGGGGTTCCTCACGTGGTTGCAGCTGGTGACAGGTGAGACCGGAGTCCTCCCGAGGCCCTGTCGGGAGGGGGCAGCTGGGCCCTCCCTCTCCTGGGTGTCAGCGCCCGAGCTGGGCTGGACTGAGCTGGCCGGTGGCAGTTCCCTTCACGCTCTCCCAAGCTGTGCTTTGGCAGTGCCAACATTAGTTTTCTGTCCTCAGTGAGTAAGATTGAAAGGAAGCTGGCGTCTACAGGAAGTAAAGCATTCCCATTTTTCTCTGTGATTAAGCTTGCCGTAACTGTACCAGCGTTTTTATTTGACTTCCAAGTAATGGTGCGGCTTTTGGCTGCCATTAGCAAGGCTGGCGAGCCGGAAGGCCCAGGCGCTGAGATGAGAGGCGTGGTGAAGCAGGGCTGCCTCTGAGAAAACCAGCAAGGAGTCAAAAGTCACAGGCTTTTAACTCTAAAGCTTAGGAGACTTGTGGGACCATTGAAATACGCTGGCAGGTTGGGAGAGGAAGTAGTGTGTGGTGGGGGCGGGGAGGGAGATGGATCCAAAAGATGGATACGATGAAGCATCCTGAGTTCCAACACGAAGCCCTCGTTGCAGGACAATACATGGCTTGATATACAACGCACTGAAGCTCTTCATGGAGATGAACCAAAAGCTGTTCGATGACTGCACCCAGCAGTTTAAGGCAGAGAAACTGAAGTAAGTTGCTCTTTTCAAAAGTTATTCTTTCAAGGATTTTTTTCCCCTTGATCCTGAATAAACCTCTGCCATTAGTTTGTCCTAAAAAGTTATTCTTCACTTTAAAGCAAAATCTGCCCTTTTGTACTAGAAAGCAAATAAACTCTTTGTGATGAAAGCGTATTTTCTAAGTTAGCTATTCTCTGGCGCCTCCTTGGTGGCTAGGACTCAGCACTTTCACTCCCGGGGCCCAGGTTCAATCCCTGGTTGGGGAAGTAAGATCCCACAAGCCTCAGCCCGCACCCCACGCCGCCCCCGCCACAAAAAAGGAGACCTTAGCTCTTCTCTCCTTATTCTACCAGTTCAGTCATCTTTGCAAAAAGTACATGTAACAATCACGAATTTAACTTTCAAAGTCTTTGCATTTCTCAGGGACACTTAAAAACAGGAATGTGTAGTAATTTTTCATGGTCATCAGGCAGGAATTTAGATTCTGTCCTGTAAGTTTTGTGTAAAAGAGCCAGAACTTCACCCAGCATAACTTTATTGTTCTGACTTGTTGATGACCATAAATTCGGGCATTCTCCCTAGAGTCTGGTGCCTGAGTCCCTCACAAAACCACGGCCCTGCTCTCATGCCCTGAGGACGCCAGAGCCCACCCCTGACCAGGGACACACTCAATGACTCCGTCCCTGGGCTGTGCTGGTAACAGCCTGCTCCCCCATTATCAGAGCCACAAAGTGCCGTGTTCATTCCTCCTTGTGTGTTTACCTGTATGCCAGGCCCTGCTGTGAATAAAATAAACACAACCCTTGCCCTTCTGGAGTTTCTGCTCTGGGCGGTGCAGAAAGAGCACGATAGCAAAACATCAATGAGTGTGTGAGAGGCGGCGACAGAGGAGCAGCAGCAGGAGGGCGCGGGGAGCTGGCGTGGCCCTTGCTCCGCAGGCTGCCTGCCCCTCCTGCCTCAGGCGGGTGTAGTGTCCCGGGCTGAAGGGCGTGACCCCCAGGGCTTGTCTGATGGTGGGTCATTGCCCATGGGACATCCCATCCCTAAAAGGGACGGGACCCACCAGGCCGCACGCTTCTAGACGTAAAGAGTCGGTCCCGTGATGAGTAACTTGCTGAAGGGCCTGCGCCTCATGGGTGCAGGCCTGTGTGCTGGGCCTCTGTAAGCACGCCCTCACCTGGCTCCTCCACGCTGGGGTGCAGTCTCACTCTTCACGGGTCTAGAGACTTCTCAACGAAGCCGTGAGCATCCTGTGACAGCGCAGCAAAGCCAGGGAAGGAAGGAGGCGAGGAGGTGCTGGTGCAGACGTTCCTAAGAGCTGAAATTCTTAGACGTGTTAAAATTTCGGTGTATTTGTAATTTTAGCTCTTTTTCTCTAAGCCCAGTTTTGTTGGGTTTTTGTGTTTTTTTTTCTCCATTGCGTACCTCATGGTCACCACTGTGACATGCGTGAAATGAGGCCAGACAGTGCTGGCCATGCCCCCCAGCTTAACGCTTTCTTGAATTTGATGTGTTTCTCTAACGCCAATGACATTTTACTATTTTTCAGAGAGAAGCTAAAAATGAAAGAACGAGAAGAAGCGTGGGTTAAAATAGAAAACCTAGCCAAAGCAAACCCCCAGGTACTAAAAAAGAGAGTGACGTGAAAACGTCTAGGGTGTGACTTGCGTGTTTTTGTGAGAGAGGAGCGTGGCTTCACCGTGGGAGGGAGACAGGTCCACTAACATCGTGTCCGAAACTGTCCGCAATAAAAATGCTTTCCAGCCTTCGTATCAGTACTTATTTTGCCCCACCAAGTTTTTACCACAGGATTGGCGTTTTTATTGATTATGATTATGCTTTTTAAATAAGATACAAACCCTTCGAATATACTGTGGTAAAAAGAAAGCCAGGAGACAACCTCTGTTCTGGGCCCAGATTACGGTTTGCTTTTCTCTCTGAAATGTCATAGATGCTGTAGTTGAAACAGTCCTTTCCTTTCTTTTTAATATCAAATTGATTCTACAGGGGGACAATAAAAAACTGGATGTAAAATAGGTGAAGTCTGAAGGCAGTGGCCTGTGTCCTAAAATGAGGCTGCTTCTCCAGGCTTGAGCCTTTCTCAGGAACAGTTGACTGACCCCTGTCATCTTAGCAGCTAATCCTTTTCTCCTCTCCGGGCGCCCTGGCCGGTGGGCCCAGCGGGCGTGTCTTCTGGGGCCGCACTGAAGTAGTGTCCCCTGTAGAGGTGAGCCAGCTGACACCCCCGACGGCCGGGGCCAGGGGCCGGAGCTGGGGCCGTGGGGATCGTGTCCTCTGGTCGGGGGACTGGAGCAGGTCCCGGCAGGCGTTGTTCCTGGCGCTGAATATCCATCTGACCGTCCCTGAAGGGCCTTCCTGTGAGTCTCTGCTGCCCCTGAGAATTCTCAGGGCTGTGGTCAGCTCCCCAGAAAAGAAAAGATTTCTGTTTTCTGAGGATAACTGCTCCAGCTACCCCCTAAAGTCCTAAAAAGTTCTGAAAGGTGAACCAGATGACACGCAGCCTACTTACTGCCTTTGGTGAGTGTGTGCACTAGTCATCATGATCTCAGGTCTTCTGTGGGCTCTCGATCTCTGTGGCGTTGAATAAAAAGTGACACGTGAATCAAAGTTGAAAGTATGTCCTTCACGTTCGTAACAACATGCTGATTTGTTATTGCCTGTCTGTCTGCCACCCTCTTAGGCAGAAGTGCTGTTTTAAGATTACTGTGAGACGGTGCGGTCGCTGTTGAGGCGGGTGGCTGTGGGCGTATACTTATAAGAACAGAATCTATGCTGAGCATGAGGTTAAAATATGGCTGGCGTCTGTCGTAAAGCCCTGCGTCTGGGCCGTGTGGGTGGACAGGCCGGGCCTGCCGGGCGCCCAGCTGCCTTGCTCTGTTCTGACAGCTCCCGTGCCGAGCTCAGACTGGGCAGGGGGTCCCAGTCACACACACCCTTGGAAAACACATGAAATGTATACAAATCAGAGGGTCTGATTTTATTTGTTTTACCTGGAAAACAGGAATAAACCCCATGGGAGATCCCACTAACGTATATATATGTATCATCCTCTTTCCCCTGTTTCTGAACCTTTCCTGAATGTTCATCCATCGCATTTTCCCTCCGGCCTCTGTCTCACGGCGTCTCAAGTAGCAGCGTCCGCGGGCGGCCTCTGCTGGGGCCTGCCTCGTTTGTGCTGCAAGCCCCGGGCCGAGCCCCAGCCCATCCCTCGTCTGTGCCTGAGCCCTGCCCCGGCCTGGCCGGCCGCTCGCCGTGCTCCACCGCCCACTGTCCGAAACGGAAAACAGTCAATGGGCTAGTGTCTCAGAGCTGGAGGTCAGGGCCTTGGTGCTCGCTGTTCTTTCTTGAGAGAGAGAGAAAATCTTTTCTAAATTCTAGTCACTGCTTGCCATTTATAACAACCAAAAACAGTAAATAATTTTGTGGGTAGTACAGTTTGCTTTCTATCTCTGTAACGATAGTAGGTAGCTGGGTGGTTGCAGCCTCACGCTCCATCTCGAGCCTGCCGTCTGAGAAGTGGTCACCGGCTTCCTCACTTAATGTGGCCCCAGCCCCTCCCTCTATTCGCAGGGGGACTCGCAGACCGCCTGGTGCCGAGCCTTGGATTTGCCCAGGCCAGGTCTCACCAGCCCTGAGGTGTGAGCGCAGGCCCCGTGTAGGCCGCTGGGTTCGGGAAGCGGTGGTCCTTCAGGATTCGGGTTGTCTGTCTTAGCAGTTGTGGCAGCTTGCGTTGGGGTGATTTTAACGGTCAGACGTGATTCAGTTTAGTAAAGTCGTGAAACACGGAAGGTTTCTAACATGAATGTGTTTTTCCCAATCCACCAAAAGAAGCCGCACAGCGGTTGAACGCTCACCTCCCTTCCACGGGGCTCTCGTGACATGCAGACCAGGTGCGCCTCTGTGGTTTTCAGACGCGGCTGTGGCTCAGCGTTCAGTCTATTAGCAGAGAGAGGGTGATGCGTGGCAGGCCCAGGGCACAGAGCCTAGCTGCCTGCCTCTCCTGTGGGAGACGAGCCTCTGGGCATGGGCGTTCCCTCTCCCACCCGTTGAGAACACCAGCCTTGGCGGGTGGGGGAGGGCTTTTATTCCTGGTGAGACTCCTCTGCCCACTCCCCTCCCCACCCCAGCTTGCCAGTGACACCGACTTCCTGCAGACTTCACCTAGCATCCTTGTGCAAACTTCTCTTTGCCCCGAACCCCCAGGGGCTCAGAGTCCCTCTGCCCCCCCGCACCCCCTCCCCCCACCCCGCTGCTCTCGGCACAGCCATTCATCGGTTGTTCTGCCCGGACACTGATTTTATCCTGGCATGGCCGAAAGCTGAAATACTGGTTCAAACCCCACGCACAGCCTCCTGGGCATGGCCCTATCTGCCCCGCCCAGCCTGAGTCCTGCTGGGACAAGTCGCGGGAGGCCCCCAGCTCCCTATGCCAAGCAGGCCCCCTCCTCTCAGCCGATGGTGCCAACTGCATGTCCCAGGATACACAGATGAGAATGAGACAGGGCCTGGGTGTCAAGGAGGGGAGCCAGGTGAGAGCAGAGAGAACCCAGACTGTCATATGATACAAACTCTGGGGGTGATGCTGGTGAGAGTCTGGTCACGCCTTTAGAGAGGGACAAGTAAAGGAAGGCTGGGATAGGGTGGCCACAGCCGGGTGTCCCCACGCCACCAGGACTTATGCCCCCAAGAGCGCTGGGCTGCCTGCAGATGGAGCCAATGCATCTTAGCTAAGCTGGGCGGTGCTTCAGCAGCCGGGGGTTCAGGACAGAATGGGGCCGCTAGGGAGACCGAGCTGTTCGTGGATGGAGTATGGTCTCAGAGCAGGGGCTGGGCATGGTCTGAATCAGGGCCAAAACTGGAGAGGGAGCAGGGCCCGTGGGTTTGATCCCCTCCCCGCTGTGCAGGCGTCGTCCCGGCTCACATGTGGTCAGAAAGCTCTTGGGGTGCTCTGGGCGCCTGTGGAGACGCTGCTGCTGTCCAGGGTGGGTGGGGGTGCGGAAGGGCCTGCGCACCTGTCACAGTGGGAGAATCGGACTCGAGGATGTGGCCCCTGCGAGGGCCTGAGGTCGGGAGTCTGCGAGACCCTCGGGGGGCTGTGAGGAGGGACAGTTGTGTCGTCCAAGCTGTGGCGGAAGAGAGAGGAGCTGGGCTGGCCGGCGCCCCAGGCCCGGGAGGGGGCGGCTTCAGGGCCGACGTTGGTCAGCACATGATCACAAGGTCACCCACAGCCTGGTGCTCAGCGTCCCACCAGAGGCGAGGCCCAGGCCTGAAGGGGTCAGGAGGAGGAGGCCCCCGAGAGCAGAGCGGTTCCCCTGGGTGCGCTTGCCTGGTGGGAGAGAGGCATATGGGCAGGGGACCAGGCCCCCAGCCCAGGCAGAGGGGCACGGTGCTGGGCAGGGAGGGCGGAGCTGCATCTCGGGACCCCAACCCCCCCCACCGGCCCAGAGCCTCTGTGGGTTAGCATAAAGGCCGCAGCAATCCTTCAGTCAGGGGCTTCTAGCACTCACGTTATAGCTTGTACTTGGAGTAGCACCCAGCTCGTGACAGACACATGTGTGGACGCTGAGCGCTAAAGACAGTCAGGCCTCTCCACCACCCGTGAAGCAAGCTCATCCCCCCACCCCCGCCCAGTCCCGCTCTCAGAAGCAAAGTCAGAAACTGTCCTGCTCACACCAGAGCTTCCCTGGGGGCTCAGAGGTTAAAGCGTCTGCCCGCAATGCGGGAGACCCGGGTTTGATCCCTGGTTCAGGAAGATCCCCTGGAGAAGGAAATGGCACCCCACTCCTGTGTTCTTGCCTGGGGAATGTCATGGACAGAGGAGCCTGGTAGGCTACAGTCCACGGGGTCGCAGAGTTGGACACGGCTGAGCGGACTTCACTTCACCTCACTTCACCCCAGAGCCTGACTTAGCCTGGAGCCTGGGAAAGCGGTGGCCCTGGGTGCCCGACAGGACCCCACTGGCTCGTGGGTGCAACAGGCCCCCCGCAGGGCTGGCCCCAGCTGGCAGGGTGAGGTGTGAGCTGCGAGACCGATCGAGACCACATCGTCCGGGGAGGTGAACAGAGAGGGCAGGTGTGATCCGTGCTGGGGTTGGGGCGAGGCTGGAGAACGCGGAGCAAACAGGGACGTGAGTGAGGGTGACGTGGACGCGGGAAGGCACAGTGAGGCCCGCAGGCTGGGGGCAGAGGTGGGGCTGGAGGCACAGGCTTCTGTGGGAAGCGGTCCCCATGAGCAGGCCCAGGGTGTCAGGAGGCCAAGGCTCCAGGGCAGGTGTCCTGAGGCCCAGGGCTGGGAGAGCCTGGAAGTGAGGCGGCCACTCTGCTGTCCCCGCCTGCAGGTGGGCAGGGGTAGGCCAGGCTCAGCTCCTCTGCACACAGGCTTCCTTCAGGAGGGGCCCCGGGGAGGGCGGCGTCTCGAGGAGGAGCCCTGGAGCCGCCCCCACGGAGCACTGGCCGAGAGTGACTCCGCGCTTTGCATTGCAGTACGCAGTGTATAGTCAAGCGAGCACCATCAGCGTCCCGCTGGCAATGGAGACAGACGGGCCTTTATTTGAAGATGTGCAGATGCTGAGAAAGACAGTGAACGAAGAGGCTCGCCAGGTAAAAGTGCACAGAGCTCAGCTGGCCGCGCCCCTTAGAGACTTGCCTATAAGACATGTGTGTGATTTTAGCCACATGGTGGGGCACAGCACCTCCCGTGTAAGCTGACATGGAAACTCACAAGTTGGCCATCTTACGGGAAACCTCCCATCCGTACATCTTAGATCAAGTTAGTAGAAGCAGTTTTTAAGGATTAATACGTGCCTGAAATGCGTTTTCTACGTTTACTCTTAAGAGTAATAATCCCAGCTCTTACCTGCAAGTCAGCTCACAGCTAGAGTGAGAACTCGAAAGGTGTGCAGTCACATCTGCCCCGTGTGCGCCTTCTGCCCACCTCTAGCTCCTGCTCTGGCCCAGGGCCGGCCCCTTTAACTTCTCCTCAGAGTTCTTGCCAGCCCCGGGGCCCCCAGGACGCTGGGCAGAGCTCTCCTGCTGTCAACAGCAGGGTCCTGCCCACGCCAGGGCGCTCTTGGGCCCCTCAGGGAGTACCCACTGCCACCTGGTCTTGTTTCCACTTGACAGAGATGCATATTCAGATGACCACTGTCCAAAGAAAGGCTCCTGTCGCTAAAGTGGGAGCAGACGCGATTTAGGCTTTGCAGAGGGTAGCAGGCGGAGCCACTGCCTGCGAGGAGCACCTCAGTCGCCCGTCTCTGACAGTACCTCCCACTCTCGGTCCAGGCAGCTGATAAGCGCCCCCAAGTCTGGAGACATGGCCCTTTATGACTCGGAAGCTTGAATCCCCTTTGAGCTGCATGAGAATTTCTAAAGACTCCCAGCACTACAATCCTGAAATGTAAAAACGAGCTAGAGAGGCTAAAATTGAGTTGCACTCTGAATGCAGATGGTTTCAAGAGGAGAGGGTCATCCTGAGCTCAGGGTTGTTGGTTTGTTTTTTTTTTTAACTCTGTGTTTTTCATTCAAGTAAATTGTGTCTCTCGCCTGATCAGACAGGACCGGACGTCACCACGGGCACACGCTCTGCACCATCCAGACTGCACGGCCCCACACGGCAGCTGAGAGGCCCTCGTGCCCCATGGCCGTCTGTGCCCCAAAACACACCTGGGGGACTCCCAGGCTTAATGCACAGAAGAGAACCTAGGGAGCTCTCAGTCATAGCTTTCTGTTACTGACAAAGTGTTGAAATGATAATATTTGGGATATACTGGGTTAAATCAAAAATGTTACTCCAATAATTTTCACTTGTTGCTTTCCGCCTTTTCAGCACGGCTGCTAGACAGTCTGGAACTGCTGGCACTGTGTTCCCGCTGGGCAGCACGGGCCCAGACCCCCTTTTCTCCAGGGCCGCCAGAACCCCCATGCCTCCTCCTGCCGGGCCAGCTCTTGACCTCAGGTTCAGGGAAGGGCAGGTGGATGCTGACGCTGGAACTACAGTGGGAAACATCAGTGATGCATTTTTACTTAATCCAGTTTGGATTCCATCATTTCCTCACAATATTCTTAGCAATGAATAGCCTGAATGAAAACAAATGAAAACCTTTTATCTTTTTTCTCAGTCTTATGGGGGTTTTAATTTTCTTACTAAGGCTTGTTTTGTTTTTTAACTTGGAAAGGAATTTGAAGTCATTTCTTTGATTGCCATTTCGATTTTACAGCCTCAGGTGGGCTAGAAACGTGAGCGCTGGCATCTTACTGCAGGCAGGCTGAGGACGTGCATGTCAGGGTCCCTCTTGCCCGCAAGCCTGCCCGTGGGTGGTCTTCAGTCTAGCCTCACGGTAGTCTTTAGCTCACTCAGGCCCAACAACACAGAAAGGGAAACCGACGTGATAATTAAACCCAGGAAAAGGATAGACTCCTCCCAAAGTGTAATGAACATATTACATAATTGTGCGATCTTTGGGTATATTTCTGACTCAGGGCCGACTCTGTAGGGGATTTAGAATACAAAACAGCATTCTCGCCTTGAGAAAGACTACCTTTGAAAGTCAGCTCTCGTATTTCCCTGGTGGCTGCTCCTCCCCAGCTGGTTGATCTTCCAGTGGCCCCTGGAGGGCGTGTAGAGGGCGCGTCTCCTTGCCCTCCCTGCACAGTAGAGAAGGAAGCATCTCTGCTCATCCACTCCTTAGTCCTGAGTCACTGGGTGTAGACAGGGCGTCTCTCGGAGAGCTCTTGTTGGCCAGTTTATTTTCATGAAACTCTTGAAATTAGATGATAAGACTGAGCTTTCTGTGTAATTGACATTCCTACAAAATCTCCCCTCCCCGCCCCTCACGTTACCCTTGAGTGTCTATGGATCTTGTTCTGCGTTGGAAGACTCTGTGCTATTAAGGTATCAGTTCTCTCCCAAATTAACAGAACCCAGTCAGAATCCCAACAGTCACCCTTCTCTTTTTTAAGACATTGACCAGCTAATTCTAAAACGTATACAGAAATGCAAAGGACCTAGAATAGCTAAGATAACTCTGAATAAACTTGGAAGACTAACACCACCCAATTTCAAGACTTAGGGATTTCTGTGGGCCGGTTGAACTCCCCACCCCCACCCCCCGCAAATAGCAATGTACCTAGATGAAGAAATTTATAGTACACTCTCTTAGCTATAATATTTTATATGACAGGCTCTTGTCAATTTGAAAGTATCTGGAGTCATAGTCCTGAAATCCTCAAAAACATGATCGTTAAAGCAAAGAGAAGATACTGAGATGCAGGGGAAATCTATATTCCTCATTTGGAGACCAAACTGACTTAAGAGGTTATGCTAAAAACTAGGCTTTTCAGTTTTTATATTTAGGAATTTGAACATTTTCACTGCCCCTTTTAGTTTATTTTCAGCTAGGTTTATTTTTCCAAAATAACTCTACATTTCTTCGAAGTAATTTAAATGTGGGCTCACAGCTGACGTGAGGTCCATTGCAGGAGAAGCTTCTCCAGTGGAGGGAGACCCTCATGGTCGTGCAGCGCACTGGGTTGGGGTTCTGGGGAGAAATTCAATTATGCATTTACCTGTCAGAACTGTGGCTTGTATTTCTTCTGAGAAAATTGTGTAACGCTATGTAGAACCTCCAAAGAGAACCAGTAAAGTTCATGTGAATGACGTTCACATATCAGAGACATTTTAAGTGGTTTGCGTTTCTCGCTTTTAACGGTCGGGAGGAAAGCAGGGTCGAGCATGCAGGTAAGGAAGGTGTAGAAAGACGGCAGGTGGGAGTGGAATTATTCCCTGCGCCAGCATGCAGAAGTGTATTTATAAGGCTTGTTTTATATTTAGGAAAAGAATTGACAGTGCTGTGTACATGAAGTATTTTCCCTTTTTTCCCCTGTCATTCCAGCTTGTGATGGTGAAGACAAAGGAATCTGGTCCCTCAGGAGACTCTGACGAGTTCTGTCCTGAATTACGTAGTGGAAGCGTGTGCTCTTTCCGTGCGCCCACCCCGATGTTGCCCCCCACTTCCCGAATAGCCGCTTTCAGAACCTCTTTTCCTTTCAGAGCCACTGTCCCGCTGCGGACAGAGACCGCATCTTCCCGGCTCCCGGCTCCGGGGAGGTGTGCGGGGCAGCACTCCCGGCTCCTGGCTCCGGGAGGCGCCCATCTCCGGGAGGTGTGCGGGGCGGGCTCCGGGAGGCGCCCATCTCCGGGGGAGGTGTGCGGGGCGGGCTCCGGGAGGCTCTCATCTCCGGGGACGTGTGCGGGGCAGCACTCTCGTCTGTCCCGTCCACACCCCCATCGGCGGCATGTTCGCCCGCACACCCCTCCAGCGGGGCCACTTGTCCAGGGTGACCATCTGCCTGGCGTCTCTCCTGCCTCCCATGTTTCTTTTTTTTTTTAACCTTGTGGCTTGTGTAACTGCTCTCTGCTTTACACCTTGGTTTTGAATGGCTACAGAGGAAGACTCAGCAGGTCCCTCTCTCTATCTCTCTCCTTCCAGAAGCTTCCCGGTCATGTTTGCCTTCTCAGCTTGCGTTTGTTGGTTTCCAGCTCCCAGGTTCTTACTATTGCCTTTTTCTATGAAAATGTTTCTTCTCTTTGGAATGCCTGTCGGTGGCAGTTATTAAATATTTCAAGTATCTGAAAGGCTTTCGTTTTGCCTCACTTTGCTTTGTTTGACAACTCAACATGGAATGGACATAAAATTCAGGGTAGCATTTCCCTCTGAGTTTCTCCCGGGTCGAAGGCAAACAGGCTTCACCGAGGAGAGGACTTTCACAAGGGCTGTGACCATGATCGGCAGCCCCTCGGGGGCTGGGGGCCTCCAGTCTCCCGACGTGCTGGCAGTCCTGAAGCTCTCTTACACCAGTTGCCAGGAGAGAAAATCAGAAAACCTGCCTTTGCCATAAATGAACCTTAATATCCAAATAACATTTCTAGAAACAATCCTAAAATGATGTGACACAAAATTCTTTCTAAACCTTGACATTATTACGGTCTTCATAGACAAATTTGCCAAGAACCGTAAGAAATAGTAGCTCTGCAAAACTGTACTCTTCATATATGGTTTCTGCAAGTCCCTGAACATCTTCACTAAAGCACAGAGACGCATACTGTGCGTATCACGCCAGCAGTGCTGGCAAGCTGGCCCCTCCGGGCAGTGGCCAGAGATGTGTGTTTTTTGCTATCAAGTGATTGAATTGTCCGAGTGTCTTCTGGTAGGTGTTTGCTCATCACCACCAAAGTACTGCTGTTTAAGCACTACCTCCCCTTTGCTGGAGACACTTGAACAGAAAGGAAGTTGTGGTTCTTGTCAAAGTTCCTCACAAACCGGCTGCCCCGGTGCATGACGGTGTGTCCAGGCGACTTTGGTGGCTTCCTGCTTTGTTCCAGATATGCTGGTGTCGATGCAATGGCCCTACTTCAAAAGTGAATAAAACTTTAACTGTTATTCATGGAAACGGACGCTGTTGGTATCTAGACTCCCCGTATTTCAGACCACCCTTTCTCTGCAGACAAAATTCTCTAAATCCCCATGCAAACAGTGGTTCATTTAATTTTTTTCCTTCTTTTTTTCTTTAGTAAGACCGAAATGTCCTAAGTTTAGGAAGAAAATGGAATGGAGAGGGGAATCTTACATCATACCCTTAATGTTAGGAAATTTTTTGTAGATGATTAAATGTATAGTTTTAAGTTCTAGAAGGTTTTTTCCCTTATATGACCTTCTTAATACCTCTCATGTAAAGTATCTTTTTTCAAATTTAATAGAAGTTTTAGACCCGTTGCTGGCTTTGAGTCCAGTTTAAATGTGTTGTTCATTCTTTCTTTTTATCTACCTCCAAGGGAAATTTCGACTTCCTGAAATGCCTCTGTAAGGGACACAACCGTAAAATGGTCTTGGTGACATTTTATGAACTAGGAAGATTTTGCCATTTATGAGATATACTAAAGCTGATGAATTTGCAAAACAGAGGTATCCAATATCCTGGACAAAACTGTACCTTTTAGAAGACCGCAATGCCAACACCATGCACACCATCCCTCGGTTCTCTCTTAATAGATGAGGCGTCCCCCTCGGTCACTGAGGGGGTGAGGGCCCCTGTTTTCTGGGCATCCAGAGTCCTCAGGGGGCCCTGGAGTGTGGGCTGCGCCGGCTCAGAGCAGGGCGAGCACACCTCCAGGTAGCCGGGTCTGTCGCCAACGCCGTGCGTTTCCATTGCAGGCACAGAAGGACCCGAAGAAGGAGCGGCCCCTGGCGCGCCGCAAGTCCGACCTTCCCCAGGACCTGCACGCCAAGAGCGCCCTGGAGGCCCACGGCCGCGCCGAGGAGCCGGCGCCCCAGGACGGGCGCTAGCCCCCACGCCCGCCCGTAGAGAAGACACGCTCCGTGTGCCATGCCAGTCAGTCACACTCAAGTCCAAGCTTCCTCCAACCCCGTCTGTAGGCAATCGAGTCCTTCTGCCTCAGCGCGAGACCAGGAGTTCAAACAATGGTGACTGCCCAGGGCTGTGCACGCACCCCCCACACTTCGGGGTCCCTGCACGGCCCCACATAAGACGGTTCCCCAAAATCAGAGCTAAGGAAAGCACCCCAGTCGTCACCTTCGCGTTCTCCCCAGATGGGATTTGCAATCATTTGGGTTAGGTGGGTCCTATGAGAATATCAGTGGTTTTCAAATCAAAGGAACGCTGTTGAAGAGTATCACATATTTTTTAAGACTGTACAGCCCTTCAGACTGTTACGCCAGCACTTTCTGTCTGGGTGGTTGGTTTTTTTGGGGTTTTTTTTTTTTGGTCTTTTTTTTAATCCCACCGAGGTGGTTCTATGCTGTCGATCTTAACACAGCTCACTGGGAAAGTGACGTGACCCTTCTCCCCCCCGCTGGGTCTTCCCGAGGTATCACTTTACTCCAGCCAGTGCCGTGCACACCACGCCCTGCTGCTTCTGCGTGTCACTAAAGCCATATTTCCAGGTCTGTGGTCCAGCACCAGGGTCCCGGGAGTGAGCTCATAGGAGAAATTTGTTTAAAAAAAAAAAAAGCTTTCTCTTGCCTGGAACTGGAACTTTAAAGTGGTGCGTTCAATGTCTTACTTTGAAGAATGATTTTTCTCTACTTAACACGTTGTTACCCTTGAATGAGGCTCTTCAATTGATAAATTCTCTGAGAATTCCACATTTTGTAGAAAGTCAGAAGGGAATCATTTTGAGTGAGGCCCGCTCTCGGCCCGAGACAGGCCACAGCTGCCTTTGGGCAGGAGGCACAGAGTCAGTGCCGTGGGCAAGCGCCCCCACCCGCCTGCTCCCCACGGTGCCGTCCCCAGGGCTCCGTGGAGGAGGCGGCGGCGGCAGCGATGGCCTCCGAGGAGTCTCTGTTGGAAAGAGGACACCTTAGTCGATGCCTCCTAAGGAAAATCCAGCGTCTGAGTCTTCACTGGTCTTCAATGCTGCTAAATATTTCAGACTTCCTTGCATGTTTTAAGCTCTTTGTTTTCAATGGGACAGCACGAGGAGAAAAATCTTTAAACTTAAGGCTCTGTTCTTTACATCTCTCCTGGTGGCCAGTATTTTGACTGACTTATCCTGCTCAAAAGCTATTTGAGATGCATACCGCCGCCCTCAACCAGTGATTCTGGTTTCCTGTGTCTCTGGCGTAAAATGCTATAACTTGATGTTAAATGTCTTGATGCTTCAAAGGCTTCCGTCAGGATGTATCTCTCACTCAAGGTCTGGGGGACCCATTCAGACCCTGTGAGGAGTGGAGCAGACGTTGTTCCCTGTGCAGCTCCGAGCCTCCTGCCCGTGGGTCTCAGTTAACCCCCCACCCGACGGCGTGTATCTCCCTGGGTCCTGTCACTTGGAGGGAGCGGATCCCTTGTGTTCAGAGCAGGTAGTCAATTAGAAGGCCGCCCCAGCCAAAAGCAGGAGGAGAGACCTTCCTGAGAAACTTGACAAGTATCCCTCCACTTTGCCATTATGAAATTTATCATTTAAAAAAAGTTCAGATGCCTTCTCCTTTTGAGGGAAAAAGGGTGCTTTTCACTGTATAAAAGCAGCGTCTTGTGTATCCCGATAAACCATTGTTTGAACTTCCGTCTTTAGCTGATGGAGGATGTTCTCGGCCTGTCCGAGAGGTCTCTGGGAAGCCTCTCCTCTTGCCCGAGGGAAAAAAGCAAAACCTTGGTGTTTGGGTGACGTGGAAAGCTCAGCGTTTAGGTGACGTGGAAAGCTCAGCATTTAAGAACATCTTTTTGTCTAGGTTTTCCTTCTGCTCTTTATTGAAGACAAACATTCACCAAAAGGAAGAAAAAAAAAGGTTTTGAGAGAAACTGATTTTCTTTGACGAGAGTATTATTTAATATTTTGGCCTCTTAAAGTTTTCCTAGTTAGAACTCAGATTCCCTGTGCTAATTGTTCAGCTTACGTATTATTACATAGATACACTGTTTATTCTGTACCAAACTGATTTCAAAAGTACTGCATTGAAAATAAACTGGTGACTGTTTTTCTTCATAAAGTTCTGCGTTTCGCATCTTCACTCTTTCCAAAAGGTCTCTGTGCATCAGAAATGCCACGATTCCAAGTGTCTTTTTAGTGCGGCTTTAGTTGGCTTCCTTTTAATATTGTACATACATTGTATCTTTGTTTTATGGTAATGAGTAATAAAAATGTAGACTTCATATTTTGTACAAAATGTCCTATGTACAGAATTTAAAAAAGTTCATAGAAAACAGCAAAAATAGGTAAGTGGCACAATTATTTTTCTTTAGAAAATATCTGTAACTTTATGCTTTAGTGAAATGTTAAGTACCTACATATTTTTTAACATTTTGTAATTCAGAACTTTTCGTTTTGACATTGTTTATGAAGAGAAACTTCATACACTTGCCATTTAATATGCTCTTTTATCTAATTTTAAAAAGAAGAAAAACTCTAAAAATGGTGTATTATATGGACTAAATAAAGAACCTGTGAATTTTATTGCTCATCATGACGCTAAATTCAGCCATGGTGTTGGGCAAGCCGGTGCCGATCGCTGTCAGGTAACGGGGTTGGGGGCCCTCACTCAGCACAGGTTGGGTGGCCACTCTGCCGTCCACCACAGCCCTGTCTTCCCGAGCCTTCCATAAGCTCTTTTTTTTTTGCTTCTCTAATGGAAAAAAGTAGAGATGACTTTTTAATGACCGCCCGAACACAGTTTATAGAAATGGAATTATTTGAGCCCTAACCGTGATGTTTTAGTCTTGAGAGCACAGGCGGATGGCTGAGGAGGAGTTGGGGTCCTGGCTGGTCCACCCTCATCTTCCCCGGGGGCTCCCTGTCCTCACCCGGTGCGGTTACGGAAAAGCCGCCCAGGACCAGCCGCTCCCTGGAGTCACGGCGACAAGCTCACCCTCCTCGGGCCTCGCAGCGGGTGGGCTTGTCTGTCGAGCGGTCCCTGTGACTGCTCCCCACCCACCCTGCCACCCCCCACCAGTGACAGACGCGCCGAAGTCGCTCCTGGAGCTGGGGCTCCGTGACGACCTTGGGGACGCCCCCGCGTGTCTGGTGGGGCCGCTCCACCGCAGAGGGCACCCGGTGTGACGGCCCTTCGGCGCTGGTGCAGCTGCTGGAGCGGCTGTCCTCAGACGGGGCCTTCGCGTGCCCGCACCCCCCACCCCACACACACCCCAACGAGCTCACACTGGCAGCACACGCAGAGTCGGAATATGCGCTGGGGCGGGGGTGGGGGCGGTGGGGTTGGCACTGATCAAGGGCGGGGGTCGGGCGGCCGGCACCAAAAGGAACGAGGAGAAGTCGGCCTAAGGCTGCACTCTCTCGGGTGGGGCCCTAGTAGAGTCTTCTCTGCCCTCTCCGAGTGCACTTGCTAGAAACCTCTCAAGTTCCCTGCAAATTTAAGAGCACCGGCTACTGCCTCCTGCAGCCCCAGGGCCACGCAGGTAGGGATAGGAGCTGAAGCTTCCGCTCGGCCAAGCAGGGGAAATAGCCCCAGGGGACACGTTCACCCCACGGCTGCTTAGAGGACGTTCAGACTACACTGAAGGCAGGTGAGCGCACAGCAGGTCGTGTCCTGTCTTTGGGTCAGAGTCCAGATGATTCCTTAGTAAACGCCTCTGCTAGGAAACCTAGAGGTTGCTTCTTCCACAATTGTTTCTCCCTGAGCTTCAGAAAGACTGGAGAAAAGAGTGAGCCTACTATGGAGGGCAAACTGAGCCAAACCCAGCCCCAAGGCAGGTGGGGGTCGCTGCCTGACGGGCAGAGGAGAAAACAGGCCTCCTGGACCCCAAGGGCAGCCTGACACTCGGAGGCTGTGGGTGGGAGGGCTGTTGCCAAGTTCAGCATCCCAACGTCAGCACCTCGGGCTCCCTGATTCCCCAGGACACGTGGAAGTGAGTGGAGCTGCCGTTCAGGAGCAGGTGGACCCAGACGGAAGTCAGCGCAGGGAGAGATGCACGAGCCAGTGGGGTGGTATGGGACCGGCCGGGAGCTCCCCACCCCCCTCCACCACCCGGCTCCTCCCTCCCTCCACCCGGCTTCTCCTGGCCATCTGGCCCCAGCCTTGGTGTCCAGTCTCATCGGGGGTCAGTCACACTGACATACCTGATGAGTGTCGTCCAATCCCCCAAAGATGGAGCTGATTCTATGCAGCCCAAGCTCTGCACCCCTCCCCCAAATCCCACTGTTAGCACAGACTCTCCAGGGAGGCCCAAGGCCCTCCAGACGAACTTATCAGGCAGGAGTTCCCAGGGCCGAGGGGTGACCTGCCAGGAAAAAGGGCAGACCTGTGTCCGGGCAAGGGGAGCCCACAGGGGCTCAGCCGCCTCACAGATGAGCAGGAGGCACAGAGAGGTTGGTTAACCGTCCCAGCCACGGCCAGCACGGGGCAGAGCAGGCAGCCCGTGGCGCCTGTTTGCGGGGCCTTTAACAGCTTCCACCACACAGGCAGGTGGAGACAGGAAGAGGAGGGGGTTTCCGGCTGAACTGTGAGACCTGCTTTCCGACTGAGCCACTTGAGGAAGTAGAAGCTTCCAGAGACAAGACTCATGAGCTACCCAGCAGAGGGACAGAGCGAGAAGAGGAGGCTCCATCGCTCCGGGGGACGCAGTTGCGCACCCGGGAGTGGCCCGGAGGTGACTTGTATCTAACATCAACATCAAATAAACCTGAAAATACGCCTCGCTTTACATTTTCCCCTTCAACTCAGATTCTGAACGTGAGGGAAACGTGTTCCCTGCTCCCTGGGCTTCTGGAATAGGCTGGTCGGCGAGGGCATCCTGATAAGGAGTGGTGGAACGGGAAGTGTCTAGGTAACCAGTGGTCTTGGTTTCCCGCCTAGCCAGACAGGGGCCCAGGAGTCTCCAGGGTGGGGATCTCAGGCAAAAGAGGCTTCCTGACTTCACTTACTCATTCATAACCACCATGAACACCACGGGCCCACTGCCCAAACTAAGACACAGTCCAGTAACTCTAAGTTACCATTAGGTCCCTCGTGAGCTTTCTTCTCCAGCCCGGAGACTGGCATGACTTCCTCCCAAAGCAAGTTGCTTCATGGGTGAGGATACCCAGGTCCACAGATGCTCAGTGAGCAGAAAAGCCACATCTCCCAATTCCCAGCCCCTTGCTCTTGTCAACATGATTTGAGACCCCAAATCCGCCCCGTGTAAGGTAACACGGGAACCGTATCAGATCCCTGATGGCCGTGCCCAGGCCCCCACTGCCCATCTGCTCACGCAGTGCTGGGCACGACGGAGGGCTCCTCTGTCCTCCAGGGCACTGAGCCGGTTCCCTCCCTTTGTGCCCAGTCACTCAGTCGTGTCTGACTCTCTGTGACCCCATGGACTGTAGCCCACCAGGCTCCTCTGTCCATGGGATTCTCCAGGCGAGAGTACCAGAGTGGAATGCCATTTCCTCCTCCAGGGGATCTTCCAACCCAGGGATCAAACCCCGTCCCTTTCATCTCCTGCATTGACAGGCAGGCTCTTTACCACTGCGCCCGCGGAGTCAGGAAGCTGTCCTTCACCCGACATGCTTCTCCTCCATACTTGGCATCAAGCCTTCATGAAGCACGAACATAAGTATTTTTCTAGTAATGCCCTACTTGAAGACATTTGGTGCCACTGTGTGCCACCCTTACCCCCTGTAAAAACTAGTAATACAGCAGCAATGTTGATCTGCCTCCAGTTCTGCAGAATCTGGGATTCCAGGAAGCATGGTCTAGTTCAAAATGCTTGTTTTACAGAGAATGAAACAGACCTAGAGATGGGAAAGCCCCGGATGAAACCAGCAGATGCCGGTCCCCGGCCCATCACACACGTCTAATGAGACCCAGAGCTGTGGCGGGGGGGGGGGTGTCATCCTTTATATTGCCTGCCACTTGTATTCTTTCTAGGTTGTGAATTTTTAAAATATCTCTCTAGGAAAATGAAATACTTGGGACAGGCAATAAGCTTCATATGGAAATATTTTTTAACAAGTGAAAATTAAAATATTTTCAGAGTGAAAGAAAAATTCTCATGGAATTCCCTGGTTTCCCAGCAGTTAGCGTTCGGTGCTTTCCCTGCCAGGGCCCAGGTTCCATCTCTGGTCAGAGAACTAAGATTCCCCCATGCCGCACAGCATGTATAAATAAATAAGTCCCGTATTAAAGTGAAAGTTGTTCAGTCGTGTCCGACTCTTTGCAACCCCATGGACTATACAGTCCATGGAATTCTCCAGGCCAGAATACTGGAGTGGATGGCCTTTCCCTTCTCCAGGGAGTCTTCCCAACCCACGGATCAAACCCAGGTCTCCCGCGTTGCAGGCCGATTCTTTACCAGCTGAGCCACAGGAGAAGCCCAAAATATTACAATCCAAGTTTCTCAGAACATTTGGGAAAAGCATTTCAAACTGTCTTCAGACCATTATCCAGGATGTACCAGAACTGTTCAGTCATTTATAACCACACATTTCCTATTTTTAAAAAAGTACATTTTTCACTCGTTGACCTTGCAAAATTTGAGTACAAAAAAAACCAAACCCAGGCTGCTAAGAGTGAAGATGTGACCTGAGTGAAGACAGTGGAAAGAATTCTGAACAACAGATGTCTGTGCACGTGTGGGTGCTGGGGCCTCAGGGTGCCTGGGACGGTCTCAGCACCCCACGCACAGGGGCCGGCGCTGGCAGGACAGGCCACACCTCCCAGCCATGACCCTGACATCTTCATCCCAGGGACCAGCACCACCACCTCCGCTGGCCAAAGCCAGAAGCCAGCCTGGATGCTCCCTGCACTTGGAGTCTTAAATCCCGGGGGCCATGCCTGTCCATCTGCCTTACCCAAGCTTCGCTCTTGGGCCTCCATCCTCGGCTTCCATCGTCCCCTGGACAGTGTGGCAGCCTTCTCTCCAGAGCATCTTAAATGGTGATCATGCTGGCCTCTTGCTTAAAACCCTTGAGTGATCTCACCAGGCATTTAAAGCCTGAACTCCTTGCTGCGGAAACAAGAGTCTCTGATCCGACTCCTGCCGACCTGTTCCATCACTGGTCTCTGAGTCTTACCTCTTTCCTGCCTCAGGCCCTTTGCACAGGCTGTCATGCCCACGCCATCCCCAAAGTGGCCTGGCCGACTTCTTGTTACTCCATGGGTCTAAAAGGCAATGTCTTTTCCTCAAAGAAGCCTTCTCTGACCACCCTGTCAAATTGGATATCCCCGTTCCTCTCAGCCCACTCCATTTCCTTCAGAGCCCTGATAAAATTTGCAATTTTGTTTCTCAGTTAAGAGCCTCCACCTTAGTTAAGAGCCTCCACTGCTAGACAGGGACCTCACCTGTTTTTCACTGTATGTCACCTGTGCCCAGCTCCGTCCCTAGGATACTCTGCTCACTTGGTCAAGCAAATGAAGGTACAAAGGGCTGGATGTCCGCCCGAGAGGGGCTGTGCACCCAAAGGAGGTGGCCATGGGGAAGAGGACCTTTTGGCCCTCATCCCATTGGTGTTTATGGGATGTGCCAGGCAGCGATGGTGGGGATGAGCAGCACAGACCTCAGCACCAGGGCAGGGAGAGGGCGGGGTTCTGCAGGGGCACCCCATTGGACTCTGCCCACTGAGGGCGGAGAATATTGCAGGAAGCGCTCAGAGACCCAGAGGTGGGAAAGGCCTGAAGTTCCGCTGGAGCTCCGCTATCACCAGAGGGCCAGGGACAGTGATCGCGAAATGAGGGTGTAGACCTGTGCAAGGGCCAGCGGGGTGCAGGCCAGCCCGGGGGCGCCGGGCAACTGAAAAGAGTTCTGCCCAGAGGGGGGTGGCAAGATTAGAGCAGGCATGTGACAGGTAAGCCCTGCAAGTTGACAAGAGCTAGGGCAGGTGGGGGCTCCCGTGCAAGAGTGAGGACCGGCCGGGAGGAGCCAGAGCCGCC
Source organism: Nanger dama (assembly GCA_917880005.1). Classification (NCBI taxonomy): domain Eukaryota; kingdom Metazoa; phylum Chordata; class Mammalia; order Artiodactyla; family Bovidae; genus Nanger; species Nanger dama. The sequence continues at coordinate 3,328,253 of CAKJTW010000063.1, read as the reverse complement.
TGGGGGTGCCATGCTTCTGCTGCCGCTGGGACTCGGGGTGCCCGGTGGAGGAGACCAGGAGTGAAGAAACTCTGGCGTGCCAAGGAGTCAGGCTGGATGGCATAGGGAGGAAGGGCAGTGCCTGCAGAAGGCTGTGCAGGGTCCCCTTGCATAGAGGGCGGCCAGTGTGCCACCCCAGGGGAATGTCCACGTGCTCTTTCTCGGGCTGTGTGCTGACCCAGGAGGCAGCCCAGGGACAGAGACTCAGAGGGCACGTGGCCTGCCCTTTCCTGAGCAGGGCAGAGCTGGAGCCTCATCCCGGCGATGGGAATTCAAACACTGCTCTCATCTGTCACCCACCCCTGCCCACCCGGGCCCTTGACCAGACATGGCAGGCCTGCCAGAAAGAGGGGTAGCAAGGGGACCCAGGGGCTTCCAGGTGGCACTAGTGGTAAAGAACCCACCTACCAATGCAGGAGATGTAAGAGACAGAGGTTCAGTCCCAGGGTCACGAAGATCCCCTGAAGGAGAGCATGGAAACCCTCTCCAGCATTCTTGCCTGGAGAAGCCCATGGGCAGAGGAGCCTGGTGGGCTGCAGTCCACGGGGACGCAGAGTTAGACATGACTGAAGTGACTGGGCCCACACGCATCACGCGAGGAGACGCAGCGCTAAGCGAAGGAAGGGAGGGAGAAACTCACGTAGAGGCACAGGTTTGGGGCAAGTAGATGAAGGAGGCACTCTCTATGCCCTGGATTTCCTCAGGGAATCTGAGTGTGAATGAGGCTGTACTGAAAGTGAGGCCAGTGCTGTGATTCCCTCTGGCCGGACAGGGCGGGAGGCGGGGAGGCCCCACCTCCCACCACCTGCTTGCCCCCTCCTCCAGGAGTGAGGTTTTGTGATTTAGTTTTTGGGCTCCAAATCACTGTGGATGTTGACTGCAGCCATGAAATTAAAAGATGCTAGCTCCTTGGGAAGAAAGCTATGACAAACCTAGACAGTGTATCAAAAAGCAGAGACATCACTTTGCTGAGAAAGGTCCATATAGTCAAAGCTATGGTTTTTGTAGTAGACATGTATGGATGTGAGAGTTGGACCATAAAGAAGGCTGAGCTCGAAGAATTAATGCCTTTGAACAGTGCTGTTGGAGAAGACTCTTGAGAGTCCCTTGGACTGCAAGGAGATCAAACCAGTCAGTCCTAAAGGAAATCAACCCTAAATATTCACTGGAAGGGCTGAAGCTAAAGCGCCAATACTTTGGCCACCTGATGCCAAGAGCCAACTCACTGGAAAAGACCCTGATGCTGGGAAAGATAGAAGGCGGGAGGAGAAGGGGACGACAGAGGATGAGATGGTTGGACGGCATCACCAGCTCAATGGACATGAATTTGAGCAAACTATGGGAGACGGTGAAAGACAGGGAAGTCGGTGTGCTGCAGTCCACGGGGTCACAAAGAGGCGGACACAACTGAGCAACTGGACAACAGAATTAACTCTCCAAGAAGCCTACTCTTTCAACGACGCTACAGGTGATGACCCAGAACTGACAAGAGAAGCTGGCCCTTCTCTCAGTATAAAGGAGGAAAAAGAATCGGTTTCCTCCGGTGGGTCCTCCCTAGGGGTGCATCCCTCTAAGCTCTGAGGAGACAGACCGTACCACTGCCCCGTCCCGATGCCAGAGGACCCATCCACCCACGGCCTCCGAGGCTGGGCTCTAGGGAGGAAAGCGTCCTGCAGCCTGCAGGTTGGGCTGCAACTCCAGTTCCCTCGCCCTCCAGGCTCCCAACTGTGACATGCAGATAATGGTTCAGTCCTTGGAGGTGTTTGGGAGGATTAAAGAGATGATCATTTAAAGCAGGCAGAGGAAGCCAGCAGATGGCACCTGCTATAATTATCCTTGCCCCGTCTCACAGCGAGAAAACAAGGGCTCCGAGAGGGAAGGGGGTCATCCATGGAAAGTCAGCCACCCTGATGGGAGGCGCTGGTCACCACGGAGCTGAGAAAGAAGTCCACATTGCAGTGGGGACAGTTGGGGGTGGGGCTGCACGGCTGGAGGAAAAAGTATCTTCGTTTAATGTTGATGGATATTCAACCTTGTATAACTCTTCAGAAGGGCAGTTGAGTAATATTAAAAATATTTTAAGAACTTCCCTAGTGGTCCAGTGGTTAAGAATTCGCCTGCCAATGCAGGGGACCTGGGTTTGATCCCTGGTCCGGGAAGATCCCACATGCAGTGGGGCAACTAAACCCGAGCACCATAACTACTGAAGCCCACACTCCCTAGAGCCCGCGCTCTGCAAAAAAGAGAGGTCAGCACAAGCAGAAGCCCGAGCACCACTGGAGAGTAGCCCCGCTCACCGCTACTAGAGAAAGACTTCGTGCAGCAACGCCGACCCAGCACAGCCAAAACTAGCTAACTAAATAAAAAGGCTTCACCTTCCAGTGCAGGGGGTACCTTCACCTGGTCAGAGCAGGTAAGAGCTCACATGTCTCCTAGCCAAAAAACTAAAAATAAAACAGAAGCAATACTGTAACAAACTCAAGAAAGACTTTAAAAGCGATTCACATCCCCAAAAAATCTGTAAAAGATCTTTTAACTGTCATGTCTTTCACACTGCAAGTCAGCTTCCAGGCACTTCGCCACCAGGAACGCTTGCACAGGAGAATGATGGCTGCCCGCCTGAGATGGGCACAGCAGCCTTGGTCTCTACAGTGAAAAGCGGTGGAAGCCACAGGAACTCATTCATAAACGAAGGTGCATCCTGGGAACTTACAGCTCCCAGCACATAACGGCTCCGTCCAAACCCCCGGCACGAAGAGACGACGAAACTGCAGCCTGGTTCCTGTGGCACGAGGCTGTGTCCCTAGGAGGACCCCAGGACCCCCTCCCCAATAAAACACCTGCCTGAGAAAGCCAGGGGACTGCCCCAGGAGGATTTTCCCTTTGTTCCATCCGACCCCTGACGACAGGCCCTGACCGCCCTTCTGGAGCGCTAGGAAGGGCCTGCAGTTGTGAGCCTTCCTCTGGCCCTTTAAGGCGGGCGGGTACCTCCTACAGCCCAGGAGTGTCTCTCTCGAGGACCTGAAAGTCATCCCCTTGAAATGGCCTCAGAAGGAAGGATACAGCCCCCATGGGGGGAAAGATTCTGACCCAGTCGCCCCGTCTGGTCTGCACTCACCCAGCCTTGGTGATTTTTCACTTGAACCCCCACCCTCCACACGCCCCTTCCGACTCGCTCATCCTCTCTTTAAAACACCTGTCATCTCTGCACAAGTCAGAATGGAACTCAGCTTTTCCCCTGCAGTCTGGAGTGACTGAATGATACCTGTTTTCACCGCTTTAGCTGATGTCAGCTGTGTTTATCCTCGACCATCCGTAAAATGGAACAGTATGTAAACTTTAATGAAAGTTCTCCAAGCACTTACAGTAGTGCCTGGAACACCTTCAGAGTACTGACTATTATGATTATTATCATTTTTCATCTGTTTGAAAAAGGAATGCATTAGGAGTGTGAACACACAAAGATATATCGAGCCACAGGCCCAAGATGAATATATTTTATGCTTTCAACAGTTCCATAACAGTTTTTAAAATGGACAATGTGTTAAAACTGTATGTTCTCACATGGAAAGTTATTCAAAACATATGTTTAGATGAAACAAGCAAGCTCCAAACCAGTTTGCATAATAGAATCACATTATATGCATACACATATATAGCATCCCAAAATATAACATATATATATATACACATATATAATACTATTGTCTAGTCACTAAATCGTATCTGACTCTTTGCAGCTTCATGGACTGCAGCACGCCATGCTCCTGTGTCCTCCACTGTCTCCCAGACAGTGCTCAAATTCATATATATTATGAATATATGTTATATATAGTGAGTATATATATATGTCTTTGGCAACCTGATGCAGAGTCAACTCATCTTGATTAAAGTGAAAGAGGAGAGTGAAAAAGTTGGCTTAAAGCTCAACATTCAGAAAACAAAGATCATGGCATCCGGTCCCATCACTTCATGGGAAATAGATGGGGAAACAGTGGAAACAGTGTCAGACTTTATTTTGGGGGCTCCAAAATCACTGCAGATGGTGACTGCAGCCATGAAATTAAAAGACACTTACTCCTTGGAAGAAAAGTTATGACCAACCTAGATAGCATATTCAAAAGCAGAGACATTACTTTGCTGACTAAGGTCTGTCTAGTCAAGGCTATGGTTTTTCCTGTGGTCATGTATGGATGTGAGAGTTGGACTGTGAAGAAGGCTGAGTGCCAAAGAATTGATGTTTTTGAACTGTGGTGTTGGAGAAGACTCTTGAGAGTCCCTTGGACTGCAAGGAGATCCAACCAGTCCATTCTGAAGGAGATCAACCCTGGGATTTCTTTGGAAGGAATGATGCTAAAGCTGAAACTCCAGTACTTTGGCCACCTCATGTGAAGAGTTGACTCATTGGAAAAGACTCTGATGCTGGGAAGGATTGGGGGCAGGAGGAGAAGGGGACGACCGAGGATGAGATGGCTGGATGGCATCACGGACTCGATGGATGTGAGTCTGAGTGAATTCCGAGAGATGGTGATGAAAAGGGAGGCCTGGCGTGCTGCAATTCATGGGGTCGCAAAGAGTCGGACACGACTGAGCGACTGAACTGAACTCAACTGAACTGGGAAAGATTGAGAGCAAGAGGAGAAGGGGGATGAGATGGTTGGATAACATCACCGACTCAATGGACATGAGTTTCAGCACGCTCCTAGAGATAGTGAAGGACAGGGAAGCCTGGCGTGCTGCACTCCACGGAGTCCCAGAGTAGGACACAACTCAGCAACTGAACAGCAGCATGTATCATACCATATACTGTATATGTCAGTTTTGCAAAAATTAAATATTCCAAGAGCTTATATATTTCTGGAATACGTGCACTGACCTTACACGTGTACATTCCTGATCTTTTTAAAATCGTGTGTCACCTATCAATGCACCATTTGGAGTCAGCAGGTCACGCTGCCTCTCAGGCCCTTATGCTGACCCGCAGTCTCCCTCCTCACCACCAGAGGGCGCCAGAAGCACCCACAGAGATTTCCCCACCCTTTGGCATATGGAGAAGGCAATGGCAACCCACTGCAGTGTTCTTGCCTGGAGAATCCCAGGGCCGGGGGAGCCTGGTGGGCTGCCGTCTATGGGGTCGCACAGCGTCGGACAAGACCGAAGCGACTTAGCAGCAGCAGCAGCTGGCATATGGGATGCCTGAGCCTCCTCATGCTCAACTGTTTCTACATAATTGCTGGTTAGATGTTGCTGTAAACTGAACACTCTGTGCTTCTTGATGCATTCTCCCAGCATCATACCCTTTAAATGAAATTAAGCTCTTGTGAGATGGAAAAAACACTAACTCGGTTATGTTTCTCTGGCCTAGTCCAGGTCGTGGTGGGCTTTTCTAAGCTGGAAGGGGAGAATGAATTTTTTTTTTTTTTTTTTAAAGTATAGTTGATTTATAATCTTGTGTTAATTTCTGCTGTATTATGCTTCAGTTATACATCTATATTCTTTTTATATTCTTTTCCACTACGGTTTATCACAGGATGTTGGATGTAATTCCCTGGGCTATACAGTGGGACCTTGTTTATTCATTCTATATGTAATAGCTTGCATCTGCTAACCCCAAACGCCCAGTCCGTCCCTCCCCCACCCAGAAGTAATTCTTACTGAGCACCTACAACATGCTGGACTTTCCCTCTGCACACAGCATTTTATCGAATTTTCACAACAGTTAGGTTAGTTTTCTTAATCCCCACTTTTCAGATGAGAATACTGAGATTCTGCGGGATTAAGTGATTGACCCAAGCTCACCAGATAGTCACTAACAGACTCTGAATCCAAACGCAGGCCAGCAGGGTCCTAAGATTTTGCTTTACCCTCTATAAAGTCCTCACTTGTCTCCAAATTTATGAATTTGCTGTTGTTCAATCACTCAGTCGTATCTGACTCTTTGCAACCCCAGGGACTGCAGCACACCAGGCTTAAGAAAATAAATCCAAGGTATATTGGTGGGAGACTCTCAATCAGAACTCAGGTGTCCAGGTGCCCAGAATGTACTCTTGCTAATGCTCTCTCTGCCTTCAGGTATGGTCTGCCCAGCTGGGAGCCGTACCAAGGCCTGGCATAGCTCTCTGACTTGCCATGTTGTTCAAAATTCAAAATGAAAAGCAGTAAAAACAAAAAACCCTCTGTGCCCTCCCTGCCCCAAACCATCCACTTACCCAGTTCCACTCCCCGAGACAAACTTACTTGTTTTTCCAGAGATTATCTTTAATGTTTGTAAATCAATGCTGTTTTATTCAGAGCTGGCTATATCTCTTGGCTATGGTCTCCCCTAAAACCCAAAGACAGTGTCACCCCAAATTTTTATTACTGCTATTCCCAAATTATAAAGACAAAACTCGAGGCCTTGCGATTTGGAGTGAACTGCCCAAGGTCCCATTGGAGAAGGGAATGGCAACCCACTCCAGTACTCTTGCCTGGAAAATCCCATAGACGGAGGAGCCTGGTGGGCTGCAGTCCATGGGGTCACTAAGAGCCGGGCACGACTGGGCGACTTCACTTTCACTTTTCACTCCACTTTCACACATTGGAGAAGGAAATGGCAACCCACTCCAGTGTTCTTGCCTGGAGAATCCCGGGACGGGGGAGCCTGGTGGGCTGCCGTCTATGGGGTCGCACAGAGTCGGACACGACTGAAGCGACTCAGCAGCAGCAGCAGCCGCCCAAGGTCCAGAGCTGGATGACCGAGGGTCTGAACCCAGGGCTGGCTCCCTGACCAGTGAGCGCGAGTCCCACTCTTCCCAGCGTTCCCTTTGTGTCTGTCACTCTCTCCCGCCTCCCTTCCTTCTCTTTCCCCGCTGTAATCACTTCTAAATCCTCACCTAAGTCAAGTGTTGCTCAATCTGAATCACAGGTAGGAGGACCTTAATGATGGTTCCAGCCTCCACACTTTACAGATGGGCAAACTGAGGCCCAGAGAGGCTCCTGCTAATGTTCAGATTTCCACAACCAGCCTTTGTTCAGCTGTTCCCTTTACCACCTCAGTCTGCCCAAATGCCTCCTGCCCTTGAACCGCTCACATGAACAGCCCGCCAGCTCTTCCTGTGAGAGCACCTCGGTTCTGCACTTTCCTCCCAGCGGCCGGCACGTTCCCAGCAACCCTCCAAGGGTCAAAACGCTGGCCCTGCCACCTTCTCTCCTCTCCTGTGACAGCTGGAATCTTACCCATGCTGATCTCCCCTCCACCCTGACTCAGCTATTAGCTATTTATCCTTCAGTCTCAGATCTCCCTGGTGACCCATCCAGAGGCACTCACAACCTATCCCTCAGGTCTAACCTCTCCCATAGAGAGTGAGCTCAATGGGTACAGAGCCTGAGCCCGTCTTGTTCACCACCGTGCCTCCAGGACCTGGCGCTGTGCTCTACCCCTAGACTGGCTGGTTTACCAGCTCAAAGTCGGTTGGAAGAATGAACGGTTGAAACCATCCGCCAGAAAGAAGAGCCTAACTCCACCAGGCAGTTGTGCAATCCAAAGTTGTGTACAGGTAATACCAAGTGTTCCTTTGGAGTAGACTGAGGCGTGTGCACAGGGTAACTGGGAGAAATAACGTTAGGAGAGTCTCTTCCCTCTAATAAGCACCTCTGAACATCTGTGCCAGATTCTATGCTGAGGAAAAAACAACAACAACAACAACGGATGGACTAAGTGGGGCCCCGTTAGTCCTGCGAGGGTTCTTAGCATATAAACCTAATGAAGACCCCCTCCCGCCAACTAACAATCCACAGGAGCTCCTACATGGCCTGCGTGTTAGTCGCTCAGTCGTGTCCGACTCTTTGCGACCCCATGGACTGTAGCCCGCCGGGCTCCTCTGTCCATGAGATTCTCCAGGCAGGAATACTGGAGTGGACTGCCACTTCCTACACGGGCTATCCTGCATATAATCTGAAGGGAGTCCCAGAAAGTCCAGTAAAAGACCCCGGCTTAAGTATCCCTAGTCTAGATGGAACGAGGACCTCAAATCAGGGCTTGGAGCGCGAGCCAGGCCAAGACAAAACAGAGGGCGGAACCCAAGGCTTCGGAGGAGGTCACAGGCACAAGGCCTTTAGGGCCAGGGCAGGGACGGCCACGGGAGGCCCGTAAGTTTTGAGAAACTCGTCCCATTCGCCAGAAACAAGTGAGCCGAGCCAAGGTTTCCGGGCGAGCAGGACCGCAAACCGCAGGCGGGCTCAGAAAGATGACGCGAGCGGCGCGCGAAGACACACGTCCGCCCCGCCCGATGCATTGTGGGGCTCAAAGTCACCAATTGGACACCAGTCTCGCGAGCAAGCGAGACTCACGCAAAGTCGGAGATCTCGGCGAGAGATTCCCGCCCCCTGGCAGGGATGGGCCAATCCCAGGGCGTCCGGTCCCGGGCACGTCACCGCGCTGACGCCGGGGCACGTGCCCGCCGCGGCCGCGACCCGGTAAAGGGCTTCGGGCGGTCTGGAGTCAAGGCGGCTTCCGGCCGGCGAAGCTCGCAGGCTGCCCGGGGAGCCCCGGCGTCCGCACTCCGCCGCCGGGGAGTCCCAACCCTGACGGAACAAGGAGCCCGCCGGAAACGCGGTCCGGCCTTCGGTGCCCTCACCCGTGAGACGGGCCCAGGGCTGCCCCCAGGCCAGGGGAGGTGGGGTGCGTGGAACGCGCCGCTGGCTAGGAAGCGGGGCGAAGGCCGGGCGGGACTCGGCGGCTCCGGAAAGCGGGCGCCCGGTTCCACCAGCACGGGAAGCTAACCGCGGATCACGCGCTGAGCAGAGCCCGCTGTCCTCGTCTGACTTCCGGGGCCAGCCGTCCAGAGTGGGCTTGTGGCGGTGCGAACCGCTTGCTCGCCTTGTGTCGTCTTACTAGGTCTTAGCAGCGGTATGGGGTCGGCGTCGTTGAGGGGCGTCAGTCCTGGCGCCGCACAGCCTGGGCGCGAAGGAGCCAGGTTTGGACCCAGGTGTCCAGCTGCTCAGCCCGCAGTCCTTCCACCAGGTGGCTCCTGCACCCAGAGGAGCGCATGCAGCTGGAGGGGTTCATGCAGCTCCTCCAGAAGGGACTCGGCTCTCGTCGGTGAGAACCCCCTGGCCCCCTTGATGTCCATCGTAGGCCCCGGTGTCTGGAAGACCAGGCTCCTGGTCTTCTGGGAGCATACTCAGGATGCTGGAGGGGCGGGCGGGAGCTGCGTGTTTCACCGTAAAGCGAGGGACGGGCGCTGAGCAGACTAGGCATAGCCACCCCGGGGCCCTTTCCCTAGAGAACCAGAGCCACCTACCGCCACCTTAGGAGGTCTGACCCCCCTCGAGAGGAGGGCTCTGTGACTCATGCGCTCATCACAGCAGCCCCTGCCTCACTTTCTTTCTTAACAGACTTTAAAAGTTTTCGGTTCGCTGCAAAGAGTAAAGGGGTACCTATGTTACACCTCATGCCACCACCACACACAGCACAATTTCCTTTGTTATTGATATCTTATGTTATTATCTCCTTTGTTACTAACATCTTAACGTGGTTGCTGCGTTTGCTACAATTGATTTAACGGTATAGACTGGTCATTGTTAACTAGAGTCCACAGCTTGTTCAGTTTCTTCCTTTGTTCCCCAGTATGTTTCTTCTGCGTCAGGATCCCGCCCAGAATACTGCATCACGTGTGGTTGTCCACCTGACTTTTTCATTGTGAAGGCGCAGTATTGAGAGATGAGGTTAAAGAAGCGTGTACTTGCTGGACTTCTTGGCTTCAAGTCCGAGTAAATGCTTGGGGCGGAAGCAGCTGCTGGGGGCTGCGTTCTGGTGTTGTGTGTGACAAGTGACAGCTGAGGGGGCACTGGGTTCTGGGGAAAGGCAGGGCTCCGAGGAGTTCCTTCCTTCCAGAGCAGCGCCTCCGGCTGGGGTGACGGGGAGTTATTGTTTAGAGCAGAAATTTTCTGTTGGATGTGGTTGGACACGACTGACACGACTCAGCAGCAGCAGCGATGGTTGCCACTGACTGCACACTTAAAATGCTTCATTTTCTGTATGAGTGCGCGCATGCTGAGTCATTTCAGTCGTGTCCAGCTCTGTGCGACCCTGTGGGCTGCAGCTCTCTGACCGTGGGGTTCTCCAGGTGAGAACACTGGCCTGGGTTGCTGTGCCCTCCTCCAGGGGATCTTCCCGACCCAGGGATCGAACCTGTGTCTTTTCTATCGACCTGCATGGGCAGGTGGATTCTTTACCACTAGCGCCACCTGGGAAGCCCCAGATTTACGTATATTTTACCACTTTTTTTGTTTAAGCTGAAGAAATAAATATGCAATTTAAACAAGATATCTGGTCTTAGCTTTTCAATAAGGGAAACCTATATGTATATGCTTCAAAACTAAACAGAGTGTGCCCAGAAGGCCCTACATTCCTCCCAGACCTGGGATCAGGGCTCAGTGCAGACTGGGCTCCAGCACTGCCCTCGCTGTTCCTGTTAACAGTAGCACTAACAGGAGCTGCTCTGAGTGACCTCTCACTGCTCCAGCAGCTTTACCGCCTTATCTCACATATTCCTCACGGAGCTGCCGGAGCAGTTACGTTCATTAGCTTCATGTAAAGAAGGGGAAGATGGCACAGAGAAGTTAGGGGACTCACCCAAGGTCACACAGCTGGTAATGGCAGCACCAGGATCCTATCAGAGCCAGGACGTGCTCACCCCCCCCACCCCCACCCCACCGTCATGCCAACCTCACATTCCAAACCCCTCCAAAGGCAGCTTAGTAGCGAGAGAAAGGTATCCATCAAGCCTGCGAGCGAGGCAGGTGGATGTCTGCGGAGTCCTCATCTGGTCGAAGTGAGGACTATCAGCAGAGCCGCTGGTTGCCAGCTGTGCAGAACTCAGCCCGCTTTACGGAGCGCCGGGGTCTGCTCTGCGCTGGTGGCTCCGTGCATCGCCTGTAGGTCTCTAGCCCCACACTGGCTCGATGTCAGTGTTCCACCAAAACAAGCCATAGCCAAATCAGGGCTTGGAGCGCGAGCCAGGCCAAGACAAACCTCCCCGCCCCTAGAGAGTCACGCGGCTTTTGCAAAAATCTCACATTCTGTGGAAAAGTCCTGTCCTTAAGCTTTGTTTAGCATAGGGATTCCCAACCTCACTTGATCCCAGAGGCCCATTTTCAACGTACAACCAGCCCTCACCCTCCAGGTTGTGGTGCAGTTTCTCCAGACAATACTGGGCAACGTGCTTCTAAACACAGCGTCTCACGTCTTCATGGGCAAGGAACAGACAGAGTGCTTAAATAGCTTAACCACGGCCCCTTCTTGCTCAACTTAGAAAATAAATACAAAATTGCTTAGGATAGAGAAACAGCAATTGTCAGACTTAAAGAAGGCTGACTGGCAGTGCAGAGAATTCCAGCATCTACTGGAGTCAAGGAAATAGTGTGTGTTTGCTGATGAATCACTACATCCTGTCACTTTCAGGGCAAAATTGGGGTTTATCTTGTCAATAACATTGTGGACATGTCCACTCTGCCTTCATGCTGAAAAGGGACCGTTGCACTGAGGTTTGACAAAGTCCCACCTAGAAGGACGCCATGCCGTGTGCTCTGCACCTCGCCAGGTAGGGAGTCCCGCTGGAAATTTGGGGCAGGGGGCTGTACAACGCTTCCGTCCCTTGAAGTAAAGGAGGAGACTTTTGTCAAAGTGAACAATTGGATGCTTAACCCTCCAAGCAGATACTTGGATGACCATGCTGTCACTCTAGGCCAGTGATCACTGTTCTACAGATGGAAAGTGGAGGCTCAGAGAGTGGCTGCTGGGGGATATTTGGGAGAGGGAGGGAGCAATGGCAGCCCCTCTGTGCTTGGTGCTACATTAGAGACTGGGGGGTGGGGGAGATAGCCCACACTGTCTTGATGGTTAAAAGGCTCTAGACACGTGCAGTATCACCTGAGTTTGAGCTCTTCCTATGCGTCTTGTTACCTATGAGATCTTAAGCAGATTACTTCTGCCTTCAACTATTGCCCTGTCTTCAAACTGCAGTGATAATAAGCTATCTCACTAATGTTGTGGACGTCAGATAAAGCCATCAGGTCAGGCTAGCTCATGACGGTACACGCCGTGCTTTTCAGAGGCATGACTCCCTAGCCACAAACGTGTGTGCAGTCCATTCCACCGGTTCCATTTTCTGTAACAGCCTGATTTCTGACCCCAGTTCCCATCCCATGATTCCACGGGCTGGCACATCACAGGAGTCCGTTCCAGAGTTCTGCGCCTCCCTGAGTCAGGACTCCCACAGGAACAGGGCCTGGGCGGAAGGGGGGCGGGGGGTGGCAGGGGTGGGTGTGAGATGAGACCTGCTGGCCACTCCTCACCCACCCACACCAGTCACTGCAGCCCCTGGATCCCATGCCACAGCGCTGCACCCAGCCTCAAGGGCTGCTTTGGTGAGCCTGTCGGGGATCCTGCCCCTGAGCACACCCCCCTGCATTGCTCTCTGGGGGCCGGTGGGCCGCAGGCCTGGGACCCCCTCCCCACCTCTCCCCGCAGCCCAGGATACCTCATCACCCACCGCTTCTCCAGGACACTTTGCCCACAAAGGAGACTCCAGTTCTTCCTTCCTTTTCCTCACATCCTTGTCTGGGACTTAGGGGGAAAACCGAAGTCTGAAAGACCCACAGGCCGCTTCCGCTTTCAGTCCTGCACCATGGGGCCCAGGCTGGCTCCTGCCTGCAGGGGGCGAAGGAGCAGGAAGAGGGAAGGAAAGTGACAAGGTAGGTGGCCCCTGCTTACACAGCTCCACAGGCACAGAGCTTAGTTCCCGAGGGCCAAATGACAGCAGTCCCTGGAGGGCCCGGCTATCAGTCACTCGGTGTGCTAACGAGAGACTGCCTCAGGTACAGATGCGCGGCGGGCCATCAGCCTGCACCAGCCCTTCATGCCGCTGCCTTCAGAGTCTTGCCCACTCAGTCCCTGCACAGCCCGCAAAGTGTGCATTCTTGTTGCCTTCTGTGATAAACCCGCTTAACATGTTATAGGTGGTCCAGTGGCTAAGACTGCATGCTCCGCAATGCAAAGGGGCCTGGGTTTAATCCCTGGGTGCAAACTAGATCTCACAATGAAGAGCCGCCTGCCCTAAAGAACCCACATGCTTCCGTGAAGACCGAAGGTCCCACCTGCAGCAACTAAGACCTGACCTAAAAATAGATAAAGTAAAATAAATAAAAATTTTAAACTGTATCCCTGACACAGGGAGTTGGCCGAAAGCTGGAAGTGCAGGAAAGGTACCAAAACTGCTAGCTCAAAGTGAACCAGCTTTCCCAGGCGGCTCTAGGGGTGAGGCGCCTGCCTGCCTGCCAGTGCAGGAGACAGAAGCAAGGCGGTTCAATCCCTGGGTCGAGGAAGTGACTTAGCATGCATGTGACAATTCTAGAAGGAAGAACTGGTGGGAGATGTGGATTGCGCTGCTGCTCCAGGACCAGAAGTGTGCGGCTGAGGCACCTGGTGAGCGAGGAGGAGGAAGGCTCTGAGGAAGTGGCGCCAACAAAGCCTTCACGGTAAGGAAGGCAGAGAGGTGTCAGGTCATTAACGTGCAAAGGCGCGCCCGACGCTGGTCCAGATCTAGAGGGGCCGTGGCAGAGAAAAATCGCTTGTTCCCTATTGTCAGTTATACAATGAGGAGAGGGCAAGCACTGTTCAGACTACTCCTGATAAGTTTTCCTTAAAATTGTGGTTAAAGACACGTACTGGAAAATCCACTTCCAAGTATACAGTTCTGGGGCATTAAGTCGACCCACACTTGTAAAAAGTCAGACCACTTCAGGAATTTGTCACCCTTGTGCAAAACTGTGCTCACCTTCTCTGCATCTTTCCAATTTTAGTATCTGTGTGACCTTTGTACAAATAAATAGAGCACTCTAATTCTCAGTCCTTCTAGTGTTTTAAGTTAGAATGTGCTAGAATAATGTTAGTTGTGCTATTTCTTATTTCCCTATGCAATTAAAACCAAGAAGAAAACTGTTAACGTTTGAAGGTCATAAAACAATCACACTTTCCCCACTGATTTCTTTCCCTACCGCTTGTTCTTTAAACAATTTCTACTGGGATCAAGTTCACATAACATAAAATCCACCACCTCACCCACTTTAAAGGTGCGCTTCAGTGGATGTTAGCGCATTGGTGGCATCCTGCACGCCTCCCCCAGCCGCTGACTCAGTGGTTCTGCGCGTGTTCGCCTTGGGGCGGTCATTCTCAGAGTCCCATGCCACCTTGCCAATCAAGGACTGCCTTACTTCAAAATATCACCCTCTCACGGACAGATCAGCGCAGTCATTCCTGCGGCCTCAGCGCTCTGGGCCCCTGGTCCCCAGCTGGGAGTCCTGCCTGCACCACCGTCCATCCCCGTCATTTTCAGTGAGGTATGCAATCTCTCCGAGCCTTGGTTTCCTCAGCTGTCAGTTAGGGATAATCACGCATTTGTTCACTCAGTAAATATTCACAATCCCAGCTCTGTGCTGAGCTTGTTCCAGGAGCTGGAGATACGAAACCTGGGCACCTGATGGAGCTCCTACTCTGAGCAAGGTGTGCCCAGGGGACACTTTCTGTCACCAAACTGATGAGAAGGCACTGCCCCTGGAAGAGAGCTGTTGGCATCTGCGCTTTAAAAAAAAAAACTTTATAATTAGGAAGAGATATAGAGCTACCTGCTTTATCTTTATCATTAGGTAGTAGTTCAAGGTTTCCACTATCAGCAGAGTTCCTTGAGTCAAATCCACTCTCTGCAGTCAGCCAGCTCTCCCTTCCCAGCACTTCTCCTGAGGGCGTCCCATTACCCAGCAAGCTTTTTGTATATTTTGAATTATGTTGATGCCTCATCACCTGATGCACTGGGGTCTTGTTCTTCAAGAAGAAGAAACTGGTGAAAGCCAGGAATCATAACCTTTTATCATTGGAGTGTCTGCACCCTTAAACAACTTATTTTAATTTAAACTCTATAAAAGAAAAATATATTTACATATAAAAGTATATTCATGTATTTGCCAATTTTACTGGATACATAGCTTCTTTCAACCCTCATTTAACTCATTATCTATTTGCAGAGGTAGGAACACTAAAGAAAATAAAGAGCCTGCATTTCCCAGACTCTCTTGCAGCTAGGATTCTGTGGGACATAAGGTTTTACCAATTAAACATATCCATGCAAGCCTTGGGGGTAATCTTTCCAAGGAGACTAGGGCAGCGGGGGCAAGCAGACTCTGGCAGGCGTGTGTGCGGCACTAGCTGGGCCCAAGCCCCACTGCCTGGCCGCCTGCTTCGTGGTGTGGGTGATCAGACAGGAATGAGCTCTGACTTCTGGGTGACTGCTGTAGTGGCGGGGCATAAAGCACAGGCCTGGATCAGCCCCTGATGTCTGTGCCTCTCTGTAAGCACTCAGCTCCCGCCACAAAATCCCTTTGTACTTAAAGTACCTGGAGTGGGTTGTTTCCTGGCCTGAACACTGAATGAGTCCACATGGCTTTTAAGGGAAGCCTGGAGCCTTTGGTTTAGGGAAGATGCCAATCAAATGCCTCCCTATCTTCCGTGCACAGTCCACACCTGTGATAGATTGCGTATAATTTCTTGGTTTCTTCAGTGTGAGAGCTGAAAGGCACTGCGTTAGCAGCTGATACACAGAATCCTAGAAGTTTATGATTTTGCCAGTGTCTTATCTGAGTTGAATATAATTCAACAGTATTTTTAGGGACTTGCTGTTATCCCGTCCTCCAAAAAAATCCAACTTCAACACATTTCACTGCTTACTGCAGCATTTCATTTCCCCTCCTGGGAGTTTACACATTCTTGTCCAGTGACATCACGCTTGGCCATGTGACTTGCTTCAACCAATGAACCATGAGAGGAAGTGACATGTGTCATTTCTGAGCAGAAACCTAAGAGCCAGCATGTGGTTCTCTCCAGAGTTCATTCCTTCTGGCATAAAACAGGTGCTCTGGCCTGAGTATTTGTGACCCCTGCCCCAGGGGACATGCTGAAGCCCCAGCCCTCAAGCTGATGGTATTTGGACAGGAGGCCTTTGGGAGGGAATTAATTCATGAGAGTGAATTCCTCATGAATGAGATTAGTGCCCTTATAAACAAACACATGAATTCCTGTGTGGTCTCGTGGTTAGGGCTCAGTGCTTTCACTGCCATGACCCGGGTTCCATCCCTGCTTGGGGAACTAAGACCCCACAAGCCATGTGGCCAAAAAAAAGAAACACTACGAAGATGATTTCTCTCTTTGCTCTGTAAGGACACAGCGAGAAGGTAGCCATCTGTAAACCAAGAAGACAGTCCTTGCCAGAACCCAAGCATGCTGCACCCTCAAACCCAGACTCCCAGCCTCCAGAACTGTGAAAAATAAACATTTGTTGGTTAAGCCCCCAGTCAGTGTATTCTGTTACAGCAGCCAGAACTGGCCCCACCACAGACAGTGCTCCAGATAAACGTTGCTCCATCAGCCTGAATCTCAGCCCCGGTGGACACGTATCTGGGGCAAGAATGAGCCTTCACTGTTCCAGCCACTGAGATTTGTGAGTCATCTGTCCCGGCAGTACAGCCCGCCTCCGGTGACTGGAACGGTTATCCCTGCTCTCCCTGGGCTTGTGTGCTGCTGTCTGCTCCACTGGGTTCTGTGACTGTGGTGTGGAGATCATCTCATCAGCCTCCCCCTGGGCTCAATAAAAAACTAAAAACAGCTACTATATGACCTAGAAATCCCACTCCTGGGCATGTATCTGGAGAAAAGGATGCTTCAAAAGACACACACACCCAGTGTTCACTGCAGCACAATTTACAACAGCCCAGACACAGAACCAACCTAAATGTCCACGGCAGAGAAACAGACAAAGGAGCTGTGGCACACATATGCAATGGACTAGCACTCAGGCGAAAAAAAGGGTGAAATGACGCCATCAGCAGTATGGGTGGACGCAGCAATGACTGCGCGAAGTGAAGCAAGTCAGAGAGAGACAGAGATCACATGAGATCACTTATGTGAGGACTTTAAAAATTGGTAGGGCTTTCCCTGGTGGCTCAGTGGTAAAAAATCTGCTCGTCAATGCAGGAGATACAGGTTCAATCCCTGATCCTGGAAGATCCTACATGCCTCGGAGCAACCAAGCCCATGAGCTGTAAGTACTGAGCCTGTGCACTAGAGCCCAGGGACCACACCCATGGAAGCACGAGTGACCTAGAGCCGAGCTCCACAAAGAGAGAAGCCAGCACAGTGACAATCCTGGGCACCAGAACTAGAAAGGAGCGCCCATCAGCCGCAGCCAGAGAAAGCCTGTGCGCAGCAGTGGAATTCAAAAATAAATAAAATTATTTTTAAAAATTGGTACAAATGAACTTATTTACAAGACACACAGAGACTCACAAGCATAGGAAACAAACTTACAGTGGTTACCAATGTGGAAAGGAGTGGGGAGGGATGAATTAAGAGTTTGGGAATTGTAGAATAAAGTATTAAAAAAATAAAAATTTAAAAAAAGAGTTTGGGATTAACATTCACACACTACTATATATAAAATAATCAACGAGGACCTACTCATTAGTGGGCTATACTCCGATACAAAATGAAAAGTTTAATTAAAAAATAAAGACTGTATAGCACAGGGAGCTCCACTCAATATTCTGTAATAACCTACATGGGGAAAAATCTGGATAAGAATAGATATAGCTGAATCCTTTTGCTGTACACCTGAAACTACCACAACACAGTAAATCAGCTATACTCCGATATAAAATTAAACAAACAAAAAAAAAAACAAATTGCTACCTGGTCCTAATACTTATTGCTGACACAAAGGGATGGAACAGGAAGAGGGCGCGGAGCAGGAGCTTCTATCTGAGGAAGCATGAATCACCTTCCAGGAAGGAAATCCCAGGAAACCGACAAGAGACGTAGCCTGGTGCCTGCGTCCCTCAGCTCGTGGCCCAGGAAACTCTCCACGAGGGTCGGGAGGTGGACTCGCGCCGCCTGCACCTGCAGCGTCTGCTGCAGGCATCAGAGGCCCGGAAGACGGCGCTCCCTCTGCAGGCCCCGCTTAGTGACGAGACTGCATCCATGCCAGTATCCAAGTGAATCACCTGCCGCAGCGCGATGCTGAAGGCAGTGCGGTGGCACTCCCAAGGGAGCTGCCAAAGTTCACGTCTTCGCGCCTCAATGGGCTTCCCGGGTGACTCCGCGGTAAAGAGCCCGCCTGCGATACAGGAGACGGGTTCAATCCCTGGGTCAGGAAGATCTGCTGGAGACAGAAATGGTGACCCCCTCCAGTATTTTTGCCTGGAAAATTCCATGGACAGAGGAGCATGGTGGGCTACAGTCCATGGGGTCGCAAAGAGTCGGACACGACTGAGCAAGCAGGCAGGCAGGCCTGTGGCACAGCAGACACCGAGGTCTCCGGCTCACTCTGCTTTGCAGAGGACACGGTGACAGGCTTGCAGTGGGGTGATCTGTCCCACGGCCACCGGAAGTCTCAGACAGCTTCATTTTCTGCAGATGGGTGCCTAGCTTCCTTCCAGCCCAGTCTCGAAGCTTCCACGGTGCAGGATTCAGTGTTCTGGTCATATGAAGACGCTGTCTCTGGAATAGTGGCGCCCTCATTTCCCTAGGGCTGCTGTAGGAAATCCCCACACATTGGGTGGTTACAACAAGAGAAATGTGCTCGCACCCGGTTCTGAAGTCTAGACATCCGAAACCCAGGTGTGGGCAGGTTGGCTCCCTCTGGAGGGAGGGGCGTCTGCTCCGGGCCCCTCCTGGCTCCTGGTAATGGCCAGCAGCCCTTGGCTTATGGACACATTGTCCCAGTCTCTGCCTCCATGGTCACATGGCATCCATCCTGTGTGTGTCTGTGTATCTGGGTCCAAATTTCCCTCTTCTCATAAGGACACCAGGCACTGGATTTAGGGCCCACGCTAATCCAGAATGACCTCACCTCAACTTGATTACATCTGCAAAGACTCTATATCGAAATATGGTCACATGAGGTTCCAGGGGTCAGGACGTCAACATATCTTTCAGGGGGACATAGTTCAGCCCACAAGTGGCCTCTCAAATCCCCAGACAGCCCACCAAGTGACTCTTGATAAAGATACATCAAGAAATTTATGTTTGGGTTGCCCCTTCCCAAAGTCTTGAGGAAATGAAGGAAGGCACTGTGGGGGGCTTCCCTGGCAGTCCAGTGGCTGAGACGTTCATTTCCAATGCAGGGGCCCAGGTTTGATCCCTGGTCAGGGAACTAGATCCCACATGCTGCAACTAAGACCCAGCGCAGCCAAATAAATTTTTAAAAAATATTTTTTAAGAAATGCGTCATGGGCACCATTTCAACCACGGATGGAGCTAAGCTCCAAAGACCTTGAATGACATAGAGTGAAGATCAGAGTGTGTGTGTGCGACAGGAGGGGTGCTTAGTGCATGTCTATAGCATCAGGGAAAGGTCATGACCAACTCTTTACAAATCGGCTGCAATTTCTCTGCTGGAAATGAGAGCTTACAGTGAGTGCTGTGGGATTCGTGATCTCCAAAGAAGATTTAGCTTTGAGACCAGGGATCAGGCTTGATCACTCAAGAGCGTTTCTGGTGCAGAGTTTTATTAAAGTGAAAAAGAGAGAAAGCTTTTGACACAGACGTCAGAAGGGGGAGGAGAGTGCACCCTCTTGCTAGTTTCAGCAAGCTGTCTTATGTCTGTTCAGTTCAGTTCAGTTCAGTTCAGTCGCTCAGTCGTGTCCAACTCTTTGCGACCCCATGAATCGCAGCATGCCAGGCCTCCCTGTCCATCACCATCTCCCGGAGTTCACTCAGACTCACGTCCATCGAGTCAGTGATGCCATCCAGCCATCTCATCCTCGGTCGTTCCCTTCTCCTCCTGCCCCCAATCCCTCCCAGCATCAGAGTCTTTTCCAATGAGTCAACTCTTCACATGAGGTGGCCAAAGTACTGGAGTTTCCCCTTTAGCATCATTCCTTCCAAAGAAATCCCAGAGCTGATCTCCTTCAGAATGGACTGGTTGGGTCTCCTTGCAGTCCAAGGGACTCTCAAGAGTCTTTTCCAACACCAAAGTTCAAAAGCATCAATTCTTCGGTGCTCAGCCTTCTTCACAGTCCAACTCTCACATTCATACATGACCACTGGAAAAACCATAGCCTTGACTCGATGGAAAAACCATAGCCTGTTGCTCATAACTTTTGTTCCAAGGAGTAAGCATCTTTTAATTTCATGGCTGCAGTCACCATCTGCAGTGATTTAGAGCCTAGAAAAATAAAGTCTGACACTGTTTCCACTGTTTCCCCATCTATTTCCTACGAAGTGATGGGACCAGATGCCATGATCTTTGTTTTCTGAATGTTGAGCTTTAAGCCAACTTTTTCACTCTCCTCTTTCACTTTCATCAAGAGGCTTTTAGTTCCTCTTCACTTTCTGCCATAAGGGTGGTGTCATCTGCATATCTGAGGTTATTGATATTTCTCCCGGCAATCTTGATTCCAGCTTGTGTTTCTTCCAGTCCAGCGTTTCTCATGATGTACTCTGCATAGAAGTTAAATAAGCAGGGTGACAATATACAGCCTTGACATACTCCTTTTCCTATTTGGAACCAGTGTGTTGTTCCATGTCCAGTTCCAACTGTTGCTTCCTGATCTGCATACAGATTTCTCAAGAGGCAGGTCAGGTGGTCTGGTATTCCCATCTCTTTCAGAATTGTCCACAGTTTCTTGTGATCCACACAGTCAAAGGCTTTGGCATAGTCAATAAAGCAGAAATAGATGTTTTTCTGGAACTCTCTTGCTTTTTCCATGATCCAGCAGATGTTGGCAATTTGATCTCTGGTTCCTCTGCCTTTTCTGAAACCAACTTGAACATCAGAAAGTTTGCGGTTCACATACTGCTGAAGCCTGACTTGGAGAGAACTATTAATCAGATAAGAGAGACAACTCAAGGCTGAAGGAGTTCACCAGGCGCCTCTCCAAAAAATGCATTTTTGAGGTAGGATGGCACGAGGTGTGTCATCCCCCAGCCATAAAACAATTGATATGAATACTGGTTTGTTGAGCTATTGTTAGCCCAAGGTTTGAGAAAAGAAAAAAAAGTTAGTCCTAGGTCCATTTTGAAGAAAGGCAAACTCTAAAGCAAATACATAGTTTCATTAACATACCTTAAGAAAAATATTTCCATAAGAAGAAGACATTTGGTTAGCTCAAGGTTTGAAAAAAGTTCTGGTGGAACCAGGTGTCGTCATGGCAACACAGAATTTTAAGAGACACTGGCAGTCTATTTCCAGGAGACCCCTGGCCTTCTGCCTGTTACACTCTCAGTAATAGGTGCTGAGTCATACTTTTAAAAATCTTCTGTTTTTTTAGAATCACCTTGTAATTCACCCGGAAGGAACAGAAGTACTCAATTTCCTCAGGCCTCGAAGACTCCCTCCTCACTCACGGTGAGCAAAATGCAGTTCCAGGCACTGGCATGCCCTCCGTTTCAGCGTTAACCAGAGCAAGCCCTGCACTACGTGGAATCACATTCTAGCTGGGGGCGCAGACCCTGAGCAAGAATTGCAAGTATATCTCATATAGAGAAACATGCTCCAAAAGAAAATGGAGCAATTAATACAGGGGCGAGCAGTGGAGGTGTTATTTTGAAGGCTCCTCTAAAGGGTCCCAATTTAGTGGAGAAGGGAAGGAGCGAGCCCTTTAGCATCCTGGAGGAATATTTTTTATTTTTAAAAATGTTTAATTGAAATATAGTTGATTTACACTGCTGTTAGTTTCAGGTAGACAGCAAAGTGATTCAGTTATAAGGGCATCAAGCCAGTCAACCCTACAAGAAATCAATCCCAAATATCCCGAATATGGAAGGGCTGATAAACCCTGATGCTATTAAAGACTGAAGGCAGGAGGAGAAGGGGACAACAGAGGATGAGATGGTTGGATGGCATCACCGACTCGATGGACATGAGTTTGAACAAGCTCCAGGAGATGGTGATGGATAGGGAAGCTTGGCGTGCTGCAGTCCATGGGGTCACAAAGAGTCAGACACGGCGGAGGGACTGAACTGAACTGAACTGAAAGGACGGAAAAGAGCTCACACTGACACTGATCCAGAGAAAGACGAGAGAACATGCTGACATCAGAAAAAGTACATTTCAGAGCAAATGATTCCACTAGGAAGAGGAGAGGCATTTCATAGTGTACAAGGAATCAAGTCATGAAAAGGTCACAACCATGTGAAATGTTTATGTGTCTAATAACAGAGTTGCAACAGACAGGAATCAAAAACAGATTGAGCTGGGTAGAGAGAGACAATCACACAGTTATACGCCGAAAGTGCAATACATCTCTCAATAGGACGAGCAGCACAGATATAGTCTTAACACTTCAGCCAAGCTGGATGGATAGGCATTTTCTGGAACATTCCATGTGACAACAGCGGGTGTGACTCCTAAGGTTGGGGGAGTCACCGTGAACATTTGTACTGAGTGCCACAGGACATCCCAAGGCGGGGGGGTCATCCGTGTACAGAGGTACTGAGTGTCACAGGACATCCCAAGGCGAGGGGTCATCCGTGCACAGAGGTACTGAGTGTCACAGGACATCCCAAGGCGGGGGCTCATCCGTGCACAGAGGTACTGAGTGTCACAGGACATCCCAAGGTGGGGGTCATCCGTGTACAGAGGTACTGAGTGCCACAGGACATCCCAAAGTGGGGGGTAATCCGTGTACAGAGGTACTGAGTATCACAGTACATCCCAAGGTTGGAGGTCACCGTGCACAGAGGTACTGAGTGTCACAGGGCTCAGGGGTGTTAGCAGGACACACAAGACCCGCTGTGTGCACAGCACCCAAGGGTCAAGAAAGAGGAGGACCCAGAAGGGGTCAGTGGATTTGCCCACGTGCAGACCATCTGGCGGCCTTCACCACCGGCACTTGCCAGGGAGTGGGGTGGGGAGCTGGCCGAGAGGCAGCCCCAGCTACGCTCATTTACAAGGAGTTTTGCTGAAAAGCATGAGCCATGCTGGCAGGAAGTGTGGCAGGGGTGTCTCTTCTTTCCAAAGAAAGGGTGCATTGGAGAAGGCTGGACACGGTTGAGAAGAGTCCAGGAGGGAGAGAAGAACATTTGAGGGCAGGGAGAATTTCAGAGGCATGTCCAGGAGATGGGCTCCAGCGCCCCCAGGGAGCGGTAGCCTTGGCTGGGAACACAGACGTTCTCAGGTAAGAGAAGGGGCTGGGTCCCTCCAGAGAGGAGCCGCCAGGGCGGCGGGGAAGCGTCTCAGAGGGCCTGGGGCTCAGCAGAGAGACTGAATTGCCTGCTTTAGAGGCAAATTTCCCCAACTTTACCAGTGGGCGGTGGGATGCAGGCAGCACCACCGGCGGGCATTCCCCGCTGGTCAGTGCCGTTGCTCACTTGGCGGCTCTGGATCGGTCGCCCGGGTGACCTTGGGAAGGTGAGCCTGGAGGCGTTCCCGGGATGGACCCGGCCAGCAGGCGGGGAGGAAGCCCCGGGCGGGAGACGGCTCCGGGTGCGGGTCCCCCGCGTCACCGCTAAAGGGCGCCACGACACCGCCCTGCTCCTTCGAGGCGCTCCCCCTCGGCGCCCCGACCTCGCCAGGAGCCCGGGGAGCTTCCAGCCTCGCCCCGAGGCTCGCTAGGTAGACTAGGCGCCGAGACAGAAAAGGGGGTGGAGGCTGGGACAAGCGTCATCAGAGAGAGTCCTGCAGCCCGGGGAGCGACCGGTGGGTGGGAGTCCGCGCCGGCGCCGGGATGCCGCCGCCGGCTCTCGCAGCCGGGGGAGGTGCCACACCCAACGTGCGCCCTGTGGACCGGCCGCCGCTGCCACCCGGCCCCGTTCCCCGGGCGTGAAGCCTTCGTTTCACAGCCATCAATCAACCACGCGCCCATGTGGGTCCAGGCCCTGCTGGTGCTGGGAACGGGCCGTGAAATGAATGAATGAATGAATGTGCGAGCCCAGTGTGGAATTTCCCCAGAGGAGAGGAAGGCCCCAGACACAGAAGGTGCTGGGCCAGCCGGGCTTGGGCTGAGAGCTCAGTGTGGTGCAGGGTCGGGAGAAGGAGGGGAAAGGAGAGTGGGGCTGAGAGCGAGTCCCCAGCTTAGATCCGAGGAGCCATCCGGTGCAGTCCAAGAGGGCGGGGAATGGCCATCCCAATTTCAGATAAAATACAAGTGGCCCAGCAGCCACTCCCATCCCCCATCATTTTAGAAAGGATTCTCTCGCCAGCACCCACTGCCCACTGCCAACAGAAAGCAGATTCTACTATGGACAGGAGAAAGCGGAGATGGGGGAGACGGGAGAGGCCACTTCTGGACGGAGGGCGCACCTCCACAGAGTCAGCTTCCCAGGAAGTCCTGCGCTAGGAGACCAAGGCAGCATCTCACAAAAATATCCCCTCCCGTCAGCCTGGGGCAGTCTAGCCAGTCCTCAGAACAAGGAGTTTACAGTGCCTGGCACTCAGTCAACACCGACAGTTCTTACTATGTACTTATTAAACAGCAAAAAAAGTGGAAGTCGCGACCGACTCTTTGCGACCCCATGGACTATACAGTCAGTCCATGGAATTCTCCAGGGAGAATACTGGAGTGGATAGCGGTTCCCTTCTCCAGGGGACCTTCCCAACCCAGATCAAACCCAGGTCTCCCGCATTGCAGGCAGATTCTTTACCAATTGAACTATCAGGGAAACATCCTTGGAAAACAGAGATGCAAGCACATTTGATCAATGTATGGCTCCTGATTACTCAGGTTCCTCTGATTTTCATCCTTTTAGAAGTAACACTTGACTTTGAAGCCATCAGACACACAGGGTTGCACATCTGGAGCCTGATACTCTGTGGCCCTGGCTTGGAGCCAGGCTGCAGACGTTTGAGTCCCATGGAGGCCCAAGTGGCTGCATCTCCTGGGTGGTGCTGATTCACCCTGCAGGCTGCAAGCAGCCTCCCTCCATCTGCCAGGTCACTGCTGGGTTTCTGGGGCTCAAATGGTGTGTAGTCAATTCAGGGTTCACTAACCTGAGCCTAACAGATCCTCTTCCATCCCAGTTCCTACCCCAAAGGACACAAGGCAGGGAGCAACCCTCGGCAGAGTGCCTGCTGATGACGCACTGTCAGTGACAGCTGTCGGTGGCATTTCTGTTTTTCGTTACCCTTATGATGATGGCACAGACTCACTATAGGTGCTTTAGCTCTCCCCAGGAACATTGGTTAGGTCTGTTCAGGCATATGATACAAGAGTGGACTGGTGTGAAATAAGACAGACAGAGGACCAATATTATATGATAGTACTTCTGTGGAATCTAAAAAAACATTATACAAATGAACTTATTTACAAAGCAGAAATAGACTCACAGACATAGAAAACAAATTTATGGTTACCAAAGGGAATAGCAGGGTGGGGTGAAAGTGTTAGTCGTTCAGTTGTGTCTGACTTTTTGTGACCCCATGGACTGTGTATCCCACCAGGCACCTCTGTCCATGGAATTTTCCAGGCAAGAATACTGGAGTGGGTAGCCATTCCCTTCTCCAGAGCATCTTCCAATTCCATGATTGAACCTGGGTCTCCTACCTTTACCATCTGAGCCACCAGGGAAGCCTAGTGGGGTGGGGTAGGGGAGACAAATTAGGAGTTTGGAACTGATATATACACATTACTGTATAATGTATGTATACATTATACTATATAATGTAATATATACATTACTGTATATAAATCAGGCAAACAACAAGGATCTACTGCATAGCACAGGGAACTACACTCAGTATCTTGTAATAACCTATAATGGACAAGAATTGGAAACAAAAAATAGATATGTATACATATATATACACACACACATACATATGTGTGTGTGTGTGTATATACCTTGCTATACACTTACTCAACACTGTAAATCAACTATACTTCAATTTAAAAATTCCACACACAAAAAGAATGCACTGATGGTGGTCAGGAGGAGGATGGGCTATTAATCTGTCCCCTCTTCCATGAGCTGCTTGAAGAATCATCTGACAGTCTTCATGTTCCAGCAGCTCCTGGGACTTGGCACCTGGTAATTGAGCAAGAATAGGCATACTGTATGTTTCCCAGTTTTCCAAAGATGATTTGGGGAAATCGAATCAGCCCATCTTCATTCCACCAATCAGGACTTAGCTCTCTGACTGTGCATTTTGATACAAAAATAGGGCCTTTGACTTCCCCTTCTCCACCCAACTTAAAAGTGAGTTGAGTTTGAACTTTCAAAAGCCAATTAACACTCCATATAATAACTGTCACTTCTAAGCCAAGAACTGAGCAGCATGGATTCTGGCCCTTAAGTCATCGCGGTGTACCAGAGGAGGTCCAGGCAGCTAGGAGCCGGAGGCAGCCGCACTGAGCGGGCACTGCAACCCCTACCTTACCTGGTGTGGATCCCGAGGCTAAGACCCTCGGAAGGGCAGTGCCAGCTCGGGATGCTAGGGAAGCATCACCGTTCTACGCGGATGCTCTCATGGAGGTGTCTCTCTTGGACCTCGGGGCCTCCTGGGGGGAATCATTTTGCCATTAGCAACCCGGACACACAACAGCTTGGCTTCACCCCACCGTTCAAGTGTCACCTCCTGTGGCTTTCCTGTAGATCTCTCCTGCAGTCAGGCCCCTGTCTTTGCAGAAGCTGGTAGGTGCCTGCGCTGGGACTGTCCCCTCCCGAACTCCCTCCTTCCGGCCTAGCAATGTGACACTCCCCCCGCCCCCTCTCCTCCCCCTCTGAAAAAGATCTCCACTCTCCCTATGTGTGTTCTAAAACACAGAAAGCTATGTTTTAGCTCGACACATCGTAGTCATTCATTCGTTCAAAGAAAGAGCAAGAGTTAAGGGTTTAGAACAACATCGAGCAAGAGATAAGTGCTCTAAACGCGGTAACTGGTTAACACCATTCATTTATGCACTCATTCATTCATTCATCCATTCAACATTGTTGTAGGGTCTCAGGCTCTGTGCTGCTCGCTGAGGCCGCAGCAGTGAAGACAGAACGTAGTCTCTGACCACCCCGCCCCGCGCCCCACCAAGTTCCCACCTTCAGGGCTTGAGGTGCGGGGACGACGGGGGCTCCGCCCAGCGCTGGAACTACGAGTCCCAGAAGGCCGCGCGGTGGCGCCGCCGAGGTCGCCTGCGCGCGTGCGCGACGCCATGTCCTAGGCGCCGCGCGAGGCGCCAGTGGCTGCGGCTGGCGGCGCGCGACGGCGTGACGCAGGCGGCGCACGAGGCGTGGCCGCGGCGGGCGGGGCGGGGACGGCGGGCGGTGGCCTTTAGGGCGGAGCCGGCTCCGCTCTCCCTCAGTCGGCCGCGGGTAGCGGACGGTCGGCCCGCGTCGCCCGTTTCTCTCGCGCGCCGGCTCGCTAGCTCGCTCTCTCGCCGGGTCGCGGCCGCCTCCTCAGCGCTGCGCGCGGGTCCCGAGCGCGGCGCCATGTCGGAGCCCGGGGGCGGCGGCGAGGACGGCTCGGCTGGCCTGGAGGTGTCGGCGGTGCAGAACGTGGCCGACGTGTCGGTGCTGCAGAAGCACCTGCGCAAGCTGGTGCCGCTGCTGCTGGAGGACGGCGGCGAGGCCCCGGCCGCGCTCGAGGCGGCGCTGGAGGAGAAGAGCGCCCTGGAGCAGATGCGCAAGTTCCTCTCGGATCCGCAGGTGCACACGGTCCTGGTGGAGCGCTCCACGCTCAAAGGTGCGGGGCCCGCAGCCGTCGGGGGGCGCCCGCCCCGGGGAGGGAGACCCGCGGGGACAATGGGCTCGCTTTTGTCTGCTCGGCCTCTCAAGATGGCCGAGTTGGGTGGAGACGGCGTCTCCCGGGCTGAGCGCGGGCGGAGGCCGCATCCCGGCCTCCGCTGTCACATGAGCTCTTCGGTTTCGGTTTGTGTCCAGGCCGGGCCGGCCTCGGGAGGGACCCCGCAGGCCGGCCTGGATTGTGGTCCCTTCGGTCGCCAGGATGTAGGGGAGGGCCCGGCGGACCCCCGCTCCATGTACGGAGGCCCGGGCAGGGACCGTGGCAGCTTCGCTTGCCCCGCGGGGCTTCCCGTGTGCTGGGTTGGACAGCGCACGCAGCTCGGCCTCTTGGGCCTCATGCTGTCCCCTGCCGAGGCGAGGTGCATCTCCTGATACTTCATACTCGAGAAAACTTGAAGCCCGGCTGAAACGACTGGTCCAAGGTCACACAGCTAATCCTCCCGAGACTGGACCCAGCATCTCAAGTTTCCAGTCCGCTTGTTTTCATTCAGACATACCTTGTATTTGTGGAATACTCTCTGGTGGCTCAGACGGTGAAGCGTCTTCCTGCAATGCAGGAGACCCGGGTTCGATCTCTGGGTGGGGACGATCCTTTGGAGAAGGGAATGGCAACCCACTCCAGTATTCTTGCCTGGGAAAACTCATGGACAGAGGAGTCTGGCAGGTTACAGTCCATAGGGTCACAAAGAGTTGGATACGACTGAGTGACTTCACTTTCTTTTAAGATGATCCTAACGATGACCCAGCGGTCTTTGAATCTATTGGGTTGGTTGGAAACTTCCTTCGGGTCTTTCCCTAACATCTTATGGATGTTGGGCACGTTTTACCATCTTCAAAGGAAAGGATTCGGGTTAGGCACCGTGCTTGCTTTGGCAGTAGGTATACTGAAACAGGTTAGGCACGCAGTGGAGGGGGACAGGGCGAAAGGTTTGCATATTCCAGCGGTCTCCTCCCGCAGTGAACTCCCTAAAGCGGGGCGGGACTCCTCTTGGGAGGGGAGCTAGCCTTCCTCGAGGATTTCCCCTGGATGCTCTGAGATCTTTTGTAGCCAGTGGCCCGTGGGTCTTGACAGTTCAGTATGGGTGTGGCCGGGTGCATCCAGGAACCGAGAGGATGAGGACCAGGTAAATAATTCTAGCTTAGTGCCGAGGATGGGGCATTGTCTGGAAGTGCTGGGGGACAAGCTTCTTGTAATCTCAAAAAGCTGTGCTGTCTGCCTCATGGTCCTGTTCCCTGCCCCCTCCCCTAGACTTAGAGTTGTTTCAGATAATGTGTTTCTTTCAAAGACTTTCCTTACTCAGGAGATGCTTCATTGTAGCATTGGTCTCTGCCGAGGGTCAGCTAGGGGAAAGAGAATTTTTCTTAGATCCACAGAGAATGTTCAAAGCCAATAAGCCATCCAGGCATATTTTATGTTATATGAATATTAATGTTGTTTAGGGTTTTCTTTTCTGTTTGAGATTGTTTTCCCACATGGAAACCAACAGTGTTTGAAAAGCTTTTTTGAACTCATTTCCTTTTTTGTTCTTTTAAAGTATATGATCTCAATAGAAAATTAAACAGATAATTAAAATCACCTGGAATCCTTCGACCTAGATATGACCACAGTCAGCCTTTTAGTGTCTGTCTTTGTGGTGGTTTTCAGTGAACATACGTTGTTTTATTAAAATACATTTTAATCTGTGTTGTTACTGTATTTTGAGTGGCTTGACCTTAGCTAATCCTTGATCATATTTTCATTGCACTGTTTGTGTATTTAAATCAGTGATTTCTACATTAGGTCTTGGTTTCTTTTTATGGAAAAATAAACTGTAGGTTTTGTTCTTTGCTTCTAGGGTTCTCTTTGGTGGTTCAGTTTACTCAACATCTTAGGACTGAACTTTGCTAAAATTATTGGAGGATAACCCTATATCTGTTGAATGCTTTCTGGTGCAAATCACCTCTGTTTTCTTGATGGTACATTTTCTCCTTTTAGGATCCAGGCATCCGAATCTTGGCTCCATAATGACTTGCACTTTTGAACATTGACTAAGGAATGAGACTGTCTAAAATTGAAATCCTACCTCATTCATATATTTATAAGTCCCATAAGCATTTATAGTAATTCAATCAGTCTGTAGCTTATTTTTCACTTACAGAAATCTGAGGAAAATCATGTGGCCCCATAAGTCTAATTAGCATCCTGGGTGCACTGGCGTAATTTAGACACAAGCCTAGGCCCAGGTCGCTTAGTAGAAAGACTATCTGTCTTCCGGGTGTTTTTTTGAGTTAATGTTGCCGTTTGCTCCTTTAAGCAAATAAGAACATCCAGTAATTTACAGTGGAAAAGTAGGCTTCCATTATAATGTTGAGAACAAATCTGAGTGGTTTAAACTGATTAAAGACCACCACCTAGATTGAAGTCATGTCATTTATTTAGTGAATTTTTACTTTATCTTCCCCTCACATGCCCCCATTTTTTTATGGAAAGAATTTTCTAAACATATAATTGAATATAAAAGCATTTTTGGTACTGAAGATGGATCTGTTTCTTTCTCTTTTTTGACTGCTGCCTTTAGCTGTGAACTTTCTTGGTAAAGCACAGCACTCCTTGCAGTGTAGAATAAAGGTGGTGAGTTTAGCAGTTTGTTTTGGAGGCTGCCCCGTGTGGTCTGCAGCACCTCAGCTCCCCAGTCAGGACTGAGCCCCTGCCCCTGCAGTTGGGGCGGTGAGTCCTAACCACTGCACCACCAGGGAAGTTCCTGTCAATTTTATTTTGATAGCGGGGAGTTGATGGGAAAGGGAAGGTTAAATTGTGGCTCCTCGATGTAAAAAGAGAAGTCTCCCTGTGGAGAAGTGTTTCTTCATAGCGTACTTTTGAAAGTCTGACCAGGTAGCTGAACGTTACGTGATGGGCATTGTACAGCGGCGGCGACATTTCTGTAGCGTTTTTGACCTGATGCGGTTTTGTTTGAGTTCCATCTCCAGCAGAGGTTGGGTGGTGACGGCGGGGAAGGTGAGGATGCTCTGGCGTGCAGCTGCTGGAGCTGGTGGTCCCAGGGCTTGTCTGCGGCCAGGCTGGGAGCTGGTGCTGTGGGGCTCCGCTCCTGCTGTGCTCCACTCAGGTGTCTTAGCCTTGGATGAGGCTGGAAACGGTGGCTGCCTTTAGTCCATACTTAGCCTAAACTTGGAATTTTCGTTTTCCTGACAGACGTAGTTGAGGCGGTTCTACCTCTGCTTCGTTAGTGCAGAGCTGGCTAGCAACCGGAGTATGAAAGCAAGCTCGAGGTTTTACAGGACTCGCCCTCCTAGAGGTGCAGTGGTGTGGAAAGACTTACGGGGCCTCACTGTCCTTGCGGGCCCTCGGGCGGTCACAGCGGGCTGCCGTGGGGTGAGTTTGGATGGGCAGTGCTTCATAGCAAGTGGAATTCGTGTACAGGAGAGGAAAAACAGTCATCACTCCTTTTTGAAAAGCTAAAAACAAATGGAAATTTCGTCTGCAGAGTATCCGGCTGGAAGCAGCGGGAAAGAGGTAGCCCAGCCCACTGGGCCCTGAGTGAGGAGACCGAACCACAGGCTTTAAGGCCCAGCGAGGAGCAGGATGCTTTGAGGAGGGTTCTGAAACCTGAAAACAATTTCTCTGTTCAGTTCCTTGGTATCCATTAAAAAGGGTGTTCGTCTTTATTTACCTCATAGAGGTTCTTTTCACTTAGTATGAGCCTTAAAAGCATTCAGGCTCTTAGGCATTACTGACTGATTCATTTTTCTGGAAGTGTCAAAATGAGCCCCAGACTTCCCTAAGGTACAAGGGGAACGTGCGGTTTAACCCTCCTTTCATAGTCCCAATGGTGTTGAGTGAAGAGGCTCAGGACTCCCCCGAGAGTGTCACAGCCTCTGCACAGGACACAGCGTGGACCTGGGGATGACTGGAGAAGGTACCAGGGACGTGAAGGGGAAGAGCCGGAGTGGCCACTGGAGGAGAGCGGGGGAGGATATGTGTGCTCGCGATTGACCACAATGCTCTGCGATTAGCAGCATGCTGGGATTTTAAAAGGAAAAGACAACGACACGCAACAAGGACTCTGGCCAAAGAAGACCTTGATTGCTTGGCTGCGAAGAGGCTTGCCCTGCAGCTGGAGAACGTTGGGAGGGGACGGTGAGCGCAGGAGTGGCCACGGGCAGGCCAGCCTGGCCTGGCCTGTCCACCAGCCTGCGCACATGCGCCCCCTCTACCTGGGAGAGGCGGCGTGCGTCCTAGAGGAGGTGAGCATGGCTCTGCTTGTGTTTCATTCAGCAAGGTGTATGCTCACCTAAGTCACAGTGTGATGGTAGAAACCATTTGTGGTTTGAAATACAGTCATCTTTCAAAAGAGTATACACAGAGTAGTGCTCAAAGACATTTTGAACATCTCGAGAAGTTTTGATAGACTCTCAGAAGTTAACCAGAGAGATGACCACAGGCCTCTGTAATGTGTATCAGGGTGGCTGGCAGCAGAGGAATTCGTGAGGCGGGCCCAGCGCGGTGGGCTGGTGTTCCGGTTCCATACGTGTGTTAACAGGCAGCACTGTCTGTTGTGCGTTCACCAGTGACTGTAGCATCAGTAGGAAACTGGCTCAGACTTTACGGCAAGTGGAATATTACCTGGAAAACATGCAGACTGTGTTTGTCTCTGTCTCTAACACTGCAGGATTGACAGTCTCTGTTAGGAATCAGCTAGTGTCTTTCTCTCCTCCAAACAGTTTTTTTTTTTTTTAAATGTTTCTGCAGACGTAAAATTACTGTTCTTTGGAATATGTAATAATTTATGAAGAGGCAGGAAAGTTTAAATTGCTTGGCCGTTTACAAAACAAGGTCCTGAGTTCTCCATAATGGCACTCAGACCCACTCTGGCTTCATGTGGTCCTTGTGTTTATGGGGAACAGGGTTAAAAAGCCTAATTCAAAATGTAGTCTTCAGCTGCTTACTGATGACTTCCAGCAGTTACTGTCATCGGAGGCAGTTCAAGTTTAGCGGAGCCTTGGAGGACACCTTGCACACCCTTGTCTGAGGGTGATGTCATGGGGCGTGCCTCCTGCTGCAATGCAGTGTGATCCCAGGGTGGGCTGGGCGGGCCCTGCAGAGCCGTCCTGAGAAGGAGACACAGACGGAGCCGGCTGTGACTCACCTCCTGGCCTCCTGCCCGCCTCCTTTAACCCCATTCGCAGCGTGCGGGCAACATGGTTAGATGCTGAGTCCAGTCGGCATGCTTGATTTCATTTATATAGAGGATGATGCTTTGTCCAGGAGGAAGAAATTATTCAAAGTTGTTAACTGTATTTTTAATTATGTCAGTAATTTCCTTTGGTAATTATTTTCTGTTTATTGTTGGAGTGTTATTTTAATAACATGTATTTTATGTAACCCATAGAAGAACATTACTGAAAGCTTCAAAAATTGAGGGAAAAAAATATTTCATAATCCCACCACCCTGACAGCTGCTTTAGTTTGGGAGTATTTCCTTATATTCTTTGTGCTCGCGTTTTACAGACTGCAGTTACGTATTTGCTTGGTTTCAGGCAGTATGATTTATCTGTTGTTATGTCCACATTTCAGTAGTTAGAAAACTTGATTGGTGTGGGGTTGTTTATTTTTTTAGGTAGTTGGTAATGTTTCAAAAACAGCTAGGAAGTCCAGGCACACTAGAATCTTCTGCCGCTCACTTCTCCTTCCTGAAGATATACCAAAAACAACATTTTGGAAGAGTTACTCTCTTATTGATTAACATACCAATATTTTCTGTGCTTTTAGTGGAATTTTGTATGTCTCATCTTAAAGCTAAAGAAGCAAACAGCTTCTGCTCATAGTTTTCATCGTCTGTAGAACCTTGTAGACCATCTAGTTTAGTACCCAGCCCCTTTCTGGCGCTGCTTTTACATTTAGGGATTTGAAGCTGAGGGGAAGAAAGACACCTTTCCCAAGATCGTTTCGTTGAGTCTGCTGCCTTTGCTACCACACCATGACTTAGAAGTAAAGGCAAATCACATGTACCAAGTTAGACTAATTCTTCCATATTTATTCTTCCTAATGCAGTTATTCCACGTAGTATGTTGTTGCAGAGATAATTTAACTAGAGGGTATATGCATTTAGTCAATTAGTGCTAGGTCTAGAGATCTGGATTACTTCCTTATATTTTTTTCAATTTTGATTTTTAACTCTCTACAAATTTTATTCACGTTCATCTTGAGTTATTGTGGTGTTACATTCCAGTAAGCTTTTTAAAATCCCTGCTGCATTCATAGGTTGACCGCAGAGCAGGCTCTGAAAGTGCTGTAAGGGCAGAGGGGAAGGCCAGGCGAACACCCCCTTGAGACCCTGGGGGTGTTTCTTGGCAGCAGTTTTCTTGATGGAGGGAGGAGGGGCAAGCTGTCGACCCCGTGAGGACCCCAGGTTTGGAATCAGACTTCTGCATCATTCCTTTGTCGCTTTCTGGTCACGTGTTTGAAGGCAGCTTACTTACATACTTTGCTTGGAACAGAAGGATAACAGTCGTCATGCCACCCCGGCAGGGTTGTCGTGAGGTTAAGCGTATGATACGCTTGACGTAATGCCTGTCACGTAGAGGGTGCTGAGTAGACAGCCTAGCAGAATACCCTAGGGTGGGGGAGGTGGGGGTGGCCTGCATGTCAGGAGCTCCCGGGATGGGACCGCTGGGATGGGGGTGGGGGAACCTGGCCTTGGTGCGCAGACACCACCGGCATTGCCTGAGGCCAGGCCTGCTCCAGGCATCTGTGCAGTAAGTCCTTCAACTGCCCAGGCGTGCCAGCGCACCCCAGTTTACAAACAAGGAAGCAGAGAGGCCGGGGAGTTAAGCACCTTGCCCGGGATCACACTGCAAATAAGCGCCTGGATCCGTCAGCACTGAAAAAAAAACGGGTGGAAGGGAAAATTAGGTCGAGCCACATCACATGGGGTGTAAGTGCCAGGTTGGGGATGGGGTGAGGCTCATCAGGCTCTGAGCAGTTGATAAATTCAATTAAAAATTGAAATATTGACTTGAATTTGAGATAATGTCTATTATGATTTGCAGAGGATGTCGGTGATGAAGGAGAAGAAGAAAAAGAATTTATTTCCTATAACATCAACATAGACATTCACTACGGAGTTAAGTCCAATAGGTGAGTAGTGTGAATATGCCATTATTTTGGACTATAAAACTTGTGAGAATTAAAGGTAAATCCTAATCAAGTCAGAGTTACCAAGAAAACACTCAAAGATTTCTGCTGTTTAATTCAGTTTCTTGTCTTCGATTTTATCTACTCAAATTAAGAGGATTTCCAAGTCAGTATAAAATTAAAGTATTTTAACTGCCATGTCAGGACATTAGTCCTTGAGCCACAGTATATTAATATTAACGTGTCTAATAATGCTCTGAGATTGTATCTGTGTCTTTATCACTATAGATAGGTGGCGCACATTCACAGGCGCAGCTCTGACTCTTGCCAGGCTGAATCCCTGAAGACAGCAATACTAGTTCAGATATAGCATCCTTAACACACGTTACCAGACTTCCTACCTTTTAAAAAGATTGCGCCAATTTTTATTCTAGTAGACTTATTGAAATTCAAATACATAAATGTTTATTTTGCATTGGCTTTTTAAAACTTGTTAGTTTGAATAATTTCAAGCTTACCAGAGTTGCCTGGACAGCATATGGCACCTCCCAGAGAGCAGTTAGCCTTTCCCATGTCTGCATTGTCATTTTTCTCCAGAGCTGTCTGATAGTGAGTTATCCACAGGCTGCCCCTTTGTCCCTAAACATTCTGCAGCCATTTCTTAAGAATAGCCACATCGTTGCTCACAGCCTCAGTTCAGTTCAGTCGCTCAGTCGTGTCCGACTCCTTGCAACTCCATGAATCGCAGCACGCCAGGCCTCCCTGTTCATTTCCATCTCCCGGAGTTCACTCAGACTCACGTCCATCGAGTCCGTGATGCCATCCAGCCATCTCATCCTCTGTCGTTCCCTTCTCCTCCTGCCCCCAATCCCTCCCAGCATCAGAGTCTTTTCCAGTGAGTCAAGTCTTCGCATGAGGCGGCCAAAGTACTAGACCTTCAGCTTTAGCATCATTCCTTCCAAAGAAATCCCAGGGCTGATCTCCTTCAGAATGGACTGGTTGGATCTCCTTGAAGTCCAAGGGACTCTCAAGAGTCTTCTCCAACACCACAGTTCAAAAGCATCGATTCTTCGGTGCTCAGCCGTCTTCACAGTCCAACTCTCACATCCATACATGACCACTGGAAAAACCATAGCTTTGACTAGACAGACCTTAGTCGGCAAAGTAATGTCTCTGCTTTTGAATATGCTGTCTAGGTTGGTCATAACTTTTCTTCCAAGGAGTAAGCGTCTTTTAATTTCATGGCTGCAGTCACCATCTGCAGTGATTTTAGAGACCCCAAAAACAAAGTCTGACACTGTTTCCACTGTTTCCCCATCTATTTCCCATGAAGTGATGGGACCAGATGCCATGATCTTCATTTCCTGAATGTTGAGCTTTAAGCCAACTTTTTCACTCTCCTCTTTCACTTTCATCAAGAGGCTTTTTAGCTCCTCTTCACTTTCTGCCATAAGGGTGATGTCATCTGCATATCTCATATCTGAGGTTTTTGATATTTCTCCTGGCAGTCTTGATTCCAGTTTGTGTTTCTTCCAGCCCAGCGTTTCTCATGTTGTATTCTGCATAGAAGTTAAATAAGCAGGGTGACAATATACAGCCTTGACATACTCCTTTTCCTATTTGGAACCAGTGTGTTGTTCCATGTCCAGTTCCAACTGTTGCTTCCTGACCTGCATACAGGTTTCTCAAGAGGCAGGTTAGGTGGTTTGGTATTCCCATCTCT
Source organism: Nanger dama (assembly GCA_917880005.1). Taxonomy (NCBI): domain Eukaryota; kingdom Metazoa; phylum Chordata; class Mammalia; order Artiodactyla; family Bovidae; genus Nanger; species Nanger dama. Next base: position 3,291,602 of record CAKJTW010000063.1, on the reverse strand, counting down.
TTCAGAATTATCCACAGTTTATTGTGATCCACACAGTCAAAGCCTTTGGCACAGTCAAAGGCTTCAGCATAAAGCAGAAGTAGATGTTTTTCTGGAACTCTCTTGCTTTTTCCATGATCCAGCAAATGTTGGCAATTTGATCTCTGGTTCCTCTGCCTTTTCTGAAGCCAGCTTGAACATCAGGAAGTTCATGGTTCATGTATTGCTGAAGCCTGGCTTGGAGAATTTTGAGCATTACTTTACTAGCATGTGAGATGAGTGCAATTGTGCGGTAGTTTGAGCATTTTTGGCATGGCCTTTCTTTGGAATTGGAATGAAAACTGACCTTTTCCAGTCCTGTGGCCACTGCTGAGTTTTCCAAATTTGCTGGCATATTGAGTGCAGCACGTTCACAGCATCATCTTTCAGGATTTGAAACAGCTCAACTGGAAGTCCATCACCTCCACTAGCTTTGTTCGTAGTGATGCTTTCTAAGGCCCACTTGACTTCACATTCCAAGATGTCTGGCTCTAGATGAGTGATCACATCATCATGATTATCTGGGTCGTGAAGATCTTTTTGTACAGTTCTTCCGTGTATTCTTGCCACCTCTTCTTAATATCTTCTGCTTCTGTTAAGTCCAGACCATTTCTGTCCTTTATCGAGCCCATCTTTGCATAAAATGTTCCCTTGGTATCTCCAATTTTCTTGAAGAGATCTCTAGTCTTTCCCATTCTGTTGTTTTCCTCTATTTCTTTGCATTGATCGCTGAAGAAGGCTTTCTTATCTCTTCTTGCTATTCTTTGAAACTCTGCATTCAGATGCTTATATCTTTCCTTTTCTCCTTTGCTTTTCGCCTCTCTTCTTTTCACAGCCATTTGTAATTTTCAAATTGCTGAAATTTTAGAACAATTTACTCTGGGTACAGTGCATACTCGTATTTTCTCAGTACTGCCCCTTGCAGTATTTCTCCCATGATCCAGAATCCAGTTCTGTGTCTTTGATGACACTGGTGTCTCTGCTGAGCACAGCCCAGTAGTTTGATGGGGTGCCCTTGCCCTGGATCTGTCTGCTGCTTCTCCATGGTGACGTTCAAGTTGTGCATTTTTGGCAGGAATACTGCTGTGACTGTGCTCCTTCTCAGCGTGTCACAGCAGGAGCCTCATGGATTTTTTTAGAGTAATAGGAAGTCTTGTGTCTAAAGTCCATATACATAATACGAGAACTGGAAAATTCAGATACTGCTTCCCTTGAAGCTGTTGCTTCAGCCACCTTTGAGCACCTGTTATGTACCAGATAACAGCAGTGGGTGTGCAAAGGAATAAAACATCACTCCTGTTCCGAAGAGGTTCACAGTCTTTGGGGAGGAAGTGGCAGATGCACAACTGGCTGTCTCACTCGGCAGAGTCTTAGGGGCGCAGAGGACTGTGAGACCTGGGGGGCCGCTGCTGCTTAGGGAAGGCCCCATAGGAGAAGCGACGCTGGAGTTGGGTTTGGAAGGTTGACTTGGAATTTCAGTAGTTGAATATAGGTTTCTTAAGCAACTAGAGAAAAACACATGCTGTTTAGAGAACGGGTCATGTAGTTTACAGGGTATCTTAAGTTGGGTATGGGGTGCATGGCAGGAGATGAGACTGGAAGAGTTGGTTTAGGCTGGGTGTAAGGGCCTGGAATGTTCCCTCATCACTTTAACCTGCAGGTGACTTTTGTTATGGTCAAGCTTACATGTGATTCAGTATCATGAATGAATAGGACAGATTATAATGAGATCAAATGTAAGTTCTTCACGGCTTGTAGCTTGCAGTTGCTAGGGAGGTTAGTTTTCGTGAGGACAAGATTATGAACTCAACCTCCATTTGAGACAAATTAACTTGGCCTTGTTTCATGGTCACGTGTTATAACCTTAACCTTGATTCCATAGTTCTCACATAGATGAATAAAGAAAGAGAAGCAGTGTATTTCACTATTAGAAAAGCAACAATTTATTCTTAACATGATTTTAAAATTAAAACATTCAAATGGGTTTTTAATTTGTGTGCACCACAGAGAAGTCTGTAGTCATGAAGGCTGATGAGGAACGAAACTGTTCTAATATTTTCTTTTCCTTTCTTTTAGCTTGGCGTTCATTAAACGAACTCCAGTGATTGATGCAGACAAGCCAGTGTCTTCCCAGCTCCGAGTCCTCACGCTCAGTGAAGACTCACCATATGAAACCTTGCACTCTTTCATCAGCAATGCAGTGGCTCCTTTTTTTAAGTCCTATATCAGGGAGTCTGGCAAGGCCGACAGGTAAAAACCAGTTTTCCTTCGTTCGTCTGAATGTCATACTTTCCTTACTGTTCGGAACACGCCTTGGAGAGAGTGGTGCAGTGTTCAGAAATCGGGAGGTAAAGCTAGTGAACCTAGGGGGCGTGAGTCTGTTGCATAATGTGCAGCATCAATATGTGACAGGCCTGGAATAGCAGAGCCCCTGTGGAGACGACAGCACACCACAACTTGAGACGTTCTTTGTCTTTTAAGGGACGGTGATAAAATGGCTCCTTCAGTTGAGAAAAAGATTGCCGAGCTTGAAATGGGACTCCTGCACCTGCAGCAGAATATTGAGATTCCAGAGATCAGCCTGCCCATTCATCCGATTATTACAAATGTTGCAAAGCAGTGTTATGAGCGTGGAGAAAAGCCGAAAGTTACAGACTTTGGAGATAAGGTTGAAGACCCGACCTTCCTCAATCAGTTACAATCTGGAGTTAACCGCTGGATCCGCGAAATCCAAAAGGTAAGAGCACGGTATTGAAAGTATCATGTAAAATGCTTTACTCTTTAATATCTGTGAGAAAACCAGTACGAATTCTTGTGAAGGAGGTGAATTCTGTAATGCCTTTGGCTCTCCCTCCCGTTGGTCCTGGGAGTGCTCGGTGGAGGACTAATGTCGGCCCGCATGGAGCGGTCAGGGTACCGTGTGACATGGTTAAGTACCAACCGTGAGACAGCCTTAATCTCAGCTGTCTCAGTCCTTTGGTTCCAAACTAAACCACTTTTTGTACAAGGAAGGAAATCTACTTGAAATATTGGCCCTAAATTTTAATGCGCAGATTTAGTTAATGATATTTTTCTACCTTTGTTTAAATGCTGAGTATTCTTGAATGTTACTTTGTATTTAAGGTGACCAAACTTGATCGAGATCCAGCCTCAGGAACTGCCTTACAGGAAATCAGTTTTTGGCTAAACTTGGAACGTGCGTTATACCGCATCCAGGAGAAACGAGAGAGCCCGGAAGTTCTCCTGACTCTGGACATCTTGAAGCATGGCAAGCGATTCCATGCCACCGTCAGCTTTGACACTGACACAGGTAAGGACGAGAGCTTGGCGCTCAGAGGCGGATGCAGCGCGCTCTCGGCCCGGGCTTGTGATGAAAAGGAAGAGAAGCACTGTCTCTTCTGACCGCTTACTCCTTTGCATCTTACCTCATCTTTCCCCAGCTCTAGGTGGTGGAAATGATCTTCCCACCTACCTCCCTTTCCCTTTAGGGCTTTCAAGACCAGGAGCCAGTTTCTAGGCCTGAGTATAGGGAGCCCTGGGGGCTCCCCCTCCTGTTTCTCAGTTACTTGGTTCCCTGAATAGGCTGTGCTTCTTTCAGTGTAAAGTTAAGCGTGCTTTTGACAGTCCAAGCAGGAGCGTGGTTTACGTCAAGCAGAAGTTCTTCCCCACAGGGCTGCGGAAGGAGAGCTGGGCAGTACTTTCTCTTCTGCTACTTACCTGCCCCCCCGCATTCTCCGCCCTCTTCCCTGTTCCGAACCGTTGTCCAGATGAAGGTGGTTTCTGAATGCACAGCAGGGGGTGCCGTTAAATGAGCAGGGGCCAGGCGCACAGATGTGGAGTGCTGGCCGTGGCCAGACCGTGCTCTCCGCCAGAGACACGTCAGAACCAGTTATCCGGGACAGCAGTCGTCGTGGTGTTCTTTTCCTTCCCCTCCCGAAAAGGTTGTGGTGCCTGCATTTTAAATGTTAGAGGAAACCTTTTCAGTTCCTATGACCACATTTCATATACTCACTAAGACACGGACATTCACTAGTACTGAAATGTATACCTTGAATTTTTTTAATGCCTCTGAAACCTTTATTTCTTTCCTAATAGATGGCTTTTAAAAAAATCTTACGGCAGAGGAAGGTTTTTTTTTTGTTGTTGTTGTTGTTGTTTTTTGGAAGTTTTTTTAAAAAAAAACCCAAGACCCAGGTTTTTCTGTGATCCATGTCTATAATACACTCCCGTAACTTGAGCCATGTGGATAAAACTTAAATTTCAGTGTTCTTGATGCTGATAAAATTCAAGTTTTACAAAACGAATGTAGTATTACTAGAATGCTTAGATTGTATAGAAAGCAAACAAAGATGACATCCCTGGGACTACCACTCACAGCCTGCGGAGTATGCGTGACTGACAGTGTACAGTATACAGCCAGCATACAGTATACTGACTGACACTCTTCAAAAGCAAAATTGAGACCGCACTGGGGTCACCTGTTAATAACATTGTTTTTTTCAAACAGCACAATTTCTGTGTTTACTAAATCTTTTGCAGCATCAAAATCTTCCATTGTGAGGATGTATTCTAGTTTACCTAACTAGTATTGGGTTCGCCAAAAGTTCATTTTGGTTTTCCATAAGATCTTATGGAACAAACTTTTTGGCCAACTCAATATTTAAACCTAGAAGGAATACTCTTTTACTTTTTTTTTTTTAATTGAGGTGTAATTGACATATAACAGCGTATACTATAGTTGTCTGGCTTCATGTGAAGGCTGTGAAACTGTGGAAACTTGATGTGAAAAGTATGTACCTGTTTCTCTATTAATCTAGGTCTGAAACAGGCTTTGGAAACGGTGAATGACTATAATCCTCTGATGAAAGATTTTCCTCTGAATGACTTGCTATCTGCCACTGAGCTGGACAAAATAAGGCAGGCACTTGTTGCAATTTTCACCCATTTGAGAAAGATCCGAAACACGAAATATCCCATTCAGAGGGCACTGCGCTTGGTGGAGGCGATTTCAAGAGACTTGAGTTCTCAGTTACTCAAAGTATTGGGCACTAGAAAACTGATGCATGTTGCCTACGAAGAATTTGAAAAAGTAAGTTGTACTATATTGGGAAGCCAACTTTAGGGCATTTCGATGAAAATGGGCTTTAATAATAAGCTTCCCCTCTTAATTATATCCTAGGTTATGGTCGCGTGCTTTGAAGTTTTTCAGACGTGGGATGATGAATATGAGAAACTCCAGGTATTGCTGAGAGACATCGTCAAAAGGAAAAGGGAAGAAAACCTCAAGATGGTGTGGCGGATCAACCCTGCTCACAGGAAGCTCCAGGCTCGCCTTGACCAGATGAGAAAGTTCAGACGCCAGCACGAGCAGCTGAGAGCGGTCATCGTCAGGGTCCTGAGGCCACAGGTGTGGCTCACGGTCTGAACATGCGTGCCTGCATTGCTTGAATGACTCTCTCTCTTTTTTTTTACAGTCAGCTACCTGTTTCTCTTTCACACTGTGAAGTGCTTCTCTGGCTCCATTTTCATCCGTCACTGTCACCTTAAGATCATAGCGTTTGAGTTCAAGTCTTTAACATTCTCCATCCATTCATTCCCATCCCCAGACTGCATGGACCCGAGAGCCAAACCTCATGGGTTTCGTCCTAATTCAACTGTTGACCTAGCCATCTGACTGGGCTCGTTGCTTTACTCTTCCTCAGACTCCTTATTTGTAAAATGTGGATGATAATTGCATTTGGCTCAGATTTATTGAAACAATCAAATGACTCCTTTCTTCGTGGTTTTTTTTTCCTCTCTTCTCAATCCACCACTTTTTGAGCTTTTTTCCCTTTAAACAATCCAGTTCAGAAATAGCGGTGGGTTGATAGGCGTGTAGGTAGGCGGGTTGGTAAACGGACAGACATGTGATAAAGCCCGTAGCCAGTGCTAATCATAGGCCCTCAGTGGGGTCTTGTGTGTGTGTGTCTAGGAGTCTTTCAGCCTTCCTGCAGTCGGAGAATTCTGGAGTGTTAGTTGGGATGGGCGATCCGGTCTGGAAGCCTTGCATCTCGGTTCAATCTCTGATGAGGAGTGCCTGCCACCCAGGGTGGAGCGGGTCGCTAATGAGCACTTGGTGTCTTCTCGACGAGTGCAGTCCTGATCCAAGTGTGCACGTGTGCGTGTGTTGGTTCTACGTGTTAACCCTTTACTGTGTCCGTGAGAGACTTGACTGGGACTGATTTGTCCTAGCTTAGGGTGTCTCAGCCCTTTGTTCCATGTCCTTCTCAGTTGTCACTGTTTTAAAACATCATTGTCTACTTTCCATTTGTAAACCACATGGTGTCTGTACTGCCTTTTGTTTGTAAAGTGCGTAATAAAGTCGTGTGCAGGCGTGCATTCTCAGGATGGTCTTATTGGAGGATTAGTCTGTTCACAGTTAACGTAGTTATTGATAAGTTTGGATTCAGAGCTGCTGTTTGCTAGAGACTTAACAGCTATTTTCTTTGAATTTTTTTTTAGTGTTTCCTCTAGGGATTATTATAGGTCTCTAATTTACTGTGATATACGCAATACTGACTGAACCTCATAATCAATATAGATCTGTTTCCTCCTGCTTGCCATGTTTACAGCAAGAGAAATAATGCTGTTCTTACAATGCATCTGTATCACATACATCATTAGTATGTGGTATTACTGTTAAATATATTATGAACACAGCATTACAAGTTAAGCAGTCACATATATCTTAGAAAAATCAGCAGGTGAAAAAAAAATGAGATAATCTTTTCCATTTGTCCCCAGTTTATATCTTCTAGTTCTCTTCATTTCTTTCTGCGGCCTAAGTTGCCTCTGCCATCTTCTCTCTGTAGCCTGAAGACATTCTTTGCCATTTCTTGTCCCGTAGGTTTGCTGGCAACACGCTCATATTTGAAGGCTAGCTTCACTGGTTATAGGAGTTTTGGTGGGCAGCAGGTTGTAAATCTGCCCAGACTTTCCGCTCTTGCAGGGCTCCCCAGGCCTCCTGTGTGTGTAGTCTGCTGCCTGGCCCTTGCCGCCTGGCCCTTGTCCGGCTGTCTTTTCCAGAGTCCCCCTTTGTTTGTTTCCTCAGCTTCAGGTGCTCGGTCTTCGTGGCTGCATGGGCCTTTCCCTAGTTGTGGCGAGTGGGGGCGTCTCGCCGCGGTGGCATCCTTGCTTCAGGGCACAGGTTCTGGGTGCCCGGGCTTCAGCAGTTGCAGCTCCCGGGATCTAGAGCTCTGGCTCTAGCTGCGGTGCCGGGCTTGGTGGCTCCGCAGCATGTGGGGTCTTGTGGAGCAGTGCAGGCAGATTCTTACCCCCTTGGCTGCCAGGGAAGTCCCCAGAACCCTCTGCTGTAAGCTGCTCTCCCGCTCCCCCTGCAGAGCTGTGAGTCTTCCTGCCTGAGCTGGGGCGGGAGCGCTCCAGGCCGGGCCCACTGCCCTCACCCGGCGTCAGCACACCTCAGGGTGTCGGCTGCCTTCAGTTGTCCGTTGTCCTGAAATGGCTGTTTAATCATTTTGTCCAGTTTTTGCTCCTATAATGTCACTGCCCGGAGTTTTCAGAATGTTTTTAAATACATAAAAGGCACAGGTTTACAAAGAAACATTTGTCCACAGTTTGAGGTTGTGATCTATGGACAGCAATCTGTGTGCTTCTCCATGAACACGTAGAAGGGCAAGATAGGCCTGGTAGCGTGATTCTGAAGAAGTGAATGTAAACAGGCTCTCAGGATTACAGTTCAGCTGTCGTGTGACGTGGAAGAATTTATGGATGGCAGAGGGCACTGGGGATAGCTATAACTGTTGCCTGCATTCATGGACTGAAGGAAATGCTACATTTAATGAGGCTTAGTGAAAGTTATTTTCTCCAGATTCACAGACTGTCTGAACTTCATGTGCGGCGTCTGTGGACCCCAGATCAAGCCCCCTGCCTGGCGGTGTGATTCCGTTAGAGTGGGCGTGAGCTGTGCCCGGGGTCTGCCGTGTCCCCAGGCGCAGGGCCTGTGTGCTCTGCTGTCTGTCCAGGAGCGTTCAGGGGACTGAGTGGGACCCTCTCAGTTACTGTCATGCTTGACCTGTCCCTCTGCTGTAGTGTGGACCCTGGGCTGTAATCTAAAGTTTCAGAAATAAAAAATGAGAAGTATATTGGATACTGACTTTGTATGTACCACTCCTGTGAAGTCCTGAGCTTTCCAGTGCAGTTTGAGGGAAGAACCCCAGACCCAGGTCTCAACACATTTTTTTATTAGCTTCTTCAGCCACAAAACTACATTGTCTGAAGGTCTTTACAGCGGAGTTAAGACGTGCAGTATCGTGTCTTACACTGTCTTGGCTCGTGGCTGTAAAGTGTTTGACTAAACATTAGGCCTACGTGGTGGACCTGTCATCTTGTGTGGTGTGTGCTACTCAGCGAGATAAAAGTCTTCCCCTTGGCCGACCTGTTTTCTTCCAAACCCTCGCCTCCCAGGTCACAGCAGTTGCACAGCAGAACCAAGGAGAGGTGCCCGAGCCCCAGGACATGAAAGTGGCCGAGGTTCTCTTCGACGCTGCCGACGCGAATGCCATAGAGGAGGTCAACCTGGCTTATGAGAACGTCAAGGAAGTGGACGGGCTGGACGTCTCCAAGGAGGGGCACGGAGGCCTGGGAGGCCGCAATGAAGAGATATGATGAGAGGATTGACCGGGTGGAGACCCGGATCACTGCGCGCCTGCGAGACCAGCTCGGCACGGCCAAGAACGCCAACGAGATGTTCCGGATCTTCTCCAGGTTCAACGCGCTGTTCGTCCGGCCTCACATTCGCGGGGCCATCCGTGAGTACCAGACGCAGCTGATCCAGCGTGTGAAGGACGACATCGAGTCTCTTCACGACAAGTTCAAGGTCCAGTACCCACAGAGCCAGGCGTGTAAGATGAGCCATGTGCGTGACCTGCCGCCAGTGTCTGGCTCCATCATCTGGGCCAAGCAGATCGACCGGCAGCTGACGGCCTACATGAAGCGCGTGGAGGACGTGCTGGGCAAGGGCTGGGAGAACCACGTGGAGGGCCAGAAGCTGAAGCAGGATGGGGACAGCTTCCGCATGAAGCTCAACACACAGGAGATCTTCGACGACTGGGCTGCCAAGGTGCAGCAGCGCAACCTGGGCGTGTCGGGCCGCATCTTCACCATCGAGACACGCGTGTCCGGGGCCGCGCTGGCAACGTCCTCAAGCTGAAGGTCAACTTCCTCCCCGAGATCATCACCCTCTCCAAAGAAGTGCGAAACCTCAAGTGGCTCGGTTTCCGCGTCCCGCTGGCGATCGTGAACAAGGCTCACCAGGCAAACCAGCTATACCCATTCGCCATCTCGCTGATCGAGAGCGTGCGGACCTACGGCGCACGTGCGAGAAGGTGGAGGAGCGGAGCACCATCTCCCTGCTGGTGGCGGGCCTGAAGAAGGAGGTGCAGGCGCTGATCGCCGAGGGCATCGCCTTGGTGTGGGGAGTCCTACAAGCTCGATCCCTACGTGCAGCGCTTGGCAGAGACTGTCTTCAACTTCCAGGAAAAGGTACGTGCCGCTTCCATCTTCCCTGTCCCGGAGGGTTGCCAGTTGGTTAGCAGTTAGCTCTCCACAGAGGTCGCCCATGGTCCCGACAGCTCAGGGCCACGTCCGCCAAGCGGGAGAAGGAGGCCTTCCCCTCACCGGGCTGTTGGATGGTGTGGGGGGCTTTAGGGAGGCCGTTCAGTGACAGTTCCCGTTGCTAGAGAGCCAGGGAAGAGATGAAGGGCACGAGCTGCGTGGACAGTGGGCTGGCGGTCGGCCCGCCCCAGACCTGGCCTTCCTCCCCAGACCACTGCCAGCCTGTGCTATGGTCACCTCCTGGCCCTGCTCCTGCCTCTGCAGGCAGGGGCGGAGTCTGCTGGGCTGGTGTGTGGCTGGCTCCTGGAGAGGGAAGGTGCAGAGCAGCGCCCGTTGATGTCCTGCTCCCGCACATGCAGACGGAGGGCGCCTTCCCGGGAGTGGGAGGCGGGAGCCGGGAGGTGCCGGTGTCTATACCTTTCCCCTCCCTCCTTGGGGACAGGCGGGGTGTGGTGTCAGGCCAGCACACAGGGTTAGCGCTCTGAGGAAGAACTTCTCTGCCTCAGACGTTTATTAATTGAGAAGAATGTACATAAGGTAAAGGCATGGAGTAAGCTGGTGATTTAAATGCGAACTGCACCTTCCTTTAGGTGGACGATCTGCTGATTATCGAGGAGAAGATAGACCTGGAAGTCCGCTCCCTGGAGGCGTGCATGTACGACCACAAGACTTTCTCCGAGATCCTGAACAGAGTGCAGAAGGCCGTGGATGACCTCAACCTGCACTCCTACTCGAACCTGCCCATCTGGGTCAGCAAGCTGGACATGGAGGTGAGCTGGCGCCGGCTGCACGTGGCCTTGTCTGCCGTCTGCAGGGGTGGCCCCGGTCCACAGGTCTGTTGGGTCGTCCCTGAAAAGCTCGTTTCCGTGGCAGTTATCAGTGACCGTGACCATCCAGTTCTTTCCAGAAAACCCTGTAGGTGACAGTAGAGCCGTACTGCGGTGGTGCTGGAGCCGCCCCCTCCTGCCCCGGGAGGCGGGGAGCTCGGGGGGTTAGGAGTGCGCTCTGTTCTCTGGGAGTGCGACAACCTCCTGCAGCCCGCCTCTGCTCCGCTCACGACTGAGGCGGCTCTCCCTGGCCCTCCTCTCCAGGCCGCCTTCTCTGGCCGCCTGTCTTCCTCCACCAGCCCCCCAGCACCCACGCACCTCTTGTTCCTGGTTTAGAGGATCTTGGCTCACCCTTGTGGGGTGGGTGTTGGAAGCATGCTTAGCACCCCTGTAGCTTTCTCGTCAGCGGGTGTCAGAGCAGCCGTGAAGCCTCCAGAAGCAGGGAGGGTGTTTTATGGCAGAGGTCACTCGGTGGACAGGTGGCCGCTGGTCAGTTCTGAAGTTGCGTGTGGGTCACAGGTTTTTCCTTCTAAAGTGGATTAGTAAAATGCAGCAGTTCCTCCAGTGGGCCCTAAACAGAGCAAATGTTCAGAAGCCCCAGTCTTCTGAATCAGGTATAAGTCCCAGGTTTTCTCAGGCCACCCCCACAGCATCCCCAGGATGGTTGAGTGGCTCACAAGGAGGGGGACTCTAAGCAAGATGTGCGGACACCCTAGTCCTTGGAAATCTCACAGATCAGAGGTTTCTAACTTCCTTCCTGTTGAAAGAAAACGGTCACTGTTTGGTGACTGATGTTGACTAGGTTTACTGTGGTGATCATTTTACAGATAGGTATACATATTGAATCTTTATGTCATACATCCAAAACTAATGTTATAGTCAGTTATTGAAGGCAGGAGGAGAAGGGTGGTAGAGGATGAGGTGGTTAGGTAGCATCACTGACTCAATGGACTGAATTTGAGCAAAGTCCAGGAGATAGTGAAGGACAGGGAAGCCTGGTATGCTGCAGTCCATGGGGCCACAAAGAGTCAGACATGACTTAGCAACTGAACAGCAACAATAACAAAATCAACTGTGCCTCGATTTGAAACAGAAAATGGTTTCATCTGCAAATTCCAGTTTCCTGGTTTTGTACCTGAGGCTGGTGTTGGTCTGTGCATTTTCTGTTGCACTGAGCACTTATCAAGGCCTTCACCACACCTGTGCGTTTGTGCTCTGCTTGTCGCTTGTGAGCAGGAGTCCGCAGGTGGAGAGCACAGTCAGCCTAGCGGTCAGTGACCCAAGGCTGGAGGGTGAAGACGTGAGGTTGAGGAGCCGGGGGTGAAGGCTTGTGGTCGGGAACACATCATCCTGGGCCTGAAACAGCGGTTTTCAATACGCTCTGTGAGCCAACTTTGGGAGAAACACTGTTCTTGGGACATGTTTTCTCTGTAGATTGAAAGGATACTGGGCGTCCGGCTGCAAGCTGGCCTGAGAGCTTGGACGCAGGTGCTCCTTGGACAAGCGGAGGATAAAGCAGAGGTTGACATGGATACAGATGCCCCTCAAGTCAGTCACAAGCCTGGAGGAGAGCCAAAGATCAAGGTGAGTGTCTCCCAGCACATCCGCCTCCACAGTAAGTAAAGCGCCAGTGAAAAAGCCACTGCAGTGGGCAGACCTGGGCCCGGTCAGTGTCCTGGGGTGGCGTGAGGGGAGGAGGAGGCTCTTCACCCGTGCTCCTCCCCCCACCATCCATGAGGGCGGCACCAGGCAGACCCGGGGGAGGGCCGTTCTGCAGAGAGCACCCCAAGTGCCAAGGCATGAGAGGAAGGTGGGAAAAGCCGAGTGTCGCAGAGTGGAAGGGATTGAGGGGCTGTGGCCGTCGACTGTGAGGTGGTGTCCTGTGAGACCCTGGGAAGTCTGACTGGAGGCCACGGGCCCCCACGACTGAGCTACTGATCGATGGACCGGCACTCACGTCTTTGTTTCGGTAACGATACCACTCAAGAGGAGGCCGAAGAGGGGGTGCATACCTTTCCTCTTCATGCCTGCCTTAGAACTCTGCTCTACGTCACAGTTTCAGAAACACGTGGGGTTAATTTTTTCATTTATTTGGCTGTGTCACTTGGTTGCGGGGCATGGGGTCTCCCTTTCGGTGCAGGCTTGGCAGTTGTGCTCACGGCTGAGTTATTTGTGGGGTCTTAGTTCCCCCAGCATGGAGCGAACCCATGTCCCCTGCATTGGAAGGTAGATCCCTAACCACTGGACAACCAGGGAAGTCCCAGCTTTATTTATTTATTAATTTTTTTTTCCTTAATGGAAAATAAAACTTAGAAATGTACACTGGGGAAAAATTTCTGTTCTCCTAGGATATATGTAGGAATTAATTTGAAGAAATGAATATCATGGTCTGCTGCAAGCAGAAGTTCAGACTATGACCCTAAAATGTCAGTTTTAATAAAAATCTGAGTAGAATTCTCACAGAAGGATGCAGGAGCACACTGGTGAGCACACTGGACAGCAGCCCTGTCTCCACTGCGGCTGTTTCCTGTCATGGGAAGGAGGGCTGTACTGGGGCCTGGCAGTCTTTCCAGAAAGTTCTCTTTAAACTCTGCATGTAGCGCAGGTGCTGCTTAGAAATGTGTCCACCTTTCACTGATGCATTGAGCCATACTGTAGTTCTGTGTGGTCGACAGTACTTGTGTTCTCTTTACCAGTGAAAGTCTCCAAATCAGAAGCCTGATAGAAGTGGGCGATAGAAGCTTTGATCTGAGAGAAACAATTGGCTTTTTTTTTTTTTCTACCCGAACTTCACATTTTCTTTTAATACTTAAAATGTTTTCACTTTTGAATATTACAGATATTCATCCCCAGAGCATATTTTTCAATGGAAATTACCGAGATGCAGAAACGCAAGTGAGGGTGTCTGTCTGAGTTGATCGGACATGCAGTGGAGACTGAGCTGGAGTTCTTAAACTCGCTCAAAGCGCTGGCGGGCGGCAGACTGCTCCCAGCCTGTGAGCCTACACCAGCCAGGTCGGCCTGTGTCACTACTTTCTTAGGCCGCAGGGTCCTCACGCCCGAGATCATCACACGCATCAGATCCCATAGCGCTTTGCTGAGCGCCGGTTGTGTGTCCGACACCCAGGCACTGGGCGCCCAGGAGGAGCCCACGCGGAGCTGCCCTCTGGCCGCCTCTGGGCCCTTGGGGAGGGCTGCACACCAAACATGAGCTCACGGAAGGTCAGATCTGTTAGTAACTCAACAGACTTTGTGGTTCGCACAGAACTAGTGTGATGATTCAGAGAGAGAAAATGGTATATTTCAAAGCCCTTGAACTGAAATAGACTGCTGAGTCAAAACGACACCTTTGCTTTCCAGAACGTCGTTCATGAGCTGAGGATCACCAACCAGGTCATCTATTTGAACCCGCCTATCGAGGAGTGCAGGTACAAGCTGTACCAGGAGATGTTCGCCTGGAAGATGGTGGTGCTGTCTCTCCCCCGGATCCAGAGCCAGCGGTACCAGGTGAGTGCCTGCGAGGAAGCCCCGGCCCTCAGCGCAGCGCTCTGGGGGACGCTGGACGGGGCACGGTGCGACCCGGCACTTGCCCTGCAGTCACTGCTCCGCACAGTCCCAGGGGCGTCTCTCTTCTTAGCTGTGCGCGTAGCTCCGCTCTCTCTCCTCCCTCCTCTGGAGCCTGGTCTCTGCTCCCGGCTCTCCCAGCTCTCCTTGCACCTTGCCAGCCCGTCCACATCACTGGTTCCTGTGTGTTCCATGCCTGCCCCACCCTGCCCTCCATGTCCCGTCTGGGCTGCTGGCCATAAATACCAGCCGTGTGCTGGCCCTGCGCGCTCCTGCCTCCTCTGGTCCTTATCCTGAACTCCACGTGCTGGTCCTGCCGCCGCCTCGCGGCTCCACGTGGCCACCTGCAGACGTCCCCGTCTTCTCTTCCCGGCCTCTAACCCGCTCAGATCTTGACGTCAGCCTGGACGCCCCCATCTCCATCTTCAGAATTTACCCTGGTCTGTTTCTTGTGGCATCCAGTGCTGCGGTCGTGCAGGGTGCCTCTCACCCCGCTGGGCCTAGTTAAGCCCCTCCTCACTGGTCTCTGTCTGCTCTTGGCCTTCTAAAAGCTGCTGTCAGCGCAGCAGCCCAGAGTCCTTCTTAGGTGTGTGTTGACCCCAACGCTGCTGTTTCGGGGCCCTGGTAACGGCTCCCTGTCCCACCCACCACGGAGGCCTATGGGCCCCCGACACGTGCCACTCTGCCGCCTGTCTCTCCCCCCTGGCTCTACTGCAGCGTGCTGGCCCCACCCGTCCTCACACGGGCCAGGCGGACACTGGCCCCCGGGGCCTCTGCCCTTGCTCATCCCCTGCCGCCGCGGCTGCCTCACTGCCCCCAGCTCTGCCAGGGGTCACCTCCTCCCTGAGGCCTCCTGTGCCTCTGCGTGTGAAATACGTCCTACCCCACATTCCTTCTCCGTTTCTCCACAGCCTTGCTCGCCTTCTGACGGCCTGTGTATTCTGCTTTTCCCTTGGTTGTCTTCCCTTCCCCCGCAGAGCTTAAGTCTGTGCCAGCAGAGGCCTTTGTCTGTTCACAGTACCTGCAGCAGTGCCTGGCCTGCGACCGGCCCGCAGGTTGTTGACCCTGACGAGTGACTGTGTGCACGCTGGTGTTCACACTTGGTGGTGGTCCCTCGCTCCCTGAGGTGACACCTTCAGTTCCGCCCGCTGGGATGAGAGGCTCAGGTCTCGTGGGGCCCACTCTGGACACCCTGCTCCCTGCTCCTGAGGCACGCCTGCTCAAACAGAGATGCCACACCTTCTAGCTTGTAGTTGATGCTCCTTTCCTTGGTTTGATGAGTTAGGTTACCTGTGACCGGGATGAGTGAACCCTTAAGTATCGTTTCTTTCAATTTACTTCAATGCCCTGAAAGGCAGCTGAGGTTCACATTTCTGTACGCGCTCCCTGCATTCATCTCTGTGTTTGTTTGGCTAGGTGGGCGTCCACTATGAACTGACGGAAGAAGAGAAATTCTACCGGGCAGCCCTGACGCGGATGCCGGACGGCCCCGTGGCCCTGGAGGAGTCCTACTCTGCAGTCATGGGCATCGTCACCGAGGTCGAGCAGTACGTCAAGGTGAGGCGCTCCTCTAACCCCGGTGCATGTGTGAGCTTGAATGAATGTGGAGCTAAGGAGACTTGACTAAACGTAATGTGATTTATGAGGTAATATTTGCTATTTGAAAGCAAGGAGTGAGTGGTAGAATGAACCTTCTGGCATATTTGGAGAGCAGAAAACTTTATTCTCTTTTGGTTGGGAGACTGAGCGTTTGGAATGAGCGTATTTTCCTAACAGCGATGAAGGGACACACCTTTTTAGCAGAATACGACCGCACGCATTCACATTCACAAAACGGGAGTCGAGCTGCCGTGGGCGGCTGTGCTCTTGTCTGCAGGTCTGGCTCCAGTATCAGTGCCTGTGGGACATGCAAGCCGAGAACATCTACAACCGCCTTGGGGAAGACCTCAGCAAGTGGCAGGCTCTGCTGGTCCAGATAAGGAAGGCCCGCGGGACCTTCGACAACGCAGAGACCAAGAAAGAGTTTGGGCCGGTGGTCATAGATTACGGCAAGGTGAGCCCAGCCGGCTGCCTGGAAGGTGCGCTGTGGGGCAGCGTCTGGCCGCAGGGAAGCTGCGATGTGAACACCCCTCCCCCGCAGGTCCAGTCGAAGGTGAACCTGAAGTACGACTCCTGGCACAAGGAGGTGCTCAGCAAATTTGGGCAGATGCTCGGCTCCAACATGACGGAGTTCCACTCCCAGATCTCCAAGGTGAGGAGGCGGGGACCCCGGCAGGGCGGCAGGCCCGCCAGCCCCTCGGCTCCCCGATCGACGCCCTGCTCTCTGCCCACAGTCCCGCCAGGAGCTGGAGCAGCACTCGGTGGACACGGCCAGCACCTCTGATGCAGTGACCTTCATCACCTACGTGCAGTCCCTGAAACGGAAGATCAAGCAGTTTGAGAAGCAAGTTGAGGTGAGCTCTGTCCCTCGCTATGTCTTGGGGCTCCCCAGGGTGTCTCTGACGTACCTCCTAGCGTCTTCATAAAGGTGGATGCCAGTGTCCTGGGCAGCTGCATTTTAAAAAGCTCTGCAGGTGATCTTCAGGCACTTCAAGATTTGAGAACCACAGGTTCTTATCTTTTTAAATCTTTTACTTTAGTTGTTAATCTTCAAGTTCTCAAACTTGAATTTCCTTCTCATAGTTTGGACCTAGGCTGTGAAGCCCAGTTCCAGGGCGCTCAGGCCCTGCTCGGGGCCGCCTGAGTATGGCCGGGGGCAGTCCAGGGGCTGGCCCAGCCGGGCCCTCAGCGGCCTGCTGCCCTGAGGTGCAGCGCTGTAGGGAGGGGCAGCTCCTGGAGGAGAGCAGGTGCATTTTGTGCCCACGGTATCTTCTCCGTGGAGTCTGCCCACAGTTCCTGTTACCCTCTAGAAGAGAAGGCCCGTGTGCCCACGGGTGTCTTCTCCGTGGAGTCTGCCCACAGTTCCTGTTGCCCTCTAGAAGAGAAAGCCCATGTGTTTGTTCCCTCTCCTTGGTGGAATTTGACCGTGGTTCCTGTTACCCTCTAGAAGAGAAGCCCCATGTGCCCACGGGTGTCTTCTCCGTGGAGTCTGCCCACAGTTCCTGTTGCCCTCTAGAAGAGAAAGCCCGTGTGTTTGTTCCCTCTCTTGGTGGAATCTGACCGTGGTTCCTGTTACCCTCTAGAAGAGAAGCCCCATATGCCCACGGTGTCTTCTCCTGTGGAGTCTGGCCGTGGTTCCTATTGCCCTCTAGAAGAAAAGCCCCATGTGTTTGTTCCCTCTCCAGCTCTACCGCAACGGCCAGCGGCTGCTGGAGAAGCAGAGGTTCCAGTTCCCGTCGTCCTGGCTCTACATTGACAACATCGAGGGGGAGTGGGGGGCCTTCAACGACATCATGAGGCGGAAGGACTCCGCCATACAGCAGCAGGTGGCCAACCTGCAGATGAAGATTGTGCAGGAGGACCGGGCCGTGGAGAGCCGCACCACCGACCTGCTGACCGACTGGGAGAAGACCAAGCCCGTCACGGTGAGCCCTGGCGCGGCCCCGCGCTCTCCCCCGCACCAGCAGCGTCCTCTGTGTCCCCGCTTTCAGACTGAGGCGCCCGGCCGCGGCTGCGCTTTCCAGGGTGAAGGCGCTGCCTTCCTGTAATTAAGGGAGCCGTCCTTGCAGAGAGTGGATGTTAAACTGAAAGCCCGCTTGGATAGACCTCTTTCCAGCCAGACCCCTCGCGGCAGTCATTTAAGTCAGGGAATGCTTCTAAAGCCTGGCGTTTCTCCGCTCTTAAGTTGCCCTCCTAGCTGTAGTTGGGAGTCAGACTTGTCGCTCCTGTGGACTCAGGCCAGGCGTCCCCTGGCGCCACCGCCCGGCCTGGGCGCTGGGGCCGTCCTGGGCTGCGCCACTGTCGTCCCAGTGGTTCAGCCTCTCTGTGCCCAGAGCCTGCTGCAGCCGGGCCTCCACGTTCACTAGAGTTTCACTGAGCACCAGCCGTGTTCTGGGCAGCAGGAACACAGCGGTGACCGGGGAGGAGCCTGCCCTCAGGGGGACACGCTCCCCCAGGAGACAGGGTGAGAAGGCCACCGGAAGGACACGCACTTCGAGTCAGATGGAGACGCGTGCTGGGGGAGGGTGTTGGGGCCTCGCTGCTCTGCGGGGAGCCTGGCGTGTGGAGACCGGTGGGGGCAAGCAGGCGTGCCGAGGGCGTGCAGACAGGCAGGACGGGGGCTCAGCCACGTAGGTCACAGCCCACCGGCTTCTCTGGGTGGGATTCACACGGAGGCACACGTGTGAACCCCGCAGGAGAAGGTTGTGAGTGCGTCCTAGATGCTAGTTTTGTGGGCGGGGCTGCGGTTCTCCATGAGAGGCCTGGGGACCGATCGGGCTCCTTCCCCCTCCTTCCCCGACCCCCTCACCTGACGCACACACACGTCTGCTGGGTCAGCCTCCGTCCTGCCCTCAGGTGGCCCGTGCTGTGGGCCTAAGGTCCCGCTTTGGGTCTGGTTGGGCCAAGGGGCCCTGGGGTGGAGCAGGCTGCGCTTCGCTGATGCCAGGGCTGCCAGGTCGTGCGGGGAGTGAGGGCCGATCAGTAGGCAAGAGTGGGCACCTCAGTGTGGACGTCTTTGATTGCCTTGCCTCACTGTGATGTGTTTAGTTAGGACTCTCTTTGAGGGAGTTCCTTGGGGCTCCAGTGGTTAGGACTCAGTGCTCTCACTCCCGAGGGCCGGATTCACCCCTGGTCAGGGAACTGAGGTCCCACAGGAGACAGTGTGGTGAAAAAGAAAACGTGAATTGGTATTTGGTGTAGTCATTCTCAAAGGTTATTAAAGTGGAAAGAGATCTGTGAATCGTGTTAGTGCAGAAGTCAAGCCGCCTCCACTGAGAACGGTGCTTTCCTCCTCACCTTCCGTCGTCACTGATGCCATGGCCGTGCCCTCGGGAGGGCGTGCCTGGCAGGGCTGTCCTGCTCCGGGCCCAGGTCAGCGTCTCCCCGGCACTCCGCAAGGGGACACCTGACTGAATGGGTGCTCCCCTTGCCCAGGTCAGGTCTGGAAGTAATGGGCATGCATCAGCAGCATGCACTTGTGAACGTTTACACGCAGACACGCTCAAGAAAGAGCAGAGTCCCCTCCAGGGGCCTCAGAGCCAGGCCCCTCTGTCTGGAGACCTGGCTCTGAGTTGCTGGCCTTGTCTGCTTCAGGGCAACCTGCGTCCAGAGGAGGCGCTTCAGGCTCTCACCATATACGAAGGAAAGTTCGGCAGACTGAAGGACGACCGCGAGAAGTGCGCGAAGGCCAAGGAGGCCCTGGAGCTGACCGACACAGGGCTTCTCAGTGGCAGCGAAGAGCGCGTCCAGGTACGAGCCGCTCCCGCAGGCAGGTGGGTGCGGGCACCTCATGCCGACCTCGCCTCCGGCCCGGCTGTCCCAAAGGCCCTGGCGGAGTCCGAGGCCGCTCCTCTTCCGGAGTATAACTGCTCTGCTGTCCTTGATCTCAGGTGGCCTTAGAAGAGTTACAGGACCTCAAAGGCGTTTGGTCAGAGCTTTCTAAGGTCTGGGAGCAGATTGACCAGATGAAGGAGCAGCCGTGGGTCTCCGTGCAGCCTCGAAAGGTACGCGTCACTAAAGCAGATAACACGCTGCCCTTCGCAGACTTTACTTAGGAACTTGGCAAGCTGGGAGCTCTACTGTGAGTTCACAAGAAGTCCTTTCCCAGTCGTTTATCTAAAATTTCTTTTAAGGCTAGTTTTTAAATGTTTCACCCTTTAAAGTAACGTTGGCAAACTGAATACCACCTTGGGTTTCTCTTGACAGCTTCGACAGAATTTAGATGGCCTCCTGAACCAGCTGAAAAACTTCCCTGCGCGACTGCGGCAGTACGCGTCCTACGAGTTTGTGCAGAGGCTCCTGAAAGGCTACCTGAAGGTGGGTGACCCGGAGCCGCCCGGCTGGGAGGTCAGCCGGAAACACGCCGCGTGGATGACTTGGCTCCCTCTCTCCACAGATAAACATGCTGGTGATTGAGCTCAAGTCCGAAGCACTTAAGGACCGCCACTGGAAACAGCTGATGAAGCGGCTTCACGTGAACTGGGTTGTGTCTGAGCTGACCCTCGGCCAAATCTGGGACGTGGACTTGCAGAAGAACGAAGCTGTCGTCAGGACGTGCTGCTGGTGGCCCAGGGGGAGATGGCGCTGGAGGAGTTCCTGAAGCAGGTGCGTGCCAGGCTGCGACGCACCCTGAGCTGCGGGAAACAGCCTCGCCTCTTGTGCCCACAACGTTAACTCACTCCGTCACTCACGTGGCTGGCGAACGCCCATACATTGATGCCCTGCCTCTTTGGGTTTCAATTCAGATACGAGAAGTGTGGAACACTTATGAGTTGGACTTGGTTAACTATCAGAACAAGTGTCGCCTGATCCGCGGCTGGGACGACCTCTTCAACAAGGTCAAAGAGCACATCAACAGCGTGTCCGCCATGAAGCTCTCTCCATATTACAAGGTATGCTGTGGGGCTTCCCTCCCACACATCCACCATAATGCCCGCAGCCTCACAGGGACGTCCCTGGCGGTCCAGTGATTAAGACTCCAGGCTTCCACTGCAGGGAGCACGGGTTCGATCCCTGGTCAGGGAACTAAGACCCCAAGTGCTGCGTGGCCAAAATAAACTAACAAATGTTTAAAGATAAAAACGGCCAGGCTCACAGTTACCAGGGACCTGCTTTTAGAAAATGTGAGTCACATACCGTGATAGGAAGTTTGTCTGCATTGTGGGGTAAGTTCTGGCATATCTGAGAGGGGCAGGGTAGCAGTTGACCTCTGCCCTGCTTCACCCGCTAGGTGTTTGAGGAGGACGCCCTGAGCTGGGAGGACAAGCTGAACCGCATCATGGCCCTCTTCGATGTGTGGATCGACGTGCAGAGGCGCTGGGTCTACCTGGAGGGCATCTTCACGGGCAGCGCAGACATCAAGCACCTGCTGCCGGTGGAGACCCAGCGGTTCCAGAGGTGCGGCCCCCAGCGGGTGGGGGTCGGAAGGCTGGGCTTGGCTGGGAGCGCTCTGCGTGGAGGCCGACAGTGACCCCACTGCTAATTTGGCCTGCAGCATCAGCACCGAGTTCTTGGCTCTGATGAAGAAAGTATCCAAGTCTCCCCTGGTGATGGACGTTCTGAACATCCAGGGGGTACAGCGGTCTCTGGAGAGGCTGGCAGACCTCCTGGGAAAGATCCAGAAGGCCCTGGGAGAGTACCTGGAGAGAGAGCGCTCCTCTTTCCCCAGGTGAGGGGGCGTCTCAGGCGCGGACTGAGGGGAGGCCCAACTCTGTGCTTTCTTCCCTCCTGGCCTGTGTGTTGCTCACTCTGACATCAAGGGTTTTGTTGCCAGTAATCCATTTAATGAATACAGTTTCCCTGTCATGGACTGATTCCTCTCAATTTTTTACCATAGATTTGTATACTAAGTTCCATTTAAACTATTATTTACCCTCCCAGGCAGCTGTCTCTCTTAAAAACTCACTCTGATGATTTTGTTTTCTAAGTGGCATTTTTTTCTTTCTAAATAGTTTGAGTAAATGAAAGTCGCTCAGTTGTGTCTGACTGCGACCCCATGGACTGTAGCCCGCCAGGCTCCTCTGTCCATGGGGATTCTCCAGGCAAGAATACTGGAGTGGGTTGACAATGCCCTCCTCCAGGGGATCTTCCCAACCCAGGGATCAAACCCAGGTCTCCCGCACTGCAGCCAGATTCTTTATGGTCTGAGCCACCAGGAAACCCTCTGAATAGTTTACTTATAAATTGAGCAGGTTTTTTTTAAAAAATTGATGAAGTGAGCGAATTACGTGAAAGGCATTGCACGTCTTTTCAGTGTCTTGCTAGGGAGTGAGTTTTGCTGAGGGCTGGAGAAGACCTGGATGTGGTCTGCATTCAGGCTGGAGATGGCCCACACAGTCCACGCCCACTGTCCTCTGTTACTATTTGATTCACCTTATTTGTGTATGTGTCACGTTTTAGCAACTTCAGTCCTGTTTCGATTTTAGATTCTATTTTGTGGGTGATGAAGATTTGCTTGAAATCATTGGAAACAGTAAGAATGTAGCCAAGTTACAGAAACACTTCAAGAAAATGTTCGCTGGAGTCTCAAGCATCATCCTCAATGAAGACAACTCCATCGTCCTGGGCATCTCGTCCCGTGAAGGAGAGGAGGTAATTAGGTTTACAATTGTAACTCAGAAAACTTTGCTCCTGTCTTCCACACACCTTAATTTTTAGGTTTTCTTTATTTCAGGTTATGTTTAAAACTCCCGTGTCAATCACCGAACATCCCAAAATCAACGAGTGGCTCACACTGGTAGAGAAGGAGATGCGGGTCACGCTGGCCAAACTCCTCGCTGAGTCCGTTACCGAAGTCGAGGTCTTTGGTAAAGCAACATCAATTGACCCAAATACCTACATCACCTGGATTGACAAATACCAGGTACTGTCCAGTGGAAGGGCAACGGTCTGGAGGTGGGGCCACTGGCTGATCTTTAAAACCACTCTTTCGGGTCTCCCATGTGCCGCGCCTCCCAGGCCCAGCTGGTGGTGCTGTCAGCCCAGATTGCCTGGTCTGAGAACGTGGAGACGGCGCTAAGCAGCATGGGCGGAAGCGGCGACGCGGCCCCCCTGCACTCTGTGCTGAGCAACGTGGAGGTCACCCTCAACGTGCTGGCCGACTCGGTCCTCATGGAGCAGCCCCCCGCTCCGCAGGCGCAAGCTGGAGCACTTGGTGAGTCCTCCTCCTCCTGGTCAGGCTCCCCTGCCTCCCCCTTGAGCGGCTAAAAGAACTCACGCTTGAGAAATATCCTCATGGGTATCTGGGAGGAAAGCAAGTCGAGGGCCTGTTGAGAAGCGCTGGGTAGTCCTTGGCTCTCTCTTCCTGTTGAAGGGCAACCTTGGGGAACAGGAGCCACACACGCGTCCTGGTACAAAGGGTGACCTCCTGGTACAAAGGCTGACGCTCAGCCCTTGGGGGCTTCACGCTCTCACCCCACCTTCCCAGAGCTCCGCCTCCCGGAGGCGTGTCTGTGAGCCTTGCTGTTTTGCTGCTGGGCTTGTGAGGTTGTGTGTGGCAGACAGACTGTTAGGTCAGAGGCAGCTCTTCTTCCATCATGTTTTATGCAAGTTGCGGGGTTTTTACTTAAAATAGGGTGTTTTTGTCATTCTCTGTTTTTGTTGCAGTTCTTTATTCTATGTAATTCCATCGTGTGACTACCAATTCTGTTGTTCTTAAAAGTAAATTTATGTTTCGGAATATTTATTTACATGATAATTGGACCTAGGATCTCAGTTGCAGAGTTTCCTAAGTAATGTGCGCTCCCAGAAGAGGTGCTTCTGTACTTCAGTTCAGGGAGTGTACGTTAGGATGAACTCCTAAAGCGAGTCTATCTGCAGATCACAGAGCTGGTTCACCAGAGAGACGTCACCAGGTCCCTGATCAAGAGCAAGGTCGACAACGCCAAGTCTTTCGAGTGGCTCAGCCAGATGCGGTTCTACTTTGACCCGAAGCAGACCGACGTGTTGCAGCAGTTGTCGATTCAGATGGCAAATGCCAAGTTTAACTATGGCTTCGAATACCTGGGTGTCCAGGACAAGCTGGTCCAGACCCCCCTCACCGACCGCTGCTATTTGACGATGACGCAGGCCTTGGAGGCCAGGCTCGGGGGGTCCCCATTCGGTGAGTGCCTCCACACACCTGGTCAGGTGAAGTCGGGGTGAACCTACTTCTCGGAGATTAAGCAAATGATCTAAATGTATTTCTTAACTATGTGGCTAGTACATTCTTAAACTTTAAATCTTTACATCAGTTACTGCGTTTGTAGTTGACCCTTGAACAGCACCGGTTTGAACTGCGAGGTCCACTTAGACACAAATTTTTTAATAGATACGCAGTCAGCCTTCTGTGTTCACAGGATTCAAATCCTCAGACTGAACCAGCCGTGAATTGAAGCTTCCTTCTGAGGTTGGTTGAAAATCCAGGATGTGGAACCTGTGGATATGGAGGGCCGACAGTGGGACCCGGTGGCATTTGCTTAGAGATGGAGGGCGAACTGTACTTTGATTTTTTTGAAAAGAATTGCTTTTACAGTTCTTAAAGCTAAAGACGTGTTCTCATTTGAGTTCTCAATTCCTTTTCTTCAAACAACAGGGCCTGCAGGAACCGGAAAGACAGAGTCTGTCAAGGCCCTCGGCCACCAGCTGGGCCGCTTTGTCTTAGTTTTCAACTGTGACGAAACCTTTGATTTCCAGGTGAGAGGCCCCGAGGGAGCCACCTAGAGCAGAGGTCCGGGTGGGGGAGCACAGGCCCACGCCTCTGGGGGCCATGAGCCGTGCACACAGCGCGCTCCTTTGGGAACAGGGTTACTGGAGCTGTTTGAGGGGCCAGCTGGTGCGCGACGCCAACTTGAGCCTCACGTCTTCAGGTTAACTCTTAAGTGTAATTTATCTTTCTGGTGTCTGTTTAGGAAAAACAAATAGTGAAGGCTTTTTTTTAAACAACAAAAAGTGTTAGCTGTGTCACTGAAATTTTTTGCACAAGAGGGAAAATAACAATATCTGTTCATCTGTGTATGGAGTACTTGCTGCGTGTAGGGCTGGGCTCCTTGCCTCACGGGTGAAGCTGGTTCCACCTTCACAGCCCATTCCACCCCCTGCACCCCTCTGGGAGGAAGGTGGTATTATTCGCATCTCAAAGATGAGCAGACAGGTTTCAGGATGGGATTTGCCCAGGTTGGACCAGTCACCCAAGCCAGGATCGAACCCCTGTACGGCCAGCACCGGGACCGTTGTTCAGCTCCCTTATTCTCGTTCCAGGCGATGGGCCGCATCTTCGTGGGGCTCTGCCAGGTGGGGGCCTGGGGCTGCTTTGACGAGTTCAACCGCCTGGAGGAGCGGATGCTGTCGGCCGTGTCTCAGCAAGTGCAGTGCATTCAGGAGGCGCTGCGCGAGCACTCCAGCCCCAGCTTCGAGAAAAGTGAGGCTCACCTTCTCACTTACAGTTACCCTGCCATGGCTTAGAAGCAAGAGGGGGTTTCGTGTAGCTCCCAGACCCGAGGTTGCAGGCGGGATGGTGCGTCCTGATGGAAGATGTGGGCGGGGCCCAGGATGGCACTGCCCGCCTCGCCCCATGGCAGCCAGCGGGGCAGGCCGTGCTTTCTCTGCAGCGGAGGCCCCGGGCTCCTCCCTGTGGCCCCGCGAGCCAGGCCTCCTGGCCGGAGTGTTGGGACCCGACCCTGGTCATGTGTCTGGGGGTCCCTAGGAGCTAGTTCCACACAGAGCCTAGACACATGAGCTGGAGGAGTTACATACATCCACGATGGGTAGTTTACCTGTTAATTTTCCCTCTTAGTCCATAGTAACAGCAGCTCGCCTTACCAGACCCAAATAAAACGAGAGGTGTGTCAGAGAGATGAGTGCCTGTGAATTCCACGCTCGCTTACGGAGGGAACCTGACCCTGAGTGTCGAGAGTGGGGGTGGTTTTGCGGTGCTTTGTTCATGTGTGGGTGGGCTTTTAGTGGCCTGAGGAAAGGGCCGTGTCCGTGGTCTCAGCCAGTCAGTTCATCACAGCGTGCGACCGGCGTTGCCGCCGCCGCCGCCGCCAGGCCATGTTCCTGTTCCCGCATTGGCCTCGTGATGCTCAGTAATAACGTGCAGATAGGGCAGTCACCGCTCCAGTGCCTTGATCCGTGCCACGCCTGAGTGGCTCTTACGTGGGCAGGAGAGTGTGGAAATGGGTCTCCCTGGGCAGGTGGCAGTGTGCTGCTGAGAGCCCACAGAAAGGCCAGGCCGCAGCTCCCGTGGGGTCCTGGGCTGTCGGGGCGCTGGGTTTACGCTTTCAGATTTTATGGTGGTTTTCTGACCATTGC
This sequence comes from Nanger dama, assembly GCA_917880005.1. Classification (NCBI taxonomy): domain Eukaryota; kingdom Metazoa; phylum Chordata; class Mammalia; order Artiodactyla; family Bovidae; genus Nanger; species Nanger dama. Next base: position 3,265,692 of record CAKJTW010000063.1, on the reverse strand, counting down.
AAGCCTTAACGCCGTCATCTGAATTTCAGCCTCTGCCCCCATTACCTGTGAGCTGCTGAACAAACAAGTGAAGGTGAGCCCAGACATGGCCATCTTCATCACCATGAACCCCGGCTACGCGGGCCGGTCGAACCTTCCAGACAACTTGAAGAAGCTCTTCCGGAGCTTGGCCATGACCAAGCCTGACCGTCAGCTCATCGCCCAGGTCATGCTGTACTCTCAGGGCTTCCGCACGGCCGAGGTGCTTGCCAACAAGATCGTCCCTTTTTTTCAAGTGAGTCGCTGAGCATCATTCCTAACCGTGTTTCTGGCACGTGTTAACTGCGCCATTTAAACGCGGCCTCTGTAATTAAATTTCTTTCCACATGTCCGTCCTCGTTTCTTGGCGTTTGGCGCTGCTTGGGGCTCAGCGGGCACTGTTCTTAAGGGAGCCCTTCCTCTTTTAGACTCTGTGATGAGCAGCTCTCGTCCCAAAGCCACTATGACTTTGGTCTCCGAGCCTTGAAGAGCGTGCTGGTGAGCGCGGGAATGTGAAACGGGAGCGGATCCAGAAGATCAAGAGGGAGAAGGAGGAGCGCGGGGAGGCAGTCGACGAGGGAGAGATCGCGGAGAACCTGCCTGAGCAGGAAGTGAGCGGGCAGCCTCCCCTGCACGGATCCAGGGCCCACGGGTCCTGGGAAGGGCGTGCTAAACGGGCAGCGGTGGGGTGGGTGGGGCGGGATGCTGGGTCTCTGCGCTTGTTCTCAGGGGCGAGTGGGTGGTGGGTCTCTATGGGGACAGAGCCGTGAACGCGGAGCTGCTGCCCCCGGAGCTCAGCCTGTTTCCCCTCGCAGATCCTGATCCAGAGCGTCTGTGAGACAATGGTGCCGCTGGTGGTGGCCAAGAGACATCCCGCTGCTCTTCAGCCTCCTGTCTGACGTGTTCCCCGGCGTCCAGTACCACCGGGCGAGATGACAGCGCTGCGGGAGGGAGCTCAAGAAAGTGTGTCAGGAGATGTACCTGACCTACGGGGATGGAGAGGAGGTCGGCGGGATGTGGGTCGAGAAGGTGAGTGGGGCCGCGGGGCTGGCTGGAGCCTCACAGAGCCCCCAACCAGGGGCCGCGGGGCTGGCTGGAGCCTCACAGACCCCCCAACCAAGGGCCGCGGGGCTGGCTGGAGCCTCACAGAGCCCCCAACCAGGGGCCACGGGGCTGGCTGGAGCCTCACTGAGCCGGCTGGAGCCTTACCAAGCCCTCCAGGGGCTGAGAGTGACCCCAGCCCCACCCGCCTGGGAGGAGCCGCATCTGATAGGGCTGTGTCCACCAGGCAGGCCATCTGGTTTGTGAAGATTTGTCCCAAGTCCCCCAGTAGAATTATTTTCTTAAGTGCAGTGATAGCAAAACTTACCTGAAATGTTTACTCACGTGGTGTAGTTTGCTCTCTGAAAATACCAGCTAAAGGTGAATGACAGACACTGGGGAAAAAATGTCTTTGATAGCAGAAGGTCTTTCGAGCATCACGATTAACGATTAACAACGTAAACATGCCCATTGGTACAGAGCTTACAGTCTCTTCTGCACTGGCTTCTTCCCTTCACTCCTCTGTGAGAGTCACTTAGGAAAAAGGGTCGTGTGCACAGGTTGTGCCTGTGACCCTGAGCCTTGCTCCTGGGTTAGACGGGGGCTCCGTCAGCTGCTCTCCATCCTCCTGGCAGGGTTCTCTCCTGAGGCAGCTTGCTGAGCAGCTCTCGTTCCACTGGCTGCAGCTCCCCTGACTCCTCAGATAGCGCCTTAGTGCAGTTAAACCCTTCTCTACCCGCTGTGGTTGTGGCTGGCTCAAGGACTCTGGTTAGAAATCGCAGGCATTGCCTGGAGGGCTCCCAGCACGTGTCTCTTGCCAGGCACAGTGAGAAGCAGGAAGGAGCCTTGGCATGCCTTCTCTCGAGTGCTGACGTCACTGCTGGGTTTGCCCCCAGGTTCTCCAGCTCTATCAGATCACCCAGATCAACCATGGCCTGATGATGGTAGGGCCCTCGGGAAGCGGGAAGAGCATGGCCTGGCGCGTCCTTCTGAAGGCTCTGGAGAGGCTCGAGGGTGTGGAGGGTGTGGCCCACATCATCGACCCCAAAGCTATCAGCAAAGACCACCTGTACGGAACCCTGGACCCCAACACGCGGGAGTGGACAGACGGGCTCTTCACACACGTTCTGAGAAAGTGAGTGCACGTGGGGTGGGTCGGGGCCTCCAGAGAACTGAGGCCTCCGTTCTGCCTTGTGGAGACTGCACTGTTCTTACACAGCCTGGGAATGCTTCAGAAATGGTTGCAAGCTGAGCATTTCAGTGTGAGTCACCACTGCTTTAACCCCTTCCTCTCCAGGATCATAGACAACGTGAGAGGCGAGCTGCAGAAGCGCCAGTGGATCGTCTTTGACGGCGACGTGGACCCTGAGTGGGTGGAGAACTTGAACTCGGTGCTGGACGACAACAAGCTGCTGACGCTGCCCAACGGGGAGCGCCTCAGCCTCCCGCCCAACGTACGGCCTGCGTGCTCGCGCCCGGCGTGCTCGGCCAGGAGGGCGGCTCTGGTCGCCCTGGGGTAGCCGAGGGGCAGTAGCTTCACAGTTGGCGCCTCTCTTGCTAGAGTTGCTCCATTCCCAGGGCCAGTGAGAGACTTCCCAGAGGGTTCGTTCGTAACCCGGTGCTCACGGGTTGTCAGGCACGCTCTGTAGTCAGCCTTTCGGCTGTGGTAGGGATTTCTGGGAAGTAGCGCAGTGAGGGATTTAGACGTGGACCTCACGGTAGTCCCTTGGAAATGAGCGTCTCATATAGGTCCCTCCGATTACAACGCCTGGTAGGTGGGTAACCGTGCGCGGGCCTGGCATGGACGTGTGTTGGTGCTTTGACCCCATGTTTATGGCGTGCCACGGTGTGCCGGGCCCCTTCTGTATGCTGCAAATGCCGACACAGGCAAACCGCTGCTCTCCTGGAGCTCACAGTCAGAGGTGGAGGACACAGATAGACGGGAGAAGTGGGCACGGGGCTGCGGAGCGAGCACACGAGTAACGCGGCTGAGCCAGGACGTCGCTCCGTCCAGGGCTTCACGGGGATGCTGGCGGCCTCAGTGGAGACCAGGGCCCGAGGGAGCGGCTCCCGGGTGTTGGGGTGGAGGCTTGGTGGCGGGAGGAGCCCCTAGGCATGCCCACGCACACCGGGAGGAGGGCGGTTGTCCAGCATGCAGGGACGTAGGGACAGGACCCAAGGGGAAACAGGCCTGGGGTCACCGAGGACTGAAGCTTGCCTACAGGGGTAAGCTGGGGGGCTGTGGGGATACTGAGAAGTGACCGAGTTGTGGGTGTGAGTTAAAGCTCGTGCTGATGGGATCTGCTGGTGGGCTGAGGGAACGGAGGCTCCAGCAGGACCTCTGAGTGGGTGAGTGGCTGCTTTCATCACGACAGAGGGTCAGCGTTAGCGGTTATGTTACTTGTGAAACCAAGACGCAGATCTAGGAACACGCACTCAGCATCCAAGTGTCTTGGTGTGACTTGTCAGGCCGCAGCCCCTCACTGCGGGCCCCACCGTCCAGGGAGCAATTGTCTGTCCCATTAGAGCTCCCGGTTCTCCCAACCACAGGGGTTTTTTTCCTGCCCAGGTTCTTAAGGAGAGAGGTTGCTAGGTGTTGTAATAATGCAGACTTAGATATTTTTACTTCTGAACCGAGTGCAGAGAGATTAGAGTTGAATCGCTCGTTCAGTAGGTAGGTAGGTAAACCAACTTTAACTTCCTGATATCTACCAAGCCCACGTCCTTAAATCTGCTTGCTGTTCTCCCTCCAGGTGCGGATCATGTTTGAGGTGCAGGACTTGAAGTACGCCACACTGGCCACCGTGTCCCGCTGCGGCATGGTCTGGTTCAGCGAGGACGTGCTGAGCACGGACATGATCTTCAACAACTTCCTGGCCAGGCTGCGCAGCATCCCACTGGATGAGGGGAGGGGCGAGGCCCAGCGCCGGCGCAAGGGCAAGGAAGACGAGGGCGAGGAGGCCGCCTCCCGATGCTGCAGGTGCGGGCGGGGCTGGCGGTGCGCGCCCAGGGGCTCCCCTGCCCCGCGAGTCCAGGCACGTCTCAGCAGCCCCGCCCCCGCTGCAGCCTGGGACTTGCGGGAGGTTAGCATGATCAGCGTTGTCTCACGCCAGCTTCTGGGGAAGCCAGTGGTCATAGTTGCAAAAGTGTAGACATGCATGGAAAATTTAAAGAGTTCTTTCAGATTTCTCTGCAAATTGATGAAAAATGGCCTATTTTCAATTTTGATGGTAAAAACCAGTGTCCCAGGAAGCGTGATTTTTGAGAACTGCCAGGATGAAGGAGTGGGATTGGTCACTGGAGCCTCGACTCCTCATTTTTCAACCCATAAAACTTTTCATCATGATAGGCCCTTCCCCAGGCCCGGGTTAGAGCAGGTGCAAGTCCCCCGGCCTTGCTAGCTGGCCGCTGAGCTTGTTGACCCACCCTCGCAGATCCAGAGGGACGCGGCGACGATCATGCAGCCGTACTTCACGTCCAGCGGGCTAGTCACCAAGGCGCTGGAGCACGCCCTCACGCTGGAGCACATCATGGACCTGACGCGCCTGCGCTGCCTCGGCGCGCTCTTCTCCATGCTGCACCAGGCCTGCCGCAACGTGGCACAGTACAACGCCAACCACCCCGACTTCCCCATGCAGAGCGAGCAGCTGGAGCGCTACATCCAGGTCAGGGCCGGGTGGCCCCGGGCACCGTGGCTACAGGGCTGGCAGCGCTGCACATGTCTCTGCTTGAACACTGAGACTCCACTCAAATCGGGATCTGCCTCCTTCCCCCACAGCGATACCTGGTCTACGCCATCCTCTGGTCCTTGTCCGGAGACAGCAGGCTGAAGATGAGGGCAGAGCTGGGCGAGTACATCAGGAGGATCACCACGGTGCCGCTGCCTGCTGCGCCCAACATTCCCATCATCGACTACGAGGCACGTGCCGGAGGGCGGTGGCCTCCCCGCTTCTCACCCCGCAGCAGCCTTGCCTGCACTTAATCAGCCTTTCTTGTCAGGGGATCTTGTCCCTTTAGTGTCCCGTGGCACAGGAAAGGCGGGTTAACTTGGAGGTCCTGACTTGGGTGAGAGGGAGTGGGTCCTGCAGGCTGGCAGGCTCGAAGGACACTCCCCTGCCCCAGCTGACCCTTGCCTGCCCGTCTGCAGGTGTCCATCAGTGGAGAGTGGTCGCCGTGGCAGGCCAAGGTGCCACAGATTGAGGTGGAGACACACAAGGTGGCCGCCCCGGACGTGGTAGTGCCCACTCTGGACACCGTCCGCCACGAGGCCCTCCTCTATACTTGGCTGGCCGAGCACAAGCCGCTGGTTCTATGTGGGCCCCCGGCTCCGGCAAGACCATGACGCTCTTCAGCGCCCTGCGGGCCCTGCCCGACATGGAGGTAAAGGGGCAGGAGCGGGCGGCCGACCTCGGGGCCAGGGACGCGATCGGCCTCCCACCGCTCCCCTGGCCTCTGTCCTTCTGCAGGTCGTGGGTCTTAACTTCTCGGCGCGACCACCCCGGAGCTCCTGCTGAAGACCTTTGATCACTACTGCGAGTACAGGCGCACCCCGAACGGGGTCGTCCTGGCCCCTGTGCAGCTCGGAAAGTGGCTGGTGCTGTTCTGTGACGAGATCAACCTGCCAGACATGGACAAATACGGGACACAGAGGGTCATATCCTTCATCAGGCAGGTCTGTTCCTGTCCGCAAGGCCCCGACTCCCCACCCACGTTACTGCTCACTCCTGCTCCTGACGAGTCACCCCTTTTTCTCAGATGGTGGAGCATGGGGGCTTTTACCGAACCTCTGATCAGACTTGGGTGAAGCTAGAGAGGATCCAGTTTGTGGGGGCTTGTAACCCGCCCACCGACCCTGGGAGAAAGCCCCTCTCTCACAGGTAACACCGCTGGTAGACTTCTCGGGCTCACACACACCAGTTCCAGGATTGTTTTAAACAGCTTAACAGAAGCACAGTTTTGATGGTAAAAGTAACAAGATACTGCTCATCACTGGGATTCCTCTGGGTTTCCTGCACTGTGCTGGAAACCTCGGAAACACACTCAGGATGAAAGCAGTGATGAGCTGCCCAGACCTGCCTGCAGGGCCCGGGTGAGGCTGAAGTGAGCTGGACTCATTTTCCCACCTCTGCTGGCTTCATAGTTGGGTTTCTGCATCTGCTGCTCAGTGTGAGGCCGCCCTGAGCCGTGCAGGGAAGCCTGGGGGCAGGCCAGGGGCGGTCCTCCAGTGCGGGCGCGCGCGCTGGCGCCTGAGCCGGGCTCTCCCCGCAGGTTCCTGCGCCACGTGCCTGTGGTGTATGTGGATTACCCGGGCCCCGCCTCGCTGACGCAGATCTACGGCACCTTCAACCGGGCCATGCTGCGGCTCATCCCGTCGTTGCGCACATACGCGGAGCCTCTCACCGCGGCGATGGTGGAGTTCTACACCATGTCCCAGGTGTGCGGCCTCCCTGCCCCGTCCCGGGGCCGAGGGCTTGGGAAGAGTCTGCTCCGTGAGCTCCTGCTCAGCACGGGGGCTTCCCGCGGAGCCCTCTAAGTCAGGTCACTCCTCCAGTCGGTGCCGCGCCTCATCTCCCCTTGTTCTCCGGCCGTGTGTGCCTCTTCATTCCCTGATGAAGCTGAGACTGGACGGTGCACTTTCTAAGCGGGTGTGCACACCTGTGTCTCAGCAGACCCAACCCGGGCACGGGGTCTGCGCTCACTCTTCCACGGCGTTATGGTGACCAGGTGTGGCCACCACACTCAGGCTGGACCAGTTACACTCCCACCACGCTGCCTCGTCCAGCCTTGGAAAAAGGCTGATTAAAAGCGTCTTTGCTCCTTCGATGAGCAGAGGTGCTTCTCGTGGTTTTGATTGGCGTTCCTCTGTTGGCTTCTGACAAGGACTCCTGCAGGAGAGCTGCCAATATCCCACTGAGACGTCCTCTAGCTTAGAGTCCTGTGTGAGAGTTCACTTGTTATGTTATTACAAATGCTTTAGACTTTGTATGATTGCAGCCTTTTACCTACATGTTTGAAGTATCATGAACTGTAAACTTTTTTCTTGTTTTTCTTTTTGAGATAATGCTTAAAAAGCTTTCTTTCAGCTTAGGAAGTACATTTTTTAATGCATTTTTATAAGAATTTTCTGAAAAAATTTTTTTCTGTAGTTTTATTTACTTTTAGTTTTCTTAATGTAATAAGATATAATTAATTTCAACATAAAGTGAGCACTTTGGATCTAACTCTGTACTAAATCATAGTCCCACCATTATTTATCATTTCATTCTTAACTATCGCAGGGCATAGATTCTTTACTTTTAATAGAGACGTGTTGCATGGCATTTGCCTTGGCTGCTGCTTCTCTTGTCTTGGGGCTTCACACGGAGCGTGGTGCTCTTTCTTCCCGCAGGAGCGCTTCACTCAGGACACGCAGCCGCACTACATCTACTCGCCCGAGAGATGACCCGCTGGGTGCGGGGGATCTTCGAGGCCCTGAGGCCCCTGGAGACGCTGCCTGTGGAAGGCCTCATCCGCATCTGGGCACACGAAGCCCTCCGTCTCTTCCAGGACAGGTGAAGCCGAGGGTCCGGGTAGCGCCCTGCTCCCCGGTGTTGACCCCCCAAGCTAGAGTCTGCACAAGACCTGCCTGCCCCCTGGTGGAGGGGAGCCTTGCCTCTGATGATCGATCACGGCCGCCCCCCTGTCCAGGATCTCGGTGCTGTGACTGCCCTGCTTGGTTACCTTTGGACCTTGGGCAAAGCGTTTTAGTTCACCTCTCCCTGTTGGGTGGGCCCCACACAAGGTCAGAGTGCAGAGGTCACAAGTGATTTCAGTGCCTGTAACCGTGAGCCCTCCTTAGTCCTCAGTCTTGGCTCTCATCAGGGGATTTGCAGCTGTGTTTCTGGGGCTTTGGTTTTTCTCTTTTACCTGTTAACCACTTATATCAAGTGTAAGCTTTGATCACATGTATCACTTGTAAGCTTTGATTTTTCCTGGTTAAGTGACCAGTACCAAAGGGAAAACTTGCTGATAGCTGTAGTTGGTGTTCAGCATGGATCATGGGAGGTTCTGTGGTTTTAACCAGTGTGTCAGTAAAAGGCTGAGTCTTTTTATCTTTTAAGGAATCTTAAGAATTACTGACTTTTAAAAATCAGAGCCTTTTCCTTATATTCTTTGCTTATAGCTCTGTACAACCTTTGTTTTATGACAAGTTCTTGGTTTCCCCAGGTCCTACTTTGTCATTTTTATTTATTTTTAATTTCATATGTTTAAGCACTGCACTGTAACATCTACATTCTGGATCACTTAAGGCATCTTGAGTTCAGATTCTTTGGTTCTTCCATTTGTGGGAAATGAAGGTTTATGGTAGAAGACTAACGCCAGGCCTTGGAGTAGCCCACAGCACCCTCAGAGCCTGGTGTTTTTTCAGCACAGCCTCTGTCTTTTCCTCTGCAGACTCGTCGAGGATGAGGAGAGGCGCTGGACCGACGAAAACATCGATATGGTTGCTCTGAAGCACTTCCCCAACATCGACAAGGAGAAAGCCATGAGCCGGCCCATCCTGTACAGCAACTGGCTGTCAAAGGTGACGCGCGGGCGCAGAGTCTGCAGTGCCCCTTCTCTGCTGTCCTTTCAGTTAGGGCCATCATCTAATCAGAAATGTCTCTGGCTTGCACTTGCTGTAAAGGAAGGCATGATGGTGTCCAGACGGCTCAGTCGTGTCCGACTCTTTGCAACCCCGTGGACTGCAGCACACCAGGCTCCCTGTCCATCACCGCCTCCCAGACTTTACCCAGACTCATGTCCATTGAGTCGGTGATGCCATCCAACCATCTCATCCTCTGTCGTCCCCTTCTCCTGCCTTCAATCTTTCCCAGCATCGGGGTCTTTTCCATTGAGTCGGCTCTTTGCATCAGGCGGCCAAAGTATTGGAGCTTCAGCTTCAGCATCAGTCCTTCCAATTAATATTCAGGGTTGATTTCCTGTAGAATTGACTGGTTTCATCTCCTTGCAGTCCAAGGGACTCTTAAGCCTCTTCTCCAGCACCCCTGTTCAAAAGCATCAATTCTTTGGCACTCAGCCTCTTTTATGGTCCAGTTCTCACATGACAGAGGCGTGATGGGCTGCAGCATTGTGGCCACGGATAACTGCGGGCAGACGACCCCAGGAGCAGGCTGCTCTGAGAGCGGGGGCGCTGGCCCCGGAGCGGGCTGCCCTGAGAGCGGGGGCGCTGGCCCCGGAGCGGGCTGCCCTGAGAGGCGGGCGCTGGCCCCGGAGCGGGCTGCCCTGAGAGTGCTGGCCCCGGAGCGGGGCTGCCCTGAGAGCGGGGGCGCTGGCCCCGGAGCGGGCTGCCCTGAGAGCGGGGGCGCCGGGAGCTGACGCTCAGCATGTCTGCACTGAAGGGAGTCTCTGCCTCACCCGCTTTTACTTTCCTCACCACAAAAACAAGGCATTGTGGGTAATCTGTGTGCAAGTGTTCCGTGTACTGAGATCCTAGGCAGAGGTGACATTTCTAGAATCGCCGGGAATTGTCCTTTTCTCCGAAAGAGAGCAGGGCATCTTAGAAGGTTGCGGCCTTGGCATGCATTTCTTCAGTGGGCAGTGCTGACTTGCGCCCGAGGACAGTCTCCTTTAGGAGCTCAGACTCACAGGGTGAAGTAGCTCCGTCTTGGGAGGGGCTGACCCCGGCGTGGGGGCTCAGGTGAGTGTTCACAGCCTCCATCTGGGTGTCAGGAAGGTCGTGGCAGACCGAGGGCCTGTGGCAAGCAGGGGCACAGAAGCAGGAAGAGCAGGGAGTTCTGTGCAGTGCTGCTAGAATGTCCCGTTTATTTCTAGGCTCTGGACACTAATCCTGTTTGATTCACAGGCAACATCATCTGCCAGTGGCTTGTCTTTTCCCCTTGTTTATAGCATCATTGGAAGAATGAGCGCTGTTAATGGACTGTCATTTAAATCCTCAGTCTGAACTGAGTTAGCGTGTGGGGTTCCCCGAGTGCATGTCCACAGCCTGGCGCTGGGGCTCTGGGTGGCTCTGTCATTTGGGTTTTTGCAGGGGCCTCTTAGAGAGCTCTGTCCTGTTGGCTGGTTCGTTCGTTGCTCTCTGGGCTAAAACCACGTGGTCGTGATCATGGCTGTGAATCTGCCTGCTGCGAAGACAGTACCTCTCTCCTGGTTCTTCTCTGGGGGTCTTCCATTCTGAGCCTTTCCTCCTCCAAATGAAGTTTGGAGTTGGCTTGTCAAGTTGCGCCAGTGTGACTTCCACCGTCCACCACTGAGTCTCTGACTGGGATTACATTGAATCCACGTGTCACTTGTGGGGAGCTGGCGTGGTTGCAGTGGTGCATTTCTCTCTCTCTGACTGGTGTGTCTCTTCACTTACTGACACGTTCTGTGCTGTCTTTCAGTGAGGTTCAGCTTTCTCCGTAAGGATTTTCCATGTCTTTAGGGCTCACCCTAGTTTGCTTCTTTTTTGTTGCTGTGTTGTAAATACCTGCTTTTCTCTCATTCTTTAGGACAGTTTTTCAGTGTGTAGAGATGTGATCCACTTTACTGTAAGAACTAAGGTGATTTCTTCTTAGTTCAGTAGATCTTCCCTTCTTTCCTATAGGACTACATCCCAGTAGACCAAGAGGAGTTACGAGATTATGTCAAAGCCAGGCTGAAAGTCTTCTATGAGGAAGAGCTGGACGTGCCTCTGGTCCTGTTCAACGAGGTCTTGGACCACGTGCTCAGGATTGACCGGTGGGCTTTTGGTTCTTGCAGCCTCCCCGCTCGCCCGCACTGCTGTCAGTTTAATGGTGGGGGAGGGCTCATGCCCGGCCTCGTGCTGACCTCCCGACAGGCCCCCGCACCTCCGCCAGCAGTTCCCGCTCCTCCCCTGAGCCCAGCCCTACTGTCCCCAGTGTCCCCACTCAGCAGAACCTCATGCTGCCTCTCCAGGTGCCTCCCACCTGCCTTGGTTCTCGCCGCTCACCCTCCTGCTCGAGTTGTCAGGGCGTCTGGGGACAGGGCCATGTCTTTTGACCTTTGCTGCCTCACTGGCAAATCACAGTTGCTCCAGGATGTTTAATATACAAATACAAGTTGAAATGCATCCCAGATATTATAGACTAGATCCTGAAAAGTGTTAGGCTTTGAGTGTCTAAGGGGGAGTGGAGCATAAAAGCCTCAACCTGCATCCCTTCTGATGGTGTTCCAGAATATTCCGTCAGCCTCAGGGCCACTTGCTTCTGATTGGCGTCAGTGGAGCGGGCAAAACCACCCTGTCGCGCTTTGTGGCCTGGATGAACGGGCTGAGTGTGTACCAGATTAAGGTGGGTCTGGCCGGAGCCCTTGACCCCCACAGTGAGTCCTTGCTCATGCCCGTAGCTCCTTGGGTGAGAAAGGAGCTGACCCGCCCACTCCTGCAGGTCCACCGGAAGTACACAGGCGAGGACTTCGATGAAGACCTCCGCACGGTGCTGCGGCGTTCTGGCTGTAAAAACGAGAAGATCGCGTTCATAATGGACGAGTCCAACGTGCTGGACTCCGGGTTCCTGGAGCGGATGAACACCCTGCTGGCCAATGGCGAGGTAACCCCTGACGTGCCGCGCGGGTCGCGTCCTGTGGCGCCAGGCTCTGAGGACCGGCCAGCCAGGGGTGCTGTGCTGTTTCCCAGGTGCCCGGCCTCTTTGAGGGAGATGAGTACGCCACCCTGATGACCCAGTGTAAGGAGGGGGCCCAGAAGGAGGGTCTGATGCTGGACTCACACGAGGAGCTATACAAGTGGTTCACCAGCCAGGTCATTCGCAACCTGCACGTCGTCTTCACTATGAACCCATCCTCCGAGGGCCTCAAGGACCGTGCAGCCACCTCCCCGCGCTGTTCAACAGGTACACCCACCACACACAGCTCTGCTTTCCGGGGGCAAGCCTCGCCCTCGGGAGCTGCTCCGAGATGTGGGCATCTTTGCAGGTGTGTGCTGAACTGGTTTGGGGACTGGTCCACGGAAGCTCTGTATCAGGTTGGCAAAGAATTCACCAGTAAGATGGACCTGGAGAAGCCGAACTACATCGTGCCCGATTACATGCCGGTCGTGTATGACAAGCTGCCGCAGCCGCCCTCTCACCGCGAGGCCATCGTGAACAGCTGTGTGTTTGTTCATCAGACTCTTCACCAGGTGGGTTCAGTCCTGAGGTCACGGGAGAAGTGAAACTGACCACCCGTGCTGACATGGACCCGAGCTGATGTGGAAGTAGCCCCCAAGGCACCTAGGGCTTGACACTGTACCGTCGCCCGGGGAAGAGTGCCTGGTTCTCGCCTGCTTCCTGCCTCTGTCAGCGACGTCTCAGCTGCTTGGGGCCCTGCTGCGTGTTCTCGGGCCGTCTGGCCCCCTCCCCACGTTGACTCCATCTGCCCTGTCTCGCTGCCTCTTTCCTGCCCATGTCCTCCCCTAGGGCAGGGGCCATGGTTTCTCTGTGAAGGGCCAGCTGGTTGGTGTTTCAGGCCTCGTGGCCCTCAGAGTCCCTGCTAGGCCTTCCCGTTCTGCGGCAGTGGCGTGAGAGCCTCGTGGCCGTGAGCGAGCAGGACCCCCACGTGCAGAGGCCGTCCCGCGGGCATGACCTGCTGGCCACTGCCAGCTGCCTCTCCGTGGGTTCTCTATCAGAAGAGTGCAGTCTGCCCCCATCAGAGGGGGTCTGTGAAGAGCACTCTGACCTGCAGGCATCCTGTGGGCCCTGCCCTCCCACTCCTGCAGGCCACCTCCACTGCCCCCTGCCCTCTCCACACCTCCCTCCACCCGCGGGGACCGAAGGAGGTGACTTGCCTCACCCTTCTCAATGCCGTTTCTTATTTTGGTTCCACTAAAAATCAGCAGAAGGTAGAGGAGGTGTACTGACGCCTACGTAGTGACGACCAGCGTGGGGGTCTTCTCCTGGGAAGGACACCCCTGCGGCTGCCAGCACCACCCTCCTCCTCTCAGAGAAGCGGGAGGAGAAAGCTCAGAGGTGGGAGGGCTTCTTGGCATTTCACGGGAGGCAGCCGGACGCGGTCTCGAGTGATGGGGCTCCTGACGTCTGGAGCCATGCCACATCATGCCAGCAGGACAGTCGTGTTCTGAGGGTAAATTGTGATGTTTTGAGGCCAAATCACGGAGAACTAACACGGTCTTCATTTTCCAAAGGCTAACGCCCGGCTGGCAAAGCGAGGCGGCCGCACCATGGCCATCACGCCACGCCACTACCTGGACTTCATCAACCACTACGCCAACCTGTTCCACGAGAAGCGGAGCGAGCTGGAGGAGCAGCAGATGCACCTGAACGTGGGGCTCCGGAAGATCAAGGAGACCGTCGACCAGGTGCGCTGCGGTGCCAGCCGCCCTCACTGGGAGGGAGCGGGCCGTGTGTGTAGGCGAGCCCCGCGCGGCTCTTGTCGCCCTGATGTGGCTTTTGCTCCTCAGGTGGAAGAGCTGCGTCGGGACCTCAGGATAAAGAGCCAAGAGCTGGAGGTGAAGAACGCGGCAGCCAACGACAAGCTGAAGAAGATGGTGAAAGACCAGCAGGAGGCCGAGAAGAAAAAGGTGCCACTCCGGCCCCGGGAGCTGGCCTATGTGGGCCGCGCGTCTCCGTCTCGGGCTCGTGTGTGCCTGTGTGCTTGCACGCGCGTGTGTGGAGTGGGTGCGCACACATGCACACACATGTGTGTCCCGGGCAGCGTGAGGAGTACTCTCTAGGGTTTCATTTGGCAAGTTAACCAGTGCTCACGCCACAGCTGAGCCATCCTTTGTCTCCAGGTCATGAGCCAAGAAATTCAGGAGCAGCTGCACAAGCAGCAAGAGGTCATTGCGGACAAGCAGATGAGCGTGAAGGAAGACCTGGACAAAGTGGAGCCGGCTGTCATCGAGGCCCAGAATGGTGTGTGCTCGCCGCGGGCGCCTCGCGTCGGGGAGGGCAGGGGCAGCAGGGCCCCCACAGGTCCCGGTGGTGTACATCCCCGAAAGCCTCAGTGAGAGGTCTCAGAAACCTTCTCTAGCTACCTCAGACTGTCCTCATCCCTGAAAGTGAAGTCCCCGTGGAGCTAGTCCACTTGCCCCATGCGTGCGTGCCAAGGTGCTTCAGTCATGTCCAACTCTGCAAGCCCGTGGACGGCAGCCCACCAGGCTCCTCTGTCCATGGGATTCCCCAGGCAAGAATGCTGGAGGGGGCTGCCGTGCCCTGCTCCAGGAGACCCTCCTGGCCCCGGGTCACCCCCCACCTCTCCCGCCTCCTGCCTGCACTGGTGGGCCGGCTCTTCACCACCAGCGCCACCTGGGCCCTTGTATGAGAAGCAGTCAACAAGATAAGCTCTTCACCAAAACGTTTTCTTAATCTGGTAATGATTTCCTAAGTGTACTGTTTGCAAATCCGCAGCTTGAACTTCATCTAGGAATGTCGTGAAGTGTGCGGTTTTGCCCTGCACACACTATTAAGAGTGTCCCGGTCGTGGCGGCAGTGACAAGTTGGCAGCCTCCTCCCCCCGCCCTCTTGCACCCCGTGTGCTGGGGGACATGCTCAGGAGGATATTGTGACCTGGGCCCCTGTCCTCGTCTGCCCCACACCTGGGAGCGGCCTTCGCCCCGACCTTCCCACCCACCAGCCTCAGACTTGTTTCAGGTCACTTGATGGCTTGTAGTCTTCACATTTCACCACAGAGGACTGGAAGTGGCTTTCCAAACTGGGTTTTCACTGAGTTGGATTTGGATGAGAATTTGATTTAGATCTCACCTGCCAAATGATCACTTTTAAAAGTGTTTTAATGAAAGTTCAGACTGGAAAAAAATGCACGTTTCTGCTTGTGAAATGTGTTGACCAATTTTTTGAACTGTTAATTCCATATCTTTAGCCAGCCAGTAAAGACAAGTACTAAAGTGTGGACTGAAGATGTCTTTGTTTAATGGGTGTAAAATAAATGAGCAATTTCATTCTTGAAAAAGCATTTACATCTTTACAGAGGTGAAGGAGTCCAGGATTTGTGAGGCATTTGTACAGATACCATCCATTTTCCAGACCGTGGCGGTAGTTGTTTTGGCCGCTGCAGCTACTCCAGAAGGTTTTAAGACAGGCCGTCCCACGTTGGTTCAGCTCTCCTGTGCGTGCACCCCTCTCTGCTGGGGGTCGCAGCGTCACTGTGGTCTGGCCCCCCTCACCGCCCCCTCCCTCGTGCCCAGCCGTGAAGTCCATCAAGAAGCAGCACCTGGTGGAGGTGCGGTCCATGGCCAACCCTCCTGCCGCCGTGAAGCTGGCGCTCGAGTCCATCTGCCTGCTGCTGGGGGAGAGCACGACGGACTGGAAGCAGATCCGCTCCATCATCATGAGAGAGAACTTCATCCCCACCATCGTCAACTTCTCCGCCGAGGAGATCAGGTGGGTGGGCCTGCGGGCCCGAGCTTCTCCTGTCTGCTGGGGCCTGGGCGTCTGACACGGCCTCCACAGGAGGTCACACAGACCTCACGGGTCACACAGATGCCTCTCCAGGCCATTTCCACCCCAGACAGCCAGATTCCCTCCCCTCGCTGTTCCTGACGGCAGTTCTCTGATCCCTTGACCCTGCGATCTCCACAAGTGGCTGGGAGCGCAGAGCTGGCCCCAGAGAGGAGGGGAGGGGCAGGACGGAGAGCCATGGCCTGGAGCGTCCTCCGTTGTCACCGGGGCGGCAGAGGGGAACTGGCTCTTGATTTCCAAAAAGCTCTTCACTTTTGCTCTTCACGTGCTTAGAAACCCAGCTCCTCTTTTGCAGTGACGCCATAAGAGAGAAGATGAAGAAGAACTACATGTCCAACCCCAGCTACAACTACGAAATTGTCAACCGGGCCTCCCTGGCCTGCGGGCCTATGGTGAAGTGGGCCATCGCCCAGGTGAGCAGCCCCGCCAGGAGCCCCCGGGGAAGGGCCCCTCACCCGGTCACGTCTGAAAAAAACCCCTGTCCGCCTCGGCAGCTTAACTACGCCGACATGTTGAAGCGCGTGGAGCCGCTGCGCAACGAGCTGCAGAAGCTGGAGGACGACGCCAAGGACAACCAGCAGAAGGCCAACGAGGTGGAACAGATGATCCGCGACCTGGAGGCCAGCATCGCCCGCTACAAGGAGGAGTACGCGGTGCTCATCTCCGAGGCCCAGGCCATCAAGGCGGACCTGGCGGCCGTGGAAGCCAAGGTCGGGTTGTGCTCGGGAGGCAGGCTTCCTGCCGCCCGGAAGCGCTGCCTCTGCGCGGGCTTCGCTTGTGGCTCAGCTGGTAAAGAATCTGCCTACAAGGCGGGAGACCTGGGTTCCATCCCTGAGTTGGGAAGATTTCCTGGAGAAGGAAAAGGCTACCCACTCCAGCATTCTGGCCTGGAGAATTTCATGGATGGTATAGTCCATGGTGTCACATAGAGTCGGACATGACTGAGCGACTTTCACTTCACTAACAGTTTAATTTTCCTTTTAGGTGAACCGGAGCACAGCTCTTCTGAAGAGCTTGTCTGCTGAACGGGAACGGTGGGAGAAGACAAGTGAAACGTTCAAGAACCAGATGTCCACCATTGCCGGGGACTGCCTCCTGTCAGCCGCCTTCATCGCTTACGCAGGTTACCTCGACCAGCAGATGCGCCAGAACTTGTTTACCACCTGGTCCCATCACCTCCAGCAAGCCAACATCCAGGTAACTATCCACAGAGACTCTCAGGAAAGCGGGGGCCGATGTGAGGGTCAGTGAGCTCTCAGCGGCCTCACTGGGAAGCCGCGCCATCTGCTCCCCCTCTTAGTTCCGCACAGATATTGCGCGGACGGAGTACCTGTCCAACGCCGATGAGCGTCTCCGCTGGCAGGCCAGCTCCCTCCCTGCAGACGACCTGTGCACGGAAAACGCCATCATGCTAAAGAGGTTCAACAGGTAGCGTGCCCGTGCACAGCGAGGGGCGGGGAGAGGTGCGTGGGTGGTGCTCCCGCTTGCTTTGGAAGAGGGGAACAGGTTGGGGGTGGGCCGGCGGGCTCTGCACGGCTCCCTTCGCCTCCTGTGTTGTGACTGTCCACACTGACCCTCCTTGAGTGGTTCCCCTGTATCCTTGTGAAATTGATGTGCTTGGCTCTGTGATGGGTGAACGTTAAAACAGACCCTCTCGTAAAATACTGTTGAGAACTGAAAGCATCTAGCTGGAGGTAAGGGGAAATTACTGCCTGGTTTTGGCTTAAGGAGGCTGGAGTCAGAAAGGGAACAGGCCTGCTGCGGAGGGGGCTGACGGTGCCGTCCTGGCGTCCCCAGGCCTGAGCCCGCGCAGAGGTCCCCTGGCTGACCTACCTCCATGGCAGCTCCCATACCCAGGCACCCTGGGTTTTCTTTCTGTTTTGAAAACCAAGCCCCGGGTTCCTGTCTCCCCTTCTCTGTACCTCTCCCTGTGTGCTGCTGTCCCTGGGGCCCGACAAGGAACTGACCCTCGGGTCTCAGAGGGTCTCGCTGGGGGCGCTGGCGGACGTGGCCACGCTGTGCGTCCTGGTGAGCCAGCGTGAGGGGTGCACTTGCCTACGCGAGTGCACGCCGCAGTGCCCGTCCCTCGCACGTGAGCGTCCACGAGGCCAGGGTGTGTCTTGGCAAAGGCCCGGAAGCGCCTCAGATGCCCCTCGCTTGGGCCAGTGACGAGGCCACTGTGTGTCTCCCCTGCTCCAGCAGGAAGCCGGGAGCTCTTCGTCCAGGGCCCCACATGAGGGCGGCAGCAGCCGATGGCAGTGCCCAGTGGCGTGCTCTGGGGCCACGTGTGTCTACAAATGACCTGAACCTCCTCAGTGTGCAGAGAGCAGAAACTGGAGGCGGAGGGGGGAGGGCTGTCACCACCTGACCTCTCGTAGCCTCTGAATTCTGTGCCACTGCGCATGCATGTTACAGGATCTTTAAAAAGCCTGAATTGGCTGTGTGACCCTGGACAGAGGACATTCGCCCCTCTGTGGCTCGTCTCCTCCTTTATAAATAAACCGGGTGTGGCGATCACACCTGTCCCTTAGGGTTGCCGTGAGCACTGAGTGGGAGGGTCCGGCACGCCTGCCACTCAGGGGTCTGTGGATCAGGGGTGCTGGTTCCTGCTCTCCAGGAGTCTGCCCTGCGGCCCAGCGAATCCACCCAGCCAGCTGAGCGCCTGTGCTCGGCCTTCGTGGAGCGGCATCCTTGCCCCAGAGAGACAGGCGCTTTGGCGGCAGCCCTTCGGAGCAGTCTGCCTGAGGCACTGCCCCTTCACAGGAGGGCCTCAGAAGGGGGGTTTTAGCACCAAGCTTTGGGTCATGTGGTCTCTCCTATAAACCTGGAGCCCGCATCTGAGCCCAGGACACCTCCCCATCGCCCTGCCGGGCCCTGCCGTCATGTCCTTGGGCTCCCCTGGCATCTGACCCGTCCTCGGCCCATCCTCAGGTACCCGCTGATCATCGACCCCTCGGGGCAGGCCACAGAGTTCATCATGAACGAGTACAAGGACCGGAAGATCACCCGGACTAGCTTCCTGGACGACGCCTTCAGGAAGAACCTGGAGAGTGCGCTGAGGTTCGGCAACCCCCTCCTGGTGCAGGTGTGTGCCCCCGCCGCCAGAGGCTGGGCTGGTTGGAGAGTGCGCTGAGGTTCGGCAACCCCCTCCTGGTGCAGGTGTGTGCCCCCACCGCCAGAGGCTGGGCTGGCTCCCTGCGGCGCAGTCGGCGCGAGCCGCAAGCTGCAGTGCTGCCTTCTGGGCTTCGTGAGGAAGGATTCCCTGGCAGTCCAGTGGCCAGGGCTCAGCACTTTCACTGGTGGGGTGCGGAGCTGGGCCCTGTTTGGAGACCTAAGATCCCCAAGCTGCGCGGCACAGCCCAAAAAGGAAAAAAAGCAGGGATAAAGCTGTGATACCGCCCTATAAAACCCAGCAGAAGCAGTGTTTGCCCTCTAACTCCACTTCGTCTGGACGGCCCCATCCCCTGGGGCTCTGAGACCTGTGCTGAGCTGCACGGCAGCCACCGTCCCGAGCGCTGCGCTCAGCTGTGAGCACGGAGCGGAGCCCTTCACCTACTGAAGTAGCCGTGGGCGCTTAGCAGCCACGTGCCAAACAGTGCAGGTCTAAATGGCTGGGTGGCTGCTGGGGAGATGTGTTTATCTGGAGCAGGAGTCAGTTAAACGTGGGTGGGAACACACACTGTAAAACTCTTGCTGTTAATGACACCTCACGTACCCACACGTAGGACGTGGAGAGCTACGACCCAGTTCTGAACCCCGTTCTGAACCGTGAAGTCCGGCGAACAGGGGGAAGAGTGCTGATCACCCTCGGCGACCAGGACATAGACTTGTCGCCATCGTTTGTCATCTTCCTGTCCACTCGCGATCCCACCGTAAGGCCCGGGGCAGCTTCCCACCCCCACGGAGACAGGGCAGCCATGGGCAGGGCGGTGGATGTGACACGCTGACTGCTTGGTCCGCCGCCCCTCTTGCCAGGTCGAGTTCCCCCCCTGATCTCTGCTCCCGGGTGACCTTCGTCAACTTCACCGTCACCCGTAGCAGTCTGCAGAGCCAGTGTCTCAACGAAGTTCTCAAAGCAGAAAGACCTGATGTGGATGAGAAACGGTCCGACCTTCTGAAACTCCAAGGTATGGCCCCGGGTCCCTGGCTCTCAGTGTGTGCGGGGCTGAGCTTCCCCAGGACGAGGTGCCCCAGGCCCGCATCACGGCAGCACCAGGGTGAACTCTGCACCATCTGGTCGTTTAAGGGAGTTCCAGCTGCGCCTGCGTCAGCTGGAGAAGTCTCTGCTGCAAGCTCTGAACGAGGTCAAGGGCCGCATCCTGGATGATGACACGATCATCACGACGCTGGAGAACCTCAAGCGGGAGGCCGCCGAGGTGACGCGGAAGGTGGAGGAGACGGACATCGTGATGCAGGAGGTGGAGACGGTGTCCCAGCAGTACCTGCCGCTGTCCACCGCCTGCAGCAGCATCTACTTCACCATGGAGTCGCTGAAGCAGGTGGGCGGGCCGCGCCGGGCCGGGGGCTCCCCCGCCACCCGCGCACGGGTGCTCACGGCCCCTCCGCTGTCTCCAGATCCACTTCCTGTACCAGTACTCGCTGCAGTTCTTCCTGGACATCTACCACAACGTCCTGTACGAGAACCCCAACCTGAAGGGCGTCACCGACCACACCCAGCGCCTGTCCATTATCACTAAGGATCTCTTCCAGGTACAGCGCGGGCCGGCCACCCTGCGTGGGGGGTGCGCCTGGGGCAGGGCGCGGGGGTGCGTTCTCCAGGGACGGCGGTGTTGTGATAGCACACTGCCTGCCTTGTCTCCAGGTGGCATTCAACCGCGTGGCCCGAGGCATGCTGCATCAGGACCACATCACCTTCGCCATGCTGCTGGCCAGGATCAAGCTCAAGGGCACCGTCGGGTGAGTCTGCACCCCAGCGCACGTCCCCCAGAGGGCGCTGTTGCCTCGGTGACAGCAGACGGGACACCTGCCGAGAGGCCCTGGCTGACGGCTGCCCCCTCTCCAGGGAGCCCACCTACGACGCGGAATTCCAGCACTTCCTGAGGGGGGAAGGAGATCGTGCTGAGCGCGGGCTCGACGCCCAAGATTCAGGGCCTGACCGGGGAGCAGGCCGAGGCCGTGGTGAGGCTGAGCTGCCTGCCCGCCTTCAAGGATCTGATCGCCAAGGTCCAGGCGGACGAGGTGAGAGTCCTGTGAACGTCCCCGGCAGGAGCCGGCCTCCTTCCAGGGCGTCGCCTGTCCTGTAAAGCCCAGAAGATCGTGTTGTGTTCTCTCCCATCAAACATCTGACGCGTCAGTCCAACCACTCCACCCAGAGGTGGGCAGGCAGAGCCCTTGGTGACGCGTCCTCTGTTGTTCCCATAGCAATTTGGCATCTGGCTGGACAGCAGCTCCCCGAGCAGACTGTGCCGTACCTCTGGAGCGAGGAGAACCCCTCAAGTGAGCCCTTGGGCCTGCCGCGTTTGGGGCCGTTCTGAATCTGGGCGTGGAATGCGCTTTGCTGGCTGAACACAGGGACGGGCCAGGGACAGAAAGTCATCGACTCCTGAGATTCACATCTCAGTGTTAGAACCTGCGGGAATCTGTGGGGGCAGCTTGGACGTGGGAAAGGAAAAAGAGGAATAGCCGGAAGGTCCCTGCCTGGGGTTGGGCGTTAGGAGAAGGGTCCTGTTTCTGAGTATGAGGCTCTGGGCCGGCCGGGCCCCGGGAGGGAGCATGGGGGCCGGGGTTCAGCATGGACACAGATTGGCAGTGGCTGCTGGGTCTCTGGGGCTCTTCGGGGTCCTTCCTGAGTGGGCTCCACGTGGTCATTCAGAGTCAGTAGCCACCTGTCACCCACGGAGGGCCCCGGGTGGAGATCTTTTCACAGCTGTGCCAGAGGGTGCTGTGGTGAGGTGGGGTGCTGGTGATTCTGCAGAGAGGACGAGGGGGCGTCCTGATCTCTGGAGTGGCGTTTGTGGGGGCGGGGCCCGTGGCGGGGACAGCCGGGGGGCCGTCTCAGGCCTGTGCTGTCGCCGACCCTCCTCCCCCGCCTCGTTCCAGCTCCCATTGGGCAGGCCATCCACCGCCTGCTCCTGATCCAGGCCTTCCGCCCCGACCGCCTGCTGGCCATGGCGCACGCGTTCGTGTCCACCAACCTCGGGAGTCCTTCATGTCCATCATGGAGCAGCCGCTCGACCTGACCCACATTGTGGACACAGAGGTGGGTGCCGAGCTTCCCGTCTGCATGGGCCCCCGATGGGCGCACTGTTGGCGGGCCTCCCTCTCACCAAAGCCCGACTCCCTGGTCTGCAGGTCAAGCCGAACACGCCCGTCCTGATGTGCTCTGTGCCCGGGTACGATGCCAGTGGGCACGTGGAGGACCTTGCCGCCCGAGCAGAACACGCAGATCACGTCCATCGCCATTGGTAAGGGCAGTCAGTCCGTCCCCTCCCTGGGACTTCATGGTGGGGGGGCCGCTAGAGTCCAAGTCCGCCTGCTGACCCTTCAGCTGTCTGTTTCCAGGCTCCACAGAAGGCTTTAACCAGGCAGACAAGGCAATAAATACAGCTGTGAAGTCGGGCAGGTAGGCTGCTCTGGTTTTGCTTCCCGAGGCCCGAGGCCCCAGGATCCCGGCCAGAGATGTGAGGCTGCGGCCTTCTCCCTGCCCGCAGGTGGGTGATGCTGAAGAACGTCCACCTGGCCCCGGGCTGGCTGATGCAGCTGGAGAAGAAGCTGCACTCGCTGCAGCCGCACGCCTGCTTCAGGCTCTTCCTCACGATGGAGATCAACCCCAAGGTGCGGGGGCAGGGCGCCAGCCCGGCTCGGGCGGGGTGGGGCGGCGGGGCTGAGCGCTCACAGGCAGCGGGCCCCTGTGCCATTCAGGTGCCCGTGAACCTGCTCCGAGCGGGCCGCATCTTCGTGTTTGAGCCACCCCCGGGCGTGAAGGCCAACATGCTGAGGACCTTCAGCAGTATCCCCGTGTCTCGGATATGCAAAGTGAGCGCCGCCGAGCTTGCTGTCGGGCTGGGGTGCGGGGCCACACAGATGTCTGGGCGCCAAGCGGAAGCCAGGGCTTGTGGGCGAGCAGCGGGGGTCATGGCAGGGATTTCGCATCACAGGACTTCCCTGGAGGCCCAGTGGCTAAGCGCCTGCACTTCTCCTGCAGGGGGCCTGGGCCCAGCCCCTGCTCGGAGAGCTAAAACCCCGTGTATTTTCTCTGCTGCTTAAGTCCTATTTTGGGGGCCGTAATCCACCCTTTCTGCCATCTTTAGAAACTGGCCTTCCGTGTGCTCTCCCGTCGGCTGTGTCGTTCAGCTTAGCAGTGTAGTCAGGAGCATGTCTTTATTAAAAGAAAAGTTGGCGTGGTTTCTCCTAGCAACACATTCTCATTAATGACTGAGGTCAGGGTGGTCCCAGTGTGAGTACGTGCAGAGCGCTTTTTAAGACCTTGACTGCAGCAAGCCCTGGACTGTCATCTTAGTTAGAACAGGCCTACATCCCGGTGACCCTGTACTTGCTAACTTCCCACCTAGTCTCCCAACGAGCGTGCTCGCCTGTACTTCCTGCTGGCCTGGTTCCACGCCGTCATCCAGGAGCGCTTGCGATACGCACCCCTGGGCTGGTCAAAGAAGTATGAGTTCGGGGAGTCTGACCTGCGCTCGGCCTGTGACACAGTGGACACGTGGCTGGACGACACAGCCAAGGCAAGCATGGGCCGTGCCGCGGGGGGCCCAGGCGGGAGCTGCCCCCGCCCCCACCGTGACCCACCCTCTCCTCCGCAGGGGAGACAGAACATCTCGCCAGACAAGATTCCCTGGTCTGCACTCAAGACCCTGATGGCCCAGTCCATCTATGGCGGCCGGGTGGACAACGAGTTCGACCAGCGTCTGCTCAACACCTTCCTGGAGCGCCTGTTTACCACCCGGAGTTTCGACAGTGAGTTCAAGCTGGCCTGCAAGGTCGACGGGCACAAGGACATCCAGATGCCCGATGGCATCAGGTGCGTGCCCTCCCACCACTATGGGGCAGGGGGCCGGGGCACCAGGCACCTCCGGCCACGGTAGCGTGTTAACCAGCACGCCGCTGTTCCAGGAGAGAAGAGTTCGTGCAGTGGGTGGAGCTGCTGCCCGACACGCAGACGCCCTCCTGGCTGGGCCTGCCCAACAACGCCGAGAAGGTTCTTCTCACCACACAGGGTGGGTACCCCCCCACGCTGGCCGGCCACGCACTGCTCCTCCAGCCAGCCCCCGGGAAGCAGGGGAAGCCCTCGGCCCAGGCGGCGTCTGTTCTACAGCCTCCGTTCTGGAGCACAGGCTCTGTAGCTAGTACGTGGGGTCTGGAGATTGTATTTATGTTTCTGTTTTGGGTTCAGAAGTGATGTCATCTTTTT
The DNA here is from genome assembly GCA_917880005.1 of Nanger dama. Lineage (NCBI taxonomy): Eukaryota > Metazoa > Chordata > Mammalia > Artiodactyla > Bovidae > Nanger > Nanger dama. The sequence continues at coordinate 3,241,809 of CAKJTW010000063.1, read as the reverse complement.
TCCTGTTCAGTTTTTTTTTAAGTTTTTGGCATTGACGTCTTAGAACTATTAGGTATTTTTATTAGAACTTCAAGACTAGTCAAGAGCTCACCTAACACAGTGGTTCTCAAAGCATGGTCCCTGGAGCAGCAGCCTCAGACGGACTACAGCTTTAGAGACGCAGGTCCTCGGGCATCCGGACTGGGGGTGCCGGGACACTCAGGGGTGAGAACCGCTCTGACCCAGGCTTCTCTTTATGGGAGACCGACGTGCACGGAGCCATGCAGCTGGGGAACAGGAGAGGCCCTCGAATCAGCTCTGTAACGACCCCAGCTGTGGGGCCCGACTCGAGCCTCTCGCTGTGGGGTCGAGCTGGTGGGCCCCGCAGTGACTGCGAGGGAGGTCGGGCTGTCTGCGGTTGAGTCATGATTCAGCTGGGACACAGGGGAGGGTCTGGGGCGGGGGGCTGGGTGGGCGCTGTCCTGTGCAGAAGCGCACGCTGAGAGCACACAGGGTGCTGACTCCAGTGTCGCCTGCCAGGACTAGCTGTGGGGCCCCCTTGGCACTGCACTGAGGGTGTCTGAGCCCCAGTCAAGCCGAGGCCTGCAGAGAAGCTCGCCCCCAGGCCCATGCAGGAGGCCTGGGGCTAATGGTGCCCAGGGTCGTGTGTCCCATGGGGAGGCCGTGAGGTTTGAGCCCAGGGTCCTGGCCAGGGGACAGCTCAGCGCTGGACTCAGAGGGAGCACTCCCTTGGGCCAGGACCTGAGCACAGGCCACGCCCAGGGCACTCAGGAGGCCGCCTGCTCCCCAATGACGGTGGATGCGTGCGTCCTGGAGCCGCCTCTGGTGTCTGCGCACAGCCTCCGGTGCAGCCCCAGTAGGCGCGACTCTGCCCGTGGTGCTGGGCCTTCTCCCCTGCCAGCCCGCCCTTGGTGCGGTAGGAGCAGGTGCCCACAGAGCACCTCACAGGGCGCAGTGCCCCCAGGTAGACACGCAGGGAGTCCTCCCGTGCTCAGCCTGTCCCCCCCACGCCCCCCGCCCAGGTGTGGACATGATCAGCAAGATGCTGAAGATGCAGATGCTGGAGGATGAGGACGACCTGGCCTACGCGGAGACGGAGAAGAAGGCGCGGCCCGACTCCTCGTCCGACGGGCGCCCGCCTGGATGCGGACGCTGCACACCACCGCCTCCAACTGGCTGCACCTCATCCCGCAGACCCTCAGCCACCTCAAGCGCACAGTGGAGAACATCAAGGTGGCGGCGCCCCGCCTCGTGTCTGGGGGCTCGGGGCGGTCCTCACGGGTGGGGCCGGGCCGGTGGAGGTGAGTGCTGCCTCAGGGCAGGTGTGTGCCAGGGCTGGGCCGGAAGGCTCGGCCTGGAACACCCGAGAGTGGAGGAGGTCAGTGACCTCTTCACAGGGTGGTCTGGAGCTGCTGTGGTCAGCACCCACAGCTTCATGACAGGTTTGGTTTAAGATTGAGTTCTGGCGATGCTGCAAACCCAGGGCTCCCCGAGGCCGAGTTCCTGCTGGGTCCCTTCCTCTTCCTCGACCCCCCTCCCCAGCCTTGTCTCTTCCAATGACCGTAGGATCCTCTGTTCCGATTCTTTGAGAGGGAAGTGAAGATGGGCGCCAAGTTGCTCCAGGACGTGCGCCAGGACCTTGCCGACGTCGTGCAGGTGTGCGAGGGCAGGAAGAAGCAGACCAACTACCTCCGCACGCTCATCAACGAGCTGGTGAAAGGTAGGCAGCGGGGGGCTCCCGGGAGGTCCGCAGGGCAGCTTGGCACCCACTCCGACCCCCGGGCCCACACTCCCAGGACCTGGCTCCTGCTGCCTCACCGAGTATCTTGCCTCTCCTTCCGCGGTCCCCAGAGTTCTAGGGAGGGCAGGGCAGGCCCCAGCTGTCTCACCTGGCCACACTGCCCGTGAAGGGGTTTCTGCAGCTGTGGTTCCTCGGGGTCGTGCTCCCCCCACTCACTCCCCGGGGGTCACGCACACTGGGTGTAGAGCAGGCGTGGGGGTGCACTGGCCCAGGGAGGCAGCGGAGCCCACACGGGGCCGCCATCGCTCAGCAGAGGGGCTGCAGGCGCTGACGCGGGCAGGCCCTCCCTGCAGGGATCCTGCCCCGGAGCTGGTCACACTACACGGTGCCCGCTGGCATGACTGTCATCCAGTGGGTCTCTGACTTCAGCGAGCGGGTCAAGCAGCTGCAGAACATCTCGCAGGCGGCCGCCTCCGGGGGCGCCAAGGAGCTTAAGGTGAGGGCAGCTCCCCAAGGCCGCTGCGGGCGGGGCCTTCGGGGCGGGGGCCAGCCCTCCCTCACCCGCCACTCTCCCCCACAGAACATCCATGTGTGCCTGGGTGGCCTGTTCGTGCCTGAGGCCTACATCACCGCCACCCGGCAGTACGTGGCCCAGGCCAACAGCTGGTCCCTGGAGGAGCTCTGCCTGGAGGTGAACGTCACCACCTCCCAGAGCGCCACGCTGGACGCCTGCAGCTTCGGGGTCACTGGTGAGCGGGGGCTCCCCTGCCCCATCCCCAGCCTGCAAATCAGCCACCACCCCTCACGGGCTGCCTGCTAGTGGTGCCCGTGTGGCCGTGCCTGCACAGCAGAGCCCCCTGGGGTCCTGACCGCCCCCTAACCCCCCACAGGCCTGAAGCTCCAAGGGGCTACATGCGGCAACAACAAGCTGTCTCTCTCCAACGCCATCTCCACCGTCCTCCCCCTGACGCAGCTGCGCTGGGTCAAGCAGACAAACGCAGAGAAGAAGGCTAATGTGGTGAGCGCCCCTTCCCTCCTCTGTGGCCAGGTGACTCCGTGGGCGCCCCCTGGGCACTAGGGCTGTGTCCCTGCCGCCCCCGCAGGGGGGACTCACATCGTTCTCTTCTTGGGTGGGCCTCTGCCCCGCCCCCAACCCACCCCACCCCCTGGGCTGCCTCCCCTCTAACAGCCAGCGCCCTGTCCGCCCCCCAACCCCTGCACACACCCCTCCATCACACAGCCAGCACCCTGCCCGCCCCCGAACACGCCTCCGCCCCTGCACCCCCGCCCCCCCATCACACAGCCAGCGCCCTGCCCGCCCCCCAACACGCCTCCGCCCCCATCACACAGCCAGCGCCCTGCCCGCCCCCGAACACGCCTCCGCCCCTGCACACCCCCGCCCCATCACACAGCCAGCGCCCTGCCCGCCCCCAACACGCCTCCGCCCCCCATCACACAGCCAGCGCCCTGCCCGCCCCCCCAACACGCCTCCGCCCCTGCACCCCCCCCCGCCCCCATCACACAGCCAGCGCCCTGCCCGCCCCCCGAACACGCCTCCGCCCCTGCACCCCCCCCCCCCCATCACACAGCCAGCACCCTGCCCGCCCCCACAATGTGCCTCCGCCCCTGCAACCCCTGCCCCCGTCACACAGCCAGTGCCCCGCCTTCTCCCAGGTGACCCTGCCTGTCTACCTGAACTTCACCCGCGCCGACCTCATCTTCACGGTCGACTTCGAGATCGCCACCAAGGAGGACCCGCGCAGCTTCTACGAGCGTGGCGTGGCCGTCCTCTGCACCGAGTGAGGGTGCCTTTTCTAGTCTCCTTTGTGTAACAGTAATAATATTTAACGTTTATTCATTATTAAAGCCTGTGGAAGATTCATTGTTAAAAGTATACAGACTTGTTAAGGGAACGTCGCTGGTGCGAGGCTGGAAGCTGCAGGACGCGGAGAGAAGCTGGACGGTTGGGAGGTGGAGCTGGGAGGGACCCAGGGCCGCAGTTCTGAGGGCCGAGACGGGGCTTGTTTTATGAAATAAAACACTAAGCATGACGCGGCTCTGGCCTCTCGTCTCGTCTCTGGCTCCGGGGGACACCCGGGAGCCCGCGTGACTCCAGCAGCCCGGCCAGCCCGGCCCAGACCCGTGACGCGCGCCTCCGGGGGCCTCCGTCCCCACAGTCCTGGGGTGCCAGGTACAGCCTGTGGAATGGGTTCCTGGCTCGTCCAGAGCCTCAAGAGCTCCCGGTGGCTGGGTGACCCGCCGGCCGTGGCACCAGCACTGCAGTAAAGACCTGCTCATCCTGGTGGAAAGCAAGCTTGGCTCTGAGCAGATGGCCTGAGGCCCCGCGGCACCCCTATCTAGCCCTGCCCGCCCCCCGCCACCCCCCTATCTAGCCCTGCCCGCCCCCAGCACCCCTATCTAGCCCTGCCCGCCCCAGCACCCCCTATCTAGCCCTGCCCGCCCCAGCACCCCCTATCTAGCCCTGCCCGCCCCCCCGCACCCCCTATCTAGCCCTGCCCGCCCCCCGCACCCCCTATCTAGCCCTGCCCGCCCCCCCGCACCCCCTATCTAGCCCTGCCCGCCCCCCGCCACCCCCTATCTAGCCCTGCCCGCCCCCCGCCACCCCCTATCTAGCCCTGCCCGCCCCCAGCACCCCCTATCTAGCCCTGCCCGCCCCCCAGCACCCCTTATCTAGCCCTGCCCGCCCCCCCGCACCCCCTATCTAGCCCTGCCCGCCCCCCCGCCACCCCTATCTAGCCCTGCCCGCCCCCCGCACCCCCTATCTAGCTCTGCCCGCCCCCAGCACCCCCTATCTAGCCCTGCCTGCCCCCCGCACCCCCTATCTAGCCCTGCCCGCCCCCCCGCCACCCCTATCTAGCCCTGCCCGCCCCCGCACCCCTATCTAGCTCTGCCCGCCCCCAGCACCCCCTATCTAGCCCTGCCCGCCCCCAGCACCCCTATCTAGCCCTGCTCCCCCCCTCCCCCAGACAGCAGATGGACTGCACAGTCAGAGCAGTCGCCCCCTGGCTCCGGGGTCCTGCCCTCTGGGGTCCCTTGGGGGCTGAGCGCCATCCAGAGCTATGGTCGACTGAAAATGGGGGTCCATTTTGAATGCTTTCCTCTAAGCCAACAAATACGGCTTTTTAGCTTTTCTTCCATCACTCAGAGCAAGAGCTAAAGTTTAGCAATGCCGCCGTCTCTCACCCAGAAGCTGGTAACACCAAGGAGAGCCCCCAGAAAGCCTGACCCGAGGCCCGTTGGTGCCAGGCAGGGATTCTGGGTGCAGGAGGAGGACCGCAGTCCTCGATGGCCCGAAGGCCTAGCTAGGGAGGAGGGGCCGCTGCAGCCGCCAGACCCTGCTGCCCGAGTGTCCTGTGGGTGGGTGTAGGGCACCACAGGACCAAGCTCCCCGTCGGGGGTCCATGTGCACCCCACCAGGAGTGCCTGAGGCCCCTACTTGCTGCCTCCCAGCCTCACCCTGACATGAGCTCAGTCTGGGGGTCCAAGGGGCCCCCACTTAGATCACTCCTCACCTGCCTTTGCGGGGTCAGGCTGGACAGTGGGCAGAGCTGGCAGACAGGGGGCCCAGAGGGGACCTGGAATAGGGCGGACAGCACCTCCTGGGCACCCTCACCCACCCAGTGCCCTGGAGGAGCCTCGGGGGTCCACCCTGGCCAGGAGGAATGAGACCACTTGCCTCGCTTCAGTGGACTCCCCTTTATTGGAACCGTGTGTTCCTGGGCTCCGATCCTCCCTACGAGAAAGGTCTTAAAAGGCTCCATGAGAAAAAGGAAAGCACCTCCACACCCAGGTGTCACCTCACTGGGGCCCTGATCGCAAGACACTGCGCTCAGCAGACCCTGTCCCCGAGGCGAGACGCGACCAGAGAAGTGGATGGGGTGAAGCAGAGGGAGGCGTCTGAGGCCAAGGCCGGCCCCGGGGCTGCTGGGAGAATGCCTCCTGCGACCTTGCCTCCAACCCCTGAGCGCCCCGCCACGTTCCAGCTGTTAGCGACCCCGGGAGCCGAGCCCTCCGGAAGCGGCCGCGTGTGAGCAGCTCTGGGGGAAAGAGTCACAGCCAGGACAGAGGTGGGCTAGAGGGCCGCGGGCCCCAGCCTCTGAGTCAAGGTTTAAAAATACATACATATTTACTAAAAGTAAGGGAATTCTCTGCGACTTGGGCCGGGGAAGTGGGGCCTTTCCTGAGCTGGAAAGCATCGTTGTGGAGTGGTGGGGCCCAGAGGCATTATTTACATAATGGACTAACACCCGCATCATCCGCAGACCATCAGCTCCCGAAACTTGACGATACATTTCTGTTGTTTGAACAAGAAGACACAAGAGGAGCCACGTGTTTCGTGGAAGCTCTTTCTTCATGCTCGTCAACGTGGTCCTCACGTCCGAGGCCCCGGCCCACCGTCACCGGTCGCCCCGCTCCCTGATCTAGGCCGCATACAGCCTCTTCCGCTTGCTCTTCTCCGGCTCTGCAAGTAAAAGTTCCAGTTTCCTCTTGGAGAGGGCGAGCTTGGGCACCCTGTCCCTCTCGGTCCCGAGTCTGGGGGCGGCCGTGACCCTCTGGCCCTGCCCTGGGGTCTGCCAGCCTCGGGGACCCCTGGTCTTCCTCCATCATCCCCGAGTCCTCTGGGGGTCCAGGCAGCCAGGCCATCCGCCCCCACGCCTCCAGGCAACCGGCCTCCACAGGTTGCATGTCCACGTCGCTGGCCTCCGGGGCTCCAGGGGCCCAGCCGGTGGCCGTCAGGACCAATACTGGAAGGTTCGTCGAGAGGGAGTCTTCTAAGCTCACGTCCCCTGGACCCCTGGACTTGAGCGTGTGCAGAGGCCTATCACAGTTCACAGCACCCAAGGAGCAGCCGTTGAGATGACAGGAGGCATGACCACGGGCGTCTTCCCAGTCAGCGTCATGAGGATCTAAAAGCTGGTGACAGAAGGGTTTCTGAGCTGGCGAGCACGGGAATCAAGGAGAACACATGCCCCACACGCATAAGTAATTTCTTCCGTCATGGACCTTGGCAAATTTCGCACGATCTGCCCTGCAAATAAATCTTCAAAAATGCCTTTGATAAGGGCTTCCTGGGGGCTCAGTTGGTCAAGAATCCAATTGCCAAGGCAAGAGACGTGGGTTTGATCCCTGGTCCGGGAAGACCCACCCGTCGAGGAGCAGCAAGACTCCTGCAGAAGCCCCTGGGCCCTGTGGCCCAGGCTCCGCAACAGGGAGAAACCGCTGCGGTGAGAAGCCCCCGCACCGCTGCCAGCGTCGCCCCCCGCTCTCCACACCTGCAGAGGGCACGTGTGCAGCAACGAAGACCCAGCACAGGCCCAGATACGTTTAAAATTATTTTTTAAACGTGTCTGATAAGGACTTCCGGGGTGGTCCAGCGGCTAAGACTCCGTGCTCCCCATGCAGGTGGCCCAGGTTCAATCCCTGGTCGGGGAACTAGGTCTCGTGTGCCCCGTAAGCGCTCACACACCCCCCACAAAGACCCCCGCATGCCACAGCTAAGACCCAGGGCAGCCACATAAGTAAATATTTCTTAGTGCATTTGATAAATATCCCAGAGCCTCCTAAAAGCCTGAGGGAGCCCCACTGTGGGGGTGTCTCAGACCGAGCCCCATCGTTTGAAGCCCCACTTCCAGCGCCGGCAGCCCCCTGCCCACCACCTCAGTCTGAGCTCATTTTCCTGCTCTGACCCCAGTGAGGGCCTCACTTGGGCCGCCCGGGCCCCCGACCAGCCTGCACAAGCAGGCTGTGGAGCCTCAACAGCCCTCCAACACACAGAGCCACTCCAGTCGAAGGAGGCGCCGAAGGAGGTGGAAATGAGTCTCTAGAACATTCACTTTTCCAAGGTGCCCCGGGTGGTTCTTGAAAGCCAGCCATGGGCCCATCAGGGGCAGGTGACACCCCAGGGCAGCCAAATGCTTCCCCCGACCTCTACCACCACTGCCAACGGGGGCTGCAGAGCTTTCTGGACCCTCCGCACACCACCAGGAACCAAAAGCTCCTGTTTCTTACTCTTTCTTTCACTCCTGCCCCGGGGCTCTGGCTGGAAAGGTCTCTAGAGAAAGCCCAGATGCCCAAGACCAGGGATGACCCCGTGCTGCATGGAGATCCTTCCAGACAGGCTCCAGCCATGAGGACCTGCAACCACACAACTCGACCTGTGAGCACCTCCTTCCCCGCTGACCCGCGGCCTCTGCACAGAGGGACCCCAGGCCCGAGTCAGCAGGGGACCACCTGGGGCCCTTTCCCTTGGGTGGTGACAACCCCCGGGAAAGCTCACTTCGTCTTTGGACAGCTGACATTCATTAATTCCAGAAGGAGAAATGAACGTAAACACTGTAATCTACCGGCAACCGTAACCACTGCAGAGCCAGAAACTGGTCAGAATTCCTGGAATTCACAAAGCAGGCATACTGGCTCTTGCGACCCCACCACAGAGCAGTGAGTGTCCCAAGGCCCAGCCCAGACCCCCCGCCAGGTGTGGGGTCGGGGGTGCAGGTGAGGGCCTCATGTTGCAATAGGCCCACAGAATCTTTGCTGGCAAACCAAGAAATGCCCGGCCAGGCCCTCCAGTCACTGGTTTTGGTTTGAAGGACTTGCTCTCCAGGGGCACCTGGCGTTTTAAACCACAGGGAGGCCAGGGTTACCTACACCTGTGTGATCCCTGAGAGTGAATTTAATTTGCCTGAGATTCATTCTGAGACTAATTGAAAACCCATGGTCTCGTCAATCTATCTTCCAGGCAAACTACATGAAGCCTTTTGTTCTTTCTTTAAAAACTGGAAAGAGGAGCGAACAACGTTAAATGTCACAGTGAAGCTTTTTCTAAAGTGTAGCCACGCCACTGGGCTGGGCAGAGGCCATGGAGCAGGCCTGCAGCTGCCCCCTGAAACAGGCCTGCCTGCAAGGCTGCCCTCAGCCGGCCTGGCCTCTGGGCACTTGGACTTGGGGCCCCAACCATCCCCAGAGACAGGAGAGGCTGCTGGCTGCCTCGTCCAGGGACGTACCTCTCTCCAGATGCCTTCAACAAAGTCCAGATGATTCTTCTTGTGACTGGCCTGGAAAAACAAGGGGTTTGGGTCATCCTCTCTAAGAGGGAGGGCGGACAGCAGATTTGAGTTCAAGGGCAAGGATCCAGGGGCTCGCTGCCCTGGCCAGCAGTCCTGCCCTCCCCACACTCATGGACAGTGGCCCACGGTGGGTGGTGACAAGGACAGCCCGCTCCCAGGAAGCTGAGCACAGGCAGGGACCCCCTCTTCAAGAATGTGTTTGTAGGACTTAAAATGCAAACCTGGGCCACTCAAGAGGGGATAGCAGAGCCAGGAATGTGGCTAGGACATGGGCTCAGCAGCCCACCATCGCCTGGGAAGGACCCCCTGGTTACACAGCACCGGGCACCTGTGCTGGACCCAAAGCCAGAAGACGGTGGAAGTTTCTAGGTCCTCTACCCCAAACCCTCCCTTTGCAGATGCAGAAGCCGAGGCCCACCCAGGGGCCAGGCCTTGCTCAGGGTCCCTGGGAAGAACCCAGGGTTGGCATCCCATATTCCAGAACCTTCCCCTCTTAACACCAGGCTACCGGGAAAACCAACTCTTGTTGTTCTTCAAAAGACAGACTCTCAAAGGACAGGAATTTGAACACTGCTAGTTGGCAGGGAAAGAGAAAAAACCTGAGAAGGTGACACCAAGAGCCGCAGAGACTAATTCCAAGGAGGAGGTGGGGTCCTGGCAAGGGCTCCTGCTCTCTCCGAGGTGGGTCCGAGTCTGCCCTGGCCTCCAGTCCCCTCTGCCCTCCCCACCACATCCCTGCCCCGCCAAGAGGGGGAGGGGTACCTTGAGGCGATGGAGCCTGTTTCTCTGCCTCTTCTGGAAGCCGGCCCTGGTGCTGGCTGTGAACGCGCCCCGGATGCAGCTGCGATGGACGTTCCGCAGACCAGCCATGGCTCGGGGACTGGGGGTGGACCTTTCACTTAACTGCAGAGCATCGGGGACAAGGCACAGGTCAGTGGTTGTGAGGGGTGGGGGCGGGCTTACCACAGGGGCATGGAGGGAACTTTCTGGAGCCCCGGAGCCGTTGGTCTCCACTGGGCTGATACAGTTGTCACAAGTCAGAACTCTTTGCCCAAAGGGCTTCGCACCTGGACACCCAGTCGTATAGAAGCTCGCGGGCGAAGTCACACATCCTTGACACTGAAAGTTCTAGGTTGGAGCAGGGAGGGGGTCACGCATCCAGCTCCTGTGTCCTCCCCCGCTTTGTTTTTAACAGACGAGAAAAATAAGCCCAGATTGTGGACAGACTCGCCCAAGGTGACAAACCCAGAGAGCACTCCCCCGGCCCCTTCCCCGAGAAGCGCTAGGTCGTCAAAAACGTTGGACAATTTTTAAAACCATGCAGCCCAAGAAGAGCAGAGAAAACATCCACTGAAAACAAGACAGATCACGGCGTGACTTACGGAGACCAGAGACTACACACCTCCGTGCTGTTTCATGTCACTTGCGTCCCTCCAGAATCCTAGGGGTCGGCGCCCTAGGCCCTGCAGGAAACACCTGTTACAAACATGCGCCACCTGCCACCCATGTGCCTCGCGTGGTCGACTCAGGGGTCCCCACACTGGCCTCCCTGGAATACCAGTTCTGAGGTAGAAACAGGAAAGGCTACAAGTCAGACCCTAAAGCATCATATGCGTTAGCATTTTATTTATTTTAAGACGCTTACTTAAATTTATTTTCATTAGTTTATTTTTTGGCCATGCCCCATAGTTTGTGGGATCTTGGTTCCCCAACCAGGGATCAAACTGGGCCCTCCTGCAACAGAAGTACAGACAGGGAAGCCCCTCGTTTTTTTCCAATTACTTTATTTTTTTGGCTGTGCTTGGTCGTCTTTGTTGCTACACGAGGGCTTTCCCTAGCTGTGACAAGCAGGGGCTGCCCCTTGTCGTCGCGCGCGGAGCTCCTCGCGGCGGCTCCTCGCTGCGGAGCTCGGGCTCTAGGCCACATAGGATTCAGCAGCTGCAGCACACGGGCTCAGCTGCCCCTTCAGCACGTGGACTCCTCCCAGACCAGGGAAGGAACCCGTGCCCCCTGCCCTGGCAGGCAGATTCCTAACCTCTGTGCTACCAGGAAAGAAGTCCCTCCATTCTCATTTTAAAGGCTAGGAAAGCTCCTGGTAAAATCCAAAATCCCTTTTTTTTCTTTCATATTAAGTCCATAAATTCCATACATTTGGATATCATTAATTTTCCTCAAAAGCCATTTTTCTGTCCCAGGATCCTGCCCAGGATGCCCCATCACATTTAGTCCATCTCTCCCGAGGCTCCTCTTGGCCGTGAGTGTCTTGGACGCCCCTGCCGTTGATGACCCTGACCGTCCCTGGTGGACCGTCCCTCAGCTGGGATCTGCCCCGGCTCTCCCGTGCACACACGGGGTCCCGGGAGTAGGAGGACCACCGGAGGCGAGGCACCTTCCCCTGTCGAGGGCGTCACAGAGGCACTGTCACCCTGGCGTGTCCCATCGCTGGGCTGAGGCTGTGCCCGCGCAGGCTTCCCCCGAGACTGGGACCTGGTCTCACCTCCCCCTCCATCCTTCCCTCTTTGGAAAGACGTCCCTCTGTGCAGCACCTGCTCACTCGCGGAGGGTTAGGCCGGCGCCCTCGGAGGGAAGGAGCTGCCTAAATTTCTCAGCTGGGGTGGTTTTTCTCCCACCTGTTGACTTGTTTATCGTTAGGCATCACCCGCTCAATGGACACGAGTCTGAGCAAACTGCAGGAGATGGTGAAGGACAGGGAAGTTCTGCCTGCTGCCATCCATAGGGTCGCAGAGGGTCAGACACGACTGAGGGACTGAACGATTGATTTGTTCAGTCATTGATTCATATCAGCATGCTCTCATTTAATTCTGTATTCGTTGTTGTTCAGTTGCGTTCAGCTCTTTGCAACCCCACAGACCTCATCAGGCCCAGCTTCTCCGTCCTTCACCATCTCCCAGGGTTTGCTCAAACCCATGTCCATCGAGTCGGTGATGCCATCCAACCATCTCACCCTCTGTCGTCCCTTCTCCTCCTGCCTCAATCCCTCCAAGCATCAGTGGGTTAGCTATTCGCATCAGGTGGCTCAAGAATTGGGGCCTCAGCTTCAGCATCAATCCTTCCAGTGAATATTCATGGTTGATTTCCTTTAGGATTAAGTGGTTTCATCTCCTAGCTCTCCAAGGGACTCTCAAGAGTACTGAGACTCTGTTGGATGGTGATGCCATCCAACCATCTCATCCTGTCGTCCCTTCTCCTCCCACCTTCAATCTTTCCCAGCATCTATACTTGTGTTGTAATAAAGACTACATCGTTTATTTTGTTCTGACTTTGGCTGGAACTTCAGTTGGCTCCCGTGTCCCTCTAACAGGACCAACTCAAATTAATTTTGATTTCCAAAAGAATACACCCTGTGAGTGAGTTAGGACTCCCTATGGGCTTCCCAGGTGGCACTGGGGGTAAAGAGCCCATCTGCCAGTGAAGGAGATGGAAGAGATGCGAGTTTGATCCCTGGGTCAGGAAGATCCCCTGGAGAGGACATGGAAACCCACTCCAGTAACCTTGTCTGGAGAATCTCATGGACAGAGGAGCCTGGCAGGCTACAGTCCAGGGGTCAGAAACAGTCCGACAGCTCTCTAGGCCAAGGTGAAACAGGAGGGGCAGAGCACAACCTTTGGAAGAGTGACATTGCCTGAGGGCGTAACAGAAGCTGATTAGTCAAAGAGTCAAGAAGGCAGACAACTCAACTTCCACGAGACCTCACTCCTCAGTATGCACTCAAGCCAGACGACACACCCAGAGATGCCAGGACCGTCCCAAGGCCGACCCTCAAAGGCCAAAGAGTGGGTGGTGGCCCAGTTCCTGGAAAAGTCTGCCCCCCCTCCCAGAATGGCTGGAATGATCCTCCCACTCCTCAGCCTCGGATACCAGCTGCTCCTACCAGTTGGGCTCTGTTCCCCTACACACACACATACACACACACACACACACACACAGACACACACACATAGACACACACAAGCACAAACACACACACAGACACACACAGACACACACACATAGACACACACAAGCACAAACACACACACATAGACACACACAGACACACACACATAGACACACACAAGCACAAACACACACACATAGACACACACAAACACAGACACACAGACACACACACATAGACACAAACAGACACACAAACACAGACACACACAGAAACACACACAGACACACATAGACACACACAAAGACAGACACACATACAAACACACACACTCTATGTCACCAGGGGGATGTCCAGGTCCCCAGGGTCTCAGGGCCGGCACCCCACTCCCTGGCCCAGCAACTTCTCCAGCAGAGCAAAGACACAAATTCCTAATGCCCCAGGCCTTTCCTCTCCACCCCCCTTCCGGGCATGCCCCACAGGTTACACTAAAAAGCCCTTAGCATGCAGATCTACCAGAGAATTCTTTGAAACCAAACCTATTATTATTGAAGCCACTGGGTTACACAGACCCTGCAGTCCTTCCTGGCCACTCCTTCTGGACCTGTCTTCCAAGTCAAGGTCAAAGAGGGCCTCGGGCAGGCCCTGGCCCTCCTGGCTCCGTCCTGAAGTGGGCTCTGCCCCAGGACCCCAGGCCCATCGCAGCACGAACAGCTCTCCCAGGGCCTCTCTGCAGCCACCCTCCCCTCTTCCCACCCCAACAGTTCGGGGCTCCTGCTGAGAGACCACAGCCTAACCCAGCTGACAACTCTCGAGGTGGCCCCCTCCAGGAGATGTTCGAGAGCTTTCCCTCCAGACACTTCCTGAGGAAGAGTTAGAAGTGACCCTCTGTCCTGCCAGCCAGCCACACAATCGCCACCAGCAAGTCCTGTGAGTGTCCCTGCCCACCCGGCATCTGCCTGCCACACACACACACACACACACACCCCTGTGCTCACACACATAGGCCACACCCACAGGCCACTCCCGGCACCGTCCATCTCCAGCACCACTCCAGCCCCACCCCCCAGCCTGCTCTCGGGTCCCTAATAAGTTCTTCCAAATTGACTCAGCCAAGATCAAATAGCTGATCTTTCCCCAGAATGGCCCCACTGGGGTCCTCCCAGCTCGGTGAAGCTACAACCTTCCCAACCTTTCTCCCAACCCCCACAGTCAGTGACCAACCACACAGACTGCGCTCCCCATGAGCCCAGAATTCAGCCACTGCCCCACTTCATTCTCTGCTTCTCCTCACTGGCCTACCCACCCCCCAAGCCCCTCTGGCCCCTCAGCACCACCCCACCCCCTCCCTCACCTAGCCCTGCCCAGTCCTCAGCCCAGAGCAACGCCCTGCGACAGAGGAAGTCCAAGCCCTGGCCCTGAACCCAGGACCCCCCAGCTCTCCTGTAGCGCCCACCGGCCCCTCCCACCCCCGAAGCTCAGCCCCCTCCCCCTGCACCTGGCGGCCCCTCCCTTCCATCCTGTCTTGTAGTTCAGTCGCTCGGTCCTGTCCGACTCTTTGCGACTGCAGTGCGCCAAGCTTCCCTGTCCCACACCACCTCCCGTGTTATTCAGGTGCTAAGTCCTGCCGACCCCCTCGGATGGCAGCACACCAGGCTCCTCTCCTCCACTATCCCCCAGACTTTGCTCAGACTCATGTCCATTGAGTTGGTGATGCTATCTAACCATCTCATCCTCTGTTGCCCCCTTCTCTTTCTGCCCTCAATCTTTCCCAGCATGAAGGTTTTTCCCAGTGAGTCACTCTTCTCATCAGGGGGCCAAAGTACCAAGCTTCAGCTTCAGCATCAGTCCTTCCAGTGAATATTCAGAGCTGATTTCCTTGAGGCTGGACTGGTTGGATCTCCTTGCTTCCAAGGGGCTCTCGAGAGTCTCCTGCACCTCAGTTCGAAAGCATCAGTTCTTGGTAGAGACGCCTGGCCTCCTGTGTGTCACTCTTCCCTGCCTTCACTGCCGGCTCTCTGGCTCATGCACAGGCTGCGCCTCTCTCCCTGGCCCTCGTCTCTAACCTTCTCTGTACCCTCCTTGTCTATCTCCAGGCCCTGCAGTCCCTCCCACCAGCTCACACTCGCCCGGGGGTTTTGCTGCTGTGTCCCTCAAGCCTGGCCAGTGCTCAGTGAGTGTTCCTGGGATAAACCACACCCAGGTATGCTCCGCAGAGGCCTCTCACCTAGGGTGTCCCAAACCAAAGGTTCTCCCCCAAGACATGCCCCTCCTTTCCCGTCTCCACCGAACCTAAAGGGGCTCCGCCATCTTCCCGAACCCCTAAGCCAGGAACCGAAAAGATTCTCCTGGAAGCTGAAGAGCTGCTGGGCCTGGGAGCAGACTTCCCGGGCCCCAAACCCGGCTCCGCTACCAACCTGGCTGCAGGCCTTCAGGCGTCTAACGGAGCTGCTCCTTGGAGTCCCTGGCGGTCCAGTGGTTAGGACTCGGCGCCAGCACTGCCGGGCCCAGGTTCGAAATTGGTTGGGGAACCAAGATTTGCACAACCCACACAGCAGGCCAATCTCCCGACTCACATGCAAACAGAGACAGACCCACAGACTCAGAAGACACAGAGACAAACGGTGGCTAGCAAGGGGGAGAGGGAGGGATGAATGAGGAGTTTTGAATGTAACAAATAATGCTGTTGTTCAGTCATGTCCCCTTGGCAACCTCATGGGCTGCAGCACGCCAGGCCTCCCTGTCCATCACCCTCTCCCAGGAGCTTGCGCAAACTCATGTCCATCACGTCAGTGATGCCATCCAACCATCTCATCCTCTGTCGTCCCCTTCTCGCGCCTTCAATCTTTCCCAGCATCAGGGTCTTTTCAAATGAGTCAGTTCTTGGAACCAGCTGGCCAAAGTATTGGAGTGTCAGCTTCAGTATCTGTCCTTCCAATGAATATTCAGGACTGATTTCCTTTAGAATGGACTGGTTGGATCTCCTTGCAGTCCAAGGGACTCTCAAGCGTCTTCTCCAACACCACAGTTCAAAAGCATCAATTCTTCAGTGCTCAGCTTTCTTTATAGTCCAACTCTCACATCCATAAATGACTACTGGAAAAACCACAGCTTTGACTAGACAGACCTTTGTTAGCAAAGTAATGTCTCTGCTTTTGATTATGCTGTCTAGGTTGGTCATAACTTTCCTTCCAAGGAGTAAGCGTCTTTTAATTTCATGGCTGCAGTCACCATCTGCAGTGATTTGGGAGCCCAAGAACCTAAAATTTGTCACTGCTTCCACTTTTTCCCCTTATATTTGCCATGGAGTGATGGGACTGGATGCCATGATCTTAGTTTTCTGAACATTGAATTTCAAGCTGGCTTTTTCACTCTCCTCTTTCACCCTCATAAAGAGGCTCTTTAGTTCTTCACTTTCTGTCATTAGAGTGGTATCATCCGCATATCTAAGGTTGTTGATATTTCTCCTGGAAATCTTTTTTCCAGTTTGTGACTTATCCAGCCTGGCATTTGTCATGATGTACTCTGCATATAAGTTAAAATAAGCAGGGTGACAACATACAGCCTTGACGTACTCCTTTCCCAGTTTGGAACCAGTCTGTTGTTCCATGTCCAGTTCTGTTTCTTCTTGACCTGCACACGGGTTTCTCAGGAAGCAGGTAAGGTAGTCTGGTATTCCCATCTCTTGAAGAATTTTCCAGTTTGCTGTGATCCACACAGTCAAAGGCTTTGACATAGTCAGTGAAGCAGAAGTAGATGTTTTTCAAGATGGTGAAGGTGAAGTCTCTCAGTCGTGTGCGACTCTTTGCGACCCCGTGGACTGTAACCTACTAGGCTTCTCCGTCCATGGGATTCTCCAGGCAAGAATACTGGAGTGGATTGCCATTTCCTTCTCCAGGGGATCTTCCCAACCCAGGGATCGAACCCAGGTCTCCCACACTGGAGGCAGATGCTTTAACCTCTGAGCCACCAGGGAAGCCCAAGATGGCAGGAGGGGCAAAATCGTGTTTAGAATCAAACTTCCTACCCACCAGAGATGCTTAGAGGCCGAAAGTAAAACCCTTGTGTGCACCGGACCCAGGGACAGGAGAAGTGACCCCACAGGAGACTGAGCCAGCCATGCCTGTGAGTGTCTGGGGGCCTCCCTGTGGAGGCACAGGTTGGCAGTGGTTTGCCGCGGGGAGAGGGGCTTTGGCTTCAGCTGCCCTGGGACGCATGGCGTGGCACATGAGTCCTCTTGGAGGAGGTCGCCATTGGCCCCACCGTAGGGCCACCGAGCAGACCACCCACAAATTGGAGAATAATTATGCCAAAGAAGCTCTCGCACTTTTGCAACTTCTAGGGCCGACAACAGGTTTCCGAACCTGGAGATCCAGCAAAGGGACTGAGAACCCCCAAGGAATATAAGATATGCCTTTGTGCTAAGTCGCTTCAGTCATGTCTGACTCTTTGCGACCTCAGGGACTGTAGCCTGCCAGACTCCTCTGTCCGTGGGGATTCTCCAGGCAAGAATACTGGAGTAGGTTGCCATGCCCTCCTCCAGGGGCTCTTCCCGACCCAGGTTTCTTACGTCTCCTGCACTGGCAGGTGGGTTCTTTACCACTAGCACCACCTGCAAAGCCCATAAATCAACTATACTTCAGTTTTAAAGAAAATACCTGCTGATATGTTCCTTGGGGCCCAGTGGTAAAGAATCCGAATGCCAATGCGGGGGGACACGTGGGAATACGATCCCACATGCCTCGGAGCAACTAAGCCATCATGCCATAACGACTAAAGCCCGTCCACCAGAGCCCGTGCCCCACAAGACACCCACTGCAATGAGTGCCCACGGGCCACAGCTCAAGAGAAGCCCCTGCTCAGCAAAACCAGAGAAAACCCATGTGCAGCAATGAAGCCCTGGCACAGACATGATTTTTTAAATGCCTGTTAACTAGGCAGAAAGAGGGGAAAGGGGCCTTCCCAAACAGTCCAAAGAGACTGGAGTGGCCTCCTCTCTGCAGCCCAGGTTAGCTCCCTTCTCCTCCCTGCCTGGACCTGCCCCAGCCCCCTACACCGGGAGGAGCGCCCTGGGGAACAGGCCAGCCTCCGAACTGGAGGCCCCTGTGAAGGTTCCTACCTGGAGTCCGGGAGCAACCAGGAGCAGGGGCTGCAGGGAGAAGGCAGAGGCGAAGTCCAGAGGGCTGGCTTCTGAGAGCAGAGGAGCTGGGAGGGAGCAACGCTGGTCTGAAGGAGAGAAGAGAGAGGCAAAGTGGTCCTTGGCCAAAGAGGAGCTCAGCAAGTCTACTCTCGAGATCCGCCAAGAAGGGGAGAAGACATTGTGACCCTCCTCAACCCCAGCCTCCACAGGGCCCCACGGATGAGGCATGCTGGGGACGAAGGGGTCTGGGATGCAGAACAGGGCATCTCTAACTTGGCCTCCGTGCTTTACTCAATTTTGCATTTCTGCTTTAAAGGAAAAACACACTCAAAAAGCTCTCCCTTAACAATATTCAAAAACCAGCAGTTCAAAGCAGGCATCTTTTCCTTGCAATAAAATTTGCCCTGAAAGATTTCCCAAGCTCCTCTTCCCCCAAAAGCGGTTTCTAAGGCAGCACGGAAACAGCCTGTCGTTCCACAGGGTGCTGGGTCTTTATGCCTCTGCCCACGTGAAACCAAGATCTGGGTCAAGCTTCGAATATCTGAGCACCTTTCCTGGACTGTGAACCTGAGAGAGCAAGAAGTCTTTGAAGGTCGCATTTCTAAAGATAAACTCCTGCACACACACACACACACACACACTGACAAGAAACAATCGTGGATGTATACATCTTCCAAGGACACCTTCACAAGCTCAGCTCCCATCCACTGCACCAGAGCAGGCGCTCAGGAAATACTATTGACGTGTAATAAGCTAACGGGAGGCCAGAAGGCTGAGCATTACCCCCTGCACCTCCTGGAACCCTCTGGACTTCCCTGGCAGTCCAGTGGTTCAGACTCCTTGCTTCCACTACAGGAGGCGTGGGTTTGATCCCTGGCTTAAAAGAAAGGAAGAATGCACACCCCAAAGAGTTACGTTCTGCCTACTACATCTGGTCAGGTTCTTGGGAAGAGCAGGGGACAGTAAGACCTGTATTTTCATGCACAAACTACAGGGAAAGTTTCTTCTGTTTTTGTGTTTTTTTCTTCTCTAGTGTTAACTGTTTAAATACATATTTATTTATTTATTTGCAGGTGTGCTGGGTCTTCGTTGCCGCTCAGGCTTCTCTCTAGTTGCAGCGAGCAGAGGCTGCTCTCTAGCTGCGGTGCAGGGGCTTCTCACTGAGCTGGCTTCTCTTGAGAAGAGGATTCTGGGGGTTCAGGCTTCGGCAGTTGCAGCTTCCGGATTCTAGAGCAAAGGCTCAGTAGCTGTGGCTCAGCGGCTCAGTTGTTTAGCAACATGCGGAATCTTCCCAGAGCAGGGACTGAACCTGCATCTCCTGCACCGACAGGCGGGTTCTCTACCACTGAGGCCACCAGGAAGTCCTCCAGCGTTGATTTTCAAGATGAGCCCCTTCACACCATACTTGGTATTATTTTGACCAGACACTTTTGGGTACAATTATTCTGAGATAAAGTTTTTTTTAAATGACAGTGGATTTTTTTTTTTTCATTTTGCAATCTCCTGTCTGAAAAACAGATCAAAACTTACAACTCCACTTCAAGACAATGTTGAGCAAGCTGTGTGTAAAGGGAGAAGCAGTTTCAGAGGCGGCCACATTTCATGGTAACTTGTGTGTGCAGGTTGGCCTCTCCAGAGCTCCCAGGCTCCTCTCAGAATCCATCAAGGTCACCCAGTTCTGCACCCAAAATAAAAGAATTCCCGTTCAGGCTGAAGGAACCCACAGAAAAGCCAGAGACCATCTGAGGTTTCCTTCTTATAAATCAGTTTGTACCCGGGAAACTACAGGTTAGAACAATATTTTATTTTGAAAAAATGCTGTGCAGTTTTACATGCAGACATTCACTCTGTTGTTTAGTCACTAAGTCATGTTTTTGTATAGTCAGTCTTGGCAAACCCCATGGATTGTAGCCCGCCAGGCTCCTCCATTCATGGGACTTCCCAGGCAAGAGCACTACAGGGGGTTGCCATTTCTTCCTCCATCAGACCTTCCCAGCCCCGGGATGGAACCCAGATCTCCTGCTTCAGGTAAATTCCTAAGTGTCTTAGACTTTTCCTGTGGGTTTGGGGCAGGGGAACCTCCAGGCTGCTAGAGGTCCCAGGAGGTAGTGGGGTCAGCCCAAGGTTACCCTCCCACTCGCACCTGCTCAGGGCTGCCCCAGGCTGCCCCACCTTGGCGGGGAGCTGCAGGTGCCCCTTGCAACCCCTCACTCCACGCCTGAGGAGATGGCGGCGCCTCAGCCCTCACCAGCCCTGGGCAGGGGGCTGGGGGAGGAGAGCATAGCTCAGTTGGAAAAGGATCCCCTTGCAAGGCAGAGACCGGGGTTGGATTCCTGGGTTGGGGAGATCTGGTGGAGAAGGGAAAGGCTACCCACTAGAGTATTCTTGGGTTTCCCTTGGGGCTCAGCTGGTAAGAGTCCACCCGCAATGCGGGAGATCTGGGTCCAATCCCTGGGTCAGGAAGATCCCCTGGAGAAGGGAAAGGCTACCCACTCCAGTATTCTGGCCTGGAGAATTCTGTGGACATATAGTCCATGGGATCGAAAAGAGTGGGACACGAGCGACTTTCACGTTGCTTCTCTTCAACAGATATTTCTCCTTAAGGGGGAAAGAAAGGGGGCTGCCTCCGAGGCAGGGACCCCAGTCCGGGGGAGGAGGAACCACCTCACACCTGAGATGCCCCCAGAGTGCTGGCTGGGCAGGGTGAGGAGCCGCCCACTCTCGCCGGGGGCTTCTTCTCGCCAGGGAGTCAGGGGCCCCCACCACGAGGGGGAAGCTCTCTTCACTCCCACAGGGCAGGGCCCACGCCCTCCCCGGGGCTGGCGGTCCTCCCCGCAGGGTCTGGGCTCTGCCGCCTCGGGCCCCTCCTGGCCGCTGGGGCCTCTTGAGGGCCCCCCGCGACCCAGCGCGGCCGGCGCGGCGTTCATGGCCCCGTGCGCGGGCGGCAGGCGCGGGGAAAGGCGCCCGGTGCGGGGCGAGAGCGCCTGGAGGCGCCCGTGGCCGCACCTGCGCCCGCCTGCCCGAGACCCGCAGCGCCCCGGGCGGCCTCCCGGAGCAGCGAGGAGCTGGCTCCCGAGGGTGACTCCGAGGCTGCGCGCTGCTTCCTCAAGTGGGGCGGGGGGACCCTCGCTCAGATGGGGCTGGCGCCGGGGCGCTGTTTATTCGGAGCAGCTGGGCTCGCAGGGCACAGCACTGTCACTGAAGGCCTACCTTCTGAACGGCACGTCCATTCTGTTCCCAGTGTGACCGTCCACTGGGTCGAGAAGGAAGGTCGTGCGGCCCGACCGGTGTGACGTCACAGGCATCTCCATGACGACGCATCCTGCAGCTCTCCACCCGCCCGCGCCCCCAGCGCTCGGGAGGTTCGACCTCGCGGCCCCTTTGCGAAGCGTGTGAACCCGCTGCGCTAGGCTCCCCCATCCCGGCTCCACTCGCGGACGCAGTGTTGCCGCAAAACCTTGAGTGATGTAACCCCAGGTTCCCTGCGGGCGGCGGCGGCTGCTGCTGCTGCGTCGCTTCAGTCGTGTCCGACTCTGTGCGACCCCATAGACGGCAGCCCACCAGGCTCCCCCGTCCCTGGGATTCTCCAGGCAAGAACTCTGGAGTGGGTTGCCATTTCCTTCTCTAATGCATGAAAGTGAAAAGTGAAGGTGAAGTCGCTCAGTCATGTCCGACCCTGAGCGACTCCATGCCTATGGACTTCAGCCCTCCAGGCTCCTCCATCCATGGGATTCTCCAGGCAAGAGTACCGGAGTGGGGTCCCATCGCCTTCTCTGACATCCAGACCTAAAAACCGCGCCTGCCCCCACCTCTCCTTCCAGATGCGGAAAGTTACCCCGAGACCCCTCCCTCCCAACCACCCAGGGCTCTGACTTCTGCTGGAAAGGCTTCCCTCTCCTTGCCCCCACCCCTGACTTTTTATCCTCTTCCTCTTAGTTAAGCACCTCCTCCAGGAAGCCTTCCTTGACCTGAAAGTCTTGGTTAGGAGCCATGTCTCTGCATTCGCACCCACAGCAGGCCAAACCAGCCTGTATAGAAGCTGCCTGTTGCTTTCTACCCGGTTCACTAGACTGTCACCCTGTGAGCCAGGGAACTTTCAGCCCTAAGCTCCCCCACGTGCTCGTTGTTCAGTCGCTAGGTCCTGTCTGACTCGGACCGCCTGGAGTGCATGCAGCACACATCAGCTTTCCCTGGTCTTCACTATCTGCCATTAGCGCGGTGTCATCTGCATATCTGAAGTTGTTGATATTTCTCCTGGAAATTTTGATTCCAGCTTGTGACTCATGCAGCCTGGCATTTCACATGATGTACTCTGCATATAAGTTAAGTAAGCAGGATGACAATATACAGCCTTGACGTACTCCTTTCCCAATTTTGCACCAGCCTGTTGTTCTGTGTCCGGTTCTACCTGTTGCTTTTTGACCTGCGTACAGGTTTCTCAGGAGACAGGTAAGGTGGTCTGGTGTCCACATCTCTTTAAGAATTTTTGTTTGTTGTGATCCACACAGTCAAAGGCTTTAGTGCAGTCAATGAAGCAGAAATAGAGTTTTTCTGGAATTCCTTTGCTTTTTTGATGATCCAGCGGATCCTGGTAATTTGATATCGGGTTCCTTTTTCTAAATCCAGGTTGTACATCTGGAAGTTCTCGGTTCATGTACCGCTGAAGCCTGACTTGAAAGATTTTGAGCATTACCTTGCTAGTATGTGAAATGAGTGCAGTTGTGCGGTAGAGTGAAGATTCTTTGGCATTGCCCTTCTTTGGGATTGGAGTGAAAACTGACCTTTTCCAGTTATGTGACCACTGCTGAGTTTTCCAGAGTTGCTGACATACTGAGTGCAGCACTTTAACAGCATCATCTTTTAGGAGTTGAAATAGCTCAGCTGGCATTCCATCACCTCCACTAGCTTTGTTCATAGGCATGCTTCTTAGGCCCACCTGACTTCACACTCCAGGATGTTTAGCTCTAGGTGAGTGACTACACCATCATGGTTATCTGGATCATTAAGATTTTTATTTTCTTTTTGGTATAATTCCATGTATAATTGCTACCTCTTAATCTCTTCTGCTTCTGTTAAGTCCTTACCATTTCTGTCCTTTATAATGTCCATCCTTGGATCAAATGTTCCCTTGATATCTCCAATTTTCTTGAAGAGATCTCTAGTCTTCTCCATTCTATTGTTTTTCTCTATTTCTTTGCATTGTTCATTTAAGAAAGCTTTATCTCTCCTTGCTCTTCTCTGGAACTCTACCTTCAGCTGGGTTTACTTTTAATTTCTCCCTCCCTTTCACTTCTCTTCTTTCCTCAGCTATGTGTAAAGCCTCCTCAGATGACCACTTTGCCTTCTTGCATTTCTTTTTATTGGGGATGGTGGTTATATGCACAACACAACTGCTCAAAAGCATATTTTTCAATGAATGATGAAAGGAATTACCAAATTAATATGTCACAAGTAATATTAGCTGCACAGTCACTAATTATTTAAAATTAAAATATAGTTGATTTACAATGTTGTATTTAATTTCTGGTGACAGTGATTCAGTATTTTTACAGATTATATACCATTGTAGGTTATTTACAAGGTAACGGGTTTAGTTACCCATCATATACAGTAAATCCTTCCTGCGTATCTGTTTTCTACATAGTAGTTTGTATCTGTTAATCCCATACTGCTAATTCATCCTTCCCCCTTCCCTCTGTTCTTTGGTAACTGCTAATTTGGTTTCTATGCCTGCGAATCTGTTTGTTTTGTATATACATTCATTAGTATTATTTTTTAGATTTCACATATAATTGATATTTGTCTTTTTCTGACCTGTTTCATTAAGCATAATATTCCACATTACCACAAATGGCAGAATTTCACTCTTTTTATGGCTAATAGTCCACTCTGTGTGTGTGTGCGTGTGTATGTGTGTGTTCCTTACAGGTTTCCATGTGGAAAATCATGTTATCCGTCAGTCAGGGTACTTTTTATCTTGCCTAACTTCCCTAGCTGAAACCTCCAGGATGGTGTTAAATTCAGGTGGTAAAAATGATCATCCTGTCTTATTTTTTCATTTTTATTTACTAGTATTTTATTTCTGGCAGCGCCAGGTCCTCATCTGCACAGGCTTTTCTCTAGCTGGGGCGAGCGGGGCTGCCGCCCTGCTCGGGCGCCCGGCTCTCCCTGCGCGGCTCTCCCGGCGCGGGGCACGGGCGCAGCAGTTACGGCGCACGCGGCTTGGTTGCTCCGTGGCATGTGGCGTCTTCCCCGACCAGGGATCAAACCCATATCCCCTGCGTTAGCAGCTGTATTCTTACCCTCCGCAACACCAGGGACGTCCCATCCTGTCTGGTTTTTAGCTGTGCATTTTTCATTGCAGTGCCAAGTACCTTGAGTCTGTTTGAATTACGGAGAAATGTTAGAGAAAGATGAATACTTATAGATGAGATGATTCAGTGAAATTCAGAAACTGCTTCCAGAAAGCCTGGGGGACAGAAGCGGGTTGTACGGAGTGTGAACCAGACTGACTGGCCTCAACCGTTTGGCCGGATGGGAGCAGTGACGGGCTCATGGGGCTCCATCCGCAACGAACGGGGTTCACAGGTGAGATGTTTCACTGGCTTCACCCACCCAGCCTCTTTTGGCCGCACCTCGCTGCTTGTGGGACGTGGGATCCTTTCGTTCTCCAAACAGGGATTGAACTGGCGCCCTCGGCTGTGAGAGCACGGCGTCCTAACGTCCTAACCACTGGACAGCCGGGAAATTCCCTATCCATGCGACTTTTTAAAAGGTGGAGAGCTGACGTCAATTTTTCGCTCTGATTTGTTAGCTTTTTTTTACCTTGGAATTGAAGAAACACAACAGTGCATTTGGGGCCACATTTTAAGTTCTAGAACTTTCACTGACCAAGTGTCAAGGCTTTAAAGTACTTTCATAAGGAGGTGATTATGTTCTGAGCAGACATACACACTTGGCAGAAAATATGCTCAGCTCCTCGGGGCCGAAACAGCGTCACAGGATCTTTGTTCAGACTTTGATGGCGCTATTAATACACCATGACTCACAAAGAGCCCTGCTTCCTGGAATGTTCCTTCCTATAGAAGAGTAATCTGTTATCACACTTTCTAAGGTTCGAGAAGATCTTGAAGGCTTAGAAAAGGGACGAACATCTTCCCAGATTATACAATTGTTTGAACAATTTGCCATCCCCACAGGAAGAGGGGAAGGATCAGTTGTGTGCCCCAGTTCTTCATTCAGCCCACAAATAAATATCCAGTGCATTGGGCTGGCAGTGGACAGACCGGATACACACTTAACCTTCACGGCCAGCAGGCACTGGAGAGGCAGGAAGATGGACCACAGACTTTTCATTGCAGGACAGTAGTGAGAAATGCATCAAAGGAAGGGGAGGATGCAGGGTAAACAGACCAGACGGGGAGAGGCTCAGGCGCCATCACTCACACGCTTTGAATGGGATCACTGAATGGAAAGCTGGGGGTGGGAAAAAGTCAAGGTCTGTGGACAGCTCGCTAAGGAGTGAGTGGTGGCAGACATGGTCCATTCACGGTGCCCCCTCCTACCCGGGACCCCTCGGAGCTGCAGTGGCCTCATCTGTCAAAGGGATGAACAGTGATCCTTAGAAGATTCCAGGGCTTCCCTGGAGGTTCAGTGGTAAAGAATCCACCTGCCAGCACAGGAGGCCTGATCCCTGATCTGGGAGGGTCCCGCATGCCGAGGAGCAACTAGACGCACGCACCGCAGCTACCGAAGCCCGCGTGCGCTAGAGCCGCGTTCTGGAAAGAGAAGCCACTGCCACGCGCCTGAACAGTAGCCCCGGTCGCCGCAACTAGAGAAAAGCCTAATGAAGACCCAGAGCAGTCGCAAATCAGTGAAGTCACAGAGAAACAAGGAGATCCCCACTCAAGTGAGACCCGTAGCGATGACTGTGGGAGCTGCTGATGGGGCTGCAGAGGCTCACGGAACAGCGTCCCCTGCTGTGTGTGTGTGGAAACAGACGCGCCATAAGTTACCGCTTCAACCATTTTTAAACTGACGTGGGAGCTGGACCATAAAGAAGGCTGAGCGCCCGAAGAATGGACGCTCTTGAACTGTGGTGTTGCAGAAGACTCTTGAGAGTCCCTTGGACTGCAAGGAGATCCCACCAGTTCATCCTAAGGGAAATTAGTCCTGAATATTCATTGGAAGGACTGATGCTGAAGCTGAAACTCCAATACTTTGGCCACCTGTTTCCAAGAACTGACTCATTGGAAAAGACCCTGATGCTGGGAAAGATTGAACTCGGGAGGAGAAGGGGACGACAGAGGAAGAGATGGTTGGATGGTATCACCGACCCAATAGACATGAGTTTGGGCAAACTACAGGAGATGGTGAAGGACAAAGAGGCCTGGTGTGCTACAGTCCATGGGGTCACAAAGAGTCAGACACAACTCAACAACTGAACAACAACAACAATCATTTTTAAGTGTACAGGTCAGTGGAATCAAGCACAATTACATCACTGTGCCCCAATCACTACCATCCATCTCCAGAACTTCTCATCATCCCCAGCTGAAACTCTGTCCACATTAAATGCCAACTGCCCCTCTCCCAGCCCCTGGCAACCACGCTTGTACTGTGTGTTATGAATTTGACTCCTCTTGATTCCTCATATTATGTGGAATCATACTTGGCAATTCCCTGCTAGTCCAGTGATTGCAACTCCACTCTTTCGCTGTTGCAGCCTAGGGTTCAATTTGGTCAGGAAACTAATATCCTGCGAATTGTGCAACACAGGCAAAAAATTTTAAAAATAAATGGAATCACACAGTAATTTGTCCTTCTGTGTCTAGTTTATTTCACATAGCATACTGTCCTCAAGGTTCATTCTTGACATAACATGTGCTGGAATATCCTTCCCTTTTAAGGCCAAATAATATTTCATTGTGTATATATGCCACGTTCTGTTTATCCATCAGTTCACTGATGAGTGTTTGGGTTGTTTGCACCTTCTGGCTCATATCATGACACTGCTGTGAACACTGATTTCTGAGTATATACCCAGAGGTGAAATTGCTGGATCATATAGTAATTGTTTAATTTTTTGAGGGACCAAACTCCTTCTACATTTTTTCAGTAACAGCTTGAGAGAGTCATATATATACTATACAATTCATTCATTTAAAGAGTACAGTCTGGGGCTTCCCTGGTGGTCCAGGGGAAGAATCTGCCTTCCAATGCAGGGGGTGCAGGTTTGAGCCCTGGTGGCGGAACTAAGATCCCACGAGCCAAGGAGCAACTAAGCCCGCACACCGACTAGAGAAGCCCCTGCACCACAACGGAAAGCCTGCACAGCCAACAATTCTCGCACGTGTAGAGTTCACCGACTTTTACCATTTTCACAGTACTGAAAAGCCATCACAGTCTATGTTCAACACTGTAAACACCCCAAAAAAGAAACTCTATAGGCATTAAGCGGAGACTCTCTGTGTGTCTTCCCCCAAAGTCCCTGGCCAGCCACGCGGCTACGTTCTGTCTCTATGGATTTGGCTACTCTGGACATTTTGTATGAGTGAGATCATGGGATAAAACTGTGGTCCTTTGTGACTGATTTCTCTCACTTGGCACAGTCTACAAGGTACACTCGTATTATAGTGCGAGTCAGTATTCATTCCTCTCTATGGCAATGATATTCTACTCCATGGAATATTTATTTTCCATTCATCAGTTGATGGACATTTGGTTTGTCTCCACCTTTTGGCTTTCATGAATAATTGTTGTTCAGTCACTAAGTTGTGTCCGACTCTTTGTGACTCTGTGGACTGCAGGCTCTCCTGACCTTCACTATCTCCTGCAGTTTGCTCAGATTCCTGTCTGTTGAACCAGTGATGCTGTCTAACCATCTCATCCTTTGCCGCCCCCCTTCTCCTTTTACCTTCAGTCTTTCCTAGCATCGAAGTCTTTTCCCATGAGTCCATTCTTTGCATCAAGTGGCCAAAATACTGGAGCTTCAGCTTCAGCAGCAGTCCTTCCAATGAATATTCATGGTTGATTTCCTTTAGGATCGATAATGCTGCTATGAAAACGTGTGCACACATATCCTGAGGGCACAGAGGGCTGACTTCACTCTTCTCTTCATGTAAGAGACTTGGGCATCCTCAGATTTTGGTGTCCTGGGAAGTCCTGGAACAAAGCCCCTGAAGGATAGACACCCTGGGAGGACTGTGTGTATTTTTGTGGATGTATGTTTTCATTTCTCCTGGGTACATACCTAGGAGTGGAATTGCTGGATCACATGGTAGTTCTATGTTTAAGTTTTCCAGGAACTGCCAGGTTGTTTTCCAAAATGGCACGACTTTACACCCCCATCATCGGTGTGAGGGCTCCGGTTACTGCGTGTCCTTGTCAACACTTACTCGTCTCTCTCCACTTCTGCATGCACTTGAGAAACCTACAAAGGAAAAGTTAACAAAGAAACTAGAAACTGTAAGTGAAAGTGTTTGTAAACTGTGAAGGTCCGAAGAAACTAGAAACTGTAAGAAAGTGTTTGTAAACTGTGAAGGTCCGAGACTAATTTGTACAGAGACACCCCTGCCCACCCTGTCCCACCAGCTGAGCCCCTGTACTTCCAGCCACAACTGGGGCTCCGTGACCTCTGCCATGGCTGCCTTCCCCAATGATGCATGTTTCTCTGTAGTTTTTTTCTTTAAAATTACTTATTTGAGGCCGTGCTGGGTCTCCACTGCTGTGCAGGCTTCTCTCCAGCTGCGGTGAGCTGGGGCTGCTCTGCACTGCAGTGCGCGGGCTTTCTCATCGCAGGGCCTTCTTTTGTTGTAGAGCAGAGCCTCTAGGGCGCAGGCTCTTCAATAGTTCTGGCACACGGGCTTAGCTGCTCCATGGCATCTTCCCAGATCAGGGTTCAAACCCGTGTCCCCTGCACTGGCAGGAGGATTTTTTTTTACTGCTGGACCCCCTGGTGATGCTTCTTTCGTGTTGGGCTGGTCCTTCGCTGGTATTCAATGAAAGCATAAGGAATCTGTGCTTGATAGCAACTAGTGTGTTCAGAGGACCGGGAGACAGCAGGCCACAGCAGTCTAGGGGAAAATTCTAGAAGGGTGAAGCCTGGGTTGGGGCTTGCAGGTCACACTGCAGAAAGTATGGGGGACCTGAGCCCAAGCATGATGACCGGCTGGGTAGTGAGCCCCAGTTAAACACTAGGCACCTGCTAACCCCACTACCTATAAAACGCCAGAACAGGCTCCTGAGTATTTATATTAGCTGATTTACAGTGAAGTAATGAGGCACAGGACTTGCTCAGACTCACTCCGAATCCCTATAGACTGCTTTCTATAGCTTTGCTTTGTTTTCATTTGCTGTTTATGTACAAAACATGGTTCAAATTCACTCATTTTGTGTGTTTTAAGCTGAAATTTTAATAAACACACACAGCTGTGCAGCTGTGACAAGTTTCGGGGCCCAAGTTCCCTCCTGGATCCCCTGCGGTCCAGTCCCCACTAGGGTCCCTGCTTTCCACAGCTGTTTCTTACCTAAAATCCTATGAACTCTCACAGGAGGTGGTTTTTCTGTCTAGCTTCTTTCACCCTTCTCCATTTAACTTGGTCTCTAATTTCTGCTTTCCAGTTCTCAGATGCAGGGTCTTGCCTAACTTCTTGTAAAATGTATTCCTGTTTAGTATGTTATTATAATTTGTTGTTTTCCATTACAGATTTTTAAATGCCAGTAGGCATTTTAAAACACTGATGACTTTTTTTCCTGCTAACAAAATTTAATTTCATATATTGATCTCCTAGCTTAGGACTTTGCTCTGCTGATGAATCCTTGTGCCAGTTTTGTAGATTTCTCACAACCACATAATTCCTGAGGGAGTCTTTTTCCACTCTGGTGGCTCCGTGGTAAACTATCTGCCTGTCAATGCCGGAGGAGCAGGTTCAGTGCCTGGTTAGGAAAGATCCCCGGAGGAGGAAATGGCACCTCACTCCAGTCCTTTTGCCCATGGACAAAAGGACTAGTCCATGGGGCTCACCGTCGGTCACGAGTGAGCACACTCCCACCTTGCACCATACCAACCTCTGCTTCCCAGCGCTCCGTGCACTCATCAGCATGGGACTAGCTCCATTCTCGTGAGGCACTGGACTTGGCAGTAGTAGGCTGGGGACCCTCTGACAATTGAAGGTCACCACCAGCCTGGTGTTTGTGTCCTTTACCTCATCTTCTCAGCCCCAGGGGCGGGCACCTGTGGTCTCCGTGGTCTATCTCTGGCACAGGGCTTGCTGGGGGGCAGTTCCAATTACACGCCTGCCATAAACACCCCATGATTCAGGGGGAAATGCTCTGCGGGCATTTTTTCCCACTGGAGACACTCTATAGAGGACGAATACTTTTAATTTGAATGGAATTCTTAGTCTCCCTACTAGAGGTGGGAAATAAAACTTGCTCTGTCCTTCAATTACTAATTCCTGAACAGCAGGACCACTGGCACCAGACCAGCTGAGCCACAAGGGAAGCCCAAGAATACTGAAGTGGGTAGCCTATCCCTTTGCCAGATCTTCCCAACCCAGGATCTCCTGTGTTGCAGATTCTTTACTATCAGGGAAGCCCTCCTTAGAGTAAGGGGAGTTAAAAAATTCTGCTGCATTAGATTGGTAAAGATTAAAGGAGATTACTGCTTACCAGGCACTTACTCCCCACCAGCGCTTACTATCCATGACAGACCTTCCAGTCTGTGGACTCTCTCAGGCCTCTCTCAGGCTTCAGGTCCAAATCCTGGGTAGACCTCCCACCAAGTACTCTAAGGCTCTCCCCTGCCCTCTCCAACTGCTATGTGCTGCTTATGGCTGTCAGCAGCCTCCTGGACACAGCTTTCCTGAGGCTTAATAAAGAACCAGACAGCAAGCAGCAGTCGGTTTCAGGTGGGAAGGTGTTCAGCAGCTGTGGTTCATAAGGGCAAGGCAGTAAAAGGGCGGTTATTACACATTCCCCGTTTCATCAATACCATCAAAGTGCAGCTGAGACATTGAAATCCTAAAGCACAATGATGTTATTACAAAGTCTAACACATGGACACAGAAGCAGCAAGTTCCATTCTCCTGTCTTTTAAGCATAGAGGCTCACCCACAAACATGTGGCCTGAGCACCCTAAGGTCACAGCAGTAGGCTCTAGGGAGGCCACACCAACCACCTGCTCCCTTGACTCTCCTAGGGAAGAGGCGCACACCTCGTTTTACATTCTGGGACCACCCCAAGGAAGACATCACACATCGTTTCTTTTAATTCATCTGTATTTGTTACAACTTTTTGAAGCAGAATGTGACGTGAGCACTACATTTCCATTCACAAAACTTGCTCCAAGTTACCTTTCCAGCGGCTTTACAACATGCCTGGGCAGGCTTATAATTTTGCTACTCTAAACAATATTTTTCTTTGGAAAACAAGCCCTATGTATGGACAGTGACTCCAATCAAGTTGGTTCAGCTTAACACACTAACTTCTAGAGGCCTGGCACATGCAGTCATAACTACAGGGGATGGAAGTTTTAAAAAGTATATCCCAGAAGATGAAAATTTGCTGTAACAAGTGTTTCTTTTAAACATCAAGGTATATACTTCAGAACACTTCAAGGACAGAAAATTCTGGTCTACTAAAGAATCCGCTTGATAGCTAAACACTTCAGACCACAAAGTTAACAGAGGTTACATACACACCTTACAACAAAGATTAACTACTTCCATCTGTTAAAATAAGCCAACATGAAACTAGGAAAAAACAACTAGCGCTGCTTTAGTGCTAAAGTATCACAGTATCACACTTAGTATAAAGAAATCTTATCTTCCCCTTATGCAGTTGTCATGCCATACAGATTTTTAAATGTTAACAAAAATAAAGAAATACTTGAGAACATATTGGAGGGAATGGAGACAGAGCGCTGAACACACGGCCAGGCGGCCCTCGGCCCTGCTCAGTCCACTTCCTCCATGCGGGACGTGTCGTCGTCTCCTTCCAGGGGCGGCATCTCCTCAGTGGCCGCAGCGCTGCTGTCCTCAGCAGTGGGGTCATCCTCGTCAATACCTTTAAGGAAATAGAAAACCTGGATTAAGTTTCTTAAAGCCACATAATTAGTCCAACACTACAGGTTCATCATACCCACTTCTCAAGGCTGAGGAAATTACAAGGGACATGACGAAAAGGGCTTATTTACCCCCTTTTAATTCATGTGACTTCAGTGTTTTGAAAATGGAAGAAGAAAGCCCAACTTTGTTGAAAGTGCTTAAAGTTCACCCTTTTCAACAGTCACGTGTTTGTTTGTCTCCAATGGTATTATTACACACAGTACTTGTACAAGGCTTACCGAGACCAAGTTTGATCATCCTGTAGATCCTGTTGGCATGTGTCTGGGGATCCTCCAGACTGAAGCCAGAAGACAGGAGAGCTGTTTCATACAGCAGGATGACCAGATCCTTCACAGACTTGTCATTCTTGTCAGCCTCTGCCTTTTGCCTCAAGGTCTCAATGATGGAATGGTCAGGGTTGATCTCCAGGTGCTTCTTGGCTGCCATGTAACCCATCGTTGAGTTGTCTCTCAGGGCTTGAGCCTTCATGATCCGTTCCATGTTTGCTGTCCAGCCATATGTGCTTGTGACAATGCAACATGGGGAGGTCACCAACCGGTTTGACACAACCACCTTTCATCAAAAAAAAAAAGTATATAGTGATAACCGGGCATAGAGATGTTCCATTCTCAGTACTGGTTACCAGGTTTTATTTGAATATTTAAGGAACTTGAGTATTAATGAATCAGAAATACTACTTGCAAATCCAAAGCTTTAAGTTCTTTTTTGGGTTCTCGTGTTTTTAAAGATCTTAAGGACTATGTATGTGACTTGTTCAAAAGACACCCAACACCCCTAAGAAGGGTTAGTAACCAGAAAATAAAAAGACCATATTCACACACCTTTTCAACTTTCTTCTCCAAAATGTCCTTCATGATTTTGCAGAGGTTTTCAAACTTTGTCTTTTTCTCTTCTTGTTTCTTTTTCTCTTCCTCGTCTTCTGGAAGTTCCAGGCCCTCTTTGGTGACTGAAACTAAGGTCTTCCCCTCAAACTCCTTCAGCTGTTGCACACAGTACTCATCGATAGGCTCGATCATGTAAATCACTTCCAAGCCGTGCTTCCGGAGACGCTCCACAAAGGCCGAGTTGGCTACCTGGTCCTTTGTCTCACCTGAGAAACAATAGTTTTAGATCTTTTAACAGCGGTCTCATTTATTTTTGTTAGATTAACACTAAATTATGTGTAACACCACACGGGTAGAAAACACCTGCAACTACTCCCATGGGATCACAAAAAGACTGACTGGCACAGTTATCGCCTGTAAGTTACCTGTGATGTAATAGATGTGTTTCTGGTTTTCCTTCATTCTTGTGCAATAGTCCTTGAGAGAAACCATCTCATCACCAGAAGCAGAAGTATAGTACCTCAACAGCTCTGAAAGCTTCTTCCGATTTTGGGAATCTTCATGTATTCCAAGCTGAAAGACATTGTGAGCTTTAGGAAGACTTTCTCTGCGTTCAATTATTTCAAATGAATCAGTTTGATTACTACTCCTAATAGCCAAATGTGTTTCTAACCAACCTTAATATTTTTAGAGAACTGCTCATAAAACTTCTTGTAGTTCTCCTTATCTTCTGCCAGTTCAGTGAAGAGTTCCAAGCACTTTTGACCAAATTCTTCCTGATAACTTTCAAAATTTTGCTTTGTTGCAACATCTCACGGGAAATGTTCAGAGGAAGATCCTCAGAATCCACCACACCTCTAATGAAATCTGGAAAACAGACCAAATGCAGCCAGTCACTCTAAAAACAAAAACTGACAAATCTGTAAACCCCCAAAACCAAAGATTTCCCCATGTTTAGTTTTAAAACCAGGAGTTGACAGGATCAATCTCAGACCAATACGCTATCGTTCTTCATATCAGACTATACTTACTCAGGTATTCAGGAATTAGCTCCTCACAATTATCCATGATGAAAACTCTGCGAACATACAACTTAATGTTGTTCTTCTTCTTTCTGTTTTCAAACAGGTCAAAAGGAGCTCGTCTTGGGACAAAAAGAAGGGCTCTGAATTCCAACTGTCCTTCAACTGAAAAAATGCTATAATAAAACACTCAAGATTAACACAGGGCAAACAATTTGCGCCAACAAAAAAATTTCATGTGTTAACAGTTACCTAACAACGACTCTGGGCAAAGCATGGGGCATCGAGGTGTTAATGCTGCCTCAAACATCTGCAGGGACAGTAGTTTTGAAGCACTTAGCAGTCACTCACCTTGACCGCCAAGTGATCCTCCCAATCGTTGGTCAGGCTCTTGTAGAACTCTCCGTACTCCTCGTTAGTGATGTCATCAGGGTTTCGGGTCCAGATAGGCTTCGTCTTGTTCAGCTCTTCCTGATCGATGTACTTCTCCTTAATCTTCTTCTTCTTCTTCTTGTCCCCATCCTTCTTCTCTTCCTCCTCTTCATCTGAGCCAACGTCTTCTATCTCAGGCTTGTCATCAGACTCCTTTTCTTCTTTCTCTTTTTCTTCCTCTTTGTCCTCCTTCTCTTCTGCTTCATCATCACTAACTTCTTTATCACGTTCCTTTTCCACCTTCAAAGGAGGACGAATCATGTCACCTCTCCATCACAAAACTGGAGGGGAAGCTAAAGGAGCCTGCAGCGCTTACACCACCACCTCCTGAGAAGCGCCAGCAGCCAGGAGCTACTCGCCAATGTCTGAAGGATCGTAACAGCCTGGGAACCCTGGCAGGAGTCGACCCACCAGCCCAGGAAATCAGTGCAAGTGTGGATCTCTTACACTAATACGATTTCAGTTCAGTCTCTTTAGTAAATAACCTACATATAGAGGATACATGGAAACTCACAAAGAGAGTGATGGGATAGCCAATGAACTGAGAATGCTTCTTCACAATCTCCTTGATTCTCCGCTCCTCCAGGTACTCAGTCTGGTCTTCTTTCAGATGCAGAATGACCTTTGTTCCACGCCCCATCGGTTCTCCTGAAAAGGAAGTCCAGAGATTGAGGCCAATTTCAATCACAATGGCCTGATCAAGGCAAAAAAACACTATTTCGCTCTCCAGGGCAGTTATCCGAAACGTCTACAAGCAGAAGCTTGCGGTTACAACTGGGAAGAGTTTCAGAGGGCAGTTAACGGCCTTGCCAAAGATAAATAACCACAAGTGCATGCTATCGCCCTCCAGGAAACAGCCACCACACACTAACTGCAGCCCTTCTTGGGGCTCCAGTGCCTACAGCACCCCACCCTGTTCTCGGGTGCCTACCTGTGTCAGTCCTCACTGTGAAGGACCCTCCTGCAGAAGACTCCCAAGCATACTGCTCATCATCGTTATGTTTGGTGATGACGGTCACCTTCTCAGCCACCAAATAGGCTGAATAAAACCCGACACCAAACTGGCCAATCATGGAGATATCAGCGCCAGCCTGCAAAGCCTCCATGAACGCTTTGGTCCCGGACTTGGCGATGGTGCCCAGGTTATTAATCAAATCGGCCTTGGTCATCCCAATGCCGGTGTCCACGATGGTAAGGGTTCGATCTTGCTTGTTCGGTATGAGATTAATGTGCAGCTCTTTCCCAGAGTCTAACTTACTGGGGTCGGTCAAGCTCTCATACCTAATCTTGTCCAGGGCCTATTTAAAAAGGACAGGTGATGATACACAACATCCCCCCAAAACAGTGCCCTTTCACACAAACACCCCACTCCGCACTGAGAGACTTACGTCGGAGGAGTTTGAAATCAGCTCCCTCAGGAAAATCTCCTTATTCGAGTAGAAAGTGTTGATGATCAGTGACATCAACTGGGCAATTTCCGCCTGGAAGGCGAACGTCTCCACCTCCTCCTCCTCCATCGGCTGGTCCTGGGCCTGGGTCTCCTCGGGCATCTGCGGGGGACGCGGAGCCCGTGAGGCCACCGGCCGGACCCCTCCCCGCCGCGTCTCGCTCCCGCTCCCGAGCCCGGAGCGCGCGGGAGGCGCCGGCTGACAAAGGATGACCTCATTCCGGGGGCCGGGCGCCGCCGCCGCCGCCCACGCCGGCCGCACGGTCGCCGCTCCGCCCGGGCGCCCGCACTCGCGGCCCGGGGAGCCCCCTCCGGGGCCGCAGACCCCGGCCCCCCATCTCGCAGCGCCCCCGACGCCCCGGGGCCCACGCGCTCCCAACGGCGGGGAGGTGGGGGGAGGGGACGGGAGACCGCCGCCAGGCCCGAGGCCTGCCGGGTTCATCACGGCCGCCCCGGGCCCGCCGGCCGCAGGGGGCTCCGGGGGCTGCCCTCGCCGCCGCCCACCCGCCCCTGGGCCCCCGAGTTCCCCTACCACCGCCTCCCCTCACCTTGGCTGAAGGACTAGCTCGGGCTCCGCAGCGACGCAGCACCGGGACGCAGAGGCAACTGGCGCGCCGCCCCCGCGCCGCCCTTATATAGAGGCGGGCCCGCCCAGCGCGCGGCGCCTTTTCCAGAAGCCTCCCGAACCTTCCGGAAGAACCCTCCCCAACCGCCGGCGCGGCAGCGCGCCTGCGCCTGCGCACCGGAGGCCGCGCGCCCCTCCGCGGGGCCGCGCCGCGCGCTCCCACGCCTCACGGCGCCTGCGTGCCAAGCGTGCCCGCGCCCGCCGCAGTGCGCCGGCGCGGCCCGGAGCGTTGGGGAGGGTCTCGCGCCTTCCGGGGCCGCCGTTCCCGGCCCTACCTGCCCCGGCGCGTGGCGTTGTGCGCGCCGCCGGCCTCCCACCGCGGGCCCGCCAACCCCGCTCGGCGCGCGTCGGCCTAACGCTCCCCCAACCCAAACCTCTGTCCAGGCCTCGGGGCTGATCGCCCGTACCAGCGGCTCTGGGAAGTCCAGAAAAGTAAACTCTCGGTGGTTAAAGCGTGCCCTCAGATAGCGTGCGCTCCGGATCCCCCAGCATCGGGACCCCCGACTGAGGGCCTGGGGCTAGGTTTCGAGCCTTGAGGCCGCGTTTAGGGGATCAAAGCCAGGGTGAGGGTCCAGTCCCGTGTCAACAGGTATATGCTCCGAGCATTGATCGCAGGCTAAGGTCCATGGTTACGGGTTTGGGGGGGTGGCCGGGCAGCGATTAGGGGGTCCAGGGCGCATCTCTTTGCCAGGGGCAAAGGTTATAGGTTTAGGGCCCTAGGAATTCGGGCAACAAGTGCCTGCCAGAGCCTCGTTAACGCAGAGGCTCAGAGCCCCAGCCTGGTTGTGGGGTACATCGGTCTGTGAGCGAGGGGTGACCAGCGTGTGTGCAGGGGAGCAGAGGGGAGCTCCAGAGCCTCGTGGGTCCGTTCGGCTGGTTCTGAACCAGAGGTGGGCCCTGGAACAAATCGCCATTCCCCCGCCCCAAGGCAGGCCGCTACTAGGCCCGATTGCGCCCGAGGCGGGGCGGGGGGTGGGTGGGGAGCGCGGAATGTTAAAAAGGACACACTCCCGAATTCTCCCAACCTTTGTTTACTTCTGGGTGGGGGTGGGGGTGGGGACACAGTCCCGAATCCTCCCAACCTTTGTTTAGTCCTTCCAGCATTTGTACCTAGTTTGTGCTGTGCTTAGTCGCTCAGTCGTGTCCGACTCTGCGACGGTAGCCCGCCAGGCTCCTCTGTCCAGGGGATTTCTCCAGGGAAGAATACTGGAGTAGGTTGCCATGCCCTCCTCCAGGGGAATCTTCCCGAACCCAGGGCCTCCGGCATTGCAAGAGGATTCTTTACCGTCTGAGCCGGTGGCTTCCTGTTACCTACTTTGGGTTTGTTTTAAAACTGCATCTTTCAACGCACTGCAGGCCCTAGTCTGGAATTCTGGGACTTGGTGATCATGCATGCTGACCTAGCCCACGCACACATCATGATTTTGTTAAAAGGCCCATCTCTTTTACTTATTATGTGTAATTTGAGATATCGTGTGATGGACGGCTCTGCGGTAAAGAATCTGCATGCAGTGCAGGAGACCTGGGTTCCATCCCTGGGTCGGGAAGATCCCCTGGAGGAGGGCATGGCAACCCACTCCAGTGTTCTTGCTTGGAGAATCCCGTGGACAGAGGGGCCTGGTGGGCTTCATAGCCCAAGGGGTTGCAGAGTCGAACGCGACTGAGCGACTGAGCACATACCTGGCACACGTGAAGTATATAATTCATGGTATGGGTAATTAACTTGCTTTACAGGATAATTTCTAAATGGGAATCCTAAAAGTGCTTAGAATAGTGTGTCAGATGGTTGCGGGGGTGGGGGGAGGATCTTGGGTCTTCAGCCGGGTCAATAGCGGGCGTGGGGTGGGGGGCGTAGGCGATCCAGGAAGCCAGGCTTCCCGAGCAGGCAGCCCTGCCCTGCCCAGGCCTCTCCCGGTTCGCCATCCCCTTCCTCTGAGCTCCTTTGTCTCCAGTGCCTTCTACCACTGCCCACCCCCCGCCCCACCCCCTCTTGGGAACAATCTGGAAGCTCCTTACGGTGTAAACAAACTTGACTGATGACTCCCTTCACTTCCTAGTCTCCAGAGAAACCCAGCTTTTCCAGGAACAGGGTTCTCACACTGGGGCTTGAGCCCCCTTTGGGAGGCTGTGACATCAGCGCGGGGCGTCCTGAGCCCCGTTAAAACGGGGAGAACAGACTGGAAACCAGCAGCCACGTGGTGAGAGTGGGTGGGGGTGGTTAGCGTCCGCTGAGAGGAGTAAAATTGTTTCTGAGCCCAGATGGGGCGGCAGCTCCCGGCAGGCGGCCCGGGTTTTCCCCGCGGCCTGGGCTGGGGGTGGGGCGGGGGAGGAGGGAGAGGAGGGGGGGGGGGGAGGACAAGGGGAGCGGCCGGGCGATGGCGCCGAACTTTCCCGGTCGCCACCGTCGGCGGGCGTCTCCCCGGCGGCCCGGCCCGCTTCCTTCTTTCTGCCCCTCTGCCGTGGCCGGGGAAGTTTAAGAGTTGCGTAGACGAGCCTTCAGAGCCCCGGCGGTGAGATCCCCGGGGTCTGGGCCCTCGTCTCCTCTCCTCCAGCGGCTACTGTGGACGCCGCCGGGTTCCCTGCAATCCCCAAGCCTTAACCCCCTTCTTCCAAACTCCTGCCGCCCGCCTGCTGGCCGCGGTCGCCGAGGACAGGACGGTTCGGGCCCCGGCCCTCCCGGGCCGGTCGTGGTCCCCTCTCCCCTGCCGCTCCTACCCTCTACCCTCTTGGGCGCCGGGGCGCTCCCCGCCGCCAGGCCTGGGTGCCGCGCTCACGCCGCCACCAGCGCCCCCGGGCACCTGAGTGCGCCCCCAGCCCGCCCCAACCCGCTCTCGCGGCTGCTCACCTGGGCGACCTCCAGAGCCGCGCGGCTGCCTCCCGCCTCCCTGCCCGGGCGCCCAGTGCCTGTCCCCCACCCCGTAGCTGCGCTGAGCTGTGAGAACCAGATTGGCCGTGTCTCCCGCTCCCGCACACACGCCCCGGACCCTGTGGGACACCGCATCCCTCCTGGGAGGCAGGCCAGGCCTGCAGGGCGGCCGCACCGGCCCACTGGGCCGCGGTTCCCACTGCAC
This sequence comes from Nanger dama, assembly GCA_917880005.1. Taxonomy (NCBI): domain Eukaryota; kingdom Metazoa; phylum Chordata; class Mammalia; order Artiodactyla; family Bovidae; genus Nanger; species Nanger dama. Next base: position 3,202,392 of record CAKJTW010000063.1, on the reverse strand, counting down.
AGCCTGCCGCGCTCTTCTCTAAGCCTCACTGCGCCGGCGGCCTGGGTCTCCCCTCGCCCTGAAACACCGGTGCGTTTCCTGTCAGCGTTCCAGGAGACCTTCAGCACAGGCGTTTCCCGAGGGCCCCCTTCCCGCCTGGGCTTTCCTGCCAGGCCCAGCCTGTCCCCTGGGCGCCTTCCCTCCTGGCCTGAGCCATGGAGGCCCCCCACCCCCGTCCGCACTCAGCACTCCCAGCCTCCCCCGCTCCCTCCACCAGGCCGCCTCTAATACATCTTCACGCCCTGCAGACTTAGCTGCTGGGCATCTGTTGAGCTCATCCCAAAGTGACGCTGTCAGAGCAACTTGACCATCTTTCTCCTCTGAAACCTTGCCGTGTCCCTCTGTTAGTGAGCTGGGGCACCAGGCCTGGAGTCTGGGGGCAGGGGTCCAGGATTCAAATCCCAGCTCTGCCACTGCCTCCCTGTGCGCTGGGGCAACGCGTTACTCCCTCTGGGCCTCGAGGTTCAGTGTCTGCAGAATGGGTATGTGTCTTCCTCACAGAGCTGTTGTAAGTCCTAGTGTTAGCTCATTCTGTTTTGGGAAACTGACCCAGGACAGCACCTGCCACACAATAACTGCTGTACGTGTTTATTAACGTAAATCAATAACTTTCTAATTCCCCTTTTGATTTCTTCTTTGACCCATGGGTAATTTATAAATGTGTTAGTTTCTAAATACTTGGTGGGTTCAGTTCAGTTCAGTCGCTCAGTTGTGTCCGACTCTGCGACCCCATGAATCGCAGCACGCCAGGCCTCCATGTCCATCACCAAATCCTGGAGTTCACTCAGACTCGCGTCCGTTGAGTCAGTGATGCCATCCAGCCATCTCATCCTCTGTCGTCCCCTTCTCTTCCTGCCCCCAGTCCGTCCCAGCATCAGAGCCTTTTCCAATGAGTCAACTCTTTGCATGAGGTGGCCAGAGTACCGGAGTTTCAGTTTTAGCATCAGTCCCTCCAAAGAAATCCCAGGGCTGATCTCCTTCAGAGTGGACTGGTTGGATCTCCTTGCAGTCCAAGGGACTCTCAAGAGTCTTCTCCAGCGCCACAGTTCAAAAGCATCAATTCTTCTGCACTCTGCCTTCTTCACAGTCCAACTCTCACATCCATACATGACCACTGGAAAAACCATAGCCTTGACTAGACGGACCTTAATCGGCAAAGTAATGTGTCCGCTTTTGAATATGCTATCTAGGTTGGTCATAACTTTTGTTCCAAGGAGTAAGCGTCTTTTAATTTCATGGCTGCAGTCACCATCTGCAGTGGTTTTGGAGCCTAGAAAAATAAAGTCACACTGTTTCCCCATCTATTTCCCATGAAGTGATGGGACCGGATGCCATGATCTTCATTTTCTGAATGTTGAGCTTTAAGCCAACTTTTTCACTCTCCACTTTCACTTTCATCAAGAGGCTTTTTAGTTCCTCTTCACTTTCTGCCATAAGGGTGGTGTCATCTGCATATCTGAGGTTATTGGTGTTTCTCCTGGCAGTCTTGATTCCAGCTTGTACTTCTTCCAGTCCAGCGTTTCTCATGATGTACTCTGATATAAGTTAAATAAGCAGGGTGACAATATATAGCCTTGACGTACTCCTTTTCCTATTTGGAACCAGTCTGTTGTTCCATGTCCAGTTCTAACTGTTGCTTCCTGACCTGCATACAGGTTTCTCAAGAGGCAGGTGAAGTAGTCTGGTATTCCCATCTCTTTCAGAATTTCCCACAGTTTATTGTGATCCACACAGTCAAAGGCTTTGGCATAGTCAATTAAGCAAAAATAGATGTTTTCCTGGAACTCTCTTGCTTTTTCCATGATCCAGCAGGTGTTGGCAATTTGATCTCTGGTTCCTCTGCCTTTTCTAAAACCAGCTTGAACATCAGGAAGTTCACGGTTCACATATTGCTGAAGCCTGGTTTGGAGAATTTTGAGCATTACTTTACTAGCATGTGAGATGAGTGCAATTGTGCGGTAGTTTGAACATTCTTTGGCATTGCCTTTCTTTGAGATTGGAATGAAAACTGACCTTTTCCAGTCCTATGGCTACTGCTGAGTTTTCCAAATTTTCTGGCATATTGAGTGCAGCACTTTCACAGCATCATCTTTCAGGATTTCAAGTAGCTCAACTGGAATTCCATCACCTCCACTAGCTTTTCCAGATATTTATTATTGATATCTAATATTTAATTCCCACGATGGTCACAGAAAGTACATGGCATGATTTGAATTATTTCAGATTTATTGCTTTAATGCCCAGGTTGTGGCCTATGTTGGTAAATGTTTTATACATAAAATAATTATGCCAAGGGAAACAGAGCAGTCATTTATATAAAGTTTTAGGAAATGCGAGCTGAAACCCCTCAGGATCTGTGGTTGCCTGGTGGTGGCGCTGACAGGAGTAGGAAGGAGGAAACTTTGGGTGGTGAGTGTTCACTGTCTCATCTCTGTGGTAAGAGTGATTTCACAGGTGCATGCCGATGTCAGAGGTATCAATTGTACTTTACACATGCATTTTATTCCATATCAGGAATATCTCATAAAGCTGTTTTTAAAAACTGACGGGTAGTGATGACCTTGGAGAAACGTTCACAATCAAGTTATAACTGTGCTGGAGAATGCGCGCTTTGGAAGTCGGTACAGTTGACGTGGAGCGGGTCGTCTGTTGTGCCGCAGTCAGCTGCTGGCTGTGTGACTCCGAGCAGACTACGCAGCCTCTCTGTGCTTCGTTACTGTCTCGTCTACAACAAGGACATGGAAGGATGCCCTGAGCGCCTTGGCCCCTGGCACGCAGTGGGTGCGCCGTGGATGGGCACCCTGTTGTTCCCTTGACGGAGAGCAGGGAGACAGGGTGACCTCGCTGGCAGCCCTGGAACACCAGGAATCTATCCTGCACGGTTTGAGCTCTAACTCGAGAGGGGCGGGAGGGCTGGCAGGAGAGCCGCAAAGGTGGGGATGAACGCTGCGGCGGGGGAGGGGGCCAGCCCTCCTTTTCTGGCCGTGGGTGTGTGAGTCCGCTCTATGGTACATTTCCACAGAGCGAACCAGTTTTCCATTTGACTGCGAGACTGGGGATGCTTTGGTGCCAAAGCATGTTCTTCTTCTGGCGGATCCCTGGAGGTCTGGGAGGGACTTCCTCATCAGTTCATCGAAGGGATGCTCTCTCTCCCTGCTGTGCTACTGCTGTGAGCCCCGAGTGCGGCGGCCGTCCTGCTGGAGGAAACGTGTCTTGTGTAATGGACGTGTAGTGCCTGTTGACTGAGGCCATGTGCGGGCCTAGGGGCGCGCTGGGCGGGAAGCTGGGTTGCTGCCCTCATGGTAGGGGCAGGTGTGGAGCCAGCGCCAGGCCAACCCCGTGGATTCATAAGATGCAGGGTGGGGCATGCCCGAGGCGCCTCTGAGAGCTGAGCGGAGAGGCACCCAGGAGGAGGCGAAGACACAGAGTCAGTGAAAGCAAAATCTAAAAGGAGTCTGTGGGGGAGAAGGGGAGGGCACCGGCAAAGGAAGTGGAGGCGGGAAGAGCCCTTCCGGTCACGGGGTTTGGGGGACACAGCTGCGTGAGGCAGGGGGTGAGTGCGCTGGGCCAGGGGACCATGGGAGGCATCGGAGGCCGTCCCGGGGGCCCCATGTCCACTCTGGCCAAGGTGTGGATGAAGGTGGGGGCCAGTGAGACCCACGGAGGCTGCAGCTGCAGAGCCAGTGGGTGGAGAAGGGGCAGGCACGAGCGAGACCCGGAGAGTGAGGGACAGCCCAAAGGGTCCTGTCGGGGGCGGCTGCGGTCACCCCGGGGCAGCAGGTGACCGGTTCAGTGTGACCTGTGTTGGGCACAAACGTCTGTGAGGCATCCAAGAGGACAGGCATCCAGTAGAGGGGCTGCTGAGATGTGGGCAAGAAGGCAGGGGCGGGCGGGCTGGGCAGGAAGGGAGCTGGACAGTGAGGGCAGGAGCAGGACTTCCTGAGAACGGTGGCCTTGGGGCCAGGAGGCAGAGGGCCTGGGGTTGGGGCGACGCCTGCTGGGGGAGGCAGGGCCCAGTGCCACCTGTGGTGGTGGGGGGCGCACCCTTCTGGAAGGCTCCTCATCCCCCACCCAGCCCTCCCTGGTCTCTGTGCTGCGCCCAAGTCAGGCAGAGGACAGGTGTGCAGCTGTGCGCTGAGCCCGGGCAAGGCTCAGCTGGAGACTCCCAGACTTAGCCTTCAGAACTTTTGTGGGGGAGGAACGGACCAAGTTCAGGCCCATCCGTGGCTCCTATAGGAACCGGCGGTCCTGGACAGGAACGCAGACGACTTCCGGAAGCTCTGCCATCTTCCCCTGAACTCACCTTCAGGCCTTCCGAGTCATCTTTGACTCACCCCTCAGCCCCCACGTTCTGAAGCTGCCAAGTCTGCAGGAGCATCTAAGATGTCGTCTCTCTCCAAACTCAGGGTCCCACTTGGATCCAGACTCAATGCCATGGTCACCTGGCTCTCCTTGGACTCACCTGCTCTGCGTTCCTGTCTTCACCTGCCCACCTCCCCATGCAGAAATGTCCGGGGCTCGCGGAACCCCCAGCCAGCAGCCCTGTCTGGATGTTCACACCCCAGGCCCTGCTCTTGCCGCTGGCTGTTCACTCCGCCCACCACTGGCTCTGACCTCAGCCCACACCCTCCCCCGTCCCCACCCCTGACCTTGGTGCTCTCAGACCCAGAAAGCTGGCTGCAGACTCCCACCCCAGCACCGCTGATTGTCGGAGGCTGGGGCGCCACCATCATCAACCCTGCCCAGGTGACCTGTAAGAAGAATATGGCAGAGAAACAGGTCCGAAGGGAGGAAGGAGAGACTGAAAGTGTGGTGGTGGTTTCTGGTTTTGTTCTAGCCTCCCAGCTCCATTGTCCATCCCCTCCCAGAGCCACCCCCAGGAGTTGGGGAAGGCACAGCAGGAGGGACCCCAGGGCTGGGGATCCCCCTGGACACCCTCTCCTCCTCCAGGTGACACTTGCATGGAGCTCAGCTCAGCCCAGAGATCGCCTGCCTGGTTTCCTCTGGTGCCTCCTCCACGCTCTAACCCGCAGGGAGGAGCTGATACTAGGTTTTGTCTTATCTCTTGATCCTCCAAACCCAGCTCAAGAGCAGGGCTGGGCAGGTGGCTGTCCACCATCTCCCGCACCTAGAATAAGTGTTGGAAGAGACCAGGTGGGGCCCCTCCCTTTCAAAGGCAGATTAACCTTTGGCGCCATCTAAGGGCCAGGTAGGTGACTGGCTGTGTTTGGGGCCTCCAACTGGAAATGGCACTGAAGTTTAGGAATTTCATTTATTCTCGCCAGCTGGAGAGTTAGGAAAGAGGACAGAATTATGTGAGATGCAGTCTAAATCACCATCATTTTTTTTTTTTTGCTGTGTCACTCAGATTGCAGATCTTCCTGGACTAGGAATTGAACCTGGGCCCTAGGCAGTGAAAGCTGAGTCCTAACCATGGACCACCAGGGAATTCCCTAGGTCACTGTCATTAATGTCTCACTCTTGAGAGTTCATGACAAAGCTGTCAACCTGTCACTGAGCTGGAATGAAACTGCGAGAACTGGAGGCAACTTCTATAAATTAAAAATATTATATATATACATGTGTTAAGTTATATATAATTTGTATATATGTGTGTTGGATGGCATCACCGATTCAGTGGCCATGAACTTGGGCAAACTCGGGGAGATGGTGAGGGACAGGGGGCCTGGTGTGTTGCAGTCCATGGGGTCGCAAAGAGTCGGACACGACTTGGAAACTGAACAACAGCAATGTGTGTGTGTGTGTGTGTGTGTTTCATCACTAAAACCCCATATACATAAAGATAGACCGGAGGGTTAAAAGATGCCAACCTCAAATCATCTGAGTCTTAGGATGGAGTCAGGCGTGCGTCCAGCCCTCCCCGGGCCGCTCGGCCTCCCTGGCATCCCAGGGTCGTGGCCCTAAAGCTGGGGGGTTGGGGTGGGTTGGGGGCAGCTCTGCCCTTCCTGTTCACCTCTCTGTCTCGGCCAACACAAGGGCAGAAGCCTTTAGGCTGACTCCCGCGAGGGCAGCCTCGTGTTCAGCCAGTGGAAGAACAGGCCAGCTGCTGCTGATCTTCAGACGCACTGAGGTGAGGTGAGGTGGGTCGGAAGCCGAGACGGGCGGGGGCAGGCGGGTGTGACGTTCTTGGTAGGCCTGGGAGGTGGCGGTCCCTCTACATGTGCCCTGAGCCAGGGTCACCAGGCTGTCAGGGCTCTGCCCAGGTGGCCCGGGGGGGGGAGCACCTAGGTGTGGCCAGTTTGCCACGAATAGGGTCATCATTTTGGGCTCTGACTACCCATAAAGGGGTCCCGACCAGGCCTTCCAGAAGGCCACGGTCCTGTTGCTTCTCCTCCTGCCCCCCACCTCAACACCCTACAGTAAGGGGCTTTGCCTCCCTGCCCCGGCCTCCCGCCTGTTCACCTCTGCTCCTGCCTTCTCTTCCTGTCCAGCCTGGAAAACGCCCACTCCTTCAGGAGCCAGATCAACGCCTTCTCTGCCCAGTGAGGTGCTGTCTGCTTCTCTGTCCCTCTTTTGTGCTGCCTCTGCTGACTTTGGGGCCAAGTCTCTTGAAGCTTCAGTTTCCTTACCTGGAAAACGGGGGGCAGGGACAGGACAATTGGAACAGGCTCCTTCTGTCTTCCTGCGTGGGTGCGTGGGTGCTAAGTTGCTTCAGTCTTGTCCAACTCTTTGCAACCCTATGAACTGTCCACCAGGCTCCTCTGTCCATGGGATTCTCCAGACAAGAACACTGGAGTGGGCTGCCATGTCTTCCTCCAGGGGATCTTCCTGACCCAGGGATCAAACCTGAGCCTCATTTCCTGCATTGGCAGGCGGGACCTTCACCACTAGCACCACTTGGGAAGCACCCCCCACCCCAATCTGTCTTCATATGGTTCTAAATTCTTTCACTCAAGGACAAATCAGCTGGGGCACACGTGTATTATTACCTAGCATCAAGCAGTGAATGAGCTAATGGAAACTTCCGCACTTTGCAAACACTCTCTACCTTATCTGAAGTTAGGGTAGACAAGTGTGTGTAAGTGTGTTAATTAACAGCCGTGTCCCAGTGAATGTGTTGTGACAGATCATAAAGCTGAGTTTGCAGTTCACGTTGCTAACGGATGAATGAGAGTGCGCTAGTCGCTCAGTGGTGTCCGACTCTTTGTAACCCCGTGGACCGAAGCCTTCTAGGCTCCCCTGTCCATGGGGTTCTCCAGGCCAGAATACTGGAGTGGGTAGCCATTCCCTTCTCCACAGGATCTTCCCAACTCAGGGATCGAACCCAGGTCTCCTGCATTGCAAGTGAATTCTTACCCTCTGGGCCAGCAGGAAAGCCTCAAAGGGATGCGTACTAAGATTCTTTTCTTTGCCACATAGCATGCAGGGTAGGATAGCATATAGGATCTTAGTTCCCTCACCAGGGACTGAACCGTGGCCCCTGCAGTGGGAGCGAGGCACCCTAACACTGGGCCGCCAGGAAGCCCAGAAGCTCCTGATTTCTAAGCTGCTCCCCAATGCAGTGTCCCGAGCAGCACACCGCCGCCGCCACCCGCCAGCATGCTACCCTGTAAATCGGAAGCCCTTGCAACAACTTGGCATTTCATTTAAAGCTACTGGATAAGTAAATCCACCGAACACGGCATTTCAATCAGCATTCAGTCTCGTCATCCAAAATAAAACAGCTAGGGAATTAAACCTGACAAGTACACAAAGGGTCTGGTGAAGAATGACCTGTCCTAGAGACCCTGGGCTGTTCACAGGGGCGGGAGGCCGTGCGGTCACAATCACCACTGTACCCACCACCCTGCCGGGAGGCCAGGCAACCACGATCACAGCTGTGCCCACCACCCTGCCACGGGTTAGCAGCCTGCCCCCGGTTCTCAGAGGCCTAGGTGTTCTTGTCATTAACGCTATCTCTTTGCATCTCTCTTTTTTTCTTTTTATCTATAAATGAAGTCATTATTAAACTCCACACACCCCCCTTAAAACAGAAAGGTTGGCAAGCCTCCGAGCGTATTTCCTTTTTTAGGGAGGATGGTAGCAGTAAGGGGCACTGGACCCATGAATTCTTTTAGGATGCTACCCTATCATACCAGCTGGAGAGAGTAATGCGAAGACTCTCAACAAAGAAATAGAGTCATGCAGGGCCACCTTGCTGAAGGTCATTCAACATCATCAATTTATGGTCTTTTAAAAGAAGCTTTAATTAATTATTGTCAATAAATATATTTACTATTAATAAATACATTTGTTATTAACAAATTTATTATTAAATAAATTTCATAACAAATCCATTAATGTATCAATAAATTAATGTTATAATAAAATTAGTAATAAATTTATTTATTTAGGCTGAGCCACGCAGCTTGTGGGATCTTAGTTCCCTGGCCAGGGATTGAACCTGCACCCCTGGCTGAGTCCTAACCACTGAACCACCAGGGAATTCCCCACCAGTCGTGCTGAAGTGCTCTGTTTTGCCATATATGTATGTGTGTCCTTAAATGATGGATGTGTTTGAATGTAAATAAAGGGTAGTCTGTGACTTTTTTTTTCTCAACATGGTGAAATTTATTCACATTGACTTGAATAACTAGCTTATTCCTTTTTCCAGTTGTGTAATATTCTACCACAGCGCTGCTCTGGATATTCCAATCATGTTTCCTTGTTTCACTGGGTACTGAACTCCTCAGTTTTAGCTGACACAGCCCAATTGTTTTCACAGTGATTTATACCAGTTGCTCTCCCAGCAGAGTCCCTGCTGCTCTGCATTATCAGTAACTCTTGCTGTGACATAGTAAACATTTTTTCCAGCCTATTGGGTGTGTGGTGGTTTCCCACTGTGATCTTAATTTGCATCTCCTAGTTTAGTAATGATATCCTTTCAATTTTTGGCCACACCGCATGGCACTGTAGGATCTTAGTTCCCCAACCAGGGATCAAACCTGTGCCCCTGCCTTGGGAGCCTGGAGTCTTAGCCACTGGACCACCAGGGAAGTCCCAGGAGTCGTGTCTTTTCATGCCTTTATCAGTTGTGGGTTTGAATCCCTGCTCCAGGGTTCATGTTGACCTTGGGATGAAGTCCACACTCCTCAGCACATCCACCAGGCTTGGCCTTCCCCGGTCTCCCTGCCCCCATTTACCTCCTGCCAGCACCACTCTCCTCCCAAGATCCAGTCACTCCAACCTCCCCCTGCTGCCGCCCGCCGCGCTGGCCACCCCTGCACTTTCCCTAGTGAGCAGGTGCTCAAGGGGCCGCCCAGAGCTGCCTCTTCTGGGACCCCAGGGGGTCGCGTGCCTTTCCCCTCGCCCCAGCACTCTTCTCTAGCCCTGTATTACGGCCGATTGCCAGCTGCACTCAGGCAGGGACCTGGCACCTCTTGGGCACTGCTTGGGCCCTAGTGACCCCAAAGGAGATGCTGGTGCAGTGAAGGAAGAATGGGCAGACAAGGGAAAATAGGTTTGCATTCTGGGACCCTCGCCCCTCACCAAGGGTGGCGTGGAGGGCTGGGGAGCTGACTGGAAATGCTTGGGATAGGAATTGTAAACCTTAGTCGCCTCACTCCTAACCTTATAACTGTACACGTGGTGGCTGCCTCATTGCGAGGGGGTCTCTCCCGAGGGAGCCCAGAGAACTGGGAAGGGGGGCTATACCCAGAGACAGACGGAGTGATGGATCCAGACATACATGCCTCACACCCGGGGACACTCGGGCCTTTTTTTTTCTTAATACGTATTTGGTTATATCCATCTCAGCTGCGGCCTGTGAGACCTAGTTCCCTGCCCAGGGGTTGAGGCCGGGCCCCTCGCATTGGGGGTGTGGAGTCTTAGCCACTGGCCCACCAGGCAAACTCCCAGACCCTTCCCTAGGTTCAAGGGACCGAGCACCCCGCTGACGGCACAAACGCCATCTTCCTGACTTCCAGGCCAGACCTGCATGGTCAGCTTTCGGTAAAGGCAGAGCCCATGGGAGATCCGAGCCAGGGATTCTCCAGGTTCAGGAGGGGAGCTGTCTGAGCCAACCCAAGAGCAGCGGGAGCAATGTGAACACCCGGAAGCTGGCCCGGGGATCAGCCAGCAAGCCACCCAGACACAGGCTGGGGGAGAAAGCATCAGGCGAGGGAGGCCTCGTGGGAGGGACCCCTGAATGAGGTAGAAACATGTGGAGCACACACGTGCCAAGCACCTGCTTCCTGCCAGGACCTGTGGCGGGCACAGGATGGACTTGGACCCACCAGGTAGGACACGCTGGGCTCCCTTAGAAGCCCTGCCACTGTCTAAGGGATTAAAATATGCGGTGTGCTCTCATTCTGCTTGGAAAGCCACCATGGGGGCCCGAAAGACAGACAGCCAGAGGACAGGGAGCTGGGCTACCTCAGAGGTTGTCAGCTCATCCCCAGGTCCATTTCCCAGGAAGGCGGCATGTCGACCGGTGGTCGTGGCCTGGGCTAGAGGGCCCGAGGGAAAACTGGAACCTGGGGCTTCTTTTCCTCAGGCTCTGGGCAGCACTATGTGGACGCTGCAGGTGAGCTGAACTGGAGCGTCTGAAGGCTGGTTGGGCCGCACGGTTGGTGAGCTGGGGGCAATCCCTCTTGAAACGCCCCCCCGGAGGGTGTCTGTTTGTAGATGGGTGCTATGGGTTTTGCTCTAGCCTGGAACTGGTGCTGGTTCTTCTTTAAGCACTGGATGGGGTGGTTAATGTGACTTAGGGGCCAAGTTGTATGGTAACAAGGCACTTTACTCATTGGAATTAAGCGAGCGCACAGATGTTGGTGACCAGGGCAGGCATGATTCCTGCACTGGTTAGACACACACAATCAGGAAGCTGTTCCCAGGGTCCAGGCAGGGTGTGAGCCGAGTCTGCTTTCTCCCTAACTCGCTCAATTACAGCCCTTGGATCAATTATTCCTGACCTCTGAAAGCATCCACCCAAAACAACTGCTCAACTGCTCCTGAAGTTTTATGCTGTTTTTTCATTTTGGTCAAAGTATTTCATTAGCTTTTGCCTTTCAGGGAGCAGAAAGGAGCCACCTTTTAATAGAGAACCTTTAATTCTGTCAGCTAATAGCAAGTAGGGAGCTTCTTTAAAAAGCCATCCTGATTATGCAATCATGAATAATCATACAATGATCATACGAATAATAATAACAATGAAGATAAGGGGGACGCTGTAGTAGAGATCAGCCTGCCAGCCTGAGCTGCCTCATATGAGAAGATGGACAAAATACAGATGAAGGAAATACAGAGATGGGTCCTGGGAAATGACACCATGCCCGAAAAACACTGTCGGGAAGTGCTGCGGCTTGCCAGAAACCCTGAAGAAGACGAAAAGGTCGTCAAAGTTATTCTTAGAGCAAGAAGAACAAAGAAGGGATGATGAGGGGACAGTTCCAAATGGAGTGATGCTGAGAGAAGGCAGAGATGCTGACCTCCAGGGACAGAAAAGCTGCTGTCTTATGCAGTAATTTCGGCAAAGTATAGGCCATTTCCCCTGATGGAATCGGCTGGCGGTCCAGTGGTTGAGACTCCATGCTCCCCTCGCAGGGGTCATGGGTTCAATCCCTGGTTGGGGAACTAAGATCCTGCATGCTGTACAGCAGTCTAAAAACAAAATGAACAAAGATGACTTTAAAAAGCCTGGGAATGAGGACTCTGGAAACTCCAACGTTGTTGGTGGGGAATGGTTGGTCACGGCACTCTCATAGTCTCATGGGGAAGGACTTCAGCTTCAATAACTATACGCAGTTCCCTTTGCGGGGTATGTGTGGCTGCTGTAACAAATTATCGGGGCTGGGGGCATAAATCAGAAGCTTCCGGAGGCCAGGAGCCTGACATTGAGGTTGGGCAGGACCTCACTCCCTGCCCCCCGCCTCGCCCTGCCTCTGAAGCCCCAGGTGCTCTTGACTTGTGGCCACATTGCTCCAGTCTCTGTCTCCATCTTCACCTGGCTTCTCCTCTGTGTGTCTCTTTAAGGATACTCGTCATTGGATTTAGGATAATCCAGGATGATCTCATCTTAAAATCCTTTACTTAATTAGTCTCCAGAGACCTTTTTTTCCAAGGAGGTGACATTCACAGGTTTCAGGGTTCAGGACATGGCTATATATCTTTGGTGGGGGGTCACTATACAACCCACTGGGCTTCCCAGGTGGCACCTAGTGGTAAAGAACTCGCCTGCCAGTGCAGGAGGAGTGAGAGATTTGTGTTCCATCCCTGGGTCGGGAAGATCCCCTGGAGGAGGACATGGCAACCCACTCCAGTGTTCTTGCCTGGAGAATCCCGAGGACAGAGGAACCTGCAGAGCTACAGTCCATGGAGTCGCAAAGTCGGACACGACTGGAGTGACTTAGCACGCACGCACGTACACATACAACACGCTGCTGCTGCTGCTGCTGCTAAGTAGCTTCAGGATCTTAAACCACTTTCAGAATTTGATGAGAGCTAATGAGCTTTGAACTGGGTCAAGCTCTTGGAAGCAGAGCCTGAGACAGGGGTTCTTGTACGAGTGATTTCTGGAGGGAGGGCTCAAAGGAGAAAGAGACTGAGGGAAGCAGGCTCAGGCAGAGGAGAAGGACTAAGCTGGACTGTGGTCTCAGCGGCACGTAGGCCCTAGCCTGCCCTGAGGAGAGGCCCTGGAACAGGAGCTTCGCTACAGGGCTGTTCCCACCTTGAGGCCAGGGGGCAGCCTTTGTTGCAGTCGGTTGCCTCTCTTGGGGGCAAGTATAGCCTCTGTGACTCGGGGCTCCCTATGGCCAAATAAAATTCGTCAGAGAATGGGGGCTGCATGCCTGCTAAGTCAGTTCAGCCAGGTCTGACTCTTTGCAACCCTATGGACTGTAGCCCACCAGGCTCCTCTGTCCATGGGATTCTTCAGGCAAGAATACTGGAGAGGGTTGCCATTTCCTCCCCCAGGAGATCTTCCTGACCCCAGGACTGAACCTGTGTCTACTTACATCTACCTGTAATAGCAGGCGGGTTCTTAACCACTAGTGCCACCTGGGAAGCCCAGAGAACGGGGGCACCTGTGACCCCCTTAGCCCCAGGGCTGCGGTGTGTGTTGGCTGTTATCATAGAGAAGGGGGCTCATTGCAGCCCAGGGGCTAAAGGGATCTGGTCAAGGTGCCCACAATACCTACCATAGACTATCTGGAAAAATATCACACACACAGCTCCATGTCAGGGACTTCACAAATACTCAGAAGTCACGGATGCTGGTTTAGGCCCTCTCATCCCATCTTGTACCTTTTCCTCTGCTCTCAGAGGAAATAAATGATGGGTGATGTTTGGGAGGAGAACTGAACGCCTTCAAACCAATTCTGCTGTGATCACCTGCCTGTAGGCTGCTTGCCTCCTGGTTGGCTCTCTGCCCTGGGGAGAGGTCAGTTATGGTCCCACCAGACTGAGACATGGTAGGTGAAATGAATTCAAAGGGAATTTGAACTCACAGTGAAGTGCCTTGGGCCACAGATGCATAACCCATCTTTCTAATCAGCTTTTCAGTAATAAAGCTAATAGCTTAATCTCCACCCGTCCAAGAAGTCCTGTGTCTCTCAAGTAATTCTGAACTCAGGCAGGGAAGCCAGAGGTTTACAAACCTCCTGAGACTGTAAATCATCTCCTCAAAGATGGTGCTGCTCAAAGTAGGACCTGTGGACCGGCTGCCCGTTCACACACTCTTACCTGACTGCTTGCCACAGGACAGACTCAATGCCCCGCTTCCTTGATAAGTGCTAGTCACTCAGTCGTGTCCAACTCTTTTCGACACCATGGACCGTAGCCCACCAGGCTCCTCTATCCATGGGATTCTCCAGGCAAGAATACTGAAGTGGGTAGCTGTCTCTTCTCCAGGGGATCTTCCTGACCCAGGGATGGAACCCAGGTCTCCTGCACTGCAGGCGGATTCTTTACCGTCCGAACCACCAGGGAAGCCCCTTGATAGAGCTTGCTACAAAAGAAAGTCAGCTGAACTCAGCCGAGTGTGCAGGAGGGAAGATGGTTTGCAAGCTCTTCCCGTAGACCCGGCACCTTGGCCAGTACCCGATGTAACCACCGGCTGACAAACCCAGACTGATGGATGAGACAAGTGGGAACTATTTGAAGGGCTCTCATCTGAACCAGGAGGACAGGACAATGAGTCAAAGTTACAGAGAAGCAACATTTGACTCAAAACAACGGAACTATTAAGGCAAACTGTTCAGAGCCTTTGCTGCTGCCGCAGGGCCAGTTCGGATCCGGGAGGCCCAATCAGTGCGACGCAGAGGCTCCATCCTGGGGAAGCGGGGGTGCTTGTGGAGCCGGAAGGAGCGGGCGGCGCCTGTGGGGAAGGAGGCGGAGCAGAGCAGAGAGAAGGGAGGCGGTAGGAAGAGGAGTCTCCTGCTCTAGATGTGGGCGTGGGTTCCTGATTGGGGGTCGATGAGGTCTGGCAGGTTTTCAAGAACAGCTGCCATTCAAGAGGCAGAAGTTAAGCAGAGGTGGGCCCACCACGGAGGTCCCTCGCTTGCAAGGGCCCCCTTGGATGGGCCCTAGTGACGTGCTCACATTTTCATAGGTTTTGAACATTCAAACCACATCAACACTAATGGTCTCGACTCCTTTCTGTTCCATCTCCACTGTCGCCCTCCACCCGTGTCTGAGCATCACCCTTGGTTTGGGTTCCTGGGTGGTGCAAATGTGGCTGGGTCACTTCTCTGCAGTCTGGGGTCACTAGCTCGCCCAGTGACTCAAGGATTCGGGACCAACAGTTCCCACGGGTCCTACTGTGCCTGGCAACGGAAGCATGTGTGACATGGGGAGAAACACGATGTGTCAGAAATACACGAAACCAGGAGTTTGCTGGTGAAAATTCTTCCAGTTACCAGATGTCAAAGGAGGATTCAGTTCTCATCAATACTTGGTCAGAACAGAGGCCTCCTCTGGTAGGGATATACTCTGGCAAGCAGTGAAAACAATTACAAACACATCACACTTTTTTTTTTCCGTTTTGAGAAGAAATACATGAAATAGACTTGATCAGAATTCCTGTGTCCTCTCCAAGTACCAGCAGCAATAGGACAAATAGCCGAGTCCACCCATGTGGACTGGTAACATTGTGTGTTTTCTACATCCCAGTGTGCTCTGCCCTGCCAAGTTGCTCCAGTCCTGTCTGACTCTTTTCGACCCCGTGGACTATAGCCTGCCAGGCTCCTCTGTCCATGGGATTCTCCAGGTGAGAAGACTGGAGTGGGTTGCCATTTCCTTCTCCAGGGGATCTTCCCAAACCAGGGATCGAACCTGCATCTCTTATGTCTCCTGCACTTGCAGATGGATTCTTTACCACTAGCGCCCCTGGGAAGCCCACATCCCAGTCTGCTGGAGTGCAAGTTTGCATATCTGATGTACCTTATCCTGATGAAGTCCGGTTGGCAAAAACTGTCCCCGAGGCAGCAAAACAGCCACAGAAACAAGTGTTCCTGAGATAAGGCTCCCGCACATTTCCATCGATGAGTATGGACATATACACCAAAGTATTAAGTATACAAACAGTTTGATTATAATAATGGGATGCAATATATCACAGCAGTGGAAACACATTTGAGTTGTCATTTGTATATCTTCATTTCAGATGAATTTTATAGATTCTTTCTGAATTGTTGATCACATCAAAATTCAGATATGGTAAGGGAGATAACCTAGTGGACATGAAATACCTAAAACGAAAGTGAAATACCTTTCTTTAAGTACAGAAAGTTTGGAACATTAAAGGTATCATTTTACCACAACACTAAACATTCTTATAGTCAAAGTCATGAAGATAAAGAGAAGAATCATGACAGCCAAGAAAAACAGATAATGAAACTTAAAGTAGAGACAAGGAAGATTATGAGAATCAGGACATTCCCAGACAGAAAACAAAAAAAGCAGAAAGAAGATAATAAAGAAAACATTTGAGGGAAGGCCAGCGACACGGCTTCCCTGGTGGCTCTGCGGGTAAACAATCTGCCTGCAACGCAGGAGACCCGGGTTCCATCCCTGCGCGCTAATTGCTTGGTCGTGTCCGACTCTTCGTGACCCCATGGACGGTGGACCACCAGGCGCCTCTGTCCGTGGGATTTTCCAGGCAAGAGTACTGGAGTGGGATGCCATGCCCTCCTCTTGGGGATCTTCCCAGTCCCAGGACTGAACCGCGTCTCCTGCGTCTCCTGCATGGGCAGGCGGGCTCTTTACCACTAGCGCCACCTGGGAAGCCCCAAGGTCGGGAAGACCCCCTCGAGGAGGAAACGGCGGCCCACTCCAGTATCTTGCTTGCAGAATCCCATGGACAGAGGAGCCTGGTGGGCTACAGTCCATAGGGTCGCAAAGAGTCGGACACGACTGAGTGGCTACCACTTTCGCTTTCAGCAAGTGTTCCTTTTTTCCCTCTGGTTGGAGCCACTAGCCATGTGGGAGCGTAGTTCCCTGGCCAGGGACTGAAGCAGCGCCCCTGCAGTGGGGTACGGCCTCTTCACCGCTGGCCACCAGGGCAGCTCCTGCCTCCTTCCCGTCGTTGATAACTTCAAGTTATCCCACTAACAACTGCCTTGTATTTACATTTCCACTGCCTTTTCCCCCTGATTATTTCCCTTAAGTCGGCTCTTCAGATGCCCATCAATATAATATTTTCAAACCACTTAAATGCAGTGGCTCAGCTATTAATTTCCTGGAAGCCTCCTTCCCACAGCCTCACACTGTCTTGCTCCAACCTGCCACACATCCTGGGAATTCCTTTCCCCACGTTCCTGGGTTAGAATCCTTGCTTCCTAGATCCCGTGCCATCCTCTCCCTTGGTTCAGCCCCTACGCTGCAGAAGCACGTTCTCTAGGGACGTGGCAAACACTCACGAGGACGCTGGTGGGTGTGTCAGCTGGCGCAGCTGTCCCAGATGGCCATCTGGCTGTGCCAGTCAAATGAAGAACACAGGGAGCCTCTGACCCTGGGATCCTGCTCCTGGGCACTCACTCAAGAGGTCACGTGAGGCCCTAAGAGGATTCACACAAGAGATGTTCACGGTGAAGTCCTGGTGTATTTGTGTGCAGGAAGTTTTCTGACCTCTGTAGATAATTTATACCCTATCACTTCACTGAACAGCAGCTTTTTAGTTGATTCTCTTGGGTTTTCTAAGTATTTGATTATATTATCAACAAATAGTAAAAGTGCTACGTCCTCTTCTAATTTCTATGCATCTAATTTCTTCCTCCTTTCTGACTGCTCTGGTCAATACTTTCGGCACCACGGTAAATGGTAGTAGAGTCGATGGCCATTCCTGTCTTATTTTAAAACATTAATTAGTTGGTTAAGTTTTGGTTTCGCTGAGTCTCTGTGGCTACGTGCCGGTTTCTCTAGCTGCGGGGCTGCCAGTGGCTCCGCCTCGCTGTGGGGCAGGCTTCTTGCTGTGGTGGCTGCTCACCGGACCACGGGCTCCAGGTGCTCGGGCTTCGGTGCTTGTGCTCAGGCTTCAGATGCTCTGAGGCTATGGAATCTTTCCGGATCAGAGTTCGAACCCACGTCCCCTGCATTGGCAAATTCTTATCCACTGTACCACCAGGGGAGTCCCCGTCCTTTCTTGTCCTGACTTTAGTAAGGTTATGGATGTTATGTTTTATTTTAATTAGACCATTGGATTTTTTTTTAACTTTTTTATTAAAGTAAACGTACGGTGCTCAGATCCTAAGTGTAGAGCTTAATAAAATTTTACAAATGTACAGATTCAGATCAAAACACGGAATTTCCGTGGCACTTGCCTGGTGGCCCAAGGGTTAAGAATCCACCTTCCAGTGCAGGGGAAGAGAGTTCAGTCCCTGGTCAGGGAACTAAGATCTCACGTGCTTCGGGTCAAGTAGAGAAGCCCCCGCCTACCACAACTAGAGAAAGTCTGGATGCTGCAACCAAGACCCAGTGAAGCTAAAATTTAAAAAAAAAAAAAAAGAATTTCCAGCACTCTGGAAGGGTCCATGTATCTTCTGTTAATCATTATCTCCCTCGAAGATAACCACTTTTCTGATACCATTCACTAGTTTTGTTTGTTTTTGAACTTCATAGCAATGGAATTATACGATACGTGCTCTTCGGTCAGCTCCTTCCACTCAATATTGTGTCTGTGAAATCATCCATGTTGTGTATGTAGCACTGGTCATGTTTTCATTGCTATGCAGAATTCCACAGGAATATATGAATATTCCACCACCCATTTAACCATTCCATGCTGATAGATGTTGGGTTATTTCCACTTTGGGCTATTATAAATAAAGTTACTGTAAAAACGTGTGTATGCATCTTAATTAGGTCTGTATCCAGGAGTGGAATTGCTAGGTCACAGGGCACGTGTTTCAGCTCATGTGTGTGTTAGTCGCTCAGTTGTGTCCAACCCTTTGCAACCCATAGACTGTAGCCCACGGACTTCCTCTGTCCCTGGAATTTTCCAGGCAAGACTGGAGTGGGTTGCCATTTCCTTCCCAGGGTTTTAGCGCATACATGTGCTCAATTTCGTGCACAGTCTTCCAAAGTGGTTGCAACCGATACACACTTTCAGTTGTCCCATTTCCTCCGGACGCTTGGCTTTGCAGTCAGTCCTTTAATTTTAGCCACTCTGTTGCGAGTGCAAGACTATTACTGGGGCTTTATTTTGTGTTTCCCTGATGAGTGATGACATTTAGCACCTTTTCATATAGATTATTGGCCATTGGAATGTTACCTTTTGTAAAGTGTCTGTTCAAGTCTTTTGCTCAGTTAAAAAATTGGGTTGTTTTCTTGTTGCTGATTTTTCTCTATATGTTTAAATTTTTCATACATTATGTAGCATTATACTAAAAGAGTTTAGGTCAATTTACCTTTCTATTGAAATTTAGGAAGATGCTAGTTTTGCCATACACACTCCAATGCTGAATATTATCAGACTTTTTCAGTTCAGTCGCTCAGTCATGTCCGACTCTTTGCAACCCCAAGGACTGCAGCACACCAGGCTTCCCTGTCCATTACCAACTCCAGGAGCTTACTCAAATTCATGTCCATTGAGTTGGTGATGCCATCCAACCAACTCATCCTCTGTCACCCCCTTCTGCCACTTTCAATCTTTCCCAGCATCAGGGTCTTTTCCAGTGAGTCAGTTCTTTGAATCAGGTGGCCAAAGTATTGTAGTTTCAGCTTCAGCATCAGTCCTTCCAATGAATATCAGGACTGATTTCCTTTAGGATTGATTGGTTTAATCTTCTTACAGTCCAAGGGACTCTCAAGAGTCTTCTCCAACACCACAGTTCAAAAGCATCAATTCTTCACTGCTCAGCTTTCTTTGTGGTCCAGCTCACACATCCATACATGACTACTGGAAAAACTATAGCTTTGAATAGATGGAGTGTTGTTGGCAAAGTAATGTCTCTGCTTTTTAATATGTTGTTTAGTCCAGTCAGAGCTTTTTCTTCCAAGGAGCAAGTGTCTTTTAATTTCATGTCTGCAGTCACCATCTGCAGAGATTTGGGAGCCCAAGGAAATAAAATCTGCCACTTTCCATTGTTTCCCCATCTATTTGCATGAAGTGATGGGACCAGATGCCATGATCTTCGTTTTCTGAATGTTGAGTTTTAAGCCAGCTTTTTCACTTTCCTCTTTCATCTTCATCAAGAGGCTCTTTAGTTTCTCTTCATTTTCTGCCATAAGGGTGGTGTCATCTGCGTATCTGAGGTTATTGATATTTCTCCTGGCAACCTCAGTTCCAGCTTGTGCTTCTTCTGGCCAGCGTTTTGCATGATGTACTCTGCATAGAAGTTAAATAAGCAGGGTGACAATATACAGCCTTGACGTACTCCTTTTGCAATTTGGAACCAGTATGTTGTTCCATGTCCTGTTTCAATTGTTGCTTCTTCACCTGCATACAGATTTCTCAGAAGGCAGGTAAGGTGGTCTGGTATTCCCAACTCTTTAAGAATTTTCCACAGTTTGTTGTGATCCACACAGTCAGGGGCTTTGGCATAGTCAATAAAGCTGAAGCAGGAGAAGGCAATGGCATCCCACTCCAGTACTCTTGCCTGGAAAATCCATGGAAAGAGGAGCCTGGTAGGCTGCAGTCCATGGTGTCGCTAAGAGTTGGACACGACTGAGCGACTTCACTTTCACTTTTACTTTCATGCATTGGAGAAGGAAATGGCAACCCACTCCAGTGTTCTTGCCTGGAGAATCCCAGTGGTGGGGAAGCCTGGTGGGCTGCTGTCAATGGGGTTGCACAGAGTTGGACACGACTGAAGTGACTTAGCAGCAGCAGCAGATGTTTTTCTGGAACTCTCTTGCTTTTTTGATGATCCAGCAGATGTTGGCAATTTGATCTCTGGTTCCTCTACCTTTTCTAAATCCAGCTTGAACATCTGGAAGTTCTCGGTTCATTTACCGTTAAAGTCTCACTTGGAGAATTTTGAGCACTACTTTGCTAGTGTGTGAGATGAATGCAATTGTGTGGTAGTTTGAGCATTCTTTGGCATTGCCTTTCTTTGGGATTGGAATGAAAACTGATCTTTTCCAGTCCTGTGGCCACTGCTGAGTTTTCCAAATTTGTTGGCATATTGAGTGCAGCACTTTCACAGCATCATCTTTGGATTTGAAATAGCTCCACTGGAATTCCATCACCTCCACTAGCTTTGTTCATAGTGATGCTTCCTAAGGTCCACTTGACTTCACATTCCCGGATGTCTGGCTCTAGGTGAGTGATCAGACTTTTAATGTTTGCCAATATGGCAAGTGTCAAAAGGTATTTAATTATTACTCTGTTTTTAACTTTTTTAGAACTTTAGGTTGATTCATGCAAACATATATACATATAAGAGCATGTTTATTTAAAAGAATAAGAATAAAACCAGGGACTTCCCTGCTAGTTCAGTGGTGAGGACCCCACTGCAAGCCCAGTCCAGGGGGCTTGGGTTTGATCCCTGGTCGGGGAACTAGATCCCACACACTGCAACTAAGACCTGGTGCAGCCAGATGAATAAACAAAAAATAAAAAAATTTAAGGAATAAAACCAATCAACGCCAGTATATCTATCACTCAGGTTAAGAAACAGTATTATTTGATCTTAGAAGCTCCTTATGTGCCTCTCCTTGAGGTAGCTACCACCTTGTCTTCTGTGTTATCATTTTGTGTTAGTTGGGGTATGGAGAGAACAGAGTGCTGAAATAAAGATATTCAACACTGCATTAAGGAATAAGCCATGCCCATGCCAGTCCGAGGTGAGCAGTTCAGGTTGGTGGGACAGCCCTGTCTACATGGTCATTCCAGAGACTTGCTTCCTTATATTTTTGTTCTCTGCCAGCACCAGGGCATTTCACCACCTCTTTGGTTGAAGCTGTGTCACTGATGCATCTAGCTAGCAGGAATGGGGGAAAAAAATGATGGAGACGGCACTCAAAAGTCTTAGATCCAGACCCGGAAGCAGCACGTCACTTCTACCAGGCTCCATAAACAAGACCATGGTCAACACTTAACACCCCAGAAATGCAGTCCATCTGGGCAGCCGCATCCCTGGTGTCTTCTGTTATCATGGGAGAAGGGTCTGGGTTTTGTGGTTTTAAAATCATGGCTTCTAGTCCCATCACTTCATGGCAAATAGAGAGGGAAACAATGACAGACTTTTGGGGGGCTCCAAAATCACTGCAGATGGTGACTGCAGCCATGAAATTAAGGCACTTGCTCCTTAGAAGAAAAGCTATGATCAACCCAGACAGTACATTAAAAAGCAGAGACATTACTTTGCTGACAAAGGTCAAAACTATGTTTTTCCAGTAGTCATGTATGGATGTGAGAGTTGGACCACAAAGAAAGCTGAGTGTTGAAGAACTGATGCTTTTGAACTGTGGTGTTGGAGAAGACACTTGAGAGTCCCTTGGACTGTGAGAAGATCAAACCAATCAATCCTAAAGGAAATTAGTCCTGAATATTGATTGGAAGGACTGATGCTAAAGCTGAAGCTCCAATACTTTGGCCATCTGATGTGAATAACTGAGTCACTGGAAAAGACCCGGACGCTGGGAAAAATTCAAGACAGGAGGAGAGGGGGGGACGACAGATGATAAGGTGGTTGGATGCCATTACTGACTCGATAGACATGAGTTGAGTAAGCTCTGGGAGTTGGCGATGGACAGGGAAGCCTGGAGTGCTGCAGTCCACAGGGTTGCAAAGAGTCGGACACGACTGAGCAACTGAACTGAACTGAACCTTGGTGTGTACCTTGCAACCAGTTGTTGATTTTTAGTTGCTCGGTCGTGTCTGATTCTTCTGCAGTCCTGTGGACTGTAGCCCGCCAGGCTCCTCTGCCCATGGAATTTCCCAGGCAAGAATACTGGAGTGGGTTGCCATTTCCTTCTGCAGGGGATCTTCCCGAACCAGGGATCAAATCTGGGGCTAATGCCTTTTCCACAGTGCAGGCAGATTTACCATCTGGGCCACTGGGGAAGCCCTCTGAGCAGGGATCAAACCTGGGCCTCCTGCCCTGGAAGCATGGAGTCTTAGCTACTGGACCAGCAGGGGAGTCCCTTTTCATTTATTTTCTTGCATTTTCCAAACAAATATCATGTGTAAATAATGATAACTTAACCTTTTTTCCCAATTAGAATTCACTTGTTTTTAGATATTCTGATTACCTACAGCATCTGTATTCGTTTCTTAGGGCTAATACAGCAAAGTACCACAAACCGGGCGACTTAAGACGTTTGCTGTCTCACCGATGTGGAAGTTCAGTGTCTGAGACTGAGGTGCAGACAGAGTCTACTCTTTCTGAAACTAGTAGGGAAGGAGTCGTCCTGCCTTTTCCTATTCTGGGGGTTTGCTGGCAATCCTGGGGTCCCTCCAGTTGCAGCCGCAGCACCTTGCTCACTGCCTCTGTGTGTCTGTGCCTCTCTTCTTCTCACAAGGACACCAGCCATTTTGGATCAGGGCCCATCCTAATGGTGTCATCATAATTTATTAATAAGTACATTTGCAAAGGTTGTATTTCCAGAAAGGTTGCATTCACAAGCACCGAGGGCCAGAACGGTACCATCTCTTTAGTGGGGACACGAGTCAACCGCTAACAGCCCTGAAATGATTTCCCCTTTTTTAAAACCTGGCTTGGCTGCCCCAGGCCTCAGTGCAGCACGAGGGACCTAGGTCCTTGACCAGGGGCGGACCCCCGGCCCTGCATCGGGAGCGCGGAGTCTTAGCCATTGGACGCCAGCGAAGCCCCTGTTTGCCTCTTCCTAAGGCACCTTCAAGAGTACGGTTAAGAGCAGAGATCAGTGGAATTAGTTTTTCATTTTGAAGACGTGTCTATGAAACCCTTAAAGCTGTATGTGAAATCGGGTACAGGTATGCACTTGGGTTGGGGAAGGGGGATTAAGACGTCCATAGGATTTCCATGGGGGTCTTTCACGCCCTAAAAACTTAAGACTTACTCATGCAGACCAAAAGGCAATAAGCATTATGTTATTAAATCAAGTTCAAAAAATTAAATTTCTATTATACTGTAGATTATGGAAGTCATCTATGTTTAATGACATTTGACTAGCATGTACTTGTACAGTGTATGGTCATTTACAGATAGCTTTTACATACATTTTGTCTTTTGAACCTCTTCACATATGTAAGAGGTATGTATATAATACTCTAGTTTTAGGCAGAAGAAAGTAGATTCAGAGAAAAAGTAAATAACAAGTCAGTTCTTAAACTCAGATCTTTAAAAATATACATATGTATACATGTGTTTTAGCTTTTCAAATATGAAATCATACTGTATACACTTATCGACAACTTCTTGTTTTTCAAGCAGTATATTCTGGACATCTTTCCACATCGCTACATATGGGATTATATATCTATTTTTTAACAGTTGCAATGTATGGCATTTCCATAATTTATCTAATTCCTTATTCATGGCTATTTAGGTAGTTTTCAATTTTCCACTATTAGGAACAACGCTTCAGTGAAAATCCTGATACACCTACATTTGTGCAGGAACTGAAGATTTGTTGAGTCAAATCGTGTCACTCCATCAGTATTTTGACAGTGATTATCAAATTTCCCTCCAAATAACAGCACTTCACACTCATCAATGGAGACTAAAAGTGCCAATTTCGTACTTTTGCCAATGAAAAATCTGCAGCAACACTATTATCAAGTTGTTGGGGTTTGTTGTTGCTGTTTTAGTTTTTGGCTGTGCCGGGTCTTCACTGCTGCACAGGCTTTTCTCTAGCTGCGCCCAGTGGGGGCTCCTGTCTAGTTGTGGTGCGTGGGCTTCCCATTGCGGTGGCTCCTCTCGTTGCTGAGTGCGGGCTCTAGACACGCAGGCTTCCACAGTTGGAGCACACGGGCTCGGCAGCTGTGGCTCCTGGGCTCCAGAGCACGGGCTTGCTTAGTTGCCCGGAGGCATGTGTGACCTTCCTGGAGCAGGGATCGAACCCTCACTGCATTGGCACCCAATTCACCACCAGGGAAGCCACCAGGGAACCCCTTTTATCAAGTTAAATTGCCAACATCCGCTGGATCATGGAGAAAGCAGGAGAGTTCCAGAAAAACAGCTATTTCTGCTTTATTGACTATGCTAAAGCCTTTGACTGTGTGGATCACAATAAACTGTGGGAAATTTTGAAAGAGATGGGAATACCAGACCACCTCACCTGCCTGTTGAGAAATCTGTATGCAGATCAGGAAGCAACAGTTGGAACTGGACATGGAACAACAGACTGGTTCCAAATAGGAAAAGGAGTACGTCAAGGCTGTATACTGTCACCCTGCTTATTTAACTTCTATGCAGAGTACATCATGAGAAACGCTGGACTGGAAGAAACACAAGCTGGAATCAAGATTGCCGGCAGAAATATCAATAACCTCAGATATGCAGATGACACCACCCTTATGGCAGAAAGTGAAGAGGAGCTAAAAAGCCTCTTGATGAAAGTGAAAGAGGAGAGTGAAAAAGTTGGCTTAAAGCTCAGCATTCAGAAAACTAAGATCATGGCATCTGGTCCCATCACTTCATGGGAAATAGATGGGGAAACAGTGCAAACAGTGTCAGACTTTATTTTGGGGGGCTCCAAAATCACTGCAGATGGTGACTGCAGCCATGAAATTAAAAGATGCTTACTCCTTGAAAGAAAAGTTATGACCAGCCTAGATGGTATATTCAAAAGCAGACACATTACTTTGCGGACTAAGGTCCGTCTAGTCAAAGCTATGGTTTTTCCAGTGGTCATGTATGGATGTGAGAGTTGGACTGTGAAGAAGGCAGAGGGTCTAAGAATGGATGCTTTTGAACTGTGGTGTTGGAGAAGACTCTTGAGAGTCCCTTGGACTGCAAGGAGATCCAACCAGTCCATTCTGAAGGAGATCAGCCCTGTGATTTCTTTGGAAGGATTGATGCTAAAGCTGAAACTCCAACACTTTGGCCAACCCATGCGAAGAGTTGACTCATTGGAAAAGACTCTGATGCTGGGAGGGATTGGGAGCAGGAGGAGAAGGGGATGACCGAGGATGAGATGGCTGGATGGCATCACTGACTCGATGGACGTGAGTCTGAGTGAACTCCAGGAGTTGGTGATGGACAGGGAGGCCTGGCGTGCTGCGATTCATGGGGTCGCAAAGAGTCAGACACGACTGAGCGACTGAACTGAACTGAACTGATTGATAACTTATATTTTCCAATGAGACATTAAAAAAACCCACTTTGTTTGAATTTGCATTTTTTTTATTATGAGAAAAGTTGAGCATCTTAGAGTGGAAAAGTTTTTCTAGGTATGACAACAAACTCAGAAGTCATAAAAGTCTAACAAATGCAGTTTTGTGAATTGCTTCTTTATGTCTTTTGCCTACGTATTCAAAAAATTATTTTTCCTTTCTTATTCATTTAAAGAAGCATTTTTATTTTTAGGGATAATATCCCCTTGCCATATGTGTACGAATATTTTTCCAAGTTTGTTATCTTTTTAAATGGTGTTTTGTGCCATGCAAAATATAGAATAAAAATAGCCTAAGGCTTCTGAGTTTGGGGGCTATATTTAGAAAAGCCTTCCCTATTTCAAGATTACCAATATAAATATTTACTGAAGTACTTTCTTTTTGTACTCTTAGGTTAATTTTTATATTTAAGTCTTTGATCCATCTGGAGCTTATTTTAGATTGAGAAAGGAATTAGGAATCCATATTACTTTAATTGGCTAGTTGATTATTCCAATCCCTTTTATTAACCCTGTCTTTATTATATGTCTATTTTTATTGGGGTCTAATTCTATGCTCTATTGTACTCCATTGATCTTTAAAATAATTTATTTCCGGCTATGCTGGGTCGTTTTGCTGTGCACGGCGAGTTGCAGCGCGTGGGGGCTACTCTCCGGTTGCGGCTCGAGCGCTTCCCGTGGAGGCAGCGGCTTGCACTGCAGGGCACCGGCAGAGCACCGGCCCTGGAGCGCGCGGGCTTCAGCAGTGGCCGCGCCGGGCTCTAGAGCGCAGGCTCCATGGCCGCGGCACGCGGGCGCAGCTGCTCGCAGCATGTGGGCTCTTCCCACAGTAGGGACCCAACCCGTGTCTCCTTCATTGGCAGGCGGATTCTTTACCACTGAGCCACCAGGGAAGCGCCGCTGATGTCTTAATTAAAGAGGTTTCAAAATATGTACTAATATGCATGTTAGTGCAACGCAAGTCATCCACCAACATTACTCTTCCTTTGCAGAATTTTCCATAGTGATTCTTATTTATTCTTCTAAGTGAAATTTAGAACAATTTTGACAAGTCCCTTTAAAAATATATATATACTTGGCTGTGTCGGGTCTTAGCTGAGGCAAGTAGGATCTTCGCAGCACCTCTGGGGCTCTTTTCTTGAGCACCGACTCTCTGGTCGTGGCCCGAGGGCTCTGGAGTGTGCGCGCTTAGTTACCCCCCAGCGTGCGGATCTTAGCTCCCCCAAGCAGGGAGCAAACGGCGGCTTCGTAACCAACGGACCCTGGGAAGGGAGTGAGTGAACGTCGCTCAGTCGTGTCCGACTCTTTTCGACTTCATGGACTACGAAGTCCATGGAATTTTCCAGGCCCTAATACTGGAGGGTGTAGCCTTTCCCTTCTCCAGGGGATCTTCCCAACCCAGGGTTCGAACCCAGGGTTCCCGCACTGCAGGCAGATTCTTTACCAGCTGAGCCACCAGGGAAGCCCAAGAATACCGGAGTGGGCAGCCTATCCCTTCTCCAGGGCATCTTCCCGACCCAGGAATCGAACTGGATGGACCACCACGGCAGTCCCTAATTCTGATAAGTTCTAAAGAAAATTCTGTTGATTTAGGTTGTGTTCAGTACGTATACTGATTCAGAAAGAACTGGCATCTTTACATTGGTGAGTCTTCTTACCGAGGAACAAGGTGTTTTCACTGAATTATTTTATTCGGTTTCTTCATAGTTTTATAGTATTCTTCAAGTTGTTCTGATAACTTGCTGAATATATTGAGACTTTGCACAGTTCAACCCCAGGGGGCGCCATTCACATTGACGTCAATGGTTGAGGTCCCTATTCACTGTCAACGAGTTCCTTTCCATACCTTACTTTCTTACTATGTGACAGTCTCTTCCGCTATATTTAAATTAGACATTATTTTGACACGAGAAAGTTACTGATGTTTGAAAATTCACTTTATAACCTGCTACGCTTGTTGTTTCTTCACTTTTTCAGTTGATCCTCAGGTTTTCAACATGTAATCATGATGAAAGTGAAGTCCCTCAGTTGTGTCCAACCCTCAGCAACCTCATGGACTGCAGCCTACCAGGCTCCTCCATCCATGGGATTTTCCAGGCAAGAGTACTGGAGCGGGGTGCACTAACGATAATTTCACCTCGGACTTTTATGTTCTGTACTGGCTAACACTTCCAATACAATATTAAGTGATGGGCCTAAGTCCAGAACTCACATCAAGTCTTTTGACCTTGAGTCCCGACGCTGTTTTTCAGGTACATATTCAATTCATTAAATGGTTGCTGAGCCCCAGTTACATAAAAGCATTGTTCTATACAAGAAAGATATGGTAAAAAGAAAAATAAACTGTTCAGTGCTCTAGTTCATAATCTTTTCTTATCCTAATAAAGAGATCTAAGTAAATATCGTTGATAATTCTTATGCTGTTAAAAACCTCTCTGACAAATTCAGTATTCTATCCTACTAAATAGAAATGTGACTCTAAAGAAATATTCTTCTCCAAAAACAGGACACAGTTTTGCTTTCGTTTTTTGAGGAGGGGGAAGTGGCCCAAAGGGCATGATCGATATTTACTGGAAAGCCATACACAGAAAGGAAACAAAGGACCGAATCCCCCTCCAGACGCTGGCAGCAGGGGTGACAGATAGCACACGAAATGAGGCCCTGAGGCAGAGTTTAACCTTGGGGTAAGGTTTAACCTTGGGGAAAAGAAAGCATGAATGAGCATGTTTTTCAAGCAAGTGAGCTGCAGTCACGTGTAGCTAACTCTCTGGTGGGACGAGACTACAGGGTAATACATGTCATCATCAAGTTAAGTATTACCATCAGGTGCTAAAAGTTGGAGGATGTTTCTCAAAGTGGGTGAGTCATTCACTTGGCAAATCTGCACGGGCTGCCTCCTGTGTGGCAGGACCCAACCTGGACACAAAATGCTGGATGAAGAAGACAGCATCCCTGTTCTCAAAGGGCCTGCAGCCGACCCGGGAGTAAACACGCAGTATGCGTGGCTGTATTATTGGGAATTGGGGTAGGTGCTCCAGAGCAGTGGCCCCAGCCTCTCTGGCACCAGGGACCGGCTTCATGGAAGATAGTCTCTCCACACACTGGGGATGGGGCGGATGGTTTGAGGATGATTCAAGTGCGTCACATTTACTTTGCACTTATTTCAATTATTATTACATCAGCTCCACCTCAGACCATCAGGTGTTAGATCCCGGAGGCTGGGGACCCCTGCATCTGAAGGATGCGACGATGTGCAGAAAGCAATGTGTTTGTGTGTTAGTCACTCAGTCGTGTCCAACTCTTTGTGACCCATGGACAGTAGCCCACCAGGCTCCTCTGTCCATGGAATTTTCCAGGCAAGAATACTGGAGTGGGTTGCTATTCCCTTCTCCAGGGGATCGTCCCTACCCAGCGATCAAACCTACATCTCCTGCATTGCAGGCAGATTCTTAACTATCTGAGCCCCCTGGAAAGCCCTTCAGAAAAGAGTTTGGTGCCATAATTAAAATTTGGAACATCTAGGCAGCCTCCCTGAGAAAGCAGCCTCTAAGTTGAGACCTGAGAGCACGCCAGGGAGGGGGCGGCTTCCCAGCCAAGGTTCACAGGATGAGACGGCCTCCTATCCCCTCTGAGAAGCAGAGGAGGAAGGGACTCCAGCTTGTGCAAAGGCACGAAAGCTTAGGTGTGACAGGTATGAGGAACTACAAGTATCACAGCTCAGGGAGGGAAGGTGTGTAAGTGGAACACCAGGAAGAGAAAGAAAAAATAAAGTCAAAAATATGAGGAAGGTGGAAAAGGAGAAGGCTTCCCAGGCTGCTCAGTGGTAAAGAACTCGCCTGCCAATGCAGGAGATGAGGGTTCGATTCCTGGGTTGGGAAGATCTCCTGGAGAAGGAAATGGCAACCCACTCCAGTATTCTTGCCCGGAAATTTCTATGGACAGAGGAGCCTGGCAGGCTATGGTCCACAGAGTCACAAAGAGTTGGACACGACTTAGTGGCAGAGCGTGCACGCATGGAGAAAGCCGGAAATTCACTGAGTACGTGCCTCATGCTATTTGAGGGAGAGGGGATCCTCCTCATTCTAAAGAGGAAAAAGAATGGCCTGTCCTCTCAGTCAACTTGAGTCTAACTGAATGGATAACAGGTATATCCGTCCTTAACAATAACCTTTCAGAGAATACTCTCTACCCTGTCTGAGACTAGATCTTTTTAATATAAATTGCATTTTTGCTTTACCCAACAGTAACTCCTAAAGTGGATTTTTATTTTATTTAGGGCCACGCTGTGAGGCTTGTGGGATCTTAGCTTCCCAACCATAGGTTGAACCTGGGTCACTGCAGTGAAAGCACAGTCCTGACCACTGGACCACCAGGGAATTCCCCAAAATGGATTTTTTTTCCAGGCCAGGCCACTCTGTGAGGCATATGGGATCTTAGTTCCTTGACCAAAGATCAAACCCGTGCCTCCCGAATTGGCAACTTGGAGTCTTATCCACTGGGCCACTAGGGAAGTCCCATGGATTTTCAAATTAACAAATGAATCTTTCTTCCTCCCACAGGCTCCCAACCACTGCTTCACCGCAGCCGATGGCTAGAAAGCACCCAGTTTTGCCAGCTGCTTCTCAGCCGCCTAATAAAGTGTTGGCAAGGCTCTCCAAAGAGTCAGGTTCTTCTAATCATGAGCTAGCAGCATGTTCATTTCTTTCTTTACAGATAGCAATACCAACTCTTTTTTCGATCTCCTTTTCTCTTTCCTGTTTAAGGTTCTCAGAAAACATCAGAAATTGTTATTGAGGCTACTAAGCTTGAATGTCCTTGCTCTAATCTCTAAGAGATAAAACATGTTTGTTGGGCTGCTTGGACAGGCTGTCATTGAACCTGCAACCGGAGGAGCTTCATAATGAAAAGCAAAGCTGGCACAAGCTCCAACTGCAAAAAAATTTATGTTCGAATTTGGGTGCAGTTCTAAGAAAGCCTTAAATCATTCCACTGGTTCTCGGTCTGTGAGTGACAGAGAGAATGTCACAGCCTTGTAACAAACGACTCTCTCATTCTCTTCCTGTATTTTTTCCTTCATTACTATGGTTTGAAATCCACATTTCTGTCGTATCCAAAGAGTCTAAGACATTTAAAATATCATGTGTGGAACTGAATATATATATAAGGCGGGAAGACAGCTGTGAGTCTTTCAAGCCTAGGAGCTGCGAGACTGGGCATTAGATAGAGTGTTTTGTTTTTAAGAAGAGAAAAAGAGCACCTCTGTCGGCTGCTGTTCCTTGCTCAGCAAGTTCACACCGCCGGGAAGGAGGCAGTGGAGGCAGCAGTGTGCGCGGGGAGCCAGGAAAACTAAGCATGCTGTCCTGAGCACACAAGAGGGACTCCCTACAAGAGCCAGCGGGAGAAATTTGTTTTGAAAAGGAGAGGCACACAGAGAGAAAAATGAAGGTACAACTTGGAAACTGGGGAGGCTCGTGCCTTACGGCAGAGATTCCCAAACTTGCTTGGTTCTCAGTCTGAGTGTATCAGCAATTTCTTTACATCACCCGTCACTGCTTAGAACAAAACACCTAACAACTCTGTTTATTAGGTTAAGTCCAAACAGCCTAACAGGTACTTATTCCTAATAATTTAGTAGCTGTTTGAAAAATAAACTGGACCCTGTGTAGCTTGCTCTAGTTTTGACTCAATAGCACGTACAACTTACCCATGTAAAGGGTACACAGTTCAGTGGGTTCGGTATACTCAGAACTAGGCAACTATGCAATCAATGCTAGAAGAGTTTTGTCACCTCAAAAGACACTCAAAAAAAAAAAAACCAACAAAAACCCACCACTCCAAACCCACTAACAGCCAGTCCTTCCCCCTCCTGCTTCCAGCTTTAGGCAACCACTAACCCATTTTCTGTCTCTATAGAATTGCCTCTTCCTGACATTTCCTATAAATGGAATCATAAGACATGTGGCCTTCTGTGTCAGCCTCTTCACTCAGCACGTTCTCAGGGTCTGTCCACCCCGTAGCACACACTGGTGCCTCATTTCTGTGGCTGAATAAAATGTGACTGCATGGATACACTACATTTTGCTTATCCATTGTTCAGTTAGCAGACATCTGGCTTGTTTCTAATTTTTGGCTATTATGACTAATGCTGCTGTGTACGTCCATGTACAGGTTTTTGTGTGGACATGTTTTCACTTCTCTTGGGTCTCATGCACCTGAGAGAGGAATTGCTGGGTCATTGGTAACTGTTTAAACTTGAGGAACAAACACTAGACTGTTTTCCAAAGTGGCTTCGCTGTTTCCCATTCCTACCAGCAGGACACGAGGGTTTGGATTTCTCCACATACTCATCACCTGGTATTACCTGTCTTACTGATCATAGCCATCCTAGAGGGTGTGAAGTGGGATATCACTGTGGCTTTGATTTGCATTTGTCTGATGACAGTGATGCTGAGCACCTTTTCATGTGCTTACTGGCTTTTCTGTATATCTTCCTGGAGAAATGTCTATTCAGTCCTTCACCCATCTAAAAACTAGGTTGATTTTAAGGTGTAGGGGTTGTCTATACATTATACATACAATTATCTTATCAGGTGCCTGATTTGCAAATATTTTCTCCCATTCTCTGAGTTGTGTTTTCTAGCTTTGAGTTTTTTAAAACAACATTTGAATTAAAAAAACACGTGTTTGCTAGAGACTTCTGGTTGTCAAGGGAGAGGGCAATGCGGGAGAGATGGAGTGAGAGCTTGGGATTAGCAGATGTAAACTCTTATACATAGAATGGATAAACAACAAGGTCTCACTGCATAGCACAGGGAATGATATTCAATATCCTGTGATAAACCATAGAGGAGATGAATATAAAAAGAATGTGTATATGTATGCTGCTGCTGCTGCCGCCAAGTCACTTCAGTCATGTCCGACTCTATGTGACCCCATACAGCCCACCAGGCTCCCCCATCCCTGGGATTCTCCAGGCAAGAGCACTGGAGTGGGTGCCATTTCCTTCTCCAGTGCATGAAAGTGAAGAGTGAGAGTGAAGTCGATGAGTCGTGTCACCCTTAGCGACCCCATGGACTGCAGCCCACCAGGCTCCTCCATCCACAGGATTCTCCAGGCAAGAGCACTGGAGTGGGGGCCATCGCCTTCTCTGGTATATGCATACATATACTTCTATAACTGAATCACTTTGTTGTACAGTGGAAATTAACACAACATTGTAGATCAATCATACTTTTTTAATTTAAAAATACATGTTTGCTTCATCAGAACTGTTATTCTTCCCCCTTCAGTAATGTATGGTTTACAGATGAGTATATTTTGTTACTTTACTCCAAGATGTTTCTATTTTAAGATCTGAATTCAAGTTTTGTTTCTGTTAATACCTAATGGCAGAGCAGTAATTTGGACAAGTCACTTCACTGCTCTCTCTTGTCACGTGTAGACAGGAGATAGGGTACCTCCATCACCAGGTGGTACATGAAGACCAGGGTGTGTGTGAGCACTCGGCAAAACGCCCAGAGGAGGCACTTCTGTTAGGCTGCACCGTTGTTGTTCAGTCACTAAGTCGTGTTCAACTCTTTGCCATCCCGTGGACTGTAGCATGCCAGACTTCCCTGTCCTTCACTATCTCCCGGAGTTTGCTCAAATTTAAGTCCATTGAGTCAGTGATGCCATCTAACCATCTCATCCTCTATCACCTCCTTTTCCTTCTGCCCTCAGCCTTTTCCAGCATCAGGGTCTTTTCTGAGTCAGCTCAAGAGGTCAAAGTATTAGAGTTTCAGCATGTCCTTCTAGTGAGTATTCAGGGTTGATTTCCTTTAGGATGACTGGTTTGATCTCTTTGCAGTCCAAGGGACTCTCAAGAGTCTTTTTCAGCACCTTTTCCAGGGGATCTTCCTGACCTAGGGACTGAATCTGAGTCTCCTGCATTGTAGGCAGATTCTTTAACATCTGAGCCATGAGGGAAGCCCCTTAACTATATTAGAAAACCCTACAAGAGCTCTTTAAAAAGTACTTTTACTGCAAAGCATGTGTGAAATATTAAGTATTAACCACTTGATAATGGTTAGAGAATAAGATGCTTTACACAAGATCAATTTGTACATATCATAATTGAACAGTTCCAGTGGTGTGTCAGTTTAACCAGTCTGCACATCTGAAATACAAAGTTGGAGTGGTGTATTAGGGACACACGTTACATGATGTTTTCCAAATTTGTTTTCCAGTCCCATAATAGTGTTATAAGGAAGTACCAAGTCATGATGTAATTCATACTAAAATAACCTCAAGATAAATTTGAGAGACTGGTTACTGTATATAATGAGTCAGTAAAGAACTCTAGTGTAGGTTCTAAAGACACTTGTCTGTGCCCATTTTTCTTTATAAGGTCACTGTGCATGCATGCTCAGTCATGTCCGACTCTTTGCAACCCCATGTACTAGTCGTAGCCTGCCAGGCTCCTCTGTCCATGGAATTTTCTAGACAAAAATACTAGTGTGGGTTGCCACTTCCTCCTCCAGGGAATCTTCCTGATCCAGGGATTGAACCCACATCTCTCGGGACTCCTGCACTGGCAAGCAGGTTCTTTACCTGGGCAATCTGGGAAGCCCAAGGTCACTGTGGCAAACACTGCTTCTCTTCAAGGTTAAAAAAAAAACAAACACCGCTTTTCAGTATCTTAATGAACCAATCTCTGAATTGGAAAAGACAGTAAGTTTGGTCTAAAGTGAACACTTCTATGTATTAAGTTGAAAAAAATAGTATGCTCTTTTTCATCAACAAATATTTCTCTTCTTCTCTCTCACCTCCTAGATTGTCCCACTGTCCCCATTCTCTTCCTTGGTGACAGGATCCAGGCTTTGGAGGCCATCTATCAGCTAAGGACTGCTGAATACATTCACATGCCAGTGGGCTAGACTTCTATCCAGACCCAATTATTCAACTGCCTCCTGGACATTTCCTATTAATGCCTCAGAGACATCCCACACCCAACATGCTCAAAACTGAGCTGCTGGTCCTCCTCTATCTTTTTAAGAATTTTGTTTATTTTCCGTTGTACTGGGTCTTCGTTGCTGCTCGGGCTTTTCTTGAGTTGCAGTCAGCAGAGGATACTCTCTAGTTGCTGTGCTCAGGCTTCTTACTGCAGTAGCTTCTCTTGTTGCAGGGCTCAGGCTCTAGGTGTGCGGGCTTTAGAAGTTTCGGTGCTCAGGCAGGAGTTGCGGCTTGTGGACTCTAGAGCACAGGCTTGATAGTTGTGGCTCACGGGCTTAGTTGTCCTGCAACATGTGGGATCTTCCTGGATCAGGGATTGAACCTATGTCTCCTGCACCAGCAAGTGAATTCTTTACCACTGACTCACCAGGGAAACACTAATCCTCCTTTCAAAACCTGCTCTTCACCAGCCTTTTCATCTCAGTTCATGGTACTTCCATCTTCCAATCATGGGGTCATTCTTGACTCATTTGTCTTACAAGTCACCTCTTATCTGCTGGGAAATCCCATTGACTTTATCTTCAGAATGTAACTAGGATTCTCTAGTCTTTCTTAACCTCAACTGCCACCACTCATTCAAGCCTCCATGGCCTGGATTACTACTGCTAGTCTCTGAAGTGGCCTCCCCATCCACTCATGTCTCCCTAAGACTACTCTCAAACCAGCAAGCAAATGGATTCTTTTGATTTTTATTAATTTAAAAAATTTTGGGGGCCATGGCACATGGGATCTTACTTCTTCAACCAGGGATTGAACCCAGGTCCCCTCCATTGGGAGCACCGAGTCCTAACCACTGAACCATGAAGGATGTTTCTCAAATGGATTCTTAAAGCCTGCAATGGCTTCCCCACTCATTCTGCTCTGGCCACACTGTCTTGCTACTCCTTGCACATGCTATGCACACTCCTGCCTTGGGTACCCTGTGGGGGCTTTTTCCTCTCCTTGGTCAGCTCTACCTAGATCTTCCCCTGGTAGGGCAAAGAGCTAAGGGTGAGGGCAGAAGAGTTTGACTGGAATGGAGGAGTCATGCAAAACAGAATAGTATGGATAATCAAAGTCATTGAGAGTTTTGGGGGCAAAATAATGTAATATCTAAAGCACTGTTTTAAGACATTAACTTAGTAGTTGTCTATTCAAGGAAAATTGAGAGAAAAAAAGTGAAATGAAAGAAAGGTATATTGCTAAGGAAAGCTATATTCAAGAAGCTACAATGACTCAACTTTGAAGTTGTGGATAAGATTTAGAGGCTAACGAATGAGACACAAATCTATGTAAAAATGCCTGGTTTGAAACCAAAAAATCAGTCAGGCCCAGTTATATAAATTTGGTGTTATTTATTGAATTCAGTGTGTAGCAGGGTAAATGAAAAGAAGAAAACTATTAAAATTTTCAAAGGATTTGGATGGGACAAAGTGAACAACCTATTATTACTGTGATCACAATCAAATGTTAAATTTATATAGAATAAAACCTTAATAGAAGCCTAAGATTATAGGTGAGTGAGTGAGTGAAGTCGCTCAGTCATGTCCGACTCTTTGCGACCCCATAGACTGTAGCCTACCGGGCTCCTCTGTCCATGGGATTTTCCAGGCAATAGTACCGGAGTGGATTGCCATTTCCTTCTCCAGGGGATCTTCCCAACTCAGGGCTCGAACCCGGGTCTCCCGCATTGTAGACAGACACTTTACCGTCTGAGCCACTGTATTATTGGTAATCAAAACTTGTGGTTAATTTGAGGGTTAATTTCTGCTAGCTTAGGTTTTTGTTTTTTTTTTTTCCCCTCCAAGAAGTATTATTATGCTTTTCCCCCCTTGGTAACTAAGGAACACAGCTGAATTATTTTTAAGACGATTCAGGATGTCACCATCCTTCAAGGAGATTATACCCATTTTCAACATAAAATAACATGGTTCAGGAAATTGGGATAAATACATGGGACCCAGAATACACTGTGGCATTTATAAAGGCTTCTGATGCCTATTCGACTTTTAGCAGAAAACATAATAACATCAAAACAATTGTAACACAAAATTTTAGGTGTTTTAGGAATCTATTCTTTAAGTAGGGTTTTCTTCTAGAGCTTTTCTGCCAACATGCACATCGAATACAGGATGTCAGGGTCAAACGCATTATTACATCAGTGACACCGTCTGCACGGGCATCTGCTTGCTTTGTGATACATAAAACGTTTGTGATTTAAACTCCTCTTTACAACTTACCTCCCCCTACTTCTTTTGTGACCCTCCATCTATGATTTGTACTGAGGGAACAGAACACTGTTGGTGTGACAAATGTTGGCCTCGCACTCCAGCTCCGCAAAGTCTATTAGAATGTTTATCACTTGACAAACTCTCTCACTCTAATGCAATATGCTAAGAAACTCAAGGATAAAAGGGTGACGGTCTAATCCGCGCGCCTGCTTTACAATCGAGACCTGCTACAGCATATCCCCACAGCGACGCGGAGTAAACCATTCTGCAGATTCCACTTGAGCCTGATAAAAAAAATCAACAGCCTCCAACTTTCTGGAGAGCTCTTAATAAACTGTGGCGCAAGAGAAGGGAATCTTGCTTCGACTCAGTATCTGGTTCCACAGTCATTTCCCCGACCCGACCCCTTCCCTTTTCTCTAAACACCTGTTGGAGATACACTTAAGAAACAGAAGCGCCGACACAACCCGCTTTCCTGAAATCAGCCACTGCTCACCACAGATAGGTATGCAGGTGCCCGACTAGCAAACGCAGATGCTACGTATCCGTGCGTCCTTTCCCTGCCATTCCTTTTTAAAAAGGGGGGTGAAGCGGCAAGCTGAGGTCCTTCAGTACCTTGACGGAAACGGGCTTCCGGACTCGCGCATCCAGACGGGCGCGCGGGGCAGCCTCGCGGAGGCTCAGGACGGGGGCCGCCCCCTGCCAGCCTCGGGCTCCCCCGCGCCCTCCCCTGGGTCAGAACTCCGGGGCTTCCGCGCTCGCTCGCGGCGCCCCACGCGCCGACCCCGACTTGCCGGCTGCCGAAGCGGCTCCCTCCTCAGCCCCTAAAGGTCCCGGGACCTCCCAGGGCAAGGCCCGAGGCAACTGAGGAGGCCGTCGCGAGCTTCCCTCAGCGCCGCCGACCGCAGCCCGACCGCGGCTTCCGCTAGCCGGCTCAGTCCAGTCCGCCCGTCCGCCCCGCCACGCGCTCGTCGACCCCCGCACACCGCGCACCTCAGCCCCTGCGCGGCTCTGGGGTCGCGCCGAGGCCGCGCCCGGCGCGGGGAGGAGCCTGCGGACGCCCCGCCGCGCGGAGCGCTCCAGGTGAGCACGCCTGCGCAGTCGAGCCGTAAACAAGCCCGCCCCTTCTCCTCGCCGGCCTCCGCGGGGCCGGCGCGCGGGTGGGCGGGGCCAGAAGGAAGGGGCGGGGGCGTCGGGGGGCAGGGAGGAAAGAGCGAGAGCCCCGGGACGGCGCCTGCGCGGTGGGCGTGATCCGGGCACTTAGGGCAGGATGAACGCTGCTTTCCAAGATGGCGGCGGAGGGAGGAGGGAAGGAGATGAACGAGATTAAGACCCAATTCACCACCCGGGAAGGTCTGTACAAGCTGCTGCCGCACTCGGAGTACAGCCGGCCCAACCGGGTCCCCTTCAACTCGCAGGGCTCTAACCCTGTCCGTGTCTCCTTCGTAAACCTCAACGACCAGTCTGGCAACGGCGACCGCCTCTGCTTCAATGTGGGCCGGGAGCTCTACTTCTATATCTACAAGGGGGTCCGCAAGGTACCGAGCGGGGCGGCAGCGGGACTTGGCCCCGGCGTGGGCAGAGGCCGGGGCAGGGCGGTGACAGCGGGGGCCGGGCGCGCCGCCGGGGTGGCCGCCGCTCTCACTTTGGAGTGGGCCGGTAACTCCGCCGGAGAGCTCCCGAGGCAGGGGGGCTCGGGAGGAGGAGGGCGGCGGCGGCGGCGGCGGCGGGGGCCGCGCCGTGCGGGGCTCGGCCCGGGAGGCCCCCGGGAACGTGTGGGGCCGGCTGCCGCCCCCTCCGGCAGGGTTTGTCAGGTTCTGACACGGCCGGGGAGCCGGGCCTGCGAGTCCCCGGAAGAGGTGGGGTGGCCGTCTGGTCGCGGCTCGGGCCGCCTCGCCTCCCGGGGAGGGTTGCGAGTCCGGCTCTGGGTGAGAGACCAGGGCCGGCTGGGGGCAGATCCGTAAGGCGGAACCCGGCCGGGAGGCGGAGGACTCGGTCAGAAACGGACCGGCTCGGCACCAAGGGCCGCCTCACCTGCTGCCGCACCGCCACTCACTAGGAGCCTCTTCTGCTGGTAACACTTGGCCGTTTCGGAAAAAAGAAAAATCATCCGAGGGAGGCCGGCTGTCACTTGTCTCCGCGGAGGGAACCTTCCTCCTAAGAGATTGTTAAGGGAGGGGTCGTCTTGTCCCTTACAGTATGGAAAGGGCTGAGGACCACACTTGGGAGTGGAGGAGATGTTTTCAGTGAACTGAGCTGGTTCCTAGGGATGCTGTATGAGCGTGCCCAGATCCATCCTCGTCCAACAAGTCAGACTGTATGTGCCCAGCAAGGGAGGGTATGCCTTAAAAGCTACTTCACAAGAACCATTATTCTGGGCGGGCGATTTTAACAGTAATTCTCGCAAGCATGTAATCATCCTCTTAAAGTATCTCTTTGAAAGAAGCAATTTATTAGAACTTTTCTTTCATTGGCTACGTAACTGTGTTCTCATTGAGAACTGCTTACTTTTGAGATACGCCGTCTGGGAGTTGACTCTTGGAAAAATGAGGAAATTAATGCCCCCGCCACCCCCTGGGCGTGGGAAAAGGTGTTAACAGATTACTTTATAAATGGTCAGTTCGTGTGAAAATAAATTGTATGTATTGAAGGGTGAACGTTTCCCCGGATATACTGTATCCAGAAGCAGTGGGTTTTGCTTGGTTACAAGATCTAGGAATGTGGCAGTGGTATCGAGGTGGAGCAAGTTGTCTCATTTGTTCCAGATGAGCCTATCTGTTAGTGTGTGCGCTAAGTGTACTACTGTGTTTGAGGTATCCTGTTATAAGTTACTGGAGGTAAATCGTTTGACTTTGTTCTCTTGTAGAATTGGAAAAGTCTGAAGTAGTTAGTCTAGGAGTTGAAGTTTTTAGTCCTACCCTCAACTTTGTCACTGACTTGTTGGGTGACCTTTGACGAGTCACTTAACTGCTATCTGCAGCTCTTTAAAAGAGAGTATTGCAGTACAGCTGTTGTAAAGGCCCGAAACATGCCGCAGATGTAAAATACAGTTCAAATAAGTGTTAAGAGCATCTGTCAAACAGGAGCGTTTATCTTAACATTGATGTAGTGACTGAAAGGATCAGCTTTTTCTCTGAAAATACGTTTAGAATTTTAAGTTACTAAATTGATTTACAAAAAAATTTTAAGGTGCCCAAAAGGTAAATATATTGTTACTAGTGTAGACATTGCCTTAAAAAATTTTTTTTTTTTTTAAAGTATACTATTTCTGAAGTGTTCTAGTGGCAAACTGCATCTGTACCTGGTAGTCTGGTTTGCATCATAAAAAGAGGTCTCTTGCCTGGAAGTATCATAATGGCGCCTACTTTTAGTCCTCAATGAGGGATGAGTTAGGAGATCTTTTCAAAACTACACCAAAAAATTATTTTAAGACAAATCTTAAACATGTAAATTTGCCTTCAGCTGTGTAATTTACTTGAGCACATTAACTTTTCTGTAAAATTGCATTTTCATGTGGTGATATCTTGTAGATACATTTACATTATATGTTGGACATTTAAGCTTTTTCTAGCCACTGTAATTTTTTTAAAAAAGCATGTCCATGAATGAGTTTGCATTTATTTTTATTTTTGTGTATAAATGATTGTTTTTATGACTTTGTTTTCTAATTTTAAAACATAGCAGATACTTCTCCTTAATTAAGAAACCTTAAGTAAAGGTGGATTAAACCTTAATTTAAAAACTTCAAATTTTAGTTTTTGAGGTTAAGAGTTATAAATCTGTTTTTGACATTTCATTGTTTTGACTCTTTAAAAATTTTTCCTTTGGGGCATATAAAGTTTTACAACAATTAATCAGATCATTTACATAATTTAGAAGATTTAAATGGGATGGATACATTCAACTTAAATCTGACTGGATCTTTTATGTTATTAAAGTATAGTTGGTTTATAGTATAATATTAGTTTCAGGTGTAAGGCATAGTGATTCAGTATTTTTACAGATTATACTCCATTAAAAGTATAAGATAATGGCTATAATTCCCTGTGCCATACAGTATATTCTTATTTATTTTATAGATCGTTTGTGTCGCTCACCTTGTGCCCGTAACTCACCCCCTTCCACCTTCTCTCTTCCCTTTGGTAACTGCTAGTTTGTTTTCTCTGTGAGTCTGTTTATGTTTTGCATAGATGTTTGTTTGTATTATTCTTTAGACTCCACGTATAATATGTGGTGTCACGCAATATCTGTCTTTCTCTGACTTATGTCAGCAAGTGTAATGTTCCCCAGGTCCATGCACACTGCTGCAAAGCTGGGTCTTTTAAAAACCTTAAGTTGTGAGCTCTGTACTGTCATTCCTGAAACAGGGTGGAGTCTTGGGGAAATAGAGTAGATGAGGAGGTAGTCAAAGACCTAAGCGGAGGAGTGTGATCCTGGCCCCTTGAAAACACAGGTCAGTTGCTAGAGCTGAAAGGGATCTTCAGTTTATGGAGTCTCACCCCTTTAGAGAAAGCCAAGGCTAGAGAGGATGTGCAAACTGTGAATCAGTTTTTTTTCTCGAGGTGAAGAATTCATGACAGAGAAGCACAACTGAATCTAAACAGCTATCTTAGTGAGAAGAGACCGAGCTAGCTTTTGGTTGCGCAGATAACCGTATACTTCAAGCTCTTCAGAATTTACCCCAGCATTTTGCCCTGTGTAAGCTTATTGAATCTTGCAATCCTGTTAGGTAGATGAAGCATCATTTCTTTTGGGAACCAAAGTTCGAGTAGGGTTTCTTGTGTGAAAACATCTAGTTTTATAAATTTATTTTGCTGAACTAAAAATAATATGGACACTGATTTAATACTGAGGGTAAACTTACTGTTTCAGCAAAGATTTAAGTGACTACTATGATAATAATTCTACTCGGCAAGGTAATGTGGGATACCCAAAGACGAGTGAGACCCTACCCTTCTCCCCAAGAATTTTCAGCTACTAGCTTTCTTTATGGCATTCTTTGTTTGTTTTTTAAAAAGAGGTTTTAGGATACAGATGCCAAGGTACTGGGCTTGTACCAATTCTTTGATTTTATGGAGATCTGTTTTAGCATAAATGAGAATGCCACCACTCAGATCCCTGCTTAAGCATCACTTCTCAGCATATCCTTTGAATTCCCAGTCTAGATCAATTTTCCCCATCGTATATTTTTATAGCATCCTATACTTTGTCTTTCTAGAACTTTTCTCAATTCGTAATTCTCTATCTCTTCTAGAAACAAAGCTCTCTTAGAATAGGATGTCTTTCTGTTTTCTGTCTTCCTAACATGAAGTAGACCCCTACAGTTACACTTGTTGAGTGAGTGACTGGGTAAAGCGTCCATGTCCATCTATGTCCTACTTTAAAAAGATCTTTAGTGACTTCCCTAGAAGTCAAGTGGTTAAGAATATGCCTGGCAATGCAGGGGCCCTGGGTTCAATCCCTGGTCCAGGAACTAAGATCCCACATGAACTGGAGCAACTTAGTATTCATGCCATAACTAGAGAGAAGCCCGTGCACAGCAACAGAAGATCCCGCATGTGGCAGCTAAGACCTGATGCAGCCACATACGTTAGTTTAAAGAAAGGTCTTTAGATGCTGGAAGATGTATTCAGTTTTAGGCCCCAAATTACCAGGTATCTTTAGTAGCTCATATCTTTTAAAAGACATTTTTGTTTATTTTTTTAATTAAAATTTTTTTTTTTTTTTTTTTTCTGGACTACACAGCTTACAGGTTCTTAGGTCCCTGATCAGGGATTGAACTCAGGTTTCTGGCAGTGAAAGAGCTGAGTCCTAACCACTGGACTGTCAAGGGATTCCCAAAAGACATTTTATTTTATTAAAAGCTTTTTCATACATATTTCTTTTTATTTATTATTTATTTGGCTGCACTGGTTTTAGTTGCAGCAGACTGGGTCTTCCATCTTCAGCCGTGGCGTGTGGGATCTTTAGTCGCAACCTGTGAGCTCTCAGTTGCAGCACGTGGGATCTAGTTCCCTGACCAAGGATCACATCTCGGCCCCCTACATTGAGAGCCACCAAGGAAGTCCCCTCCAAAGATGTAAATGTAAATTATTGTTAGTTGGTAACAAATTTATCTCTCTATAACTGGGAAATTATGTAGCAAGAGACAGTAAAGTGGTGGAAAGCGACCAAATGGTGTAGGTTACTTTTGATTTGCTTCTGTCAAACCATGTTACCTACCAGACCTATGTGCTGTCAAACAGCTTTTCAAATTTTTAAAAATATTTTATTGAAGCATAATTGATTTGCGGTGTTGTATTAGTTTCTGGTATACAGCAAAGTGATTCGGTTATA
The DNA here is from genome assembly GCA_917880005.1 of Nanger dama. Lineage (NCBI taxonomy): Eukaryota > Metazoa > Chordata > Mammalia > Artiodactyla > Bovidae > Nanger > Nanger dama. The sequence goes on along the minus strand of CAKJTW010000063.1, from coordinate 3,159,118 downwards.
CATATATGTCTGTATCCTTTCTCATATCCTTTTCCATTATGGCTTATTATAGGCTATTGAATCTAGTTCTCTGTGGAGGACCTTGTTTATCCTAATTTATGCCTTCCCGACCCTCCCCGTGTAAAATATTGGTTTGTTTATGGTTGTTCTGGGCCTCCGTTGCGGAGCACGGACTTTCTCTAATTGCTTTAAGCAGGGCTGCTTTCTAGCTGCAGTGCTCTGGCTTCTCCTCCTCCTCCTCCTCCTCCTCCTCCTCCTCCTCCTCCTCCTCCTCCTCCTCCTCCTTTCACAGAGCACAGGCTTTAGTACTTGCAGCTTGGAGGCTTACAGCGTGGGGAATCTTCCCAGACCAGGGATGAACCCATGTCTCTGCCTTGCATTGGCAGGCAGATTCTTAACCACTGGGCCACCCAGGAAGTCCTCCTTTTGAATTGACTCAAACAAGTTTTTAAAGCTGTACACAGAATCACTTAACATTCAAAGCAAAGAGCCTTTACATTTTGCCCGCCATCTTAAGATTCTGGGCCATAGATGTACTTATTGTCCAGAGATTGAAGCAATTCCTACAAGAGATGAAAGGTAGAATTAGATGGTGTCCAGGGCCTTTTCAGTAAAGAATCTGCCTGCAATTCAGGAGGCCAGTGTTCAATCCTTGGTTCAGGAAGATCCCCCTGGAGAAGGAGATGGCAACCCACTCCAGTATTCTTGCCTGGAGGATTCTACGGATAGAGGAGCCTGGCGGGCTGCAGTCCATGGGGTCACAAAGAGTTGGACTAAGCGACTAACATATATACAAGGCCTTTTCAGTTCTTAAGGTGGTATGATTCTGTGCTCAATGAGTTTTGAATGAAAATTTGTCTTTGTATTAGGGAAATGTCTTCCTGACTTGGATTCATTACCTACTTTTTGAATGAGAATTGGGAAGAGTGGGGTGTGTGGTGAAAGCAGGTTGAACATACAATGATCCTAGGTCTTTATTGCTGGAAAAAGCTTGGATATTCACCATGCTGAGATGAAGCTGGGGTCAGAAGGTCAGTTAATAATAATAACCAAAACGTTTTTTGAGATGGAGTTATCCAGGAGAGTTATGGGTTGACTTGGCACGACTGAGCAACTTCACTTTCACTGAGAGACAATGAGTGTTTCGTATAGGAAGTAGCAAAGTCCCTTTGTCAAAGACTGCAGGACCGCCTGCTGGTGACCGGAGCTTCGTGCTGCATGTGGGAGGGTGGACTACATGCCTGTCACAGCTTTTTATCCACTGCTGCTGCTGCTAAGTCGCGTCAGTCGTGTCCAACTCTGTGCGACCCCAGAGACGGCAGCCCACCAGGTTCCCCCATCCCTGGGATTCTCCAGGCAAGAACACTGGAGTGGGTTGCCATTTCCTTCTCCAATGCAGGAAAGTGAAAAGTGAATGAAGTCGCTTAGTCGTGTCCGACTCTTCGCGACCCCATGGACTGCAGCCCACCAGGCTCCTCCGTCCACTGGAGTTTCCAGGCAAGAGTACTGGAGTGGGGTGCCATTGCCTTCTCCGCTTCTTGCCCCTAGCCCCCCAAATTGGCATTCTGTAGTCAGACGGCCTGTGTTCCAATTCTAGAAGGGTCCACTAAATAAGGTATCTGAAGCAGTCTCCGTTCCCTTTCCTGTAAAATGACTAGTGTTGCTGTGGCTTCCCTGGTAGCTCAGACGGTAAAGCGTCTGCCTGCAGTGTGGGGGAGACGGGTTCCATTCCTGGGTTTTAGATACTAGATTGCTCTAAAGAAGGTCATGTTCAAACCCTTCTCCCCATTTGTATTTTCACACCATTCTACTCCCCATTTATTATTTAGAAGAGGCTTAGAAGTTCAGAATTTTTTTACATCAAATTCACTTTGAGAAATTTTATACTTTGTTTAGTAGGGCACATATGGAACTAGATGGAAATCTTTTTTTTCCCCTTTAAGGGCCACTTAATGACTTCTGGAGTATTCATATAAAGATTCATTTATTTGACTGTAGAATCATCTGTACCGAGGGGGAAGCATGTTAGTTTATCGCCTAAAGCAGGCTTGAGAAACTTGCACGTGATACCTTGGTTCCCTTGGCCTTGAAGAGGAGGATGGTGCTGATAGTTGGAGAGGCCCCATGGGTGGATGTGAGCCGTGGTGAGATGCTCCCAGAGTGTGTCAGAGCCAGGAGCTAGGATGAGTGTCCTCCTTTCAGCAAATATTTGTGAGGCGCATCTCCCAGATACGTGGTGCTGGATCTGTTTTTGTTGTTGTTCGGTCGCTAAGTCACGTCCAACTCTTTTCGACCCAATGGGCTGCAGCACGCCAGGCTTCCCTGTCCTTCACTCTCTCCAAGAGTTTGTTCAAACTCATGTCCATTGAGTCAGTGCTGGGTGTAGACAAAGTCCATGCCCTCAAGAAACTTATATCACCTCTATGTATTGTCATTGAGTTAATCATCTAGTAACTTTAAGTGTTTATTGTACTCCGGTAAAAAACTGGAGCAAGAATCAAAACGTAGTGGATTTTGTCGCTATAGATGACAAAAATTGTAGTTTGGCTATAGGCCTAAAGAACCAAAATAAATGTAAAGATTTTCATAATCTGCTAGAAGGATGCTGAAGCTGGAGCTCCAGTACTCTGGCCACCTCATGCGGAGAGCTGACTCATTGAAAAAGACTCTGATGCTGGGAGGGATTGGGGGCAGGAGGAGAAGGGGACGGCAGAGGATGAGATGGCTGGATGGCATCACAGACTCGATGGACATGAGTCTGAGTGAACTCCGGGAGTTGGTGATGGACAGGGGAGGCCTGGCGTGCTGCGATTCATGGGGTCGCAGAGTCAGACACGACTGAGTGACTGAACTGAACTGATTGTCTTAGAGACCATTTTAATTTATATCTCAGCTAGGTTAGTTTGTGCAGAAATATGAAATGTCTTATTTGTTATTTAGGAATAGACATCAAAAATAGAAATAACTTTATTTGATAGAAATTCTCAATTTTAATTTTCAGTGCATTTAAAATTGAGAGAGTATCAATGACAGGTTATTCTCTGAACATTTGACATCTGTTTTTCATAAGAGTACAAGATATGTCTTGTTTTGAAAAAAATAATCCTCATTCATCAAGTATTTTTTTGCTGAATTGCTATATACAAGTCACTACAATCTCTTGTGGGTGACGTGAAGGTAAAGTAAGATGCTTGCTGTCTTTATGGAGCTGGTATTTTTGTCTTGATGATAGCTCGGCACATGGCGTAAGCAGTACACGAATCTGGTGGAATTCGGGCGAGGGTGAAGTGGAGGAGTGTTTCTTGGCCTAGAAGAATTCTGGGTTGGATTTCAAATAGATGATTTGTCCTGAAATGTTGTCTACAGATCACATTTTTGTAAATTCCAAAATGTGTAGCCTTATATTTCTAATTTCAGAAATGCTTTGTCTTCATTTCTGATTGACCCTTAGCTGGCAGTTACTCTTACCTTTTCTATCCCTTTCCACTTATTATTATTACTTTAAAATTTTTATTGGACTGTAGTTGACTTACAGTACTTTGTTTCAGGTATTCAGCAAAATGGATGTGTTATACATGTATCCACTGTTTTTTAGATTCTTTTCCCAGATAGGCTATTACAGAGTATTGAGTAGAGTTCCCTGTGCTATATAAGAGGTCCTTAATTAGCTGTGTTACATTTGGTAGTGTGCTATCTCCCAGTTTATCCTGCCCCCCAGTCTTACCTTTCAGCATTTTTACCAATTTCACTGCTTCTCTGACAATTGGTAATTTGTAAACTGACTAATAATGTCGGTTCTATTTTACAGTATGGAATTTTAAACAGTAGGGTAGATTGTATTAATACTAAATACAAGTCAAATCAGCCTGTGCTACAGTAAAAAAATTATATTGTTTTGCTTTGTTTTTGGTAGTATAGTTGCTTTACAATGTTGTCAGTCTCTTTGTTTCTCATTTTAATTTTTTGGCTGTGCTGGGCCTCTGTTGCTCTGTCTTCCTGCCGTGAGCAGGGGCTGTTCTTCCGTGCAGTGCTCAGGCTTCTGGTTGCAGCGGCTTCTCTTGTTGCAGAGCTCAGGCTCAGCTGTGGTGCACGGGTGTAGTTGCTCCGCGGCATGTGGAATCTTCCGGGATCGGGGATCCAACCAGTGTCCTCGGCGTTGGCGGCCGGGTTCTCATCCACGGGGCCACCAGGGAAGTCTTGTGCTACATTTAGTCCTGTTTTGTAGCAGTAGGAGAATGTACTTGAAACTGTAGGTTTTTATGAGAAAGAAGCAAGAACCATTCATGAGGAAGGAATTTTTAAGGTTTTTATATTTTAAAATTAAGAATGGGGATACTTTTAACATATTTTCAAGTAACCACATTGTAGTTTATCCCTGTGACATTAAGCTGTTTTTCCGTCGGGTGGTTCATAGCCAGGCTCACCGTTGCAGGGGGTGGGGTGGGTAGGGTGGAGTGTGTGTGTATGCGTGTTTCTGCTACAACAAAACTGGTCCAGGTGCTCATTCTCTAATCTATGTTTCAGAGCTTCTGTCTTATCTTAATGTTTCATTCAATAAATGTTTGAGTGGTTTGGGGGGCTTTCTTGGTGGATCCAGAAGTTAAGACTCCGAGTTTGCACTGCAGAGGATGTGGGTTTGATCCCTGGCTGGGAAACAGAGATCCCACATGCCGCATGGTGCTATCAAAAAAATTTTTTTTGAGTGGTTTTATGTGAGAAGCAGTATACTTGACTCTGGGAAATCAAAGACGTGTGAGTTGATCCCTGAGCCCAGGAGGATTATCATCCAACCAAGGAGACAAGATATTCACACTGTTTCAAGATTCCAGTGCATGCTCTCCATTGTTGTTGAGACTGAACCTCTGTGGTCAGGGAGCTCACAGTCCAATAGGATGATAAATGGCTTGTTCGTTCATCTAATATGTATTGGACCTGTAAGCCCAAAGACAAATAAGACATGGTCCCTGGCCCAACATGACCGTAACCAGGTGTTAAGATTGATGAACGAATAGTGGTGAGATGTATGGTGTCTGCTATTTTGGACAGTATTCACTTACTGGGGCTTTTCTTTTTATGGCTACAATGTGAGGCTTGCAGGGTCTTAGTTCCCTGGCCAGGGATTGAACCCCAGGCCCTTGGCACTGAGAACACAGAGTCCTAACGACTGGACTGCCAGGGCAATCCCTGGGGCTTCTTAATCTGATTAGAATTTAGGAGGTATGTCAACCTAGATGGGAAGAAATGCTTTACATCTTTATTCTGACTGAACTTGTAACTGAGGTTTGCTGTGTTCTTCAATTATGAACATGGGCAACAAATCACACAGTGACAGACCTGTGACTTTATCGCCAGTGAAAATCACAGGTGTTTGCATATCGCATTATGGTGGTTGCAGACATATCGAATAGCATTGATACTTATCACTACTTGGCAATCACAGTAGTTAGTGGATCTGCTACTAGAACCCGTTATTCAGTGTGAAATAAACTTTAAAAAACCCTAAATTTGTTTACTTTAGTATTATTGGTTTAATATAATCGATCTCCTTGTTTTTGGATCTTCGTTGCAGTGCACAGGCTCTTCGTTGCCGCGCGTGGACTTCGCTCTGGTCGTGGCGTCTGGGCTTCTCCTTGCAGTGGCTTCTCTTGTGGAGCGTGGGGTTTAGAGCTCATGGGCTTGGGGGCTGTGGCTCACGGGCTTAGCTGCCGTGGGACATCTGGGATCCTAGTTCCCAGATCAGGGGTCGAATCCATGCCGCCTGTGTCACAGGCGGATTCTTAACCATTGGATCACCAGGGAAGTCCCTCCTTTATACTCTTCTGTATTAAAAACATTATTATGAGGAGTCCATGGTACAGAAAGTTTTAAGCATCCTGATCAGATGATCTTGGCTTGCCTTCTTCAGAGAACTGCATGTGATTAAGTGTGAGGAGGTAGCTGGTGTCTCCTCTCGGGTGACGCCTCGCTCCGTGCAGCTGTCTGTGTGGTGCCTCTGGCGGTGGTGTTTGCTCGGCAGCCGAGTCCAGGAGTCTGAGTCGTCGGGTTTGTGTGCTGCTTTCCATCGTCCTCCTTATGGGTCTGTGCCCTCGCTGCCCAAGATAGAGGGAGAGGCACAGAACTGCTCCACAAGGTGGGCTGTGTTTCTGTTGGATCCTGGAGCAGATGATTACACTGTGATATTTCCTTGTCTCAAGTGCGGTGGGAACTTAGGTTTTAACAGGTTACAATTGAACTGAATTCCGATGGATGGGTGGGCAGAAGACTGAGAGGATTCTAAACGAGGGACCAGGGAGCCCAGCGCCTAAGGATGTGGCATTTGATGGCTCCTCCTGAAAGTGCTGAGCAGCTCCTGAGGGTTGAAGCTTGTGCAGTTCTTGGGAGGACAGGATTATCTTCCTTAGTGAGTGACAGTTTAAATGTTGGATATATCCTGGCTTCTAGAACTTTCAGTATGATTTTTTGAAAGTTTTTTTTTTTTACTGTATTTTCATTCTTTTGATGCTGCTTCTGCAGGAACGGATTAGTCCTGTTTTAGTTAGTCCTTACAGTTCCTGGAGTGCTGTCCTCTTGCAGGACTCAAGCCATCAGATTGTGTCATGCAGCTCTCATTGGACTCTCCCCACTTTCCTTCAGTTCTCAGTGATTCTAACTCCTGCCACCCTGCTGCTCTCTCCAGCACACTCTTGTCTTAAATGCTGTGACTAATAGTTTTAACTCCCTTTGCCCACACACTCTGTTCTAGCCCTGATTGAATCCAGTTCTACAGCAATCGTGTTGTTATTCCCGCCATCCTGAAAAAGGAAGGGAGAACCCTTTCTGGGCCCCACCCACTCCCTACAGGTTCTTTGTTTGGGGCAGCTTGTTGTTCAGTCGCTCAGTCCTGTCCAACTCTTTGTGACCCCATGGATGGCAGCATGCCAGGCTTCCCTGTCCTTCAGTATCCCCCAGAGTTTGCTCAGACTCATGTCCATTGAGTCCGTGGTGGCATCCAACCACTTTATCATCTGTTGTCCCCTTCTCCTCCTGCCTTCAGTCTTTCCCAGCATCAGGGTCTGTTTCCAGTGACTCATCTTCACATCAGGTGGCCAAAGAATTGGAGCTTCAGCTTCAGCATCAGTCCTTCTGGTGAATATTCAGGCTCGATTTCCTTTAGGATTGACTGGTTTGATCTCCTTGCAGTCCAAGGGACTCTGAAGAGTCTTCTCCAACACCACAGTCAAAAAGCATCAGTTTTTCAGCACTCATCGTTCTCTATGGTCCAGCTCTCATATCTGTACATGACTACTGGTAAACCATGGCTGGGACTATACTGACCTTTGTCGACAAAGTAATGTCTCTGCTTTTAATACACTGTCTAGGTTTGTCATAGCTTTTCTTCCAAGGAGCAGATGTCTTTTAATTTCATGGCTGCAGTAGTTTTGGAACCCAAGAAAATAAAGTCTGTCACTGTTTCCATTGTTTTCCCGTCTATTTGCCATGAAGTGATGGGATCGGATGTCATGATTTTAGTTTTTTGAATGTTGAGCTTTAAGCCAGCCTTTTCACTCTCCTCTTTCATCTTCATCAAGAAGCTCTTAAGTTCCTCTTCAGTCTCTGCAATAAGGGTAGTGTCATCATATCTGAGGTTATTGGTATTTCTTCCGGCAATCTTGATTCCAGGTTGTGCTTCATCCAGCCCAGCATTTCGCATGATGTACTCTGCATAGAAGTTAAATAAGCAAGGTGACAATATACAGCCTTGACGTACTCCTTTCTCAGTTTTGAACCAGTCTTGTTCCATGTCCTATTCTAACTGTTGCTTCTTGACCTGTCTGCAGATTTCTCAGGTGGCAGAGATAAGGTGTCTGATATTCCTATATTTTTTAAGAATTTTCCAGAGTTTGTTGTGATCCATACTGTCAAGGCTGTAGCATAGTCAGTGAACCAGAAGTAGATGTTTTTCTGTAACTCTTGCCTCTTCTATGAGTCAATGGATGTTGGCAATTTGACCTCTGGTTCTTCTGCCTTTTCTAAATCCAGCTTGAATATCTGGACATTCTCAGTTCAGGTACTGTTGAAGCCTAGCTTGGAGAATTTTGAACATTACTTTGCTAGCGTGTGAGATGAGTGCAATTGTATGGTGTTTGAACATTCTTTGGCATTGCCTTCTTTGGGATTGGAATGAAAACTGACCTTTTCCAGTCCGATGACCACTGCTGAGTTTTCCAAATTTCCTGACATACTGAGTGCAGCACTTTCACAGCATCATCTTTTACGATTTGAAATAGCTCAGCTTGAATTCCATCACCTCCACTATCTTTGTTCTCAGTGATGCTTCCTAAGGTCCACTTAACATTGCTCTCCAGGATATCTGGCTCTAGGTGAGTGATCACAGCATCGTGGTTATCTGGGTCATTAAGATCATTTTTGTATAGTTCTTCTATGTATTCTTGCCACCTCTTCTTAATATCTTCTGCTTCTGTTAGGTCCATACGTTTCTGCCCTTTATTGAGCCCATCTTTGCGTGAAACGTTCCCATGGTATCTCTTATTTTCTTGACAAGATCTCAGCCCCATTTCTCAGCTACTTCTTGGGCTTCCCTGGTGGCTCAGATGGTAAAGAATCTGCCTGCAATGCGGGAGACCTGAGTTCAATCCGTGGGTTGGGAAGATCCTTTGGAAGGAGGGCATGGCAACCCACTCCAGTATTCTTGCCTGGAGAATCCCGGTGGACAGAGGAGCCTGGTGGGCTGCAGTCCATGGGGTCACATAGAGACTGAGCGACGAAGCCCGGCTTACTGGAAGGCTCCTTTAGTTGTCTGGACCCTTCAAAGTGTTGTTCGCAGACCAGCACCATCAGTGTTGTCACCTGGGAGCTTGCTGGGCGTCAGAATTGTGTCCCGCTCCAGACTTACTGAGTCAGACTCCGCCTTTCACAGGAGTCCCCTGGTGGCTCAAGGGCTTTCCTCCTGATTCAGTTGGTAGAGAATTCACCTGCAGTGCAAGAGATGCAGGTTCGATCCCTGGGTCAGGAAAATCCCCTGGAGAAGGAAATGGCAACCCACTCCAGTATTCTTGCCTGGGAAATTCCATGGACACCAGCATCTGACCGGCTACAGTCCACAGGTCACAAGAGTCGGACTCGACTGAGCAACTGAACCACCGGGTGATTCGTGTGCTCGCTAAAGGTGGAGAGGTGGTGGTCAGCACAGCTTTCTCCAAGTCTTCCGCTATCTCTTCACACTTTATCCAGTCAAGTTATTGTGTCTCCCCGCCCTCTGTTGTAAGTGTCCAATTCACTGGGATTTTTTTTTTTTAGTTAATTTACTATGCTGTGCAACTATTACTATAATCCACTTTCAGTACCTCAGAGATCGTTTTAAATTTTAATTTTGTGTAAGTTTCAGTTGGAGCTTCCCAGGTGGTGCAGTGGTAAAGAATCTGCCTGCTGATGCAGGAGACTCAGGTTTGATCCCTGGATCAGGAAGATCCCCTGGAGTAAGAAATGGCAACCCATTCCAGTATTGTTGCCTGGAACATTCCATGGACGGAGGAGCCTGGTGGGCGCAGTTCAGATGGGGTTGCAAAGAGTTGGCATGACTGAGCACACACAGTTGCAGAGGTTCAGTTATGCTGCTGCTGCTGCTAAGTCGCTTCAGTCGTGTCCGACTCTGTGCGACCCCATGGACTGCAGCCCACCAGGCTCCTCCATCCGTGGGATTTTCCAGGCAAGAGTACTGGAGTGGGGGGCCATTGCCTTCTCCTTCAATTACACTAGGTGAGTGAATTCTGAGGCCTGCTGTGCAGCGCAGTGACTGTAGTTGGCAGTACGGTATTGTGTGCGTCAGGATCTGTTAAGAGGGCAGATCTCATATTAAGTGTTCTTACCGAAAAAAACAAAAGTGGAGTGACACAAGGAAGTGTTGAGGTGTGTGAGGTGTGTCCGTTGCCTTGGTTGTGGCATGGTGTTGTGGGTTCTTGCAGGCGTCCACGCAGGAGGCCCTGGTTCAGTTCCTGGGTCAGGAAGATAGATCCACTGGAGAATATTCCCGGGCTCCCCTGGTGGCTCCGCTGGTAAGGAGTCTGCCTGCAATGCAGGAGGCCTGGGCTTGATCCCTGGGTTGGGAAGATCCGCTGGAGAAGGCTACCCACGCTCATCAAAGTGTAAATGTTTAACACATGCAGTTCTTTGTATGTCAGTTACAGCTTTATAAAGCTGTCAGGAATACATTTATTTTTACAGTTTAATTATTATTAGTAAAACATTTACTGGCTCTAATATCAAAACTATAAAACATGATTATGTTCAGAGACTCTAGCTTCCAATTCTTTCTGACCCCTTACTCCATTCCTTTCCTCTCCCTATAATCATTTTATTCATTTCTGACCTATCTTTCTGTTATAATAAGAATAACATGACATTTGAGCAGAGGTCTGAAGGAATTGAGGGAACCTACTGTGTATGGTATTTTGCATTTGTTTTTTTGCTTAATGATCCGTACTGGAGATCTTTCTGTATTAGTCAATCGAGAGCATCACTCTTTCTCGTCGTTGCTTTATGCTCCATGCTGTGGGTGTACCCTGATTCATTTAACCAGATGACTCTAAATCACAAATAAGGCTGCAGTGAGCCACTTTGCATGTGCATTATTTTGCATGGAGGCAGGTGTGTTTGTAGTATTTCCAATAGAGATACTTCTGAGTCAAAGGCTAAACCTGTACATGTTTTTAATGGATGCGCATGTTTTTAATAGATGCGCATGTTTTTAATAGATGTCTTCAAGCCTCTATAGGGAGGGCCTGCACTGATTTGTGCTGTAGCACAGCCTCACCAGCAGTGTGTCTCCAGACTTCTGAGTTTGATAAATTAGTGAGAAATTAGTATGTTTTCTCCTTGTAGCAAGTGAGGTTGAACATCTTTCTGTATATTTAGGGTGAAATAGATTTCCTTTTCTGTGAACAGTTTCATATCCCTTACCCATTTCTCTTCTGGGTTTTTGAACATCTTGATTTTTCTAAAAGGGGAGTTCCTTATACATTAAGGAGGTTAGTCCTTTGTCTATGATAATAAATTAACAGTTTTTTTTTTTCTTCTCAGTTTGTCATCTGTCTTGTAACTTGGCTTAAGGATGTGTTTGTATTTGCTTTTGCCATAAAGAATTTTTGTATTTTTGCAGTTAAGTTTATAAATCTGTAAACTTCTTTTTATAATTTTAAGCCAGTTTTATTATTTAGGTGTTAACCAGTTGCTATTCTCCAAAGTTTAAATAAGAGGGAAATTTTACATTTTAAAATTTAGATTTAATAAGATTATGCTGGAAGCAAGAGATGAACATCAGAGTGTGATGTATAAGAAACTGATTATAGATGATGATTCATCAGTGATTTTAGGATTTAGCATACCTTGGATATATTATAATGTTAGATATGTTTTGTTTTGCAAGTAACAGGAAGCCAAACTCATGTTTAAACCTTAAAGGGGGATGTATTGGCTTATGATACTGAAAATCCCAGAGGCAAGGTGGATTTCAGGTGTGGACTGATGGGGGTGCCAGCTCTGTTTTGCTGAGCGTCTGTGTATTTTCTTTCTACAGTGTGTCATTCTGGCTTTGGTGGCAGAATAGTGATAGGGGTTCTAGGCTTCAGATTTCTGTCCCACGTGACCCACAGTGAGAACTAATATCCAGGATGAGAATAAACAATTTTAAGCACTTTCTCAGAATAAGGACGATTGTTTCATAGAAGCCCCCAGCAAACCTCCTTTGACTCCTTGCCCCAAACCGGGTTACCAGCTCATTCTTGAGGCCAAGAAAATAAGCGGTGTTCAACTGGGAGTCCTGACAGACTCACGACTTTCTTAAGGAGATTGGATTATATGATACCTTGATTGCTCTGGAGCTGCAGTGTGAGTAGATCCCAGACAGGAGAATGGGTCTATAGATAGATACAGGGTGGGCAACCAAGAGATGCAGGCTACACTGAAGTCAGGTGACCCAGACGTAGTAGACACAGCTCTTCGCCCTGGAGAAGAGCCCACAGTGGGATGAGTCAGTAAAGCAGGGAGCACTGCACGCTGAGTGCGGCCGGGGCTGTGCAGTATTTCTACACGCTCTAGAAACCTCTGTTTCCCTTGTTCTCACTGTTTGACTGTTAGGAGTGTCCTCCACCTTTTCACAGTGTTGGAGACTTCTGTATGAATCTTCGTCTCTTCCACCAAACGGTGAATCTTGAGGGCAAAAACCATCTTCATCTTATATCTGTTGCAGTGCCTGTAATTGTTGTTCAGCCACTCACTCGTGTTTAGTTCCTCTCACTTTCTGCCATTAGGGTGATGTCATCTGCATATCTGAGGTCATTGGTATTTCTCCTGGAAATCTTGATTCTAGCTTGTGCTTTATCCAGCTTGGCATTTCTCATGATGAACTCTGCCTATAAGTTAAATTAGCAGGGTGACAATATACAGCCTTGATGTGCTCCTTTCCCAATTTTGGACCAGTCAGTTGTTCCATGTGTGGTTCTAACTGTTGCTTCTTGTCCTGCCTACAGCTTTCTCAGGAGGCAGATAAGGTGGTCTGGTAGTCCCATCTCTTTAAGAATTTCCCATGGTTTGTTGTGATCCACACAAAGGCTTTAGCGTAGTCAATTAAGTAGAAGTAGATGTTTTTCTGGAAGCCTGTACATGGTAGGCACATTGTGTTCAATTTTAAATGAATGAGTTGGTTGAAATTGCCCTCTGCTAAGAACTTAGCTGGAGTAAATTCAGTAATCTCTCAAAATCCCTGTCACAAGACAGGCCTGGTCTGTGTTTGCTGCCAGAGCTCACAGAGGTAGGCCTGCCAACCCCATTTGTGTTGGTTGAGAGGCTCTTAGAAATCAGTCACAGCCTCAGATCTTGTGCTGCTAGAGTTCTTCCAGGCTAACCCAGGCGGGCAGTTGTCTGGTGTCTTGATTGCCTGGAGCTTGCTTCCTTGTCCTGGAGAAGTGCTTACACTCTCCCTTCCAGTCCCTTATGTCCCATTTAATTCTAGGAATTACACAGCTCCTTACATTGTTTTTTTTTCCCTTCTGGATTTTGGAATAGGTAGATGTTCAGGTAGCTAGCAAAACAGAGGGTGATATTAGCTTAGCTATTAAAAAATAATGGGGTTTGTTCTTGAGGCTTTCCTTGGTGTGGCTGCAGTTTGCAGTCTGGGAGATCTCCGAGGGCGTGGCACAGGTCGAGCTGGAAAGGCTCCGTCACGTCCGTACACTGCAGGCTCTGGATTAGGCGTCTGTCCAGTTGCCATCCCTCCTGGCGTCCCTCTGGAGTCTCTGCCCTTGGACTCAGGCCACCCTTCTCTGTCTTCCTCGTGGCCATGAGCTGCCTGCCTTGCTGTCTGCTCGTTGGACGCCTCGGTGCTGCCTCTCAGCCTTCCTTTCCACTCCAGTTCTGGCCACCGTCCCCGCGCAGCTCCCTGTCACCCGTCAGGCGCCGTGGTACCTAGGTGTCTTGCCGGACGTGTCCACCTCTGGCACCCCTTTCCAAAGGGACACTCTGAGGCTTGTCATCAGCTGGAACAGCTTTAGCTCCAGAAGCACGAATCCAGATGGAAACAGTGTGACCGTGGCTCCCACTTCTTTGCTTTCTCCAGCATATAGGTTACTCAGCGTCACACTGCCAAAACCGTCGCACGCCCTGCAGCCCAGAACTTTGTTGACCTCTCAGCAGCAGCGGACACAGTTGATCGTCTTCTCTTCATTGAAGCCCTCCTTGTCTTGCGTGACACTTTTAACTGTGACTGTCTTTCTCTTTCTCTGGACCACGTCTGTCTGGCCACGCTGCTTCACCTTTGTCTGCTCCTTCTGTTCTTCCTAGTCTCTAACTGGGTTTCCCTGTGGCTCAATCCTGTTCCTTTTCCTTTTCTTACTCCCGTGATATGGACTAAGATACTTCTCTGTATCTTTTGTTCCTAAAATTGTTTCTGCCTTTTCTCACCACCCCCAAAGGAAAAAGTATTTATTGCAAGTTGATCCAGCGGGTATTCCCCAGGGAGCAGAATCTGTTTGTTAAGGCAGTTCAGCAGATGGGGGCTTTCCTTGGTGTGGCCTGTGCTGCAGCAAAGCCAGGTCTCGGTCCCTGGCCCCCGGAGCCTTCTTGCGGTGGCTTCTGCCAGTTCCTTCTCCTGCTCTGCAGCCGTCAGCTCCCAGGCCGTCTGTCAGCCGTCGTGGTGGGCTGTGGGTGGATTGCGGCCCCTCTGCAGAGCGGGGGCCTGCCCTGGAGTTGCTGGGCTGCCTGTGCTCCTGCCGTTCGTGGGCAGTCCCTGGCCGCAGTCACCAGCTGGAGCTGCACCCCGAGTTCATATTCTACCTTTTTTCTCGAATAAACTTGTAAGAGTTTGTCAGATTTTGTTTCACAGAATCGGGTATTTCTTTGCTTTCTGTTTTTATTAATAAGATCTATCTTTATCTTCTTTGTACTTTCTCTAGATTTCTGGCTTGAAAACATAGGTTATTAGCCTTTCTTGCTTTTTAGTGATGGGCTCAAACTGTAGAATCCTCTCCTACGCGTTACTTTGTCGCCTGTGTGTTCCACATGTGGTGACATCATCGCCATCCCTGCCATCCACAGATTGCAGCCCGCCAGGCTCCTCTGTTCATGGGATTCTCCAGGCAAGGATCCTGGAGTGGTTGCCGTGCCCTCCTCATCATTGTCATTAAGATCTAAGTATTTTGTTATTTCCTCTTTAACCCTGAATTTCTAAACAGGCATATTAAAGTTTCTATTCATGGTGTTTAGTTTTGCTATTAATTAACTTATTCTCATGATATCGTAATAGAATATATATATATTTTTAATATCAGTTACTTGAAAGGTAATGATCTTTTTTCCTTGTAACCTAGTTAAAATGTTTCATGTATTTTTAAAAGAATGTGTATCCTCTATTTGTTAGGCTCAGGGTGACATATCTCTGTATGTGTGTTTGATAAAGGTTTTAATGCTGTTCACATTGCCCATATCTTTACAGTTATTATGACTGCTTTATTTATCAATTTTTGATAAGTGTGCATTAAACATCTCACTGTGATATTCTGTTTTCAGGACTGGAAATTCTGTTTCCAAAATTCTGTTTTCAGGATTGGAAAATCAGTTTATTTTTGTTAATATTGGCATGGAAAGTTTTCCTATCCCCTATTTTCATCTTTTTTATGTAGATTTGTTTTTGATGTTTTGGTCCTTTGAAATCTTTCTTGCTTCATCGTTACCTGTGACGCTTGCTTCTCTTTCTCTCTTCCTCCCGCCACCTACTTTGTCAGGAATTTCTGTTGGTTTTAATCTCCAGAACAGGTCTTGAGCACGTCTGCTCTTGTTTTCACTCCTTCACTCCTCTCACCCGAGCGCGTGCAGCCTTCTGATGGTCTTTTCTGTGGTGGGGCTGCCTCGCCAGGGCTCGCGGGGTCGCAGTTCTGACCTGCACCCCGCAGGTGTCCTAACCACCAGCCCTGGGCGGCCCCTGGCTGGGCTTTTGCTTTGCTCTCGCTCCCCTCATTTATTCTCTGTGCAGTAGCCTGAGTGATCTTTAAAAATGTAAATCTGATTGTTGCTCCCAGCCTTAAAATATTTCAGTGTTAAAATGTGTACACTGGTTCTTGTTGCTTTTAGCATGAAAAACAAAATTATTAACATGGCCCACTGGGCCCTGCGTGAGCTGCCTCTAGCTTACTTCATCACCCTCTGTCCCCTTGGCTGTATCTTTCTGGCTCACTGGCATGCCTTTCAATTCTTGTGACCAGCTTTACCTTCTTGCCACAGATTCTTCTTATGTGCCAGCTTCCTTTGCACGGAATGCTTCCACTCCCTGCCCCTTCACCTGTTTAATTCCTCCTCCTCGAATCTTACCTCACATGTCCTTTTCTTCCAGGCCTCTTACCCTGACAGCTGACGAGGCCAGGCCTCCTGTTATCCCCTACCAAGTCTTTCGTTTTTCTAGCGTGTCACGATTATTCAAAGAAAAACTGATTTTGAAATTTAATGTCCCTCTTCTTCCCACCACGTAAACTAGATTGTGAACTCAGCAGGTCTGACTTCATCTAATTCATTCCTAAACCCCCATGTCTCAGTGCCTTTGATAAGGTAAAGGCACTCTCCAAATACTTGAATGATTGTATAAATGTGTAAATGACTGTGTATTGACAGTGGGTAGATTATGGTAAGCATGTTGTCTTGGATGTAGTTGGCACTTGGTTAAATACTCTGCTCTTTCTCATCATGTTTTGTAAGATGTATTTAAAGAATAGCAAGCTGTACCCATCTCACTCTAACTTAGTACTATCTCTAACCCCCTTCGTCCACACACACCTTACCTGATGACTGGCAACGGGTAAAGGCAGGAAAACAATTGCGAATCCTGTTCAGTGTAAAGGGTTTTGTTTTAGATTTATTTTCTTTCCTTATTTTGGCTGTGTTGGGTCTTCATTGCATGCAGGCTCTCCTCTGGCTGTGGTGAGTGGAGTCCTCACTTCGGGCGTCTCTTGTGGAGCGCGGGCTCCAGGCACGTGGCCTCAGTAGCTGTGGTGTGTGGCCTTGGTAGAGTCCTCACTTGAGGGCATCTCTCGTGGAGCGCGGGCTCCAGGCGCGTGGCCTCAGTAGCTATGGTGCGTGGCCTTGGCTGCTCCGTGGCGTGTGGGGCCTTCCCGGAGCAGGGATTGAGCCCGTGCTCCCTGCGCTGGGAGGCGGGCCATTGGGCCACAGGGAAAGCCCTGAAAGGCTTTCTTAGAAGGGAAGCCTGCTGGCCATTCAGATTACTAATGGGCTTGTCCTGTAGGACTTTCTCCTTCATTGGCAGCAGTAAAAAGGAAAGATTTTGTTTCTCCCTTTAAAAGTAAGATATGTTTATGGTAGATAATTTGAAAATATCAAGGAAGAAAAAAAGCTCTTATCCCACCTGTTAATATTTTGGTGTTTTTCCTCCCAGTCCTTTTTAGGTGCTCAGTTATATATTTTAAGCATAATTGAGGTCCCTATTATCTAATATTGTGCCTGGCGCAGTGTAAATCCCGTTAAGTATTTAGAGTTTACCCAGGTGTGTGTCCTATTTGGTATGTAGCTACGAATTGCTTCTTGTTGATGGTATTTATAACCCATTTTAGAGTAGTTAAGCTTTGTGTGAGTGTGAGACTTTTTAAAAAAAAACGATCCTATTAAGATCATGGTAACAGTTGCTTGGGCTAAATACTTTGGAGTCTCCTGTGGCTTCTGTTAGTCTGCTTCCACCTCTTCAGTAAAGTCTGTTGGCTCTGCCTTAAGTTAATTTCCAGAACCTGATCACTTCCCATCTCCATGACCACCTCCCTAGTTTCAGGAAACAACGTCTCATTTCCCTGTGGCCCAGTGGTTAGAGGCAAGCGTAAACGATCATTCTAGCGGGCTCCCTGCGTCTACCCTTGCCTCTGACAGTCTCTTCTCCCAGTGGCAGCCAGAGCAGGCTTTTAAATAGTATCGGTCAGAACACATTTCTCCTCTGTTTAAAATGTCTAATGCTTTTCCATATCACTTAGAATAAGACCTTCATTCTTTATTACGATCTGGCACCTCCTCCCTCCCCCCACACCCATGAGGTTTTCCGCCACTTTCTCTATCACCCTCCCTCCATTCTTCGCCTTGAATAGGACTCTTTCCACCCTCTGAGCCATTGTCGTGCTGTTCCTCCTAAGAGGAATCCTTTGAGTTCCTTCTGCCCGCCTTGGGCAGCCACCACGCTGGCTCCCTCACTTCATCACATCTCTGCCCACGTGTCTTCCTGTCAGAGAAACTTTCTGTTCTCCCCAGAAGGGCTCTATAATCACCCTTCCCTCAGTCCCACCTCTCCCCTTTCCCGACTGGCTTTCTTCACAGCCTTTTCCACTCTCTGATGCTCGTTCTGAGTAGTTGCTTACTGGCAATGTCCTTCCTAAGTCCGCACGAGGAGGGCTTTATTCTCTCTTTGCTGAGACTCGGTGCCTAAAGCAGTGCTTGGCACATGTGGAACTCAGCAGTAACTGCATAGGGAAAGGAGTTTATTTTCTCAGGTAACTTAGTGAGAAAATCTTCATTGAGAACATAGGTACTTCATTTAGGAATAGGAGCATTTAGGACATCACCCCAGTGCTATTTACAGTTGCCAGGACATGGAAGCAACCTAAATGTGCATTGACAGATGAGTGGCTAGAGGTGTGGCATGTATGTGCATGCTCCTCTACGGTGGAACAGTACCCAGCCATCGAAAAGAATGAAGCAATGCCATTTGCAGTAGCATGGGAGCACCTGGAAGTTATCATGCTCAGTGAAGTGAGCCAAACAGAAAAAGATACCATGTGGTATTATCGCTGATTTATTCACAAAACAGAAACATACTCACAGACTTAGAAAACACAGCTGTGGTTGCCAAAGGGTAGAGGTGCGGTGGGTGATAAGTGAGGAGTGTGGAGTTAACACACACACACCGTGTGCTTGGTCACTCAGGCCTGGCCAACTCCATGGCCCCATGGAGTATAGCCCGTCAGGCCCTCTGCCCGTGGGATTTCCCAGGCAAGAACCCTGGAGTGGGTTGCCTTTCCCTTCTCCAGGGGGTCTTCCTGACCCAGGGATCAAAGCCGGGTCTCCTGTGTTGCAACCGGATTCTTTACCATCTGAGCCAGCAGGGAACACCACTGTGTGTAAAATAATCAACAGGGGCCTGTATAGCACAGGAAGCTCTGCTATTTTATAGTAGACTAAACGGAGAAGAACCTGAAAAAGAGTAGAGGTGTGTGTGTGTGTGTGTAAACTGAATCATTTTGCTCTACACCTGAAACTAACATATTGTAAATCAATTTTACTCCAGTATAAAATAAAAAGAAAAACAGATACTATGACATCTCATAGGCATATTTTATCTTTTATATAGGTAATGCATGCAGATGATTCAAAGCACACACGGCACACAGTGAAAAGTCTCTCATGCCCTGTCCCCTAGCCGCCTTGTGCCCAGCCTCAGAAGTGACCAGTGTTAAGTTCATGTGCATATTTCCAGAGACAGCCTGTGGTTCTACACGTAAAATCACAGGTGTATTCCTGCCTCCTTAAAAGAAAGATGTAACTTTCAGCATCTGTGCTGTTTGGTACCTTCTTTCTGGTTTGTTTGTTTTATATAGTGTATTTTGGAGATTTTTCCTTGTCAGCAGGTAAAGCTCTTTATTTGTGAACGGTTGCGCAGCATCCCGCTCATGGCTATACTGTAGTTCCTTCTTTGATGAACACTGAAGTTGTTTCCAGCCTTTAGCTGTTACCAGCTATGCTGCAGTAAATATTGATGACCTTGTGTATATATCATTTGCCATGTTGATAGTATTTGAGGAGTAAATTCTGTGAGTGGAATTGCTGGATCAAAGGAATGAGTGTGTGCACTCTTTACGGACACAGCTTGTCTTCCGCAGGTTAAGCCAGTTTATGCCTCTGGCACAGTGTGCTGTTGCTTAATTGTTGCCAGTTTGACAGGTGAAAAGTGATGTGACTGTCATCATGTATTTAAGTCATTTGTATTTTTTGTGAGTTGTCCATGTCCTGTGCCCATTTTTCTACTAGGATTTTGGTCTGTCTTTTATTAAAAATTGACTTCTAGAAGCTTTCTTTTATGTAAAATTGGCCTTTAATTTGTGATCTCAGTTGCAAACATTTGGTTCCATTGGCCAGTTGTTTTCTGATTTTCTCATGGTGGTTTTTCCTACGTAGAAATTTTATCTTTTATAGGAAAACATACTCATCTTTTCTGGTTATGGGTTTGGGGTCATACTTAGCCCTTATAATTTTAATTTTTAAAAGCATCATGATGTCGTCTTATACTTCTGAAGTTTCATTATTTATGTTTGCTCTCTCTTTGGTACTGCTCAAGTTTTTTCTGGAATAAGATGTGAGATGGAGTTTCAACCCCTTTTATTTATTTTAAAATCTTAGAATTTTTAGAATTTCTTATATCTTCAGTTCAGTTCAGTTGCTCAGTCGTGTCCGACTCTTTGCGACCCCATGAACCGCAGCATGCCAGGCCTCCCTGTCCATCACCAACTCCTGGAGTTCACTCAGACATGTCCATCGAGTCAGTGATGCCATCCAGCCGTCTTATCCTCTGTCGTCCCCTTCTCCTCCTGCCCCCAATCCTTCACAGCATCAGAGTCTTTTCCAATGAGTCAACTCTTTGCATGAGGTGGCCAAAGTACTGGAGTTTCAGCTTTAGCATCATTCCTTCCAAAGAAATCCCAGGGCTGATCTCCTTCAGAATGGACTGGCTGGATCTCCTTGTAGTCCAAGGGACTCTCAAGAGTCTTCTCCAACACCACAGTTCAAAAGCATCAATTCTTTGGCGCTCAGCCTTCTTCACAGTCCAACTCTCACATCCATACATGACCACAGGAAAAACCATAGCCTTGACTAGACGGACTTTAGTCGGCAAAGTGATGTCTCTGCTTTGCAGTATACTATCTAGATTGGTCCTAACTTTTCTTCCAAGGAGTAAGTGTGTTAATTTCATGGCTGCAGTCACCAGCTCAGAGGTTAAAGCATCTTCCTGCAATGCAGGAGAGCTGGGTTCGATTCCTGGGTTGGGAAGATCCCCTGGATGAAGGAAATGCCCAGCCTACTCCAGTTTTCTTGCCTGGAAAGTCCCATGGAAAGAGGAGCCTGGTGGGCTATACTCCATGGGGTAGCAAAGATTTGGACATGACTGAGCGACTTCTTATATCTTACTTGAGAAATAATCTGTCAGCAGTTTTCTGCTGAACTCTGAATGGATCAGGTTGACCTGGGTAATTTTTGTTATAAATTGTAGTTGTTGTTATTTTTTTTTGCCATACCATGCAACTTGGTTCTCTTACCAGGGATTGAACCTGGGCCCTCAGCCGTGAAAGCGCAGAGTCCTAACTGCTGGACCTCCAGGGAATTTCCAAGTTGTAATTATCTTTGTCTTACCAATGTGGACCTAAAATAATGATTGAGATTCAGTCTATTGGTGAGCATTGTTTTGAGATAAATTTTGTAGAATTTTCAATTGGTAAGTAAAGATTATGATTAGCAATAATAGATGCAGTGATAGCTAATTAATATTATGTAGTACACCTAAGGAACATGTTTAGTAAATGACTTAAAACTAAAGAAATAAGAGATTTTATCACCTCATTTGAGTGAATCATGTTTGAGATCTCTTCACTCCCTTGATTAATGCCTGCTTTGCCAGGTTAATAAATAAGAAGTTACTGGGGCTTGATTCTTGCATCTCGTAGACTCCCATTATGGACCGTCATCATGCAGAAGGCAGTCCTGAAGATCCTGGCTGTGGTGCCGGAGGAGGCTCTGGGGTTGCCTGCACGGGCTCAGTGTGGCCTTCACACTTTTGGTCTCTTCTGTTTGCATGCTGCTTAGCCTGGCCTCTTGGTGAATCTCTGCAGGCAGGTGGCATTTTCACCATGTGGTTAGCTTTCTCAGCGTTTGTAATGGCTCGCTTTCTAAACTGTCAAAAAACCCAAGCTGGGACCTGGTAAAAAAGTTAGCCTGCCCACGGCCTCTTCAAACTCTTTCTGTTGGTTCTCACAATGAGATACGTAACTGGCCACGCTGGCCCCTTGTCGCCCCCGCACGCACCTTTGCTTGATCTGTTGCCGTCTCCATCTTTGCTCAGGTGCCCTCCCACACCTTTCTGCTCAGCAATGCCATTGCGTAAATGTTTGACTTCTCACATTCTCCAAAACTGTCGGGTTCCTGTTCCCTCCTCCCTCCCTTAGGTAGAGGTTTTCCTGGATATGGTCCTCAAGCAGCAGCAGCAGCAGCTCCTCAGAACTGTGAAAATGTAGGTTTCCAAGCCCGCATCTTGACTAGCTGAAACAGGAACTCCAGGGGTGTGGCCCAGCATGATGTTTAGCTCACTGGGTTTTATCTGCCTGCTCTTCTGTCCATGGAGTTCTGCGGGCCAGGATACTGGAGTGGATAGCCATTCCCTCCTCCAGGGGATCTTCCCAACCTAGGTCTGCTGCACGCTAGGCGGATTCTTGACCGTCTGAGCCACCAGGGAAGCCCCTGATACTCACGTGCTGAAGTTTGAGAATCACTGCTTTACGGGATCTGATTCAGAGCTCTCCTCATAGTAAGCAGTCCCTAAAAGCTCACTGGCCATTTACTTTGTGGATTATATTAATAGCCATTGATTAATGTGTTTGTCATCACAGTTAGGATTTAATGAACATCTTCCCAGTGCTGGTCACTAAACGAGGTGCTTTCACACACATTGTCTCATTCTGCACAGTAGGGAGTGGTGTGTCCCGCTTGGTGTACAGATGAGGGTGGGGAGGCGCGGAGGAAGCAGCGACTTGCCAGGGCGGCGCGCGGCCATGAGAGGCAGCGGGAGGCCTCGTGGGCCCGTCAGATGCTGCGCTGATCCCAGGGTCCTTCCTGGTGCGTGACACTGCCTTTCGGATGCACCTTGTTCCCAGAGAGTGCCTGCGAGCCCATGGCTGTCCTGCGGTCATGGAGCAAGTGGCTGGAGTGCCTGCCTTTCTGGACCTCCCCTCACATTCTTAACTCCGTCTGCTAAGTGACAACCCTCCAGCTTTTTTTTTTTTTTAAGGTAGAAAAAGACTGTTTTCTTAATACTCATTTACTTACAGTATATCAGAGAATTGGGAGGTAAAGGGGACTGAGAGCATAGTCCAGCCTCTACATATCTGCGTATCTAGCCACTGCATTGTGTGTGCTGGTTTCCTCTCAGAAATCAACTTGCATTTTTGTTGCCGTGTCAGCTAGCACATGCCACAACTCTGGGCCCTGCACTTATGTTATTTTTACAACTTTAAAAATCATGCTACATCGAATTTAGAAAAATTTTAATTGGTCAGAAAAAGTATTTTTGCTGGCTTTGACTCAGTCCAGCTGTGCTAGGAAAGTGACATGAACAAGTGTTAGATTGCACGCTGCCATGACCCGGGGGACAGCTGCTGTCTCGGGGGAGGGCGTGTTCTTTAGGTCTTCTTTGATCCTCCTTCCCTCTTAGACCGCAGGTTTCTCTCCCTCTCAAACCCCTGCCCCTCCACGCACGTTTTGGGACAGGCAATTAAATAGGAAAATCCATTTATTTTTAAAATTTTTACACAGAATCAAGTGCTTATTTCTTACTCTAACTATGTAAGTGCTTACTCTCACTATAGTTCTTGGTTTGAATGCATTTAACAAATGTGAATTGATTATGTGAAATGTAAATAACAAGTAAATTGTTATTTATTTAATAATGATAATAGCTAATACTTAGGTCGCTCTCTCTGTGGGCACCACCTCCAGTCACTTTATGTATTTTAACTCCTTAATCCTCTGACGCTGTGTTCTCTGTGACATGTCACTTTGCATTTTGAAATGGTGCCCTGTTGAGCGTTTTTGTTTTCCTGTTAGGACCTGTGTGGAGGATGGAATTGATGTGTGAATTTCCATAGACAGATAGATTCAGTTCAGTTCAGTTGCTCAGTCATGTCCAACTCTGCAACCCCAGGAGTTGCAGCATGCCAGGCCTCCCTGTCTATCACCAACTCCCGGAGTCTACCCAAACCCAATGTCCATTGAGTCGGTGTTGCCATCCAACCATCTCATCCTTTGTCATCCCCTTCTCCTCCTGCCCTCAATCTTTCCCAGCATCAGGGTCTTTGCAAATGAGTCAGCTCTTCGCATCAGGTGGCCAAAGTATTGGAGCTTCAGCTTCAGAATTAGTCCTACCAGTGAACACCCAGGACTGATCTCCTTTAGGATGGACTGGTTGGATCTCCTTGCTGTCCAAGGGACTCTCAAGAGACTTCTCCAACACCGCAGTTCAAAAGCATCAATTCTTCGGCGCTCAGCTTTCTTTATAGTCCAACTCTCACATCCATACATGAACACTGGAAAAACCATAGCCTTGACTAGATGGACCTTTGTTGACAAAGTAATGTCTCTTCTTTTTAATATGCTGTGTAGGCCTTTAAAAACATCAAATAATCAAGTAGTGTGCTGGGGACACAGGCCGAAGCCCTGTGATGAAGGCAGGTTGTGTCTGGAACAGGACATCCCAGGCTTGAACACAGGCTCGGGCCACCTGGCTCAGCCTCATCCCGCACAGGACAGTCCCTGGCTGGCTCTGTGCTTGGGCCAGGCTCGTCCTTCTCTGGGGTCCTGAGTGTTCCATGGTTTCTGACCACTCAGCATGCGTATTTGTGCTTGAGGTCCAAGAACTTTGGGATTTGAGCACAAACACTCAGGTTTGCTGTGGACAACAAGAAGATTCGGGGCCATTGTTATCGTTCTCTTCTAATTTAAAGACAAATCAGCAGCAGCACTCTACATGGAGGAGAGGTGAGGCCTTCGCGTACCTCCCTGAAGGCTGCCTTCTAGCTTATGGGCAGCTCAGTTCAGTCTCTCAGTGCTGCCTGACTCTTTGCGACCCCATGGACTGCAGCACCCCAGGCTTCTCTGTCCATCTCCAGCTCCTGGAGTTTGCTCAAACTGATGTCCATCGAGTCTGTGATGCCATCCAGCCATCTCATCCTCTTTTGTCCCTTTCTCCTCCTGCCTTCAGTCTTTCCCAGCATCAGGGTCTTTTCTGATGAGTCAGTTCTTAGCATCAGGTGGCCAAAATATTGGAGCTTCAGCTCCAGTTATGGCCACTTACTTAAAAATGCTGCTGCTGATGGGATCTGCTGGTATTTGGAGCCTCAGCCTTTGATAGAACCGTATGTACTACCACCAAGCTGAGCTGCTCGCCTGCGTTTCTCAGCTTTCAGTAGCTATGCAGCCTCACTTAAAATTGATGCCTATTTCTGCCATCCTTCTTGCATTTGCATATAAAATTTCAATACATCCCTGCTGGCCAGAATTTTATTAGTGGACATTAGCCTCAACTACAGAGGGAAGATTTTCTGAAAGGCAGTCAGGAGCTCTGGAGAGCGCTGTGGGCGTAGGCCTTTGTTGCTCAGGACCTGCAGCTCCAGAACTACTTGTCAGGAGGTGAGCAGCGCCCTTCTGCCTCCTCCGTCCACCCTCCTCACGGCTCAGCCTGGAGAAGGCTTACAGCAGTTGGGACTTGGCACCAGCTAAATGAGTGTCACTTGCTTTACGCTAAGCTTAACAAGTTTTACAGAGTCTTCTATATTTCTTCATTCTGTGTTATACATGATATAGTTTCAAGTTCTGACAACTAGTTGTTATTGTCTGATGTAGAAGCCAGAAGACCACAGGTGAAGGAAGGATACGAAAATGAAGGCTTTGGCTTCCTCTCCTTTGTGCTTTTCCTGCGTTTACTGGGTGTAGAGCTCCAAGTTTAGCTGCGGTATGAATTGATTTTGTGATTGTAGACAGTTTGCTTCCTTTGTCTTAAGTTGCAGGATCTTGAGAGCAAATGTGACTTTTTAAAAGGTCCGCTCTGGCTTCTAATTTTGTGAATGTGAGACCTAGATTACCTCTGTTCAATAAGACTAGTGTAGGTAGAGATATGGTACAGGATTATTCATGCTGGGAAACCAGTTGCTGCTTCAGTCCATATCTTTGTGAATAGCTTTATATTTAACTTTTTAAGCTAGTAGTGCAGGTTTTTAATTGTTTGTTTTACTATGTGAGATAGTGGAAAGTACTTAGAGTGAAGCAAATGCGCAGTTCTTGCCAAGTGCTAACTTTTGGATTATGGTTGATTTCAGCCTTGAGTTTGAAACTGCTTATTCGGCTGGTTGCCCTGCTAACCTACATTTAAAATGCAGTATTGTCCCTGTGGAGACTGCAAATACAGTACTGTGTCTCTTGAGCCTAATATTTTTATTTCAAGCCTCCAGATTTTCAGTGTTAAAATGCTGCTGAATACAGAGGGCAGATGCCACTGTGTAACCTTTCAGCTGTTTCTTCTGGATTGAGGATAATCCAGGGCCTAGAATCTCTAGAAAAGCGTGGGACTGATGATAAATTTGCAGTTCTTGTGAGAAAGACGGAGTTTCGATTTTAGATCCACATTAGAAGAAAAATTGGAAGGTAAATGTGGAACAGATTGAATTCCCCAAAGAGGACTCGGGGGGAAGCTATCTCTGTTGGCCACTGTAGCAAACTAGGAGGCCCAGCGAGTGCTTCTCACACTATAGCACTGTTGGAAGAGGGAAACAACAGAGCCAGCCGCGGCCTCCTTATCTGTCCCGTGAATGGCTGGCTGCTGGAAAGTTTTCCTGTCTTACCGCATCGAGGACCATCACTGCTGCCACAGAAACATTCATAACAGACACCGGCAGTCCTGATGGGTGTGAAACTTATGATTTGGCCAGTTCCGAATGGTCCCATCACCTGTTGGTGACATGTCACCCCTGCTCACGCGTTTACCTGATGTAGCTGCAGGCTTCCTTTTATGGTGAATTTTCCTTGTTTGTTCACAGACATGTGACCCTATGCTAGACCATGACATGCTTTTAAACTGCTAGAAGAATTTTCAAGTAGTTTCAGTTTTTTGGCCTATGTTTCCTTCTTTTTCTATTAAAAAATTATACAAGTAGTATAATAATGATTGAGGAAAAGTTAGAAATTAAGATAGGGAAAAAGTCATTTAAATGCTGCCCCTGCTCTTAACGTTTTTAATATTTTGCTAAGTATCTTTTCAACTTGTTTTCATTGCAAACATATATATCTCAGAATGAAACTTTTCTAATTATGGAAAATTTCTGACTTACACAATAGCAGAGAGAATGTCTCCCAGCTTCACCATTTGTCAGCATGTGGCTAGTCTCATTTCATCTACTGTCTCATCCACACTGTATTATTTTAAAACAAACCCCAAGCATCATATATTTCCTTTATATTTTTCTACAATACATATACTGTTTGGGGAAATAAAACCATATTTTTACATGTAAAAAGTTTACATTTGATCAACGTCTGTTCTTTGACAGATTCATAAATATTTTTATAGTTGGTCTATTGATATATAAGGATCTTATTTATTTTTTACTTTTTATCTTGAAATAATTACATATTCATGAGATGTTGCAAAAAATGTGCAAGGAGGCCCCCGCCCCCTTCACCTAGCCTCCCCAGGGTGATGTTTTGCCTAACCGTGGTGGAGGAGGAGGCCAGGAAGGTGACAGGGGTGGAAGTCTGGATTTCACTGGGTTCACATGGGTGTGCGTCTGTGTCTGTGTATTCTCTGCAGTGTTATCCTGCTTGTAGATTCACGTAACCACTGCCACAATGTGTTTTATAGTCGGTTTGTTCAGATTCATTTTGTAGTGGGTTTATTTAAACTTACTTCCAAACATGGACCACACATTGTGTATAGTGTCATGCCTTTTAAGTCTCTTTCTAATAAAAAAATTATTTTGTTGTAATTTTACACTTAGAGAAAATGACAATAACAGCACAAAGAACCCCCTGTTGACTGTTTAAGACCTGCCCGTGTGTTTTATCGTGTGTTTTCCCTCCGCCTCTTCTCATTCTTCCTCCCTTCTTCCCATATGTATATAGGTACATGTATAATATAAATCATTTGGGAGTAATTTGTAGACATCATGCCCATTTATCCATGTAAACCTCAGTTTCTGTTTCCCAAGAGCAAGATTTCCTCATATATTACCATAGTACATTTATCAAAATTAAAACTATACCATTGATGTCATCTGAAGCTCACATTAAAATCTCAGTGGTTACCTGCATGTTGTCCTTTAAGAGCCTTTTGCCCCTGGTTTGGGAGCCAGTCCAGGTACACAAACTACAGTTAGTTGCAGGCTCTCCAATCCCATTCAGTCTGGACTGATTCTTTAGTTTTTCTTTGTTTTCATGTCTTTGACATCTGGAAGAGTTCAGACCAGTTGCTTTGTAGGATCTCTCAGTCTGGCTTTGTCTGGTCTTTTTGTAATTAGATTCATAGTCTAGTTCACAGTTCTAGATAGCAGTTGGGGAATCAGAAAACTGCTACTGTGTTTTCCTCAGGGTAGCAGGAGAGCAGAAAGAAGTGGCTGCCTTGCTGAATAAGGCTGTGTTTGTTACAGTAATCCATTGTCAGGTTCTGCTTTTCTCTTTGTAATCGATACATAATTTGTGAAGGGATACTTTGGGGATACATAAATATCCTTTTACCCATCAGACCTTCATCTACTGTTTTGGCATCCATTGATGGTTTTTGGCTGCATCAGTTATTACTGTATTACTGTGAGTTCCAGAAAAACATCTATTTCTGCTTTATTGACTATGCTAAAGCCTTTGACTGTGTGGATCACAATAAACTGTGGAAAATTCTGAAAGAGATGGGAATACCAGACCACCTCACCTGCCTCTTGAGAAACCTATATGCAGGTCAGGAAGCAACAGTTAGAACGGGACATAGAACAACAGACTGGTTCCAAATAGGAAAAGGAGTACATCAAGGCTGTATATTGTCACCCTGCTTATTTAACTTCTATGCAGAGTACGTCATGAGAAACGCTGGACTGGAAGAAACACAAGCTGGAATCAAGATTGCTGGGAGAAATATAACCTCAGATATGCAGATGACACCACCCTTATGGCAGAAAGTGAAGAGGAGCTAAAAGCCTCTTGATGAAAGTGAAAGAGGAGAGTGAAAAAGTTGGCTTAAAGCTCAACATTCAGAAAACGAAGATCGTGACATCTGGTCCCATCACTTCATGGGAAATAGATGGGGAAACAGTGGAAACAGTGTCAGACTTTATTTTGGGGGCTCCAAAACCACTGCAGATGGTGACTACAGCCATGAAATTAACAGATGCTTACTCCTTGGAACAAAAGTTATGACCAACCTAGATAGCATATTCAAAAGCAGAGACATTACTTTGCCGACTAAGTAATCTAGTCCGTCTAGTTGAGGCTATGGTTTTTCCAGTGGTCATGTATGGATGTGAGAGTTGGACTGTGAAGAAGGCTGAGCGCCAAAGAATTGATGCTTTTGAACTGTGGTGTTGGAGAAGACTCTTGAGAGTCCCTTGGACTGCAAGGAGATCGAACCAGTCCATTCTGAAGGAGATCAACCCTGGGATTTCTTTGGAAGGAATGATGCTAAAGCTGAAACTCCAGTACTGTGGCTACGTCATGTGAAGAGTTGACTCATTGGAAAAGACTGATGCTGGGAGGGATTGTGGAAAGGAGGAGAAGACGACGACAGAGGATGAGTTGGCTGGATGGCATCACTGACTCGATGGGCGTGAGTCTGAGTGAACTCCGGGTGTTGGTGATGGACAGGGAGGCCTGGCCTGCTGCGATTCATGGGGTCGCGAAGAGTCGGACACGACTGAGGGACTGAACTGAACTGTGATGGTTATAAAATGGTGATTTTCAAAGTCCGTTTTTCTCTCCTTCTGCATTTATTATGTGTTAGTCTACTGTAAGGGAAAGCCTTTTTCGCCTCCCCATTTATTAATATGAACTCAGATTCTCATTTCATTCCATGAAAGTTCTGGAGTGTTGTTCTTATGTTTAAATTGTCCCATCTCTGACCAATAGTACTTGCTCTGCTTTGTCCCCAGAGTCTTTTGGACCCAGCCTCAGAGGTCCTTCATAGTTTTCTTGCTCAGCGGTACAGAAAGGCGTTCCAGATTCATCTTGTCCAATTCTTGCCCCATACCTGGTATCAAGGATATAGGCGCCTTGGTGCCTTTAAGCGGCAGCATTTGTGGCAAATTGCTTTTGCCCAGCCTGGGCTCCGGGACTTCCTGTTGCCATTTGGTCATTGCTTCTATACATTGCTACCTTCCGTGTGGAGAATCTGAATTCCTAACGACATTCACATGACTTTTTGGTTTATTTTACAAGACATTAAGAATAGCAATACACTGTTACTACTAATAGTGTGATTGCAGCATGACTACCACTTTAAGACTTCATGCTTCTTTTTGTCTTTAGAATCCTATTTTTCACTTAATGGTATAGCATGTAATATCATTCTTTGCTGGTAAGTAAATGTCTTCATTTTAAATGGCTACATGATATATTTACCCATTTCATTTTTAGAACACAGGATGTTAATGTTTTGTTAGAAAGCTGAGGAGACTATCTTTGTACATGTGTTTGATATTAAAATTATTTTTAAATTTATGATTAGCATCCAAACAGAAATGTGTATAAATGTAAAGTTCTATTAAATTTTCACAAAATAGGTCAAACCCAGATTAAGAAACTTCATTCCTGGCCTCCCGAAACCTCCCCACATTCCGTAAGGGGCGACCACCATCTTCACGGCCAGCATCACAGACTAGTTTTACTTATTTTTGAAATTTAAGTAAATAGAATCATTTCATATAGCCTATGCTGCTTTTGTATCTGACTCCTTTCATTCAAGATTATTTTGTGGTGTTTTTCCATGTTTTTTCTCAGTGCGTGGACTTGCGTGGGTAGCCTCGTATGGATGCTCATTTGTGCTTGGGCCAGGCCTGGGCTGCTGCAGATTCTTTACCTACTTGGAAAATATTTTCTAAGGATAAATTCCTGGGAGTCGAATTTGTGTTTAAAGGAGGGGAGGCTTTTGCTCTATGTTGCCAAACTGCCCAGTTTACATTCCCGTCACAGTCGGGCGAGGCCTGTCCCCCGCATTCCTGTGTGTGCTGGTCTTACTGGTCCATTTTGAAATGGGGTGGCATTGCATTGCCACCGCTGTGCCAGTGCAGAATACACTGCAGGCGCCTAAAAGGCGTAGGAAAGAAACATGAGAAACGTCTGATTGGCTGTTATTGAGGTCGCCTACAAGGCAGTTATGTCTTACAAAGTTTTGGCTTAGTTGGGGAGATAAGACATATGACAAAGGATAGACAGTAGAAGTGCCAAGTGACCAGTAGTTCCAGCGATGCTGTGAAACTTCAGGGGAAGCAGAGAGCAGGACTTTTCTTCATGGGCGTATCTAGAATGCCTCAGCTCTCTCACTGCTGTGGATTTGAGGCTGCCTTCTTCACCTGAGGCCTAGCTGGACTAGAGAATAACTATTTGAGTTACAGAGGCCAAATCCAGTGTTTTGCCCATTGATCTCAGTGGCTGATCGCCTTTCGTGTAAGATAAGTTTAATGTTCTCTCTAGCTCTCTCGCTTCCTATTTGAAAACCCAGCAATATATGAAGTCCAGAATACTTTCATTTGGTGTAAAATTAGTGGTACACATCATGGCCATTTTTTGAAAGGTCATATGTTGCAGAAGGAGTGGCTCATTGTTCCGACTGAGGTTGGGTGATTGAAAAGATGGTAGCCTGGTGTGATTGAAATCTCAGTTCTGAGCTCTGTGAAACCTTGAGCAGATCACCACCTTTCCCTGGGCTCAGTTTCAATGTAGGATGAGGAAATGGGGGTCAGAAAATTGGCAGGGCCTCTACACAGTTGGAGATTTAGGGCATTTCTTGATTAGAATAGGAGCCCCTCTGCAGAGTGCTGCTTGTGTTACTCAGCATCTTGAATGAGCAAATTGGAAAATCATTGGTTGCTCTGCCAGGCATGCGCTTGTGAACTGTGTGAGTGTAGGGAAGGCAGTAGTAGGGTAGTTAAGCAGGATATAGGAGCCACTCACTGCCTTGGGATGGGCTTTCAGTTTACCAGGGTCGCCACCGCACTTTCACATGGCCACAGAATTTCTCCCCACCCCCACCTGTTGGGAGAAACTTTAAAAATATTCATTTTCCAAGTATTTGAAATGAATATCTTTTGCAGAAATGAAAACATCTTCCCTTATCTTCCATTTGAGATGTTGGTACTCCCTTGGGACTAGATATGCATCTTTCTGTGCATGTTTAACAGAAGGGTTTAATAAAAATAGGGCATTTGAATATGTC
Source organism: Nanger dama (assembly GCA_917880005.1). NCBI lineage: Eukaryota > Metazoa > Chordata > Mammalia > Artiodactyla > Bovidae > Nanger > Nanger dama. The sequence continues at coordinate 3,127,362 of CAKJTW010000063.1, read as the reverse complement.
AGCATCTTAATGTGATGAGATCTGGTGTTAGAATGTGTGCAGATTGATTTTACCTAATGTTTATTCATAGTTTTTCCTTAATGAAGAAATCAATATATTGTTAGCCTAAATGAAGCATCAGGACAACCGTTTGTAGTGTTCCACATTGAGAAGAGACTCAGCCTGAACATGGAGTGCATCGTGAGCAGAGGAAGAGATGGCGGAGGTGTCGTGGCTCAGCAGCTTCCTAAGTTCATGTCTGAAAGACCACTCTGGGGGAAGAGGAGTTGAGCTTACAAAGCTGTTTTTAAGTGACAGGAGCCTCGGGGAACATGGCATGGGATGACAGCAGAAGCTTGCTTTTTCAGCAGACACGTGCCGGACAGTGCTGGCCTGGGAGGAGCCCTGCACTCCAGGGGCTGCTCTCACCCGCCTGGAGCAGGAGCCTGCCTGGCTCCCGGGACGTCTCTCTCTGGGGACCAGTGAGCAGTTCCCCAGGTTGTCCTGTGAAACTGCACCAAACGTATGCCTCTTCCGACTGTGTGTCTCTCCCCGTGTTGGAAGGACCTGAGGGGCGGCGCCCTCACATTCTCCATCTCCTGGTGGCGGGTGGCGCCGACCTTCTGTCTCCCTCCCTCCCTGGAGCTCCCTGCCCCACTCGCTGCTCTGGCCCAGGGGAGGACCTCTGGGGCGTGAGTGCCGGGTGCCCGTTGCAGGGTCAGGACGGGCAGGAGCCTGCGAGGCGACATGCCACTGTTCTCGGTGGAGGGAGTGGGTCTGGGGTGCCAGTGCGAGAGTGGGCGTGTACACGTCTGTCTGACAGTGGAGGAGGATGGGAACTAAGAGGAGGCACTGTCTTGAAGGAAATTATATTGGAAGGAAAACATGCTCCTAAACTTGGCTTCTGCTGTTTTTCTCCAGGAAATTTAGAGTAGAAAGAAATATCCATGTTTTTCCTTATTTATATTTCTTTGAAAGTATTAATGGATGATGAGACATTTCAAAGCCTCTCTGATAAGCATCAAGTCCTTCTGTATTCAAAAGGAGAAATAAGAGTTTCAGCGAGAGGAACTAACTTTAGAGTGCCTTTTAAGTGTCAGGTGTTCCTCTTCAGATGGTCTCGCGAGGCACATGCTCTTTGAGAGGGTGAGTCTGGGGTCTGGGCCAGCCTGAGCGAGGCCCGAGTGTCTGAGTCCCACTTCAGCAGGCCCAGGAGCTGCCGTCACACAGGGACAGAGTTCTGGGGTAGGTGCTGCCTCCAGCGGTGTCTCCTCAGCTTCCCGTCAGGGCAGCGGAGGGAGCGGCGGGCCTGGAACTCAGCAGCCCGAACCCCCCACTTGCTTCTCCTTGACAGCTGTTTCTGTTCCTCTGTTGGGAACATGGGAGCAGCCGTAGTTCTTCGGGGCACAGGTCTGTAACGACCGCCAGAGGAACTGATGCTTGAGGGTGCTCTGTAAGCCGTCAAATGACCTTCTGGTATGTGCCAGCGAGGGTGGTTTTCCTTCACAGATGGGCGCCCAAGAAGGCATTTCGTTGTTGGCTGGGCTTTTGGTCAGCAGAAGAATTAGGTATGTATGTGTGTGTCTGGCTCTGGATTTCTTCTGGTTCCCGCCGTTCCTTTACTTTTCTTTGCCTCCATTTTCAAAAACATATCATTCCTACAACAGAAACTTAAGGATGCCTTCTGTGTGCCAGCCCTTTATTAGGTGTTGGAGATGGAGTGGTGAATAAGACAGATAAGGTTTTGTCCTTTTTGAAACACTGAAACTGCACAGTCAGCCTGTTGGCATAAGTTATCCCGAACCTGACTTCCTAATGCCCCTGGCGTCTTTTCTTCTTAACGTGCGAGACCCTGAGTACCATTGATGCCACTTGTGCAGCTGTTTTGAATGTCCCTGTTGGCCTGAAGAAGCGTGATGAGGATGGAGCGCAGCTGTCCCGCAGCAGGAGCCAGGTTTGGGTCTCCTTCCCGGGCGGCTTGGCCTCTGGCGGCGCCTCGCGGCTGACCGTTCCCTGAATGGGCGGCGAGCGGGTCTGAAAAATCCCTGGTCGGTGCTTTTGTCGCTAGGGCCCCAGGTCATTTTCCACTTTGGTGGAGAAGATTTGTGTTAAATAGTGCATTGCTCTTTGTTCCCGGAGCAAGGGGCCCTCAGCTCCACGTCTGCTGTCTTCAGGCCGGTGCCCGGGAGGCGCTTCCTCAGGATGAGCAGCGGGGTGCGGTCCCGCCCCAGAGGGCGGACACGGGACCCCAGGCCCACCCAGGTTCAAAGTCTCCCCCAGGAAAACCTGGGCAGCGGTCTGCACTGTGGTTCATTTGCAACCCCCAGTCTGGAGCTAGGACTCCTGAAGTCGGTGATCCTCCGGCTCCTGTGGTGTCTGAGAGGTGCTCAGAAGGAGTGGTGGCAGCGCCACGGCCCTCTGCTTTGCAGGTGGCATGATGGAGCCCTTTGGTGTCACCGGGGTGGCGCCAGCTGGTTTGGATTAATGCATTCGGGCTGTCAGTGAGTCAGCAGCCTCCTGACCTTTTGTTGTTTCTGAAAGGACTGCCACCGCGTAAGGAGCAGAGTTCCCGTGTTAGCGCTAAGAACTGTGGCACAGACGGATAGGCACGCAGTAGCGGCCCAGCGGAAGGACGCCTCGCAGGGTGGGTTCGGAGGGGAATGGCACTGGCCCCGTGGTGGGCAGCATTTGTGTGATGGGAGGAGCGGGGAGTGTTCTGAGGGGAAGAGAGGAAGGCCCGGGAGGCAGGAGGGTGTGGCGTGGGGAGCACACGCCTCTGCGGGCGTGTGTGTCAGGGCTCATCGTGGATGGCCCCAGCCTGGCCTGTGGGTGCCAGCTAAGGAGTTTAGCCACTGATGCGCCGGGCAGGGCTTCAGAGGTTCTGAGTGGGAGAGCGACGTGAGTCTTCACGAGGGTTAATCTGGCAAGCGTGGAGGACAACCTGGAGGTGTGGGAACAGGCGGGGAGGAGCCCGGTGCCCAGCCATGGGAGCTGCCCCTGGGCATAGGCGGCCTGGCGGAGGGCGGGGTGCTGGGCGGGGGGGGCACTCTGGAGGCAGCGGGCCTGAAGCTCAGGAGAGGGGCCTCGGGTGGAGGGGAGCCATATGGTGTAGGCAGGGTGAGCTTCTGGTCTGGGGGTATGAGACAGCGTTCAGACCTGCCACTCTGGTCCTCGTGCCTGGAGAATCCCGTGGGCAGAGGAGCCTGGTGGGCTGCCGTCTCTGGGGTCACACAGAGTCCACGACTGAAGGGACTCAGCAGCAGCAGCCGGTGTGCCAGTAACTGGACTCCCTTTCGGCAAGTTCTGTGAGACTAGTTCTCTCTGAGGTGGTTCTCAAAAGGGGAAGGAAAATGGGACATTTTTTACCTTTATCACCTACACAACCCACCATGTACCATCATCTGACGTGCCTCTTTCAGAAGAGGTCTTTCTGAGATTTTTTTTCCACACCACATCAAGTGCTTCTGGGCACTGAGGAGCACGACTAGCAGGCTCCCGTGAGGAGCGTGTGGCCGGGCACACGCGCCTGCCCCGAGCTCCTGGAATGGCGTGTCTGCCTGCCTGTGGGAGGCCTTGCCTTGCTGGTTCTCTCCCTCCTCCGCATTCCTCTTGGCCCCGCAGCCTTCCTGTGGACCAGGGAGGGGTCTGGGGGAAGGTGTGAGTTGAAACTCTTTTGCAGACCTCTGTGGTTCTGGAAAGATAAATAAATGCTTGTTAGTGCCTTGCTGAACTGACCCAGCTGACTTCATATTTTGACAGTATTCATCATGAAGAGAATTCCAGGGGTTTTTAAAGGATCAAAGTCCGAGGAAAAAATAAAACGTTTTAAAGTTTGTATTTACTGACCGAGGATTTTAGTTAACCAGCTCTGTTTCTGTAGTAGGAATTGTTTAAACCATCATGTAAATTTCTTCTGTTGAGAATGAGACACTGATAAATGTAGTCAGTAACTCCTTACGCAGAAACTAATGAGCGTAATGATGAAATTTAATCTTACTATTGAAAAATCACAGTTCCATTCACCTTTTGTGACAAATACTACACTCTGTTGGAGCTGAATAACCAAATATTCTTATCAGTTCTTAGAATTCTTGCCAGTTCTTAAAATGCGTAAGACTTTTAAATAAATTGGTTCTGCTATAAATTGACATTTTAAAACTTACATAATTGGTAATAGTCAGGATGCAGAAGCACTAAAAAAAGGAAAAAAAGTATCTGTAACCTATTTATGAAAGATTTACCAGAAAGCTGAAGAACAGAAGTGATTTTGTGGAATAATACAGTGGTAACTGTTTAGTAAAGTAGTTTTGCTTTTTAAGGGAGTTTTTATTAGAATTCGTAATTGTAACCCTTGGAAGGAAAGTTATGACCAACCTAGATAGCATACTCAAAAGCAGAGACATTATTTTGCCAACAAAGGTCCGTCTAGTCAAGGCTATGGTTTTTCCAGTAGTCATGTATGGATGTGAGAGTTGGACTGTGAAGAAAGCTGAGCGCCAAAGAATTGATGCTTTTGAACTGTGGTGTTGGAGAAGACTCTCGAGAGTCCCTTGGATTGAACTGTGGTGTTGGAGAAGACTCTCGAGAGTCCCTTGGACTGCAAGGAGATCCAACCAGTCCATCCTAAAGGAGATCAGTCCTGGGTGTTCATTGGAAGGACTGATGCTGAAGCTAAAGCTCCAATACTTTGGCTACCTGATATGAAGAGCTGACTCATTGGAAAAGACTCTGATGCTGGGAGGGATTGGGGGCAGGAGGAGAAGGGGATGACAGAGGATGAGATGGCTGGATGGCATCACCGACTCGATGGATGTGAGTTTGAGTGAACTCCGAGAGTTGGTGATGGACAGGGAGGCCTGGCGTGCTGCGATTCATGGGGTCGCAAAGAGTCAGACACGACTGAGCAACTGAACTGAATTGATGATAACGGACATAAAGTAACACTGTGATCACCTCATGCGAAGAGTTGACTCATTGGAAAAGACTTTGATGCTGGGAGGGATTGGGGGCAGGAGGAGAAGGGGACGACAGAGGACGAGGTGGCTGGATGGCATCACTGACTCAATGGACGTAAGTCTGAGTGAACTCCGGGAGTTGGTGATGGACAGGGAGGCCTGGCGTGCTGCGATTCATGGGGTCGCAAAGAGTTGGACACGACTGAGCCACTGAACTAAACTGAACACTGTGATCATATAAGTGATTAAATACTAAAGTTTGTGTAACGAACTAAAGTACTTGAGAGTTGAGATAAAGGAGCCAACTTGGGAAGTGGTAGTTGGGAAAATGCTTGCTGGAGGTGGTGGGACTTTTACAGATGGATAAGATTCCTGCGAACAGGGGTAAATGAGACTATCCCTACCAAGAGGGCAACTCAAGCCAGGAAAGAGGGGACGTCTCCCCTCCCCAGACTCCACGTGGGTGGACGGCAGGACAAGCTGAATGGTAGGAGATGGCCCTCGACCCTGCCTTCCTTCCCAGGTTCCTCAGCGGTAAAATGCAGTTGGTGTAAGCGTGGACTTGGAGTGGGGGCGACTGTGAGACAAAATGAGATGCTAAGAGTCGAGATCCTGGTGCACAGGAAGTGTTCAGCGGAGAGAAGTTGCTGTGGCTGTTAGGGGAGGGCGGGAAGGCAAGGCCGCTGGGTCCAGTAGTCATGTTTGGGTGTGGCAGCGTCACGTGTGATGTGGCGGGAGTTAGCAGCCCTTGCAGCACTGCCCCCAGGTAGGTTGTCACCGGGATAAACCAAGAATGGTAGCGACCATTTGGGTGCTCATGTGTGCTGGCTGCTTTATCTCCGTTATCCGTGAGACTTTCCTTGGCCTGCGGGGAGCTTCGTTCTCTGTGTCTATGAGAGAAGTGACAGCACCTCCTCAGAGCCACCCAGCCATCTCTTGGGAAGGCAAGGTTTGAACCCAGGCCTGCCTGGTTCCGAAGTGTAGGCTCTTTCTCCTTCTGTTTAACTGTCTTGACCTGGGAAACCATCTATCAGGCTGATGACCCCATGGGGAAGTGGTGGCCGGCTCAGGTCATTGGCACTGTTACTGAAAGGTGGGTGGGTTCTGACCCCACTCGCCAGAAAAAGGAGGGGAAAGAAGAGGAAAGAAGATAGTAACCCAGCAGTGGAAAAAGAGACAGAAGTAGGTGAATGGCTACCAGAGGGAAGAGGAAGAGGTGAGTTGGAGGTGATGGTGCAGCTGGAAGTAAAGGCAGGAACCGGTGGTCCCAACGTTCCCCTCACCTGGGTTCAGGCTCCAGAAAGCTCAGGCACCACGGCTGGAGTCCCCAGGTTTCTCTGAAGGATAATTTCCTGTAGTTGGGCACCTTGTTATCACTTCGGGGCTCACAGGAGTCTTGCTGGTTTGAGTGACGTGTTGCCTGGCCAGCGTCTGCTGCTCTGGTGCCGACTGCCTTTGGGGCTTGAAGGGGAGTGACCTTAGGGAAGAGAGGTGCTTGCTTGTGTTCCTTGGGCCTCGGTCTGTGTTTGTGCCTTCTGGGACAGTGCCGCCCCCACCAGTGTTGAAAGACCAGTTTTTAAAATCACAGCGAGGAGGGGCTTCTCTTTGCTTTCCATCGCGTTGTGCAGGCTTCTCTCACAGTGGATGATTGCTGGGGAGCAGGGGCTCCGGGGCTCAGGCTTCAGTAGCTGCCGCAGGGCGCTCAGGACCAGAGTGCGGGCTCGGGAGTTGTGGTGCGCAGGCCTCGTTGCTCCGTGGCATGTGGGGTCTTCCCAGGTCAGAGGTTGAACTTGTGCTCCTGGTTTATCGGCAGGCAGATTCTTAACCACTAGACTACCAGGAAAGCCCTGGACTGATACTTTTGTAAAATAAAATAAGGATTCCTAGGAAAAGAGACTGAAAAAGACATTTAGGAAGCAAGTTTGGATTTTTTGTTATTAGATTCAGTGAGTATAAAATCACTCTGTCACATTGCCCTTCTAAATGCTTATTCTCAGTCTCTACTTAGTTTTGACTGCAGACTAGTGAACTACTCATGGTCTGGTACACTTTGAGAGCAATAATCTAGGAGGAAACTTTGTTAAGCAAATTGGTAAACAGGACGCTTTTGGAATATTTACATCGTTGGAGAGTAAAAATTGTCCATCAGTTGGCGTTTGAAGTACTGTAGACCTTTGTGTGCTCTAATGACAGCGTCTTTCAGTGAGGCCCCTGTTAGGGGCAGGAAGGCAAAAGAGCTGCTCCGGGAACTGAGGCTGACACTGTGAGGGATCCGTGAGTTTAAAACTAGCAGCAATATTTGGAAACAGTGGTGCTTGAAACTTCCTCTGTTCTTCTGAGAATCACTATTTCTTTTGCTCATTTAATTTGAATTAGTTTGTTTTCTCTGTTAACATTTGACTTGCTTCTGAATTGTTTTTATGTTTTGGTGCATAATTTTATGTGTATTCTTCCATGGGATAGTTTCTTAAACAGACTGAAAAAAAGTCTCAGTGGTTGCCTATGCTAATACAGAGATCACGTGATAATTTATGCTAATACAGAGATCTCGTGGTAATTTCACGGTTCTAATTTCAGATTCGACTTTTGACTCTTGCCCTCAGTGTGTCTTCTGTTTTGAGCTCTCTTTACTTTTGCTGCTGTTTCCTTGCCCTGAGCTCATTTGCCAAGTTGTTCCCCTAGCCTCAACTTCTCTTTCCCTCCTTTCTCTCTGAGCCCAGGAGCTGCTTACCCCCAGCTGGCCTCGCCTGTCTGCGGTGAAGGGGCTCCGAGCTGTCCGAACCCCCCACCTCTGCCATGCACCCACCTCGCACGTCACAGGATGCTCAGCCCCTGCGCACGGCCCCGCTTCTGCTTGCTCCAGAGTTGGGGCTTCCTTCCGTAGACCACAGTCTGCTTAGCTCACCCTCTGGACAGCGCCCTGGGGTTGGGAAGAGAGGTGCTTTCCCCACTGCAGCTGCGGTAAGGCAGGGAGAGCCCTCCACGCACGTCTTCACTCCTTTGCCCTGGGCTCCCAGGGTCACTCAGCTTCAGACGGCCCGGTGCTTGGGTTTTGAGCCTGTCATCGTGAGATCCTCTTTTTCACACACTGTTTGTAATCTGACAGACCTAGAATACTCAGTAACTGTCCCAGGCCTCTTCGAAAGAACGAGATAGATCTTCAGACCCCACACTTGGGGTGGTCCATAGGAACCAGAGCTGTGAGCCCCAGAACCGCACCCAGGGCCAAAGTGGGTGTTGCAAGGAGACGTTCGATTGTCTCCACCAGTGATTCTCCGATAGCAGGGGAAGGGGCGGCTCACCTTCATTTCAATAGCATACTAGATTGCACAGAAGGTTTCTCATGAAGAAAAAGGTCCTGCTTTTAAAGAAGGGAGGCACTTTGAAACTCACATGTAGCCCGTGCCAGAAGTCAGACTTTGGAGTGCCTTCTGTGTTTTCTCCCCACCCCCTTTATGGTAAAACAGGCTTGGGCTCCATATCCCACCCTTCCGCTTCTTCGGTAGGTACCAGGACCTCGGCTGGGTTATTTACCTTCCCTAAACTTGTTTTCTCGTCTATAAAATGGGGGAACGTGGTCTCTTTTGAAGCGTTATTATAAGGATTAAGATGATGCCTGTACCAGACTTGGAGCGTGGGTTCGATGAGTGAAAGTCACTTGAAAGCTAACGCACAGGAGACTGTGACCCAGGGCCGGAGCCGCTGCCTCTGCGTGACTGGCTGCAGTCCTGGCTCACAGCCTGAGCAGGCGTCAGGATCACCTGGAGCACTGTTGCATCTACGGCTTGCTGGGCCCACCCGCCCAGCCTGGTGGTTCGATTCATCTGGTCTGGGGTGGGGCGGGAGAAGGTGCGTCTCTGAGTTTCCAGGTGACACTGCTGCTGCCTCCACTGGTCTGGGGACCACACTTTGAGAACAACTGGGCTGCAGGTAAACTCACCAATGAGCTTGTAGGTGCTGGAGCTGTATTTGAAAGCCGAGCTTTTATGTGGTTAGAAAATGCTTGAAATACGTTATACAGACACTGAATTTAGTATCTCAAGGATTTTTACCTCCTGAAGTCCAGGAGTCTTCATTAAATATATGTGAAGAAGAGTAAGTTGCAAGAGTAACAGTTGTAAGCATATTATGGATAGTCTTAACAGTATCAGATTGGCCGAGGTATGTGAAAGTGCTTTTATAAAATGCTGAAAACTGCAAAAAGAAATTATAAAAATATTTCAATATTTTAATTTTTAAGATTGAACATCATAATGGAGTATAAAATAGTGTAACTTAGAGTTCTCATCTCAATGTGCTGTTTACCGTGTGTATTTTTCTCTTTCTCCTCCAGGCTGCTGACTTGAGTAAACCAATAGATAAAAGGATATACAAAGGAACACAGCCTACTTGTCATGACTTCAACCACCTAACAGCCACAGCAGAAAGTGTCTCTCTCCTAGTGGGCTTTTCCGCAGGCCAAGTCCAGCTTATAGACCCAATCAAAAAGAAACTAGCAAACTATTTAATGAGGAAGTAAGTAGCACCCTGTCTTAGCTGTTAAGAACCCCTATAAGAATGTATACGTTCTTACCAAGGGTATGGGCCTTACAATTTTACTCTTCGAGTGAAGCCCGTTTCCCGTCCTCAGCTGTCCTGCCTAGTATTGCCCAAGTTTAAATGCGGTGTGTTAACTCGTTGACTTCTGCCTGTTCTTTATTGGGCTAACTGTTCTTTTGTGTGCATTTTTGTGTCTATAGCAGGTGTTTTTTGTGTGTCGATAGCAGGTGTTTTAAGAAAAATTGTTTTTATAATGGAGATAAGGATGAGACTAATAGCTTGATCTTTATAATTTAAATAAGAAGATAAAGAATTCTAAACTGTATTCACATAGCCAGAAAATTTCATGCAGATCAAAGAACTTGCTAATATTTCCTTAGTTTTCGCAAACAGTAGATAAAGTGCTGATGTGTGTGTTTGGCAGGCATACATCTGAGAATTTGCCCTCTTGCGCTTGAAAGCGTCTGCTCTAAAATCACCTCTGATGTGGTTAGAGGTCCTGGCTTGAAGCTGCCTGGCATGGCACAAGCTCCTGCCTGTGTTGTGCTGTGTCCTGGGATTCCTGGCGTCTCCAGTCTCATTCTTGAAGGAGCCCGAGAGATCGGAACTGTCTGTTCAGAAACATGTCAGAACCTTTAAACCTGGGCAGATGGAAGTTGCCGGATAGGTCATATCTTTAAAAGCTTTTGGAGTGGCTTTTTAGTCCCTAGTCTCGCCATTACATATTTGACGCACTTCCTCCACTGTTTCAGCGTGACTTCCCTAGTAAAGGGAGCGCATGAGGTCAGTTTGCTGAGTTAGAGGCCCTGGCTGCAGTCTCCTTGTAACCTCCTCCCTGGGGTGACGAGGTCAGGTCACCTGAGCCCCTGTCGGGAAGGGCAGGAGGTTTTGCATTGTTGCATGGTCTAAAAGTTATTAACTTGAAACAGAAGTAAGTTATAGATTCTGGTTTTTAAGAAAATAATTTTGTTTGGGAAAGAATACTGCACTTGACAAATTGCAGTTAAAACTCTGATTCTTTTGCAGTCCCTAAGGTATATGCTGTCCATGCATATCCAGTATCCATCCACAGTGCTCCTGCTGGACTTTGCCCGTGGATTTGGTGAAACCTTTTCAATTATGCCATCTCCTCTTCTAGTTTCATCTGGGTTGGCTGGAACAAAACTCGCCACCTGGGTTGACAAACTAGAGAGGAAAAGTATTTAATCCCATTTTCTGTTAAAAAAAAATCTTAAGCAGAAAATTATTCTGTTTACCTAAAGATTTTATTAACAGCATCGGAGGGAGTGATTTCTAAGTGGCTGGATGCTTTGCGGGGAGGTTGGTGGTGGGGAGAGTGGGGACACGAAACTACCCTTGCCTGCACTCTCAGTAGAAACGGGGAACTTGGCGTCCTGCGGGGTCTGTTTGTGTTTAGGTGGGGATGGGGACGTGCTTTCAGAGGGGAGGGACGAGCCATGTAAAGGGCAGTTGGTAAACAAGGTCGGGAGGCTGCCCGGCTGTGGATGGCACAGCATGCCTCTTGGAGAACAAGAAGGATTTGTGTGCCATCGCTGGAGGGGGGTGGCGCGCCGCAGAGGCCCAGGGCCCTGAGAGCACTCAGTCACCTCAGCTCGCCCCATTCCTCACTCAGGGCAGCCGGAAGCCACGGGCTACAGCTCCTCACCTTCAGGGAGTGAAGCGGAGTTACCTCCTACTCTTTGTACATTTTATTTGGAAAGTGGCTGTTCAAAGGGAGAGGATTGTGTGTGGTATAATGCCAACTTGGCATTTACAGCTCGAGGCTGAAATTGATTGCCCTTCACAGTGAGGGTGTTCTTTGGCTGTACGGATAGCATTCTCATCAGATTTTGGTCAGGATGTCTTAGAGACAGGGTCATCGGAGGTTTGTTTCTCAGGATGCCAGGGATGGTGGTCGAAGCAGTCGTTGGGCTGTGCTTTGCACTCGTGAGAGACTTGGAGGTTTCCGAGCATTTTACCTGCTTTCTCTGCACGGGAGGGCGGGCTGTTGTCTCCACTGTGCAGACAAGGAGTTAGAGGGTGAGTGAGTCGTCCAGACCCGACAGCAATTTGATGATATGCTTAGATCCAGAAAAGAATTCCACGCATCCTTACTGGCCATAGATAGTAAGCCCATCACAGCTGGTTGCCATATGGGCCTTGTCCCCTCCGGAGCTCACTCTTCTGTGAGATGGATAGGGACGATGTGGGCCATGTGTTACAAACAAAGTAGCAAGAGAGATGGGTGTTAACGGCACTCTTCAGGATGTACCAGATATCATAAAATGAAAACAAAAATTCAGCAAGGGAAGTTTGAGAAAGCTTCCAGAAGGTGACATTTGACCTGGGTTTGAAAGATGCAGAGGAGTTGGAGGAGGATGAGAAGGGCCTTCAAAGCTGGAGAAAACACCTTAGCATGTGGAGGAGCATGAGGCCAGCAAAGGAGTCCAGACCTCAGGCCTGGGCCTTGGAGCGGCGAGAGGTGAAGCTGGACAGGTGAACCGGAACCAGATTGCAAAAGCCTTTCGTGACATGCTGAGAAATTTGGATCTGACACTGGAGGCTGTGGGGCAACCTTTGGGGTTTTACTTAATGAAGGGAGTGATAGGATCAAGTGTGTTTTTTTAGAACTCTTGTCAGCATTTGGGGAAGGCTGATTGGAATGAAGATAGCAGGACGAGTGAGGAGGCTCTAGTGACTGTCCAGGAGAGAGCTGAGGACTTGACCTGGGGCTGGGACCATTTCCTCATTCATTCTGCAGACCTCGGTGGCCAACCGCGTGCAGAGATCACCTGCCCTGTGTCTCCCCTCCAGAGGGGGGAAAAGTATGAACAGTGCCACATACATGCACGCACACTGCATGTGGTGGTGACTTGTGATGTCAGAGGAGACAGTGGGCCTGAGGGAGAAAGACAGACACGGCACCTGATGGACGGGGATGAGGGGCACGTCTCGGAGGAGGTGGTGTGCTTTGAGCCAAGCCTTGAGTGAGAAGGCCCCCCAGGGACGGAGCTGGAGCTGGAGTGTTCTTGCAGGAGGGAGAGCAGGGGCAGGCCCCTGTGGGAATGAGCCTGGTGCCAGGAGCCCTGGGAGAGGGGTGTGGGTGAGGGCCTGGCCTCCATGCAGGGGATCTCGCACAGGGAGCAAGAGGTGATCTGCTTGGTATTTTTGAAAATTACTCTGGCTCCATCTTGGAGACGGAGTTGGAGAGAGAGATGAGCAGATGCTGGGTTTCTGGCTCACTTGGCGCACTGGGTGAGAGGGGAAGAGCAGGTGCTGGAGGCGGAGCGAAAGGTCAGAGTTCCTTTTCCTGCTTGTCAGGCTTGAGAGGCCGGGGTCGTTGGGTATGTGGATCTGGAGCTTCAGACTAGAGGTAAATTCTGGGAGTGGTCAGCATATAGATAGTAATTGCGTCCCTGAGATAAGATAGGAGGTCTGTGGAGAAAGCACAGTAGGAGCAAAGAGAGGTCTGCTGCGTCCTGGACGTGTCTAGGACTGAGCCCTGTTTATACTCCAAGGTTCTGGCCATCTGTTCATTGCCTGCAAACGGGCATTTACAACAGTTTATTACCATGAAATTTACAGATGCAGAGTGAGTGGCTAAGAACATAGCCTCATGAACCTGAGTGCCCAGAGCACAGACAGCAGCCCTGCCCATTCCTGCCCGCAGGGTGTGGGTTTGCTCCGTCGTCTCTCCTCAGCCGGAAGGTGGATAGACGCGTTCCCCAGCTGGAGGGGTGGGGAGGATGGGAGGCCAGCAGAGGGCCTGGAGCGCCAGCCCTGGGGAGAGCTCGGGAAGGTTGGAGCTTCCTTTCACCGGGGCTTGCAGGAAGAGCTGCTTGGGAGGTAAGGTAGCAGCAGTTTTGAAGGAGAAGCACAGGTAATTTTCCAGAACAAGAGGGTAAGAGCAGGGCAACACAGAGAATGAACACTCGTCAGACAGGTGATGGGCCTGTTTATCTGGACTGCGGCGTCTGTCTGTCTGTCTTACTCGTCTGAGGGCTGCTCAGCCCCCGTGATACACAGGCACACACGTGTGCACCCGCTGCAGTACTGATGACTGACTTTGGCCTCCTTTCTAAGGGTGTCTGCTGCACGAGAGCAGAGCAGATGTTTGGGTGGACGGATAGGATAGGTGGGTGGGTGAGTGGAATTGAAGTTCTAGAAATCCACATTAGACCAAAGATGGATGAAAATTTCTGTCTGGGAATAGAGTGTATCTTAAAAGGTGATTTTTCTGCCCATTGAATAAAAAGTTTAAAATACTTGTTTATACAAAAAATTGGGACAGAGAGAAGTACAAAAAGATAGGAAAACATGGCCTGTGAACCCCAGTGCTCACTGGCCGCTTTATCACATCTGTAGCTTATGTTTTCTAAGAGGTGAGCTTGTCAGACTCACATCTTCCGTTAGAGATGCAGGCAGCCTTCATCTCCCAGTCTGGCCCTCGGTCCACCCAGTTCTCTCCGGATATCGGAGGTGAGCCCTGCCCTCCAGGCTGTCCTGGCTGCTGTGCCAGTGGAGCCCAGCTCGGGAGGAAGGCAGGACGCTGCCCTCTGATCTCCCTCAGGAGTGCTAGTCCGAGACTGCTTTCTGCAGCCTTCAGGGTGGGCTTCGGGCCTCTCCTTCTAGTGTCACCCTTATCTCTGATGGGACTTGGGAGTATCTGATGAGCTCTGTTGAGTGTCTTGGCACTTCTGATGAGCTCCCAGACCGTGCCACCTCCTTCATAGTAAGAGCTACTGGTGGGAGGGGGTCGCCCGGGTCAGCGTTCAGCCTGGTGTGAAGCACCCCAGAGGAGTGTGGATCCGCTTGCTCGTCACTCGTGATCACAGTGCACTGGGGAAGGAGAGGCGTAAGGTGGCAGTTCCTATATGTGGTGATGAACGCAGGCCTGTTCTCTTTGTAAAAGTCCTGGTTATATCCGAACTGTGTCCACAGAATAGTAACTTGAGAGTGTTTTCAAGTGTATCTGATTGCTGGGTTAGATGGAAAATCTTAAAAGACCTGGTCGTCTCAGCTGCTGGCATCCCTGGCGTGTGATGAGCGCCCCTGTCGACTGTCTCCTCTCTCGCAGGTTGTGGCCAGGGCAACAGGGCACCAGCTGCGGTCTCCTTGGTGGGCACCCAGCCGACCGCTGCCCGCGGCTGGGCCTTCTCTTCAGCCCAGGACCCCAGGGCGCAGGGAGGAGAGGGGCCCAGTTTCGCAACCGTCTGTCTAGTTACCCTGCAGAAGAGTGGCTCTGGCCACTTTGTTAGTTTTGTTTCTGTTGCTTTTTTTTAATCAAAGGAAGGAAATGGGCATGTGATGATCTCCGTAAAGTTTTAACACTGATAAAAGTGAGCTTTGATCCTCTTTCCCAGGCTTTGAAATCCCCTCTCCTGATAGTAGTACTTCCTGAGGGAGCAGTCTATAAGTGCCTTTATAGAATCAAAGCTCTTGGTCACTGTTTTGGCTTGTGGCTACACTGTGGCTTTTCCAGTAGCTGCTGTGGCTTTTGAATTGTTTTTAGTGTTTAAATGCATACCCATCCCTCTCCGATAATTTTTTTCCTGCTTATCATGTTGATAGCAGTGAAAAATAAAGTGTGTGTGCTTGAGAAAGCTTCATTTTAGCAGTGGTGGCTTTAATATGGTTACAGGTTTATTTTTATTGTTTCCGTTATACTAGTTTCATATAGTTAGAAGATCTTGTTTGTGAATGCCATTGATGATGGTAGTTTTGATGCTTGTTGCGTTTCTTCACTGGATAAATTTTAGAAATGAGATGGTTTCTTCTGCATCCAGAATGGCGATTACCAGGGGGAGAGTGGGTGAGGGAGCCCACTTCCTGGGCAGGCGTCTTGGCCTGCAGACCTGGCATACTAATGCCCAGATTATGGACATTATGGGATTTTATGGGAGTGATCCTGGCAGTAGGCCTCAGAGCACTTTAGTGTTTTCCTGTTTAATGGAGAGCCCGGTGGCGGTGCTAGGCTACCTGAGAGCCCATCTCACCCTGAGACCTGCCGTGTCCTTCCCGCTGGGGCAGCCCCCTCTGCCTTTCCTCTGCAGCCCTGGGGGCTTGCTTCTCCTGGCCCCCCACCAACCCTGTGCCAAGAGGGGGAACGTGGGGAGTGAGGAGCAGGGCCCCTGGCCTGGCCCACACTCACTCAGCGGCAGTTCCTTCCTCTCCTCATGGGATTTCCAGCTTGTTTTCTCTGCCTGCCTGGTTTTGGTCCCGCTTGCCGTAAGGAGCTGCTCTCCAGTTGACACCCCGCTCCTCTTGGGCGCCTTCTGCCTTGGCCGCCCGAGTGTCGCGTGTCCGGCGGTTGCTGTCCACAGCCAATTTCCCTGTCCTCCCTGGTCGTTTTCCAGCGCCTTACCCAGTGGGCAGGCGTGGACGTCTCCCCAGCACGGCTGCCGTCCGCTCCTTTCTGCCACACCCTTCCCAGGCACTGCCCCTCAGCTCCTCGGAGTCTGCTCACACGCCTCCCGACTCCGCCCAGCCTCACCCCCTGGGGAACCGTCTGTCCTGCCCGCACCTCTGGGCGAGTTTAAGAGCTTCTTGTTGGGGGACAGTTGTCACAGACTCCAGAGCAGTCTCTCTACCCGCACCGTTCTGTGCCTCCCGACGGGAGGTTCCGCTTGGTTCTGTGACTTTCCTTTCTAGGAATCTTGGGTGTGAGCCACAAATTCAACGTTAGCCACAGTAAACTCTTTAAATAGGTGAAGTTGATATTTTATCTAATACACCCAAGTATTATTTTAGCACGTAATCAATATAAAATTATAAATGAGGTGGTCTCCATAGTTTTCCAGGTCTTTGGAGTTCAGGGTGAGCTGTGCCCTTGCAGCATGTCTCACTCTGGGCCAGTTACTCTCAAGGGCTTGGGGCTGTAGGGTTGGTTAGCACTGGGCTTCAGAGTCACAGCCCAGAGCCCTTAGCCTGGGACTCCGTGTCCTTGAGTCCTAACTTACGATTCTACATCTGATTTCCAGCCCTTGCTCAGGTGTGCCAGTGGAGGGGGTGCCAAGCACATCCCGAGCTGCCTGCCCCCAGCCTGGGCGCCTGCCTCTCCTTGGCTGCTTCGCCCCTCCTCTGCCTAGGAGCTCCTCACAGGGGACCTTGGGTTTTGCCAAGAGTGTTTTTCCAACATAAACGTGCTCGCCCAGCTCAAGGCCTCACTGAAGCTGGAGAATTGAAGCACAGAAGGGAAATCCTGTTCCTTAACTTTGAGAATTAAGATGCCTTATTCTGTTTACTAGACATTTTCTAGAACAAAAGTATACCCTTATGGTCCCAAGACTGGGCTGCATTCGTTATAGTTATTGAACAGGATATTCTAGGTATTTTGTTTCTTGATTTCTGTTCTCTTTTGTCAAACCCAAACCAAGAATACTATGAAATAATAGCCCAGAGCAACTTGGTTCAGTGACTCCTAGCCAGCCTGGGACATGTGTCCCCCACCTCACCTGGGGCTGAGAGGCCTGTGCCGGGAGTCACCCGGAGTGTCGCCAGGATGACAGCGGGTGGTTCGCTCCCCATCCGCGCCCTTGCTGCCCTCCTGTGTGGGCGCCCTGCTGCTGCCTCCAGCCGCTGTCTGCTCCCTTTCTTTCTTGGCTCGGTGAGCCCACACGCCCGGGCAGAGGCCTCCCAGGTGCTCCTATGAGGCTGAGTCCCTCCTCCCCTGCCACCACCCCCCCCGTCCCTGTGCCTGCTCAGTGTTCATGCACAGCAGACCCTGTCCATTCCCCTCCTTTTCATCCCTCGTGAACGCAAGTTCCCCACGGGAAGGGACGGCTTATCATCTGCGCTCAGTGCAGGAGTGAATGGACAGGCGTGGGTGGTGAGCAGGAGGGCCTGCAGGGAGCCCCGCAGAGCCTGTGTCCCGGGGCTGGGCTGCAGGGCACTTGTGGGAGCAGGACACCTTCACCCTGCTGGTGGGAGCAGACGTTGCTGCGTCCTCCGTGGGTGGTAACGGCGACCCCTGTGAACGGTTGCCGGTGCGTGTCCCTTCTGACCAGCTCTCCCACTAGGGCTGCGCCCTGTAGCTGTGTCTGCCGGTGAAAGCTGCAGCATGCTCGGTTAGTCTTTGCCATGTCAGTGTCCGTCGGCAGGGGCTTTTCAGATGCAGCTCAGCACGTCCATGTTGTTGAGCCCTCTGCACTGTAGGAAGGCACAAAGAGGCTGTTTGGATGAGTACCGACCAATGCGCGTGATGCGTGACTGGGTGAGAAAGCAGAGGTGCGGCCAGTGCAGAAGAGGAAGCTGGGCCTTGTCCTGTACTGGCCTTGTCCCCACAGGAAGACCCTGGGAGACAGACGGGAAGCCAGGGACAGCGACTCTGGGCGGGGAGAGGGGTGTGAGTGCGGCTTCCGGCTGGACGCTTTCACATGTGAGCTATGACTGCGTCACCTATTCAGAAACAACAGTTTATGTCGCGGGGCCTGTGTGCAAAGCCTCATGCTCAGGGCCAGGCCACAGAGCAGACCCTTGGGTTGGAGGTCAGCCTGCCGTCCTGATGTGCCCACCACGCGCCCAGACCCATGCGCCCCAAGAAGAAGAGGAGCTTTTCCCTGCGCTTGGCGCAGGCTGGTGGCAGACTGACGGTGCAGAGCACTGGAGAAGCCCTTTCCACGTTGGAGTTGGAGCTGTGGGCCATTGATCTGGGTGGTGTGCAGGTGGTGAGGTGTGGCATGTCTGGTGAACGGTGCCGTGATTCTTTATCTCCATACCTCAGAGTTGCAGAGAAATGCCATTTTTATTTGATAGCATTACAATTTTGAGTTCTAATGGAGTCATTTTTGCTGTGTCTTTTTAAGCCAGAAATAAGATTTTCTCCTAACCACAGTGCTAGATATTTTTGTGTTCATCCTTAAATGGAGAGATGTTGGAAAGATTGAGATGAGGTTTGGTTGCAGTGAGATATGAGGTGCAGGAGTTGAGGCCACGCACTGCTGGGCAGGGGAAAGGTCACTTCTGCAGCTGCCTCGAGAGGCCCTGGCCAGGAGGTGAGCCTCATGGCCCCGGGACCCCTGGCCCCCAGGCGGGTCACATTCAGAGAGGCAGCCTGGCCCGCTGGGTACAGCAAGGCCTGGGGGCTTGTGAGGTGCCCCCGACCTCCTGTGGAAACCCTGGCAGAGCAGCCTGGGCTGGCAGGTGGTTGGCCCTGGTGCAGGTCAGCTGCGGAGCTGGTGGGTCCCGGGCAGGAGAGGAAGGTGCGAGGGCGACTGTGCGGCTGTGGAATTGCGACTGTGCGGCAGTGGGGCCTCCTGCTGCTCGGAGCCCTCGCCCGGCCCGCTGGCCCCAGCCCCTGGCCCTGCACCTCGTGGGCTCGGGCCTCCCCGCTCCTCCCTAGCTGGGACAGGTTGACCACTCCCTTCTGGGGCCTCATTTTCTGTGACTTTCTGTAGAGATGCAGCAGATGCACAGCGCAAAGCCAACTAGGCACGAGGCCCTGTGTCTTGGTGAGCTTTCCGTCCCTGTGGCCTGTGGTCCCCTGAGGCTCGAGTCAGGGAATCCCAACCACACGGGGGAAGCGGAAGCGTGTATCGCCTCCCAAGCCCGAGGGCTCCCAAGGCACCAGTTATGGGGATGGCAGCAGGACTTGCTGGGAGCTTGGGGGTCCTGGGAACTCCCAGTCATTTCTAGTGCCGTGATTTGGGGGTCAGTGAGCCCCATGCAAGGTCTGCAAGCAGGGGGCACGTACGTGGGGGTCATCCTTTGGGGAGTTTCTGCTTTTGCCTTTTATGCTTTTGGTTTTAAAGGCAAAACTCCCAATCTGTGCCCGTTAAAATTGGTCAGTGGGTCAAAAGTAAGCGTGGGGTAGAGTGGCAATGATTAGATGTTAATCATCTGTTAGTGTTCTTAAACACCACCTTGTTCCCAAGAAGGTGGGGGATGGCCTGTAAGAATACACACACGCACGACAAGGGTGGTGAGTGAGCAGTCAGTGAATCAGGGCTGAGGCCAGAGCCCAGGGAGCAGTGAGCCAGGGCTGAGGCCAGAGCCCAGGGAGGCGTGCGTCCCTGTCCTGGGTGTTGCTGGCTGCGCGTGGACCATCCTCCAACCCCTGGGAGTCTGAAGGGGCAGGTGCAGTGGGGACGGGCCACAGGGGCCTTGAGGGCACAAAGCAGCAGAGCGGAGCGCCTGGGGTGGCCCAGCGCTCGGCTGTGGGGCCTGCGAGGCTTGCCTGGGGGCTGCGTAGCATGGATGCTGTGCAGGTGCTGGAGTCCCAGACCCTGGGCTCCCAGAGTCGGACGTGTGATGCGCCAAGGGCAGCTCCCCTCCCCCACCCCCCTGGCCCGGTGTGTCCTGAGCCTGGCACAGCGTCGCATGGGCACAGACTGAGCTCCCAGCAGGGTTTGCTGAGTGACTGACACCCTCAGTGCAAGCCAGTGTCCCGACACCTCAGTGTAGTCCTAGAAAGCGATTCCACGAGGGGCCAAAGGCCCTTCGCTGCCCTGCCCGCAGGCTGGGGCGTGGAACGCTTGGACAGATGTGTCCCTTCTCACCGAGAAGCAGACAAGGTTTCTTGCTGGAAAAGTAGCCCTTGAAAACTTCTCCATTGTGATAACTTGTTTTCCTTTGTCTTCACAGAGACTAATAGACAAGTCACGAGTAACCTGTGTCAAATGGGTTCCTGGTTCGGAAAGCCTTTTCCTAGTAGCCCACTCGAGTGGGAACATGTACTTGTATAATGTGGAGCACACTTGTGGCACCACAGCCCCCCACTACCAGCTCCTGAAGCAGGGGGAGAGCTTTGCCGTGCACACTTGCAAGAGCAAATCCACGAGGAACCCTCTCCTCAAATGGACGGTGGGCGAGGGGGCCCTCAACGAGTTTGCTTTCTCCCCAGATGGCAAGTTCTTGGCGTGCGTGAGCCAGGACGGCTTCCTGCGGGTGTTCAGCTTTGACTCGGTGGAGCTGCACGGCACCATGAAAAGCTACTTTGGAGGCTTGCTGTGCGTGTGCTGGAGCCCCGACGGCAAGTACATCGTGGCGGGCGGAGAGGACGACCTGGTGACCGTCTGGTCCTTTGGGGACTGCCGTGTGATCGCACGGGGCCACGGGCACAAGTCCTGGGTCAGCGTGGTGGCCTTCGACCCCTACACCACCAGCGTGGAAGAGAGCGACCCTATGGAGTTCAGCGGCAGCGGCGAGGACTTCAGGACCTTCTTCACTTCGGGAGAGACCGAGCGAACAGCACCCAGTCCCGGCTGTCCAAGCGGAACTCGACCGAGAGCCGGCCCGTCAGCGTCACGTATCGGTTTGGCTCTGTGGGCCAGGACACGCAGCTGTGCCTGTGGGACCTCACGGAAGACATCCTCTTCCCCCACCAGCCAGTCTCGCGCGCGGGGCGCACACGAACGTCATGAGCGCCACCAGCCCCGCCGCGGGCAGCGCCGGGAACAGCGCGCCCACGCCCGGCAGCGCCGCCCGGCCCCCTGCCGCGGTCCAACAGCCTCCCGCACGCCGCCGTCTCCGGCGCCGGCAGCAAGGGCAGCGGGGCGGACGGCGCCGTCGCCGCCCGGCGTCAGCAAGTTCGCCACGCTCTCGCTGCACGACCGGAAGGACAGGCACCACGAGAAAGACCACAAGCGGAACCACAGCATGGGACACATCTCCAGCAAGAGCAGCGACAAACTGAACCTAGTCGCTAAAACCAAAACGGACCCGGCCAAAACCCTGGGGACGCCCCTGTGTCCTCGCATGGAAGACGTTCCCTTGTTAGAGCCGCTCATCTGTAAAAGATAGCGCACGAAAGACTGACCGTGCTAATCTTTCTTGAAGACTGTATAGTCACTGCTTGTCAGGAGGGATTTATTTGCACATGGGGAAGGCCTGGTAAAGTGGTAAGTTTTAATCCTTAATGCTGCACCAGATCTAGAACTTGAATAGGTAGTGATTTTTTTCTTGCGGGAGGGGTGGGATGTACAACGAATGTGAATGACACTTCTTATTCTTAATGTAAATCTAAATGCATCAGAGCCATAATTTTGGATACTGCATGCCATATAATTCCGAATCATTTGATAATTCACCTTAGAACGTTTAAAAATATAATCAAACTAATTGCCAGCCAAGTCAGTCACCCTCCTGCGATATAGAGTCCCACGGTTAGCCTTCCTGTATTAGACTATTTCGATTTTAGGAAAATCATGCCAGTGTGGGGAAACAATGACTTTAAAATGCTAAAATTAAATTTTCTGCTTTAACTGGAATATTTTTGCTTAACTACTCAATTAGAATATTGTACACCTGATCAGAGTGTATGTTCAATACAGACGGCCATTAATTGTCATTTATAGTCCAATTTTTTATCTTAATCATAAACTGTTTAGGAATCTATGAAATTTACCTTTAGGAACAAAGTGTTCAGCAGGGTTGATTGATATTATTTTTACATTGTTCTGGCAATCCACAGAAAGAGAAGAGCCTTAATTTTTAAAACCCATTTTAGTCATTTTATGACAATTAAAATTGTTTAATAAACATCTTTTTCAAAGAAGCAGTTTGTAGCACTTTGATTGAGATTCTGTGCATTGAATGAAGTACCCACGTTTCTCAGAGCCTGAACGGTTGCCATGGACTGCAGGCCAAGGGCGCCAGAAGTGCCTCTTGCCACACAGCCAGGGTCTTGCGTGGTGGATGTGACTTGCTTCTGTTTTTTTCCAGCGAGGAAAGGAACTTTTCTTTTCTTTCTTTTTTTTTTTTTGTGGGGGTTTGGTTGGGTTTTTGGTTTGCTTTCTGTTCAGCGAGCCATATGACAGCAGGCCCTTGTGAGCCTCCTCAGCTCTGTTTTGTATAGGCCCCAGGGTTCAGAGAGCTTCCCGCCTCTCCCCTGTTTGGGTTTCAGGTTCCCACACGAGGCAAAGGGCAGGTGCAGCGTGTCTGTCTTGTGGCCGCTCTTGGAAGGCGCCCCACATCTGTGTCAGCGGCTTCCCCAGCATCCCCCTGACTTGGTTGCACCCACTTCCCGGGAAGCTGCTCTGTTCGACTGGACTCCTTAGCACGAGGGTGAGCTGTGGGCGCGGCCACTTCTCGGTTCCCTGTGGACGAGGTGGCTCTTGGAGCTAGCTGTATGTTCCATGTCGAGATGATGATGGTCTTAGTAACTTATTTTGGTCACTTGGGTTTGTATTTCTGTTGTGTACACCTTTGTGATTAAATACAGAGACCCTGATCGTTTACACTGGTTTGAGTAGTGAATGCGATGCAGCAAAGTGCAGGCTTGGTTTCTCTGCGGCTCGAGACTCTGGCGCAGCAGCAGCTCTGGGGCACCCCCAGGTCCCCGCCGGCCCCTGCTGCCCTCGGTCAGGGCCGGAGCCCCGCACTGTTTGGCCGGTGCTCCCTCTTGCAGCAGTGTCTGTGACCCGCGACTACGGAGGCGGTGTTCTTCCACGTGAGAACCACAGTCCATGGGAATGCTAACGTCCTGTCTGCCTTTAAGAGATGGCCCTTTGTTCCTAAATGTTAACTGAAGTCAGGTAGCAAAGGCAGCCATCCTTGCGGAGCATTTCAGCTTGGAGGCTGTCAGATGGAGAGAGGAGCCCACACCCCGTGTGCAGTTCTGTGTGCCTGATACAGCATTAGAAGTCCAGTGCCAGAGGCTTCTGTAGCTGCATTGCATTAGAGATTCAGTGTCGGATGCTCCTGAAGCATTGAGTATGCAGTTTGAAAATTCAGGACTTGATACTGGGCCCAAGTGAAGAGTGGCAGACGCAGGTAAGTGGCCTTGAGAGGGTCAGGGTTGGGAGTGCGCCCCGCGGGACCATCGGTTCTGAGCTCTTTGCGGGCAGGCCGTGTTGCTCTGGGGAGCTTTCTGGCTCATCCCGCCCATCCAGTGTCTGCCAGGCGCTCACCCAGGGCTGGCCTGTGGATGGGAGCGGGGGTAGCAGGGGCAAGAGGAGGATGTTGTTGGTTCCTTAAAAAACAAGCTGTGAAACGTGCTGCCGGAAGCCTGTGCCCATCTCCTCCACCCCAAACTAAAAAAACGTTGTTCCTGCATGGTTTGGGGTTTGGAACTTGGTCACAGACTCGCTCTTGCAGTGTCTGCGGGTGAGTGTGCCCTTGATGTCTTGTCCATACCCCATCCGGGCCCCCAGCTGGGTGTCGGGGAACTGGGGAGGGGCTGGAAGGCCCAGGCTGGCTCTGGACGGAGCAGGGCCCTCCGAGGCCCACCCTGCACCTGGACAGTCGGCAGAGCCCTGCTGCTGTCAGGAGGACGGTGCCGGGGGCTCTCCGAGACCAGGACGAAAGTTGCTCGTGCTTCAGGAGAGGCCAGGGGCACGCAGCGCCTCCCCCACCGCCCCCGGGTTTGTTTTCAGGGTCCCAGCTTCAGTGGCCTGGGGTCAGGAGGGGTTGCTTTGACTTTGAGGGGTTCCAATTGCGGGTGTATAAGGAGTAGTGGCCTGCTGAGGGTTCTAGGGAGTGGCCTTTGCAACTTTTCTCTCCAAACTTTGAGCTTCCTCATTGAAACTGTTCCATTTTTCAGCTTAAACATTATCCTGAGCAAAAATATCTTTTCTAACCTCACCTCTGGAATAAAACAGCCTTAGACAGAATCTGTGACTGCTCAGTCGGCAGTTTTCCATCATGTATTGAGACGCGTTGATGAAAAAGCACAGAAATAAAGCGCCCAGGGAGGCCCATAGCCAGGACCCCGAGTGTCGGGGGCTCTTCTCTGCCTGCCCTGCTCGGGCTCCCTCTTTTCAACCTTCTAGGAAACCCAGGAGCTGGGGTTGCTTGGGTGATTCTGGCTTCTGAACCCCCGGCCGCCCCAGACCCAGCCTTCTCTGCGTTTCTCCTCCCCTCACTGGAGAAGAAAGCCTTGGGAAAACCTTGCCTTCTTTTAAAAACAAATGTGTAAGAGGGAGTAGGCAGACTCTTTAAAATAATCAGGAGCTTTAGGTCCTAAATTGACTCGCATCGTGGTGAAGAATCTTAAATTTCATCTCTGTGCCGGACCTTCTGGCACTTTGGAAGGGTTCTCCTGTGAGCCCTTGACTTGGGACTGAGGATAAACCTTAATGGAAGAACACTGAGGAGTGGAAATACGGGAACAAGTCATCACAGTTACGCTGTCCCAGACACCCAGAGGCAGGGGCGAGCAGGGTGCCACGAAGCCGCCTCAGTTCTTCGGGCGTGCGTGCATCCTCAGCGTTCTGGGCCCGCAGAGCCATCTTCCCCGTCCATCCACCTCCTGAGGGAAAGAAGCTGTCGAGTATCGTGTTTGCACTGGAGTTGGTGAAGCTGTTTTATCGATGTCTGCACCATTGGACGAGGTTCTCGTCATCTCCTGTCAGAGGGAGGCCTTTGATTTCTTGGTGCAGAAGCTCAAAGGGTAAGGGGACGCTAAGGGGGCTGGTGGGGGGCTCCAGGGAAGGAGTCCTGTGAACACTCAAAGGCTATGTGGGTGGATCCAAGTGTCCGAGGAGAAACTGGCGGGAGGGGTTGACTGGATTTCCCAGGAAAGGATGTACGTGGGGTCCCATCCTGTGTGGAGGGCCCGGCCTAGGGGGCCCCAGGATAGATCTTGGGGGCCCGGCCGCTGGGCCCTGGATAGATCAAGGGGGCCCTGGATAGATAATGGGGGTCCTCTGGATAGATCATTGGTGGGAGGCCCCTAGATAGATCTTGGGGGCCCAGCCGCCGGGCCCTGGATAGATCATTGGTGGGGGGCCTGGCCCTGGGCCCTGGATAGATCATTGGTGGGAGGCCCCTGGATAGATCTTGGGGGCCCGGCCGCCGGGCCCTGGATAGATCATTGGTGGGGGGCCTGGCCCTGGGCCCTGGATAGATCATGGGGTCCCCTGGATAGATCTTGGGGGGACCTGGACGCTGGGCCCTGGATAGATCATTGATGGGGGCCCGGCTGCTGGCCCCTGTGCCTGGGGCCTGAGGGGAGGTGGTTGGCCTGCGCAGGTGGCCCCGCTGTGCTGGGGTGTCCACTCCCGGGGCTTGCCTTCTGCCACATTCACGTGTAGGGCTCACGAGTGACCAGAGAGGTCTACCTCGGGGTCCACAAGCAGGGTGCTGTCAGCCAGGCCCTCTCCTTGCCCAGCACGCACCTGTCACGCTAGGCTGCTTGGGACTGTCCCCTGTTTGGGTCATCAGGGGACTCAGCCCCACACCCCCAGTGCTGGCCAGTGAGAAGGACAGTGAAGGGGGCGGCGGGGTCCAGGGCTCACCTCCAGAAGCACTGGTACCAGCTGTTCCCACTGAAGCTCAGAGCCAAGTTCATGGGTTCCCTCCAGAGAGGGAAGCGGTCCCTCCTGGTACTGAGTTTTTATTCATTGCTGCATCTGTTACATGGACTTTGTGTCACAGCTAATGTCGCTGTCTCTCAATTTAAATATGTAAAAGAAAGTTTTCTGCATCTTTGGTTTCTGTATTCCTAAGCTAATTATTAAAGGTTACTGTGTTAGGTAACAGCGTATAACACTGTATGAATATTTTACCTTTAACAAAAAAACTATGTATTTCTTTTTTTTTTAATTTTCATCTGATTTCTTGAAAACTTGTATAAATTTCATAAAGAGCCTTCCTAACAGGAAATGTTGGTAAATTAACTGTTGCAATAATTAATGAAGCTTTAATATCAGCATTGTTACTTTGTAATTTTAAGAAAATCATGCTTTTGTTTCATTGCCCTGGTTTTCAGCTGTCCCTTGTCACTTGTCACAGCTAGAGATGCCGTTCTTGATATTCTGAAGAACTTTGGGGTTGTCCTCTGTATAATGACATTAAATAAACATGTGAATGAACTGTAAATATTTAATAATCGTTTTCACATCTAAGCTTTAAAAAAAAAAAAAACTCAGTGAACCAAAAAATGAACAGCATTTAAATGCTGTAACATTAAGGGCTCTGTTCGTGTTTAGAGAACAAATAGCCCCAGGAACTTCTGCCTCTTATTACTGGATTCTGAGTTTTCCTAATGCGAAGCTTACTAAACGAAATGTTTGTTCTGACCATCGGAGGCACTCATTGTTTTCTGTGACCTTCCTCTTGGCCAAGTCCCCGTGGGGAAGGACGGGCCCTGACTTTGCCACGAGCTGGTGGCTGGTCTGTGCGGACACTGGGGGCTGCCCGCCCGGCAGGAGCTCCAGGTGGCGGCCAGTGTGCTTCTGCAGCGGCTCTGCCCCCGGCGGACTTGTCGGCTTCCTCCTCCCAGTCTCGCACTGTCTGCAGGGGCTGTCAGCGCCGGGTGGGGCCCGAGGCCCCCGGTGCGGGCGGGGAGGAGGGGCCGGCCCCTCACCCAGGGCACTGGTACCTCCATCTCTGGAAGCTTCTCAGCAAGAATTCTGGGCCTGGACCTGCACGTCCCGCCCGGGGCTCGCCTCAGTCGGGCCCTGGGAATCCCCACTCAACTGGTGATCCCTGCTGTCTCTTGAGATGTCCGGGCCTGGAACACAGGGGCGGGTGAAGCCTCAGGCCGCTCCCCTCCTGGCCGCCTCTCCTCGGGGTGGGCGGCGGGCCCCACTGGACTCCAGAACCCGCCCAACGGTGCGGCCTCCTGAAGTGGGGGCCTCGCCCGCCTTTGACTCGGAGCTGCTGGAGCAGGAGTGACATCAGGGTCTCCGCCCTCAGTGTGACCCACTCCTGCAGAAGCCAGACGCCGTCTCCTCGGCCCTGGAGTAGGTTTTAGGTCCTGAATTCTAGTAGGTTCACGGAAGTTTAAAAAGACACAGGTGCAACATTTTGATCTTTTTAAAACCACTAGTTTTTACCTTGAAGAAGTAAGTCCCATTTTTTTCTCCCATGCGTAGCTGCCTGTTAAAATAGGCGACTCTGGACCAGATTCTGGACCAGCGGGCCTCTTTCTGAAAAGGGACAGGAAACCTCGGGCGCTCAGCCCCACCCCGTCTGGTGTCGGCAGCCTCTGTGGCCTTCGGGTGGAGGCTGCGTGACTCCACTCGCGCTCAGGCTCCTGGAAGACGTGGAGGTCCGCAGACCAGAGGGAGTTTCAGAGCCGTAGCGGGTCACCGGGCGGGAGCCTGCAGGCCGCAGGAGGGCCTCCCTTCCCCCAGCACAGCGCCCACCGGAGCCTATGACTGGATACTCCCTCAGAATGTTCCCCTTTCCCCAGATGTCTGTAAACAGCATGGTCATTTTCTCTGGGTGACTTTTCCCAGGTTGAGTGGCCTCTTTGGAGGAAGCGTGTCACCATCCATGTGACCTGTCAGCGGGCAGGTCAGCTACCAAAGGAGCTGCCCCCTGAAGCCAAGGTCACACACAGGCCTTGGTGAGCGCTGGGTCTGGGGCAGGGCAGAACCGGGTGCCGGGGAGCGGCCAGGAGGAGACGCCCGTTGGGGAGAGCCCCTCGCCGCCCCACACCGCATCCTAAGTCTGGCTCGTTGAGTGCAGGACCCGAGCCTCATGCGCAGCCGCTCTGTCCAGCTTTCCTTTGGTTCTCATGCAACCATCTGGGCAGCGGGAGTGGTGATTCTTGTGGCTGAATTAGGCAAAACGTATCCATAGCTCAAAGCAGCCCCAGGGGAAGGCAGCCAGGTGCTAGCCCTCATCGCTTTTGTACCATCTCTGAAAGGGCCTCGCTTTACAGACACTCACCCAGTCTCTGGGGCTGATGGTGCCGTTCAGGGGAGCTCCCGGCAGGCTGCCTCGGACCAGAGCCCCCAGGGTCGGCCTTCCCGGGCGGGTGCAGGCCTGCCCCGCAGGTGAGGCTGACCCGGCACCGGAGCTCCGCCCGTGCCCCTTTCCTTTGGGGCTCAGGAGGCTGCTGGTTTGTCTGCAGCAGGACCTGGGGCCAGTGTGCATGTCACGGTCTGGGCAGGGAGGGCGACTCAGAGAGTTGACTGACCAAGCCTGGACCAGTGCCACTGGCCCCGTCCGCCCGACCACCCCCTCAAGGGCCTGAGGGGTGAGACCAAGGTAGCCGTGGGGGCGGAGGGGAGCCCTGCTGGGACCCGGGGAGGCTTCAGGACAAGGGCTGGCTCTGACCTGGGCCTCCGAGACCCTCACGCTCCCTTCTTGCTCTCGGGGCCTCCAATCTCAGCAGCGCCCCAAAGATGTATTCCATGGTTGTAAATCGTTTTTAGCTGAAATGTTACTATTTCTATATATTCTTATGAGACAAGGTTTAATTCTATCAGTTTAGTATTATAATCAAACCCTAACTAAGAGCTGGGGTATTCTGATCAATTCTCATTGAATTGGATTCTGGGAATCTCAACAGGATTCCCTGGTGGCTTAGACAGTAAAGCATCTGCTCGCAATGCGGAAGACCCGGGTTCAACCCCCGGGTCGGGAAGATCCCCTGGAGAAGGAAATGGCAACCCACTCCAGTACTCTTGCCTAGAAAATTCCATGGATGGAGGAGCCTGGTGGGCTACAGCCCATGGGGTCGTAAAGAGTCGGACACGACTGAGCGACTTCACTCACTTACTTAAACTAAGAGCTGGGGTATTCTCATCAATTCTCACACGAAATCGCTAGCAGGAATAAAGCGGCAACTCTGGTGAGACCAGATCAGCATGTTAGACTCAAGAGTTGCCGCTGCTCCTGAAGCCGGCTTCCTTCCCGGGGGCTGGTAGGATGGCTTGTGGATTCCAGGCTGGAGAGCTGGTGCTTCCGGGTGTTTGTAAAGCCCTCCCTTGCCAGCTGTCCAGTGTCCGGGGGACAGACCGGCAGCTACCTGGCTGTCTGGACAGCTGGATGCCAGCAGGCTCTCTGAGGCCAGATGCTGTGTCCTCCTGAGAAAATCCTCAGGGAGGAGGCAGGCAGGACAGGCCACCCTCACGAGCAGCCCGAGGCAACAGGGGAGCGGGCCCTCCAAACCATGCTCTCGGCTCACAGGTCCAGCCGGCCTCCCCTGGGGAGTGGTCTGGAGTCTGACGGAGGCCTGCCAGTGTGTTTTCCCTTTTTCTCACTGTCGCCCAGTAACTAGCTTCTAGACTAAAGCACAGGCTTACAGGAATACGGCGACTTCGCGCATCTTCTTTGGAATAGTGTTCACAGTCCTGGAAATTTGCAGCTTCAATGTTGCAGTATGTGTGACTTTATTAATAAATGAATGCCAGACTGTGACGTGCATCCCAGTGAGTGAGGACATGTGAGTGCTGGTGGTTGCATGAGGCTCAGCCCTCTCGGGTTCGTCTTGAGTTCGGGGGGCCTCCTGCCCCCAGCCAGAGGGGCGCTGCCATCACCACCCTCGGAGAGCACAGCAAACACCTTTTAAGAAATGTCACTAGGCTCCGTTTCTGGGGAACGCTGGCTCTGGGGGACGGGCGCAGGCTCTGGGCCGCGCTGAGCGAGCTGGCCTGGGAGCCGGGGAACCCTGTGGCGGCCCCAAGCTGCAGCCCCTGGGGAGGGCAGTGAACAGCCCCTGCCCCCGGGAGGTGCCCTCGCCTTTGCGCAGCGATGCTCAAAGCACCCAGGGCCTGAGAGACCAGCCTCTTGCCCTGGCCAGCCCTGCCCAAAGCACGGCCGCCGAGCAGCCCAGCGGCCTCCCGAGTTGGGGACTAGACGCACGGACACAGAGGGCGCCTGAGAGGCGCTGGCTCCCAGGCCGACGGGAGGCCAGCCGTGGCCCCGGGACGCTGCTGGAAGGGCTGAGGGCCTGTGGCTGTCTCTGCTGCCCTGTGTTTTGCTGGATTAATGGAAACTGCTTTGTTTGCAGGGTTCACTGTCAGCCCCAAACCAGGCCACTTCTCCAGGTGGAACCGTAGTGTAGTGACCCCACACCTGCTCGGACACCCTCGCCCCGGCCGCGTCTCCAGGGAGCAGCCACAGCGCAGCGCCGCCGCGCGGGACCTTCAGCAGCGCTGCGTGGAGGGCAGGCCGCGAGGAGGGCTCAGCAGGGGCGCGGCGCCGCGCACCCCAACAAGTTGTTTCTGGTTTTAAACCGTTCTTTTGGGGTTGCAGTAAAAAATGAGAAATGAGGTTTTCTTGCCTTTTACTCTTAAAATTCAATGTAATTAAAATGTTATTTATATATATATAGTTATACATATATACATAGTGTAAAATAAAAATGTTTCTTGGACAAGAAACCCCTTAAATCCAACTGTTTATAAATAGTACTTCCCTCCTTCTGCACTATTTTTAATACTTTAGGTGGTCAGGAGACAACCTGGAATGCACTCATGAAAGTTGCTAAAGTTATCTCTTGTAATTCAGGAAGACAAATGCTGCAATCATAGATTTTTAAAAATTGTTTGCACTTAAAATAGCTTAATGCTGTTAAAAAGTTATTTTGAATATGGGTGTAGTGGACTGCCAAGGTGTGGCACAAACATGCCCTTTTTAATCTGTTAACATTTATTTTAATACTCTCGTTCCAATGCAGTCAGCTCTGTATTATATATATAAATAATGTTAAGTCTGCAGTTGCGGAAAGGGTCACTTCAAGTAATTTTCATCATTTAAGAGTGACATTTCTAATTCACACAAAGTTAATATTAAAGCTATCTTGAATATACCACTCGTCTGTCTTCTGTTAAACTGGCTCTGGCTTCTCTGTGTTTTTGTGGTTGAGGTGCTCAGGCAACATCCCTCGAGGCCCTCCAGCCGTCGAGATCGGTTTCAGGCAGCTCTTGAACCCGCGGCTCATCTGGGGAGATCGCTGCTTCTCTGGCCACTTCTTGCCACGTCCCCATCTTCAGCTGTGGTGGGCCGTGGCACGTGGGTGCCAACTCTGGTTTCAGCGAACCATTTTCTCCTTACAGCTTAAAGCCTATGAGCCCACCTTCTGTCGCTGAGAGATCTCACCCGCAACTCTCTCTACAGTTGTGTGTGAAAATGCTTTGTTACCCATGCAGTGAAAAGGCTAATAAGATGACCTGGGACTTTGATTTGGTTGGAACCAGCTGGTGGGCAGAGGTCAGGTCCACACCTGCATGCAGACTCTCCAGGTGACTAGACTGGTAACAGTGTGCAGCCGCCAAGCCAAGACTCTCTCGTCAAATCATACACAGTTGAGCCCTCTGAAGGCCTTTATTCAGTCAGGCCCTAAACCATGGTGCCTAAAACACATTTCTCAGACACCCCCAGTAAACCAGGGCCACGTCTGAGTGACTTTAGGCTAGAAGAGATGCGAACACACTCCACTCCCTCCCCTGCCATCATCTGTGTGAGTGTACCCATAGGATCATGCTGCTGGTGGCAGGAAAACTCAGCGCGGGTCCTGCTCCCTTCCCGAGAGGAGAGGAGGGAAGGTCGGGAGCCAGCTCTCCACTGCCGCCTTGCCGCACAGCCAGTCGAGTCTATGTGGACAGAGCCCACCGGCGCTCGGGCAGCAGGGCAGGTGGCTGCCTGTGCCCCAGAGGCCTGGCCAGTGCCAGCCCACGGGGCGCAGAGCCCTGGAAGGTGGGGAGCCCCTGGGGCAGCAGGACTGTACTCCTCAAACCCGGGAGAGCAGGCCCACCCGCTGACACCGAAAGGGAAGCCCCGGGGCCCAGGGACCACGTGGCCCCGGCCAGAAGCCCAGCCCAGCGCCACGCTAGGGGACAGGCGCAGAGTCACTGCACGGAGCCCTTCACGTCTCTGTATTTAAAGTGGGTCACGACGTCCCTGAACCGCCCTCAGAGCTGCCCTCGCTTGGAGCTGGCTCTGAGCAGGCCCCATCCCCGGCTGCTCCCTCATCTGCTGAGCCCTTGGAGCCCCCGGCTCCCGCCCCAACCCCAGACGTGGACCCCGGGCCCTCTGCCGTTCTCCGCCCAACGCCACTCTCACACAGGAGGGCCCTGGAGCCCCCTGCTCCAGGGCTCTGTGAAAGGCCAGCCCCCTGCCCCCCTGCCCCAGCCCCACTGTCCGTCCCTCCCACCCACCCCCCACTTTCCACGGCCGCCGCTGCTCTGCCCTGGCCCCCACCAGGGGAAACAGGTGTCTTCTGTCCCCACTTACTGCCGGCACCCCAGAAACGAAGCCGGGTGCCCGCCCCCTGGGACATCAAAGCAGTGCCCTCTACCCAGGGAGGAGGCTGGGCCCTGTGAGCTGGGCCGGCAGCCTGCCCCTCGCCTACCGCCACGCCAGGCCCCAGGGCCGCATGCTGGCCTGGGCGCCGCCCTCAGGAGGCGATCAGGTGAGCCGAGGGCTGCGCCCAAGTCTCCCCAGCAGAGCCAGTGCCCCTGACGCCACAGCAGTCAGGATAAAGGCCGGTCAGGACATGCGTTCAACTCGGCAAAGAGGAGGATCCAACACCGTGAGGACAGCTCCCTCTTTAATAAAATCAGGGGTCTCCGGTGGTATAATCCAGAAGCTGAACTGTGCTAAACACTAGCACTGATGGGCCACAGGCACGCAGGGCCTGCGGTGAAGCCAGCCCAAACAACACATCACAACAGTATACTCTCTCTCTTTTGATTCATATAAAAATTACAGAATATCCCTGCCCCAAACCCTTACACTACAGAAATGAAATAAAACCCTAGAAGGAGATGGTTTTACAGATGTATTAGATTGGAACACACAGTAAAGCCGCTCTCTGGAGATGGCTGTCCCGGCCGGCAGCTCCAGGCCAAGGCCATGGTGTGGGTCTGTGGGCGGCACTCCCGGGACAGGATGCCCGGCCCTGGGAGCCCCTGCCCACTCGCCGGCGCAGCGGCGGGGAGCCAGCCCGAGCAGGGTGCCGCGGCGCTCAGTAGCCCCCACCTCTGCGCTCTATCGTGGGCAGGCGATACTGTCTCAGGCTGGGCTTGATGTCCTTCTGCGTGTCTGTCTGTCAGAGAGAGGGACAGACGCTCAGTGGGGGCCAGGGTGGGTGGGAGCACAGGCCAGGGGGCTGTGGGACGCCCACCTTCGGGGCCGCACCGATGCGCTTCAGGGGTCTCAGGAGCGGCACCTTCGGGAGGAACACTGACGGCAGGGCCGGGCTGGAGTAGGAGGCCAGCTTGGCCGCTCCGGACAGCTTCAGCCTGGGCAGCTCCATCAGGCAGCCTGGCCCCGGACGCCGCGGGTGGTTCTCCTCTGGCCTCGGGGGCTGTTTCTAGAAACAGGAGGCGGCCAGATGAGCGCAGGATGCCAAGCCCCTTGCGGGAATTAGGCAGGGCAACGGAGGCGTCCTTACTGCTCCTGCCTCGCACAATTCTGGACCGTGAGGTGTGACCACACGGTGACTGGACAACACACACCGTGTCCCAGGCATAAACTTGGGGAACCGCCCCCAGGCCAGGCCTGCACCGACGGCGGTGGGGGAGGGTGCGGTCTCGCTTCCCGCTCTGACCCCTGGGGTTGGCCACGCAGCCTGCAGCCTGCTTTCGTGTGGCCAGTGAGCTAATGGGTTTCACAGCTTTTAACAGCTGAAGAAAATTTCACGACATGCGAAAACTGTATGAGGTTTCAGCACAGTCGCCTCCTGGAGAAGCACACGGGCCAGACACGGGGTCTCGCTCTCTGGAAGGCAGGCTGGCCGCAGGGACCCCTGAGTCCTCGGCCCCCGGCAGATGGACCCTCAATAAACAGTGGCCGGGCAGTCACCACGGAGCTCAGTGCCTGCCCACAGCTGTGAAGAGGGCTCGGGGCCTGAAGGGAAAGCTGAGGCTCTCACAAGGAGAAGCCACAGCTGCTAAAAGCGTGTGCAGCAGCCGCCAGTGGCCCGCTGCTCCTGCAGGGCTCAGCGGCCAAGGGGTCACCTGGCCAGGGGTGGCTTCCCTGCGCCCCCAGCTAGGGTGGTCTGAGGGATACGACAAGGTGACCGGCGCTGGGTCTGGGTGCAGCCTGGCCCTGGGGGTGGGAGGACCCGCCCAGTGAGGCTGTGGAAGGAGCTGGTGGGCAGCAAAGGTGGGGGCCATGGGAGCCGGTGCCCACCCCCGGTGTGTGCAGACGCTGTCTGGCTTGGTGGCAGGTCGCTGACGGCCCCTCTGGGCAGGTAGGGGCCCTGCAGGCCGTCTACCTGGGGAGACACGGGGGTGCCTGTGGCCGTCGGCTCCCCCAATCACACAGTACCTGCTTCCGGCCCTCCTGCGCCGTCTGCCAGGTGCTGCTGAGCTCTGGGGCCGTGGGGCACTCGGGGAAGGGAGCGGGGGCCTTCCACCTGGCCCTCACCAGCGCCTGCTTCTCGGCCGCCCTGCAGGGAGCACAGAAGGGCTCCTCTCTTGAAAACCCACCGTGGCGTCCACCGCCTCCACTCCCCTGCCTCGCTCACGCGCATCTCACCCACTGACTGCCGGGGAGCTCACCCCTTCTTTGCATCAGCCTGATAGCCTCTGGGCTCCGGGCTCCCAGACTCGAGGCAGGAGGGGACAGAGGGGGTGGTCAGGTGCCCCAGCGCAGGCATTCCCCACGTCAGGCACCACCCACCTCACTCTGGAACGTCACAGCGAGCGGGCTCACCCCACTAGACTGTTCTGCTCTGACTGCCTGGGCTCAACATTGGAGCCTTGACCTTGACTGGAAGGCGGCCTCAGGCCCTCTTTCTCCTGATGCCACTAGCCTCCTTTTGGAAAAAGTCCCAAACAGGAGTGAGGGTGGGTTCCCAGACGTATGGGCACCGTTCCCGGGACCACCTACCCCTCCGCGCGTCCCCCGGCCCCTCCATGCTCGCCCCCTGGCCCCTCCACGCACCCCCCCGGCCCCTCCGTGCGCGCCCCCAGCCCCTCTGCGTGGCCCCCCACCCCTCTGCGTCCCCCTTGGCCGCAGCACCCACCTCTGCTCCTGGAAGTAAGGGGTGCCGCAGGGCCTGGTGGGCAGTGATTCTCTCGTCGGGATCATAGGCCACCATGGCGTGCAGGAGGGAGAGGCATTGCGGGGGACAGACTGGTGGTCAGTAGAGGTATCCCTGATCCCTTTTTAAAAGGAAAATCAAAACTCATAGCTCTCGACCTGCATTAAAAGCCCAATGATAATAAACGGTCACGCCGCCGTTTGGAGCACGTGGCCGGTCCAGCGTCAAGACTGCACAGGGACCTGCGCAGAAGGGAACAGCTCCCGATCTAACAGTGGGCCGGGGAGGCACAGAGGCGTCCAGAGTCCGCGCAGAGAAGCGCTCAGGGAGCCGCAGCCCTGGGCTCTGTTGCCACCGTGTGCCCTGGGCAGTGCCGGCCCCCGGAGAGGGGAGGTCTCTGCACTGCCACTGGTTTTCCTGTGAACCGAAAACTGCTCCACGACATTAAATCTGTTTTTAAAACGGGTGTGTGTGTGTGTGAAATCTCATGCTCTAGAGGTAAGAAAACTTTTCCTTGAAAAGACTAATAGTACATTCCCACCAGAGAAGAAGGAAATAAAATTTTAAAAAGAAGAAGACTCCAACAGTTGTCCTCTCCCTACCTTCCTAGGGCCTGGGAGCTGCTGGGTGCTGCCCGCCCTCACGTCACCAGGGACCCCCAAGAGCCTGGCTCCCCCAAGTCCCCGCCCAGGGGTCAGTGTGGCAGGGCGCTGGGCGGAGCTGCCCCGGGCCAGGCATGCGGCCTGTGCTAGGAGCCGTCCTCACCGGAGGCTCCGAGGTCCGAGTGAACCCCCGGGGATGCCTCCGGACTGCCCAGCGGAGCGGGCTGTGCTAAGGCCGCGGGGAACAGCAGCAGGGCGAGCCCTGGGGCGGGGGCTGGCGCCTGCACTCACTGCTTGAACTTGGTGAGGGTCTTCTCAGCAGGCGTGCCCATGATGTCGTGGATCCTGGAGATCTGGTCCAGCTCGTTGGCTCCAGGGAAGAGCGGCTGCAGGCTGGGCGGGATCAAGGCTGCCGTCAGGGCCCCAACCCTCCCGGCGGCAGAGGGACCTCCAGCACGCGCCCCTGCCCCGGGCCTTCCTCCTCTACCGTCCCCATGTCGGGGTCCTTCTAAGGCGCAGAGCCCACTCCTGAACCTGCACAGACGGGTCTCCACCAACTGCGAGAGGAAACCCCCAGCGACTCTCGCCGCAGGGGGAGCGCTGTCAACAGCAGTTCGGGCTAGACTGCGTGGACAAACGAGGTCCACGGAGCGTTTCGGTTTCAGAGCCTTCATAGATTTGGGACCCGTGGATCAAAGGGCTCTGGCGCCTCTCACCTCCCTCCAAACGGGCTCAGGAGACTTCGTGCTGTGCTTAGTCCCACAGTAGTGTCCGACTTTCCACGACCCCCGTGGACTGTAGCCCACCAGGCTCCTCTGTCCAGGGGATTCTCCAGGCAAGAACACTGGAGTGGGTTGCCATGCCCTCCTCCAGGGGAACTTCCTGATCTGAGGGCTGAACCCAGGTCTCCCACATTGCAGGCAGATTCTTTACCACCTGAGCCTCCAGGGAACCCAAGGGACTTAAGTACATGAGAAGAAAACCGCCTGTTGTAACTTTAACATCAGTGAAACCACAAGTCTCCTTTCCAAAAATAACAGTTATCAACAGGGAAGATCTAGAGAGTCAGAAGCTGTGCCCGGAAGGGCCTGTGCATTTATCAAGGGGTCAGCGGAGCAGGTGGCCGTGGACGCCCTGGGAGGCTGCTTTCCTGGGTACTGTTCTGACCAGTGTCACTCTGACGGAAATCACCCCTCCCATGCCCTGGCCCCGTCCTTCCTGAACCACTGGAGAAGGAGGGTGCGCCCCCTCCTCCTTGCCCAGCCTCTGCTGTGGCCTTGCTCTGCCCAGCGGTGGTGGAGCCGAGGCTGGGGTTGGGGCAGCACGCCCAGGGTTGGAGCACTCTAGACTCCAGCTCCTCTTCACCCCGGGGCCTGAGCGCCCACGGGAATGACTGACCTCCGAGGGGCAGACTAGGGGGCATGGCTCCCGCTCCCCGTGGCAGGCCCCACGCGGCGCAGGAGGCACGCCCTGGCTCCATTCCTCCGCAGGCTTCGCCAGTTCTCCCGCTGATGAGGCCACAAGGAGAGCCCCGGCGGCCGGTGGGAGAGAAATAACTGCCAGTGTTCCGCCCTCCACGCTGGGCAAGCAGGGAGAGCGTTCCGGCCGCTTCCTGTCAGGTTCAAGAGCAGCCACGACACCAGGAGGGCTGCTCCAGGGGGCACAGGAGAGGGCGCAGGGGGCGCCTGGCGGGAAGCCACTGGGTGCTCCCGGGCCCCGCGCACCTGGCCATCTCGTAGAGCACGCAGCCCGCACTCCACAGGTCCATCTTGAAGCCATAGAAGCCATCGGTGAGGAGGCACTCAGGGGCCCGGTACCAGCGGGTGGAGATGTACTCGGTGTGCGGCTGCTTCGAGTAGACGCTCCGGCACGACCCGAAGTCCCCGAGCTTCAGGACATCCCGCTGCGAGCGGGGAGACACGGGGACAAAGAACGTCTCACCAAGCAGCGACCATCATGCGGGCCACTCCAGGTGTTGGCGTGCTAACACAAGGACGCCTGGCATCTAAACGAGCTTGTAGACCATAAAGTGCTGGCTTTGTAAGCATCTGAAGATGCCTCTAACCCAGGAGGAAGTGGGGTCTCTTTCCAGTGGATCGCATTTACAAATGTTCTGGCTGTGTTTTATAGACATTTCAAAATGTCTGCAAATTGTCTATGGGCTGTGCAAATGTTTAAGTCACAGTGTAAGTCTACAGATGAATTCTACACCCTGGTCATATCCCCCATTATGCCTCAAACAGGTTTCAAGGTGTTTCGTCCATCTTCTTTATCTCTCATACTCAAGTCGTAAAATGCATGCTGTCAAGCCTCTTGCAGGCACCTGCAGCCAGCCCACGTTAAACAGCACTTCTCTCGGCCACATGATGAAGAAACCTACACTGACTGCCTCGTGCCTCTGTTCCCATTCCCGATACAGTCAACAAAAATTAAGGCACATAAAAAGGCAAGAAAAAAACAGTCTGAAGAGGCAAAGCATGCATCAAAACCAGACTCAGATATGGCACAGGTTTTAGGATTTTAGAATCACCAGACAGGAAATTAAAAAAAAAAAACAACTATGATTAATTTAAGGGTTCCGAGGGAAAAAGAAGACAGAATGCAAGTTCAGGTGGGAAACATAAGAAGAGAGATGGAAACCTAAGAAAAATCAAAATAAAACATCAGAAATAAAAAACACTGGAACAAAAATTTTCAGTGACTTTGATAGGTTCATCAATAGACTAAACAGCCAAGAAAGAGTCAGTGAGTTTGAAGACATGCCAAAGAAAACTTCCCAAACTGAGATGCAAAGCAATAGAACATCAAATACAGAACCCAACACCCAGGAAGTGTGGGACAATTTCAAAAGCTGTGGCACACACACATTACAATGTGGACAAATCTCAGAAAAATGACGCTGAGTGAGAGAAGTCAGATCACAGAGGGGTATATGCCATGTACTTCCATTTATAGAACATTCTAGAAGACATGCACTAATTCTGTTATGACAGAAAGTCAGCTTGTCTTTCCTGGGGACAAGGGACAGGAAGGCAAAGGCTATCAAAGGCAAGAGGAAGCTTTTGGGGGCAGTGGCTTTGGCGACTGGGACGATGGTTTCATGGGTATATACAAATGCCCAAACCCAACAAATTGTACACTTAAGACGTGTACAGTTTAAGGGCTTCTGAGTGAGACAGATCTGAGCTCAAATCCTGCCTCTTCCCCTCATATAGTTACAGCGTTTAGAATAACTTATCAATAAATGGAGTTTACACACAGTGTATAAGAAGGGTGCCTTTCTCCAGACATAGTTATGTTGATGGCATTTATTAACGATTTTTTTCCCCCAAACTGGAAGGGAAAAAACAAACAAACAAACATGACATCCACTGGGATTGAAAGCATATCCAGTGAAAAGTTTCTATATTCTGTCTTCATTCTGAAATCAATTTTTCATATAAAAGTTCTTACCTTCACTAATATATTTTCTGGTTTTACATCTCTGTGAAATATTCCATTTCTGCATTCAACAGGAAAAGGACAGAATTAATCACACCTCACTCAGATTCCTTTCACAGTGCGTTTTCTAGTGAATGGTAGCACATTTCATTAATCTGAAAACCTCGCGTCTCCACGCGCATACCTGTGCATGTGGTCCAGGGACTTGCACAGCTGGTACATATAGTGTGTAATTTTTTTCTCTGATAACGGGTATCTTCTTCCTGTGCAACCAAGGAAACAGCCAAATATGGTTACCAATATCCCCGTTTTTGAAATAAAACAAAACTCATTTTTAATAACGTGGAAGAATTTCTTATTTTCTCAGTAAAAAACAGAATGGAATAGTTTTAGGAAATATGCAGTCCATCTACAAAATATGCCATGTAGAATTCTACATACTGACATGATTTCATTCAGCACTGCCCGGCCCCAGGCCTTCTCTGCAGTGAGAAGGGGCACTCGGTCTGGGGGCCTCCGCGCAGCCTCAGGCAGGCCTGCAGGGCACACTCCTCCACAGTGCGACTCGAGATGGCAGGCCACGACTGTGCACGCGCGCTCAGTCGTGTCCCACTCTTTTTCGACCCCATAGGCTGCAGCCCGCCAGCTCCTCTGTCTGGTATTTACCAAGCAAGAATACTGCAGTGGGTTGCCATTTCCTGCTTCAGGAGATCTTCCTGACCCAGGGATTGAACCTGCATCTCCTGTGTCTCCCTGCACTGGCAGGCGGGTTCTTTACCACTGAGCCAAGCTGGGAAGCCTGAGATGGCAGGAGTCAGCTGCAAATCCAGCATTTTCCCCAGCTTCCTATCTAGATGGAGATTTCCATCTGCATTTCCATCTTTAAGGGAATAGATCTCAGGTTCTTTGTTTTTCTGCTGCACTTCCCGGCATGTGGGATCTTAAGTTTCCTGACCAGGGATGGAGCCTGCACCCCTCACAGTGGAAGCGCGACGTCTTAACCACTGGTCCACCAGGGAAGTCCCAAAGTACGTCCTCTTAATTGAAGACAACCAATGACTGAATTTCACAGCTCACACGCTCCTTTCACAAAAGGGAGCAGTCACTGGTACAGCTGACCACGCCCTGCAGCTCACCGGGCACCCATCCACACAGCCTGCAACCCATACCCTCCTCACTCCTGCACTGCTCATGATGGTCCAGAACCCCGCACACCACACGCCAGCACCACAGAGTGCTGCGGGCCATGGGGTCCCACTTGGGACTCGACTTAGAGTTGGACTCGACTTAGCGGCTGAACGGCGACCAGCAGTGCAGACACCTGCGTTCCTGAAGACGCCATATTTGACTTGATTTTCATCTCAGGGACCTGTGTTTCTAGGTCGTCAGGCTTTAAATATGAGAAACACACACTCACCTAACAATTCAGAGAGCCAACACAAGCACATGGCCCACTTGACATTTTTGGTCCTAAGTTTGCAATTTCTGTTGAAAAATTAAAGTTTTCTTTTTCTCGCATGACAAGAATGTTTATGTTAATCATAGAAAGTAACAATTTACAAAATGTCTAGTGGAGTGAGCTTTTCCATGTCATCTTTTATTCTCTTTCACATCAGTTTTCCACAATTTAAAAGAATTAAAACTAAGACTGTCGCCTTCCCACAGCTTGAGGAATTCTGAGCTTCCATCGACTATCCGCACAAAGGTGAGGAGCAAGCAAAGCTTCCCCGCCACCCATGAGGCTGGCTGAAGCGCTGTGAAGTTCGGTCCCCTCTGTCTCGCTGCCACGGATGAGGCGGGCTCCCCAGACCCCGGGGGCAGACTCTCCCCCGGCTCAGAGCTCTCAGGACGCGGGCCCCCAGCCCCCCGGGACTGGTGAAGACAGAGACTGCTCCCCATCCTCGCCCGGCACGTCCAGTTCAGCAGGTCTGCGGTGGGGCCCTGAAAGCTGCCTTTCCAGCAAGTGCCCAGAACCAGCTGCGGGGCCTGGCTGCGCGCCTCGGGAACCACGTCCCATGCCTGCTCTCACTGCCGGGACGCCCCCGCCCCATCCCCTTCTCCCACTTCCGGCTCTGTTCCTAGAAGCACCCTTCCCAGCCACAGCCACAGCCACATCCTAGTTACAGCATAAAGCTGTCCTCACATTCATCGGAACCTGAACCCAGGGAAGGTGGCCTCTTTCAGGAAAAAGTCTACTGCATCCAATCTTCATAATCGCCTAGGGATCTTTCTTCAAGCAGATTTCAAGGCCCAGGTCTAGACTGAGGGAATCACTAGGGATCTTTCTTTAAGCAGATTCCAAGGCCTAGGACTAGACTGAGGGAATCACTAGGGATCTTTCTTTAAGCAGATTCCAAGGCCCAGGCCTAGACTGAGGGAATCACCAGGGATCTTTCTTCATGCAGATTCCAAGGCCCAGGCCTAGACTGAGGGAATCACCAGGGATCTTTCTTCAAGCAGATTTCAAGGCCCAGGCCTAGACTGAGGGAATCACCAGGGATCTTTCTTTAAGCAGATTCCAAGGCCCAGGCCTAGACTGAGGGAATCACTAGAGATCTTTCTTTAAGCAGATTCCAAGGCCCAGGCCTAGACTGAGGGAATCACCAGGGATCTTTCTTCAAGCAGATTCCAAGGCCCAGGCCTAGACCGAGGGAATCACCAGGAGACGGGGGGCCAGGAGTCTGACCTTTCACTGCTCTCTGACCCCAGTGCAGGGCTCTCTCCCTTCCTCCCGGGCCAGCTCCCTCTACCCATCTGTAGCCTAGGGGGTGACTCCCTCCCATCTCTCCGTGGGAATCCCTGTCTGCACACGAGGATCCCAGGGGAACAAGGGGCCCGCCTGACCCACGGGCACCACTGGTCTGAGCAGTCAGAGAGTCCACACCCTCGACGAGGATGGACTGTCGACTTTAAAAAGTATTTCCCCCAAAACAAGATCCTAACTTTCCGGGCGCAAGATGGTATCTGGTTCCCACCAGATTCTCGCTTACAGACACCTTGAAGCAGACGAAACACTGTCAGTGAAGCGCCCTGAAGCTCCTTGTGCGGCCCCTCACTGAAGCCAGCAGACCGCAGCCACTGGGCCAAATTCTTCCAAGATGAATTTTTACCAAATATTCCCATTAAGAAGGCACTTTATGAATGTCACATATAACACCAGCAATGTAAAAGATCAACAGTGAACACGGTGATTAGCTGTGGCCTCCAGTGTAGCCCGCGCTGAACCAGGAAATCTAGCACACACGCCCCTCCCACAAGAGGCCCCATCCCCAGGCTGTGGCTGGCTCTCCTGGTCAGGTTCCGAGGTGCCTGCCGGCCCACAGTCT
This sequence comes from Nanger dama, assembly GCA_917880005.1. Classification (NCBI taxonomy): domain Eukaryota; kingdom Metazoa; phylum Chordata; class Mammalia; order Artiodactyla; family Bovidae; genus Nanger; species Nanger dama. Next base: position 3,084,911 of record CAKJTW010000063.1, on the reverse strand, counting down.
AGGCCTGGGCCCAGAGGCTAGGCCCTGAGGCAGCGAGTGAGCAAGTGTCTGCCATCAGTGGTTTCCAAGAGAGAGCCCTGCAGGACAGCACGTGGTTCTCAGAGAAGCTGGAGTCCCGACTGGCAGAGCGAAGCAGGCGGGCTGTCAGACTCAGCATGGAGCCGTGACATCACTAGCACCCCTCCCGCAATGAGACCGCGTTCAAGGAGGGGCCCCCAGCTCTGCTCTCTGCCTTCTGCTCTGTTTCTTGTTCATCTTTTGGCCATACAATGCGTGAGTCTGAGTGAACTCTGGGAGTTGGTGATGGACAGGGAGGCTGGCATGCTGCGATTCATGGGGTGGCACAGTCAGACACGACTGAGCGACTGAACTGAACTGAATCGATGATAACAGACATAAAGTAACACTGTGATCACCTCATGCGAAGAGCTGAACTGAACTGATGCGCCATGTGGGATCTCAGTTCCCTGCACAGGGATGGAACGCACACCCCCGGCACTGACGCACAGAGTCTTACCCCCGGACAGCCAGGGGAGTCCCCCAGCTCTGCTCTCTGAAGCTGGCTCATCTCAGGCAAGTGCTCTGACTTCTTGGAAGCTCTTTTCCTCATCTCTGGAGTGGAGCTGAGCTCCCAGCATGGGGACGAGCCGGTGCAGGCAGCCAGAGCTGGCACGCATCAGCTGGGCGCAGCGTGCTGATGGTGGTGGTGGTGATGACAGGTGCCCACGCTGATTAAAGACCACGCCAGCCGGGCACTGCTCCACACACCCCTACACCTGTCATTTACTCCTCAGAGCCACCCCGAGAGCCAGACACCCTGATTACCCCATGAGGTGCACACGGGCGCTGTGCGTGCTCTGGCCTGGAGTGCAATCGGGGACACCCATGCTCCATCAACATAGAACCGGAGGGCACCTCCCAGAAGCACCAGCACTGACCTAACAGGATGGTGCCATCGGCTTCAGAAAATTCCAGCGAAAATAATGCTACTCACTCACACCCTCAACGGCACAGATGAACAATGTGAGGAAGACGGCTCAGTGACCGTGCCACATCAGAATGTTTCAAGGAAGAGTTAGAGACGCTGTAATGGGTTTATGTCATGTCTATTTCCTTTTTCTATATGCACAAAAGTGACGTGGGTGGAAACTGTCTCAATAGTTCTGAACCAGGTCCGCTAATAAGGACAGAACTAAAATTGCTATGTGTCAGAGCAGCAGCGGCAATACTTTTTCTTCCTTTTTGTTGGTACATAAAGAATACTGCATCTTACAGCTCAGTGGCTCAGATTTGATCATATATAAAAATAAACTGAATTTATCTGACACAGTAATTAATCTGTCATGCAAAATTGTTACGCTGCATAATGACTGGCACATGAACTCTGATTTCAGAGTTGCCTTAGCACTGAGGAAATACAATCATCTTTGGGTGTCTGCAGGGTACTGGTTCCAGGAGCTCCTCAGGTACCACGATCCGCGGATGCGCAAGCCCCTTGTAAAATGCTCCACAGCTCAGACACACTGCCTAAGCTCCTCAGGCAAACAAACTGTAATGCTAGGCTTACAGTCGAACAAAGCTTGGCCTGCTTTTTTGTACCTGGCCCAGAGTCATGGGTTGGTTTCAGGATGCCTGGTCCCCTCATAGGCTCTAAATGGTATAACCCTAAGGTGACAAGACGAGCCCCTGGACCTGGAACAGCCTGCGCTCCAGAAGGCAGCCCCTGTGCTGCCGGGGGAGAGTCTCGGGGTCTGGGTGGCCAAGTCTGTTGAGGAGGACAGGCAGGGCCACAGCAGGAGACCACGTGGCCCGAAAGTGGTCGATGGTGGCCTTGGCCGCCAAGCCTTCCCGGTCCACTCAGGGCTGTCCAGAGGGCCGTGCAGGGGGGCAAGAGCAGGCGCTGCCCGAGTCCCGACCCCAGACCATCACAGACGAGGCCCACGGCCGTGGGCGGGTCCCTCGTCTCTCCATGCCTCCCATTCACCATCCCGAACATGCCATAGTGACAGAGTCTGCCTCACAGGCTCTCGGGGTGAAATAAGCTGACTCCTCTCAAGAGGCAGGGGCAGCGCCCGGGCCTGTGGTGAGCACTCACGGCCGTCGGCCATCAGCCATCACGGTCATTGCCGCCCAGTCGGCGCCCCCGAGCTCCCAGGTCTCTGTCCGCGGGTCCCGCATCCGAGGTTTCTGAGGTTGGCTGAATCCCTGAGTCGTTTCATATTCGAGGGGCTTGAGCACCCATGGATTTTGGTACCTGCGGGGCACCTGGACCCAGTACCCTGCAGACACGAAGGGGTGACCGATTTCCTCAATGCTAAGGCAGCTCTGAAATCAGGGTTCACGTGCCAACAGCGAGTGTCTGACAATCACCGTCAACTGTTTTCCCCATGTTTTAACATCTCTGACACTTAGAGGCCCCTTAGCACCAGCAGCACCCGATCCCACGCTCGGCGCACAGCACCTGGCCTGTGAAGCCACTCGGCACCCATGGGATGGGCCAGCGCTGCTGAGCCTGAATGCAACAGTCTGCTTTCTGCAGGCTCTGTGGACAGACTGAGCCTGAATGCAACAGTCTGCTTTCTGCAGGCTCTGTGGACAGACTGAACCTGAACGCAACACTCTGCTTTCTGCAGGCTCTGTGGACAGACTGAGCCTGAATACAACAGTCTGCTTTCTGCAGGCTCTGTGGACAGACACTGAAAGAGACAGATTCACTGCCTCCAATTACACAACTCCCCCACTACCGGAAATTAAAATATTGATTTCTAAACAAAGTTTTCTCCAATCTAAACACATAGAAACTTGCCAGAAATTATCCCCTCCCCTCAAGTTTTAAATTATCACATTCTAACAATCATAATTCTAACATAAGATATGTATCTTATACCATTGTTATTATACTAAAAGGAAGTGATTCTCTAGGTTCATTAAGAACAAAATGTTGGCTTACTGGTAAAAAGATCATTGCAAATTACAGTAAAATTTAGCGGTTGTTTCTCTCGGTTGCACTGATACCCTGTCCTGATACACTGTTTAAATATGTATTACACAGAGACTATCAGAGTGAAGAATCTAAGTCAGTTAGTGTATTGGAAAGTTAATCATAGAGTAACACCTTATTTATCCAAGTTGTCTGGAATAAGACCTCAAGTGAAATTTCCAGGTAAGTGAGCTTTACTCCTCAGATATAAAACTCTTTTCTGTTTGGAGGTATTTTACATGGGAATCTTTTAAAAACATCTCACCTGCTTTCCCGTCAGCATATCCTACAGTGACATGGTTACCACAATCCAGTGCGTGACTGTGTTCCTTCTAACCTGTCCCGGGGACCCCGCAGCTCACAGCTGTTTTCCCGGGCCGCTCTTGGTTTGGTTTCTGTTTTCAGTCTCCTCCCCATTACTGGATTGTCACCTGTCACTTTCTGTCTGTGAAGTTCTAGAAGCTCCTTGTAAGAGCTCTTATGTTTTAATAGGTTTTAGACCAAGAAACCAGATGACTAAGTTTGTTTTAAATTGCACTTAAAGCAAGACACCTGAGTGAGGGGCTTGTCTATGAATAAAATACACAAGGTTTGTAACTTAAAAAGAAACACCATATATTCCCAGATACAAGGCAATCTCCTACTTTCCTCAAAAAGATGTAAAAGCTTCTGGATCCAAAAGTTTTATACCAACTTTCACAGATGTTAAACTTGTCTACTCACGCTATTTATTAGTTTACTAAGCCACATATTTTAAATCACATATAAAATATGTTCATTTGACATAATACTTCTTTCCACACTCCTACTTCATAAACATAATTTTATCTGAACTCTTCACATGCACCTTTAACATCATGTTAAAGTTCCCCTTTGTTGCAAGAACAGCTTCTCGATTTAAAAGTTTTCGATAGCACGTCATCTGCCCTTTGGCCTAACCTGCTTGAAGTAACATAGCAGTTTTTAAATCATCTATGATATACTGTCGCTAAAACTCTATTTCAGATATAAAGTCCCTCCTATAACATAAGGTAGTAGTGTTTTTTTTTCATTTGTTCGGTAAGATTAATATGACCCATAAAGTCTAACACCTGCTGTGTGATATTGGCAAGGCTTATTTGTCCTGACACCTAATGCCACGGGGGCGGGGGTAGGGGGCTGGGGTCAGACCCAGGGCTATTTGACCAACCTGGGCCAACCTTCTGCCTCCTGCTCTCTGCTTCCCTCAGGTGGCCTCTGCCGGCCTCCAAAACCAGCCGTAACTGGGGTTGGCTCGGGCCAGCGGCTTCCGCAGACAGAGCTATATTGTTCAAAAGACAGGGATGGATGAGCACTCAGCAGTTCAGGGCGCCGCGTGAGGGTCCTAACCCCAGGAGGAAGGAGAGTCCCTCTCAGGCGGTGATTCGTGGGGGAAGCCTGCCTCATTCCGAAGCCTAGAGTAGAACGCCGAGCCTCGGCAGAGCCCAGAACGGACCCTCGGAGGGCACGAGCCTGTGGGAGGCCTGAGCCGGGGCTCCCGCTGCGCCTCGCTCACCCGCGTCGCCCTGTGTGGCCTCCCTTCCGTCTGCAGCCACACTCTGAGCAGACAAGACTGGCCCGATACCTCCCACACCCAGGTGGCTAGCGGCAGAGAGCCCGCCCACAGGGGCAGGAGACGCCAGAGGCGCGAGTTCAGTCCCCAGGCCGGGAAGCTCCCCTGGAGGAGACGGCCGCCCACTCCAGCACTCGTGCCTGGAGAACCCACGGGCAGAGCAGCCTGGTGGGCTACTGTCCGCTGGGTCACAGAGAGTCGGACACGACTGAGGCGACTTAGCACACACGCACTGTATACTTATATACAACTACTGAACTGTGGCGACTGATGATTTTGAGAATTAAGACAGATATATGGGAACTATAAGCTTTAAAAGATCTTACACGCTGTTTCAAATTATTCTACATACCTCGTATTAGCTCATAAATATTCATGTCCATAAGTTCACATATTAGTGCAAGAGAACCAGATTTTCTGTCACTGAAGAAGAAAGCAGGTTTTTAAAATGGTTTTTCCTTGTATTAATCAGAAAAAAAGCATCAAATATTTAACTCATTTGTAAACACTTCTGATAAACATAAACACTCCCACAGCAAAGGCCAAAGTGTAATGACCAAAACAGCAGAAGTTTTGATTTTCAATCAGTATTTTAGGTAAAAATAATTTTAAATAATAATAAAACGACTTTAGGCAAAAATCTAAAAGCTGGCCGCCCACAATTTTGGGCAAAAAGCATCTTGAGATTATGAAAGTAACTACTGTATCTTCAGACAGAAGAAACAGGATGAGGAGTTTGAGAAGTAAAACAAAGTAGGACTTAATTCTAGCTCTGTGGCTACAAATTCAGCTTTAATTTACCTAAATTACTTCCATGTCACTGAGATATATCATCACAGTGTGGGGAGTGAAATACAAAACCCAGCCAGGGGCCAAAGGAGGAAGATGAAGATGCCTCTCCCCACACCCCCCGCAGTGTCGCCCCGGGCCCCTCAGGGCGCCTCTGGAGCGGCTGGCCGCGCGCTGTCCCTCGGGCTGTCGTGGGCAGAAGCGCTTTGCCCCTGAAGCACTTGGCACAGGCAGGGCCCCGTGCAGGCTGCAGTCTCCGACCCGCGGAACACGTGCCTCAGGGCACGCAGGCCAGGCAGCCACGCGGCCAAGACAAGGCACTGCGTTTTGAGTTTAGAACCGGTCAGCTCTCTGATGAAAACCTCCCCCAGCTCAACGGTCAGACACTGCGGTTTCCCCAGTGGTGGTGCAGGCCAGGCTTCCTGCTAAGGAGCGCCTTCTCGGAGCTTCAGGCCAGATCCCAGTCCCAGTCCCCGGCAGACAAGCCTTTCCAGACGAGCTGCGCTCTGCCTTCTTGATTAGAACAGAAACGAAAATCCCCTGAAATTACGTGGAATACAGTGAGAATGGCTGCATGAAGCCGCACCAAGATGGCAACTGCAGGGGTGACCTAAGCGCAGCCCCAAAAGAGGGCCACAGGCTCCCACGCAGGGGTCCCGAGCCCCGCCGCCGCCGCAGAAGCCCAGCTGAGCTTCAGGGAGGGAGACCGTTCAGATGTTCGCTGCTGCGACACCGAGTCACTGCTACGAAGGCCTTTCCACTTCAGGACTCGGATGCAGACACTGGCCCGAATACGTGTCTGAGCTACAAAGCCAGTTTTTAAAATGTCTACTATGGTTTTCTTTCTTAAAAGAGATCTAACAATTATCATCGAGGTTAGGTAATTTTTAAAGCCCCGATATACTTACAAAACCACTTCATGCAACGTGAGGATGTTCGGGTGTGGGTTCAGGCGTCTCAGTGCTTGTACCTCTACGCAGGTTGTTCACTTGCTCAACACTATTGTGTAGGCAAAAACAGATAACGAGTTTTTAGGTCAACTTTAAAGTCAGGGTTATCAAATCACTGTTTATTATCCATGAGCACAAGTTACAGACTCACAAATAACGCCAAGCAAGTCTATCAGGTTTTATTTCTCCCATCAGCAGCTGAACATACGCATGTCTCATTTCTATATTATCTTACGAAAATCGAGGCTCTTACAACTTTGGACATGCATTCAAACCCCTCCCATCTAAACTCCTGAAAGAATACATTGGTAGTTTCTCTTACAATTAATAAATATAGAAACAGAGACTAAAATTTTCCATTAGTCAGTTTATAGGAACTAGCTGAGCAGTGTAAGCAACATCTCAAAATAAGCATCTCAAGTTCAGACCGGCCTTCTTTCTAATCTTTAATGCAGGCTGTACACGTTTTCACAGTCCTTCATCTGGGGAGAGGCGTTCTTTCAGCAGGCGTGTCTTCCTGAGGCTTTTCTGTATGGGGCTGCTCTGCCTGCCACTGCGTCCACATCACAGATCACAACAACACAATAGAGGCCAACGGCCTGGGGCTGGCTGTGCCAGCCTCCCGACTGACCCTTGCCAGGGCGCTCTCCCCATGGCTGGGCCCGCGGGCCATCCCAGCCGGATGGCTCCATCCACCGGAGACTCCATCTCAGCGGCTCCAAGAGAAACTGATTCTGGAAATATTCTTTCTCTGAACTGGCAAAACTGTTTCATCAACTTCTTTTTTTTCCCTCCTGGCCTTGCCACATGGCTCGTGGGCTTCTTGTTCCCAGACCAAGGATTGAACCTAGGCCCCAAGGTTGAACCGGGTCCTAACCACTGGACAGCCAGGGAATTCCCAACCAACTTTCAACATGTAGAGTAAAGCTCAGCATTTTGTTTGTTTATTCGAAGAGTGGTTATACCCAATAGTATATTGTTACTGCTGTCATAAATCAACATGGGTGGATATGTCCAGTCTCTCTCATGCTAGGCAACAAATGGGAGCCTGACACACAAGAGCCTGGGCAGTCTGAGCAGAAGGGTACTCCTGACAAAAAGCCCCTTTTAGCTGTCATCCCGTTTCCTCCCTCATACCCAGGATGATACTCAAAATATTAGCAACTTACACACCATGGTCCACAACCAACCTGAAAAGACACAGTTCACTTTGCTGGCACAGCAGCCTTAAGGAGGGTCCCTGCTGAAGCCGGGACTGTAACCCTTTAGTTGCTGGAGAGAGTAGGGGATCCCACGACTGCTGGGTAAGGGGCCAAGCATGCTGTGTAGGGGGTGGGGTGGGGCCGCACCCCAGAGGCTCAGGATAGCAGCTCCTTCCCGTCTAGAATCTGGGTTTTTCACTGCCTAATAGCTGTCATGGATGGCCATCCTGGGGCGTGCAGGGGCCGCACCACGACCCTGTCCGTCCACTCCACCAGCTCAACGCCCAGCCCACCACCTGCTCCTCCCACACCCCTGGCCTCCCTAGGTGGCTCTAGAACATGTCCCACAGAATTTCAAATCTCTGGAAAGCGCTTTGTGGATAAGCTGCATGTTGAGGCAACGGGAGACAGGGCCCATCTAGTTCCCTCAGAGAGTGACAATTCACAGTTGATGTCAGAAGCTTTCAAAAATCCTACCAAATAAGGAAAACACTTTACCTGCATTTAAACCCACATTTTCCAGGCTTTCTGGGGGCACAGGGTCCTCTCTTACGTACTGTTAAGTCATCGTCCCTTAGAACTAAGGTTCTAGAGAACACACCACGTCAGACTGTCCTCTGAGTGACATGGCAGATACGGATTATTTTCCTTAGGGCAGACGAGAGGGACACACACACCAGCAAGGCAAGAGGAAGAAGAGAAGACCAAGCAGAGCATTCTTGGGGGCGCTTATATGACGGCTGCCAAGCATCTCTCCCTCCCTCCCTGGGGTGCGCACGGGAAGGGCACCCACGCTTCACCCCGCAGCCCCACACCGCAGAGCCCCTGACCCAGGGCCAGGCCCCTGAAGACCCCCAACCAGTGCCTGCCACGCCTCTGCCCAGGGCATGCTGCAAGCCAGTGGTTATCAACCGAAGGGACCTGGCCCCCTAAGGGACACGGGACAATACTAGAGACACTTTTAGTCATCACTGCTCCGTTCAATGGCAGCAGCCAAGGACGACGCTAAATGTCCTGTGGTGCACAGGACAGGACCTGCAGCAAAGATGGACCTGGGCCCAAACGCCGACGGCACCAAGAAGCCCAGCCTCAGGTGGAAATAGCAGAAACCAACTGGAGCTAGCAACAGTTCTAAATTTTGAACTATACACCCGATCTAAAAAAAAAAAAACAAAGAAAAATTAATCAGTCTTTTAGGACCAGTTAGTCAAACAGCTTTGTCATTTAGACAAACATTTACTCACTCTTCTCATCTTTAATATGAAAACCAGCTACGATACCCTGAAACACGTTCTCTTATTGCAGACAGAATCATTTTATGCCTCCCCAGGCACTCACTCAGACCAAGGAAAGAGTGCAAACATGAGATGGGCACGCTGCCTGGGTTCTGTGTGCCTCAGTTCAAGCTACAGTGTGCGCTCAAATGTAAATCAACTCTGTTCCTGCTTTTAAAGATCTTGGGGGAAAAAGAAAAAAACTAAAAATCTGCAAAGTAACCACTTTTCTTTGCCTTGGAGTTGCTTTGAACTTTGTGGGCAAGTGACATTCAGGTTTTCTCTGTGTGTTTGTATTTTTACTGCCCTGCTGGAAACAGAACACATTTGGAAGCCTCTGCTTCCAGAAGAGCCAGCTGCGGGATCCCCTGGCTGGCGAGCCTCTGCTTCCAGAAGGACCAGCTGCGGGATCCCCTGGCCGGCCAGCCTCTGCTTCCAGAAGGACCAGCTGCGGGATCCCCTGGCCAGCGAGCCTCTGCTTCCAGAAGGACCAGCTGCGGGATCCCCTGGCCGGCCAGCCTCTGCTTCCAGAAGGACCAGCTGCGGGATCCCCTGGCTGGCCAGCCTCTGCTTCCAGAAGGACCAGCTGCGGGATCCCCTGGCTGGCCAGCCTCTGCTTCCAGAAGGACCAGCTGCGGGATCCCCTGGCCAGCGAGCCTCTGCTTCCAGAAGGGCCTCTGCTTTCCAGAAGGGCAGCTGTGGGTAAGACTCCACGCTGCTAATGCAGGGGGTGAGGTTCAATCCCTGGTCCGGGAATTAAGATCCTACATGCTGCGGAGCAACCAAGCTCTGCGTGCCGAAAGCGCTAAGCCCACACCACAGCCACGGAGCCCGTGTGTAGGCTGTGCCCCAGTGAAAGACCCTCGCGACGCTGAAGACCCCGAGCTCCATGACTGAGACCCAGCGCAGCCGGATAAACATTCAAGCACACACATGCAATGAACCAACAGGACACGCCCACTGGAATGGCCAGAATTTAAAAGACTAACCACACCAAAGGCTGAAGAGGACACGAAGCAACTAGAGCTCTCGGGTTCTTTGCTGCTGGAAGAGGAAAAAGGTATAATCATTTCAGAAAAAGGCTGAGCTGTTTCTTGTAAAGTTAAATATACATCTGCCCTGTGACCCAGAGATTCTATTTCCAGGTAATGACCTAAAAAAAATACATATATATATATATATATATATATATATATAACCATAAAAAGTCTTGTAAGAAGTTTTACAGATGCTTTATTCATAGTGGTCCAAAACCAGAAACAGCCCAAAAGTTCCTCAACAAGAGACGAGATAAACAAGGCGTTTTGCAGTCACAGACTGGAAGGAACACCACTCGGCGTAAGAAGATATCAACTGCTGATACGGCAATAGGGATAAACCTCAGAGACTGCAGGTATGCTGTGCTAAAGGAGTGGAGAGATTCCATTTAAGAGGAATTTCTAGAAGAAGGTAAAGAGAATCAAAACCAAACCCAGAAGAGTGGCCACCTGGGATGGGGGGTGAGGACTAAGCAAGGAGCACGAAGGAACTCGAGGGTGAAAGAAGCGCTCTGTGCTGTGAGTACACGGAGACACTCACTTGCAAAAATCACGCAGCTCAAAAATGTGCATTTCAATAAATGCAAATTTTGCCTTTAAAAGAGGATTGTACAATAATAACCAAGTGGAATGCAAAGTTAGGAAGTCAAATATCTGAAGTAGCAGGCTTGTTTGGCCTTGGAGTACAAAACGAGGCAGGACAAAGGCTAACAGAGCTTTGTCAAGAGAACACACTGGTCATAGCAAACACCCTCTTCCAACAACACAAGAGACGACTCTACACATGAACATCACCAAATGGTTAGTGCCAAACGCAGACTGACTACATCCTTTGCAGCTGAAGACAGAGAAGCTCTACACAGTCAACAAAAATAAGAGTAGGATCTGACTGTGGCTCAGATCACAAACTCCTTATTGTAAAATTCAGACTTAAATTGAAGAAAGTAGGAAAAACCAGTAGGCCATTAGGTATGACCTAAATCAACTCCCTTATGATTATACAGTGGAGATGATGAATAGATTCAAGGGACTAGCTCTGATAGAGTGCCTGAAGAACTATGCACAGAGGTTCGTAACACGGCACAGGAGGTGGTGACCAAAACCATCCCCAGGAAAAAGAAATGCAAGAAGCCACAGCGGCTGTCTGGGGGAGGCCTTACAGACAGTTGAGGAAAGAAGAGAAGCGAAGGCAAAGGAAGCAGGGAAAGATGCACCCAAGAGAATGCAGAGTTCCAGAGAACAGCAAGGAGACACAAAAAGTCTTCTTAAGTGAACAATGCAAAGAAAAGAGGAAAACAACAGAATGGGAAAGACTAGAGATCTCTTCAAGAAAATCAGAGATACCAAGGGAACGTTTCATGCAAAGATGGGCTCGATAAAGGACAGAAGTGGTCTGGACCTAACAGAAGCAGAAGATATTAATAAGAGGTGGCAAGAATACACGGAAGAACTGTACAAAAAAGATCTTCATGACCCAGATAATCACGATAGTTGGGATCACTCACCTAGACCCAGACATCCTGGAAAGTGAAGTCAAGTGGGCCTTAGGAAGCATTATTACAAACAAAGCTAGTGCAGGTGATACAATTCCAGCTGAGCGATTTCAAATCCTAAAAGACGATGCTGTCAAAGTGCTGCACTCATCATGCCAGCAAATGTGGAAAACTTAGCAGTGGCCACAGGACTGGAAAAGGTCCGTTTTCATTTCAGTACCAAAGAAAAGCAATGACAAAGAATGTTCAAATTACCATTATCATACAATTGCGCTCATTTACATGCAGGCAAGATTATCTCAAAATCCTTCAAGCCAGGCTTCAGCAGTACATGAACCAAGAACTTCCAGATGTGCAAGCTGGATTTAGAAAAGGCAGAGGAACCAGAGATCAAATTGCCAACAAATGATGAATCACAGAAAAAGCAAGGGAATTCCAAAAAAAACACCTACTTCTGCTTCACTGGACTATGCTAAAGCCTTTGACTGTGTAGATCACAACACAGTGTGGAATATTCCTAAAGAGATGGGAATATCAGACCACATTATCTGCCTCCTGAGAAACCTGTATGCAGGACAAGAAGCAACAGGTAGAACCGGACATAGAACAACAGACTGGTTCAAAATTAGGAAAGAAGTACATAAAGGCTGTATATCGTCACCCTGCTTCTTTAACTCATATGCAGAGCACATCGCACGAGATGCTGGGCTGGATGACTCACAAGCTGGAATCAAGATTGCCGGGAGAAATGTCATTATGCAGATAATGCAAATGACACCACTTTAATGGCAGAAAGAATAGAGGCACTAAAGAGCCTCTTGATGAAGGTAAAAGAGGAGACTGAAAAGCTTAAAACTCAGCATTCAAAAAACAAAGATCATGGGTTCTAGTCCCATAATTTCATGGCAAACAGATGGGGAAACAATGGAAACAGTGTCAGATTTCATTTTCTTGGGCTCCAACATCAATATGGACAGTGACTGCAGCTACAAAATTAAAAGACGCTTGTTCCTTGGAAGAAAAGCTATGACAAACCTAGACAATGAACTGAGGCTTTTGAACTGGGGTGTTGGAGAAGCCTCTTGAGAGTCCCTTGGACAGCAAGGAGATCCAATTAGTCCATCTTAAAGGAAGTCAGTCCTGAATATTCGTTATAAGGAATGATGCTAAAGCTCCAATAATTTGGTCGCCTGATGCGAAGAACTGACTCACTGGAAAAGACTCTGATGCTGGGAAAGGCTGAAGGCAGGAGGAGAAGGAACGATAGAGAATGAGATGGTTGGATGGCATCACCGACTCAATGGACTTGAGTTTTAGCAAACTCGGGAGATGGTGAAGGACAGAGAAGCCTGGCATGCTGCAGTTCATGGAGATGCAAAGAGTCAGACACGACTGAGTGACTGAATCATGACAGCAACCAAGTGGAGCGGGAGACCAGATGGAGTTATGCAGATGAATTAGAAATCACAGGCTTGGTGGTGGCGGCTGCAGTACCCCGGGCTCATTATACTACTGTTTACTCCGTATATACTTAAAAAGTTCTCTAATTATATCCTATTTAAGTAAGAGAGTCTTTAAAGTGACTCATGAGTTTCTTGCCTTTGTTTTTATTTAGAATCCCACACAGAAGACTTATTTTTGTAGAAGTAATGTGAGGACCACTGAGAGATGCGACTTGGGAAAAGCTGTGTTCTGAGTCAAGAGCAGGTGCTGCACTGGCCCCGCAGCAGAGCACTGAAGGGACACAGGCCCCGGCCCCACACAGATGGGGCTCCCACCCCGCTCTGCCCCTGGGCAGCTGAGGGGCAATCGGCAGCACTGGGAGCTCGCGCCTCTAGCGGAGGGTCCCTCATTTGAGGGAAGACTCTGCACTAGGGCTGCTGGGAGGTTGAGCGACACGTGCACACAATTCCCCTGACCCTGGGCACGGCGCCAGAGGCTCTGGAACAACTGCTGCAAGCTTCACTTTTTGCGGGGGGCGGTGCTGTGCCACGAGGCATGCAGGATCTTAGCTCCCCGACTGGGAACTGAACCTGCGCTCTCTGCCATGGAAACACGGAGTCTTCACCAGTGGACCACCAAGGAAGGCTGTGCAATCTTCATTTTTACTACTGCTATTCGCATTTATTATTGTACCCCAATTTTCCAAAGAGCCTTCAAACTCTTTTGCTGAGTAACTTGCACCAACTGTTAGGCGACAAGTTGACCCGTTACTGTGCTAAGCGTTTCACCGGCATCTTTAACTTAACCCTCCCAATGATCCTAGGAGGCAGACGCCGTGGCTGCTCCCACTGCACAAATAAACTGAGCCACGGGGAGGTTCACGACCTGCCCACGGCCACACAGCTACAGTGGGAGAGCCGCCGGCTCTGCCCTCACCTAGTAACCCTGTGCTGGCGAGGATCCACTCAAGCTTCTCCTACTGCTTCAGGACAAAAAGAGAGATCCTACAAACATCAAGAGTAACGACTTTTTTAATGACTCATTCCATTTCATTATAACATTTCTAAAGGAAGAATATAGTCGTAGCAAATAAAAGAGCATCTTATTAACAGTGTATTTCTGGTGAGTATAGGCGGGAGAACCCTCTGAAGACAGAGCAAAAAAATATCAAAGCGACTGGATCATGCTGCTGGCCTTATGCAAGTAACCAACTTCATCGTCCCCAAAGTAAGGCTTTGAGCCACCGAGGAAGACAAATCTCAGGAGCTGCAGGCGCCCCTCCCGACACAGACCAATGACCTGGCCTATTGTAACACCTCACCTTGACTTCCTACCAGCAACGGTGACTGCCAAAGCTGTCGATTTCTCTTTCAGAGGAGCAGAAAGGAAGGGCTGGAAGTCACACCGGGAGGAGGTGGGTCCGAACCCAAGCTCCTTCCGGCTGCGCGGCTCAGCGTGACTTACCTCTGTTACTGACTGACTCTCCTTGCCCACACCACCCACACAACTGCACGAGGTGGCTCTGAGGGTTCACTCAACCACAAGCAGGGCAGAAATGGATTTTTAAAGGAACGTAAAACTACTCTTCAAATGAATAAACTTAAATTGATTTATAATGATGACAGATATTATATTCCAGAGCTCTAAAAGCTGAAGATACTATTTTCATGGTTGAAAAAGAAAAAGAAAACCAAAGAACAGAATAAAACTTGTGGATCAAGGATCAATGGCACTGGAATATCCAATAAATGGTCAGCAATAAAACTCCTAGAAGTGACACCAAATGCAGCTGTCTTTCTTCTAGAACTTTCTTCTAGAAACTACAGTCATGTCTTCCTGTAAAACTGAAATAATAGCAATACCTTTTTCAACCTTAGAAGCCACGTACAGTATGGCTCATTCCGGATCGTCTCTGGTTCTCTTCTGTTTGTTCTGATTCGTCTCTTAAGTTTGAAGTTTCTTTAGACTAAGAGAAGACTTGCAGAGACATTAACGCAAGCCCCTCGCGCCTGGCTTCCCCTGAGGTTAGCACCTCACGCAACATCTACCAGAACTGAAAGTGAACACTGGCACAACTCTACTCACTACGCTAGACACTTCATTTGCCCAGTTCTTCCACTGACGCCTTTTTCTCTCCTGGGATCCAGCAGACCACACTGCAAGTAAGTGGCCGTGTCCCCCGCTCTGTGACAGCACCACAGCCTGTCCTTGTCACGATCGTCACCGTTTCGAGGAGGACTGGTCTGGTGCTTTGTGGAATGCCCCTCAGTGTGGGCTCTCCTGATGTATTCTCATACATCAGCTGAGATTACAGACCTTTGGAAGAGGATACTACGGAGGGGACACACTCTTCCCATCCCATTTATCAGAAGGTATGTGGTATCAGTTCAGTTCAGTCACTCAGTCGTGTCCAACTCTTTGCAACCCCATGAATCGCAGCACACCAAGCCTCCCTTTCCATCACCATCTCCTGGAGTTCACTCAAACTCATGTCCATCGAGTCAGTGATGCCATCCAGCCATCTCATCCTCTGTTGTCCCCTTCTCCTCCTGCCCCCAATCCCTCCCTGTATCAGAGTCTTTCCCAATGAGTCAACTCTTCGCATAAGGTGGCCACAGTACTGGAGTTTCTGCTTTAGCATCATTCCCTCCAAGGAAATCCCAGGACTGATCTCCTTCAGAATGGACTGGTTGGATCTCCTTGCAGTCCAAGGGACTCTCAAGAGTCTTCTCCAACACCACAGTTCAAAAGCATCGATTCTTCGGCACTCAGCCTTCTTCACAGTCCAACTCTCACATCCATACATGACCACAGGAAAAACCACAGCCTTGACTAGACGGACCTTAGTCGGCAAAGTAATGTCTCTGCTTTTGAAAATGCTGTCTAGGTTGGTCATGACTTTCCTCCCAAGGAGCGAGCGTCTGCTCTGCTAACTTCACGGCTGCGGGCGCCGTCTGCAGGGACTCTGGCTGTCTCATTGCTGATGACGATGGTATTAATGATTTAGCTAAGTAGCTACCAGGCTTTTCTCTGTAAAGTTAACTCTCTTTCCTTTTCATTTTCTGCTCTTCATAAGCAAGTCAACAAATCCAGCTCTCAGTCAAATGGAAGGAAATCAAGCCCCACCTCCCGGAGGAAGAAACAGTAAACAATTTGTGGACATAAGTTAAAACCACCACGGTAAATAATAAATATTCAGGAGATCATTTGAGGCTGTGCAGAAATCCCATTCTCCTTCAAGTTTTAGCTTACTAATTTTAGCATTCATAAATTTATCTTTCCTGCAGAAATGATTACTTATTCTAATGATGATTTTCCATTTCCCTCATTCCTCTCTGTATCTATGAATCATAAATGAGAAAAAAAATTTCCCCTCATCCCAATTTGTTTATTCATTTGGCATTTATTTACATCAGTATGCACTCAAGGTTGTTTGAATGGAGAGAGAGAGGTTAGTATACACATATGCCGGCCCTGTCTGCTGAGAGGGCCTAAAGGTGCTGACATCCCGCTAGCAAAAAAGAGGCTTAAAGAAGAAGAAAATGGCGGGGGATGCCACAAGAGCACAGGAGCCGCCCCGAAGGCGCTCTCCACAGCCAGGGCTGGCTCAGCGTTAGCTGGAACAACTATCAGATAAATAACGAGAGCACTGGATTATAGTTGCCTATGGCTTTCAACATATGTCTAAGAGTAAATGAGAGTTCACAAAGGAAAACACAAAGCCTGTTCCCTGTGGGTTTCAATCAACATATATCTAAGAGCAAATGAGAACTCACAAGAGAAAAGGCAAAGCCCATTCCCTGTGGGTTTGGATTACACAGGCCAGCGGACACCTGTCAGAACTAAGCTGGAGATGCCATCAGTGATTCTGGACATCAAAGAGCCTCAAACACCGCCAGTTCACAGTGTGTTTCCTTTCAAGTAAAGCCAGTATGTGAAACTGGCTGTCAATAATCCCCCTCACGCACACATACGCACACACACACACGCACACACACACACGTTAGGAAAAAACGAGGAAAGTATAACTGATTCAGTGATACTTTATTAAAAAATCTTTACTTATTATGGGTTTTTAAAAGAAAAATAAGTGTTCTAATCAATCACTTCTAAAGTTAGGACAACTGCTTCTGAAACAGAACAAACGATCACACATGGGTAAGGCGGGCCAGCGTCTCCCGAGTGGTCACCAGGGGCCTCGCGTGATGGCCACCTCGGTCAGTCCTCCGCGCCTCACGACAAGGAAGCCAAGGGCCGGGTGGACAAGGTCCTTTCAGCATCGGGACCTGGTGGGAACCGCGTCCCTCGGGTGGCTCCACCTTCTCCCCAGGGGCTGAGGTCAGCCCCAGGCACTTTTCCAGATAAACTGAGTGCTGCCTCCCCAAAGGACTGCCCTCAAACCATTCTAACCTCCCTCCAGGGGAGCGCGTCTCACATGTCACAGGTCTCTCTGCTCCTGGAGGCCCATCGGTGGCCCACGTGACCTCTCCTGGCCGGCTGGGTCCCCAGAGCAGCCCTGGCTCTGCAGGCTCTGACCCGACCCGGCCCCGCCATGGGAGTCCTGGGGTCCACAGGTGTTTTGTCTGGCCTGTACTTTGTGTTTATGCCTTCACCAAAATTGCAGCTGGAAAGTCCTGCTGTCCACAAGCACGTCTACCCTGCACCCGACAGTGAGCTGACAGGGAGCCCGGGCCTCTGACCGAGCGAACGCATCCCACCCGCCGCTCAGAGTCCCGTCTTGCTCTGCTGGGTTTGTGGGGCGTTTGTCCATGGCGGCTGAGTGAGGCCATCTGCTTGGGCGATGGGGGCAATCGTAACACTGGGCAGCAAATTCTCCACCAGGTGTAGCGTTAAGGTGAAAACAAAGGTGGGGGTGGATAAAGAAATACAGAGAACTCAGAAGACAATGGAGGAAGGAGTGATAGAGAGGAGGAGGAGCAGAGGCCCCGCAACCTCAGCGTCGCTGCAGCAGACAAGTGCCGCGTGCCTTGGCCGGCTCTGCCCACCCAGCGGCCGAGGTGACCATGGTCCAGTTACTTCACATCACTAACCACCTCTCTTCAGGTGCCAAACAAGGACGGTGACACCTGCCCCGTGGGGACGTCACCAAGCTGACACCATTGTTACCCAATCTCCTTGACGTGGTGAAAGGCCTAAACTGCTTTCCAATTTGAGACACTATCTCTGCATCCTAAGAGTTTGAAATCAAGGCCTATATCCCAAAACACTCAGAAGGCTCCACATTTTCAGGACAGGGATTACCATGCTTTTTAAAACGTTGCCTTAGATATTCAGAGGCTTCAACTCCTTTGATCTTAAAAAGACTGAGTTTCAAACCTCTTTACTGAAAAGCAGGACAGCTGCAGAGACGCCATCACTGATTTCCTTATTCTGACAGTTTCCTAATCACACGCGGTCTCTGACTCAGGGTGGCCCGTGGTGAGAAGCTGCAAACTCAAGGACTCCGCGAGGCTGCTCTGTGGGAAAGGCCACGGCGGTCTGAAAGGGACAAAGCGAGAACCAGAGGACTCCCACACCACGAAGTGCACTGGTCCCTCCCAGGGAACACATCTCTCTAATCTTATCTCAGTTATTTTTCAACACAGTAACTGATTCACAGCTAATTAAGTCACAAGGACCTCTATATCTCTAATCTAAGGTTTCAATTATAAAAATCCAACAAACACAACTCTTAGGAACATACAAATGGTTTAAAGTGAGGTATACTTCTCCAGTTTAAATTTTTGTGACCATTATTTATTAGTATTACAGTAAACTCAGCAGTGGCCACAGGACTGGAAAAGGTCAGTTTTCATTCCAATCCCAAAGAAAGGCGATGCCAAAGAATGCTCAAACTACCACACAATTGCACTCATCTCACATGCTAGTAAAGTAATGCTCAAAATTCTCCAAGCCAGGCTTCAGCAATACGTGAACCGTGAACTTCCAGATGTTCAAGATGGTTTTAGAAAAGGCAGAGGAACCAGAGATCAAACTGCCAACATCTGCTGGATCATCAAAAAAGCAAGAGAGTTCCAGAAAAACATCTATTTCTACTTTATTGACTATGTCAAAGCCTTTGACTGTGTGGATCACAATAAACTGTGGACAATTCTGAAAGAGATGGGAATACCAGAACACCTAACCTGCCTCTTGAGAAATCTGTATGCAGGTCAGGAAGCAACAGTTAGAACTGGACATGGAACAACGGACTGGTTCCAAATAGGAAAAGGAGTACATCAAGGCTGTATATTGTCACCCTGCTTATTTAACTTATATGCAGAGTACATCATGAGAAACACTGGGCTGGAAGAAACAGAAGCTGGTATCAAGACTGCCGGGAAAAATATCAATAACCTCAGATATGCAGATGACACCACTCTTATGGCAGAAAGTGAAGAGGAACTAAAAAGCCTCTTGATGAAAGTGAAAGAGGAGAGTGAAAAAGTTGGCTTAAAGCTCAACATTCAGAAAACGAAGATCATGGCATCTGGTCCCATCACTTCATGGGAAATAGATGGGGAAACAGTGGAAACTGTGTCAGACTTTATTTTTGGGGGCTCCAAAATCACTGCAGATAGTGATTGCAGCCTTGAAATTAAAAGATGCTTACTCCTTGGAAATAAAGTTATGACCAACCTAGACAGCATATTCAAAAGCAGAGACGTTACTTTGCTGACTAAGGTCCGTCTAGTCAAGGCTATGGTTTTTCCAGTGGTCATATATGGATGTGAGAGTTGGACTGTGAAGAAGGCTGAGCACCCGAAGAATTGATGCTTTTGAACTGTGGTGTTGGAGAAGACTCTCGAGAGTCCCTTGGACTGCAAGGAGATCCAACCAGTCCATTCTAAAGGAGATCAGTCCTGGGATTTCTTTGGAAGGATTGATGCTAAAGCCAAAACTCCAATACTTTGGCTACCTCATGTGAAGAGTTGACTCACTGGAAAAGACCCTGATGCGGGGAGGGATTGGGGGCAGGAGGAGAAGGGGACGACTGAGGATGAGATGGCTGGATGGCATCACCGACTCGAAGGACATGAGTTTGAGTGAACTCCAGGAGTTGGTGATGGACAGGGAGGCCTGGAGTGCTGTGGTTCATGGGGTCACAAAGAGTCGGACAAGACTGAATGACTGAACTGAACTGAAACTGGGACATGAATAAATTCCAGTATGATAAAGATAAAATTAGCCTTTAATCCTCTCTGCCCAAAGAAATCTCATGTCACAGGCTATTGCGTGAATACAGTTTCCCCATAAGCTGGTCTCATCGAGTCACACCTATTCCTGTATTTAGTCTCCAACAGGCCTCGGGCTGCCTACCTTTCAAAGTGCTGTTTCATCTGTTTACACGCGTAGTAGTTGCCATCTCTCAGGTTCTGCATCTTCATAACTTCAGAAAATGTTCCCTCTCCTATTTTGCCAATTGCTTTATAGTCTATAAATAAAAACAATTATAAAAATAAACGTTTATTTATGCATCTGTTTCATACTTGCTTCCAGACAGCAGGTGTCTTCATCTGTAAGATAATCCAACAGCAACATGTCGAGGATGGCTTGCTTATGTTTTCTAAGGTTCGGTGCTCCCCTCATTTTAAGAGAAGCTGGGCTGTGTGTCGGCAGCACAGTCTCTGTCCCCCTCGTGCAGCGGGAGGCGAGGAAAGGCTGGGGACCCCTACGGGACGCGAGAGCAGAGGCACCGAGGCGGGCTGAACGGGTGGCCCTGGAGGGAGCAGTGAGCCCGGGCCTGGCCTCTGGCAGGCGTTGCCATGTCCCAGCGGCCAGGGGCACACTCCCGAAAGCCACCCCGAGGCCCCACACAAGGCCCGGCGGGCCCGCAGTGGGCTCCTGGGGCGCTTGTTCCCTGCATTTCTAGAAGCCGACAGCATGTCTCCTGGCTTTGTGGCCACCACCACCATCACCTGGGCCCAGACGGTGGCTCTATAAGCCTCCAAGTCACTGCGTTAAATCCCTTGCCACCTGGAACACCAGAGCAGTTCTGTCTTCCTGACCGAACCTCGACAGGCACAGAAAGGAGACTCTGGGAACAAAGACGGAAACCGGGCCGTGGAGCAGCGAGGGGGCAGGGAGCAGGCCGGCTGCTGGAGGGCCCGGCTCGCCAGGAGTGCAGCTGCCGGCCGCGGCAGACTGCCTGCAGCGACTCTGCCTTTCGCAGGCCAAGTGTCCACGGAGCCTGTCGGCCCAGGTGCAGCAGCAGGAAGGGCCAGGACGACGGAGCGTGGTGATTGTGACGACTCGACAAGGGCTCTCCAGACAGAAGTGAGCACAGGGGAAATGTGCTACTTTCCAAGCAGGAAACGTGCTACTTTCCAAGGCGGGAGAGAAGCCCCAAAAGCAAACGCTTCATTGGGTTGGAAAAGCTTCTGTGGTCCAAGTAAGAGGAGGAGAAGATGAAAAAAACTTCACAGAAAGCAGTTGTGAGAGTTGACAGGTGAACAAGCTACTCAGCCTTGCACCAAGGTCACTGGAAAGTCACAGGAAGGCAGCCAGTCTCCACCCCACCCCAGCGCCTGCCTTAGAAGGAGACTCTGCAGCCTGAGGCAGCAAGGCACTGCAGAAGCAAGACAGGCTTGAGAGGGACGCTTAGCAGAGAACACTGAGCGTGCGACTGACCAGAAGCAGAAAGGTCAGAAACTCCTGAACAAGCCTGGACCAAACAGAGCCCAGCACGCACAGGTCCCAGACCCACACCCACAGAGAGCAGGCCTTTAAAACAATCCTGCTCCAGAGGAAGGCCTCCTATTTCAGACAGAGCACATCTTTAATACCTTGCGTGAATTCTGATTTGAACAAACTGACAGAAAAAAGGCCCAGTGTTTTAGAGTAATGTTTTTTGAGAAATAGCACGCTTAAAGATAAAAAGTGCTTATCCGTTAGCAAGAAGTGTTGATACTAAAGTCTTTCCAGGTAAAATGACATAATGTTTGGATTTTCTTTAAAATCCTATACATTCCCATTCACTTCTGCCGAAGTATAAACTAATACAGCTATGACTCAGAATTCTGCTCCGGGGTATAGACTCAAGAGAAATGAAAGCCTAAGTCTAAACAATAGCTGGTACACATATGTTCATGGAAACATTTTCACAATAGCCAAAAGTGGGAAGAAAAGAAACGTCCATCAGCTAAAGAATTGGTCAACAGGGACTTCCTGGCGGTCCAGTGGCTAAGACCCTGCGCTCCCAACACAGGGACCCAGGTTCGAGCCCTAATCAGGGAATTAGATCCCACGTGCTGCAACTAGAGATCCCGTACGCTGCAGTAAAGACTAAGTCAATGAAGATTCTGAGTGCCACCAATGAGCCCTGGCACAGCCAAATAAGTGAACCAGATCAACACAGCATGGCCTAGCCTCATGATGGCAGTATTCAGCCGGGAGACACAGGCCGCAGCACAGAAGAACCTTGAAAACATTGTGCTGAGTAAAGGAAGCCAAGCACGAAAGGCTATCTCCATGAAAGGCCCGGGACAGGCGAATCCAGGGACACAGAGAGTGGTTAGCGGTTGCCAAGGGTGGCGGGGGGGCTGCAGGAAATGGGGCAACGAGGCGAGTTGACCCCGGTCTCTTTTGGGGTGACGATGACAGTGCTTCAGTAGATGATGATGATGATGATGATGGCTGGAGCACTCAGTAGAGACGCCAGCAGTCACCCAGTCATACTTTACCGGGGTGAACTTTATAGTATGTAGATTACATCTCAATAAAGCTGTGAAAACAGACAGCTCTGTGGTGTTCGAGTCAGAACAGTGGTTGCCCTGGGGACTTCAGGACGCGGTGAGCTCTGCTCCGGCTGTGCGGCAGGTTACCGACTATGTTCTCTTTCTGAAAACTCGCCAACCTGTACTCATAACTTCTTGCTAACGGATAAGCACTTTTAAAGTCTTCAAGCACACTATTTCTCAAAAACATTACTCTAAAAAACTGGGCCTTTTTTCTGTTAGTTTGTTCAAATCAGAATTCACACAAGGTATTAAAAATGTGCTCTGTCTGAAAGAGGAGGCCCTCCTTTAGAGTGTGCAGTTTTCTGGATGAACATTATACTCCAATATTTAAAAATTAGAAGAAAAAAAAAGCAAGCCAAAGTTAGGAATAAGTAGAAAATCTGAGGAACAGAAAAGACATACAGTGAAGAGTACATGCAGGGAAAGGCACAAAGAAAAACAGACTCATCATGCTACTGTCGGACAGCCACGTGCACACAGCCCCACTGCCCAGCCCAACACGAGCTGGTCTCACCACGGCTCTAGCTCCCCGGGGGCCGGGCCTTCCTGCTCTAGACGTGTCCTGTCCTCAAGCTCAGCCTTAATTAACAGTTATCATTATAAGACACCTCCACACTGTGAAGTGTAGTGAGACTCACTGGTCCTCACAACTAAAGCAGACTGAAACCACCTCTTGAATGAGGAAAGCAAAGTTTAGGGACCACTTCCATTCCTCCACAGACCCCCTAACAGGGAGACTAGATATCCTCTTCTGTGGTTAGCTCCAGAGAGCCTCTTCTGGCTCCTCAAACAGGTCTCCATCCTATTTCCCAAATGAAAACTCTGGGCTGGACTGCCAGCCCCAGCACTAACAGTACTTGGTCCTGGCAACTTACAAGAGCTGGACATAAACCACGTTACACCAAAACAAACACACAAAAACAACAGCAAAAAAAAAAAAAAAAAAAAGAATGCTTGGGACAATAAAATACAGTTTCAGTCTTATGACCATTCCATTC
Source organism: Nanger dama (assembly GCA_917880005.1). Lineage (NCBI taxonomy): Eukaryota > Metazoa > Chordata > Mammalia > Artiodactyla > Bovidae > Nanger > Nanger dama. The sequence goes on along the minus strand of CAKJTW010000063.1, from coordinate 3,061,414 downwards.
ATAAAGAAGGCTGAGCACCGAAGATTTGATGCTTTTGAATTGTGGTGCTGGAGAAGACTCTTGAGAGTCCCTTGGATTGCAAGGAGATCCAACCAGTCCATCCTAAAGGAAATCAACCCTGAATATTCATTGGAAGGACTGATGTTGAATGAAGCTGAAGCTCCAATACTTTGGCCATCTGATGCAAAGAGCTGACTCACTGGAAAAGATCCTGAAGCTGGGAAAGGCTGAAGGCAGGAGGAGAAGGGGACGACACAGGATGAGATGGCTGGATAGTATCACCGACTCAACGGACATAAATTTGACCAAACTCAGGGGAGATGGTGAAGGGCAGGGAAGCCTGACGTGCTGCAGTCCATGGGGTTGCAAAGAGTCAGACACGACTCAGTAACTGAACACAATTCACATGTAAGGAGATCTGTACACTAAAAGCCACAGTCCTGAGCAAACAGCATGACGGAAGCCAAGCCTTGCGACCGCCTGTGCTCTGTGTGAGAAGAGGCTGGGCCATCACATCAGGAAGGGCCTCCCCAAGCATCACCTGCAGGAAATCTACCCGAGGGCGCTGATAAACTCTCAGCGAGCATTTTCCAAACTGAGTTCTGCAAAACACTAGTACCCCTAAGACAGTAATGGGTACTCCCCAAAGGGGGTTCCACGAGCAAACAAGCTTAGGGAACGGGGATTAGGTTAAAGAGAAACAGGCCTGACTACGGAATTCCTCAGTGACTTTCCCTGAATCAGCCATGTGTCCCCGGAGCACGCAGGGGTCTGCACTGCGTGTGAGCACACAGGTCTCTCAGAACTCCTGGGGCTGCTCTGGACTCCCAAACTGCAGGTGTTTAAGCCCTACAATCCCTCTTCACCAAGTCTTCCTTGGGTAGAAAGTAACTGACCGAGCTCCCAGCACGGCAGGAGTTTGAAGCTGTTCTGCCATTTCTAGTTCTTCCCGCTCACCCTCTGAGAGCAGCTGGCTGGAGTAAGGCAGGGCTCAGCCCTGGTGGGGTTTCAGGATACAAGCATCAGAGCCCTTCTGACTAAACCCAGAAGCTGTAACCCGCTTGACAACCACAGCTGCAACTAAAGCCCAGAGCCTCCCTCAAACAGGTAACCTGCCCAGTAAGTCCTGGAACCAGACTGGTAAGATTGTCGGGTGAATCCTCCTGAGAAGCTTCTTAAAAACAAACTGACCAAATTACAGGTCCTGTGTGTGGCTTACCACTAGTTTGTCCAGTTTGGAGCATCATAAAACAACTTTGACAAATTTCTTAGGGAACCTCCAAACTTGAAACTTTGTGGGGAAATTCAACCAGACGGATGCTTCTACTGAGTAATACATCCTCTGGTCCTCAGGAAGAGCCACCTGATCTGCCTAACCCCACTCCTACTCGTCAAGGAACAGCCAGGGAATAACTGCTGCCCATTAAAACAGCATCAAACCTTTCCCTTCTCTTGGATGGACTAGACTGGAATGCCCAGAAATTTCCCTGAAAAGAGACAGTCTATTACTGTGCAGAAAAAGCTCACGCGGCGGGCCTAAAGCCACTCCGCACAGAAACATCTGCTTGCAAGGCTGGCCCTGGCTGCCATCTGGGAACCCAGATGTGGGAAGGGCCCCCACCAGTCTCCGCAGAAGAGTTACTCACGATGCCTACACCGTTCAAGCAAGCAGCATGGTTCACACTGAATCTGCAGAGGGTGCCTGTGTTCTCAGCCCCCAGTACAAACCCCGGGGCAGCGGGGCTCTCACGAGCTGTGCTGACAGAAACGGGTCACACACGTGCTGTCACAGTTCGCTGCTGGAGAACGAGGCGGGTCCTGGGTGACTCCACTAGGCGAGGACTCGGGAGCTGTGTCTCGGTCCCTCCAGGCTCTGCCCCACGGCACTTTCTCCTTCGCCGCTCTGCATCCTTTCACTGAGGACATCACAGCTGTGAGCAAAAGTGTAACCTGAATCCTGTGAATTCTCTGAGCAAATCTAGTGGTGGTCTGGGGACCCACACCCCCCAGCACAATTTCTGCTGCGCATGCGTGCTAAATCGATTATGTCCAGCTCTCTATGACCCTATGGGCTGTAGCCCGCTTGTCCATGGGAGTCCCCAGGCAAGACCACTGGAGTAGGTTGCCATGCCCCACTCCAGGGGATCTTCCCGATCCAGGGATCGAACCCGTGTCTCCTGCATCTCCTGCTCTGGCAGGCGGGCTTTTCGTTTTTGCCGCTAGTGATGCCTGGGAAGCCCAACGCGCACTGTACTTCAGCCTAAATGGATTAAACACCCCTGGCGGTGTGACTACAAGACTGCGGACATCGCTGCAGCCCATGGGCACCAGCTACACACCAGGCGCTGGGCCACGTGTGGAGGACACAGAGGTCAGCAGGACACAACCCCGCAGCTCAAGGACAGAGTGTGTTCCCGAGCCCCCGGCTTTAGGCCCTTCACTTAAAAGGGAGGCAGAGGGAGTGAGGAACACTCCTGTTTAGAAAATACTAAAGGCCAAGTTAATGGATGCTTAGAGTCCAAAACTGAGTATGTGATGCTGCAGGTTCTAATCTCCCAGGACCAACCTGGTGGGTAGGCCTCAGAGCAGACACCTTTCCTCCTCCTGTGGGGCCCCTGTCCTCTGCCACAGACCCGTTCGTGTCCACTCTGCACCTCTCTCCACAAGGCCGTAAGCCTCTTAAAGGCAAAGTCTACTAGCCTCTTTCATGCCCTATACATCCTCCTCAACAAATGAATCAAAGAAGAATTGCCATGTCGCATGCCCCGAGTCCAATATTCCTATAGTCCTCCAGACACACACTGCAGGAGGAACTTGGACAGCTGAATCACAAAATTATGACTATTGACTAACTGCCAACCAATCCTTTCTTATTCATCTGTACCGGGTGTTTCAGATCACAGTAAGCGCTCTCCTGTCTCGTAGGTCACTTCCTTTCCCAGGTCAGACCATCCACACAAACAACGGAGACGTCAGGAGGGCAGGGAGCATAAGTGACTGGAAGGATGCTCCTTAAACCGCCTTCACAGTCCTCCATCAAACTGTCTTTCAGAATACATGTCTTCATTAATGTTAGTAGGAATCATGGATGTTTGTTTTATATTCTGGGATAATCTAATGCTACTTTAGCGTGTTGCTTCAAACTGCTCCCACTCTGGCCTTTAGGAGCTCCTTCTGTTGGCTCCTTGGTCCCTTGGACATGGCCCCATCCACAAGGTTTGTTTGTCTAGGCTTACATTATCTGTTTTTCAGTACCTTCTTACTTTCTGGCACTACTCTTGTATATTTCCTGTTTCAGTTCTAGGATTGCCATTTGGCCAAGGAGTCCTGGTTCCTTCTGTCAGAGAAAGATATTTATCAAATGCCAAGATCTGAACGCTAAGCATCAGGCACCACTTTTCACTTAATCATCTCAACAACCCCATGCAACAGGTACCCCACTAGCTCATCTTGCAAATGAGGAACTATGGCACCGAGAATTTAGGTATCCTGCCCAGGGCTGCACCAGTGAAGCAGCAGGCTGCACACGCAGGGAGTCTGACCCCAGCATTTCCCAAGCACACCACCACTGCTGTCTCCCACGCGCAGAACGCGGCCCAGGAGACGCAGAGGGCACACAAGTGTACTCATAGGAACGGTGACCAGAAGACCCTTTCCAGAGTAAGGGCTCGGCTGACAACGCCCATGAGAAAGGCAGCTCGGGAACCCCACTGCCGGTGATACGAGCGTGCGAAAGTGTTAGTCATGTCTGACTCTTCGCAACCCCACGGACTGTAGTCTGCCAGGCTGCTCTGCCCATGGAATTCTCTGGGCACGAATACTGGAGTGCATTGCCACTGCCTGCTCCAGGGGATCTTCCTGACTCAGGGTCTGAAGCCAGGCCTCCTGCACTGCAGGCAGATTCCTCACCATCTGAGCCACCAGGGAGCCCATGATGTCGAGGCCCCACTCTCCGGTGTGAGGAACAGTGCCGCACAGGCTCCGGCAGTGAGCGGCACGACCTTCACGAGTGGCGACCGTAGTCATGCTTGCCCTTCCCTTTAGGATCCTTCCGGGCCTTCTGCTCCAGGCAGTCCGCCAGGCGCTCCAGTCACAACATCCCCTGACTGTGTCTACACTGAGCCATAACCTGTGCCTTTCATGACAGTGCTGTGTGTGCCAGCGTGCTCAGTCGTGTCTGATTCCTCGCAACCCCCTGGCTGGTAGCCTGCCAGGCTGCTTTGTCCATGGGGTTCTCCTGGCATTTCCTCCCCCAGGGGATCTTCCTGACCCAAGGATCGAACCTGAGTCTCCTGTGTCTCCTGCATTGCAGGCAGACTGTTTACTGACTGAGCCATTGGGGAAAACTGTAGACAGTTGTTGAACAAATAAAAGGACAACAAATAGCTCTTAAATGAAGAAGGTGATGGCACCCCACTCCAGTACTCTTGCCTAGAAAATCCCATGGACAGAGGAGCCTGGTGGGCTGCAGTTCATGGGGTTGAGTCGGACACGACTGAGCGACTTTACTTTCACTTTTCACTTTCATGCATGGGAGAAGGGCATAGCAACCCACTCCAGTGTTCTTGCCTGGAGAATCCCAGGGACGGGGAAGCCTGGTGGGCTGCCACCTATAGGGTCACACAGAGTCGGATACGACTAAAGCGACTTAGCAGCAGCAGCAGCAGCAGCAGCTCTTAAAACCCAAGTTAAAGCATATTCACTAGAATGGCTCCAATTCAAAAGGCTGAAAATACCAAGTGTTGGCTAGGATGTGGAATAAATGGATCTCTCACCCATGGATGATGGTAAATTTAAAATGGCATAGCCACTTTAGAAAACAGGAAGTTTCTTATAAAAGTAAATACACACCTCCAACCCAATCCAGCAATTCAACTCCTAGGAATCTAGAGAAGTGAAAACATATGTCCACGCAAAGACTTGTACATGGATGTTCACGGCAGCAATATTCACAACAGCCACAAAATGGAACAATGCAAATGTTCACTAACTGAAAAATGAAGAAACAAACTGTGGCATATCCATGGGCTGCTGCTAAGTTGCTCAGTCGTGTCCGACTCTTAGCGACCCCATGGACTGCAGCCCGCCAGGCTCCTCCATCCGTGGGATTTTCCAGGCGAGAGCACTGGAGCGGGCTCCATGGGCTAGAACACAGCCGTAAAAAGGACCAAACTGCTAAGACGCCGCTGCATGCATGGGCCCAAAAAGCATGCTAGACAAAGAAGACAGAGTCAGAAAACCACATGCATTTAGATTCACTGCATTTATATGAAATTCTAGAAAAGGCAATACTTTCGCAATAGAAAGCATATCAATGACCTTGGGAGCCAGGGGTGGAGGAGGGGACTGACTGCAATGGAGCAGAGACAACTCTCAGGGGGCGGCAGGAGAGGTCTGCATCCTTTTTTTTTTTTTGGCCACATAGCTTGCTGGAGCTTTGTTCCCTGATCAGGGATTGAATCCACAAGCTGAAATATTATGTAGCCAGTAACAATGATGAGGTACGAGCTGGAATCCAGACTGCTGGGAGAAATATCAATAACCTCACATATGCAGATGACACCACCCTTATGGCAGGAAGCAAAGAGGAACTAAAGATATTCTTGATGAAAGTGAAAAAGGAGAGTGAAAACACTGGCTTAAAAGTCAACGTTCAAAACACTAAGATCATGGCATCCTGTCCCATCACCTCATGGCAAATAGATGGGGAACAATGCGAACAGTGAGAGACATTTTGGGGGCTCCACAATCACTACAGATGGTGACTGCAGCCATGGAATTTTTAAAAGACTCCTTGGAAGAAACGCTGTGACCAACCCAGACAGCAGGTTCAGAAGCAGAGACATTACTTTGCCAGCAAAGGTCTGTCTAGTCAAAGCTAAGGTTTTTCCAGTAGTCATGTATGGATGTGAGAGTTGGACCATAAAGAAAGCTGAGCGCCGAAGAATTGATGCTTTTGAACTGTGGTGTTGGAGAAGACTCTTGAGAGTCCCTTGGACAGCAAGGAGATCAAATCGGTCAGTTCTAAAGGAAAGCAGTCCTGAATATTCACTGGAAGGACAGATGGTGAAACTCTGATACTTTGGCCACCTGATGGGAAGAACTGACCATTGGAAAAGATACTGGTAAAGACTGAAGGCAGGAGGGGAAGGGGACGACAGAGGATGAGATGACGGGGATGGCATCATCGACCCAATGGACATGAATTTGAGTATGCTCCAGGAGCTGGTGATGGACAGGGAAGCCAGGCATGCTGCAGTCCATGGCGTTGCAAAGAGCTGGACATGACTTAGCGATTGAACTGAACTGAACTGAATAAAAATGAGAAGGCTCGTAGCCTTTCCACTAAAATCTGGAACAAGATAAGGATGCCCACTCTCACCACTTTTATGTAACATAGTATTGGAAGATCTAGCCACAGCAATCAGACAAGAAAAACAAAAGACAGCCAGACAAGAATGGAAGAGGTAAAATTGTCATTATACGCAGATGGCATGATACTATATATAGAAAACCCTAAAGACACACAAACTACAAGAACTGATTAAGTTCAGCAAGGCATCCACCCTCTCTTTCTGGTGGCGGAATCTGGAGAAGACACACAGAAATGGCACCTCACAAAGGGAAGGGAAAGAAGGAAGAACAGCTCATCAGCCTCGGCCCTCAGGTGGCTGAAGGAGAAAACGTATTTGGTGTGTGCCACATCTTTGCATCCTTCAACGACACTTTTGTGCACGTCACTGATCTTTCTGGCAAAGAAAACACCTGCTGTGTAACTGGTGGGACGAAGGTGAAGGCTGACCGAGATGAGTCCTCTCCGTATGCTGCCATGCTGGCTGCCCAGGACGTAGTCCAGAGACGCAAGGAGCTGGGCATGACTGCCCTCCACACCAAACTCCGGGCCACAGGAGGAAATAGGACCACGACTCCTGGACCAGGGGCCCAGTCAGTGCTCAGAGCCCTCACCCGCTCAGAGATGAAGACTGGGCGGATTTAGGATGTCACCTCCATCCCCTCCGACAGCACCTGTAGGAAGGGGGGTCGCTGTGGTCACCGTCTGTGAACAGGACTCCTGAAATTATTGCTCTATGTTAATAAATTGTTTTGATGTTAAAAAAGAAAAGTTCAGCAGGGCAATAGGATACAAGATTAACATACAGAAATTGGTTGCATTTCTTTACACTAACAATGAAATATCAGAAAAGGAATGTGAACAATGATCCCTTTTAAATCACGTCAAAAAATAATAAGAACAAATCCTACCAAGAAAGTGAAAGACACACACTGAGGAGCATAAACACTGATAGGACCTCCCTGGTGGCCGGTGGCTGGGGACTGCCTACCAGTGCAGGAGACACAGGTCTGATTCCTGGTCTGGAAAGATCCCATTTGCCTTGGAGTAACTAAGCCCACGAGCCTAGAGTCCACGCTCAGCAACAGGAGAAGATACTGCAATGAGAAGCCCATGAACTGCAACTAGAGAGCAGCCCCCTCTGGCTGCCACTGCAGAAAGACTGCGAGTACACAGCAACGGAAACCCAGCACAGACAAAAATAAACAGTTTTTTAAAAGTTTAAATCACGTAGCTATACGAAAAAGGCAGATAGAACGCGGAAGATAAATAAGCTGTTCACATTAAGATTCTATTCATTTTTACCATATCAAGGCCTGTTTAAGTGGAATTTGAGCCTTATTTAAAGCGTAAAATGGAGTTCAACTTCTCTTTTGTGCAGCTCTAAAACTGTCACACCCAAAGCCAACTATCTGTATTAAAACTGCTTCTAAAGATCTTAATCAAGGCAGGTGATAAGCAAGAACTGTGTTGTTTTAGTTGCTCAGTTGTGTCCGACTCTTGCGACCCTATGGACTATACTCCACCAGGGTTCTCATCCACAGGATTTTCCAAACAAGAATTCTAGACTGGGTTGCCATTTCCTTCTCCAGTCAGAACTAAGGGGCAAGTTAATTACTAAGTGTAACTCTCAACTAGAGTTTAAAAGAGGATTCAGCTTCCAATTCCCACTCTCTTTGAGAAAGTACTTCAAACTAAATCACGAAAAACAAGGTCAAGATCCTTTAATAAAGAAGGCTGTACCAAATTAATCAGTTCATGCACTGTGGGAAAAATGGTGACCTGAATTACTAAACATCATGAAAATACAAAAGATGTAAAATTATTCATAAACTCATAAAAATGATCATTTTGTAATGTGCAGAAACACTGTGACTACACGGTACAGCTGGAGCTAGCAGTGTTGTGGGTCAATTATACTTGAAAAAAACAAAATTTTAAAATGTAAACTGCACCCTTTGGGACTTCCGTCGTGGCCCAGTGGCTAAGACGCCGAGCTCCCAGTGCAGGGGCTCTGGGTTCGATCCCTGCTCAGGGAACCAGACCCCATGCGCCACAACTAAAACTTCACACTGAAGACCCCGCGTGCTGCAGCTAAGAGCCGGTGCAGCCAAACAAACAAACAGTTTTTAAAGAACAAACCTTTAAAAGATACAAATCATAAAATGCAAAAGCTAACATATAGATCGTGTGTGTGTGTGTGTGTGTGTGATATGTACATATATGCTAACATCTGTGACTTTTCACTGGGATCCTGGAAAAAATAAAAACACCTATCATGGAGATTACTGGGATAACTGGGGAAATGTGAGATATAGACTGCATATTACATAACAGTATTGTGTCAGCATGCTATTTACTGTGGTTATGTAGGAGAATGTTCTTGTTCTTAGCAGATACTTGCTGAATTACTAATGGTGAAATGTAATGATGTTTACAGCTAACTCTCAAAAGGTTTAGTGAAAATAAATACATTATGGAGAGAGACAGAAAATGCCAGAGCACGGTGAGACAGCACACAAACACAAGGCAAGTGGAGCATCTAGGTGAAGGGTGCACGGATATTCAGTGTACTCTTCTTGCAACTTTTCTGTAGATTCAAAATTTTTCAAAATGACTAGCTAGGAAGGAAAAAAAAAGGAATACAGTAAAAAATACGTGTATATAAGTCCACACTATACATAAAAATGTAAAGCCTTTTGTAGACCTTGTATTCTAACTACTGCTTTGGGTGCGTTACTGAAAAAGATAATCATGTAAACAGTATCTAACAAAAGAAAATAAAAACCTCTTGGACTTTGCTGGTGGTGCAGTGGGTAAGAATCCTCCTGTCGATGTAGAGGACACAGGCTCAGTCCCTGGTCAGGGAATATTTCACTTGCCTGGGAGCAACTGAAGCCTGTGAGCCGCAATTACTGAGCTCGAGTGCTCCAACTACTGAAGCCTGTGCACCAGAACCTGTGCTCAGAAAAAAAGAGAAGCCACCACAATAAGCCCAGGCACAACAGAGTGGGCCCCACATGATATAACTAGAGAAAGCCTGGTGAAGCAGTGAAGACCCAGTGCAGGGGAAAATTAATTATGTGAAGAAAATAAGAATGTCTTGGAAAGGATGAATGAGATGAATTAATTGTTTTAAACATCTTTGCTACACAATTTATGCTATATACCAATTACCAATTGACAATCAGGATACAATGCAAATTTAACATCATAACTACACCCAACATCATTTAATCTTTTCACAGCAAAACAGGTTGGAATTTTTCTGGACTTCAGGTTCACAGCATAAATGACAAGTATATCTGTACAGTAATGTAAAAATAAAAAAGCAGCCCATTCTAGTTGATTGCGCTTGGATTGTTCATAACCCACAAACTGAAGCGCAGATAAATATGGTGCCCCTCACCTTTTCAAGGATGACTACCTCATTCCATAACTTCCCAGCAACGCTCTTTTACTGAAAGGCTCTTCCAAAATTTCTGTAAAGAAGTTCTGACAAAAGCAGTACTGCTGCTGCTAAGTCGCTTTAGTCGTGTCCGACTCTGTGCGACCCCACAGACGGCAGCCCACCAGGCTCCGCCGTCCCTGGGATTCTCCAGGCAAGAACACTGGAGTGGGTGCCATTTCCTTCTCCAATGCATGAAAGTGAAAAGTGAACGTGAAGTCGCTCAGTCGTGTCCGACTCCTAGCGATCCCATGGACTGCAGCCCACCAGGCTCCTCCGTCCATGGGATTTGTCAGGCAAGAGTGCTGGAGTGGGGTGCCCTTGCTTTCTCCGAAAGCAGTAATACCTGACCCCCAAATAATAATAACGTAAAATACATTGCCCAGCTTTCCTCTCAATTGTCTACTAAACCAATGACAATAAAAGGTAGGAAGCCACACTGTAACCGCTCGCTACATTACTGCCAAATGTTTTCAACCCACCGTTTAAAAGAATGAAAAACTCCCCGAACCTCGTACGAAAATAAACCTCAGCAGGACTCAGGTCGACGTCCTGAGACCCTTCACAGCCCGACCAGCCCTGAACGCCTCGGGCTGCCCCTCCGGCTGCCCCCGGGGACGCGGGTCCCCGACAGCCCGCCGAGTTTGGGGTCCCCACACTGCCCACCGCCCACGCCCGCCGAGAGCCGCGCGAAGCAGGCCCCCACCCGCCGCCACTCGCCCTCTGTCCCGCCCCCTCGCGGCTCCACTCAGCTCTTCATCCTGGATGCGGAAGCCGGCGACAGCCCCTTGCCGATACTGGTCGAGAAGAAAGGGACAGAAAGTGTAGGCCCTGGCTTCCACTCCTTAGAGGCAGGGTCCCGAACTAGGACCTCCGCGGTGGTCCCTAAACGGAGAGCGTTAGGACCCGGCCGCCATGTTGTATCCCTGTCACCCTAGCAACCGTCAGGTCCCGACGGCCCCGAGGTCGGAGGCCGCGCGTGCGCAAAACGACCTATCTGCGCCCTCTGGTCCTACAAGTACGCGTGCGCAGTATGGCCCGCCTCCTCTCTCTAGTTGCTAAGCAACCCTCTCTCCCACAGCCGTCCTGAGAATTTAGTGATTTGGGACCTAATGCCTAGACAGCCTTGAGCTTTAACTGGGCTGAGGCACACTAAATAATTGTCAATTGATACCTTTTCTTTGCAGTCGCATGTTACAATTGAATATCCATTGACTGTAGATAATATAGTGCCATGATTCAAGATTCAAAAATAACAAAAACAGAACAGAGTGGAAATCCTCCCTCCCACTGCTCTGTCCCCAGTTCCTCTCCGCATAAAGTAGGTAACTCATAAGAGATCTTTTATTTTTTTTTCCCCTCTTTCTTACACCAGTGGTAGTCTTGTATAGACTCTGCTTTGTATTTTGCATTTTTACTTGATACTTTAACTTGGATACTTTCCCCTAACAGGACCCAAAGAGCTTCATTATTTTATTTAATGGCTCTTCTAGTTCATGATTGTCTGTGTGCGGGCTCAATCGAGCCGGACTCTTTGCGACCCCACGGACTGTAACCCAACAGGCTCCTCCGTCCGTGGGATTCTCCAGGCAAGAATACTGAAATGGGTTGCCATTTCTTCCTCTCGAGGACCTTCCTGACCCAGGGATCTAACTCTCATCTCCTCCGACTCCTTGATTGACAAGCGGATTCTTTTGGCCCCGAGCCACCTGGGAAGTCCCACTTCACGGTTGCGCCATCTCTTATATAACCGGTTCCCTGCTGGACATCTCGGTTGTTTCTCATAAGCTGATCTTTCAAACACTGCTGCCGTGACCAGCCCTGAACATGCCCCATGTTCCATACGTTCGTGTGTGCCCATAGGAGAAACTCTTTAAGGGGAGCTGCCGAGTCAAAAGGTTGCTGCTGCTGTTTACTCCCTAGGTGTTGTCTGACTCCTTGCAACCCCATGGACTGCAGCCTGCCAAGCTTCCTGTCCTTCACTGTCTCCTGCAGTTTGCTCACATTCACGACCCTTGAGTCGGTGATACTATCTAACCATCTCATCCTCTGCCTCCCTCTTCTCCTTTGCCTTCAATCTTTCCCAGCATTAGGGGCTTTTCCAGTGAGTCACCTTTTCGAATCAGGAGGCTGAAGTATTGGCGCTTCAGCTTCAGCAAGTCTTTCCGATAAATAGTCAGGGTTGATTTTCCTTTAGGATTGATTGGTTTGATATACTTGCAGTCCAAGGGACTCTCAAGAGTCTTCTCCAGCACCACAATCCGAAGGCGTCAAAAGGTATCTACTTTGTTTTGTTTTTTTTTACTTCACTTTAAAAATTTGAGTCAACATTCACGTAACATAGAATCAATCATTTTAAAATGTGACATTCAGTACATTCATGATGTGGAACCATCACCTTTAGCTCCAAAACATTTTCATTGCTCCAGAAGGAAACTCCAAACCCATAAATCAGTCTCAAACACATGATACTAAGTGAAATAAGCCAGACACGAAAGGCCACCTGTTGTATGATTCCGTTTACAGAGTAATTCCAGACCAGACAAATCCATAGAGACAGAATGTAGATACAGGCTTCCAGGGACTGGGGGAATGAGAGTGACTGCTAACAGGTAAGGGATTTCTTTTTGTGGTGTTGACAGCATTCTGGAATTAGATAGTGGTGATGGTTGCACAACTTTGTAAGTCTAGGAAAAAAATCACTGAATTGTATGTATTAAATGGTTAGAATGGTCCATTATGTGAATTTTATCAAGTGAATTGAAAAAAACCAGGGTAATTATTGCTGGTATAATTATTGGTTTTTTCCAAATCAAAAGAGCTTTTATTTCAGCTTTAAAATATCACAAATGAGTCCAAAGAATCATCTGGCATCTTGTGGTTTCTGTAGCCAGACCACCCAGAACTTATTCATCAGCCTGCTGAACTGTTACTTTTTCAGAAATGTAGATACCATCCAAAATTTTTCTGATATCCGTGTGGCTTGCTGAATCTGACACGAGTTCCATGTGGCTTCCTTCAAGACTCAACTCATCTTCCTGGGCTTGAGGTACTGAATGAACAATGTCCGGCCTCATGTGAACCCTGTGGATATATTTTCCACCCCCCGAAATTTTCAGATTTCAGCAAAAGAACCATTCTCCCGAATAGCAACATCGATGGGGAAGTGAGCACACGCAGAGCTCATCTTGTAGCGGAAGCCCAGCGTGACGCTTTCGATCATGCTCTGCACACGACTGCAGACCGTGCAAGCAGTAGCCAGTTCCTTTTTATTTCCCCAACAGTTGTCAGCTTGGAGCCTCCTCTTTTTCTTTCCGAGGAGACTGTATGCTACATTGACGTGATCGAAGTCCCTCCACTGGGTGCCTCTGGGGCCCTTCGCTGTGGGGCCCTTCAGAGTAAGCGCAGAGTCATGACTTAGCCACTGAGCGCTGCTGCGTCTAGTTCAGAGTCCTGTAGACATTTCTGGAGCGCCGGCAGTCCAGTTGCTGAGAATGGTCTACATTCTCGCAGTGGATGAGGTGTGGGTGTTACTGTGGGTGGTCCCTGTCCTTGTTGGCTCTGAAAAGCCACATCTAATCCCTCCAGATCACTGGAATTGATTTCTGTCTTCTTTCTCCTGCGGTCTTTCCCCTTATGTGGGGACTTGTATTTAAGTCACATTGATCTCTCTTTCTTTCTCACACTGTCTTTTTCATATTCCTTTCTCTACTAAGGCAGGCTCTAAGCTTCTTAGTCTACCCACCTGTCTTTTATCTCTCCTGGAGGCCAAAGGACTTTCTGGATAGTCACTGAATAGCTGTTAAAAGGTGAACCGGTGAATGCATTTAACATCATCATTTGGATCTTTTATTCACCTTCACTGCGGACAATTAGTAGTGAAATCCTGAAGAAGCCCAGGGGGTTCCTGATCCCGAGGAAGGGTCACAGCAAGGCGTCCCCTGTAGGCAGACACAGCCTTGGTGCGCCTCCCCAGGTGAGCAGGGGCTATTGGACTTCAGCCCTCCAGGCCACGAACACCAGCACCCTGGTCTGCAACCTGCACTTCGAACTTGGAGGCCTTGGGAGAGGAGAGTGGAAGGGCCTCGGAGTGGAATATCAAAGGAAACAAACAGGGACCTTAGCAGGAAGGCAGAAAGGGAACTGTGTGAGCTTTTGCCTAGAGTGGAGGTTCTCAGTCTTTAACCTGTGCTGAACTCACCTGCCTTCAGGTGATTCTGGGCTCTGCAGGGCCCCAACCACAGGCTTCCTGAGTTTGTCATTCTGGGATGGCATTTGAAAATTCATGTCTTGGGACTTCCCTGGTGGTCCAGTGGCTAAAACTCTACGCTCCCAAGGTGGGGGGCACACAGGTTCCATCCCTGGTCAGAGAACTAGATCCCACCAGACTCAACTTGAAGACCCAGTGCAGCCAAATAAATAAGCATGATAAATATTCAGTTCAATTCAGTTCAGCCGCTCAGTCGTGTCCGACTCTTTGCGACCCCATGCATCGCAGCACTCCAGGCCTCTCTGTCCATCACCAACTCCCGCAGTTCACTCAGACTCGCGTCCATCGAGTCAGTAATGCCATCCAGCCATCTCGTCCTCTGTCGTCCCCTTCTCCTCCTGCCCCCAATCCCTCCCAGCATCAGAGTCTTTTCCAGTGAGTCAACTCTTCGCATGAGGTGGCCAAAGTACTGGAGTTTCAGCTTTAGCATCATTCCTTCCAAAGAAATCCCAGGGTTGATCTCCGTCAGAATGGACGGGTTGGATCTCCATTAAAGAGAAAGAAAATGTGCATCTCCAACAGAATCCCAGGTGATGCGACTGCTACACTTACGACCATATTTTGAGACCCACTAGCCCATTCTTTCTTTGATTCTAAGAAGACTAGGAAATGCTACTTCAGAATAGCCTGGGAAGTCTTTCTGTAGAGTTCATAGACAGCGGGCTCAGCCTTCTCCGGTTTCAGGCGTGTGGCCTAGGTCCTTGCTTCTTTAGGCCACTCTTGCACTAAATGACAAAGGAAGAACTGACAGATAAGAAATAATAGGCTGCGAGCTCCTCCAGGGAGGGCCCCGCCCTGAGCCCGGCGCCCACTCAACACATGCAGCCGCCAAGGGTATGTCACATGCTCGAAAGATGCTTGTGAGTGAAACCAGCCTGCATCTGTGGAGCTCTGCTTTTAAAGCTCTGCATGAATACCACCTAATTATAGCCACTTGCGCCTTTTGACTCATTCCAAAACTGTTCCTCAGACAGTTCATCCTGTATCCCAACATTAGCTTTTCCCTAATTTCCAGTCTCAAGGGATTCAAGCTATGTTTAGCAGACAATCTGTTTCTGCTGAGCTTCTTAATTAATGTTCAAAGCAGGAAATGGGCAGAAGTTAGAAAAATTAGGAAAGACAGAAATTTCACACATGTTAACCTCGCTGAGGTGGATGAAACACAAATCTACCTATGGATATTAGAAATCAGATTGACTTCAGAAAATAATGGAGTTCCCTGGTAACCTTAGTGGTTGGGACTCAGCGCTTTTGCTTCTGGGGCCTGGGTTCAACCCCTGGTCGGGCAACAGATCCCACAAGCCCTGAGGCATGGCCAAAATAATAATAATAATATAAAAATAAATGATAAATGTATTTCAGAGGAAAAAACTTAGCAAGAGCGGGAATGTGAAATAAGAGCAAGAATATTAGCCATTCAAATGAACATGAAGAATGGCAGTTAACCAGAGCAGTTATAAATGAGGTTGTGGTCAAGCGTGGATGAAAAACAAGTCAATGTCAGGCTAAAGAGGAGTCCAAGCACTTTTCCAACAAAAAGGCACATGGAACAATAGATTTTTAAGTGTGAAAAGACTTTTCCTAAGAAGAGAATAGAAAAATTCTTAAAAGTGGTAGGAGAGTGAGCCAAGTGAGTGACCCCAATCTGTGAGCCAAGTAGGTGAGTCTAGCCAAGTTACAGGCCAATGTTTCCTCATTTCTGAACAATGAGGATCAAAATACCCTCTGCAAAGAGTGAAGAGTAGATGTGATATCTCTGTGTCTCTAGAGTATATTGTTTGATTTTTGCCCAGAGTCTGAAACCAGCAAGGCCCTGTAGGACTCCTGGGCACAAAAGCTTTTCTGTGTCCCCCTTTTAGTGTCTTGTTTGTAGGAAATAGACGTCACTCAGCCTCCATGACCTCCCTGAGTCCCAAGGAGCAGGTTCACACGGTTGCCAGCTAGGGAAGGGAGATGTGAAGACAAAGGGAGGAGCGGGCAAGCCAAGCGGGGAATGGAGGAACTAGCAGGTACAAATGGGCACACGTAGAATGAATAAACAAGGTCCTGCTGGACAGCACGGAAACTGCGTTCAATATCCTGTGATAAGCCATAACGGAAAAGAATATGAAATAGATTGTACATATGTGTGTGTGTGTGTGTATGTGTGTGTGTGTGTGTGTGTGTAACGAGTCACTTTGCTGTATAGCATGAGTGCGTCCGTACTAAGTTGCTTCAGTCATGTCTGACTCTTAGTGACCCTATGGACTACAGCCAGCCAGGCCCCTCTGTCTTCAGGATTCTCCAAGCAAGAATACTGGAGTGAGTTGCCATGCCCTCCTCCAGGGAATCTTCCCGACCCAGGGATCGCACCCATGTCTCCTGCATTGGCAGGTGGATTCTTTACTGCTGAGCCGCCAGGAAGCCCATTCTTTTCTACTTCACCCAGAACGCTGTCTCCAAAATTTAATTTGGTGTCAGTGTATGGAGGCTGGATTCTGCATCAGGTCTAAAATAGGCCTGGCAGAGAGCAAATGTTCGAGAAAGGTTGTGGACTAATCGAGAAACACCATCAGCTGTCACCTGCCCTGTCATTCCTCTCTGATGAGGGGCAAGCCGATGTCCGATGAGTGTTGAGCATCTAGAGCGAACCTCGGGCTTCCCAGGTGACTCAGTGATAAAGCGCCAAGCAGCAGACACAGGTTTGATCCCCATGTCAGGAAGATTCTCCTGGAGAAGGGAATGGCAGCCCACTCCAGTATTCTTCTCTGGGGAAATCCCAAGAATAGAGGAACCTGCTGGGCTACAGTTCGAGTCACACAGTTGGACACAACTTAGCAACTAGACAACGATGACGAGGGTAAACCTTAACCCTTGATGGGGAGGAACTGAACAGGCAGGCTGACAGGTTGTAGAAGTCATGTGGCCTGTTGCTGGGGATCCAGAGAGGGGAAGGTCTTTACCAAAATCACCCACTCACTGGTGGCCCCCTGGGCTCTGACCCGGGTCTTCGGCTTCCAGCTCCCTGTGCTTCTACAGCTGTTGTCTTTAAAAGAGACCTTCATAAAAGCTCTCCAATGAATGCACGTACTCTCAAGAAGTACATTTTACAAGTCCCTTGAATCAACCTATTTGTTGTAGCAAATTAGAAGCAACATCTGAAAAACCCTTCTGTTTGCCTATTTTTCTTTTGTATTGTCTAACAGCTTTGACATAGTACATATTGTACAATGAAGCATTTCACTGCTCTTTTTCCTTCCCTTCTTTCTTTTTTCCCAGAATCGGCTGGTAAGAATTCAGCTTCAGTGTTGAAAGTGCTTTGCTCTCTCTTTGTCTCTGTGAACCAGGGCCCCGAGTCAAAATGAAAAATATAAAAGGGGACTTCCCTGCTGGTCCACTAGTTAAGACTCCACTGCAGGATCATGGGTTCAATCTCTGGTTGGGGAACTGCGGCTGCTGCTGCTGCTAAGTCACGTCAGTCGTGTCCGACTCTCTGCGATCCCATAGACGACAGCCCACCAGATTCCCTCGTCCCTGGGATTCTCCAGGCAAGAACACTGGAGTGGGTTGCCATTTCCTTCTCCAGTGCTCAGATCCCACAAACCTCGCTGCATGGCCAAAACAGAAAAAAAATTGCCAGGACAAAAGGACACGTTTCCAGATCAAAAGGCCGTGAAATGCTCAGCACAGTGAATTTGACATTCATTTAACAAATAGTTAATTGAATGTGTGCTGTGCCTGGCGCTGTTCTAGGAACATGGGATCCATGAATGTGAGGTTGGAGGGAGAGATGAGTGATGTTTCTGCAAGCTGGGGAGCATCCAAGAATGCCAGCAAACTGCCAGGAGCGTGGGAGCGGGCCTGGAACAGGTTCTTCCTCAGAACCTTCAGAGGGAACCAACCTTGAAGATACTTTGACCTTGGAATTGTGGCCTCCAAAACTGTGAGCAAATTGTTTTCATCACCCGGTTTGTGGGATTTTATTATGGCACGTCTAGGAAACGAATGGACTTCCCTGGTGGCTCAGATGGCAAAGAATCTGCCTGCAGTGCAGGAGACCCCAGTTCAATCCCTGAGTCGGAGAAGGGAACGGCAGCCCACTCCAGTATTCTTGCCTGGAGAATCCCATGACTGAGGAACCTGGCGGGCTAGAGTCCAGGGGGTCACAAAGCGTCAGATACGACCGAGCGACTAATACACACACCAACAGGAGATGAATACAGTGGTGCCTTTATTTTCATACCAAAGGTTCCAATTTATAAACAGAATGACACGTTTTCTAAGTTGATTTTAAAGCAAACAACTAAAATTTGAGATAGTTGCGTGCAACAAAGCGCTCCTCGGGTATTTAAAAACCCATGTAACTATACGGGTTTAATTCTGATCATGTATGTGTTTTCCTAAATCAAAGATTGAAAATTAGGACTTGTTTGTCCTGGAAGCCCTGTCAGATGGGGTGAGAAATGGCCGGAGAAGTTCAGAGGGGTTTGAAAAAGAGCGCTGTGCAAAAGCCCCAGCCTTCCGCCAGCACCAGGCACCCGAGTGCACAGCTCCCTACGTCGGTCTAGGGTGCCTCCTGCCGTCTATTCTTAGTCACTGCATCTCCCGACCTTGAATCCTGGATGGCCTTGGCCGGAAGCACCTTGTCTGCTCAGGAAACGTGGCTGGAAGAACCACGAAAGAGGGTGATGAGGCTGTGGCAGAAGAAAGCAGGGAAAGGAGCCGGTTAGGTGAGGTCTTTCAGGCGGCTGTTACTCCGGCTGTGGGATTGCCAGATACAGTACAGGATGCCCGGCTGAAACCGAATTTCAGTTCAACCGCATACTGGTTTAGTCTGTGTGCTGTCTCTTCTCAGTCGTGTCCGGCTCTTCGCGACCCCGTGGACTGTAGCCCGCCAGGCTCCTCTGTCCATGGGATTCTGCAGGTTAGAATGCTAGACTGGGCTGCCACACCCTCCTCCAGGAGATCTTCCCTCCCAAGGATGGAACTTGCTTCTCTTATGTCCCCTGCACAAGGGCCACCTGGGAAGCCCCTGGTTTAGAAGTATGCCCTAAGATGGTGCACAGGACAGACTTATGCTAAAGGATTTGCTAAGTCTGGCAACCCTATCAGGGCTGGGCCAGAAAAGGACAGTTTGAACTCAGAGAAATAACTTTATCTGACTTTGTTTTAAAGTGTTAGATAATTTTGAAATTAGTTCATTTATCCATCTTGTAACTGAGAACTCTCTGGGGCCTTCCCAGGACAGATGCCCTCCCCGTGTCCTCTGTTCTGGCTTCTCTTGGAAGCGCCTAGATAATAGTATCTGATGCACAGCTCCTGAGTTGTTTACAGGTGCTAAAAACCACCACCAAATGGAAGAAATTAACTTTTTGATGACCATGAGCGCAAAGCCACAGACCTACTGATGCTTAAGGATTGATAATGTTAACCCCGTGACACCGTCCCGTTACCGCTATCACCCAATCAGAGAACTGTGTATGAGCTCATCACACACCGCATGATGCCCCCTCCCTCACCTGGCCTTTAAAAATGCTTTGCTGAAACCCACTGGGGAGTTGGGGTATTCCGAGCACCAGCTCTGCTGGACTCCTTGCTTGGCTCCCTATAATAGATGTCGCCCTTTTTTTTACCATAACCCGGGGGCAGTAGGTGGGCTTTACAGTGAACAAACGAGGGGACTCAAAATTGGTTCAGTAACAACCTGACTCCTGTTTATTAATCATGTATTATTCCAGACAGGATGCTAGACTCTGGACATTCACCTGTAAGCAAAATGGGCGGGATGCCTGCCTACAGCTCATCGTAGGCAGCTACTCTACCCCCTTGGCTTACACCGATCTATCCTTCAGAACACAGTCAAGCATCCCAGTCTCCAGGAACCTGTCCAATCAACCCTCCACTAGCACCACAGTTTAATACACTCAGCACTGCACCTAAGCCTGTCTAAGCACTCTAAACCGTGTCTTTGCCAAACCTGTCTATGCCTTAAGTAAGGCATAGTTTTTCCTCCTCCCTCCTTTTGAAGATGTCTGGAAATTGTCATTTTGCCCTCTTTTGTTAACTAGCACATGAATAAATCATGAAATAGCTGAGGAATGGGCAATGTGACAGCCACTGCAAAGGCATAAGGTCTGTATGCAAAAACAAAAACAAAAACAAAAACCCAGAAAAGTGCTGGGAAGACAAAACCCAAAGACGTCCATTCCCCAAACCGTGTGTCCCCGGGGTCTCTTGGTCCCTGAGAGGCCCTAGCCGCCTGCACTGATGCAGCACAGGTCTGAGCTCCGTGAAGACAAGATTAGGTTTGTTTTGCTCACAGCCGATTTCCGGGGCTTAGGGCATGGCCAAGCTGAATGAGGATGTTTTGACTGATTGGCTATTTGTCCATGCTTTGTTCTCCAGCCTTCCTGGTGGTGAGGTGAACAACTTCACATCTTTTCATGATATTTATTTTTTACTTCTATTTAATTGGAGGATGATTACAATATTGTGATGGTGTCTGCCATACATCAACATGAATCGGCCATCGATATACATATGTCCCCTCCCTCTGAAACCTCCCTCCCCATCGCACCCTTCTAGGTTGTCACAGAGCCAGGTTCCTGGGCATCTTTTCATGCCATTTATTTTATTCATATTTTGGCCGCACCTGGAGGCTTGTAAGATCTTACTTCCCCCCCCTAGGAACTGAACCTGGAGCGTTGGCAATGACGGCTCAGCGTTTTAACCACTGGGGGAATTCCCTACTTCACATCTTTTCAATTAAATCTGTTCAGTTAAGATTAACTAGGCTTGGCTTCTGTTGCTTGCAACAGGGAACCTTGATGAGACATCTCCGATGGGAGCACTTTTTTTGGAGTGATTAAACCAGAGGCGTAGACTAGGTGAAAAGCTGGAGCTCCCTTTCTGCACTCTGGAGCACCTGCACATTAGCGCGGCGGCTCGGGCCTCTCAGGGGCTAAGAGACCCCGGGGACACACGGCTTGGGGAATGGACGTCTTTGGGTTTTGTCTTCCCAGCACTTTTCTGCTGTGTGGTTTGTTGTTGTTGTTTGCATACAGACCTTTTGCCTTTGCAGTGGCTGTCACATTGCCCATTCCACAGCTATTTCATGATTTATTCATGTGCTAGTTAACAAAAGAGGGCAAAATGACAATTTCCAGACATTTCCAAAAGGAGGGAGGAGGAAAAACTATGCCTTACTTAAGAAACATTGAGGAACCACTTAAAATGACATTTTCAATCACTTAGAGATATACATGTAATAGAACGTTAAGTACAAAAAGCAACATAAAAATTATTCTTTTTTCACAAGGTTGCATATATTTAATACACCGTCCAGTGAAAAAAGATCGGCAGGAAGGATGCCAAGAGCCCAGTAGCCATTGTTTCTCGGGGCGGTGGGGGATTCGGAGGTTCTTTGGTCCATCTGGTTTTCTGCAGTTTCCAAACTGCATTTAGCAATGCCCAATGCTCTTGATTGGAGAAGGCAATGGCACCCCACTCCAGTACTCTTGCCTGGAAAATCCCATGGGCAGAGGAGCTTGGTGGGCTGCAGTCCATGGGGTCGCGAAGAGTCGGACAAGACGAGCGACTTTACTTTCACTTTTCACTTTCATGCACTGGAGAAGGAAATGGCAACCCACTCCAGTGTTCTTGCCTGGAGAATTTCAGGGACGGGGGAGCCTGGTGGGCTGCCGTCTATGGGGTCGCACAGAGTCGAACACGACTGAAGTGACTTAGCCGTGCTCTTGATACACGAAGTTCCCACGCTGTGAGATTTGCAGTGATGAATAAAAATAGCACTGAGTTGGAGAATCTTACTCTCCAGCTAAGAAGTTTCAGGGGTAGCATGCATTTGTCCAGTGAAAGCCTCCAATTCGCTCTGAGAAGCCTCCTCCCCTCTCCTTAAAGGCCCCAAGGCCTCACTTGTTTTATCTGGCCCACGGGGGCGACTAGGAGGGACCGCCGCTGCGCGGGCGGACGGGCGCCGGCTGGAAGGCGGCGCGGCGGACTCCGCCCGGAGGCGCTTCGCCGGCTCCATGCGGCGCAGGCGTGGATATCTGGTAAGTGAGCCGACGGCGCCTTTCGCTCAGGTGGCCGGTTAGCTCAGTTGGTTAGAGCGTGGTGCTAATAACGCCAAGGTCGCGGGTTCGATCCCCGTACGGGTCACAGAAGCGAAGATTTTTTTTCCCCAGCTTATGGATTTGTTTCACAACTGTCTTGAAATATAGGCTTCTTGAGTGCCGTGGGCCGCGTGCAAACGGATCATCGCGGAGTCACTCTGGACTTGGGTCGGAAGTCGGGGCGGGGTGCGCAGGGAGGGCAGGGTGCCCCCAGTCCCCGCGCGCTGGGGGCACGCTGCCCGCTTCGGGCATATTTTAGGGTACTCTGCGATGTCACTGCGGGTTGCTCCCCAATGCAGAGCTTCTGAGAGCCCTCAGGGGGACCTCAGTTTTCAATTTTCTGGAGTTTAAATCCAGCTTGGAATTCATTCATTCCACACATTGTTGTTGTTTTTTAAATTGTTGTTGCGGTTCTTTCTTTCATTCTTTTTTTTATGGACCGCTTCACGAATTTGCGTGACATCTTTGCTCAGGGACCCTATCTCTGTATCCTTCAGATTTTAGTGTGTGCGCTGCCAAAGCGAAGGCCATTCCCCGCGTGTGTATGGCGCCCCTACTGCACGCGTCCTAGTCCAGCTGGGGAACCGGAAGGAGACACGCATCCCGGCAGGCGTGGAGACAAGCACCGGCCAGATGAGCCCAGTCTGCAGTGAGGAGTTAGGGAAGGCAAATAGGGTAGCAGGCCGGGGAGAAAGAGAACCAGGCATAGCTTTCAGGACATGAGAAAAGCCCTTTCAGGCCTAGCTAATTAGTGTTCCAAGCCTGGCCACCATACTTGCCCTTGAACAGGCCTCAGTAATAATGAGAGACCTGTTTAATTTAAATGCATGTTGGTTTTAGACATTAACGATGCTTGCTCCTGGGAAGAAAAGCTGTGACAAACCTAGACAGCATATTAAAAAGCAGAGACATCACTTTGCCGACAAAGGTCTGTCTAGTCAAGTCTGTGGTTTATCCAGTAATCATACAGGGATGTGTGAGCTGGACCTTTACAGAAGGCTGAGCACCAAAGAATCAATACTTTTGAATTGTGGTGCTAGGGAAGACTCCTGAGATTCCCTTGGACAGCAAGGAGATCAAACCAGTCAATCCTAAAGGAAATCAACCCTGAATATTCACTGGAGGGACTGATGCTGAAGCTGAAGCTCTAATACTTTGGCCTCTGGATACAAAGAGCTGACTCATTGGAAAAGACTCTGATGCTGGAAAGACTGAGGGCAAGAGGAGAAGGGAATGACAGAAGATGAAATGGTTGGATGGCATCAATGGACGTGAGCTTCAGCAAACTCTGGAAGATGGTGAAGGACAGGAAAGTCTGTCATGCTGCAGTTCATGGGGTCGCAAAGAGCTGGACATGACTTAGCAACTAAACAACAACAATTTTTAGACAACCGACATGACATGTGTTTTTCCTCCTCAAAAATCATACCTCCACTCCACAGGGAAGGAAGGAGAGGGTCGCACTGAAACGGATGTGTTACCATATGTAAAACAGAGAGGCAGTGGGAATTTGCCGAGCGAGGGAGGGAGCTGAACCCAGCGCTGTGTGACAGCCCAGAGGAGTGGGATTGGGTGGGAGGCGGGAAGGAGGTTCGAGAGGGAGGGGACATAGGTGTCCCTGTGACTGATTCTTGTTGATGTATCAGAAACCAGCACAGCAGAAACCAACCCAACACTGCAAAGTCGTTTTCCTCCAATTAAAAATTAATAAAAATTTTAACATTAAAAAAAAAACCCCACAACTCTGAGCCACCAGGGAAGCTCTAAATCGATGAGACAATAAATGAAAAGCTCAGGATGACATCAGTCCCAGTTGTCTAAGTCCCGGTGTTGTGTGGATGAAAAGCAGCAGGCAGCCAGTTATGAGGATAGCTGGTTCAAAGTCACAGCCAAGTGTGTTCACATTTTTCCATTTCTAAACCATCCTTAAAGAAAATCATGTATGGGATCACACCATCCTCACAGTAGTCCAGCAGAGCAACCATGCCATCTGAATCCATGTGTACACTAATAAAGAACCAGTCATTTTTGAAACTAGTTTTTAAAACTAGTAAGGATGTGCTTGGTTTGTTCCACGGCCCCCTGTCATAAAAGGTTTTAGTTTTTCGGGTCTCTTCAAGTTTCCCTTTGATTGACCTCATGTAATCGTTCATGTATTTCTTGTAATACCGTGCAACCCACGCTGGGACTTGAGTTCATGGTCTTTTAACTGAGATCACACACCTGGTCTCAGGAATGAATGAAGCTCAGGTTTTTGATGTCTCATCGCAGACTTCTGTGAGAGACAAAGTGATAGGTGAGAAGTGGGTTTATTTAGAGAGAAACATTCCACAGACAGAGTGTGGGCCATCTCGGAAGGCAAGAGCGGCTCCAGGGTACGGGGTTGCCACTTTTTATTGGGGTGGGTAATTTCATATGCTAATGAGTGCCTGTGGGTGTGCCACTTATCTTGCTGACACGTTACAGTGAGCATACACTGAGGCTCAAGGTCTAGTGGAAGTCTTGTCACCATCTTGGACCCCGTTGGCTCTAAACATTTATGTGATATCCTAATGGCTATGCCATTCTTTTCAAGGTTGTGCCCCACGCCCTTTCTCTCCTGTTTCACTTGTAGCTTCTTTTGTGAAGTGAATTTCCTGCAAGTGATGGTTCATGACAATATCAATGTCAGCGATTGCTCTGCTTTCAGTATCTTCATCCTTGGGGGTCTTCAGGGGAGAAGTTTCCACCAACGAGCGAGTCATCAGTGTTACGCTCTGTCCTACTGGCCATATTCCCTTCCACCTGCAGACACAATCTGTCCACGACAGCGCGTCTGCAACCTCCCGGATGTGGTAGATGGCAGAGAACATCTCATCATGGCTGATGAGGTCCTCGTACATTATGATGGTGACTGGAGGGGAGACCACAGCGTCGCTAGCTTAGTAGGAAGCTGGAGCTCAGAGCAAACACAGTGCAGCCTAAAGTGCGGTGAGCAGGTAGAAAAGCTCGGTAATAACAACCTGAGGGGCACAGAGAACAAACGAGAAGAGTGACATAGGCAAGAGAAGTGACAGTACCAAAGATAATAAATCCGTCGTGAAGACTCCCAGTTCTGTTTCAAAGGTGAAGATGAGCCTGAAGCACTTTCTTGAGCCATTTTGCAGAATTTAAACTCCCTCCACCAGATCTACTGGAACCTAAAGGTTCGTGATGCTGACGTTTTCTGACCCTCCTGATTTCAGTCAGCATCTTTGCCCCACTGCTATGCTGAATTCTCCTCTGCTCAACCCCCTTCATGAATACGTATAGACCACCCAAGCCCCTTCCCCAGTTTTGCTGTTTGAATGGACACCACTTTAGGAAAGATCCCTGGTGTTCTCCTTACTTCGTGCAAGGAATGCGCCCTTCCTTCAGTTTTTGACTTGACTGTCTTTTGGGTCCATACTCACCTAGAGGCGAACCCAGCTTCAGGGCAGCAGAAGCACCTGGAAATCTTTTGCTACATTTTGGTTTTTGTTTTTCAGAGAGGTCTTAGACTTCACATTTTTTGTTAACTTTTATTTTGTATTGGGATATGGCCAGTTAACAATGTTGTGATAGTTTCAGGTGAACAACGAAGCGACTCAGCCTTTCATATATGTGTATCCATTCTCTCCCAAACTCCCCTCCCATCCAGGCTGCCACATAATACTGACTAGCGTTCCCTGTGCTATACAATAGGTGCTTGCTGGTCATCCATTTTAAACACAGCAGTGTGTACATGTCCATTCCAAACTCCCTAACTATGCTTTCCTCTGCAACAAAGTCATGTTCTGTGAGTCTCCTTCTATTCTGAGTTCATTTGTATCATTTCTTTATAAACTCCACGTGTAAGAGATGCCATATGATCTTTCTCCTTCTCTGTCCGACTTCACGCAGTATGACACTCTAGGTCCATCCATGTTGCTGCAAAGGGCATCATTTCACTTTTTAATGGCTGAGTAATATCCCATTGTGAATATGTTCCACACTTTCTTTATGCATTCCTCTGTTGATGGACATTTAGGTTGCTTCCATGTCTTAGCTATTGTAAAAAGTGCTGCAATGAACACTGGGGTGCACGTGTCTTTCCAGACCATGTTTTTTTCTAGATATATGCCCAGGAGTGGGATTGTAGGGTCATATGGTACCTCTGGGCTTCCCAGGTGGCTCAGTGGGTAAAAACCTGACTGAGATGCAGGAGATGCTGGAGATATGGGTTTGATTCCTGGGTTGGGAAGATCCCCCGGGGAGGACGTGGCAACCCACTCCAGTATCCTTGCCTGGAGAATCCCATGGACAGAGGAGCCTGGCGGGTTACAGTCCAAAGGTTGCCAAGAGTCGGACACGACTGAGTGACCGAGCACAGCACATGGTAAATCTATTTTTAGGGTTTTGTTTTTTTTCAATTTACCATCTGGTGGCTCAGTGGTAAAAGGACCCCCTGTCAATGTCAATGTAGGCAACCCACTACAGTATTCTTGCCTGGGAAATTCCATGGACAAGGAAGCCTGGCAGTCTAGAGTCCATGAGGTCGCAAAAGAGGCACGACTTATCGACTAAAAAACAATACTGTTCTCCATAGTGGCTGTACCAATTTATATTCCTCCCCACAGTGTGGAGCCCTTCTCTCCATACCCTCTCCAGCATTTATTGTTTGTGGATTTTTTGATGATAACCATTCTGGCAGGTTAGACTTCACATTTCTTCCTCTCAGTTCTGCAGTATGTGGCGAGAGGGCAGCTGAATGAATTTCTCACTCATAGTCCAAGTCAGGCATTTTTAAATTTTTTAAAAAATATTTATTATTTATTTGCCTGCCCTGGGCCTCAGTTGTGGCACCAGGATCTTCCATCTCCGTTGCAGGATCTTTACTTGTGGCATGTGAACGCTGAGATGGGGCACATGGGATCTAATTCCCCAGTGGGGATTGAACTGGGCCCTCTGCACTAGGAGCATGGAATCTTAGCCACTGGACTGCCAAGGAGATTCCCAGGAGTTTTTCGTTTAGCAAAGGCTTTTAAGGGTGGATGCCATCTTACCTCAAGGTCCAATCATGTTTGAAAAAAATCTCAAATGAGAACATCTACTAGACCATTCATTCATTCTTTTCTCAAATACGCGTTAAGCTCTGATTGAAATGAGTAACAGCTCAAGTCCACAGACTCCAGGCTTAACGCCTTTGGCAAGTGCTCCGTGTGTACTCAAGGTGTGATGGAGGGCTTTCCTGGGGCTCAGTGGTAAAGAATCCGCCTGCCAGTGCAGACGCATGGGTTCAATTTCTGACCTGGGAAGATTCCACGTGCCACTGGGCAACTAAGCCCGTGCACCACAACTGCTGAGCCTGTGCTCTAGAGCCTGGGAACCAGACTGCTGAAGCCCTTGAGAGACAAGAGAAGCCATTGCAATGAGAAGCCTGCAAGTAAGCAAGGAGTGGCGCCCGCCCGGCTCTCTGCAACCAGAGAAAGCCTGAGTGCATCAATGAAGATGCAGCACAGCCAAAAATAAAATAAATAGATACAGTGTGCGATGGGACCGTTATTAATACGAACAGTTAGTTAGGAAAACCTGGGGCTCCTGACCCCTGGAATAGGCACCTGTACTCAGATTGCATTTCACAATGAAATCAAGCAGGACCCTGTGGGCTCCTAGGCATGGAAGCCTTTATTATTTTATTATATTTATTCATTTACTTTATTTTTGGCTGTGCTGGGTCTACGTTGCTGCGCCGGCGTTTCTCTAGTTGGGAAGAGCAGAGGCTGCTCTGTGGTTGTGTGCCTCCCTCGTGTTGCAGAGCTCAGGATCCAGGGCACGCGGGCTTTGGTAGTTGTGGCCCCCGGGCTCTGGAGCACAGGCTCAGGAGTTGGGGTGCATGGGCTTAGTTGCTCCGCAGCACATGGATCCTCCTGGATCGGTGACCGAACCCACGTCTCCTGCATTGCCAGGTGATTCTTTACCACTGAGCCGCCAGGGAAGACCCTGGAAGCCTTTCTGTCTCCCATTTCTTGTTTGTAAGGGAGACTCCAGCCTCCATGACCTTCCCTGCATCCCAAGGGCAGATTCCAACAGATAAGGAAGGGCCCAAGGCAAGACTGAAGGCCCCAGAGAAGCTCGCCATGATTAGGAGGCTGAGCACTTGAGACTCCTGGAGTACAGGCCCTGTCTCGTCAGCAACCTCGCCCTGGGGCTGCAGCCATAAAACTCCTCAGCAAGTCCTCCCAGGGGAGGACACACTATAGTGAGAGATGCAAGGCCGCTGTGCCCCCTTTGCCTGGCAAAGCGACAGAGCTATTCATTTCCATTTCACCCAAAACTCAGTCTCCGAGATGTGGTTCAGCACCGGTGTAGAGAGGCTGAGCTTTCGGCATCAACACCTGGGGTGTGTATGACAGGCACCTTGTTAGATGCAGAGGCCTTGCGGGCGAGGAGCCAGCCTAAGTTGCTGCGTCTGAGCCCATAACTTGCCCTAAACAAGGACTTGAAAGGGTCCAGAATTCACCTCTATGACATAAAAATTATTTTGAACAGAAGCCGTTTTAGCTCCTGAAAAGTCTTTTCTGCCTAAAGTAGAGCCTTCCGAAAGAATTCGGTTGTCTTAAATCCTCTTTCCTGGGAAAACCAGGCAAGGCTGACTTTCACCACTGGACGGGAGAAGCCGCCATCACCGCTAAGCAGGCCTTGTCAGGAAACCATCCTATCTCCCATCTGCTCTAGGTTAGGGCCTATTTATCTTTCCCAAGTTGTTTGTTTTCCCATAAGTGCCCTCTCCCACCATCCCTTCCCCTGTTAGGATAATGTATAAGCCCCATATTCTAACTGCCACATTTTTTCTGTGAATTCCATTGGTACGTTAATAAAAATACATTATATTAAAATTTGCCTGTTCTTTTTTGTGTGTGTTTATGTGTGTATTTTGGCCATGAAGAATGGTTTGCTGATTAGAGACTGAATCCAGAACTCCACAGTGAAAATACCAGATCCTACCCACTAGGTCACCAGGGAACTCCCCAATATTTGTCTTTTCTCTTGTTAATCTGTCTTTTGTCAGCTTAATTCACAAGCCCTCAGAGACAGAACATAAGAGGATAGGGGAAAAGTTTTTCCTCCCTGACAGGCTCAAAAAGATAAATGGGATACTGTGTTCTAGATGAGGGGACAGTTCTTTCTTAGATGTCAGAGAGGACCTGTCTGACTTTTGAGGATGAAAGGATGAGAAAGTCTTTCATTTGAAAGTTGTTGTTGTTGTTTTTTTTAATGAAAGAAGAAAAGGATTAAGAAATTGGAGCAAATCCCACAAATCTGATTTCTCTTTTGCCAATCCTTAGTGAGGCTACTAATGAATTAAGTTATCCACTGCAAGGGATAGCGAATGCAAGGTCATTGACTCTGATGACGAGATGATGGTGATGATGCTGGGGAATGATGATCGCGGTGGTCCAGTGGAGAGAAAAATTATCAGAAAGATTACTGGAAACTTCTCTGGTATGATAAGCCTGGCCCTCAGCTTCCCCAACCATGAGCATCATGGATTCTCCACATTATGCTGCAAATGCTAGTCTCCTCCGCTCCAGCCCAGCCTGTATGCGGAGGGCAGGGAAGATGACTCACCGGCAAGCAACAAGTGCTTAGTTAGTGCTTGTTGACCGATGGCCCTATGGCCGCCTTAGTGCCTGTGGCTCGGACACTGGGAGCCAGGAGAGGCGAGGAGGGGAGATGGGGAAAGGAAGAAGAGGGGTGGCAGAGCTGCGACTGTGGCGTGAGTGAACTCACCCTGAGCTCACGGGCACTGATGAGTGAAATGATACCCTTGAGGTGCGCCCCCTTCGGGTGAGCGGGCAGGAGGAGTGGGCCGACAGGGAAACAATTTCAAGGTTGGGGACCACGCTTGATAAAAATACATACTTTGAACTCCCTCTCAGTTCAGTTCAGTTCAGTCACTCATTCGTGTCCAACTCTTTCGACTTCATGGACTGTAGCATACCAGGCTTCCCTGTCCATCACCAACTCCCAGAGCTTGCGCAAACTCATGTCCATTGAGTCGGTGATGCCATCCAACCATTTCATCCTCTGTCATCCCTTTTTCCTCCTGCCTTCAATCTTTCCCAGCATCAGGGTCTTTTCCAGTGAGTCAGTTCTTCACATTAGGTGGCCAAAGTATTGGAGTTTCAGCTTCAGCCGCAGTTCTTCCAATGAATATTCTGGACTGGTTTCCTTTAGAATGGACTGGTTAGATCTCCTTGCAGTCCAAGGGACTCTCAAGAGTCTTCTCCAGCATCACAGTTCAAGAGCATCAATTCTTCAGCACTCAAATTTCTTTACAGTACAACTCTCACATTCATACAAGACTACTGGAAAAACCATAGCTTTGACTAGATAGACCTTTGTTGGCAAAATAACATTTCTGGTTTTTAATATGCTGTCTGGGTTGGTCATAGCTTTTCTTCCAAGGAGCAAGTGTCTTTTACTTTCATGGCTGTAGTCATCATCTGCAGTGATTTTGGAGCCCCCAAAAATAACTCTTACTGGGGTCCAGCCCCGGTGGATCCAGGGTGATTCGAAGGTGGGGACGGAGTAGGCGGCCTAGGAAAAACTTATTTAATTACAGATAGAGAGGGACTAGGAATTTAGCAGAGGAAAAGAGGCCAAATAACTTGGTTAACACAGGGTACCAATCACCACCTACGAAGGCCGCAGGCGTCTTCCCGTTCTCCCGAAGGAGAGGAGGCACTGAGGCCTCCCGGTCCGATCTTAGAAGCCCAGGAAGAATTAGTAGGCTTGGTGGGTCCTATGCACCAGATGGGAATTCGGCCAGAAAATAGTAAGAGAGAGAGAAAGGGGCTGAATAACTTGGCTTACGTGGGGTACCAATAAAATTCCAGACAAGGAATTTGCACTGAATGGCGGGCATCCACGCTCCAGATAGGAATTCAGCCAGAAAATTGAGGAGCAGAGAAGAACGACATGAGGGAATCAGTCTTTCCAGAACTGATCCGATTTCTTTATTTTTCAGGTTTGTTTATATACCTTTTGTTACACATAAGGATGAATACAGAGTCACGCGGGGTCAGCAGACCTGACCCTTGTCACAATCAGGTGTTTCATATAAAATTATACAGAGGTCTTATGAGTTTTTACATCATCTTCTGACCATGAGGTCCGCTTATTTTATGGCCCTTTCTGATACTGGTCAGTTAACCAGAAAGCTTACTTTTCCAGAAGTGATTTTTTCAGGCACCACCCTCCAAATAAAGTTGCATTCCTATAGGGTGACGGTGTAGTGAGTTACAATCAAGAAAGGAATTTATTTAACCCAAGGTTAACATGATTAATCTTAAAGGTTAATACTTATTTCTCCTATATGCTTAAAGGTTAAGACTTATTTCTCCTATAGGTTAATACTTATTTCTCCTATATTCTTAGAGGTTAATACTTATTTCTCCTATGGGTTAATACTTATTTCTCCTATATGCTTAGAGGTTAATACTTATTTCTCCTATGGGTTAATTCTTATTTCTCCTATATGCTGGTTATATTCATTATAAGGGCAGAGAATATGGAGATTTTAGCAGCAAACATCAGTCCAACAAATGAAAATCCTTTCACCAATGTTCCTCTTAAGATCTACTTAGTCTTAAGACAGTGACAAAGTTACATTTTTACATAGCAAGGACACAGTGATTATAACAAAGTGATCTATTACAAGAGAGAAAATTCATTAACTCAAAAAGTCTAATATTGGGGTTAATACTTATTTCTCTAACATCAAAAACTACTATATTTCCTTTTCTATATTCCAAATACATTGATTAATATATTCCCAGGTACCTAAAGGATATGGAGGCCTGGCGGCAATCATTGACTCAACAACAAGAAAAAGTCCTATGTTAATTAAGACTCTCAGAATACTCCAAAACTCTCTGTGCTGTTTATGGTTGAGAGGTAGTAAACCATCATGTGTCCGCAGAGAGAATGTTGAGTTTTAAGCCAACTTTCCCACTCTCCTCTTTCGCTTTCATCAACAGGCTCTTTAGTTCCTCTTCACTTTCTGCCATAAGGGTGGTGTCATCTGTGTATCTGAGGTTATTGGTATCTTGATTCTAGCTTGTGCTTAATCCAGCCCAGCATTTCACGTGATGTACTCTGCATATGTTAAATAAGCAGCGTGACAATATACAGCCTTTAGGTATTCCTTTCCCGATTTGGAACCAGTCTGTTGTTTCATGTCCGGGTCTAATCATTGCTTCTTGACCTGCATACAGATTTCTCAGGAGGCAGGTAAGGTGGTCTGGTATTCCCATCTCTTGAACAAATTTTTCAGTTTATTGTGATCCACACAGTCAAAGGCTTGGGTGTAGTCATTAAAAAAAGAAATAGATGTTTTTCTGGAACTCTCTTGCTCAGTGGATGTTGGCAATTTGATCCCTGGTTCCTCTGCCTTTGGTAAATCCAGTTTGAACATCTGGAAGTTCATGGTTCACGTACTGTTGAAATCTGGCTTGAAGAATTTTGAGCATTATTTTACTAGCGTGTGAGATGAATGCAATTGTGCAGTAGTTTGATCATTCTTTGGCATTGTCTTTCTTTGGGACTGGAATGAAAACAGACCTTTTCCAGTCCTGTGGCCACTGTTGAGTTTTCCAAATTTGCTAGCATATTGAGTGCAGCACTTTCACAGCTTCATCTTTTAGGATTTGAAATAGCTCAGCTGGAATTCCATCACTTCCACTAGCTTTGCTTGTAGTGATGCTTCCTAAGGTCCACTTGACTTCTCATTCCAGGATGTCTGGCTCTAGGTGAGTGATCACACTGTTGTGGTTATCTGGGTCATGAAGCTCTTTTTGTATAGTTCTTCTGTGTATTCTTGCCACTTCTTTTTAGTATCTTCTGCTTCTGTTAGGTCCATACCATTTCTGTCCTTTATTGTGCCTATCTTTGCATGAAAATTTCCCTTGATATCTCTAATTTTCTTGAAGAGATCTCTAGTCTTTCCATTCTATCATTTTCCTCTATTTCTTTGCATTAATCACTGAGGAAGACCTGCTTGTCTCTCTTTTCTATTCTTTGGAACTCTGCATTCACATTGGTATATCTTTCCTTTTCTCCTTTGCCTTTCACTTCTCTTCTTTTTCAGCTATTTGTAAGGCCTCCTCAACCATTTTGCCTTTTTGCATTTCTTTTTCTCTGATTCCTAGAATGTCGATGTTCACTCTTGCCATCTCCTGTTTGACCACTTCCAATTTGCCTTGATTCATGGACCTGACATTCCAGGTTCCTATGCAATATTGTTTTTACAGCATCGGACTTTGCTTCCATCACCAGTCATACCCACAACTGGGTGTTGTTTTTGCTTTGGCTCTGTCTCTTCATTCTTTCTGGAGTTATTTCTCCACTGCTCTCCAGTAGCATATTGGGCACCTACCGACCTGGGAGTTCATCTTTCAGTATGCTATCTTTTGCCTTTTCGTACTGTTCATGGGGTTCTCAAGGCAAGAATACTGAAGTGGCTTGCCATTCCCTTCTCCAGTGGACCATGTTTTGTCAAACTCTCCACCATGACCCGGTCCGTCTTGGGTGGTCCTATAAGGCATGGCTCACTTCACTGAGTTTCATTGAGTTAGACAGGGCTGTGGTCCATGTGACTGAAAGGGCGAGCTGCCTGAAACGTGGCCAGAAAGGGGGGCATCCGGTCAGCACCAGGGGCGGCTGATGACCAAACCAGAACCAGGGAACGGACCCGACCCCGGGGGCCGGCCTTGGAGCCCCGATCCAATCGGGAAATGCCAGAAAGACCATGGGCAACCAACCCCTGCTGTGGTCCGCACCTGTTGCCTTACATGGGAAAAACTTGGCCTGTCTGCCAGCCCTCACTATAAAACCTTCCCGCACCCCTCCCCACCTCGCAGACTCCCTCGCTTCCCTCGCTTGCCTGTCCTTGGGAGTTCTGCCCGAGAGCAACCGCCCAATAAAGGCCTTTTACTAACGGGTCCTAGAGGTGGCTTTTTCTTTCCCGCGGCGTTTTCTTACATCTGGCGCCCAACGTGGGGCTCGAGGTGAGGGCCTCCGGCACTTGCCGTTGAGGTCCCCCTCGAGCTCCACCGCCGCGGTAGCCCCGGACCCAGGCGACTGACCAACCTCCTGGACGGCAGGAAACGGGGTAAGTCCCTTCGGCTTTGAGGTCTGTACTCCCTGGCGACCACTTCCTAGGGCCCTGTAATGGGTGCGCACTTACTGGGCCCTTCCGGTCATCAGTTCGTGAAGGAGACGTCCTGATCAGCTGATCGACCTATTCCGGCTCCGGCCCATTCCGGCTTCGGCCCATTCCCGGTCCCGCAGACCGTGAAGGAGACGTCCTGACCGGCTGCCTGGACCCATTCCGGCTTCGGCCCATTCCGGCTTCGGCCCATTCCGGTCCCGCAGACCGTGAAGGAGACGTCCTGATCGGCTGCCTGGACCCATTCCGGCTTCCCCCAGCGTGTCCAAAGACGTTTGGATACCGGGGTCTGCCTACGCTGTTGGTGGTCGCTATGAGATCGACAGTCTCCAAACCCGAACCCAAACTCCAAGATTTAACCCCTTTAGAATGCTTATTGGCTAATTTGCAGACCTTAAGACTAAAGAGACATGTCCGCGCCAAACAGCTTACTTTTTTTTTTGCTCACAGGCCTGGCCTCAATATTCTCTAGATAACGGCTCACTGGCCAGCCACAGGGACATTGGACTTTGATGTCCTCCGTGACTTAGATAATTACTGCCGGAGAACGGGAAAATGGTCTGAGGTCCCTTATGTTCAGGCTTTTGGGCGTTGTGTTCTCGCCCCCGCCCCCCCAGCACCACATGGCTCCAAGCCAACTCCTCCCGTCTCTGAGTCCTCTGCTTTCTCTGTTCCTCCAGAGAACTTGGTGGCTCCTCCTCCCTATACCTCTCCCACGGCTCCCTCCCCTTCCACCTCGGCCCCAGCCTCGCCCTCAACCCCCAACCAGCTGGCAGTTAACCCTATTCTTTCCCCTCCTCCGACCCTGGTTCTCTACCCTCACCCTCCCCCTCCTATCTCCGTTCTGCCCCCGAGACTCTGCCGCCGGCCCTGGATCCTCTAGCCCTAAACCCTATCTTGTATCCTCCTCTTCCCTCTGTTACGCCCTCCCCTCTCCGGTTAGCTCCCACACTCGCTCCCATGGCAACCCTCTGGGAGCCCCCCTTCCCCCAGCCCCACTACTCCCTCTTCGACAAGTAGCTGGCACTGAGGGCCTAGCCCAGGTCCATGTTCCCTTTTCTCTCCAGGACCTGACACAGATTAAAGCCAAACTGGGCTCTTTTTTCTTCCAATCCTACTCAATACATTAAACAGTTCACGGGCTTAACTCGCGCCTATGCTCTGACCTGGCAAGACATCTCTGTTATTCTGAGATCCTCCACCACCCCCAGAAGAGAGGCAGGCCATCTGGATGGCAGCCAAAGCTCAGGCTGATCAGAGGCACATTGCCAGTCCCTCTCCCGAGCACCCCCGGGGGCTCAGGCGGTCCCTGACGTTGACCCTGACTGGAATTATCAGGAGGGGGGGTGGTGGCCAGCTGCGAGTACGATATATGATAGAGTGCCTTCTTGATGAAATAGAGGTGTCCTCTCACAAAGTTGTAAATTTCCTTAAATTAGATGAGGTGACTCGGGGCCTGATAAAAATCCAGCTATGTTCCTCAATCGGCTTACTGAGGCCCTCATTCAATACACCAGGCTGTCCCCTGAGTCCCCTGTAGGGGCAACAACCTTGGCCAGTCGTTTTATCTCTCAGTCTGTTCCCGATATCCAAAAAAAAGCTGGCCAAGGCTGAAGATGGCCCTCAGACCCCTATCCGAGATCTGATAAAAATGACATTCAAAGTTTACAATGCCCGGGAGGAAGCAGCCGAGGCCAGCCAAAAGGCAAGGCTTAAACAAAAGGCCGAATTTCAGGCTAGCCTCCTCAACCAGCAAGCAAGTCTCTTTAACCAACAAACCCAAGCCTTGGTGGCGGCCCTGCGGCCGGCTGCGGGTTCGGGGTCCCAAAGCCCCCTCCGGGGGCTTGTTTCAAGTGCGGCCAAGAAGGACACTGGGCTAAGGCCTGCCCTAACCCGCGCCCTCCATCCAAGCCATGTCCACTGTGCAAACAACGAGGACATTGGGCCAGCGACTGTCCCCAGGCCTCTCGGGCCCCGACCTCTAGGGGCCGGGGACCAGAGCGTCCTAGGGAGACTTCCTGCCCTACTCCGGCTTTGGAGCTGCTGAGCTTCGACGAAGACTGATGCCGCCCAGACTCGGGGACCCTGATCACCCAAGCCGAGCCCAGGGTAACGCTCCAGGTAGCGGGTAAGTTTATCAACTTCCTGGTTGATACGGGGGCTACCTATTCGGTTCTTCCTTCTTTTGGGGGCATTCTGCATCCTTCTCAGATTTCGGTTATGGAAATTGACGGCCGACCTTCATGTCCTCTCCAGACACAACCTCCGTCTTGTCAGCTGGATTCATCCATGTTCACACACTCCTTTTAGTCATACCCTCCTGCCCTACCCCACTCTTGGGGAGGGACATACTCGCTAAGCTAAAGGCCACCCTCCACCTGACTCCCGGATCGGCTCCCACATCAGGGGCCTTCCTGATGCTACTCGCAGACCCCTTGGCTCCTCCTGTTAGCCCTGAGGTCTGAGACACCCGAGTTCTGGTGGTGGCTCGGCACCACCCTCCAGTCCTTATTCGGCTAAGAGATCCCACCTCTTTTCTGGCTCGACCTCAATTTCCTTTGTCTGTTCGTAGCCTCAGGGGGCTAAAGCCCATCATCGACCATCTCATGGGACAGGGTCTCCCTAATCCCCACGACCTCCCCCTGTAACATGCCCATCCTTCCTGTCCAGAAGGCCTCTGGAGACTACCGGCCGGTGCAGGATCTCCGCCTGATTAACGCGGCGGTGGTCCCCGCCCATCCGCTTGTCCCTAACCCTTACACCCTTCTCTCCTCCATTCCTCCTCAAACCTCTCATTTTACTGTTATTGATCTCAAAAATGCCTTTTTTTTACCATCCCACTTCATCCCAATTGTCAGTTTCTCTTCGCTTTCACCTGGACAGATCCTGACACCCACCTGACCACTCAGCTCACCTGGACCGTCCTCCCGCAGGGATTTAGAGACAGCCCCCATTACTTTGGGCAAGCCCTATCTCGAGACCTGGCCAGATGTTCACTTCATCCTAGCACTCTCCTCCAATACGTAGACGACTTACTCCTTTGCAGCCCCTCAGAAGAGACTTCTAGACAACACACTGCGACTCTTCTTAATTTCCTTGGTTCTCAGGGCTATCGGGCCTCACAATCCAAAGCTCAACTGACCCAGACCTCTGTTGTCTATCTAGGTCTCCAAATCACTCCCACCACTAAAGCCCTGACAGCAGATCGGTATAGCCTCCTCCGGTCCATCTGTCCTCCAGCCAATGGAGAGCAGATATTGTCCTTTTTAGGGCTGACAAGACTTTTCCGACACTGGATCTCAAATTACACCACCCTGGCCAAGCCTCTGTATGCTGCAGCTAAAAACTCCCACAGGGCCGCTGTCTTCCCCCACCAAGATTTCCCAGCAGGTGGCTGCAGCCTTAGACATCGTCTGGCATCTCCACATCCCTCAAAGAACGAGTAAACGGCATCATCAAAACACACCTGACCAAACTTGCTTCAGAAGTGCGATTGTCCTGGGTCGACCTCCTTCCTCTGGCGCTCACCCGTGTGCGCACCACGCCTCACACAAAGACAGGTTTAACCCCCCTTCAAGCTGCTTTACAAAAAGCCTTATCTCCTAACCTATCTCCCGGAAGAGAGACTCCCCACTCGTGGGGTACCTCCCTCTCTTTTCCCTCCTACGGTCCTTGCTGAGAAAACACGCTGACCGTGCTTTGCCACGACCGGCAGACAACAACGAGCCGATCCGGCCTCTGGCCCCAGGAGATCAGGTACTGCTAAAAGTTCTTAACCCCCACCTGCTGCAACCCCGCTGGACGGGACCCCATACGGTAATCCTCACCACTCCTACAGCAGCCAAACTCCTGAGACACGAGCCCTGGTACCACCTGACCCAACTTAAGCTCACACCCCCAGGTTTTCCTGACCCTGACCTTAAAAAAAAAAAAAAAAAAAAAGATCCTACCATTCTGTCCTTACTGGACCAACTAAGCTAACTATCACCCGGACTCCTCTTCCCCCAATTCCAAAATAACCAAAGACATTGCCTCCTGTCATTTACTAAAATTGCTGTTCCTTACCTCTAAGGTGCTATTCCCATAAAGAGCCCAGATTGGGCGGTGCTCTTTTTCCATTGACTCTGTCCAGGGTCCACAGGTCCCTACAGGACCCTGGCTAAAAGAGCAGTGCAGATTAGATTCACAAAAACTTACCGGCCAGCCCAGGAAGAGACAACCTGTTACACGTTCCCCAAATTGAGTCTGCTACAAGGCCGCCGCCCAAATAAAAGATTCAACGTGTTTCTCATCTCACAGACTGGGCTTGTCATCATGGCAGGCCCCCAAGTTGTGGGCATTCTGCCTGACAGGTGTCATGCTCGGCCTAAGTCCTGACTCTCCTCGGGCTCAGGCTAATGTTTTTATCTCTTGGACACACTACTCTGCTAATTACTATAATACCTCCACATGCTGGGTCTACACTGCCATGCCCCTTTCGGTCCAGAGCGGGCTGCCATGGTGGGCCATGCCAATAGGGGATGATGCTATAAAGTCTCTATGTGGCTTCTTAAAACAGCAAAAGCGATTTTACTCGGGCCTTACGTATAAATATTCTAACTTTCCTTGGTGCAGAAATACTACCTCCAGTTCCAATATCCGTTTCAACGTTACCGTCAGTCACCAGGTCATAGTTTCTGCATTCACAGGTTATGCCAACAACTCCCAAAACAAAGACCGAGCTCAAAAATCATCGCGTTTCCTCGGAGACTACTATCAGATCTGGGACGAGTACTTCTGGATGACACCGGAAGCGGGGCAGCTCATCAGATCGGCTGATCTATGCTGAGAACAGAGAGAGCACCAACCTCGATATGGACAGACAGATTTACCAAGCAATTTGTTAAAGCATGTGGGAATACTGTCCCAAACTCTATATAAAACGGTTTTTGATGTAACTTTTAATGTAGATAAGGCCAATATATGGCCAGGATCTGATTGGACAAACAACCCAGGTATTCGTTGGGTGGCGCCCAACGGCACTAAGTAGATATGTGGTAATAATGTGTGGCCATGGCCTCCTGTTGGGTGGGTAGGCAAATGCACTCTAAGATTTGTCTTCGCCCCCAGACAAATTCACACGGGAAAGATGCCCACACCAGCAAACTTGCCCCTTGTCAGAGCCAGATGGGCCAGGTCACTCTTTCACTGGTACAACTACCTGGCCGCTGCGTTTGTGCCTTCGGTTAAAAATTTAGACATCATGACCCGTGTCGACTCCCTCACAAATTTCACCAAACAGTCTTTGTTAAAAACCACTAAAGCTCTCAAAGCCCTAAATGAAAAACAAAAGCAAATGCACAAGGCCGTGTTGCAAAACAAGATGGCCCTCGACATCCTCACAGCCGCCCAAGGGGAAACCTGTGCCATTATAAAAACAGAGTGCTGTGTATATATTCCAGATCTTTCACAAAATGTTACCAATGCCCTTACTGAGGTGCGGGACAGCATCTCCCGACTGGGAAAAAGTTCACCTTCCCTTCTGACCAAAATTGCCTCCTGGTTTAAATTTGGCTGGTAAAAACCTATTTTTATATTTATCCTGGTTATATTAGCTCTCCTCCTCTTCGGGCCGTGTATTCTTAATTGTCTGTCAAACATACCCCTAAACATGTGCCAACTGAGGCCAAAACCCCACGCACTCCAGCTAATGGTATTGTGACAACAATACCGAGACTCCCCTCCGAGCGTCCTCAGACAAGCCTGACAGCTGCCCTAGAACATCTCGGCCACCCCCCCATCGCCCCTGTTCAGCAGGAAGTAGCCAGAGAGATTCGGCGCCCCTTATCCTATATCAAAAGGCCGGGATGAAAGGGCGAGCTGCCTGAAACGTGGCCAGAAAGGGGGCATCCGGTCAGCACCAGGGGCGGCTGATGACCAAACCGGAACCAGGGGAACGGACCCGACCCCCGGGCCGGCCTTGAGCCCCGATCCAATCGGGAAATGCCAGAAAGACCATGGGCAACCAACCCCTGCTGTGGTCCGCACCTGTTGCCTTACATGGGAAAAACTTGGCCTGTCTGCCAGCCCTCACTATAAAACCTTCCCGCACCCCTCCCCACCTCGCAGACTCCCTCGCTTCCCTCGCTTGCCTGTCCTTGGGAGTTCTGCCCGAGAGCAACCGCCCAATAAAGGCCTTTTTACTAACGGGTCCTAGAGGTGGCTTTTTTCTTCCCACGGCGTTTTCTTACAGTGACTGGTTTTGATTAGTTTCTGTGATTGTGGTTTTCATTCTATCTGCCCTCTGAGGGATAAGGATAAGAGGCT
This sequence comes from Nanger dama, assembly GCA_917880005.1. Taxonomy (NCBI): domain Eukaryota; kingdom Metazoa; phylum Chordata; class Mammalia; order Artiodactyla; family Bovidae; genus Nanger; species Nanger dama. Next base: position 3,020,719 of record CAKJTW010000063.1, on the reverse strand, counting down.
TATGGAAGCTTCCTGATGGGAGAGACTGACTGTGGGGGAAACTAGGTCTTGTTCTGATTGGTGGGGCCATGCTCAGTAAATCTTCAATCCAATTTTCTGTTGATGGGCAGGGCTGTGTTCCCTCCCTGTTGTTTGAGACCAAACTATGGTGGAGGTAATGAAGATAATGGTGGTGGTGGTTTAGCTGCTAAGTCCATGGACTGTAGCCACAAAGCTCCTCTGTCCACGGGATTCTCCAGGCAAGAGTACTGGAGTGGGTTGCCACTTTCTTCTCCAGGGGATCGAACCCAGGTCTCCTGCATTGCAGGCTGATTCTTTACCCACTGAGCTACGAGGGAAGCCATGAGGAAGACAATGGCAACGCCCTTCAAAAGGTCTCCTGCACACAGATGCACTCAGTGCCCCCCGACCCTGCGCCTGCCTCTGCCCGATACTCATGGACACTCACAGGAAAGTCTGAGTCAGTCCCTTGTGGGGTCACTGCTCCTTTCTCCTGGGTACTGGTGTGCAGAACATTTTGTTTGTGCCCTCCAAGAGTCTATTTCCCCAGTCCTGTGTAAGTTCTGTAAGCAAATCCCATTGCCTTCCAGAGTCAAATTCCCTTAGGGGTTCTCAGTCCCATTGCCAGATCCCCAGGTTGGGCAATCTGTTGAAGGTCCTAGAACTTTAACAGTAGGAGAATTTATTTGGTATAATTGTTCTGCAGTTTTCGGGTCGTCTGCTCTGCAACTCTATGGTGGGGTTAACAGTGACCTCCTCTAACAGGGCTTCTGCCACATCCAAGCCTGCTGCCCCCCAGCCCCTGCCCTTGCAGCGGGCCACTGCTGATCCATGCCTCCGCAGGTCCAGACAGGGTTTTCAGGTGACGCTGAGAGCGTTTGGACAATGTGATGCTAGGCCAGGAGCTCTGGAACCTCGAAGACTTTTTGCTGGACACCTCTTGCAGGAGGTGACAGGTGAAAGGTGAATATGGCCTGACAATGAGTCAGTGTGGCTCGGTAGCATTCTGGGCGGGAAGGGGCGGCAGGGCGGGGCCAATCCAGGCCCCGCCCACCGACCGGCTCTGTCTGTCAGGCGCGGTCGCCTTCCGAGATGTCTTGGCCTGCGGGGCACTCGTAGCTGCCTCTTTTCCCAGGTGACGCACATTTGAGCCGCCGGCGCTCGGCGACCCGGGTTCGAGTCTCCGCGTCGGCTGTCATGGCGGACGCGGAGCCGGAAGCTGAGGGTGGCAGTGAGGACGGCTGCAGCGGCGGCCGGGCTCCCTTTTCCCAGCGCGGGGCGCGCGGCGCGCGTGGCCCCGCTGGGCCCCGAGCAGCTGCGGCGCGTCCTGGAGCAGGTGACGAAGGCGCAGGCGCCCGCGGAGCCGCCGCCGCCCTGCGTGCTGGACGCGGCGCGGCGGCTGCGGGACGCGGCCCAGCAGGCCGCCCCTGCAGCGGGGCCCCGGCGCCGAGCCCCCGCGCCCGCCGCGCCTGCTGCCGCCGCAGGTGAGGCGCCGGGAGCGGCCGGGAGGCCTCGCGCGGGGAAGGAAGGCTTGCAGCCGCCCTGCCCGAGAGAGCGGCCGTCACAGCTCAGGGCGTCCCCGTGCGCGGCTCCCTGGGGTCGGCAGGCCCCCGCCCCTGTCAGCGCCGGCACCGCCGGGCCCCGGCCCGCGCCCGCCTGGCTCCTCTCGTGGGCGTTTCGTCCCGTTTTCGTTGAGCGCTCACGGTGTCCAGGCGCTGCGGCGGGTGCGGCGTTTGAACCCAGGCCTTGAAGAGCGGCCGGACCTGGGGGCTGCTCCCGAGTGAGGGGTCCCCAGGCCTGACACTGCAGCGGAGACCTGAATGGATTAGAAGGAGCCAACGTAGAGAGTCTTCCAGGTGGAAGGGGCTGCGAGTGGCCCGGCCGAGACTCGGGGGCCGAACGAAGTACATTCTAGTGACTTGATGCCGCACCCGCTCGCAGTGGCGGCGTCTGCGTTTGCACCCCCTGTTACAGGCCCGGCAGGTGCCTGACATTGGCTTAATGAATGAAGCCCGTGAAAGCACTCCGTGTGCTAGCCAGTCCTTTCTCAGCGGCCTGATTTCCGGGTCACACAGCTCTTGGCCGCTAAGGAAGTTGGAACTCCAACATGGGTCTTGCCATCCCAGAGCGTCCAGAGTAGCATCCGAGCCTGAGGTCGTTCATGTCACCTGTAAAGTCTCATCCCCTTTCCGTGCTTCTCACTCCAAAAGTGCCACAGAGATCCTGTCTCTAGAAGAAATAGGTAGAGAGTAGAATCAGCAGTCTTCACTAAGTTAATGTTTTTGTTTCTGAGGGATTTGGCCAGTTAAGATTGCTACCCAGTTGGTCATCAAGACTGGAGAGTTGTCTCACTCAAGTTTGGGGAGACAAGTATGATTGCCCAAACACCAAACTTCTTAGAAGTGTGACCTTGGGTAATTCAACCTCTTTGGACTTTGGCTTCCTTATTTGTAGGATGTTTGTCTCCTACTGTGCTGAAGAAATAAACGCCTCCTACTGAAGTCCTGCACAGCAGGTCTGTGGAGTCAAAGGGTTCTGGTGGCCAAGTCTGTCCATCTCCTCTCTGTATCCGGCACAGTGCTGGACTGCTTGGGTCTCAGCAACCACACAGAAGTGTTTTTATCAGCATTTTATAGATGAGGAAGGAGCTGAGAGAGGCTGAGTGATTGCCCCGAGCCTCCCCCAGCGTGGCTGCACTCCAGGGCCTGTTGAATGTTGCTATAGCTTTTTGTGTTAGATAACTTAGGAAAGAGCCCCAACATGATGTATTCCCCAAAATGAAAGGAAACTTAATTGGAGTTAGATAGTATGATCATGTTCTCTAGCTCTTCTCATTGGCGTGATATAAATAATGCATTCATGATACTGTGGGTCTGCATTCAATTCTAGTGATGCTCTGCCCCCTGGCTGTGCCACAGAGGCCCCAGAGATGCGCGAGATGGAAGTTACGATGTGACCAAGGAGGTAACTGGTCACTCAGATAACCTCTGGTCAAGGTCAGAAAGCTGGAGATATTAAATAAGTAGGAAAGAGAGCCAAATGCACGGAGAGAAAGGACGAGGTGGTTTCTGGCCAAGGGGGTGAGACAGGTGGTCTGAGCTAGACCTGGGAGGGTGGGTCCGAGTTGAAAATGCAGAAGAGGAGAGGCGGTGGGGGCAGGAAACCGGGTGTGATTGGAGAACCCAGGCAGGGGAGGGTCTCTGGAGGGTGGTGTGGATTCAAGGTAAGACTGAACACACTCCCTCAGGTCAGCTCCTACCCCTTCTAGCCTTGTTCCTGCCCCACAGAGAGGTTTTCAGTTTCTTCCACACAGAGTGCTCCTTTTCATGCATCCGTGCATTCACACATTTTCCTTACACCTAGAATATCTGTTCCAAAAATTCTATTCATCCTTCAAGGACCCCTGCAGAGGTCACCTCTTCCAGGAAGCCTGCCAGCCTTGAGCTGCTCCTGCTTCTCTTACTGCACTTGTTGCACTCTGGTGGTGGTGTTTTCCTATCAGCATTCCACGAGTAACCCAGTCTGCCTTCAGATGTAGCAGTGGAGCTTTTGAAAGTACAGACATTGAGGCAAAGTGCAGACCTGAGTCAGCGGGCCTGTAGGTGGCAGGCCTGGGAGGGGAAACTCCGCTGCCCCACGGATGAGGCTGGGACCTGACTTGTTTATGAATTGGCCCCCAGTGATACTTAGGAAAAATTTGTTGAATGAAATAACATGTAACAGGTATCAGGTAGAATACCCACTTGGAGAAGGAAATGGCAATCCACTCCAGTACTGTTGCCTGGAAAATCCCATGGACAGAGGAGCCTGGTAGGCTACAGTCCATGGGGTCGCAAAGAGTTGGTCAGGACTGAGCGATTTCACTTCACTTCAAACTAGTCTGCAGAGCAGATTAAAAATCAGACCAGCTTTGCCTCTGTGGTAATTCAGAAAAAATAGGATTTGCTCTGTGTTTGTGTGTGTGTGTCTGTCTTTAATGGCATTATCTGATAATACCCCAAGAGCTTGGAGAAACATTCTAAGTGATTGGTAGTAAAAAGAAACAAATGTGATTCTTAAAAGATATGCAAAGTAAAGCTAGTTGTCATTTGATTCATAGTGGCTCAGGGCCAGCTCTGCACACCTCAAAACCAATATATTGAATTGTCTGCTGTTTGTAGTAAGTATATAATGTGCAGACAGATATACCCCAACCTCCAACTTGATTTCAGGTATTCATTCTGTCCTGTGTTATATTGTTATTGACCCTTTACTTGGTAGAGGGTTGAGTCCAAAGAGGGCCTGTTAGTGGCCCCAGATTGGTCGTTCTCAGCGGGGGCAGTTTTGCCCCACAGAGGGCACTTGGCAGCGTCTGGTGATATTGTGGGTTTGGTTTTAATCTGTTGGGCTGCACTGGGACTTAGTTGGGGCACGCGGGGTCTTCATTGTGGCGCAGGCTCTGGAGTGCGGGGCACCAGCTTAGTGGCCCAGAGACACGTGGGGTGTTGGTTCCCCAGCCAGGGTTGGAACCCACATCCCCTGCGCTGGAAGGCGGATTCTTAACCACTGGACCCCAGGGAAGTCACTGGAAACATTTTTGATTGTGACAGCTTGGGGAGTGCTGCTGGCTTCTGCTGGGTAGAGAGAGGTGGGGCTGTGCTCCACGCTGCCCAGCTCAGCTGGCATGACAGACTGGTCCAAGATGTCAGCTGTGGCAAGTTGGAAAAGTCAGCTCTGGGTGATAGAGTTTATCTGTCTTTTCTCTCTTTGTTTCTGCTCAGTGGGGGCAGGAACCTGGTTATGCTGCCCGGGCCCCCCGAGACCATGACCGCTGTCTCCCAAACACCTACACCATTGCATCAGGCGCAAGGCCACTGCTCAGTAGCTTGGTGCGAACTTCCCTGCTAGTCTGGTGGCTGAGACTCCACACTCCCAATACAGGGGCCCCAGTTCGATCCCTGCTCGGGGGACTAGATCTTGCATGTCACAACTAAGAGTTTGCACACTACACTAAAGATCCCCCATGCCAGAGTGAAGATCGAAGATACTGAGTGTTGAAACGAAAACCTGGCATGGCCAAATAAATAAATACTCTTTTCTCAAAAGTACTTGTGGAGTCTAGTCGGCAGCAGCCCTTGCCTTTGGCGGGTGCTTTCTCTTACAGCACTGCCTTCAGCCTCCTAGACATACACCCTTGTGACAGTGCCAGTGTTTCTTCTGGGATCCAAGAACAAGATTGCTGGGTCAAAAGCCCGGGCGTTTAAAAGTTTTTAGGGACTTCCCTGGCCATCCAGTGGTTAGGACTCTGCTCTTTACTGCCACTAGCTCAGATTCTACCCCCTGATTGGGGAACTAAGATCCCACAAGCCATGGGGTCAAAAGGATAAAATAAGATTTTGTTAGATGTTAAAAAAAAATGCTGATGCAGAAATGCAGCCCAACTCCTAGGTGTGTGCCCTGGAGGAATTTACACATGTGTACACACACATCTGCGATCTGTGACGGTGCAAAGCAGACCAGAGAGCGCAGGGCGGGAGGCCACCTGTTGCCTTGTGCTACAGAGCAATGTGTGCCTGAGGGCTATGCACCTCCCCATGGATGAGTTTCACAAGCGAGATGGGGAAAAACCCCACCAGGATACCAGAGATGATATTCACTTATATAATGTTTGAAAACACATCAAAACAGAACTACTTATTTTTAGGGATACCTACAAGTGTAACATGGGCTTCCCCGGTGGCTCAGCGGGTAAAGAATCTGCCTGCAATGCAGGAGACCTGGGTTGGGAAGATCCCCTAGAGGAGGGCATGGCAACCCATTCCAGTATTTTTGCTGGGAGAATCCCCATGGACAGAGGAGCCTGGTGGGCTCTAGTCCATGGGGTCGCAGAGTTGGACATGAATGAGCGACTAAGCACAAGTGTGATATAAAGAATGCGTGCAAACGACAAACAGCACATTCGGGGTAGGGTGAAAAATAAGGCGAGCAGACGTGGGGCACGAAGACGTCCCAGTGTAGTAACGTTGCGTGTTGTAACGCAGGTGGCAGGGACTCGAGGTGCATAGTTCTTGATGGCTTTCTTGGTTTCCAGAATTTCACTGAAAACTTTAAAAAATAAGGCCACATATTGAACTGAGTCCAGTTTAGAGTACTAAGAACTCCAAGTACACATGTGGTAAAACTATAAAGAAAGATATTTTTAATGGTTCATGAGATCAACTGAGTGGATTTTTTTTTTTAATGTAGTAGATACTGGGTTAGCTAAAAAGTTGATTTCGTTTTTCCGTTAAGATTGTACAGAAAAACCTGAATAAATTTTTTGGCGAACCCAGTGCTATCGGAAGGCATTTATGTAGGAATGGTGAGTAGTTACATGAACTTTTTATTTTGTGTATATAAACAAATGCTTCTTACGTATGAAAGTACAAGAAATGTGACGTAAAATAGATGACTATGGACTGGGCAGAAAGGTTGATAAACATCAGTGTAAACAGAATAGAGTTTTTTTATATATGTAAGATGTGTAAGTTAGAAAAAAATTTCAGCAGTGGGTTTAAGATGGGAACAAAATTGTGAAATGTTGATAAGCACAGTGCTTCTTTTCTTTTTCTGTGTTTAAGCAATTGGAAGCCATTTGCGTCAAGGTAAGATCTGGAGAGACGAAAGGTCAGGAAAAGCCGATGCCTGCGCTGGCCGCCATCCAGCCCAAGCCGGCCAGGCCGGGCCTGCCGCCAAGCGGGCACTGCAGCGCGGTGGGGCTCAGTTCTCAGCTGCTGGGGGCGCCCCCACGTGTCCTGAGTCACCACCCCCAGCCTCCTGTTTGCGTGTTCACACAGAGGCCGCTGCCTGCCCTCCGGCCAGTCCCTGTGAAGACAGTTTTGGCCGCCGAGCCTCCAAGTGGCTGGAGCACTGCAGCCTCCCATCTGCCGGCCTCTGACCCGCCAGCAATCACATCTGTTTCATCCAGTTCAGCAAATTTATTTATTTCCAGCTCGCAAACAAAACACGTTGAGAAACTAAAGAAGTCTTTAAAAGTGAAAACACGATCTGGACGGATATCTCGACCCCCAAGTATAAAGCTAAAGATTATAAATTCATCAAGACAGAGGATTTGGCCGACGGTCACCCATCTGACTCCGACGACTACACCGAACTGAGTGTGGAAGAAGATGAAGATCAGAGAGGAAGGCAGGCGCTCTTTGACTTAGCAAGCTGCTCCCTGAGGCCCAAAACTTTCAAGTGTCAGATGTGTGAAAAGTCATACATAGGAAAGGGGGACTGGCCCGGCACTTTAAACTTAACCCAGGGCACGGCCACCTGGAGCCTGAGAGGTTGCCATCTGAAAAAGCCAATGGGAGCGTGATCGCGGGCCCCATGGAGGGCAAGACCCTCAGCCTAGCGCCACGGGGGCCGCCCACACCCACTCTGCCAGTTGAGGAAGGGGCTGCGTCAGCACGGCGGGGCCTGCAGGTAACCTTGCTATCAGTGGTTGTATCCTCGTTCCTGCACGTTGTCCTTGAGTTGACGATATGTGTGCGCGCGTGGCTGCCGGGTGGGCACGGAGCAGTGTGTCTCCTGCTTGGGCAGCCTGGCTCACTGCGTGCGGTGGAATGCAGGCGCGGGTCCTTCAGGGCCGGTCAGGGGAAACAAATCGCGGCGCTCTTGCTGACGCCGACATGACCATGGCCTTGGGAAAGGTTTGCGTGTGGGCGCCGGTCCACAAGGCTGCTTCCAGGACCGTCTGCAGTAACACGTGGCCTGCCAGCTTCTCTCCCCGCTTTTCCCCTTTCGAAACTCACAAACGAAGCAGATCCAGTTTACTGAAACCCAGTGTGTGTGGGGTGAGCATTTGTGTGCCATGCACACTAGTCCATTGCTTAGAAAACAGCATTGAGGTGGCTCCCTGGCAGCCCAGTGGTTAGGGCCCTGTGCTTACACAGCCTGGCTGATTTTCTGAAGTCCACCTCTCTGTATATTTCCAAAGGATGACTTTTATGGTATTTGAAGTGTATCCAGTAAAAAAGTTAATATCCAGTGACCTCAGAAGAGTGTTTCGCTTCATTTTGGGCACCACTCTGTGATCATGGTTTGTCATCCCAGATTTGCAGGCCGGTGTTCATCTGGTATCTTAAAGGGAACCTTTGTTTAAGATGCATTGATTATTATTAATGTGTCTTGATTATGCCAAGAAGAATAATTTACAAGTTCCTTGCTTTGACGATATTTTTTCTGTTCTAAGATTTTCATTACGGTGTATAAAGGATGATTATTTTATTTTGGTTTGGGTGTGCCCCCCAATCTAGAATGGTCAGTCTGTGGAAGCTGAAGAAGCACTGGTGTCTGAAGCAAAAATGGAAGTTTTTCAGCCCTTTTGGGATCAGAGAGACATCCTGGACCTAGAAGAAGCGGCTGCTCCGTGGTCCCCACAGAGCCCAGCGTGGCCGTTCTGGAGCGGAGCAGCACAGCTCACCCGCCGGTGGGTGCTGGGGCCACGAGGAGCAGGGCCAGGCTCCAGGAGGTGCGTCGCTCTTAGAGCCCCGTTCTTGAAACCCGTGTCTCTGGCATGGTATGTGGCAACTCACTCTAGGTTTCTGAATTTCAGAGTAAAATGCCCAGATCGACTCAGACAGTTCACCTGATGTGTAATGGGATGAATGCTCTATTCAAAGATAGCATTGCCCAAAATGATTCCTAGGTGTACCAGCAGCTTGCCTTGATAACTTGTAGAATAATTATTACTTGGGTTTGTGTGGAAGCAGTTTAGAAAAGAACAGAAATGGTGTGTTGTTTTTTTTTTTTAGAAAGTTTCAAGATATAAAAGCATGTTTTGGGTTTTAAACTCTAGAATCCCCATTCTAGCCCCTCGAAAGTAGGTTTATTGAATTTACTTGGGTTGGCTTAGAAGAGTAGGACCCCAAGCTCACGTTGTCTTTGGCGAGGCTGTATTTATTTGCCTGCATCTTAAAGAAAATAAGTGAAAAAAAAAAATAGCAAAGGGAAAGCACAGATAAGTACATGAGACAACCAGCCCCAGAGAGAGTGGCTTTCTGGGCCCTGGGCCTCCAAACTACACACGAGGGGAAAGTGGTTTTCAGAGAGGAAATGGCTTTCTAGAAAGCCTAGGAGGCTGTAGGGTCCAGCGGGAAATTAAACCCGGGTGAATTAACTTTCCTCCCCATGGGCTTGTTACCAAGTCCTAACTGAGTGAGTTTTAGGAGTAGGAGGTCAGGAGGCTTCTGATGTGATTTGCTCACTACCATTCGAAACGAGTGAATGGCTTCCATCCTGGGAGCACTTTCTGCGGGTTCCAGCCGTGCTCAGTTCATTGCCTGTCAGTAGCTCCACTTGGATGAGGAATCGGAACCCCAGAGACGCTCCCCGCTGGGTCAGGTCAGTGAGGCCGCTGGAGCGTGTGGCTGGGACCTGCAGCACCGCGCTGTCCCGCGGAGTCAGGGACCCTCTGAGGAGCGCCTCTCTTGATCCCACACTAGAGAAGCTCCCCAGAGGCGGGCACTGGTCTACACACGACTAGGGCTGTCCGGTATCAGGCCCCATCCAGGGTGTGGGGGACACGCGCCCACGCCGCCTCTTTTCCCGTCACTCACTCCAGTTGCGTCCGAGGACTGCACCCTCCTGCGCCATCCATGCCCCCCAGCCCAGCCCCTCCCCAGGTCCCCTTCTCCTCCTGCCTGTCCCTGAACCTTGGTGTGGTCTGGCTGTGGGCTGCCTCGGGACTTGCTGTGTTTTCGGCTCGGGCACCAGTTGGTGAGTCCTGGGGAACAGAAACCCATTTCCCCACTGCGGCTGGGTCCTCATCCAGGGCCTGGTACCTGCTGCTCGCTCGGTGCTCTCATCGGGGGCAAACTCTGAATGCAGAGTTGATCACAGGACTGGTTATACGTGAGCTGTGTAACAGGCACAGCGTTCCCAGTTGGGAGTTGCTTAGTCACTGAGACGTTAGGGACCTTTCTGTCTCCTGTGGGTTTTGTTGCACCAACTTGCTGGCTGCTGGGAAATTCTTTCAAAGATGTCAAATGCTTTCTTCCGGTAGCTTCTCCACCAGTGTGACCGGGACGATCTAGTGGAGTTGGCTCTGCCTCGGCTGGCTCAGGTCGTGACCGTGTATGAATTTCTTCTGATGAAGGTGGGTCTTCTTAGTGTTGCTAAACATCTGAGGCGATGATCTGAAGTTATTTAGAAAGGCATCCTTTATAGTATTTTCTTAGACGGAGCCAGGCCTTGGGAATCATCTCCTTTCCCCAGAGAGGGCTGAAGTGAGCCAGCTGGTCCGGCCCGGGTGCCCGGCACAGGCCGTCAGGCAGACCCGTGTGGACTCGGTGTGCAGGAGGGGTCACGCCCCCTTCCCTCTCGCACCCACGGCCCTGCCCGCGCAGCCCCGCCCCCGAGGAGCCCCCAACGAGATGCGGCTTCGCTGCCTGCACCTGGACTTCAGGAGCGCCCCAGGAGTGGGGACCCGGCCCTCCCCCAGCTGCGGGCCCCAGAACCTGCCTGTGTGGCCCTCAGGGCCTGTCCGTCCCGGTCCCCCTGCCACCGTTCTCCGGCGGCCTTCTGGGGGCTGGTTTCCTGGGCCGCTTCTCCCGGGCCGTCTGCTGCCCCACTGAGCACAGTGTGGGGCACGCTTGCTCTCGCTGGGGAGCCAAGGCCGAGTCTGCTGACTGCTGGGGGCTTAGGAATGTCCTTCCCGCCTTTGGATTCCTCTCTGTATTTTCCACATCTTTGCCTTGGGTTGAAACATCTTTTTTCTTTTTTCCCCCTTTGTCATCTTTATCTTCACTGAGGTTGAAAAAGGTCATCTAGCAAAACCTCTCTTCCCAGCTGTATACAAGGAGTTTGAAGAGCTGCATGAAATGGTTATGAAGCTGTGTCAAGATCACCTCCGTAGCCCTGGACCCTGTTCTCAGGAGCCCCTGGAAGTGAACAATGATAAGGTAACAAGCTCCGTGGGAAGTCTGGCCCAGAGCCAAGGGAGAGCTGCCCAGTAAAGAAGGAGGATGTTTACCTCAGTCGTGCCCTCTTCATAGTCAGCTTCTGTTTAGCTCTTTCTTCCAAAAGTGATACATGCTTTTTTCAGAAAACTCAGAAATGCAGATAAGCTAAAAAAAAAAAAAGGAAACACCCACCATCCTCCCACTCACCGCTGATCACAGTGAACAGGTGGTGTCTTTTCTTCATTATGTAGCTTTTGCGAAGGGATGGATTACACAGGGACCAGCAGTTATTGTCTGTGGTTGTGTTCACAGAGCTCCCATTTCAGTATCCTTGCCTTTAGCTATTTTGAGTCCTTGACAGAAATATGCTGTGAACTAACGTGGTTTTACTTGTTTTGGATAAAACCTTCTGCTGGGCAGAGCATGTTTCTTCAGGCAGGTCATCCAGGGGGACTCCCTGCGCCCAGCTCAGAGACTCAGATCCTCACCCCTCCAACCGCCTCTGGCTGCGTCAGCTCCCCACACCCTCCTGCCTCGGCAGAGGGCGGCCCTGAATGTCAGTTCTTTTCCGGCTTTCGCGATGCTGTGCTTTTCAGTAGTCTGCTTTTGCCATGCTCTTTTAACAACGTGGGTGGGGTTGGAGGGTATTATGCTGAGTGAGAGAAGTCAGAGAGGAAGGTGAGTGCCACGTCATCTCACGTACATTTGCAATCTCAGGACAGCAAGCCAGTGAATAGAGCAAGGAAGTAAGTAAACAAAGCGGGGCCGGGTGTTAAAAAAATGCTCCTATGACAGTGAGTGACACTTAGGCCATGTTGACTGAAGGGCTCCTAGCGTTTGATTATACCGACGATGGAGCTGCCTGCCTAGAAAGGGTAGTGTTTCAGAGGCATTACTTCTATAGCAAGAAGTATCTTGATCCACACTGAAACATACCATATGGGTTTCTGGGGTTGTCCTCATCCGTTTTAAACAAACTCAGTGCTTAATATAAACTGATCTGTGTCTGTGTCTTCTTCGGCTGCGCTGCGTCTTTGTTGCTCTGCAGGGGCTTTTCTTTAGCTGCGGGAGCAGGGGCTGCCCTGTGGCAGTGCTGGGCTTCTCACTGCACTGGCTTCTCTCGTGGTGCACGGGCTCCAGGGCGCTCAGGCTTCAGTAGCTGTGGTTCCCGGGCTCTGGAGCACAGGCCCAGTAGTTGTGGTGCTGGGGCTTAGTTGCCCCGAGTGAGTGAGTGAGAGAAGTCGCACAGTCATGTCCGACTCTTTGCGACCCCATGGACTGTAGCCTACCAGGCTCCTCTCTCCATGGGATTTTCCAGGCAATAGTCCTGGAGTGGATTGCCATTTCCTTCTCCAGGGGATCTTCCACCCCAGGGATTAAACCCGGGTCTCCCCGCATTGTAGACAGACGCTTTACCGTCTGAGCCACCAGGGAAGGAAGTCCCGAGGCATGTGGGATCTTCCTGGACCAGGGATCAAACCTGTCTCCTGCATCAGCAGGTGAATTCTGTACCCCTGAGCCACCAGGGAGGCCCTGTGTTTTGTCTCCTTAAATTACATATTTTTAAAAATGTAATGGATTTTTCGTTAAGCCTCACATAGATGCCCTGGTTGGTAGTGGTCACTTACCTGTTCATAACCTACCAGTTGTGCAGGTGTGGATGCCATCCAGGAGGAATAGTGGGCAAGAAAGTTGCCGTGGTGTCAGACTGACATTCTGCAGCTGTGATGACAGTTCATCTTCATCCGCCCCATTGTCTTCAGGGCGCCTTGCTGAACAAAGGGACTCCATAGGTTTAAGCTCAGTCCTTTATTCCTAGGTGCAGACATGCTTCTGAATCTTGCGTTTTGAGTGAAGCATCTCTATGGGCCCCTCTCTTCTCAGGTTGCCGAGTCCTTAGGAATCACAGAGGAGTTCCTCAGGAAAAGAGGAGGACGTGCAGACTGCGTTCCTGGCGAGTGCACCAGCCTGGGGAGGCCCCAGCAGAGCTGGAGGCAGTGGGTCCGCAGAAGCGGGCGAGCGAGGTGGGCACGGCCCGAGGGGTGCCAGACTGCTGTCCGGCCAGTGGGGAATTGTCGGGGTGGACGGCTGGGGCTCCAGCACTTCTCCAGGAAGAAGAGGTGCTGCTTGGCCTGTTTCTTCCTAGTCTTAGCTGGTCGGGTCTTCTCTCCCTAGATTGCAGAGGACGGGCTGGCCTCAGTGAAAAGAACCAGGAGAGACGCTGTGCCCCAGGACCCCACGGAGTGTCCTGCTGAAGACGGGGGCCTGCAGAGGCTGGCCCCGTGTGCCCCAGCAGCCGGTGCAGGTAAGACAGCCCTTGCGGTGTGCACCCCGGGCTCAGAGATCTGCTGCACGCAGGGGACGTTGCTCCTGTGGCCACGTTTCAGAGACCCCTCTGGTTTCTCAAGAGTTTTACCCCAACCTCCCAGTGTTAATTCCCAGGAGTCTCGGGTCTTTGGGGTTTTCTTGAGTCCTTTATTGGAATGAAGAGCTGCCTCGTGGTGCTGAGTGGGTTGTACCTGGGAGGGCCCCAAGGAGATGGGGAGACCTGAGAGCAGGGACTGGTCCCAGGACACGTGAGTCCATGGCTTGGCTTTCGTGAAACTTGGCTCTCAGTGCCAGCTGAGAGTTAACACTGGAAAACAAGACATGTTCTAGCTTTTATTTTGGTGCTAGCCAGCAGGGATCCATGAGACACCTGGAATATATCGCAGGCGTAACTTTCCAAAATGTTATCACAGCTGCCTGATAACCTTACCTGATCCTTAGGTCTCCAACATAAAGAGGCCTCCCCCTTCAGAACTTGGGACTTAATTCTTCCAGACAGGAGGGCAGGTCTATTCAGTGAGAACAATGAGGGCTGTCTGGCCCCTGTTTAGAACACAGCTCCCCTCGCCTCACAGGTCTGAGTTTCCTCTTAGCTTCATCCATTCCTGGAAGCCGCCAAGTAACAAGGAGGGTTTGTGTTTTTGTTTCAGGGGCAGGAAGGACTGGCTTGGTTTGGATAGTGATGTGTGACCAGCAACAGTACACAACTGACTCTGTTTTTCCGAACCGTTTAGGTTTTGTCCCTGGAGTGAATGGGGGCGCCTCTCCCACCCTGAGGAAAGCCCCGCGATGCCAGCTCCCGGGCGCGAGGGCAGCGCGGCGCAGGTGGGCCGCCGCCCGGCAGCACTGGCCGGCTGGGCAGCTCGGGGTGTGCCTGCAGACCCCACTGCCCTGCGCCAGGGTGCCCTGGGTCAGGGCTCCCCTGTCCCTTAGGGGGACCAGGGATACGGGCCCAGCACCAGCTGGCAGCGCTCCCAGGGGAGAGTGTCCAGGTGCTGGGGCTGGCCCGGGAGCCCGGCTCTCTGCAGCGCCTGTCTCCAGCCTGGAAACTCAGAGGCAGAAGTTTCCGCGAGGCGTGTGGCTCCCTCCCGAGCAGCCCCGAGTCCCGCGCCGGCGAGGCCCCTGCCCTTCTGCCCAGGAAAGCGTGGCCCATGGACGCCGTGCCAGCCAACTGCGCACAGCACCGAAGTCTGAGCGGGGCCTCGGCCCAGCCGGGGCAGATGCCGCGTCCTGAGGGGCCCCTGCAGGCTACAGGGGGCTGGGACCAGCTGCCCTGAGAGACACACAGACCCAGGGCTGGAGGCGGCGCTGCCGTTGGGGGAGGCCGTGGCTTTTGAACTCAGCGACGGGTGCCCCGTGCTCTGGTCTCAGGAACAGGAGCAGACAGCGGTTCAGACTCTGACGGGCTTCACTTGCTCTATCCGGGTTCCGTAGTGCCCGAGGAGGGGGTACTGTCACAGTGAGACGCAGAGGGGCCTGCCCTGCAGGTGGGCCCCCGGAACGGCTCCTCTGGAGGCTTGGAGCCGCAGCCCTAGATCTGTGTGGATTTTACCCAGAGGTCTGTTTCAAGGAACGTGTATTTTTCTAACGTGAATACTGACACAGATGAACATTCTGTTTATAAAGGACAGCATCTATCTACCTCACTGTCTGCCTTTTTCTGCATCTTGCGTGCTGTAATGGCGGCAGGTGAGTTGCCTGGTGACGGGTCCCTCCGACATCTGCCCCGGGAGCCTCTGACAGCTGTGGCAGGGGCGCCACCGCACTGGTTCTGGGTTGCCTCCCCACCCCCAGGCACAGAAAACGACGTCCCCTTTTTCCTCGGTGATGTGCGGCTTTATAGCAGACTTGGTCCACACGAGAAGCTGCTTCTGGGTTCAATAAATAAATATGCACACCTGCTATCTGGGCAGCGTTTTATTGGAAAGTAGGGAAGGACGTTGTTTGTAGATAGGGGAGTGAGGCACAGGACGGGGAGCCGCAGCCCCACCATGTCCCGCTTGTAAAGCCACTTATCAAGCAAGGTCTCTCCGTCTGTTCTTGGAATGTTTTCCTGGGCTCTGCCATGGGGAGAAAGAGAGGGCCATTTGTCCACACTCAGATGAGAGCATCAGAGGGCACAGCTGACCTTTCCCCACCCTGGCCGACACCATCAGGAGGGACCCTGGATGCTGGGGCCGGGGCCGTGGGCTGCGCCTCCCTGTGCTGTGCAGGAGTGGGCTTTATTCTCAGGGAGTGGGTTGCCATGCCCGCCTCCAGGAGATCTTCCTGACCAAGGGATCAAACCTGTGTCCCTTGTGTCTCCCAGATTGGCAGGCAGATTCTTCAGCACTGCAGCACCTGGGAAGCCTCTGAGTTCCAAAGGGCAGGTTCAAACAGTCGCTAATCAGGGAAGTTGGACTGAGGGGAGTGAACTGAACTGAGTCAGGGAAGGGCAGGTAACGGTGACGGGAGCAGCACTATTACTGAGAAATAAGAGTGCAGCCTTGGGGCAGGGGCAGGCTTCCTCCTCAGGTGATCAGCTCAGCCGCTCAGTGGCGTCCGACTCGGCCCCACGGACGGCAGCACACCAGGCCTCCCTGCCTGTCACCAAGCCCCTGAGCTTGCCCACCCTCATGTGCACTGGGTCGGTGATGCCATCCAACCATCTCATCCTCTGTGGTCCTCTTCTCCTCTGCCTTCAGTCTTTCCCAGCACCAGAATCTTTTCTAAGGAGTCAGTTCTTTCCATCAGATGGCCAAAGTATTGAAGCTTCAGCATCAGTCCTTCCCATGAATGTTCAGGATACGCAGAACAGTATCTTCGAGCTCTTCTGTTGGGCAGGTGTCCCAACAAATGGAACATGCTAACTACTCGATGAAACATTCTCGAGAGGTCACCCGTGACTCCCTCCAGACGGCCTCTGGCTTTGAAGAATGCCGGCCCTGCGGGCACCCTGGACCTAATCAGAGAGCCCGCCCCCCTGACTATAAGACACCACACAACCCCTCACCCTCACCCCGGGTGGGACACACAGCTGGTTGTTATCTATTTATATTTGGCTGTGCTCTAGCTGCTGCCAGCGGGGGGCTCCTGTCACAGTGCTCGAGCTTCTCACTGCATGAGTTCTCGTGCAGTTAGTACTTCTCGGGCTCAGTAGCTGTAGCACAGGGGTTTCATCGCCCTTTGCCACGTGGGGATCTTCCTGGCTCAGGTATCGAACCCATGTCTCCTGCGCTGGCAGGCGGATTCTTTACCACTGAGCCACCACGGAAGCCCAGGACAGTTTTGAGGGCATTAGCCCAACGTGGCCCCCTTCCTTCACCTGACAAAGCAATTCTTTTCTGCTTCACCCCAAACTGTCTCCAAGATCCAGTTCAGCGCCGGTGCACAGAGGCTGGGCTTCACCATCAGCAGCATCGATCATTCCCATTAGCTCTCTCAGGCAACCTGGCTGTCTGTGGATGAGGTGTCGAGAAGACAGGACATGTCCTAGAAAGGCTGAGCAGTTTTTCAATGTCTCCCCTGAAGAGCATTTACTCTCTTAAAGACCCCATCCCAATCCTAAAAACTGACCCCATGCCTCTGAGGAGGGCTGGTGCTGCCCACCTGGCTTGGGACTGCAGCAGGGAGCCCTGGGGTAGGGATGCCCCTTCTGCTGAATGCCAGCCAGGCAGTTTCCAGGCTGCAGGACCTCTGATGGGCTACTATTATGATGGTTGGGTTTTAATAAATACTGCAAAGGAGAGGAGCAAGAAGTTCTAAGAAATCTGCTTTGGAATGCTTTGCACATGCCAGCTTATGCAGTGAGATTCATTCCAAATACACCCCCACCATATACAGTGTTTTATTTTTGGAATATTTTCTTTGCCTGGGAAGCACTTGTTCCTGAGCTGCTAGGACTTGAGTGTCATGAGACTACATCCCGAATCATGTAGCATGGCATTTCTTAGACTTCTGTTTCTGGGGGAGCAATGGAAGAACTAACCCCTAGTATCTGGTTGCAAATATTGCCAAACTAGGATTTAAACCAGAAGGCCACTGAAGACACTTCACTTGGCCTGTCATGGCCTAAGTACAAAGACGGGCAATCTTTTGGTAGCTAGTTTTCATGTGCATGATGCTAATCTCTATTCAGCGCCTCTAAAGTACTTCACCAGTTGCGATTACAAAGCTAATGTGCACGCAGTCGTGTCCAACTCTTTGCGACCCCATGGACGGTAATCCACCAGGCTCCTCTTGTCCATGGAATGGTTTGGGCACGAATACAGGAGTGGGTTGCCATTCCCTTTTCCAGGGCATCTTCCGGCCCAGGGACTGAACCCAGATCTCACGTTTCTTGCGCTGGCAGCAGGTTCTTTACCGCTGGTGCCACCAGTTTTAGTTGTAGTTACGAAGCTAATACAGTCCCGCAACTTTAACAATACGAATATTAAACCAGGGATTTTCTATGCAAGTGGAATCTATGTAAAATAGACCTAACTGACAAAAGCCAGATCACTCAGTCATTTAGTTGAGGAACTCATTTATTTCATGCAGAAGTCTTCATAGATGCCACATTCACAACAGGGGCAGAAAAGGCTGAGTGGCAGAAAACAGGCAGCAGTAATCCATGTCTGGAGAGGCCCCAGAGAGCTGGCGAAAGAGTCAAGCACAGGGCCTGATCGCCAGGTGCAGCCGCAGGGGCGTGATCCCGGGGGTAACGCCCAGCGCCCACCTGGAAGTCTGTCTGTCGGGGGGTCTGGAGCCCCGAGGCACGGGGAGGTCACAGTGCGCGGTGCCCAGTTTCCAGCAGCATGCTCTCCAGAAGCAGCCTGCTGCCACCCTCCAGGTAGGGCTGGTGCAGCCACATGGACAGGTAGCTGAGGGCAAGGTCGCGGTCGGCCGTGTGTGCCAGCTGCTCCACCACCGTGCGCTTCAGGCGGAGCTCCTGGCTGTACATGTCCGAGAGCTTGCGGGAGACCTCGTCTGCAACGAACGTGGGCCCCCCTCGAACAGCGGCATTTGCTGGAGGGGGAGCCCGAGGCTGGGACGACCCGCCACTGTTTTGTTTTGTTTTGTTTTTTTCCGCCCTGCTGCACTGCTTATGGGATCTTTGTTCCCGGACCAGGGATCGAACCCATGCCCTCTGGAGTGGAAGCACCAAGTCCTGACCACCGGACCACCAGGGACTTTGAAAAGCTGCTCCTTAAAAGCCAGAGTCAGCAGCAGAACTGGGAGGAAGATGGACTCTGGCCAGTGTAGATCAGGATCATATAACAAGGGAAATGAGTGTCATGGGATTAAAAAGCACCTGTAACCTTTTCTACGCAGCTCTTAGGAGCCTACAGTCACTATACAGGGCACATTCATCTCAAACTGACAATATTCAATGAACACGTCACATTAGGTGATTTTATCCTTCTCCCTTATTTAGAAGAGAGGTCTCAAAGCGACATCAAATAGTTTAGCCCTTCTTTTAAACTAATAATGCTAAAAAGAACCCTTACTGCACAATTTATTTAGGTAATGGAATTTGTTTTCCCAGAAGCCTGCCTTCATGGGGCAGGCTCAAGTGACCCCCATTTACTTTTTAAACAAAGCAAAACAAAAAGTGAAAACCTATCTTTCTACCCAAAAAAAAAAAAAATCCTGCCTGCTGAGGAGGCTAAGTTCATTCTGCCCATTGGCTTTAAAGGACTAATGGCAGCTTGCTTCATGGGTCTCTAATGATGTTTAATAATCCTTGCTGATTGTTGTTCAGTCACTAAGACGTATCTGACTCTGACCCCAGGGACTGCAGCACACTAGGCCTCCCTGTCCTTCACCATCTCCCGGAGCTTGCTCCAACTCATGTCCATTGAGTTGGTGATGCCATCCAACCATCTCATCCTCTGTCGTCCCCTTCTCCTCCTGCCCTCAATCTTTCCCAGCATCAGGGTATTTTCCAGTGAATCTTTGCTGATTAGTAGGTAATTAAAGCCAAGAAGAAATGCTCACCTAAGATGTCTCCATTTCCCTCCCTCCCAATGGATCCTCCTGAATTAAATTTCAAAGTCTTGTCAGCTTTAGAGGGCCAGATCTAAATGGCATGAAATGCTCTCAGGATCTACCCTTGAAAAGAAGGCAGAAAGGACTACTTACAAAAATGAACCGTGGGCCACGTGTGGAAGAGTGGGGGCGCTTCCTCTCCTCCCCATGATGGTAATCTTCTAGTTCACAAATGCCCTTGGTGGTTGAAGACAGCTTTTCCATCTTCATCTGTATTTTGGTCTGAAAAAGATATTAGACTATGAGAATATTATCTGAAATTCAGTCTCAGATTCAGTAACTCCGAAGATTTCAAAGGTAAGAAACTTAAGTCTGTTGAGATGTGAGTCCAAACACCATTCACTCCATGTGCAGCAAATTTCTGGGAGATGGAGGTGAACGGTTGCTTCGATTTCACGTTTGGATTATTTCAGTAATAAACCCTGGATCTCCATTGCTGGAGAAGAGGAAGCTTGCTGAGTCCCACTTCACTGAGCTCTCTGAACATCACTCACTTTTTAGCACTGAAGACCTAGAGGGGTGGCAAGGCAGGCTTTCCTTTTATGGAATGAAAGACAGGAGAAGAGGCATTAAACGAGCTCACTTCTGACTCTGATGAACTGCCTTTTGAGCTTGATGCCAAAAACTCAGCCTCTGTGCACCAGTGCTGAATCAAATTTCAGACAGAGTTTTGGGTGAAGTAGAAAAGAATAGCTTTATTGCTTTGCCAGGCAAAGGGGGACATGGCAGCCTCTTGCTTGGAAAAACTGCATGTCTGTGGCCCAGGGGTATTTGACGAGAAGTTCAAGGGGTGGGGTTGCCAATAAGATTAGGGTGTGTGTAGGGCCTTGTCTCAGGGGGTCAGATCTCCTACTCTTGATGAGTTTCTCGGGCCCCTTTAATCTTGCCTCAAGTAGTTTCTTGACTGCTCCTCTCTAAATTAGCAACTGCTGGAATCCACCCTTTGGAACTCAGGGAAGGTCAGGGAGAGGCTGGAGTCTTTTTTAAAAACAAATTATTTATTCATTACTATTTAATGATTTTTGGCTGTGCTGGGTCTTTGTTGCTGCGCGGGCTTTCTCTGGTTGCAGGGAGCAGGTGAGGGCGGCACTCCCTGGTTGCGGTGCTCGGGCTTCTCACTCCAGTGGCTTCTCTTGGTGCCAAGCATGGGCTCTAGCAGAGGCTTGGTAGTTGTGGCTCATGGGCTTAGCTGCTCGGAGGGATGTGGGATCTTCCCAGATGAGGGATCGAACCCATGTCTCCTGCATTGGCAGGTGAATTCTTTACCACTGAGCCTCCAGGGAAGCCCCATATTTACTTATCTGGGCTTCTCACTCCAGTGGCTTCTCTTGGTGCCAAGCATGGGCTCTAGCAGAGTCTTGGTAGTTGTGGCTCATGGGCTTAGCTGCTCGGCGGGATGTGGGATCTTCCCAGATGAGGGATCGAACCCATGTCTCCTGCATTGGCAGGTGAATTCTTTACCACTGAGCCTCCAGGGAAGCCCCATATTTACTTATCTGGCCGTGACAGGTCTTAGCTGCGGCACTCGGGATCTCAGATCTTTGTTGCAGCACGTGGGATTGAGCCCAGGTCCCCTGCACTGGGAGCGTGACATCTTAGCCACTGGACCACCAGGCAGGTCTCGAGACTGGGGTCTTGCCTACAAACAAGAAAGGTGGGACAAAAAGCTTCCGTGTCCTGCTTGGCTTCAAGTTCACTGAAACCTCTGAGGCTTGGTTTCCTTGTTGAGAAAACTGTAATAACGAAAGGCAGCCCAGCCCACTGCACACGGGGAGGGACAGCGACCACGTGGCGCTGACCGTGACTCGGGCGTGCCAGGAGCGCGCTGCAGCGTGGCCCGGCCTGACGGAGCTATGCCAGTGTTTGTGAAGTCAAACGCATGCGGTGACCGAGCCTTTGGATTTCAGCAGCACAGGTCCGTGTGCGCGCGTGTTAAGTCACTCCAGTCGTGCCCAGCTCTGTGTGACCCCATGGACTGTAGCCCACCAGGCTCCTCTGTCCATGGGATTCTCAGGCAAGAATACAGGACAGGTTGCCACGCACCCCTCTAGGGGATCTTCCCAACTCAGGGACCGAACCCGTGTCGCTTCTGTGTACTGGCACTGGCGCCACCTGGGAAGCCCCATCGTAGGTCTGCTAGACCGCAACTCTAGGTCCTAAGTATGAAGTTAGCTTTATGTACACAGCGGGGTGTGAGAACAGCTCTATCAGTCATCAAAATCTTAATTCCCTGCACTTGGTCCTTCAAGCACTCTCTAACTACATGAAGCGGCTGAACTAAATTTAGCTAACATTAGTTTTTAAAGGACCAGATTCTGTTCCCAAATCTTTCCACGTTCGATATTTCATTTGGCTGAACCCCAGGAGATAGGACTCATCATTTCTGGATGACAGCTGGGAAAATTCTCAAGGTTGCTGAGCTCAGGAAGGACGAGGCCAGGCCTCGACACCCAATCCCCAGCCCTGCCCTCTGCGTCCTGCAGCAGCTCCCCGCTGCCACCTAATGCTAAGAAGAGCTGACAAGCCCGAGGACAGCAAAGGAAGCCCTGGAGGCTCGAGCCTGGGCTGGAGGGGCCAGCTCCATCCAGGGGCTCATTCAACGACACCAAAGTCACACACACCCACAGCCCTGACGTGACACGCTCGTGGCTCCACGTCCCTCCTAAAGGCAACAGCCCTCACTGCAAATGTTTGTCCAGCTGAGAGACACGGACACCTCCACCCAGGCCAGATTCAAGGCCAAGTCAAGCCTGGGAAACCATTCTCTCTAAAGGCTCAAGGAAAATAGGAATCATGGTATCAGTATCATCATAACATCAACTTTGTTTTTGAAAGTGAGTGAGAACTAATATTCAAACTACTTTTTTTTTCTGGCCATGCAGTAGTTAAAAAAAAAAAAACTACTTTTTTTTTTTTTTTAAATGCAGCTTGCAGGATCCTAGTTCCCCAGCCAGGGATTGAACCTGGGGCCCAGAGCAGTGCAAACAGTCCTAACCACTGTACCACCAGGAAGTCCCTCGAGCTACTTATTCCATTTAAAACAGAATCAGTCCACTGGGGCAGAGAACTCTGGGGCCTGACAGCTAGCACCCATGGTCAGCCCAGGCTTTGTCTGAAGGAAGGCCTTGGGAACTAGGGCCACTGTGGGGCATGCGGCCACCTCAGACCTAGCGGCCGCTTTCGGCTGCCCTGCCAGGCCACGTGCTGTGGGTGGAGGCGCCGGGCACAGGACGTGCCACCTCTTCAGTCCACCAGGCTGGGTTTTCTGGACCTTGACTCAGGTCTGATGCTGTCCCAGGCCACCCCTCCTCTGCACGGTCAGCGGGGGGTGGGGAAGGGGATCCCGTGGCACCAGGCAGCCACGTGAGAATGAGAGCAGGGGCCGCGCAAGCAAAGCCAGTCAGCCCCTCCTGCCTCGCCTGAAACGGGAGGCAGACCGCCTCTTCCCCTGTTCCTGCCCAAGCCCTCCTTCCCCACCGAGGTGTGCACATGTACAGAGTCATAAACGAGGGAAGCAGTGCTAAAGGAAGCCAAATGGCATTTAGAAACAGAATCCTTCCCAGGGTTTTACGCTTCGTAAAAGCCACGCCAGCACGTGCCCGAAGTGCCTCCGGCTCTGGTCCAGCTGGGGGGCTCTGTGAGATGCTTTGTGCGGAGAGGGAGGCGGGAGGCCGCGGCTGATGGAGTTCTGCTGCGAGTGTTGCCTCATCGACCCAGCAGACGACAGCCCGGCTGCCTGTGCTGAACTGTGTTGAAAGCGATTCAATGAACACAGGGCACTATACTCTATACACTGCAACAGGCCATACTGGAAAAGGATATGAGAGCGAGTACATGTACATGTGTATAACGGAATCACTTTGCTTTACAGCACAAAGGAACACGTTTTAAACCAGCTAGACGTCAATGAAACAACAAAAACTGACAATTAAAAGCTGAGTGTGACCAGGAAATAAGTGCTTCAGTGCAGGAACTTGGCCATCCAGTTTTTTCTCTTTCCAAGCAACGTGTGCACTGTTGTTTTGTCCAAACAAAACCACTTGCCAAAATCAAATGGGTTAATGTGGCCAGTTTTCAATTGGATTTTTCTGGAAACTCGACTGATTACTCTGCCTATGTTAATTCAGGAAGCCTAGGTCCAGAAGCTGAGGTCAATGACCCAATTACTGGAGACGCAGTACTGAACACAGAGATGGCACAGAGCAAATACCCACACGCCTTCCCCTCCAGCCTTCCTAGGGTGGGGCTGAGAATGAAGGGCCCGATCCTGTTTCTGCCTGAGCACCACTTGCAAGGGGTCGGGCAGGCGGGCAAGTGTTTCTTGTCACAGCACCACCCAAAGGCGGTGTTACAAACCAGGACAATCACAAAAGCCTGATCGTTTACTTAGAGGAGACAGATAGCCGACCCCCACGGCAAAATATCCTGAAGACAGTAGTGCATTTTGATCAAAGGAAAGGTGAAACCACCAAGACGTCCTCAGTGCCCTATTTATTTTTCTCATTTTCATGTTTCAGAAAACACTACACCTTATAAAGGATGTGCTTCTTTTCTGAAAAACTTATAAACCTATAGTCTGCCTTTTAATAGGTGGAATCCTGACTTTGAACAAGTGGTATCTTGAAGAAATACAATGATACTCGACATATGCTGCTTAAAAGATAAGGAAGCATGTCAAGCATTAGAAACACATCAAGAAATGTTAGAATATGTTGACGCTCTATGTGGAGAAGCTTTAGTTATCTGTGTTTAAGGTGTGTAAACCCCATCCCTGTGTCTGGCTGAGATGAGCTGTTTCATCCACACGTGGTGGCCAGCATGGTGGGTACCGACAGCCAGCCTTGAGTTAACCCTTCAGAGCATCCCTTATCGGGGAGATCAAGGCTCTCAGGCCAGATCCAGCTCGGTCTATTTTTGTGCGTCCCTTAAGCTAAGAATGGATTTTTACATTTTTAAGTGGTTGAAAAAAAAAATCAAAAGCAGAATATTTTATGTGACACATGAAAGTTGTTAAGAAATTCACAGTTCAGCGTCCATAAATAGAGCTCTGGAACGCGGTGGAGCTCTGGAACGCGGTGGTGCCCACTCGCCTCCAGACGGCTGCTGGGTAGAGGCGAGAGGCCGGAAAGCCTAATCTGCTTCCTGTGGGGCCTGGGAGCGGGGACACTGCCCTGCGACATGCCGATCAGAAGGACGGTCAGGACAGCGTCTCGGAAACAAGATTTATGGGGCAGGCAGAGCAAGAGACCAACGAGGCGGCGGAAGACGGACAAACAGAATCTGGGAGGAGGAAGCGTGGAGCCCCGCCAGGCACCCGTGCGCGCTCGGCCTGCGGCGGCACCTTACCAGGCCTTCCAGCGTGGCCTGCAGCTCCTCACACAGCCTCTCGAGCTCCCTGCTGTACTCCGGGTGCTCCTTCTCTGCACAGTGGTCGGAAGCCAGGCCGCTGCTCGCTAATTCTATCTTGTCTTTGCTCCTGGACCAGATGGAAAAGCGGGAACAGAACACACTCCATGAGGCTGCCTCCTTCAGTCGGGGTGAGCCCTAGAAAGCTCGACAGCCATGCACACGCATCATCACCGACTTCTCCTCCGGCGTCATTCCACGCCAGCACGCTCACATGCTATTTACGCATGTCACTCCATGCCAGCACGCTCACATGCTATTTACGCATACGAGGAGTATGTCCATCCGCTGCTCGATTCTGCCCTAGAACAAAGTCAGTTCAGTCCAGCCCTGTGGCGTCTTCAGTGGGCAAAACACAGTCATTTCCTCAGAACCCGCCAGCTAGGAATGCGTTTTGTAACTGGAAAGCTGTGATCCACAGCACCTGAGATTAATCTAGTGGCTCCACAATCAACATTTAAGTGAAAAAAATGAAACATTAGAAGGTTCTCATTAGAGAAGATTAACATTAGAGGAGATCTTCTCGTTGTTCTTCATTTTGTAGTCCAAGAAGTTTTTAAAAAGATTTTTGGAGCATACTTGATTTGCAATGCTGTGTTAGTTTCTGCTGTACAGCAAGTGAATCGGCCATACATACACACACAGCCACTCCTGTTTAGATTCTTTTCCCATCTAGACCACTGCAGAGCATTAAGCAGAGTCCCCTGAGCAGTAGGTCCTTATTAGTTATCTATTTATTTACAGTAGTGTGTGTGTATGTATCAAGCCATACTCCCAATGTATCTCACCCCTCACCTCCAGCTTCAGAGAGCATCTTATGGAATCAGGTAAGAACTGCTTCATGGAACTTGCTGAGCAGGAGAAGGGACCAGTGGGCTGACATGTCTGATGTGCTTGGGAGAGCTGGTGAGGGCCAGGGGTCCAGCCCAAGAAGTCAAGACTCTAGACTCCAGCCGGTAGACAGAGACATGCAGCTTTGAGAAACTGAAACTACTATATATAGATCCACACTCATGATTCCCTTCAGGCCATTTAAATCTTTCACCTTTTACTAAAGCATTTCCATGGGTAGGAACAAACTTGAGTCTCGATTAAATTTTTGAGGCCTTGAGTAAGCCAGGCTGATTTTAAAAAAAACTCCAAAACTAAAAACATATATTCAGGAAAGTGCAAAGAATAATAAAGCAAATCTTTCAATTAGAACTGGCAACTGCCAACAGTTTCTTCATAACTCTTTTGTCTTTTTAGAATAACTTGCTAAGGGAAAACACACTCCAGCATGTCTCCTCTGCTCTGAACACCCCACTCCACGTCTGACTCCTGGTTGCCATAGGGAGATACCCAGGGCAAGGTCTGGGAGGGTCTCAAGCCCAGGGGCTTCTCTCCCTGTGGCATCTGGGGTAAAAGCGCAGGGCCCAGGTTCCCCAACCTAGAAGCTACCCAAACCCCTGTCCTTCCGGGTTTTTATGGAGGCTTCCGTATGAAGTCACAGTTGATTAAATGATTGGCCACTGGTGATTAACTCAAGCTCCCCAGAGTGCAGGTGAGGGGTGGGGCTGACGGTGCCAACTCCAACTGCGCAGCCGGTGCCCCCTCCTCAGGGGTTTTCAGGAAAGCCCCCTGACTAACACAGGCTCGGATGTCGCAGGAAGGGGCCTGTTATGGCCACAGGGCACTCCTTAATCATTCTGGAGCTAATTCAGGAACCGGAGGACCAAAGAACAAATATCACTATAACTAAAGATTCTTCCATAGCGCGAGTCCCTAAGGAGATCATCAGGGTTTTAAGAGCCGTGTGCCAAGAAGAGGGACAAAGGCCAAATCTACGTATTTTCTAGTGATAGTCAGAACACCGCAGAAATAAAGCGCAGAACTCTGGAGATAAAGTGGCACCTGCCCCACCATCCCACTCAGTCCTCCCAGAAGGTACCAGCGCCTGAGTCTGTCTCCTCCCAATCCATTTTGATAATTTGACATGCAGATGTAACCACAATTTGTAGCATAATTTTGTTTTTAAAATGCACGTACACTTCATACCTGCATGCACTGTTTTATCAGTTGCTTGTTCGCTTTATTTATCCATGTTGCTGGAGGCTACCTGGCCCACTCTAAAGATGCCTGTGAAATGTCTGTCCAATCGCTAAGGCGGAAGCGCACAGAACACGTTCTGCCGGTACTTACAACAAACTGATTTTCATGTTGGCAATACTGTTTGCAGTAGCAAAACCTCCATCGTTGAGGGTTTCCCATTTCAGGATTAAATTATGCCAGTCGGCTGCATTGTCCTTAATTTTTCTTGCACTGACAGATAAGACAGGTTTTCTTGGTGTTACAGTTCCAAGAGTCTTTGCTAATAGGGAGGAAGAGAAACATCACTTTATGAAACTCACGATCACAATTGGGGGAAAATGGTCCTTACAGTAAGACTATTTAAAACACTACATCGACTGGACAGATCGTGTTGTGGAAACGAAGACATGCGGATGAATGTGAAAGTTCCTGGGGCGAGACAAAGAGAGTTGTCTCTGCCTTTAAAGCCTCGGCAGACATAGCTGAGTCCTCTCGAAGCCTAATGGCTCGAGACACTTTCACCCCGAGCACTCTGTGATGTCAACATGAAAGTCGCTCAGTCGCGTCCGACTCTTTGCGACCCCATGGACTGTAGCCTGCTAGGCTCCTCCGTCCATGGAATTCTCCAGGCAAGAATTCTGGAGTGGGTAGCCGCTTCCTTCTCCAGGGTATCTTTGCAACCCAGGGATGGAACCCAGGTCTCCCACATTGTGAGCACTATGACCACTTGCAAGATTGGGATGGAAGCAGAGCTGTGACTTTCTGCTGCCAGGCTCTGATGCCCCTGCCCTGGCACTCCCATTCTCTAGCCTCCGGCATTTGCTCCGAGCCCTGTGGGTAGCTGGTGCTAGTCACTCCAACACTGACAAGGCCAAACCCCAGAGACGCAGTGATGGTCTCGACGCTGCCAACACACGGGGAGGTCCCAACTCCTTCAGGACCTGGCTCCCTCTCGGCCTTGCTGCCACCCCCACCTTGAAGCCCCTCGATCTCTAACTAAAATCAACTACTGGCAACTCTTGAAGAGTCCTCTGGATGTGCAGTTCTCTCTGCTAGAAAGTTCTTTCCTTCCTCAAAATAACGCTGCCCGTATCCTGGGACTCACTCAGACCCCAGCTCCTATGGGAAGCAACACCCAGACCACTCAGGCTGTCTTGGCCCTCCCACCCCTCTATTCTTCTCTACTTAGAATCCCTCAGAGACTTCCCTGGTGGCCCAGGTTCGACCCCTGGTCAGGAAACTAGATCCCATATGCCACAAATAAAGATCCTACATGCTGCAATGAAGATGGAAGATCCCTCGAGCCACAACTAAGACAGAACACAGCCCCCAAAACCCCCAAAAATCTACAAAGGCATCTCATGGGCCAGAGGATAAGGTCCAAATTCTCAGAGAGGTCCTTAGGAATCCAGGAACCACAACTGTTTGGAGTATAGATTCTAGAGGCCAGGCTGACTGGGTTTGAGTCCCAGCTCTGTAACAGCCACCTGTGCAATCTCGGGTAAATTAGTTAACCTCTCATGGTCTCAAAGTGTCCATCCGTAAAATGGGGATAAACTACATCTACTTCCGAGTTAATGTGAAGATGAGATAATATATGCAAAGCTGTGAGGGCCTGGCACACGGCAAGTATCCGACACAGCGTGTGTTACCTCAAGGGCCTCTGCAGTGTTTTTCCACCACCACCAAGCGGTGCACTCCACCCTGACACTGTCTACTAGGAGTCAGCATCAGACTCCACAAGTTAACGGCTCAGTCCTGTTAAGACTCCTCTTCCCTCCCTCCACTTCAGATCCCAGCTTCCAGTCCAGGTTGCCCCCTGTGCCTCTGACCTACAGTCTCCCCTCCTGAGGTCTGATTAACTTGTTAGAGTGGCTCACAGAGAACTCAGGAAAACATCCTCCTTACTAGGCTACCAGGGAGAAGCAGATGGGAGAGACACATGGGCCGATGCACGTGGGGGCGGGGGGAGGGGCAGAGCGCTCCCCTGCAACCCCAGCCGCTCACCCACCTGAACCTTCTCACAACCCTTCACTTTTGTTTTTTATGGAGGCTTCATTACATGGGCACGGCTGATTAAATGAGTCACTGATGGGGCTGATTCCTCCAACCTCTCTCCCTTGGTGGTTGAGGTGGGTGGGACTGAAAGTTACAATTCTAATCACATGGCTGGCTCCCCCTTGACAACCAGCCCCCATCCTTAGGGTACCCAGGAGCTTCACTTTTACATATCATTGATTTTTTTCACTCACTCTTTATTTAGACAACTGTCCAGTGTTTACTGAAATGAATTCCAGTTGAGCTGTTTCAAATCCTGAAAGATGATGCTGTGAAAGTGCTGCACTCAATATGCCAGAAAATTTGGAAAACTCAGCAGTGGCCACAGGACTGGAAAAGGTCAGTTTTCATTCCAATTCCAAAGAAAGGCAATGCCAAAGAATGCTCCAACTACTGCACAATTGCACTCATCTCACATGCTAGTAAAGTAATGCTCGAAATTCTCCAAGCCAGGCTTCAGCAATGCGTGAACCGTGAACTCCCTGATGTTCAAGCTGGTTTTAGAAAAGGCAGAGGAACCAGAGATCAAATTGCCAACATCCGCTGGATCAAGGAAAAAGCAAGAGAGTTCCAGAAAAACATCTATTTCTGCTTTATTGACTATGCCAAAGCCTTTGACTGTGTGGATCACAATAAACTGTGGAAAATTCTGAAAGAGATGGGAATACCAGACCACCTGAGAAATCTGTATGCAGGTCAGGAAGCAACAGTTAGAACTGGACATGGAACAACAGACTGGTTCCAAATAGGAAAAGGAGTACATCAAGGCTGTATACTGTCACCCTGCTTATTTAACTTCTATGCAGAGTACATCATAAGAAATGCTGGACTGGAAGAAACACAAGCTGGAATCAAGACTGCAGGGAGAAATATCAATAACCTCCGATATGCAGATGACACCACCCTTATGGCAGAAAGTGAAGAGGAACTAAAAAGCCTCTTGATGAAAGTGAAAGAGGAGAGTGAAAAAGTTGGCTTAAAGCTCAACATTCAGAAAACGAAGATCATGGCATTTGGTCCCATCACTTCATGGGAAATAGATGGGGAAACAGTGGAAACAGTGTCAGACTTTATTTTGGGGGCTCCAAAATCCCTGCAGATGGTGACTGCAGCCATGAAATTAAAAGATGCTTACTCCTTGGAAGAAAAGTTATGACCAACCTAGACAGTATATTCAAAAGCAGAGACATTACTTTGCCGACTAAGGTCCGTCTAGTCAAGGCTATGGTTTTTCCCGTGGTCATGTATGGATGTGAGAGTTGGAACGTGAAGAAGGCTGAGCACTGAAGAATTAATGCTTTTGAACTGTGGTGTTGGAGAAGACTCTCGAGAGTCCCTTGGACTGCAAGGAGATCCAACCAGTCCATTCTGAAGATCAGCCCTGGGATTTCTTTGGAAGGAATGATGCTAAAGCTGAAACTCCAGTACTTTGGCCACCTCATGCGAAGAGTTGACTCATTGGAAAAAACTGTGATGCTGGGAGGGATTGGGGGCAGGAGGAGAAGGGGATGACAGGATGAGATGGCTGGATGGCATCACCGACTCGATGGACATGAGTTTGCGTGAACTCCAACAGTAGTTGATGGACAAGGAGGCCTGGCGTGCTGTGATTCATGGGGTCGCAAAGAGTCAGACATGACTGAGCGACTGAACTGAACTACATTACATCAGACATGGGGAAGTGAGTGAACTACATAGACCGGGACCATTTCCATAGAATTTACTTTCCAAAGAGGAGGTGGATAACAATTAGGTGATTATCAGTTTGTTTTTCTCTTTTTGGCTGCACCATGCGGCATGTGGGATCTTAGTTCCCAGACCAAGGACAGAACTCAAGTCCCCTGAACTGAGACTTAACCACTGGACCGCCAGAGAAGTCCCTATGATCATTAGCTTATATCATAAATGCCAGAGAATAAAACAGGGTCTTGTGTTAAGAGTAAACCCGAAAGACATTGTCATTTAGGCTGAAACCTAAATGATGAGAAGTCAACAGCAAGGACCCTAAGTGAGAATGAGCTTGGTGAGTGTGAAACAAGACCCATATGGCTAGAATGAAAAGGAGAGAGAGGGAGTAGTAGCTGAGGAGGCAGTCAAGACAGCCAGAAACTTATAGGCCAAGGTAAGACATTTGGGTTTATTCCAAGTCAATGAAAAGCAAGCAGGAAGCTTTGAGTAGCTACATGACCTGACATAGGTTTTTAGAAAGTCAGTTCCACAAAGGAGTCTTCTTGGTTCCCAAGGTTAGGTTAGGACTTACTGCACTCTATACCTGAACACCCTCGGCTTCATTAAGCTTCATTCATGACACTCACCAACGCAGTGTATTTGCTTGTTTAATGCCTAATACATTCCTTGACAGCCTAAGTTCCACCACAGTAGCGACTGAGGCTGTCCTGTTCCCTCTTACAACTTCAGCACATAGGGAAGGAAAGTCCGTCAGTGGTGTACGACTCTTTGCGACCCCCATGGGCAAAGTTCCAAGTCCATGGGGTCCTCCAGGCCAGAATACTGGAGTGGGTAGCCTGTTCCCTTCTCCAGAGGGTCTTCCCAACCCAGGGATCGAACCCAGGTCTCCCGCATTGTAGGCGGATTCTTTATCAGCTGAGCCACAAACGAAGCCCTCAGCACATAGTAGGTGCAGACTAGAATGTGTTAAATGGAGAAAAAAATCTCTTACCGCCTGTACCACGATCTTCTAAGGAATTTCCTTACCGAGTAGGGGCTCCTTGCGGGCGAGGAGCACTTGAGAGTCATCATTGTCTGCCCCATAACACAGCACATATTTAGGAACCAAAAACAACACTGACTTCAACTCAAACGAGATCAGGTGTCAGCCACAGAGCAGGACAGCAGCATAGCGGGTGTCTTACTTATTCTCTCCAAGCCTCGACTTCCCACCAGTTGATGACACTTCAAGGGATCGCGGTGAGGCTCAGTGAGCACTCGCTGAATGACAGCTTTTATTACAAGCAGAAAAAACTCTGTGGCCGGGAACTCTGACTGACGGGATTTCAGAGAAAGCGCTCTGCTGTTGCTAATTTGTAACGACAATTTGAGTCTCAGGATCTGCTGACGCTCCTTTGTATCATTTTGGCAAAACTGACTTCCAGGCCGACTGCGGGGCCTGTGCCGGGGCCAGCGGGCTGGGCCGGGGTCAGACATAAATCGGCACGCAACTCGGGAAACTTCCGGCCGCGGGTCCAGCTCCAAGACCAAACGGCACCACTCGCACCCTCCCGCTTAGGAAAACCAGCCCTTCTCACGCACCTTCCATGCCTTCCGCAGGGATCCCGGGAAAGAGACCCGAAGCCCCGCCCACGGCACAGGAAGTCTGCCTGCGTCACTTCCGACACGCCCACCGCCCCTAGACCGGGCTCTGCCGCTCTAGCTGGCGGCGGAGCCGGCTGTTCCTCGGCGGTGCCCGTCCCGTTGCCCAGGGAACGGGCTCCCGGCAGTCCCCGCGGCCCGGAGTCCAGCCCTGCCTCCTCCGGCCCGGCCGGGCCGACGAGTCCGGAGGGGCTGCCGCGGGAGGTGAGTCCCGCCACGCCGCCCGGCCCCGCGCTCCCCGCCCGAGCCGAGCTCCCGCGCCTCAGGGTCTCACTGCCCGTCTCGCCCCCCGTTCCCGACCCCCGTCTCGCCCGCCCCAGGTGGCCGAGGCCGTGGCCGAGGCGCACGGAGCGTCGGGCCCCGTTCCGTGCAGAAGCGGGCGGCCCGCTGAGGGAGCTTCGTCGCCCATGCCTCTGGGAGCCGCGGGTCCGCCGCCCCGCGCGCGCGGCTCGCTGGCCCCTCAGGTTCCGCGCCTTCCTCTGCCGGGCCGCGCCCTCGTACCCCCGCCGGCCCCGGGCGCCGAGCTCCAGGGTCTTTCTGAGGGACCCTGCGCCCTGTCCCCTCGCCGGAGCCTCTCAGTCCCGTTCCCTTCATCCGCCCACCAGCGCCTGGCATCAGGCCTTGGCTCGTACCCAGTCGATGCTAAGTGTTCGTTGAATGGATAAGTGAGCGACTCCCCTCTCAGTCCTCCTTTAAGGCCTTAGGAAAGATAGTAAGTGCAGGATGAAGAGAGCGGCGACCCGGCCCGTAGCACTGCCGCTTCCTAGCTGTGTGCTCAGGGCAAGTGATGTCTCCGTAAACTTGAGTTTCACCGTCAGTGGAGTAGGGGTTGATAATAGTTTCCAGCCCTGGCTGGGTGAGAGGATTAAATGGGTCAGTGCTTGTGAATTGCTCAGCACCGTGGCCGGGCGCTGTGCATGTCAATAAAGGCTGGCTAGCCCCTGCGGTCCTTACCCGCACACCCTACTTACTTTTCTCTTTGCTGCTCTTTTGTTCTTCATCCCTTTTCTTGCTGAGATTCAGGAATTTTATTCCGTTCTGTTGCTTCTGTTGACATTTGTTGGCAGAGTGCGGGGTACCAGCTTGGCAGCACCCTTGCCTTATCTGCTGGAGTGATCAGTTGCACTTGGGCTTGACTTCCTGCTAGTAGCGAAGGTCTTGAAAACTTTTAAGGAAAGGAGTTCTGGAAATCCCCAAACCCAGATCCCAGGATGGACAGAATGTGGGAATAAAGTCATTGTAGCCCTGTGTTCACCAGTCCTTCTGGTCCGCTGAGCTGCAAACCACTTTGTACTTTCTCTCCCCTAGAAGCTGCAGTGCACCTTGGTGAAGCTCTGATTGTTTTTTTTTTTTTTAACATCCCTCGTTGGTTCATTCAGCAGGTAGTTATTTGGTGCCTGTTGTATGCCAGCCACAGTACCAGCTTCTAGAGATGCCGTGGTGGACCAGACAGACCCAGTCCCTGTCCCCAGGGAACTTTCCAGCTTGAGAACCAGCAGGTGTAGGTACAGGGGATGCTCTGCTGGAGTTTTCAGGACTGGCTTGGAGGCTGGTGGTGGAATAAGGGTGGTCCTCTTCCCAAGGAGTGGCTAGTAAGGAGCTTTTGTTAGGTTTAAGTTACTTTGTAGTCTCATTGTCTTTTTCAGTGTAAGGTTGGCTCCTCCTGGATTCGTTTTCCATTTTCTCTAAGAGAAATTAGACTTTTAAGTTTGGGGAAGGCCTCATTTTATCTTAGCTTCTGTGTAGTTTGGACAAAATGGCTCCTGGAACTTAGTGGGGAAAAGGGAAGGAAAAAGGCATCAGGCAGAGTAGCTGACTGAACTTAGAAAAGTAGAGAATGGATTGGAAAACAGTTACTCATAACAAACAAATTTGGAGTCAGGCCTGGAGAGATGTCTAGATACAGAAGAGCCTAAGAGCGTGGTAGAATCCAAGGGAGTAGTTGATGGCTCTGAACTGCTGAGGCAGAAGTGAGCTGTCGTTCGAAGCGTGTGTCAGTTTTAAATGAATGTATTCTTTGGACCCAGACATAAAGAGACCATTGAATTTTTGCATAATGATGGATGTAAGTGATGTGGAGTGGTTTTATATGTACTTCTGCCATACCTCAGGAATTTGGCAGTGTTTAGAGAGAGGTTAATTCAACAGATATGTGTTGATTGTACCACACTCCCTGGTGGTCTTTTGGAGATGAGCAGGATGTAGATGAAGACTGGCAGGAAGCCACCGAGGAAGACAGAGAGCAAAGCATGTGGTAACTGCACTCACAGCATTCTGTGAAGGCGGAGAGACACCAGCGAAGTGTCAGAGGGAGTCTGAAGGCTTCCTGTGGGCAGCGTGTTCTTACAAGATATGTGTGGGGGATGGGGAGGAGCGAAAGGGACTTTGCAAAAACCGTGGGTGTTCGGGGCTGTGGTGGCAAGCTTCTGTGGCTGCAATGTGAGGTATGTGGAAGGAAGACTGGCCTGAGATGAAGCTAGATACAGGCTGCCTTGTTGAAATGCTCAACTTCACGCTCTGATCAGACTTCAGCCTCTGAGCACTGGCTAACCAGCAAGCATGGGATCAGGGAAGTGACCAAATCTCATCTGAAAGATAAATGACTGCCTCCATCTCATTATGTTCAGCCATAATATTTTATGCGAAATCAAGTGGGCCGTAGGAAGTATCACCAGGAACAAAGCTAGTGGGGGTGATGGAATTCCAGCTGAGCTATTTCAAATCCAAAAGAATGCTGTTAAAGTGCTGCACTCAGTATGCCAACAAATTTGGAAAACTCAGTCTAGGACTGGAAAGGTCAGTTTTCATTCCAATCCCAAAGAAAGGCAATGCCAAAGAATGTTCCAACTACCACACAATTACATTCATCTCACATGCTAGCAAAGTAATGCTCAAAATTCTCCAAGCCAGGCTTTAACAGTATGCGAACCGTGAACTTCCAGATGTTCAACCTGGATTTAGAAAAGGCAGAGGATCCAGAGATCAAATTGTCAACATCTGTTGGATCATTGAAAAAATGATCCAGGAGAGTTCCAGAAAAACATCTATTTCTTTTTATTTTGTGTGGATCTTAAACTGTGGAAAGTTCTTAAAGAGATAGGACTACTAGACCACCTTATCTGCCTCCTGAGAAATCTGTATGCAGGTCAAGAAGCAACAGGTAGAACCAGACACGGAACAACAGACAGGTTCCAAATCGAGAAAGGAGTACCTCAAGGCTGTATATTGTCACCCTGCTTATTTAACTTATATGCAGAGCACATCGTGAGAAACATTGGGCTGGATGAAGCACAAGCTGGAATTAAGGTTGCTGGAAGAAATATCAATAACCTCAGATATGCAGATGACACTACCGTTATGGCAGAAAGCAAAGAAGGACTAAAGAGCCTCTTCATGAAAGAGAAAGAAGAGAGTGAAAAAGCTGGCTTAAAACTCAATATTCAGAAAACTAAGATCATGGCATCTGGTCCAATCACTTTATGGCAAATAAATGGGGGAAAATGGAAAAAAAGTGAGAGACTTTATTTTTGGGGGCTCCAAAATCACTGCAGATGGTGACTGCAGCCATGAAAGTAAAAGACGCTTGCTCCTTGGAAGCTGTGACCAACCCAGACAGCATACTAAAAGCAGAGACATTACTTTGCCAACAAAGGTCCATCTAGTTAAAGCTATGATTTTCCAGTGGTCATGTGTGGATGTGAGAGTGGGGCCATAAAGGAAGCTGCTGCTGCTGCTGAGTCGCTTCAGGCGTGTCCGACTCTGCGCGACCCCATAGACGGCAGCCCACCAGGCTCCCCCGTCCCTGAGAGTCTCCAGGCAAGAACACTGGAGTGGGTTGCCATTTCCTTCAATGCATGAAAGCGAAAAGTAAAAGTGAAGTCACCAAGTCGTGTCCAACTCTCAGCGACCCCATGGACTGCAGCCTACCAGGCTCCTCCGTCCATGGGATTTTCCAGGCAAGAGTACTGGAGTGGGGTGCCACTGAAGCTGAGCACCAAAGAATTGATGCCTTTGAACTAGGGTGTTGGAGAAGACTCTTTAGAGTCCCGTGGACTGCAAGGAGATCCAACCAGTCCATCCTAAAGGAAATAAGTCCTGAATATTTATTGGAAGGACTGATGCTGAAGCTCTGGGAAGAACTGACTCATTGGAAAAGACCCTGATGCTGGGAAAGATTGAAGGCAGGAGGAGAAGGGGACGACAGAGGATGAGATGGTTGGATGGCATCACCGACTATATGCACATGAGTTTGAGTAATCTCTGGGAGTTGGTGATGGACAGGGAAGCCTGGAGTGCTACAGTCCATGGGGTTGCAAAGAGTGACGTAACTGACCTGATAAGATTTTAATACTTAAAAGAATAGTGGATGTTGTAGCCAGAGTTTAATAATAGACTGTACAACAGGGAGACTAATTACCACTTTATAGAGATTTTGGAGAGACTCCTTAAACCATTAGATTTGTCAGGGTGCTTTGGCAACTTCCAACCATTGTACTAAGTGGATAATTTAGACCATTGTACCAAGTGGATGATTTTTAAAAACTACCAATCAGGTATTTGGGTGCTATCAGTCAGTGTGAAGTCAGCTACCACTTTCCAGCTGTGTGGGTTGTGGTTATAATGGGGGAGGGAATTATCCTGTCTTGAGGAAGAATGTTGTGATTTTCCATGTTTAATGGAAATATCCAGGGAAGCATTATTGATTTTAAAGATTGGATTGAGAGTATTCTTTGCAGTAAGACCTGAAGTTAACTTTTTAAATTTTTTTCATTCAACAGATTGGTCTTGAACATCTACTCCATGCCAAAGGTGTTGTTAGGTACTAGGCTTTTCACTGGGAATCAGGAGAGAATTTGTGTTGCTTACAGTCTCATCAGTGAGATAATCATTAAACTGTTTATCAAATAAAGTAATTAAAAGTGTGATGAGAATTATGAAAGACAAGATGAAAAGTTGAGGGATTCACTTTTTCCCTGTGGATGTCCAGTTGTTCCAGCATCATTTGTGGAAAAGGCTATCTTTGCTCCATTGTACTGCCTTTGTTCGTTCCTTTGTCAGAGATCAGTTGGCTATGTTTATGTGGGTCTGTATCTGCACTTTCTCTTCTGTAGATTCATTTGTTCTTTCGCCAGTACCACACTATCTTGATAATTGGTGCTTTATAGTAAGTTTTGCAGTCAGATTATATCAGTCCTCAAAGTTTTTTGTTTTTTTTTTTCATCAATATTGTATTGGCTGTTCTGGGTCTTCTGACTCTATAAAACTTCAGAATTATTTTGTTGATATCCACAAAATAACTTACTAGCATTACACTGAATCTGTAAATCAAGTTGGGAGGAAGTGACATCTTGACAATATTGAATTTACTTAACTATGAACATGGGTTCAGTTCAGTCGCTCAGTCGTGTCCAACTCTTTTCGACCCCATGAATTGCAGCATGCCAGGCCTCCCTGTTCATCACCATCTCTCGGAGTTCACTCAGATTCACGTCCATCGAGTCCGTGATGCCATCCAGCCATCTCATCCTTGGTCGTCCCCTTCTCTTCCTGCCCCCAATCCCTCCCAGCATCAGAGTCTTTTGCAATGAGTCAACTCTTCGCATGAGGTGGCCACAGTACTGGAGCTTCAGCTTTAGCATCATTCCTTCCAAAGAAATCCCAGGGCTGATCTTCTTTAAAATGGACTGGTTGGATCTCCTTGCAGTCCAAGGGACTCTCAACAGTCTTCTCCAACACCACAGTCCAAAAGCATCAATTCTTCAGCACTCAGCTTTCTTCAAAGTCCAACTCTCATATCTATACATGACTACTGGAAAAACCATAGCCTTGACTAGATGGACCTTAGTCAGCAAAGCAATGTCTCTGCTTTTGAATACTATCTAGGTTGGTCATAACTTTTCTTCCAAGGAGTAAGCATCTTTTCATTTCATGGCTGCAGTTACCATCTGCAGTGATTTTGGAGCCCCCAAAATAAAGTATGACACTCTTTCCACTGTTTCCCCATCTATTTCCCATGAAGTGATGGGACTGGATGCCATGATCTTCGTTTTCTGAATGTTGAGCTTTAAGCTAACTTGGGGGGATGCAAATGTAAATGATGACTGTGTTTTTAATTTGAAATTCCACTTGTTCATAGCTCCTATATAGGAAAGTGATCGACTTTTGTTACTCTTGTATTCTGCAACCTTGCTATAATTACCTATTAGTTTCAGGAGTTTTATTATTATTTTGGATTTTCTACACAAATGAACATGTCATCTGCAGAGATAATTTCATTTCCTCCTTTTCAGTCTTAGATTTCCTCGTCTCAGTGTATTAGCTAGAACTCCTAGCATGGTATGGAAGAGGAGTGGTGGGA
Organism: Nanger dama; assembly: GCA_917880005.1. Classification (NCBI taxonomy): domain Eukaryota; kingdom Metazoa; phylum Chordata; class Mammalia; order Artiodactyla; family Bovidae; genus Nanger; species Nanger dama. Next base: position 2,982,232 of record CAKJTW010000063.1, on the reverse strand, counting down.
GGGGGACATCCTTGCTTCGTGCCTGGTCGCAGTTGGGGAAGCTTTGAGTCTCTCACCATTAAGTATGGTGTTAGTTGCTGGATTTTGGTAGATATACCTTATCAGGTTGAGGAAGTTCCCGTATTTCTGGTTTACTGAAGCTTTTTGTCTTGAGTGAGTGTTGGAGAGCTGATACTTCTTGTTTTTTGGTAAAAGCTCCGTTGGGAGTTCACACCCATGTGTATTACCCATTTAAAACGTCCAGTTCGGTGTTTTCTGGGATATTCATAGAGTCATGCAGCCACCACCACAATCAATTCTAAGACATTTTACCCTAAAAAGACACTCCAGACCATTTAGCAGCCATCCTCACCCTCAGCCTTTTTTTTCCTCCCAGCTCTAGGCAGTCACTGGCCTACTTTCTGTCTGTAGACGGGCTTATTTGGGCCATTTGCATGTTTCATCTTGGTGGAGTCATGTGCACAGTCCTCCGTGTCTGGCTCCTTTCACTAGGCATGATGGTTTCAAGGCTTATCACATCATAGTGCGCATCAGTGCTTCGTTCCTTCTTATTGTTGAACAGTATATTCTGTTGTATGGATATACCATGTTTTGTTTATCCATTCATCAGTTGATGGACAGTTGGGTTGTTTTACTTTGGTTTTATGAATGGTAATATTTTGAAATTATTTAAGTTTTTGTGTAGACATATGTTTTCATTTCTCTTGGATGTATAATTAGGAATACGGTCATATATAGGAGCTATATAGGAGCTGGGTCATATGGTAATTCTGTGTTTAACCTTTTGAGGAACTGCCAGACGTTTCCACAGTGACTGCCTCCTTTTATTCTCTACCAGCAATGTATGGGGCTTCCCAGATAGCGCTAGTGGTCAAGAACCCACCTGCCAATGCAGGAGACGCAAGAGATGTGGGTTTGATTCTTGGGTCAGGAGCGTCCCGAAGTAGGAAGTGATACCCTGCTCCAGTATTCTTGCTTGGAAAATCCCATGGACAGAGGAATTTGGCAGGCTGCAAGCTCTGGGGCCAGAGTCAGACACGACTGAGCGTCTAGACAGCAATGTGTGAGGGCTCCAGTTCTCCACACCTGTCTCTTGATTATAGCCATCCTGGTGGATGTGAAGTGATGATGTCGCTGTGGTTTTGTTTTGCATTTTCCCTGATGATTAATGATGTTGAGCATCTTTTCTTGTGCTTATTGGCCATTTGTATGTCTTCTGTGGATAAATGTCTATTCAGTTGCTCGCTTGAAAATTATCTTTTAATTATTGAGTTTTAAGAATTTTTCATGTATTGTGGATATAAGTCCTTTGTCAGATAAATGATTTTTTTCCTAGTATGTTGGTTGTCTTTTTGCGCTCGCTCGCTCTCTCTCTCTTTTTTTTTTTTTTGCTGCACTTTGCAGCATAGAAGGTCTTAGTTCTCCGACCAGGGATCAGACTTGTGCCCCTGTACTGGGAGTGCGGAGTCTTAACCACTGGACCACCAGAGAAGCCCCTCTTTTCATTTTCCTTTCTTTAGTCTTGGCTGTGCTGGGGGCTTCGCTGCTGCGCGCAGGTTCCCTGCAGTTGTGGTGAGCAGGGGCTGCTCTTTGTGGCAGGGCCTCTCATTGCCGTGGCTTCTCCTGTTGCGGAGCGTGGGCTCGAGGCACATGAGCTTCAGTAGTTGTAGCACGCAGGCTCAGTAGTTGGCTTGTGGACTCTTCCAGACCAGTGATGGAAACCATGTCCCCTGCCTTGGCAGGTAGATTCTTCTCCATTGTACCACCAGGGAAGTCCATCTTGTTACTTTTTTTTGATGATGCCTTTGGAGCACAAAAGTTTTTAATTTTGATGAAGTCGAAGAGCTCGCTGTGCCTGCTCTGTGTGAGCATCAACTCCTGGGGCAGCTGTGGAAGCAGGAGAGCAGCTGTTCAAAGACTGCACGGGGGTCCAGGTGAGAGGGGTGCTGGCTTCATCTCGGGTATGGCCACAGAGCTGAGAAGAGGCCAGCGGGAGGCAGCTGGGAGACAGGGCTGGTGGAACACGGTGAGGGATTGCTGTCACGGGGAGGGAGGGAGAGAGATCAGATGGGTGCTAGGATTTCAGCTTAGATAATTTCAATCAGCTGCCTGTCACCTGCTGTAGAATTACGGTCGTTCTTAATGGTGCTTGGCAGGTGAGTCCTGTAGTCCCTTCTCACACACTTGAAGTGGCTTTAGGTTGTATGATCTCTCATTGTGCCAAGGAGCGGGTCCAGGGACCCTGAGCTTCTGTATTATCCTCTCACATCTCCTAAGCCACCTCCAACAGACATGCTGTGTATATTTGAATAGTGTGCCTGCCCTGCAGGTGCAGCTTTGAGGCGAATCCTCTGCCCCCTTCTAACCAGACTGCAGTCTCCAAGCCCCTTCTGTGGGGAGATTGTGGAGCTCTCAACGAGTGATATCAATTCAAGTGGATGAGTTTTTGAAATCTAAATGTCATAATTTGACAGAGCTACTTTGAGGGAAAAGCCTTTAAAGGAGGAAATAATATTCGCTGACATTTGAGAAGTGTCAGTACTTCTGCCTGCTTCCTTGAAACCTCATCGGCTAAAGCAGAAGTTAAAACACAGGAAAATTTCAGTTTTTGAGTCTACTGTGTTCTCTGTAGTTTTTTTAAGTATAGTCATTAAAAATCTTATTCTAGGGGAGTATCTAATGACGTGGCAAATGCTCATGATTTATTAAGCATTTATAACGTAGCATCTCTCTGATGGGCTTATGAGTGGCATTTCTTTCTTTCTTTGTACTTTGCTATATTTCCACAGTTTTTGAGGGTAAGCGTTTAGTTTTCCCTTGTCTCTTGTTGGGGCTGTGCTGGCTCTCCATTGCGGCGTGGGGGCTTCTCTGATTGTGGCGCGGGCTTAGTTGTCCTGTGGCCTGTGGCATCTTCGCTCCCTGGCCAGGGATCACACCCATGTCCTCTGCATTGCACGGTGGAATCTTAACCACTGCACCACCAGAGAAGTCCTGATAGAGAACATGCGAAACTTGTAAAAAAATAAACTTTTATTTTAAAAGTGCCATGTAAACTGGGGCTCGTCCGCGTGCGCACATGCGTGAAGGAAGCACAGCTTTTCCTGCTCCTGTGCTGCGCTGCCCTTGGAGACGGAGAGGAGACTGTGGAAACGAGGCCAACATTTCTCACCAGTGAAGTGGAGGTGACAGTGGTCAGTGATGCCTTACCTCCGGGGGTTATTGGTGAGGATTCAGTGAGCTCGTGTGCTGAGATAATTTCCACTAAGTACTTGTGTTTGCTGTTACATGGTTGCCATTTGTGCTGTTATTTTGGCTCTCACGTTCATGTATAGTGGTCTGCGTGCTTTCCTGAGGTGACTGACCGTGGCTGTTCTCTCTAGAGTTTGCCTGAGCTACTTATCACCACTTCATTTTCGTTGACTTTGGGGTCACGTGGGTCTTGTCCAGCTCTCTGGAGTTCTGACAAATCGAGGATTGGGGAGCATGTGCATTGCTCAGCCAAGACAGCATTGCCCTTACAGAGCTGTCAGTTTGTGAACTGCGCTGCTGTATGGACAGGATCAAGATTCAGTGTCAAAGTTTCTGTTGTAGTAGCCTCTTGCCTGAACAGCAACAAAGCTGTTGAACCTGCATGACCCTAGGCACATTTCTGAACCTCCCAGAGTGCCTCAGCTTCTGGTGAAAGAGGGCAGATTGGTGTTCTTAACCGTCACTTGTGCTTGTGCTTAGTCGCCTAGTCACTTCCGACTCTGACCCACGGACTGTAGCCCGCCAGGCTCCTCTGCCCATGGGGAGTCTCCAGGCAAGAGTACTAGAGTGGGTTGCCATGCCCTCCTCCAGCAGCTCTTCCCAGTCCAGGGATCGAACCCAGGTCTCCTGCATTGCAGGCGGATTCTTTATCGTCTGAGCCACCAGAGAAGCTGAAGAATACTGGAGTGGGTGGCCGATCTCTTCTCTAGGTAAACTTCCCGACCCAGGAATCGAACCAGGGCCTCCTGCATGGTAGGCAGAGTCTTAACCAGCGGAGCTAACGGGGAAGCCCTCCTTCATCACAGAGGGGCGTTATTGTTTACTTACAGGAACAGTGCTTGTAAGTTACCTGCCTACTTCGCTGTACGTCTTGTCTGTTGTGACTATCAGATGAAATAGGGATTTGAAAATGCCCTACAGATCTAGAGGATTTTTATTCCAGCGTTGAACTGGGGCCATACTGGAGAAAAAATGAGATTTTGCTTCGTTTCCATTCTTGCACTCATTCCTCCCTTGCCAGTTTTCCTTTTTCATAGCTCATTCATTTATTCAATAAATACTTTTGCCTCTGATGTGCCTGAACCTTTTCTAGGTGCCAGGGGCTAGAAGGGTGAGTGAGGTGGGTGTGTGCTTTTTGAGGAGGGCTTACACCAGTGGGGGGTCAGGCAGAGAAGGCCATCGACAGGAGAGGACGAGAGTGTGTGGAGAAAGCAGCGGTGGGGCGTGATGGAGAGCCCTGTGGAAACGGCTCAGGGCTGCTCGGCTGGCAAAGAATCTGCCTGCAGTGCCAGAGGTCCCAGTTCGATTCCTGGGTCGGGAAGATCCTCTGGAGAAGGGACAGGCTGCCCACTCCAGTGTGCTTGGGCTTCCCCTGGTGGCTCAGCTGGTAAAGAATCTGCTTGCAATGCCGGAGACCTGGGCTCGATTCCTGGGTTGGGAAGATCCCCTGGAGAAGGGAAAGGCAACCCACTCTAGTGTTCTGACTGGAGAATTCCATGGACTGTGTAGTCCATGGGGTCGCAAAGAGACAGACAAAACTGAGCAACTTTCACCTGCAGGACTTGAAGGGCGAAAAGGCATAGATTCAGGTCTTGTCCACGTGGCCTTGGGCAAGTCCTGTGGTCCTCTGGCCCTCGGTGGCTCATGTAAAAGTTTGTAGGGTAGGGATTTAATGGATGAGTGAGCGCTTCATAAATTATAACACACTATGTGATGATTGAACATCTTTATTGAGGGAAGCTTTTTTAATTATCTATTTATGGCTGTGCTGGGTCTTGCTGCTGGACGGCCTTTTCTCTAGTTGCAGCAAGCAGGGACCACTCTCTCTCTGTGGTGTGCAGGCTTCTCACTGCCGTGGCTTCTCTTGCTGCCAGAGCACTGACTCTAGGGCGCGTGGGCTCAGCAGTGCCGGACCCCGGGCTCGAGAGCACAGGCTCAGTAGTTGTGGCGGTTGGGCTTAGTTGCTCCGTGGCAGGTGGGGTCTTCCCAGATCAGGGATTGAACCCATGTCTCCTGCATTGACAGGCAGATTTCTTAGCAATGAGCCCCTGGAGAAGTCCAAGGGAAGCTTTGAATCCACATTTCCGAGAGCTGTGGGCATCGGGTGGCACAGGGGAGGTGCTGTGTGGCTGAGGAGGCTGTGGCGTTTCTCCCCCGTGGACGGCATTCCTCCACCTGGACTGGCCCACTGCTCTCCTGGTGCAGTGTCTTTACTGTCTCTTACATATCACTGTTATCATCTTTTTGGGTGCATGGCGTGTGGGATCTTGGTTTACCGACCAGGGATCAAACCTATGCCCCCGGCAGTGGAAGCATAGAGTCCTAACCACTGGGCTGCCAGGGAACTCCTCTTTTCCATGTTCTGTGCTTCCTGGTGGGCTTCAGAGTTTCGAATGTTTTCAGAGAAGCTTTCTCCACACTCTAGTCCATGCTAGCTCTCTCCTTCTCATTGAGACCCACAGGTTAGCACCAGTCATATCTGGTTTTGTGTCTTTTCAGGTTCTTTTGCTTCCCTGACTAGATCATAAGCTGCTTGAGATTCAGAGCCATCTTTAATATTCTTTCCACCGTTTATCATGATATAAATAACGGGGCAGAAACCAGTGCAGTGAGTTTTGGGTTGTGATTTTGCTCATTCGCTTATTTGTGGCTGTGTGGGTCTTTGTTCCTGTGCACGCTTCCTCTACTTGCAGTGAGCAGTGACTCCACTCTAGTGTGGTGCTTGGGCCTCCTGACCACCGAAGTTTCTCCTGCTGTGGAGCACGGACTCTAGAGGGCAGGCTCGGGAGTTGTGGCTTGAGGGCTCCCAGGTGCAGACTCAGCCCTTGCGGTGCATGGGCACGTACCCCTGAATCTTCCAGAAGAAGGGATGGAACCCGTGTCCCCTGCACTGGCAGCAGACTGTCACCCAGTGCCCCACCAGGGAGATCCTCACAAGTAGTCTTAATGGCACTTGGTTTACTTTCCCTGTGTAGTTAGGCTCTGACTGTAGTTTATATCCACCTGAAACTTCCTTGTTCCCACTGTGAAATCTGACTTGCCTTTGCATGACTAGACATCGAAAGCGTTATCGTGCCTTGTTCTTCAGCCCCAGGTTTCCCCACATGCTGGTTAAAATCCCTCGTCCTGCCTGATGATCAGCGGTGGAGACCTTGGCCATGGCGTCTGTGTCAGAGCCTGTTACCTTCAGAGAGTTCTGCCCTCTGTACTACCTGCTCAATGCCATCCCCACGAAGATCCAGAAGGGGGTTCCGCTCGCTGGTGGTCTACCTCACGGCCCTCGACACCAACGGGGACTACATCGCCGTGGGCAGCAGCATCGGCATGCTCTACCTGTACTGCCGGCAGCACGGCCAGATGAGGAAGTACAACTCGAGGTGGGTGCCGCTCGTCTCCCACTGAGCCTGCGGGCCCTGGCCGGTGCCTGACGCGCCTATGAGTCCCGGGATGGGGGGTTACTTCTGAGTTGCTGAAAGAGTACCTTACAGCCATCTTTCAGGTGGAGTGCAACTAAAAATGCAATGTTTTAACTTGTTTTTCTTGCCTCCAAAAATCCAGCGTTACTTTAAAAGAGAGCATTATAGTGTTTCACACTTTGAACTTTGAAAATAGGCACAATTTTCTAAGTGAGTTTTTTCCTCTTCTTTTTAAAAATTTTTTGCCCATACCATGTGGCATGCAGGATAGGACTTGGGTCCCCAACAGTGGGAACGCGGAGTCTTAACCACTGGACCATCAGAGAAGTCTCTCGGAGTTTTTTCTGAGTGTTTTCTCAAGAGTACGTTCACTGACTGACTCAAATAATCTCTAGGTATTCTGGCAAAGTTATTAAGAAAAATGGATCCAGATCCAGTGTTGGCTAGGTGCCAGAAGGCGCATCTTAAATGAGGACGCCTCGGTAGCGCCCTGATGTTGGGGTCCTGACCGACGTCTCTTGTGGGTTGCTGACTCGGGCATCTCCGTGTATTGTAGATGTTGGGGATGCACCATCACCATACTCACCTGCCTCGTTAGTATCTGTGGTTTGTAAGGACATGGGCTTTGTGAGAGACTCAAGGGTGACTGAGCTGTGGCTGCTGCCACGTGGGGCTCTACACTGTGGTTAGTGGGCTTTTGCAGACTAAGATAAGCTTTTGTATTTAAGAAAAGTATTTACAAATATCTATATTTTAATCAGTATCAACTTATTAAAGTTTAATTTATACAGTTGGTTTTTCTTAAGCCTCTGTGCTCAATTAAAATAACACAAATAGTTAGCATCCATATAGCACTTACTATGTGCCAGGCATTATTCTAAGCCGCTTACATATATTAACTCGTTTTATCCCCACAGAACTCTATGAGGTAGACAGATGAACTTGGGCAGATTGGCTCTGGAGTTTATATTTGTATTTTTTGTATGAAAATTTAAAGTATTGCTATTTCTTTTCTTGATTAACAGGGCATGGGTTTGACTGATCTAATTCCCCAAACATTTAAGACCATTACATAATTAATCTTTTAAAGCTGTGGCTGTGAATTGTTGCTTTTGTTCAGCTGCTCAGTCGTGTTCAACTGCCGCCTCATGGGCTGCAGCACACCAGGCTTCCCTGTCCTCCACTGTCTCCTGGAGCTGGCTCAAACTCATGTCCATTGAGTCGGTGATGCCATCCAACCAGCTCATCCTGTCACCCGCTTCTCCTACCCTCAGTCTTTCCCAGCATCAGAGTCTTTTCCAATGAGTTGGTTCTTCGCATCAGGTGGCCAAAGTATTGGAGCTTCAACTTCACCGTCAGTCCTTCCACTGAATATTCAGGGTTGATTTCCTTTAGGATTGACTGGTTTGATTTCCTTGCTGTGCAGTGGTTATAAATTAATCTGAAATCTGTCAAATAGTTTAGCACTGAACAAGGCCAACTTAATGACTCCAGCAGTGACCGCCCCTGCACAGGATAGACCAAAGAAATCCATGCCTAGACACATCCTAATCAAACATCTAAAAACTCAAGATAGAGAGAAATCTTAAAAGCAGACAGAGAAAATGACACATTACTTGTAGGGGACAGTTACTTGAATGATTGGAAATCTCTCATCAGAAACTGTGGAGGCTAGAAGATGTTGGTACAGCATGTATAAAGTGTTGAAAGAAAAGAACTGTCAGCTCAGAATTTTTATCCAGCAAAAATATATATTAGGAAAGAAGGTGAAATGAAAATGTTCTCGGATGAAGGAAAACTAAGGGGATTCATTGCCAGCACACTGTCTCTAAATAATTGCTTCAGGAAGTTCTTTAGACAAATAACTTATACCAGAAGGAAACTTGGAACATCAGTAAAAAGGAAGAATAATAGTAAATACACTAGGCTGTTTTCCTCCTCTTGAGTTTTTTAAAAATATATTTGACAGAAAAAAATTATATCATTGTCTGATTGAATTTTCAGTTTATACACATGGAGTAATATATAAAAGAATTATAATATAAGAGGGGAGAGTAAGGGACCTGTAGGGTAGTAGGGTTTCTTCATTCTACTTGAAGAGGTTAAATGCTGAGTCTAAATAGATTTTGAAAGTTGTGTGTGTATATGTATGCACATGTGTGTGTTTGTATATCTCCCACATTTGATGTAATCCTTAGAGCAGCCACTTAAAACCCCTGTACAGCATGATATAGTAATAAATTACTATAGACATACCAAAATAGAATGTTAAATATATTGAGACAGTTCTCAGGAAAACAAGAAAGGTTGAACAGAAGAAGGAAAAACAGCAGTAACAAACAAAAAAAAAAATAAAATCATAGACTTAAAACATGCCAATAATTATATTAAATGAAAATGATCCATACACATCAATTTAAAAATTATTGGGATGGAAAAAAAAACTCATAAGCGACTATTTGTTATTTATAAGAAACTCATTCAAATATAATCACATGTCAATAGATAAAAAGCAAAAGGATGAAAAATGTACCATGTAAATGCTTATCAGAAGAACACTGAGGGCTTTCCTGGTGGCTCAGTGGTAAAGAGTCCACCTGCCAATGCAGGAGACACAGGTTCGATCCCTGGCCAGGGAAGACTGCACGTGCCGCAGAGCAACTAAGGCTGTGCGGCAGCTCCGAGCCTTCGCCCTGGAGCCCTCAGTGCCACCGCAGCTCCTGAAGCCCCACGCCCTGGAGCCCGTGCTCCGCAACAGGAGGGCCACTGCAATAAGAAGCCCTCGCTCCACAGCCACAGAGACTGGAGAAAAGCCCACGCGGCAGCAAAGACCCAGCACAGCCAGACCTGCAGAGATGAAAGTGTTAAAGAAAGGATGCTGAGGGCTGTGTTAATATCAGAGTGGCCCTCTGAGCAAGGAAATAGCCAGAGAGACAGCGTTTGACGGCAGAAGCGCCAGCGCAGTGAGAAGGCGCAGTGGTCCCTGGTAGTCCATGGTGCATGTACTGTGCTCCGTAACAGCAGGGCTTCACGACACATGAAGCGACAGCTGACGCGGCTGGAAGAAGGAGTAGGAGAACCTGCAGTTCTAGCTGGAGATGTCCACACCCACTGTCAGTAATAGTAGCAGACAGAAAATCAGCGGGCGTGGAGCAGGCCCGAGCAGGCCCATCCACCTTTGTGATCTAAGTGATGTTTACAGAGCACTCCACCCAACAGCAGCTCAGAGCACATTCTTTACAAGTGAGATGGAACAGTCACCAGGACAGACTGTATTCTTGGTCGTAAACACTCCTCAATAAATTTAAATTAGAGCAGACTTTACATAAAAACCACAGACCTTCAATTTGTAAAATAACACTGTATCCGTGAAGCACAATAAAACGAGGCATGCCTGTAACTATTTTTAAAATTTCTGCCCCCAAACTGAAAAAAAACTTAAGGAAGCAAGAGTTTAGTACTCCCCAGAGTGAAAGTACAAATTGCATCTGATGCCAGTTTCCTAGTTTTACTGGAACTAGTTTTCTATTTATCAGATGAGCCCCATGAACTCTGAAGGGGTGTGCCGTGTGAGGACAGCCTCTGCAGGGACGAGCAGAACTGGGGGACTCTGGTGCAGATGACCTGTCCCAGGAAGGTAGAAGGGGACCCTGGAAAGTTCTACGCATAGGACCATAAGAAAGCACATTTTACTGGGCCCAAATCCACACTTAGCAACTCTGAGTATCGAAAGTGTTTTTGAATACCCTTTGGGTATGGAATATAAGCATATTGTGGAGAATCACAAAGGAAGTAGAAAATAAAACTTCTCGGTTTGGAGAGAACAGAGAATTTGGATTTAGAATATTAGGGTTTTAAACAAAGTTAAATATCTGTATGTAAAACACATAGGAAAGGATCTGGAGGAATACCTCCAAGCTATTCATTATGACGATAGAGGGGACTGAGAATGGGGGCAGGAAGGAGAAGGAAAGTATCTTTCTTTTCTTTTTACTTTATTATTTCTTATTTTAAATGTTGTGGACTTATTAGAATTTGGACAGTAAGTATATATTCATCTGTTACTTGTATAAACACAATAACAAAGATTTGTTTTGAGCTTTGACTGTCAGTCATTTGTTGTGTTAGCTGAGGATGAATTAAATATTTATGTCATTGTTCCTGTAATTTTCGGTTTCAGAGCTGGGAGTCTTAGAGTCAGTTGGTACAATCACTGTATTTTACAGATAAAGAAACAGTAAGATTCCTGCCCCAAGCCATATAGCTGGTTGCCTAACCGTTTTGCTGTCTTCCTACTTGAGAAGGCAGGGCTTCCACAAAAGTCTGGATTTAGAGGACAATGGAAACAGATCAATTAAGAGTTTCTTTGGCATTTCCTAGAGACAGTTGGGAGGTGCATCAGCTAGGGTTTTTTTGTTGTTGTTTGTTTGTTTTAAATTTTGGCCACACTGAGGCATATGGGATCTTGGGTTCCCAGCCAGGGTTCAGCCCATGCCCCCTGCAGTGGAAGTGCACAGCCCCAACCACTGGACCATGAGGGAAGCCCCTCAAACACTTTGGTTTAGGGGATGTCTGAGATGTTACGGGAAGGTAAACACAAACTCGTTTCACTCTTGTTGTTCAGTTGCCCAGTTGTGTCTGACTTTGTGACCCCATAGACTGCAGCACGCCAGACCTCTGTATCTCTCACCATCTCCAGAAGTCTGCCCAAGTTCATGTCCATCGCATCAATGATGCCATCCAGCCATCTCATACTCTGACGCCCTCTTCTCCTTCTGCCCTCAATCTTTCCCAGCATCAGGGAATTTTCCGATGAATCAGCTGATCGTATCAGATGACCAAATTACTGGAGTTTCAACTTCAGCATCAATCCTTCCACTGAGTATTCAGGGTTGACTTCCCTTAAGATTGACTGGTTTGATCTCCTTGCAGTCCCCGGGACTCTCAGGAGTCTTCTCCAGCACCACAGTTCAAAGGCATCAATTCTGGGGCACTCTGCCTTCTTTACCGTCCAGCTCTCACAACTGTGTGTGGCCACTGGGAAGACCACAGCCTTGGCTGTAGGGCCTTTGTCGGCAGGGTAATATCTCTGCTTTTCAGCACGCTGTCTAGGTTTGTCATCGCTTCCCTGCCAAGAAGCAAACATCTGATTTCATGGCTGCAGTCACCATGCAAAGTGATTTTAGAGCCCAAGAGGAGGAAATCTGCCACTGCTTTCACCTTTTCTCCCTCTGCTTGCCATGAGGTGATGGGGATGGATGCCATGATCTTAGATTTTTAATACTTAGTTTTAAGCCGGCTCGTTCACTCTCCTGCACCCTCCTCAAGAAGCTCCTGAGTTCCTCTTCGCTTTCTGCCTCACTAGTAGAGAGAATGGCAAGCCACCCCAGTGTACTTGCCGTGAGAACTTCACAGCTGTATAAAAGGACAAAAATTAGCTTACCCTCTAGTAAATCCGTGTGTGGCATGCATGGTTGAAAGATTATGGTTTTAAATGTAGTTATTTTCCCAAAGAAGAAAGCAGATCTTTTATGATAAAGTCTGAGGTGTTTTCAAGAATAATGCTTTTAGAAACCTTTTTTTCTTACACAGGTTAGTGAGAGAGGGCAGATGGAGACACAGGAAGTCCTTCCTTGCTAAGTGAAAAGCATGGAGGAAATGCTGTGAGGAGCTAATAAGCACAGAAGTGTCATAAACCTGAGGTTAAATATATGGGCATGACAACACAGAAGAAGAGACCAGAAAGTCAGAAAAATAAGCTGACCTGTGTTTCTGAGTTTTTGCTGTGAAATTAAATGTGTGATCTCTTCTTAGCACATTGTTAAAATTTCATAGATTTGCCTTCAAAACTGTCTTTGCGTTAAGCTAACTGTGAGTTCTTATTTCTGCAACTTTTCCATACTGGTCTCCTTGTGAAGTTATTCAGTAAGTATTTATTGAGTATTTACCGTGTGCCAGGCCCATTTTAGGACTTGGAAATGCAGTGGGGAACACACCAGCTCTAACGCAGAGAGTTAAAGATGAGTACAAGAAGGCCACATGGCAGGGTGGGGAACAGTGCTAGGGGACGGAGGAGAGGGGGAGCTGCCAGCAGGAGTGGCTGCTGACTGAGCAGGTGACAGGTGAACTCAGACCTTGAGAGAGAACAGCTCTCCAGGAGGAGCTTCCCGCTGGAGGGTCCCGGGGGAAGGGAGGGGAGCCCTGGGCATGTGAGGGGACGTTGTGAACGGCTCATTGACTGATGCCTGTGATATTTTTTAAAGTGATGCAGAAATGAGAGCTTTTGAATTACCACGTCAGCCAGAGGTGTGTGTATCTAATGCCTCCCATGTCCTGATGGAAGTAATAACTCTTAGTGGTTGCTGAGTAACAAGACTTATAAAGCTTTGGTGATTAAGACAGTGTGGTATTACTACAAAAATAGATAAAGAGGTCATTGGAACAGACTAGAGAAGCCAGAAAATCCACGTGTATATGAACACAAAGTGATAATACAAAGGTTTTCTGGTAAATGATGTCAGCAGTTGGATATGAATATAGGGGTGGAAGTGAAACTTGATCCCTCTCACATTGTATGGTTACTTTGTCTTAGCACTTCAAAGGTACTATACCATTGTCTTTTGACTGCTGAGACTTCTGCTGGAGGTCTAATTATTTTTTTGTAGGTAATCTGCCTTCTCTCTTTCCTAAGATCATCCCTAATGATAGTTTCAGGCCCCAGCGACTTCTTCAAGCCTCATAGACTTTTTCTACTCCAATTTGCCTCAAGGAAATTGTTCCAGAAGAAGATGCCTTGGTTTAACTTTTAGATTATTAAAAAGTTGTGTAAATGTTGAAACTGTGGTTTATTAAACTGTGGTTCTTTGCTAGTAAAGAAGAATAGTGAAACATCTCTTATGATTTAATGAGTTTATATCTTATTTGGGTCTTCTTAAACATTTCTAAGTAGCTCAGATCTGTGCTAGCAGTGCTAGCAGTTTTTACTGAAGGTCCAGCTTTGACACACCAAAAGCAGCTCATAAAGAGAGCCTTGTCAGACTTCACAGCTTCCTTGAGCTTGCTCACAAAGAACACTTTTTCCCTGATGTTTTTGTTTTGTGTATAAAGGGAAAAGTGCCTGCCAAGCAGCCTAAGAAACTTGGCTAAGACCTATTGGTGAAATGATTGTCCAGAAAACCACTGCTGGCTTCTTGCAAATCAGAGGTTTTTCTCTTAAGCTAATTACTAGATTTCTGTTTGAGGAAGTTAAGTTGCCACATAGAGGCAACAAGAAGTGTCCCCACTTCCCTCCCTGGAAGCTGGAAAGGAGGGAAATAGAAGAGTTAAACACATAATAGATAAGCTCTTTGGAGGACGGAGTCTCCTTAAAGAGTCAGAAGAGTGGCTCCCAGGCCAGAAGAGGACAGAACTGTCTTCATTTCAAAAGGAAGAGTATATGATAGAAGAGAGGCCAGCAGGCTGCTGGGTAACTTTGGGAAACTAAACGTTGGGCTGAACCGGGCTTTGCTGGAGGTGGGGGTAACGATTCCCTGAGGGCTCTGATGCCCTTGGTGTGGCTGGCGCTGAGGCTTACTGAGGTTTCCTCAGAAGTTGCCCCATGCTTGCTGAGCAGCTTTTGAACTAGAACTTGCTGCCCACCTACATCGGCCAGTGGAGGCAGAGTTCCAGTTGTCCTACAGGAGCCTTCTTGTTTGTGCAAGCATTCATTCACTGTGAAATAATCATACATTGGCTTTGGGGTCCAGCTCCATGTGAGTTGGATGATCACAAAACAACCCTCCTGGGCTGATGAACAGCAGGACATGGAACGAATTGAATACCCGGATCAGGAAGCTTGAGGGCAGATCCTTCAGGTGCCCATTCACCAGTGTGGATCTGTGTCTTAGGAACTTCTCTGCACTTGTAAACACAGAAGCATGAAAGCTCTGAATAAGAGCATGGGAATGATGGATCCCAGTTCCACAGCAGTGGTCTGATGCAGCAGTGCACTCAGGTTGGGGCAGGGGGTGCGGGGCATAGAGGGCTTCAAAGGTGCTCTTGGTGTCCCCTTTCCCAGGATGAGTGGGGACTCCACAGGTGCTCACTTTGTGATGGCTCTTCTGTTTATGTGATCACATGCGTCAGTTCAGTGCAGTTGCTGAGTTGCATCCGACTCCCTGCAGTTCCATGGACTGCAGCATGCCAGGCCTCCCTGTCCATCACCAACTTCTGGAGCTTGCTTAAACTCATATCCATCGAGTCAGTGATGCCATCCATGCATCTCATCCCCTGTCATCCCCTTCTCCTCCTGCCTTCAGTCTTTCCTAGCATCAGGAAATGAGTCAGTTCTTCACATCAGGTGGCCAAGGTATTGGAGCTTCAGCTTCAGCATCAATCCTTCCAATGAATATTCAGAACTGATTTCCTTTAGGATTGGCTGGTTTGATCTCCTTGCATTCCAAGGTACTCTCAAGAGTCTTCTCTAGCACCCCAATTTGAAAGCATCAATTCTTTGGTGCTCAGCTTTGTTTATAGTGCAACTCTCACATCCATACATGACTACTGGAAAAACCATAGCTTTGACTAGATGAACCTTTATTGGCAAAGTAATGTCTCTGCTTTTTAATATGCTGTCTAGGTAGGTCACAGCTTTTCTTCCAAGGAAAAAGTGTCTTTTAATTTCATGGCTGCGGTCACCTGTTTCTGTTGCTTCCTTGCCTATTAGCCATGAAGTGATGGGACCACTGGGGAAGGGAATGGCAAACCACTTCAGTATTCTTGCCCTGAGAACCCCATGAACAGTACAAAAGGCAAAAAGGTAGGACACTGAAAGATGGACTCCCCAGGTTGGTAGGTGCCCAATATGCTACTGGAGATCAGTGGAGAAATAACTCCAGAAAGAGTGAAGAGACAGAGCCAAAGCAAAAACAACACCAAGTTGTGGATGTGACTGGTGATGGAAGTAAAGTCCGATGCTATAAAGAGCAATATTGCATAGGAACCTGGAATGTTATGTCCATGAATCAAGGCAAATTGGAAGTAGTCAAGCAGGAGATAGCAAGAGTGAACATTGACATTTTGGGAATCAGCAAACTAAAATGGACTGGAATTTGTGAATTTAACTCAGATGACCATTACATCTACTATTGTGGGCAAGAATCCCTTAGAAGAAATGGAGTAGCCGTCATAGTCAAATGCAGTACTTGGATGTGATCTTAAAAATGACAGAATGATCTCTGTTCATTTCCAAGGCAAACCATTCAGTATCATGGTAATCCAAATCTATGCCCCAGTCAGTAATGCTGAAAAAGTTGAAGTTGAACAGTTCTATGAAGATCTACAAGGCTTTCTAGAACTATACCCCCAAAAGATGTCCTTTTCATTGTAGGGGACTGGAATGCAAAAGTAGGAAGTCAAGAAATACCTGGACTAACAGGCAAAGTTGGCCTTGGAGTACAGAATGAAGCAGGGCAAAGGCTCATAGAGTTTTGTCAAGAGAATGCACTGGTCATAGCAAACACCTTCTTCCAACAACACAAGAGAAGACTCTACACATGGACATCACCAGATGGTCAACACCGAAATCAGATTGATTATATTCTTTGTAGCCGAAGATGGAGAAGCTCTATACAGTCAGCAAACACAAGACTAGGAGCTGGCTGTGGCTCAGATCATGAACTCCTTGTTGCCAAATTCAGACTTACATTGAAGAAAGTAGGGAAAACCACTAGACCATTCAGGTATAACCTAAATCAAATCCCTTACAATTTTACAGTGGAAGTGAGAAATAGATTCAAGGGATTAGATCTGATAGAGTGCCTGAAGAACTATGGACAGAGGTTCGTGACATTGTTCAGGAGGCAGGAATCAAGACCATCCCCAATTTTAAAAAAAAATGCAAAAAGGCAAAATGGTTGTCTGAAGAGGTCTTACAAATAGCTATGAAAAGAAGAGAAGTGAAAGGCAAAGGAGAAAAAAAAAAGATACACCCATTTGAATGCAGAGTTCCAAAGAATAGAAAAGAGAGATAAGAAAGTCTTCCTCAGTGATCAATGCAAAGAAATAGAGGAAGACAACAGAATGGGAAAGACTAGAGATCTCTTCAAGAAAATTAGAGATACCAAAGCAACATTTCATGCAAAAATGGGCACAAGAAAGGACAGAAATGGTATGTACCTAACAGAAGCAGAAGATATTAAGAAGTGGCAAGAATACACAGAAGAACTATATATAAAAGATCTTCACAACCCAGATAATCCCAATGATATGATCACTTACCTAGAGCCAGACATCCTGGAATGCGAAGTCAAGTGGGCCTTAGGAAGCATCACTACAAACAAAGCTAGTGAGGGTGATGGAATTCCAGTTGAGCTATTTCAAATCCTAAAAGATGATGCTGTGAAAGTGCTGCACTCAATGTGCTAGCAAATTTGGAAAACTCAGCAGTGGCCACAGGACTGGAAAAGGTCAGTTTTCACTCCAATTCCAAAGAAAGGCAATGCCAAAGAATGCTCAAACTACTGCACAATTGCACTCATCTCAGACACTTGCAATGTAATGCTCAAAATTCTCCAAGTCAGGCTTCAACAGTACGTGAACTGTGAACTTCCAGATGTTCAAGGTGGATTTAGAAAAGACCGAAGAACCAGAGATCAAATTGCCAACATCCACTGGATCATCAAAAAACCAGGAGAGTCCCAGAGAAACATCTACTTCTGCTTTATTGACTATGCCAAAGCCTTTGACTATGTGGGTCACAATAAACTGTGGAAAATTCTTAAAGAGTTGAGAATACCAGACCACCTGACCTGCCTCTTGAGAAATATGTATGCAGGTCAGGAAGCAACAGTTAGAACTGGACATGAAACAGCAGACTGGTTCCAAATCGGGAAAGGAGTACGTCAAGGCTGTATATTGTCACCCTGCTTATTTAACTTATATGCAGAGTACATTGTGAGAAACATTGGGCTGGATGAAGCACAAGCTGGAATCAAGATTGCCGGGAGAAATATTAATAACCTCAAATATTCAGATGACACCACCCTTATGGCAGAAAGTGAACAAGAACTAAAAAGCCTCTTGATGAAAGTGAAAGAGGAGAGTGAACAAGTTGACTTAAAACTCAACATTCAGAAAACTAAGAGAATGGCATCTGGTCCCATCACTTCATGGGAAATAGATGGGGAAACAGTGGAAACAGTGTCAGACTTAATTTTTTGGGCTCCAGAATCACTGCAGATGGTGACTACATCCATGAAATTAAAAGATTCCTGCTCCTTGGAAGAAAAGTTATGACCAACCTAGACAGCATATTAAAAAGCAGAGACATTACTTTGCCAACAAATGTCCATCTAGTCAAGGCTATGGTTTTTCCAGTGGTCATGTATGGATATGAGAGTTGGACTGTGAAGAAATCTGAGTGCCGAAGAATTGATGCTTTTGAACTGTGGTGTTGGAGAAGACTCCTGAGCATCCCTTGGACTGCAAGGAGCTCCAGCCAGTCCATTCTGAAGGAGCTCAGCCCTGAGTGTTCACTGGAAGGACTGATGCTGAAGCACTGTCTTGGTCACCTGATGTGACGAACTGACTGACTAGGAAAGCCACCGATGCTGGGAAAGATTTAAGGAGGAGAAGGGGACGACCGAGGATGAGATGGCTGGATGGCATCACCGACTCGATGGACGTGAGTCTGAGTGAACTCCGGGAGTTGGTGATGGACAGGGAGACCTGGCGTGCTGCGATTCATGGGGTCGCAGAGAGTCGGACACGACTGAGCGACAGCTGAACTGAACTGAACTGATGGGATCAAATGCCATGGTCTTAGTTTTTTGAATGTTGAGTTTTAAGCCAGCTTTTTATTCTCCTTTTTCACTTTCATCAAGAGGCTCTTTAGTTCCTCTTTGCTTTCTGCTGTAAAGATGGTGTCATGTATATGTCATGTATATTGTCTTGTATTTATGATCGTATTTCACTGTTTTACAAAATGAAAAATAACCGTGCCACGAGACACTTGATGTGCAGCTGACTGCACCCCGAAGGCAGCAACCTTGCCGGCCCACCCTTCCCCTGAGCATGTCAGAGCTAGCCGTGTCCTTCCTGGACCATGAGACTCCCTGAAAGCAGCACCTTTGTGTCCCCACAGCAAACACAGTGAAGCCATCAGTAAACACTTAATTGCTTAACCCTAGTTCATCTCATTTTAAACTAGCAATTCTTTTATATAGGCTAGGTGATATTATTAAGGTCTATCTCATTTGTAGACTTGTATGAAACAGTACTAGATTCGTATCTTAATGCTCTTAGTGTGGTGAAAATCCCATTATTAAATAATGTGTTAAATGAAGGATTGATTTTATGAAGTAGTGTATTGCTAAAAATTATGATATTAACAGTGGATTTGAGCCTTGAGTGTTTGGGTATCTTAAAAGAGGTTTTGTATATTAATGCAGTCATGAAAAATAATCTTTAAGTATATTATCTCTGTAAATAAAGTAGAATTATTGGCAATGTGTTAGTTTTTAAAGAGGGACTCACAACAAATACTTAAAAAATTTTTTTTTGTTTTAATTTATCCTTTGGCTGTGCTGGGGTCTCCACTGCTTTGTGCGGGCTTTCCCTAGTTGCGGTGAGCCAGCTGCTCTTTGTTGCAGGGTGTGGGCTTCTCACTGCAGTGGCTTCTCCTGTTGCGGAGCACAGGCTTCAGGGGTTGCGGTCCGTGGGCTCCGCAGTCACGGCTCTCAGGCTCTAGAGCACAGGCTCAGCCGTCGCGGCTCGCAGGCTCTGGAGCACAGGCTCAGCCGTTGCGGCTTGTGGGCTTAGTTGCTCTGTGGCATGTGGAATTTTCCCAGACCAGGGATAACTTTGTGTCCCCTGCCGTGGCAAGCAGACTCCTATCCTCTGCACCACCTGGGGAGTCTGTTAATGTCTTTGAACTCTGTGTGTCACTTGGTGGTAATCTGACTTCTTTCCCGCCATGGGGATGGACAGTGTATCGAAGCCACCGCTGTGCTCATTCCAGGGCACACCTCCTCCTGGCTGCTCCCAGGCTGCTCCTCCTCCAAGGTCACAGCCTGCATTGTGGTCTGACCCTTCTTCCTGCCTTCTCCAGCTGTGTCCCTTTTTCCCTCAGATTTTTTTCCACAATAAGTGCCTTGAATGTCTGATTCCATCCTCAGGGCCTGCTCTCTGTGCACACAGACTAATGCAATGGTATCGTTCCCCAAGACTTCTGCAGCCGATTTGTTCTGTCAAATACTGTGAGAAGAGTGTTGAAATCTCCAAAATTACAGTGTGCATGATTTATCTTTTTCCACTCTTCGTTTCAACTTGTCTGTGCCTTTAAATCTAAAGTGCATTTCATATTGATAGCATAAATTTGGGTCTTTTAATCCAGTTTGACAGTCACTACCTTCCAATTAGCATATTTAGGCCACTTATATGTAATGTCCTTACTGCAGTGCTTTAAGGCAGGGTTTCTCAACCTGATGTTTTGACGCTTTGGCCTAGGGGTGTTGTCCTGTGTGTTGTAGAGTGTTTAACAACATCCCTGGCGTTAAACCACATTTTGTCATGATATCCTTTTTAAAAATCTTGGCTGTATTTGAGTGGTATTTTAGTTGAGATTTTTTTGTGTCTATATTCACGGAAGGATATTGGTCTGTAGCTTTCTTATGGTGTCGTTATCTGGCCTTTCTCATTATGCATCTGACTATTTGGCATTTTCATTCTACATTTAACTACTCAAGTTGGGCGTTGTTATTATTATATTTTATAATCACTATTTAGATTTCCTCACAGTTTTACCAGCGTCTTCACTTACCATCCTTGTTACATTTCAGTTTCCTTTGCAACTGTTTTCCTTCTTGCTGGAGTGCATCCTGTGGTAGTTTTTGTGTTGCAGTCTTTGGGTGGTACTTCAGAGTACAGAGTCGAGTTCTCGATGCTCTGTTTGTCTGACTGTCTGCCTTTGTTTGTTGTCATGCCACCTGGCTTGCAAGGATCTTAGTTCTTTGACCAGAAATTGAACCCAGGCCACGGTAAAAGTGCTGAGTCCTAACCACTGGACCGCCAGAGAATTCCTGTGTCTCCGTCTTTGAATTGTTTAGAAAGATATACTGTTCAAGGCTATCAGTTCTGTCTCTTAGCACTTTGAGGATGATACTGTACGGTCTCTAGGACTCCTTTGTTGAGACATCTTTTATTAATAATTCATATTTAGTTATTTGCCTCTTTTCTCTGACATATGAATATCTCCTCATTGCTTTTGAGGTTTTATTGTTTGAAAGATATATGTGTGTGTGTGTTTCTTTTCATGAATTTTGTTCAAGGCTTGTGCTTCTGAGGATACAGGCCTTTCCCTAGCCTTATCTCTGAAGACACTGCCCTCTCTTATCCTATTTTCTTTTCTTCTGGAATCCCAATTAAATGTAGGTTGGACTTTTGTATTCTATTCTCTGACTCTTCAACTTCTCTTTCTTAATTTATATCTTTGCTGTGCAGATCTGTCATCTAATTCAGTGATTTTTCTTTCAGCTGTGACTAATCTGTTTTTTAATCTGCCACTGAGATTTTAAATTATTTTGATTCTTTTTCATATATATTTAATTATTTCTGATAGTGGTTTGCTCTTATGTTTCAATTTCCTTTATAGTCCTTGAAAATTTTAAAGCCTTTTTTGTGATTGAAGTATAGTTGCCTTATTGTGTTTCATGTGTGTAGCAAAGTGATTCAGTTACATACTCTTTTTCAGATTCTTTTTCACTGTAGGTTATTACAAGATATTGAATATAGTTTCCTGTGCTATACAGTAGGTCTTTAGTTTTTATTTTATATGTAGTAGTTTATATCTGCTAATCCCAAATTTCCAATTTGTCCTTCGCCTTAAGCATGTTTCCATTACGGTTCTGGTTCTTCTTAGTCTACATGAAATTGCTTGAGTTGGGGGAGGGGGTTGTCCAGTTCTGTTAGTGTTCTTTTCAGTTGAGTCCTCTTCATGGGCCTGTTTGCCTGTGGTTATCTCTCACTGTGAGCTGTGTGGCTGATCCCAGCACGTGTGAACCCTGAGGGGCCTGGGCCAAGACTGAGTCAAGAGGTAGGGTTGATGGTCATTCTGCCAGGCCCCTTGAAGTGTAACAGACAAGGAAGCGTGTCAGATAAGCTGCCTGCATGGAGCTGCTTTTGAGTGGGGAGGGAGAGTAACTTCAAACCCCAGTGCTCGATGGGGCAGGTTTGTGATTTAGGAACTGTTCTTTTATTCACCCAGTCAGTGCCTGAGATACAAGACTGAGTTCCTTGTTAGCTGCGTTTGCCAGCAAATTGATTTTTCCCTAGTTTACACTTTCACTGAGCGTTAGGTCTTCACGGGTTCTGGCTTTATGGGGAGGTCAGGTCCAGCTCCGCACCTCATCTGGCCCGAAGCCGTGTCCTCACTCCCCTGCTCACCTGAGAAAGTCCCGGGTCTGGGTGTTGGTCGGTCACTGGGCAGCCTGTGGCTGCCTTCAGGGCTGGCTTCTGTCTGGTTTGACAGGACTCTCTAGGGTTTCAGCTCTTGTAGATTTTCTTACTTAAGTGCTTTATGTATCTTATTCAGCATTTCTGGGTGTTTGGAGGGTATTGTTTTATTTTTCAGAACAGCTAGAGTGTTACCCTGTCAAAAGTTGAAACTTCGTATTTTGTTTCTATCTGAAGTAGTGTTGGGTGTGATAGTCTGATTCTTTGGATGTTTTGATTCTTACGTCAAGAATGATGACATATATTAGTAATCATATTAAACAATGTTAAGCTTACTCCTTGGAAGAAAAGTTATGACCAACCTAGACAGTATATTCAAAAGCAGAGACATTACTTTGCCGACTAAGGTCTGTCTAGTCAAGGCTATGGTTTTTCCGGTAGTCATGTATGGATGTGAGAGTTGGACTGTGAAGAGGGCTGAGCCTGAAGAATTAATGCTTTTGAACTGTGGTGTTAGACAAGACTCTTGAGAATCCCTTGGACTGCAAGGAGATTCAACCAGTCCATTCTGAAGGAGATCAACCCTGGGATTTCTTTGGAAGGAATGATGCCAAAGCTGAAACTCCAGTACTTTGGCCACCTCATGCAAAGAGTTGACTCATTGGAAAAGACTCTGACGCTGGGAGGGATTGAGGGCAGGAGGAGAAGGGGACGACAGGATGAGATGGCTGGATGGCATCACCAACTTGATGGACTTGAGTCTTAGTGAACTCTGGGAGTTGATAATGGACAGGGAGGCCTGGCGTGCTGCGATTCACAGGGTCACAAAGAGTCGGACACGACTGAGTGACTGAACTGAACTGAACTGAAGCTTAGTACCTTGGTTCATTAAAAGCATGTTTACAGGCATTGCAGTTTCCAGCCCATGTGTGCAATGATTTTTATTTTGAAGCCATTCAGAAAAATTACACAGCTGTTTTGATTTTGTGCTACGACATGGCAAGATCTCCAATAAGCGATTTTGATTCCTGATAGAGTAGCAGTTTTTGTAATTACAAATTCCCAGGAAAAATATTCTTTTTATTTTGGCCATGCCATGCAGCGTACAAGATCTTAGTTCCCCAAACAAGGATCGGGCCTGCCCGCCCCTGCAGTGGAACTGCAGAGTCTTAACCACCGGGCCACCAGGGAGGCCCCGCTGGCCTGTCAGACGATACACACCCGAGGCATGTGTGCCTTTCTCGCCTGCGAGCGGAGGTGGAGCCGTCCCTCACAGTCCCTGCCCTCCACTCCCCGTCCTGCTCCTCCTTGGCCGACCCCACCTCCCATGTCCACGGCTGTGGGTCTCCTGGAGCCCCGAGGCAGACACACTCAGGCAGAGTCCTGACTTGGTTCCCCCGGGCTGTGTGACCTGAGACCAGTCTCACAGCCCTGGTATCACAAGGATAGCTCCAGCTCCTACGCTCTCAGTGGTCTGAGGATCCCAGAAGGTAATGCCTGTGCAGTGCCGGCCAGGCAGCCTGGCTCAGGACGCGTGCTGCTGAGAGGCCTGTGCCCTGTCCCTCGCTGCCACCGGCATCCTCACCGGGCCTCCCACTCGTCTTTCCTCCCCAGGCTTCTCTGCCCTGGTGCCTGTGGAGTTGGCCACTTCTCTTGACTGGGTGCGAACTCACTCCGCCTGAATTAGTGCAGAAAGCTCCCAGCTGGTCCTCCTGTCTGGGCCCATGCCCTCCTCCTTCCAGCCTGTTCCAGAGGGCATCCTAGTAAGACTTCAGACTGGTACACCTGCAAAAGCAGGCATCTTCAAGGGTCTGCTTTTCTTTCTGTCGCCTAAGATCTAGCTCCCTTACCCCATGTCATGCTCTGAAAGAGCGCTCCCACGTGGCCACCTCCGCTCGCTGGGGCAGCTCTCTGTGTGCACGTCTCGCTGCTGTGGCTCCGCTTTGAGAGGCCCTTGCCCTGCTGCGTGTTAACCCAGCAGCTGACTCAGGATCCTGAAAGCACGGGTGCGCTTGGGTTTGAAAGATTGATTATCATGTAAATTACTGCATCAGGGGTTCAAAACGGCTTGCCATATGTCTTAGCAAGGTGGAAATGGTTGTGTAATTTTTTGGAATGAGTGGTTTCAAAATAAAAAATGATTATTCAAGTGCACTGGAAGCCTAAAGATCTGTATTCAATGCTTGACATGTGCTTTTACTAAACCGATATATTAAGCCTGCGTTAATGTTTAATATGATTATTGATCTAAAATCAAAACACACCAGGAATAAGTTTATGAAGCACTTGTTGATCCTCCAGCACAGCTATGTGGCAGGTACACACCATGGATGACAGTTGGTGGGAGACTTGTCCATGTTGAGAGAGAAGGAAGCAGAGCTTGGGAGTGGGACAGCTCTCCTGATTCCAGACTCCGGTTTTGGGGGAACAATCTCTCTTGTCCAAGCTCCTTATAATTCTCTTGAGAAGAGCTCAGTGGTTCACAGTTTGTCATTTCAAAAATAAAAAACCTGGAAAGAAAAAGAGATACAATTATCTTTCTGAACGATATACATTTTCAGTCGGGGTGCTGTTCCACAGTCTGAAGTCTGGCCCGGTGACAGGCCCATTTGATTTTCGATGTTCGCTCTTTCAGGGGAAAGCAGAGTCCATCACGGTGGTGAAGCTGCTGAGCTGCTTTGATGACCTGGTGGCTGCAGGCACAGCCTCTGGGAGGGTTGCAGTTTTTCAGCTTGTATCCTCATTGCCAGGGAGAAACAAACAGGTAAGTGCCAACCATTTTAGCATTTCTTAATTTCTTGGCAAATTCCTGTCATCCTTTAAAATGAGAAGTCCTCATCTGCCGAGAAAATATTTGCTCAAAAAGCCTAACTCCGTGCCCTTCATTGTCAGATAACATTTTTGTTGCTGGTAGGACACTTGGTGAAAAGCACATATGGGTAATTTAAATTGCTCAATAGTCTCTGGCTCCTCTCCGTCAGTTTTCAAGGTAAATGGACAGATGGGCCCTTGTGCAGGGTTTTGCCTGGAAAGCAGCTTGGGCACACCAGTTACTCCACAAAACGGGAGGGGATTGCATACCACCTCGTCCACACAGCTCCATCTCAGTGTCTCTCCTTTTCTTTTTCTTGTGTGTATTTTTATCGTTTATTCATAGCTTCGGAGGTTTGACGTCACTGGCATTCACAAAAATAGCATAACAGCTCTGGCTTGGAGCCCCAATGGGATGAAACTGTTCTCCGGAGATGATAAAGGGAAAATCGTCTATTCTTCTCTGGATCTAGATCAGGTAAAATCATTTTTAGAAGTATTGTTGGTCAGATAATTGGAGAAATTATAGCTGGTTAATTTGTATTCTTGATCCTTGTCCCATTTTTTCTGTCTGCGCCAGTCAGCTGGTAAGATCTCAGTTCCCCAACCAGGGATTGAGCCCAGCTCTCGTGCGTGGAAGCCTGGAACCCTAACCTCTAAGCCACCAGAAAGCCCCCTGTTGTCTGCCTCTGTTCTCAGCTGTTGTTTGTAACATTTTCTTTCAAGGGCTTTCCTGATGCTTTATAAGCTTCTACTTCTGTGTGTTAAGAATTGGTCTTTGTTTCTGCTCGAACATACACTTTTCTCATTCTCCTCCTGTTGTCTGTTGCTACCATTTAGAAAAAGAAGCCACTACCAAGCCTTATTCCTTGACAGTTTGTAGAGGAGGACATGAAACATTTCAAAGTCATGACAGTTGTCAGCTGAAAAATAAAAAGCACAACCTAAAAGTTGAGAATTTTTATTCGGTGGACTGAGGACTTAAGCCTGGGAGACAGTCTCAGATAACTCTGAGGAATCCTTCCAAAGAGGTGGGGGAAGAATCAGGATCTACAGGAGCTTTGAAAAAACAAACCTGCTTGTTGAACATCAAGAAGTGTGCTAATTAAAGAGGAAAAAATCGCTCAAGTTAACGAATTTAGCACTTTTCTGTGTGGGAAGATGCGAGAGTCTGAGCTCCCTGAGTTCACATTCCTTTGATGTGCACCTTCACCCTGGGGCCAGTGTCCCATGCTTTCCCATCCTGAACCCCTCAGCCACATGTTGGGGGTGGCCCGCAGCGGCTGCTGGCTTGATGCAGGGTGGCCTGTGTGCTCCACCCTGAGCTCCCTGAGGGTGCGCCCTGGGCTGGGGGGAGAGGACAGCCCTGTGGCCGATGGCTGCCACCTCCCTTGAGTACTGACATGGCAGGCAGCAGTCTTGGTCCACTCTGTGGACAGCGGTCAGAGTGGGTGGTGAGCTCACCCCAGCCAGACTTTGGTTGTGGGAGAGTGGTGGAGGAGGAGGAGGTTTGGTGGCAGCAGGGAGCCAGCTCCACTCCTGTATTTGCTCTTTAAGCCTCTGGACAGAGCCCTAAAGCCTCACATTCTAATCTTCGGTCAGCAGATGAGAAACCCCGGCTCCCAGGGGTCCAGGCACCAGGTGGCGCCCAGCAGAGCTCAACTTCAGGCCAGGTCTGCTTCTGCTGTGTGTGTGGCTTGAGGCCTGCCTGTGCTTTGTTTTGGCCGGACGTCTGCCTGGTTGGAATTCTCTCCTTGCTGGTATGGTCCTTTCGTCCTCTTCTTTGTTTTGTAGCCATTATTCTAGTGTGTCCAGAAATTCAGCGATTACTAGCTGGGTAACTCTGAGTCCCTCTGATCCGAGACTGACCTGTCTATCATGAATATTCTGTTGCAGTAGTTCTCAAACTTTTTGGTCTCAGGGCCCCTTTACACTATATCTCTTAAAAAGAGGTATCCAGAGAGGTTCTGTTTGTATGGGTTAAGTTTTTGTATAAATAGTACCGAGAATTCCCTGGTGATCCAGTGGTTAGGACTCTGAGCTCTCAATACGGAGGGCCCAGATTCAGTCCCTAGTTGGGAAATCCCACAAATTGCAAGGTGAGGCCAAAAACAAAACATGGAACATGGGACTTGCCTGGTGGTCCAGTGATTAAGACTCCTCGCTTCCATGCTGGATGCCTGGGTGTGATCCCTGGTTGGGAAACTAAGATCCCACATACCTTGCAACATGGCAGAAAGCTAAAACAAAACAACTACTGCTTTCAAGGGTAGCATTGCTTTACATTTTTGCAAATCTCTATATATGCTTTAACAGAAGACAGCCGGATTCTGCATTCAGTCTGTCATAATACATTGTTTTGGTTGGGGTATATCAAGAAAATTTGGCCTCACACAGATATGTGGTGGGAAATAGGAGTGTTTTAATAGCCCTTCCAGAGAACTGTGTTCTGTTCTTCTTTAATCACATCCTCAAATTGGTTTCTTACGGTTGGTTACAACATGGAATCTGAAAGCATGTGGATGAATTTTTGTTGCTCTGTTACAATGAAATCCATTGGTCTGTCTTGCACTTTGAAGGGCTCCTTGACTCATTTTGTTTGATTTTGTAATTCTGTAATTTTGTGTGTTGGTCACTTGGAAAATATTGACGTACCAAGTGATGCAGATCTTCCAGATGTTGATACATTTAATTATATAATATAAAGCAAAACTCCAAAATCACTGCAGATGGTGACTGCAGCCATGAGATTAAAAGACGCTTGCTCCTTGGAAGGAAAGTTATGACCAACCTAGACAGCATATTAAAAAGCAGAGACATTACTTTGTTAACAAAGGTCCATCTAGTCAAGGCTATGGTTTTTCCAGTGGTCATGTATGGATGTGAGAGTTGGACTATAAGAAAGCTGAGCACCAAAGAATTGATGCTTTTGAACTGTGGTGTTGGAGAAGACTCTCGAGAGTCCCTTGGACTGCAAGGAGATCCAACCAGTCCGTCCTAAAGGAGATCAGTCCTGGGTGTTCATTGGAAGGACTGATGCTGAAGCTGAAACTCCAATATTTTGGCCACCTGATGCGAAGAGCTGACTCATATGAAAAGACCCTGATGCTAGGAAAGATTGAGAGCAGGAGAAGGGGACGACAGAGGATGAGATGGTTAGATGGCATCACTGACTCAATGGACATGGGTATGGGTGAACTCCGGGAGTTGGTGATGGACAGGGAGGCCTGGCGTGCGGTGATTCATGGGGTCACAAAGAGTCGGACACAGCTAAGCAACTGAACTGAACTGGAAGCAAAAAACAACACCACTGTTAATATCTCCATTATTCTGATGAGAAAGGTCTTGCGCTGTTGAGGATATCAGGTTCACAAGAGTGGATACAGGTTTTCAGATTCTGATCTTCATTTGTGAAGATCAAGTCTTATTATCAGCAAAAATACCCTCACTTATTTTCCTTGAAGTGATAGATATGCTTTATTACTTCTGAGAAAATGCCTGCCAAATACCCAAGTTTGAATAATTCTAGTATTTTAAATAAAAACACATTTTGTGGGGAAAAAAGTTCAGCTCCCAGCTCATACAGTCGTCCAAGTGCTCCTTCTCAAAAGAACCACAGGACTTCAGTCTCAGCCGGGGAGCCGTGTGCAGGCCCAGTTTCATCACAGAATACAAAGACAGGTGTCCCCGAGGCCAAGAGTTGTTGGGATTGTTATTTCCCTGCATCAAAGACCTTCTGAAGGGAAATTCACATTTTTGCTGCACATGCCCAGTGGCCGGGGGCACTGTGACAGCTCCTGGAGTTTGGTGCCCTTCTTGCCTTGGGGTCCCCCCTTCCCCAATCTTTCAGAAGTTCTACCCACCAGCAGTATGAACCACTGCTCCGTGAAGAAGGCAGAGAAAACTTCATAATGAAAATGACTTTGACCTCGAGAGGTCCTGGGGGACCCTCAGGGACTGTGGGCCACACTTTGAGAACTGCTGCTCTCTAGGAAAACATTTTGTGAAGGTTTTAAGGGATCCCGTGTTTGTGCCTTCCTGCTGTCACTCCCACAGCGTGGGTTGCACCATGGGGACATTGCTCATGCGTATCAGGAAATGGAGGGAAAGTCACGTGGAGAGCACTCTCCTGTGCACTGCTGACCCTGCTCACAGCACTGATTGTCCCGCTGTGTCTCATGGTGAACACTGTTCTGAGTCCATGGTAGGCAAGGTGTGGGCGAAGAGGCTGGAAGAAGACGTGAGGAGCCGCAGGAACTGCAGACATGTTCATTCTCTCCTAGCTGGCACAGCAGACGTAACGTAACCGCACACAGTCCTTCAGGGCTTTTCCAGGTGAAGCTTGTTTATGCTCAACCAGGGCAAAAGTGGCCTGTGGCAGGCGCGCACCTCGTGACGCACACGCATGGTGCTTTAAGCAGTCTCGGCTGTTACACAGCTGCACAGCCACTGCTTACAGAACGTGGAGCGAGAGAGCCTCACCGATGCCATCTTGTTAATTTCCCCACGCCTTGGCATATTGCTCATTTGTTCCCAGCTTTATTGAGGTTCTGATCCGTTTTTAAAGACACAGGTGTTTCATGAAATTTGCAGAAAAGATGTATGGGTTTGCACAGTGAAAGTCGCTCAGTCCTGTCTGACTCTCTGCGACTCCGTGGACTGTACAGTCCATGGAGTTCTCCAGGCCAGAATACTGGAGTGGGTAGCCTTTCCCTTCTCTAGGGGATCTTCCCAACCCAGGGAGCGAACCCAGGTCTCCTGAATTGCAGGTGGATTCTTTACCAGCTGAGCCACCAGGGAAGCCCTTTGCACAGTACAATACAATGAATTTAATTACATTATGAGCTAAGTCGAAAGCTGAAAAACTGCAGTTTGTGTAAGTAAAGGTGGGAGGGAACTCTGACTTCATGTCCATGATAGTGGAGGTAATGGGACTTTCCCATCTCAGTCATACTGGCGGTTACACACCGGGATGCGTTTGTCGAAATTCATAGAATCATATGTCTAAAAGGGTGACTTTTACTGTATGTAAATCTTACAGCAAATCTGATGGCTGCTCCCTTTTTCACTGCAAAGGTCTACGACGTTGCATCAGTATTTCCTACACAGTTAAAGAAACAGGCTTCAGGAGAAGAGGGACTTACAGGCACAGATACTTGGCCCAGAGACACACCATTTGTGTCAGTGATGAAGTGCCTCACAAAGCCTGACTTGGCTCTTTAACATACTTAATACCATTTTCATTTCTTTCTAACCTGTCTCTTCTGACCCTTTCCATAGGCCAGGATATAATGTCCCCAGAATTACTTTGAACCCTTTGTGGAGGAGGTTGTGATACGAACTGTGAAAGTTGTCACAATAGTTTTTAGAAAGCCCCATTATGTTCTGTTGGAATAAATAATACACCTGGTGCAACAGATTTCTGCTTAGATCTTTACGGAGTCTTCCTTCTCTGAACCGTGTTGCAGGGAAAGAGCAAATTAGCCAGTATGGCGGTGGCCATGGCCTCCCGCTCTCACCCCACAAATTGGAAATTCATGGCTTTGTAACAGCTGAGATCGCTCGTAGCGCTGCACATGCCCAGTGACCTATGTAAGCCCCATCTGAGAAACTCACGGGAGCGGCGAGGCGAGGCGTGTTGAGTTGCGTCGTCGTCGCTGTTGCGTCAGCCGGTAGAGGGTGAGGCGTGTCTGCCATGCTGCTATGAACGCAGGATGTCACAGTTTCTGTGGCTCCTCACATCTTTCTGCTCCCTCGCTCGTGCCTTGCCTACCCTGGGTTCAGTGAACAGGGAGGGACGGAGTGACACATGTGCTGAAAGTGTTTTTTAAAAATCATACAGAAGTTTTAAGCGTTTCTTGGCAACCTTGCTGTGGCCTGACCTAGATGGTAACCCTGACAGTTTTCTCACCAGTGAGGGCTTCTCTGGGTAGTATCATCGCAGTGGGTTGGCACTGAACGCAGTGAGGATGAGAGCCTTCATTTGAGGTAGACATTGGCTGGAATGCAGATGCAGGAGGGCTGCGGGCCAGTCCTGGGAGCTGGGCCCCCCTGGAGCCTGCCCTGCAGGCCTCAACGCGCCTCTCTCTGCAGGGCGTCTGCCACTCGCACCTGGTGCTGGAGGAGCCGGCCTCCATCGTGCAGCTGGACTACAGCCAGAAGGTGCTGCTGGTCTCCACGCTGCAGAGGAGCCTGCTGTTCTACACCGAGGAGCGCTCTGTCCAGCAGGTCGGGACACAGCCAAGGAAAAGGTGAGCTGCGTGGGGTCACAGCGCGAGGGACAGGGCTCCACGTGGGTCCCCAGCCCCTCACCGCGTCTCTTGCCGGCGTTTGCTCCTTGCAGGCCGCCTCCTGCACAGCTCGGCTCAGAGGTCAGGTCAGGTGGGCGTTCCCGCCACACTCCATGAACCACGCCACTGTGGATGCAGGTGACCTCAGCGCTACTGGCTGTGTCTCTTGCTGTGGAGCCTAGTGAGGGGGTGCGGCCAGGATGTGGGCTGTAACCCAGGGTGGGGTGTCCCGAAGAAGGGGGCCAGGCCTGGAATGGGTCAGAGCTCCTGGCTGAGAGACGACCCTTCTGTGACCTGCTCCTGGTGGAAGAACAGCTGCAGCAGGGTTGGTCCAGCCCCATCCCCGATGGCTGGAGTTGGAGGAGTGCCAGGGGAAGGGACACTGCTGTCTGCAGAGGCCGGGGGTAGGGGGACGGCAGCAGGGCACAGGAGCTGGGAGGGGGTGGGGTAGAGGATGGGGAGCAGACAGCCCAGAAGCCTGGGGATGGATGGGCACGGGGCTGGTGGTGCCAGCCTCTGGTCCTCTCGGCGTCTGCTACGCTGTGTCCCGGGCTTTGCAGGAACACAGTGCCAGTTTAGTCCTTCCTCTGTTGGCAGAGCAGCCCGTGGCTGTTCACAGTCACATCTCCCCTTCGGCTTTGCCTTTCCATGATGAACACCCCCTTAATTCCATCAACAATTGGTTCTTTTATAACAATCGTCTCCCTTTTGGCTCCTGGGAAGCCCAGCAGGACCCGCCGCTCAGGCTGGGTGGTCCTGCAGACTTGGCTGGACTCCCGCTCTGCCGGGACCCTGCTCTCCCCCTCACGTCTTGTCCTGGCTTGTCTGTCGGTGTCTCGCTGTGTTGTGTCTTTTTGGAAGAAAGGTGGCATGCAGAGAGAGAGACTTAAAAACCAGTTACCTCCACGTGAATCGTGTACCCAGCAGTCTTTGCCTTCACACCTGGCCTTGTCACCTCCGGCGTGAAGCCTCAGCACCTCTTCTGACCCTCTCCTGGTGGGTCTCTGTGGCCGGGTCTTTACGCATACTTGCCGGGCACCATCTCAGGGTGCCGAAACAGCTGAGTCCCCTTTCTGTTAGGGAGCTGTGTTAGAGAAGTAGGGGACAACAGAGTGAACAGAAACACTTCCAACCTGTGTCCTGACAGCTTGTCTCTGTTGTGTGCTGTGTTAGATCGCGGTTAGAAAAGGATCCCAATGACAGCTGCCTCCCGGAGCTGCAGCTTCGGCCACCAGGCGTCCCACTGGCCGGCACTCGGGGCTCAGTGGGGAGCCAGGCTCTGCCCTCAGAAATGCCGGTCTCAGTGTGGGCAGTGCTCCGAGGCAGCATCCGGGTGAAGGGTCGGGTGGAGGCAGTCAGTCAGCAGAGGCCTCTGGGGAAGAGATCCTGGGCTGAACTCTCCAATGTTCGAAGAGCCTTCTGGTCTCGGGAGCAGCAGGTGCCGAGGCCCTGTGTTGGGCCCGGCCTGGAATGTTCAAGGAGCCAGCGGGGGACTGAAGCAGCTGTGGAGGGTAGACGGGTGCTGGAAAGGAAGACCTGAGCCAGTCCTTGCCCTGAGTTATTCCAGGCCAGACGGGAAGCCAATGGGGGCTTTAGGCAGGAGGAGGGGAGGACTGAGCACGCCTGGTTCTGCACAGCAAGGAGGCAGCTGCGGAGTCCGGGGGCCGGTATGGAATCCACCTGGGCCCCCAGCATGAAGAGGGGTGGGAGGAGGAGGGAAGGGTGATTTGGGAATGAATTTGATACAGCGGGCGAGGGGAGAACAGAGTAAAGAAGGATTTCTGTGCCCTTGGCTAAAGCAACTGGATGGAGAGAGAAGCCCTTTAACTCAGACAGGAAGCCCTGGGTTAAGGTCTGGATGTCTGGATTCTCTCTCGGGCGTGTTGTGCTCGAGATGCCTGTTAGGTGGCTAAGCCGGAATCCCCATTGGGAGTAACGTGCGCAGGTCTGCAGCTCAGGAGAGGGGGTGGGCCCGAAATGAAGAT
Source organism: Nanger dama (assembly GCA_917880005.1). Classification (NCBI taxonomy): domain Eukaryota; kingdom Metazoa; phylum Chordata; class Mammalia; order Artiodactyla; family Bovidae; genus Nanger; species Nanger dama. The sequence goes on along the minus strand of CAKJTW010000063.1, from coordinate 2,949,052 downwards.
GAGGTTGTCAGATGCAGGTGCTGCAGAGCCCCCTGGCCTGGATGAGGTCATCTTGGGAGCGTGTTTCCCACTCAACCCTGGAGGATCCTTCCTGGGTGTCTGCTCTGTGCCCAGTGCCCTTCGCAATCTAGGGAAGACCACTGTGTGCGAGGGGACAAGAGTGCCAAGAGCGCTGGTCTTCAGGAGCGCACGTTTCTGTGGGGGGAGACAAATAAGCATTTTCTAGAATATTCAGCGGTAGTAATATAATAATAAATGGGAGGAGCTGTGAGGATGTCTGTCTGGTGTGTTTTGCCTAGGCAGACGTGTCCCAACCTTCCTGTGTGGTGGGGTCTGAGCCAATTCCTGGGAGAGGGCTGGGGGAGCCGTGAGGACCCCTCAGAGGAGCGCAGGCCAGGTGTGGGGCCACAGAGGAGAGGCTGGGAGCCCATCCTGTAGGCTTCACAGCCCTGCTCGGGGCTGTGTTAACTCCAGCGCCGTGAGAGGCATGAGCTGGCATTGACTCTGGCTGCCCTGTGGAGGGGGTGAGGGCGGCCACCACGGAGGCTATCAGGGTCCCGGGTGACCGAGGTGAGAGTCCGGCTCACACCAGGGCAGGGTGGTGGGGATGCTTTGAAGGCAGAGCTGATGGGTTGGCTGGCTTTGGGGTGTGGGAGGAGAGCCATTGGAGGCGGTGGTCTGGGCAGTGGGTAGAGCATCGCTGCGGGCAGGGCGTGGTCTTCCTCCAGGGCCAGGCTGGGGTGGCCGTGGGGGCGACGTGCGCTCCGGGCTGCGGGTGGCCGCAGCGGTGCCCTGGAGGGCCTCTGGACGGCGCTTAGCGCGCTGGGACCTGGGAGCTCTCTGATGAGTGAGCGTCCCTGACACAGGGAGGCCTCGTGCGCCAGCGCACTCCGTCTCTACCTGTCAGAAAGAGCCGTGTTGCAGCCGCTGACTGGCCCCGAGCAACGCGCCCAGCTGGGCCTCTGGCCCTGGCAGCGTGGTGGCAGGCACACCTCCCTTGTGGGGACCTCCCTGGGGGTCTAGTGGTTAGGACTCCACTCTTCCACTGCAAGGGGTATGGGTTCAATCCTGGCCAGAGAACTAAGGTTCCACGTGCTGTGCGGCTTGGCCAAAAAAAAACAAAACACCTGTGGGGCGCAGGCCATGGGGTTGGGGGAGCTGAGGTAGGAGGGGTGGGCTGCATGCTGGTTGTGGGTGTGGGAGTCTGGGGGGTGGGGGTGTGTGGGGGTATGGGTGTCTAGGGGTGTGGAGGTATGGGAGTGTGGGAGTCTGGGGCTGTGGGTGTCTAGGGGTCTGGGGGTATCTGGGTGTCTGGGCATGTGGGCCCGCACGCAGGATGACCAGGTGATGGTACAGGTCACGGCCCTGAGCCCAGGAGGGCCGCAGCAGGGCCGGCTTGGCCCAAAGGGGACGGAGGCTGTCCTGTCAGCGGGGCAGCGGGGCAGCCGGGCCTGGGGACAGCTGCAGGGACCGGTGAGTGATCGGCCCATGAACCTCCTCAGATTGAACAGAACAGTTGCGTGTGTGTCTCCCAGGTGATCACAGCGCCCAGCCGTCCGCTTCTCCTCCATGTCCAGCAGCAGGCCGTCCAGGTCGGCAGCACCCCCAGGGCCGGGGTGGGTGTGGAACCTGGGCCCCTGCCCAGCCACGCGGGCTCTGGGGCAGCGTTGCTATCGTGCCCTCTGGTGCCTTTGGGCATCTGGCTGTTGAGCCTGCCGTCCAGGCTGTGGTTTGTCGTCTGGTTTCTGGCTGGCTATCTTGCTGCTCAGCGTTATTATACGTAAATTAGAAAATCTGATTTATGGTTAGAATTTGATAGCTAGAAACACTACTTTCAACATTGGTGTGTCTCATAAAGGAAGTGAAGACATTTTTTAAAGTCATGGTTGATATTTCTATAAAACAGCCCCACCAAAGTTGAGAAACTCAGTTGATTTATGATTTTAGAATCCTGTAGAGCTTTGACCTTAAAAGTTAGAGTTTTAGTGTCTGATTCAGAATGACTTCAGCTGGCGCTAGGGAGTCACCCTGCGTGTGGGTGGCGGACGAGTCGGGGTGGAGGGCCGTTTGCCCTGAGCGGTATGTAGCCAGTTACCCCTGGCTCGGCCACCTTCTCCCAGCCTGCTGCCAACACGGTTCAGCAGATTCTTGGAGCAGGGCCCCCGCCCACCCTGCTCAGCTTGTCCTTCCCCAGAGGGTCATGGTCCGCTCAGTGTCTAAGGTCCAGCCTTCCACGGCCCAGGCACAGTGTGTCCCCTTTGTCTAGAGGCCTCGAGCAGCTCTCGGAACTCTCGGAGCTGCGGAGGTGGTGCGTCTCTGACACACGCCCACTACAGTGTGCTACACACAGGGGCCGAGACCTTCCTCCCCCATCTTTGCTGTTGCCTGCACCACAGCTTCTCACATGGTACGGGAGCTCACTAAATGTTGATTAAAATGAAGGCTTTAGTCACCCCACCTGAAGTGACAGATTTTTAAGAGAACTTATTAGTAGAAGGAAAATACTTTGGTTTGGAAATTGGATCACCAGATAGAAATTGACAGGAAAGGCAGGAGGAAGAGGCTATGGGCTGTCCTGCTGGAACTCCTGAGGGCGCCTCTGTTGAGAACCTTGCCAGAAGAAATCACCAGGGGCAGTAATCTCCACGGTGCTGACTGTGGAGCTGTCCAGGAGTGACCCACGGTGTCGGGCTGGTCTGATGATTTTCACTGCAGAGTTGAGTTGATAGTGTGTCCTCCGTGGGCCCTGTCCAGAGGGACACAGTGAGATGCTGAACTGCAGAGAAGCACCCAGCTGAGTTCGCCTGGTAGGCGCTGGGATGCCGCCCTGGGAGCCAGGTGCTGCTGTGCAGGGCGAGGGTGAGGCGGGGCCCGGCACCCACAGCAGTGCAACAGCAGAGGCAGTTGAGCATCTGGGGGCCTGTAGTGTCACTGGCATTGCTTGTCATCTTCACGGATTGTCATTCAGCCTCACATCAGCCTTTGAGGTGTGGGGGTTGTTATCCCTGGTTTACAGATGAGGGAGCTGAAGTCCATGGCATGGAGTGAGTGGCAGGGCTGTGGGACTTCCCTGTGGCCCCGTGGCTGAGACTCTGCACTCCCGACGAAGGGGGCCTGGGTTCAGCCACTTGGTCAGAGAACTAGATCCCGCGTGATACAACTGAGAGTTTGAACGAAGATCAGAGATCCCCCATGCTGCAGCTAAAGCCTGGTGTGGCCAAATAAGTATTAAAAAACAAGCCACAATGCCTTCTGCTGTTCAGAATCAGGGAAGTGCTTCTGACAGAGAATCAGAGGACTTAAGGTTAAACTGAACTCTTATGTTTGAACCCTGGGAGACACAGGGGTTCGGCAGAGATGTGGAACAGTGAGAACTCCCAGGTTGCTGATGGGAGTGAGGCTGGTGTAAACACACAGAGAAAAGTTGAAATTGTCTTCCTGACCTGAATCTGCTCTTAATCAGCAACACGGCAGTCACATGACAGTCCAGCAGTCCACTCTGAAATGTCCGTGACAAACTCTCAGACCTGTGTACCGGGAGGTTATGTGCAGACATGCTCATGGTGAGCACAATTCAAAATGAAAAAGTGGGAATAATTCAAATACCCATCAACCTGAGGGTGAATAAATCATGGAGTCCCGTATAGCAGTGAAAATGAATGAGCCTCAGCACTTTTTTCAGCAAGGGTAAATCTCAGAATTATTAGGTTAAAGTGAAAGTTAAGTCGCTCAGTCGTGTCCGACTCTTTGCAACCCCATGGACTGTAGCCCAGCAGGCTCCTCCGTCCATGGGATTCTCCAGGCAAGAATACTGGAGTGGGTTGCCATTTTCTTCTCCAAGCAAGTTGCAAAAGACTACAAATAGCATCGTACTTTGTAGTACAAATGACAGACTAAAGTATGTCTGTAGCAAAGTATGTAGCATGTAGGAGCACATGGATATGTGGTTAAAGTGTTGATAGAAGCAGCGCAGTAATGAACACAGAATTTAGTGCAGGACTCACACCTGGGGCCCAGAGGGGCAGGGACCTTTGGAGAAGGAGAACATCAACGATGCGGCTGTTGGCTTTATTTCCAAAGCTGAGGGACAGGTTCCTGGGTGTACCTTTTATCTGTTTGTTTTAGCTATTTCATGGTACTAAACATTGGAAAACCAAAAAACCCACCACGCCTGAGGATCAGAATAGAGATGTGGGTTTAAGAGAAGTTCTGAAAGGGCTGCCCCAGTTCTGGGCCTGAAGCTCATTCCTTGGGGTGCTGGGTGAACCCAGCAGCGAGCGTCGGAAGGAGCAGACTTTGAGAGCAGTCGGGGGCCCTCTCTCCTCCTGCCGCTGCATCCTCTTCTCTAGGACAGGAGTCTTGACTCCGGCCTCACGGGGCTCTGGCACGGTGTGTGTAACTGGGATGCGTGCTCTGTGGGGTGCACACTTCTGAGGCTGCCGTAGGAGGTGCAGGCAGAGGCTGTGTCCTCTGTGGGCTCGAGGTAGACCAGTGGTTCACGTAACCAAAAACACACACTGTAGAAAAGGGTTTGAAAAAGAATCAATCTTGTTCTGGCTTAGTCCAAAACTTCCTGTTGGACTTAAAATGAGGGGTTGACAGCTAGCACTGTGAATCAGTCCATGTCTCTCTCTCTTCCCTCCTTTTTCCTTGTCATCTCAGCACTGGGAAGTTTGGTGCCTGCTTTATACCAGGACTCTGTAAGCAAAGCGATCTAACCTTGTACGCGTCCCGGCCTGGGCTCCGGCTGTGGAAGGCCGACATCCACGGGACTGTCCAGGCCACGTTTATCTTAAAAGATGTCTTCGCTGGAGGAGTTAAGCCTTTCGAGCTTTACCCACGCCTGGACTCCGCCGAGCGGGAGGGTGCAGCTCACCTGAGAAGCACCTGGGGCTCGTGTCATGTTTCTTCCAAGAAGGCTGGGTGTTGAGTTGGAATGAATATAGTATTTACCTCCTGGACACCATCAACCAGGTGAGCAAAGGGATAGTACTGCACCTTTGTGTCTAGAGGCGGGAGGGTGTGTGCAGGTCTTCTGCTTCCTCTCAGAGGGTAGAACGGCTTTGGTCCTGTGCGTTGCCTTTTCCATTGAGCTGGGCACGGAAACTAGGTGAAGGTTTGGTTGTTTCTGTAGATTTGAAAAAAATATTTGCTTTAAATATTCGTAGTCCTATCCCCTGCTAAGAAAGTGTGTGTGTGTGTTTTGTTTAAGCAGAAAAGTAAATTTGTTCTTTATAATTTCTTTGGATCATGTGTTTTATGGCTACCAAATTACTGTGAGCATAATGAAATGAGATCAAAACTCAAACATTAGCAGAAAGAGTGAGACAAGGGCCCACTCCCCAGGGTTTCCCAGGGTGAGGCTGAGCGAGGCAGGGGTCCCTTTCTCTAGCTTTCTTTCTACCCTTTTCTTTTGCCCCTATTTCTTCTCCCGAGTGGAGCTGCTTTGTTTTGGCCGTTTTCCCCCACTTTACATGATGATGCATTTGGACACTTTTCCAGTACTATTAAATCATGGTTGGAAACAATTTCTGTTTAAAGTAGGGTGATGAGATTATTGCCCATAGAGATTGCTTTGAGATTTTTTTTTTTAACTGTTCAGTTTCAGTATATTCTTTGTTTTAAAATTTTATTTAATTTTAGTTGCACTAAGTCTTTGTTGTGACATGGGGCAGGGACGGGTGAGTTGGCCTAGGGAATCACCAAGGTGCCTTTTAGCCCTGAGTTTCTCTTCTTAAAGAACGTTTGAAAGACACTTTTGTATTCTTTCCCGGGTCTAGAGAACACAGCTTTTCTTTTTTCTTTGGGTCCTCTTTGAATTTAATGTGCACTTATTAGTTGGTGGGGTCAAGGTATACTATAATTATACATCAGTTCTTCTCTTCTGAACACTTACCCAAAGCTTTCTCCAGCAGGTGTAATTAGCTTCACTTTGTAGGTGGAGACGTGGAGCCAGAGAGGCGGGGCACGGACAGTCTGAACATGACAACAGCATGGGAAGCTTTCAGGCCACTGTCAGGGCTGCCTAAGAATTAACAGAGGACTTGGGCCCATTTTCTCCTCTGCATTGAGCTAGTCTCCTATTTGCTGTTGACCGGGAAGCAAGAATGTTTTTTTGGTCAGTGAGGGCTCAGGGTTGTCCTGTGTTTTGGGTGCTGACAGCTTTCAGATGGTGTTGGAGGAGTCCTGTCTCCCTCCTCGTTCATTCACAACCACAACTCGCAGTGCCCACCTGGCCTCTCCCGCAGGAATCCACATGGTAGGGCCCCTAGACTGGCCAGCACACATCCAGCCCAGGAGAGATGGGCTGAGCGGGGGTTTGTGTAAAGGGCTGTGAGCTCCGAGACTCCTGGGCATTGCTGAGGAAGGCCAGCTTGTCAGGGACTCTTCCCAAGGAGGTGGCATCTGAATCAAGTTGAAACTCCCAGTGACCAAGGGCCAGGGAGAGAATCCGAGTGGAGGGTGTGGCGTCACGGGATCAGGGCCAGGGTCCAGACTGGCTAGTGGCTGCGCCTGCGGCAAGATAGGCACGATAGCACAACCGAGGCCAGTGGAGAGAGCAGCCGGGGGGGGGGAGAGACTGCAGGCTCGGTCCCAGAAAGGTACTGACGGGTACTCAGTTACCATCTGTTGGGTACTACCTCACTTTGGGTTGAATTACTCCCAAGTTTCAGAAAGTCATGACAGCAAGCAGCAGTTATTTGACTTCTTTGGATTCCAACACGTGCTTGCACAGGTTGGGCTCTTACCATTGCCTGGCTCTGTCATCTTCTTTTCTGGACAGGCCACAATTGCTGGTTTGGAAGGATCAGGTGATATCGTGTCCGTTTCCTGCACAGAAAATGAAATATTTTTCTTAAAGGAGACAGGAACATTATACGAATTTCAAGCAGGCCTGAAGGACTAGCATCAATAGGTTTGTATTTGTTATAAAATGTATTTGTTACAAAACTTTGTTATAAAATGTATGTAATTAAAGTTTATAATGTAGGAAACTTACCACTTTTATTTACTCATTAAGTGATTGTAGCTTTAAACGAGTTATTCAGAGGGTTTCCTTTGATTCTTAAAAAACAGTTTATGATACTTTTCTTGAAGATCACCTACTTTCAGTCAGGGTCTCACATTTGCTGGAATCGTTTCTGTGGGTCTGGAGGGTTGGGGGTTGGGGGAATAGGAAGGGGAACTAGTCAGGCACCCACCTGACTAATCTCCATCTGATGCTCTGACCCAGCCTGTGGGATCGATGCATAAGACTTTTGAACATTGAAGTCTGTCACCTGGGCACGTGTTACCCTTAATAATAAGAGCACATCATCTTTCCCTCCGATAACCACAGTAAAACCAGCTTCTTTACCAGTGCGGGACAGTCTAGAGACATCAGCATGTACAGAGCAAGTCCACGGGCCATGTGTGGAGAAGCCGCCGGCAGCTGCGCCTTCCGAGATGAGGCTCCGGGGCTCTTCAGTGACCAGCTCCATGGCCAGCGAGCCCAGGAGCAGGAGCAGCTCACTCAACTCCACGGACAGTGGCTCCGGGCCGCAGGCGGCCTCCGAGCTGGGCAGGGGCGGCCCACTCACCTCGAAGAGATTCAGTGTGATCAGCTCGGAGGACTTCGACCAGGAGCTCGTGGTGAAGCCTCTCAGAGTGAAAAAGAAGAAAAGGACGAAGAAGACAGGTACCTTCCGTGGCAGAGCGTCTGGGGGCCCCTCCTGCCGCGTGGGGCCTCTCACCTGCAGTGGGGGCTGCTCGCCGAGGCAGCAGTGTCTGTCCTCCTCGGAGGAGTTTCACTGTGAAAGCTTTATCCAGTATTTAACACAAAGTGTTATACTCAGTACTTAAGTTAAAAATTTGGTTTATTCACGTATATCATCTATTGGACCAGAGAGTCTATGAACTTGGAAGGAAAGCTGTGGAAATCTTCAGATGCATCAGTTTATGTTTAGTGTTGGGTGTGTCATCAGATACGGGATTTTTTTTTTTTTTTTGGCCATGCTGTGGGGCTTGTGAGATCTTAGTTTCACGACCAAGGTGTGAACCCATGTCCTTGGCAGTGAACTCACAGAGTCCTAACCACTAAATTGCCAGGAAGTCCCCAGATACGGGATTTTTTTTTAATTGCTTACTTTTGGCTGCACTGGGTCTTTGGTGCCGTGCCCAGGCTTTTCCGGTGGCAGTGAGTGGGGGTGTTGTCAGTCGGGCCACTTCTTGCAGAGGCTTGTCATCACGGCTCACAGACGCCAGAGCTCGGCCTTCAGTCATTGTGGCTCATGGCCTTAGTTGCCCGGCAGCACATGGGATCTTCCCAGACCAGGGATCAAACCCACATCCCCTGCTGTGGTAGGTGGATTCTTAAGCTACCACCAGGGAAGTTCCAGATACGGGATTTAACATGGGATTTTTTTAACTTATTACTTACTCCTTGATGTCTGTTGAGCCTGTCTACTAAAGATCGCTGCAGTATTGAAGGAAAATGTTATCAGACGCCTTAATATTTTAATAACTTTAAAAAGTTGTTCTGGGATCCATTTGTTCCTTTGTTTTTGCTTGGTTAACATTTATTGAAGGAAGCCTCAGAGCCCATCATGTGTACAGTATTTGCATCCATTTAAAACACCCCTGCATTGGGATACTTTGTACTTGAGAGATTTATTTTTCACCAATTACAGCTCCCTCATTTAAGATGCTTTTTCCTTAGGCCGTTTTTGTTTCTTAGCTCATGTCTTGCCACATGTGGCATCCTGCCTAATCGTAACCTTTCTTGTTTCCAGTAGAAGGCGGGAGCAGCACCGCAGGGCCCAGCTCACTTGAGTCGACCCCCGGCCATGAGTGTCCTGGGGACAGCCCCCAGTCCGTGAGCACGGACCTGCCATCTGCAGCCTCCAGCCTGGGCAGCGTCGTGGACCAGTCCAGCACAGGGTCTCCTGACCAGGAGAGCAGTCTCAGCGGGAGGCCGGCGGTGTGCTGCCGGAGTATAGCGACCCCGAGGCATTCAGTGTCCTGGAGGTGCCCCTGCCTGCCCCCGACCTGCTGAACGGAGAAGCCGAGGGGAGAACTGAAAGCCCCCTGGGCGGCGATGAGGGTGGGACAGAGCCCCCGGTGGGGCGGGGAGCTCCTCCTGGCGTCCGACGGAGCGTGCAGAGGACACTGAGGACATCGTGGAGCTTGAGGGGGGAGCCTCGTCCTGCGGACAGTGGGCCGGGCAGCACAGCGGAGGCCTGGGGAGACGGGGCCGTGCAGCCTGATGGCCCCCCGGGTGCTTTCTCAGAAGCCTGCCTCCTGGACTCGGCGCCAGAGCCTTCCCGCCTCAGCTGGGCCCCCAGTGCAGAGCAGCGCCTTCTGGGGGCCACGGCTGATGAAGGCAGAGCTGAGGAGCCCCCCGAAGAGCAGGGCTTCCTGATGCACGTGGGAACCCCCCCACCACGTCAGCTCGAGTCCCCGGTGCGCTGCTCCTGATGCTGACACGGGCCAGATGGCGGTCGTCGCTTCTGAGCGTGACCTGGGAGGGGGAGGGCAACCGCCTCCCTGGGCCTCGGCCGCCAGCGCCCAGGAGCAGCCCCCCACATGACCAGGTGCTGACATCCAGCGATGAGGAGGACATCTACAGCCATGGGCTGCCCTCTTCGTCCTCAGAGACGAGCGTGACAGAGCTGGGAGGGGGGCCGCTCCCTGCAGGACCTGAGGCAGCTGGGCACGGACGACCCCGGGCTGCTCAAGGCCGATCAGGTACGAGGGCTGCTTCCTTAAGGGGAGTCACTGGCAAACTGGCACTGGGAGAAGTGACAGCCCCACTGTCAGCCCTGTAAGCCAAGGGCCGGAGGCCCGGCTCTGAGGGTCTCCAGCACAGGGACCTGGAACGGCTTGGGCTCCTGCTGACCTGTTGTTCCCAATCAGTAACCAGCAAGAGCAGCCTCTCACCGTTGATTCTGACCTGGGAGGGCCAGCCCAGCATGGGCACCTAGTGTCCATCATCCTGGAGAGTGGCTGGGTTGGCCTGGAGCCACTCCAGGAACCCAGTGGGCAGAGGCCCATCCCCTCATGGAGGAGAAGGCGGGAGCAGGCTGGAGGTCGGCACTCCCTGCCCCCTCTCCTCAGATACGCATCTCTTTGACTCAGCGTTGGTGCTGAGGTGTGGCAGGCACAGAAGGGAGCTGCTCCCCGCGGGACCTGAGACAGCGGGGCAGGGACGGCCCTGGGCTCCAGGCACAAGAGCTGCAGTAGTCTGGGTCCCCGGGCTCCAGAGCGCAGTCTTGCTGGTCTGGGCCCCTAAAGCGCAGGCTCGGCAGCTGTGCCGCATGGGCTTAGTTGTTCCTTGGCGCATGGGATCTTCCCGGATCAGGGGTCACACCCATGTCTCCTGCGCTGGCAGGCGGATTCTTTACAGGGAAGGCCAGCAAGTAATTATCCTTAGAGGTGTTTGGGTTCAAAGCTGTGTATTGCAGCTCTTCTTGTGGTGTGGCTGTGAGGTATGGCCTGTGGGGGAACCTACAGCCACGTGCGCCATCCCCAGGTGCCTCTGGAACCTCTGTCCCGCCAAGGCACAGCAGCACCCACAGGGCTCAGGTATCACACTTGGCACTTTACAAATTCAACTCGTTTACTTCTCTGTAAACAGAAACCACAAGCCGGGTGTTCCCGTTTCACAGGAGGAAGTGGAGACTCAGACACTCCATAGGCTTCTCCAGGTCATGCAGCAGGTTGGGCCAGGGTGGCCCCAGGGTCCCCCTCTCTCAGACTTCAGTACTGTCTGTCCTGCCTTGAGAGCAAAACGTCACACTTAGTTGCTTTAAGACAGTGGGCCCTTTCCCGCGGTTTTCTGTGTTCGCCCTTTCTTGAGTGCCTTCGGCTGCCGAGGTCTGTGTCTGGCGCTGGAACGCTGCAGTGCCTGTGACGGGCAGTCCTGGGTCCCAGAGTCCGAGTCAGGGAGGAGCCAGACAGTCTGCAGGACCTCCCAGTGGAGCAGAACTTGGGCGCTGGTGATGAGCATAGGGTGGAGAGGGGGTGGCCACCCGGCCCCCACCCACCCCGGCATTAGCCAGGCAGCTCTGGCCTGTGCAGTTGGGCTTGTTGAGCAGTTTTAGAAAGTCCTTGGTGAGAGAGCCCCTAGCACTGTGAGGACCTTGCCTGCCTTCACCCAGCCCAGCCATCTTGAAAGCCACATTTGGTGGGTTTCGAGGGTGTAGATAAGGCGTGTCCTGGGGGCAGGGCCAGCTGAGAAGAATTGGGCAACATCCTTGTGTGGGTAATTTGCAAATACATGGGTTTCTTTTGCAGTCTTGGGAAACTTCTAAAGTACACGCTTGATTCAGCTTTGCTTTTTGAAAGACTCCTCGCAGCTAAACCTTAGTCTCCAAACTCCAGTCAGGCAGTGTCCTGGCCAGGTGTCCATCAACCGCAGGTGACTGGGGCAGAACTCAAAGCCATCCTGCGGGAAGACAGAGGCAGTGGCAGCGCCGTCTCTCCTGTGACGATCAGGCGCACAGAGGCCAGGCTGCGTGCACGTGGAGAGTGAGGCGCACCTGCAGAACGACGGTGTGAGCCCCGGGTTAGGGAAGAGGTTTCAGTATCTACGAGAAAGTGTTTATCCAGGGATGTGGTGGGGTCCTTGCAGGGACAGCAGCTCCCATCTCAGAGTTTTTCTGTTAGAGCTGGTCCAGAGACAGCGGGACCCATCTCCGTATGGCTGCTCAGAGGGCCTTTCACAGACAGACAGACACTCGCACGTACACAGTCCTTTCAGCTCCGCGACTGTAATCCTGGTGCACTTTTCGTATTGCCGAGTGTGGGGCACATGCGGCTGTGTCTTCTGTCGCCGACTCAGTAGGCTCTGTCCTTGTCAGTTTGCAGAAAGCTGGATGGGCTACTCCGGGCCCGGCCACGGCATCCTCAGCTTGGCAGTCTCCGAGAAGTACCTCTGGTGCCTGGACTACAAAGGCGGCCTGTTCTGCAGCGCGTTGCCGGGCGCTGGGCTGCGCTGGCAGAAGTTCGAAGATGCCGTCCAGCAGGTGGCAGTCTCACCCTCAGGTTCGCCCCCTGGTTCCCTTCACCCGGGCCCCACCTCCCCACCCCCCGACTCAGCCACCCAAGCACTCAGGGACCATCCACTCAGCAGACCTTGGCCTTTCCTGCAGGTTTGAGGGCTTGTCTCCATGGGACGTGGACTGCTTCATTTGACACCAACTAAAAATTGTATAAATGCAGTTTAGTTTTTAGTTTTTTATTAATTGCAGTGGTAACACATGAATATACTTTTGTTAAGTTATGTAAATAGCTTGAATTTTGAGGCTTTTTTTTTTTAAAGAAATATTAACATACAAATTTCTCATAAGAATAACTGTGTTCCTATTTCTTAGTGTTGCTTTAAAGCAACTGAACTAATGAAGATGGACCCATGGATATGTTGGATAAATTTGAAATATTTGGTTTCTTTCTTAGAAATTATTTTTGATGAGCTACATACATCTTTGGGTGAACAAGCTACTCCCGGGCTATGAAAAGAAAATGCATTCAGTCCTTCAAGCCGTGATCAGGCCATTGTCAGTGGGCTGGGACAGACACTTCCTGGGTGAGGGTCTACCCCCGCCCCCATCTGTACAGAATCTTATGTCTGTCAATGTTGGCTGCTTTACCTATTTGGGGAGGGGGTAGAACAAAAGTATGTATGTGTGTTTGCCTGGTTGTAGCTGGTTTGTTCGGAGAAGGCAATGGCACCCACTCCAGTCCTCTTGCCTGGAAAACCCCATGGACGGAGGAGCCTGGTGGGCTGCAGTCCGTGGGGTCGCTAAGAGTTGGACACGACTGAGCGACTTCCCTTTCACTTTTTACTTTCATGCATTGGAGAAGGACATGGCAACCCACTCCAGTGTTCTTGCCTGGAGAATCCCAGGGATGGGGGAGCCTGGTGGGCTGCCATCTATGGGGCCGCACAGAGTCGGACACGCCTGAAGCGACTCAGCAGCAGCAGCAGCAGCAGCAGCAGCAGCAGCAGCAGCAGCAGCTAGTTTGTTAGAGCATCAGAGTGGAAGGCAGACAAAACTGAGCCTGTGATGTCTGTTGAGATTCCCTCCGACTCTCCTCGCCTTGTCACTGTGTAAACTACTAGTTTGTTCAGGGTTGTTTTCTTCCATCTTTTGCCTGTTTGAAAAATATTTTTCTTTAGGGACTGAGATAATAATCTGTTCCATTAGCTGACTTTATATAGTTGTGCACTTTAACCCTTTCCCTCTCATTTACCTTTGGGTTCATCTCCCCAGCCAGTTACAAACATTGGTTCTTTCCTGATTCTGTGAATTACTTTGTATCTGCACACCATTCAGTCCCTTACCGCACCAGTGGGAGCTCTGTCTCCACCAGGTTGCTGCTCTGGCTGAGCCGCCCTGCAGGGCCCCGACCAGGGTGGGCACTCGGGGCTGCGGGCTGGGCCAGCCTCCTCTCCTCAGTCTGCGCCTCATTCGGACCCTCTGTCCAGCCTGTGCGCTCTTGGTGATGCTGGTGGTTTGCTACACCTTGCCTCCGTCTCCATAGACAGGCTTCCTGTCTGCCTTCCTCCTTCCCTCTCCATCTTCTGTTTAGTAGAACCCTTTTCTAACTGGAGAGGGGGACAGCCCAGCTCAGATGCACGCTTTTCCTGCGCCGTACCCTTTTGGCTGGTCCAGAATTCACCCTGTCCCTCCGAGTCCCTTCGGGTGCTCTCTTTCCCAGGACACGCACTGTGCCTCAGGATGGCCATCGAGTCCTCTCCCGGCGCACCTGGTGGCACTGCCCCTGTCCCATGTGGTGCAGGCCCCTGACGCCCGCCCTGTGTGCTGTGTCCTTGAGGCGGTCTCCCTCCTGCCTTCCTGACGGCCTGCGTGCTGCCAGTGATCCCCTTTCACTCATGAGGAGGCGGCTGAGGGGGCCCGGGGGCTCGTGCCTCAGCACTGCCCTTCCCCTGCTGGCGTAGCAGCAAAGGGGGCGCGTTGGAGAAATCACTTGCCCGCAGCGCCCAGAAGGGAGCTCAGCGGCTAAGAATTCTCAGTGTTCATTGGCCTGTGAATAGAATTTTTATTTTCACAGGCGCCCTTCTTTGGAAGATTGAACAGAAGTCTAACCGAGCCTTTGCGTGCGGAAAAGTGACCATCAAGGGGAAGCGCCACTGGTACGAAGCTCTGCCCCAGGCGGTGTTTGTGGCCCTGAGTGACGACACAGCCTGGATCATCAGGACCAACGGGGACCTGTACCTGCAGACAGGTGGCTGCCCTGGGGAGACTGCGCTTTGGTGGCGGTGTGCTCGGAGGCAGTGACGGAGGGGCTGGATATGAATCTAAGTTAAAACATTTCCCGAAAGACAGCATTTGCCATTGAAATCTGTTAGCAGCGTTCTGCTATTCACTCACATTCAGCCCAGGATATACTTACAGCAGGAGTTAATAGAATTATTTTGAATCTTATAGGGCTAACTATTGCATGTCCCTTTCCTGTGGTATCAAATCTGAAGAGGAAAGAGTAACAGAGAAATGACATTAGAATCATTTTTCCTGTTTCAGCCCGGTCAAAGCCTTGCTTCCATATCCTTATTTACACATGGGTCAGGAAAAAACAACGAGAAATAATCTGCTCCATTAGCAGTTTATCTTGTCCTAGGAAACTGCCCTGAGGGGAACCTTTAGCTGTTGGAAGAGACTCAGTGGGACTTGTTTATTAAAAATAAACTGTAATGAGAGTCAGTGTTTATGTACTGTCAGCAAAATGGGATATGGGTTTCCAAAAGCAACATGATTTACCAGTACTTGGAAATGAGTACAGGGCAGGAGCTCTTTGTCACTTGTTAAGAGGCCCTGTTGGATTTACATAAAGATCAGTCTTTTGACCATTTAATACTGCTGCTTCCGAGAGGATGTTTCCATCTCTGTTGGAAACAGTCAGCCAGGGACAGCTCTGGGACCGGAAGCCCTCCACACCTGGCTTGCTCTCGGGTGTGGGGCGCCAGCATAACAGCAGCTCCTGCCTCAACCCGGAGGGCAGCCCTGCCAGCTTTGGGCCCGTGTGCCCGCCAGTCTCTCCAGCCTGTTCCCGTGGCTTCCTTAAAAGTGAAAAATAGCTGGGAAGACAGGCATGTCCCACTTCCAGAGGCATCTGAATATCATTCCTGCTGGGGAAAGAGGGCACTCTGGGCTGGGGATGAGGAGGGCTTTAGAAATCACCTGGGCAGTGATTTCAGCCCAACTCAGACCCACCCAGAGCTACCAGGTTAGAGGCTCCGGGTTTGGCCTGAGGATTAGCAATGTAAGGAGTCCTGCAGGTGATTCCCACTGTATTGAGTCGGAGGAAGGAAGTGCAGCCCAAGGACTGTCATGCCGAGGGGCACTTTAGTGATGAGTAGGGACACCTTAGGGAGCGCAGAGGCCCAGCCGCAGGCCGAGGCGGCAGGCACGGGCTTTAGGTAGCAGCTGCTCTGCCAGTTCCCTTAGCAGTGGTCTCAGAGCTCCTGAGGCAGGACTTGCAGCATCTCCAAGGGCCGTGGCCGCTGAGGGTGGAGGGCGTCTCTGCGCACCAGCTCCTCTGGGCCCGGGCCCTCCGGGCTCGGGTCTGGCTGCTCTCCTGTGCTGGGCTTTCGTGTTCTTTCAGAACTTTTTAGCTACTTGGGGACACTAGAAGGTCCTGAATTGTTGTTATTCCAGTTTCCAAAGAGCATCCAAAAACACTTCAGATGGACGTTATGTTAAGCACAATTTAACCATCTTAGGTTGACTAAACCTTAAAAAGAGAGAACACTTACTATGAAAGGAAAGGCTATAATAACAGAATACCGAAAAAGAAAAATAAGCCAGCCACAGGATGAGAATGGGGAGTGACATCCTGAAGGTGTGTCTCTGGGTTTCCGCCCTCCCGGCAGGTCTCAGCGTGGATCGCCCCTGCGCCAGAGCTGTGAAGGTCGACTGTCCATTCCCGCTGTCCCAGGTCACTGCCCGCAACAGTGTGGTGTGGGCGCTGACGGAGCAGCGAGCCCTCCTGTACCGGGAGGGAGTGCGCAGCTTCTGCCCCGAGGGGGAGCTCTGGAAGTGCGACATCGTCAGGTATACGCGCAGGGGCAGACGCTGTCTGTGTCCTCCTCGTCCCTGTCTGGTCTTTGTCAGCTTGACGCCCCTTAAGGGACCCATGTGAGCCTCTCCCAGGCAGAGCTGGTTCCCTGAAGGTTTCCAAGGTTGTGGTGTTCTCTGGGATTGTCAGGAGTCAGTGCCAGCAGCCTGGCCTTGAAGGCATCCTGTGCCTCCCTCTGACTGGCAGGCTGGACGTTGGGTCAGAGTTCAGTTTTAAAAATGCTTCTACCATTGAGCAGCATTTGTGTGTGACCTTGAGCCCCACATGTTCACAGTTCTCTCGTGGTCTTTCTGCAGAACTGCCCAGCATCAGAAAGTTTCTGTTTAGAGTCTCAGATGAGACTATGCCAAATATTTTCATTTATTATCCTCCTTGTCAGCTGAAATTATCCATGAATTACAGTTTATTTGGTTGCTTTCTACCAGTCAAAATTTTCCTTGCAGAATTACTGTCAGGTCATTTTTCTTGCGTGAAATTATCAGTAGTCCTTAGAAAAGTTAGGATAGTCTTGGTTTGAGTTTAGCGTCCCATGAAACTTGAGTGAGCTTCTGTTGAGAGCCGGGGACGGTGATGGGCTGAGAGTGTGAACGTGACCCTGCCCTGGCCTCACAGAGCTCCCGTCTGGGGGAACCACCGCCCGTTGGTGTAGATGGTCCCGAGCTGGACAGGGACATGCCTCACGGGGGTGCCCAGGCCCCCCTGCAGAGGTCAGGGAGGCGCTGTGCTTGGGGGACCACAGCTAATCCCTGACGCTGGCGGGGACGTCACTGGATGGCAGAGGGAGGGTGTTGTCCGCTGAGAGGGCGGGTCTGCCAGGCTGCTGCTGTCCCACACAGTCTGGCACTGGCAGGTTCTGTCCACTTAATTGGTGGAGGCAGGGTGGGGCGCTGGACCACACAGGCCTGGTATCCCTCATGCGCCCACGCTTCTTCCTGGGTCGTCTTCTCTAAGGAGTGTTCCCCACTGTCCTGGGCCTGCAGTGTGTCCCTCAGGTCCCACCACACGTCTGAACGGTGCATACTGCACCGCCACTGAACTCTGAACTCAAGCTTCCTTCCTTGGAACTTGCGGGTGGGGCTCATCTCTTGTCCCACACTGAGCCCCCCTAGACACTTGTTGTCAGTGTCCCAGACACTGGGGACCAAGAACCTGGGTGCTGGCGCCACGCTGTTGTCCTTGTTTCCAGTGAGCGGCAGGCTTTGGAGCCCGTCTGTATAACCCTCGGGGACCAGCAGAGCCTCTGGGCCCTGGACATCCGAGGAAACCTGTGGTTCCGGACTGGCATCGTTTCCAAGAAGCCCCAAGGAGACGACAACCACTGGTGGCAAGTAGGTGTTCAGCCCAGGGTCCATGCCAGGCGCCTCCCACTTAGTGCCCCTCCTTTTTCTTACGGAGTTCAGGGAGCATGGGTTAAACCAACAGTATTCACTTTTGCTGTTTGATGAGTTGTGTGTGCTCAGTCGTGTCTGACTCTTTGCAGCCCTGTGAACTCCATGAAATTCTCCAGGCAAGAATACTGGAGTGGGTTTCCACTTCCTTCTCCAGGGGACCTTCTTGACCCAGGGATCGAACCCACATCTCCTACACTGCAGGCAGAGTCTTTACCCCTGAGTCACCATTTGAGCACATTAGGAACATCAGGGCTTTTATCACAGAAAGTAACTTGGAAAGCTCTTTTTGCCTAAATATGCAGGCTTTATTTATTTTAAATTTTGGTGTTATTTACAAATTTGATATTACACACTAAATAAACCTAGTGACATCCATTTGAAGACCTAGGTAATACTAATATTTAACTCTGAAAGAATGTACGAAGAAAAGAGATTAGATAATAGGTGTGAGAAACCCAACCCACAATTAAAACTCACTATCCCTGCTTGTACAGAAGGCCTGTAAATAAATGATATTTCAACAAAGAAAAGGAGAATTTTCTCAGAAAAGTAAACACTGACAAATAGTATGGTATAATTAAGCTCTCTTTACCCCTCTGGCAACATTCAGCATAAACGTGTCGCCCTCAGTCCCCAGCATGACGGGTGGGGCCATGCTGGCATTCCCGCCGTGGGGCGCGCAGTGGCTCTTCCTGCGCGGGCCCCACTGGGTCAGGCGCTGTCCCTTAGGCCTGCCTCATCGAGGGCAGGTCTTTCATCGGCCGCTCTTAGATCTTTCAGATGAGCATGTGGAAAAGGAAGTTGTCTTTGCTCTACATCTCTAATTTAATATGCCAGATGGTATTTGAAAAGTTATACAAATGATTCAAAAATACTCTGTGTATTTGTATCATATGGTTTTACATACACACACATACAAAATGTGTATATGTACTAAATTCTCTGTTTAGCCTAAAGAAAGCTAGATACCATTTTATCATAGTATTCAGAACATTATCCTCAGAGAAATTTGACAGAGTCCTCTCTGGGGTGTTTGGAAGCAGAGCTGTTTCAGTTATTGCAGGATTGATTGCTCTGCAGTGCTCAGGTCAGCGTTATGTTTGGCCGTTAAACCGTTCTTTTTTTTTTAACTTGCATCGTACTTATCGGCCAGGCCTGGGTGCTAGGACTGAATGTGTCCCAGGCCTTCCGTGTGGCCTGGCGCCGTACCCCGTGAGGAAGGGCAGTGGTCCCCAGGCTCCGCCCGGCCTCCTGTGGACTCTGGTAGAGTCTGGCCGGCCAAGCTGGCATGCACTCTACCCATAAGAGAAAGAGGCCACAGGCTCTGCAGCTAACAAACACCATTTGCTTGAACCTCGGTGCAAACAGCAACTCGCAGTCAGCCCGAGTTCCGTCACCGTGAGGAAGGGCTGTGTGCACACACGGAGCGCAGTGCTGATCTCATAGCCGCTTCTGTTGCATTTGTTTATTACACGTGAGATTCCCTGTTGGGAGTGATTTCACGTCACTCAGCATTTTGTTGTGCATGACCTCGGAGTGTGGCCTGCACAAGGCCGTCCTAAGAGTGGGGCCGTGACATTCTCTGTAATTAAATCCACCAGGGTGGACAGACTCAGGAAGCCGCGCAGTCAGAGAGCTTTCCAGCAACCAGAGCTGCCCAGCAAGGAGAGGTCTCCTTAGACAGCCTGGAGAAAGGCCTCTTTCGGGAAAGTGAGAGAAGCGCGTCTGGAACCTGAACCCGGCTGTGCTCCGCACGCCCAGGGCAGGTCCAGTCTGTGCTGCTGTTCCGGCGCAGTCACCAGTGGTGCCGGTGAGGTCAGGGCCTCCTGGTGGCTCAGATGGGAGCGCATCTGCCTGCAGAGCAGGAGGCGAGGGCTTGACCTCTGGGTCGGAAAGGTCCCCTGGAGAGGCCACCCACGCTAGCATTTTTCTGGTTGTGCTGAGTCTTCAGTGCCGCACTGGCTTTTCTCTCGTTGCAGAGAGCGGGTTCCTCACTGCACTGGTTTCTCTCGTTGTGGAGCACGGGCTCTCGGCACGCAGGCCTCAGTGGTCGCGGCTCCCAGGCTCCAGAGCACGGGCTCAGTAGTTGTAGCGCACGGGCCTAGTTGGCTCTGAGGCATGCAGGTTCTTCCTGGATCAGGGCTCAAAACCAGGCTTCCTGCATTGGGAGGCTGATTCTTTACCACTGAGCCCCCAGGGAAGCCCCCACTCCAGTGTTCTTGAAGAATCCTGTGGACAGAGGAGCCTGGCGGGCTGCAGTCCACGGGGTTGCGGAGCTGAACGCCGCTGAGCGACTGACACGTTTACTTTCCTGTTAGGTCACAAATTGCTCCATCACTCTACCCACACTACCTTTTTAAAAACCATGTTATGGTTCTAAGTATTACACCAGTTGTCCTTTGGGAATTTCTAAATTTCAAAACAAAATAATCCTTTCTCACTGATTTAGAATAAGAGACTTCCAGGGTGTGGCGGGGTGATATTTAGTCGTAAAGGAATACATGCTCATAAGAGGTGCATGCAGTAGAAAAGCACGTAAACTAAAGGCAGATGGTTAGCATCCCCCTGAATCGACCCCTTGGAGGTCATCGTACTCCGCGGCGGGGCAGTCCCCACCCCTGTCCCCAGTCCTCACTCAAGCAGGTGGGGGCGGGGCCTCAGCTCTCGGGCCCCGCGCATACAGAAAGTGCTCGTGACTGCACTGAGAGCAGGGCGCCTGCCTCCCTCCAGGTGAGCATCACGGACTACGTGGTGTTCGACCAGTGCAGCCTGTTCCAGACGGTCATCCGTGCCACGCACTCAGTGGCCACGGCGGCCCAGGTGCCCGTGGAGAAGGTGGCGGACAGGCTCCGCACGGCGTTCTGGTCCCAGCAGCTGCAGTGCCAGCCGAGCCTGCTGGGCGTCAACAACAGTGGCGTGTGGATCTCCTCGGGCAAGAACGAATTCCACGTCGCTCGAGGGAGTCTCATCGGTGGGTGAATTACTTTGGTCAACCTGATGGGCAGCTCCGCTTCGAGTCAGCTTTTAAAGGCTTTAAGATCTCCACTTGAAAAGATCCTTTAGTGCCGGTGGTATGGAGTGTGTGATGGAGGCGTTCTCTGCTCTTGATCAGTGTCCTCTTTTTGTCTGTCATTCCTACAACTTGGACACCAGTGTCTACCTGGTGTGTCGTCAGTTTCCACTAGGGAAGTCATAGGATATAAGGAGAGCACGTGGAGCTTGTTTTTATGTTAGCAGTTCCCACTTACATGAAAAACTCCTTCCATACTTAGAGTCTAATGAGAGAATAGTCTGTTTCCAAGAGGGAAAATTACTGCTCTGTGGGAGACGCGAGGCTCAGGCGAGATCTGTAAACGTGGCGTGAGTGCTCACGTGCCGGCTGGGCCTTCGTTTCTGTGAGTGAGCCCTGCCCAGTGGGTCTCCTCCAGCTCGTCTCCCCTGGGTGGCCTCCTCCCACCCTGTGCAGGACTGCAGCTCTGCCCGTTGGGCTGGCTCTCGCAGTGCTGTCTTGGGTCTCCAACGTTAAGGGCCCTCTAGAACCCCTCCTCTGTGAGGGGTTTTGAAGACCATTTGAGGCCTAGAACTGATGTTCTGAAGCGTTCTGAAGTTCTTCTTTCTTTAACACACTCTTCCCTTATTCTTTCCAGGCACTTACTGGAATCATGTTGTTCCCCGGGGGACCGCCTCTGCCACAAAGTGGGCCTTCGTGTTGGCATCCACTGCCCCCACCAAGGAAGGTGGGTTGGGGTGCCATTGAACGGTTAAATCCATGGTTGAGTTGGGGTGGGAGCCTGGCCGTGGTGGTGTCACGGGTGAGGGCCCCCGAAGCTGG
This sequence comes from Nanger dama, assembly GCA_917880005.1. Classification (NCBI taxonomy): domain Eukaryota; kingdom Metazoa; phylum Chordata; class Mammalia; order Artiodactyla; family Bovidae; genus Nanger; species Nanger dama. The sequence continues at coordinate 2,927,749 of CAKJTW010000063.1, read as the reverse complement.
ACAGGAGAGAAGGGCCTGGTGTGGTGTGATGAGGGAGTCTGGAAGCGAGCCTCCTCCTGACGGCCGGGCACTTCCAGTGTGGCTGCTGAGGCTGGCAGCCGGTACTCCAGCAGCACGTCTCGGGGCCGTAGCACAGGCCAGTCGGCACCAGGCTTGTCCGGGTGCTGGGCCATCTCCCCTGTGATCCTCGTTTACAGACCCTGCTGGCCTCAAACCCATTGTCCCCCTGGCAGGCACGCCTCCCAACTCCACTCAGAACTCAGAGCCCCTCCTGCAGCTCAGGGCAGTCAGGTGGCCCTACTGGTGGCCAAAGTGTCATCCTAGGATGGTGCCGAGTCCAATGAGACGATGCCATGGGTCTGTGGTTCAGAGGGAGCGGCCGGCGAGGTCCAGCCTGTAGCCGCCAGAAAGTGGAGGATTCGGTCAGTGTGGCAGAACCCTCCCTCGCCAGACGGTCTGGCAGCAGTGCCGAGGAGAGAGCTCTGAACACCACAGGTGTCCTGAATGTGGCCGCAAAACTGACTTGACAGGAGGCCCCTCCTGCTCTCATCTGTCCTGCAGGTCATGACTGGGCACATTGCGTTAGAGAAGCATCACTGCACTGCCTGGGTTGGGGGTGGTGGGGTGGAGGGTTACCAGCTGACTCCTCAGGGCTGTTACTTAAATATCTGGCGTGGCCATGACCTTATGTTTTCAAAATTGCCCCCAAAATTTAATTGTAAACTGTATCTGGCCCCAGATTTTAGATAATCTGACTGAGATTGTAAAACTTCTCTAAGTGTGGTTTGCATTTTAAAGTGAATTGAGCCTCAAGGACTCTGAATAAGTGGAGAGAATGAAAGCGTGTAATTTGGGGGTGAGGAAAGGGAGAAGAGGCTTCCTGGTATTCTGGGCCTCCAGCAGCCTCACCCTGCCGCCCTCCTATCACCCGGGCAGAGGCTCCTCGGTGGTGTACTGCCAAGGAGTCGCCTCAGGACCCTGGCCAACACACCTCGATGAAGGGCTTCCCGGTTCATTATAGAACATCCAAGGTCTAGGCCACTAAGCCAGTGATGTGGGCTTCCAAGATCTGACTTCTTTTGTTTCTTCCGAGTGTGTCGGGCTGGTTTCCTGTTTACTGGCTGCTCCTGCTCCGTGGTGGGGAGCGAGGTGGGCACCGAGCCGGGGCCTCACGGTGATGCTGTGACCTTTCTGCAGGGAGCTCGCTGTGGCTGTGCCAGAGCAGCAAGGACCTGTGCCGCGTGAGTGCCCAGCACGCCCAGTCCCGCCCGTCCACCGTGCAGCTGCCCCCCGACGCTGAGATGAGGGCCTACGCCGCCTGCCAAGATGCCCTGTGGGCGCTGGACAGCCTTGGCCAGGTGTTCATCCGGACGCTGTCCGCCAGCTGCCCTACGGGCATGCACTGGGCCCGGCTGGACCTCTCCCAGCTAGGTAGGCCGCCTGCACTGCCGCGCCCACCCGCCTTCAGCCCCATGGAGACAGGAGGCCTGACCCGCCTCCCGGGGCCCATGTGTTCAACCGCGTGACTTCATGGAGGCTGCTCACTAGATTGCAGGAGGCTGATTAGCCACTCTTGCGGGTCAGCGGGCCTCCTAAGAGTCTCGTGAGGAGCCTGCACTCCCCACCCTCTCCAGGTTGCAGAGTTCAGAGCCCAGGAGGAGCATGTCCTGGAGAGGGGCCAGGAGAGCTGCCCCAGCCCATCCTGTGGTGCGGCTGCCTCTGCAGCTCGGTGCCTGTCTGGTGTGGGCGCCGGGGACAGGCCCGCGGCCGGGACAGCCCTCCTTCCCCCGCTGCCCGGGGTGTGCGGATACCCGTATGCTCTGCGTGTCCCTGCCAGGGCTGCAGGGCAGCCAGGCAGCCTGATTCTGCTTACAGGTAATTCATTCCCATCCCGGGAAGTAAGAGAGTGAGCCGAACCTTCAGGTCATCCTCCGGGCAGAGTCAGGCATGGCTGTCAGGAGGCGAGGCTCCCTCAGCCATTCCAGAGCCAATGTGAGCCTTAGGAATACTTCTTGGCTGGATGGGTTCCCACCCGGTGAACTGACAGCCAGTATTCTGGTGAAAGTGAAAGTGAAGTCACTCAGTCGTGTCCGACTCTTTGCGACCCTGTGGACGTAGCCTACCAGGCTTCTCTGTCCATGGGATTCTCCTGGCAAGAATACTGGAGTGGGTTACCATTTCCTTCTCCAGGGGATCTTCCCAACCCAGGTCTCCCGCATTGGAGGCAGACGCTTTAACCTCTGAGCCACCAGGGAACCCCAGTATTCTGTTAGGCGATAGAATTGAATTTTACAAGCATTTAACGTTTGAGAATTCAACCATATGTTCTCATTTAACAAAAGGAAGGATGAGAAAGCGAGAAAGAAGGAGGGGCGTTGTCCACCTCCCACCCCGGCAGCCCTCGCCGTGCCTCCAGCCAGCGGCCTCTCACCATCCCATAATGCGCAGAAGCTCCATTGTTCTTTGGTCCCATGAGGCCCCCAAGTATAATCAGCTTAGCTGAAGAAGCAGATTGGTTCTCAACTAAAGAAGCAAGCTGTGTTCCAAAGCTAGGAATTCTCCAGGGTCATTTAGATTATTTATGCTTTTGACATCTCCTTGTTTTGAACCTAAGCCTCGCACCAGGGCAGGTCATGGTCCAGCCAGCAGAGCGCTCGCCCGCTGCCACCCCCAGGAGGACCGGAGCAGCCTTGCTGGCCGTGCTCCTGCCTGCGCTGTGGGGCACCCTCCTGCCTTCCCTGGGACACTTTAGTTGGGTCAGACTCTGCTGGCCTGAGCCTTTTCCATCAGCCCCAACCAGGCCAGCTTGGGAGTTTCTGGAGGTACAAAGGTGAGCACGAGGTTTGTGTCCTTGAGAACAGTGGGAGGCTGCGCCCGCCCCTGTCTGAATCAGAAGCAGCGCTCGTCTTTGTAGAGAGGCTGCTGTGAGCGCAGCATGAGCAGTTGTGGAGCCTGGCTCCACTGTGGAGCCAGCCCTGCCGGGCCACCCACCTAGTTTCGGCCAGTCTTCACACGGTGGCGCACTGGCTGGCATGTCACAGGCCTTGGAGCTGCCCATCTGGGTTTCCCTGGAGTTGGTGGCCATTCCTTCAAGGGAAGAAACTCAGCTTGGTGGCGGGGGTTGAATTTCAGTTCAAAGAGTGGGAGCCCATTGCCAAGACCATCCTGAGTTCAGGCTGCACTTTCTTCCCAGCCTGCAGAGGGCAGGGGCTCACGGAGCTGCCCTGCCTCTTGTCAGCAGAAGCGTCTGGAATCCAGCCAGGGCTGGAATGGGTCTCAGACAGCACGTGCAGGTGGGGAAGCCAAGTCGCGGAGGCTCGCAGCAGCAGGAGCCGCACTGGTCATGCGCGGGGCTGGGCCCTGCGCGAGCTTCTGGGCCACCTTGAAGCCTCTGCTCCCACCTTTGTGATAGTGATAGTGACAGCAGTCCCCACCCCAGATGGAGGCTGCAAGGAAGCGTCCTGTGTGAATGCTCGCTCTCTCAGGCAGGGGTGACGGCTGCTGGGGAATGCGGGGTTGGGGGGACGTGATTCCAGGAAGCTCCACTTTTTTGGTCTTTATCCTGCCTGAGCTCTGAGTTTATTTACCTGAGTTACTGGCTGATACTGAGGTGACAGATGAAGACCCTTTCACCATCTTCTGAACATCTTGGAGGAAGGCAGCAGCATGTCCAGAGTCGGGAGGCGGAGGGGTGCACAGGAAGCCGCGAGGGGTGCTGGGCCAGGGTGGGGGCCGCAGAGGCTGCTTGGGCTGCCGGCTCCTCTGTCGCTGGGCTCTCTGTAGGGCTGGGCTGTGGAGCCTGTGGGACAGCGAGGTTTCAATCAGGGTTTCCAGGATTATTATTCAGAGTGGGAGACACAGATTCTGAGATCAGGTGTGTGCTCCCTGCCCAGACCCTTGTCTGCGTGTCTGTGGCAGACACTCGTCAGGTGGCTCTGCTAAACAGCAGTGAACGACGTGTGCTGATGCGGAGGCCGTGGGTGCTGCCTGGCTTGCACACCTGGGCTGGCCTGGGATGCTCCACTGTTGTTTTAAAAGCTGGCTGTGGTGGTGCTCACAGCAGGAACAGGAAGCACAGCTTTGCAAGCCTGTGGTTCTGCCTGTGAGGATTCTGTTCAGCAGCAGCTTCTCTTTCCCAAATGTACTTTTTTTGGGGGGGGTAGTCATCCTATGGTATTATATTAGCTTCAGATGTACAATACAGTGATTCAGTATCTTTTTATAGTTTCAGTCAGTCTCTCAGTTGTGTATGACTCTTTGCGACCCCATGAACCGCAGCATGCCAGGCCTCCCTGTCCATCACCAATTCGCAGAGTCCACCCAAACCCATGTCCATCGAGTCGGTGATGTCATCCAACTGTTTCATCCTCTGTCATCCCCTTCTCCTCTTTCCCAGCATCAGGGTCTTTTCAGTTACACACCATACAAAGTTGTCATCAACTATAAAATATCGGCTGTATTCCCCGTGTTGCACATCACATCTTTAGCCAGTTTGTTTTGTAACTGGTAGTTTGTACCTCTTAATCCTCTTCACCTATTTTGCCCCCCTCTCCGACCCCACACCCGTCTGGTAGTTTGTTTTCTGAATCTGTGACTCTATTTCTGTGTTGTTACATTTGTTTCCTTATTTAGACCCCACATTTAAGGGCTTCTCTGATAGCTCAGTTGGTAAAGAATCCACCTGCATTGCAGGAGATGCCAGTTCGATTCCTGGGTTGGGAAATCCCCTGGAGAAGGGGTAGGCTACCCACTCCAGTATTCTTGGGCTTCCCTTGTGGCTCAGTTGCTAAAGAATCCGACTGCAATGCGGGAGACCTGGGTTTGATTCCTGGGTTGGGAAGATCCCCTGGAGAAGGGAAAGGCTGCCCACTCCAGCACTCTAGCCTGGAGAATTCGATGGTCTGTATATAGTCTATGGGGTCACAGAGTCGGACACGACTGAGTGACTTTCACTTTGACTTGTAAGTGAACCACATGGTGTTTGTCTTTGACGGCTTCACTAAGTGTGGCGCTCTGCAGATCCATCCACATTGTGCAGATGGCGAGGTTTCGTTCTTTCATGGCTAATACTCCACTGTGTGTGTGCACCACATCTTCATCTGTTCCTGTGCTGACGGATACTCAGGTTGCTTCCACCTCGTGCTGTTGTGAATCGTGCTGCTGTGAACAGCTTGATGAGGTGCATATATCTTTCCCAGTGTTTTCATTTCTTTTTTTCAGATGAATACCCAGGAGTGAGTTGCTGGACCATGTGATAGTTCTGTCTCTGATTTTTGTGGAGCATTGCTGCTTTTCACAGTGGCCGCACCAGTTTACATCCCACCAGCAGTGCACTAGAGCCCCCTTTTCTCCACATTCTTGTCAGCATTCCTTATCTGCTGTCTTTTTTATGGTAGCCATTCTCATTGGTGTGAGGGGTGAGACCTCATTGTGGCTCTGATTTGCATTTTCCTAATCATTACTGATGTTGAGCATCTTTTCTCGTGCCTATTGGCCATCTGTATGTCTTCTTTGGAAAAATGTCTATTCAGGCCCTCTCCCCCTTTTTAAATTGGATTGTTTAGCTGATTTTGAGTTGTATGAATAATTTATATAGTTTGGATATTAACTCCTTATCAAACATCATTTACAAACATCTCCCATTGAGTTATCGTTGTACAGTCGCTAAGTTGTGTTCAACTCTTTGTGACCCCCACAGGCTGCAGCACACCAGGCTACCCTGTCCTTCCCTATTTCCCAGAGTTTGCTCAAATTCATACCCATTGAGTCAGCAATCCTATCTAACCATCTCATCCTCTGCTGCCTCCTCCTCCTTTTACCTTCAATCTTTTCCAGTGTTAGGGTCTTTTCTAATGAGTCGGCTCTTTGCATTAGGTGGCCAAAGTATTGGAGCTTCAACTTTTGCATCAGTCCTTCCATTGAACATTGAGGCTTGATTTCCTTTAGGATTGACTGGTTGGATCTCCTTGCAGTCCAAGGGACTCTCAAGAGTCTTCTCCAACACCACAGTTCAAAAGCATTAATTCTTCGGCTTTCAGCCTTCTTTATGGTCCAACTCTCACATCCATACATGACTACTGGAAAAACTATGACTTTGACTATGCAAATCTTTGTTGGCAAAATATCTCTGCTTTTTATTGTGCTGTCTAGGTTTGGATTGCTCTCATTCCCAGGAGCAAGCGTCTTTTAATTTCATGGCTGCAGCCACCATCCGCAGTGATTTTAGAGCCCAAGAAAATAAAGTATGTCACTGCTTCATCTTCTTTCTCCCCTTCAGTCAGTTCAGTCGCTTAGTCGTGTCTGACTCCCTGCGACCCTGTGGACTGCAATGCATCAGGCTTCCCTGTCCATCACCAACTCCAGAACCTTGCTCAAACTCATGTCGATCAGGTTGGCAGTGCCATCCAACCATCTCATCCTCTGTCGTCCACTTCGGCTCCTACTTTCAATCTTACCCAGCATCAGGGTCTTTTCCAGTGAGTCAGTTCTTCGCATCAGTTGGCCGAAGTATTGGAGTTTCAGCTTCACCATCAGTCCTTCCAATAAATATTCAGGACTGATTTCCTTTAGGATGGACTGGTTGGATCTCCTTGCTGTCCAAGGGACTCTCAAGCATCTTCTCCAATACCACAGTTCAAAAGCATCAGTTCTTTGGTGCTCAGCTTTTGTTATAATCCAACTCTCATATCTATACATGACTACTGTAAAAACCATAGCTTTGGCTAGAGAGACCTTTATTGGCAAAGTAATATCTCTGCTTTTTAATATGCTGTCTAGGCTGGCCGTAGCTTTTCTTCCAAGGAGCAAGTGTCTTTTAATTTTATGTCTGCAGTCACCATCTGTGGATGTTGGAACCCCTCAAAATAAAGTTTGTCACTGTTTCCATTGTTTCCCCATCTATTTGCCATGAACTGATGGGACCAGCTGCCATGATCTTAGTTTTTGAATATTGAGTTTTAAGCCAGCTTTTTCGCTCTCCTCTTTCACCTTTATCAGGAGGCTCTTTAGTTCCTCTTCGCTTTCTACCATAACGGTGGTGTCATTCTGCATATCTGAGTTTATTGATGTTTCTCCTGGCAATCTTGATTCCAGCTTGTGCCTCATCCAGCCCAGTGTTTCTCATGATGTACTCTGCATATAAGTTAAATAAGCAGGGTGACAATATCCATCCTTGATGTATTCCTTTTCCTATTTTGCACCAGTCCATCGTTCCATGTCCTGTTCTAACTATTGCTTCTTGTCTTGTATACAGGTTTCTCAGGAGGCAGGTAAGGTGGTCTGGTATTCCCATCTCTAAGAATTTTCCACAGTTTGTTGTGATCCACACAGTCAAAGGCTTTAGTGTAGTCAGTGAAGCAGAAGTAGATGTTTTTCTGGAATTCCCTTGCTTTCTCCATGATCCAGTGGGTGTTGACAATTTGATCTCTGGTTCCCCTTTTCTAAACACAGTTTGTACACCTGGAAGTTCTCAGTTCACATGTCACTGAAGCCTAACTTGAAGGATTTTGAGCATAACCTTGGTAGCGTGTGAATTGAGTGCAATTGTATGGTAGTTTGAACATTCTCTGGCATTGCTCTTCTTTGGAATTGGAATGACAATGGACCTTTTCCAGTCCTGTGGCCACCGTTGAGTTTTTCAGATTTGCTGACATATTGAGTGCAGCACTTTTAACAGCATCCTTTTTTAGGATTTTAAATAGTTCACCTCGAATTCTGTCACCTCCACCAGCTTTGTTCATAGTGCATACATGTGTGTGTGCTAAGTCACTTCAGTCATTTCTGACCCTTTGTGACTCTATAATCTGTAGCCCACCAGGCTCCTCTGTCCATGGGATTCTCCAAGCAAGAATACTGGAGTGGGTATTCTTGTCATGCCCTTCTCTAAGGGATAGTCCTGACCCAGGAATTGAACCCACATCTCTGAGGTCTCCAGCATTGGCAAGTGGGTTCTTTACGACTAGCTCTACCTGGGAAGCCCTTTGTTCATAGTAATGCTTCCTGAAGCCTGCTTGACTTCACACTCCAGGATGTTGCCTTTTCATTTTGTTGATCGTCCAAAATGTACTCTTTCCTGACTTCACTTCTCTGTTCCATTAACTTCTCTGGCTGTTTCTGCTTCTCTGCCGGCCAGTGTGGTCGACAATGTGTCTCTCCGTCTTCACCAGAAGGTCTCCTGGGCTGTCTTATCCTCTGCTTCCCTCCACCACTGCCAGGGCCAGAGCTCCGCCCCTCCCGCACACACTCCTGCACACACACACCTGCATGGCCGTCACCACCTCTCGGCTCCTGGCTGCCCCATTCCCACCACAGCTGCCTGAGCTCTCCTCCTAAAACTCGGCTCGGGCGCCACCCGTGCTTGACCTTAAATGGTTCCACATACCCTGGAGTCAAGTTCCAGTCTTGGGGTGATACCCGCACCCTGGCGGCCTGGCCAGCTCAGGCTGCCTTTTGAGGGCCTGGTGCAGTGGGGTTCCCAGTGCTGGCCATTGCTCTCACTGTGCCGGGCTCCTCTTTCTCGCTGTGGTCTAGAGCATCCACCCTGCTCTTGCCTTCCTCAGTCAGCACCCTATTCCCACGCTGTCCCAGCACTCACTTCTTTCAGACCCTCGAGGAGCTTCCATCGGAGGTGGAGGGCCCCGCGCATGGCCATATCCACCCACAGCAGAAATTAGACTGTCAGCAAGTTGTCATCATTTTGCAACTCCATTTGTAAGTAATTCTGGAATATGGGTTTTGATTCTTTGTTACTGATCATCACAAATAAAACTAGTAACAGCTACAAGGTGTCTTCCCCATAATTCATTAGTCCAGCTCCACGTTATCATCCGCTTGCCCAGGGCATGAGGTAGGAGATGCTGGCTTATCAGAGCTGTTTAGAGATGTGCTTTATTACCTGGTTCCCTTTCAGTCCTGGCCTCTTTACGCATGTTCTGACACTGAAAACGAAAAAACAGAAACCCGTCTTCCCAGTGCTTGCAGTGTGATCCAGGCTCCCTCTCGGCGGCCTTGACCGTGGGCAGCACCAGGTCATTTAAAAGTCTGGAATGTCATCACCTCTTACAGTGTAAGCAGGCATTTCAGTTTTAAGAATGACTTTAGCAAAGTATCAAATCATGAACATGCTTTCTGTCTTTTCTGTCTTTCTTTTTCAAGATGTAGCATCCCTCTTTTCTGTCCTTGTACAAATTACTAAATCACTGCTTTGGGATTCAATTAAGAGAATTATTTTTCTCTTTCTAAATTCAGGTATAGTTGATTTACAGTGTTGTGAGGTTTTTAATCAGTTTTTATTGGAGTATAGTTGATCTACCGTGTTGTGTTAGTTGCTACTAACAAATATACCAGAGTAAGTCTAGCAAACAACTATAGCAAAGGAAATCAGTTATACATCTGTCCACCCTTTTTTAGATTTTATTCCCATATTACAATGTTGTATTAATTACTGCTATACAGCAAGGTGATTCGGTTATACATACATATACACACACATATATATATTATTTTCCATCATGGTTTATCCATCATAGAATGTTGAATGTTCTGTGAATATTAGAAAATTCCATCATAGAATATTGACTGTTGTGCCCTGTGCTATATAATAGAACCTTGTGATTATTCTACATGTAATAGCTTAACGTCTACTAACCCTAAGCTCTGAACCCATCCCTCCCTTAACCCCAGCCCCTTGGCAACCACTAGTCAGTTCTCTATGTCCCTGATTCTTCCAGTCAGTTCTCTATGTCCCTGATTCTGTTTCTGTTTCATAGATAAGTTAATTAGTGTCAAGTTTTATATTCCATGTATAAGTGAAATTATTATAGTATATAATTATATGTACAAATTATATATATAGACAAAAATTACATTTGTCTTTCTATTTCTGACTTCATTTAATATAATAATTTCTAGTTGCATCCATGTTGCTGCAAGTGGCCTTACTGGCATTATCCCAGATCTTTATCCATTCATCATCGGTGGACATTTAGGTTGCTTCCATGTCTTGGCTATTACGAATAGTGCTGCTGTGAAGATACAGGTGCATGTATCTTTTGGAATTATAGTTTTGTCCAGATATATCCCCAGGAGTGGGATCACTAGATCATGTTACCTCTATTTTTAGTTTTTAAGGAACCTCCATACTGTTCTCCACAGTGGCTGCACCAGCTGACGTTCCCACCGACAGTGCAGGAGGGCCCCTTTCTCCACACCATCTCCAGTGTTTATTTTTGCAGACTTGTTAGTGACAGCCATTCTGACTGCTGTGAGGTGGTGCCTCATTGTGGGTTCGGTTTGCGTTTCTTAGACTGAGAGACTTCTCAGTTAAATGTTTAGCTGTTGAGCTCAGTTACAGAGACTGAACATGAAATATTATGATTTATGACAAGCCTAGTTTTTAGAAAAAGTTGCATCGTTTAGCAGATATTTAAGATGCTCATAACGTTTCATGTCCCAGTACACATAAATATGCCTGTGTCGGGCGCTACAATGTTTAGCGAACTAATGCAGTCTGTAATTGAATTCATCTGGTCACAGCATTTAATGAAGACATAGCGTCAGTTTATGCCTTTAGGTAACAAATAGGACTATATTATATAGTAATTTATGCAGAAAAGCAATTTCATAAATAGTGAAAACCAAATAAATGCCACCTTTTGTTCTAAAATAAATGTTTAAAAAGTAGTCTTAAAGGGAAAATGTCTGATCTGTTGAATAAAGTAATTAAAACTTTTTTTTTTATGGGAGCGAAAAGCAAAACAGGAAAATTACAGTGTGTCTGTGTTAGCTGGACTAGTGTTGTAGTTAACAAGCCCCGGATCCCTGCGACTTAACACATGCTTGCTGCTCTCTGCTCCCACGAGGCTTGCTCTCGCCCCATCGTCTCGCGGGCAGTGGCTGACTGAGCCCCTGCTGTGCACTGTGGCCACCACAGCAGGAGCCACTGAAGGGAAGGCCCTCTTGCCAGCTCATTTACGCTTCAGCTCAGGAATGACGGACTACTTCCGCCCACAGCCCATTGTCCAGAACCTGGCGGGGGTGGGGTGGGGGGGTGGGGGGGCTCTTAACTCCAGGGGCTGTGACAAGCCCCAGGGTGTTGGGGAGCTGTGTTTGGCGCCACCTGTTTACACCCCATAGGCCTGCGTCCCTGCAGCCTGGGAGACCCTCTGGGAGGTAGGACACCACAGAAAGGCCCTCAACTAAATGTTTTCTCTTTTGATCTGTCTCTCCTGTTCAAAATAAGTTCATTTATACACAGGCTTTTATACTTGTTCTGGAAGACGGACTCTGTGTCTCACTAGGGATGGAGCTTGCTGCTCACTCTGAGGTGCTGACCCGAGGTGTTTCTGTCACCGTGGACCTTTCTTCACAGGAGCAGTTCCTAGTAAGGCAGGTTGAGGATCCCAACATAGACTCATTTTAAATTAACATTTTAAAATGAGAATTTGTTTCTCAGCTGTTTCTATAATTTACTGCTGGAAGTACTTTATTTGGATTGCTACAGATCTTTTAATATGTAATGTTGGAGCCCAGGGGTGTCTATTTTAACTCTGTAAAAAGATTTTTTAAATATAGTTCATTTTGGTGTAGAGAAATCATCATCTTTAGGAAATTTTTCCAGTAGTAATAGACTAATATTTTTAAGCTAAATGCATGTGATGAGATTTTCCCATGGCAGGATCCGTGCCTGTATGATCTGGTGATGACACGGGCTGTCCTCTGACGCCAGTGACAACTGTGTGGGGTGGCCAAGAGCCCCCCCGCCAGCGAGTCTAGCTGCACCACTTTCTTCCTGCTTTACAGTCAGAGTGACCCATCCTCTAACTTAGGCACCAGAAGCCAAACTGTTCAACCTGGAAAATGGGCAAAAGGCTTGATGGATACTTCACGGAGGAAGTGCCCCCATAAGCACATTAAAGGTTCTCAGCACCACTTGTTATCAGGAACATGCAAATTAAAACGATGACAAGATGCCACTTTACTTCTGCTAGGATGGCCGACATGAAAAGGTACCCAGAGTGGATGCTGCTGAGGTGTGGGCTGCAGGTGGGTGTGTAAGATGGGGTACTGGCAGCCTCTTTGGAAGTTAAACATATAAACGTCATAGCCCAGAGTCCCACTCCTAGGTGTTATTCAGGAAAAACAACACATGTTCACCAAAAGTCTTCTCCAGGAATGATGATAGCAGCTTTGCTCCTCGTAGCACAGTGTGGAAGTGACCAAAGTGTCTGCCAGTAGGAGACGCTAACTGTGGCTGTTACACACTCGGGAGGTTACTCAGCAGTGAGGAGGAGCGAATGGCTGAGTGTCCCGTCCAGAACATTACACTGAGTGCAGGAAGCTGGGCCAGGGGAGTGCGGGCCCTGATCCCCTTCCCTGGACTTCCAGGCCAGACTGACTGGATCTATGGCAACAGAAGGCAAAATAGTGGCTGCCTCAGGGCAGAGGGTGTTGGCCAGAAGAGGCCTGAGGGAACTTTCTAGGTGATGAAAATGTTCCCTGACGGGGGTAAGACGGGTTACTCGGGTACATTCACTTGTCAACAGTGATGAGGCTGACCTTGTAAGATCTGTGCACTCAGCATGTATAGAGCCCGAGGTCAGAGCAGCCGACAGGGAGGAGTTGGCCTGGCCTGGGTTCAGACCCCAGTGCACCCTTGCTTCCTGGCGTCAGCCACCTTCTCTCTGGGATCTTGGGCAGATCTCTTCATGTCCATGTCCTGATGGCCTCATGTGTGAGCTGGGGCAATAATAACTGGGTATGATTGTTAACAGTGACTGTTGGCTTTAGCTCTTTCTCCCAGATAAACTCTTAATTAAATATAATTTATCTTTAAAGGCTCCTCCCACTTTTTTCCTCTTAAAATTAGTTTAATAAACAAGGAGAAACGTAAAAGAAAAATGAAGGTTCCAGGAGGCTTCATTAGTCAATCGTAATTGGAAGGATTAATGCTGAAGCTGAAACTCCTAGTACTTAGGCCACCTGATGCAAAGAACTGACTCATTTGAAAAGACCCTGATGCTGGGAAAGATTGAGGGCAGGAGGAGAAGGGGATGACAGAGGATGAGATGGTTGGATAGCATCACCAACTCGATGGACATGAGTTTGAGTGAACTCCAGGAGTTGGTGATGGACAGGGAAGCCTGGTGTGCTGCAGTCCATGGGGTCGCAAAGAGTCAGACACGACTGAGCAACTGAACTGGACTGAATTCTAATTAGGATCAAGATTACACAGAGAATGAATTCTCTCACCCCCAGACCCAGAATTTGCTGCTAACGGTTGTGTATGTGATGAAGCTCATTGGGAGGCCCATGCTAAGGTATTAACCTGTGCTTGGTGGCTCAGGGTGTATGCTGATGGCGTCTTGACTCCTCTGTCTCTGGCGTGGCAGGGCTGCGGTGTGGCGCCAGGCGGGTGGCCGGGCACCCGGAGGCCTTGGTGACTCTCGTATGCGATAATATTCTCTAGCCATAGAGTTCAGCTGTACACGCAGGGTCATTTCTTCCTTTGAAGAACAAAAGTTCATAGCTTACGTGAGCCGCGAGTCATCACACCAAAGTGGCTAGCACGTGCGCCTTCTCTGTTTACAGGAGCTGTGAAACTGACAAGCCTGGCCTGCGGAAACCAGCACATCTGGGCCTGCGACTCCAGGGGCGGTGTTTACTTCCGCGTTGGCACCCAGCCGCTGAACCCCAGTTTGATGCTTCCGGCCTGGATAGCAATTGAGCCGCCTGTCCAGGTGAGCAGAGGTGGCCTGATCCCAGCTCTCCAGTTGGCCAGTCAGGTGCTGAGCTGGGGAGAGGACGCACCTGCCGGCGGGGGCCTCCCAGCAAACAGGGCGGCGGCGCGTATCCGGGCTCCGGGGGCTGTGTGCACGGAGTCTGCACACGCTCATCCCTGGCGTTCCAACTCGGAGTCCGGTATTTGTGGAGTTTAGAGGCTGAACAGGTTCATGATTATCTGAGCCAGGGCTACTTTTTCTTTCTCAAAAATGTTTTGTTTCTTTTTAAAAATGAGCATTATTTTTAAAAAAAGCAAGTAATATCCAAAGGAGAGTAAAAGTCCTGTAAAGATCTTGTGATGAGAGAGCCTATTATTATTTTGTGAATGCCTTTTCTATTTTGTTGAAGAAATTGTTTTCCTTTTTAAAAAATATTTTATTTATTTGCTGCATCAAGTGTTAAGTTGTGCATCACGCGAGATCTCTCTCTGTGGCGCAGACTCTCCAGTTGTCTCGTAAGGTTTCTGTCTGTGGTGCAGACTCTCCAGTTGTCTTGCGAGGTCTCTCTCCGGCACAGACTCTAGTCTCGCGAGGTCTCTCTCTGTGGCGCAGACTCTCTAGTTGTGGTGCACATGCTTAGTTGCTCAGAGGCATGTGGGATCTTAGTTCCCCAACCAGGGATTGAACCCACGTCCCCTGCTTTGCAAGGGGGATTCTTAGCCACTGGACGCCCAGGGAGTCCCCAGAAAATGTTTTTCTTATGCATCCCATCCCATCCCCAAGGCCTGCCGTATTTTAGTTTACCATGTATCCTAAATGTTTTTGTTTGACTGTTCTACCACTCAACTCAAAAGCTGAAGTCTGATTTTCGTACACTCTTTAGTTACCTTAAATAGCTAGTGGCCTGGTGACTATGCTAAGTGTACTTCTATTAAAACTTTTGCGCGGAAGGTTGTGCTTTAATGAGTTATTTACTCCAGTGCTTTCTAGTCCCCATTTGTGACTTTGCTGGGAAAAATAACTGAAGCCTCACGCACAGGGGCGGTGGGAGTGGCTGGCTGAACAGACACGTCAACGGAGGTGAGGAGCCCAGTGCCGGGCGGGTGGCCGTGCTGCTGGCCGTCTGCATTTGGGCACCTTAAACCCCTCGGGATGCGGCAACAGAGGTCAGGGTGCATGGCTGAGGACCGCCTGTCCTGCCCAGGAGGCCTGGGACATGTGCTGGGAGCCTCTGCAGTCAGAGGCCCGTGCCGAGTTCTTTCAGGCCAGTGGCCACGGCCACAGGGAGGCTCCACACGGATCTTCCTCTCACAGGTCATGGCGAGAGTCAGTGGAATCGTGTCTGAGTTCGAAGGTGCCGTGTGCACACCAGCACACCGCGATCCTCTGCGCACACAGCTGGCTGACAGCTGCCCTGTGCAGTCCCCGCAGCACAGGGGAGGGGAGGTGTAGCCGGCCGGCCCTGTGGCGCTCTGCTGATGGGCGGCGAGGGTTTCTCTGCTGTTCTCAAACTCTCCTTAGACTAGCCGGCACCCTCTTGTCTGACTCCTTTGGTAGTCATTGCCACCTCCTAGCAGCTTTATCTTAAAGGGTTATAATTCACTCTTTACGGTATACAACTCACTGCTTTTTAGTATATTTGCAAAGCTCTGCAACCATCCCTGCTCTCCAATCTAGAACTTTCTCACCTGGAAAGAAACCCCTGGTCCACTGGTAACCACTCCCTTTCCTCTCAGAACCCTCACCCCGCAGCCCCGGCAGCCACCTGTCTCCTTTGAGCTTCTATGCACTTGCCTGGTCTGGATTTTCCTGTTTCATGGGATCTTGTAATTGGTGGCGTTTTATCTGCCGTCTTTCCCTTAGTGTCATCTTTTCAGTGTTCATCCGCACTGTAGCACGTGTCAGTGCTTCTTCCCTTTAATGACTGGATAGTATTCCATTCCATTTCATTCCACCAGGGCTTCCTGGTGGCTCAGCTGGTAAAGAAACCGCCTGCAGAGAGGGAGACCTGGGTTCAATCCCTGGGTTGGGAAGATCCCCTGGAGAAGGGAAAGGCTACCCACTCCAGTATTCCGGCCTGGAGAATTCCATGGACTGTAGAGTTCATGTCGGACTCAACTGAGCGACTTTCACTCAGGATTCCATTGTGTGGATTTGCCATGTTTTGTTTACCCATTCATCAGCTGATGGATGTTTGGGTTGTTCCCACTTTCTGGCTGCTATGGATAATGCTCCTGTGAACATTCTTGTACAAAATTATACAGACTTGTGTTTTCAGTTCTGTTGGGTCTATAACTTTACGTGGAATTGTGGGGTCATATGGTAATTGTTTGTTTAACTTTCTCAGGAACTACCAGACTGTTTTCCACACTGGCTGCACCATTTTACATTCTACCAGCAATGTATGAGGGTTCTGATTTCTCTATACCCTTAATGAAAAACTTTTTGGGGGCCCAGTTTAAAAGCCTGTCTTAGTGGGTGTAAAACAATATTTCATGGTGATTTTCTTTAAAAAACAGGGTAAAAAGTTCATTGAAACAGGAAAAGCTAATTTTTATATTATGGGGGTTACTGAATGTTCTGATTTGTATTAGAACAGTCCTGTAAGAGTGAAGAAGTTGGCTTAAAGCTCAACATTCAGAAAATGAAGATCATGCCATCCAGTCCCATCACTTCATGGGAAATAGATGGGGAAACAGTGGAAACAGTGTCAGACTTTATTTTTGAGGGGCTCCAAAATCCCTGCAGATGGTGACTGCAGCCATGAAATTAAAAGATGCTTACTCCTTGGAAGGAAAGTTATGACCAACCTAGATAGTATATTCAAAAGCAGAGACATTACTTTGCCAACTAAGGTCCGTCTAGTCAAGGCTATGGTTTTTCCTGTGGTCATGTATGGATGTGAGAGTTGGACTGTGAAGAAGGCTGAGCGCCGAAGAATTGATGCTTTTGAACTGTGGTGTTGGAGAAGACTCTCGAGAGTCCCTTGGACTGCAAGGAGATCCAACCAGTCCATTCTGAAGGAGATCAGCCCTGGCATTTCTTTGGAAGGAATGATGCTAAAGCTGAAACTCCAGTACTTTGGCCACCTCATGCGAAGAGTTGACTCACTGGAAAAGACTCTGATGCTGGGAAGGATTGGGGGCAGGAGGAAAAGGGGACAACAGAGGATGAGACGGCTGAATGGCATCACTGACTCGATGGACGTGAGTCTGAGTGAACTCCGGGAGTTGGTCATGGACAGGGAGGCCTGGCGTGCTGCGATTCATGGGGTCGCAAAGAGTCGAACGCGACTGAGCGAGTGAACTGATACAGAAAGAAAAGCTGATCTGATTCAAATTGGCAGTTTTTGTTATAATTGAGGTTTTTTAAATTTAGATATAATTGATGTGTAGCATTGTATTAGTTTCACAGGTACGATATGATTTGATATTTATGGATATATTGTAAAGTGACCGCCATGGTAAGTCTAGTATGCACCCGTTGCGATGCACAGTCTTCTCTTGAGATGCGAGCTTCAGGTCTGCCCTCTGGGCGCAGTCCTCTCTTGCACTGCGGGCTTCCGTCCTCTGGGCGCAATCCTCCCCTTGCACTGCGGGCTTCCGCCCTCTGGGCCTCGCGGGCCTGCGGTGCAGTGTTGACTGCGGCCACTGTGCTGTCCATTGCAGCCCCGTGTCCTCGCGGTTTTGATTTGTGTTTCCTGAAGGGCTGTGAGCATCTTGTGAGCTTATTCGTCATTTATGTATCTTATTTGGGGAACTAACATATTCAGGTACTTTGCTCATTTTTAATTGGGTTATTTGTCTTTTTACTACTGAGTTAGTTGTAAGGGTTTTCATATGTTCTGGATGTGTGCGTCTCACGCGTGCATACCCAATCGCTCAGTCGTGTCCCAGACCCTTATGAGAATTATGATTGACACGGGTTTTCTCCCACTCTCTGGGTTGCTGCTTCACTTTCTTTACGGTGTCTTTTAGGCGCACAGAATTTTTTAATTTTGATGAAGTCCATCTCTTATCTCCGTTTTCCTTCAGTTGCTCATACTTTTGGTGTCATCGAGAATGACATGAAACCACAAGCTGCTCTTCTTTCAGCATCTAGATTCTGGCAGAACCTCTAGGGAGCAAAGCTAAAATTGGGGGATGTAAGCTTTACTTGGGTGCTATATTGACTGTGGGCTTCCCTGGTAGCTTAGTGGGTAAAGAATCTGCCTGCAGCGCAGGAGACCCGGTTTGATACCTGGGTCGGGATGATCTGCTGGAGAAAGGATAGGCTACCCACTCCACTATTCTTGGGCTTTCCTTTTGGCTCAGTTGGTAAAGAATCCGCCTGCAACATGGGAGACCTGGGTTCGATCCTGGGTTGGGAAAATCCCCTGGAGAAAGGAAAGGCTACCCACTGCAGTGTTCTGGCCCAGAGAATTCCATGAACTGTGTAGTCCATGGGGTTGCAAAGAGTCAGACACAACTGAGCGACTTTCACTTTAAATAACTATTGACTGTGGGTTGATCAAAGCTTCGCCCAAGAAAATGCCAAAATAGAACAAATTCAAATGGAAAGGCCTCAGAGCTGTGCTCCAAGTAGAGCAGTGACTGCTCAGTGGGCTGTTCAGCACTGGCTGTTTGGGGCACTGCTGTTGAAGGGGCCACACTCTCTCATTCAGCAGCTTCCGTGTGCCACAGAGGTGCACACTGAGCTTGTGGCCACAGAACTGGCTCCTGTGGGGAACAGGCTCTACGCTTGCACAGGCCTTTTGCTGTGCTCTTCCACGCTCTGCTGAGGATCAAGGCCTGGGCCGCCTACTGACTGCAGGAGCCCCAGTGGAGCGCCAAGTCCAGGCAGCATGCCACAGACTCGGCTGGCAGCCCCCAGGCGGGGCTTTAGGACAAAGCCTGCCTTTAAATTGAATTTCAGATTAATCTTCGAGTTGCAGAAGTTCCTGAGAAGACTAGTCCAGTGGCAGGGTGGGGATGGTACGAGGCCTTGTGAAATGGTTTAGAAAGTCAGGATGGTTTGGTTGAATGCAGGTATTAGAATGTGGATAGTGTTTCCGTGTTTTGGTCATAATCGACCTCTTTCTGCTCTGTCTTATTTACTGCTGGGTGTGAGCATCCTGGTCTCCAGGTAGGATGTGTGTGCAGCTAGTCTGCGGAGGGCACAGCAGGCCTCACAGGGCACAGAGTGGTGAGGCCACAGGGGCCTCAGGGACCAGCAGCAGTTTCCCCGTCTCTGCGTCCTGCGGTCTCCTCTGGGAGCACCTCCCTCCTGCAGTAGCTTTGGGGTGAAGTTTTAACCAAGTACTCAAAACAAATGACTCAGTTTGCAGACTTGTTAACATTTGGAAGGATTTGGAAAAAAAAATTTATAGTTGTGTTTAGCATCGTTTCTTTGGAGCTTGCTGCCTTGGTGGGAGCGTTCTCTGTCCGTACTAGCGGTGCCTCTAAGGCAGCACAGCTGATGGCGTGACTTCACAGCACTGTGGCACCGTGAGCCCCCGCCTGCGCTGCCCACCGCTGCCTTCAGAGGGGCTTCCTGCCCTCCTGTGCTCGCCGCCCCACCTCTGGACAGTCCCTGCTCCTCCTCAACGTGCCCGGTGTCCAGGCCTCCCAAGTGGGTGGCTCCAGCCAGTCTCCAGTGTCGTTTACTTGGCGTGGATTACAGCTTTGTCTGGAAAAGAGAGAGACCAGCAAAATCAAGACTCATGTGACTGGCAAATGGTGAAAACTTATTTAAATTCAAGTACTGTAGGTATTTTTAGCTATATGAACAACAATTAAAAAAACAAACATGCAAGCATGGAAACAGGTAATCCCATGAGAATGTCACGCTCACAGGTGGTGCCGGTGGGGATGTAAGTTGATGCTACCTTATACAACCAGCTCTCAGAGAAGTCCCCAGCTCCGGGCAGTAAGGCTTCCTCTGAGAGGGTTAGAGTGAGAGGGGACCCTGCCCGGCTGGGACCCCACAGGGAATGCGGTCCTCACCCTCTCTACTACCAGCCAGGGCGCATGGGCATCCCTGGATGCAGCTCCACCACCACCACCCTGCATGGCTGGCGTAGGTCGTAGGTCACTCAGGCAGGGGCAAGATGGCAGAAGGAGGTGGCACCCACACCCCAAAGCCAGGCTCTGCAGGTCCAACCTGGTGCCTGCTTCCACGAGTCTTGGGGTGTTCTGAAGACTCATGTTCCCTCTTAACATCAAAGTACAAGGCCTTGGGGTAATTAAACCAGATTCTTCTCACTGCATCTGTGGCACCATGGGCTAAATCCCTCCACACAGCCCAGGGAGCGACATCACACAGGAACACCGCACAGTGTCCTGGGATGGGGAGCTGGGAGCTCCACGTGCCAAGCTTGGGACTCAGTCGCATCTGACAGTCCCTGGTTTTTAATAAGAGAAAGAGAAGCTCTTCCCCTGTGGCTCGGTGGTTAAGAATCTGCCTGCCAATGGGGCACAGCCAAAAAAAACCAACTTGTATCAAACAGTAAAAATATTAAAATGAATGCGGAATGGTGCACTGAACTGTGCTGGGGGTCGGCGGGGAGGGGAGGCCGCCTCTGAGAGAGGGAAGTGATAAGAGACCACAGGCAGAGTGGGGATAGGCCAGGGTCCCAGCCAGGAAGGAAACCCAGGTCACTGAGGGTTGCCAGCTGTGGCTTCTGTGGATGAAATCGGCCTTGAATTCGCAGAGCCAGGTTGCATTTCCGGTCAGCAGCAGGAAATTGGTCTGGCCAGTGTTTCTGAGCAGGGAAAGGCGCTGCTCCGTGGCTTGTTGGGTAGGATGGTTTGTTGCTAGACTGTCCGAGCCTGTTGAGACATCAGTTTTTTGTTCTCCTCAGCGCTGAGTCCTGAATCTTGCCCAGCGAGATGCTCTGCAGAGGAGGACGCAGGAGAAACATGGGGTTCCCGAGGAGCCTGGCAAGGGCCTAGGTTCCAGGGAACTTGACTGTTGGCCTGGAGAGTCCTCGGCGGACTCCAGGGGCAGCCGGTGTCCTGGGTGGCCGGTACGATGGCTCTGGGTGAAGACATCCTGCGGAGCCGCCAGACTCTCCCGGCCCGGTCCCCTGGATCCGGAGCACACATCTGTGAGATCACTGCACTGGGGGAGGAGGGTGGCGGCCCGGAACCCGAATGCCGGGCACAGAAGCCCGCCTGTGCTGGGGCCGAGGCTTCTCCCGGTGATGAGGCCGGCCGCCCTCCTGTGCCCCTGCCAGCTCTGTGGCTAACCCGCCAGGGCTCGCCCAGGCGGCATGGTGTGTGTGTGCAGACTGCGGGACGCCACCCCAGCTGTCTTTACACAGGTGCCTGGGACAGGCGTGCAGGAGGGTGTGGCGGGCGGCCTTCCTCCTCAGCCGCAGGGGCCAGTGCTGGGGCCGCACCGGCAAGGTCAGCTCACCAGTCGGCTGGGTCTGCCCAGTGGGCCACAGGCACCTCATGTCCCCTCCATGGTCCCCACTCAAGAGAACAACTGCCCCTTAGCTTCGTCTCCTCTGTGTCTCCATCCTTCTAGCTCTGGGGGTCTCCATTTGACTCCTGTTGGAAGCAGGAGCTGCCCCTCCCCCTAGCTACCCACCCTGCCTCCCCACCTACCTCCTCCCAGCACTGTGGTGCTGCGCTGGGGCACACACCCTTCAGAGCTGAGCTGGCAGCGAGCTGCACCCCACTTTCTTACCTGCATGACTCTCTTTTTCTTGGGCTTGAGCATCGTCTTGTTTCTCCATCTGGTTTTCTGTATGGTTCACGTGTTCAGCCTCAACGTCTCCCCCGCCAGCTGAGTCCATCCCCATCCATACGCCCAGACACATTGGTTCCATCCCCTTCTTGGAGTTGTCCCCCTGGACACCCTGGCCAGCTGCAGTCTGGCTTGCTGCTCTGTCCTCCTGGGGTCACCCTTTGTCTTGCTGGTGTGTGGGATCTCTTCTCTCCTGGATCCTGTGTCTTCGTCTGCCTGTCGCTGCTGTGGTGGAGTTTCTTCTCCAGTCAGTTCCTGAGAAGGGTTTGTGGAGGTAACTTTTGGAGACATTGAGGTGAAGTCGCTTGGTTGTGTCCGACTCTTTGTGACCCCGTGGACTGTAACCTACTAGGCTTCTCCGTCCATGGGATTCTCCAGGCAAGAATACTGGAGTGGGTTGCCATTTCCTTCTCCAGGGGATCTTCCCGACCCAGCGATCGAACCCGGGTCTCCCGCATTGGAGGCAGACGCTTTAACATCTGAGCCACCAGGAGACATTGCATGTCTGAAAGTCTTTGCTCACGTTTGTCCTTGACCTTGTCTTGAGTTGAGCAGTCTAGGTTGGAAACCATTTTCCTTTAGCGTCTGTAGGTTTTCTTCCATCGTCTCCCGGCGTCCAGTATTCCTGTCAGATGTCTGAAGCCATTCTGATACTTGACCCTTGCGATCTGACCTGCGTTTCCTCCCTGAAGTTGGTAAGATCTCTTGTCCCCAGTGCCCTGGGAGCCGAGAGTAGCATGTGCTCTCGGGGGAGTCCGTTCAGTCTTTGTGCCGGGAGGCCTTCCAGCCTGGGCTCGCGACCTTTGCTCTGCGGCATGCCCTGTGCTAGTGCTGGCGTCTCCGCCGGGCCTCTGCCCGAACCCCCAAGCCCACTCCCCCGCTGCAGGTGCTCTTCCTGGGCCTCTTGCCTTTGTGCCAGGGCGCTGCTTTTCTTACCCTTTCTCTCCTATTTTCTTTCTCTTATACTTTTATCCCATTTTCTTCTTCATCCTGCAGTCCCTGTACGGGGCAGTCTGAGCCTGTTGAGACATCATTCTCTTGTTCTTCTCAGCGCTGAGTCCGAAGCCTTGCCAATGAGCCCCCTCCACAGGGGAGGACACAGGAGGAACATCAGCTGCCCGAGGGCCTGGCGGAGGGCCTCTGGCTCAGGCTCCGGGCAACTCGCCTGTCGGCCTGGGGAGTCTGTGGCAGACTCTAGGCGTTATTTCTGTTGAAATATGTATGTGTGTAATATGCATATGTAAATGTTAAAATATGCATCTACGTTTTTTTCCTCCATACTCTGTGTGACTTGTGGGATCTTAGTTCCCCAACCAGGGCTAAACCAGGCCCTTGGCAGTGGGAGCCCTGGCTCCGGGCCGCTGGGCCACCGGGGGCCCCTCTGCGGTGTGTTTTAGGCTCTGGGCGCTCCTGCTGCTGCTTCACAGCTGTTGAGTCTTCTCTCGCCCTCAAGGATGTTTTTCCCTTTCTCTGATTTTCTGATTCTGCTGGGTCTCTGCTGCGGAGAAGGCAGTGGGCCCACTCCAGCACTCTCTCCTGGAGAGTCCCGGGGACGGAGGAGCCTGGCGGGCTGCAGCCCGTGGGGTCACTAGGAGTCAGGCACGACTGAGCGACTTCACTTCCGCTTTTCACTTTCATGCGTTGGAGAAGGAAATGGCAACCACTCCAGTGTTGTTGCCTGGAGACTCCCAGAGACAGAGGAGCCTAGTGGGCTGCCGTCCGTGGGGTCGCACTGAGTCGGACACGGCTGAAGCAACTCCCGCAGCAGCAGCAGCTCTTTGTTGGGCTTTCCAGGTGGCGCCACTGGTAAAGAGCCTGCCTGCCAGTGCAGGAGACAGAAGAGATGAGACGGGCCCCTGGAGGGAGGACGCGGCAGCCCACTCCCGCACTGTTGCCTGGAGAGCCCCCTGGACAGAGGAGCCTGGCGGGCTACAGTCCGTGGGGGCTCACGGTCAGACAGGACTGAAGTGACTGAGCACGGCACAGACCGTTATTGCTGTCCTAGGACTTTCTCTAGTGCGGAGCCCTCGAGTGTGGGCTCTGGAACGTGGGCTCCGTACTCGCGGCTCCTGGGCTTAGTGGTTCTGCAGCACATGGGATCTTCCAAGACTAGGAATTGAACCCGTGTCCCCTGCATTGACAGGTGGACTCTGACCCACTGCGCCACCAGGGAGGCCCTCCAAGGGTATTTTGAAGTTTCCTCCCAGGCTGAGACCCCATGTCCCCGAGCTGCTGCTTCCTGTCTCTCCTGTGGCCTCTCCACACAGAGCTTTCCTTAGACGATGGTGGTCTTGTGTACTGGGTGGGTGGGGGGTGAGCGTGCGTGGGGCTTGCTGATGGTGGGGAGCGTGGGGCTCTCTCCGTGGTGGTCAGGCCGTGTGGTTTGCTGAGGGAGGGGGGCTTCGCGCGGCTCCTGAGCCCCTTCCTGCTCATCCACTGCCTCCCAGCCCCGCGCGTTGTGTGGCCGAGCTCTGCTCGCGTCATCACCCCTGGGCTCCCCACACTCCTGTGAAAGGGGAGGACAGGGCCGTCACAGCTCTTCGGTGGCTGGCACCCCCGCCCCGCGCTGAGCACCAGGGCATCGCGTGCCCCTTCCCCCCACTGGCAGGGTCGGGGCCCCTCCGAGGACGCGCCCCTCCTGCACCCCTTCCTTGGCTCTTCTGAGCACCCCTGGGTGGGGTCGAGGTGTCAGGGGCTCCTGTCACACACGCAGTCGTCTGATGCCCTCGGTGGTGCTGCCTGCGAGGGCGGGGATAAGACCTCCACAAATGGAGGCTCACGCTGTTGGCCAGCACAGCTCCATTCTGAGAAAAACACTGTTCGACAACTGCCTTTATATCCCACCCCACCCTGCTGTGGCTCCACTTGAACACCTGCTGCTTTGAGCTTCCATCTCCTCAGGCCCCGTCCTCCCTGGGGCAGGTGGGGCTTGGCCCTGCCCTCTCTCCTCTCACTGGGGGGCTGTTACTCCCGGCCAGACCCCCGGCCTTCCAGCCGTCCCCTCACCACCTCTCAATTCGTCGACCCAGAGGCCGAAACAAACGCCCAGGGGCCCTGTCACAGCCAACAGGTGTGTACAAGTGCCCCCAGGGCCCCTCCCGGCCTTCTCCCAGCGAGCAGGCCCCCAGCACCGGGCGCACAGCTCCGCCGCCCCTCGGAGCACCTGGGCCAGCGCCCGGGGTCAAGTCTCCACGGACTCAGAGCACAGCAGCACCAGTGCCCTCCCTGACCCAGCACGCGGCCTGCAGTCCGCTTCCAAGCACGGCTGCCCCCGCCAGCCTGGCTCAAGAGGCACAGAAAGTGACCTCTGCCCAGGAAACCTGTTTCTGAGTGTTTTCCTTGGCGCATCCCCCAGCAGCTGGCAGCTACTGTGTCTTACTGGATTCCGAGGTCGTGCTGGGGCAGGAGTCACCCCGTCACCCTCTGGCTTTGCCGTCAGCAGCGAGAGGAAGAAAGAAGCAGGAAACTTTGCTCCAGTCCATAGCCCGCATCTGGTGGCCTCGCCCAACTGGGTCAGCAGTTCCAGCAGCACAGCTCACTCTCTAGAGAAAATCCTGGACTTCAGCCAGACGCTTTTAACACTGACAGCAGAGTGGCTCCCACACAACTGCCCTGGGGGCCAAGGCAGTGTGCAGAGTGGGGTCTGCAGGCCTTGGGTGGAAGACACCCCCAGGCTGCCCCGCGGCCCCAGGGCAGCCGGAACCACCATGCCCCAGCCCTGGAGCACGCGCACCTAACAGGGGAGCCCCGCGGGCTGTCTGCCCTCTGCCAACTGAGGACTCAGAGCCCAGGAGGGGAGGGCGGGTCTGCCCAGGCAGCACGCTGAGAGCCCACTGGCCCTGTATGTAGATGCGGGCTGGTCTCCCCAGTGTCCACTGTTTGGGCTCTTGTGAAATGAGGAGTAGGCGAGAGGCGGCACGGGATCCACTCCAGGAAGCGACGGAAGAGCTGGAACTCAGGAAGCGTGGCGGCCCAGGGCCGCGCGCCCAGGGGCGGAATGTGCCCGAGGCTTGGCAGCCTGGGGCTTCCCGCCGCTGGCTTGGGGTGCTCAGTCCAGACCCCGCATCCTCTAGGAAAAGCAGAGTTCACCACATCTCCCAGATGTTAGGTGGGCTCGAGGTTCATTTGGACTGACGTTGGAGGAGCGTGCAGGGGAAGGAAAGCATGACTGGCCGCCGTGCCGGGTCAGGGTTTCTCTTCAGAAGCGTCTTTCCCAGTGGGGTGTGTGCCCAGCAGGCTCCCCGGTTCCCTTCAGTGTCCCGAAATGCTCCTTCATGTGAACTTTATCCAGGGTCACATGAAGTCCCTACTAGAGTGATTTGTCTAGAAAAACATTTACTCTGCTGGATTTTTACTTTTTCTTTACTCCTGGATTTATTCACATTCCTGGGCTTCCCAGGTGGCGCTAGTGGTAAAGAGCCCACCTGCCAGTGCAGGAGACGCGAGAGACGCAGGGTCCATCCCTGGGTCGGGAAGGTGCCCTGACGGCGGGCATGGCCACCCACTCCAGTATTCCTGCCTGGAGAACCCCATGGACGGAGGAGCTGGTGCTGTAGTCCATGGGCTGGTGAAGAGTCGGATACGGCTGAAGTGGCGAAGCACGTGTGCTCACTCACGTTCTGGCTGAGGGAAGCAGGTGTATGCACACGTGTGTATTCATTTCTTGGGATAAGGCCCAGTCTTCCAGAAGTTTGGAGCCCTCTGGTCTGAGCCCTGGACACCTCATTTCTAGCCTCAGCTCTGGCCATGGGCAGGACCCTCACTTCTCAGCCTGAGTTTTTATCCATTTTCTCACCCAGAACGTGAGTGAGTTGGGCTTAACCGGTCTCCTAGGGCCCTTCCAGCCCCAAGGTGGTTTTGGCGAGCCCTTGGCTCAGACCAGCCAGAGTGTTCTAGAGAGGCGGTGCTGACTCCCCCTCCTCCCGGGGGTTCTGAGCCTTGCTGTCCCCCAGACGCCAGTTACGTGGGGGATTCTTGATTAGAGGCTCTGTGCCACCAGCCGTGTGTGGAGCTCTGAGGGCTGTGAAGATGAAAAAGCATGGTGGGCTCTGAGTCCACCCAGCCTTGAGGGGAGTGAGCATGGCGTGGGCCTGGTCGGGTCCCCTTGGGCTGGTGGATGGGGCAGCGGCTCCTTCAGGAGGCCTGTTTGCTGGGCGCCAGAGCCACAGGGCCCGGCCAGCCATGGGGCCAGAAGGCGCTGCTGCTTAGGGAGGGCACAGGAGCAGGGGTGACCTGCAGACGGCAGGGGCCGCAGCCTGTGGTGCCAGCCGGGCGCACAGCCGCGTGGGCTGGAGGCCGGCTCGAAGGCCCCCAAGGCCGTCAGGCAGCACCGCCAGGCCCTGAGCTGGCAGTCTCACAAAACAGAGTAGAAAGCCAGTGCTGATGAAGATGGCAGAGCGAAGGGTGGGGGACCTGTGGGTGGGCCCTCTCTCTGCCTCCGGTGCCACCAGAATCATTTCTCCTGTGAGGGCGTGGTCTGTTTTTGTTTTTAAACTCTCACAGCATTGTGTTTCAGGTGTGCAGCACTGTGAATCAGGTGCACATATATGCGCTCTCCTTGTTTAGATTCTTTTCCCATATAGGCCATTACAGAGTATCAAGCAGAGTTCTTGTGTGCAACAGCAGGAAATCCTTACTATTACCTGTTTCATATATAGTAGTGTATATGGGCCAATCCCAATTTCCCATATATCCCTCCCTCCCTATGCCCTTGGCAACTGTGAATTTGTTTCCTACATCTGTGGCTGTACTTCTGTTTTGTAACTAAGGTCATCTGTACCCTTTTGTTAGACCCCAGGCATCAGCAGTACCACAGGAAATTTGTCTTTCTCTGACTGCCTTCACTCACTCTAGGTCCGTTGACGTTGCTGCAGAAGGCATCATCTGGTTCTTTTTATGGCTGAGTAATATCCCATGTGTGCATGTAGCGCATTTTCTTGACCCGTTCCTTCGTCGGTGGACACCTGGGTTGCATCCGTGTCCTGGCTGTTGGAAACAGCGTCGCAGTGAACTTCCGCGTGCACGCATCCTTTTGAAACATGGTTTTCTCCAGGTATATTCCCAGGAGTGGGATTTCTGGGTCATATTGTAGCTCCAATTTTAGTTTTTTTTTTAAGGAACCGCCACACTGTCATCCACAGCGCCTACACCAGTCTACATTTCCACTAACTCTGGGAGGGTTCCTTTCTCTCCACACTCCCTTCCAGTATTTATTGTTCGTAGGTTTTTTGACGATGGCCATTCTGACAGGTATGACATGGTACCTCACTGTAGTTTTGATTTGCATTTCTCTCATAGTTAGTGGTGTTGGGTATCTTCACTTGCTTTTTGGCTGTCTGTATATCTTCAGAATATGTGGTCTTACAACTAACTTAGCAGCTGTCATCCAAATTCTTGGGACATCTACTAGATGAGAAGCTCGGAGTCAGGTTGACAAGCACTGTATGTGACTGGAAGCCAGGGAACACAGAACCCGTCACACTTCTAGTACATGTTATGGAGGCTCAGAAGTATTTTCTCTGCACTTGGGAATTACTGTGAATCCCCTCACCTGAGAGCAGCCACACTGGGGCCCCATGTAGGGGCCCACAGCGGCAGGACCTTTGGAGTCCTGGTTTGGGAAGTCTGTCACTGAGAACTTCACCCCTTAACCTCAGACACCCCTTAACATTGTGTCTAGTCAGGATCTCAATATATAAAATAAATTCTAGGAAAGAGTAATGGCTTGTCCTGTAACACTGATGACTTGGAGTAAATAAAATGTGTTACTTGTTGGTAATGATTAGTGATGAGTTTATCTTTTGAGAACATGGGACAGCAGCTTGAGGTGTTGATGGGCCTGAGCAGCCCCTCTGATTTGTAAACATCAGAGCATGTTGGTGGCTGTAATCTGGGTGCTTCCAGAAAGCGGGTGTGGCCCCTCCCATCACCCGCCCTGCAGCTGCTCTTTAAAGGGGACTTAAAACTAAGGAGCAGGCGCACACCCACACATACTCACACATGCACAAACACACACACACATTCTGTCTCAGTCTTTGGAAGCACACCAAGATTATACATGGGTTTTTTTGTTTTGGGGTTTTTTTTAGCATTTCCAAATGATTTTTAAATCTTAAATTCCTTATTTACCCCATTTTATAAAACAGCATCCTTCTTTTCTCTTTTTTCATTTTTGTGGTTTTGAATATGAATAAACCAAAATTCAAGGCTGCCTGTTGCTTTTCCTCATTGAAATGCTTATTGCAGTGACTGCGGGACTCACAGGCTCTGTAAGAAACCAGAGACCCTGCACACCTGTACCCAGACTCCCCCAGCGGGTGACTTTCTGCATGATGCCAGCACATGGTTGCAACCGAGGCCTGTCTGCTTTTACTTTTTAAAAATTGTGGTAAAATACACGTATGTAAGACTTAGCATCTGTGACATTTGGCACGTTCACAACATTGTGTAATCTCTGCACAATGTTACCGGAACAGCTTCGTCGTCCCAGAAGGATGCCCTGTGCCCGGTGAAGTCCTCCTGCCCCACAGCCCCTGACAAGCACGCATGTGCCTCTCTCCGTGTGGATTTCCCTCTTCTGGATGTTTCTGTAAAAGGAGTCACGCAACACGTGGCCCTCGCGACCGGCCTCTTGCCCCGAGCGCCCTGCTCTCTCGGCTCATCCGTGCCTATCGGCGTCAGTACCTCCTTCGTCTGTTGCTGAAGGCCCTCCATCCTGGGGCTGAGGCCAGACTCTGCCCCTGCTCATCAGTGGGCGGACGTTCGGGTTGTCTCCACTTCGGGGCTATTGTGAAGAACGTTGCCATGAACGCTGGTGTAGCTCTGTTTGAACATCTGCTCCAGTTCTCCGAGATGTGTGTCTAGGAGTGGGATTTCTGGGTCCCATGGGAATTCTATGTTTAACCTTTGGAGGAACTGCCAAAGTGTCTTCCATAGCAGCTGCACCAGTTTTTACGTCCCCAGCAACATATGTGAGAGTTTGTGTTTCTCCGTATCCTTACTAATGCTTTTTAGCCATCCTGCTGAATGTGAAGTGAAACCTCATTGGGGTTTCACTTACATGTCCCTCGTGACTGATGGCATTCAGCCCCTTGTCATGTCTTTGTTGGCCATCTGTACATTTTTTGAAGAAAAGTCCACTCACGTCCTTTGCCCTTTTAAAAATTCAGCTATTTGCCTTTTTGTTGTTGGGTTTTATTTTTCTTGTTGAATTTTAAGAGTTCTTTATTCTGGATACTAGATCCTTAAAAGGAGAAGTTTCTCCTGTTGGTTTTTTTACTTTATAGTGTTCTTTGATATTCAAAATTTCTAATTTTGATAAAGTTGTTTATCTTTTTCGTTATTGGTGCCTGTCTAAGAAACCATTATGAGATTTAGCCCTTACAATTATTTCTGATCCATTCCAGGCTATTTTTGTATACGGTATAAAGTAAGGATCCAACCTAATTCTTTGATGTGTTTGCTATCCAGTTGTCCCAGCACCATTTGTTGAAGACTCCTCTTTAGACAACCTTGTCCAAAATAACTTTACTATATGAATTTATTTCTGAATTCTCAATACCGTTCCATTGATTTACATGTCTTTTCTTATGTCAGTATCACAGTTTAATCACCGTGGTTTTATAATAGTTTTGAAATTCTAATATTTAATTTTGTTTTTCTGCATCGAGTCTTCGTTGCATCACACAGGATCTTGCATTGAGGCACACAGACTCTAGGTGCTGCCTGCGGGCTCAGGAGCTCTGGCACAGAGGCTTAGTTGCTCCACATCTCATGGGATCCTAGTTCCCCAACCAGGATCAAATCTCCGTCCCCTGCAGTGCTGGGCAGATTCTTGCCGGGACTACCAGGGAAATCCCCAACTGTGTTCTCCGAGATTGTTTTGGCTGTTCAGGGTCCCTTGCAATTGCATGTGAATTGTAGGATCAGCTCCTCCCTCCTCTGAGAACCCTAGTTGGGGTTTTGATAGGGATAGTGTTGAGACGTGTAGACGGCTGAGTAGTGTTGCCTTGCCGCTTCTGCACCATAGAGCAGAGCGGTATTTTACAAAAGGCTGCAGCCCACATCACCTGGAGAGCTGGTGTGAAAGGCCCCTTTTGGGCTCCAGCCCCAAAGTCTGATGTGGAATGTCTGACCCCGGGGCCCAGAAGGGTGCCGGTTTCACAGGGTCTGCACACGAGTCCCGGGGACTCCCAAGCTTTGAGAACCACTGTGGTCTTACTCATCTTCCTGGGGAGGGTCTGGGATTCAGCAGGAGTGAGCCTCCCAGTTTGAGATGGCCAGCTCTTGCAAGAACAGTCCTCCCAGCCATCTCCTGTTCAGCCCCTCTTGGCATTCTGGCCCTGTTTGACCATGGGAGTCAGGTCACTGGAACTTGTTGCAGTGACTTTTGTGAAGCAGCCTCTGCTGGGCCCTGTTCAGGAGCTTTCAGGGCAGGTGGCAGAGGTGGGTGCACTTCATGGGCTCTGCCTGGGCCGGTGTCTGTCTCCCCGCTGCTGCCTCCAGCTTAACCCCCTCTTCTGGAGGCCTGGGCGGTGTGCCCGTCGGACCTGTGCTGAGTCCTCGATTCAGCTGGGAGGCCCTCTTGTTTCTCGCCATCTGCCCTCGGATATGTTTCCAAACCTGTCTGTCTGAACACCTCCAATCTCAGAGCCCTGGAGAGGCTGTCCACGTTCTGGTTCTCAACAGGCCGCTCACACCAGCCACCCAGAGAGCCGGCCTTTGAGATGCCTCACTGGGCATTCTGGCTGTGGTGTGCAGGCAGGGTGGGGGTGTTCATTGAAGACACTTTTGTTGTTCAGTTGTTAAGCCATGTCCAACTCTTGGCAACCCCAGCACACCAGGCTTCCCTGTCCATCACCATCTCCTGGAGCTTGCTCAAACCCATGTCCATCAAGCTGGTGATGCCATCCAGCCATCTCATCCTCTGTCATCCCCTTCTCCTGCCTTCAGTCTTTCCCAGCATCAGGGTCTTCAAATGAGTCAGCTCTTCACATCTTTTCAAATGAGTCAACCAAAATATTGGAGCTTCCAATGAATATTCAGGGTTGATTTCCTTTAGGATTGACTGGTTTGACCTCCTTGCTGTCCAGGGGACGCTCAAGAGTTTTCTCCAGCCCTGCCCTGGCCAGTTTGCAGATGGTGGCACGCAGGGTGATGCAGGTGCTGCCTGCCTGCCTGGCAGGGGCGCCTGGGATGGCCAAGCCACCGCCCATGCAGTGGGAGCCCTGCCAGGAGCACGCGTTCTCCGAGCACAGGGAGCTGCAGAGAGGCCCCTCTGCCTCCAGGATGTGTTCACACGGGCGGCTGGGGAGCCCGAGAGGCCCCTCGTGCTGAGTTCACCTGATGGGCGGCCGGCTGCTGCCAGGCACTTGGCGCCCTGGAAGACTGTGAGCACCACCACCACACTCTGCACAGACACGTCTGCTCCTTCTGCAGGCGGGCCTTCCCCTCCGGTCACCTGCTGGACCCCCAGGTCCTGGAGTGGCACGACCCACCGTTCCAGATCCTGGCTGAGCACAGGACATGTCCCAGTGCTGGGTGGAGGGCTGCACGGAGGCGCTCAGGACAGCAGGCACCGGGAGGAGCACCTGGTGGCACGTCCCTCACCCTGCAGAGCCCCGCTCTGATAAGGAAAGCAGAGTCCCAGCCTGCGGGTGTCCACAGAAGCCATGGGGATGGACCGGGCGCCTCGGAAGGAGACGCACGGGAGTCTGCTCTGAGCACGCAAGAGGCCCAGCCAGAACCTCCGAGAGAGAGGCAGGCCTACGGCCGCAGGATGCCGTCACCATCTGTCCCGGTCACGGTGCCGCAGGAGTAGCTAAAGCGCTGGGAAGAGAGACAGGCAGCAGTGATGGCGGGGGGTGCTGCCGGGCTCCTCTCGGGCCGCGGGCACCCGGGACCCGGCCCGCCGCCCTCCGTGTGCTGGGGGAAGCCCTGGGGGACCCGCCTATTCTGGGATGGGAGCCCCTGTGTGCAGGGAGCACCCGCCACCCCCCACTGCGTCCTTAGACACATGGAGTAAATGGTTTTCCCCAAGTGTTGTAAATAGCTTGCAACACCTGGAGTAATGGTTTTCATTTAAGGAGGAAAAAAGTCTTCTCCAGCACCACAGTTTGAAAGCATCAGTTCTCCAGTGCTCAGCCTTCTTTATGGTCCAACTCTCACATCCATACGTGACTACTGGGAAAACCATAGCTTTGACTAGACAGATGTTCATCGGCAAAGTGATATCTCTGCTTTTTAACACGCTGTCTGGGTTGGTCACTTTAATAGGAGAATGAAGAGGCAGGAAGGGAGCTTGGTGGGGAGGCACTTGAACAGGGTGGGCTCCAGCTGACCCCGTGGGCGAGGGGCAGGCTGGAAAGGAGACAGGGGCATGCTGCTGAGGACTGTCTGCCTGGCTCTCTAGGTGGCGGGGGCCTGGTCCCACACCTGTGCTGTGGGCCCACAGTGCCCTGGGAAGGCTGCTGACGGGCAGCGGGGCAGGGGCCAATGGGTTCTGAGTTAGCTCAGAGCAGTCCAGGGGTTGGGGAGCCCGAGGGTGGAGAGCAGAGGGCTGGGGGGTGGGGGTGTTCCCCCTCCTCCCCCCCTCCTCCTGCGTCTGCACCAGCCCTTGCCCCATCCCTTGCCCGGACCCCTCACCCCAGCACAGCCTTCCCGTCTGTCTCTCCATGTTTCGCTCATCCACAACACATGGCCCTGAAGGTCCGTGGCTTCCACCGCGTTGACAGCTGTTACCTCTCGGGAATCTGGGTCTGGGGTGTGGGCAGAGTCCAGCGTGGACGTCTCCTCCCTGCCTCACCGCAGTGGGGCCTCGGGGGCATGTGTTCTTTCCCT
Source organism: Nanger dama (assembly GCA_917880005.1). Lineage (NCBI taxonomy): Eukaryota > Metazoa > Chordata > Mammalia > Artiodactyla > Bovidae > Nanger > Nanger dama. Next base: position 2,894,459 of record CAKJTW010000063.1, on the reverse strand, counting down.
CTTCTGGACGTCCACACCACAGACTTCACGCCCCTCCAGACCAGGCTCAACCCTGCCTCCTTGACGCTGACGTCGCGTTCTTCCTTTGGTCCAAGAAGTGACAGATGGGGTTCCAGGGCTAGGCACAGACCCTGTCTCAGTGGGGCCGAGGAACTCACGGCCCCACCTGACACGGGAAAGCAGAGGCCCTTTACTGTTGACATTCTCAACTGAGCTGGTTTAGGGTGCACCTCAGCTCCCAGCCCCGGAGCTCTGATCGCACCTTATGGACAGAGTGCTGCGGGCTGTGGTCGGCTCGTGCCCACACCGGCCAGCTCGGGGTCCCAGGGGTGTCACCGGGCCTGGTACTCAGAGCGCTGTGAGGATGCAGCCCCGCCGTCTCTGCTCAGGCCTCTACAGCGTGAGTGTCCCTGCCCCGAGCCCTCTGTGGGACGGGGTGTAGCGGGAGGGTCTCTGCCCACCACGCCTGCCAGCTCGTGTCCTGCGATGCTCTCGGCAGCTCCGCACAGCCAGCCCGGCCCCACTAGCATGACAAGCGGCAGAAGAGAGCCTTGGGATGTGAATCCCGGCCCACCTCCCAGACCCCGCCTCAGCCTCCTCCCCAGACCACCGCCCCCTTAGATCGAGCTCCCGGACGGGGTCACATGCCTCCTGCCCAGGGGCCCTCTGTCCCAACACACTCGACAGCAAGTGCATTTTCCGGTGACTTTTATCTAAGATTAAGCTTTCGTTTTGAAGTCTTTAAACAACAGAAAACGTAGAGGCAGCAGACCTCCCTGCTGGCCCCGTGGTCAAGACTCCGCTTCCACTGCAGGGGCTGCAGTTTGCTCCCTGCTCAGGGAAGTTCCACGTGCAGCACAGGGCAGCCAGAAAGATAAAGCAAGCGCAGGGGCAGGCACTGGCGCACCCCGAGACCCACCAGCCATGCCCACACGGGGCCACGTGGGTGCTCTCCAGGCGTGACGCTGTGAGCGCCCTCAGAGGCCAGCCCCCACCACCTCCCTCCCTGGTGGCCCCACCGTCTGTCCCCGCCTGCACGCAGCACACTCCCCTCCCCAGCCCTGGGCCCTCCCTTCTCATCACCCAGCCCGCCACTGGGCCCGGGACAGGCGGCCACTGGAGAGCCGGGCTATGTGTTTGGGAGGACGTCCCTTGGTCTGGATCTGACGGGTGCCTCTGTCCCCGCAGAGCTGCCCCTGTGCCTGCTGCTCGCGCTGCGGCAGGCTGCCGTGGGCTGGGGGGACTGCCCCCTGCAGTCACACGCCTCTGTCTCCTCCCCTGCTTCCAGCCTGCCGGAGTCGCCTTAGTCAGCGTCCACTGCAGCCCCGATGACCAGATGCTGTGGGCCCTAGACAGCAGGTGGAACGTGCACGTACGAGCTGGGATCACCGAGGAGATGCCGGTGGGGACCGACTGGGAGCACGTGCCAGGTAGAGGCGGCGGCCACACGAGGCTTGTCAGACCACCCACAGCAGGCGTCTGCCTTGTCGCCCCAGGATGGGGACCCCCACCAGCAGAGCGCCGGCTCCTGGTCCCTGGGGTTCTTCATGAGACAGTCATTTCTGGACCCCTGGGGCCTCTGGTCTGAGGCTCGCAGCCATTCCTGCCCAGCCGACAGGGCGTCCTTTCCCAGGTCTCCTGCCCTGTGGGCCGGGGTAGGGGGGAGATTGGGGAGGGTCGGCCCATCCCTTCTGCAGCCGGTGTCGGAGGACAGACACGCCCCATTTGCCTGCAGGGCTGCAGGCCTGCCAGCTGGCCCTGAGCACCAGGACCGTGTGGGCCCGGTGCCCCAACGGGGACCTTGCCCGCCGGTATGGCGTCACCGACAAGAACCCTGCCGGGGACTACTGGAAGAAGATCCCTGGGAACGTGACGTGCGTCACAGGCAGGTGCTGGGTGCCGGGGGTGGGCAGGGGGGCTGCTCCCACAAGGCTGGTTCTCCCAAATGAGACCCATCCCAGCGTCACGCCTGACGGACGCCCAGCACCTGGGCTCTGCCAAGGTTGTCTCCCAGGAGGAGGACGGGCGCCCGTTGAGGGCTGCCCGGGGCCACCCTCGGCAGTGCCTGCAGTCGTGGAGCCCTGGCTGGGGCGTAACAGTGTGTGGCCGGCTCTTGCCCCGCAGTGACCTCGTCAGACGAGCTGTGGGCAGTGGGCCCGCCCGGCCACCTCCTCCAGCGGCTGACGAGGACGTTCAGCCACTCGCACGGGGCCCAGGGCAGCCACGCCGCCACCCCCACCCCGAGGACCTGGAGGACGAGTGGGAGGTCATCTGAAGGGGCTCCCGGGAGGGCAGACGCCGGGCCCCGAGCGGGGACACAGTCGGCTTCGGAGTCACTCGCCCCGGACACGCCTCGCCAGCCCCCGTCAGACACGTCTAGCCAGGTCGGACGGCCCACTCTTGCTTTCACCCGTGTTCGTCTGCGTCTCGTCCCGGAACCCACCGCCTCTGCCGCCGGGCCCCCGCCTCCATCACGGGCCTCCCCTCCTCTGAGACGCGGGTCCCGGCATGCGGTCCCTGCGGACCCGCTGGATGGGAACCCAGCTGTGCCAGGATGGGGGCACATGCACGCACACGCACGCACACACAACACCCGCCGCCTTGGGGCCTAGCCCATCCCAGCACACAGCTCAGCCGGAGCAATAAAAGCCGGTGGGCGAACAGAACTGACGTGTGCGCGTGAATCCCAGCGGCGGGCCCGGCCGTGCGGCCTGAGCCCCGCTGTGACGCAGGACCGTCTCAGTGACACTCAGCCCGCGCTGCTGGGGCATCGCAGAACCCGGGCACCCTCCGAGGTGAACCCCCTAGTGATTGCCTTCTGTTTGTTGTATTACAAACCTACATGAGATACCTCATCTGAAGTGTGATCTTACACGTACGTTTGAAATGTGTTTTCTGGACCCAGTGGAAGGCCTCGCCTCTTCACGTGGTGTCCCGAGCGCGCGCTGTCCGCTGCGTGTCCTCCCGGGCAGGGCAGCCTCCGCCAGCGGGCACCCACCTCGGGAGGGCAGATGCCCTCGCCGCAGCTGCTGCCTGTGAGGTCCGTTGCTGCGTGTGGCCGTCAGACTTCAGTCCGGGGCCTCGGCCCGCGGGGCCCCTCGCGGGGCCCGGCTCTGAGCGGCAGCCCGCGCCGCCCGGCAGGACTCCGGCCGAGCTGCTTTTTCAGCCGGCCCTTGGCGCGGGGCCCTGTTACTCGATGCCTGTTTCCTGCTAGGCAAGTGTGTCCGAGCGCCCCTGGGCCACAGGTGAAAAGCGGGAAGAAGCGCGGTGTGACAGGACCCAGCCGGGAGGACGAGACGCCGCAGAGCCCGCCTGCACCTGACCCCGCGGGCCGACGGCGGGGGGCCCTGCCCCGCCCGGCCCCTCTCCCGCTCGCCCGGCTGAACCCGCGGGACTCCAGGGCAGCGAGCCCCGTCTGGTTTGGTACTTCCGCTTCAGTGCTTTGTACGAATTTCCTTTCTGGTTTCCAGTTGTGCTTTGAGACAGTGCAATAAACCCGAGCAGTCCAGCCTGGCGTCCGAAGGGGAGAGGCTGCCCCGGGTGGCGCTCGTGCAGGCTGTCCCCGCGCTGCCACCGGACTCGGCTGCAGGTGTTCCCGGCCCAGCTCCCCGCCAGGAGGGTGTGCCCGGGGGCGGGCCTGGGGGAATGCCACTCCAGAGGTGCCCCCGGGGGCGAGACCACGGGCCTGAATCTCCCCACGACCCAAAACCAGATGCCGGAAGTGCCCTGGTGGAGACCAGCAGGTGGCGAAAGATAGTGTTCGAGACACAGCAGGACGGCCAGCCGCGTGCCAGCAAACGACCTGAATGAGAGGCGCCGCCGGGCCGGGCCTCGCGGAAGGCGGGGCCAGCGTTCCCGGGAAGGCCACGGACACCACGCAGACGCCAGTCCTCTCCAAGGCACTTAACGGCTTTCTCTCCATCTGTCAGACTCCCCACTGGGATTCCTTCTGTTGGGGGAAGCAGGGAAGACTCCATAAAAAAACGTTTGTGCCCACAGACGTGTCCCGAGCGTCTCCCAGCCCACTGGGGCTCCGGTGAGACCCGGCAAGGGGAAGTAAGTAGCTCGAGGCGGCACGGCGCGCCGGGACTGGACCCAGCTCCGGGGGCTCCAGGCCTGTGCTGGGAAGAAACAGGTGAGGGTGCCGGGTGGTGATGGGCCGTGGGTGGGTGAGCAGTGACATCGGGCGGCCCAGCAAGGACCACGGGGAGTTAGCCAGATGGAGGGGGGGAGGCGACTGCGAGCTGGCGTGGACCTCAGCCTGACCGCTCCCGTGAGGCAGATAGCAAGTGGACGAGAGAACCTTAAAACCAGGGGGCAAAGGACAGTAGCTGACTTCTGGATGGCAAGTGCTTTCTAAACCCCAAAGTGGTGGGAAAAGTCAGAGGAAAATAGCATATTGTTTCAGTTAATTTCTTCAAATTATAACGATCTTATACATTTTTAAAAAACCCATAAAACTAAAAGGGAAACAACTGCAGCAAGTCAGAGGAACAGCTGAGATGCACCTGTGAACAGGTGAAAGGGCTCTGCCTTCCGAGCCCCCAGGGTGCACGGGGAGCCTTACAGCCCTCACACCCTGAAGTCCCTACTTCTAGAAACCTCCCCAGCAGCATCCCTAGTCATTGTGAAACACTAAGAACAGCTGATCAACAGCAGCTGACCTTTGGGAACATTCCTCTGTGAAACAGTATGCAGCTGTTAAAACCGTGTGCCCTGGAGGAAATCTGTCCTGAGCAGCCTCTCAGGCCGTTTATTGTATCATCGCTAAATCTCGGAGGTGTGGTAAGGAGAATGTGGCTTTGTAAGACTTCCTACACAGGAAGATAACACACGTTCACGTTGCTCTCTTCTGCCTTCTGGTGGGTTTGAAACCTTTCACAGTAATTCCAGGGCGCACAGGAGGGGCGGACGCTACACACGCAGCTGGCCTTGGTGGCTGGTGGCTGCCTGTAGTGTGTACCTTTTTGTATCTTTCGAATGTGAGCCATGTAAATGTATTATTTATTCCAAAAATAAAATTTACATTTTAAAGAGTCCTCTCTAACATCAACTCCTTATCATACCAATACTAGTTGAATTAAATAATCACGAAATAAACACCAGAGGCTGTTTTACACAATGTTTTACAACATATGGAAATGGTTATTCTACAGTACGTTTTTAAATACTCAATTTGATCTGATGTCAAATCTGTACATAAGAAATAACCATAGAAAAAAAATTTAGCATATGTCTATAAGTGCATAGAAAAGAACTAGGATACACTACAATGCGCGCCGCGGCCGCCTGGGTGGGGGCCACAGGCAGGCGGGCCCCTTCACTTGGGAGCTGCGTGGTCAGGGCTCTGATCCATCCTGCCTTGGGATTCCCAGCAGTCAGTATTCTACCGTGAGCCTGCATCTATAAGCAGAAATTCTTTTCAAAAAAATCACTGAAGATACAGGAATCCCCTGGCAGTCCAGTGGTTAGGGGTGCAGGATTCCAGGCTTCGGCTGCCGGGGCACAGGTTCCATCCCTTGGGGGGAACTAAGATGCCCCCAAGCCACGGCCTAAAAGAACCCTGAAGATAGCAATCTCTTCACCTGTCTTGATTGGGATGGTTACACATGTACTGACGGGGGCCAACTCCTCAAACCACACAACTGAAGTCTGCACTTACTGTATGTCAGTCATGCCTCAGTTTTAAAACGGAGTGGGACAAAACTGGTCCCCACATCCACTCAGTCTCCTGGAGCAGAAGCTGGTTCTCCACTGCCTTCCCCAAGCACACCTCCACATTTGCCTTTCAGGAGGCATCCCTGTTCTGAACAGGATTGGGGAAAACTGCTCTCAGTACAATATCTGAAGGTTGAAGAAATCAGGAGGAAAGGAAATCAGTGGGGCAATCGAGGTAGTGATGGGAGAAGTCAGCACACGAGGAGGTGAAGCAAGGCCCCAGCGGAGGGTTGTGTCGCCACCACCGAAGGGGGCGCAGTTCAGGGCTGTGTGTCCCTTCCAGGCTCCAGGAACAAGTCACAGCACCTCCCCGACAGGCATCTGGGGTGCCCAGATTCTGGCCCCAGAGCTCTCCTGTTGGGAGTTCACCAGGCCCAGGCGTGGGCGTGCTGGAGGCAATCTGGCCAATGCCAGGTTTCCTTAGACAAGGTCCGTGGAATGAAGGAAGTGAACAGAGGAACTCTGCCCCAGAGACGTGGGCCTTGCTCCAGGCAGAGCCGTTGCCTGTGAGAAGCCACCAAGGCCACCTGCCAACAGCCGAATCTCCCGGCTGCCTCTGACCCCCTCCAGGCCCCAGGCTCACTGCCAAGGCGGTGGTGATGGGGCTGGGGAGGGGCCCCTGCAGGAGCTGGAGGGCCCTGGGGAGCGATAAGACGAGCACCAGGGCCCAGCCGCCCTCGCACTGGCCAGCGACAGCGGACAGATAACCCCGAGGCCAGATAGCCCTGCACTGGGCCCTGGTTCCCCGCACTCACTGACACCAGGGCGTCCTGAGCCAGGTGGCCCCCAGGCTCCGCAGGAGCTGCGCCAGGAATCAGGCCCCACTCTGCTTCACAGGGTGTCCTCAGCCTTCCTGCGGCTCCCTGTCCCGCCCAACCACGGCGAGGACACCCCCACTGCCCTCCACTTCCCAAGGCGCCCTCCACCCCTAAGCTACGAAGCTAGGATCTGGCTGGAACCCCCACCCCCTCTCTGGTGCCCACAACTCCTGTCCAGATCCTGCCCTGCACACAAGGAGCCTCCCAAGGGCCACCTCCTGCTCATTGGACAGTGGATTCTGTGGGATCCCCACCAGGGAGCCCGCCCAACCCTGTATCACCCCATTCTCAGCCCAGGGAGCTCAAAGGAGTTTGTCACCAATGGGGCAGCTGTAGGTCTAGTGGGGAAGCGAGTGAGGGCCTAGCCCTGGGCCTCGGGCCAGGAGGGCTCAGCCCACAGGGACCAGAGCTGGGAGCAGGGAGACGTGAGGGCAAGTCTGCACGCCCTGCAGGTGCCTGGGCTCTCTGCAGGCAGAAGCTCCAGGGCACAAGGGTGCCCCGAGTCCCCAGCACCTCCCGAGCCCAGCCCCCAGGAGCCACGGCATGTGGGCTGCATCTGCCATCGCCTCCCAGGAGCGTGCCTCCCCAGCAACACAGTCCCCGTCTTCATACCCCGGGGCTCCTAATGCCTCACGCTTTAAGGTAGAAGAGATGTTAGTATCCACTGCCCACCAAGCGTCAAGGTTCAGAAAGTCTGTTTAACTAGGCCAGGACACACAGTGGGAAGGGAGGCACCCTCAACCCCACCCAAAATCTAGGGTCAGCACTGGGCAGAACTGAGCCCCACTGTCCCCTCCCCCATAGGGCTGTGCTCCTGCCCACCTTACATTTCCCAGGAACATCCTTTTAGGTAGGGAGCTTGGAGATGCTCCAAAACCCCTCTGAGGGCAGTCAGGGACACTGAGGCCCAAGGCAGGGATGTGCCCAAAGACCCTGTGAAGATGTGGCAGATACAGACCAGAACCAGGGGCGCTCCCACGGCCATCACCCTGGCACTGCCACCACCTCCCAAGCCTCTTCCACCCCCAGCCAGGCTCCCCTCAGGGGCACCAGGGGCAAGGTGGGCAGTGGGCACCCCCTGGCCGGGCAGTCAGAGTTCATCGGGCAGCTCCTGAGCCCTCGACTCAGCACACTGTGGCTCTCTAGCCCAGCAGGCACGGGTTGAATTTCACCACCCTGCAGAACTCCCAGGCGCGACAACCTGGCCATCATACCTGATCCCAACGCTCCTCCCGGGCACGGACGCCGCTTTCCCTTGGTCCTTAAGGGTTACGGTAACATCTGTTGACAAGTCTCCACCTTCAAACCCTTCCAGCAGAAACCAGCTCTACCGGCTGAGGCAGGAGAGCTTGCCCACAGGGTGCTGCCAGCACCGACAGGAGCCATCGAACACCGGGGGGCTGGGTCCTGGGAGCCCATGCCCAGGGCAAGCGGCAGGCCTGGAGGAAGGCACATCTAACCCCGGGTGAGGGAGGCTGGCGCCAGGGTCCCGAGGCACCTGCATCCACCAGAACAGAGGTGAGAAGCAGGGGCCCCGACACCAACTGCCAGAGGAAAGAAAAGGGAACAAGAGGGCGAGTCCAGGCCTAGGCCTGTGTGGGTGGGAAGAGCGCCAGCGATACCCAAAGAGGAGCAGTGGCCAGGGTGGGGTGGAGGAACAGGAGGCGCGGCCTGGGTCCTGCCCCCACCACCCGGCGCGCGGGCCCTCCCCCATCCTCAGCTCTCAGAACCCGACCCCAAGTCCGAGCCCACAGGGCAGCTGGCAAGCCCCTTCTTGCTGACGGGGTAGAGGCCCTCCAGCCAGCGCCCCCATGGCGGTTCCCTCAGCCTCCAGGCCCTTGCACAAGCTGGCCCCCAGCACCTGCCCAACTCCTCCTCCGCTCAGCTGTCTCTCCCTCTGGGACACCTTCCGGAGGATCTAAATCAAGGCGGGGCTCCGGTCCTCGGGTCTGGGCAGGGAACTGAGGACAGGGCCCGGCTCTCGGGAGTTGCCTGACCTCGCAGTCCCGCTCCACGCACGCAGGGAGGTGTGGAGCTGAGCCCGGCCGCATCCGGAAGCCCCACAACTCTCGGCTCGCCTGCCCATCCTGGCCTGGCCCCCCGAAGCACGCCAACAGACGAAAACAGAGGTTCTGCCGTCCAGAAACAATATATGTAAAGTGCCAGGTACAACGCTCTTAAAAATTGTATGCTCCAAAGAGTCCAGGGCCCAGAGCGCGGTCCAGCCCTTGCCCGTGAGGTCCAGCGGCTGCAGGAAGGGCGGCAGCGGCAGCTCGTCCAGGGCCTCGGGGAAGCGGCCGGGTGAGATGGCGGTGACCAGCACCTGCATGGCGCGCGCGAAGAGCGAGGGCGGCGCGAGGCCAGCCAGCCACTGGAACTTCTCCTCGCCCAGCAACCGCCGCCAGCGCGGCTGATCGCCCAGCAGCTCCCGGCGGGCCGGGCCGGCGGCGTCCGCAGGCGTGTACAGCGCCAGCAGGTCGAGCAGCAGCAGGCGGCGCTGGCGCGGCTCCCCAGGCGGCGGCGCGGGCGCCCGGAGGCCGCAGGGGCGGTGGCCCCTGCGTCGCGGCCCAGCTGGCGCAGCAGCAGCTCGAGAGGAGTTAGGCCGCCGCCATCGCGCAGGCCGGGCGAGGCGCCGTGGCCAAGCAGCAGGAAGAGGCACTCGGGCGCACCAGCTCGCAGGCCACGTGCAGCGCCGTGCCACCACCCTCCACGCGGCTGCAGCCGCGCCGGTCGAGCATGTGCGCGCGCTCCTCGGGCGGGAAGTCGCGCACGGTGCGCAGGATGCGGCGCAGGATGCCCACGCGGTTGTAGCGCACGGCCAGCGCCACGTGCGGCCCCGGCGCCGCGCAGCAGCGGAAGCCGGGCGCTGGGAGGCGCGAGCGCGCGCCGCGGGAAGGTGGCCAGCAGGTAGTGCGCGTACCCCTGGTGGTCGTGCACGAGCCCGCGTAGAGCAGCGCCTCGGACGGCGAGTAGGCGGCGGCGCGGCCGCGCTCGTCCCAGTGGAAGGCCTCGCTGGCGCGCATGTCCTCCAGCAGCCAGACGGGCAGCAGGTCGCGCACGGCCTGGTAGAAGGCGAACGACGACTTGCGGCACTGCTTCTGTGCCCTAGAGCGCGCCGCCCCCGCGCCCTCGGGCCCGCCTTCCGCGCCGCCCCCTGGCAGTCGCGCGTCCCACGGCATGCTGGCTAGGCGTCCTCACCTCACGGCATGGACCCCCGGGGGGCGACCACCTGCGAGCAGAGGGGAGTCCAGTGAGGGTCGAGGATCCAGGCGGGAGAGAGGGGTCTCTGGTCGAGCCCCCCGCGCCGCCCCACCTGGCTGGGCCTGTCTCGTACCTGGTCCCCCACCCCCCACCCCCCAGCCTCCAACGGGCTGTCCCAATCACTCAACAGCTCGCTCCTCTTCCAGGCCCTGAACCACCTCCCACATCCCGGATCTAGCGGCAGACGGTGGCCCTCCCTCTCCTTCTCTGGAACCCCTTCCCCTGCCTCTGCCCTCATAGCCCCCACCTACCGTCGCCAAGACACACTGAAACCTCACACCCCCTCCAACCCAAGGCCCCGCCGGAAGAGCTCCTGCTCCCACCTGTGGCAGCTGCACCCAACCCCAATTAAGGAAAAAGCCAGGTCGGGGGTGGGGGTGTGAGGCTGCATCTCATATCTCAAGCTGTAGCCCAAACTCCCTCTCCCCAACACCATCTAACCTTGACCCTGTCATCTGACCCCCGCCTGCAGCTAGGGAGACCCTGCCCAGGGGCAGAGCTCCAGACTCAGACCTACCTGGTTGGTGCACCGCAAGGACCGAGTTCCGGGCAGGTAGGTGTATTACTGTCCTCTGAGCCTCAGCTTCCTCATCTGTAAGAAAGCGGGAAGGCAGGCTGGGAGCCACAGCAGGGAGCGGGGCCTCCAGCCTTCCACCCAAACGGGGGTGTTTCTGCGCAGTCCCCGCCCCCAGCTCCCGCGGGGAGGCAGGGGGATGAAATCAACCAAGAGACCGGTGTGTACACTCTTCAGGGCCTGCAGACCCCGCTCCAGGTCTGCTAGCTCCCTTGGTCTTTCCAGAGGCTGGACGAAGCAGGGCTTGGCATCCCACTTTCCAGCAAGGGACAAACTTGTCCAAGGTCAGCCGGCAAGTCATGGCAGAGCCAGGCCTGGACCCAAGATCTCCTACCTCGTATTTCGGGCTCATTCCAGAAGTGAGGGGACCCACCAACCCACCGGAAACCCAGCTTGAGCCCTAACCTTGTCCTCAGAGCCCCCTGCACCAACCTGAGCCCTGACTTCCAGCCCCTGGCTCCAGCTCCCCACCGCATTTTGTCAAGGGTAAGCCCTTGGGTCACAAGGGCCGTGGGTCAGCGCGTAGGCTGAGTCCACACACACCGGGTAACTAAGTTACACAGACGGGCACGGGGCAGGGGGCGGAGGGGAGCTGGAGCCACAGCGCTCTTTAAGGGGGCACCGTGAATGGAAAGCGGCACCCCACGCCGGGGCCTCTGCGCCCCGGGTGTACCCTGTGTGGACACTGGGCGCCGGGCGGGTTACGTAAAGTTGGGCCGGCCTCACGTCACTGGGCAACGAGTCACGGTCGCGGCTCAGTGAATGGGGGGTGGGGGCTGGGCCACCGAGGGCAAGGCCGCGCGCCCAGGGCCTTCCGCCAGCTCCGCCCCGGCCCCCACCGGCCGCACGGCCGGACCCCAGGTCGCGGGGGTGCGAGGCCAGAGTATCTGCGGGCCGGTGGCCGGCGCAGCGAGGGCTGCACCTGCGTGAGCGTGTGTCCAGGGAGGATGGGGGGGCGGTGGCCAGGGAGTCGCGCTCGGGGCGGGAGCCGCACGCCGAGCGGGCCGAGGAAGGGGGACTCACCTTGGGGGCTGGAGGGGCCGCGAGCCTGGCGTCCCCGCCCCCGCTGCGGGCGGGAGCGCGCACTGTCTCCCCGCGGGTCGGTGCGCAGGCGAAGCTCCCAGGATGGACGGACGCGAGGCCGCCGCCGCCGCCGCCCGCGCCCGCCTCAGCCGCGCTCTGAGCCGCCGCTGCCGGATCGCTGGGCGGCGGTGCCGGCGCCGGCGGCGGGCGGGCGGGCGGCGGGCGGCGCAGTGCGGCCCCGGCCGGGCAGGACCGCCGGGCCGCCCGCCGCCGCCATTGGTCTGCGCCGCCGGCCTCCGCCGCCGCCTATTGGCCACCGCTCTGCACCATTGTTACGTCACCGGCCGGCGGGCGGGGCACCGGGGGGACCCGCGGAAAAGTTGGGAGAAACTTGCGGGCGCACGGGGGGCGGGGCCGCGATGGGAGCGAGCGGGGCGGGGCTCCCAGAAACCCGAGTAGCTGGCCGAGAAGGGCTGCCGGCTCCCGGCGGCTGGCCACCCGCGCCGGGAGGGCCCCTCGGCCTACGGTGCCTCCGCTCAGCGAGTCTGTGCTCGCGGCGCCTGGGCTCCAACGAGCGTGACTGTCCTCGGCACCCCACGAGACGTCTTCCAGGTCCCCTTTGCACTGACCCTCTGTGACCTTGGGGATGACCTCCGGGACTGTTTTCCCGGGACCGCACGTGGAGGGGGAAGGGGTTGTGACCCCTAAGGGTCCCCGGCCGCGTTCTGCCCCAGAGGGTCCGGGCATCTGGAGCCCCTGCTCCAGGCTGACTTTCCCAGGGAATGGATGGTGAACCGGATGCACTCACTTATCAGCGCCTAGCTGCACCAATCTCTGTGCTAAACACGCTTGATTTCATTTCCACAGCCAGTGGCGGTGGGGATTATGACCCCGATTCACCAGCCATGAAATCCGGGTCTCACAGGGCGGTGACCTTCACACGTTGTTGTCCAGTCGCTCAGTCTTGTGCGACTCTTTTCGACCCTGTGGACTGCCACACTCCGGGCTTCCCTGTCCTTCACCACCTCCCGGAACTTGTTCAAACTCAAGCCCATCGAGTTGGTGATGCCATCCAACAATCTCTTCCTCTGTCGTCCCCTTCTCCTCCTGCCCTCAATCTTTCCCAGCATCAGGGTCTTTTCTAATGAGTCAGCTCTTCTCATCAGGTGGCCAAAGTATTGGAGCTTCAGCTTCAGCATCAGTCCTTCAAGTGAGGATCACACAAAAGGGAAGCTGGACACATGTGTTTCTTTTCTTCACACATTTATGATTGAAGGGGCCCTGCCCACCTGGCCTTTCTACAAGTAGCACACACATGCCCAAGATCCCACCAGATCCTGCCACCCAAACTGCTGCCTACCTTACTGCAACATGGCCCTGCAGGCCTCACCATACCTGGGGGAATGGGGGTGGGTGGGGGCGGGGATCCATGATCAGCACCATGCCTGCCTGCTCAGTCATGTCCAACTCCCTGCTGCCCCATGGACTATAGCCTGACAGGCTCTTCTGTCCATTGAATTTTCCAGGCAAGAATACTGCAGTGGGGAGCCATATCCTGCCTACTCCAAGGGATCTTCCCAACCCAGGGATCGAACCCATGTCTTTGCATCTCCTGCACTGACAGGCGGATTCTTTACCACTGGCACCACCTGGGCAGGCATGATCAGCACCAGATGCCCAGAGATGGCCATGGACCAAGGCTGGGGTCCAGGGAACACCGGGCTGGGAGTCCAGGCTCCACCTCTGATCAGCACCAGATGCCCAGAGATGGCCATGGACCAAGGCTGGGGTCCAGGGAACACCGGGCTGGGAGTCCAGGCTCCACCTCTGCCCTGCTTCACCTTTCACTGTGTCCTCCCCTCTCCAGGCCTCAGTCTCCTACATTTTCTCTCAGCTGTCCCGTTGCTGATGTTTCTGACAGGGGACAAAGCAGATAGAAATTCTGGGGTTGACATTTGGCCTTTCATAGGCCCCAGGCCCTGGGAAACAAGCTAGGGGAGGTGGTGTCCCAAGTGAACGCCCTGTGGTTCAAGACGCTAACCACATGGCTCGCACGTGCCCAGGCTGCTCCTCAAGGGCTGGAGGTGAGACCTCATACCGCCTCCCACGGCCGCCAGCGGGCTGGGGGGTGAAGGGGCATCGGCTGTAGGCGCCTGCTGCCGCCCGGCGGGCTGGGGGTGAAGGGGGCATCGGCTGTAGGCGCCTGCTGTGCAGCTGGCCTCTGGGCAGCTGTCTCTCCACCCCCAGCCTTCTTGGCCCTCTGCTTCGACTTGCCCTCCCCACTGCTTGCTGCTGGCTTTCCCAAAGAGAAAGAGCCTTTTTGAAGGCCTCTCTCAACATAAAATCTGGCCCCATTGCAACTTAGAAGCTGCCCTCAGAAATGAACTTAGTCAGAAAGACCAGGTGAGGGGGGGGCGGGGGAATCCTGGTCAGGACACAACCGGGGCAAAGGTCGGCCGTGACCAAGGGGCGGCTGCAGAGGGCAGCCGGATGGGAAACCTAAGGCCTTGAAGGCCAGGACGAGGAGCTGGGGTTTGTCCCGAGGACCTGGAGGCGGAGGGGGTGGATTATTTCAGGCATAAGTAATAGTATTGACAACTTTTCAATGCCTGGGATCCCATGAGCCAGGTTAGGAACGAACCTGTGGGGACGTCTGAAGGCCGGTGTGCCCGTCCAGCAGCCCAGCCCCGCGCTGGCACTCCCCACAGCGGTGGCGGACCTTGTAACCCTCTGGTCGGCTCCATCAGCTCCCAGCCTCGACAGGCTGCCTTTCTCTCCCAGGTCACTTTCAGACTCGCCCTCTGGGATACATGCTGCTCTGGGTCCCGTGCCATCTCTGCGGAGAAATCTGCTGGCGAGAGCTGCCTGTGCCCAGCGCAGGTGTGGGGCTCTGGTGCTACTGTGAACGCCTTCCCTGTGCCTCTGTGGGGCTGTGACGGCTGCAAGCCGTCCAGGGTGGCCGTGGGGGCAGGTGCCCCCCCACCCCAGAGAAGCAGCATCCTGCCCTCTGGAGCTGTGGACGGGGCTGTGAACAGAGCTTCCCGGGAGGGCAGATGGGCTTGTGGGAGTGAAGGGGCTGGGGGTGGGGAGCGGGCACAAGCTGGGGCAGAGGGCTCAATTTCCACAGACTAAGAGGGGATCTGAGGGTGGACAGACAGTCTTCTAAATATGACTTTGACCTTTGACCCTGTCATGCTCACATTGGACCTGACCCAAGACAGACTCCCCCTCTCCTGGGAGAGCTTGTCTCACCTACGGGCAGGTGTCCGCGTGCGCCCGGGTCCAGAGAGACCCAAGGGTCAATGCGAGGACTGGGGGAGCAAGGGCTCTGAGTAGGGACCTGGCAGGGGCTGGGGGGCTTTTCTCAGGCCCCTCTGGCTGCAGGGAGCCAACCCCAGCGGCAGAGGGTGGAAGCCTCAGTAGCCGGCCGGCCTGGGAAGGGGTGGCTGCGGTGAGCGGCAGGGAGCTCACAGGGGAGAAGCAGAAGCAGGGAATCCTGCGTGCGCTCAGGGCAACTGGGCGGCGTCCAAGAGCGAGAGCACACAGTCCAGAAGGCCTCCCAGTCAGGCTAAGCACGTGGAAACATGGGGAGGAGCAGGCACCCCCAAAGACGCCCTGGGGGTCATAGCAACAGGAAGTGAGTGTTGCCAACAGGTCTGGGGGTGTCATGGCAACAGGAAGTAGAGGGAGAAGCCCTGGCCGGTGATGGAGAGAAGGTACTGGAAACCTGACACGGGAGGGAAGGTTGGGAGGCCAGGCTTGACATCTAGCACAAGGGCAGGGAGAGGGAGGCAGGCGGAGCCAGGAGCTAGGAGAGGCCGCCAAGGGTCGGGGGTCAGAGGGCACAGGCACCCTGTGGAGGAGGGAGTGGCCACCCAGGGCAAGTGCCACCAGAGGGTCAGGAGGATCTGGCTATACAGAGGTCATGGTGCCCTCTCCAGAAGGTCATGGGCGGCTGGAGAAGCCTGTGGAGAGGGGGAGGGGGAGAAGGGCTGGGAAAGATGTGTGAGGAGCAGAGGCAAAGGGGTGGGAGGTGAGCAGGGCTGAGAACGCAAGAGCTGGGGGTTCCCTGGCAGGCCAGCGGTGTGGACTTGGCCTTTTCACGCAAGAGCTGGGGGTTCCCCGGCAGGCCAGCGGTGTGGACTTGGCCTTTTCACTCAGTAGCCCGGGTTCCCATCCGTGGTAGGGGAACCAAGATCCCACAAGTCTCGTGGCTGGGCCAAAATGAATGAAAGAGTGAACACTGAATACGTAAGTGGTGCACATGCAGACAGGTGTGCACTAGGTCATGGCTGGCTGCGCTGTGTACACGTGTGTGTACGCATGTCTGTGTGCAGTGTGCTGCATCTTGCTCGTGCGTGTGCATGTGTGCTCATGTGAGCAGGACACCAATGCAGGAAAGACCTGTGGCACCAGGCCTTCAGGCCCTCGGGGACGGCCACCAGGCGTGGAGGGGATCTTCCGGCCTCCAGCATGGACCCTTCTTCCTGGGCGGCGTAGGGTTGGGCATGGGTGCCAATGAGAGCACGGGTGAGTCAGAGGTCTGCTTTGATGGCTTCTGTTTCCAAGGTCATCTGCTGAGTGTGACAAGGGGTGCGGGGGCGGGGGAGGGGGCTGGAGAGGAGTTCATTGACTGGAGATCCTCCTGACTTGAGTCCTAGCTGCCGCCAGCAAGCCTGGCCCATGGCATCAGAGCAGAGGGCATGTGGCAGGTGGCTTGGGCCTGGGAACACAGTTCGGGTGCGCACTGCACAGGGAGTCGGGGGCAGAGAGCTTCCTGTGGGGGGGCTGGTGCCAAATGAGCTGGGCTGCTCACCAGCTGTGAGTAACTGCACCTGTCAGAGCGCCAGTCACTTAACTGTGAAACGAGTCAGGTGGATTTTTGGATCTCAAAAGGAAGGTGTTCCAGGGGGCAGGCTTGGCCGTGGCCAGGATCAGGTAAGAGGCTGGGAACATCCCTCTCACCCCTGCCTCACCTGGGCCCTGCGCTTCCACCACTGGGCTGGACCGGGTCAAAGCCCACCTGGCCTCCAAGGGTCTGTATTCAGAATGAATAAGGAGCTCCTGCAGCCAATTAGAAGGACTAACCCAGGAAGATGGGGAAGGGGTATGAATAAGCAGTTCACAGGTTGGCCAGTAAACGCCTGATACTCAGCTCTAATAATTCTCCTAATGGCAAAACCCAAGGAGATGGCAAACAGCCTGCACCGACAAGGGCAGGAGTCAGGCCCTCACTCTCACACGGGGGACGGGCAGGCACCTGGGGAAGGCCCACCAGCGGGGAAACACTCACGCTGTTGGGCCCAGCAGTACATTTTGTGGGTATCTTACTCCAGATAAATACTGGCCCAAGAGCCAGGTTCCATGTACGACGCTCAGTGTTATGGTTTTTGTTCACTTGCTTAATTCTTTACAGTTTTAGGAGAGAATTCAAGTTTAATTTTATAGGCAGACCTCAGAGATACTGCAAGCTCCGTTCCAGACACCATGATAAAGCAAGTATCACAATAAAAGGAGACACAAAAATATTTTGGCTTCCCCAGGCATGTGAACATTACATTGACACTACACCAAAGTTTACTAAGTGTGCAATAGTAATATGTCTAAAAACCAAGGTTTGTTTCAGTTCAGTTGCTCGTGTCCAACTCTTTGTGACCCCATGGACTGCAGCATGCCAAGCTTCCCTGTCCATCACCAACTCCCGGAGCTTGCTCAAACTCATGTCCATCAAGTCAGTGATGCCATTCAGCCATCTCCTCTCTGTCATCCCCTTCTCCTCCAGCCTTCAATCTTTCCCAGCATCAGTCTTTTCCAGTGAGTCAACTCTTTGCATCAGGTGGTCAAAGTACTGGAGTTTCAGCTTCAGCATCAGTCCTTCCAATGACTATTCAGGACTGATTTCCTTTAGGATTGACTGGTTGGATCTCCTTGCAGTCCAAGGGACTCTCAAGAGTCTTCTCCAACACCCCAGTTCAAAAGCATCAATTCTTCAGCGCTCAGCTTTCTTCATAGTCCAACTCTCACATCCATACATGAGCATTGGAAAAACCATAGCTTTGACTAGATAGACCTTTGTCTGTAAAAGAATTTCTCTGCTTTTTAATATGCTGTCTAGGTTGATCATAGCTTTTCTTCCAAAGAGCAAGCATCTTTTGATTTCATGGCTACAATCACCATCTGCAGTGATTTTGAAGCCCCCAAAATAAAATCTGCCAGTTTCCACTGTTTCCCCATCTATTTGCCATGAAGTGATGGGGTCAGATGCCATGATCTTCGTTTTCTGAATGTTGAGCTTTAAGCCAGCTTTTCACACTCCTCTTTCATCTTCATCAAGAGGCTTTTTAGTTGCTCTTCGATTTTTGCCATACAGGTAGTGTCATCTGCATATCTGAGGTTATTGATATTTCTCCTGGCAATCTTGATTCCAGCTTGTGCTTCAGCCAGCCTGGCATTTCTCATGATGTACTCTGCATAAAAGTTAAGTAAGCAGAGTGACAATATACAGCCTTGACATACTCCTTTCCTGATTTGGAACCAGTCCATTGTTCCATGTCTGGTTTGACCTATCTCTTCTTGACCTGCAAACAGATTTCTCAGGAGGCAAATAAGGTGGTCTGGTATCCCCATCTCTAAGAAAAGCAAGGTACATACCTTAATTAAAAACTACTTTATTGTGGTGCTTCCCTGGTGGCCTAGTGGCTGAGACCCCGTGCTCCCGAGGCAGGGGGCTGAGGTTCCATCCTGGTGGAGGAACTCGGTCCCACATGCTGCAACTAAGAGTCTGCTGGGCGCAGCTGAAGAGCCCCTGCGCTGCAATTAAGACCTGATACCGTCAAAGAAATAAATCAACTTATTAAAAAAACACTTCATTGCTAAAAATGCCAAGTGTTATCTTGGCTTCAGTGAGATGCAGTGGGAACATAGCTGATGACAGGAATCAGAAAGATATGAATGAGGAAGTTGGAAGCATTGTGGGAATTAGCAGAATGTAATGCGGAGACACGGAGGGAGGGAGCGCAGCTGGGAAACGGCGCGAGAAGACTTGCCCGGCCTCCAGTCTGAGAAAAGCGCAGAATCTGCGGCGCACTGGGAAGTGAGGTGCAGTAGAGGGAGGTCTGCCTTGGAAGGCAATGCGGGCCAACCACCAGACAGACAATCACTGCTGTGGGTTTTTTTCTCTGAGTTTTTTTAAATTGTGAAAATATGATACTGCTGTGTTTTTAATAAAAACTGGAAATGTCCTAGGTGGCTGTCCAAAGGGGCGCACAAAATGATGCTCGTGATGCCTTTTCCCAGCTGGAAGGCTTGCACCCTTCCCCCCACCGCCAGGCCCCTGCTGGCTCTCAGAGAGGACCTTGTGTAGGCCGGGGCAGCCTAGGGGACCTCTCCCTCACACCCCCATGCCCCCACCCGCTGTGAGACGCTCTTGATAGCATCTCTCAGTCCATGGGGGAATCCCTGGAGACAGCCGTGCCCGAGGACTCCGGCTCTCTCATTAAGTGAGCCAGCTGGATTTTTATTTTTTAATTTACTATTTAATTACATAAACATTTTATCTAGTGTATATTAAAATATAAATCTCTTACTTAGTATTTATTTAATATTTAAATCATCTAGTTTTAGGATTAGGCCAATTGGAGACAGGGCTTTGTCGCTAAAAAGCCCTGGCTCGGGGCATTTGCTCAGGACGGTTCCTGTCATCTCAGTGCGACCGTGACACTGTCCCCCTTGTATGAGAAAGCAGAGCCGTCACTTTGCTGACAAAGTTCCCTCTAGTCAAGGCTGTGGTTTTTCCAGTGGTCATGTATGGATGTGAGAGTTGGACTATACCGAAAGCTGAGCGCCGAAGAACTGATGCTTTTGAACTGTGGTGTTGGAGAAGACTCTTGAGAGTCCCTTGGACTGCAAGGAGATCCAACCACTCCATCCTAAAGGAGATCAGTCCTGAATATTCATTGGAAGGGCTGATGCTGAAGCTGAAGTTCTAATACTTTGGCCACCTGATGTGAAGAGCCAGCTCATTGGAAAAGACCTTGATGCTGGGAGAGATTGAGGGCAGGAGGAGGGAGACGACAGAGGGGGAGATGGTTGGGTGGCATCACCGACTCGATGGACATGAGTTTGAGTGAGCTCCGGGAGATGGTGAAGGACAGGGAAGCCTGATGTGCAGTCCATGGGGTCCTAAAGAATCGGACACACTGAACAACAACACTCTCAACAGGTCCTTGTTTAAATTTTTTTTCCCTTCTCAGCTTGCAGGATCTAGTTCCCTGATCACGGACTCAACCTGTGCCCCCTACAGTGGAAGGGCAGAGTCCTAACCACTGGACCGCCAGGGAGATTCCTGCCTGGCTCCAGTTCAGGACGGAAATCTACAGCTGCCCTGTGACTCATGCTCATGCCACGTATTAATGTCAAGCAGCCACAGCCTCCAGTACAGAACCTGAGTCTCCCCATCTGTCAGTGGGGATCAGAAGCTGTCTTTGAGAAGTTACGGCATTCTTGCAGGACTCTGCTGTGCTGGGCACGGAGCTGCCCTCAATAACTGAGCTCTTAGCGTTAATTTTCAACATTTCAGCATAAAAATGTTAAAAGGAAAAGCATACATATATGTTTTGGTTTTTGGTCACGCTCTGTGGATCAAATGCCCCTGCCACTGGGAACACAGGGTCTTAACCACTGGACCCCCAGGAAAGGCCCTCATGATATTTGAAATATACTGGAAGCCACACAATGATATGTGGGTTGCGGGGCCTCCTGGAGAGAAAGTCAGGGAGGAGGAAAGGACTCTTGGTCCCTGCGCCTTCTCTGTGGTTTGAGTCATTCACATATTCAAATCTTATTTGTGTAATTAAGGCAAGTTTTTAAAGAGGCAGGTCCTGTGGGCGAAATGCTGCGTCATGGATCTGCCCAGTGAGGAAGGCTGCACCATCAGCCCGCTCTCTAGGTAGGGAACCGAGCTCAGAGAAGAGACCCGACTCTGGCCACAGGGTCGGAGCAAAGAGGCCTCATCCTGGTCTGGGAAGGGAAGGCTCTGCTTTCGTGAACACCCAAGCCTTGGTGAAGGCTGACATAAGTTCTGCTAGAAATCTCTGCCACTCACAGGATGGTGGGGGCCTCGGATGCAGGTGGAGGTGGTGGGAGCCCCTTCATCCCTGGCCAGGGAACTTGGATGGTCAGCCAGCCCTTCTGAGCAGCTTAACTGCGTAATTCAGCTGACAAGCCCCTGGAGCCTGCTCTTGAGGACCAGAGGTGAGTGGGCAGGAGAGGCTTCCTGGAGGAGGCCACCTGAGAAGAAGAGGAGTCACCAGCACCCGTCACATCACCCCCAGGACTCTGCGTGCAAACAGCCTGCCCCCTCCTCGCCATTTGTCCCCCATCCAGGGCCAGGCTGCCTCGGACCCTCCAGGCTGCAGCTTCAGCCTCAGCCTCCTTCCCGCCGAGGGGACCCTGTCAAAACAAGGCAACTCAGCCCTTCTTCTGGGAGCCCTTCCTGTTAAAAGGTGCCACCCACCTGTGTGGAAAACCCTTGCTCCGCCTCAAGGCCAGTTGTTCAGTCGCTCAGTGGAGCCTGACTGTTCGTGACCCCATGGACTGCAACATGCCAGGCTTCCCTGTCCTTCACCGTCTCCCAGAGTTTGCTCACACTCATGTCCACTGAGTCAGGATGCCATCCAACCATCTCAGTCCACAAGGCTGAACCCCTTCACATTCCAGAAGAACCCTGGCCTTCAGGCCCCAGAAGCCGGAAGGGACTCACTTCAGGTGTCACCTGGCTAGGGGAGCGGGCCTGCCCATCTGGCCGAATCACCTGCAGCATCTTGCAGTCTTAGGGGTTTCTCCTCTGTCGGCTCATAGCGTGGGGCCTGCCTGTCCCGGGGGAGGGTAGTAGGTGCAGAAGGAGTTGATGAGGGTGGGGCTAGGGGCGGGCTAGGGAAGTGAGGGAGCAGGCTGGGTGGGAGCCCGGTAAGGCCCAGTCACCCCATGGGAGAGCAGGCCTGCCCTGGAGGGGCTGATTCACCCCTGCTGCACCAGGGGCTGGGACACCAGGGAGCCCTGGGCACGAGGGGACCCAGCCGGGGCCCAGCCCAGGTTCCGGCTGGCAGGAGCCCACAGATCTCGGACCTGGCTCCTCCTGGGGGAAGCCAGCTGGCAGAGCAGGACGCACAGGGAAGATGGGTTTGCTGTCTCCAGGAGCCTCCCAGCACAGAGGAGCTGGACTCCTGCCTGGCTATGCCTTTAAGCCCATGCTGCCCCCTGAGGCCAGGTGAACATCCGGCGGGGCTCCCACCAGACCTCAGCCTGGGGGAGAGGGCAGCCCTCCAGGTGGGCCGCGCCTCGGGCAGCCCCCTTTGTGGCCTCTGGCTTTGTTTTCCACGTTCCCTTGGGTAAAGA
Source organism: Nanger dama (assembly GCA_917880005.1). NCBI lineage: Eukaryota > Metazoa > Chordata > Mammalia > Artiodactyla > Bovidae > Nanger > Nanger dama. The sequence goes on along the minus strand of CAKJTW010000063.1, from coordinate 2,872,670 downwards.
GTTGTGGCCTGCAGTGCAGTGAGTCAGCAGGGGAAACTGAGGCCTGGTCCTGGCACACAGCTCAGCCAGCCGTGCACAGGAGCTTCCGCCTTCTCAAGACAGACCCCAGACGGTCGGGGTCTGGATGCCCACGTCCTCACTATCACTTTCTCGGAGGACACCAGAGGAAACGGGTGCGGAGAGGTGGAGCCAATGGGCAGCGGGGCGTGCGCGTCAACTAGGTTTACAGGCCTCATCAGGTCCAGGGCTTGGGGAGGGGGTCCCCTTATCGGCTGTTGCTGTGCAGCCGCTATGCAGCCACAGGGAGGCGGCGGAGGAAGGCGACGCCCTGACTCAGTTTCCCCGTCCGCTTAGGACACGGAGTCCCGTCCCACCGCCCGGCGCGGGCCGACACCGCCACCTGGCGGCCCCGCGCGTTAGCGCAGCCCGCGGGCCGTCACCTGGCCCCGCGAGGGAGCTGAGCGCCTCGGTCACCGGAGGACGGGGGTCGTCTGAGCGCCCTTGCACCGCGCCGGGGTCCACAGGCTCCCACTCCTCCCTCCACTCGCCGTGCGGCCGCCACCGACCCTTCCCATTCTGGGTCTGTCTCCGCCGTGACAGTCATGCCCATCTTACGCCTGTGGCCACTCGGCCGCCCCCTTGGGGCCTGCGAACCCCGATTTCCTTCCGTGCGCGGTCACTCAGGGTGAGCGGCACCCCCCTTTCCTAGTGCGCGAGGCCACTGCGCCGGGAGGCCACTGCGAAATGCCGGGGCGTGGCGGGGGGGAGCGGGCGAAGTGGGGCCCCTCCCTGCGTTACCCCCGTCCAGGCACCTCCCTCCTGGGGTGCCCCGCTCCGGGAGGCCTCGGACCCCAGCAGGGAGCAGGGTGGGCAGGGCAGCAGGGCTCTTGCCCTGCCCCAGTCCTCCGCAAAGGCCTCCTCTTCCCCGCAGGGAACAGAACTTCCCACCAGCTGTTGCCTCGCCCGGAATGCAGTCCACCCAGCTGGGCCTGCCCGGGCAAGCGGTCTAACTGCCCTCTCCGGGGAAGAGTTCATTCCACCTCGGGCCCATTTTACAGAATGCTGGCACCGAGACTGGAGCGCGTCCGCAGAAGCGGGCCACAAGGTGCCCGCCTGGGAGGTGGGCTGGCGGAAAACAACGGTTGGTTGTGGCCCACTTCTGTGCCACTCACCCCATGGCACCGTGTCCCAAGCCTGTCTCTGCTCCCACTCCGGGGCCAATGGGCAGCACAGGCCTGGCAGAGCCCACTGAGGGTCTACTGCGGTCCGGATGGGAGGCTCAGGGATCCCCGGGGACCCCTTCTCACTCTGCCACCGCTTCTCCAGTGGGGAGCTGAGGCTTTGCAGAGGCGGGGGTTGGGGGTGGGGGTGGGTGGGGGGCTTGCCACCTGACACTGAGGGCCTGAGCTTTCCCGATGACCTCTGTGCAGGGAGTATGGAACTGGGCTGCGAGGAGACAGGTCAGTAAGGCCTGGGAGGGATTTCCGTCCAAAGACAGGGAGGACTGGGCAAACTGACCAACTCCAAGAGCAGTGAACAGGAAGCGGGGAGGAGTGGGGGACGGGTGGGTGAGCTGCCGTTAGTCTGCCAATAAGCCCTGAGAGAGCAGAGAGACTTCCACAGGTGGATCGGTCATCTGCTGCTGTGTAACAAACAACCCCACATCGGTGGCTTGAAACAATGATTGCTTGTTTCTTACCATCCTCTGGGTTGACTGGACAGTTCTTCATATTTTGCTGGCTGAGATCATTTATACAGCTGCAATTAGCTGGGGGCTCAAAGGGGGTGAAATGTCCAAGGTGGCTTTACACACACAGCTGCAGTTGATGTTAACTGTCAACTTGGCAGTCCAATTAATAAATATTTTTAAACAATTGAGTATACAGAAGGATATTGCACAGGTTATATGCAAATACTGTCACTTAGTATTTATTTTTGCTGCAGCACATGGCCTGTGGAATCTTAGTTTCCTGACCAGAGACTGAACCTGGGCTCAGGCAATGAAAGCCCTGAGTTCTAACCACTGGACCGCCAGGAACCCCCCCCATGCCATCGTGTACCAGGGACCGGAGCACCCTTGGATATTGGCATTTGCAGAGGTCCTGGCACCAGCCCCTGTGCTCTGTCCTCTGCTTGGCCTCTACGCAGGGCTGACTTGGGCATCTTCACACCATGGCCGCTATGTCCCACTAAGACAAGCTTCAGCAGGCGAAAGCTCACCAGGCCTCCACTTCCATCACAGCTGCTAGCATTTCACTGGCCAGGATAAGTGGCATGACCAAGCCCAGAGTCTGTGTGGAATGCGGCTTCCCCAGGACATGAACACCAGGAGCAGGAGCCACTGTGGGCCGCCAACTGTACCGTTTACTGAAGTGGGAAGGGAAGGCAGGCAGACAAGAGACAGGAGAGCTTGGGGGGCCAGAATAGCCGAGGAGGCCTCCTGGAGGAGGAAGGGCTTGGCCAAAGAGCGATGGGAGCTCTGTTCCCCACCCTCACCCCCGTCCCACCCCCACCCCACTCCATCCTGGGGCCCATGGAGGCTGGAGGATAACCATCCAGCGAGGAAAGATACAAACTGGGAAAACACCGGGAGATGCGTGCTCTGTGGACAGTGAAAACAGGTTGATATAATAGGGATATCGGATGTGGGGGTGGGGCAGCTGCTTTAGATAAGGTGGTCAGGGAAGGCTTCTCAGAAGAGGTGACATTTGGGCTGAGTTCAGACCAACAAAAGGAGCCAGGCCTGGGGAGTGCACGGGAAATGAATCACAGGCTAAAGCACCGGCCCTGAGATGGGAATGAGCTTGACACGTCTGAGGGTTAGCGGGCAGATCAGGGTGGCAGGGGAGGGGTGGGCAAGGGGGCAGGGTGGGTAGGGTCGGATTGTGTTGGGTCTTCTATGTGCTGTGCTGTGCTCAGCCACTCAGTTCAGTTCAGTCGCTCAGTCGTGTCCAACTCTTTGTGACACCCTGGACTGTAGCCCCCCAGGTTCCTCTGTCCATGGGATTCTCCAGGCAAGAATACTGGAGTGGGTTCCATTTCCTTCTCCAGGGGATCTTTCCGACCCAGGGATCCAACCCATGTCTGCTACCTCTCTTGCACTGGCAAGCAGATTCTTTACCACGAATCGCCTGGGAAGCCTCTGTTGAGTCTTGAAGGCCTGGACACTGAGGCTGCGTTTTCTCCAAGTGCAGCCCAGTGTCTCCCAAGGAACAATATGACCCACCCCAACGCGTGCTCATGTCTCCATGCAGGTGCCCAGGGTTATCTACTGAGCAGCTACTGTATGCCAGGCACTGTGCCAGGCACTTGGGACTCACTAGTGATCAAAACAGAGAACCATCCCTGCCCTTGTGGAGTGTGATTTGATTTGGAATTAAAAAAAAAAAAAAAATCCCTGCTGGAACTTCCCTAGCAGTTCAGTCGTATGATCCACGCTTCCAATGCAGAGGGGTTTGATACCTGATCAGGGAATTAAGATCCCACAAGCCACGAAGTGCAGCCAAAAGATAAAAAAAAATTAAAGTCACCACTGAAATGGAACAAAAGGAGGTGGCTGAGTGTGAGGAGAAAAAGCTAAGGAGGTGGAACTGTCAGATCTAGGAAGCAGGGGGTGAAGGGTAAGAAGAAAGAATGAGCTTGGGAGATCATCTTCATGACCTTGGGTTAGACAAAGATATCTTAGCTTTTTTTCCTATAAAACAAATAAAAAGATTTTGATAAATTGGTGGCTGTTGTTCATTGCTGTTGTTCAGTCGCTCAGTCGTGTCTGACTCTTTGCAACCCCATGGACTGCAGCACGCCAGGCCTCCCTGTCCCTCACCATCTCCCGGAGTTTGCTCAAACTCATGGCCGTTGAATCAGTGATGCCATCCAGCCATCTCATCCTCTGTCATCCCCTTCTCCTCCTGCCCTCAATCTTTCCCAGCATCAGGGTCTTTTCCAAGCTCTTCACATCAGGTGGCCCAAGTATTGGAGCTTCAGCTTCAGCATCAGTCCTTCTAGTGAATATTCAGGATCGATTTCCTTTACAATTGCTGTCCAAGGGACTCTCAAGAATCTTCGTCAGCACCACAGTTCGAAAGCATCAATTCTTTGGTGCTCAGCCTTCTTTATGGTCCAGCTCTGACTACTGGAAAAACCAACTTTGACTATACTGTCGGGAAAGTGATGTCTCTGCTTTTTAATATGCTGTCTAGGTTTGTCATACCTTTTCTTCCAAGGAGCAAATGTCTTTTAATTTCATGGCTGCAGTCACCGTCCACAATGCTTTTGGAGCCCAAGAAAATGAAATCTGTCCTGCTTCCATTTTCCCCCATGTATTTGCCATGAAGTGATGGGACCAGATGCCATTTGATCTTAGTTTGTTGAATGTTGAGCTTTAAGCCAACTTTTTCACTCTCCTCTTTCACCCGTCCCTGGAGAAGGACATGGCAACCTATTCCAGTATTCTTACCTGGAGAATTCCATGGACAGAGGAGCCTGGCAGATAGAGTCCAAGGGGTCGCAAAGAGTCAGACACACTGAGCCACTGGCACTCACCCCTCCATCTCCCTCATTGAGAGCCTCTGTAGCTCCGCTTCCCCTTCTGCCATTAGAGTGGCGTCATCTGCATATCTGAGGTTGTTGATGTTCCTCCTGACAATCTTCATTCCAGCTGGAAATCAAGAAAATGAAAAAGATGCACCATGTCAGCTGTTGATAAGGAAGTGGAGTAGCTGGAACTCTCACATGCTGGGAGTTGGGTGCAGCCACTTTGGAAATCTTTGGCAGTTTCTGGATGACCCAGTAATTTCACTCCCAAGCATATATCCAAGAGAAATGAAAATATATGTTCCCTCAAAGACTTGTACATTCACAGCAGCATTGTTCATCACAGTCCAAAGATGCAGGCATATGTCCACATGCCATTAACTGGCGAATAGATTAATAAATTGCAGTCTGTCCACATAACGGGAAATTATTCATCAATAAAAAAGAACAAACTCTGGGCTTTCCTGGTGGCTCAGTGGTGAAGAATCCACCTGCCAATGCAGGAGACAGGACTTCAATCCGTGATCCAGGAAGATGCCACCTGCTGAAGAGAAACTTATCTGGTGCACCTCAGTTATTACGCCTGCGCTCCAGAGCCCAGGAGTCGCGACTACGGAGCCACATGCAGCGTCTACTGAACGCCACACCCCCAGAGCCAGTGCTCCCGCAGGAGAAGCCCACTCTCCCCAAGTAGAGAAAAAGGGCCTTGCAGCAACGAAGACCCAGCACAGCCAAAGATAAATAATTGTTTAATTTTAAAAAACTGAAAAAGGAACAAATTCTGATACATGCCACAACAAGGAGGAACCTCAAAAATATGATGCCAAGTAAAAGAAATCAGACACTCCTGTGGCACACTTCAAGTTGCATTAGGGAGGATAGATCTTATCACAATAAAATACAACTTAAAAAAGAAAATCTTAGAAGGAATCCCTAAACAACTTGGGGCTTGCCTAGTGGCTTAGATGATAAAGAATCCACCTGCAGTGTGGGAGACCTGGGTTTGATCCCTGGATTGGAAAGATCCCCTGGAGGAGGGCATGGGAACCCAATCCAGTATTCTTGCCTGGAGAATCCTCATGGATGGAGGCGCCTGGCAGGTTACAGTCCATGAGGTCGAAAAGAGTCAGACACAACTGAGTGACTAAGCACATCACACACACACAAAAAGAAACCAAACACAAAAGAGTACATATTGTATGGTTCCATTTTGGCAGAGTGTACAGAAAAAGCAAGTATATAGGTAACACGAAAGTGATTTATCAACAAAGCTCTTAGAAGAAGGAGAAAGAAACCAGGGCCAGGCCTTCAGGGTGGGTGGGGCTCGGCTGAGGGCGCAGCCTGCTGCAGTCAGCCCCAGCCTTCCTGGTTTCAGATCCGAGACTCGTGGGGCCTGTGCAGGGTTGGCCACCCTTGCCCCTTAGGCCAGGAACCCCAGTGGGGTAGGAGCCCTGATGATGAGGGATCCCTTCTAAGCTGTTGTCAGAAAACCCACCGTGAGCGAACGAGGCCAGCTGTGAATGATCAAGGTTCCAAACCAGCAGACGTCACCCCCCAAGCCTGAATCTTTCTGACCTGGGGAAATCAGTTTCCTCCCAGTAACAAGCTCCAGCCCCAGGGAGGCCCTGCCCAGCTGTACAGGTGAAGCGGCAATTAGGGGAGGCTTCTCTGTTGGGGAGAGGGCCTGTTTCTCAGTTAGGAGTGCGGGGCGGAGGTGGGGGAGTAGCCACCGGACAGACACAGGTCACCTTCCAGAGCATCGGAGGTGAGAGGTGGAGAACTGAGTAAATGGATGAAACCGAAGTCTTGTTACTGAAGCACCCCTGTGTTAAAGGGACAGAGCACAACACCCACAGGCACTTGGTTTCGTGAACCAAGGGGATTCCGTGCCAGCAGCCACCTGAGCCCATTGGCCTCCACAACTGAGGGGCTGCTGACAGACGAGCTGGTGTTCCATCTGCCACCGTGGGGTCAGCAAGGGTGGCATCTGCGGCTGCCTGCCAGGCCCCCAGGTTGGCAACGTGCACGCCAGCCTCTCACCCCAGAGCCCTGCTCTCATCTGTTCTCTCTGAGTCACAGAGCAGCGTGGGAGGGAGATGGGCAGGGCAAGGAGCCATGTGCCCACTTGACAGAAGGCAGCACTGATGCCAGGAGAGCCCGGGGGCCAGGAGGAGAGGCGGCACGGTGCTGAGGGTCCCGCTGGAAGACTGTGGTGCCAGCCGCTCGTGGTCCTGTGGGTTGGATCTTGATTCCAGCTGCCTAGCCATTGCCAGGCGGTAGCTTGGGTATTTTGGGGTGGGGGGAGCGTGGCTGCTGTCATGTGTCCTCCAGGATGAGGTGGGCTCAGGGAGGGATGCAGCTGCACCCAGAGTCCCTGGGGTCCGGGATGCTCTGGGGATGTCAGAGCCACCACTCCGGCAGTAGGGGTTGTTTATACCGCTAAACAACAACAACTCGGTTTTAGGCCAAGTCACTGCAACCTTCCATCAGTCAGTCTGTCTGACACCTGGGGACCTGGGATGATGGGACAGGGGGTGCAGGCAGCTGCTTCAAGGAACAGATGCTGGATGGGCTTAGGGGCTTTGGCACATGTCAGCAAAGGCTGAGCGGGGGGCTCCTGCCGTCTTCCTTTCAACTGGAAAGAAGGGACTGTGATCTTTTAGGGATCTGAGTGAGATTTCCTCACTCAGGGCTTAAGCTGTTTCAAAAACATTTGGGGCCCCTGCACTCCCATGTGGTGTCAAGTCACAAAGCCCAGGGCTTGCTCTGCACCCAGACCTGGTGGTTCCTTGTGAAGTCTCCTTAGAGAAGTCCCCCTGGGAGAGGAAGGAGAGCCTTGGCCTGAGCCAGACACACCCAGCGGGAAACCCAAAATGCCGGTGTGTGCTGCGTTCAGTCGCTCAGTCGTGTCTGACTCTTTGTGACCTCATGGATTGCAGCCCACCAGCTTCCCCTGTCCATGGGATTCTCCAGGCAAGAACCCCGGAGTGGGTTGCCATGCCCTCCTCCAGGAGATCTTCCCAACCCAGGGATTGGCAAGCTGGATCTGTACCCGCTGAGCCAGGGGCTTTCACGAGATGAAAGTTTAGTTTTTCTCATACTGCAGATGGTTAGAGGTGGTCAGGGCAGCATCAGGAACCTGGGCTCCTTCTATACATGGCTCTGCCATGCAGTTTTTATGTGAAAAAACTGTAGTCCAAGATGGCTGCTGAAGCTCCTGCCATTATATCTGCATTACAGGCAGCAGGAAAGAAACAGGCGAACAGGATGTGCCTTGTCCTTTAAAGACTCTTTCTGAAACGAAACACTATTTACATCTAGGCCAAAACTATATGGCCACACCACACCTAGATGTAAGAGGGGCTGGGAATTCGTTCCAGGCAGCAAATACCCAGAGAGACCTTCAGAGGTTTTATATCCTTGGATAATGGAGGTGGCAGGGTGGGGACAGGAACCTGAGGGGCCGAGAGAAGTCTCTGCCCCAAGCTCTGACAAGCCCCTTGGGCAAGCCCCTTCACCTCTCTGAGCTCCTTTCTGACTCTGTGAACCAGGGCTGTTGGAAGACTGTTTCCAAGGCCCTTCTCTGACATCTCATGACCCTGCAGCAGGGAGCAAGAGACCCTTGTTGTACCCTTGTTGTACCCCAAGGGTACAATAGCTCCTTTTAAAAAGTGCCTGTTCCAAGATGTGCAGATCTGCAGCAGCTTAAACCTGACTATTGATTTTCAAACTGCCAACTGATTAACACAGCCTGGGAGACCCTTTTTGGTGAGAGGGGGCAAGGAAGGCCCCCATGGTCTTCCTGAGACAGGAGGGATCTGAGGGGGTGGAAGTCAGCTGGGCTGTCCTCTTTTAGGGCCGTGGAGGCGGCAGGGGAAGAGAGGACCAAAGCTGGGTTGGGTGCCTATGGGGAGGGACTTAGGGGCTGGTGAGGAGGGGCAGCGGGGATGGGGAGGTCACCCCCAGAGCTGGGATGGCTCTCTGAGGGTGGGGCGGAGAGGAAAGAAATCTTGGGTTGTTTTCCTCCCAAGCTTTTCTGTTTCTTTTTTCTTTAATATTTATTTGCATTTATTTATGTGTTTGGCAGTGCTGCGGATCTTTTCTTAGTTGTGGCGTGTGAGAGCTGGTTCCCCCTGCTCAGTGTGCTCAGCCACTAGACCACCAGGGAAGGTCCCCTGGAGCCCCTTTTCTCCTAACATCATCCCTTGTATGACCGTGATAACAAATAGTAAAGAGATCTAGAGACGCCCCTGGTGGTCCAGTGGTTAGGACGGACTCGACACTCTTACCGCCCAGGGCCTGGGTTCAATCCCTTGTCAGGGAACTAAGATCCTGTAAGCCATGTAGTGCAGCCAAAAAATAAATAAGGAGCTCTTCAAAAAACTGGGGAGCCGAGGCTTCGGGACACCCCACTTGCTGTGCTCAGGCCCTTATGGGGCTGGCAGGAAGGGGTAGGCCCTGGGGAGCTGCTGGGGCTCTGCTGTGAGCCAGGCCTGGGGGTAGCTTGTGACTCGTGTGTAACCAAAGGGTGACTCCTGGCAGCCAGGCCCTGGGAGCAGCCCCTCCTTCTCCCTTTCTTTCCCTTGACCCCCGCCTCTGTGGGGTGGGCCCAGCGGTCAGGGAGCCGGGCAGCCTGGCCCCATCATGCAGCAGATTTCCTAGTCCTCATCCAGGCCTGAGCGAGGCCCAGGGGTGCCTGGACTTCCTATGAGATGGGGTGAGGGGTTAGGAGGGGAAGAAGCACATTCTCCCTGTCTCAAGGTGGGGGCTCAAGCTGTTTGATACAAAAGACACATGACCCTGGTGAGCAACAGCAGGGTTTCAAGTCCCCGGTCCTCCACGTACCAGCTGCGTAGCCCCAGAGCAGCCACACAGCCTCTGTGCCTGGCTTCTCCCATCTGCGGAATCAGGAGTCGAGTGAGAGCCTCCAGAGCAGCTCTCAGAGCGGCCCAGTGCCTGCTGTGTGCTCCTGCTCACTCACTCAGTCGTGTCCGACTCTGCGACCCCTGGACTGTGGCCCGCCAGGCTCCTCTGTCCATGGGATTCTCCAGCCAAGAATACTGGAGTGGGTTGCCATGCTCCTCGACAGGGAAATCTTCCTGACCCAGGGATCGAACCCGGGTCTCCCGCATTAGTGAAAGCTAATAATAGTGTCCTCAGCGATAATGACGGGAGACACAAGGCACGCCACAGCCTCACGGAGGAGCCAGGAGCGCCCTGGACCGCCCGCCTCTCCCGCCAAGGCGGAGGCAGCCAACCATGTGGAGATGAGACTTGTTTGAAAGGCAGACAGATGCCAGTCTGCTGCCGCCCGTGTCCCCTCCTGGACTCTGAGGGCAGCAGGACTGGCAGAGGGCTTCTGGGGTCCCCCGACTCCTCAGACGGGGGCCGGAGTAAAGGGGACTCCTCAGCCACCAGCTGCCCAACCGGCACCCTGGGGTCGGGGGCGGCTCTGTGCTCTCAGAGCCCTGGGCCGGGGGCAGAGCCGCTCTCTTGAAATCTGAACCCCTCTCTCCATGGGTCCCTGCTTTGGACAATGTCCTTCTCCAGGCAGGAAGTTTCCTCCAGCAGTTCCCCCTCCTCCCAGGGCAAGACCTGGAGTCCATTCCTCCACCTGTCAGCCTGACTGACCTGCGTCTCGTCAGGGGCCCAAGAGGCCCACTGCACGCATGCTCAGTCGTGTGCGGCTCTCTGTGGCCCCGTGGACTGTAGCTCTCCAGACTCTGGAGTGGGTTGCCATTTCCTTCTCCAGGGGATCTTCCCGACCCAGGGATCGAACCCAGGTCTCCCGCATTGCAGACAGACGCTTTAACCTCTGCACCACCAGGAAGCCCGCACTGGCCTTCCTTTAAATCAGCTCTGCCACTTTCAGGCAGTGTGGCTTCAAGCAAGTCACTTAACCTCGCAGAGCCCACTTCATCAGTAAACTGGGGACAACATGGGATTCTCGTGAGGCTACAAATAGCGTCTGTTGATTTGTGTTTCTGTCCTTCAGACAGAAACGGCTCTTGGTGCTGTGTCCTTGGCTCCCAGAGCAGGCGATGCAGGCCTCTACCCTCGGGGGTGTCCACTTCAGTGGGGCATAGGTGATCAGGGCCCACCGCTCTGGCTGATGAATTAATTCCAACTGAGGAGGAATGGGAGGGACCGTCTGAGGACAGACAGATGGGGAGGAAGGCAGAGCCTTGCTGGCAGGGGCCCTGACAAGGGCAGAGGCCTGAGGTGTGAATCTCAGAGCTCCAGCGCGCAGGCCAGTGGGGGAGGCGGGGTCAGCCTGGGCAGCCCAGAAAGTGCACCAGTGGGGCTGAGCTTCCCGGCAGGGGCTGGCCCAGGCAGTGGGGGCCTTGAGGGGGCCTCCGGGGCCCTGCACTGTCCACCCCGACACCCTGTTGTTCCTATGGAGAAACAGCCGCTGTCTTCCAGGGCCTGCCCTGCTGGCCTGGCCTTCCAAGACTGAGGGTAGCAGGGTTGGGCCCCAAATCTCGGCCCTAAAGTAGACCTGGCTTTTGTAGAAGTTTCCAGATGTTTAAATGCCAGGCACCAGCCCCACCCGCTTTGAAGTTTTTGGCAGTCCATTCCTAAGGCCACCAGGCTAATGGGGAAGAGGGGCAGGCCACATGCCAGGCTGGCACTTCCGGATGTTCTCTGGTCCTCACTGCAGCCCTTGAGGTGGGCTCCCACTCCACAGGCTGGAGACTGAAACGCTTGGGCTTTTACTTACTCTAGGCCTGGCCCCAGTCACAGTTCGGGGCTCCTCCGAGGCTCTGCGGGGGTCCATGGTCTGATTAGAACATCAAGCTCCTCCCAGAGACACTGGGGTGCGCCCCACCCTCGCCTAGGGCGAGCTCTGGGCATGCCCTCTGTGCCCGTGACCACGGAGCTCCTGAGGCTGGGCACGAGCCAACTCCCAGCTGCCCAAGCAGGGTGAGCAGGGTCCCTGGCAAGCGGTGAGCGCGAGTATGTTTCGTTACTTCAGCCCCCGCTGCCTCTCAGCGCGAACGGTGGGTGCGAAGAGCACCCTGGGAACGAAGACGCGGGAGGCTCCGGAGGCCCCGCCCCCGGGTCTCTCGAGTCCCCGCCCCTCCCCGGGTCTCCCGGAGGCCCCACCCCCGGCCCCCCAAGGCCCCGCCCCTCCCCGCCCCCTGGGTCTCCCGAGGCCCCGCCCTGCCTGGAGCTGCCGCTTGGGCCGGGCTGGCTTGGCCTCCAGGTCACTGCAGTCCCGCGCTGGGAAGGATGGGTGGGTCAGTGGGTGGACTCCGCCGGCCCTGGTGTCCTCAACCGGATAAGGGGCCGTTGCTCCCTCTGGTGACCCTGCAGGGCAAGGACAGGAGCCTTCAGGGTGGGATTGAGCCCCCAAGGTGGGATTCACTCACCCAGGATCAGAGAACAGGAAACTCCAAGAAGAGAGCCCCAAGGTTCCGCAGGAAGAGCTCCATCCTGCCCGCCATTGCTTCTGAGGCCTTGGACCTGGGGGACTGAACGAAAAGCGCTCAGCTGCCTGAAGGACAGGGACCTCACAGGATCTAACACGACCCCCAGCAGCCCAAGCTCTGGAGGCCGTCCTTGGTCCAGGCTTCCCTGTCCTGGGGTTCTGGAGTCTGAGAGTCTAGGAGCTGGGTTCTGAGATCCTGGGTTCTAGCACCTGGGGTCCACAACCCCTCTAGTGACCTGGGAAGGAGGTGAGGGGCGTGGGGTGAAGAGAGGAGCCCCCAAAGTCCAGGAGATCCAAGTGCGCGGAGCCCAGCCTCACCCAGCCCATTCGTTTTAGAAAAGTGGAGACTGAAGCCTGGGCCTTTGGCGCCGGCGGGATCTTTCCCAGGGCACTTTTGAGCGGGGATCTGGTGCGTGGGAGGCGGGGCGGGGAAGGTGACCCTGGGCCTGAGATGACCCTTCCCCTCCTCCACCAGCTTGGGGCTTCCCTGGTAGCTCAGAAGGTAAAGCATCTGCGTGCAATGCGGGAGACCCAGGTTCGTATCCATGGGTCGGAAAAATCCCCTGGAGAAGGTAATGGCAACCCACTCCAGTACTCTTCCCTGGAGAATCCCATGGATAGAGGAGCCTGGTAGGGCTCCCAGTCAGACACGACTGAGAGACTTTCCTTTCTTTCCTCCACCAGCTGGAGGCGCTACCCTCGGGGGCCCGGCCTCTCCAGGTCGGGGGATGGAGGCCCTTCCTGGGGAGGCCGGGCTGCTCGCTCTCCCGAGCCCGCAGCTTCCGCCCCCGCCTGGTCTCCTCCTCCGGAGCCAGGACTCGCTGCCTGCTGCCAAGAACGCCCACGGACTGCCAGGCCGGTGGGGGAGGACGCGCGGGCCCCAGCCCAGCCCATCCGCACGGATCTTCGGGGCCCTAGGCGGGTCTTCTTGGGGGAAACTGAGGCCCGGCGGGGGTGGGGGAGTCAGGGCCCTCCAGGCCCCCGGGCTCCGCAGTTTTCGAGGCTGTGCTTTAGTGGGGCCTCTTCACCCCTTCTTTTAAACCGTGAGAGTGTTGAAGGGGAGGCTGCTGGGCTTGGAGCCAGGGTCGGGGTGGAAGGGGGAGTTGGCAGGGGTCCTGGCAGGAGGCCGGGCAGGGGGAGAAGCCAGGGCCCCTCTCGGTTCTCCCTCCTGACGCCTGCCTCCCCCGACTCCTCAGACCCCCATCCATACCGGAGATTCTCCAGCAGGCTGCCCGGCAGGCTCGGAGGGGTCTGGGGCCCAGAGGGGCTGAGGGCTGCCCTGGGAGGCCCCGGGCACCACACATCCCAGGCTGCAGGGGAGGAGGGTCCTGATGGGATCCGGGAGGGCCTGGACTGCTGGCCACACACGGCCCCTTAGGAAGAATAAGCGTTTCCCTTGCAGCTTTGTCCAGGGGTGTTTGGCAGAGTGGTGTTTGAATTCAGAAAGAAGCCAAAACTTTTCTTCCCCCAGGCCTATAGACTGGCCCAGGGGTGTGGTGTGTTGTGTGTGTGTGTGTGTGTGCCCTCCCTGGGTCAGAGTTACGCTTCCATTCGGGTTGAGCATGTTGGTGACAGTCTGACGTATGTGAGTATGTCCTGGGGCTGTGGGCTAGGATGTGATCGAGGTGGTAAATCGCTCCCTGTCTCACACACACACTTGGGTATTGGGGCGTCTAGGGCAGACTTCCTGTCCCAAACATGCCTCTGCCCCTCCATCACCTTGTCTGGAGTTCCCCTTGAGCATCTTGTTTGTTTGTTTGTTTGTTTTAATATTTATTTATTTTATTTTGGCTGCAACGGGCTTTCCTCGCGGCAGTCGAGACCTTTAGTTGCAGCTTGTGGGATCTAGTTCCTTGACCAGGAATCAGACTCAGCCCCTGCATTGGGAGCGAGGCATCTTAGCCACTGGACCACCAGGGCCTTCCCTGAGCATCTTCTGAGTGGCGCATATGTTCCCTAAGATGGAGGGGTCATGCCTAAACCTGGAAAACAGATGGGGCTGTGTGGCAGCTGAGTTACCTGCTCCCACAAGCAGGGTTTCGATGCAGGCATGGCACACACTGACACATGAGAGGCGCTCAGATGGCCTACCTAGGACGCTGAGACTGGATAGGCTGTGGGGGCTCCTGTCTCTCACCCCGCTCTGCTCCTTGGGGAGGGGGACCCCAGCAGGGCTGAAGCCCTGTGCCCCGTGCTCCAGCTCGCTCTGCCTCTGTTTCACTGGCTGCGCCAGGGTCTGTCCTCCCAAAGGTTTCATTGTATCTGGTTCACTCTGCTCCCTCTTCCTTTCTTTCCTTTCGCACTTTCTTCATCTTAATCCCTTTAAGCCTCCTGAGGCCTCAAGCCCAGACCTCGTCAGCCTCTCTTAAACTGTGTCTCAAGTGCCAGAGCAGTGATCAGAGACCCCGAGGGACGGATGGAGGGAGGAGCCCCCACCAGGCACCCAGGCTGCGCCACTCACTCCTTCCCACAAGGCTCATGCAACCACAGCCACGCGGGCGGCCAGGAACTGAGGCTCACAGTGTGAAAGCCTTGCCCAGAGCCCAGGGCCACCTGTCTTACTCCCAGACACCTGAGGGTGGGTCTTCCTGGGCTTTTTCCTCTACATACACACACACACACACACACACACAGTCTATTTTATGACTACATTACCATAAAGAAAATAATATATTAGAACGTTTTCTTCATCCTAAAAGTTCCTCTCCCCCATTCTGATTTTAAATAAAATTGAGCCATTTCATTGCCCCTACAAATATTGCAGCCCCAGCACCCAGTTGCTGTGTCTGAGGAAAGGGGGTTGGCCTTGCAGGCTCCTCTCCTTGGAAGGGGACTTGAACCCAGGTCTTCTGAACCCCCAACCTCTTCTCCCCCTAAGTCTGCCACTTTAGGGAAAGACCTGGTGGATTTTTGTTGCTTTTTGGTGTTTCTTACTAGCCACCCTATGGCTTGGACTGTCTTGTTTCTGAGTGCTTGTAACAACACTGATAATTAATAGTACTGATAGTAATAGTGAAGTTGCTCAGTCGTGTCCGACTCTGCAACCCCATGGACTGTAGACCGCCAGGCTCCTCTGACCATAGGATTTTCCAGGCAAGGATACTGGAGTGGATTGCCATTTCCTTCTCCAGGGGGTCTTCCCAACCCAGGGATTGAACCCAGGTCTCTCTCATTGCAGGCAGTCTCTCTACCATCTGAACCAGCACGGAAGCCCCTAATTAATAATAATGATTATTATTGTTAATCATCACATTATTATTCATCATCACTCCACAAAGTCTTTGACCCTTCCCAAGCCCTTTCTTCTCTATTATCTTATTCCAACAATCCTGGGAAGAGCACAGAGAGCCATCGTTACTTCTGTCCTAGAGCTGGGCCAACTAGGACGCGGGTAAGCAGTGCCGGCTGGTAGGACCAGACCCCTGGGCTCTGCACATCCTCTATCTGCCCTCTATCTGGGTGAGCAGGTGGCAAGGAGGGGCCTTGGAAACGTACCTGGGCGAGGTGGGAAGGTTGGAATTTAAAGGGCAGAAGAGGGAGACGTGAAAGGAGGAGTTGGCAGGTGGGGCAGAGGGATGGCTGAAGGGGAGGGGCGCACAGGTGTCAGCAGGAGAGGGACAGATACCTTCCGGCTGCCTATGGGGACAGGAAGAGTCCAGGGCAGCCTTCTGGAAGGAGCTGAATGGAGACAGGGGGCAGTGTGGTTACTTGGAGGGAGAAAAGGGGACCCCAGGGGGCATGTGAGAGGCACAAGCACTGAGCCTCGGTGACAGATGGGACACAGAGCTTAATGTGGGGGTGGGCAGGGATGCTCCCTCAGCTGAAGCTCTTAGAAGCCCCAGAGGCTGGAAACACCATAGCCATGTGGGTAATTAAACCACAACCATGAGTCAGCTCTTCACTGACTCACTGGAAAAGACCTGATGCTGGTTAAGATTGAGGGCAGGGGGAGAAGAGGGCGGCAGAGGGTGAGATGGTTGGATGTCATCACCAACTCAATGGCCATGAGTTTGAGCAAACTCTGGGAGATGGTGAAGGACAGGGAAGCCTGGAGTGCTGCAGTTCATGGGGTCCCAAAGAGTCCAACGTGACTTAGTGACTGAACAACAACAATCTCAGAAGTGATGATCCTATCAAGTGTGCTCTTTTCATAGCATAGGTCATTACCTCCCAACCACCCTGAAGGGGCAGGCATTATGCCCAGGTATGAATACCACTGCCAAGATCAACTGGGGTCTTTTTGAAAGCTGCCCATCATGATCTCAAGGATAAAATGTCCATTTTGAGTGGGATAAGGGTCTTCTTAGAATCTAATGCACTCAGGACAGAGCATTTACTGTGGGCGCTGATTCAGGACCACTATCTACCACCCTGTATGTGCTTGCTAAGTTGCTTCAGTCATGTCCAACTCTTTGTGACCCCATGGACTGTACCCCGTCAGGTTCCTCTGTGCATGGGATTCTCCAAGCAAGAATACTGGAGTGGGTTGCCGTGCCCTTCTCCAACCACCCTATGAGGTCAGCGCTATTATCCTCCCCATTTGGGGGAACACAAAGAGGGAAGGAACTTGTCCGCAAACCCCACAGCCCAGATCAGGCTGGGATTCGAACCCACACGGATTTGAGCCCAAGGAGGAAGCTGGGTTGGTTATGGCGTGTCTGAAGAGCCTGCAAGTACCCTCAGGGGAGCCATTGTTTGGGTCTGAAGTTCAGGAAGAGGCAGGTTGTAACTGGCAGGCGATGGGCGCCTTTAGCTGCTAGAGGGATGGGGGTGATGAGTCCTGGGGAGGCAGGCTCGCCCCCAGGAAGAGTGGGTACAGACCACCTCCCTTGACCGCCATCGATCTGCCTCCTTGGAGCGGTGGTGGGAGGGGGCAGAGACAGCCCGAGAGTGAGGGAGGCCACGGGGTTGGGGTAGGGGTGGAGGTAGGGGGGCATCTCTAGAGAACGACCGGCTGTGTTAGAACAAACCTTAGAACAAACCCTAAGGTTTCTGTTAGGGGTGGCGCGGGGGTGGGTGGGGGCGTGTCCCGGCTGTGACCACACCCTCTGCGCTCTCTGAGGGGCGGGGAAGCCCCAGGCCCCGCCCAGAGTTACACCCCCGGATGCGGCCTCCCGGGTCACCAGCCTCCAGGCAGGAATGTGTCACGGGTGCCGCGCCCAGGGGTTGTGCCCCCTCCCCAGCCGGTCCGACCTGTTGACTGGGCGCCCGGTTGGCCGTCCTCTGCCCTCAGCCTCTGCGGCCCCCACCGCCTCCAAGCAGGCTGTCGCACTGCCAGATGCCTCCTCCTCCTGAGATCCCGGTGGGCCTCCTGACCACTTCCAGACCCTTCGAGGGGGCAGATGAGGGATCTGTGCAGAGAGAGCTGCAGGAGTCACCCTCACGCCCCAACAAAGGCAGACACGTGATGCTTTCTCCCCAGAACCAGCTTCCCAGCGTTCGCCAGGTGCCACAGGCTGGCCCTCTTCCCCGCCCGCCTCCAGACCAGACGGACCATCTCTGGAACCTCCGGGCTGTCCCCCCCGCCCCCCCCGATCCCATCTGACCGCCCAGCTCCCCAGCGAAGCCTCCTGCCCTCGGGCGGGCAGATGCCCTCCAGCGCGCCCTCTGTCCGACCCCGCTCTCCGCAAGCCCCGCCTGGGTTTAGCCCCCCGCATCCTGGCCCATCGCCTTCGCCCAGGCGGGTCCCCTGCCTAACACGCAACCCTCCCTCCCCAAATGCCCAGATCGCCGTCGAGCTTGAACCAGCGACCTAACCACTCTGGGCCTCAGTTTCCCCGGCTGCAACAGGAAGCGAATTCTCGTCGGAGAGTGGGGAGGAGCGAAGGGCGCGCGGCATGTGGGGCGCCTGGCGCACGGGAGGGCCCTGAGCCTCGCGGCCTTCCGGGCCCGTCTGCCAGCCCGCTGTGCTCCTCTTCCCGGCCAGGTGCTCGCCGAGCCTTGCCAGGTGGTGATGACACCACTGGCGGCCCATCCCCACCCCCAAGAGCCAGCGAAGGGCCCCTAAATCGCGGCGCGGGAAGCCCGCGGGGAGACCCTCTGTGCGCCCGCTGGGAACAGGTGGCGGGGTGAAATCCGAGAGCCCGGGGCTCCACCTGACCCGGGGCTGGGGGTGGAGGGGGCTGTGTATGTGTCTGTGTGTGTCTGTGTGTGTATGTGTGATAGCCCGGGGCTAGCCTGACCCGGGCCTGGGGGTGTGTGGGGGTTGGGGCCTCTGTGTGTGTCTCTGTATGTGTGTGTGTGTGTGTGTGTGAGATGTTTTCGCGCTCAGCCTGGCGGGAAAGACTCGGTCCGTCCCCAGCCGTGCGCCTCTGTGAAATGGGGCGATCGCACCGCCTCCAAGCCGCACCCCTAACTGCGGGTCTCTCGAGGAAAGATTTATTGTCCAAGACCGACAGTAATGTACAGTCACTGGCGGGGGCGGGGGGTGGCGAAATCAGTAAATAACTCCCCCCCCCATAAAGTGAAGAAGTGAAGTCGCTCAGTCGTGTCCGACTCTGTGACCCCATGGACTGTAAGCCTACCAGGCTCCATCCATGGGATTTTCCAGGCAAGAATACTGGAGTGGGTTGCCATTTCCTCCTCGATAAAAATACCACCAAACCTGTCTATGACCCGAACTCCACCCCTAGAAGTATCCTTGCCACTACGGGGTGGGGGAGTGGAGTGCGACCTCACGAGGCAGGTTTTATTATTATTATCCCATGTTTCAGGGGTGAAGAGGGAGGAGAGGGAGATACCGAGGAGCTCAGTGGCCCCCAAGGTCTCAGGAGGGGAGATGCCGTCGAGATTCGAACTCCCCACCCCCACCCCCGCCTCCACACACACCCCTGCGCGCTCCATCAAGGGCCGCCCTTCTTCCTCGGTAAGAACTTGCTACTGTCAGGCACCTGCCCCAGCTCAACCCAGGAGCAACACAGCACAGCCCGGGGACCGGGACGGGGGACCGAGCGGGGCTTAAGGATGCGGGTGTCGCGTCCAGACGCGAGCCTGTGGACTTGGTGGGGGGGGGGCTCCACATCGCGGACCCGCGGGAGAGCGGCTTCCCCGGCCCGGGCGCATGCGCCCCTCTGCCTCTCACGCGAGGAGATTACTTGGGAACTTTGAACCCTGTCCCCAAATCTCGATGGGGAAGATTAACCCGATTGATTTCAAACCCTGGCCTCGCAAAAGAGCCCCGCACCTAGGCTGCCCGCCCCGTCTCTCAGGCTAGTCTGCGACGCCCCCTGGCTTTGTGCTGGGCGATTGTTGACCCATTTCACGCGGCAAATGGGCCGGGGATCCCAGGGACTGTTTCCTGTGGGCGTGGACGCCTCCCTGCGCGCTGGAGTCCCAGCTCCAGAGGCCCACCTTAGCCCGGAAGCCTACTCTCCGCTTGGTGACTCAGCGCCCGGGAGTGGGTCCTTTGTTCAGTGCCCCGGGCGCTGCGGGGCAAGGAAGGCACGCAGGCCCCTGCTGTATTCCTCCAGCTCCGGGCTGGCCCACTGTGTGGCCTCGCCCTGGACCAGCACTCGCGGTGCTGGACTTAGTGGCCTGGGACAGCTCCCCAGTGCTGAGTCTGCTGGGGCCCCAGGACTGGTCACACTCCTCAGGGCTCACCCTGGGCGGGATGTCTAATCCCGCCTTCTGAGAGCACCCTGGTTCTCGAGGGGGACCCTACCCAGCGCCCCTTCCGGGGATACGTGAGGGAGTGGCGCCCTACCCTCCTAGTTCCAGGCCTGCGAGCAGCATTCTGCCCCACTGGTCTGGAGAAGGACCCCCGGCCCTGCGGGTGGGGGAGGGGCTGGTGGCCTGGGGCCACCTGGGCTGCTCAGGTGGAGCCCTCATCCGAGGGAGGGTGAGGGGCAGAGAGCGCTGCGCCGGGCCCGCTGCGGCTGCTGCGGGGTCGCTGCACTTGTCCGCGGGACTTTTTGGCTTCAGGCTGTCTACAGGTCTCCCCACACCCCTGACCCCGAGGACCCTCTGGACTTGGTTATTCGTCCTCTGGAAGCTGCACAGCGGGTCCTGCCGCCCGTGCTCCCGCATTCAGCGCTGCTCTCTGAGGCGGGACCTGTGCTGAGTGAGGCAGACACAGCCCAGCCCCGGGGCTCACAGCCTGGGGACGCTCAGGGGGCCTGTGCCGCGCAACCGTGGGGAGGAGACGGGAGGGGGCCGGGGCTGGAGACTGCCTGAGGGGGAGTCCCTGAAAGCCCTCAGGAAATGACT